>JARGXX010000099.1:0-2678053 GCA_030374765.1 Agarophyton chilense
CCCTTAAGTTTCCTCCAGAGCACAGCGACGCCGCACATTCCCACCGCATTTCTTACACCCCTAAACCCCGTTCGCGGAATAGAAAAATGCCGTCGCCAACCAAGTACCTTAAGGGGAACAGTTGCAAGTCGATTAGTACCTTAAATGGAAACGTCGCAAGTCCATAAGTCAAGCCAATATGAGTACGTTTAGCTCAGTGGTTAATATTTGTTAATATTTTCCACAAGTCGTGGGTTCAATTCCCATTGTTTGCAGGACAATTACAATTAGGAGTAGCGCCCCTAATATCATGTAATTAGCTTAATGACGAGGTAACACTTGCAATTAAGGTTTGGCCACCCCTAATTAGCAAATTAAGTTCCTCCAGAGCACAGCGACGCCGCACATTCCCACCGCATTTCTTAACACCTAAACCCCGTTCGCGGAATAGAAAATGCCGTCGCCAACCAAGTACCCTTAAGGGGAACAGTTGCAAGTCGATTAGTACCTAAATGGAAACGTCGCAAGTCCATAAGTCAAGCCAATATGAGTACGTTTAGCTCAGTGGTTAATATTTGTTAATATTTTCCACAAGTCGTGGGTTCAATTCCCATTGTTTGCAGGACAATTACAATTAGGAGTAGCGCCCCTAATATCATGTAATTAGCTTAATGACGAGGTAACACTTGCAATTAAGGTTTGGCCACCCCTAATTAGCAAATTAAGTTCCTCCAGAGCACAGCGACGCCGCACATTCCCACCGCATTTCTTAACACCTAAACCCCGTTCGCGGAATAGAAAAATGCCGTCGCCAACCAAGTACCCTTAAGGGAACAGTTGCAAGTCGATTAGTACCTTAAATGGAAACGTCGCAAGTCCATAAGTCAAGCCAATATGAGTACGTTTAGCTCAGTGGTTAATATTTGTTAATATTTTCCACAAGTCGTGGGTTCAATTCCCATTGTTTGCAGGACAATTACAATTAGGAGTAGCGCCCCTAATATCATGTAATTAGCTTAATGACGAGGTAACACTTGCAATTAAGGTTTGGCCACCCCTAATTAGCAAATTAAGTTCCTCCAGAGCACAGCGACGCCGCACATTCCCACCGCATTTCTTAACACCTAAACCCCGTTCGCGGAATAGAAAAATGCCGTCGCCAACCAAGTACCCTTAAGGGGAACAGTTGCAAGTCGATTAGTACCTTAAATGGAAACGTCGCAAGTCCATAAGTCAAGCCAATATGAGTACGTTTAGCTCAGTGGTTAATATTTGTTAATATTTTCCACAAGTCGTGGGTTCAATTCCCATTGTTTGCAGGACAATTACAATTAGGAGTAGCGCCCCTAATATCATGTAATTAGCTTAATGACGAGGTAACACTTGCAATTAAGGTTTGGCCACCCCTAATTAGCAAATTAAGTTCCTCCAGAGCACAGCGACGCCGCACATTCCCACCGCATTTCTTAACACCTAAACCCCGTTCGCGGAATAGAAAAATGCCGTCGCCAACCAAGTACCCTTAAGGGGAACAGTTGCAAGTCGATTAGTACCTTAAATGGAAACGTCGCAAGTCCATAAGTCAAGCCAATATGAGTACGTTTAGCTCAGTGGTTAATATTTGTTAATATTTTCCACAAGTCGTGGGTTCAATTCCCATTGTTTGCAGGACAATTACAATTAGGAGTAGCGCCCCTAATATCATGTAATTAGCTTAATGACGAGGTAACACTTGCAATTAAGGTTTGGCCACCCTAATTAGCAAATTAAGTTCCTCCAGAGCACAGCGACGCCGCACATTCCCACCGCATTTCTTAACACCTAAACCCCGTTCGCGGAATAGAAAAATGCCGTCGCCAACCAAGTACCCTTAAGGGGAACAGTTGCAAGTCGATTAGTACCTTAAATGGAAACGTCGCAAGTCCATAAGTCAAGCCAATATGAGTACGTTTAGCTCAGTGGTTAATATTTGTTAATATTTTCCACAAGTCGTGGGTTCAATTCCCATTGTTTGCAGGACAATTACAATTAGGAGTAGCGCCCCTAATATCATGTAATTAGCTTAATGACGAGGTAACACTTGCAATTAAGGTTTGGCCACCCCTAATTAGCAAATTAAGTTCCTCCAGAGCACAGCGACGCCGCACATTCCCACCGCATTTCTTAACACCTAAACCCCGTTCGCGGAATAGAAAAATGCCGTCGCCAACCAAGTACCCTTAAGGGGAACAGTTGCAAGTCGATTAGTACCTTAAATGGAAACGTCGCAAGTCCATAAGTCAAGCCAATATGAGTACGTTTAGCTCAGTGGTTAATATTTGTTAATATTTTCCACAAGTCGTGGGTTCAATTCCCATTGTTTGCAGGACAATTACAATTAGGAGTAGCGCCCCTAATATCATGTAATTAGCTTAATGACGAGGTAACACTTGCAATTAAGGTTTGGCCACCCCTAATTAGCAAATTAAGTTCCTCCAGAGCACAGCGACGCCGCACATTCCCACCGCATTTCTTAACACCTAAACCCCGTTCGCGGAATAGAAAAATGCCGTCGCCAACCAAGTACCCTTAAGGGGAACAGTTGCAAGTCGATTAGTACCTTAAATGGAAACGTCGCAAGTCCATAAGTCAAGCCAATATGAGTACGTTTAGCTCAGTGGTTAATATTTGTTAATATTTTCCACAAGTCGTGGGTTCAATTCCCATTGTTTGCAGGACAATTACAATTAGGAGTAGCGCCCCTAATATCATGTAATTAGCTTAATGACGAGGTAACACTTGCAATTAAGGTTTGGCCACCCCTAATTAGCAAATTAAGTTCCTCCAGAGCACAGCGACGCCGCACATTCCCACCGCATTTCTTAACACCTAAACCCCGTTCGCGGAATAGAAAAATGCCGTCGCCAACCAAGTACCCTTAAGGGGAACAGTTGCAAGTCGATTAGTACCTTAAATGGAAACGTCGCAAGTCCATAAGTCAAGCCAATATGAGTACGTTTAGCTCAGTGGTTAATATTTGTTAATATTTTCCACAAGTCGTGGGTTCAATTCCCATTGTTTGCAGGACAATTACAATTAGGAGTAGCGCCCCTAATATCATGTAATTAGCTTAATGACGAGGTAACACTTGCAATTAAGGTTTGGCCACCCCTAATTAGCAAATTAAGTTCCTCCAGAGCACAGCGACGCCGCACATTCCCACCGCATTTCTTAACACCTAAACCCCGTTCGCGGAATAGAAAAATGCCGTCGCCAACCAAGTACCCTTAAGGGGAACAGTTGCAAGTCGATTAGTACCTTAAATGGAAACGTCGCAAGTCCATAAGTCAAGCCAATATGAGTACGTTTAGCTCAGTGGTTAATATTTGTTAATATTTTCCACAAGTCGTGGGTTCAATTCCCATTGTTTGCAGGACAATTACAATTAGGAGTAGCGCCCCTAATATCATGTAATTAGCTTAATGACGAGGTAACACTTGCAATTAAGGTTTGGCCACCCCTAATTAGCAAATTAAGTTCCTCCAGAGCACAGCGACGCCGCACATTCCCACCGCATTTCTTAACACCTAAACCCCGTTCGCGGAATAGAAAAATGCCGTCGCCAACCAAGTACCCTTAAGGGGAACAGTTGCAAGTCGATTAGTACCTTAAATGGAAACGTCGCAAGTCCATAAGTCAAGCCAATATGAGTACGTTTAGCTCAGTGGTTAATATTTGTTAATATTTTCCACAAGTCGTGGGTTCAATTCCCATTGTTTGCAGGACAATTACAATTAGGAGTAGCGCCCCTAATATCATGTAATTAGCTTAATGACGAGGTAACACTTGCAATTAAGGTTTGGCCACCCCTAATTAGCAAATTAAGTTCCTCCAGAGCACAGCGACGCCGCACATTCCCACCGCATTTCTTAACACCTAAACCCCGTTCGCGGAATAGAAAAATGCCGTCGCCAACCAAGTACCCTTAAGGGGAACAGTTGCAAGTCGATTAGTACCTTAAATGGAAACGTCGCAAGTCCATAAGTCAAGCCAATATGAGTACGTTTAGCTCAGTGGTTAATATTTGTTAATATTTTCCACAAGTCGTGGGTTCAATTCCCATTGTTTGCAGGACAATTACAATTAGGAGTAGCGCCCCTAATATCATGTAATTAGCTTAATGACGAGGTAACACTTGCAATTAAGGTTTGGCCACCCCTAATTAGCAAATTAAGTTCCTCCAGAGCACAGCGACGCCGCACATTCCCACCGCATTTCTTAACACCTAAACCCCGTTCGCGGAATAGAAAAATGCCGTCGCCAACCAAGTACCCTTAAGGGGAACAGTTGCAAGTCGATTAGTACCTTAAATGGAAACGTCGCAAGTCCATAAGTCAAGCCAATATGAGTACGTTTAGCTCAGTGGTTAATATTTGTTAATATTTTCCACAAGTCGTGGGTTCAATTCCCATTGTTTGCAGGACAATTACAATTAGGAGTAGCGCCCCTAATATCATGTAATTAGCTTAATGACGAGGTAACACTTGCAATTAAGGTTTGGCCACCCCTAATTAGCAAATTAAGTTCCTCCAGAGCACAGCGACGCCGCACATTCCCACCGCATTTCTTAACACCTAAACCCCGTTCGCGGAATAGAAAAATGCCGTCGCCAACCAAGTACCCTTAAGGGGAACAGTTGCAAGTCGATTAGTACCTTAAATGGAAACGTCGCAAGTCCATAAGTCAAGCCAATATGAGTACGTTTAGCTCAGTGGTTAATATTTGTTAATATTTTCCACAAGTCGTGGGTTCAATTCCCATTGTTTGCAGGACAATTACAATTAGGAGTAGCGCCCCTAATATCATGTAATTAGCTTAATGACGAGGTAACACTTGCAATTAAGGTTTGGCCACCCCTAATTAGCAAATTAAGTTCCTCCAGAGCACAGCGACGCCGCACATTCCCACCGCATTTCTTAACACCTAAACCCCGTTCGCGGAATAGAAAAATGCCGTCGCCAACCAAGTACCCTTAAGGGAACAGTTGCAAGTCGATTAGTACCTTAAATGGAAACGTCGCAAGTCCATAAGTCAAGCCAATATGAGTACGTTTAGCTCAGTGGTTAATATTTGTTAATATTTTCCACAAGTCGTGGGTTCAATTCCCATTGTTTGCAGGACAATTACAATTAGGAGTAGCGCCCCTAATATCATGTAATTAGCTTAATGACGAGGTAACACTTGCAATTAAGGTTTGGCCACCCCTAATTAGCAAATTAAGTTCCTCCAGAGCACAGCGACGCCGCACATTCCCACCGCATTTCTTAACACCTAAACCCCGTTCGCGGAATAGAAAAATGCCGTCGCCAACCAGTACCCTTAAGGGGAACAGTTGCAAGTCGATTAGTACCTTAAATGGAAACGTCGCAAGTCCATAAGTCAAGCCAATATGAGTACGTTTAGCTCAGTGGTTAATATTTGTTAATATTTTCCACAAGTCGTGGGTTCAATTCCCATTGTTTGCAGGACAATTACAATTAGGAGTAGCGCCCCTAATATCATGTAATTAGCTTAATGACGAGGTAACACTTGCAATTAAGGTTTGGCCACCCCTAATTAGCAAATTAAGTTCCTCCAGAGCACAGCGACGCCGCACATTCCCACCGCATTTCTTAACACCTAAACCCCGTTCGCGGAATAGAAAAATGCCGTCGCCAACCAAGTACCCTTAAGGGGAACAGTTGCAAGTCGATTAGTACCTTAAATGGAAACGTCGCAAGTCCATAAGTCAAGCCAATATGAGTACGTTTAGCTCAGTGGTTAATATTTGTTAATATTTTCCACAAGTCGTGGGTTCAATTCCCATTGTTTGCAGGACAATTACAATTAGGAGTAGCGCCCCTAATATCATGTAATTAGCTTAATGACGAGGTAACACTTGCAATTAAGGTTTGGCCACCCCTAATTAGCAAATTAAGTTCCTCCAGAGCACAGCGACGCCGCACATTCCCACCGCATTTCTTAACACCTAAACCCCGTTCGCGGAATAGAAAAATGCCGTCGCCAACCAAGTACCCTTAAGGGGAACAGTTGCAAGTCGATTAGTACCTTAAATGGAAACGTCGCAAGTCCATAAGTCAAGCCAATATGAGTACGTTTAGCTCAGTGGTTAATATTTGTTAATATTTTCCACAAGTCGTGGGTTCAATTCCCATTGTTTGCAGGACAATTACAATTAGGAGTAGCGCCCCTAATATCATGTAATTAGCTTAATGACGAGGTAACACTTGCAATTAAGGTTTGGCCACCCCTAATTAGCAAATTAAGTTCCTCCAGAGCACAGCGACGCCGCACATTCCCACCGCATTTCTTAACACCTAAACCCCGTTCGCGGAATAGAAAAATGCCGTCGCCAACCAAGTACCCTTAAGGGGAACAGTTGCAAGTCGATTAGTACCTTAAATGGAAACGTCGCAAGTCCATAAGTCAAGCCAATATGAGTACGTTTAGCTCAGTGGTTAATATTTGTTAATATTTTCCACAAGTCGTGGGTTCAATTCCCATTGTTTGCAGGACAATTACAATTAGGAGTAGCGCCCCTAATATCATGTAATTAGCTTAATGACGAGGTAACACTTGCAATTAAGGTTTGGCCACCCCTAATTAGCAAATTAAGTTCCTCCAGAGCACAGCGACGCCGCACATTCCCACCGCATTTCTTAACACCTAAACCCCGTTCGCGGAATAGAAAAATGCCGTCGCCAACCAAGTACCCTTAAGGGGAACAGTTGCAAGTCGATTAGTACCTTAAATGGAAACGTCGCAAGTCCATAAGTCAAGCCAATATGAGTACGTTTAGCTCAGTGGTTAATATTTGTTAATATTTTCCACAAGTCGTGGGTTCAATTCCCATTGTTTGCAGGACAATTACAATTAGGAGTAGCGCCCCTAATATCATGTAATTAGCTTAATGACGAGGTAACACTTGCAATTAAGGTTTGGCCACCCCTAATTAGCAAATTAAGTTCCTCCAGAGCACAGCGACGCCGCACATTCCCACCGCATTTCTTAACACCTAAACCCCGTTCGCGGAATAGAAAAATGCCGTCGCCAACCAAGTACCCTTAAGGGGAACAGTTGCAAGTCGATTAGTACCTTAAATGGAAACGTCGCAAGTCCATAAGTCAAGCCAATATGAGTACGTTTAGCTCAGTGGTTAATATTTGTTAATATTTTCCACAAGTCGTGGGTTCAATTCCCATTGTTTGCAGGACAATTACAATTAGGAGTAGCGCCCCTAATATCATGTAATTAGCTTAATGACGAGGTAACACTTGCAATTAAGGTTTGGCCACCCCTAATTAGCAAATTAAGTTCCTCCAGAGCACAGCGACGCCGCACATTCCCACCGCATTTCTTAACACCTAAACCCCGTTCGCGGAATAGAAAAATGCCGTCGCCAACCAAGTACCCTTAAGGGGAACAGTTGCAAGTCGATTAGTACCTTAAATGGAAACGTCGCAAGTCCATAAGTCAAGCCAATATGAGTACGTTTAGCTCAGTGGTTAATATTTGTAATATTTTCCACAAGTCGTGGGTTCAATTCCCATTGTTTGCAGGACAATTACAATTAGGAGTAGCGCCCCTAATATCATGTAATTAGCTTAATGACGAGGTAACACTTGCAATTAAGGTTTGGCCACCCCTAATTAGCAAATTAAGTTCCTCCAGAGCACAGCGACGCCGCACATTCCCACCGCATTTCTTAACACCTAAACCCCGTTCGCGGAATAGAAAAATGCCGTCGCCAACCAAGTACCCTTAAGGGGAACAGTTGCAAGTCGATTAGTACCTTAAATGGAAACGTCGCAAGTCCATAAGTCAAGCCAATATGAGTACGTTTAGCTCAGTGGTTAATATTTGTTAATATTTTCCACAAGTCGTGGGTTCAATTCCCATTGTTTGCAGGACAATTACAATTAGGAGTAGCGCCCCTAATATCATGTAATTAGCTTAATGACGAGGTAACACTTGCAATTAAGGTTTGGCCACCCCTAATTAGCAAATTAAGTTCCTCCAGAGCACAGCGACGCCGCACATTCCCACCGCATTTCTTAACACCTAAACCCCGTTCGCGGAATAGAAAAATGCCGTCGCCAACCAAGTACCCTTAAGGGGAACAGTTGCAAGTCGATTAGTACCTTAAATGGAAACGTCGCAAGTCCATAAGTCAAGCCAATATGAGTACGTTTAGCTCAGTGGTTAATATTTGTTAATATTTTCCACAAGTCGTGGGTTCAATTCCCATTGTTTGCAGGACAATTACAATTAGGAGTAGCGCCCCTAATATCATGTAATTAGCTTAATGACGAGGTAACACTTGCAATTAAGGTTTGGCCACCCCTAATTAGCAAATTAAGTTCCTCCAGAGCACAGCGACGCCGCACATTCCCACCGCATTTCTTAACACCTAAACCCCGTTCGCGGAATAGAAAAATGCCGTCGCCAACCAAGTACCCTTAAGGGGAACAGTTGCAAGTCGATTAGTACCTTAAATGGAAACGTCGCAAGTCCATAAGTCAAGCCAATATGAGTACGTTTAGCTCAGTGGTTAATATTTGTTAATATTTTCCACAAGTCGTGGGTTCAATTCCCATTGTTTGCAGGACAATTACAATTAGGAGTAGCGCCCCTAATATCATGTAATTAGCTTAATGACGAGGTAACACTTGCAATTAAGGTTTGGCCACCCCTAATTAGCAAATTAAGTTCCTCCAGAGCACAGCGACGCCGCACATTCCCACCGCATTTCTTAACACCTAAACCCCGTTCGCGGAATAGAAAAATGCCGTCGCCAACCAAGTACCCTTAAGGGGAACAGTTGCAAGTCGATTAGTACCTTAAATGGAAACGTCGCAAGTCCATAAGTCAAGCCAATATGAGTACGTTTAGCTCAGTGGTTAATATTTGTTAATATTTTCCACAAGTCGTGGGTTCAATTCCCATTGTTTGCAGGACAATTACAATAGGAGTAGCGCCCCTAATATCATGTAATTAGCTTAATGACGAGGTAACACTTGCAATTAAGGTTTGGCCACCCCTAATTAGCAAATTAAGTTCCTCCAGAGCACAGCGACGCCGCACATTCCCACCGCATTTCTTAACACCTAAACCCCGTTCGCGGAATAGAAAAATGCCGTCGCCAACCAAGTACCCTTAAGGGGAACAGTTGCAAGTCGATTAGTACCTTAAATGGAAACGTCGCAAGTCCATAAGTCAAGCCAATATGAGTACGTTTAGCTCAGTGGTTAATATTTGTTAATATTTTCCACAAGTCGTGGGTTCAATTCCCATTGTTTGCAGGACAATTACAATTAGGAGTAGCGCCCCTAATATCATGTAATTAGCTTAATGACGAGGTAACACTTGCAATTAAGGTTTGGCCACCCCTAATTAGCAAATTAAGTTCCTCCAGAGCACAGCGACGCCGCACATTCCCACCGCATTTCTTAACACCTAAACCCCGTTCGCGGAATAGAAAAATGCCGTCGCCAACCAAGTACCCTTAAGGGGAACAGTTGCAAGTCGATTAGTACCTTAAATGGAAACGTCGCAAGTCCATAAGTCAAGCCAATATGAGTACGTTTAGCTCAGTGGTTAATATTTGTTAATATTTTCCACAAGTCGTGGGTTCAATTCCCATTGTTTGCAGGACAATTACAATTAGGAGTAGCGCCCCTAATATCATGTAATTAGCTTAATGACGAGGTAACACTTGCAATTAAGGTTTGGCCACCCCTAATTAGCAAATTAAGTTCCTCCAGAGCACAGCGACGCCGCACATTCCCACCGCATTTCTTAACACCTAAACCCCGTTCGCGGAATAGAAAAATGCCGTCGCCAACCAAGTACCCTTAAGGGGAACAGTTGCAAGTCGATTAGTACCTTAAATGGAAACGTCGCAAGTCCATAAGTCAAGCCAATATGAGTACGTTTAGCTCAGTGGTTAATATTTGTTAATATTTTCCACAAGTCGTGGGTTCAATTCCCATTGTTTGCAGGACAATTACAATTAGGAGTAGCGCCCCTAATATCATGTAATTAGCTTAATGACGAGGTAACACTTGCAATTAAGGTTTGGCCACCCCTAATTAGCAAATTAAGTTCCTCCAGAGCACAGCGACGCCGCACATTCCCACCGCATTTCTTAACACCTAAACCCCGTTCGCGGAATAGAAAAATGCCGTCGCCAACCAAGTACCCTTAAGGGGAACAGTTGCAAGTCGATTAGTACCTTAAATGGAAACGTCGCAAGTCCATAAGTCAAGCCAATATGAGTACGTTTAGCTCAGTGGTTAATATTTGTTAATATTTTCCACAAGTCGTGGGTTCAATTCCCATTGTTTGCAGGACAATTACAATTAGGAGTAGCGCCCCTAATATCATGTAATTAGCTTAATGACGAGGTAACACTTGCAATTAAGGTTTGGCCACCCCTAATTAGCAAATTAAGTTCCTCCAGAGCACAGCGACGCCGCACATTCCCACCGCATTTCTTAACACCTAAACCCCGTTCGCGGAATAGAAAAATGCCGTCGCCAACCAAGTACCCTTAAGGGGAACAGTTGCAAGTCGATTAGTACCTTAAATGGAAACGTCGCAAGTCCATAAGTCAAGCCAATATGAGTACGTTTAGCTCAGTGGTTAATATTTGTTAATATTTTCCACAAGTCGTGGGTTCAATTCCCATTGTTTGCAGGACAATTACAATTAGGAGTAGCGCCCCTAATATCATGTAATTAGCTTAATGACGAGGTAACACTTGCAATTAAGGTTTGGCCACCCCTAATTAGCAAATTAAGTTCCTCCAGAGCACAGCGACGCCGCACATTCCCACCGCATTTCTTAACACCTAAACCCCGTTCGCGGAATAGAAAAATGCCGTCGCCAACCAAGTACCCTTAAGGGGAACAGTTGCAAGTCGATTAGTACCTTAAATGGAAACGTCGCAAGTCCATAAGTCAAGCCAATATGAGTACGTTTAGCTCAGTGGTTAATATTTGTTAATATTTTCCACAAGTCGTGGGTTCAATTCCCATTGTTTGCAGGACAATTACAATTAGGAGTAGCGCCCCTAATATCATGTAATTAGCTTAATGACGAGGTAACACTTGCAATTAAGGTTTGGCCACCCCTAATTAGCAAATTAAGTTCCTCCAGAGCACAGCGACGCCGCACATTCCCACCGCATTTCTTAACACCTAAACCCCGTTCGCGGAATAGAAAAATGCCGTCGCCAACCAAGTACCCTTAAGGGGAACAGTTGCAAGTCGATTAGTACCTTAAATGGAAACGTCGCAAGTCCATAAGTCAAGCCAATATGAGTACGTTTAGCTCAGTGGTTAATATTTGTTAATATTTTCCACAAGTCGTGGGTTCAATTCCCATTGTTTGCAGGACAATTACAATTAGGAGTAGCGCCCCTAATATCATGTAATTAGCTTAATGACGAGGTAACACTTGCAATTAAGGTTTGGCCACCCCTAATTAGCAAATTAAGTTCCTCCAGAGCACAGCGACGCCGCACATTCCCACCGCATTTCTTAACACCTAAACCCCGTTCGCGGAATAGAAAAATGCCGTCGCCAACCAAGTACCCTTAAGGGGAACAGTTGCAAGTCGATTAGTACCTTAAATGGAAACGTCGCAAGTCCATAAGTCAAGCCAATATGAGTACGTTTAGCTCAGTGGTTAATATTTGTTAATATTTTCCACAAGTCGTGGGTTCAATTCCCATTGTTTGCAGGACAATTACAATTAGGAGTAGCGCCCCTAATATCATGTAATTAGCTTAATGACGAGGTAACACTTGCAATTAAGGTTTGGCCACCCCTAATTAGCAAATTAAGTTCCTCCAGAGCACAGCGACGCCGCACATTCCCACCGCATTTCTTAACACCTAAACCCCGTTCGCGGAATAGAAAAATGCCGTCGCCAACCAAGTACCCTTAAGGGGAACAGTTGCAAGTCGATTAGTACCTTAAATGGAAACGTCGCAAGTCCATAAGTCAAGCCAATATGAGTACGTTTAGCTCAGTGGTTAATATTTGTTAATATTTTCCACAAGTCGTGGGTTCAATTCCCATTGTTTGCAGGACAATTACAATTAGGAGTAGCGCCCCTAATATCATGTAATTAGCTTAATGACGAGGTAACACTTGCAATTAAGGTTTGGCCACCCCTAATTAGCAAATTAAGTTCCTCCAGAGCACAGCGACGCCGCACATTCCCACCGCATTTCTTAACACCTAAACCCCGTTCGCGGAATAGAAAAATGCCGTCGCCAACCAAGTACCCTTAAGGGGAACAGTTGCAAGTCGATTAGTACCTTAAATGGAAACGTCGCAAGTCCATAAGTCAAGCCAATATGAGTACGTTTAGCTCAGTGGTTAATATTTGTTAATATTTTCCACAAGTCGTGGGTTCAATTCCCATTGTTTGCAGGACAATTACAATTAGGAGTAGCGCCCCTAATATCATGTAATTAGCTTAATGACGAGGTAACACTTGCAATTAAGGTTTGGCCACCCCTAATTAGCAAATTAAGTTCCTCCAGAGCACAGCGACGCCGCACATTCCCACCGCATTTCTTAACACCTAAACCCCGTTCGCGGAATAGAAAAATGCCGTCGCCAACCAAGTACCCTTAAGGGGAACAGTTGCAAGTCGATTAGTACCTTAAATGGAAACGTCGCAAGTCCATAAGTCAAGCCAATATGAGTACGTTTAGCTCAGTGGTTAATATTTGTTAATATTTTCCACAAGTCGTGGGTTCAATTCCCATTGTTTGCAGGACAATTACAAATAGGAGTAGCGCCCCTAATATCATGTAATTAGCTTAATGACGAGGTAACACTTGCAATTAAGGTTTGGCCACCCCTAATTAGCAAATTAAGTTCCTCCAGAGCACAGCGACGCCGCACATTCCCACCGCATTTCTTAACACCTAAACCCCGTTCGCGGAATAGAAAAATGCCGTCGCCAACCAAGTACCCTTAAGGGGAACAGTTGCAAGTCGATTAGTACCTTAAATGGAAACGTCGCAAGTCCATAAGTCAAGCCAATATGAGTACGTTTAGCTCAGTGGTTAATATTTGTTAATATTTTCCACAAGTCGTGGGTTCAATTCCCATTGTTTGCAGGACAATTACAAATAGGAGTAGCGCCCCTAATATCATGTAATTAGCTTAATGACGAGGTAACACTTGCAATTAAGGTTTGGCCACCCCTAATTAGCAAATTAAGTTCCTCCAGAGCACAGCGACGCCGCACATTCCCACCGCATTTCTTAACACCTAAACCCCGTTCGCGGAATAGAAAAATGCCGTCGCCAACCAAGTACCCTTAAGGGGAACAGTTGCAAGTCGATTAGTACCTTAAATGGAAACGTCGCAAGTCCATAAGTCAAGCCAATATGAGTACGTTTAGCTCAGTGGTTAATATTTGTTAATATTTTCCACAAGTCGTGGGTTCAATTCCCATTGTTTGCAGGACAATTACAAATAGGAGTAGCGCCCCTAATATCATGTAATTAGCTTAATGACGAGGTAACACTTGCAATTAAGGTTTGGCCACCCCTAATTAGCAAATTAAGTTCCTCCAGAGCACAGCGACGCCGCACATTCCCACCGCATTTCTTAACACCTAAACCCCGTTCGCGGAATAGAAAAATGCCGTCGCCAACCAAGTACCCTTAAGGGGAACAGTTGCAAGTCGATTAGTACCTTAAATGGAAACGTCGCAAGTCCATAAGTCAAGCCAATATGAGTACGTTTAGCTCAGTGGTTAATATTTGTTAATATTTTCCACAAGTCGTGGGTTCAATTCCCATTGTTTGCAGGACAATTACAAATAGGAGTAGCGCCCCTAATATCATGTAATTAGCTTAATGACGAGGTAACACTTGCAATTAAGGTTTGGCCACCCCTAATTAGCAAATTAAGTTCCTCCAGAGCACAGCGACGCCGCACATTCCCACCGCATTTCTTAACACCTAAACCCCGTTCGCGGAATAGAAAAATGCCGTCGCCAACCAAGTACCCTTAAGGGGAACAGTTGCAAGTCGATTAGTACCTTAAATGGAAACGTCGCAAGTCCATAAGTCAAGCCAATATGAGTACGTTTAGCTCAGTGGTTAATATTTGTTAATATTTTCCACAAGTCGTGGGTTCAATTCCCATTGTTTGCAGGACAATTACAAATAGGAGTAGCGCCCCTAATATCATGTAATTAGCTTAATGACGAGGTAACACTTGCAATTAAGGTTTGGCCACCCCTAATTAGCAAATTAAGTTCCTCCAGAGCACAGCGACGCCGCACATTCCCACCGCATTTCTTAACACCTAAACCCCGTTCGCGGAATAGAAAAATGCCGTCGCCAACCAAGTACCCTTAAGGGGAACAGTTGCAAGTCGATTAGTACCTTAAATGGAAACGTCGCAAGTCCATAAGTCAAGCCAATATGAGTACGTTTAGCTCAGTGGTTAATATTTGTTAATATTTTCCACAAGTCGTGGGTTCAATTCCCATTGTTTGCAGGACAATTACAAATAGGAGTAGCGCCCCTAATATCATGTAATTAGCTTAATGACGAGGTAACACTTGCAATTAAGGTTTGGCCACCCCTAATTAGCAAATTAAGTTCCTCCAGAGCACAGCGACGCCGCACATTCCCACCGCATTTCTTAACACCTAAACCCCGTTCGCGGAATAGAAAAATGCCGTCGCCAACCAAGTACCCTTAAGGGGAACAGTTGCAAGTCGATTAGTACCTTAAATGGAAACGTCGCAAGTCCATAAGTCAAGCCAATATGAGTACGTTTAGCTCAGTGGTTAATATTTGTTAATATTTTCCACAAGTCGTGGGTTCAATTCCCATTGTTTGCAGGACAATTACAAATAGGAGTAGCGCCCCTAATATCATGTAATTAGCTTAATGACGAGGTAACACTTGCAATTAAGGTTTGGCCACCCCTAATTAGCAAATTAAGTTCCTCCAGAGCACAGCGACGCCGCACATTCCCACCGCATTTCTTAACACCTAAACCCCGTTCGCGGAATAGAAAAATGCCGTCGCCAACCAAGTACCCTTAAGGGGAACAGTTGCAAGTCGATTAGTACCTTAAATGGAAACGTCGCAAGTCCATAAGTCAAGCCAATATGAGTACGTTTAGCTCAGTGGTTAATATTTGTTAATATTTTCCACAAGTCGTGGGTTCAATTCCCATTGTTTGCAGGACAATTACAAATAGGAGTAGCGCCCCTAATATCATGTAATTAGCTTAATGACGAGGTAACACTTGCAATTAAGGTTTGGCCACCCCTAATTAGCAAATTAAGTTCCTCCAGAGCACAGCGACGCCGCACATTCCCACCGCATTTCTTAACACCTAAACCCCGTTCGCGGAATAGAAAAATGCCGTCGCCAACCAAGTACCCTTAAGGGGAACAGTTGCAAGTCGATTAGTACCTTAAATGGAAACGTCGCAAGTCCATAAGTCAAGCCAATATGAGTACGTTTAGCTCAGTGGTTAATATTTGTTAATATTTTCCACAAGTCGTGGGTTCAATTCCCATTGTTTGCAGGACAATTACAAATAGGAGTAGCGCCCCTAATATCATGTAATTAGCTTAATGACGAGGTAACACTTGCAATTAAGGTTTGGCCACCCCTAATTAGCAAATTAAGTTCCTCCAGAGCACAGCGACGCCGCACATTCCCACCGCATTTCTTAACACCTAAACCCCGTTCGCGGAATAGAAAAATGCCGTCGCCAACCAAGTACCCTTAAGGGGAACAGTTGCAAGTCGATTAGTACCTTAAATGGAAACGTCGCAAGTCCATAAGTCAAGCCAATATGAGTACGTTTAGCTCAGTGGTTAATATTTGTTAATATTTTCCACAAGTCGTGGGTTCAATTCCCATTGTTTGCAGGACAATTACAAATAGGAGTAGCGCCCCTAATATCATGTAATTAGCTTAATGACGAGGTAACACTTGCAATTAAGGTTTGGCCACCCCTAATTAGCAAATTAAGTTCCTCCAGAGCACAGCGACGCCGCACATTCCCACCGCATTTCTTAACACCTAAACCCCGTTCGCGGAATAGAAAAATGCCGTCGCCAACCAAGTACCCTTAAGGGGAACAGTTGCAAGTCGATTAGTACCTTAAATGGAAACGTCGCAAGTCCATAAGTCAAGCCAATATGAGTACGTTTAGCTCAGTGGTTAATATTTGTTAATATTTTCCACAAGTCGTGGGTTCAATTCCCATTGTTTGCAGGACAATTACAAATAGGAGTAGCGCCCCTAATATCATGTAATTAGCTTAATGACGAGGTAACACTTGCAATTAAGGTTTGGCCACCCCTAATTAGCAAATTAAGTTCCTCCAGAGCACAGCGACGCCGCACATTCCCACCGCATTTCTTAACACCTAAACCCCGTTCGCGGAATAGAAAAATGCCGTCGCCAACCAAGTACCCTTAAGGGGAACAGTTGCAAGTCGATTAGTACCTTAAATGGAAACGTCGCAAGTCCATAAGTCAAGCCAATATGAGTACGTTTAGCTCAGTGGTTAATATTTGTTAATATTTTCCACAAGTCGTGGGTTCAATTCCCATTGTTTGCAGGACAATTACAAATAGGAGTAGCGCCCCTAATATCATGTAATTAGCTTAATGACGAGGTAACACTTGCAATTAAGGTTTGGCCACCCCTAATTAGCAAATTAAGTTCCTCCAGAGCACAGCGACGCCGCACATTCCCACCGCATTTCTTAACACCTAAACCCCGTTCGCGGAATAGAAAAATGCCGTCGCCAACCAAGTACCCTTAAGGGGAACAGTTGCAAGTCGATTAGTACCTTAAATGGAAACGTCGCAAGTCCATAAGTCAAGCCAATATGAGTACGTTTAGCTCAGTGGTTAATATTTGTTAATATTTTCCACAAGTCGTGGGTTCAATTCCCATTGTTTGCAGGACAATTACAAATAGGAGTAGCGCCCCTAATATCATGTAATTAGCTTAATGACGAGGTAACACTTGCAATTAAGGTTTGGCCACCCCTAATTAGCAAATTAAGTTCCTCCAGAGCACAGCGACGCCGCACATTCCCACCGCATTTCTTAACACCTAAACCCCGTTCGCGGAATAGAAAAATGCCGTCGCCAACCAAGTACCCTTAAGGGGAACAGTTGCAAGTCGATTAGTACCTTAAATGGAAACGTCGCAAGTCCATAAGTCAAGCCAATATGAGTACGTTTAGCTCAGTGGTTAATATTTGTTAATATTTTCCACAAGTCGTGGGTTCAATTCCCATTGTTTGCAGGACAATTACAAATAGGAGTAGCGCCCCTAATATCATGTAATTAGCTTAATGACGAGGTAACACTTGCAATTAAGGTTTGGCCACCCCTAATTAGCAAATTAAGTTCCTCCAGAGCACAGCGACGCCGCACATTCCCACCGCATTTCTTAACACCTAAACCCCGTTCGCGGAATAGAAAAATGCCGTCGCCAACCAAGTACCCTTAAGGGGAACAGTTGCAAGTCGATTAGTACCTTAAATGGAAACGTCGCAAGTCCATAAGTCAAGCCAATATGAGTACGTTTAGCTCAGTGGTTAATATTTGTTAATATTTTCCACAAGTCGTGGGTTCAATTCCCATTGTTTGCAGGACAATTACAAATAGGAGTAGCGCCCCTAATATCATGTAATTAGCTTAATGACGAGGTAACACTTGCAATTAAGGTTTGGCCACCCCTAATTAGCAAATTAAGTTCCTCCAGAGCACAGCGACGCCGCACATTCCCACCGCATTTCTTAACACCTAAACCCCGTTCGCGGAATAGAAAAATGCCGTCGCCAACCAAGTACCCTTAAGGGGAACAGTTGCAAGTCGATTAGTACCTTAAATGGAAACGTCGCAAGTCCATAAGTCAAGCCAATATGAGTACGTTTAGCTCAGTGGTTAATATTTGTTAATATTTTCCACAAGTCGTGGGTTCAATTCCCATTGTTTGCAGGACAATTACAAATAGGAGTAGCGCCCCTAATATCATGTAATTAGCTTAATGACGAGGTAACACTTGCAATTAAGGTTTGGCCACCCCTAATTAGCAAATTAAGTTCCTCCAGAGCACAGCGACGCCGCACATTCCCACCGCATTTCTTAACACCTAAACCCCGTTCGCGGAATAGAAAAATGCCGTCGCCAACCAAGTACCCTTAAGGGGAACAGTTGCAAGTCGATTAGTACCTTAAATGGAAACGTCGCAAGTCCATAAGTCAAGCCAATATGAGTACGTTTAGCTCAGTGGTTAATATTTGTTAATATTTTCCACAAGTCGTGGGTTCAATTCCCATTGTTTGCAGGACAATTACAAATAGGAGTAGCGCCCCTAATATCATGTAATTAGCTTAATGACGAGGTAACACTTGCAATTAAGGTTTGGCCACCCCTAATTAGCAAATTAAGTTATTCCCACCGCATTTCTTAACACCTAAACCCTAAACCCCTAAACCCCTAAACCCCTAAACCCTAAACCCCTAAACCCCTAAAACCCCTAAACCCCTAAAGCCCTAAACCCCTAAAACCCCTAAACCCCTAAAACCCCTAAACCCCTAAACCCCTAAACCCCTAAAACCCCTAAACCCCTAAAACCCCTAAAACCCCTAAACCCCTAAACCCCTAAACCCCTAAACCCCTAAACCCCCTAAACCCCTAAACCCCTAAAACCCCTAAAACCCCTAAAACCCCTAAAACCCCTAAACCCCTAAAACCCCTAAACCCCTAAAACCCCTAAACCCCTAAACCCCTAAAACCCCTAAACGCCCTAAAACCCCTAAAACCCCTAAACCCCTAAAACCCCTAAAACCCCTAAACCCCTAAAACCCCGCACATTCCCACCGCATTTCTTAACACCTAAACCCCTAAAACCCCTAAAACCCCTAAAAAACCCCTAAAACCCCTAAACCCCTAAACCCCTAAAACGCCCTAAACCCCTAAACCCCTAAACCCCTAAAACGCCCTAAAACCCCTAAACCCCTAAAACCCCTAAACCCCTAAACCCCTAAAACCCCTAAACCCCTAAAACCCCTAAACCCCTAAACCCCTAAAACCCCTAAACCCCTAAACCCCTAAACCCCTAAAAACCCCTAAAAACCCCTAAAACCCCTAAACCCCTAAAACCCCTAAAACCCCTAAACCCCTAAACCCCTAAACCCCTAAAACCCCTAAAACGCCCTAAAACCCCTAAACCCCTAAACCCCTAAAACCCCTAAACCCCTAAAACCCCTAAACCCCTAAAACCCCTAAACCCCTAAACCCCTAAACCCCTAAACCCCTAGATATCGAGTACACCCTCAAACAATCTGTTCACCACGCATTCGTACTATACTGGAACTTGACGTCTCGACTCTAGACCCCTAAAACCCCTAAAATCCAATAAACGCAAAGCTTCCCCTAAAACCCCTAAAGCCCACCAGCCCCTAAACAATGTTTTCCTCTCCGTAAATAAAAAATCCCATAAAGGTAAAGTTTCCCCTAAACCCCCTGAACCCCTGAACCCCTGAACCCCTGAACCTGTAAAACCCCTAAAACCCCTACACAATGTTTTCCTCTCCGTAAATTCAAAATCCCATAAAGGTAAAGCTTCCCCTAAAACCCCTAAACTCCTAAACCCCTGAAACCTGTAAAAGCCCGTACACAATGGTTTCCTGTACGAAAACGTAAACTCCCGTAGGCCCTGACCAATAGCTACTTTGTGGCGATGGCACTGTTGGACAAACCTTAACGTCATAAGACCCTACCTGGCATCGTTAAGCATACGTCATCCCTACCTCACTGAACGCACTGCACGCGTCTTCTTTAGCTGAGAGTGTGGCGCCAGCACTCGCCTGACCTACTACTCACCACACTCAACCTACATTGAACTTGACAATACCAACGAATATCGGCCCCCAGTGTTGCCGGATATGAAAACCATCCTAGAACCAAGCGCAAACGCACCTTTTTTAGCCGCGTCCACGACCCCAAAAACGCACATACAAAACGCCTGACAATGTGCCAACTGCCTCCACGAAATCGCCACAAAACCAAGCGCAAACGCATAACACAACCCTTTCTTTTGATAAAAATTTCGCACATTATCCAGCTTACAACACAGCTCGACTGTGCAGCGGAGATGTGGCTGAAACCAAGCGCCTTTGAGTGCCACACTCGACGCACGCCTCCACGTTGTGCAGCAAAAATGTTACAATAAAACATGTGCAAACGCAGGATTTGGCAGAAAGCCCAGCGCGCCTAAAATTTATGATTTTTTCAAATGCAAATATTGCGAAAATGGGTGCTGCGCGCCAACATCTGGCAATTCGCGCGCTACGTTACCCGAACGAAGCGCCTGAGCGCAATTAGCCACGATTTTTTGAGCGTGCCAATGTGTCATACGCGCTCTCCAGCACAACGTTTTCCATCCAGGGGGTCAAAATCGCACATACGTCGAATGCAGCGCGTGGCGCTTGGTGTATGTAATTACCAAGCGCTACTGACAACTGCGTTTTACCAAGCGCCAGCCCACACTTACAACCTGTAATATATATAGATTTTAGATTCCAACCCGGTACAATAAACACCCATTCTTCTTTCTCCATTTTGCTTTCAACTCTCTTCCTTGCCACAGAAAACCACATTTCCTCCTCTTTCTACTTAAGTATAACGCCAAACACCCCATATTCGACCGTTACATTACACCCAAACCAGCAACAAGCGTTATTCAAACGACTCTATCTCCAGCTCAACCTCAGCCCCTGAATACCCCAACTCCGCCTCAAAAATACAGTGTAACGAAACAACCTACAATCTATATCAGTCCTACACATAAAGCCCAGTACACTTATCGAATGCAGGTCGCTCAACACAGAACTTTATCCAACCACCGCAGATATCGAGTACACCCTCAAACAATCTGTTCACCACGCATTCGTACTATACTGGAACTTGACGTCTCGACTCTAGACCCCTAAAACCCCTAAAATCCAATAAACGCAAAGCTTCCCCTAAAACCCCTAAAGCCCACCAGCCCCTAAACAATGTTTTCCTCTCCGTAAATAAAAAATCCCATAAAGGTAAAGTTTCCCCTAAACCCCCTGAACCCCTGAACCCCTGAACCCCTGAACCTGTAAAACCCCTAAAACCCCTACACAATGTTTTCCTCTCCGTAAATTCAAAATCCCATAAAGGTAAAGCTTCCCCTAAAACCCCTAAACTCCTAAACCCCTGAAACCTGTAAAAGCCCGTACACAATGGTTTCCTGTACGAAAACGTAAACTCCCGTAGGCCCTGACCAATAGCTACTTTGTGGCGATGGCACTGTTGGACAAACCTTAACGTCATAAGACCCTACCTGGCATCGTTAAGCATACGTCATCCCTACCTCACTGAACGCACTGCACGCGTCTTCTTTAGCTGAGAGTGTGGCGCCAGCACTCGCCTGACCTACTACTCACCACACTCAACCTACATTGAACTTGACAATACCAACGAATATCGGCCCCCAGTGTTGCCGGATAAGAAAACCATCCTAGAACCAAGCGCAAACGCACCTTTTTTAGCCGCGTCCACGACCCCAAAAACGCACATACAAAACGCCTGACAATGTGCCAACTGCCTCCACGAAATCGCCACAGAACCAAGCGCAAACGCATACCCTAACCCTTTCTTTTGATAAAATTTTCGCACATTATCCAGCTTACAACACAGCTCGACTGTGCAGCGGAGATGTGGCTGAAACCAAGCGCCTTTGAGTGCCACACTCGACGCACGCCTCCACGTTGTGCAGCAAAAATGTTACAATACAACATGTGCAAACGCAGGATTTGGCAGAAAGCCAAGCGCGCGTAAAATTTATGATTTTTTCAAATGCAAAAATTGCGAAAATGGGTGCTGCGCCCCAACATCTGGCAAGTCGCGCGCTACGTTACCCAAACGAAGCGCCTGAGCGCAATTAGCCATGATTTTTTGAGCGTGCCAATGTGTCATACGCGCTCTCCAGCACAACGTTTTCCATCCAGGGGGTCAAAATCGCACATACGTCGAATGCAGCGCGTGGCGCTTGGTGTATGTAATTACCAAGCGCTACTGACAACTGCATTTTACCAAGCGCCAGCCCACACTTACAACCTGTAATATATATAGAGGCGGTGCAGTATTTGCTGCGCAGTTACGGGACTTCAAACGTGATACGTCAGGCGATCCTGGACCTAAGGGATGTGACCCAAAAGCCTGAGAAGGGCGAAGCTGAGTACAGCTCAAGGCTTAGCAAAGCTTCAGTCCGCTGTGAAAACGTCCACTCGACGGAGAACAAGATTACCTTGTACATCGACGGGCTGGACCCGAGCATCAAGTCGTTGGTAGCTCGATATCGATAGAAGCGTGAAAGAGTATTCTTTTTGGAGTTTGTTCAGTTTGCAAAAGCTGAAGGAGACGCGCCAGAGCGCGTGGTAGACCCCGTTGTTCAGTGGCTTTTGGAACCTCAATGGGTAAGGAGAAGATCTCCGCCAGAGTTAATCAGCGCAGCAAACTGCTACATCTGGAATCTCCAGTGTACTCATGAGATTCGTCGTTGGCACCCAAAGGGAGTGACTCGCATGAGGAGGCAGTCCATTTAATGGAATATACGGACTCTTCTGTACCTACAGTGGATCTCCCACACTCGGAGTCTCAGGACGAGGAAGCCCTAATGGCTATCGAGGGCCGTCGTCCTATGTACCGTCCCTACACGGTGCCTCCACAAGGAGGTTTTAAGAAGGACGGAAAACCCGGATGGGTGGATACTCGCACGGCATACCGTTCACAACCTATGTTGACCAACCGTCGTAACGGTTTGATATGTTATTCATTTTATGGAAAACTCCATTTGAGTGCAGAATGCCTGCTTCCTGCAAAGAATCTGAGTCGTATCATGAAGAATTATGAAGCACTCTCAGAAGAGGAAAGGAGCCGCGTACCAGCGGGCATGTATTGGAAAGCCAAAAGTTGGGTTTGTCAGACACCAATGCGCCGGACGGACAAGCCGGTTGCTCAGAATGCCGAAGTGTTACAACCCGGAACCCCGGTAGGAAGAGGCGCCTTTAAGGTGAATAAGCCGTTGCAACCGGAAAAATAAGTGAGGGAGCCCCTAGGGGGTCAGCACTAGTCGATCCCGTAGTGCTGACCAGGGAGAGCTCGCCTCCCTGCTCCCGCGCTTGGAAGCCCAAGATTCTCTTGAGGCCTCCCAAATTTCCGCCGTACGGAATCAATCCGCCGGACGGAAATCGAGTACAGTTTCACTGTGAGTTACATCGTCCTTGGATACGTTATACTTGTCCGTCAAAACGGGAAAGTTACCTCATGGTAGAGTCTAAAGGAAACTATAAGGTCTATGCCGACATCGGCTCTGACAGGAATCTGTTATCTCGTCGATTGACTATCCTGGACACTGGTGCTGGTCCGAACTTTATACGGTAATCGGAGCTCGCTCCTGCTGACTTAGAACGTATTCGATATGGTCCTTTATCGGACATCCGGGATGCCGACAAAAATGCTGTGAAGACACTGAGAACAGTTCGACTCGTGGTGCGTTTGGGACGCTTTGTAGTACTAGTCGACTTCATCGTCTGTAAGACGTTAGCTGCACCAGTGGTACTGGGATGTGATTATTGCGACAAGTTTGTCGAAGCCATTCGCCCGCGAAGAAAACTAGTGTAACTAGATGATGAATCAATGGTACCAATTGTTCGCAAGCCAATGCGTCGTTACTCTGAAGCACCTCCCCTTCCACCATCTATGGTATACGGGAAATCCGGAGGACCTGTCTCGCCGAGGATTGGAGTAGCGAAGAGTGCCATGCTGAAGGCGCAAACCCAAACTTGGGTTCAAATAAGAACAGAACGACACGGACTCGAGGTAATTCAACCGAATACTTGGATGTACGAATCCTGTGGATTGATAGTCGCTAACGGCATTGTTCAGGTTGATCCTGGTAGCCCCTTTTGGATACTAGGGAGTAACTTCACCGATAACAATTATCAGATACCAAAGAATCAGGTTGTTGCAACAGCTTTGCCTCACCCCACAGTGGTGGTTTCTACTCATATTTCTACTGCAGAAGTATTGGGATTAACCCATGTCGGTGACACAGACGAAGAAATGCAAACTCCGTCTGGAGATCAATTGCAAACGGCTGAGGATCCAGAGAGCCTGGTCGATGAGCTAGACTTAGCACATGTGTCGGAACACTACAGAACGAAGATCAGGTCTATGCGGAAGAAGTATACATCCATGTGGAGTGAAAAACTAGGAGAGATCTCCGCTACGTAACACCACATTGATTTGGTCCCAGGGTCACGACCCATCTCCCAGCCACCCTACAGAGCAAGACCGCGAACTCGCCAAATCGAGGAAAAGAATGTCAGCAAAATGCTGGAAGAAGGAGTAATCGAAGCAGCTCAATATGCTTGGGCCTCACTAATGGTGCTGGTTCCAAAACCTGATGGTTCTTTACGATTCTGTATCGATTATCGAAAACTGAACGCAGTTACAGTTCGGGATACATACCCGTTGCCTCGAATGGAGGAATGAATTGACAGCTTAGGAGAAGCGAACGTGTTCACCACGTTGAACGCCAACTCTGGCTATTGGCAGGTGCCTGTAGCGGAAGAGGGCCAAGATAAAACCGCATTTGCGTGTCACGCCGGTCTCTACCGTTTCAAAAGGATGCCCTTTGGCTTAACGAATGCACCGGCTACTTTCCAGCGTACTCCGGACATCTTGCTCTCAAGATACAAGTGGAAGACTTGTTTAGTCTATTTGGACGATGTGATCATCTTTTCCCAGGATGTGGAAAGCCATTTATGGCATGTCGAGGAGATCCTCAAAGCCCTACAGAGCGCAGGTATCACCTTGAATTTCAAGAAATGCGAATGGTTCGCTGGCACCGTCCGGTACTTAGGACATGTGATCAAACCGGGACAGCTAGCCATTCAAGAGACACAAACAGCGGCTCTCCGCGAAGTACAACCTCCGTCGACACAGAAGCAATTGCGTTCTTTCCTCGGCTTTTGCAACGTCTACCGACGATTCGTGCCGCTATACTCGCATATAGCGGCACCGCTCAACGCAAAGCTGCGTAAAGGACAAACAGTACAGCTGGAACAATTCAGACAAGCTGAAGTGGAAGCGTTCGAAACGCTGAAGACAAAGATTATTACAGCCCCAGTCTTGGCGCTGCCCATCCCCAACCTGCCATACTCAGTGGATACCGACTCTAGCGAGTACCAAGTAGGGTGTGCCCTTTTTCAAACACACCCTGATGGTGAACGCCTACCCATTGGTTACTGGTCAAGATCGCTGGACGCAGCTGAGAAGAAGTATTCAGTTTCAGAAAAGGAATGCCTTGCAGTCGTTTGGGCTCTAACCAAATTGCGGCCGTATCTCCAAGGAGAACGTTTTGCCGTCAACACGGATCATTCGTATCTATGAAGGTTACTGTCCATTACAGACCCGTCTGGTCGTCTCACACGATGACGCTTACGCCTTTCTGAATTCGATTTCGAAGTGAAGTATAAGACGGGATTGGCCAATGTCCAAGCTGACGCGCTATCGCGACTCAAAACACTGGGCAAAACACAAGGCCAAATCGATTAAGAGATACCTTGCTTCTAAATGGAGACTCATTCACCATCTTTTGAAGAAGAGGAACAAGAGACCCTTGATGATTTTTCGGATGCAGACCCGTTCCTTGCCTTAACAGACACTGACCCTTCAGTTCAACCCGAGCGGATCTCGTGCATTGAGCTCCTCAATGAGCAACACGCCGATACGTTTTGTGCGTCGATACGCTTTCGTCTTAATGGGGGGGAGGAGCTCCCCTTTTCACTCGATTCACGAGGAATACTGTTAAGAAATGTCGAAAAGCATGATCAAATCGTGATTCAACACGTCTTGAAGAGTCGAGTACTCCATCTGGCACACTACAGCAGGCTGTCTGGTCATCCAGGAGGAACGAAGTTGTTCATGACTCTAAGAAGAGATTTTTAATGGCCCACTTTGGCAATGGACTGCCATGCTACAGTGAGGTTGTTTACAACATGTGCGAAGAATCGCGTGAAGCTTTACAGGAAGCGGAAACCGATGACGTCATTCCAGGCGAAAGCGCCTTTACAATACGTCAGTATCGACATCCTAAGGGAATTGATTCGTTCAAGGCCAGGTTATCGCTACCTATTGGTAATCACCGACCGCTTCTCGAAGCTAGTGCGGACTGTGCCGCTGATGCAGATAACCGCAGCCATAATCGCACAGGCGTTTATCAAACACTGGGTATTTATATACGGACTACCAGAAGTTCTGTTATCAGATAATGGGAAGCAATTCGTCGCGAAGTTCTTTCAGAATGTTTGCCGCATTATGGGCATTCGAAACGTGTTTACCACGACCTATCATCGGCAATGCAACGGTCAGGTGGAGCGTTTCAACCGCACGCTGATAGCAGCATTACGACACTACATCGCGGACCACCCGAAAGAATGGGACATGTTTACAGATACTCTGTGTTACGCGTACAATACGCAAGTGCGTACCTCTACAAACACGGCACCGTTCGACCTCGTGCTCTCACGTAACCATCCAGCTTTACCGGTTGCGCTTGACGACGAGACAGAATTGGAGGCGCCGACCCCGGCTAAGTACCATCTGAAATGGAGGAATGACCTGAAGGCCAGAGCGGAAGAAGCCGCTAAAGAGTTATCAAAGACGCAAGCTCGCTATAAGCGAAACTATGACGCCAGAAGGCGAAGACGAAATCCGGAAATCCGAGTAGGAGGTCACGTCTTCGTGCGAGTCGAAGGACCTGACAAACAGGAATAATCTCGTCATAAGTTGTTGCCGATAGCGGCAGGACCCTTCAAAGTGGTGGACCTTAATGAAGACATAGTGGTCATCAAGACAGTTGAGGACATTGAACGTGTATCGTGCGATCGCGTTGAAGTCGCGCCTGACCCGCAAGGGGAAGTCCAGGTATCTGGTAGAACTAAGGAGGCAAGTGCGACGAAACGTCAAGGCAAAAGCCCAAGTGACTCCTGGGAGAGTGAAACGCCACCAATGGCTCGAGCTGAGGAGAAAGCTCCTGATCTCCCACCGCCGGCGGTTGCGTACGCCAGTCACGGACAGCTTCCAAATGGAAACTGAAAGCAGGAAAGATGTTTTGGAATATGGCCCCAAGGACTTGGAAACGAGGGCACGCGAAAAAGCGCCTTTGCCGCTTCAGGCTGAACCGTCAGGTGAAGCTCCACTCGCTGTTCCGCCGATATCGGCTCCCATCCCTCGTGGTCAAGAAGAAGAAGAGGTATCGCCTCCAGTCGTGGTGCAAGCACCATTATCCACCGAACAGCGGTCAGAATCGGATAAACCGGAGGAAGGGCATCCACGAATGGAATTGAGAAGTAGCAAGAAGTACGCTTCTATGGAACCTGTAAAACAGGATAGCTCTTTATCTGAGAAAGGTTCTCAAGGAAGGAGTACACTGCCCCTGCGGGCAGAACGACAGTTAGTCGACGAGCGAACGCTTAGCGACGCTGAGACTGCTAACACAGAGACGCTTGGGTCAGCCCTAAGGCATTTCAAACCTGTTAAAAGGAGTCTCACGCCAACAGCGAAAGCATTGGGAAACGCCCAGGAATACGTTATGGATCGCATATGTGAACATGGCGAGCATGAAGATACTAGAGAATTACTGTATCGAGTCCGTTGGTACGGTTTTCCACCGGAAGCGGAT
The DNA here is from genome assembly GCA_030374765.1 of Agarophyton chilense. Lineage (NCBI taxonomy): Eukaryota > Rhodophyta > Florideophyceae > Gracilariales > Gracilariaceae > Agarophyton > Agarophyton chilense. The sequence goes on from JARGXX010000099.1 coordinate 27,833, forward strand.
ACGTGGGAACCTATAGCTCATATCCTCCATTCGCAACTCGTGCGATATCAACGACGCATGCGAGTATCACTCCCCAAGGAAATCGCCTCCTCGATAGTCGGGGTCATGGGCACATCCCATTTCTAAGTATGGGCTACAAAGGTAGTAAAATCTTGAAAGGCGAGAAGAAAACAAGGAATCATGAAGAGGAAACGTGAAGACACGCAAGCAAAGGACATTTACTGATTATCGCCTATGACAAACTCCAGAAGCGAGAAGAAGGATTTAAGAACTCGAGAAGCGAGAAGAAGAAGCTAAGAACTCGAGAAGCGAGAAGAGATGAAGACTAGAAGATAAGAAGGCAACGTGAAGACACGAAGTCACCGGAGTTTTATTGGTATCAAGATACCACCGCAAGGCTGTTGACTAGGAGTCTTTTCTGAGATCATCAAAGAGACGTGCGAGCACGGAGGCTCGCAAGAAGCTGTGCGCGATCACCCTCAACTTGTTCTACGGGAACGCCCGCATCTAAGAGGAACTGCCTCAACGGATCCAAGCCTGGATCTTCGACCGGCGCTGCACTCGGTTGTTCGGTAAACCCATGACAGTACTCTTGAGCAACTCCGGCCGCTGTGGATTGATCGACGGAAGTCCCTACGCCTGCCAGCTCTGGCTCGTCCTCGTAACCGAGTTCAGCCTCAGCTCCCGGCGCTTCCTCGCCTCAGCTCCCGGCGCTTCCTCATACGGTTCCTCTCCGTTCTCGGATGGAGTAGCATCCCACACGTATCCAGTAAGCTGGTTCGGTGGCATGACAAGCAGGTTCTCCCGAAGAAAGCGAGCCTGATCGGAGGTGATCAACTGGCGCGTCCAGGGGTCGTACCAAACGAAATCTCCAGCACTTGCTGTTCGTCCAGGAGAATGGTCGTAGAGTCTTGCACGGGTTCCGCGAGCGGATTGATCAGCTGTCACTCCAGACAAATCGACACTGTCGATCAAATCCACAAGATGGGGGAAGTAGGCATGGTTCGCACGGGATCCCAGGACAAGGGAAAGATCGAGTTCTCTCGCATACTTTCGCGCTGTGGACGACATGTAACAAACTCTAAAGGTATCATAAGCATCGCACAGGAGGAAGACGGCCATCTTGGCGATAAACTCGGTATAAACCACCGTCCAATATCCCAAGAAAGGGTCGTTAACCAACGCGGACCCGATGTAGGAGATCGCCGGTGGGAGCTCCACAGAGTAACCACGAGAACTCTCGATCGCCGCCCAATGCTCCGGAATACCGATTTAGCGCCCGAAGCGCGCGTTCCGCCGGATGCGGTCAATCTCGATCATTTGATACGGCACCAAATAGCCCAAACGTGATCGAGTACGACGTTCCCAACGGGGATAATCCCAATAGGGAATGTCACGCTTTTGAAGGAAGCGGAACTCCGCACGGAGAAGAGGTTGCTGAAAGCAGAGAGCTGCATCACGCACACCGCGCACACCGCGCCAACCGCTAATATCGACTTCAACGAGTGTCTCGATGTACGAGTAACCTTCACCGTCGGTACGGGCTTTCCAGGTATCTAGTTCCCAGTCCTGCGGGAGGAGAACCGTACTGATGAATCGTTGAAGACGCTGGTAAATCAGCTTGGTGAACAGCGTACGGGCTTCGGACAATGTTTCCGTTGAAATATCGCGCAATCGCGGTGTCTGGCAAAGCAATATGACTCGCCCAGTCCTCGCTACGAATCGCGTGTTCCGTAAAACTGTCAGGGAAGTACCCACCGTGTACATACTGTTGTATCAACGCGTCATCGCGGATAGCAACTGGATCAAACCAGGAGGCTTGCGCGAAAAGTTCAACGTTGTCGAGAGGATCTCGTCCATAGAAATCCGCAGGGTGCGGGTAGCTCCGCTGAGCACGACGAGAAGGAGCTCGAATCACACCCGCAGAGGCAGCGTAAGCCGCGTTCGTCATCCGAGCCACGGTTGGCTGAGGTAACGGTACCGACCGGAATCCGGTGTACGGTGTGGGGAACGAACGGTATGGACCGAGTTGAGCAGTAGGCTGCGACGCATAACCAGCAGTGTTGGACGGAGCCCCAGAAGGCACATCCTCAGAGGAGGGCTGAAACGGGTGGGACCCGGCGTTCGGATCCATCGCGAGAGATCGAGCTGAAGAGCGGTGAGGAACAGAATGCTGTTGAGAACTATAAGAGTTGGTCGGGCGGCGAGGACTTCGTGATGACGATGAGTACCCGGAACACCGGTCCGACTGCGTATAAACGCTTTTTGCGTCCCCTATGGTTCACGCTGAGCGAGGGGGGTATGTAGTATTCTACTATGTCGGGGAATCCGATGGGTTGGTTTTTTGCGAAGTCGCAGTTGGAACTCATAAGTGTGTGATATCATCAGCATTGTGATATGAAACTGCACACCGCGTAGGATGCCAGGAGGCAGGGTACATTGTTGGAACACGTGGCATTACGAGTGGAGTGGCTTGCAACGGCGCATGTAGTGGCCATCCACGTGGCTGGTTTTACTACCCTTTGTAGATATAAGTCCATTCGGGACCGTACCCATACAGTGGTTTGGGCAAGTGGATGACCACTGGGTATTAATTATATATTTATTTGGGCACTCACCCTGGCACACAGTATATAGTGCACCAGAGGTGAGCGCCGACTACAAGTAAAGGAGACAACATGGGAATCATGACTATTCTGTTCCTCGCTTAGGATTCCTTAACCGGAGATCTGGAAGAGCTATAGTAGGTAGTCAGCCCCCAACCACTTCACGAGCCGTCTCGTACCTACGTTCAATCAACGTTTTACAGTTGCACTGTTCACCCTCGCTGGCGAGTAGTGGCCTTACACCCCACTTCTAGCTCGCTGGTGTTGTAGCTCTATAACCCCCTTTCCTTCGCCGCAAGCGACCCATCGGCAGTCCTAACTCTGTCGCAGGTGTCTGCTCTCTCCGTTAGAGCGGATACTACAGGGGAGGTTGCGACTTTGAATAATTAGTTCGCGTAATGTGTACGAACTTTGAGGCTCTGGTGGCATCGAATATGTGTAGGTCTTTGCAACTGTGACCATTTGATACATATCGTCCCCACTTTGAGCCACTCTGGGACCCGATATAGTAGCAGTAGCCGCTTTCTGGTCCATGTGTCTGTTTTCATCTTCATTGCTTTCTTTGATTTCAGGAGGTTGCGAAGTTTGTTCGCTTGGAAGCGAAGCGTCAACGCTGGGCGTGTCAGCACTCTGCGACTCATTTTTCGTAGGATCGTATGGAGATAGACTGGAGAACATGAGGACACTTCCAGGGACACTATTATCATTCGCGTCAAAAACATTAGTGCCCGGGTAGTCCATGAACAACCATCTCGGATCCCGCTCTCCACAGATAAATTGTTTTGCAGGGAGTCTCACGAATGCCTTCGGCCGCCACTTCGAGTCGTTTTCATCTCCACTCCTCTACTCTGCCGCTGTTTCTTCTTTATCAGCCTGAAGTTTCTCAAGGTCCTGTACTGTGAAGGGCTTCTGGCTGATAGCATGATGAAGAAGAGGGCAGATCGTTCTTGCCACTCGACACACATGCTTTGAATAGTCGGTTTCGCCAAAGTGGTAAAGGCCAATTAGAGACGAACGGACCATACGTCTTTGAGTGACAGCTCGGTGGCACGAAGAACACAGAACTCCAACTTGTAGAACTGGAGCGTCGGACGGGGTGGAGGCGGACACGGTCTCACATAGGGCGCAGCGATATTGCCTTGCTTTGGAACCACGCCACTGAGCACACTCCTTCGTAACACTACACCTTTGTCGCATGGGTCGGCTTAACCTTGAGGCTTTCCATAAAGGATATAGAAACGTGGTTTCATGAGTGCCACCATTCGAATGCGATCGCCATCGTTCTCATCGTGTGCTGGATCCTCACGATCCACGGCAGTGGTCGTGTTCTTGAACAGCTCTTCGAAGGAAGCACTCATCTGTTCAACGAGCTTGTCCGGCCTGAACGGGTCTCGCAAAACGAGGCAACACCTTTTTGGACAGCTTCAAGCTGATTCCTTCGTGAGCTACTCCATCTTTGATGACGGTGAGGGGAAGAAAATATTCGGCATTCCATATGAAAAGCCTCTGAGGGTAAACGCGGAACACAATTCCAGTATTATGGTCAAAGCGATCCTTCGCTTCGGCAGGGAACACCTTTGTCTTTGCATTCGTGCCATCCAGAGTAGTTGAAAGAGACTAATCTACGAATTGTGTCCCGATGGCACGTACCCACCATTCTGGGAAGCACGTCCGCCCAGGCCACATTTATGTGCACCGCACAATTTTGGTACGAGCTCTTGGGAGTCTTGAAAACACTGCTCTTCAACAGATTGCCTGACGACAATTCCTCCGTTTCTTCAACGTCATCGTGGTGAGTTAGAGATGCTCCTAGCGGCACCACTGTGTTGGACATTTCGGTGAATCCAGACGGACATTTTCCTCCAATAGGGTTCTGCAGCGCAAACAACTTTCTGTATACCTCGTGGCCAGGGAGTTCGATCATTCGCTTCACCTCTACCGTGTACACGCCAATCTTCTTCGGTGCTCCAGTTCGATTCCAGTACATAGCTTTTCCCACGATCTTCTCGTTCTCAAACTCAAGCCCCATGCGCATGCTGGAGAAGAACAGAAATTGGTTCACCATGCAGTTGAGCTCTGTCTCTGTCGGCCCATGTTCTTGGAGATGCCCATGACAGTGGCGAAAACAAATAAGTCATAGCTGCCCGACTCATCAATGCCACGCAGATTACGCAATTCAAAAGCGTTGACCCTCACCGTTAAACAAGCGGCTGAGCATCTGTCGGTACGAGTAGCTGCTACTGTCCACGGGGGTGATTCTCACATACGCGCCCAGCACCGCGGCGCGATATTAATCAGACCAAACGGCATGAAGAGGCACTCGGAGTTCAGAACGTGTGATAGCATCCGTAAAGGCGCCAACGCCGATACGAAATGCGCTCATTTGGGGTTCTACAGATTTCTCCAATCAACGCCGTCGGCGGTGAGCCGCGCATAAATTGAGGCGCGCCGTCGTTGTCACGCCATTTCGACAGCGTAGAATGAGTCGAATTGGAATGATAAACAGCGCTCCCTTCACAACGGTGGTTTCCGCACGTAGCGGCAATCGCACCTCACCTTGCAGCGTATAGTTATCAAACGAAGCACCAAATGCCTTCCAATGATTAGAGATAGAAATCTCACGAACGACTGAACGGGCAATGAACAAGCCATATACACCCACTATACCCAAACGCTGGTATACTTGGCATGCACCTCCGCCAAATGTCTGACACAAATCTCAAAGTCAATAAACTGGTCAAATATGTCGCCCACGCCATTGACAAGAGCGCTGACACGTTCTCCAACACGCTCGACCCCAAATAAATCTCATCGGGACACAAAGCCAGCAACTTCCGTCAGCACAAGCGCCTGCCCACGGTCTCGTTTCTGCACCACGGTGCACAAATCATCCGAAAGCTCAAGCGTACGAGTCAGCAACGGCTTTGAATTTGACGGCTGGGCTAAAGGCGATTTGGACGGCGACGACGGTGACGAAGCAGTACGTTTTTGTTGATTGGTGACTCGAATGTGTCGAATGGTGGGGTCAGAAAATCCAACCGTTGATCTTTGTATTGATTTCCAACAACGGAGAATGGCCCAACTTTGGCGTTATGACTGCATCCACGCCACAAGCGCAGCGGTGATAGGCGCGAACACTTTGTCGAGCGCCTTGTAAACCTGTGGCACTGCAATATACAAGGCAGTGTTTGTAGACATAAAATCATCCCGCAAAACGCGGAAAATCTTAAGAATCCATGGCGTATTCATCGGAAAGTCAGTATTTGAATTACCATCGTACCCTTCATCTTCTCCGCTTCAATGGCACGGTGGAGGTCTTTCAAAATAGTGCCCGAGATATCCCCTTCCTTCCCAGTGTCACTTCTCTAGGCATCAAAAGCTTTGCAGTTTTAGCAGCTTCGAAAAAACCAACATCACCATCCTTAACCACACTGCCGACAACACCGACGTCGGAAACAGCGGTACGTCCACCTCCCTCTCCAGCCGCTAACTCCACGTCAGTAACATCCAGAACTCCAATGCCCATGTCTTCCGCCTTGTTGACGGCGTTATGTGTCATTCGTTTTGCAACCTGCACAGAAGAGTTTCTCTGAAACTTTTCCTTGTACACAGCAGCAGGTCCCGGTGAGGAAAGAGCGCGAGGCGGCGGCGTTGGTGAAGACAGCGAGGTGAGAGGCGAAAAAGATGAGGACGCTGCGGATGATGACGTGACGGTGGGCGTGGGAGGCGCGGCTGCGAGGTGCTACGGTTGGTCTACGACTGGCGACGACGGCGGCGATGGCGCGGCGGGCGCAGGTGATGCGTCGTCCGACGCCATTTGGGAGGGGAGAAGAAGGGAATGGGGAAAAAGGGCGGGCCCGGATTTAAGTGGGAAAGAATGGGATTGGCGGGGGAAACTGGATGTGAGCGAGTGGGTGGAGAACGTAATGTAGCGCAACGAGCACAAAAAGAGTGGCGACGAGAGCGGGGTGTTCGGCGGTTCGTGAAACGGGTGTGGAGTCACAATGCAGTCTTCAGTGTGGAGCGCTGACAAACACAGACATAAGTTTACGCGACGCACAACATATAGGACACGGCGTCTTGCTTCTCCGCCTGGCACGTGGGATGAAAACATAGTTGGTAGCAGCAATTTATGAGAACACACACGTGGTGCCGGTGTGCACGTGGTAAAGAAGGCGGTGTAACGTTGCACGAAGTGAGTGCGGCGTAAGATACACCCAGTTCTACGTCTCATCAACAGCGACCGGTTCGGTTTCTAATGGCAGTCGCGTTTCGACGTGTAGTCGCGCAGCATTACTTTTCGCAGCTGGTGTTAGTTTCAGTCGTGTTAATCGCGCCAACCACGTAGCCTCATGCCCCAAAGTGCGCCGCTCACTTTAAACCGTTGTTGCTGGAAGAAAAGCCCGTGGCAGACAGGCTTGCTTCCCGACAGTGTTGTGGACTCTTCTTGTCTCAAACCAGCTGGTTGTCTTCCAGCCCTAATGGAATGTTGTTGAAGTAGTTGGCCGTATGCGTCTGTCGTAGCGGCGAGGCTGTATGCGATTTCGGACACGAGATAAAGCGAGGTGCGTGTAGCGAATGGCTGGGAATCAAGATCCGGCATATGTGTGGCTCGCCACGGATTTTTCACATTTCATCCTGAGGTAATGCGACAGATTACAACAGCTGAAAAATTCAAGAGGGACTGCTAACCGTCTTATGTCGTAGATACCAGTAACAGGGCTACGGTGCTCTTGCTCGTGGCTCTGCATCCGAAATGTGTTAGATTTCTAGAAACCTCGGCTGTGTACTTTTTTCCTTACTGAGGGCGGAAAGACTTTCACCCTCTAAAGGTTCTTATGCATTAACGTAGATCAGAAACACATGCAATATGTTTAAAAAGTACTCGCGGCATGCTACACTGCAAAAGTTTGTTTAAAGTCACGAGTCTCCGACAAATAATTTCTGGGGGGGCTATGAAATCGTGTTAGCATATGCCCCAAGTCGTCGAATCTCGGTTTTGTTCTCTGTAGAGAACCATAGAAAACAGTCAGGATCCGCCGCACCGGAGCTCATATTTGAAACGACATGGATTAAACTTGTGGCAGAAAACAAGAGGCTTTTCAATGGTTCCAACTTTTGATTGGCACGCTTCTCCGTATGTTCTGAACGAGTGATTTTTTATCTCGGTTGGACGGACTACAAAACACATCTCGCCACATATGCACCCGCAAAATCTTTACTATCTTTTGGTCCAAGGCCCATGGCTTTGCCCCTTGGAAACGTATCAGTGCCCATACACCTTCGTCTTAGTCAGATCAGGCAATTCCGCAGAAGGTAAGTTCAAAAGCGTGTTTCCAGGGGGTCGTGGTGAACCGAGTGAAGTCCCTCACATGACAGGAAGCGACTGTCCGATTATCCGACGTGAACTTGCAGCTTCTGATCGACGTGAGGTTTCGGCGGAGCTGTTCTTAGAAGAGCATCTAGTAAAAAACGTTGATGAACTGCAGTTTCTCGGAATTGTGAGAGGAACAACAGATTTGAAACCTAGCATGATCTTCTCCGCTAGTTTGTTCTGTGATGCCTCTGAGGCTGAAAAGAAGTATCGAGAAAGAAACAAACAAGAGGAAGAATCCGTGAAGATCTGCAGAGGTTCACTTATCAGTATTATCGATTCAGGTATAGAATCTACCTTGCCTGATAGTTACTAGGCTATACCAGAACTGCTCAGCGCTGCTGGGCTGTATGTGGAAATGCATCAATCATAGAACTAGTCAGTGTTTCTCGAATGCGTAAGATTAGAACAACGTTAGAGTGTACTAAATGCTGGCTGCGGTTCGAAGCAGAGCAGCAAAGCAAAGCAGTCTGGGTCGTAAGAGTGTAGTCTCCACTGCGAAAACCACTTTCAAGCAGGTCCGTTTAACTGTATTGTTGTTGACCATCATCCTAAACTGCGTCACTTTCATGACTATCAATCCCAGCATTTTATCACAAGACTATAAAGGCTCCTCTGTAAGATACGTGAAGTGTGCGTGCGCTCTGTTCCAAAGCCTCTCATTTCCTTTGAACAAGAAGTGTTTGGTATATCTGCTCAATATGGTAATGACGCTTCACCCTCTCACTTACGCCACCAGTACCAAAGTTTGGCGACTCTTCGAACATCAAGAATATTATAATCATGCCAACATCTCCTCTTCATTCATCTGCGAATGCCTTGGTCAGTTCAATGAGTACAATTTTCCATTTCCTTTTCTAGAGCCTCCATGATACAGTCGCCAAGCCTGGACATGATGCTCTTTCCTCCTTCCAGAATTCCACTTTATGTCGTCGAAGAATCTTCTGTGAAGTATTTTGAAAACTAAAAACTTCTTGAGTATTTTATTTTGTGGAGAAACATGCTTTTTAAATTACACACTATAATTCCGAAATTCTATCATTGGATATATACTCAATCAGTGCAGTCACCATTATTAAAGCTTTACGTACAGCCACATACATTCACCTAATATTATTCAGATATTCAGATTCATTTCTGTCGCAGCCATCCGTAACCTACAACCTCACTGTATGATACAGGGAGTGGATCACTTCTGAATACAAGAATTTTACAGGGGTGGGTTTCACTTATGGTAGCAGTGCTCTTCGTCACCAATCAAAGTGATGTAGTCGAAGATAAAACCCCAGCCAAGTTCAAGCACAATGGCAAGTTATTCGATGAGCATCTGAGGTGAACCGCTGCTACTACACATTCACTAAAAATTCGTACAGTATACTTTTTTGGCGGAACAGGGAGATTTCCCGCCGTTCACTCACTCAGGAATTACATCGTGGAGCTTCCCGTATTTATATATATATACAACTTCATACCCATCTGCTGTTACAGCAGTGGTGTATATGTTTGCACAAACTGGGATGCTACGCTCGCTATTAACGAAAAGATGAATATTGAAACAGTCGCAACAAATGTCTTATTTGAGCTGCAAAGTGCTTCAACAATATCATTCTCGAATACGCCAAACTTGGAAAACCCATTTTTCTCAACCACTCCAAAAAGCACATCCCCATCGTTTTCAGACCATGGTTCTGAGCTCATTCTTTCCACAGAACGCAATCGAAGCACTTATCCAACTAATAACAGTGTAATGAGCAGATCTTTTTTCCCATATTTCCAGAACTTAACAAACAGTATATAAAAAAGAACTGCCACCCAAATCATGATTAGAAAGCTGCTGATAGTGTATGCGGCAATGAAGCACCCAGACTAATTGAGCTCCATGTGGTAGGCTCAAAAACCTCATATAATCTCGAGTTCTCGAAAGGCGTTTTGATTCCAGTGCCCACGACGAGCCGTTGCCGCCATTTCAATGGTCCGTCTTCCGGAGGGGATCTAGAGAATTCAGTGGCATCCAACTCTTCCCATTTTACCGCAGCTGCTGGCAAAATATTCAAAAAACAAGGTTCTTTACGCATCTGGCCTCCCCACTTACTTCAAAACCAGTGAGAACTGGGAAATCTCGCTCTTTGCGTCTGTATCCAGCAGGAAGACTCAGTTCTATTTCTAACCACCGAGTTTCGCCACTCATGCCCTTTTCGAACAGGCACGCGGTTGAAATAATGTTTAGCAACGCCTGAATGCAGAGGCCAGAGAGAGCGGTACTTTCACGCACTGATTTTGAAGCTGTTATGGCAAGCTCCCTAGACAGTACGTAACAGTCAAACCTTAGGTCGAGACAATCGACAGACACAGATTGCTTAGTTCTGTTCACCATCGGAGAGCATGGATTGCGATAATTTGATAAATATGGCTGGTCGGGATCAGCATCAAAGCCAAAGCTAGAAGTTGAATTGTGCCCACTCTCAAACACAGCCAAAAAACTGGTGCCTGTGGACTGATCGCCGATCCCGAAAAATAACACACCGAAATGGAAATCCCCTGCCGCACTATCCCCTGCAACACCGATACCACAGCCTTCGAAATTAAATCAAAGGTGCGTTGTTTCGGTTCGTCGAAGGGCGCACTGCAGGTGGTCGTGCCAATTTCCAGACCGGTAGTGCTGCTAAGGGCTGTATTTAGCAAACGGTTGCTGCAGCCCGTTTTCTCAAGTTATTCCATGAATCGCATGTCGTCAGCCTCCGATGTAAACGGGCTATATTCACCAAAGTACCGGTTAAGCGTATCCGGCCAGTAACAAATGGCGCGAATGGGCTAGTCAGTATTGCGCATTTCGATACCACTAATAGAAACCTAACGCTGGATGAGGACAATGACCACCAGAATGGAAATAACTGGAATATTCACCTGCAAACGGCCATTCTGCCGAGCGGCCGAAACAAAATATAGCTTTCTAAAACGAGAGAGTATCACGCTGCAATGTGCTGCAATTGCACGGCACAACAAAATCCGAAACTATTCGAGAATGAGGAACTCGACGACGCCAATATGCACGGCGAGCGTGCCGGGCTAATTCGAAACCAGTACCATCCAGAACGTGTGTGTCCGACGCCTCGCACACCGAGAGGGTATAGAGACGAGGCTCAAAAGCTAACCATAAACCTTGGCTTTATGCCCCACTCACAGTAAGAGTCACTGCCCATGATGTGTTGCTGTTTGGAAGCTCTGAGTTAGTCTTAGTCGATAATGAGATTAGAAGAGGATGTGGGGAGGGGGGGAGGAGGGATCTGGGAAAGGTGCAGTGTTCGGCGCAGGTATATGAGGTCGTCAGCGGGAGGCAGACTCTACGACGTAAGGAGCAGGAGCAATCCAGAAACGGCCCTATATTCGAAGTAGTGGAAATGTCTGAGGAGGTTATGCGGCAGTTGCAAGCAAGGCGCGAAGGCGGGAGTCGTGAGGGATACTGCCGGTTGCGTTCAAATACATTCAAAATTGTCAGTTCACTCGCGACCGTCGTATGCTATGGGCGCTCAGCGCAGCCGGTGACACGTGAAATACTGCTGAACCAAACTGCGGGGGTCGCGGGTTTTAGGCTTGGGTGGCTCTTGAGTTGCGCTCTATAGTTGCCCTTTTTTTATATTTTCAAAACATGTACGAGGGGTATTGTTGTCCCAAATTGTGGTTCACACCCTTTGGATGACCACGGCTGGACTGCCGTTTTTAAGTCAAAACTGCAATGCCTGGTTAATCCCGGCATTTTTCTTGCCCTATTCGACGAATTTTCGATTAAAGACCTTTTCAAATGCGTGAACAACAGTAGTGAAACGGTTTATGCGACAGCTACACGAACATTTAACATATCATACCATGTAATGTACAGGGGCACGCATACCTCACGAGCGTATTCCCTTGTAAAGATACAAAGGTACGCGAAAAATTAAATCATTTTTTGCCATTAAAGCACTTCAAAGGTGTTCCATTATCTTTTTATTGTACAGTCCTCCTTTCTTTTTTGTATTTTAACCGACCTCAAGACCCGAAAATCTCTAGAACTACGAGACTTCTTCAAGCCCATAGTTCTCTCCGCCGAATCCGCTTCCGACCCGTTTCCGTTCGACCACATTCCTCGTTCGCTACCACTCTTCCCCTCTCCTCCACGCCCGATGTACCTGGCGCTTTACCTTTTCAGTCGCAGCCTGCATCATGGCTTCGAAATCCGTGCCACCTATCGAGACCCACCCCAATTCGAACAAACTTTGTACCGTCTCCCTTCCTCAGCACCGGCTTCTTTGGGAGTTTTATCGTCTCAACGCCTCGCGAAGCATACTGTAATTGTCAGAGGCACTCCGTCGTTTGTAACATCTTGAAGGACAGCGATGGAAGTCCCGGTGTCGCCTTTTGTTAGATCTCACAGCTAAAATCATGGGCGCAGTTCCACCAACACGTGCAAGCCTTTGGAACACCGTCATTCTGAGTTCTCCCTGGCGCAAGCATCCAGTTCTTCCACCCCCCTGTAGTATACACATCAAGCTTCTGCTGCAGACAAATCCAGAGACGCACCAGCTGCCACTGTTCTCGCATTCCCGTTAGGACGACTCAGCTACCGCCTTACCGGGCCCCTCCCCCCCAATTCCATTCGGTCTACGCTGTCGGTGCATTTGAGCCACCCACCGCCCTCGCTGTACGCTTTTCGTCCGTCCCAATAGATCTGTTTCGACCCTGCTGCTTTTGATCTTCCGCACACGGATCACACCCACTTCCAACCTCTTTCTCCCCAACAATAGCTGGCATCTGCATTTAATCAGCTTCTTCTCCAGAACTCCCTCCGACGCAGCCGTCGCCGCAGCCATTGCAGTCAGCCCAAGCCTATCATCCGAAGTTATTAGTACAACAACCTCACTCGGCCGATCTCTGAAACAAGGTATATCATATCATGGATTGCGTACCGAAGAAGCGCTTAAGCTCGCCCTCGCACTGGATTCTCGATAAGATCGGTGGGGTGTGGCCACCCTGACCGTCTACACACATAAGTTGCGTGAGTGTCTTCCTTTCAACCTCATTCTTCGCAATCTTCTAAAGTATTCGATGAATGGACGTGAGGCTAGTGCCGTTATAATGCAGCGTCTCATTATAGTCCACGGCAATGCGCTTACCGAACGTCTTTCCCAGCTGGCTTTATGGATTTTATGATTACCGATCGTACCAATGAGTTTTAACATTCTGCTGGATATAGTAACCGAGGAGGAACTAATGTTCCAAAAGTGCCGAATGGTTTATTTTGTTATAATGTCCAGTACCTTGAGTGATCCGTAGAGTACTAATGCTGCGCACCGACTTTCTCAAACGGCTGCACAGCAAAATCACATCGTTGACCATCTATTTGATTTCCAAACAATGAATATGGTCCATTGCAGATAGTTGTGCTATCTGGAACAGTTTTCTCTAGGAAGAACCGCTCTACGTACCCCCTGGCCCTAATAACACTCTGGAGCTTCAAGAAAGCTACAAGATGAGCCTAGGACATCATGCAAACGGAGAAATTGAACTCAGTTATGAGGAAAGAAATTGCGAAGCGACAACGATTCTACTGAAGTGTGATCGCGTTTCAAAAGTAGGCTGTGTCAAAGGCAACTTAAGAAACATTTCCGAGCATTTCATAGCTCATGATGAAATTTTCTAGCTTCGATTCGTTGGGCTCATGACTCGTTCTATGTGTAAGCTTACTGATAACATTTACGTGATATCATGCGACATATTCGCTAATCCAGTGCCCTTTGGAAATTAGTACGCAGAACAAAGAAGCTTTACTTGATTCCATCATAACCCCTTCTACATGAATACGATCGCAATAAATACGAATTGTATGGTACGAATGTCACATGCTCAACACAAGATTGCACATGAAACCTTACGCATCAGCTTCAACGCGCTTGCTATGAAACCAAAGGAACATACGAACTTTCCTTCCACATGAGCACGACCGAGCATATGTTGACCGCAGAGATTGCGAATGTGCTTGCCGCACATATTGCACTCATTTGCAGCATCTCCAACCATCTTGCACCCCACAACTGTGCACTTGGACGAAGAAGATGCACCGTTCTCCTCAAACAAAACGTTGTTTGCGTCCTCCGCATTCCTTTCGAAGAGGACTGGTTTATCATCGTTAGACTCACAACGCCTCACTTTGCGAGCGACTCTTCCGTGCTCAAAACCAAACCACTCACGACCAACGTGTCATTTCAATATTCTCTCTCCATTCTTTTCGCCACGCATCGCAAAGCCCACCCCAGTTTCTTTGGCTCAGTGTCCTCTTCATCGGATTTTCCGGCGAAAGAGTCGGAATCAGAGACACAAACAAGCCATCGTTTCTTCCGAATTTGTTTCAGATCTGCCCTGGACAAAGACTTACGCTTCGAAGACGCAACCGGCTGGATATCATCTTCGGAATCTGCTACAGCAATTTTTTGTTTGCGACCGTGGAACCTCTCCTTCCTAGAAAAGCGCTGGTTCCTTGTTCCCTTTCCTGCTGCATCACTCTCATCTAAACGGGACTTATTTACTTCACTCTCTTCAGAGCTGTACTGGGCGCTACCTCTGTTTACATCATGACGCCCACTTCTTCGATCACATTTCGCAGAAAGAATTTCCTCAGGATTCAAGCGTAGTTCATTCTTGCTTACGTTTCTCTGACTCGGGTCCTTGTTCCTCACACGTTGCTTCTGGGCTCTCTTTGAACCCTCCATCAGCTGTTCAGACGAGTTCCGTCCTGGGTGATTATTTGGACGTTGAGCAAGCTTTCTCTTCTTCATCAGTTTCCCCTTCTTTCTGCTATTTCGATGTGGGACTTCATTGCGGAGCTTCTGGATGTAGATTTCGTCGCTCCCCAGTCCCCTTTCGTGTAGATCAAAAGTTTGTGCTTGTCATTGATCTCTTCTACCACTTCTGTCACAGTCTTGTCGAGAACGGTTGGACTGGTTGCTTTCCTGATGTCACAAAAGCTTTTTCGTTTTACGTGCGGTGAAAATGAGTTTTTCGAGCGAAGCACACGGCCAACAGTTCTCAAGACAGCCCCTGAGTACTTGTTGGTAGTATCGAATGGAAACTCGACACGATGATGACTTTCATTCTCCTCCAGGGCTTCGTTATGTTGTTCAATTGCTTTGCTTATCTCGGTTCCAACGCTGAAACAGCTCTTACCTTTGATCGACATTCGTGGACTAGGCGGAGGAAACACCACCTTGTTCCATATCACAACCATGTTGTATAGCGATATATTCAGTGAGTTCTGAACTACAATTAGGTCGGAAGGTAGTATTTGGTATGTTCCACACGTTGGAGCGGATTTATGATGTATTCTGGGTAAAACGAGAGAATGCAGGCTCGTTCTACTTCTCGGAGCATATCTAAAGCCTCCAACTCTCAGTCTTTTTGACTCCGCGGAAAACAAGAAAAGTATCGAAGAGAGAATTCCCGCGTAACGGGCGGATAGGGTTGATACGCAACTTCCTCGACGTGTGACGTGACCACATCGTGATGGATATCACTGTGACTGCAGTTTAAGATATTGACCGACGATGAACAAGATGGAGACCACTTTGTACACATTTGCCTCCCTACTGCCATCAATAACTGTTTAGAACTTCAGGCTGTATATGCCCAAGTCGCAGAGTCAGAAGAAGATATTTTCAACATGGCTCACGAATCTTCATCGAATCTAACGTCGTCGACATTCGGAGGTGATTCATCACATCAAACGTAGTACACAAGCAGTGACCATGAAGAGCTGTCATCATCGACGGATTTGATAACGGTCAGCGACCAACTGGATCACACTCTTGATCTTCGTTCTAGTGCCCGAGAGGGAAATAATTACTTCGTCTGCCGGGACAGAAGGTTTTCTGCGTTTATGGAAAAAAACACCAAATATGGTGGACTTAGCATCAAGCACTCCGTAGACAACGATTACATGAATGATCTTATCAAAGACTTGAGCTTGACTGAGACGCCTGCTCTTCGATATGATTCATACCTTGGAGTACGCTAAGCTTTGTTGCGTAACTCCGGGCTTTATACTACCAAGCACGTATGGTTTTCCGTCTTCCACAAAGCTCTTGAGGTAAAATCCAACGGTTCGGCCATAAGGATTTCGCACTGTACTGAAGACCTAAGTGGTCGCATCAAGAGTTTTGAATACATTCCAGTGTTGGAGCGCATCGAGATGATGCTTCGGAGCCCTGCTGAAGGATCTCTTCTTTTCAACTATCTATGGAAGGGCATCTCTGATATTGACCACTCTTACAATTATTTCTTCTCTGGCAGGATTCTACGAGACGTTATTTCACAGCAAGGTAGTCGAGAGCACGTGAAGTATGAAATATTCCTCGCACTATCTGCATACGGTGTGCAGCCTTTCAAGTCAGATACGTACACATATTGCGGTACTCTCTGTGTCATTTTGAACCTTCCACCCTGTACAAGATTCAAGTCCAGGCGTTTGCTTCCGTTGGTTTTCATCCCTGGCCCTAACGAACCAAAGGAACTGATGACCTTCCTGCACCGCTTTGTGTCAGAGATGCAAAGCCTCTCAACATCCGGAAGAAAAGCAGAATTATGGAACGACGAACCAAAGTTGGTGCATCTGCATCTGCGTTTCACTTTAGTAGATCTTCCGGGAATGAAGAAGCTCACGCATCTCAAAGGTTCCAATGGGCTTGTGCATTGTCCTTTTTGCCTTATCAAAGGCATTCAAGTTCAGCATTGTTACTTTCTCCCGACTATTCTTGATCATGACCGATCAAACTCGAAACGGGGAGCTGTCAAACGTGTCTGATGGTATCCATCATGCCTTCCTCTACGATCTCATGGGCAGGTTATCCAGACATACGATAAATTGAATAAGATGAAGAAAATAGTTCCCAAGTTTGAACTTGAACAGCAGCTCAAAGAGAATGGATTATCTTCTACAGTTCCCACTCCTCTGCTAGGCCTTAACGCAATTCGTGCATTTAACTCGTTTCGTGTTGAAATCATGCACTTACTGTTTTAGAATGTTGCCAAAGATATTGTTTCAATACGGTGTAACGATTCTGGTAGGCAAACTGAGTTGGAATATCTGTCATCACGAAAAATATTGGCAGCTGTGAACCATAACTTAAAGGCATGTCGGAAAGTTTTTGGCTCAAATTATTGCAGAGCACCACGGGGATTAAAGAAACGTGGATTGTGAAAAGCAAATGAATGGAAGTTATTCACGATCTCCACAAGTCTTGTGGTACTGGATGGATGGGTTCCTCGTGAAGCTCTGAATGGTTGGAAGCACTTTGTTCAGCTTGTTCGAAAAGTTTTTCAATGGAAACATACTGAAGAAGACGTAAATGAGATTGAAGCTCTGGCAAAAGGTTTCAACTATTATTTTGTTCATTTTTATTACAAGCACATATACAATCGGTTTTATCTCTGCAAGTATGTGTACCATCTTCTTCTACATCTCGCCGATAATAATCGAGACTGTGGGCCAATTTCTCTACTTGGAGAGTGGACGACTGAGAACTTTATCGGCTATATCAACAAAATGACTAAGGCCAAGCATCTATTTGCTGAATCTGCGAGGGAAAAGATCAAATATCATACTGCAGCTTCTCTCTACAGTATGCGCTACGGATTCCCGATTCCTCATCTTGAGGATCAGGACATAGAAACTCCGTATCAGTCCTCTATCGCAAGTGGTGACTGCGCAAGCGAGGAAACCCACCTTTCTCTTCTGGGTCCATGTTTTCACTTCTCTATCTCTCCATTGGACAACCGCGACATACCGGGTTTACGAGGTTTCCTCGAGCGGTACTACATGTCCAAGCCCGAGCTTTCGCGCAATGAGGCTCATGAACTTCTCGAAGCAAACGATTCAATCACTCTCTGGGGTCTATTAAGGAGCGATAAAACTCTGACCATGATGCAATGGACATATCATGCGTCCTACCAGTACGAGGAACAGCGACAAACTTGTTACTTTTCTGGTATGTTTCGCAGCTGGAGCTCAAAGGAAGTCGAAGTTTACTATGGGAAGACATTTTGTTTCTTAAGCCAAGAGATGAACGACGTGTTCTGCATGCTCTTTTTCGCCGACTGGTTCAATCGAGGGTTGAAAAGAGGCTTCCGAGGTCAAGTGTACGCATACTGCAACAAAACGAGTAGTTCTCTTTTTACTTCTCGAACTGTACAAGATGTGGAAGTCTTCAGCCATCCTATCAGTGTGAGGCATCTCCCATATCCTGGAAGTGGTAAGAAATTCATACCTCGACTCTACTTTGTTGATGACATGCGTGACACAGACGGTGTCATAGCCTATCTTGATAAGAATGATATTATAAGAGGCAATTTGAAAGGAATTGATTCTTAGATGACTGCCTGGTTCCAAGGGTCTGAGAGGAAAGCTTTGCATGATTACTTGATATTTTTGGTTTAGCTAAGCGGAAAGTGTTTGTCATGTGGTTGCGGGAAGCTGATAGTCAGGCACCCGTTTTGTAGGGTACAGCTTACATTCAAGTTTAGTGATACAAAACAACCACAACGACGGTGCCTTCATCCCACCTACCACGATGCAATGAAGATCCAGGAGCACTATCCATTGACAAAACCCTTTGTTGTTGAGAAAAGTCAATTGCAAAACAGGTGTCAAAGTACTACGGCACTGGCACAACTGAGCAGTGGGCTATTATATCCGCAGTACTATCTCTCATGAGTTTCGTGACCTACCCTACTCTTCCTCGCTGAGACTTATGCGGAGAGAGACTGTTTGTCTGAGAGTTTGGTTGACGTTGATCAGCTCCTGCACGCCTACGCGTACATGCAACGTCATACACGTATTTCGCTCGCAGAGAAATTTGACTTCGGCCATATACCTCTCGAAACACAAGAGGGTTGAAGCTTTGAAATTCCCACCATTTTCGTTTCCTATTCTTCCGTTTTCATCCCCTGCCTTTCCCACTTCAACCCATTCTCTCTTGTTTACAGTCGTCTCTTCTCCTGGTGCCCACCGTCGCACATTACCGTATCTCTTATCCACGCTGGCGCGATACCTTGCACGTTCATTACCGCATCTCACTGAAGCGCTTTTGGGCATCTCCTTTCCGCGCTTGTGCCTTCATGTGCACGCTTATCACTGCATCTTCTTTCAATGATTTGAGATAATATGCAACGCTTGTACTGCATTTTCTTGCCTCGCCTTTTCATAACATACACGCTCATGAATTATCTAAAAGCTGTACTCGTCCGTTGCCTACTTAACGTGCAAAAACCATGCAGTATCGTTCAGCTTCGCAACGATCGAGCTCGTGCATCATGGTTGCACTCTTCTACATTAATGCATCCTCATTGTTTGCCTCCGTGATATGGTATCTCTCTTCTACCTTTCAAACATTGCAGATCTCCGTTCCCTCTGTTTACGCTTGTTTATCACAGAACAACATGAACGTACGGTACTGTTTCTCATTTGCAAACAACGTCTTCAAGTCTATGACGTGTATCGTGCTATCTTTCCGCAAAGTTCCTGATGCGAATGATTTCTGATTCTCTCTTTCATTTGTTTGGCCTTCTCCAGCTACCTTTCACCGTAACTTGAAGCTTCCACTGCAATCGAAAATGCTCCCGGAAGCCATGGATCTCAACTTCGTTCTGGTTGACGCGTTGACAGTCCCTCGCTCCTTCCGCAGAGTCCCTGTTAATACCTACACACTTCAACTTCGTCATACAGCCAATACTGCGCTGGCTTCCGACACTCTCCCCGTCAGCGCCGTTGCGCCTCAGGTTTTGGTGGACAAGAGCAGGCTCCTACCGGCCAAGCGATTCGAAAACGTAAAGCAATTTTCATCCCCCTTCGTCGAGTTGTTCGAGTTCGTGAGCCACATAGGGAACTCTAATAGAATTTACCATACGAGGTAGTGCATTCGGCATGAGGGGAACCCTATACCACCCTCGATTTTGAGAGGCTTTGGTCGTTCCAGGTAGCTCAATCGTTAAAACCAGTGGAGATGCCACTGCATCTCAATCCAAAGAGCAAAAGAAAAATACCAAAGGTTCTGAGTTCTCGTTGTCGTCTAGAACGACAGCACAGTCTGAACTCGTGTGTGTTTCCATCAACCTTGGCGCTGTACCTCCTCTCCGTTTAGAAGATCCGGGAATTTGCGCAAATGTGAGATGATGCATATTTCCTTGCCGTTCTTCCCCGACGCGCTTTAATAACACTTCTCCATCCCGCCTCTGTTTCCTGTTGCCCTTTTGCCCATATGGTCTCCTTTTTACGGAGCTCCGTCTTCAAAGTTTGTGTTCGGGCGTGCGCAAGGATTCACGACTACGCCGCTCCCACAAACCACTGTTCCGTATCATCTGGCTCTTTTTTGTCCCGTTCAGCCAATTTGACGCACGGGCCTCGACAGAAGAAAACGGGACTATGGCCTTTTCGCCAGCGCGCTATACTGCATGGAGAAATCAGCCGGATGCTCATAAGAACTTTGGGGTCAGAATATTAACTTTGAATGCTACTCTTGTCGTTGACCTGTTGGACAGACGTCAGAACAGTTGTACACTTGTAGTCCATTTATTGCGACAAGCTTCGAATTCTGTAGTACTTATATCACAATTTTATAGCACAATTGGCTCTATTTGGTTACAAAACTGCAGACGAAAGGCAACATAGCTGTATCGAACACGTAGCGTACTTGCATGTCTCTGGTAGGTTTCAGAACGTCGAATTTTGCCTGCATGGCGAACAGGAGGCGTACACTTCTCGAGCTCATGGCGTTCAAAAACGAGAGAGTATGATATTTGTACGCCACCGGAAGAAATCTGTTGCACAATGATAGCCTTGCAACGACAGGCGTACAAGCTTTACAGAATTTTATATAAGTAATCCCACGCTAATGGTAGTGGTTACACAAATGGCGTACTCTAGCTTTAATATTGCACGCCATTTGTTGCACTAAAGTTTACGCCATTTGTTACACTTATGAAGCGATAAACTTTTCCTAGAGCGTGTTTTCTACAGTGTTAAAAAACAATATAGAGCAGTACAATATAAATTCTTTGACATATTTTTAAAGCTCTTCGTAATGCTCTATGTAATTACTTCTTTTTATTGTCCTATATTTGTCAGCCATTTTTTCCAGAGTTGAATTATAATCATATCTCTGTGCGACGATACCTTTCCATAAAAACGCAATAAATGGCGTATAACATGTTAACAATATATGCATAATGTACTCAATACTCGTCATTTTTACGCAATTTGCCAGAAATTTCAAAGATATTCTACGGCATAGGTACGCCTATAGGATAACCATTACAAATATGGTTGGTAGATGGCGTACATGACTGTGGGATGGAACATTCGTCATTGCTTGTATTTTTGACTCTTTTGTAGCATTTATAACTTTATGAAATACACCATGTATTCTCTTTCTACTTTTGTTTTAGGCTAGGATCTGTTCTTAGCTTACGGCTGCTTTTCTGGAAATCAAGATGAGCTATAATAGAGAGTCAGCTCACAACCACTTCTCGAGTAGAATCGTTTAACATGTTCTATCTGCATTATATAATGTACTGTTGTTAAATCAAAGCTATGAGTTGTGGTCGAAAGGACGGCCCAGGAAAACTCGTATACACGAGCAACGTTTCATGAAAGGACGGGAGCATAAGGAAACACTAAACATAGAGTAGTGTTATGACGGGAAAATGTTACCACAAAAGGGACGGAGACCCCCGCAAAGGACGCAACGAAAGAACACGTACCGAAAAGAGTTATATTCAATTAAGAACGACAATTCGACAGAGTCAAAAAAAGGAGTCTACTTAAGGAGGAAGAAACTGCATAGATTACTACAAAAGAAAAGAAGGGAGGGACTTCCGGCAATGCCGACCATATTTGCCACGATTCGATTATTCCCATACGACAACTGTACACCCTCCGTGGCTAGTAGTGGCCTTACAACCCACTTCCAGCTCGTTGGTGTTGTAGCTCTACTCCCCCCCCCTCCCCCCGTTTCCCTTCTCCACAAGCATCACATGGGCAGTCCGACCTCTGTCGCAGGTGTCTGCTCTTACTAAAAATTCGGATACTACATCTGCAACTGCTTTTGGTACTTTTGTTCGTCGGTGCAACAGACGAAGCCCCTGTCGCGTTTTCCATGTGGATTGTCCTGCACCGCTCCGGTGATACGCCTGTAGTAGTTCTACCGCTCTTATCACGCGGAGAAACTTGTCTATTATTGTTGCAGCTAACCATTTCAATATGTGGTCGGCTAGATGGAAGGGGGCCAAAATGCCGTGCATCGAGATACTGCTGGTGGTATTCGGCATACTGGCTCACCGAGCGCGCAACGCGTGTCTCTCCCAGGCGGTCTAGTTGCAATAATAGATGATGGTCTTCGTGCCCCTATTCGAATAATGGAAGAGAACGAAAAAAGGTCAGCATCATGCTTGCAACGAGGCAGGTCCGTTTGCGCAGGGCGCAAGAAAAATATGACCATACGCACCGCCTGGTAACTTTAAAATTTCGGTAACGCTCTCTGGAAAAAGAGGGCCGCACCGCGCCTCGAATGATACGTCTCCAGTTCCTGTGCGCACTTCTTCCGTGGGGCGACTTCTATTTATGGGGGTGGACAATTCCATGAATCGTTTCAAGCGCGCCTCCCAGCAGCCAAACGGGCTCTTTCGGAGCAATTTTAAACGCATTGAAATCCAAACAGACTCCAGTAAAGTCACTACCAATCTTGCAGAAGGCAAGCATAACTTCGGGAGCACCGAACAAAAGAGCCGCACGTAGTGAGAGTGGATCAAATATGACCTCAAATTCGCTTGCCACCGACAGTGACAAGTTTACGTGGCCAATAGAACGACCCTTCGAGCCGGCAGAATATCAGTGATCAATTGTCTGGATCCCACTCACGCTTT
Organism: Agarophyton chilense; assembly: GCA_030374765.1. Lineage (NCBI taxonomy): Eukaryota > Rhodophyta > Florideophyceae > Gracilariales > Gracilariaceae > Agarophyton > Agarophyton chilense. The sequence goes on from JARGXX010000099.1 coordinate 50,756, forward strand.
CTCGACGCCTGCGTTCCATCTCCAACGGCGAATTCTTAGCGCCGATGTGAGACAAAAACGCGGATCTCAACCACTCGATGGTTTACGCAATGCTATTTAGCACCACCTTGAAGTGGGTACCAGCCAGTTGGTGCGCTCTTACAAGATTCGCGCCTCGAGTACGAAGCGGATTCTAATAAAAGAGGTCAGCAGTAAAGCGGAAGTAGAGTACGGTTTCGCCGGAGTAGCATACTGATGAGCAGAGTGTGGATATAGCTTTTGACTGCCACCTGCTCGTGTGATATAAAAAGTGATTCGAACGAAGGTGTAAGTTCCAGAAACAAGGTTGTAGAAATGGAAAAAAGCCCCGTGGCAGGAGAGGCAAAGAAAAGGCCGCATGAATACACGTAGACGAATAAACTTGATCAGTTTTCTTAATAATAAATACTTTAGTTTGGATAAGGTAAGAGCTACAGTAGAACAGAAACTTCAGTGCATTTAAGTATCCAAACTTGCTCCGCACCGCCGGAAATAAACAGTACATACTCTCTAGCTTTTACATTGGTCGTCTGCGCAGATCAGCGATTCACCCGACTCTTCGTTCGTTTATTTCTGAAACGTTATTCTCCTTACGAACGTTCAAGACCGTGCTTGGCAAGAACGATTACCCACTCACCAGGAAGCAGACAGGGTGCCTCTGTGTCTAGGTGTAGTAAGCTTATATCAGATTTCTTATAGCTGCAAGGATATTTCCGCCTCTAAAGCCTATTTAAACGAAAAATCAAGACGTAGTTCTAGATGTTTTGAAAATCCAAGCCGTAACACTCGTTTGGAGGTTTTGGTGTTATACTTTCCGTAGCAATAAGATTCTGCGGCGTAAAATATTTGTCTTAAAAGCGGTAGTAAAAAAGATTTTAATGCTGATAAACGTGCAATAAACCCTCATTTTGGGACAAAAAGATGGTCACATGGCAAGTGCGGCCGAAAAAAGTAAGAAAGACGTATCGCTTAAAAATATATGTGGCATGCTTATTTGTGCAAGTCACCGCAAATCAAGGCAAGGAAACTGAAACCAATGAAAGCATATCAGAAATCTTTTCTTTCAGTAATTAAAAGCCCTAAGCCCGTAGAAAGTCAAGCGCCATGTCACGCACGCTAAGAACGCCCTCCACTATGATGCGACCGACGTCACATGCACTAGTGGCGAAAGCCATGCGATCCAGGAGCCCACGGAGGTCCGACCACCGCACGTGCACCAGAGCCTCCTCCATGTCAGTGGTCGTAAAAGGTTGACCACGACTCACAGCGCGCAGCATCTCGCCGGCCTCCACAATAGCGGCGACCTGCAATTTCATATCGCAGTGGGGCCCGCAAAGGGAGCTGCCGTGGCGCTTCGTGATTCTCCAGAAATCTCGCTGTCTTTGGCGACGCTAAGTCCCGATGGCGCGTAGGTACAGAAGTGGAACGTAGAGTTAGGCATCGCGGCGCAGGTTGGAAACGGATGGAAGAAGTATCCGGGGGCAAGGAGTAAAAAGTAGAGCGGCCAAGTAATTTATAGTCATTTAGAATCGATTGCAGCTATAGAGCCTCTGAATTCATTGGGCGACCGCTTGCTTGTCCATACAAATTCATACCACTGATTTAACAACGCAAGGTCATGCCAGCACCTGGGTTCCGCAAATTCGGCACGCAACGCAAATGCGTTCTGCATCGAGTAAGGCCCGCAGTTAGAGACAGGGTGTTCGATGCAGACCGGAAGCTGCACGAATTCTCACGCCAAATTGACTCCGAATTGTCCATATAATGCCGACCTCAGTTGGCTCTGACCAACTCTGGTCAACTTGGCTTGACTAAAGTGACTCTCTTTTTCCCTCGTTTGGCATCAAAATCATCTCTTAGCACAGTCTGAGCCTCTCTTGCTATCCACTCTCCGCCTTTTTATTTCTTTATTTGAGAATTGGGCTCGCTCTCTATAGCAACTCCGCCATTCTTTTTGCGAATCTGTAACTCACCTGGAACTGGATAGCACCTCCTGTTAATAACAAAACCGCGTGATACAGGGTAGGGCTCACATTATACGGCCATTTGGCATTCGTTCAAAAGTAAGTAACTTTCACTGCTATTTAGGAAGTTTTGTGCAAAAACTGACCTATGATTGTATTTTATACAGTTCCAACTTCAGCGATGTTTTCGAGCGAATATTCAATTCTGCGAGGTTTCGATTCAGAAGTGGAAGCCGTCAGTATCACAAAAGGGAACAACATTCCTAACCGATACTTCACCTCCTCTCGAATTTATCAGCAACTTGCGCGCCCGTCACTTTCTACGAGTCGTTACTCAACATGAGAGGCGTCGCCGCCGTCTTTCATTTTGTAAGCTTTTTGTGAAACGCTATGTCGTTTACAGCATCAACATGCAGAGACAGCGCCAATTGGAGGTACAAGAAGGCGGCTGTAAGCACTAAAATGCTCTTAGATGCGCTTATTACAACGATACCGACGTTTGGTGCCGTTTGTGTGATATCAAGTTTCCGAAATCTCACGACCTCCGAGGTTATTGTAAAAGTTGCCTTCATTGTGCCAGCGTCAGAATGAAAAACAATGATATTTTCTAGAACGTTTGCGATATATACATCCAGTATTCACAACGTGGTGTAGGCGTTTACACATATAATTTTATAACATCATATCTTTGTACCTTCGAATCTGTCTGCCACACATGTACATATATGTATGCATATTGATCTTTTTATCATTTGAACTCTCTACCAATTTCACTATTTTCTGCCTTATTTCTTTGACTTTCTCTTTTTGCTCTATTTTGGGCTCGTAAAGTCTGTCTCAAAAACATATCCCTTGCACAAAAATTTCGTAAATAACCTTTTGGACTACAGTACACCCAATGAAAATAACACATGAAAAATATCAAGTCAAAATACTGTTTCAAAAACATATCCTTTTGTCACTCATATTCTCTATACCGCGCATTATGTAGTTTGTTTTCGCTTCTTTAACCCTAATGACACTTATAGAGTGTCTTGTCATTTATTCAATAAAAAAATGACTTAGATTAGAGATTATTTTTGTCACAGTAACTTGTGATACAACATTTTGAATAAAAAACTATACTGAACTGTCCAATTTGCCCATAAATCATCCAATCTAGCACTCCATACGTGTTTTCAATAAAGTGAACATCGGAAATTCGACATGAGAAGATCCGCATCAGTCATATTTAAACCATTCATGTACTGTTTCTAAACATTTAACTTTTTTACAAGTGCACTATCCTGCTAAAAACCACAATTTAAATCATACTAAAAATAGGAATAAATTAGCACGTAACTTTCTAAGACTTTATCATAACGTTTCCAAGTCATTATAGCTTTATAAAAGGTTATTTTAGTTGGTGTTTCTCTCTTTATGCCATGTGAAACCATGTCAGATGTTTAACTAAAGAAAGTTCTTACATAATCCAAATTTGTTTTGCAATAATCGTGCTTAGAAAAGTTATAGAAATTTGTTCCGTCCATATTCACATTTTTTATCCAAAACGATATCTTCTTTTTCATAATCTTTTTTAATGAGCATTTTCCGAGGAACACAACGCACGTTTGCGTTTATGGTGCGTTTTCAAAAGAAGATTCTTTCTTTGTTGTACAGTTTAACCAATTTTGTCTTTTGTAATTTGCGTTATATTTTTGAACATTTTACATTCAAATACAATTTTTTTGCAATTATTATTGCAAGATTTCGTATCATAGAACAGATAACGCTTACTTTCACGCACTTTTTGTTAGAAAAGAATGCGGTATGGCTCAAACATTGCTAGAATTCATACCAAACAGATTTTTCTGTATTAATTGTTTGTTATTGGGCTTTTTATTTGTTACTGCGCTATGAAAGTTGGTATCATGCCTTTGTGGTCCAATCTGATAATTTTTATATGTTTTTGGCGAGATTAAGGCGGTTCACAAGTAATTATGGAGCCCTTTATCGTATAAAGGATATGTTGAAGAAACAAGGTTTCTGACTTGAAGAGGTTTTATTCGGTGATACGTCGGCTCTACAGTACAGAAAACGCCATTTTTGGCCCGTTTATAGGAAGCGATATGTTTTTACACGCACTGTACTCTCCAGAGCATATCTAGTACTTGTGTTCCCTTGGGTTGTAACCACCAGCGTTAGGTCCCCTAACTACTTTGAATGGATATGACGTTTACAATACTGTTCGAAGACCTAAGTATAAATCTCAATGAAGGAGCAGATATTTTATGAGTATGTGTTAGATTTATGAGCTAGTAATTCGCTTTTGAATTCTAATTGTAGGCCGTCAAATCAAAAAATGCAAAGAGGTGAAGTTATTGCAAAAAAAGTCACTGAAACTATGCTGTGTCAGCATTTTCTTGTGATTTTATCTAAACAGTCTGATATAAAGATAATGGGAATCCGAAAAAGGTTAAATGGTTAATGGGGCGTTTTATTCTCTGAGATAGGGGTTCTGGGCGCTGAGTTGGCGCCATACTTGATTTTCGCGTCCCGGATCAAATGCTCTGACAGAGACAAGCTATATTAAAGTTTGCCCAAATTGACCACTCAAATTCAGAGATTCAGAATATTGGAGTATACTTAGGGCGCTCGTCAACATGGCAACAAATCAAGCATGAACCAAAAGTTTTGAGTTTCTGCCGTTACAAAGGCGCCTGTATTCCGATCATATCGCTTGGATATTGACGCCTCTTTAGTGCCGATATCCCAGTAGAAGCTTGTTAGGATGTAAGAGATGATAGAAGAAATAATGCATATTCTTCCTTTATTGGATACTGTAGAGCAACGCCCAGTTAGGGGGTACTTGAAGATGCAACTCATAGAATGAGGGTTGAACCCTCCGAGGGTTATGACTATGATCCCCTCTAAGGTGTGCTGAGGTGGCACTGTTTTCTGGTTAGAGTTCGCCTATGAAGGGAAGATTCGGATGGCCCATGGTTGGATTGGCCCCGTGATACACGTGGCTTAATTGTGGCACCGATTTTCGGATATTTGTTAGAACGTTGGACTTTTGGGCCCTGACAGTGGGATCTCCACGTGTATGGCCCTGAGCAGGTGTGCACTACTGTAGAGTTTAGTTAGTGGGCCCTACTTAGGGAGACGAGATCTGACAGTCCGAAGCTCAGAGTAAAAGGGGAACCAAGGTTGGTCTTCGATACCTTTAGAGGCTCTTCGTCGCCATCGTTTCGGCCTTACAACCCGGAACGGGCTCTGGTTAGCAACGCCTGCGTAGGGACACGACTCCACTTGGAGAGTGCCCACGTTTGGGTTCCGTGCAACCACCCCCTTGGGACCGCTCAGATGACCTGCGTGCACGATACCCCGTGGGGGTTCTGCTTACTTGCTGCGTGCTTTTTGTGTTTCCTTTCGAAGACAGGTTTTCGCCCCTGTATTGGGTTTCTTTTGTTGTTTCGCCCCTTTTCTGGTTCTCGGGTCCGGTGCCTGTTAGTGCCCGACCCTCGCCCCGTTTTTCCTCTTCGCCGGATTTTCCCCCATTCTTTGGGATACCCATACCCATTCCCGACCCAACGGTTTCTACCCCTCCCCTCCGTCGGTACTGCCGGAATCCCCCGTGAGAGTTACACCCCACACTACGGGTTAAACGGAGGGCTCTGCCTCTGAGTCTGCCTCCTCCGGGGAGCAAGGCTTCGAACACCTTGAGAGCACTTCCCATCGCCGGGTTTTGCTCCACAGATACTCCATCCAAACGTTTTGGTTCGCGGGGTACAGATATTAGTTCCTGCCCCAGTTTAAACCCACATCTTTCTTCTTAATACCACTGTCAGCAGCTGACGACGTGTGCTTTGTTTGACAGATCATCAATCTGGAGATTTTCGTGCATACTTTGTATGCTTTCGGGTCCAGTGGATCAGAACGCATACAAAGTATGCACCAAACTCTGTAATGAACTCTGAGAAGTATGCTGAGGTTCTAGAAATATATCTTTTACCTTCTGCATACTGTATGCACGGAGAAGAATTTATTTTTCGGAAAGATAATGCACCTGTGCAAAAATCTAATTCTATGAAAAGTGGTTCAATAATCTAAATATTTCCGTTATGGAATGGCCTGCGCGCTCTTCTGACCTCAAACCTATCGAAAACATTTGGAGAATGTTGGCCCGAATGGTTTATGGGCAAGGAAGGCAATATGATACAGTTTTTGATCTAAAAAATTGTATCAAAGATTTCCTGGAAAAGATTGACTGAAATGCTATCAATCCTTTTAAAGAATCAATGCCAAAGCGTTGTATAAGTGTTATACAGGCTAAAGGAGCAAAAATAAACTCCTGAACTCGCGTTAGAATAAAAAGGATGCAATAAAGGTTATGTTTTTGAAACAGTTTTTTTACTTGAAAATGTTTCCACACTGATTTTCTTAGTTTTACTGTAGCCAAAACGTCGATTTTTGGAAAATTTGCGAGAGGGATGTGATTTTGAAACCTTTATATGGCTCGAAACTGGCACTAGGGATATACACGCAGCCCAAACTAGAAAGGTCACATAAAGACAGTAGGATATGGCGACTGATATTTCGCCTACGCTTCATCCTTCTTGATTAGAAGGAACTCTTGTAAGCACGGAGACACACTAAAGCACAACTCTCCACACCCCAGCTCGGCCGCATCTCTTTTCAACTCCGTTTTCCAAAAAGAGCGGATGGAATCATCCCACAGGACCTCTGACAATACAAGCAAGCGCCGTCTCATCCTCCCGGTGCTTGTTGTCATCGCTGCCTACATGACACACAAAATGCTTTCACAAACAAACAAAGCAACTCCAAAGCTAGCGCCTATCATAAGCGCATGCCCGACCAGACCCCAAAATGTCCTTCGCGAAATCGCAAGCGCTTTCGCATGTCCCCGTGGTTTCTCGCTTACCGATGCCATCCAACCCTCTCAACCTGCTTTGCTGTGCCACCGCATCGATTGTCGACAAGCTCTACAGTCCTTACTATGGTCCTGCCGTGTCATGCACGCCTTTTCCATAGCCTTGGCCGGGGCTGGGGTTATCTTATTTACGGATCGTCAAATTAAACAATCTTTGCCGGCTTGGTTTCCCGCAGGAGCTGTGCACCCTGTCCCATATCTTGCTGGGAGCACACCACCAGACGAAGTCGCTTTTCTTCTGCGTGCACGTCCGAACCTTGTATCAAACGACGTTTACAAAAACTTGCATACGGTGCTTCCCGATCATATATCTCTTCGGAGATATGCCGCCGTGCTCGCCTGCCTCGTTAAGGCAGACTTTATCTCCTCAGAAAACGAGCAGCTCCTTGATGATCACTACTATTTGGCCAAAGTACAGGCCTGGTCTGCTGCAGGATATGCAAACGTCTTGGAGCGTCATACAGGCATCGAGTACTTTGCACGCTTCAACCCAGACGTCTGTGTGTTAATCTCTGTTGGTTTATACTCGGCGACGGACAGGCCGTGCGATACACTGCACGATTTCGTATACGAACGGGCTCCCCTGCGATATACGCTCGGTCATGACACGCTTGGAGTTGCCAACACTGAAGGACAGAACAGTTTGCGTTCTATGCTTCACGACGTCGTATCCTTGCTTGGTGGACCATCTATGGCGTTAATATATGCAGTTTCATCCGGGTGCGTCGCAGGCTTTCGATTTGCAAAGATCGACCTTTGCAGAGCGGAATATTCATCGGGAGGGGAGCTGGGCGATTTGTCATGGATCTCTAGACCTCCGAAGGGGTATGATATCATACCAATTGCTGATGAGCGTGTTGTTGGCGATGCCATGATGAGCTTACATTGCGAGGGATTTGACCGTGATATGGAGAAAATGTTAGAAGGAGATAACGTTCCAGTTCCAATACTTCTGAGATACGACGTAAGAAAAGCAATATGTGCAATTCCACACAGGCGAGCTATGAATCGATTAAGATATGCTGCTTTACTGTCTCGCCGTACTATTGTTGTCCCGGATGCAACGAATGCGCTGTACCCCAGAGTCGAGCCCACTTCGATAATCCATACGGTAAACGTCGAGGGCCGCATTGTTCGCCGTGAATGGCTTGTGCGAAGTGCGATTGTATTTGTAGCAGTTTGTGGAGCTGCAGGGGCTGGGTATGGTGTTTCGCGCGATGACAGAGTCAACGATGCCGAGGTTCTTGGAACTGTGCTGGCAGTACTTATAGGTCTTGTGATTACTGTCCCGCAATTGTATGTAGAATGTATTGGTGCCGGATATTCTATTGGAGATTTTTATCGCGGGTGTTTACCAATGACTCTAATCATGGAAAGGAGAGGTTTAGCATTCCTCAAAGAATGTGTTCGAAAAGGAGCGGACGTAGAGGGAGTGATCTCTGGGAGGAACGGATGCTTTCTTCTTGGAAGAGCAAAAGGAAATCTAGGAGAAGGTCCCGTGAAAGTTGAGGATCTTGACGATCGTTGGGACTACGGCGTTAATGATAAGGGTGTGCTTTGCCTGCGGTATCGAGGGCTTGTTGGTGACATGCAAATTCGAGAACGCGAGAAAAAAGGGAAGATGTGTCGATGGTGGCATTGTGCTGTCATTGGAAGTAAGATCGTTAAAACCGTGAGCCCGTTTGAGGTGCGTAAGCTGCTTGGAGATGGAGAAATTGGATAGGAGGTAATCATGTGGGAGACTTTGACAATTTTGTTTTGCAGTAAACATGTCAGGAGCGCCCGGGAAGTATTGGAGTTTTCTCAAACAGTCAAAAACCTGGAGTATAGAAAGGGTTCTTTTAGCATTTATCTCGAGTGGGTAGGTTCCGTGCTTCACATGGTTTAGTTTGCTCAGATATTTACGAACTGCGTATAAAAACTCATCTACGTGAGCTTGCTTTTGTTCTGTATATGGAAACGGATCCACAAATCCACTGCGTCCTTCGTTGCACTCAGTCTCGTGTTGCAACTTCTCACGTGTTTCATTCGTTTCTCGCGCTTCCAACGTTTATCGCCATCACTTCATTCTCTCACTTGTCGCGCTCTTGTAACTCGGATTTCTTTTTGTTTCACTCAGTCATGTTGCTCTTCACATGACGCACTTTTTGCACTTCTTGCACTTTTTGTCTTTTCATCTCTTTCTTAAAATTTTTTTGTTTTACGTTACTTTCTGTTACTATTGGCACCTTTTAACTGTTTCTACTATCTTTTTTATTGAATTTCGTTAGTATTTTGAAATAGTCAAATGTTTCATTCCACACTTGCCCTCTTTTTTTTATTACTATACTTCGTGGCTGAAAATCTACTACACGTGTAGCTAGCTAGAGACTCTACCCTTACTGTATCCCTACTGACTGTATGTTGTATCCCACACAGGGAAAGGAGTCACCCTTTCCCTGCCTGGGAAAATAGGAATTTGCGGATAGCCCATTGTAGGCTCTGATTGCCAGGTGCCGTGCTTTCTGTCCGCCTCGACATCGTCCAACTGCCGGTTTAATTAATAAAAACAATTTTCAAGATAGACTGCACGATGTGTCAAGATTCAAACCAGCAGCAGTAGTTCCATCTGATTTATCTTTTCTACAAGCGGTAGAAAGTTTTGGTGGAGAAGAAATATCCGATGTACGATGGGTAATGTGCGAGCAAATAAACTCTGTCGATGCCTTGTAAGTTACCGGAAGCTCGACTCGCTCACCGTTCTTCCCGAGGTTAGTTTCCGCTACAAATCCGCAAATCCAAACGAAGATAATGTTTGAAGTACTCATATACCTTCCTTTGCTTTGTGCAACTGAGATCGGTATACGACAACCAAAGTAATGCTGGTGCCCCACGATTACAAGGGGTTTCCTCAAGAAATCCCTTACCATAAGATTAACCTCGGAGAGTTCTACGATTGTGGCGAAAGAGAATCAAAGATTGCCCTCGTTTCGGAGACGAGTCACGATGTTCGTCTTTGCGCACTCTGTATCAAGGAAAATTTCTCGGAACAACAAATTTTCACTTGAGCCCAAATCGGAGCACCAGTCTCGGGCTTCAGTAACGTGGAAGCTTCTGTCTTTCATTTGCGTTAAACTAGAGTCAATAAGGTCTAGAAGAAAAACAAAGACCTTCGTCGACTCATCCATTCCATAAACAATAATGAAAATGCTAATAGCAACGCCAGCATGGCCAATCCGTACTTCAAAAACGGTCGTTGTTGCTTTATTTTTCTCAGCTCCCGATTTCCGCGTTCCACATGAATAGTGGCATCCACGGCGAGATTGTACAACGTTTCGATTTCTCTGGCTTGCTCCAACACTTTCGTTGCGAAAACGTGATTCAAATTGGCAATTTCAAAGACTGTCCGTTCCGCCTCTTTCACTCTCTCCCTGGTCTCCACTAGCTCGCTTACCAAGGTGGCGTTCTCACGGGCGAACTGCTGTTCTAGAGGTACAATTTGGCCAATATCTTCCTCTTCTCCAGTTGGTTTTCTCTCGCGTGCCATTTCCTGTGCTACGACTGGATCGTATTGTACTTTCGCGCGCTCTTTAGCCGCTATAGCTTCCCTAATCCGCGCTCCTCGAAGCGTCTCAGAAAGTCTGCAAACGGATTGCAAATTTTCGTTGAGAATGACAACGATACCCAACTTGTGAGCAGGAAAGGAGGCTCCTGGAGTCTTTTGTAGTTCCCTGAGAGCAGTTTCTTTCAGCTTTTCGATTTGATTCATCGCTGTACGCAAGAATTGTGCAATCGCAGAATCAACCTGGTCTCGCTCCCCATCCATCATACCGCGTGCAGAGAAATCCAGGTATCGCAGTTTGCTCCTGTCGATGAAGCCTTTCATGTCGAGAATTTGAGAAGTGAGTCGCACTGCAAACTTTGTAAATGCGTGTGGCTCCACTTCGCTGCTATGCTTTACGGGAGCAATTCCATTCTTCAGTCGATGATGGACGGCCAGGGCAGTGAGCAGCTCGCTCGTTCGATCGACAGGTATTATCATGGTCTGATTCACAAACAGCTCCGTACCACTCGAAAGACTTGTTTGACTGCCAGGACTGCGTTTTGAAATATTCTAGCTGGACCACCGAAAATGGGACGGCACTGGGGAGGCTCACTTCATCAAACCCTCATTGTCAGTAGTGGCGGGCTGCTAGGAAAACACAATCGATTCAGCTCTCAATGGAAACTTTTTAAATTGGACAGCCCTGTAGTGTTTGAAGTTGTCAACAGGATCTTTAGACGTGTAGTGTAGACGTTTCTGTACGCATCGCAAGGTTGATTGCTACCCTTCGTAGGTTACATGTGTCTTGATGCACTTGTCTATTTGGCACGTTTAATTTTAGGTGGTTTTTTTGCTGATCAGTTCTTGTTCTCGCGGCGATAACAATAATTAATTAATCATCGAAAATCGAGATAAAATTTCGCTCATCACATCCTGATGGCTTTCCAGTATGTACTTCCAGTTCTGTTTCCCTTTCATTCTTCTTCCCTGACACATTTTGTTCGTTCTCGCTCTCTCCCATGAACATACACTGTCATGATACGAAGGTAATGCGAAGCAAGTAACAGTTTTGTTCTGTAATTCTGTCCTACCAAGGCCAGTCCCCTCAGACTCTTCTCTTTCTTTCGCTGTAATAAAATGTGTCTTCCGTGAAGACTCGAAAAAACATTTACCTTGTGATGCCAGCCCGCTTTGGACGTCGAAGTTTCTCAGAAGAACCTAATTTAAAGTTGTTTCAATCATACTCCACCTTTCGCCTTCATCTTTCTGATTTCTCAACATGTCTTTTAAGCCGTCCCCCCTGAAACAGCTTTTTTACGGAGAGGAAAGAAGACTGAATCTAGCAAACTGGCTTAAACATTATCAATCACATTGGTATAATGTGTAGTGGGATAGCTGCTCACTCGACGACGCCTCAAAAAGATTAGCAAACAAAGAGGAAGCTTCACGTTTGCTTCGGACATAGCGAAAAACTGCCGTACAAACAGGCCTGCCACTGTCGCAGATCATGGCGTGGTTAAGTAATATGATTCAATGCTAACCTGGGTGGCAGAACTATTTCTAGGCTTCGCATAAAATGGACCACATCAAAAAATCAACCATGGTCACGCCAATGAAACAATCCTCGGCTTGAGAAGAAATACTGAGCAAGAGGGTCGTTCTTTCTGCAGGGAAACCCCGAAGGAGACTGGTTCGCAGTGGCGGCAACACCCATTACACTTCCCAGAAGAGCTATAGCTTAAGACGCACCTATCTCAAAAGGAGCATGAAGTCATAGGAATTGTCATCTCCGCAAACGTGCAAATAGAAGTCTCATCTGCAATGAGAGCGGATACGTCGTCCTCAACCCTTGTTGCAAGCGCTTATCAAAAGGATTATCACCTGCTTGTTGCAGTCTCTTCAAATAGATTTCGGACATGATCAGGGGCCAAAAGGCAATCTTCACTGGCCGACGCAACAAATTGCTCCTGAACTGCGCTATCTCTAGACAACGTCTTGCCCTCTGAGCCACAGCTCTGAAAATAGGTATAGCACCTCCTTCTCCAGAAATAAGTTGTGACTGTGTTACTCCATATCGTTGCACGACATTCCTTGGAATATATGACAATCGGGAAGCCGCATGTGCTGGTGCCCCTCGCAAGATTATAGATAGGCCCACGGCGGCACCGGCCATTTTCGCAATGCTTCCAATACTAGGTTCACCGCCAAGAAGAAGGGCATGAAGATGAATCAGAGTTCCCTGCGTGCGTTCCCCGAATGTTTGTAATTCACGTAAAGAACGGAAGTTTGGATACGACAGATCAGTCTCCCTAGCGTCGATCAGAGTGTGGAGGAGATTAAAGTTGACATGAGGATATGCAAATATCGATTCCGCCAACAGATCAAGAACGGGGGATGCGGGGCTTGGGTTGGGATTTGTGAGAATCTCTGTAAACTGAGAGCGAAAAAACTGCAAGCGTAGGCGGCCCAGATCTTCATTTGACACATTGGAACGAACTGCGATACTATTTTGTTAGATATATCTGGCAGAAATTCTTCTAGGTTCAAAGTTACGTACTACTAGCCAGTTCAATATTGAAAGCCCTGATTGCGGCATGAGCTTTAGAAACAGATCGAAGTTGAAGCAAATTGGCCAAATAGTTTTCGTTATCATTCTGGCGCAGAAGAGCAAGCGTATACGCAAGATTTTCTGGGGTCGCGACATAGGGCACCGGATCAGCATCGAGCATTTGGGACGCTGCGCTAGATCTGGGCTGCAGTTATCACGGGGAAGTTCAGTACCTGCAACTGGCACGGAAGCTGGAGGGCACAAGATGTAGTGTCACCGCAAAACTAAGTCGAGAGCGATGGGGTCTAAAATGCACGACTTCTGTTATCGACCCTTTTACGGTATCTATAATGCACATCGATGGAACTTGTTGTGAAGTGTGATTCGAAAACATATCCCATGCACCAAAATTTCGATAATTGGCTTTTCGACTACAGTATTGCTAATAAAATCAACACGCCAAAAATTTGAAGTCAAAGAACTTTTTCATAAATGTAAACGTCATGTCCGAAAAAATAAGAAGGGGACACAACGCGGGTGGTTACAACCCAAGGGGACACAAGTAGTAGATATGTTCTCGACAGTACCAGCCCAGAACAGGGAAAAGGAAACAAGTCAAAGAAAAACGACAAAAAGGAGTGTATTTTGTAAAGAATGCTAATAAAACGTGATCAATGTATGTGTGGCACGCAAAAGCAAACGTTTCAAGATCTGATGCAATAAAATGAAAAGTATAAACTCCTATAACACTACGTAAAGACTCGATGTTCATATCGCAACTGTTCTAGAAAATAGAATTGTTGTTTTCCGACATCGTCTCTATTAAAACGACTTTTATAAACACCATGAAGATTGTGAACTTCAAATTTCTATATCGCATTTACGCCGCAACATGCCAATTTCCTAGTAATAAGATATTTACGCGTTTGGGTGCCTACGCGCACCTTTTGATCCTCAAATTATCTGTGACTATTCATTTCGACACTGCAGACCGTGCGCCGCTTCAAAGAGACCTTGCAAGAGGGACAAAATTGGCACCATTTTTTACGTTTAATATCTAAGCTAAGACTGTGCCCAGCGCGAGGGTTGCTAAGGGATTTCGGGAGAAAATTAAAAATTAGTGGTTCGAAATTGCTTTTTTCGTGACGATGAGGGCTTACCATCCAAAGCGAGACCTTGCACAGTTTTTTATATTTAAGATGATGTTGCAGACGTTAAAAGACTATGCAAAACAGAAAGAAATCAGTACTTTCATACAATACTAAAAGAGCAGTGAAAGTAATTAACTCTTGAACAAATGCCTTACGCCCATACTTTGTTACTCCTACTCCGTATCACGAAGTTTTGTCACCAGTAGGAGGTGCTAAACAGTTGAAGGACAATGCCCTTCAAGGAGGTTTCTTCCCAAAACTTAGAGATTTCGCTCGCTTGAGGACTAGCTTGGTCTATGACAAGCTATACCGCTATTGCGTGCTGACGGCCGGTTTGGACCGGACGTTCACACCTTTGGAACACGTGGACTGCACGGATGCCGACGCTTGAGTGCGAGGCGTGCCACACGTGGCCCGGATTCTACCTAATGGTTAGTATTATTTAGTAGTTTTCAGTATTTAATTAGCTACGCTATCGCTATTTAGTGTCTATTTTTCTGGCGCGCGCCCACTGTCAGGGGCCGCGCGCCACACTACTTAGGGGGTTGAGAACTGCTCCCCAGTAAACACCTTCTTGGGAGATACCAAGGAGGGAGTCTTGGCTCTGAACTTTTCGCCTTCGGCGCGTCTTCACCACATACTGCGTGAGCGCCAGTTGCACGTTAGTTCATCCATCCCTCTGTCGACCAGAGTGCTGTAACCACCGTGGGCTCATATTTAATCGCCGACACTTGTCGTAGTCTCGCCCCTGTATAGGGTTTCGCCCCCGTTTTCCTCTTGTTCTCCTTTTTGGCTCTCGTGAGTGGCCGCCTCACTCACCCCGCTCGTCCCCCTCATACGATTGTTCCCTCGCTTTTTTTCCGACAATCGTCGTGATACTGCTCCGCCTAGGATCGGTCACACCCCGGGCTGTGCCGTGCTCACCTAAACACTCTAGGTATATCCCGCCGGATTGGCCTCGGTCTTACACCCGACTCCGTCGTGCCTTTCCAGAGTGGCTCTGTTTCTGTGCTCCACTGGGACGCGTCTCCTCCGCCCGAGGCGTGTCTCTCAAGAGAGGAAGATCCCGAACATCTTCGTGGTGTCTCCGCTCCAAGCGTTGTACTACAACAGTCCCATGTGGTTGACGGGTTTGCAGAATGAACCGGTGCAGTTGCGGTGAAGAGCAAGGACAAACCCCACATGATGAAAGAAAGGGGCGGAAGGATGTTGTCTAAGAAAGCACACACTGTGCTAAGGTATGTTTTGATTGCAAAATGGGGAAGGGCGTTAAGCCGTTTTAGTCGAGCTAACATAATCAGAGTTGGTTAGACCCCACCGGGGCCGGCCTTGCCTAGATAGTTTGGAGGCAGACCTAGTCTAGAATTCGTGCGGCTTCCGGTTCGGCACCGGCAGCCTTGGTCCGAATTAGGTGCTTTACTTGACGCAAAACGCCTTTGAGTTTCGTACTGAATTTATGGTTTTAAATAAATACTCTTTTACAGTGCTACGTCCAAATAAAATCTAAATTACTACATTAGTTGAACGCAACTGTGGGACCGATGAACGTCACTTAAATTAGTATACAAGAAGCGACGTACGGTTAACTCTTGCATTCTACACGCCTTACAATAACCTCACAATAAACACATCTTTTATTGCACCATACTTTTTTATGACACGTTCAGTAGATAATATTTTCTTCTTTGTCCTAAATGACACTCACACCGCGTCTTCGCATTGATTCTATTAAAGAATCAAAAGAAGTAGAGCTTGTTTTGTACCAAAATTTCTTAATACTATGTTCTATCCAATAATTGTACCGCATTGTCCCCGTTGTGCATAAACCATCCTAGCCAGAAGAAAAATCTTTGCTATACATAAAGTATCCAAAAGAAATAAAATAGTTTTCTAATTCTTCAACATATTTTTCTTACGCCATGGTAGTCTCAACATTTGCAATGTCAGTCTTTTCATCTTTACATACATCAGTTCAAACCGCTGTGGACGCTGGAGAAGGTCTTAGTGCTTCGGAGCATGATGGAGTCGGTCTTCAGTGAGAAGCATATCAGAGCCTCACAAGCTGTCAATTTTACCACCATGCAACCAGATGCTTCAGAAGACAATGAATACTCTCTACCCCTGCGGATGTTGTAGCCGCACTACGAAAGGAACAGCGAGAGAACGTATTCAGCTACAGGACGTACGCCAACTGCAACAAGTTGTGCAAACCGATGCACAGAATGGCTTATAGTTTCGGTCCTGTAGCAGTTCGTAGTCTTGAACCATACTTAGAGAAAGGCTTGTAAGACTTGATCCTCGGAAAATATTCATCGAACCCATCCATTACCCTTCCAAATATCCACAAAAAGGCAGAAATTGTACGGAACAGAGCACCCGAGAACAACATTTTAACTGCAGTCGAACCTTCAAACGTCATTCGGAATCCAAACGGCAGCTTTGACAGAAGTAAAAATCGGAAGAAATCTTTGAGCGAGAAAAGAAAAGGAAAAAGGCAGAAAACGGATGGTTTTGGTTTGAATGAGGTTCCAACGAATCTTCCTATCCAAAGTGATGCAATCAATTTCGTGATCGGACTTGCGTTCAGAATCGTAGACAATTCTGATGAAGGCAAGTACTATTCAACGCTATTTGAGGTCATTACAAGGAATTCAGTCATGTGGGGAATAAGAAGAACGCACTCACAGCGTGGGATGGACGAAGCTATAGTTAGTAGCACGGATGGACCCTGTAAATAACGTATTTATCAACACGGTGATGTTTTGCTTCACGGGATTGCGGTTTAAAGCCTCAAGCAGTCCGGAAAGTATATTGCCAAAGACGAGTACTGCTGCTTGACGGGAGCAATTTTTGGCCTGATCCCTACTATGATGGCGTATAATTTCTTGCCTAAGATAGGTTGGTTTTGTGCGGAGTTCGCACTCTATCGCTAAGGGCTTCCTCTTTTCAATTTATTGATATTTTATTTGAAGTTGATGTCCGACAATGGATTATTTGTTGGTAAGAAGAAATAGAACCTTTTGTTTTACTTGTAGATCTTGGAATCATACAACGGACGAACTTTCGCCACGTACACATTTCTTATATTTTCTTAACCACACGCTTTCAATGTCTCTGTACTCAGGTGAAATGCATTCTTTTCTTCAATGTCAAGTATCTCCCGCTGATGCCCGTCAAACATCAAACAATGATCTACTTCGTATCCCGATCGTAGGCAAACCAACCAGATACCATCACATCGCTCTTTCAACCACTGAAATGGATCTCTGGAAAATGCAGCATCTCTTTCTTTACGGAAGTTCAGATTGGGTTGAATTTTGTGTATTGCGAGTTGCGAAAAGCAGATAGACGGAAAATTCTTGCCATTCTTCTCCAGGTCTCGCTGGCCACGCTGCGCGAGTTCGTGACTCAATAAGCGTGCAACGCCGTTGACAACAGCAAACCGCAGACTCGCTCCACACTGCCTTTCCCCTATTATCTTGACTGCAATCGTTTTGTCGTAAAGTTCTGCTGCACTACTCTTTCCTCTTCCGTCAGGGCCACACTTTGTCAACGAGAACCCTGGATGCGGTAAGCACCAATCCTTAACCTTTTGGCGGAGCAATACTCCAGCGCGTCGACGATTTCTCTTTGTGATCCACGGTCAAGGAGGTAAGGGAAGCGGAAACTGCTTTGCGCGTGATGTTTCGGCGCTGACCTTGAAGTTGACTCCCTTCCATACACGAGTTTTAAGGTTGTCGATTTCAATCGGGAACATGGACTCGGCACCATTCAGCGCGTTACTCATTGCGTAGAATCAACCTGCAGCCGCAACGTCTCTGGACGTAACAGTGCAGTCTCCCGCCATGAACTTCTAGATTTCATATGAACAGTCGGCTCCAAGTTGTGCCCGATTCTCTTCTTGACTCCCCATCCCTGTCGTTATATGACACTGCGTCACCAGGGGGACCGTCAAGTAATTTGCTTACCTCGGGATGGGTTTTATGACTATCAGGTGCAATTACGTCGCTCTGAATTCTCTACGGACCTTTATAGCTCGTCTGCTTTACCTGGATTGCTTATAGTGCTGGGCCTGGATTGCTTTTCGTCTTTACATTAGTTGAATTTCCAATCCGACAGGAGGTGCTATCCAAATTGAGGGGGTTGGTACATATTATTCTACAAAAATGCTTACGAAAGACTGTTGTCCAACTTTTCTTGTGCGTCATAGACGACTTTAACCGCAATTCTGGCGTTTTCAGCGTTTAGTCAGCTCTCTCCTGGATGTCCGTTCTTCCTATCTCATGGAAAGCGTATGTTTAACCATCTGGCGATACGAATCACTATGGTTACCTCTTTTGGCTGCCATATGGAAGAGAAGATGAAAATCCTTTCAAATCGCAGTGGTCTCAATCCAATTCTACCCTCAAAGTTGATGATATTCGAGCCAATAACTTTGCGAAGGGCGGTCTCTGGCTCTCCCGCGAGACTGTTGTCCCGCCGCTTGATATCGCCTGGGTTCGGCACTGACATCACCTGAACCCCATGCTTATACTGAAGATCTTGAGCGCTTTTAGCGAGACGGGGATACCAATGCAAATACTGTCTCATTTATTAGGCAAGAGCCTTGTTCCATAACCATTGATACCGCGTTTAAGTTCATTGATGGGGAGGATTCTCAAAGTAGACCGACGCCCCGCCACCGGCATATCAGGAGGAGCACAGGAAACTCCAACATATTACTAGCTATACCACAGAAATCAATCGTTCCACCTTTCGCTCAGTCCTTGAATATGACCTCCCCCGCGCGGCTCTTCTTCAGAGGTTGCTTGTATATCAGATTGTACACGATACAGACCCTGAGAAATGTGAGTATTATGAAAGAAACAGCTACCTTATGCGCGCATTTCAACGTTATTGCAATTCATCGTATTGCGCTAAAGTGCAAACGAACTGCTCGTGCCCATGAAGGATATAAATATTATCTGTTACATGCACATTTCATGTACTACGGAGAACGAAACATACTGCAATACGCTAATCGGTCATGTTTAAAAAAATGACAGTATGGCAGTTGACGACACACGAAGGAAATAGTTGGAAGAGATGGGATAGGAGCTCGATGAAAACGGAGAACATCGGACAAATCTCGAAGAACGCGAACTACATGCAATTCTTGAAAGCATTCAGAGAGGAATAGCGATCGTTCGCTCAAAACGCCTGTGGGAGAAAGTATACGGCAGCAAACTGTGTTATGATATTTTGGACAAACGATACAGAGGGGAACCAGGTGGTGATCGAGGTGGCTTTAAAAAAGTTTTCGAGAAGAAAAATTGCATATCACGCGATATCTCATGGATCGAGACTCTTTTTTTGATGACGGTAGCCATTCTCGTGTTTTTCCTTGAAGCTGCAGGTCTTCTGTACTCTTTTTTTGCGAAACTGTGTTGGGGCACGGTATTTTTTTGTTGGGCCGTCCCTTTATAATTGGAACTATGGTCTCCGGGGTTTACATCTTCTTAGCGATTTAAATACGCCGGTCATTATCTTCAGACTCGCGATAATGGCTTGAAAATGCTTACAGGCAAACCCACAACCCCTCCCCACGTACCTTATTGCGACCGAAAAGAAGTCCCTTTGAAAAACAACTATAGGAGTTCTTGACTTACTTCTAATTGGTTCGTGAGCGGATGCTGTCGTTTCAGATCATTCGTTTAACTTGCCGCGTTAAAGCCTATGTTTCTTATCTTTCTCGGACAAGAGTATTTCTCTGGAACTGTCAACGATTCAATCTGAATATTAACGATGGTTCTGCTTTTGTTACCATGCCGAAAGAGCTTCTCGGTGCAAGAGCTATCGGTACTTCTTGGCAAAGAGCTGCAAAGAACTAATTGTGTTCGTGACGCATAAGAACACGTAAGACCTGAACATTAGAATAAAAGTGTTTGGAGATATCGTTCGAAAGTTTTATGTCAAAGAGACATATAAACCGTGAAGCTGCAGTACAAGCAACAAGACAACAGAAGTACTTGGAATGCAGTCTTCCACTTCCACAGATACAAATGATTGTTATGCTCATTATTTCACTCTTAGTAAAGCTGAAATCAACGTCTGCAACTTAGACGCAACTGTTGGATCCCTTCAGCAAATAGTTCATCTGAGATTCCTGCAGAATCGGTTGAATCTCTGGATACTTCATGGCTTGATTCATTTGTGTTTGATCCACCTCCCCAGAGTTTGGCTGTTCCTGAATTATCAGTTTCGTTTTGAAAAGTCTCTGTCGAAGATCTTTCTAGTTTGGTGCCAACTTAAGCCACTTTCATAAACCTCCAGGCATTTATGGTATTCTTTCTTATAAAAGTGAACATTTCCCTTTCGAATGTAGGCCTTGAGAAACGTGGGATCAATATCCAGTCCTCCATAGAAATATGGAACTCAACTAGATTCATATACGCAGCGTGCGATTTGAGTAAGGAGCTGCATCCTAGGGATTTCGCTTCTTGGCCTCTTTATAGTTTGCAATACTTTCAGGAAACGAGCCAGCGAGAAAGAGCTGATTACCCTCTTGACGTTGTTTTGTAGATAACTCGGTGTTAATGTAGGCCTTTAATGCATCTTTTCGTGACACCCTTTGCATTTCTCTAAGTACTCGAGTGACTATGGGATCAGAATAACCCACGAATCCCTTCTCAAAGACGTCGATGGCTTGGTCATAATTCCCACTCTTCAAATAGGCATTTCTCATACGACCGTAAGCGCGGGCAATAATCTTGACATCAGAGCGCAGGTGTGGCTCAATCACACATATGAAATCAGAGTGAGGGGATATTCAGCAGTACTCCTTCATCAGTCTCGCGACAGAAATTGTTTACCTTCGCAAACTAACTAAACACAACGGCTTTGTCAAAGAGCAACTAAGGCAGCTCAAGTTCTCGTGTCACGACGTGCTGACCAAGTTTCCAGGCCTCTCTAATTTATAATGGAACTATTAAATGATGAAAGAAGACTCGAAATCGCACGAAAGTTCTCGTCATGGACAACTGCTAGATGTTAGACTATAGCACTCAATTGACTGGAAATCACCACAACAAGTTCTTTGACTGCGACTAATCCATTATGCTTGTTATTCGCCCAGAAATCGTTCGTGTTAGAGGAAATATGTGGTGAAGATGGAGGTTCCATGATGACGGGACTGTCGTTAGCATCCGTATTGCACGACTCTATAGTTTATCATTCTTTTTTGAAAAAGCGCGCCTATTTCGCTTTTGAGTTCAAAGATATGTGCCAGGAAGCGTGGTTTCTTCATCCTATAGATGAATCGCTCATATGCGTCTCCCGCTATTAGCGTGAGCTAGACGTAGGAATCCGCTTGATCGGCCCAAAGATACTGATTCCTGACGATCTTTCAGTGGGTGAATGAATACAGTAAGGTGCGGTCCCCTTCTTAGTAAAGATCTGAGCACTTTTTGGCACATTCCACAGAGAATGTACCTTCGCCGACTCCCCATGAGCCCCTCGGAACGGCTTTTTACGTGCAGATCATCAGGCTATGTTAATATCCGTGGACCTGATGCAAGGCGAAGGCGCAGCGCGACACATGAATCATTACCTGCACGCTGCACCGTGCTCGGTAACTTGCAGCGAAAAAAATAAATTGCAAGGCCGCCGACAATGGTCACACCCACCGTCAGGCATGCCAAGACGCCGAGAGGCTCCAGCGCTCTAATTCCAACATGATTGCATTCGCCCGGGTTTGCGCGCAAGTGCAGCCCCCATCGGCGCTTCCTTGAGCATCTGGCCTTCGCCCTTCATCAGCCTTTGGCCTTCGAGAATCTTGGTATTCCAGCCTGCATGCTTCTCGAGCCCTTGGTTTCCACGCCTCCTTGGTCTTTCGGACTCCGCGCTTCCTCGGCCTTCGGCCTCCGCCCTTCATCCATTCTTCGGCTTGCGCCTCTTCCCTGCGCCTCAGATTCTTGTCACGCGCCTCGCCTCCGGGCACCGGGTCTTCGGCTTGCGCCTCTCCTCTCGGCTTCGGTTCTTTGGCTTGTGCTTTTCTCGCTTCGGGGTTTGACCGCCTGGGGCTGTCGCAGTCCTCCGGGTCTAAAATTGTATTTTTCTCTCTGAAGAGACTTATTTAATCAACAAAATACCTTCCTGTCTTTACAAGTCGAGAAGATCCCTACTTTCAAAGGTTGAGAATGAAGTCCCCCCATTTCCACGTAAAGCTGCGGGGAGATATGAATCAGAGGTGGTTGGAAGTTGCACCTGCGTCTGTGAAAGAGGCCTCTGCAACCGCGCTGCTGAGAGATGCTTACATAAGTCATGTAACATCATCCAGGGGCCCACATAATCAAAAAGGGTACCAGAGACCTCTTGGACTTTGAAGGGCGTTTTTGACAGTCATGCTTAGAGCGGGGTTGGAAATCGATTGGGACTTAAACTAAACCGCTTCCGATGCATCGAAATAGATAAATATCTCTGCTGTTGTGTGCCATGCTAACCTTCAGTGACAGGGTGTCTCATCGTTCAGTCTCAGTCACGAACAATCATTGAAGCGTAAAGAGAAATGTTTTTCAAAGGTCTGGTACTTGCGGTGCCGGGTTGGCTGCTTAATTTCGTGGAACTGTGATGAATCGATGGCCTAGCTCCCTGGCTTGGGCTAGGATCACCTTAGGTTTTAATTGCTCCCTCCACCCGTAGGGGATGGGCGAAGTTGAAGTCAAAGAAGAAGAAGTAATCATTCCTACTAAAAAAGTCGCGGACTCCTTTCCCGCTCAAGCAGGTTGATCACGTGGAATCTTTTCCAGCTCAATCAGTTCGATCACGCCGACTACTTTCCCGCTCAGACAGGTTGATCTTGCGGACATCTTTCCGTTTAGGTAGGTAAATCTTATATCCTCACCTACCAAAAATGTCGGAATCTTAAGAGGCTCTCCTTGGCAAACTAACGCAAGTCAAGGTGCCCACCGACTTCATTTTATGGCGCCGTCGTCTCCTAGCCTATCTTCGCCGGGACGAAGTTTTTCTCATTGATTTGGATTCTCGCCCCAAAACATCCAATCAAAATCACTGTGTCGTGAGATCTTGGTTTGAAAAGTCCTTTAAAGCGAAGATTGCCTTCATGTCATGCCACTGTGACACCGCTCTTGTTCTCGTCCGTACCTTTGCGGACGCCGACCAAAAAACGGCCAAGGAACTTTGGGATTTAATAAAGCGAGTGTACACCACATCTAATAGACAAGCTGTTCCGAACATCCGTCTTCGCTTGGACACTCTCGTCTTCAGAGACAGTGAAGAATGGAACAATTATTTGTCTTAATTCTTGGAAATTGTTGGAGAACTTGTAACCTTCGACGAAGAATGATCGGACAAAAAAGATTGACAAAGCTCATCCGAAGTCTTTCAAATTCTTTCGCACCTTTGGCCATGATGTCAAACCTCACGGACGCCGGCTTCGAATCCATCGTAAAGTCTGTCGAAGCCGAAGTGGCTCGCCGTAAGAACCCGACAAACCCGCAACTATCTTCTACCTTTACGCCCTCGTCGTCAATGTAACGCAATGACTGGTGGGTCAGCGTACAGGTCTCGGCCGGGGGTAGCGTGGTAGAGCGGGTCCCAAGGTTCGTATTCTTGACGGTGGCACTCCCAGAGTACTTGTTGTATGGGGCTGGCGTTTACTGCGTAGTCCTACAGGTTGAAGCTACGGAAACGAGGGCTTGAAGACCAATTAGTAAAACTAATGTACAAAAAAGGGTAATTTAGTATCCTAATTGTGCCTACCTTACTCTAAGGGAGAAGCGTCACTTGAGCCAAGTAAATAACAATGGATCGGCGCTGGGATCTCCCTAGCACTGTAATGCCAATCTATTACACTAATTGAAATAAAATAATAATCTAAATGAGGGCAGCTGAGGTCAGGCAGTCCACGGGGCGTCTGTAAGATACCTCAGTCCCCGGCAGCGTACAGGGCCCAAACCTTTATCGTTGCTCCTTCACAGTCAACACAACAAAAGTCATACATGGCAAGAAGGAATGGACGCAGACGATGTACTTGGCGGTTCAAAGCATCTTTCAACAGCGATCGCGGCGACAACAACTGCTAGTACTGCCGTCGTCGCGGTCACTACGCTCGAGACTATTACAAACGAAAGCGAGAATATTTCAAGGACAGACATAATTCGTGCAAATCTGGACGTCAACAGAATCATTCGAGTGATGGTGTGCCATTAATTCGCTGTACCGACCACAATGCAACGAAGGCGGAAAACGTCAATCCAACTGGAATTCACGCTTTGCTCCAAGGGCGGAATAAAAATAGAGGTAAAAACTTCAACCCCAGATCGTACGAGGTGCAAAGGGATGATGATTCTTTGCCTCCATCTCCATAAAACTGCAATGTGGCAAAGTACGGGAGTAACATCGCATTACTGTGGCAACATAAAGTTGATTCGGCCTACATCGACTCTGGTGCCACCAATCATTTCCCCCATTCACTTAATTCCTTCATCCGCAATGAGCGAATGAAAATTGAGCTCTCATAGGCTGCCTCCGGCACTACTCGTCTTGTCTGTACAGACGACGTATGCTTACCTCTAAACAATGGGACAATCGATGAAGCCTACCACACATCGGCTTTAGACGCCATCACATTGTCCGTTGGTGTCCTTAGCGTTGACTTTGTGGTGTTATTCACATCTACTCTAAGACATAATAACCAATTTTTCATCATGGATCCCCATCGTACGTCGGAAGTCATCTGGAAGACACAAATTCACCAAGGCCTGTTCACTATGAACCTCATTCTTCATGAAAACGGCAATTAGGAAATGGTGATCAATGCCAGCAACATTAAACAGGAATATGCTCTGGAATGAAATGGACGCACGGGTCATCTGCAGCCTACGAGATACCAAAATCTCTCAAGGGCTTTCGACTCTGTTCCATATTTTCAACGCTCTATCCTCGAGTCCCTAACCTGCATTCCTTGCCTAGCCGGTAAGATGATTCAGAAGCCACTCGTTTCTAGACCAAATTCCGTGATTACATCCAACCCACTGGATCTGATACCCATGAGTGTATCTGAAAAGATTTCGCGTTCCTTATCAGGAGCAATCTATGCAATCGCAATCCTCGACGACCGCAGAACGAAGTCTGACGTATTCCTCACGACGAACAAGAGCGGTCAAACTATTCGAAAGCCCATAGAGTGGAATAAAGTCCGATAAAAGTTGAAGCTTAACAACTTTTTTCGCTTGAAAAACGTTCGCCTTAACGGGGCAGGCGAACACAAGAGTGAAGATTTGGAAACCTTTTGCTTCAAAATCGACATCAACCTGGGTTACTCCCCCGCATACACCTCTGAAACCAACGGTGCAGCCAACAGGCTCATTCAAGAACATTGGGCAAGGAGTCTCGTGCTCTTATTCGCAAGCAAGGTACGGATAGCCTCCTGGGCTGAACACATGACTCACGCGAACTAGCTACGAAATCGAGCTTTTTCCTTACGGAAACGATAAAGAATGCATATGTTTGAGTGGGACCCGACAAGCACAGTCGATTTCTCTCACATTCCCCAGTTTGGCCAACCTAGTTATGCTTTCTTGTACCTCTCTAAGACAGTGGCAAATAAAAAGTTTCTCCCACGTTCTACATTTGCTTACTTTGTGGGAATGCAAAGTGACACAACACTTCTTCATGTGTTGGTCCTGGAGAAGAATTCGGGTATAACTTGTCGCTGCTTGGACTTCAAGGCCGTCAAACCCTCCCCACTTCCCAGTATATCTAGTCTTCTGGGAGGGATAACATAACGAAAGAAGAAGGGGGGGATGGAACGTTTCGAAAACGAAATGGACGGTCTTGAAATCGAGGAACATCTGATCAAGGCATTCACCACCATGACACCCAACTTCCCCAACGTCTGAGTCTCCAAGAAAACTCTGGAAGACCTTTCAGTTCCCAGCAGCTTCAAGGAAGCCTGCATGGATGCCGGCTTGCGCAAAGCCATTGATCGTGAAACAAACGCCCTCATCCATCGGGAAAAATGGGAAATAGTACCACAAGAATCTTGGATGAAACCAGTTCCCTACACTTGGGTGTTTAAGGAGAAGATGCTCGATGCGATCGAAAAAAAATTCTGAAGAAGGCACGCTATTGTCTACGTGGAGACAAGTAGAAGCCGTTCGTTGAATTTGATCATTTGAACACATAAGCTCCTATGGACTGTCATGAAGCCCTCCGAATTCTACTTCCCTTTGCCGCTGCACGCGATCTTGTTGAAGAAGGCGCAGACATTTCCAACGCATAATTGTATGACAAACTGGACATGCCGGTCATCATGGCACAGACAACAAACTCGTTTAGAATACTAGAAAAGCTAGATCACGTATGCAAACTGCTCAACTCTCTGTATGGAGCAGTACAGGCTGGGATGATATGGGGCTCTCTCTTCTCGGAAACCGTTCTTTCATGGAATTTTGTGACATATGCATTGGACTCAAGAGTATTCATGTTCCGGAAACAAGAAAGTTTCGTTATCCTGGCTGTTATCATTGACGATTGTGCGTTGGCTTCAAGCAGCTCTGAGCTTCCTAGTAACTTAAAGGAGAACCTTTCGGCAATATTCGATGGCAACTTATATGGGGAACTCGAGGCATTCATTGGATGGAGCATTCAACGCTCTCCACGTGGCATCAAGGTCTCACAGTATGGATATGTTCTGCAACTGCTCAAGAAGTTTGGCATACATAAATCCAACCCAATCGGGTCACCTTCACCAAATGAAGTATAACTTTTATCAACCAAGGAGAACAAGAACATACTCTCCGTAAGAGATCATGCGAACTATCGCTCTGGAAGTGGTAGATTTCACTGCATTGCGATATACACTCGCTAGGATCTTTCATATCCGGTTTTGGCTCTTTTAAAACATTTACAAAACCCTTATAAACGACACTGCTCCGTACTGAAACGAGTTTTCAGATGCTTTGTGGATACTATTAACCATGGACTTCACTTTCCATCTGATCGTTCTATTTCTCCCGTTTCTCTTCGTGCGTTTGCTGACGCCGATTGGGGGGGTTGTATTCAGGCAAGGAGGTCTACATCTTGGTATATAATCGGCGTCAACGACGCTCCAATTTTGTGGAAGCTTAAGTGACAAACTGTGATGGCACTCTCCTGAACGTGAGCAGAATATATAGTGCTTTCTACATGTGCAGAAGATGTTTCTTGGATAAGAAATGATTTTTGGGAATTAGAACACCATCAGCCTTGGAGCGAAGACTTGTCGTACGAGACTACCAAGGTCCTGATTGACAGCTCGGCTGCATTTTTCTTAACCACCAACCCGCAGATATCGGGTCGAAATAAGGATACTGACTTGAAGATGCATCATGTGAGAGAGTTATCTCTTAAAGGAGTTGTTGAATTTGAGCATATTCCAAGGAGTCTACCAATCGCTGACATACTGACAAAGTGTGCGTTTCTTCAAGATTTAAGAAGAATGGTTTGCTTGATGAAACTTGACTCGTTCTGATGAAAAGTTGTGGGGACTCCTAAATACTACTACACTAACTTTGTTTTACTTTTTTGTTTTATTAAAAGGTTTTGTCCTGAATGATGGTCTTGGTTTTCTTTTGAATATTTGTTTTGTTCTTCACAGTCCTTCTTCTTTTTTTCATAGAGAACGCTTAATTTTTGTCCCAAGTGGTTTTATATGTGTACTGGGTTTTGAAGTTTACTGTTGTGAATGAAATGGTTTCAATGTGTGGTAGCTTCATGAGTCATTTGTTTTACAGTATTTTTCTATGTATTTGTGATCACCGCGCCTCTCACTTTTGAAAGATGCTGTGCAGGGAAGAGACCATTCTCGATAAGAGATGTCTATGTTATTTTGTTTATTCTTTTTGGAATGATCCTGAATGCGATGTCCAAAGTCGTGAATGTTGAAGCCTTGGCACTTCGCCTTGAAAGACAGTGTTATTATCCCCATTATTTTGGGGCGCACTACAGTGCTCATTACAATAATTCAGAATTTACCCATGGAGCGAAATGAGAACTACAGTGCTCATAAGATCTCTGCAAAGGACTGATTATGGTGGCTGTTAGGAACCAATAAACGATGCGCATTGCGAGAGATGATTGAACAATCAAATTCAGGTCATTCCCGAATACCACCATGGAGTTCAGTTTGGAAAGAAGGGATCGGGTTGACCCGGCAACGAAGACCGCAGCCTTGGCACCGAGTAGACTCGGAAAAACACGCAATGGTTTCCTTAAAGCCACGCGAACCACATCGGAGTCCGGATACAGCACCAATTCCGATTGCACCTGTGTTCCGTACACCTCGGACAAGGTCTCGTGGGCGAAACCGCGGTCAAAGATACGAAAGATGTCGCGCTAGGGGTCGAGACTTTGGGTCCTCAAGGGAAGGCGGTCGACGGCGCAACAACCCTAAGTCTACTGTTGTTCACTTATCTAAAGGATGGAAGTGTTCTAACATCATCGAAGAGTCGCTCATGCTAGAACAGGAGCATACCAAAACTGTTATAGCAGTGAAAGCCTGTTTGTTTTGTTCTGTAGCTCTCGAGAGGCTTCGTGTATAGCTCACAGCACACAATCTTCCTAGTACAAGAGCTTGGTTGTTCGTACTGCTTGGTGAATCCTGGCGAAGGCAGTGCTTGTAATGGATGAAAGGAAACATTTCGCTAGTGGTTCAGGCCCGCCAGCATCTCTCTTTATCTCAGATATATCGCTACACATCTGTGATTCTCTTTTCACACCTCACCGGTCCAAGAAATTGCAAAGCGTTCCAATTTCTTTATTCATTCGGCCACAACATGCCTGACCTTGATCTTTGTCGTTACATAAGTCACAACATTTTAGAATACTCACCAACAAGGCGACAAGCTTACAAAACAAGAAATTGGATGGCACAACAAGACCATACACAATGTCTCGGGGCATTCGAAAAACTTGCGTTCAGCACAACGTGCACGGTGTTTTTCACATCGATGTACACATTTTCAACATTTAATGAAGATCTTTACGGTACTCGATCGCATTAAAATCGAGTGAAAACAATAAATGCACGTAAAGAGGACACAGAAGGCCACACTGCACTCTTCCGAGTCACGTTCATTGTTCGATTTCGCCGAATGTGTGAGCAGCAGCGCACAAGTGATGCAACGCTGTTAGAATGTTTTATGTAAGGTAGAGGGGAGCAGAGTATGCATGGGCTAAATATCACTGCTGACAGAGGGTATGGAAGCATCAAATTGCTCCGCAATATGCTGCAAAAACTGTATTGGGTGAATCTTTATAATGCCTGAGCATTTATTGCGGTGTCACCCATTCGTGGTAGCTTCATTCCTTAAACCGACAAGCTATGATGAGGACGACCACAGCAGCGTTGAAGATGATAATTCGTGTGAAGAGGAAAGCCACCCGTCATCTCCGAGTAACAACAGGCCAGCTGGCACAGACAGTACTGGTCCAAAATCTTTGTCTGCCTGTAATAGAAGCGAGACAAATGGGCCAATAGTCAGCTCAACACAATCACAGTCGTTTCTGTTGGACCGACCCAAACAGTTTACTATTGACGACAACACAAAGGCAGGGTCGGCCTCATTTTTTGCTATTAAAAGCTTTACATCCCTGCAAGGGATACAAGATACAGCTATTTGTAACTCATCTTCGTGAGCACGAGTAATTGCTGTTACCGTGAGAGAACATGGCCCAGACAAGTTTTCCAAGATTATTCACTTCATGTACAGTGTACCTACTTCTCTTATTGCCGGGTTGAAGTCGTGGGTTGCTGCGCCCTGGCGGTCTTCTAAATCTCATTTATTTCTCTCTGAGTGGCTGGGCAGTGGTCGTCTATTCATTCGTCCACGTGAATTTGGGGAAGGCCGGGACATAATTGAACGATTCGTGTTGCAGAATTGCTGCGTTCTAACGATTGGAAAAAGATGCAGTGACTGGTTTTTACTTCGTCAGTTCAGGGGAACATAATCTAATGCTGGGAAAGAATTGATGCACAACAAGGAAGTGCGTGATTTACTTGGTCTGGAACAAAGCAGTTCCAGAGAAGAGCAGAGTTTAGCGATGTTTCTGAAAGGCTTTGTCAAAAGCTGGTTTAGAAGCGTACGGTCTATAGAAGAAATGATGAGAGATACAATCAATGAGTCCGCCTTTCTTTCCTCATCGAGATCAAAACCATAGAACCATTCGTCACAGATTTGTTCGATTGCGGAATGTTTTCTAAGCTCGGCTGTGAATGGCTGGCATGCTGATCGGATTCTATCGCATCAATTGAATTGGATACACTTTTTCTGTCAAATGAATATGACGAGATATCTACTACAACAATTGCGTCAGTAGAAATTGAGACCAGCGTGGCGCAATCCAGTTTGGACCGTGCTATTGGAAATGCTTCCTCTGAAACTGTTGTTTGCAGTATTCAGGAGGCCTCTTTTCGACAAAACATTCCAGAAAAACACATGGGGCAAATTCCAACACAAATGGTGGTGCTAAACACTCAATACATCATTAACGCGTCTGTCCCAGAGACAGGTAGAATCTCTATTGTTCTGGCGTACTGCACAGCAAAAGAACTAGAACTTCTTTATAGAACTCTACAGTTCCGTTTGTTCTCCGGTGTTTCCTAATGTCATGAGTTGGAACCGGTGATCACAACGTTTGCTGACCGGGATACAAGGAGAATTCTCGAAGAACGAATAGGGTTCTGGAAAATGGTTAGCGTCTAAGTTCAGACTAAGAACGCGCTCCCCCCTCTCAAGATGTTCAAGCATTGGGCTCAAGCTTTGCACTCCAAGACTAAAGGAGAGGTAGAAATAAGTTCCCAAGCCAGATCTATGCTACGAGCGCAAACTTCATCTTTCTCATGGGAGCAGAAAATCACATACCAAACTGTTAAAACTATTGCTGGGAATGCCTTTTGTTGCATGGAGATTTTCTTAGAGAGAGGACAAAATACAAAGAAAGGACTCGTTCGGAAGCCTTCAAGACTATCGTGATGCGCTCAACAGGGTGGAGTCTCAAAAGAATTGATGTCAGAAATAGACAGAATCCAGCGTGATCCAACTACTTTGGAAGGAACTAACGACGCTATTCTTATCGCGGAAAACGAAGAGATGTCACGTTTGAAGGATGCAACAAGGAACATAAAATGTCACAAGCTGTCCTTGTTAAATGGCAGCGACGGTCATAAGCTGCGTTTGAAGGTAATTAGGCATTTTCAGAAGCACTATAAAGGTGATATTGGGTAATATTTGTTTTTGAAATAGTTCTAAAGGTGCTAGACACATGTCGTCTTCTAGGTGCGAGGCATGCGACTTTTTTTTGTTTCAAGACTCATGATGGGTTACAGAAAACTTGCTGGACGATTTGGCACTCAACGAAGCTGTTCCAATCGTTACCGGTTCACCCACTCGAAATTCGTTGCGACCAACACCTACTCCCAAGAACATTCCAGTCAGTTTCAACAGAGGTAGGCGTCGGGGAAGAAGAGACGCTGAGCAAAATAGAGATTCTACTGAGCAGCAGACCGCGCGCACAACTCGCAGAAAGATTTAATAAACTATCACTGGACTTGAATGCAGATGGTACAGTTGTGGCATTATGCGACACTGTGCGACACTATGAAATGACATAGTGACTGTATTTGCAACATGACGGGATGTCATTGTTAGTTTACGCAGAAAGGTCAACTAGCTGATAACGCGAATCGAAGGGACCGCGATGGCAAGTGCAACGGTCCTCGATTCAAAGTAGCTAATAGACCGGCAACTGCAGTACGCTATTCCTGCCCAGCTAGAGCGAAAGCTACGAAAGAGCACGTAGCTGTAGAGCTCGACGAAAGGGTATAGCATTAGGTATATATAGACAGGTCTGCTCGAGATAGAGGGACCAAGGAAAAAGGAGAACCGAAAACGGAGGAAGAAGAACTCCGGAGCTTTGTGCTCATTCACATTCGCCTGTAGAGCTAGTCTCCACCCGCTACAGTATTTTATCACAGCATGGCTAATCACCATGAGACCACAGTTATGGGCCCAGGTGGCGGCTCAACTCCAGGCGTTAACGATTATCTCTTACCACCGGCACTGAGGGCAAACACGAATATGTTTAAATGGAGGAAGCAAGTGAATTTGTGGGTAACAACAGTCAAACTCTATGCAAAGGGAGGTGACAACAAAGCGAAAGGAATGCTCAGTGCACTCGGCATTACGCTTTACAAAGCACTAGACGAGGAATACACGTCCATGATAGAAGAAGCAATCGTTGCAGGCCACATCAACCTAGAAGTACACGATGAGGACATCATGGAACCTGTTAATCAACTCATTCTGGTACGCAAGATCGTCGAGTTAGTGGCCAAAGACTCTCCTACCGAAGGAGTACGCAGGATAGTGAGTATGATGAAAGAAGTTTCCGCCTGCGTCAGACGTGAGAACGAGTCACCATCTCGATTCGCCAAACGCTTCCGTAGCCTGGCTCAGACATACATCAATCATTCAACTTCTAGCTTGTCCGACCAGGACAGCCAGAGCTTCGCTGTGCTGCTCCTAGAAAATGCGAAGCTTCCTGCAGATGTTCACAGCGCCGTAGTAACAAGGCTGGTCGCATTAGCTACCGAGAGAAATACAACCAAAGCAGAGAAGACGTATGGTATAAGTAAAGCAAGGATCGAGTACATCTTGGAACTTGTCAAAAGGATAGAAGCTACAACTTCATCACAAGAACAACCCACGCCGAGTAGTTTCTCCGAAGATTTACGATCTCTTAAACTAGCCACAGAAGAAACGATCAGGCTAAACAAAGAAAATGACGCGCACGAACAGAACGCGTTGAACATTCGACTCGCGGACGCTTGTTTCGTCCTCTCTGATCACCACATTGCGTTCAAAATACATAACAACGGACTAAGCAAAGGAGACCAGCAGGTTACCAAAATCGGTACAATGCTCGGCAAAAGAGAGGGATACGAACCGGAGAGGAATGGTAGACCACAGCGTGATAAGCGATACAAGACTCATATCCCTTCTGGACAAGGCCCAAAAGCCAGCACGCGCTGCCGAAATTGCAAACAAACAAACCATTGGTTCCGGGACCCAGAATGCGTGTACAACGTCATTAAGACCCTGCTAAGTGGTCGAGACGTGGATGCGTCCATCGCTGCAAAGATGACTCCAAAGCTCCGCGATCTCTTCAAAAACACTGACGGCAGCTATAAGACGAAGGTACCTGTTACCAGTATTGTTAAGGTAATGGAAACTGACGCACGACAGCAGTTAACAAGTGACGACAGGCCAAGTGAAAGTGCCTCGTATTTTCGGTAAAGGGATTAGATCAGCTCCCACCTGATCCCAACCCCATCTTAGATGAAGGAGCTCCTACCTCCACCGGCGGCATAGAAAATGCCGTGACATTGTGCGACTTCCTTGGCATAACCCTCCAACTCGACCCTCCACGCGAAAGGTATATGCATGGGTGGGGACAGGATTGCCTTGGAGCCAGAATGGTAGTGTGCTCCTGGACGCTCACGGTCCAAGACATCAACGGCAGACCAACATCGTTCACCTTCGACCTTGTGCCAGGGGAATCACCGATTATTATCGGAAATGATGTACGAAAGCACTGCAACACCTTCAACCTTGAAGAGCAACGGTACATCTGCATGCGACGACCCACAGACAAAGACGAACGCATACTCTTCACGTACATATCGCCGCCAGATAACCGCCTCCGCCTCGATATAGCACCGCATCCACTTTCAATCAAAAGCACGCTACTTGGGAACATACACTCTTCCGCAAAACGTGCTCCACTTACTTTCTGCAAACGGGTCCATCGTTACACACATGCTACTGCTGACGAAATGAAACTGTTATGCAAGGACGCTGAAATGCTAACACCCGAACTAGAAGCAGCAATCGAACGTGTGTACGACGCTTGCGAAGTATGTGCCAAGAACGGTCGTCCACTTCCAAGCCGAAAGATCTCGATTACCCATGTCAATCAAGCGTTCAATGTGGAAATACAGATAGATTTCTTATTTCCTACTGTCAAATGCAAAAAAATCACAATCATGAACATTACAGACACAGGAACATCGTACTCGGAGCTAACAATTACCAACGGGCGCACCGCTCAAGACATCATCAACACGCTCGAGTCTTCCTGGATATGCCGACACGGTGCCCCAAATGCTGTCTCTGCAGATGACGAATACAACCGCTCCGGGCTACGCAACTTTCTGTCGGTACATGACATCAAGTTTAAACCACGCTCCAGCCGACGTCATAACAAGACAGGCATCGTCGAACGCAAGAACTCCACTGTCAAGACAATCCTTTCAAAACTCGATGACGAACCATCTAATTCGGATACAGCAACGCTTGTCGCACGAGCTGCATTCCTATCCAATCTATTTTCTGGCAGCAAGCTGCTAAGCTCATTCGAGCTGGTACGCGGCTACCGTCCCTCCGTTGTAGGACTCCCTCAAACGGTCGTCACGGAAGAACTGATACATGCTCACAAAGAACAGACAGCTGTCAGGAAACTTCAACGACTACTTAAATCCCGCATCCACGAACCTCTCAGGGCTGAACACTTCAATCCTGGAGATCCCGTCCGGGTGTTTTATGACACTAGCAAGCAGAATGAACCCGCTGAATGGGTCAAAGCTACCGTGATCGCCGCACACCCTGAGCTCCTCGAAGTTCGCCGGTCTCATCACGGCCGTCCCATGCGCGTTGCATACGAAGACACTCGATTTGCACCCCAAAGCTCCCTCACTGCTGAACTCATGTCCTGCTCGCTTGAAGAAGAGCTTCAACAAGACCCTGCCGATATGCCCGACCAACCCGCTACCCGAGCGTCCGTAATGCAACCCCTGTCCCCGATGACCATCCACCTCGACCCACAGCCGCCCTCCTTGGCGCATCTTCGTATCCGACACCCCCTTCGTCTCCGACACCAACCACCGATACCTGTCACGATCAGGGAGAGAAAGATATTGGACCCTATGCAAAGCTATCTACCCAAAAATCATCGATCATCGATGGACGTACTCTAACTAGGGATCACACAAAGGAATTGGAAGAGATCTACGAGGTCATCGGATCGAAACAGGTATCCGGATCGCAATTGTCCTTCGCACCGCCTTACATCTTAAAGGAAGCACTCAAGAGCGAGCACGATGCTAACTGGATTGATGCGTACGTTGAGGTTGCCGACACCGACGTCCATAAACATGCGAACGTCATCACCTCACACGTCGTATATAAAATCAAAACTGATGAAGACGGTAAGAGGAAAATGAAAGCCCGTATTGTTCCTCACGGGAACCATGATGATGAAAAGGACAACGTACGAAAGGATTCATCCAACGCCCCCTTATTCGTCGTTCGGTTACTGCTATCGCTGACAACATTCCTTGGGTTCAGAATCAGCACT
Organism: Agarophyton chilense; assembly: GCA_030374765.1. Lineage (NCBI taxonomy): Eukaryota > Rhodophyta > Florideophyceae > Gracilariales > Gracilariaceae > Agarophyton > Agarophyton chilense. Next base: position 86,349 of record JARGXX010000099.1, read on the forward strand.
GCCGACATTAAAGGGGCCTTTCTACAAAGTGGCCCCATCGACAGAGATATATACGTCAGACCACCACGGGAGTGGAACTCCATGCGCGGTCTGCTCTGGAAGCTACTGAAACTCCCATACGGAATAGCAGATGCAGGAAGAAAATGGCAGAAGACCATAGAAGCCTGGATGCTACAGAACGGCAAATTGGAACGGGTGCTAGGACTTTCCCAGCTCTTCATACAACGTAATCGAGAAGGCAGTATAAGATTGCTCGTCGCTAAAGTCACCGACGACTTTCTGCTTAGCGGAAGCATCGAAGCTATGACGGAATTTACCACCGAACTGAAAAAAAGATTCATCGTCGGAAAGGTCCTCATTGATAAGCCGATCAATTTCGACGGGTGTGAGATCACCCAAGACGACGGTGGTAGTATCACCATGTCAATGAAACGATACCTCGAACGACTGCGACCCATTGAGATTTCGAGATCTAGAAAGAAGGAGCGACAAAGCAATGCCACTGACTCAGAACTGTCGCAGTTCCGCTCGCTGGCGTGCACACTCATGTATCTTGGTAACGGGGTTCTTCCCCAAGCAGCCTACGTCACTTCGACTCTACAGCAGCTAATCCCCAAAATATGCGTCGAGCATCTCGTTACAGCCAACGATATGCTCAGGGAACTATTGGAATTGGAACCACAAATCTCCTTCATAGCACCGCCAAAGGCTACACATATTAGCGAAGTGCTCGTCTCTTCATTCGCTGATGCCTCGTTCAACCACGGCACGAGTTCAGGATACGGACAGACCGGGCTGATTACTGGACTTCGGATCATACGAAATGATGGTGTGAACCTCTTTCATACCATCGATTGGTGTAGCAACAAACAAAGAAGAGTTAGTTACTCACCCTACGGAGCCGAAGTTCTTGCCTGTGCCGATGCAGATGACCGTGGATTCTATCTTAAATATGGGCTACAATCGCTATTTCCCTTCGTGAAAACGCGTAGCGAACTCGCAACGGACTCCAGATGTTTATACGATACTATAACGACTCTGCACGAAGCAAAAGACTACAGACTACGACCGACGTTCCAGCGCATTCGCAATAGCTTTGACTCACAAGAACTGGATTTAATGCGTTGGATTCCTGGCGATGCAAACCCGGCAGACGCACTCACAAAACGAAATAAGCAGACGTTCAGGTTACTAAACCAACTGACGTCTTCAGGAGTGGTCTGTATGCAAATCGAGTCCGGCTACGCCGTTAACAGCTGCGAGTGGCAATAAAGACAATATCGCACTTTAGCTTTCGTGCGATGACGGGGGATGTGGCATTATGCGACACTGTGCGACACTATGAAATGACATAGTGACTGTATTTGCAACATGACGGGATGTCATTGTTAGTTTACGCAGAAAGGTCAACTAGCTGATAACGCGAATCGAAGGGACCGCGATAGCAAGTGCAACGGTCCTCGATTCAAAGTAGCTAATAGACCGGCAACTGCAGTACGCTATTCCTGCCCAGCTAGAGCGAAAGCTACGAAAGAGCACGTAGCTATAGAGCTCGACGAAAGGGTATAGCATTAGGTATATATAGACAGGTCTGCTCGAGATAGAGGGACCAAGGAAAAAGGAGAACCGAAAACGGAGGAAGAAGAACTCCGGAGCTTTGTGCTCATTCACATTCGCCTGTAGAGCTAGTCTCCACCCGCTACAGTATTTTATCACAGCATGGCTAATCACCATGAGACCACAACAGTACCTAAATGATATTAGAACAGTAAAGACTGAACTCGGTAGAAATGTCATGATGACCACTACAGTGACCATTTCAAGATTTACATCTTCTTTCAAGCAATTAAAAATAAAAATTTTAAAATCGTAACGCGGAAAAGGTGCTCATCTGGTGCACATACGGACTTCACGGTCGCCTGCAACATACTCTTATCTAGCATTGGGCGGAAAATATAGTTTAATGGTTTAGTGATCATCACTCAAAATCGTAGAGATATCCGTGCGCCTGATGCAAAGCGAAGTCACAGAGCGACACAAGCATCAATAAGTGTACGCTGCGCCGTGATTAGTACCTTGCACTGTAATAAATCAATTACACGGCCGCCGACAGTGGTCCAACTCACTGTCAGGCGAGTCAAAACGGGGAGAGGCTTCTGCGCACCAATTCCAACAGGTTAGTGTCTACAAGCCCGGCGGATGGGTTTCACATGAGGCCCGCTTGGGCTCATATGAGGCCAGTTCTATTTTTTAATAAATTATTAAATATCGCTTGTTTCCATTCTGAAGCGGCGTATTCTATATTCTAAGTAAAAAAACTAATTTTCTACGACTAAGGGACAAAACGGGTTTGCAAAGAGAAATACAATGAGAACGTGAAGTCAGAAAGCCCAAAAAAAATTAAACTGGATGCAGCAGCGTAGCTGTCATGCTTCTGCAGTTAGCGAAGGACGAAACCCGACTAAAACATTTTCAACCATATTCCCATGTCCATTTCAAAAGTTCTTTATTGAAGCCTCTCGCAGTTTCATGTGATCCAAAAGAATGTCGACTGGATCGAGTAGTGATCGCCACAGTTCAGTCTGTTCATATGAACAACTCGGTCTCGTGACAGTATTGTAGATCTTCTGGCTATTAGGAACATCAGCAGGCTGCAAACGATATTTGGTCGTTCCATTATACCCGCGTTCTTCGGCAATCATCTTTTGAAGGATTTGGTAACACATCACCATCTCATCGAGATAGTTTAAGCTGGAAAGGCGTAGTGGTCTATTCAGTATTTCAAAATGTCCATAAAGTGAATTAAAAATGCGCCCTTTCGCTTTTCGTGCGGATGAATGCCCAGACGTGCACAACCATTTTTTGCGAGAGTGCGAATTAGTGTGTGATCTGGCAAATATTTTTAATCTATGATATATATCGTCATTAAGACAGTAAATCCAATCGATGATGGACCCGACAATATTCGTGACTGGTGGTACATCTTGCCACTGCCCAGTACGTATTTGATTAAACAAACAGACTTGATCTATGGTCGAAATATCATTTTTAGTGTTTGTACTACCAAACATCATATGTAAGTTTCGAAAATTTTCGTCACAGACAACTTCTATTCCTGAACATAAGCTTTCTTTTTTTGATTTTGTATTGAACTTGTGAAAGCACTGAAGAGTTACTCCATTCCCAGCCAACACAATCTACTTGTAGCAATTGGGTTTTCAGGTTTTTGTATGTATTTAACTTACCAATTTACTGTAATGGTGCAATGATGCAAATGTAATTACATTAAAGGATTCAATTTTTTTATCAACATGTGCTTCTGTCGGGGAGGCACTTCTGGGCACTCTTTCCGATCTGCACTTGGCAAGGGAGGAAGAGAGTGCCAATGCGACTCCAGAAGCGCTTGTATAGACTTTTGAAATATTAAGTAGGCGTACTGCATTGGGTAGTTATTATACTTAGCAGTTACACCAAATAGTCCAACAATAAAAGCCTACGTTATTCTACATCACTATTGTGGGTCGCGGAACGTGTGGAATGTTCCGGCACTGCTGTAACACACGTGTAGGATGTGCCAGCAGCGCCGGGAGTTCCTACATCTTTGTTGACGCCGACGTTGCAGTGGTATTCTGGTGATGTCAGGCGTAGTTGTTACATTTTAATTGGTTAGTGTGCTGCTGTACTGGCTTCTAGAAGCCAATAGAGTAACCTAGAAGCACACCGTAGTAATAAGTGAGTATCAATGCGTTGCAGCCCATTCTGTGGGTTCTAGATCTCTATAAAAGGGCCTCTGAAGTCTCCGAACACCATCTCGGACGACCTCAAGCCAACAAACACCCAATTCAACTATTTCCTTTGGCTTCGAGCCCTTCAACTATAACAAAAGGTGAGGCGTTTGCCGCCTAGGGTCCAGTGAGGCGCTTGCCGCTGGAGGAGCAACCCTATAATTATCTAAAATCGGTGAGGCGTTTGCCGCCGTATAGAGGACCAGTGAGGCGTTTGCCGCTGGAAGGTGCACCCTCTATCAGCCCACTGTACCGGTTGAAGCGCCTTTGGCGTGGACGGGAGACGGCTTGTGTGTACCAACGGTACTGCGTCTGGCAAGGGGTCCCCCACAGAGTGAAAAGCCTGTGTCGGTCGGTAAGACCTGGAGGATTCCTGGGATTCAGTACTGGACGGGAAGCTGCCGCAAGTGGTGCCGCGTAACCTTTCCTGCAAAAGGCCAGCTTGGGTATATGAGTGAAGGCATATCTCGCTGTCATTAGCTCTCCTCCGGAAGCCTTGTAGGGATTGTATACGCGTGCTTCTGGTTGGCGCAGAAGTACGTAGGCTGCAGAATCGTCTCACATCCGGAGTGTCTTATCGGAAGTCGGGAGTCTGACTCCTAGTGACCATTGACATAAGTCTTTCGTTGCGTATCGTCCTAAGAAGATTTTGGAGAATTATCGCTAGGTTGAGCTTCGTCCTCCCCTTGTTATTTTATCTATTTTTATCTGACGGGTTGAGTATTCTCCCTGTCTTGCCGTTCTACTTATCTCTTTGCGAAACCGAACTACACTTATCTGTACGGGCCTTTTTTGGCTACGAGGGACTCCCATTTACATTGACTTTTACTGTCAAGTTGGCCCACCGCGTCACACTCCCAAGATGGCGCCCACATGGTACTCTCGAGGAGGCAGTTCCGTGGAAGCCGGCCCTTCAGTTACTACCTTCGATGGTTCATCTATTGATGTTGTGAAGTTCTTTTTCTATTTCGAAAATGTTGCTATGAGAGGAAAATCCAAGGAAGAGATGGCATTAGAATTGCTCGGTTTCCTAGAGAAGGAGGCGTTCGAGTTTTATTATGATACTTATGCTGTCAATGGTTCACTCTCTGAAGAAGCAAAAGATTATGAATCTGTCAAGAAAACCTTCATCAATCGATTCGGAGAAGTTAAAGAACCTGAGGAAGACATTCGATTGGCAATATCGGCAAAATTGGATTACGGTGACTTAGTTGGTTCAATGAGTTACATGGATAACCTCTTTCAGAAGGCGGGTTTTAATGCCGAGGCGAAGTTTGGCCTTTTGAAAAAGGCTGTTATGGGGTACGCAGACCTGGCCCAGTTTGTCATCTTTCGAGGTGCAGAAAACTATGACGAGTTAAAGGTTCAAGTGAAAGCCTTTGACACTGCCAAGAAAACGATTGGACCACATGTCTCGTTCTTTACCCCACCAAAGCGTATTGTCCCTAATCCTAGGATCCTTGAAGGTCCTTCTTCGTCCCATGGTTTGGAGTCTAAGGTCGACAAGTTAGCAGATCAGCTTTCACAGCTCTCTCTCATGATGAAGAAATCACAGACAGATCGCCGAGACTCAGAAAGGTCTTGTTCTTACTGTAGGAAGCCCGGACATTACGCTTCTCAGTGTGACTCAAACCCGCATCGTGATACGAGATGTAATCGGTGTGGCAAGATGGGACATTCTGAAATCACCTGTTGGCGACGGATATGGCCCGACGAAGCTCGAAAGGTATCAAACAATTCTGAAGAACAGAGAGAAACCTCAAATAATGATCGAAAAGGGCCTGATCCTGTTTCAATTGTGACGGAGGACTCAGAAACGACTGATGTCGTAGCTGCAATGAAAAGAACCGTGGACGGAGAAGCGCTACCAAAACAGCTTCGCTCGGAAGGCAAAGCGCCCATTCCGTTCATGTTGAACCCGCCTCTTCATGAAGAAAGAGTTCGTCGTAAGAAGATTACCGAAGGTAAGCCAAGAAAGCAGAAGCAGAGGAAGCCGAAGAAAGAGAACATACCAGATCATGCAAGCAAGTATAATGTAATTACAGAGTTGGCAAACGCCTCTTCTGGGATCACGTTTGGCCAGTTGATGCGCGGAGATGCCGACGATGCCAAGAAACAGATCAGAAAGCTTATTAGTCGCCGAAGCACTGTTCGCCGTCCTTTTGTGGGCCCTGTTGCCAAGCACCCTAGACGTTTAAAAGCTGTTTCTGTCGGAATATTCGGGAGGGAAACTGAAGCTCTGCTTGATTCTGGCGCTGTTCCTAATCTAATCTCAAGGAAGTTGTGCGAAAAGCTTTCTCTGAACCCCAAGGAAACCTCAAAAAAGATTACTGTCGCCAATGGAGACAGTGCTTCATGCAGAGGAGTTCTTCACGACGTGCCAGTCTCCTTCGGAGGTATATCAGTTCCGCTAGATTTTCTTGTCATTGAAGGGCCACCGTTCGATGTCATCATCGGGTGCCCAACTCTAGAGATGCTACAGGCTTGCTTAGACCTTGGCAACCAACAAGTGAAGATGAAGATTGCCGGACAGAAGATTATACTCGGTTTTGACTACGCCCGTGTTGAGGCCCCAGATGGAGAAGGATCTGATACGGATAGTGAAGACTTTACGTCAGATTCTGATGCCGCTGTTGAGGATACTGTCTCTGAAGATGAAGACCTGGTCGTGGCTCTTACTGACAAAGTGAGAATTGATGAAGATGAGATTATACCGGAACTGAATATATCTGGATCCGATCCTCAGGAAGAACTTTTGCTGTCCAAGTTGTCTCACATACCTACGAAAGAAAAAGGAAAATTTATTTCGAGTTTGAAGGAGACCAATGTCATCGCTTGGACCCTGATGGACCTCCGCCCAGCAGATGTTCCAGCATCACATTCGTTCGAACTGACTATCAACAAGCCTATATATTTCAGAGCGAGAAGAATGTCTCCTAGGCACAATGAGTTCATCCGGGAAGAGATCGATTTATTACTGGAGGCAGGTATCATTACTCCTTCTGCATCAGCGTGGTCCTTTCATGTTGTTATCGCAACCAAGAAGGATGGTAGCCCCAGGTTCTGCGTGGATTACCGAGAACTCAACCGTGTCATGAAAGCCGATCGATGGCCGTTGCCACGTATGGAAGAGATCTTTGATGACTTAGGCGGATGCTGTTTCTTTACAACGCTTGATCTTTTCACTGGATACTGGCAAGTGAAAATGTCGGAAGAGTGCAAAGAAATGACTACTTTCGTATGCAGATATGGGACCTTCATGTTCGAAGTAATGCCATTTGGACTTATGAATGCTCCTTCTACCTTTCAGCGTATGATGGACGTCGTCCTCCGTGGGCTTTCCTTCGTCCGGGTCTATATCGACGACGTTGTAATCTTTTCGAGAAGTCTCGAAGAACATGTACGGCACATCCGGTCTGTCTTGGAACGAATAAGTATGCATGGCCTTAAACTGAAGTTATCAAAGTGTTTCTTTGCCCTTCCTAAGGTACATCTTCTCGGCCACGTTATTGACGCGAGTGGCGTTTCAGTAGATCAAGCAAAGATTGATAAGATTCAGGAGGCACCCATACCTTCCACCACGACGGAGTTTAGATCATTCCTTGGCCTAGCCGGATACTATCGTCGCTTCATCAGAAACTTTGCTGAGACTTCGGCAGTGCTTCACAGTGCTACCTCGGGAAATAAAATCCTGACTTGGACTGAAGACATGCTTGACGCCTTCCACGGGTTGAAGAAGAAGTTAACTGAGCCACCAGTGTTGTCATTCCCGGACTTTGAGAAACCTTTCATTGTTGAGACAGATGCGTCGAGTGTGTCGCTTGGGGCCGTGTTGTCTCAGAAGAAAGAAGACGGTAGGATCCACCCCTTGCAGTTCGCTAGTCGCACGATGACTGCAGCGGAAAGGAACTATTCTGCATCTGAGAGGGAAGCATTGGCAGTCATATTTGCCCTGAAAAAGTTCAGAGTGTATCTTCTCTCCTCTGTTCCGTTCAAAGTTATTACGGATCATATGGCTCTCCGATATGCCTTTCAGAAACGTGATATACATGGTCGCCTAGCCCGTTGGCTCGATTTCCTTGCCGAGTATGACTTTGAGATAGTATATCGGGCTGGGAAGGACAACGGTGCTGCCGACTATCTTTCGAGGATTCTCCATGGTGATAAGGTTGAGTTGCACGAGGATGAAGGAGACCTCGTATGCCTCATAGGTGACACTGATCAATTTCGTGGACTTGAACCATACTATGCAAACATTGCCCGTTATCTCTGTGGAATGTCAATGAACGAACATGACAGTCATGTTCGCCAAATCGTGAGACGGAATGCGAAACGGTTCTTAGTTTGGGAAGGAAAGCTATTCAGGCGCACTACAAAGGGTCTACGAGTCGTACCAGATGTTTCTCATAGGCAGAGTATACTGAGGTCTTTTCATGACGATATCGGACACTGGGACGTCAAGGCTACAAGGAAGTTTATTACGGAGAGGTTTTGGTGGCCTACAATGTATCGAGAAACTGGGGATTACGTCAAAAGCTGTGACGCTTGTCAGAGGATGGCACCACTTCCACAGTACTATACTAGCCTTCTAACACCGGTTTCGTCTCTGTTTGATGTGTTTTCAATTGACTTTGCCGGTCCTTTCCAGAAGAGCAAGGCAGGAAACCGATTTCTCTTGGTTTGTGTTGAGCATCTTACTGGATGGCCGATTGCCGCCCCGACAAGGAATTCAACGTCAGAAACTGTAGTAGAATTTGTGAAAAGTGGAATCATCGCCCCTTTTGGCCTTCCCCGTGTCATCGTATCCGACAATGCGACCTGTTTCACGTCCATGTCACTCGTTTCGTTCATGAAAGAGAAAGGAATCAAGTGGAAAACTGTTCTGGCTTACGCACCTATGTCCAATGGTAGGGCTGAGAGAATGGTTGGTACACTTAAACGAGCTCTTGGAAAGACTGTCTTAGCCCGTGGTTCAAGCTGGGATGATGACCTCCCTTCAGTTCTATATGGATATCGACGTCGCCATCTTGCCAGCGGAATATCGCCTTTTGAATTGCTTTATGGCGTGAAACCACGTATGACATCGTATGACTCGGGTGTGGCGGTGCAGCATGGGGATTCTTCACAGATATTTAGGACCTTGGAGACTTTAGCTTCATCTAATCCTCGGGCAGCGCGTGCTGAGATGAGAGTTACTAGGGATATTCCGGAGAAGAAGATAAGAAAGTTCCAGGTTGGAGATGAGGTTTTGGTGGCGAAGGGGAAGGCGCTGAATACCACAGTGAAGTGGCCGGCATTCTCCTCAAAGTACTTTGTACCTTGCCGTGTTGTCCGTGCAGATCACCCCAGGTACACTTTGGTCTCACCACACAACCGCTATACTCGTCAAGGGATACATTGTCGACGCCTCAAAATCTATCTGCCGCGACCATTGGATGCTGAAGTTTCCGGGTTGCCGCGGCGTAGCAACCGTTGAGCTTGGGGCTGTGTGGGTCGCGGAACGTGTGGAATGTTCCGGCACTGCTGTAATACACGTGTAGGATATGCCAGCAGCGCCGGGAGTTCCTACATCTTTGTTGACGCCGACGTTGCAGTGGTATTCTGGTGATGTCAGGCGTAGTTGTTACATTTTAATTGGTTAGTGTGCTGCTGTACTGGCTTCTAGAAGCCAATAGAGTAACCTAGAAGCACACCGTAGTAATAAGTGAGTATCAATGCGTTGCAGCCCATTCTGTGGGTTCTAGATCTCTATAAAAGGGCCTCTGAAGTCTCCGAACACCATCTCGGACGACCTCAAGCCAACAAACACCCAATTCAACTATTTCCTTTGGCTTCGAGCCCTTCAACTATAACAAAAGGTGAGGCGTTTGCCGCCTAGGGTCCAGTGAGGCGCTTGCCGCTGGAGGAGCAACCCTATAATTATCTAAAATCGGTGAGGCGTTTGCCGCCGTATAGAGGACCAGTGAGGCGTTTGCCGCTGGAAGGTGCACCCTCTATCAGCCCACTGTACCGGTTGAAGCGCCTTTGGCGTGGACGGGAGACGGCTTGTGTGTACCAACGGTACTGCGTCTGGCAAGGGGTCCCCCACAGAGTGAAAAGCCTGTGTCGGTCGGTAAGACCTGGAGGATTCCTGGGATTCAGTACTGGACGGGAAGCTGCCGCAAGTGGTGCCGCGTAACCTTTCCTGCAAAAGGCCAGCTTGGGTATATGAGTGAAGGCATATCTCGCTGTCATTAGCTCTCCTCGGGAAGCCTTGTAGGGATTGTATACGCGTGCTTCTGGTTGGCGCAGAAGTACGTAGGCTGCAGAATCGTCTCACATCCGGAGTGTCTTATCGGAAGTCGGGAGTCTGACTCCTAGTGACCATTGACATAAGTCTTTCGTTGCGTATCGTCCTAAGAAGATTTTGGAGAATTATCGCTAGGTTGAGCTTCGTCCTCCCCTTGTTATTTTATCTATTTTTATCTGACGGGTTGAGTATTCTCCCTGTCTTGCCGTTCTACTTATCTCTTTGCGAAACCGAACTACACTTATCTGTACGGGCCTTTTTTGGCTACGAGGGACTCCCATTTACATTGACTTTTACTGTCAAGTTGGCCCACCGCGTCACACTCCCAAGATGGCGCCCACAACTATATTCCAGCAAGTCCAAATTCTAAACAACAAATCAATAAACGGATCAATATAGAATTCCAACAAATAGTTCCTTCCATGAAATTATATCAACTCATAACACTACTACACATATAAAACCTGTAAATCCTAGCGAGGCGCTGTTAGACATTACCACTCTCATTTTGAATAAGTTTGGAAGTCGGAGATATTCATTCTTTAAGCAGTTACTTAATTTGAAAATTGTTTCAAAGACAAAAATTGTAGATTCCTGTAACCGAACGTACGAGACATCATCATCTGTAGCAAGACCTAAACTGAATTTAAAAAGAGCTGCAGTCATTTCTTGGTCGGTGGATGCACCAAGAATACCTGTTGCGTCTGATAATTGTGTCTTTGGTACGTTGCTGACAATGTATCCGTTTAGTCGCCCATTAAGATTTCTACACGTGTGGGTTCTTTTTAGGAATTGCGCTGGTGAGTAGGGATGCCCTTAGAAAACGCTTTTCCCAAGCCGCGCCCTTGATTGGTTATTTCATTTACTTTTTAATTTTATTTAATTATTTCAGAGCCTGTTAACAAGACGTTTCGTTGCAACAACAAGAAGAATGAAAGCACAGTGTTGGAACGACATCGTGATCGTGCTGGTTGCGTAGTGTGCGCTCGCGTGGTGTGGGCACAGGCGCAGGAAAGAGGGGAGCAAAGAAGCAGCCCGCAACAGACTCTTCGGTCTGGCCACTTCTCCCCGGGCTGGCCCCATCCGTTAGGCGCCAGCCCGCTTTACTTAGTAATCGCTCCTTCTCCCGGGCCGCTCCTCTGGGAGGGGCGCGGGAGGTGCGCGAGGTGCGCCCAGCGGAGAGACAGCTCTGACAGGCTGTCACACACAGACAACTATAGTCAGGCATTGACATCTCCTGCAAGAATTCAAACTGCTTTTGGGGCTATGAATTATTGAGAACGGCTGAGCTGATATCCGATAACCTTATCTTCCCTTCCCTTGTCTTTAGAAATAACTAAAAGACAATCAGCTTTTAAGATTTCAAAAACAGAGCTCTCTTCGGTCTGTGCGCTGGGTCGATACTTGCGCGGTTTGAACTCAAAACAAACTGCTGAAGTGCCCAACCGTTTTTTGGGTCGCCATGCAACCCACGCTCTGAGCTCCCTTCTGGCAGTATCCTCTTCGGGATACAGTGGCTCCAGTTGCTACCGGGGTCAATAATGAAGAAACTAAGAAATTGGATTAAACAGAGCTTTAGTGTTCTCGTTTAAAAAGATGTTCGGGGTAGCAATTGCTGGCGCCCGTTAGTGGGCGCAAGGTGCCAACAATAACCTTAGTGGTTTCGAAACATGTCGGAAAACAATTATTTTTTGCTACTGTTTGAGGTTTCAAGAGCTTGTAAGTCTACCTTATGGTAGAATTTGACCTCATATGACGTCAATGTCGAATAGACAGTAGCCGCTGGACAAAACGCCACGCTCTATCTAGACACACCCCCGGGCTGCTGTCTGTTGACTGGCGTTGTACACTTGCTGCATGATACCAGTTCATGTGTAGTCTTTTTGTCTGTCGTTTCGTGTGCACAGGGCCCAAGGTGCCAACAATAACCTTGGTGGTTTCGAAACATGTCGGAAAACAATTATTTTTTGCTACTGTTTGAGGTTTCAAGAGCTTGTAAGTCTACCTTATGGTAGAATTTGACCTCATATGACGTCAATGTCGAATAGACAGTAGCCGCTGGACAAAACGCCACGCTCTATCTAGACACCCCCCCGGGCTGCTGTATGTCGACTGGCGTTGTACACTTGCTGCATGATACCAGTTCATGTGTAGTCTTTTTGTCTGTCGTTTCGTGTGCACATGACTTTTCTCATAAGGTTTAAATTAGAGGAACGGCGCAGCTTGCATCTGCATCTCCCGTTAGTCGTAGAAACGGAATGCAGATAACCTTTGACGACTATTGCACCCCAAGGATAGAGGAGCCTGAGTATAAAAGGGGAGGGAACAGCACCAGACTCGCTCATCTCCCCTCATCAGCATCAAGCCCGTAAAACTTGAACCGTTATCATTCAACTGTTCTGAGCTCTAAATCGGAAGACGGAACACTCTGGCGACAGAATATTCTCAACTTTGGAAGCGCTCAAGATGGCATTGCACATGAACAGCATGACTGTATTCACCATAGCTATGGTAATTGTGGCTATTATTAGCGGATCTATGGCCGTGCATGTACCTCCCCTCAAGAAGGTCGATGGAGGAGAAGAGCTGAAAGGGAACATTGCGGACAGGTCCGCGCTCCCAGCACTTTGGAACCCAAATAATCACGGCAATCACCTGTGTTACATGGAAAGATCTCCGAGATACGATGAGTGTCAAACTGCGCTATGCCTAGCAGTGGGGTTCTGCATGGATGAGGGATCATACTGCTCCCTAAGGCAGAGACTCTTTGCCGACGCGGATCGTTTCATAGAGTGGTGTACAGGATGTACGTGCACGCACATCTAGATCAATACGTACATGTTGCGAAGATGAGGAATCGTAAACTATCGAGCACAACTTCAAGGTCGGCCGCGTGGGAGGTGTGGCCAATGCCAGCAGGGCGCCAAGTGGCATATAGACACAACCTGAAACCGAGGTGCCGGTGACGAATCAAGTAAACAAATGCTACAGGGTAGCTTCATTGCCTAAAGCGAATTAAGCTGAGCGCCCGCTGCCACTGCTGCCGCTCCAGCCCCCCCTGCCGCATGCCGCCTACCTCCCGCTCCATACGCACCAAAAGCTCATGCGCAACGTACCACGTGTTCACGAGCACCTCCTCTCAAAGCACTCCTCGCCAAGCACGAGACTCAATACGTCATGGTCGCTCAATCACCGACGTCATTTTCTAAGAAACAGATAGGGGTTTCTCGCAGGTGCGCCCGCACCGTCCACACGCCGTACACATCTCGGGCGCACCGCTCTCTCCATTCACATCTCCTTCGCAGCGCACGTCGCTCACAGCCCGCCTTCGGACGCGTCTCCGGCCTTCCGCAATCGACATAGCTCCACCTACTGTCCACCTCTTGTACGGCTACATGGCACACGCTCCAATGTTTTCGTTTTTTGAATCAAAGAGCTTTGGCCTGCTCAAGCATGCCAATTGTGAATTGGGAGCAGCACACTCTTCTGGAGTGCGCTGTGTGTAACAGGTCTTGCATGCTGCACGATAATGTTCGTCCATACGGCTATTCACCTCTTCCACCGAGAATGAACGATCTTGGGGAAAGCTCGACAAACTGCGGACGATAAAAAAATTTTATTTGACGAAGTGCTGCACGGCCTGTGTGTCATTATACGATCATTGCGTTGTGAACGAAGCGGTGGGAGAGTCAGTGTGTACGAAGGCATGATGAAGACTTCTCATTGAAAAGAGGGCGGGCAGGAACTTTTGGAAATATTCTTCATGAGTATTCGATTAAAGCGTGGATACTTACCTAAGTTCGTTTAGTACGTCCTGTTGGCGGAAATCATGAAAGGAAATAGCTCCATTTGTAGTCGCATGCCAAACACAACTTCATGCTGGTATATAGTGATATTGTAACACTGAATCGATACGTTGCTGCTCCGCGCTTGACTTTCGATATCTCAGATACATGACTTTCTACCTGAGTTGAAATTAATAGTTCCTGAGGCTGATGGTTGATGTGCCTTGGTACTGCATAGCATCGAGTCGGTCGTCGACAGTGCAGTTCTGTCTCTTTCTTTCTTGGTACTGGCAATTGCTAACCCTCTTACCCTTGCAGTGAATCATCATATAAAAGTCCGACAAAGAATACGTTTAGTGGTTAAAACTGAAGTTGAAAAAATTAGATTAAGTGCTGCTGCATATTTACACGCTATTGGATGGTGAGAGGGGAACATCTTTGCGCTCAGGCAAGAGCAATGACAAAACAATGCCAACGGCTAAAGTGACGAGTACAACAGATAATGAAACAGACACCCCAAAGTCGTAGCCGAAACAGCTCGCACCCATTTTCACGCCGATAAAGGCAAGCACGACTGATAAGGACTGCTTCAGGAAGCGCAAAGTGCCAATGGTATTGGATAAAACAAAAAACAAGGAACGCAAGCCCATTATGGCTAAGATGTTGCTAGTGTAAACGACAAAGGTGTCGCTTGATATACCCAAGACGGCAGGCACGGAGTCCAACGCAAAAACAACGTCAGAGAGCTCGATCGCCAACAAAACGACCATTAGAGGTGTGGCCATCAGTCGAGTGCCGTCATGCACAAAAAAATTGTCGCCTGCGTAGTACTCAGCCACTGGAAGAATGTTGCGACTGAAAGCAATGATTCGATTATCCTCCAAATCAGATTCGTCATCGTCTTCTAAGAGCAGCTTCACCGCAGAGTAAATCAAGAGTGCAGCAAAAACCAAGGCAAGCCACTGAAACTTGTCGATGAGCACCTTACCGGCTACGATCATAACTCCCCGCAGCATCATCGCCCCAAGAATGCCGTACCGCAAGACAGCCTGTTGTGCATCCCTGGGCACCTTAAAATAGCGGAAAATGAGCAGGAAGACGAACAGGTTATCAACGGACAACGAATATTCCACAATGTACGCGGTGGTGAACTCGAACGCTCGCGGCCAGCCTCGCACAAATGCGACTGTGGCAGCAACAGCAGCCGCACATAGAACCCACAGAAGCGTTTGAAGCACGTGAGGCGTAGGCAAGGGCAGAAGAGACAAGGCTGAAACTGACTTTGTCTTGCTCTTTGCGTGTAAAGGATCCGAGCGAGAGGTGGTTATTGAAACTCGCGACACGGGTTGCGCGCCATTTTCGGGGGTGGGAAGACGAGACAGCATGCGGCCATGTGAGGTAGAGCGTGGGATGGTGGGAAAGCCGGTGGCTGAGGGACGGCCGATGGGCACGGCTACATCCGCCGCTCGCATCCGCGCCGCCATCGGCACCGACTGGCTTTCTTGAATTGTGGGATGGTCGACTTGTTAGCTGCGGTTCCACGAGCTGTGACACGGCTTTGTGTCGTTCCGCTTCCTGCTGACAGTGGCATCGCTGGGTTTCCTAGCGCTGTCCACGTTCCCACCACATGTACTTGTCTCAGCCATAGATCTCAATTGATGACCTCGCTGAACACTCCCAATCATATCCTCGCGTAGAAGACTATTATCTCGCCCTTTTCGTCAATCGCCATTGGCATCTGTAAACCATCAGAGCTCGATTTCTCCCATCCCACTCACTCGACTTCTCTGCATCGAACGTGCCCGACATGCCGCTATCGGCGCCCTTCCCGCCCCTTTCCGCCTTCGTCCCCTTCGTCCCTCTGCCCCCGCACCGTCGCCGCTGCCCGCCTACCTCTCGCCACCGCGCCCCAGTGTGCACTCTCTCTGCCCAGGATCCGCAGACCAATACCTCTTTCGCCACTCCCGCTCAGCGTGCTGCTGCAGCCTCTGCCCTCGAAGAATCCCAAAATGCACCTGCATCTCGCAATCGCGCCGAGCAAGACTCGTCACGCGTCTTTCCTCTGGCTGCCATCGTTGGTCAGGATTTCGTCAAACTCGCTTTGCTGTTGGCTGCTGTCAATTCACGCATCCCTGGAATTGGAATCAGTGGGCGACGCGGTACTGCTAAATCGGTTATGGCACGCGCCATCCATGCCCTCCTGCCTCCAATTGAGGTAGTTACCGGTAGTTATTTTAACGAAGAGCCACCACCTCTATCAGACATACCAGAAGCTGCTGGTGAGGCTCTGGACCCGAACCGCTCTGTAATCTCTGCACCATTTGTTCAAGTTCCCCTCAACGTAACAGAAGATCGTTTGATTGGCTCTGTCGATATCGAGCAATCTGTCATGAAGGGAGAAACAGTATTTCAGCCGGGATTGTTGGCAAGCGCTCATCGCGGTGTGCTGTATATTGACGAGCTCAATCTTCTCGATGATGGCTTGGCAAATATTCTTTTGGAAGTCATATCAAGTGGAATCGTGCGCATCGAACGTGAAGGTCTGTCCGTGGCGCACCCCTGTCGTCCCCTCGTCATTGCAACATACAACCCAGAGGAGGGCCTCGTACGCCCACACTTGCTAGACCGCCTAGCAATAAACCTTTCTGTAGATGCCGTCCCACTTTCTATGGAACAAAGAGTAGCTGCCGTCGAGTCGGCGACGTCTTTCAGCGATGATCCTACCACATTTGTAGCACGCGTCTTTGACGAAACTGATCAGATGTCGACCAACATCTTGCTTGCACGAGAGTATTTGGAAGACGTCACCATATCCACTGAACAAGTCTCTTATCTAGTGACAGAAGCTGTGCGGGCCGCATGCCAGGGCCATCGAGCTGAATTGTTTGCTGTAGAGATTGCGAAAGCGGCCGCTGCTTTGGAAGGAAGAGACAGGGTTTCAGCTGACGATCTGAAGACCGCTGTTCGGCTTTCCATTCTCCCACGCTCATTGGTCATGAGTGATAGTCAAATGGAACAGGAGATGGACGCCCCGCCGCCACCGCCACCGCCGCCACCCCAGAATCAGGAAGAGGAGATCGATGACGAGCTTCAAGAAGACGAAGACGAGCCTCAAAACCAGGAGGAACAGGAAGAACAAGTAGAGGAAGCTCCAGAGCTTCCGGAGGAATTCATGTTTGATCCAGAAGGAGTGGTCATGGATCCAGAGCTTCTTGAATTCAGTAAATCACAAAAACAAGGGAAAGCGGGTGGAAGAGGTCTGGTGTTCTCGCAAGATCGCGGGCGGTACATAAAGGCCATGTTACCGCGTGGAGGAACTCAACGTCTCGCCGTTGATGCGACGTTACGAGCTTCTGCCCCCTTTCAAAAAATAAGGCGAGAGAGAGCAAAAGGGGCAAGCCGACGCAAAGTGTTTGTGGAACAGTCTGACATGCGTATAAAACGACTGGTGAGAAAGGCTGGTGCTCTTGTGATCTTCTTGGTCGATGCTAGCGGTTCGATGGCCTTAAATAGAATGAATGCTGCAAAGGGTGCTGCAATTCGATTGCTGACGGAGGCTTATCAGACGAGGGACAAAGTGTCCTTAATACCGTTTCAAGGGAACCGAGCTGAAGTCGTACTGCCTCCGACAAAAAGTGTGACCATGGCAAAGAAACGCTTAGAAACGATGCCATGTGGTGGAGGTTCACCATTGGCACACGGACTAATGCAATCTGTTCGAGTGGGCGTAAATGCCCAGAAGAGTGGGGATATCGGAAAAGTTATTATTGTATGCATCTCTGATGGTCGGGCCAATGTACCTCTGGCGATCAGCGAAGGAGAGGAAATGGAAGAAAAAATGAGCAAAGCTGATCTGAAGCAGGAAACTTTAAACATTGCAAAACAGATTGCGGCAATAGCAGGAATTGAACTCTTATGTATTGATACTGAGAACAAGTTTGTGAGCACAGGTGTGGCGAAGGAGATTGCAAACAACGCAGGTGGGTCTTATCATTCTTTGCCAAAGGCCACTGATGCAGCGGTAGCAGGTGTGGCCAGTTCGGCCATCGAAGCAATCAAGGCATGAGGGCGCTCGCTAGGTTTGTTCAGAATTTCCTTTAACTAAAGTAAGAGTACTCCCTAACATGTTTGACTTCGTGTATACAGCGAGAGGAATATGAGTGGCTGTTTGTAGTTAAACCTTGGGTTTCAGTTCGATGTTGAAGTGAAAAAACAGGGACGCCGACGGCAGACATGCTACGGACTTTCGTTTCCCCGTCATGCCCTCATGCTTGTCTGACAATAATGCTCTTGCATCTAAGATAGTCGTTGTCACTCACAACCACTC
Organism: Agarophyton chilense; assembly: GCA_030374765.1. Lineage (NCBI taxonomy): Eukaryota > Rhodophyta > Florideophyceae > Gracilariales > Gracilariaceae > Agarophyton > Agarophyton chilense. The sequence goes on from JARGXX010000099.1 coordinate 104,535, forward strand.
GAATAGGGTAAAAAAAGCTCGTGGAATGTTTCGAAACGGCAATATACCTATCTCTACGTCTCCAACGAGGGCGACGTGTTGGTACATGTAACGATTATCAGACCATGAAAGCGTTTAAGGTATCATGGTGCGTGGTCCCGACACAACCCAGTTCATGCGGGACGTAGAATAGTGGCATCATAGAATGCCCAGCTATTCCAAGCTTCCTCCAGGACAGAATTCAGGACAAAGTGGAATGTTTCCATTCGATTCTGACATTCTGGCTCAAACATATCTTCCGTGATTTCTTGAATTTTTCGGCTCCTGCTGCTTTGGAAAGCGAACCTTGGAAGTCCTTCAAGGCATCCCGCCACAACTCAAAAACGTACGCTTTTTGTCGAGAACAATACGGGCCATGTTTCCATGGCTTTCTTCGGGATACGCTTGTTTTCAGGATTAAAAGATCATAGCCGTTCTAAACGTGAAATGAAGTTCATGTATTAGAAGCTTCAATGCATACATGCCTTAGATACCTGTGGCTTCATATATTTCCCTGGTGCCCCGTGTCCCCTGCTTCTTCTCTACATTTTGAGGGAGCCCAATTTTTGGTGTCAAGTTGGGAAATGAAACGTTTAAAGCATCTAATCCAAAGTATCTACGCCCGTTCAAAAACTGAAAGGTTGTGGAACCACTCGGTAACTTTTATTCCCAAGTTATTCTCCTCTTCTAACCTATATTTCGATCAGGACCAGAAAACCCATAAGCCATTATGACAAGTCAAGATTGCTCTGCCACTAATCGATTGAGTGAGAATCCCAACCATACGAAGCAGTTTTCGGAGGACATTCGAAGACCTCTTCCAAAAAGAGCGGTTTCATTCTCCCCAGTAATTTCCACACCTATCGGCGATTTGCAAGAAGATTCGAACGACACACGCGAAGAGCCGGGCGAAGAGACGGAAAACGAGAATATAGAAGCTAATCCGATACCCGCAAGGCAAAACCAGCAAGTTCCTACTACTCCTGTAACGCCACCAACTCCGGAGTCTTCGCAAAGAACACGGAAGAAGCTTCCTCGAGCACCTACGCCACATCCCAAAGACTTCCCGAGACTCTTCTTCGAGGGAGATAAACGTCAATCTCGATAACCATACATATCATTTGTGATACTTACTGTTCTTGCGTATTTCCGCCGCTCGATATAGCTGTTCGTATATGAAGAGGCGAACCTTCAATTGGCACCGCAATTCTCGCGCTCGTTAGTTTTGTGTAAATAAGTTGAGTGTTCGCTATTTTGTCTCGCTTCCTTACCATCTTGTGAGTGAAGGTCAGAGGACTGAGGCTGACCTTTTGAATCCGCGGGCTCTTGATGGCTAAGACGTTATTGGGCAAGCCATCTGCATCCCCTATAACAATAGAGAGTCGACTTCCCCCTAATTCCAGAGCTGCAAACACCATTTCTGAGAAGTGTACGCTGTCGCGCGGCATAGTACCATTTTCGTCCATGAGCATAATAGATTCACGTTGTGCAAGGTCTCGCACCAATATTGGTGCTGCTTCACATTTTGCATACTTCTCGTGAATGGATATCACTCTTGACAACCTTTTGGCATATTCTGATACCAAAGAGTCATATATCGCATCCTTTCCGCTCTTCTTTCCTATTCTTATGATATCAACTTTAAGTTTTGCACGAATATGGATCGTTTTTGAATGTTCAAAACTAACAGGTTTTGGCCTGGAACAATTCAGTCGGTTGCCCAGAAGAGATCCGTAAAGATTTCTTGTACCTGGAGAAGAAAACAACATGAGCATTTGGCGCATACGTTTCTAAAGTGTGAGTTTCTGCAACTCGTGCGAGTGGAACTGTCTCATTCGTGAAGCATATTCCAGAATCAAGTTCACACATGAATCGCAGGAATATTGCTGGTATCTGCCATGGAATGTCTGTGATTCAACCAGCTGTGTGTCGATGTACCTACTAGCGGATCTGGCAATCTTAGCGACAACGTCGAGCAGACCGGCAGCGCTGGCGCGGCTCTTACACGCAGTGCGTTCGTTCGTGCCGGTCCGTTTCACAGCGGTGATTTGGCCAGGCGAGCATTTGATTTTCTGCAATTTTTGCAACAAGTAGATAAGGTTAGCAATCAACCCACGGTAGGTGACGAAAATGTGAGAGCTCTGCCCATGCGCATCCTACAATGCTGGCGTGAAATCGTGGACAGACGTATGGAACATTTTTTCCGTGTTCCAGAACAAGCGCATCTTTCTAGTGATACGATGGGGACGCAGTCCGGCGTGTTTCAAAGATTCCTGTGCAAATTTGAGGTCCAGCTTTTACACGCTTGTCACTCAAGTCCGGTGACCAAATAAATCCAAATATAAAATAACCGTCCACAACAAACCCCATACCACCTGGATCCTATTCTCCAAGACCCTCGGTGAATTTTTTTTACATTGGTCACTTCCGTCCTCCCAGTTCACAGGGAGTTCAGCATGGAAAGCGAAGGACCCGTGCCGCCGGAATGGGTGGGTTTCGTCTCGGAAGTATTGATCGGGTCAGCAGATATAGCAGAACGAGTCTCCCAACTCGGGAAAACTATTTCCTCCAGATACGAAGGACTAAACCCCCTACTGATGGTGGTTCTAAAAGGGTCGTATATGTTCGCATCAGACATCTCTCGCTCCATGAATATTCCGCACGAAGTAGAATTCATTAGCGCAAGCAGTTACACCGGAACTGAAAGCAGTGGGAACGTACGCATAAACGACAAACAAGTCACGAAACTTTACGGCAGGCATGTGATTGTAATTGAAGACATCGTCGATACAGGGCTTACTCTGAAGCGACTTTATGCACATTTTGGTGGTGCCGGTGCGGCTACGATTCGAACATGTTCTTTCCTGGAAAAAAAGACAGTGAGACGAAAGGCAGATGTTCCGAAGATTGATTTCGTAGCTTTTCACATCCCGGACAAATTTGTGATTGGATATGGTTTGGACTATGAACAGCAGTATCGGCATTTACCTTTTGTGGGGGTGTACAAACAGTAGAAACGCTTTTGAATACGAAAGTTCCCATTATGGTGTGCTAGTCAATGACTTGTAACCGTACGTAAAGAAGTAGAGAATCCTGTGACAGCAACCGACGCGCCAAGTTAAGCCACATGGAACTAGTTTCAAGAGAACAGAGTGAAGAGAACAGTGTAAATACGTAATTGCTACGAAAGGTGAAGATTCGAAGCAGTTTTCAATACGCAGAGTTGTTAAAGAAAAACAAACACGCACGCTCTTGTACAGTTGTTATGAAAAAAGGTGGACAGAGAAAGACACGCCCATTAAAACACCGTCGACAAAAGCATCGTAACCATGGTGCAATGCTGTTAACACGACCAAAAAGGCGTACCAAAGCCCAAAAAGGAAATGAAATACGAGAAAAGGTTTCACTTGCTTTGTTGAGGATTCACAGGATTCTGATGCAGCCTTGCCTGACCCGTGGGACCAGCCTGTTCTTTGGAAACATATTCAACAGAAGCTCGAGGCGCAAAGAAACCCAAGTTCTTCAACTCTGGTTGCTCATCATTTTCCATCTGTTGGATAATGTACAGCAAATTTCCTACAACCACAGGGGCACTGTTGGGCAAGTCCTTGTTGGTCTCCCTCAACTTTTCCCACGACGCATCCAGATCTTCCTTCGTTAGAAACAGAGGAACAATATTTTCATTACCCTTTCTCAGTGTAAGTCCCTTTGCTACAAATACCGGTACGCCTTGGACAGAAGAAGAGAGCCTCATCTTTCGTTGCAAACCTTCTGCAGCCTTGACTTGTTTAGAATCAGGATAAAACCGAAAGACCATTGTCATTTCCTCTCCACCAGAACCACGAATACCGGAGGGTGTAGGTTTTGCTTTAACCATCTCATAGGCCTTGTCCAAACCCATAATGTAAACGCGTGCATCGGATGCACCAGGATTCTTTTTCATGTCCTTCAACATGTTTAAAGCGTCATGATGAGAAAAAAAAATAAGACCGATCTGACTTCCAGAACCGTCCATCTTGGCGAGATATGGCTGGCCCGATGCATTGGTGACAGCAAAGACTGGAACCTGAGACAGCTTTTCAGATACGGTTTTCTTGGAGAACTTAGCGGCGGCGAGAGCAGGTTGAACGAGAGTTGCAGTGGAGGCGATTGAAGTTTGTGGAGATTGAAAGGAAGTTTGAAGAATTGGGGTGACAATGGTTGCCAGCGTAGCGGCAGTAGTGGAAATAGCTATCGAGCGCCATGGAAAGGCATTTGGACATGAATCGTTGTAGGACACAGAGTCATGGCGAGAAGCGCTCATGCGAGGCGCATTTGATAGGGATAATGCGCGACGGGGACTGATGAGGGGGAGGCGAGAAGAAGATATGTTCGAAAGGGGTGTAGGTGGGGTGTTAAACGCCATGTGGAAGGCAGGTAAGTTGGAGAAGACGCTCGAAAACAAGGGAAGAGAAAGATGGAGGACGAGCGGATCGAGGGGTGGGGATGAAGGCGCGGGGAAACAGTGCTCTCTGGAGACGTGAGGTGAGAAGGGAAGCGAGAAGGAAATGTGCTCTTCAAAGGGGTGGAGATTGCGTTTGGATGGGTTGGGGGGGGGGGGGGGGGGTGCTGAGGGTTGTGATGGACACGCCTGCGCTGCGAGCGCATGAGCCCGTCATGAGCGTTTGGATCTGCGACGGATCACGCGGGGAGAGGGGATCGGTTTGCCATGTAAAGCTGACATGTCAAGCTGCTGCGTCGTGTGTAGATCACCGAGGAGCCATTTTGGACGCGACCTCGCAGAGCGGCTCTACTGGCCCCATGAGGCGCGTGACATCTGCCTCTAGCTGAGAACGCACTGCAACGTCTCACCGCTGTGCACGCGCCGGGCGTGTCAGCGTGACACGTCGCGTGCCAGCAGCAGAAAGCGCTTTAAAGTTGCACACGCGTCGTGCACGCGTCTCGCATCACCCGTCGCACCAGCTGTCGCACTAGAGAAGTCGTACTCAAGCCTGTGCGTAGTTTCCATTCTCTGCTCTTCCTCCTCCCCCCCCCCCTCAAACCCATGCACACTAAAGCTGTATACCACCGTAGCCAAATCTATCTTTATAAGCCTCCTATGCATATCTAAACCCCTACTACTTCCTAGATTGTGTACACGAACCCCACATCCACCCCAGCCCAAAAATATTATCACTTACCATAAACCATCTCAGTAAAACGTCAGCACTTCTTCTTGCAAACGCTGCAACACTTGATATAAATCTTCACAACCGTTCCACACTTGCCAGCTGTACAAATCTCAATACAAGTGCTTGACGATTTATCTTTACACCCACATCTGTCCGAATGCGACTTTGATTCCGTCTTGGCGCCGCCACTGCCACTGGCGCTCTTCGACGCGCTAATCAAGATCGACTTGGATACGCTCACATTTTTTGATCCGCTTCCAGACGCCGACACGCTGACAGTTTTCGAAACAGACACGCTTTTCGAAACACCTTCATCGGGAGCCGAACCCGACTTGGATACCGTCACTGAGCGTGAACCACTTGCGCTCGCGCCACTCGCGCCGCCACCTTCTGAAAGTTGTCCTTCTGATGCTGATGCTGATGCTGATGCCGATGCTGATGCTGATGCCGATGCTGATGCCGATGCCGACTTTGTTCGTGAAACACTGCCCGTCTTTGTCCTGGACGCTGTCACCGGTGCTGACTTAGATGCCGACGCCGACTTTGAAGCTGCGCTCACTGATTTGGATGCGGCGGTGGCCGACTTCGACGCGGCAGTGGCCGATTTCGATGCGGCAGTGGCCGATTTCGATGCGGCAGTGGCCGATTTCGATGCGGCAGTGGCCGATTTCGATGCGGCGGTGGCCGATTTCGATGCGGCGGTGGCCGACTTCGATGCAGCGGTGGCCGTCCTCGATGCGGCGGTGGCCGACTTCGATGCGGCGGTGGCCGTCCTCGATGCAGCGGTGGCCGACTTCGATGCAGCGGTGGCCGACTTCGATGCAGCGGTGGCCGTCCTCGATGCAGCGGTGGCCGACTTCGACGCGGCGGTGGCCGTCCTCGATGCAGCGGTGGCCGACTTCGATGCAGCGGTGGCCGTCCTCGATGCGGCGGTGGCCGACCTCGATGCAGCGGTGGCCGACTTGGAAGCAGCAGTGGCTGACTTGGAGGCAACCGTGGCCGGCTTGGAAGCAGCAGTGGCCGACCTAGAAACAGCAGTGGCCGATCTGGAAGCAGCAGTTGCCGACTTGGACTTGTAGGCGGCGGTGGCGGAGCGAGATGCAGCCGTGGGCGTTTTGGAAGAACGCCTGGAGCCGGTAGGCGGAGCAGAAGCAGAAGCAGAATATGTGGCAGAGGCAGGGTCACTGGCGCTTAGTGATGTGGAGATATCGGAGGAAGCTGCATCGGTAGACGCGGGGGCATCCGTGAGAGTTCGATCACAATGACACGAGCTAGATTTGGGCGAGGGTTGCTCAGTGGTGAGTGGTGGAAGATGGGCGCTGGTGAAATTGGTCTTGGATGCGCCCATTGTGGTGTGGTTGTTGTTGAGAGGATTGGACGGGTGGTATGATGAGTGAGAGGTGGATGTGGGGGCGACAGATACCGGGTTGGTACGCTTGGTGGACGGTTTTGAAGGTGATGCGGTGCGTATGGTGACGGCGGGGCGACGATGGGACGGTGGGAGTTGCGCAGTGCGCGCGGTGCGCGCGGTGCAGTTACAAGTCATGGCGAAGAAAGGAGGTGTGAAAGACGGGGCGGGGATGACACGGGAGTTGGGAGATGGGACGAGGAATGGATTGGATTTGCGTGCGGCGTGCAGGTGGTTTTAAGGGGCTGGGAAAGGCGGCACTGTAAAACGAAGGATGAGGTGAAGAAGGGGAGGGAGGTGAGAGGGGGACTTTGCGGAGTTTGGTGTGTTGTTAGGAGGGGGGTGGAGGAACGGTGCTAAGAATGGCGGAACACAAAAGGTGGGCAGTTTATTGGAGGTGATGACTTGGACACTGCGGAGCTACTGTGACGTGACTGGCTTGCATCACGCGGCGCACATGGGCAGCGACGACGACGGGCGAGCAGCGAGGGCAACGAAGGGCGTCGAGAGGGAGAGGGGGGAAGGAAAGGGAGGGGAAGGCGTGCGCGCACGCAACCACGCGCAGCACGTCAAAGCTTCGTTCAAGACGTGCCGCCGCTTGTCGCACACGCGCTCGCGCTCACGCTTGGGTAATTGTGACGGGCGGGAGCGGCCAATTGACATGGCAGGCGCGCAATTGGAACTTGTGCAGAGCCAGTCCATGAGCACACACGGAAATTGACAGACGCAGCATCTCGATTAGATATATCTATACGAAGGGTGCGTTTGTACGACCATCCCGGCGGCGCGTGGTGCAAGTGGGCACACGCCCCCGCGCGCCATCGACTGCCGCCCATCCACCCCCATTCGCCTCCCCGCCGCCATGCCCGCGTTCGCCTCGTTGACCAGCGCGCTCCCGCGGCTGCTCGATAGCGGCGCGCACGCCGTCTCGCTACGCCAGCTCCTCACGGCGGCCGTCTCCCCACGCCATGCGCTCATGCACCCCGCACTGCCGCCGCTCGCCATCGTTCTTTATCTTCTTTCTATCCCCGTCCTCAGCGCGCTCTGCAAGCGTCTCGACACCTCCGGCAAGTCGCGCCCCTTCCGCTTGTTCGCCCTCACTCACAACGTGCTTCTCACCTTGTATTCCTTCTTCACCGCGCGCCTCATCATCCCGGCCACGCTCTCTCACCTCACCCACCGCGGTGTGCACTCTTTGTATTGCTCCACCGCCTTTTGGCACTCGGGTTTGTCCGAGCTCGGGTTTTTGTTCTACATCTCAAAGTATGTCGAGCTCATTGACACCTACTTGCTCATCATCAAGCGCCGCCCACCTTCATTTCTTCAGGTTTACCATCATGCCCTCACCATCTACTGCGCCTATTGGCTCCAGCTCTCACACACCTCCGTCACATTCTTGTTCGTGTCGTTGAACGCCTCTGTGCATGCAGTCATGTACGCCTACTACGCCTTGGCCACGCTCTCCATACGCTTCCCGCTCAAGAACCTCATCACGCTCATGCAAATGGTTCAGTTCGTCATCGGCGTTTTGTTGGCCTCCCCCATGTTCTTCCTACAAAACGGTCGCTGCGCATCGCCCTCGCAGAAATTCGCTTTACTCGCAATCATCCTTCACGCCGTTTACCTCCTCTTTTTGTTCGCCAAGTTTTACATTCAGACCTACAATACAAAACCGTCCAAGTCAAAACGCGCATGAACAACAATCACTACATGTCAAGCCATGCGTTGTCTCAATAGCTGCATTTGTTGTCGCTCTACCTCTACAAACAGTCTACTGTCGCGGTCTTCCCTCTGTTTCAAAACCACAAAGCAACTGTTTTGCTGCCTTGCTCTTCCTCTTCCCTGTACAAACGAAACCGTCGAGTGAACCATGTCGAATCGGATCACACAATTTGCCGCAGGGATATCCATTCCTTCTTCCGCTACACTTGTGGCAATCAGAACGTTTATACTCCCTTTTGCGAAACGCTCCAACGTTGAAGCTGCCTGCGTCTTCGAAACACTCAGCACCGGAGACGCCGACGTCGACGTTGCGTACAAACATCCAACGTGAAACATTTTTGAAAGCTGTGCGTCCGTCTGAATGAAATGTTGTAAAATGTGGGTGCTGATTCTTTGTTGAACGAAAACAATACCTCGAAACGTGCTGCCGCTGTCCAACCCGTGGTAGTGATGTTGTTGCAGCAAAACGGTTTTCAACACTTGTAAACGAGTAAATGTTCTGGGCGCGTGTGTCCAAAAATGATGGATCACGCGACTCACGTCCGGCCAACTTTGCCACACGCGCTGAAAAGTGTACACATGGTTGCATTGCATCATTTTCAAATAGCCCACGCATGCGAAATCGTCCTCTTCCCAGCTGATGACCAGCGTGCGGAGCGCTTCGTACCAGTGACACAGCTGCTCATACATGGCTTTGAGACGAGCGCATTTGCTTTGTTTGGCGAGTCGATACGCATTGGAACTCCACCTTCGAATGTTGGGCACGCTCTGTACTTGGGTTTCAAACGCATCTTGGCGACTGAGTGCGGTTTCCATGGCTTGCACAACGGCCATGGTCATGCAGGCGACGACAGTGGCCGATCCGTCTTGGCATCGCTGCAGGAAGGTTTCGAGCATGAGGTGAGGCTGTCTGAGATGAGGCGGTAACACGCCGGCAGGCACACAGGCATCAGCAACGGTTTGGTTTGGTACGAGGGGCAGGGTGCAATTGGCGTGATAGCCACCGCGTTGGAGCTCGCTCTGCGTGGCGGTTTCAATGGCGCTGAGACAAAGCTCCTGACAGATGTTGTGCAGTTTTTGTTGGGATTCGGACATGCTAACGGCGTAGGTAAAGGAGGCGGTGAGGCCGAGCACGCGCGGTTGGGCATCAGTTTTGTTCAAATCCAGGGCAAGCGTTCTGTAAGGATGGTTCTTCAACAAGTGATGAACCTCATCAAACACAACGGTGTTGAAATGTTTCCACTGCAAGGCGTCATCAACGCACTGGGCGGCACGAAAGGCGGAGGGTGTGCTGACGATGATTTGCCAGTGAGGATTGAGATTCTTTCCGCCGTGCAGCTGGGCGACGACGACGTGCGGCATGTGATTGGAGAGGGCGAGTGACTGTTGTTTGACGAGAAGTACCGTGGGGACAAGCAGGACGGCGGGCGGGGTGAGGCGGCGAATGGTCTCGGCGGCGATGAGTGTCTTGCCTGCGCCGGTGGGCAGGATGACAAGGGTGTTGTGGTGCAGGGTGGTGGCGAGAATGCGCGCCTGGTAGGGGCGCAACGACAGCGGAGCGGGCGCCTCGGGCGTGTGGGGGGGATCGGGCGTAGTGGGAGCGGCGGGTGCGGTGGGGGTGGCAGTTGTCGAGGAGTACATGATGGAAGACTGACGGTTGGGAGGGAGGGAGGGAGGGAAGCGGGGATGGTTGGAAAGGGCTGAAAAGGGCTGGGGGAGGGACGGCGGGTTGCTTTTGAAGGCGGAGAAGCGACCAAACGACGTGGAGGGTGCAACGACGAACTCGGTACGAAGCGCAACAGAGCGGCGCCACGCTGCGCGAACGATGCGCCAAACGACAGTGGCGGCGGCGCGCACGGCGGCGGTGCGCGCATTGTGGCCGTGTGCTACACTCGCCCGAACGGCACGCCACGCGCTCGGAAACGGCGCCACACGCCTCGCTCGCCACTCGCTCGCCACCGCGCTCAAACAGCTCCTAAGAGCGCGCGTGCAGTCACCGCGCGTCGCCGTCAGCGTCCTTCGCGCGTCAGCGTCCTTCGCGCGTCAGCGTCCGTCGTTCGTCAGCGTCCAATCGCACGTCAGTGCTGCCGCGTGTCGTGCACGCGTGGCGACGCGCCACGTCCGCCCCGCGCACCACGTCCGCCCCGCGCACCACGTCCACACGATGTGCTGCGTGTGGTCACCCTACCGTCGCTGCAGCGCGCGCGTGGCGCCACTCTCTTCGTCCGTACGTAAAGCCTCCCCGGGGGAAGGGGCAAAACATGCTTCTCCTCCTTCCTCCACCCAAGCCCTTCCGTTAGCAGCGCTAAGTTACCCATCACCGCCCGCCCGCCCGCCCGCCCGCATCCCCATGACAGTTCCCCCGTCTGCCTTCGCGCCGAGCGGGGCGCTCGGCTGCGCTCAAAGCTCCTTCATCGCCGCGTTGCCGGCGCCCTCGTTGCGTTCGCGCCGCGCTCGCCCGATTCATGCCGCCGGCAGCCAAGCGCCGCGTCGCCGTCGCGTCCTTCGTCCCGTCATCGCCCCTCACGCCACACAGCAGCGCGCCATAGACCGCAACGCGTCCACCTTCAACTTGGCCGCCGCTCCGCCCACTACCTTCACTTCGCTGCGCGGCAATTCCTTCGCCCTCTCGCACGCCGCCACCACCGTCCTCGTCGACCCCTGGCTCACGGATGACCTTGTCTTTGGTCACCCGCTTTTCTTCCGAGCCACCAAGACTCTCCCGACGTCCGCCGCCCAGTTCACCTCCCCGGATGCCGTCGATGCTATTGTCCTTACCCAGGCCCTTCCAGACCACCTCCACCCCCCGACCCTTGCCACCTTCCCAAAGCACATCCCCATCATTGCCCCGCCTTCCGCCGAATCTCTGCTACGTTCTTTGCGCTTCGAAAATGTCACTCTGTTGCCCATCGCCCAAACTGCCTCCCCGCTCCCGGAAAACCCGCTCTTCAAAATTTCCGCCCTCAAAGGCCCAATGGTCGGACCGCCGTGGTCCACCCCGGAAAACGCTTACGTGTTCACCTTTCAACAATCCCCCGACCACGCCCCGTTTCAACTATACCACGAGCCACATGGAACCTTTGACCAGCCATCGATGCAACCGTACGTTGCAAACTTGGACGCCGTCATCGCCCCTGTCTCATCAGCCAGACTTTCCCTACCCCTTGGATCGTATACGCTTGTCAACGGAACTCCGGAGGCCGTGAAGCTCTGCGAATACGTGCGCCCGAGAACCTGCGTCCTATTCAACAACGCACAAGGCCATTTTTCAGGCTTGCTCTCCAAAATCATCCACACCGACGGCGGATTGAATTCCTTCAAAGCCCAAATCAAAAACCATCCTCGCCTCTCCGACCTCAACATCGTCTTTCCTGAGCTTGCTGCCAAGCCCTACGTCTTAGACGCTCCATGATTTCTCAACTCCCACAATTGGTTCAAACATGTACAGCTATCACTGCGTCTTAATATAGCAAACAGGCAAGTAAAAGCCACAGCTTTCACCCGCCATTCGAAACAGTTCTTGAGTATAATTCAACCACGCACACCGCACGTCATCCTTCGTTTTATGTTCAAAGTGACGCAGAGTATCCTTATCTCTGCCGCGCAGTCTAACAAGATCATGCTACCCGCGATTCGCATCCATGTCAGTAACTTATATCGTTACTCACGGACCGTAGCCCATCATTCGGATAAACTCAGCAATATCAATTTCCTAAAAACCACACCGTCAAGTTAAAAGACAGAGAAAAGAGTTAGTAGGCATGGACGTACACCGATGATAATGAGCCGCAAAAGCGCCAAACCGAGCAAAAACAGCGTCAAAAAAAAACAAAAAAAACAGACGTACTCCATCGCCATTTGCATCGGCTTCACGAATCATTTCCTCCACCTCAGCGTCGGATAGCTGTTCTCCCAAGTTGCTCATCACTTGTCTCAACTCATCCGCGGAGATTTTTCCTGACCCATCCTTGTCAAATACTTTAAACGCTTCAACAATCTCAGCTTCGGAATCCTTCGTTTTCATCTTTCGCGCCATCAGGGTGAGAAATTCCGCAAAGTCAATTGTTCCGCTGCCATCTGCGTCCACCTCATTGATCATTTGACGAAGTGCTTCTTCGGTGGGGGTTTGACCTAAATTACGCATCACCGTTCCGAGCTCTATCGTGGTGATTGATCCATCTCCGTCTCGATCGAACAGAGCAAATGCCTGAAAAGAAAAGATTCAAGGCTCAAGAGAGTGGAATGAGCGAGAAGAAGGTTAATACGCTGTTCGTTTTTTTCTTTGGTTTTTATATTGACTGTTTGTTTGCTGACGTCGGCCAAGGCGTTTTGAAAAGCTCCAGTTGGCGAGCCACAACACACGTTGTATGACGATGACGCAGGACACACCAATTGAAACATCAACAACTTCACAGGTTTTGCCCACCGTTGTAAACGACCAAACGCGCACAATAGAACTGAAAAGCCACTCACTTACCTCACGAAATTCCTTGATAGTCTCCTCTGAGAGATCCGGAGCAGCTTTCATTCCGGCCATGTTGCAAAAGAAACACAGCCAAAGTAGGTGAGCACGAGAGCAAATGGAAGCGTTGACTACAAACGCGCTGAGAAGCAAACAACAAAATTATTGGAGAAGCAAAAAGGATATTGGGGGTTGGAGCTGGAACACACGCAATCGGTTAATGGACAAGGTGAGACAACCGTTGAATAACTGTACCCACCGGTGGAGGGAGGTAGTGGTGAAAAGAACGAGCGCTGGAACGGTAACCTTTAACCTGACAGGGCAGAACGTTGCAAGCAATGCACAAGCTGTTCAAGGGTTGTGTTCAAGCTCGTGAGCGCTTCGCCTCGAGCCGACATGCAACGCCACGCGGCAACAGCGTGCGGTGCATTGCTGAGACTGAACGCATACGGGCAATTAAAATGTAATTGCGAGCAGCGCCCACCAATTGTCCGGTCTAAGTTGACTGAAAGTACTCTTGCTTCTGCCGGTTTCCGCTTGCGAGATAAAAAGGCTCATGTCGTCCGCCGTTTTCACTGGTGCAAGCGCTACTTCCTCGCCTCGGTTGCGGCCCTTTTTGACTTTTCCAAGATTCAATCCATATCGTTGTGTTGAATCCTTCCCCTGCACACACTGCTGATTCTGAAGTCATGGCTCCGAATTGGGTTTCGGCTTCGTATGGAACTCTAGTGTCTCTCATGTTTGCCCCGATGTTTGTTCCTGTGCCCATCGCTGCTCAGATGATGGGTCTGTCGACCGTCATAATCATCATCTCCTCCTACAATGCAGCCGAACGTGAGCGGAAACGTCGTCGAGAAGGAGACACTGATCCACGCGATGTCATAGGCAGGGATCAAGCAATGCGATTCCCACTTGTTGCATCTGTCGCCCTGTTTGGAATGTTTTTGGCCTTCAAGTATCTACCAAAGGAATGGGTCTCATTCCTACTAACCTTGTACGGCATTTCTTTCGGAGCACTTGCATTCGGAGGCGTTTTGGGGGCTCTATTTGAATCGCTCAACCAATTGCCTGCGGTTTTCAAGAAACAATTTGGCCACAAGGACTACCTAATGTTGTCCTTATGTGACATACTAGGCATGCTTTTTGCTGCTCCAATTGCTGTTTGGTACTACAAGACCAGAATGTGGTTACCGAACAATATCCTTGCCACTTCATTGGCTCTATCAGCCATTGACATGCTTGCCATTCCAGACTTTAAAAGCGCCTCCGTCTTATTGCTTGGTCTATTTGTGTATGATATATTCTGGGTATTCGGCTCAAAAAGCGTTTTTGGTTCCAACGTCATGGTATCCGTCGCCAAGCAATTTGAAGGCCCGATAAAACTCATCTTCCCCAAGTTTCTTGGAGCCGGCCCCAAGGATACTTCTATGCTGGGTCTCGGAGATATCGTAATTCCGGGTTTATTCATCGCACTGATGCTTCGTTTTGATGTGAGACACTGCAATCTATCACAATCGATTCCTTCGCGCTTACCATACTTCTTTGGCGCTATTGTGGCTTACATCGCTGGGCTAGTTGCAACTTACATGGCCTTGACAGTATTCCAAGCCGCCCAACCTGCTTTGCTTTACCTGGTGCCCGCCTGCCTTTTGACGGCATTGGGTATGTCAGCTATCAATAGCGAAATAGGAGAATTAATCATGTATACAGAGGAGGAAGAAGATGAAAAAAGTGCTACTAAAAAGGGTGATGCTCTGGATTCCACGGATTCGTCAACGGACGTATTGAAGAGCGCTGACACTGAACCTTCCACTATACATTCAACTACAGAGCACCTGGAATCAAAGAAGGACCAATAGCGGATTCCAACATGATCTAAACGCTTCTGCCAACTCCTACGCGCAAGCATCCATAACTCGTTGACGCACGTTCTCCGTAAAATTAAAGTGCAAGTCCATCGTGAAGAACTACGCTGACAATAGTTCTTCCTTTTGTCACGAAGCACCCATCACGATGCTGGTGGATTCGGAGGGGCCGTTGGCAGTATCGAGCGCCCAGCGTTGCCACCTTGTCTATCAGGTTGTTGAACATTGGTGGATGCCGTATTCGGTTGGTTCCACGCTGTTGGAGCCGTCGGTGGGGGTGGTGGTATCAGTGTCGTGGGTGCCGTCGATGCCATCGGAGCAGTCAATAACGTCCGCTGGGTTGCAGGCCCAGCAGACGTGCTTATTGTTTGCATTCCCAGTGTTTGTTGCGGTTTTTGTGTATTGATCGGAGAGGTAGACAAAATGGCACCCGGTATTGACTGAGCAGAGTTCGTCAGGGGCGACCGCTGAGCAGGTGATGAGTTAGTAAGAGGAGTTGCCTTGATCGGTGACGGTGTCTTTTTGACCGGGCTAGTATCATTTTTGGAGGCAATAGCTGCCGTGGGTTTGTACGTGCCAGAGTTAGGACTTCTGTTGAGCATCCTTGGCGGCTCAGTGTGAGGTCTTTGATGGGGGCTTAAACGCTGTCTCTTATTGGGACTAGCCCCTGCATGAACCGTCGGGCTAGTCCTTTTGATTGGCGATGTGGGTTTCTTTTCAAAGACGAAATCATAGTTTTGTTCCGTCAATTGATATTCTGGCTTTGGAAGCGAGAGGCCTGCCATTTGATCGACCTGCGGTAGAGGTACACTGTTTCTCTCGGCTGCTATACGCATGGTAACCTCTCTCGGTGGCGGTTGAAGAAAGCTATGTGAACAAGTGGCCTTGATTGCTAGCTTTATGTCTTCAGCGTCGATCTGTTGTTTGAAGGTATGTTCACAAACGTTTCTGGCATCAATTAGTACCCCCGATACATAACGGTAAAGTAACTCCAGAAGTTGGTTCACCACTCGTGGATCGTATTGATCCACCCCCATGGCGCGAAGAATTGCCTCTATGATGCGTGCATCACGTGGTTTCCCCGCCTGGGCTTCCATACGCACAGTGAGGTGACAGAGATATGTACGACTGAGAAATGGATACCACGCCTTGAAGACCTGGTGCTATAGCACGAAAAGAAATCGAAACAAAACGAAAGAAAAGGTTTCCACGGGACCTTAATTTCGGTGAGAGAAAACCTATGTGCCGCGTGGATCTGGGTGGAAGGCCATAGACTACAGATCTGACCGCGTACGACTCAAAACAAGGACGACGCTACACAACTCTTGTCAGTCTGGTTGCGCAAATTTGTGCTTTTCTGCAAGGCTTCTCCGAAGAAAGAGAACTAAATCAGAATCGAGTACACGTGGTGTTTACATCTACATCATTCACTTGGCAGAGGACATCTTCGTCGGACATCATAATTCCAAAAAATTGGCGGGCATTTCGTAAAAACTAGGAAGAGTATTCAGACAACCATGCACACGTCTGCAACATTCCCGCATAGTGTTCGTTTCAGCTGGAAAAAATAGCGTGTCATCTACTCCCACGCCCGTACAGATGTGAAGAGGTAAAACGCCATTTCAAGCATGGACTCTGGCAAGTTGTTCCATGATTCCAGGGGAAGATGGAACACAATGGAGGAGTATTGCGGTTTTTCAAGTGCCGCTTTGATTCAAGTGGCAACGTCCGTCGCCTCAAATGAAGAAACTCCCATGGCAGAGAGAGTCAAACAGGTACGTCTCAAGAGAACGATATCGCTGCGGGAGAAAATTTCTGACTAGACTCAAGAACTTTTTATCACAGCTTCAGGTGTTGAAGAAATGCGGTGATCGCATTGCCAAGCTCAATGTCAAAAGTAAGTGTGGAGGGACAGTCGCGAAAGATCTCTTTGACGCGTCCAGAGATGAAGCCCTGGAACCGGAAAAAATCAGAGACATTTATCAGCGTGGTTTGACCTCAACAAAGCGGCAGGTAGCGAAAGCATCAGCTTCGAAGGATCACGAACTCAAGAACATCGAAAACATGATACAAAGAATCAGTGGAACTGCCGACAATGAGATTGAAGAGGATATGACCACTCAGCAGGCGCCATCACTATGTCCGATTCTGAGATGCGCTCTTGAGAACCCCATGAAGAATTCGACATGCGGTCATGTGTATTCCCTAAATGGGGTGATTCACTTGTTGATGCAGGCAAATGCCCCTACCGGTAGAGTTGTGCCAAATACCCTCGCTGAGATACCTGGTCATTTCTCTGCCAGATGCCCCCAGTTTGGATGCAATAAGCTTCTTAAATCTTCCACGTTAAAACGGGATTTCGCGACGGAACTGACTCAGAGGCAGCAATACGTTTCAACCCAAGGGACGGAAACTATGGAAATAGAAGATGTATGAAATCTTGAATCCTTACTCGGGATTGAGTTTGAGCAGAAGACGAATTTTCCCCTATCTATTTGTCTCCGTGGTCAAAATATCACTCTATCTGATTTTCGGACTTCGTCAACCCGATACGGTCAGTCCAGCTATGCTGGTCGTTCCGGCGGTTCCCCATTGCTTTCGCTCGGGAAGGGGGCGGCGGCGGTATCTCATCGGCTCCACTTCCAGGGTTGTTTGGGTCTGCAAGAGGAGCATGTGGTTCGACAGGTAAATCGTCAAAATCTTTCGGTAGTCTTGTTTTCCAATCGCCGATAAAGGTTCGCAACTCATCAGCAAGGCGGGAGTCTGGAACAGCCAAAATTCGTTGCGCATACAATGGACCAGCGGAAATGCCGCCAACATACGCCCCCACGATGGAAAAGAAAGAAACTCCACTATATTTAATGTAGCCAGGTAGTTGACTTCTCCCTTTCCTTGCTAATTATCAGAAGATAGATTAGTATCAACCCAAGCCTGTGAGTTAGTACTGCCTCAATACTAACGAAAACGACTTGTCTAGGACGTACCACTTGAGATAACTGCTGAAGCAGTCAGAACAACTCCAACTCCAATGCATGCCCGCGTAGCAGCGATGCTTATCACATCAGACACGGCATCTTTCTCTGGATCTGTGAGATCATCCCAGTTGAAACGCCGGAATACATCGGTACGCGATGCCATTGAGAGATTTGATGATGCAAGAGAACTCGCAAAAGTCTCTCTAGCTAGCTGGCCAGACGGCGTAATTTATTAAACCAGCTTTCTTTGATAAACCAAAAGCATTTCCTAGCTAGTGTCTTTTCGACATTTTTGCTCAATTGAGCCCAGGAGACAATTGAGCAAGTTTTGGCGCCATTCTTAAACCATGATGGCAGTAACACTGGTGTCTACACGCCCGGAGGATTGGCCTCACGTGAGGCCAGCTTGGCCTCATATGAGGCCAAAATTTCTCTTAAACAGTAACTGGAATTCATTCAAGATATGAATTTTCAAGTTAAGAGCAGAAAGGAAGAAAATAAAATTAAAAACCATACATCTTTATGGTTTAGGAAAAGCCTCAGGAATCTAGTCAAACAGAGCTTTAATAATCTGTTTCAAAACGATATACTTTTGGTGTAGCAAACTTAAGTAGTCGGAAAAAAATATCAACCAATTATTTTTGGCTTCAACCGATCCAAAAAAGCATGTCGAAAGAAAATATCTCTTTCAATCATCTATGCATGCATACTTCAAGTGTTGAGGCCATTATAGGAAGGGAAGAGTGTTTGGCAATATTTTCCAGTTATGAAAAACTTTTGAATAGCATTTATTGCTTATTTGCAAAGAAATAAAAAATGGCCGCATATGAGGCCAATTGATCTCACATGAAGCCATCGGTCGTAAAGACACAAGAATACAAAGACCAAGCCAAAAAAAAGCTTATGGTCCATAAATTCATGGCACGTATCAGGCATTCTTATCAAGCGAAAAGGGTCCACCCGAAAAGCACTTAGCCTCCAACGCTTTGTGCTAAATTCGCATTAACAACATTCTCAAACACCCGCGGCTAGAGAAGGGATCCTTCTTTACTGCTCTTGCCCGCGTATTGTGAGGAAGCAGAATGCCAATAACTTCTATGAAGCACAGTATCACAACGGGAAACTGAAAATGTAGGTTCGTTGAAGTTATTCAAAAATTCATCAAAGGTCGCTATTACGAACACTTGCAATGCATTTATGCTCTTGATCCCACAACAAGGAAGGTCTAAAAGCTTGCTTTTGGGTTCATCAGCATCCGATTGATTAATGCTATTGGCCGAGATCCCTCACGAAACCCTCATCGCATATTTGAAGAGTATTTCCCGCCGTTACCAATAGATGATGAATCACAGTATCATATTGTCACTTCCTCGGGTCATGAAGGTATTGATTCTTCTAATCCTGTGGGTACGAGCAGCCTTGATGTTGCTGAAATAGTTTGTATAATGAGTTTTGATACCTCAATTCAGCCTCATACAGCCCGTGTTACTTCATATAGAAACAAAAATGAAGGGGTTGTAACAGCCCATTGATTTCCTTTTTCTAACGACGTACCCATTGGAGAGTTGAATGGACAAATATTTCCTTGTAACTGATCATCGAATGGGCCACATGGAATTAATACCCGAGAATTCACTGCTCTCGAGCACAAGACAATCTTCTACTCCTTCCTGTAGATGTTTTCAATGACATTCCTGACTTTAATAGTATCAATGACAAATATGCAGCTTAAAAAGAGTGGATGTATCGAAAAAGACTCAGGCGAGGTCACTTTGTTTGTTGACACATGAGTATTAATGAAGAGGTACAAGTTCTTTGATCTTCATGATCTATGGAAGCGGATTGGGGTCACACAACTTTTAAAACCAGCCGAACTCCCTTGAGTTATAAACAGAGGTCTTTTGAAAGACCTGCGGGTCTGCATAACTTTCAGCAGTTACAATGAAGACGATAGTGTTGAATAAAGCGATTGAAGGGAGTGGGGTAAGTACAAATACTTTTTCAGTGCCGCTAAAACCCACGGACAGGAGAATATCTCCCCTTACTATCAGCTGTGTGTTGATGAATCTTTGAGTCGCTGGAATGGTCTTGAAGGAACTTGAATTAATGTAGGAGCCCCTCACTATGTTTCATTGGACCGATAGCCAGAAAGCGGCCTTCAGTTACAAGATATCGCGTGCCGCAAGTCGGGAATTCTATGTGGTTTAAAACTTGTCAAATCCGCTGAGGACACGCGTCGTGAAGGAAGAGATTCAAATCTCGACGATGGAACATTGGTTGATTTATGTAAACCATGGACTGCAAAAGAGCGAATGCTGTGTGCAGATAGTTACATTGCTTCCGTGTAGTTTGCTGAGGCTGTTCTGGGCTTGGACTTGCGTGTCGCTGGCGTCATTAAAACCGCCACCCGCAAATATCCCTTTTCATATTTCATCAGCCAAGTCATGACCCAAAAAGGTGACTTCAAAACTTAAAACGAAAACTTGGCGGTGAACAGCATAATGTTGCAGCCATCTATTGGCATGATCGCGCCCGAAGGCAATTGGTTACCACCACCGGGAACTTATCCGAGACATGTTCAAAAGAGCGTACGCGCTGGCGCCAACGAGCAACAGGCGTTGCTTGTCCTGTCAAGATTTCTATCCGGATTCCGAGCGTGGTATCCGACTATTTTCGAGTGCAGATCGTATTGACCGTCACACCCGAATTCGCCAGGACAAACTCGGCATCGAGAAAACTGTTGTAATTAAGGAGTGAGATTTTCGCCTTATCTGCACACTACTTGGTATGATTTTGACGGATTTCTATCTTCTTTACGATGGAGGTCGTGGCTGTAGGCCGAAGAGGAAGCCTTGTTTTTTTGCACTATGTTAGCGACGGAAATGATACAAAATGAATACAATTGAAGAGGGCGCAGAAGCGTGGAATCACCATCTTCAGGGAGTCACAAGAGCTCCACGTCCTCCGCTTCAAGGTGTGGTGTAGACATTTTTATTTTGCCGACCAAGCGACGCCGCGTCGTGAACGGAGCTTTGACAACTTTTCATCGACAGAAGTCTTGTAACGTTTGTGGTAAGCGTAGCACATGTGTATGTTCCGGGCTGGAGTATTTGTCTGTCACACAAAGTCATCGCGTGTTTTCTTCAATCAGCGCTGCGAAAAGAGTCCCAGGTTGTCCATATATGTGTTGTAGTCATTTACAAAGCATAGCTCTGTAATTCGTGTTGCTCTGAGCAGCAGAGACCACCGGTATGAGCAACTGTTGACAAGTACATGAGGAGAGTTTGATACTGTCTTATTCCAGTTCGGCATTGCCCTGCTTCCGGAGTTTCCAGAATAACTCCGATACCCACAGTGTACCAAAGCACGCATAGAAAGGAGAGAATAATAGCTTATTTGGTCGGTAGGAAGAGGACAAATGTGGCATACTGGCGATGCTCAATTAGGCGAAAAATCAATGTCGACTAGACATTAGTGTCTATACGCCCGAGTGTTTGAACTCAAAAGAGGCCAGCTTGGCCTCATATAAGGCCAATATGTCTTTGAAATAGTAACTAAAATTCATTGAAGATATAAATTTTCAAATTTAGAGCGGAAAGGAAGAAAACAAAAATTGAAGTGCAATGCCCTTCAAGGTTTCTTCGCAGGACTTAGAGAGTTCGCTCGCTTGAGGACTAGCTCGTTCTATGACAAGCTATACCGCTATTGCGTGCCGACGGCCGGTTAGGACCGGAGGTGCACACTGGTGGAACACGTGGACTGCACGGATGCCAACGCTCGAGTGCGAGGCGTGCCACACGTGGCCGGGATTCTACCTAATGGTTAGTATTATTTAGTAATTTTCAGTATTTAATTAGCTACGCTATCGCTATTTAGTGTCTATTTTTCGGGCACGCGCCCACTGTCAGGGGCCGCGCGCCACACTACTTAGGGGGTTGAGCACTGCTCTCCAGTAAACACCTTCTTGGGAGATACCAAGGAGGGAGTCTTGGCTCTGAACTTTTCGCCTTCGGCGCGTCTTCACCACATACTGCGTGAGCGCCAGTTGCACGTTAGTTCATCCACCCCTCTGTCGACCAGAGTGCTATAGCCACCGTGGGTTCATATGTAATCGCCGACACTTGTCGTAGTCTCGCCCCTGTATAGGGTTTCGCCCCCGTTTTCCTCTTGTTCTCCTTTTTGGCTCTCGTGAGTGGCCGCCTCACTCACCCCGCTCGTCCCCCTCATACGAGTGTTCCCTCGCTCCATTTCCGACAATAGCCGTGATACCGCTCCGCCTAGGATTGGTAACACCCCGGACTGTGCCGTGCTCACCTAAACACTCTAGGTATATCCCGCCGGATTGGCCTCGGTCTTACACCCGACTCCGTCGTGCCTTTCCAGAGTTGCTCTGTTTCTGTGCTCCGCTGGGACGCGTCTCCTCCGCCTGAGGCGTGTCTCTCAAGAGAGGAAGATCCCGAACATCTTTGTGGTTTCTCCGCTCCAAGCGTTGTCCTACAAACTGGTCTCCTGACTTAGAAGTTTGAGTCGGGCACACTCAGTCACGATTAATCGGAAAGAGGACTCAAAAATTGAGGTTGATCTCAGTTGCCCTCTTTGAGGAAGTTTCTTGGCCCCACTAGCCGATCGGGTTTGTATACTCACGTGTAACGGATTCTGATCTCATGTCGTCCAAAGACCGTCCGAGGAAGCGGAGTCAAACCGGTGCACCGGAACCATCGCAATCATCCCGTATCCCGGTCCGTTCACGGTCTCATACCGGTGGATCGACTGGCGTGCCAGGTGGAAGGACCTCTAGACCTCGTGTCTCTGATTCGACACCCCCAGCAAGTGGAGCAGGACCGGCGTCTGCCGCCGCCCAGATGCTCTCCCCTGCTAGGGATGTCACTCTCCATCCCAGCTTTGCAGCTGTGGAAGAGCCACTGCGCTCTATGCAGGAAGCTCAAGTCATCCTTGAAGAGGAGTTCGATTCCCTTCACAAGAAAGTAAATGACACTGCTACGCAGGATTTTTCTGAGGACCTCCGTGTCCTCCGTGCGGATGTGAACTCGATTCTAGAGTCCCTTGGTGGACCCTCGGCCTTTTTCAAGGACGTCGCGGACAAGTTCTCGCGCGTCCGAAGCCGTCTCGAGACGTTGGAACAAACCCTGATGTCGGGGGATGATCCGGCCGAGCCGGTTGCAGTATCCCACAAGGTAAATAAGGAAGAGAACCGCCAGGCTCTAAGGAAGCGAAGAAATACGGATCCTGAACCGTCAGATTCCTCATGCTCGGAGTCCGACTCTTCCGATTGATCGGTGAAAGTAGCTCGCCGTGAGCGTTCCTCACGCTCTAAGCGGTCAACAGCCACCCATGGTGTGATCCGCACCCGCACGAAGGGAAGGAACCACACAGGTTTGAAGGAGCTGAAACCGACCAATTCGCTCTTTAAGAAGCTCTTATCATACCGGTACTACCGTTTGGAGGACTCCTCTTTGGATCGTACACCCCGTGGTACGGGAAGAGTGAAGGACTGCACTAGGCGAATGCAGCTCTCACTTCGCAACCAGTTGTTTTCTGGAGAAGACCCAATAATGGTGTTGGATTTCTTGGCACGCTTTATCGCGGAAGCTCACATCCTTGGAATGAACGAGGGACAGGCCTACATTGCCTTACCGTACTTCTTACGTGGGCTTGCAGAAGACCAGTATCACTCTGTCAGAGGTACACCACGCGTCTCCGAAGGAGGGATCACATGCTGGCCTGAAGCCGTTCAATACCTCCTGAGGTCGCATGCTACTAACTCCGCCATTCAGCAGGTTATACTCGCCCTGCGGGACACTCGCCAACGGCCAGCCGAGTCGGAAATTGATTATTCGTCGCGCCTTAACAAGGCCTTCCACCGCTGTGGTAATGTTTACCCAGCTGAAGAGCATTGTACCATGTTTGTCGATGGTTTGGACCCGGCGATCCGGACTCTTGTTGCTCGAAGTCGAGAAGATAGACCTAAAGCCACGTATTTGGAATTAGTGCAGTTCGCTCGTGCAGAAGGTGAAGCCCTGCGCGCACGCACTCTTGGCTCCAGGATTAGGTCCGCAAAAGCGTTGGTGTTACAACCGGGTACCACGTCAGCTTCGATGATCGACGAACAGGCCTCTCGAAGGGATTATGATAACGTGCAGCTAGCCCATAGCGACGTTCATTCCATCCCGACGACGGAGTTATTCTCAACCTTGGACGAGTCACAATACGTGATTGAGGATGACAAGCTACTCTATGCGGATAATAGTCGAGTTCGTGCGCCACGCGTCCCATACGAGAGTGGTAATGTCCGCTTTTCGCGTCCTGGTTGGAGAGATACGCGCCCCGCGGTGAAGTTCGCCGAGCCTTGCCACCCAACACCGGCTTTTGGTCTGATTTGTCATCTCTGCTACAAACCAGGCCATACTTCTTCACAATGTGTGTTGTCTCTCCGAGAATGGGCACAAGTCGAAGTCAATTACGAGGCCCTATCCCCGGAGGACAAAGCAGCTGTTCCGATGGCATCGTATATCCGTGCTCGAACGGATGTTCCACGTCACGTGTCGCTTCCCCGAGCTCGGGTGGTACCTGCACCGGAATCCCGTGTCACCGACGTGGTCGCTCACCCCACTGCTTCTGCGGTACCTTCTGGACCTGATGCCCAGGCGTTGCCCGCTCAACGCCCTGAGCAGCCGCCTCCGGCGGAGCAGGGCCAGAAAAACTAAATGTGGGAGTCTCCTCTCAAGGAGGGGCGCCCTTAGAGTCGAGGTCGACAGCGCCCGAGGCGTCCAAGCCTCGCTCCCCGGTCAAAAACCTTTCAAGGAAAGAGGCCGTCAATGACGTGAACTCGGAACACTTTAGTGTTATGCGTCGTCCGTGGAAACTTGTTTCCCATAACCCGTTCCCGGATAGAGTTCTGTTGATGGCCAAGAGAAACTAAAAGGTCTATGCTGACCTTGGCCTTTCACCCCAGTTTATGGTGCGACACCTTACCGTATTAGACACCGGTGCCGGTCCGAACTTTGTCGTGGAGGAAGTGTTACCGCCTCTTTTGCATTCTAAGATCCGCTGCAACCACGTCACGAAGGTCGCTGACGCGAACAACAAACCGTTGGATACGGTGGGGTTCATAGAACTGGTAGTCCGCGTTGGCGCTCGCCTGGTGAAACTCGACTTCGTCGTATGTCGGAAATTAGCCGCCCCAGTCATCTTGGGTTGCGACTTTTGCGACCACTTCGTCGAAGCGATCTTCCCCCGTCAACGGCGTGTCGAGGTGGAGGATGGATCGTCCACTCCGATCGTTCGTCGTCCACTTAGGCGTGTCACGAAGAAGCATGTCCCGTCACCGGCAGCACAGGAACCTGGACCGGATAACCGTGAATCTAGTAAGCTCCGCGTCGCAGCGTCGTTGTGCGTCACGCCTGAGTCCCAAATGATGGTGAAAGTAACCTCCCGTCAACACGGACTCCGGGTCTTGCAACCATTGTCGTCACTGTATGACAGGCACAGCCTCGCAATTGCGAATGGAGTCGTCCATGTGGAGCCAAACCAACCGTTTCACGTGCTGATCGCCAATCTAGGGACTGTAACCCAGTATCTGGTGAAGAACCAAGTGATAGGTTTCGTCATGCCGCACCCCATCGCGATGGTGCCGACAACGCTGACCGCAGCTGACGTTCTCGGACTCGTTCACTCCAAGGGGGAAGAAAGCCCGGAACCAGTTTCATCGCCGGTACCCGGGGTTCAACCTGTAACATCAGGGACGCAGCCCGTTTCAACGAGTGGTGACCGCCACGATCCAGTCCAAGAACTCGAGGGCCTGGATCTTAGCTACGTCCCGGAGTCATACCTCCATCGATTACGAGAACTTTTAAGGGACTTCACCACTATGTGGGACGGCTCCCTTGGTGAGATTGCCGCTACGGAACACCGGAGTGATTTGCTACTGGAAACCCGACCCATCTCTCAGCACCCATACCTTGCCGGACCCGCCACACGCGCGGAGGAAAAGGCACAAGTGGATAAAATGCTTCGAGCAGGAGTCATTGAACCGGCTCTGTCGCCGTGGGCTTCTCCAGTAGTACTGGCTCCAAAGCAGGATGGTTCCTGGAGGTTTTGCGTCGACTACCGTCGGTTGAATGCCGTCACCGTCAAGGACGTGTATCCAATCCCAAGAATGGACGAGTACATTGACTCGCTAGGCACCGCCACCGTCTTTATAATCCTGGACGCCAATTGGGGATACTGGCAGGTTCCGGTAAGGAAGCAAGACCAGGATAAAACCGCTTTCGCGTGTCACTCCGGTCTCTACCGTTTCGAACGGATGCCTTTTGGTCTTAGCAACGCCCCTGCTACGTTCCAGCGAGCCATTGACATCCTATTGGCCTGCTTCAAATGGCGTACCTGCCTGGTCTACCTGGATGACATAATCGTCTTCTCAGATAATCTGGACAAACATCTCACTCATGTGAAGGATATCATGACCACTCTTCGAGATGCGGGTGTCACTCTTAAGTTGAAGAAATTGGACATCTTCACGGACACCGTGAAGTATCTCGGCCATGTTATCCGTCCGGGACGTGTTACAATCGAGGAAAATCGTGTTAAGTCACTCAAAGAGGCTAAAGAACGGCGAACGCAAACCGAGCTTCGTTCCTTTCTGGGACTGGCAAACGTCTACCGACGATTCATCCCGCACTTTGCGGACAAGGCTGCACCGTTAAACGCGCTTTTGCGGAAAGGCCAACCACCAAAACTGGACCCCTTAACCCCCGTTGAAACGGAATCTTTCAACTCTCTTAAGGATTCTGTCGTCTCCGCCCCGATCCTCTCGTTGCCGAAGCCTGGAAGGCCCTTCACCGTAGATACGGACGCCAGCGACTACCAAGTAGGTTGTGCACTGTTTCCAACTACACCCAATAAGGAAAGACGCCCCGTATGGTACTGGTCCCGATCGCTAAACGTCCACGAGAAGAATTACTCCGTCTCGGAGAAGGAATGCCTTGCAGTAGTGTGGGCATGACAAACGTTGCGCTCCTATCTCATGGGTAATCATTTCACCGTTTTTACGTACCACGCATCACTTCAATGGCTACTCTCCATCTCGGAGCCTTCAGGCCGCTTGATGCGTTGGCGTCTCCGTCTAGCGGAATTTGACTTTGACATGCAGTACCGATAAGGATCGTGCAACACCCAAGCCGATGCTCTCTCCCGCCTGGTCACTACTGGCGAAGCACTACCCGTAAAAGGCGATGAAATACCCTGCTTTGCAGTGAATGGCGACGACGCTACCATCGCCAACATCAATCCAGTCCCCACCGAGACCGTCCAACCGTGACATGCTCTCATAACGAATGACAAAGTGTGAAAAAATATATACCGTGGGCATTAACAGCGTGAACAAAACCAGTGACTAAACCCCATCAACCAAATCCTTGCTCATCACGATCTCCGTTATTATTAAAGGTAACACAAGCCTTCAAAACTTCAAATATATTTCGGGACGTTGCGATACTAAAAGATGTGATTGGAATACAACTTGAGATAGGTTTTGAACTCAATAAATCCCTGCGATCCGAAAACTCAAAACCAGCCATAGGAATTAGAACACCAAAGAAAGGCAATAGCTCCCCACCGGATGTATTCGGAGCAGATTGACTCTCTAATTTTTTGTTTGTCTTCTGTACCATAGATACCATATGAAAAATAAGAAATAAACACACGAGAAAGTTCTTTGCTGACATTTTCCAAGGAGCGTGACGTGGGGAGATAAAATTTCCTGCTGGGCCAACCATATTCCATTGATGCAATAGGATGAAGCCATTCAGAGGCGTTTTAATATTTATCGTATTCCATTCGATTTCATAAACTATTACGGAAAGGACCGTTGCAAATTCAGCCGAAGTGATAATTTTTGTTATGGAAAATTGCATTTGAAGGCTTTGTTACAGAAGCGGGAGCAGTTTTTGGAGCGCAGCTTTGGTGGGTGACATTTTTTGGTAATGGAGGTTTATGCGTGACATGTTCTTCTGTTTGGTCTTCTTGAACACTGCAAAGAGTTAGAGCACAATCTTTTTCGCGATTCTGTAAAATGAAGATGATTGTGATAAGAGTGCGATTTTAGTCATTGACATGTTTTCTTTTGACTTTTGCGGGTACTTCTTTGACAGTTTTAAAATCTAAAAAGACACGAATAAAAGCTTGCAGTCTATCTCGGATGTAACGAGCCAATCACGAATGTGGACAACCGTATCGACGTTTTGTCGAAGATCTGTTGAAGGTACTATTTTTCACAAAACATGTGGACCTTACCGCGAAAGTAAAGAAGGAAATTGTTTAGGAAAAAAAGAAGCTAGAATTTTGCCCTGCCATTTAAGAGACGTCTTTAAGGAATGAAAATATCAAAAATTTTCGAAAAAGTGAAAAGCTTTACGAAACTTATGGGACAATCAATATTGACCTCATATGAGGCCAATATCGAATAGGCCCTAGACAAAATAAGGCTTCAATAACGGTAAAAACTACTGAAACAATGAAAAACATAAGCACATTGATGTATGTAAATTTCTACTGAAAATTGCATGTTACTGCTGACCATTCCGCTTGTAGATGCATCATGATGTCGTACAATCACCTCTGGGGTATGCTACTGTCTTGTCTCGGGAGCGTAGTGACGCTCAACCGTAGGGACCGTGTTGACGCCCAACCTTAGAAGGTAGACGTAATAAACCTCGATGGTAACAAGGCACCGCGAAAACCCGCAGGGGCAAACGGCGGGGCAACTAGCCTATACCGTGTAGGTGAACGATGGTAGGCGTCGACGCGCGGGAAAGCCTGTGTGGTAGTTGAGAAACGATGAACCAAAAGGTATAGTCGTGACCCAAGTGGTCCCTGTCATTATCAGATTAGGATGGGGGAGGTGCAGTTCCCTATATGCAGTGGACTGCACTCTCCAGATCACCCGGGAGGTGCCAGCAAGGCACGGTCTCTGACCTAGTGTCAGAGACCTGGCCAGCACTGGCTACAGTGCCAGGTGGCCACTCCACTACTGTACTAAAATGAATATAATTACAATTACAAGTACTAACAATTACTTAACCAGAAGGTACATGTCAACACTACACGTGTCTGACAACACCAAGATGGTAGCTCGCTCGGAGCTGCATGGCCGACGATCCCTCGCACCCATCACTCACAGGTTCAGTGCAGTATATTGGCAACCTCAAAGGTCAGACCTTCTGCCACTATACGACAGACCCCCTTCCTACCCGTGAGGCACGCCCCGTTTCTCCTTCCATCAATACATAGAGTTGTAGCGAGCGACAGCGGCATGGGCATCGGAGTGGTGTCTGTGCGCAACGCGCGATTCCTTTGAAGTTCAGAACTCGGCGCCAGTATCGGTTGGGGAGGGCGCGCGGCGACGTCAGCGCACGAATGGAGCGACAACCATTCAGGTAGGGACTGTTATGAGGGCGATGCAGTGTAACTAGCGCGCTCGCGGACACCGTTTCGGCAGTGGCCCTGCTTGCTTGCAATTCTGCTACCGCATAGCCCCCCTGTCTAAACAAGTTGGTGTCTCACCTTTTCCCGGTTACTCAAACTTCAGTTCCGTCCTAGGTCCCTGCGCAGCGCCGTCCCGCCTGGTCGTTCCCACGGCTCGACAACCCTTCAGGTAGTGCTGCCCTTAATTGGCGGCGTCGCGACCGTAACCGTTTGTCCGGCTTTTCCCTGAAGGTTTCCTGGCTTCTCGACCTTTCAGGTTTCGTCTACCTTGTAAGGATTGACTCGTGGCGCCCGTGGGGCCTGAGCCTACGTCGATACAACGATCAGGTGTTGGCCTGGGTCCGTGGTGGAAGCTTCCGGTTGTGAGACCTTATTGGTGTTGAGCGGCCCCGTCGGTAATCACGCGACCTTTTTCCGGTTTTGCATTCCAGTTTACCCTCAAGGCAATGACAGGATCGCGCCGCCTCCGCGCAGGCGTTCGAACCCATTCGGAACCACGTCGGTGCACCTCGCACCGCATCGTGGATTCGTCACCGATTCCTCGAAGGGGTGGGTCGTCCCCACAAGCAGCACCAGCGCACGAGAAACTTGAGATGCCGGTTACCATTGAGGTTAAAGAAGTCGAAGATTCCGAGGGGATTGATACCCCTGCAGTTATGCGTTGAAGGTCGGATTGGTCCCGTTCCACGATACCTCAAAGGTCTGGACCCGCTCGCGATCGCACGGCGGCCACTTTTGTACACGAAAGGTCAGTGTCGGTACTACCAGAAAGGTTGGATCCGTTGGCCATCTCCTCAGAACGGACCGAGGAGGCTCTACTTCAGAAGGATGAATACCCGCTGGTGTTCACTGCGGTGGTGGAGGTCGATTCATCACCTCATTCGTCGGATCTAGCTACGGCCTTCCCAACTATGTCAGGTAGCGGCCCATCTCGTGGCCGTGGACGCAGTGGTATTACCAAGAGGGTAACTCGCTCGACTTCACGAACGCCTACCAACATTGGGTTTCGCAGCATGCCAATCCCTGCGACTCAGTTCTCCCCTGGGACTTCAGCTGACCCGTACCAACGCAGTGGTGGACTTCCTTCGACGACTAAAACCAATTGGGTTCACAATCTCGCGTTCGGTGCGGCGAACTGGACGACGATTCAGTATGGACCTTTTGGTATCATCTTCGACCAGGTGACGAACAATGACCTGTTGAAGCACAATTGGCCTGTGGCGGTGGGGAATTCGTCACTGCCGGCAGCTCTTACCAGACCACAATTGGATACCTACTTGGGTTGTCCCGTTGGGACTGCGAGCGCCTTCGCTCCGTTCCATTGCTTTTGAAGAAACGAAACCAAGAGTCTCAACCTCGTCAGGGTTGACTGGAATGTTACCAGAGTCAGCAGCGTCATACACCTTTGAGTTATTTCATCCCGTCGATATGTCCGAGGGACTTGCCGTATGTGCGCATCGAACCGGAGCTGGAATATTACCGTCGATTGGTGGCGCAAGTGTGCCAGTACCCGTCTATTCTG
Organism: Agarophyton chilense; assembly: GCA_030374765.1. Taxonomy (NCBI): domain Eukaryota; phylum Rhodophyta; class Florideophyceae; order Gracilariales; family Gracilariaceae; genus Agarophyton; species Agarophyton chilense. The sequence continues at coordinate 135,180 of JARGXX010000099.1, forward strand.
GACACTTACCTTCTGGTTTCACCTGACTTCGTTTCCCTGAATCGGTCCTACACCACTATCAATTGGGCTGACCGTAGTAGATGGGGCGAGGATGCAGCGACGGAGAGTCGCGTTCGCACTCGCAACTCTTACACTCGCGTTATCCATATGTTTCATAACGTCGAGTACTTCTCACAACCTGCGAAGGGCAGACGCGTTTGATACGTGCTTCAGCCAGAGTGGTGGGATTCCTATGAGGTTACTTTATCGCTGAGCGTGCCAACTCCGCCGGTTTTGGCGTACTTCGGGAGTCAGATTTCCGGGAACCTAGAGCGGTATTACCTCATTTCGTCGATTTCCCTCTCGGAGGGGACCGTGTTGGTTGCCATCCTGGCTCTGGAGGCCACCCGTTACGCTATCGATTGGGATTGTCGCAATCCTGACTCTGACATATACCGAGATGGTGTTCAACCTGTAGGTCGCACCTTCTTCATACCTCCGAGGGTTGCCCAGGATATTTTCTGGTTTGGTTACGAGAACATCGTGGAGGGGACCGATTATACCGTGAAGGACTTGGACTCGTATCTCGAGCAGAGCAAGAAATACCATTGGGATTCCCATCAAGGCTGGGAGGCTTTCGATCCCGCAACTTGGGAGATTGTGCCTCGCCACGCCCAATACTATCCCGGGGAGGCTCCTGTCTATGGAGCTCCCGCGAGCCCCAAACCATATCACGGTATTGTGGAGACCCCAGTTGGCCGTTATGTTGTCCCGTTCCCGTCCGAGCCGTTCCCTCAAAGTCGTAAGTCGCCTATCCCTACGGGTGTGACTCCTACTCAACCGAGCTCCCCGCGGGTTGCTGGTCCGGTTCGACCTCTGTTGGCGGGTATAGCTCGTCCTCTGCCTCAACCTATGATGGACTCTCCGGCCGTGGTCGGATTGCTGGCTCGAATTCTCCAGTCTTGCGTCACCAGCTTTCAGAGGGCTGGGCCTACCTCCGTGGTTGCTGCATTAACGCTCCTTGAAGGTTTGCTGCCGCGCCATGCACAATACATGAAGGCACTGAACCAACTTGGTGAGTTCCGGAATCAGTTCCAGTTGGATATGTACCAACTGGCCACCCGTCAGGTTGCCAATCTGGCAAGCGTCTCTGCTGCTGCGCCATCTAATCCTTTGACGGATCCCCTTCTAGGTGCTAACTTGAACCCTGCGGTTTTGCAACCTGCTCTGACGGTTCTGTTCATTCATCCTCTTTTGGTTTCGACTCCTCTCCCCAGTGGTGGGGCTACCGCTCCTTCGCTGCCTCTTAGGTCGACGGCTCCTAGCATTTCCGCGGGTTTTCCTCCATGGGTATTCAATAACCCGGGTATTCCTGATTCCATTGCTCCTAAACCAACAGGTCCTTCTTAAAGTAAATTGTTGTCTCTTCTACTGTTCCATTCGGTTCTTCTTTCGTGTCCTCCCTTGTAGGCAATCTGACGCATATGCGTCAACCTTCTGCGGAAAACTACGTAACTTCTCCCCCTTCCTTAGGCCTGAGTACCACGAAGGTCTAAGGTTAGCCTTCTGCAGGCATCAGCTCCTTGCGACGGCGCCAATATCTGATACGGAAGTGTGGGGGTAATGCGGCTGGGGGTTCGAGGGTGTCCCCTTCTGAGCCCCAGCCGTACCATCTGACGATGTACTTCAGACCATTGTAAGTTCGCTTGTGGCCCACCAGACGGTCAACGGGAAATTCCACTGAGGTTTGGTCCTGATCTTTCGGGGGAACGCTACCTCGAGGGTTCATATGTTCCGAGTTGGGAGCTTCGTGTGTGGGAGCCGGGTCGGGAGCTTCCGCTGTTACCGTTTGGGGTTCGAATTCCGTCCCTGTTAGAGGGTTGTAATCCGGATCATCACGTTGACGTTCATCGTTCCCCTCAATTGGGGTGGGGTCCTCTAAGGGTCGAGTGCGCAGAGCTACAGCTCTGGGCTCTCGGGCTGAGGTGCCTGCCTCAATGCGATGTTGAACTGTTTCAGGTGCTACTGTAATACGGTCAATTGATATCGTATTCGGTATTCCATCTTGTTCAACCGTAATGGTGTGGTCTGATGCGTTCAATACCTTATAAGGTTCCACTGATTTGGGTAGAAGCTTCGAATTGATATCTCTGTCAATAGCTTCATCGTCTGCTTCATCACCCGGTCGTGGTCCTTTACCTGAAGGTGGGTTGTCTATGTAGACATATTGTCCCGAGGATACAGAGACCACTTTGGTTACCCTGCGGTCGTAGTCGGCCTTATACCGTTTCTGGGCTGCAGTGAGGCGGATCTCTGCATGTTTGAGAGCCCTCCTCAACCTCACAAGGGTATTACGCTTGACCTGGGCAGGGGTCAGTGCGCCAGCTGCAGTGCTGGTGGTATGATCTCCCTGCAATACAATACCTGGGGGGTGTCGCGAAAGAACCAAATCAAAGGGAGTTGTCTTCGTTGAGCGGTGTACCTGAAGGTTGTAGGAGTAGGTGAGCGGTTGCACCAGCTCATCTCACCCAGTTTGGTGCTCTTCCGTATAGTGTCGTAGCCTTGATACCAAAGTGTGGTTAAAGCTCGACCTGCCCGTTCGTCTGCGGGTGGTAGGCAGTAGTGAAATAGTGCTTGATACCCATGAAGATACAAACTGCTTCGAAGAACTTCGATGCCAAGTTTGAACCATTATCGGTAAGTAGGTACAGCGGTGCACCGTACGGGTAGACCCAATTGTTGAGGAATGCAATCGCCAGCGTGGTTGACTTCGTCTTCTTTAAAGGTATCGCTCTCGGGAGCTTCGAGAACCTGTCGGTGATCACTAGAATTTGCTGATACCCATTCTTGGTTTTGGGAAGTGGTCCTAGAAGGTCTACCGCAACAAACTCCACTGGATCCGCTGCTGGGAACAGCTTGAGGTACTTTCGATGCTTTCGAATACCACCGCGGGTACGAACACAAAACTCGCATTGACCTACAAAGGTATAGACATCATGGGCCATATGAGGCCAATAGAACTGTTGCCTCAAGGTGTAGTACATCCTGGTGGCACTGGGGTGTCCCGATAATCGTGGGTAGTGCGCGAGATACAAGACTCTCGGGCGCAGTGCCTTCGGAACCACCTTTTGAGGGCTACCATCCAAGATTGACCTTCTCACGATGTACCCATTGTGGTCCACATCGAACGGTGATCCTTTGAAACCAATTTGGTTAGCCATGGTTCTGCAGTACGCATCCTGGGCTTGTTTTCTTAGAAATTCCTCTCGGATTACGGGCATCATGTTCGTTTCCTCTAGGGTCAGTATCTGCGTTGCCATGTCGGTGCTCCGCAAAGCACTTTCTTCAGGTAAGTCCCAACATCCTTCTGGGTGTTCGCCGGTACCATTTTGGTTTGATGAAACCAAAAAGCAGGGGATATCATCGTCCACCAGTTCTTTCTCTAACCCTGAGGTGTTTAAGCGTGACATAGCGTCAGCTATGTTGTACTTGATACCTGGACGGTAGTGTACGTCGTATTCAAACCCCGACAGTCTCAACCTCCAACTGGCAAGTCTACCAGACGCATCTGCGAGTCCGAGGATCCACCTCAAGGCGTCGTGGTCCGTGCGCAACGTAAAGCGCTCACCATACAGGTATGGACGGAGCATCAACATGCTCCACACTACTGCTAGACATTCCTTCTCGGTTACCGTGTAGTTCTGCTCCGCCTCATTCATAGCGCGGCTCCAGTATCCTATAGGTAATTTGTCTCCGTTGTGCTGCTCCTGCATGAGACAACAACCAATTTGAGCATGGGATGCATCTGTATCCAGCGTGTATGGTAGACCTGTTTTCGGTAATGCTAAGATTGGCGGCGACAACAGCACTCGTTTCAATTCCTCAAAGGTGTCCATTTTTTCGTTCAATAGATTCTCAAACCGTTCAAGTTAAGCTTTCTGGAGCTTCTTGTTGAGGGGAGCCGCTATTTTCGCGAATCCCTTCACGAAGCGACGATAGACGTAACATAAACCTATAAAGGATCGTACGTCTGTCTGGGATCGTGGCAACTTAACCTCCGGTACTGCTCTAATATTGCTTTGCGCAACCTCTAGGGTACCAGGGCCTATGATGTGGCCCAGGTATTCAACCGTTCTGGTAAAGAAGACGCGTATGCGTTGCTTCAGCGTCCCCCCCGCCTCAGATAGGAGGGTTAGTACGGTTCGTACGTTTGCAAAATGCTCTTCTACCGATCTGGAATAGATAAGTACATCATCGATAAATATAAAAGAGGTTGTCAGTTTAACCTTCGAAAGGATGATGTCCAGCGCCCTTTGAAAGGTGGCTTGAGCATTGCGTCATCCGAAAGGCATCTGCATGAAGCGAAACGAACCTGTATGTCACGTGAAGGTCGTTTTGTCTCGATCTTCCTCACCTACGGGTACCTGCCCATAACCACAATTGGCATCCAACGTGGTAAATATCTGCGCATCTCCCAAGGAGTCGATGCACTCATCCACTCTAGGTATCGGGTACGAATCCCTGATGGTCACGCTATTGAGCCTCCTGTAGTCTACACAAAACCTCATACGGTTATCCCCTTTCTTCTGAACCAGGACCACGGGACTAGCCCAATCTGAGTTGGCTGGTTCAATTACACCTTCTTGGAGCATTCGCTCCACTTCTTTGAGTTCTACTTCTCTCGCCTTCGGACCTGCAAGGTATGGTTGATGCTAAATCGGCTTTGAGTCAGGGAGGAGCTCGATGCGATTCTGTGTGGCCTTAATTTGGCCCAGATGGCCTGACCACATAGTTTCAAACTCCTCGAGAAGGTCGAGAATACGTCCCCGCAGTTCGCCGTTATCTTCACTGATCTGGACTGTATCTTGCCATTGCCTCTCAGGGTCAGGTTCCTCTTCTTTGTCTACCGATGCCTTATCGGTTAGCTTTGCTTCCACGTTGGTATTTATCGATACCTTTGTGGTTATGGACGCATTTGCGCACCCCCCTTCCTTACCGAAGGCGACCTCGCCGAGATCAGTGTGAGCTACGGTGAAGACCCCTTGTGGTGCCGGCAGTGCTATGCCAACATTGGTATTTTTCGACAACTTCACGTCGTGACTGCTGAAGTTGCTGAGACACACCTTAAAGGGTTGATTTGGGATGTTGTCGACAATCCCGTTGGCCATCAAGGTGAGGTGTCGATGTGCTATCCTCGGATCGTTTTGTAGTATGACCAGCCGAGGGGTCGCAAACGACACCGGTACCAATATTTGGTGCATTGGCGGGATAAAAACCTGTTTGGTAATGCGCACTTTTTTGGAGACCGTTTTGGTGGATATCGTCTTCTTCGGTTTGACGGACCATCCCTGTTTGGTTTCCGTATTACCTAAAATGGCAATTCGTCCCCCCTGACGTAGGGCGACGGTATGGGAACCAGGAAGGATTGCTTTGACATGTCTGTCAATGAAGTTCGTACCTATTAGGCAGTCTGTCGGTAAACGGTCAACAACAAATACTTGCAGTCTTACCTTGAGGTGTCCGAGCTGCACCACAGTGGTGAGCATACCTCGAAGGTTTAATGGGCGCTCATTTGCATCCACCAGCGGGTTGTTGTCGGGAGCTCGGCTCAAGTTGCGAAGTACCGCCTCAGGTATGACACGGGAGTTCAGGACGTTTGGGCCGGCCCCCGTATCCAACACGCAGGTGACCGGAACCGCAAGGCGTTCGGAGAAACAAATTGAAGCACGTACTATATAGTTTTTGTACTTCATATGACAAACCGGAAGTGGTTGTGACGTGTTCTCTTCCACCTTCAAGGTTCTGTGTATCGATTTGCCTTCCAATTGCAGGTTGGGTTCGGCCGTTACGCCAACCATTCGGTTTTTTCCCCCTGTACGGGAGGGGTTGAGTCCAAGTTTGGTGTTTCCTCGATGGTGTTGACCTGTACCGGTGTACGGGGTTGGACGCTATTTGGTGCTTGCGTTGAAGACCCATAGAGGCGTTGGTGATTCTGCATGCGAGCCTGAATCAACTGGTCTCTCATCCCTGGAGGTAAGTTAGCGCAATTGTTTGCCAAATGGTCTGTTGCGAGACAGAACCAGAAAACGAGGCAGTTTGGGGGTCTCGCGTTACCATTGAGGGGGGCTTCGAAACCTGATTGGTAGGAGCAGTGGCGTAGAATGTGGGTGGCGAGTTGTAGGAGCTCGCTCCCTGAATCCTCTGCGAACTCATCGCACTTGGCGGCGATTGTACCGAGTTTGGTGTACGCGTTGACGACCAATTTCCTACCGTCGACGGTTTAGAGAACCGCCCCTGTGTCGCTGCCAAGTGGATAGCGATTCCTGTAGGTACTTCGATGTGCGATCTACCCTCTGAGGTTGTTGTGTCTTCAATTTCCAAGACTGACCTTTTCGGTTTATCCTTCGAGGTTGGAGGCAAGGCTGGTATCTTCCCCAGCCGAAGGGTATCTCCAAGGCCCTGGGAGTATCGAGCAAGCCCATTGTAGTCTACCTTTCGGTTAGTGACCAGGTAGTTTCGTACCTGGGAACGGATCGCTTGGTCGACATTGTGGGAAAATAGCGACTTTAACCTAGAGGTAGTGAACACATTACCACAACGGGTTGCCAGATTCCACAGCGCGAGCGAAAACTCCGATTCCGTTTGCCCAGACCTTTGATGGTAGGCGAGGACTTCCGAATAAGCCTCTTGGATAACCTCATCGGTGGCATATGTTTCCAGAAGAAAATTGACCACCTCTGGGTATGACTCCAACATCTCTGTGCCATCCTCATCCATCGCTGAGGTATTGCCGCGGAGCCTACCCTGCAGCAAGTAGTATGCTTTGTCTTTCAGGTAAAACTGAAATAGCCACTTAGCAGCGCCCTCGGAAAACCCATTTTGGTCACATGCAATCTTGAACTTCTGTAGAAACTAAATCACCGCAATAAGATCCGTACCTGTGAAGGTGGTGCCACCCATTTGGAAGCTGAGCTTCTTGTGGTGCTTAGTAATCTTCTGAGCAACCTCTTTGGTATATTCAGAAAACTTGTTCATCAACCGATAAGTCCTGTAATCAACCGCTTTGGTGAACATATCGTTCAACGGTTGGGGCACCTCCAGGTCCATTTCGGTGTCCGTCTCAGAGTCGGGCGACTCATTGTATCGCTTTTTATCCTTTAGGGTCTTTTTCGACTACTTCTTCGTCGACCTGTTCGGTTTCTTCTTCTTTTTACTTTTACGGTCATCATCCGACGATGAACTCGTATCGGAACTGGAGTCTGACGAGTCGGGGTCTGAATCATCCTCTCGATTCTTTCCCCTCTTCGTCCTCCGCTTCTTCCCTTTTCGATTTCTTCGTCGCTCATCCAACGAGTCAGACGATTCGTCCTTGGGACCACCTCCATGGGTATCCTTTTGAACGAAACCTGTAATTGGTGGCAGATAGATGTCTTGAGGATCTACCTTCCCCGGGACCTCATAACTCTGACTTGGACCTTGTAGGTACTCCCTATCAATAGGTAAGTGTTTGGAATGGGTGGAATGAACCATTTGAAACCCTTGTAATAGGCGCTTTTGCGATGTTCAACTGTGTAAGTCGGGATTCTGCGAATCCCTCGGAAACCCAAAGGTCCTGCACAGCGCGGTAAACATGCTCCCTAGCATCTGTAAAGAGATACTGTTTCACCATCTCAGGTATCCTTTCCGATAGCTCTTGAGCTGCTCGGTCAACCACAATACGGGTAAATGCATCGACGTCCATTGAGTGCGGAACCATCCGGGTATCCGACTTCTCCTTTAAGGTTAATGCATCCTCGACCGCGAGGGTGACGAGCGCTTTCGCTCGCTCTTAGAGCTGAGGCCAAAGCTCCTCCGCTGCAACCTCAATTAGTAATTCCCTTTGAGGTTCCGTTGCCATAGGCGGCGGACCATGTTTCTTTACGGTTTTGTCCCGAGGGTGCCGGAGCAGCTCCTCGGGGTTTTCCAGAATCGGTTGAGCCGATGAGGCTCCTTTAGGACCATTATGGCTTGGCGGGGCGCTCGCACCACGCGTATTCCTTTTAGGTCGTTCCATTTTTGACCAATAGTGGTATCCTGTATTGCTTTGCGGGATTTCCTGAAACCAAATAGGTGTACGAGCGTCCAATCCTTCTCGGAATCTCGTGTGAACCGTTAAGGTACGACGAAACCTAAACCTACTTTCTAAGTCGGGAGACCAAAATGTCGTACAATCACCTCTGGGGTATGCTACTGTCTTGTCTCGGGAGCGTAGTGACGCTCAACCGTAGGGACCGTGTTGACGCTAAACCTTAGAAGGTAGACGTAATAAACCTCGATGGTAACAAGGCACCGCGAAAACCCGCAGGGGCAAACGGCGGGGCAACTAGCCTATACCGTGTAGGTGTACGATGGTAGACGTCGACGCGCAGGAAAGCCTGTGTGGTAGTTGAGAAACGATGAACCAAAAGGTATAGTCGTGACCCAAGTGGTCCCTGTCATTATCAGATTAGGATGGGGGAGGTGCAGTTCCCTATATGCAGTGGACTGTACTCTCCAGATCACCCGGGAGGTGCCAGCAAGGCACGGTCTCTGACCTAGTGTCAGAGACCTGGCCAGCACTGGCTACAGTGCCAGGTGGCCACTCCACTACTGTACTAAAATGAATATAATTACAATTACAATTACTAACAATTACTTAACCAGAAGGTACATGTCATCACTACACGTGGCTGACAACACCTAGATGGTAGCCTGCCCGGAGCTGCATGGCCGACGATCCCTCGCACCCATCACTCACAGGTTCAGTGCAGTATATTGGCAACCTCAAAGGTCAGACCTTCTGCCACTATACGACACATAAACCAGGATGGTTAGCAGTGGAAGAACTTGAGCCACACCAGCACGCTGGTGTGACTGCTGTTGTTCTTCATTGTAGACAACATTTTTCAAGATTAAAAAGTAAAGTTACAATCTACATAAGTATGGATTGCATCTCGACGTTATAAAGATGTTACAGTCTCGCGGGTCTCTCATCTCCCTTCCTGTGGCTTTAACAATATTCATGTAGTTCGTTACCAGGTACATGTATACACCTGTACCTGACCATTGTCTAAATAGGGCCGCATGTCGGTACCATTTTCGGTTGCATGTAAGAAAATGCCCTAGTATAACCTCTACGAGAAACTTTTTACGACGGCAGCCGAGAGAAGCAGCGTCTCAGATTCATGTTTTGCGACAAAGAATGTAATCCCCTCCGTTTGTGCGTTCCCTCTCTTGTCCTCCTCGATCCTGGTCTTTTTACCTCATTTTAATGCAAGTAAACTCATCGGTTTCTTACGTGTATGTTCTAGACTCATGAGTTTTTTGCATTCTACCGTTCTCCGACCACACAGCTTCCACCTCTTCCAGGCTTTGTCCGCATCTCCAGCTGACGCCTTTTATCGTGTCTCCGGTGATAGTTGAGCTCCCCAATCCCGTTAGCCATGTGGTCATTTGCATTCGGAGCAATTCGCTTTCAAATGCACTTTCAATTCTTTTTATCTTTTCTACCTCTGCCATCTTGCCTTGCTCCTCTCTTTGTTGTGGTCCCATTATCAATTCCATACGACCTCCTGTTCTTGCGTTGTGCATGCGCGTACAAAATGGCTCTGCACATGCCCTACCTGGCAGTCATTTGCATTCTGGAATCTCACAACCACATACCATATCTACATATCGCTATGATAGAAAGTACTAGTTCTCAGACAAAATTATAAATTAAAAACCAGTACCAATATTGTATAGACGTAGGATTTTTTACGACATATCTGACAAAGGACTTCAGTAAACTAATCGATGGGAGGAATGATCCAGATATTCTGTGTGCTATCTACAAGATTCTTTTTTTGCCCAGAGAGATGGCATCTTATTGTATTCTTTGACAATGGCTAGTGACACATGATTTTGAACGGAAGAAAGTTTGTTCAACGCGTTTAGTTCATGGTTCTCCGGTAATGAAGGGGGTTCGATTTGGAAATAGTGATAGATGTTTTGAAGACTTGGGTCTATCTTCGGACAAAACTCGTTCATGCACCGATGTGACTGTGTGCAATGTACACTGCGCGTTGCAAGAAACATCTTGATGCTCCTGCCGCATATTCTTTGGCGTTTGAAACGGTTGTTCCACAAGACCGACAATTGTGAGTCTGTTGATTTACATTACTCAGTGACGAATACTGCTGAATGTGTTGACTATTTTTCTAAGCTATCCTGTTTGTTGCTGTTGGTATTGGTCAGCGGTAATAAATGGTACAATGGAGTTCGTATTTGTTGGTTAGTTGACGGACTTCTCCGTCCCCCGATCAAAATTTCGCGATATCTCGCCAACGGGTATCGTAGCAAACAAACATTATGGTCATGAACTCGCTCCTTGTATGCCCTGGATAGCGTTTTGTTATGCAGGACGTACGTTTACAAGATTAAATAGTGACTGACAGGTATAATGTGGGGGATGTGCTCCGGGCTCGTTATGCGAAACTACTCTGGAGCCTTCGCTACTTCACAAGGCAGCCAATCTACCTCCAATTTGAATTTGATCTGAATCATTCTGAGTTTTTCTGTGAGGCAGTGGGGCTATTGGTAAACATTTAGATGGTCTTGTTTGAATTCCAGTCGGTTCAAAAGAGCTGCTTGTGTATCTACGACGTTCTTCATGCAGTAATCGCAATCTTACAGTTCGTAGGTCATCACTAGAGGCAGCCCTCACCGCGGATAGAGCATTCCTTTTACGTAAAGCAGTAGTAAATGAGACGGACATCCGCGGCGTTTTGGTGGGCCTGGGACGTTCAGATATAAGAGTTTGAGCGTTTCTTTTTTCGGAGCTTCGTTTAGAGTCCCTCAAATTGCGCTTTTGCGTTCTCGAGTATCGCGTTATTCTCTTCTTTCTACAACGAGAACAAAAAGGACGTGAAATCTGCTTCTTTGGTGGGCGATGGGAACTGGAGAAATCTTTGATATTTCGTTCCAACTGCGAAAGGCTAGTCTCGAAAACTTCACAAAAGCAGCACATGTCCTTTTTCTCCTCTGATATGAATGGTGAAAAATACAATTAATCCTCTTTTTCTTTTGCGACACTTCCTGTCTCCTTGGACGTATTCAAGCCTTCGAATTGCATCAAATACTTCTTTCGCGTTGTTGGAGTTAGATTCTTTGGACGCTGGATGTAGTAGGAGTTGATCGCAATGTGTCCAATTAAAGAATCTGAAAACGGTGAGTGTGTCCTGGAGAACAAGTTGAGCTCGTTTTTAGATGCTTCTAGCAAATTCTTTAATAAAAAAAAGTGCTTTTGTCTTGCTGTAGATCGATCTCAGATCATTGCAATTTGAACAATGCAGTATACCCATACAACAGCCCCCACTGGTAGACATCTTACTTGGTCGCGAAGCAAGACGAACTTTGGCTTGTGCTGGTTGGAGTTCGGCACCACCCTGACCACACAGATCATCGTATTCCTTGTAGTGCCCTTCCTCGCTTAGCACTGGGAATGGGACTGGGTGTAGCCCATAGAGAACGTAAGTGAAAAGACGGTCTGCTTTGCAACATAAATGGCATGAAACCGCGCAAGGGCGGGTTCCTCCTTTCGCAAGTCGTTTTCTGAGATGAAAACTATATCTGTTGCTTTCAATCTTGTGGGCATTCAGAAAGGCTTCAACATCAGATCCCTCCACGACCGAAGCCTGTATCTACCCAGCGTCTAGCCCATCATTAACTTCGCTCTTTAGAAACTGTATGATATTTTCGTATTCAGAGGGTTTTGCACTCGGCATAACGCTCCATCTTTCGTTCACATTCGCATTGAGGCGTTTTACACATTCTTCCATTGCCTGGATCACTGGAGCTAGTGACACAGCGATGATGGAAGGGACGTCAATGTCATTTGCGATGACATCACGGTGTGTCTGAAGCCCTCTTATACCTCGCCTGCTGTTTGCGGACAGGATGATAGATTCAAACCAACTCGCATGATCCGTCGGAATCTCTGACAAAATTCTTGTGCACATCCTTGAAAATGAAGCTGCTTCCCATGCAATATTCAGGTCCGCCATTCGTCTTTCTTCATGGTTAACCCACCAATCCCCGCGGGCAGTTCGCACGCAGGGGACCTCATGAAGGTCAAGTTAGACCATTAACAAAAAAAAAGTTGCACAGAATAAAGGTTGGTTCTGTTTTCTGATCCATCGCCAGAGGTGACAACGATAACCGGAGAAATACAATCATTTCGATAACGATGCCGCAGAGAGTTTTCTGAGTCTACTGCGCGGCGTAGCGGGTTGGACGATTTAAATACGGCATTTTTGATGTTCAAATAGGATGCTTTTCTCATGAATGAACCAGATCGTTGTAAAGGGATTCAATAAACAAAGTAATAGAAGGTGTCAATTTCCTATCTGAGAAGTCATGATCCGCTGCACGAACGCTATTCATAGAAGAACTATTTGTTTTCATAGCATTCGAAGGTTCAGATATGCAAATTAATGCCTTTCTTTGTCGTTGGACGGCTGCTATCGGTATTCCCGACACACCAACTTTGACGCTGCATTTTCATTTACAGAATTAATTGCGGCGAGAACTTTGGAAGCCAAAAGGTGGACCCAATATCGAATATACTTCCGTAGGGCCCTGTTGCAATGACAATTTTCGTGTGCTTTTTGTATTTTCATTGTTTGAACAGCTCGATGGAAGCCAAGCATGCCAGGAAACGTCGCAGTACTAATGTCGTCAGCACGCGGAGGTTGGAATTGTAGACGTAACCACAGTAGCGAAGGAAACATGTAGTCGCTATTAAACTTCAGACCTAACACCGACTCAGCATGAACCGTAATACTGTTCATTGGATCTGGAAGTAAAAAAGCAGGTGGCATATACATTCGCGCTCTCTGACCGTCCGTCCCAAGGCGCTAATCAATTAGGCACCAGTGAAGGTAATGGAGTGGTTGAGGTAGTCTGTAGCGGCAGAGAGGAATGTTTTCAGTAGCGGCCCTTTCTTTTTGCTGTTGAAGATCCGCAAGTTCCGCAAGTGCTGAGTGAGCTTCATGGTTGGCATATCGTCACAAAAAGCTGTTTGAGAAGTATAGCTCAATATTGCCGGAAGGGCTTTTGCGACTCGAAGGTCATCCCATCACTTCGTCTTTGACTTGAAAACCCAAATGCTTCCACCAGTGCGGTTACTGACGAAGTTTTTAGAGTTTCTTTCGAACAGCCCATTTCCCCGATACATTTAGAGTAAATCCTTGTTTGATATCGTGAAAGAAAACGTTTGACATGAGTAGATATGGACCGTACTGCTGCGATTTGTCGCGAGTGTGATAGAGCGTCGGCAATATCCGGAACTTTCCAAGGTGAAGTAGCGTTCCAACAGGTCTCGGTACAGTTTCCGCAAAGAATCCAATTTCAAATGGAAGTCCATTTGTAACAATATTCCTTCTCGTTTTGGATCTAGCATACCGGATTGTGGCGGCAGCTGCATACCACTTTGACGTTACACCATTCTTCCGTAAAGACCAAATGCCAGATTCTGATACAGCGTGATCGTCAAATCCAACAATTATCAGACGATACATTGCTGCTGACGAAAGCAAATTGTGCAGAGGAGTCATATCGTGGTAATATTTGCATTGTTAACCTTTAAACGCATCAGTAACCCCTGTTTTGACCCTTCTTACTTCGGTAGGACCTGAAATAACAGGTTTAAATGTTGTCAAAGAAGATTGTTGGTTCTTATGCCGGCGTATCAAAGCGTTACGCGCAGTGAAACTGACATAATCCAAGTACACGAGGACATTGTCAATGAGAGCTTGCAACCGAGTTCCTGGTTTTCAACGCAGTAGCCTTTCTGTTAGGTAAAAAAATTATGCTCAACAATGTCTCGAGAGAGTTTTAAAGATATGTGATAATACTGGGTATATCTTCAACAGAAAGTTTAGGGGAAGTTTTTTTCTGTATATTCCACTTTCGAAAAATACACTGATCAATGAAGATTCCAATAAACTTGCGGAACGTCTTGCAATATGTGAGCAAAGTCTTGCGACTTTCAATAGTATTTCAATGCCCATCTATTTTTCAAATGAGGTTGCAGAAATACCCAAAAACCCAATGCCGGTCTAAGAACAGAACGATGACAGTCCGTGAGCTTTGAAGAAATTTTGGCCTTTTTTTAAATGATCAGTTTTTAGATGATATGCTGGGATCCAGTGCAGTCTCATTTACCTATTAGGCCAGCATTGCGTGCCCGTCTCTCTTCCCCTTCCCCATTATCTTTCCCCTTCATAAAGAGGTGCTCATCGTTGCAAAAGCAGTTTTTAGATCACAAACCGTCTTTTAATTGAGGTTGTTGAGTTACTTTACCACCACTCCACTCCAAAACTTTTTTGTCTGTTTAATATGACTGGGGTATAATAATATTCAAGTTAGACACTTTCAATCTAGTTCGCTTGAGTAACACCGAAGACATCAGATTTTGGCGTTTCTTAACTACCTCTCAGCGTTTATGTCGGTTTCGATGAGTCTACAATGGTCTTTGGTAATTATCAGTACGGTCTAAGGAGGATCCAGGAGAGAAAATGGTCTAGATGTGGTGCGAGTTACATTTGACATCTCTGTTGATTGAATGCGGCACACTTTCACTCCAAGGAAACTAAAGATGCCCGGGTATAGCATAGTTGAGCTTCCTTTACCATACAGTACTTAAAACACTAGCAGCCCCTTTTTTACTGCATTTTGATCACTTTAGATTCTATGAAGAGCAAACAAGGGATTTAGCGATTCTGAAAAGTACGAATCGCGCATCAGCCATTAAGAGTCCTGACCTCTTTGAAGGGTGTTTACAAGACGCTGTTTGAACACTGTTACTAAAGAGAAATACATTTAACAACAGTAAGTTGAGAACAGGCCGTTTTGGACGTGCTATTCCGATGTTTGCATTCAATCTCTTCCATTTTTTTCCAACCTTTACATAGGTAATATAAAGATAATTTCTTGGGTATAAATCAAAACGGTAGCGGTGATGTAAAGCCTGTTGGTTCGAGGGAGCGCACAACGAGCTCAACCTTGGACTGAGATTGAGGGTACCTTTAAGGTGTGGAAGCACCAGCCACTGATTAATGCAACTGAAACTGTAGGCATACTAAGACCACGTTACTAAACGGTGATTAACAGCGCCCGCTGGTCCAGAAACCCGTAAAGACACTATACTTGCCATTTGATCGACTATAGAATCCATGAGGGGCAACAGTTGTCTAGTAGGTGCTAATATTTACAATTGTGACAAGAGAAAGCGGCCTTCGGCCGCAGGCGGCGCTGTGCGCCGCGGTCGTTCTGCTCGACTATTTCGTTTCTATGAAGCTTATTATACTATGCTTGAGCTTTTAGTAGCGTTTTTAGCTCCAAGCGTAGCCTTTTGCAGAGATATAAGGCCAAACTTGCTGAAGATTCTATTATTGACAGTGTCGACGTACAATGATAGATCATAGCAGGTCATCGGCTACTAGGAGCGCTGTACCGTTTAGAATTAGCTGGTGCACGATATATTAAAGATATATCGTGAAACGAGCTCTGAAATGTATGGTGAGCTTGGTTATGGACATTTTATTATAAAAGCAATGGGGCAGTTGTAGCATATTATGCCGTTCAGACTGCCTCCGAAACTGTAACTTGCAGTGTCGACGTACAGGCACGGACTCAGCAACTTGACTGCCGCTGGCGGCGCTGCGCGCCTTAGCAGCGGCCGCGGCACGCACATATTTCCGTTTGAACGGCCGCCAATACTATTACTTGCAGTGTAGACTTAAAGTGACGGACTATGCAACTTGACGGCCGCTAGCGACGTACAGGCAAGTACTTTGCAACTTGACGGCCGCTGCTAAGGCGCTGTGCGCCTTAGCAGCGGCCGCGGCACGCACAGTGGCGCCGGATATCTCTTTGTAGCGCGAGAATGCATTGGTTTTAAACTATCTTGGTGATTTGGCTTTTTATGGCTCCGTGCGTCTCTAATCCGGAATGGGAAAAAGTTTGAAGATCAAAACAGGTTTACACGCAAACAAATAGAAAAGCATAACATTTTTTTGGCTGAGTGTTTGAGCACTGATGCATATCTACGTAGTGGGGTGAGGATTGAAAAACTCTATAGCCTCAGGAAGCACTGGATTGATTAGTGGAACTGGCATCGGATGTATCGTCTGTGGATTGTCAGGCGTAAGGCTAGATTCGTGCAGTAACAACACATGCTCGTTCCTTCGCACTCGTGACAGCGCCACATACAGCTGACCTGCACAGAAGAAATTTGATCGCACATCAACAACTAAACCGTTCAGAGTTTTTCCCTGTCCTTTGTGAACAGTTGCTGCAAATGAAAGTCGAATGGGGAACTGTCTTCGAATCATAGGAATGTCTGCAAAGGAAAACTCAAAACCAATGCGATGCAGCACTTGTGACTCGATTACTTGACCGTTTTCGTTGAACCTTGCCACATGCATCGTAAACTGATCCACACGAACTACGACAAACATTTTTCCATTTACCAACACTGGATTCAGAACGTTTCGAATAACCATCACAGGAACACCAATTTTGAGGCACAGGTTGTGTGGAGGGATACCAGTAAAAGCATATTCATAGGCAAACTCAGGCACAATAGCGTCCGAAATATCCGACTCGGCAGTCTGCGCTCGAAGTGGCTGTACTGTAGTTGCAGATTGCAAAGTGATTTGCTCACCCGGAAAAAGATTCAGGGCCGCAGTATTGTGTTCATCCACCAAATGATTTGTGGATGCAATTATCATTTTGCTGAGATCTACATCTTCTTTGCGCCGCGTCGTGACCCACTTCCACACAAACGTATATGCGGTTTGCATCACTACAGTAGACTGCAGTGGAGGTGGTATAGTACTCGAGATGGTGTTGCGCGCAACGGCACGCAAAAAAGCCGCAAACCCCGGATCATCTTCTTGGCGAACTTGTTCTGTGAGATAAAGAACTTGCATAGAGGAATCTGTCCAGAGATTGCTTTTCCATGGCAGCTCGTTCAAAATGTTTGTATACACTCTTCGAACGTTCCCACCCGCCTCAGGCTCCATGTACGACTGAGGCACAACAGGTAGCAACTGTGAGTAGTCGCCGGCGAACACTATAGACAGTCCACCGAAACATGGCGGTTGCGTTTGTGTTTGAGAACTTCGCAAGTGTTTGAGTAGCACGTCCATGAGCTCAAACAACCTTCTGGAGAGCATCGAAACCTCGTCAAGTACGAGTAGCTGTAGATTGCGCAAAAGTTCCGCTCGTTGAGACCGAGGACCGTACTTGGACAACAGTGAAAGTTGTGTAGTAGTACTGTCTTTATCTCCCACACCCAAATCAAGCAGACTGTGCAATGTGCGACCTCCCTCGTAAAGGGATGCAGCGATTCCCGTTGTAGCTGTCAATTCAACTAGCATTCCTTTTGATTCACATATATCCCGCAATAAATTCAACATATACGTCTTTCCAGTGCCTGCAGATCCTTGTATAAAGAAAACGTTTCCAGGAGTGGTCAGACGATCTTGATCGGATTGCTGTCGGAGTTCTAAAGCATTCACAATCGTATCAAGGACGTGTTTTTGTGTTGGTTTCAATGTATTATACCTGGATTGCAGTGTGCTTGCATTTCGCACCACTGTTAATTGGCGAGTGACTACTGCACGATCAGTCTCAGTTTGTTCCTCATTTTGCTGGATATATTGAACAAAGAAGCTATGCTCACGGAGCAAACGACCTCCATGGTGGTCAGATATGCTAATAATTCGTCGATACATTTCCAGCTTTCGCTGTTGTTCATCACCGTCGAGAATATCGCTGCACAGCGCCTCCCAGTGATCAACAACCATTTTCTCTGCATCTGCACCTTGCTGATACAGCGTAACTACCAACCGCCGCAGTTCAGATGAAGTGCTGTATATTTGAACTGCCTCTTCAAACGCAATGGCAAACTCGGTACCGTCACTGAGCAGCCCGCTTGCGATCGCTGCTTCCCGAAATGTGGAAAGCTGCTGTCCGTCATTGGTCCTCGCATCTTCGTAAGAACTTGAGGCGCGATTCATAAGTAATAAACGCAGTGAAAAAAGCTCTATTTCGGCAGGAACGACGGCTCGAATTCTGGCGACGCACTGATTCTCTTCTGACCTCTCCACGACATACATCGACGGATCACAATCGTCTCTCGGCACTTGAGTACTGTCTCCATCAAACTGATTGAGTACACTAGTTGGAAGGGTTCGATACAGGCGCACCTTTTCATAGTAGGAGTGGTAATCAAGACTGGCATATGTCTCAGGTCTCTGAAAGTACCGTTCCAGTGTTGATGGCTGTGAAGCCGTGTGAATGTCATTAGGGCTGCGAAGAACAAAAGTTCTCTCTCCCTCCAAATGTATTGCAAGTCGCTCCACAGTGGGCAGAATGGAGACGTGACGAATCTCAAAGATTCGCCAAGCAGCATTCACGGCACCCAACACACGTGCCCGCATGTAGGCACGGATTTCATTCTGCACCACAGCTGGTTGTTGGGTATCTGTACCCGATTCATTCTGGTTGCTAACATTCAGAGCAACTTCTTGTGCTTTGGGCTGCTTAAAAGCATACTTCATGAGGTACGCTACCGCTCCTCCACCCTGCGTGCGCTCTACATTGATGTGTGAGCGGTACTTCTTAGTGAGTATAGGATTGTATGGCACGATTTTGAGATCTTCTTCATTTCTTCTTCGGTAAACAACACGGTTTGTTCCTTCTTCGATGTATGTTTCTTGGACAATCATTGTGCTATCGTACCCAAATCGGCAACAACCTGCACGATTACGACAATATGAAGAGTGGCGGTGGCGGTGCATAGATAAAACGAGGGCGCGCAGTTCGTCATCTTCCCCTGGACTTGGTACTTCGGCTCGAATCAGACTGTCAATGGCATCTACTTCTTCTATTACACCTCCTTCTAACCATAGCAGGATGTGATGGTGCGGTACGTTTCGTTCTTGAAACTCCAGCTTTGCTGCAAGTCCCAAGCACTTGGACCCAAATAACTGTTCTGAATTCTTTCCGAGGTCTTTCACAATATCGTTGATGTACTGGTTGTAAACTCTGGCAATCAAGTCTGAGCGGTCAGACGGGCGTGGACGATTAGCTGATGCTGTGAAAGCACTCCGATGAGTCGTATCCATGCCTAAACGCTTCACATCCGCTCGCCATACGTTCATTGTGACGGTGATGAATAGCGAAGGGGATCCTTTTCTTGCCACAATCGCTTGCACATCCTGTCGTTTACTTTTCCAGTACTTACAAGAGCTCACTGAGTCATCAGGAAGCAAAATGCGTCCCATAAGCCTAAATTGCGCGTCAGTCATTCCGCCAGTCGATTGATTTTGCGCTTGAACGATTTCCGTCTCTTGAACTATGCGTGCTTGCTGCTCCCGTTCTAGGTATTGAAGTCGCATGTCTTCAATGTTCGTTTGTGTGCGAAGCAACCACATTTGCATTAATGGACCACTATTAAGCAAAAAGTTATCTGAATACAGTCGACGCTTTGCATTTTGTGCCCAAGTAAGCTTCTGAAGATTCCACTGATCGAAACCGAGGCCTAAGCTTTCTTGCGTACCATTTCGTGCTTGCAGATACAAACGCAGATCAAACGGTTTATGCTCGTCGCCATACGGGTACAGAAGGGGAAATGTACCTTTCTCTGCTAGCATAGAAGACGGTTTCAGCAATTTATACCGCACTCGGGGGTTGCTGTTTGAGTTTACTGCAGCCCCTGCTTGCTCCGTGTCGCCTGTGATAGCTGCGTGTTCTTCCGTAACTGTGCCCTCAGTCAACTGAGGCACCTGGGCCTCGACATGATACAGACCACCTGGATCGACTACGAAGGTTCTTATCATGGATGGTCCAGCTCCAGGAGCATCTTCGGACATCGGACCTGCACCTACGTTGTCACCAGACACTGTTGCAGTTCTGGTGCCCTCATATCCGCGCACTATCACTCCCTCGTTCGCAGCTTGCGAGCTTACGTCAACCGTATTTTCTTCTTGTGCCTGCATTTGCTCCGTTGTCAGCATCGCTCGATACCGCTCTCGCACCACATCAGGTTTGGGCTGAATCACCTCGTATAGTCTCGGAACCATGTGTTTCACGTTGATGTCTTGGATAAACGCTCGCAGGTTTGCTCGTGTATAGTGAGCAGGATCCAGAGAAGGAGGCCCTGCGCCCCAAAGAAAACTATACTGCGTGCTGCTCTGTCTGTGTGCCGGGAGAGCGAGTGCTGTAGTTCCTTCTAGTCTGAGAAACGAAGGGCCACATCCTGTGACATAGGACATGTCCATAAACGCTTGAGTGGTGGCAAAAAGCGTATTCAAGTTTAAGGAGTTCGAGTGGAATGCTCTTGAACGGTATATGCTTCGTATTTCTTCATTAGTATGGCGTCTACGAAATGTGACCCCCCATCCTGAACTTCGTTTCATGCCACAACAGACTCCATGTACCTCTTTTCCTGAAAGCACACATCCACACCACTTGCAACTATGAACTCGTAACGTCCAGTCTTCGTACGGACACCAACCATAGGTGTGTGAAAACTCACCGCATCTTCTGAATCTGCGGGTTCCTACGGTGGACAACGTCTCAAACTCAGGAATGTTTGCACGAGTGGCTGGATCAATCCATGCTTGAGCAGCATCGGAATCCCATGCGTAGTAAACGCGATACAATCCACGATCTGGACGTCCGGCAAGCAGCATGACGGTCGAATCAAGCTCTTGGAGCGATTGTTGTTCTTCTGAATGAATAGCAAAAGTAGGAACCTGCTGACGCTCTGACTCAGCGGATGGTGCGGGAGCTGGAGTGATTTCACCTTCTTCAACTTCCATCGGAGCAGGCATCTCTTCTTCGACATTAGCCCGAGGATGGTTTTCAGTGGTTCTCGTGGTACTTGGAAGTGATCCACCGATGATTGGAGCTGTAATGATTTCATCTTCGTTCAAATCCGCAACGACGACTGGATTTTGCACATGCTGACCAGTTTCGTTTACTTGTACTTCATCTGGAGCATCTTCGACAGTAACCGTTACTCTTTCGGGTCCTTCCACTCCTGCGATTGTCGCGCCTCTGTTTTCTCCAGAACCTCTTCTTCTTCGTCTCCATCTCACGCCTCCATAGTTTTGTCTCTCTTCTTCTTTATTCATTTTATTTTGAGCTTGTGCTAGCTCTTCGAATCTACGACAAAGTTTATGTAATATAAAAAACAAACACAACGAAACCGTGTGAAGAAAAATGTTTGATCTTTGGTTGCAGTTTGTTGCTTTGCACCCACCGGGGCTGGTTGCATGCAGCCGTCTTAATTAAAAAAAAAAGCTGCAAGACTTATATCACCCAATGCAACTCATGCGCAGCACAGGGACTCTCGACACACTTCTGTTGAAAAGAGACGGACGAAGTGTGCCCAGCCGGTTTTCAAGCCGTATGCCGTTTAACCCGCGTCTGGTTTTTGGGATGGGTTTGCTATTACTCACGGCAATACTCCCTGACACGCAGTGGAGCAAGCGCTTTCCAGATCCCCAGAGGTACGACACGGCGGCCGCCCCAAACCCTGCACAACAAGGTCTGCTGGTATAAGGTCTGGGAAACCCTCAAGACTTCCTGAATCGCCGTCAAACGATCACTTTACCACGCAGCACCTGACTTTTCCCAGATCCGTGGTACTCAGTGGGTTACTACGATGGCGGCCTGCACACGAGCTCGGCCTTGCCTAGGTCCCAGGGCAGTCACAGCACTCAGTCTCTTGTCATAGAGTGCTGTGGCCCATGCCTGAAATTTGGAGGTTTTTTTTGTGGTTCGGGTCAAGAGCCGAGTTGTCTGACCCGGTTCATCAGTGCACCATATATGCTTTTTTGGAGCCTGAGGGTCGGAGGTGTAACGTATTCTGATTGGTCGGCACTTGGGCGGCGCACGGCACTGTAGCAAAGTGCACTCGATAATTATTGGGTGGGAGTGCATTTGTGTGCCACGGGTCAGACGTGTAGGGAGATTTGGCGCGAAGGGCCCCCCCCTCATAACGTATTCTGATTGGTCGGCACTTGGACGGCGCACGGCACTGTAGCAAAGTGCACTCGATAATTATTGGGTGGGAGTTCATTTGCGTGCCACGGGTCAGACGTGTAGGGAGAGTTGGCGCGAAGGGGATCCCCCTCATACTGATGACAATCATTACTAGGCAGATCAGGTGGCCATGCTTGGTAAAGATACATATCTCGCCGGCCACCCAACCTACGGTGGCGCTCTTCGGCACGTGGCCACAGAGAAATGCACTTGAAGTGCGCCTCCCTATCTACTTAATCCTATCTAACTAATACTAAATAAGCGAAAAGCCATACTAATTGCAAACAAAACCACTGTAGTACACGGCACATCCCGGCAACCATCCAGGTCTAAAACGTTACATCATTACCCTCTAGGTGTAGCTCACTATACTGCACTTTTGAATTTTGGGATGTGCGGTTCATCATTTCTTTGAAGCTGTTGCAACGTTCTTGTAAATCTTTAGTGGGTTGCAAATGACGTTCCAGACTTTTTAGTCGTTCTGAAATCGGTACAGAATACGATTTTCTGCACGCAAAAGGG
The DNA here is from genome assembly GCA_030374765.1 of Agarophyton chilense. Taxonomy (NCBI): domain Eukaryota; phylum Rhodophyta; class Florideophyceae; order Gracilariales; family Gracilariaceae; genus Agarophyton; species Agarophyton chilense. Next base: position 157,803 of record JARGXX010000099.1, read on the forward strand.
TTTGGCAATAACGGCCTATCTACATTTGACCTTTTCTGAACTTTTTTTTCGATATAAATACCTTGTTAGTGGGTTGCCGTCGGTTATCAGGACTACATGACTGGCATGGCCCGTTTCTAGAAAATTAAAACGAGTCTTTACCGAAATTCTATGCAGCCCTGTCTATCCTCCCAGCTACCTCTGGATGTTGCGACATTTGGGAATCCGCATGGACATTTTAAACACTCTTATTTACCCTGCTCGTGGGGTGCAAAAAAAGTCGTCCAAAGGACGGACCAGAAATAGATAGTTGAACATGGGGAGGCTGGCAGATGGGTGGCATTATCTCAGCGGGGATACTCGAAATGGCACATTTCAAGAACGACTGGAACCGCACTGTATTCATGGTATGAAAACCATTTCCGAATATTTTGTGAAGCTCACTGTGAGTAGAAGTCCCTGTCACTCTCTCTCTGTTTACTTCGCTATCGTCGTCGTATCTCTTATGTACTGTTCTCCTGACTGTAATGCTGTTTGACGTATCGAAAAATGTGGCGCAGCAAAAGTGGGTGATGGTGTTTGACAGTCCCCGGTTGGTACGGCACATTTTGAACTTGGTGCTGGTCTGATGTGTAGGGTATCTCGGAGATGTTTGAAGCGGTCGCTATTGAGAGGTTTGGTGAAGATGTCGGCTTTCATGTCGTCCGTCGGTATTCGGTGCAGCTGGATCATGTTGGCTCTTACGTGATGTTGCAGGAAATGATGTCGGATATCTATATATTTGTGTTGTTTTGTTGGAGCTTGGTTTGCGGCTATGAGAATGGCGGATCGGTTGTCTATGAAATGAGGTGTGGGTTGTGGTGATTCTCCCGTCGCGTCTCGCATAAGATTGTACAGCCATGTTGTGTGTCTGGTGGCGTCTGTGGCCGCTATGTACCCGGCTTCTGTCGTTGACAACGCGACGATGTTCTGCTTTCGAGATGTCCACGATATTGGAGTGTCGTTTATACAATGTACCGTTCCGGTAATGGACTTCCTGTTCTTCTCGTTGGCAAAATCCGCATCGCTGTATGCCTTAAGTAGGTGGTCAGTGCTTCTACTTTTCTTCTTGGAGGGGAACCACAGGCCTTGCGTGCGTGTACCTTTGAGGTAGCGGAGTAAGCATTTGAGTGCTTGTGCGTGGTGCTTTTGCGGGTTTGTCATGTGTTGGGAAAGTCGGTTGGTGGCGTACGCGATGTCGGGGCGGGTGCTGTCGGTAATATACCGGATTTCTCCTAGTGTTTGTCGGTATCTTGATGTGTCCGCTGATGAAAGCAGCTGCGAGGTTGGTTGTTGATCTAGGGCTTTGAGGTTGTTGTAGGGTGTCTTCGTGGGGTTACAGTGCTTCATGTTCGTTTGTTGTAAGACTGCGTCGATTGCATCCGGTTGGGAGACGTGGATTCCTGTCGTTCCTCTCGTGATTGTCCAGTTCAGAAATCTGGTTGGTGGGCCGAGTCGTTTGACTTTGTATTTCCTAAGAAGCTGTTGATATAGGTCGTCGATATGCTCCTGATCGGATGCTAATACGAGAAAGTCGTCAATGGTTGTACTGACTATCGTGTAGCCGGTGGTGGTGCGGCGTGTGTAGAGACATGGGTCATGCTCGGAGCTTTGAAAGCCTAGAGAGGTGAGAAAAGTTTGAAGTCCATGGTTGTAATAGTATGCTTCGGGTGGAGAGCCATAGAGATTTCCGACTAGTTGTCCGTAGGTGCTTGGGTGTCGAAATGTGCCGTTGAATTTTGGCATCTGTTTAACATAGATGGGCCGTGTGTGCTGATAATTTTCGTGAAGATATGCCGATTTGATGTCAAAGTGCTCCATTGGCATCTTGTGAGTGGCGTGAAGAGCAATAAGTATGCGTTGTGTGGTTCTGTCAGCAGTATATGTTGTGGTGTGCTTTGCGTCGTAGTGGAGTCCTGGTTTCATCAAGTCTCCTCTGAGGTTACAACGTGCTTTTCTTTGAATAATGTGACCCTCTGCGGATCTCTGTAAAGCATCATGAGGGGGATGACCGATTCGGGTGGTGGTTTGAACTCGTTGGGTAGCCATTTGATGCTTTGATGGTTGTCGAGATTTTGAAGTTCCTGATCATGTGCGTGTTGCCATAGATCTGCGTCTGGGTATTTTCTGGCTTGGGGAAGGTTGGCGGGTGGAGGCGTGTTGATGCTTATTGTTGTGGGTGTGGGATGTTAGTGTGCCGATCTGGTTTTGAATGCTGTGGACGTGGTGGAAGTGGGGTCTGTTTTCGCATGGTATGGGTGGAAATCCATTGCCCTGATTGGGTGGTATGTGTTGGTTCTAAGGTTGAGGATCATGATGTGGTCTAGCGACAGGGCGTACATGTATCGCGCTGGTTCTGCTCTTGTCTCGAGCTTCTTTTTGGGTGCGTAAGCCGGTATTGTCCCGAGTTGACCGAATGTAAATATGCGCTGGAGTGTGGGTGTTGTGTTGTACCACAATTTGTAAGGTGATGTATTGGTCGTTGTGTGATGTAGTAGGTTGTACTTGAAGATGGTGTCTCTGGCTGCGTCCTCCCAGTAGTCTTCGTCTAGGTCTGCTGTTTTCAGTAGTGCTCTGACTGACTCCATGATGGTTTTGTTGAGGCGTTCAGCGATGCCGTTTTCTTGTGGTTGATGCGGTGTTTGGAGGTGGTGTCGTACTTTGTGTTTCGCGTAGATGGTTTGCATCTTGTTTGAAATGTATTCTTTGGCATTGTCGCTGCGAAAGTCTTGGAGTGGGTGACCCATATGTGTACGGATATGCTGAAGCGTTGCGTCGATGTGCTGAGGTATGTCCTTTCGGTCTCTAGTGAAGTGGGCGATGGCAAACTTGCTGGCTGCGCAAAAAATTAAGAGCATATGATTATTACCATGTACGGAGGTGGGTTTGATAGGGCTGCATGTGTCCGAGCTAACATAAGCGCCTGTGGGGTAATTGTGCTACTTGGGTTTGTGTGGGGCTGGTTGGCGTTTGGCATGGGCACATGCAGTACATGTGAGGGGGATGTCTGAAGGTATTTTTGACGGCATGGTTGGCATGAGGAGGTGTAGTGCTGTGAGTGCCAGTTTCTGTGGGTGTGCATGATTAAGGCGTATATGCCAGTCATGCGTTTGCAGCTGTATGGTGGAGGGAGTTCGGAAGTGACCGGGATTACTGAGTTTTCGTAGAGAGTTCGTTGAGTCGGCTTTGTGTGGTTTGCTAGTCGGGGGGGTGCGGAGGGTGATGGGGTTTTTGTTTTCGGGGGAGGATCTGCTGGTTTGACTAGAGGCTTTGGTGAGGTCTTCTTGGCACGTTTGGTCTTAGAGTGTTTAAATTGTATGGCACGGGCGGTGCTCGCTTGAGCTGTGTTTACAGTGGCTGCTTCGAGTGTGTACTGATCATTTTTCCATGGTGCCGTTGCGATTGTTGCGGGAGGGTTGTGTGATGTATCCATTATATAGCCGTTGTGTGGTGTGAATACTACAAGGCCGTATCGGCTTGCTAAATCCTTGACTGAGAGAAGATTGTGACGGATGTCTGGATATGTAACGGCGTGAGTTTTGAATGTCCTATTGGTGTTCGTCTTCAGTTGAAGCGTTCCACTGTGCGTGCATCGGGTCTGATGATGGGTGGCAGATTGGGTTAGGAGGGGGTTGGTCAGGGGATTCATATGGGGAAGGGAATAGCGGATGTGGGTGGGGTGCGCGCCGCTGTCAAGGACAAACGTACCAACTGTGTCTGCTTCGGGATCGGGTGTTGCGTCAGCTGTGTGGTCTGATTGGTGTTGGGATGCGGGAATGCCGGTGTACATGTGATGTGTAAGTGGTTGGGGCTGATGCTGATAGGGGTACGGTGGAGGCGCCGCTCTCGCGTGTATGTAGTTTGCTTGCGGTTTGGCGACACGGAATTTGGGTTGACCTTAGTCCCTGCATTGAGAGTCTGTGTGGTTGCATCGGATACAGAGTGCTTTGTGGTACGAGCATAGTTGGTTTGGGGGAACTCGGCGTATGGGGTAGGGGAGTTGTCTGTTGAGTGTGCGTTGGTGATATTGCGTGCGTGGGACTCCGTAGTCCCCGGTGAATCTAGAGGTGGTCTGCATTGTTGCTGGTCCTGCTTGCGCTGGTTGATATATGTAGTGCAACGCCAAGGGCGGCGGAAACACACGAAGATGTCCGAGTCTTCCTCCAAGGAGGGTAGCACGGCGACGGAGCCTCTCCGGAGTGAACACGACTAAGTCGGGGTGTAAGGCCGAGGTTCACCGGCACGCCAAGCGGGGAGAGTGCGGGATGCTAGAAGAAAGCAGACCAGGTATGAGCTGTATTCCACGGGAGTGGGCAAGTGATAAAGGGGGGACCACCCAGTGGGGGCGATCGGGGGCATGGGCCACGAGAGCCAAAAGAAATATGTAGCAAACCCAATACTGGGGCGAGAACACGGCAGTGGTATGAAAGATATACACGCTAACAGCGGTGAGTCTCCTGTTGACGCAGGGTGGATAAGTCTACCGTTAGTAACGCGGCTTCACCTCCGTAGAGTGTGGAAGACTCGCGAAAGCGGAAAAAGACTTAGAGCCAAGAACCCTGGTTGGGGAGGTTTACTGAGTGTCAGAGCGAGATCGCCCTGGCACTATATAGTGTAGACTACTGTAGAGAGCTCCCTAACCTAGTGTAATAAAGCTAAATAAATAGAGAAATATCCAGCTATGCTGTGCCAACCTGTCCTGGGCCACCCGTGGTACACGTGGGTAAGTCACACCCGAATCGGGGCCACGGCGCACGGCCGCCGGTGCACTTCGCGTACAACGCGTATACACCTGGCTACGCCAGCCCGCTAGTAGCGGTATTACTCATAGATCTCACAAGTATCGCCCGAGGCGGAAAAACAACCAAGTCCTGGGAAACGGCCCTCACGAGGGTTGCACTTCATATCCCCCTCCTGAGGCGCGAGTGCGACATCCGCGATGGTGAGCGACGCGCCGAGACGAATGCATAAGAGTGCAACCAGCTCGCTGGGATCCACTTCATCCGGTGCCAAGAAATGCAGTGCGGCAAAACTCTAGTCTCCTGGCAACAACCGTTCTCAACGTTCCATCTCAACCGAATCCGCATCCTTGCGTGCTAGTCCTCCAATTCCTCGGCATCGTCTCCCGCTTCGCCGGTCTCCTCTTCTGGTTATCCGGCCTCTTCGCTCACCGATGAGCAACCAAAACAATCAACCCAACCGTCTCCCTGCGGGGTACTTCTCCGGCTTCCGGTCCGTTCCGCTTCCGCAAAGCGCGTCATCGGCTGCGCCGCAGATTCCTATCGCGGACGCGGCTGCTGCTCCGTACGGAATGTTCCCCCCGAGAGGGTGGCCGCCATACGACATGCTTGTCGGGCGCCATCCTGGGCATCATGCGTCCGTTCTCCGGCTTGCGCCGTGGTTCCACCCAATTGCGGTGTTAAAAGAAGCGCTCATAGCGATGTAGACCGATGGAAACGGGATGCTTCCGGGCGATATTCCGGCCGTGGCGACAACTTCGTTGGATTGGCGACGCTGCGTAGCGGTTCCGGTCCACGCTGTTGCGCGCCGGGGTAGGGAAACCTCGGCTTCCGCTTATGCGGCCTTCGTCCTTCTTGGCCATCAAGGGCTTCGCCGAGCTCCTTTCGAATATCCCATCCCCGATGGTCTCGGCACCGACATTCGGCTTTACCGCACTCAAGGTGAGATTGGTTACGTCGACCGCTTGGCGGGTTTGGAAACACTCTCGTGGAGGGGCATCCCGATAGCACGGCAAAAGGCCATGTGCTGGACGCGACCGATTATCCGGGCAGAATTCCGCTACATGCGTCGACTTGCGCGGGCCAACTTCCTCGCCCTGATCCGCTTCGAGCGTCGAGAACGATCCCGATTCGGGTATTTGGCCCCGTATCAGAACGTGGAGATCGAACGCCTTCGCGTGGCCGACCGACGGGGTCGCTATGTCCTCATTCCACCGTGGTGGTCGAACCTCGAGGCCTGCCGGGGCTGTTACATCGAGCTGCCACCCGTTATCACGTATTACGGTTCGTACCTCATCGAGGATCCCGAGTCCGGACTGTGGTCCGTGGTGATTACCGAATGGGCAGTCCGCGCGGCGGTGTTCCTCCTCTGGGAGGTGTATGACCAGTACAGACTGTGGTTCCTCCCGTTCCGGTTGAGGTCCGCGATTCGCAGCCTGGACCTGAGCATCCCACTTGGTGGAGTAACCAACGCCGGGGAAGTGGCGGGTCTTCTCGATTACATCGACCAGTTAGACTGGATCGCCGTTCCGAATGAACAAAGCGGGCGCACCGTGGGTAGCCGGGGTCATGACCTGTCACCAGGAAGGCGTACTCCCTTGGGAGGTGATTTCGTATACTTTGACCCCTGGGAAGGGCACGAAATCTCCGCGGAGGAAGCGAACGAACTCCGGTTTGCACCACGCCATATCCCCGAGGGGCATCCCATCGGTTTCGTGGACGCGGATGAATATTACCACGTCTATGACGGCGACGATCCAATGGTGGACAACGAACCCGACGACGGGGAAGCGTACGCTGAGGCGGAGGTCGAGGGATCCGAAGCGGAAGGTCCCTCTAACGCGGGGACGCCAGCCACGCCTTACGCGGGTTTGGATAACCCCGCGGGGGCTGGGTCGGAGTACGCGGTAGCTGGACCACCTCCGGTTCCACCGGTGAATCTCCCAAGTGGTGGGGCGTCCGCCCCAGGCGATGCGAGCTCCGCTCCGGCGGGTCAAGCGGCCGTGATCTCCCAGTTCCTGCGACAGGTGGGGCTGGGGACCAACGCAGCGAGTGGCGATGTTGCCGCGATGCGCGAGGCCTTGATCAACCGCCTCCAGGGAGGTAACCAACCCGGGGGCGGTGAGCCGAACCCGTGACGGGGCACGCGATCCCGATGGGGAGTTTCCCTTGTGACTTAGAGTAGTATCCCGAGTGCTCGGTATTCTATAGATAGCTTCGAATAAAAACCAAGTTACTTGTGTAACCCAAAACCTTCCTTCACTAACTTGTTCTCAAGCAAACCTACTTCTCTTTTCTCTTCCACCGAGGTGGGTGTTATCCCACCTGGGCTTTAACACCCGATGCCGGGATTTCCGTCCGCGTTCTGCGGTGATATGACACCACCTTCGAACGTGGGAGATGTTCCATCAGCTCATCCGAATCCCATTCGGGCCCTAAACCGTACCAACGGACGAGATATTGAATATAACCATCCGGATGGTATGAGTGCTCCACTATGTGGTCGACCACGAACTCCTTCTCGTAGACTTCCCGCCCTTGCGGTGTACTCGTCACCGAACCAAACCGGTGTACGTCCGCAGGTGCGTGTGGGCTACTGTGCCCTTCCCCCGAGGGGTCCATGGGTTGGCGTTGCCTTTCCATGCTCTGGGTAGGGGAACGAACCGGGTTCCGGGTTGCCTTGGCCGCTTGGCGGGTTGCTTCCGCCAAGGCGTCATGACGAAGAGCGTCAGTTCGACGGCTTCGGCCGGAGGCCTTCCCGTGAGGCAATTCTCCCAGTTTTTGGGTCGAAATGCTTTCCGAGAGTTCTCGTGCAGAGGCTACCCTTCGGGGGAACGCGGACTCATCCCAAGGCTGGGTTTCGCGGTCGCGTTCCGCGAGTCGTCGGAGTGAAATCCGTCGCGACGGTGCTGGACTTGACGCGGGAGGCGGTTTCATCACGGGGCGTCGTGCCTTGCCGGGTGAGCCGCCTTGGGCGTTGATTGGCGTATCTCCCGAGCCGGGTGTCGTCTGGTCACGTGACACGTCCGGCTGATGGCTGGGAGTACTCCGCGCAGTGCTGCGTTCCGCCTCCTCACGTGAGGGCGTGTGCAACGGCGCTGCCGGTATGTCTGCTCGCTTAAGCGACACAGTACCGCGACAGGCGTGCAACTCCGGGTCAACCGTGCCTTCCTCACCAACGGGCGGCGAAGTGCGCGGCGAGGAACCCCTGCGGGGAGCGCGTTCGTCCTCAACTATCCCTTTCGAGGGTTCAACTTCACTCGGCGACGAGGTGCTTCCGTCCTTGACGGGCACATTCTCCGGGGTGACCGGTGCGCCTTCGACAACGCTGTCGGGGTCAACCGAGACACTCGGAGTGCGTCCGCCACTTCGCGCAGGTTCTGAACCAGCATCAAGCGTGCTGGGTGTGAATCTCCCGTCTGCTACGGTGTGCTTGCCCGGCTTAGCCGGTGTGTCCTGCCGTACAGTACGAGGGACCACTTCCGATCGATTCGGCCTAGAGGGGCCTGAGAGGGCGTTCTCTAAGTTTTCCAGCGTAGCTGGTGTCGACGAACCGTGACCCACGGGCTGCGGGTCAACGCTCGACGGCCTAGCCGGTCCAGTATCGCAAGGGCGAACAGCATCCTGCGACGATTTCGGTTTCGCTTCGGCGAGGGGGTTTCCACTACGTGGTGCGTCCTGTCGAGTAGAGTCCCCGTGGGGAGTGCGATCAGACGCAGATGCGGTGGCGCTTCCCACAGAGTGTTCAGCAACGGCTGTAGCGCGCAGGTGTGGAGATGGCACGTCGGTAGACGGGACGTCCGGGTCACCGTTGTTCTTGCTGGTGTGTCCAGGAGTCCGTGCACCACGGTTGTCATGACGCGACGAAGCGGTTTCCGTCTCTCCACTAGAGTTATGAGCCTCCTCCCCCTCCTGAGACGGAGCGGCATGGGGAGTGGTTGAAACGCCCAACGGGCGGGGGTAGACACCGCGCCGTGGCGTGAGAGAAGAGAGGCCATTCTGGCCTTTGTCCGATAAGATCGGCAAGTCAGAGAGTCCCCGGGTAGGGTGTGGTAACGTCCCCGGGTAGGGTGTGGTAACGCAGAAGGTCTGGAAACCACGGCAGTGGGCTGAGCCACCGTTGTGTGCCGAGCACCATCATCCTCAGAGAGGGATTGTTGACCCGTTTCGGTTACTTCCAACGTCGGTGGAGGGGCGAGTACAACGCGGTCGCGGGAGATCCGCTCATGAGCGTCGACAATTTCCACCACGATGGTGTCGTCTTTCACCGAAATGACCTTGTAAGGACCGTCCGCGACGGAAGAAAGCTTGTGCTTCTTTTTCTTTTCAGGGTTCCAGTACTCCTTACGGACGAACAAGAAGTCACCGGCTTTGATTGGCGGGGCCTTACCGCGTACGCGAGAGTCGAAATCACGCCTGTAAGCGGCTTGGGCACGAGCCATCGAGCTTCGGGCGACCGGGATCAGCTTCGTAAGCCACTCTTTCCACCTGTGGCGATAATCCTTCACGGAAGGGAACGCATCCAGCGTGGGCTGGGGTTCTAACGCGACAGCGGGCGGAGGGCGGGACAAGACCAGTTCGAATGGAGTCAAGCCCGTAGTACGGTGTACCTGCGTATTGTACGCGAACGTCAAGGCGTCGGTATATAAATCCCATGTCTTTGGGTGGTCGGCAACGTAAGAACGGAGAGACGCTAATAGCGTTCGGTTAAACCGCTCCACTTGCCCATTACACTGGGGGTGATAGGTCGTTGTGAACAGGTTCTTGATGTCAAGAATCCTGCACACGTCCTCGAAGAATCGCGATGCGAACTGTTTTCCGTTATCGGATAGAAGATTAACCGGCGGGCCGTAGACGAATACCCAATGGGTTACAAATGCTTGTGCAACCGTGAAAGCGGATATCTTCCGTAAAGGTACGGTCCGAACCAGTTTTGAGAAACGATTCGTGATAACGAGTAAAAACTTATGCCCACGTCGTGTGGTGAGGAGCTCGCCGAGGATGTCAATGGCGACAAACTCGAGAGGAGCCCGTGCCGGGAATAGTTTCAACTTCGTTGAGTACTTGCGAAGTTTCACCCGATTCTTAGCACATTCGGTACAAAACCGCACCGTTGCATAGCAATCCACCGCCAGGGCGGGCCAGTAGAAGTTCCTTCGCAAAGTGAGGTAGAGTTTCCGTCCACCGGCGTGTCCACCAAGTTTCGCATAGTGCGATAGATGCAAAACTCTAGACTGTAGAGTATGCGGCACCACGACTTGTGGTGATGACTGAACCGTCCTGACGAGGTATCCAAGATCGTTCACCTCGAAAGGGAGTTGTGCACCGCCATTAAGCCAGGCGCGAATCTTCGTACAGAAGGGGTCACCCTGCTGTTCTCTGACCATCTCCTCCGGGGGTATCGGCACAAAATCACCCGGCGGGGGTTTCTTTGAATCGTCCGAGACGAGCAATGCGTCAATATCATCGTCCGATTCCGGGCTTTCGTTCTATTTATCGTGTAACCAATCCGATTTTCCCGGTGTTCCATCGTCTACGACGAAGCAAGGTATATCCTCGTCATCGACGGCTAGAGCTTCCCCATTCGTGGGTAAACGCGAGAGCGCGTCCGCTTGCGCGTTCTGAGTGCCCTTCTTGTAGATCACTTCAAAGTCATATTCCGCGAGGCGGAGTCTCCAACGCATTAAGCGGCCTGACGGCTCCGAGATGGTCATGAGCCATCGTAGGGACGAGTGATCCGTGTAAACGGTAAAGTGCACACCCATGAGGTAGGGGCGGAGTGTAGGGAGGGCCCACACAACTGCGAAGCACTCCTTCTCCGACACGGAGTAGTTCCGCTCGTGGACATTGAGCGAGCGTGACCAGTACCCAATGGGTGTGCGTTCTCCTTCGGGAGTAGTTTGAAAGAACGCACAGCCTACCTGGTAGTCGCTAGAGTCCGTGTCCACGGAAAACGGTAGTCCGGGTTTCGGTAGCGATAGAATCGGTGCTGATGTGACAGCCTCCCTAAGGGAGTTAAAAGCATCCGTCTGGGCGGACGTAAAGGGGTCCAGTTTAGGTGGTTGACCTTTCCGCAGAAGCGCGTTCAAGGGGGCCGCGATGTCAGCGAAGTTAGGGATAAACCGTCGGTAGACGTTGACCAATCCTAGAAAGGAGCGCAGTTCCGTCTGGGTAGCGGGTTCTTTCGCCTTGCGAAGGGACCTCACTCGAGCTTCCTCGATCATTACACGTCCAGGACGGATAATGTGCCCGAGATACTTCACAGTATCGGTAAAGAACTCACATTTCCTCAGTTTGAGGGTTATTCCAGCATCACGTAGCGTGGTTATTATGTCCCTGACATGGGTGAAATGGTCATCCAGATTGTCTGAGAATACAATGATATCGTCCAAATAGACGAGGCAAGGACGCCACTTAAAGCGGGCCAACAAAATGTCGATAGCACGCTGAAAGGTAGCGGGAGCATTGGTTAGACCAAAAGGCATCCGTTTGAAACGGTAGAGTCCCGAGTGACAGACAAACGCAGTCTTATCTTGGTCCTCCTCCCTAACGGGAACCTGCCAATATCCCCAATTGGCGTCCAAAGCCGTGAACACGATACCAGTGCCGAGAGAGTCGATGTACTCATCCATTCGTGGGATCGGATACACGTCCTTGACGGTAACATCATTCAAGCGACGGTAGTCGATGCAAAAGCGCCAGGACCCATCGGGTTTCGGAGCCAGTACCACTGGGGATGCCCACGGCGACTGAGCCGGTTCGATCACTCCAGCTCGGAGCATTTTGTCCACTTGGATCTGTTCCTCTTCTCGAGCCTTGGGGCCTGCCCTGTGAGGGTGTTGAGCCACCGGTCGGGTGTTCGGCAATAAATCTATCCGGTGTTCCGTTGTATTTATCTCACCAAGAGAGCCATCCCACATTGTGGTAAACTCCCGTAACATCTCATGCAGACTTTAACGGTGTGACTCCGGTACATGACCGAGGTCGAGTTCCTCGAGTTCTTTCACGGGGTCTACCCGGTCGTAACTCGTCGGAACGGGCTTCTTTTCTGTTTCGGCAGGTAGCGATTCCGAATCATTCGGTGATTGGACGGCAGCTTCCTCCCCCTCCTTAGAGTGAACGAGACCGAGGACTTCGGCAGCGGTCAGCCTAGTGGGGACCATCGCGGTGGGGTGAGGCATTACCGATCCAATAACTTGGTTTTTCACCAGTGACTGGGGGGTTGAGCCCAGATTGGCAACGAGCACGGTGAACGGCTTGTCTGGGAAAATCTGCGCGACTCCATTCGCCACGGCGAGTTGATATCCATCGTACAGAGATGAGAGAGGCTGAATGACTCGTAAACCGTGTTGACGGGAAGTGACACGCACCCATACTTGGGACTCTGGCGGGATTCGGACAGACGCAGCCACGCGGAGCTTGGTAGACTCCCGAGAAGCGGGTGGAGGTTCCTGCGCGGAAGGGAGCGGTACGTGCTTTTTGGAGGCACGCCGCAGCGGACGACGGACAATCGGGACCGACGAGCCGTCTTCCATCTCAACACGCTTTAAGCGGGGCCTTATGGCGTCAACGAATCTGTCACAGAAGTCACATCCCAAGATGATGGGGGCAGCCAATTTCCGGCATACAATAAAGTCGAGTTTCACCACGAAGGAGCCCAAGCGAACGACGAGAGCGACGGTTCCAACCGTTGACAGCGGGTTGTTATTCGCGTCCGCGACGTCGGGCGCCACGCCAAGGCGGATCTGAGACGGCAAGGGCGGGGGCAGCAGCGACTCCACGATGAAATTCGGACCAGCACCTGTTTCCAAAACAGTAAGGACTCGAACCATAAACTGGGTAGAAAGGCCAAGGTCGGCATACACCTTGTAATTGCACTTGGCCATTACTAAGACTCTATCCGGGAACCGGCGGTTAAGAACACGTTTCCACGGTCGACGTAGAACACCAAAGTGTTCAGAGTCCACGTCTGAGACGGCCTGTTTCCTCGTGAGGATTGTGACCGGGGAGCGAGGCGGAGACGCCTCGGGCGTCGTCAACATCACTGTTGGGGACGCCTCTCCCGAAGGGGAGACTCCCGAAATCAGTTTTCCTGAGTCCCATCTGCCTGGGGCGGGGCCTCAGAATCCTGAACCACTAGCAATGGGGCGCCAGCGGCGGGGTTTGAAGGAACGGAGCGGTGGTCGGAAGCCTGCTCAGCAGGGTAAAGAAACCCATTGCGCGGTTTCGCCTCCGGAATACTCCGTGGAAAATCGATCTTCGCTCGAAGATACGACGTCATCGGAACAATCCGCTTTTCCACTGGGGTCAACGCCTCATAATTACCGATTACTCGGGCTACTTTCCTCATGGTGAGGATACAACAGTCCGGTGAAATGTGACTGTGTTCGTAGCATATGTGGCATATGAGTCCCGGGCGTGAGGGCTGCAAACCGGAGCGAGCATCCGTGAACTTCACCGCTTGGCGGGTATCCTTCCATCCAGGGCGACTCTGTCGGAGCGCACCGTTTGAATACGGTATGCGAGGTCTGTGAACACGGGGAGAGTCTGCGTACAGCAGGGGTCCATCCTGGGCCGTGTCATATGAGTCGTCCGTCGTAGACGGTAGTTCGGTTGTCGGGACCGAATGGATATCGCTTCGGGCGAAGTGTACGTTGTCGTACTCCTGTTGGAGGCGCTCACTCGCAATCAGCGATAGGGATGGCGACTTCGTTTCCATCACCAACGCCTTGGCGGTTCGCGACCTGTGTCCGGGGGCACGAGCTCTTAAAGCGTCACCTTCCGCTTGCGCGTGTTGGACCAACTCCAGATACGTGGTTTTCCTTCGGTCTTCCCGGTAACAGGCCACGAGTGTTCGGATAGCGGGGTTCAGTCCATCGATGAACATGGTGCAGCGCTCTCCGGCGGAGTGTACGTTCCCACTACGGTGGAGAGCCTTGTTCAGGCGCACCGAGAATTCGGTTTCCGTTTCTCCAGACTTCTGGCGCGTATCGCGAAGAGCAAGAATGGCCGACTGAATCGCGTGATTAGTGGCGTAGGACCTCAAGAGGTATTGTACTGCTTCTGGCCAGCAGGTTACCCCTCCTTCGGAGGCTCTAGACGAACCTCTTACAGAGTTGTATTGATCCTCGGCGAGGCCTTTCATAAAGTACGGGAGTGCAATAAACGCCTGTCCTTCGGTCATACCGAGAATATCCGCTTCGGCGACGAGCCTCGCAAGGAAATCCAACACCAAAATGGGGTCTTCTCCAGAAAAGTTCTGGTTCCTGAGGGACAGTTGCATACGATTTATGCAATCCTTCACTCTACCCGTGCCACGGGGCGTGCGATCCAAAGAGGAGTTCTCTAGCCGATAGTATCGGTAAGAAACCAACTTCTTGTACAGGGGGTTGGTGCATTTCAGCTCCTTCAAACCGGAGTGTTTCCTTCCCTTCTCGCGGGCGCGGATCACACCTTGGGTGGCAGACGACCGTTTAGAACGGGATGAACGCCTGCGATGGCCATCGTCAGAAGACGAATCTGACGAGTCCGACCCATTTGAATGGTGAGAGCCACGCGACGAACCTGAGGAGTTTGACGAGTCCGAGTCATCGCTGTCACGCTTTCCACGCCGACGGCGGGTATCGTCCCTTTTCCTCTCGTGTTTCGCTTGGTGCGAAACAGCAACCGGCTTCTCCGGGACGTCTTCCATCAAGATGGTTTGCTCTAACGTCTGGAGACGGGCGCTAACACGATTGAATCGGGTCTCGACACCTTCCACGTAAGCGGCGGGACCACCAAAACATTCCAACAGGGTGTTGACGTCCGCCCACAACACGCGGAGGTCGTCAACCACTTCCTTCATAGAAGAGCCATCACACCTGGAACGCAGGGCTTCGAACTCTTCCACGAAGGCATTGTGCGCTTCCCGCACTACGCGGATCTGCTCCTCACACTTGAGTTTATGTCGATGTGGAACTCGTTTTTCTGGGCCTTTTCGTCGGCAGGAGCCGGGTCATCCACGGCAGGGGCCGGTCCAGCACCAGAATTGGGTCCATTCTTCGACGCTTTAGGCGGTAGCTTGTTGTTTTTGGAGGAGTTCGACCCCTTACTCTTGCCTTTCGGAGCGGCTTGAGGTAACGGCTGGGGAACCCTTCCAGGGTCCGCAGGCACCACGTCATTGACGGAACGGCTCCGCGTGATAGCGGGTTCCGCTTCCGTCGGTAGTTGTGACATGGTTGTAGCGTTGACCACTAAGAATAGGACAACAAAAGCGTCCACCAAGTGGGTCCAAACCAAGAAATTGGAAAGCAGATCTCGACAAGAGAAGACAGCACAGCAATGTGAAAAACAACCAAACCAGGTCCGCTTAGCCTTCTAAGTCGGGAAACCAGTTTGTAGTGCAACGCCAAGGGCGGCGGAAACACACGAAGATGTCCGAGTCTTCCTCCAAGGAGGGTAGCACGGCGAAGGAGCCTCTCCGGAGTGAACACGACTAAGTCGGGGTGTAAGGCCGAGGTTCACCGGCACGCCAAGCGGGGAGAGTGCGGGATGCTAGAAGAAAGCAGACCAGGTATGAGCTGTATTCCACGGGAGTGGGCAAGTGATAAAGGGGGGACCACCCAGTGGGGGCGATCGGGGGCATGGGCCACGAGAGCCAAAAGAAATATGTAGCAAACCCAATACTGGGGCGAGAACACGGCAGTGGTATGAAAGATATACACGCTAACAGCGGTGAGTCTCCTGTTGACGCAGGGTGGATAAGTCTACCGTTAGTAACGCGGCTTCACCTCCGTAGAGTGTGGAAGACTCGCGAAAGCGGAAAAAGACTTAGAGCCAAGAACCCTGGTTGGGGAGGTTTACTGAGTGTCAGAGCGAGATCGCCCTGGCACTATATAGTGTAGACTACTGTAGAGAGCTCCCTAACCTAGTGTAATAAAGCTAAATAAATAGAGAAATATCCAGCTATGCTGTGCCAACCTGTCCTGGGCCACCCGTGGTACACGTGGGTAGGTCACACCCGAATCGGGGCCACGGCGCACGGCCGCCGGTGCACTTCGCGTACAACGCGTATACACCTGGCTACGCCAGCCCGCTAGTAGCGGTATTACTCATAGATCTCACAAGTATCGCCCGAGGCGGAAAAACAACCAAGTCCTGGAAAACGGCCCTCACGAGGGTTGCACTTCAATATAAGTTGTTGAGGGATTTGAAAATCCTGATAAAGTTTCGCACCGTGTTGGGTTTGTTGGAGAGTATATGACCTAGGATAGGGGACAGCGTCGTATGTTTCTTCAGGCCATGTATGATGTAGTCAATTGTGGTGTCTTCTTCGGCTAGGTTGGGGTATCGGGCTGCAACCATCTTCTTGCGTACCGCCAAGTGTTCTTTGAAATAGGCTTCTACGTTCGTGATTTCTTGCAGCTCGATGCTCTCTGCTTCGGTTTTTAGAAATTGGTGATCCTCCTTTGTAGTTTGGTTGATGTGCTTGATGATATCTTGAATTAAGTCATGTGGCGTTGACTACTCGTCGGGTACTAGGAGGAGTCCTAGAATTTCGATGGATACGCTGCTGAGAACAGCTGAAAGGAGGTGATTCTTTTTCATATCAAAGTTTTTGAATTGTGCCTGGTCCATGGGTGGTAGTGGATTGCCTTGCAGATGTGGTAGGAAGTTTAAAGTTGCTGCGTAGGTTTTCAATGCTAGAATCCATAAGGCATAGTTAGAAGTGTCCAGATCGGGGATTTTGTGAGGTTTATCGTGGTCCATTGTGATTTGGGATAAAGTGATGAATTGTGTTGTGTCGACGGGTGTGTGGTTGTCTTGGGATGTACTGATGGTGTTGGTGTATGGTTCTTGTATTTTTGGATCTCGGCGGAGTTCACGGCCGAGGCGGCGTGCCAGGCGGAGTTGGTGGGGATCCGTGTTGGAGCGGGGTGTGGTGAATATTCAGGTTTGCGGCAGTGGCAGCGAATGGGACCATAACCTGTGAGTAGAAGGCCCTGTCACTCTCTCTCTGTTTACTTCGCTATCGTCGTCGTATCGCTTATGTACTGTTCTCCTGACTGTAATGCTGTTTGACACTCACGAACTGATGATACACTCGAAAACCACTTGACTGTGCATCAAGAAACAACTGTTCGGCCACCTTGATTTTTGCATCAAAATTGCCATTTTCATTTTTTTTTGGAAGCGCACAGAAGACGCTGCCGTTACACAAAAACCATTTTCAGAGAAAGTCCAGTCAACAATTCGGACTTCTCGCTACTCGTTGTACTCGCGACGATGAACTTTTCGAATTAAAAAATGAAAACTTTTCTGTCCCAGCAATGATTTTGGACGAAGACAGATTGCACCTGATCGCTTCCTCGAACTTCTTGCTACGGATAATCCAAGGGAAATCCGTCATTCTCCTGATACCGGGATTCCGAGAAAGAATGGAGATGAGAAAGGGCGACTAGAAAGTCCCCGTCAACAGTTCTCTTAAGCGCCTCGTGATCCTGTTGAAACAAACGCTCTGGTTTGCGCTAACTATAAACTACAGGTAAACGCATCAGCACCCGAAGAACATTGTGTAATTCTTTCGTTGATTCTACAAAGCGATCTGTAGCGCCCGTTCCTCAGTATGTCAGTGCAGAAAGGGCATCCTCCATCATCGTTGCGACTGCGAATGGCTAATATATCGGATTCTGTAGTCAACGCTCTTACCGTCAAGAGTTTCAAGGAAAAGGGATCTACTCTAACACCAACTAGCTCCCTTTTGGTCTCGCGAATCATATTTTTTCTTTTCGTTGCATCCCTAACGGTGATGGCTTTTAATACACTGTTCGGCATTATCTCACTGCCGAAATCTCAATCCAAAACCCGTGTCCCACCTTTGGCTCCGCCAACCAAAACTCTCAGTGTGCATGACTATCCAGCTGTTCTAGTGTCTGAAAGCGAGCCGTTTATAGCAAACTCTGCTCCAACAGAAAAAAAGGAGAAGGATATCAGTCTCGTCACCCCCAAAATAGAAGATGAAGTGACGAAGTCACCAAACTTTGATCCAGCAGAGGAACCGATCGCTCGAATGATTGTCATCACGATGGACCGCGAAAAATCACTGAAACGTCTTCTGAATTCTCTAGAACTTGCCAATTACGGAGAAGACCACGTCGATCTGGACATATGGATCGACAGACCGAAGGACGGGAACATACACGAAGGCGTTTTGCAGGTTAGTCGAGAAGTTAATTGGAACCACGGTACAAAGTTTATTCACAAACGAATCGTCAATGCTGGTTTGTACCAGCAGTGGATTTACACTTGGAATATTACTGAAGAAACCACAGAATTTGCAGTGATTCTGGAAGATGACCTCGAAGTTTCACCAGCTTTCTATCAATGGCTTCGTGTTGCTAGAGCTGCATACGCGCAAGATGCGGATGTAGGTGCATTCACTTTGCAGAGGCCGACTCTTCGACCAAAGCAAATCAAAGGCGTGGCAAGCGGAGTATTGAAGATCCCTGTGGAGCATACCGTGTTCAAATATAAGCTTCTTGGGACCTGGGGATTTGCTCCTCAACGAGATCAATGGGTGGAATTTAGAAATTGGTTCGAAGAAAAGCGAGCTCGTAACGAAAACCCTTACGTAAAGGGTCTCATGACTACAGACTGGTACAAGAGTCAAGAAGTGGATGGCTTTGCTCCGACTATGTGGAGCCAATGGTGGATCAAGTTTGTTGAAGAAAAAGGATACTTCACAGTCACGGCGAATCTTCCTGATGGGACCACTTTAGCCGCAAATTGGAGAGAAGCAGGACTACATTACTCAAAGACCAAACCAAGAACTGACTTTCCTATATTCCGTGGAAATGAGGAACAGTTTGTAATGCCGGATGACCCTCCCATCCTTGTGGATTGGGACGGTCGTATAATACCACCACGATCATCGAACGACACGTGATGACGCCATGTTATCCAAGAATGAGGTATTTATGGGAAAACCAAATGAGTATGAGTAGCGAAATTGGGTCTGGTCACTCAATATAGAGCCCCATTTTCACCAGAACGGCCGATTTGTGATCACAGGACAGGTCTTGACTTTGTAATTATTTAGCACGACAGAAGAGGTTATCAGCGGTTATGTAATGCGACATCCCTATGGAACTGAGTGTTGCCATGCGAATAGAGTCTGAGTATGTTTTTACAGACTTCGTAGTAAAACACTAGCTTTGCAGCCGACGCGTGCCTCTATTCCCATGAAAACTCCTGAACAGTCTTAAAGAAGCACTCTACATTCTCTTCAGGTGTTGCGGGGTACACCCCGTGGCCAAGGTTACAAATGTGCCCAGTTCGCCCAGCCTTGCGAATGACGTCTAAAGTTCTGTCCTTAATAAGCGCTTTCGACCCAAGCAAGATTGCAGGATCGAGATTGCCCTGTACCATTACTTCACTTCCCAATCTTTTCCTCGCATCAGCCATGTCCACAGTCCAATCGACAGAAACAATATCGACTCCTGTGCCGGCCATTCGTTCCAAGAGGGTACCGCCCTGCGAAATATACAAAATGAAGGGTACGTCTGGATGCGCCTTTTTGACTCTATCGACTACTCGCTTTTGGTACGGAGCTGCAAATACATCATAGTCCATTGGGGCGAGTTGCCCGGCCCAAGAGTCAAACATTTGAACAACCTGAGCGCCAGAGTCGATCTGAAAGATGCAATAGTCTGCGATATTATCCGCAAACTTAGAAAGAAGAGTGTGTAGTAATTGCGGTTCCGTGTATGCCATCTTCTTGATGGTTGTGTAACTCTTCGACGAGCCACCCTCAATGCAATATGTTGCCAGAGTATACGGCGCGCCAACAAACCCGAGCACTGCGGCCTGCCCATCTACTTCCTTCCTCAATGCCTGCAAAGTTTCCTTAACAAACGGAGCTGTTTTCTCGCAATCAAGCTCGTGTACCGCATCGATTTGTTCTTTCGTTCGCAGCGGTGGGTCAATGACAGGACCTCGATCTGGAATATCAAACGGCACTCCCATTCCCGGCAGTGGCGTGAGAATATCTGAAAATAAAATAACACCATCCGGCTTGAAGGCACGCCACGGCTGCAAAGATATCTCAATTGAGAGCTCCGGTATCTCTGATCGCTCACGGAAACTGGGATGCTTCTTGGCTAGCTCTTGATACACCTTCATGTAACGCCCAGCCTGGCGCATCATCCATACAGGGGGACGGGGCACCGGTTCACCTCGCCCTGCACGAACGAGAAGCGGCACTTCCGTTGACACTGCCGCGGAGGCAATGGGAACACCCTTTGTGCCACGAATTGGTTTATCCTGAGCGATTCTGGACGAAATCTTGTTGCGGGCATGGCTTCGTGGCCAAACAGGGGTCAGAAACGCTGGAAAAGTCATACTTCCGGGACTGCTCACGAGAAAGCTGTGCGTCTCGGGTCTGTTCAACGAAGAAGATGAATTAATCAGTGCTAAGTTCAGATGCGCCACGGCTTGATGAGAGGTGATGGACGGTCGCCTAAAATTAGTGAAATATGGGACCGATGTAGGGGAAGGTACATCAAGATAGGATCCAATCCAGGGGCCGCTTCCCATCTTCCCAGAGGCGAGCTCAATCTTGCCAAAAACGCAACAAAGGGCAACCGTTTGTTGACGTCAGTGCGCCTCGTCCAAGGCGAGAGCGCAGTAGATGACACGTGTTGTATGAACTGCACACCACAGTGTGCTCCGTAGTTTGCACGGACGAAATAAAGTGTGCATCCGCCGGCGGTAGTCTTGGGCCATCAGCCCAGGGAAAAAAGGAGGATGACAAATGTGTCCAACATCGTTGATCCCAAGAACCGTCATCTCTTGGCGATCTCTTTGGAAATCGTGGACTTATCTCTAACTGGCTCCACACATCTGCGTTCAAAATATGAGGATCTGATCCATTGTTGTATAAATCAGCCCTTTTTCGATATATGCCAGACATTTGGGTGGAAGTTTTAACTTTGAAACATGTTCAGCGTGTTTTAAAATCATATCCCTTGTGTGGGCGTCATCTTTTGATTGTGACGGACCAAACTTGATAATAAGCTTCGGCGGAAATGAAGCCTTCACGTAACTTTAATGCCCAAGTACATGAATTTGATATAATTATTGCTAAGAAAACTTCTTTTTCTTCTTGATATTCTTGAAACGGCACGCAACCAAAGGCCAATGTCAATAGTTACCAGGTGTCAGACTCCCTGGCTTCCGATATGACACTTTGGATGTGTAACGATTTCTTCAGCCTTCTCAATTCTGATTTAACCAAAACTAGACGTGTGAAATTCTTACAAGGCTTCCCAAAGATAAGTCATAACACAAAAAGATGCTTAAACTCTATACTTAAAGCTGTTATAATGCGAAAAGAGTTACGCCGCATCATTTGCAACCGTTTCCAATTAATTCCTAAATGTTAGATCTACGTCAAATCTTCAAGTCTATCAAAAGCTTTTCGCTCTGGGCGGGCTCTCTTAATAGATCCAAAACCGTTGGTACGCAAAGGCCGTCTTATGTCTACGCCAACGGCTAACCAGTAAAATAGGCTGGGAACAGGTACTCTTATCCGAGGCGAACGCCTAACTAGTTCTCTGTATTACGAAAAACGTCTCACATATTTATGATATTTATGGAATTGCTTAGAAAGAGTTTGTCGTCGGACTGAACCCCGAGCGGCAGACGCCTCACTTTTGATAAAATTTTAGGGCTGCAAGACAAAAACAGTCATGTTTTTAGGTAAATAATACTGGTTATGTTCATCTGAAGGATAATTAGAAGACATAAAAGCCGTTTTGTAGAGACCCAAACCCTCCTAATTGGAGCTTAAACCCATTAATACTCGATAGAAACTACTATTTGCTTCTAAATTACTATAATCGATACAAAAAGCATTTGAAGTAGAACACTAACCAATAAGAATAAGCAAAAATATGATCATTTTTGCTAGATCGCTATTTTCGCTTTTGGCGCAAGCGATGGTATAGAAAGTGCAGACCATGCCTTCTTTTCGTACACGTGGCTTCCAGCATTTATGGAATACTCTTCACATTTCCAGACAGGTTGCACCAATGTCAATAGTTCATTTTGTGACCACAGTACATCTAATAAAAACAACAAATCAAAATTTTGAAGTCAAAATACTGTTTCATAAATATATATTTTATTGCATCACACTCTCGGCGGAGCGCGTTCAGAAGTTCACTTTCGCACCTTTGGTCTAAATGGAACTACCAAAGCGGCTTGGAATCGACTAAATAAGTTGATCAAGTCATAAGAGCCGATTTTATCCCAACAAATTGTTTGTTACTAATTTTTGTAGAGCAACGCGTGGTCATATTACCAGTCGGGGCACCATTCATATGGAGTCCGATATATCGGGGACCACGTTGGTGATTCAATGATTAATATTAGTTTTTAGTATTCCAGACACCTTAGAAGGTATGTTAGTTAAGTCTCTACAATAGCATCGTAATGGACGGATGGACGTGCAAGGCTGGGGTTACACAGATGATACGTGTATGGACTCAGGGTTGGTTTGCACTACTATAGTCTAGACGTGTAGTTCACTGTCTAGAATAGACTTAATCGATGGCTTCACCGCCATCACTACCTCCAAGTAAATGGTAACCGAGTGCTTGGCTCTAGATTATGTCGCCTACGCTAGTCTCCATCTCTTAACGGGAGGATCCGCGACAGGTTTGGCTGATCTATCTCCTCGGGAAGCTTATGCGTCATTGTACCATTTTTATTGGTGTGTTTCTTTCTTTTGTTGGTTTTCCTGTGTTTAGGACAGTACACTGCCCTTGTATAGGGTTGTTTTTACCCGTCTTTATTTCGCTTACTCAGTGTGTATACCCCTTTCATAGGTCTGTATGCTTGTTCGTGCGTCCTATTTCGCCCTACATTTTCGCCTTACACTTTGCCGTTGTCCGCGGAATATCCTTGTCCTTGGATCCCCTTTTGATTCTTCCCCTTTTCCTGGGTTCATCACCGTCGTAGGTATTGCCTGAACTACCGTGGTCTTACACCCACGCATCGGTGGCACGAAGGCTTTTTCGCTGAGTTACCCCTCTTCACGAGAGCGGGACTCGAACACCCGAGAGGTATTTCTCCATCTAGGATTACTCTACAATATGTCACTTAAAAAACCCTACTACATTGCTTCTTAAGCGAATCAGCCACCCTAGCAAGAGTTTTTTACATATTCTTGATAGGGTTTAGATCAAACAAAAGTGCTGGCCATTCCATTACATTTAAATTTAAATTATTAAACCACTGTTTTACAAATTTTTACTTGTCTACCGGTCCATTATCCTGCTGAAAACAAATCCTCACCGTACGTGCAGTACGCAAAAGATAGTAAATAATTTTCCAATTCTTCAGAAAACTGTTCTGATATTATTTCAGTTTTTATAAATGCAACTCCCGTCTTTTTTTCTTTAGATATGTCATTCCAAACTGCAACTGAGACTTATCAGAGGGCCTCAATAAAAAGCTCCTTATTTTCGTTGGGCGGATTATTCGAATAATTATTTGAATAAAACTTATAGAAAACTAGACCGTCAATGTTGAACTTTTTTTCTTTAAAAACTCTCTTTTCATTGATTTTTTCAAAACAGTTTTGCAGATCATCATTTTAATCGACTTTACTTACAAACTTTGTTCAGAAAAAACGGTTTTACTCATTTTGATATTGTTGACCCAACTCTGACATTTCACTTCCTCCAACAACGAAAATTGTGAAACAATTCAGTTGAGTTTGTTTAGAAATTTGCTCGAAATTGTATTGGTGCATAGCTAGTGTTTTATTGCACGTTTTGTTGTGTTAGAAAACGAAGAAAAACACCTTGTAAAACTCTGAATCTTGTAAGAGGTAACTAGTTTTGATAAAGTTTCTTATATGTTTTGGGCTGCGTTTTGGTTTTCAAGCAATTTTCACTGTATTAAATCTTTACATATCAAAGAAAATGATTCAAATATGTTTGTGGTGTGATAGAGGGTGTCTATGAGCTATGATGTTTTTTTTTATAAAAGATTTTTTCTGAAACATTGTTTGGAATTGAACGTTTTAGTTGGCGAGAAATGTGTTCAACAGTACACAAATTACCGTTTTTGGCATGGTATTAGCCAAGGGATATAATTCAGAAATGCTCTGTGTCACGCCGTTCCCACGCCGGGGGGGCAAACCTAAAAGTGGCATGACAGTTATGCAGCTGTCATTGGCCTACTTACAACTTTGGTTTGGGCGTCTTGCTCTAAATAAAGTCATCCTGAGAACTATATATCCCTACTCAGCCAATATCAAACGATTTTGTCGATATCTGAAGATGAAGAAGCAGTAGTTACCGTCATTCTGCCGGTGGATACAACTACAATGATGCGTGCAATTTGTAATCGGCGAGCTCGCACGCAGGGAGGTTCCCGAAAGTGAAAGCCAAGAAATTGCAACAAACATTGCTTTTCATCTGCTACAGTTATTGATTGAGACTACTTTGTTCGTTCCTGTTCGTCACCACTGAACTTTTTTGGGAGAGCTTTTACGTTGACACCGGATGCCACGCTCTATTTACGAAACCCTTTTGAGCTGGTGTCTGTCTCCAGGACATATCTTTTTACGACAAGATAGAGGCGTGCAATTTTGTGAGCGCTAGTTTCCATACCACAATTGGCGTCATATGAGGGTAATTGAACTCATATGACGCCAGAATTACAACAACGATAATTTTTGTAAACTATGTCAGTTTCCTTAAATTGTTGTGCCTAGACGTGTTCAAAACTCTCTTCTTCTCTGGCTTCAACATCAAAGATCACGAACGAATGTCCACAACCAGTTCACGACATCATCTCCACTCCATTCTTTCATAATTTATCAAATATGGCATTATCTATGGATCCCCGACGTGTAGTGGGAAACAGAGTGAACACCCGCGCACGTCTCTCTACATCAGAAAGCGATTTTAAACGCTTCTTGGTCACGCAATGGAAAACAAAACTCGTAAGCGAAAGTGTTACAAAAGAAAACGATGTTGTCAAAAAGTATAAGAGACACACTTTTGTCACCATAAACTTCGAACAACCTGGTCGTGGAGAAGGTTTGCACTCTCAAGGTTGGTAATTTGAATGCCGATGATCATGTAACGATTCAGAAAAATGCTGAAGAAGACGCATATTTGAACGTGGAGACAAGTGGTGCGGCTATTACTAACGAAGTTTTGACCAATGAAGAGCAGCAAATTGTCAAGGATGGCGATGAAATTCACAAATTGAATCCGTCGATCCCTCCTTCTTTGAGAAACAGGGACACGCAAGACAGCTTTGTGGAAGTTAATTAGACCAAATGGACAACGGAAAAAGTATCCTTGACTCTAAACGGTCCTGTACAAATGCATCAATGGAAAGTAACGGAACCCGTTAAAATTTTTATCTCCACCATTCATGCGCCTTCGGGATTCTCTCCATATTATTTCTTCATATGGATGTTTCCTGTAGCTCATTTGGAAAAAATAGTTCGATCTCCCAACTCTCGATTGGAAAGAAAAGGCTTAAAGCAGACTGCAGGGGGTGAACTTTTGAAGTTGTTCGGTTTGATGTTGTTGATGACCCGCTTTTATTTTTCAAATAGAAGATCAATTTGGTCTAGAGACACGTTTTCTAATTATATTGACTCTCCGCAGCTCGGAAAAATCATGTCACGCAATCGGAGTGAACGTATACCGCAATTTATCGTTTTCAGTTGCTCTGGAAAAGATCATAAATCAGAGGTGTTCTGGTGATCATGCGTTTCTGACCTTTTGAAAGCTATAAATGACCATCAAAAAACTTTCGAAATTCTGTCACCTACCTTGTGCGTGGATAAAAGTATGTCACGTTGGTATGAACTCGGGGGAAACTGGATTGAAATTGGACTTTCACAAAACACGGCTCTTGATAAAAAACCTGAAAATGGTTTTGAATTAAATACTGTGTTTTGTGGAAGGAGTGTAATTATCCTCGAAATAGAAATCACAATGGGAGCTACTCAGCCAGATTTGCAGCCTTTTGAATCGGAAAATGCTCACGGAACAGCTGTTTTATTGAGACCTGTTGAGAAATGGTTTGCAACTGATCGAATTGTTTGTGCCGATTGATATTTTGCATCTCTTGAAACAGCCGAAGAGCTTTTAAAAGAGGAATCCAATTTATTGGGGTTGTAAAAACAGCCACCAGAAGGTTTCCAATGAAACATCTTTCCGAACTTACGATGACAGCACGAGGCCAGCACGTGTCAATGGTCGCGAAAGTACCTCAATTGGATCGAAAGATGATATATGTGCTCTGAGTGGACCGTGAGAGAAGAGATATTTCATCAGCGCTTATAGCAGTAGCCAACCAGGAACTACCATTTCTCGTGAAAGATGGAACACAACTGATGGAATAGCAAAAAAAATACCGCTTTCTATTGCTATTCCAGAGGTTTGCGAGGAGTACTTTTTTTGTTGTTCAAGAATTGATAGGCAAAATAGGTCAAGTCAAGATGATCTGAGTATGGAAAAGAAGTTCGAAGAAAAATAACGGTCTTTTGGAGTAAGTACTTCTTTGCTGGCGATTTGAGTGGTTGATGCCAGGAATCCCTACAAGGGTGCATACGGGAAGTTTTTGAATCTTACACCGCATAATTTCTATTGTAGTCTCGCAGGCGGTTTATTATATAACAACTGGTATGCTATTCGAACTATGAAAAGAAAATGTAAGGAGGAAGATGAAATAGAAAACCCATATATGGCTGGTACTGAGAGACATTTTTTTAAAAGTATAAAACAAAAGTTCAGATTAACTTAAGCCCTCTACCAAATCAATCCACTTTATTCAACTTGCTAGATGTATTATGGTCTTTGAAGAAAACACCCCTTTAGCAGGTGTCACCTTATTCTGTCTGCTGTTCAAGAGGACACAAATGCGTTCTTAGACCATAATAATTCTTAGAATTATTCGAGCTCCCGTAGGAGGTTTCGAGTTACACTGAACTCAGCGAAGTTTGAACCATGTGTTAATCAGTCTTCGAGTAGCCGTGAAACAACTGAGCTGGTGTTAGTGAAGACAACTGTCTAAAAAATGTAGATTAAAGCGGGCAGAACATGATTAGAAAACTAGTTTTTTTACTTAGAAAATAGACTTTTCCTCTGGAGTATAGAAACCAGCGCTCTATACTATTTTTTTGGAAAGTGGAACAGGCTTCATACGAGGCCAAGCTGGCCTCATGTGAGGCCACCCCTCCGGGCGTGTAGACACTAGTATTTTTCAAAAGTTTACCACAGCCCTTCCACAGATTGCGTTTGGTGTTACTGTTGAAGGGGCTGCAGAGTACGTCAGACTCCAGAAGCGGAAACAAAGAAGGAAAAATTCTTTGCAAAACATCCAGATGGACCTTGAAAGACAGTGGAAAGTGTGTTTGGTGTTCTGTTTGCCAGGATTCAAATATTGGCGAGGCCATCTGGACTCTGTAACTTAGGAGAAATTGGAGTATGTAGTAAAAGCCTGCTGCTTTATGCTTAACATGAAATGGAAAGGTCGTAAAGAGTTTTTTACGGTTAAAGCCTTTATTCGAGCCTTAGAAAACGAGCCACATCAAGGGCTACCGACTGCCTTCGAATTCATACAGAAGGAAAAAGAGGCTATATACAAACAAGAAGCTTTGGGGAGGTCTTATGTTGACCATATTGGTATGGAACAAGATCCCAAAGAACTTTAACGGAGTTTTTCTGAGAGTATTTGGAATATGAACGTTGATATAAACGACGAAGAAAAAGAAGGAATCTAACTGAGAAAAGCAACTATAACCTTGCACCGCTTAGCGCCCTGACGCGAAGCGAACTTGCGAACGAGCCAGGGCGCAATGCACAGCGAATTCGCTCAAGGAGAGCAAGGTGAGCTGATTCACCAACGAGGTATCTACCCCGAATTATCGTTCTCGTTTGTTAGATATGCATTATATTTGATCAAGAGCAGAATAACCAGTAGAAATGGTCTCGGCGTAACGCCCTTCAGAAATATGAGAGCGTTTGAAACACCATTGCGCACGCTTTTTGACTCCGTGGGTACACTGAATGGTACCAAAATAAACATCGAATTATTGCAATAAGCCAACCCGATAGTTGGGGATAGTGAACCACTGCTCTCGGTGCTCTTTTCTTTAGAATGGTGGCGTAATTTGGTAGCAGATGTGGATAACTAAGATATCGATTCCTATTTCAGGCTGCCTCAAAGCAGTTTTAGAAGCTGGCGTTGCATCAAAAAGGCTATTTCAAACTTCTCTGCATTATTTTGACGCTCACAATAACTTCATCATCTCTTATTCTAAGCGTTTTTCTCGTAGAGCGATTTGACGATCAGCCAACTTCGTCTTCAGCGCTTGAGTCTTACCGAAAGATTCCTCCAGACTCGAAACCGACTCTTCATTTTTTGAGCACTTCGTTTTTAAGCTATCTTCGCTTTCTTTCTTTGACGACTTTCGAATGGCTTTTACATTCGGCAAGCCAATCAGCCTTTCAAGTTTGAATTCTACTTCATCTGTCCCTGCAACACCGCTTCCTTCACCACCAGCTTCCTGAACTTTATCAGTGTTGTGTCAAGAAGTTTACCCATCCTGAAACCAGAAAACAATTCCAATCCTTAACGACAGGATTCGTAGAATGTCATGTAAATTAGACATGGGTATTGCTCCATCGATATACACTGCAGAAGAACAGCGAGTTGTGTCCATTGCAGTAGGTGATCTGGTCCGTTCAGCGCTTTCAACACTCTAAAAGCTGGGTGGTACTTTGTACATTATTTTCTAATATTTTTCTACTGTTTGAGACATGTATCTAGAAACCTATCGTCCCAACGACGTTCGACGAGTGCCACACCACGTTTCTCATTACCATATGCATTATCACAACACCTGTTTTCCTTGACAGAAGAGCTTCAAATGAGTCTTGAGGACTAAGCGGGTTTCATTCCAGACTCATATATAGGATTTGTAGATGTCGCAGAAGTATAACGGACAAGGGCAAGAATTTCTTCTTCGTTCCATCTCAAACCCTTTGCAGTTTTGTTGCGGGTGATGGCTTCATCATCTGTTTTAGCGACTGAGACACTCATATCACATAGGCAAGGCCAGTGAAGGACTCGAGAACGTCAATTTTGGATAATAGATACAGTCTTGTTTTTGTTGGGGAGGACACATAAAAATCCAATTTCCAATGGGTTTGCAAGGAACTAACCGCTATGGCACAAACTGCACGCCCAAAGTCAGCCAAAAAACCCAGCCCAAAACAGTGTGTTTCTGCCCAAACATTTCGGAGCCCTTGAAGTTCACCATTGGGACAAGGCCGTCTATTTACGGATTTACAGATGGAGAGGTTATTTTTGAGTATTAAATTGTTAATGTCTACTATATTAGAGTGTGCCTTAAGTTTGTAGAGTCTAGTCTCGATTAAAACGCTTTATGCGATATCTTCCATAAAGAGAGTGTCCGAAACAACTTCGAGAAACAATCTGTAATAAATAGTACAAATTTTCGTCCACATCCGGTGGTGAGTAGCGGGCTGAGAATGTCGATTGCGAAAACCTCGAGAGGAGCCCGTTCAGGGAAAAATCAACTTTATTGAGTGCTTGCAGAGCTTCAAGCGATTCATAGCACATACGGTGCCAACCGCACTGTTGCGTAGCAATCAATATCCATGGCTGGCCAGTAAAAGTTCCTTCCCGAAATGGGGTAGAGCTTCCGTCCATCGGCGTGTCCCATAATTCTGAATAATACGATAAATGCAATACTCTAGATTGTAGAGTATGCAAAACCACTACTTGTGGAGATGACTGTATCGTCTTGAAGAGGTATCCAATTCTATTTATCTCGAAATGGAGTAGTGCACCACGTGTAATACGGGCGCATATCTTGGTACAGAAGGCGTTGCCTTGCTGTTATCTATCTTTTTTCTCCGGGGGCATCGGTACGAAATTACCCGGTTGGGGGGCGTCTAAGTTTCGTCAGCGAGGAGAGAAGTGTCCTTTTCGGCATCCAATATACATTCTTAAGGCCACGTGTCGTGTATCTAATCCGGATCCTCCGGTGGTCGGTCATCTACGGTGAAGCAAGTTATATCCTCTTCATCGGCATCCAGAGCTCCTCCACTCCTGGGTGGAAGTGATTTCGCGTCCACGTACAGGTTGTGCGTAACCTTCTTGTAGACAACTTCGAAGTCATTTTCCGCGAGGAGGAGTAAATTATACAACGCATTAACCAGCCTGACCGTTCGGAAACGGTTAAAAGCTATCGAAAGGAGGACTGAGCTTTGTATACACTGTCCACACAGCCCCTTTCTCTCTACGATGGCAGTAAAGTGCACACTCGTGAGATGGGGGCGGAGAGTAGAGAGGGCCCACAAAGTGTTGGGGCCCTTTTTCTCCGACATAGAGTAGTTGGGTTCGTGGACATTCAGCGAAAGTGACAAATGCCCAATTGGTTTCCGTTTTTCATCGGGATTCGTCTGATATAGGGGACAACGTACTTGGCAGTCGCTAGCGTCTGGGACACTGCAACCGGTAGTTCGGGTTTAAGAAATGATACGACCGGTGGTGATGTGACGGCCAAGAGAGTTCAATGATACCGTCTGGGCGGACTTGAATTGTTCTAACTTTGGTTGTTGACCTTTCCTCAGAAGCACGTTTCAGAGCTCGGTGATGTACTTGCAGTTAGGTATAAATATTCGGTAGAAATTGATTAATCCTAGAAAGGAACGTGGTTCTTTCTGGGTTATGAGCTCTACCGCTGGTCGAATTGGTTTCACTAGAGCTTCCTCGGCCTTAACTTGTCTAGAACGTAAAATGAAAACCGAATAGTTTGAAGTATCTGTGGAGACGTTGCCTATCCTGAGTTGAGTGTAGTTCCAGCTTCAAGTTGCGTGGACAAAGTATCCCTAGCATTGGGGAGGTATTCATCCAGATTATGTTTTAAACATTGATACCTTCCAGATAAACGAGGCATGTTTGCCACATAAAGAGGGCTAGTAGGGTATCAAGAGCACGCTGAAAGGTAATGGAATCATTGGCCAGACCAAAAGGCATCAGTTCGAAAAGGTAAAGTACCGAATGACAGACAAAATCAGTCTCTTTCTAGTTCTGTTCTGTGACGGGAACTTTACAGTATCTTCAATTGGAGTCCAAAGCCGAAAACACGTTAGCAGTGCTGAGTGACGCGATGTAATCCTCCATTCTTGTAATCGGATACACGTCCTTGTGGGCTACCTCCAGTCGAAGGTAGTCTCTGCAGAAACTCCAGGACCCATCGAGTTTTTGAGTCAGTACAACTGCAGATGCCCATGGCGACTGAGCCAGTTAGATCACTCCAGCTCGGAGCCTTTTGTCCATTGGAAGCAGTTCCTGTGCACAAGAGTTGAGAACTGCCCGACAAGGGTGTTGAGAACTCTGTCTAGCGTTCGGTAACAAATCTACCCGATGTTCCGTTGAAAATATGTCACCAAAAAGTCCATTCCGTATTGGTCTAAACTCTTGTGTCATTTCCCAAAGAGGTTCACGTTGCGATTACGGCACGTGGACAATGTTGAGTTCTCGAGTTATTTCATGGGGCTTATCCGGGCATAGTTCGTTCGAACGGAGTTTTTCCCTACTTTGGCAGATTTTCCGTTCAGACTATTTGGTGATTGAGTGAAATTGCCCTCCCCCTTCTAAGAGTGAACAAGATTGAGTACATCAGCAATGGGGTGAGGTATTATCGACAGAAAAACTTTGTTTTTCATGATTGATTTTGGTCTGGCGCAAAGATTGCGGACCAGAAAAAGGGCTTCTTTCAACGGCCCAATTCGAAAATCTTCATTCGCTACGGAGAGTTGATTTTTATCGTTAAGCGATGAGAGGGTTTGGTATACACGTACATCGTGTTGACGAGATTTGACACGCACTCAGACCTGGGACTGAGTTGAGATTCGTATCGACGCGGCCATGCGGAGTTTAGTAGATTTTGGAAAAGCGGGAGAAGTCTCCTGCATCGCAGGTAAGGATACGAGCTTCTTCGGGGGGTGCCTTAACGAACGAAGGATGATTGGAAACAACGAATCTTCTTCTGTTTCTACACACCTTAAGCGGGGCCTTATCGCATCAACGAATCTGTCGGTATAGTCACATCCTAGTATTACAATGGGAGCCAAATCTCGGCATATGATGAAATCAATCTTTACCATGAAGGAGCCCAAGCAGAAGAAAAGGTCAATAATTCTGTGCTTTGATAAGAGGATGCGCTTGGAGTCAAGTTTTACGCCAAGGCGCAACTTGGACCGCAAAGGCAAAAGAAAGATCTACTCCAGGATGAAGTTTGGGCCACCACCTTTATCCGAAATAGTAAGAACTAGAACCATAAACTGGGCAGAGAGCAGCAAGCACATTGTAATTGCGCTTGGCCACAACCATGACCTTTTCAATAAATAGATTATTTTTACTCATTTGTAAGGTCGACGCATAACACGAAAGTTCTGAAAGTCTACTTACGAAACGGCCTGTTTCCTTGTAATGATTGTGATCGGGGAGCCAGACGGGGACGCCTCGGGCCTCGATATTCTCTCTGTCGGGAACGCCTCTCCCAAAGAAGAGACTACCGTATTCAGATATCCTGGACCTGTGCCACCTGTTAGGAGCCCTCTGAATCTTTAACTAATGGCATGGGGGAGCAAGTAGGTTTATCTTTATGAGTAGGACGGGGGTTGGTGGTCGGCCGTAACGGGTTGAGCAGCGTGATCCGTGGGTTTATATCCGGAGTATTCTGTGGAAAGTCCGTTTTCGCACGGAGATACGAAGCCATGGGAACGATCTGCTTCTCTTGAAGGGCTATTGCCTCATAATTACCGATGACTCGGGCGAATTATCTCAACATAATAATACAGTCCGGTGACATTTACCGTGTTTGTAACATTTATGGCATATGGCCCTAGGGCGGCGGGGATACAAACCAGAACTACCATCCGTGAACTTCACCGCAGGGCGGGTATCCCTCCCTCCTGGACGACTCTGTCGATCAATCGAGTTCCCATAGGGAATACGAGTCCCTTGGAAACGGGTTGGAGCTGTGTTAAGCAGAGGGTGTTCCTGAGCCGTGCCATAGGAGAAATCCGTAGTGGATGGAATTCTGTTGTCGGGACATACAGGATATTGCTGAAAGCGAATGGGATATTATCAGAATCTTTTTGAGGGTGCCCTCTCGCGAGCAGTGAGAGAGATGGCTCATTCAGTTGCTTCATAAACGCCTTGGCGTAACGTGACTTCTTACCAGGGATACGAGCTTGAAGGGAATCTCCTTCCGTTTGCGCGGTCTGTACCAACTCCAAGTATGTGGTTCTTCTTCGATCCTGTCTGTATCGGGCCACCTGTGTACGGAATGCAGAATCCAATTCATTGGTGTTCATTGTGGCGCGCTCTCCAGCGCAGTAAACATTACTACAACAGAAAGAAAGCCTTACTAAGGCGTACCTTTTTTTCTGTTTTTGTTTCTCCGGGTTTCTGGTGGGTGTCACAGAGAGCAAGAATATCCGACTGAATCGCTTGCTTAGTGTCATAAGACCTCAACAGGTATTGCACGGCTTTGGGCCAGAAGGTAGCACTTCCTTGGAAGGCTCTGAATGACTCTTTTACAGAGTTGTTATGAACCTCAGCGAGGCCAAGTAGAAAGTACGGTAGCGAAATTAACACTTGACTCTCATCCATACCAAGTACTTCGGCTTCCGCTACAAATCGCGGAAGAAAACCAAATACCAAGATGGGGTCGTCTCCAGAAAAAGAATGGTTGGGATAGGAAAGATGCATACGACATATGCAGTCTTTCACCTTACAAGTGCCGCGGGGTGCACGATATAATGAACAATTCTCCAGGCGATAATATATGTATGGTACCTGTTTTCTAAATAGAGGTTTGGTGCACTTCAATTCCCTCACCCAGTGTGCTTCCTTCTCTAAATACGGGTACGAGCTAGATCTTGGGTGACAGACAACTCTTGAGAACAAGACGGATACCTTCGATGACCGTCGTCAGATGTGACACCTAATAAATATGACCCATTCGAATGGTGAAAGTTCTATGATGACGGGAAGGAATGCGAACAATGGGAATCGTAGTTGTCTTGCTTGTTACGCTTTCGGAAGTTGTCATTTTTCTTCCTCTACTTCTCATTTTTCGAGACAACAATCGGCCCTCCTGGGACGCTACCCTCCATCAAGATGGTTTTCTTTAACGTCTCTAACGTCTGTACACGAGAACTGACATTATTGGATCGGACTCCAACGTTTTTTACGTCACCTTCAGGACCACCGGAACATTTTACAGTTTGTTGAAATTCTTCCGTATGGGACGGGGGACTTCGAACAATTCCTCACAGAAGGGGCATCGAATATGACGCCCAGGACTTCAAACAATTCAAAGAGGGCAGTTTGAGCTTCGTCCATCTCAGCAAACTGCTTTCGCAGGTCCACATCATCATCAATATGAAAAACCCTGGCCCTTTGCATTGTATTTTCGATTAACCTTGTGTGGGGGGCCAGTGAGAAACCTCTTCAGATAACGAACATCTACGGCTGTTGTCACACCGGGGACGGAAAGGCTCCGATTTAGGCCATGGTCGGCATCCGACAGAGGTTTTGGCATATTAGAACAATTCCACCGATGTCCGGGTATTCCAAATACATCCACGAAGGGCTATCAAACCACGAAATCGGGAACGAATGTTAAAGGAGAACGAACTGACACACGAAAGTCGAGACCACCTTGTATATCAAAAACTAATGATGAACTCAACACCTGCTATATCGGAAAACCGGTTCGTGATGCAAGGCCAGAAAACCGAGCGACATAAAGATGTTCGGTTTATTTCTCTCATGGGGGTGGCGGAAGAACGAGGCCTCTCCGAGATTGCACGACGGAGTCGTAGTGTAAGCCCTAGGAAAATTGGCACGACAAGCAGGAAGATAAGATAGGAAAGGCTAGATCCAAGGGTGTTGGTGCGAAGGGAATAGTCAGCCACGAGGGTAGGGAAAAGGAAAGGGGTGGCACCCAGTAAGGCGAACGGGGTGTAAAGGGCGGGAGCCGAAGGAAACGAAATAGAAAAAACCCTATACACCGGTGAGAATAAGATAATTAAATAGTAAACGAGGCCAACGGCTGTATTACTTCCCTTGAATGTGCGAGGTGGGCAAGTCTACCGTGGGAAGCGTGGCCTGACCCCCAAAGATAGCAGTAGCATGCGAATGCGGATAAGACTTAAAGCCTCAAGAACCCGGTTGTAAAAGATTTACTGAGCCGCAGGCCACATCACCAAGCAACTATATATATATATATCTTTCGCTTCCCCACGAGGATGAGAACCAATGGGCCATGTATTGGCGGGTCTCGCCGCTCCTTTTGGTTCCCACGACGTCTGTGGTGGCGTACCACTCTTTCTAACTCATGGGCGATTGCAATGACCTAAGGTCGTGGCTGTCTTGGCAGGTACTTTTCGTTAACTTCGGCGTGATGTCCCTTATGGCCATCCTGGATACCGCGAAATACGGAATCCGTGGTAATGTCCGTTCGGAGGATTGGAGGGTATGGTACGACGAGAACATACCGGGTCGTCGAGGTCGCCTAATCCCGCTCCCGGACATCATGATCCGTTTCCTAAAGAACCTGGGCATCCAGGAGATCGTTTGTGGGACCCAGTTCGACGTCGAGGAGACTGAGGCCCTTTTGGATCATGTCCTACAGGTGGAGTGGGGCAAGACTCCCGGGTTCCTTTGGTATGACCACGATACCGACTCATTCACGCCGATTCCGCTACATCCGCAGGATCGGGACGAAGCTCTTGCCTATCCCGCCAAGCCTTTGAAAAATAAACAATCGGATATCCCGAGGCGTCATGTGCCCGACTATCATCCGAAGGCCATTGGCTTCGATCGCCTGTGCTTTGAGCCTGACGTGGAAGCGACGCCGTTGGTTCCTGCTGGGATGTCCCATGGGGAATCCTTCGGTGAAGATCCCTTCATGATACCCGTAGAGAGCGTTAATCCTCTGGTCGAGTCCGCTGTGGTGTTGCCGACCGCTTCCCCTCCTCCAGCTCCTCCGGGCGCTGCTCCTCAGGATGAGCTCTCTTATGAGCCGCCCGTCGCCCAAGTGAACATTCCTCCTGGCGAGATTACTGTCAAGGCCGAAAGTTCTGAAGGTGATGCGCTGGCTAAAATGTCCACTGGGGGCGTCGACATCGCTCCATCCTCTCCGTTGTCACACTTTACTGCTTCGGTCACGGCTGAAGCTGCAGATCTCCAACATGTCTGCCGTACCGTTGGTATCACTGCCTCGATGGACATTGCGAAAGTCCTGAGAGGAGCTTGCTCCTGGGCACGTCGCTCGGCGCGCTACGCCGCGGTTGTCCAACAGGATCAGGATCTGAAGACCGCCATCGTCCATATCCTGCAGCAGAGTGGACGAGTGATGTCCCAGACGGTTACTGCCGACTTGGATCCCCGGTGTGGTCTAAATTTGAGCGACCAGGAGGCTTCCGATGGTGACGATAGTTCCTCCGATGAATCTCCGCCGTAGAAGCGTGCTCGGCTCGCTGCGGCCGGTCCTTATCGTCCAGTTGGCTGCGCGAGTGACCCTGCTCCCGGTTTCGCTTCTGCAGGTTCCAATGAGCACGAAGGAGTTACTCCTGCGCTGCTCCAGTGAGTCCTGTTGGTGTTAGGCGCGCTTCCGCAAACATTGAGGTCATGGTATTTGTTAATCAAATGAGTAATGCTTGTGCTTTGCCAAGGTCGTTCTTGTATCTCAAAAGTGCGTGCCCCGGGACGGCGTCCAATTTGGAGATCGTTTCGAGTCTTCCCCATGTGTCGCCCTAGGACTGACTTTATTCTCTGATGCGGCAGCTAAGGCGAACCGGCGTGTCCGGAAACGTTTCGAGAGGCGTTTTGGGATTCTTGGGGCCAATGGTTGCCCCCTCCTGAAGGCTGCGCTGCGTGTTGCCGATTTTGCGCCAAGAGCGGGCGATAAACTTTTCCGGAATGGTTTGAGGCTCTTTCTGAGTGTCTTTCTCAGGTTTGTAGCCGAACCAACGGACTTGATAGCGCATACTTTCATCTTCTCCCCGGCCGGCGGAGATGATGCGCTCAGTTACATATTACGTTTGATATTCATTCTCCGGCAGTAGAGTGTGGTCCAGAGGAGCGAATCCATCGGAGTCGGTTGGAAGAGATGGGTCGTCGTAGTTGGAATTGACCATCGGGTCCATGGGGCTAGTCGGGTCCGCAGTAACTGCCTTAGGGGGTGTGGGGACTTGTGCGTCGACCTGAGGTCGTAGTGATTCTGTTGGGGCAGGGGACAACGACTTTGTTGATGCGGAGGAGCCGGGGGCTCCTGTCACCCGATTAATAGATACGGCCGGTGGTAGCGTGGTAGAGCGGGTCCTAAGGTTCGAATCCTTGACGGCGGCACTCCCAGAGTACTTGGTGCAATGGGCTGGCGTTTACTGCGTAGTCCTACAGGTTGGAGCTACGGAAACGATGGCTTGAAGACCAATTGGTGGAAATAATATACCAGAGGGGATTATTTAGTATCCTAACGGTGTCTGCCTTACTCTAAGGGAGAATCGTCCCTCGAGCCAAGTAAATAGTACTGGCGAGGCGCTGGGATCTCCCCGGCACAGTAATGCTAATCTACTACACAAAATAAAATAAAATAATAATCTACATGAGTCCAGCTGAGGTCGACCAGTCCACGTGGCGTCTGTAAGATCCTTCAAGGCCCGGCGGATTACAGGGCTCAACCGTTATCGTCGCTCCTCCACAATAGGGACAAGATTCATAACAACATAACAACGCACAAGCGGTTAGATTTCCTAAAAGGGAGGGTACCACCTTCAAGAGAATTACACTTCATTCAACGTTTCCATACCACCTTTACATGCATTCACTTATGCTCCATGTGTGTAAAAGGTAAAAAAAAGTTTGTTTATCGTCATTAAATGTTTTTAATAAATCTGTAACTTTTAAAAACCTGGATATTTTTCAAGTTTGGATCGTTTGAAAGCGACTGAACACTATTTACTTTCTTATACTTTCAAACCCATGGCGTTACATAAACTTTCCGAGCTTCGGAAAGTCGATAGAATTAAAAACGTTTGTTTAGTCCATATCGGTATTCCACTTATAAACTCGTTGTAGTATTGTGAGCTACGCCGATGAAGTAATTGTGCAACGTGGTGGACCTATTTGGTTGCCTGCATGCGCCGTGTATTACAGTAGTTTATTTAGAAATTAGCTTAGCTTTTAGCTAATTTAGTATTATTAGATAAGAGTAAGTGGTTAGGGAGGCACACCACAAGTGTACCTCCTGGTGGCCACGTAGCGAGGAGCGCCAACGCACGTCGGGTGGCTGGTGAGATATATCTTCCTCAAGCATGGCCACCCCTGTCACTGTTGAAAAGACAAACAACTACTAGACTACTTTTACCCCTTTTGGTTTCTACAGTCGACAATAAAGGTAAGCTAGGTGTCCCTACGGGTTTCCGCACCCGCGAGTGCTCTGCACCGTCGTCCACCACCGTGTTCTTAGTGAGCCCGCCGTTCTTGTTGCACCAGTCAGTGGCTGGTGCTCCCATACCTTACAGGTATCATCAATCTCCTCCTCCTAGGTCGAACACATCCCGCGCTCCCTAGAGCCGTCAGGTCTTTCACTCCTCGCGACCATTTTGGTTTATACCACACTCGTTGCAGTTACTGAAAACCTCTACAATGGAGAGCTTAACAATTAATCCAATAGCATTTTATATATATATATTTATCCTCTAATCGAATGTTTGTGGATCGAACAATTGTTCCCAAATGAGAAACAGAAAACACCCACATAAAAAAGTAATACAAAAAGAATTCAATAGATACATGAATCGCAGAGATAAAGTTTCCAACCGATTCATTGATTTTTCGATCATATAATTATAACTGGACCGTTCTGAGACAAAGACAAATATTCTGTTGTTTACTTTGTTGAATGAAGTTGCTCCGACGTGTTTCGTGTGTCACATCCTGTCACATTCTAAAGGCTCAAAAGAATAGTATTCTGATCGTCATTTTCATCCATGACATTATGCTTCTTTAACTATTTTGGAAATTCATTAATAAAGTGAGAGCCTTTTTTAAGATAGAATAAGACTGCTTTTGCGAATTTTTTGTTGAACTTTGTTTTGATCACCACCTTTGACATTCGAAAACTTTAGAGTGCAAAATATCTGTTCAGCAGATATCTCGGAGTTTATCGTCACAAAAGTGGGGGTTTGATAGTTTTTGACTACAACTTCAACATTTTTTCATATTTTTTCTACTGATTTTTCCAGGGACTCATTTACAACGTTTTCTAATATAACTGGGTACATGCGGCTGCATACTCTATTTTTGACCAAATGTTCGTAAGTAGTGGTTAGTGACATATTAGATCAACTGTGATAGAGCGAAGTAAAGGTGAGGTTGTTTACAAGGTGCATAAAATATTTATCTGTGTAGGAAGTTGATGCCAGATAAGAAAAGAGTGTTGATGACATTTTGGCGCAAAACTTGAGAAATATAGAAAAAGTTCACAAGATCTAGGGACGTTGTAATTATGGTTTCATATGAAACCAATGGTCCTATAAAAAACAATGCCTACACGCCCGGAAGGGTGACCTCACATGAGGCCAGTTTGGCCTCATATGAGGCAAGTTCTATTTTCCAAAAAAGTTGCAAAAAAAGGTGATTGCCAAATTGCAGCGGTGTATTCTATTTTCTAAGTGAAGAAATAATTTTCTGATCATATTGCACCTGCTTTAAACGACATCCTTTAGACAGTTGTCTTCAGTAACAACAGTTCAGTGGTTTTACAACCGCTCGGAGACGGATAAACACAGAGTTCAAACCTGGCTGAGTTCAGTGTAACTCGAAACCTCCTACGGGAGCTCGAATAGTATTAAAACTTATTATAGTCTAGGAACGCATTTTCGTCCCCTTGAACAGCAGACAGAATAGGGTGACACCTGCTAAAGGGATATTTTCGCCTGAGACCGTAATATATCTAGCAATTTGAATAACGTGGACTGATTTGGTAGGGGGCTTAAGGGAATCTGAACTATTGTTTTATACTTTTCAAAAACGCCTCTAAAAACCCTAAAAGCGCATATTGACACATGAACCTCAATGTTGGTGACTTAATAATGTTCAAAATGTGAGGAATGTCACGCAGATGATCCAAAAAAGAATCACTACCAGTTCCAAATTGACATATATAAACATCTATATCATTGTACTTTTTGCATTCGCAACAAACAAATTTTGATTTGTTAGTAGTTTTGCAGAATTTTCATCGTCCTTGATATGTTTGAGACGTTAAAGATACATCTAATTTATTTCGTTTCCGATTGGTCTCCAATTAATGAATTTCAGTACCAGCCATATATGGGTTTTCTATTTCATCTTTCTTCCTGCTTACATTTTCTTTTCATATTTCGAACATCATCCCAGTTGTTATGTAATAATCGGCCTGCGAGACCACAATAGGAATTATGTGGTGTAGGATTAAATAACCTCGAGTATGCAACCTTGTAGGGATTACTCGAATCAACAACGCACATTGCCAGCAAAGAGGTATTCACTCCAAAAGACAATTCCTTTACTTCGAACTTCTTTTTCATATTCAGATAATCTTGACGTGACCTATTTTGCCTGTCAAGTCTTGAACAACAAAAAAGTACTCCTCGCAAACCTCTGGAATAGCAATAGAAAGCAAATTTTCTTTTCTATTCCATCCGTTGTGTTCCATCTTTCACGAGAAATAGGAGTTCCTGGTTGGCTACTGCCACACGTGCTGATGTAATATTTATTCTCATGCCCCACTCAGCGCAAAGATATCATCTTCCGATCTAATTGAGGCACTTCCGCGACCATTGACACGTGCTGGCCTCGTGCCGTCATCGTAAGTTCGGAAAGATGTTTCATTGGAAACCTTCTGGTGGCTGTTTTTACAACCCCAATAAATTGGATTCCTCTTTTAAAAGCTCTTCGGCTGTTTCAAGAGATGCAAAATATCAATCGGCACAAACAATTCGATCAGTTGCGAACCATTTTTCAACAGGTCTCATTAAAACAGCTGTTCCGTGAACATTTTCAGATTCAAAAGGCTGCAAATCTGGTTGAGTAGCTCCCATTGTGATTTTTATTTCGAGGATAATTACACTCCTTCCACAAAACACTGTATTTTACTCACAACCATTTTCAGGCTTTCTCTCAAGAGCCGTGTTGTGTGGGAATTCAATTTCAATCCAGTTTCCTCGGAGTCCATACCAACGTGATATACTTCTTTCCACGCACAAGGTGTGTGACAGAGCTCCAAAAGCTTTTCGATGGTCATTTATAGCTTTCAAAAAGTCAGAAACGCATCATTATCTAAATTCCTCTCATTTCTGGTCGTTTCCAGAGCAAGTGAAAACAATAAATTGCCGTATTATATCGAACCGATTGCGTGACATGATCTTTCCGAGGTGCGGAGAATCAATATTATTAGAAAAAGTGTCTTTAGACCAAATTGATCTTCTATTTGAAAATTCAAAGCGCGTCATCAACACCATCAAACCTAAAAAAGTCAAAATTTCACGCCCTACAGTCTGCCTTAAGCCTCTTCCTTCCAGCCGAGAGTTGGTAGATCGACCTTTTTTTCCAAATGAGCTTCAGGAAACATTCACATGAATATAATCAATATGGAGAGAGTCTCGAAAGCCCATGAATTGCGGAGATAAAATCTTTAACAGATCCCGTTACTTTCCATTAATGCATTAACACTGGAACGTTTAGAGTCAAGGATAAAATTTCCGTTGTTTATTTGGTCGTCTGAACTTTCAAAAAGCTGTCTTTCGTGTCCCTGTATCTCACAGTAGAGTAGCCGACGGATTCAATTTGTGAATATCATTTCCATCTGTCACAGTATGCTGTTCTTCATTGTTCGAATCTTCGTTAGTAATAGCCGCACCACTTGTCTCCAAGTTCAAACTAGCGCCTTCTACAGCCGTTTCCCGGATCGTTACATGATCTTTTCCTTTCAAATTACGAATCTTCAGAGTACACACCTTCTCTTGACCAGCTTGCGCGATGTTAATGGTGGCAAAAGTGTGTCTCATATATTTTTGAGAAAAATGTCCAATTCTGAAACAGTTCTGCTTACTAGTTTTGTTTTCCATTTTGTGAAAAATAAGCGTTTACAATCGCTTTCTGATGTGACGAGCCGTGCGCGGGTGTTCGCTCTGTTTCCCACTATACGTCGAA
The DNA here is from genome assembly GCA_030374765.1 of Agarophyton chilense. Taxonomy (NCBI): domain Eukaryota; phylum Rhodophyta; class Florideophyceae; order Gracilariales; family Gracilariaceae; genus Agarophyton; species Agarophyton chilense. The sequence goes on from JARGXX010000099.1 coordinate 199,886, forward strand.
AATCCATAGATGATGACATTTTTGATAATTTATAAAGGAATGTAGTGAAAATGATGTTTTGAACAAGTTTTGGACGATAATTTGTGATATTTGAGGTTGACACCAGAGCAGAAGAGACAGTTGACAACTTCTAAACACAAACTTTACCAAAACTGAAAACGTTTACAAAACTTATCGATGCTGTAATTTTTATCCCATCTGGGGGCAGTTGTTGTATAAAAATATAGGAACTAGTGTTTTTTCGACGGGGGAGAGAGTGTAAAATTAATTATTATTTCAAAGTAGTTCTGTGTCATACACAGCTTTGAATCCTTTTTTGAGAGTACAACCACGGTTTTTCACCCAAAAAATACCTGTTTTATATTCTGAGATAGAAATTAGTCTGCTTACCTCTTAAATATATTTTTTATACTGTTTTGTTCCTTAAGTTGCATTCTTTCACATGGAAGCAGTTTCGTGAAGCGCATATTCTTTTGAATAGGTTATACCAAGTCTTTACTGTTTGAAGGTCAAAACAGGAAAAAAATATCGTCAAAATAACTAAAAATCAGCACCTAAATATACAGTTTGGCCTCATGTGAGGCCAGCAGTCGTATAGACACGATCTAGTGTGTTGAAAAATGGGGCATTTAAGAAAAGAATTCAACGTTTTTTTCTAAATATTCCGAGGTTTTCTTCCCCAGTTGTATGCTGACACGCGTCGTTCACGGAGAATTCGCGCTTGTTAGGAACGGCTCTGCGTCGGGAATGACGTTAAAATGTTTCCTCGGTAACTCTATAGACGATGGCACTCTTCGTACTCCATTCGCAGATATCAAAAGACTTTCTGACCATCAAGTATGCACTTCGCTGTGTGCGGCCTTCACCTCTCCGGTGGGTGCCTTAATTATCAATTGACCGGTCTCCAGGCCAACCTTGTTCGAGCAGCGAGATCTGCGCCTCGTTATACGATGCACGCCCTCTCTTCTATAGGATCTCCTACCAAACCTGGTATGATTTACCATCCGCTCGAAGGACCTCTGTGCAATTCAATTTCTCTTGAAGTATGGGAAATACCAGACGAGAATCTCGGGGGCCTATTGAAGTTCGTACCGTCACCCCTCGGATTCGGTACGATATTCCTGGATGACGATACAACGGTGAAAGGCTTCATCTGCGAGGGCTGGGCAGCAGATATCACAGCATGTCAACGAATGGGTATTGTGACGCAGGACATAACTGAGCACGGCGGATGGCGCGAGTGGCTTCGCGCTCAAGATAGAACTAAATAGCGACGCAACACAAAGTTACCTTTCTGGGAAGTCCGAAGTCCTTGCTTCCCGGTCTTTTCTGTGTCTTCTAATGAGTGTTCCCAACAAACTCAGGTATCTCCAGTTGCAAACCTTATCCTGAGTAATAATAATGCACAGATTTACAGATACACCGGTTATAATTCTGTTCTGCGTAACATGTGTGGGTGGTGCGCAGAAGATGTGCGCGTTGTCCCCAGTAAGGGCAGCCAATGCTCTCTAATAGATTCTACGAAAAGTGCGATCTCAGCGTCTCCTTCATAGAAACAGGCATCAGTCTATCTGTCAATACGGCTGCTGCTAACAGAAGCCCGATGGCCATAACCCATCTTACGACTTCTCTGAAAGTTTTGCGAACGAATTTTGACGTTGCATTGCCTTCATCTCTTTCGGCTCGACGCCTTCTCGTCCAAGACTGTGTCACTCTTCCATTTGATTGACGTACAGTGAACGGACGTTCGAAAGCCAAAGTGTCTATTCCGCCGCCAGCCGCATTGGCCATAGCAACTATTTGCGGATATGCCACATCCATATCGGCAAGCACCGACGAACTTACAGAACGTGGTAGTTCTCCCTTCAACCTCCGTGAGATCACGTTTGCAAGAGCACGCTGTCGTGAATCGAGAAATTTAGGTGAAATTCGATGCCGCTTCAAGAAACCGTCCCAGTTCACACTTATCAGACCGGCTCTTTCGCAGATGAGCTTCTTGACACGATTCGCGAACTGTACATCGGTTTCACCGGGCTGGATGTTCTGCGGCTCCATGTAATATACATCGCAAACGACAGCCCAGCTGGTCATCAAGTCAATTAAGTGGCGAGGGAAACTGGTTGTCTGAGAATTCCAAAACGGATCGCCGAAACGTCTTCGATATCTCATAGCAATCGGGTGCACTTCTACGCCGAGGGCAAAACTACCCTTCTTAAACATAATGCAGTACTCAGCATTCGTGCAGGTGCCCTCCGGAAACACCAACATTGGCTCTTTATCTCCATTAGTGACGTGTTCATGGAGCAATTGCGTCACCACCCGACGGTCATTACCCTCTTCTCGATCAAACCAAACATGATCTTGCGCAGCCATGAGCAGATCCTGCAGCCATCCTGCCAGACCGCCGTGGCGCTGACCAATGCAGCTGAAGTTATAGTCTTTGTGTAAAACGAAGAGGTCGATGAGAGAGGTGTGATTTGCGACGTAGATTTGGTTAGAACGCCGTTCAGGTCGCTTTCCATGGTAACGCACATAGCCAGACCACGACGCAACGACAACGGATGCAAGAAATCGAAGCAAAAACTTTCGTGTAGAGCGCTGGAAAACTTTAAAAGGAAGAATGTAGGAAACGCCCCATCCGACAAGAAAACAAAAGGCTCCAAGGATAATGATCCCAAGTCTTAACGGAAGAAACACACAATATCGCGCCCAAACGCCGATTAACCAGAGCAGCGACTGATGAGGGGTCATTCGCCATCTTCCGGGTGGGATATTCCTCGTGAGGAAGTTCCAAGGGTGCGGAGGGTCTGCGGTAAAGCAGCGAGTGAGGGTATCATCCACGATTGACTCGATACCGTCGGAGATAAAGCCAGTAATGTCATCAAGTTGGAATGCATTTTGTCGGTGAGGAGAAGAGACGTACCCTGATGATTCAAGGAAAGAGTTTTGCCATGCATGCGGCCCAAACTCAAGCTCGGAGTTGATGCGTCGTATTCTCTGCGCGTCGGGATGTTCGTCTTCAAGTGGGGCGCGATGCTCTGGCTCGTATGCTATGCGTGTGATGACGGAAAGGCCCCACACGTATAGGCGACGGAGAAGTGAAATGTTACGGAATTTGAGCATTATGGCTGAGCAGCAACGCGGGGCATGAGCGGGAGGGAAGATAAAAACGGTGGGACAGTTTCTAGGAGAATTTCATCAAGGGGAATGGGCGGGCGAATAGAGACAGGGCCAAAGTAGCGCGGGAATAAGCGGAGCACTGATGGGGGACTCGGTCGGCGGGAACGAGCCGGAGAAGATGAAGGCTGAGATGAGGGGCGGTTGCGGAGGGCAAGTGACGCATCTTGAGCAGGTGTTCCATCAAATGCTCTTCAGCATGTCCAGCATTCATTCGTACAGTATCTACTGGGCGGAACAGCTTCTCGCTTCTTACACGGTGAACACGTGGCTGCTTTCCTTTTGGCTGCACACGTCACGTCGACTGTGTCAACCAGTCCGTCATCGACATTCAAGCATGCCCCCAAGCAACCCAGGTTGTGCGACTTGCCTCTCCGCCATTTCTATCAGACCACCCCGCGTCCCTGCTCGTTAAAGCGGGCTTGCCGCGCCTCCCGCAATCATCCTGCTTCCTGTATATGGCACAAATTAACCATGTCAGATACTGCTTCCCCTCCGTCGCTTTCCCCCCGTACATCCAATGTAGTTGATGGCGTTACCGGTGTGCACGACGGCGGGCGTGAGGAGGGTGACGTCGAGCTCGCCATCGTCCGCCGCATTCGAAACAATTTCTCTGGGAACTCGCTCAAAAATGCTGCCATGCGTCTACGTGGACCCACCTCTCTGGCTACCACTTTCCAAGATCCTTTGTCCATGTTCAGAGAATCCATTGACGAAGATTCCATAGAAACAAACACCGACAATTCTGAGGAAAGCAGTAATCATGATCCTAGTTCTGAATCGCTGGCTCCCAGAGGTACAGCCGACGCAAAGGACGACTCTGCTCCATTCAGTGGTGTATCCACAGGGTCTGCATGGCGCGACGCTGTTGTAAAGGCCTGTGCAGACCTCTTGGGAAAGAGCATGGAACAATTGCAAATTGAGTATCACGCTTCTACAAAGGCGCCCAACCCGTCTTCTGCTGCCTTTGCGAGCGGTTTCGAACCTACACCCAGAGACCTGGCGGACTATGTAATCATGTCCACCTTGAGAGCACAGGACACTCTCGCCATGCAAAATGCTACCTCATGGCTTTTTAATCTGATGGATAAAACTGGTTCCGGCTTCGTTCTGAGGGAGGAGTTTATGAAGTACACTCCTTTCATTGGACCAGTTGCAGATGCTGCGGTGGCCGGTTCTATCTTCGACGAGCTAATCAAAGACCAGGTTCGTCGCGCCCCAGAACTTGGCGATGAAGCTGATAAAAAACCGTTTTCGGTACGTAGAGAACGCTCTCAAGAGGGCCGCAAAGACAAGGTCATTTTCCGTTCAGAGTTAGTTGGTCGCAGTGGTGCACGATGGAGGCGCCCTTCACCTGCTCCAGTACGCAGAGCCCGTGAAAAGGCAGGTAAAGAACTTAGAAGACTGTCCTCTGATACTCATCGTAGTGAGCTGCGCGTCGCAGGTGAGTCCACGAGCTCGTCCCCATCTGCCGAATTGTATCCGCTCGACTTGGCTCTCAGATTTGATACATGGAAGCGGTTTTTTGAAGCGATTCAAGACAAGTACGCATGTCATGATGATGACTGGTTGAGAGTAAAATCCGAACTTGGCATTGATCCAGGAGAGCTGCTTATAAAATCACAAGGTGCTCTTGATCACAGCGACCTTTTCCCTACCCTGGGGAAACTCTATCTTAGCCAGAGGTATATCGTTTTTATGGCAGCTGTGGGCAAGAATCACTATGTCGTGAGGCTGGGTACCGTGGCCGCAATCGAAAAGGGTTCGATCCCGTTTATGATGCGAGACAGTATTGAAATCAAGCTAGAGACTGAGACTAGGGCTGCGCGCGATGGTCTGTTGACTCTCGTTGAAACCCCAGAAAGGGGAACCGCAGACAATCCATATACAAGTGCAGATGATCATGAGGAAGAAACTCTGTCTCAGTATGTGGGCAAACTGACACGCCAATTCATGTCCAACAAAAAACCACTTGTCTTCAGTTTGCTTGAGTTCCGCGAGACAAGAAAACGAGACAATTGGATTCGATTGATCTTGGAAATGGTCGCCGCTCACAAGCTCCACATACATCTCGGCTTTGGTAGCACGGGGCGAGCAGTCCCATCCATACCACAGGATGATTCGGCAACAAAAAACGGTGAGATCAACGAGGAAGGACCTTCAAATGGTGGTGGTGACGCATCAGAACCTCCAAAATCCGGACCACCCAACTATTTACGTTCCCCTTTCCGACACGAACCATCTCCCCCACTGTTTGCGGTTGCCGCTCATGCGAATATTGTTCGATATCGTGCATTAAGAAGAGTCACAGAAAAACGCGCGTCAGATAGTCTAATGGTTTTCTCCCGCCCAGACCAGAAGCACCAACTCATTAATTGGTATACAGAATCAGTGCGCGCTCATGAACGACAAAGTGGAAGGACATGGATTGGAAGAGCCCTCGCAGCCATCCGTGAGAATATGGAGGCAAATGATTGTCTTTATCAAGCGCAAGACGCCGAACCTTTCGACGCTGGACGACTTGGTGATGCAATTGGAAGGTTTGCCGAGCTTTGCTCTCCCTTGGCAAGAGTGGTCCAGTCGCTGAACTACTTGTTCCAATGGCGAAACCCGCCGGCGACAATCCTAGCGATATTGGTGTGTGTTACCATTGCGGCGAAGGGGTTGGTCAATTTTGTACCCGCAGCCTTGTTCTTCATCCAGGCGGCATGGGTCGTGGAGACAAAGTATAACTGGCTTGGTCTTGGAATGGGCCGACCCGAAAAGGAAGATGCCCGAAGGAGACGAGCCAATGTTTTGGAAATGGTTGCACAGATGCACGACGTACTTATGGCTGCCCAAAACGTCTTAAACAGCTTAAATAGGGAGCTAGGAAAGGTTCAAGCACTCTTTTTATGGAGTGGCGAGGATTGGCAAAGCTGGGTTGTTGTGCTTGCGTTGTGCTTCTCTGGATTTGTATTATTAATCGTGCCCGGTAGAACTCTCTTATTTTTACTGTTCTTCATGCTTTTCTTCAGACACTTTCTTCCTCCTTCAAACCCGTGGTTAACATTCTGGCAGACAATTCCGTCCAGGATTGGTGATAGGAACTTCAAAAAGGAGGATGCTTCGAAAACTCTTTCAGGTAAACTCACTCGGCCAAACCAAAAAAGCCGGTGAACGAAATTTATTAATCTACTCTTTGTGTTCTGATTAGAATGGTTTGCCAAGAGAATGCATATATGTGAGATGGTCGTATTTCTTTCCGAATGACGGATTTCCTGCTTGTATTGTGGATGGTCAGAAGTCTTGAAACCTCCATTCTTTCGGATGAAGAATTTCTCCATATGGTGTTTGCCTGATATGTAAGAATGAAATGTCAACAAAATACCGATACAGCAGCGATCACCACAATTGCACGATCGTCCCCCTCGCCATCGCCTTGCTCCTCAAGGACAACGCCACTGGAACATTTGAGACCCCCAGTCTCTACATGAACGGTCACCGTTCCATATGGAAACTGAGTCTTTATTGAATCAAGGTCAATTTCATTTTGAAATGGCGCCGGAACTCCAAGCTTCACGTGGATTTTCATTTTGCTGTAGTCCCCGCCAGGTAAAATTCGTGCCAGTCCAGGTAATGATGTGAATTCTATTGCGTCTGTCGTTCGGAAAAAGTTAGTTAACTCCAAGTCTGTCGAGCTTCTTTGAGCCGGGCAATAGAACATATGTTGACATACTTCTACATGCGCGAACAGCCGCTTTTGTGGCATTTTGTCCGTGAAGGTCTGTCCCCATTCCAATCTCGACCACCGAAACCTTCGGGGTATTTGAAGTGTTCATTCTTGGTTCTTGGAAGACCTGGAGGCGAGTTGTACATGAATTTCGCTGTTTTCGGGAGCTGTACTTCGCTTCCGAAAACCCGTGCTTACAGTTTACCCGTATCATATGATTTCCAGAGGCGGTAAAGACATCAGCAGGCGTTAAGAATCCGCAGTGGGCCATAACATAGATCGAGGCCGTTGAATCCTGGGAGGCGCGTAAGGGAGCTTCATCGTTCGGTATTAGAGCAAGACTACACTAACGAAATTTTGGTATCTCAAAAAGCGTTTTGCAAATAGCTGACAAACGATTGCAAAGATTAAACTTCAGACCTTTAGACACTTGTCTATACGACCCACGCCACTGTTCGAAATTGATTATTTTTTTGGAAGATAGTTCTGTTTCATACACCGCTCCGAAACGATTTTTTAGAGTGCAACCACTGTTTTTGCGCAGAAAAAATACGTTTTATATGTAAATATAGTAATTAGACTGCTAATCAGTTAAATATATAATTTATATATAGTTTTATTTCTTTTCTTTTCTTCTTTCACATAAAAAAAGTTTCAGGAAGCGTAGATTTCCTTTAAAAGGTTAAAAAAAAGTCTTTATGGCTTTGATGTCAGAACACGAAAACAATTCGGTCAAAATAACAAAAAAACAGCGCAAAAAAATTCAGTTGGACCTCATATGAGGACAGTCGTCCAATAGATACATCCTAGTACCATGTCTCTTACCGAGATTAAAAGTACTTCTGACAACAATAAATGAAATACTTTTTTTTATTATACGAAATATTATTCCATCATCAACTTTTAAACTAGAATTACCGCGCTTTTCTCCACACCACGCGGCCCAAAACTTCTAATAAACTTTGTTTCAACTTCTACTTCCTCACAAACTGCTATTTATAGCTTTAAACATCTAACTATGCCGAGAAGTAAGTTTTTATCAGAGGTAGAAAACACTCAAATCATAGCCCACCACTTTCGAGGCATGATTTATCAACCGATTTCAGAAAAACTGGGACGATACTGAAAGGTTTGTCCTTAAAAAGCGTACCCTTCTATCTTTTATTGTTTTTATTTTCTTTATTCTTTTTCCTCTCCTCCAATTCTGCCGCTCGAAACGTAGTTCTGGAATTAAAGCCCACGAGAGGCTCAATCCAACCAAAACATTAACATAGACTCTTACAGAGACCAAAATGACCCCCTGAAACTACGCCACGTGGTCTAGTAGAGAGTAAAGTCGCGGTCTGTAACAGTGCGATCCCTCCAAAACAGACTGGGAATAGCTTAAGGGCAACTATATGCGCCTAGCGTACGGCGATTTTCTGCTACCGTCACACTTAGGGCAGCTCTTCCTTCACACTTGCACAACTGTCTTTTCTTCTTCCTATCCTTCACATAATAGAGTTTGCCCAATCTTTGTGCTTTTTGGTTTTTTTGTGCTTATAGCTCGCTTTTCTTGTTTTTCCGCGCCTTATTAGGGCTTTGGGCTCTTTCTTTTGCGCTGTTGCCGCAGATAATGCTCCTGGCTTTACCTTTCTTGCTTTTGTGCTCTTTTTGCCTCTATGCGCCTTGTCGGGGCTTGCTCGCTCGGACCAGCGCTGGGCGTTTTCTGCTTTGGCTGGCTTGAGGCGGCCCGTATTCCATTTTCATATGCCACTCAACGCGCTATCTTCATTTAATGAATTGCACAAGTTGGTGTTTTAGTCTCAATGCATACAGTTGCCAGACATTTCTCTTGAGCGAGGTTGGTGGTAAGAGTGTGTAGTGCAACGCCAAGGGCGGCGAAAACACACGAAGATGTCCGAGTCTTCCTCCAAGGAGGGTAGCACGGCGACGGAGCCTCTCCGGAGTGAACATGACTAAGTCGGGGTGTAAGGCCGAGGTTCACCGGCACGCCAAGCGGGGAGAGTGCGGGATGCTAGAAGGGAGCAGACCAGGTATGAGCTGTATTCCACGGGAGTGGGCAAGTGATAAAGGGGGGACCACCCAGTGGGGGCGATCGGGGGCATGGGCCACGAGAGCCAAAAAAAATATGTAGCAAACCCAATACTGGGGCGAGAACACGGCAGTGGTATGAAAGATATACACGCTAACAGCGGTGAGTCTCCTGTTGACGCAGGGTGGATAAGTCTACCGTTAGTAACGCGGCTTCACCTCCGTAGAGTGTGGAAGACTCGCGAAAGCGGAAAAAGACTTAGAGCCAAGAACCCTGGTTGGGGAGGTTTACTGAGTGTCAGGGTGAGATCGCCCTGGCACTATATAGTGTAGAATACTGTAAAGAGCTCCCTAACCTACTGTAATAAAGCTAAATAAATAGAGAAATATCCAGCTATGCTGTGCCAACCTGTCCTGGGCCACCCGTGGTACACGTGGGTAAGTCACACCCGAATCGGGGCCACGGCGCACGGCCGCCGGTGCACTTCGCGTACAACGCGTATACACCTGGCTACGCCAGCCCGCTAGTAGCGGTATTACTCATAGATCTCACAAGTATCGCCCGAGGCGGAAAAACAACCAAGTCCTGGAGAATGGCCCTCACGAGGGTTGCACTTTATATCCCCCTCCTGAGGCGCAAGTACGACATCCGCGATGGTGGGCGACGCGCCGAGACGAATGCATAAGAGTGCAACCAGCTCGCTGGGATCCACTTCATCCGATGCCAACAAACGCAGTGCGGCAAAACTCCAGTCTCCTTGCAAAAACCGTTCTCAACGTTCCATCTCAACCGAATCCGCATCCTTGCGTGCCAGTCCTTCGATTCCTCGGCATCGTCTTTCGCTTCGCCGGTCTCCTCTTCCGGTCATCCGGCCTCTTCGCTCACCAATGAGCAACCAAAACAATCAACCCAACCGTCTCCCTGCGGGGTACTTCTCCGGCTCCCGGTCCGCTCCGCTTCCGCAAAGCGCGTCATCGGCTGCGCTGCAGGTTCCTATCGCGAACGCGGCTGCTGCTCCGTACGGAATGTTCCCCCCGAGAGGGTGGCCGCCATACGAAATGCTTGTCGGGCGCCATCCTCGGCATCATGCGTCCTTTCTCCGGCTTACGCCGTGGTTCCACCCGATTGCGGTGTTAAACGAAGCGCTCATAGCGATGTACACCGATGGAAACGGGATGCTTCCGGGCGATATTCCGGCCGTGGCGACAACTTCGTTGGATTGGCGACGCCGCGTAGCGGTTCCGGTCCACGCTGTGGCGCGCCGGGGTAGTGAAACCTCGGCTTCCGCTCATGCGGCCTTCGTCCTTCTTGGCCATCAACGGCTTCGCCGGGCTCCTTTCGAATATCCAATCCCCGATGGTCTCGGCACCGACATTCGGCTTTACCGCACTCAAGGTGAGATTGGTTACGTCGACCGCTGGGCGGGTTTGGAAACACTCTCGTGGAGGGGCATCCCGATAGCACGGCAAGAGGCCATGTGCTGGACGCGACCGATTATCCGGGCAGAATTCCGCTACATGCGTCGACTTGCGCGGGCCAACTTCCTCGCCCTGATCCGCTTCGAGCGTCGAGCACGATCCAGATTCGGTTATTTGGTCCCGTATCAGAACGTGGAGATCGAGCGACTTCGCGTGGCCGACCGACGGGGTCGCTATGTCCTCATTCCACCGTGGTGGTCGAACCTCGAGGCCTGCCGGGGCTGTTACATCGAGCTGCCACCAGTCATCACGTATTACGGTTCGTACCTCATCGAGGATCCCGAGTCCGGACTGTGGTCCGTGGTGATTACCGAATGGGTAGTCCGCGCGGCGGTGTTCATCCTCTGGGAGGTGTATGACCAGTACAGACTGTGGTTCCTCCCGTTCCGGTTGAGGTCCGCGATTCGCAGCCTGGACCTGAGCATCCCACTTGGTGGAGTAACCAACGCCGAAGAAGTGGGGGGTCTTCTCGATTACATCGACCAGTTGGACTGGACCAACGTTCCGATTGAACAAAGCAGGCGCACCGTGGGTAGCCGGGGTCAGGACCTGTCACCAGGAAGGCGTACTCCCTTGGGAGGTGATTTCGTATACTTTGAGCCTTGGGATGGGCACGAAATCACCGCGGAGGAAGCGAACGAACTCCGGTTTGCACCACGCCATATCCCCGAGGGGCATCCGATCGGTTTCGTGGACGCGGATGAATATTACCACGTCTACGACGGCGACGATCCAATGGTGGACAACGAACCCTACGACGGGGAAGCGTACGCCGAGGCGGAGGTCGAGGGATCCGAAGGGGAAGGTACCTATAACGCGGGGACGCCAGCCACGCCTTACGTGGATTTGGATAACCCCGCAGGGGCTGGGTCGGAGTACGCGGTAGCTGGACCACCTCCGGTTCCACCGGTGAATCTCCCAAGTGGTGGGGCGTCCGCCCCAGGCGATGCGAGCTCCGCTCCGGCGGGTCAAGCAGCCGTGATCTCCCAGTTCCTGCGACAGGTGGGGCTGGGGACCAACGCAGCGAGTGGCGATGTTGCCGCGATGCGCGAGGCCTTGATCACCCGCCTCCAGGGAGGTAACCAACCCGGGGGCGGTGAGCCGAACCCGTGACGGGGCTCGCGATCCCGATGGGGAGTTTTCCCTTGTGACTTAGAGTAGTATCCCGAGTGCTCGGTATTCCATCGATAGCTTCGAATAAAAACCAAGTGACTTGTATAACCCAAAACCTTCCTTCACTAGCCTGTTCTCAAGCAAACCTACTTCTCTTTTCTCTTCCACCGAGGTGGGTGTTATCCCACCTGGGCTTGAACAACCGATGCCGGGATTCCCGTCCGCGTTCTGCGGTGAAATGACACCACCTTCGAACGTGGGAGATGTTCCATCGGCTCATCCGAATCCCATTCGGGCCCTAAACCGTACCAACGGACGAGGTATTGAATATAACCATCCGGATGGTATGAGTGCTCCACTATGTGGTCGACCACGAACTCCTTCTCGTAGACTTCCCGCCCTTGCGGTGTACGCGTCACCGGACCAAACCGGGGTACGTCCGCAGGTGCGTGTGGGCTACTGTGCCCTTCCCCCGAGGGGTCCATGGGTTGGCGTTGCCTTTCCATGCCCTGGGTAGGGGAACGAACCGGGTTCCGGGTTGCCTTGGCCGCTTGGCGGGTTGCTTCCGCCACGGCGTCATGACGAAGAGCGTCAGTTCGACGGCTTCGGCCGGAGGCCTTCCCGTGAGGCAATTCTCCCAGTTTTTGGGTCGGAATGCTTTCCGAGAGTTCTCGTGCAGAGGCCACCCTTCGGGGGAACGCAGACTCATCCCAAGGCTGGGTTTCGCGGTCGCGTTCCGCGACTCTTCGGGGTGAAATCCGTCGCGACGGTGCTGGACTTGACGCGGGAGGCGGTTTCATCACGTGGCGTTGTGCCTTGCCGGGTGAGCCGCCTTGGGCGTTGATTGGCGTATCTCCCGAGCCGGATGTCGTCTGGTCACATGACACGTTCGGCTGATGGCTGGGAGTACTCCGCGCCGTGCTGCGTTCCGCCTCCTCACGTGAGGGCGTGTGCAACGGCGCTGCCGGTATGTCTGCTCGCTTCGGCGACAAAGTACCGCGACGGGCGTGCAACTCCGGGTCAACCGTGCCTTCCTCACCAACGGGCGGCGAAGTGCGCGGCGAGGAACCCCTGCGGGGAGCGAGTTCGTCCTCAACTATCCCTTTCGAGGGTTCAACTTCACTCGGCGACGAGGTGCTTCCGTCCTTGACGGGCACATTCTCCGTGGTGACCGGTGCGCCTTCGACAACGCTGTCGGGGTCAACCGAGACACTCGGAGTGCGTCCGCCACTGCGCGTGGGTTCTGAACCAGCATCAAGCGTGCTGGGTGTGAATCTCCAGTCTGCTACGGTGTGCTTGCCCGGCTTAGCCGGTGTGTCCTGCTGTACAGTACGAGGGACCACTTCTGATCGATTCGGCCTAGAGGGGCCTGCGAGGGCGTGCTCTAAGTTTTCCAGCGTAGCTGGTGTCGACGAACCGTGACCCATGGGCTGCGGGTCAACGCTCGACGGCATAGCCGGTCCAGTGTCGCGAGGGCGACCAGCATCCTGCGACGATTTCGGTTTCGCTTCGGCGAGAGGGTTTCCACTACAAGGTGCGTCCTGTCGAGTAGAGTCCCCGTGGGGAGTGCGATCAGACGCAGATGCAGTGGCGCTTCCCATAGAGGGTTCAGCAACGGCTGTAGCGCGCAAATGCGGAGATGACACGTCGGTAGACGGGACGTCCGGATCACCGTTGTTCTTGCTGGTGTGTCCAGGAGTCTGTGCACCACGGTTGTCATGACGCGACGAAGCGGTTTCCATCTCTCGACGAGAGTTATGAGCCTCCTCCCCCTCCTGAGACGGAGCGGCATGGGGAGTGGTTGAAACGCCCAACGGGCGGGGGTAGACACCGCGCCGTGGCGTGAGAGAAGAGAGGCCATTCTGGCCTTGGTCCGATAAGATCGGCAAGTCAGAGAGTCCCCGGGTAGGGTGTGGTAACGCAGAAGGTCTGGAAACCACGGCAGTGGGCTGAGCCACTGTTGTGTGCCGAGCACCATCATCCTCAGAGAGGGATTGTTGACCCATTTCGGTTACTTCCAACGTCGGTGGCGGGGCGAGTACAACGCGGTCGCGGGAGATCCGCTCATGAGCGTCGACAATTTCCACCACGATGGTGTCGTCTTTCACCGAAATGACCTTGTAAGGACCGTCCGCGACGGAAGAAAGCTTGTGCTTCTTTTCGTTTTCAGGGTTCCAGTACTCCTTACGGACGAAGAAGAAGTCACCGGCTTTGATTGGTGGGGCCTTACCGCGTACGCGAGAGTCGAAATCATGCTTGTAAGCGGCTTGGGCACGAGCCATCGAGCTTCGGGCGACCAGGATCAGCTTCGTAAGCCACTCTTTCCACCTGTGGCGATAATCCTTCACGGAAGGGAACGCATCCATCGTGGACTGGGGTTCTAACGCGACAGCGGGCGGAGGGCGGGACAAGACCAGTTCGAATGGAGTCAAGCCCGTAGTACGGTGTACCTGCGTATTGTACGCGAACGTCAAGGCGTCGGTATATAAATCCCATGTCTTTGGGTGGTCGGCCCCGTAAGAACGGAGAAACGCTAATAGCGTTCGGTTAAACCGCTCCACTTTCCCATTACACTGGGGGTGATAGGTCGTTGTGAACAGGTTCTTGATGTCAAGAATCCTGCACACGTCCTCGAAGAATCGCGATGCGAACTGTTTTCCGTTATCGGATAGAAGATTAACCGGGCGGGCTGTAGACGAATACCCAATGGGTTACAAATGCTTGTGCAAACGTGAAAGCGGATATCTTCCGTAAAGGTACGGTCCGAACCAGTTTTGAGAAACGATCCGTGATAACGAGTAAAAACTTATGCCCACGTCGTGGGGTGAGGAGCTCGCCGAGGATGTCAATGGCGACAAACTCGAGAGGAGCCCGTGCCGGGAAGAGTTTCAACTTCGTTAAGTACTTGCGAAGTTTCACCCGATTCTTAGCACATTCGGTACAAAACCGCACCGTTGCGTAGCAATCCACCGCCAGGGCGGGCCAGTAGAAGTTCCTTCGCAAAGTGAGGTAGAGCTTCCGTCCACCGGCGTGTCCACCAAGTTTCGCATAGTGCGATAGATGCAAAACTCTAGACTGTAGAGTATGCGGCACCACGACTTGTGGGGATGACTGAACCGTCCTGACGAGGTATCCAAGATCGTTCACCTCGAAAGGGGGTTGTGCACCGCCATTAAGCCAGGCGCGAATCTTCGTACAGAAGGGGTCACCCTGCTGTTCTCTGACCATCTCCTCCGGGGGTATCGGCACAAAATCACCCGGCGGGGGTTTCTTTGAATCGTCCGAGACGAGCAATGCGTCAATATCATCGTCCGATTCCGGGCTTTCGTTCCATTTATCGTGTAACCAATCCGGGTCCCCCGGTGTTCCATCGTCTACGACGAAGCAAGGTATATCCTCGTCGTCGACGGCTAGAGCTTCCCCATTCGTGGGTAAACGCGAGAGCGCGTCCGCTTGCGCGTTCTGAGTGCCCTTCTTGTAGATCACTTCAAAGTCATATTCCGCGAGGCGGAGTCTCCAACGCATTAAGCGGCCTGACGGCTCCGAGATGGTCATGAGCCATCGTAGGGACGAGTGATCCGTGTAAACGGTAAAGTGCACACCCATGAGGTAGGGGCGGAGTGTAGAGAGGGCCCACACAACTGCGAGGCACTCCTTCTCCGACACGGAGTAGTTCCGCTCGTGGACATTGAGCGAGCGTGACCAGTACCCAATGGGTTTGCGTTCTCCTTCGGGAGTAGTTTGAAAGAGCGCACAGCCTACCTGGTAGTCGCTAGAGTCCGTGTCCACGGAAAACGGTAGTCCGGGTTTCGGTAACGATAGAATCGGAGCTGATGTGACAGCCTCCCTAAGGGAGTTAAAAGCATCCGTCTGGGCGGACGTAAAGGGGTCCAGTTTAGGTGGTTGACCTTTCCGCAGAAGCGCGTTCAAGGGGGCCGCGATGTCAGCGAAGTTAGGGATAAACCGTCGGTAGACGTTGACCAATCCTAGAAAGGAGCGCAGTTCCGTCTGGGTAGCGGGTTCTTTCGCCTTGCGAAGGGACCTCACTCGAGCTTCCTCGATCATTACACGTCCAGGACGGATAATGTGCCCGAGATACTTCACAGTATCGGTAAAGAACTCACATTTCCTCAGTTTGAGGGTTATTCCAGCATCACGTAGCGTGGTTATTATGTCCCTGACATGGGTGAGATGGTCATCCAGATTGTCTGAGAATACAATGATATCGTCCAAATAGACGAGGCAAGGACGCCACTTAAAGCGGGCCAACAAAATGTCGATAGCACGCTGAAAGGTAGCGGGAGCATTGGTTAGACCAAAAGGCATCCGTTTGAAACGGTAGAGTCCCGAGTGACAGACAAACGCAGTCTTATCTTGGTCCTCCTCCCTAACGGGAACCTGCCAATATCCCCAATTGGCGTCCAAAGCCGTGAACACGGTAGCAGTGCCGAGAGAGTCGATGTACTCATCCATTCGTGGGATCGGATACACGTCCTTGACGGTAACATCATTCAAGCGACGGTAGTCGATGCAAAAGCGCCAGGACCCATCGGGTTTCGGAGCCAGTACCACTGGGGATGCCCACGGCGACTGAGCCGGTTCGATCACTCCAGCTCGGAGAATTTTGTCCACTTCGATCTGTTCCTCTTCTCGAGCCTTGGGGCCTGCCCTGTAAGGGTGTTGAGCCACCGGTCGGGTGTTCGGCAATAAATCTATCCGGTGTTCCGTTGTAATTATCTCACCAAGAGAGCCATCCCACATTGTGGTAAACTCCCGTAACATCTCACGCAGACTTCCACGGTGTGACTCCGGTACATGACCGAGGTCGAGTTTCTCGAGTTCTTTCACGGGGTCTACCCGGTCGTAACTCGTCGGAACGGGCTTCTTTTCTGTTTCGGCAGGTTGCGATTCCGAATCATTCGGTGATTGGACGGCAGCTTCCTCCCCCTCCTTAGAGTGAACGAGACCGAGGACTTCGGCAGCGGTCAGCCTAGTGGGGACCATTGCGGTGGGGTGAGGCATTACCGATCCAATAACTTGGTTTTTCACCAGTGACTGGGGGGTGGGGGCCCAGATTGGCAACGAGCACGGTGAACGGCTTATCTGGGACAATCTGCGCGACTCCATTCGCCACGGCGAGTTGATATCCATCGTAAAGAGATGAGAGAGGCTGAATGACTCGTAAACCGTGTTTACGGGAAGTGACACGCACCCATACTTGGGACTTTGGCGGGATTCGGACAGACGCAGCCACGCGGAGCTTGGTAGACTTCCTAGAAGCGGGTGGAGGTTCCTGCGCGGCAGGGAGCGGTACGTGCTTCTTGGAGGCACGCCGCAGCGGACGACGGACAATTGGGACCGACGAGCCGTCTTCCATCTCAACACGCTTTAAGCGGGGCCTTATGACGTCAACGAATCTGTCACAGAAGTCACATCCCAAGATGATGGGGGCAGCCAATTTCCGGCATACAATAAAGTCGAGTTTCACCACGAAGGAGCCCAAGCGAACGATGAGAGCGACGGTTCCAACCGTTGGCAACGGGTTGTTATTCGTGTCCGCGTCGTCGGGCGCCACGCCAAGGCGGATCTGAGACCGCAAGGGCGGGGACAGCAGCGACTCCACGATGAAATTCGGACCAGCACCTGTGTCCAAAACAGTAAGGACTCGAACCATAAACTGGGTAGAAAGGCCAAGGTCGGCATGCACCTTGTAATTGCGCTTGGCCATTACTAAGACTCTATCCGGGATCCGGCGGTTAAGAACACGTGTCCATGGTCGATGTAGAACACCAAAGTGTTCAGATTCCACATCTGAGACGGCCTGTTTCCTCGTGAGGATTGTGACCGGGGAGCGAGGCGGAGACACCTCGGGCGTCGTCAACCTCACTGTTGGGGACGCCTCTCCCGAAGGGGAGACTCCCGAAATCAGTTTTCCTGAGTCCCATCCGCCTGGGGCGGGGCCTCAGAATCCTGAACCACTAGCAATGGGGCGCCAGCGGCGGGGTTTGAAGGAACGGAGCGGTGGTCGGAAGCCTGCTCAGCAGGGTAAAGAAACCCATTGCGCGGTTTCGCCTCCGGAATACTCCGTGGAAAATCGATCTTCGCTCGAAGATACGACGTCATCGGAACAATCCGCTTTTCCACTGGGGTTAACGCCTCATAATTACCGATTACTCGGGCTACTTCCCTCATGGTGAGGATACAGTCTGGTGAAATGTGACCGTGTTAGTAGCATATGTGGCATATGAGTCCCGGGCGTGAAGGCTGCAAACCGGAGCGAGCATCCGTGAACTTCACCACTTGGCCGGTATCCTTCCATCCAGGGCGACTATGTCGGAGCGCACCGTTTGAATACGGTATGCGAGGTCCGTGAACACGGGGAGAGTCTGCGTACAGCAGGGGTCCATCCTGGGCCGTGTCATATGAGTCGTCCGTCGTAGACGGTAGTTCGGTTGTCGGGACCGAATGGATATCGCTTCGGGCGAAGTGTACGTTGTCGTACTCCTGTTGGGGGCGCTCAATCGCAACCAGCGATAGAGATGGCGACTTCGTTTCCATCACCAACACCTTGGCGGTTCGCGACCTGTGTCCGGGGGCACGAGCTCTTAAAGCGTCACCTTCCGCTTGCGCGTGTTGGACCAACTCCAGATACGTGGTCTTCCTTCGGTCTTCCCGGTAACGGGCCACGAGTATTCGGATAGCGGGGTCCAGTCCATCAATGAACATGGTGCAGCGCTCTCCGGCGGAGTGTACGTTCCCACTACGGTGAAAAGCCTTGTTCAGGCGCACCGAGAATTCGGTTTCCGTTTCTCCAGACTTCTGGCGCGTATCGCGAAGAGCGAGAATGGCCGACTGAATCGCGTGATTAGTGGCGTAGGACCTGAAGAGGTGTTGTACTGCTTCTGGCCAGCAGGTTACCTCTCCTTCGGAGGCTCTAGACGAACCTCTTACAGAGTTGTATTGATCCTCGGCGAGGCCTTTCATAAAGTACGGGAGTGCAATAAACGCCTGTCCTTCGGTCATACCGAGAATATCCGCTTCGGCGACGAACCTCGCAAGGAAATCCAACACCAAAATGGGGCCTTCTCCAGAAAAGCTCTGGTTCCTGAGGGACAGTTGCATACGCTTTATGCAATCCTTCACTCTACCCGTGCCACGGGGCGTGCGATCCAAAGAGGAGTTCTCTAGCCGATAGTATCGGTAAGAAACCAACTTCTTGTACAGGGGGTTGGTGCATTTCAGCTCCTTCAACCCGGAGTATTTCCTTCCCTTCTCGCGGGCGCGGATCACACCTTGGGTGGCAGACGACCGTTTAGAACGGGATGAACGCCTGCGATGGCCATCGTCAGAAGACGAATCTGACGAGTCCAACCCATTTGAATGGTGAGAGCCACGCGACGACCCTGAGGAGTTCGACGAGTCCGAGTCATCGCTGTCACGCTTTCCACGCCGACGGCGGGTATCGTCCCTTTTCCTCTCGTGTTTCGCTTGGTGCGACACAGCAACCGGCTTCTACGGGACGTCTTCCATCAAGATGGTTTGCTCTAACGTCTGGAGACGGGCGCTAACACGATTGAATCGGGTCTCGACACCTTCCACGTAAGCGGCGGAACCACCAAAACATTCCAACAGGGTGTTGACGTCCGCCCGCAACAAGCGGAGGTCGTCAACCACTTCCTTCATAGAAGAGCCACCACACCTGGAACGCAGGGCTTCGAACTCTTCCACGAAGACATTGTGCGCTTCCCGCATTATGCGGATCTGCTGCCTCACACTTGAGTTGGTGTCGATGTGGAACTCGTTTTTCTGGGCCTTTTCGTCGGCAGGAGCCGAGTCATCCACGGCAGGGGCCGGTCCAGCACCAGAATTGGGTCCATTCTTCGGCTTCTTAGGCGGTAGCTTGTTGTTCTTGGAGGAGTTCGACCCCTTACTCTTGCCTTTCGGAGCGGCTTGAGGTAACGGCTGGGGAACCCTTCCAGGGTCCGCAGGCACCACGTCATTGACGGAACGGCTCCGCGTGATCGCGGGTTCCGCTTCCGACGGTAGTCGTGACATGGTTGTAGCGTTGACCACTAAGAATAGGACAACAAAAGCTTCCACCAAGTGGGTCCAAACCAAGAAATTAAAAAGCAGATCTCGACGAGAGAAGACAGCACAGCAATGTGAAAAACAACCAAACCAGGTCCCCCTAGCCTTATAAGTCGGGAGACCAGTTTGTAGTGCAACGCCAAGGGCGGCGGAAACACACGAAGATGTCCGAGTCTTCCTCCAAGGAGGGTAGCACGGCGACGGAGCCTCTCCGGAGTGAACACGACTAAGTCGGGGTGTAAGGCCGAGGTTCACTGGCACCCCAAGCGGGGAGAGTGCAGGATGCTAGAAGGGAGCAGACCAGGTATGAGCTGTATTCCACGGGAGTGGGCAAGTATCGAGATCGAGTAATGCACCCACAGGAGTGGCGGTAAACCCGGTAAGCCGGCGCGCGGCACACGCGCGAGCAGCACGAATAACCAACCACAAAGCAAAAGGGGGAGCTACCACGAGAGTGGGTAAGCGATAAAGGGGGGACCACCCAGTGGGGGCGATCGGGGGCATGGGCCACGGGAGCCAAAAAAATATGTAGCAAACCCAATACTGGGGCGAGAACACGGCAGTGGTATGAAAGATATACACGCTAACAGCGGTGAGTCTCCTGTTGACGCAGGGTGGATAAGTCTACCGTTAGTAACGCGGCTTCACCTCCGTAGAGTGTGGAAGACTCGCGAAAGCGGAAAAAGACTTAGAGCCAAGAACCCTGGTTGGGGAGGTTTACTGAGTGTCAGGGCGAGATCGCCCTGGCACTATATAGTGTAGAATACTGTAAAGAGCTCCCTAACCTAGTGTAATAAAGCTAAATGAATAGAGAAATATCCAGCTATGCTGTGCCAATCTGTCCTGGGCCACCCGTGGTACACGTGGGTAAGTCACACCGGAATCGGGGCCACGGCGCACGGCCACCGGTGCACTTCGCGTACAACGCGTATACACCTGGCTACGCCAGCCCGCTAGTAGCGGTATTACTCATAGATCTCACAAGTATCGCCCGAGGCGGAAAAACAACCAAGTCCTGGAAAACGGCCCTCACGAGGGTTGCACTTCAGAGTGGAACGACCATGCTTTTGATTCAACAGCGAGTAAGATTGTAGCCCATGCGCTAGGGTAGTAGACCACATGTGCGAGCGTTGGAAATGCGCGTGTTGCAGCGACTCTATGACGAACAACTGGACCTCATGGCTCTTTTCTATGTCGTACAATCACCTCTGGGGTATGCTACTGTCTTGTCTCGGGAGCGTGGTGACGCTCAACCTTAGAAGGTAGAAGTAATAAACCTCGATGGTAACAGGGCACCGTGAAAACCCGCAGGCGCAAACGGCGAGGCAGCTAGCCTATACCGTGTAGGTGAACGATGGCAGGAGTCGACGCGCGGGAAAGCCTGTGTGGTAGTTGAGAAACGATGAACCAAAAGGTATAGTCGTGACCCAAGTGGTGCCTGTCTTTATCAGATTACGATGGGGGAGGTGCAGTTCCCTATATGCAGTGGACTGCACTCTCCAGATCACCCGGGAGGTGCCAGCAAGGCACGGTCTCTGACCTAGTGTCAGAGACCTGGCCAGCACTGGCTACAGTTCCAGGTGGCCACGCCACTACTGTACTAAAATAAATATAATTACAATTACAAGTACTAACAATTACTCAACCAAAAGGTACATGTCAACACTACACGTGGCTGACAACACCTGGATGGTAGCTCGCCCGGAGCTGCATGGCCGATGATCCCTCGCATCCATCACCTACAAGGTCAGTGTAGTATATTGACAACCTCAAAGGTCAGCCCTTCCGCCACTATATGACAGACCCCCTTCCTACCCGTGAGGCACGCCCCGTGTCTCCTTCCATCAAACCATAGATTTGTAGCGAGCGACAGCCGCGCGGGCATAGGAGTGGTGTCTGTGCGCGACGCGCAATCCCTTGAGGTTCAGAACTCGGCGCAAGTATTGGTTGGGGAGGGCGCACAACGACGTCGCTGCACGAATTGAGCGACAACCATTCAGGTAGGGACTGTCAGGAGGGCGATGCAGTGTAACTAGCGCGCTCGCGGACACCTTTTCGGTAGTGGCCTTGTTTGCTTGCGATTCTGCTTCCGCATAGCCCCCTGTCTAACCAAGTTGGTATCTCACCCTTCCGGGTTACTCAAACGTCATTTTCCTCCTAGGTCCCTGCGCGCACCTTCCCGCCTGGTCGTTCCCACGGCTTGGCAACCCTTCAGGTATTGCTGCCCTTAATTGGCGGCGTCGCGACCGTAACCGTGCTGTCCGAATTACCCTGAAGGTTTCCTGGCTTCTCGACCTTTCAGGTTTCGTCTACCTTGTCAGGATTGACTCGTGGCGCCGGTGAGGCCAGCGCCTGCGTCGATACAACCATTGAGGTGTTGGCGGGTCCGTGGTGGAAGCTTCCGGTTGTGAGACCTTTTTGGTGTTGAGCGGCCCCGTCGGTAATTGCGCGACCTTTTTCCGGTTTTGCATTCCGGTCTACCCTCAAGGCGATGACAGGATCGCGCCGCCTCCGCGCACGCGTTCGAACCCATTCGGTGCCACGTCGGTGCACCTCGCGCTGCATCGTGGATCCGTCACCGATACCTCGAAGGGGTGGGTCCTCTCCACAAGCAGCACCAGCGCTCGAGAGACGTGAGATGCCGGTCACCATTGAGATTGAAGAAGTCGGTGATTCCGAGGGGATTGATACCCTTGCATTTATGCCTTTAAGGTCGGATTGGTCCCGCTCCACGATACCTCAAAGGTCTGGACCCACTCGCCACCGTACGCTGGCAACTGTTGCACCTTAAAAGTCGATGTCGGTACTACCGGAAAGGTTGGATACGTTGGCCGTCTCCTCAGAACGGACCGAGGAGGCGCCACTTCAAAAGGATAAATACCCGCTGGTGTTCACCGCGGCGGTGGAGGTCGAGTCATCACCTCGTTCGTCGGGTCGAGCTACGGCCTTGCCAACCATGTCAGGTAGCGGCCCATCAAGTGGCCGTGGACGCGGTGGTATTACCAAGAGGGTGACACGCTGGACTTCTCGAACGCCTACCAACACTGGTTTTCGCAGCGTGCCTATCCCTGCGACACAGGTCTCCCCTGGGACTCCAGCTGACCAATACCAACGCAGTGGTGGACTTCCTCCGACAACACAAACCAATTCGGCTCACAATCTCGCGTTCGGTGCCGCGAACCGGACGACGAGTCAGTATAGACCTTTTGGTAGTACCTTCGACCAGGTGACGAACAATGACCTGTTCAAGCACGATTGGCCTGTGGCGGTGGGGAATTCGTCATCGCCGGCAGCTCTTACCAGACCAAAATTGGATACCTACTTGGGTTTATCCCGTTGAGACTGCGAGCGCCTTCGCTCCGTTCCATTGCTTTTGAAGAAACGGGACCAAGAATCTCCACCTCGTCAGGGTCGACTGAAATGTTACCAGAGTCGGCAGCGTCATACACCTTTGAGGTATTTCATCCCGCCGATATATTCAAGCGACTTGGCGTATGTGCGCATCGAACCGGAGCTGGAATACTACCGTCGATTGGTGGCGCAAGTGTGCCAGTACCCGTCTATTCCAGAGACTTACCTTCCGGTTTCATCTGACTTGGTTTCCCTGAATCGGCCTTTCACCACTATCGATTGGGCTGACCGTAGTAGGTGGGGCGAGGATGCAGCGACGGAGAGTCGCGTTCGCACTCGCAACTCTTACACTCGCGTTATCCATATGTTTCATAACGTCGAGTACTTCTCACAACCTACGAAGGGCAGACGCGATTGATACGTGCTTCTACCAGAGTGGTGGGAGTGCTATGAGGTTCCTTTATCGCTAAGCGTGCCCACTCCGCCGGTTTTGGCGTACTTCGGGAGTCAGATTTCCCGGAACCTAGAGTGGTATTACCTCATTTGGTCGATTGCCCTCTCGGAGTGGACCGTGTTGGTTGCCATCCTGGCTCTGGAGGCCGCCCGTTACGGTGTCGATTGGGATAGTCGCAATCCCGACTCTGACATATACCGAGATGGTGTTCAACCTGTAGGTCGCACCTTCTTCATACCTCCGAGGGTTGCCCAGGATATTTTCCGATTTGGTTACGAGAACATCGTGGAGGGGACCGATTATACCGTGAAGGACTTGGACTCGTATCTCGAGCAGAGCAATAATTACCATTGGGAATCCCATCAAGGCTGGGAGGCTTTCGATCCCGCAACTTGGGAGACTGCGCCTCTCCACGCCCAATACTATCCCAGGGAGCCTTCTGTTTATGGAGCTCCCGCGAGCCCCGAACCTTATCACGGTATTGGGGAGACACCAGTTGGCCGTTATGCTGGTCCCTTCCCGTCCGAGCCGTTACCTGAAGGTCGTAAGTCGCCTATCCCTACGGGTGTGACTCCTACTCAACCGAGCTCCCCGCGGGTTGCTGGTCCGGTTCGACCTCTGTTGGCGGGTATTTCTCGTCCTCCGCCTCAACCTATGATGGATTGTCCGGCCGTGGTCGGTTTTCTGGCTCGAATTCGCCATTCTTGCGTCACCAACTTTCAGAGGGCTGGGCCTACCTCTGTGGTTGCTGCATTAACGCTCCTTGAAGGTTTGCTGCCGCGCCATGCGCAATACATGAAGGCACTGAACCAACTTGGTGAGTTCCGGAATCAGTTCCAGTGGGACATGTACCAACTGGCCACCCGTCAGGTTGCCCATCTGGCAAGCGTCTCTGCTGCTGCGCCATCTGATCCTTTGACGGATCTCCTTGTAGGTGCTAACTTGAACCCTGCGGTTTTGCACCCTGCTCCGGCGGTTCCTTTCGTTCATCCTCTGTTGGTTTCGACTCCTCTCCCCAGTGGCGGGGCTACCGCTCCTTCGCTGCCTCTTAGGTCGATGGCTCCTAGCATTTCCGCGGGTTTTCCTCCATGGGTAGTCAATAAACCGGGTATTCCTGATTCCATTGCTCCTAAACCGACAGGCCCTTCTTAAAGTAAATTGTTGTCTCTTCTTTTCTCCTCTACTGTTACATTTGGTTGTTCTTTTGTGTCCTCCCTTGTCCGTAATCTGACACGCATATGCGTCCACCATCTGCGGAAAACGACGTCTTTTCTCCCCTTCCTTAGGCCTGAATACCACGAAGGTCTAAGTTTAGCCTTCTGCAGGCATCGGCTCCTTGGGACGGCGCCAATACCTGATACGGAAGTGTGGGGGTAGTGTGGCTAGGGGCTCGAGGGTGTCCCCTTCTGGGCCCCAGCCGTACCACCTGACGGTGTACTTCAGACCATTGTAGGTTCGCGTGTGGCCCACCAGACGGTCAACGGGAAATTCCTCTGAGGTTTGGTCCTGGTCTTTCGGGGGAACGCTACCTCGAGGGTTCATATGTTCCGAATTGGGAGCTTCGTGTGTGGGAGCCGAGTCAGGAGCTCTCGCTGTTACCGTTTGGGGTTCAATTTCCGTCCCTGTTAGAAGGTTGTAATCCAGATCATCACGTTGACGGTCATCGTTCATCTCAATTGGGGTGGGGTCCTCCAATGGTCGAGTGCGCAGAGCTACAGCTCTGGGCTCTCGGGCTGAGGTGCCTCCCTCAATGCGATGTTGAACCGTTTCAGGTGCTACTGTAATACGGTCAAGTGATATCTTATTCGGCATTCCATCTTGTTCAACGGTAACGGTGTGGTCTGATGCGTTCAATACCTTATAAGGTCCCACTGATTTGGGTAGAAGCTTCGAATTGATATCTCGGTCAATAGCTTCATCGTCCGCTTCATCACCCGGTCGTAGTCTTTTACCTGAAGGTGGGTTGTCTATGTCTATGTAGACCTATTGTCCCGAAGATACAGAGACCACTTTGGTTACCCTACGGTCGTAGTCGGCCTTGTACCGCTTCTGGACTGCAGTGAGGCGGCTCTCTGCATGTTTGCGAGCCCTCCTCAACCTCACAAGGGTATTCCGCTTGACCTGGGCAGGGGTCAGTGCGCCAGCTGCAGTGCTGGTGGTATGATCTCCCTGCACTACAATACCTGGGGGGGTGCCACGAAAGAACCAAATCAAAGGGAGTGGTCTGCGTTGACCGGTGTACCTGAAGGTTATAGGAGTAGGTGAGCGGTTGCACCAGCTCCTCCCACCCAGTTTGGTGCTCTTCCGTATAGTGTCGTAGCGTTGATACTAATGTGTGGTTAAAGCGCTCGACCTGTCCGTTCGTCTGCGGGTGGTAGGCAGTAGTGAAATAGTGCTTGATTCCCAAGAGGTTACAGACTGCTTCGAAGAATTTCGATGCCAGGTTTGAACCATTATCGGTAAGTAGGTACAGTGGTGCACCATACGGGTAGACCCAATTGTTGAGGAACGCAATCTCCAGCGTTGTTGACTTCGTCTCCTTTAAAGGTATCGCTCTCGTGAGCTTCGAGAACCTGTCGGTGATCACTAGAATGTGCTGATACCCGTTCTTGGTCTTGGGAAGTGGGCCTAGAAGGTCTATCGCAACAAACTCCAGCGGACCCGCTGCTGGAAACAGCTTGAGGTACTTTTGATGCTTTCGAATACCACCGCAGGTACGAACACAGGATTCGCATTGACCTACAAAGTTATAGACATCATGGGCCATATGAGGCCATTAGAACCGTTGCCTCAAGGTGTAATACATCCTCGTGGGACCGGGGTGTCCGGATAGTCGCGGGTAGTGCGCGACATACAAGACTCTTTGGCGCAGTGCCTTCGGAACCACCTTTTGAGGGCTACCATCCCCGGTTGACCTTCTCACGATGTACCTATTGTGGTCCACATCGAATGGTGATCCTTTGAAACCAACTTGGTCAGCCAGGGTTCTGCAGTACGCATCCTGGGTCTGTTCTCGTAGAAATTCCTCTCGGGTTACGGGCATGACGTTTGTTTCCTCTAGTGTCAGTATCTGCGTTGCCATGTCGGTGCTCCGCAAAGCACCTTCTTCAAGTAAGTCCAAAACATCCTTCTTGGTGTTCGCCGGTACCATTTTGGTTTGATGACACCAAAAAGCAAGGGATATTATCGTCCACAGGTTCTGTCTCTAACCCTGAGGTGTTTAAGCGTGACATAGAGTCAGCTATGTTGTGCTTGATACCTGGACGGTTCTGTACGTCGTATTCAAACCCTGACAGTCTCAACCTCCAACTGGCAAGTCTACCAGACGCATCTGCGAGTCCGAGGATCCACCTTAAGGCGTCGTGGTCCGTGCGCAACGTAAAGCGCTCACCATACAGGTATGGACGGAGCATCAACATGCTCCACACTACTGCTAGACATTCCTTCTCGGTTACCATGTAGTTCTACTCCGCCTCATTCATAGCGCGGATCCAGTACCCTATAGGTAATTTGTCTCCGTTGTGCTGCTCCTGCATGAGACAACAACCAATTTGGGCATGGGATGCATCTGTATCCAGCGTGTACGGTAGACCTGTTTTCGGTATTGCTAAGATTGGCGGCGACAACAGCGCTCGTTTCAATTCCTCAAAGGTATCCCTTTCGTCATTCGATAGATTCTCAAACAGTTCAGGCTCACATTTCTGGAGCTTCTTGTTGAGGGGAGCCGCTATTTTCGCGAATCCCTTCACGAAGCGACGATAGACGTTACATAAACCTATAAAGGATCGTACTTCTGTCTGGAATCGTGGCAACTTGACCTCCTGTAAGGCTCTAATGTTGCTCGGCGCAACCTCTAGGGTACCAGGGCCTATGATGTGGCCCAGGTATTCAACCGTTCTGGTAAAGAAGACGCATTTGCGTAGCTTCAGCGTCACCCCCGTCTCAGCTAGGAGGGTTAGTACGGTGCGTACGTGTGCAAAATGCTCCTCTACCGATATGGAATAGATGATTACATCATCGATGTATACCAAGGCAGTTGTCCATTTAACATTCGAAAGGATGATGTCTAGCGCCCTTTGAAAGGTGGCTGGAGCATTGCGCAACCCGAAAGGCATCCGCGTGAAGCGAAACAAACCTGCATGGCACGTGAAGGTCGTTTTGTCTCGATCTTCCTCACCTATGGGTACCTGCCAATAACCACAATTGGCATCCAACGTGGTAAGTATCTGCGCATCTCCCAAGGAGTCGATGCACTCATCCATTTTAGGTATCCGGTACGAATCCCTGATGGTCACGCTATTGAGCCTCTTGTAGTCTACACAAAACCTCATACGGTTATCCCCTTTCTTCTGAACCAGGACCATGGGACTAGCCCAATCTGAGTTGGATGGTTCAATTACACCTTCTTGGAGCATTCGCTCCACTTCTTTGAGTTCTACTTCTCTCGCCTTCGGACCTGCACGGTATAGTTGCTGATAAATCGGCTTCGAGTCAGGGAGGAGCTCGATGCGATGCTGTGTCGGGAGGTTGGCTCAAGTTCCGAAGTACCGCCTCAGGTAAGACGCGGGAGTTCAGGACGTTTGGGCCGGCCCCCATATCCAACATGCAGGTGACCGGAACCGCAAGGCGATCGGAGAAACACATTGAAGCACATAATTTATAGTTATCGTACTTCATATGACAGACCGGAACTTGTTGTGACGTGTTATCTTCCACCTTCAAGGTTCTAGGTATCGATTGGCCTTCCACTTGCAGGTTGGGTTCGGCCATTACGCCAACCGTTCGGTGTTTTCCTCCTGTACGGGAGGGGTTGAGTCCAAGTTTGGTGTTTCCTCGATGGTATGGACCTGTACCGGTGTACGGGGTTGGAACCTATTTGGTGCTTGCGTTGAAGACCCATAGAGGCGTTGGTGATTCTGCATGCGAGCCTGACTGAACTGGTCTCTCATCCCTGGAGGTAACTTAGCGCAATTGTTTGCCAAATGGTCTGTCGCGAGACAGAACCATCAAACGAGGCCTCCAGTTTGGGGGTCTCGCGTTACCATTGAGGGGGGCCTCGAAACCTGGTTGGTAGGAACAGTGGCATAGGATGTGGGTGGCGAGTGATGGGAGCTCGCTCCCTGCATCCTATGCGTGCTCACCGCACTTATCGGCGATTGTACCGAGTTTGGTGTATGCGTTGACGACCAATTTCCTACCGTCGAAGGTTTCGAGAACCACCCCTGGGTCGCTACCAAGTGGATAGCGGTCCTTGTAGGTACTTCGTTGTGCGGGCTACCCTCTGAGGTTGTGGTGTCTTCAATTTCCAAGACAGACCTTTTCGATTTATCCTTCGAGGCTGAAGGCACGGCTGGTCTCTTTCCCAGCCGAAGGGTATCTCCAAGGCCCTGGGAGTATCAAGCCATCCCATTATATTCTACCTTTCTGTTAGTGGCCAGGTAGTTTCGTACCTGGGAACGGATCGCTTTGTCGGCATTGTCGGCAAATAGCGACTTTAACCTAGAGGTAGTGAACACATTACCACAACGGGTTGCCAGATTCCACAGCGCGAGCGAAAACTCCGATTCCGTTTGCCCAGACCTTTGATGGTAGGCGAGGACTTCCGAATAAGCCTCTTGGATAACCTCATCGGTGGCGTATGTTTCCAGAAGGAAATTGACCACCTCTGGGTATGACTCCAACATCTCTGCGCCATCCTCATCCATCGCTAAGGTATTGCCGCAGAGCCTACCCTGCAGCAAGTAGTATGCTTGCCCTTTCAGGTAAAACTGAAATAGCCAAATAGCAGCGCCCTCGGAAAAACCATTTTGGTCACATGAAATCTTGAACTTCTGTAGAAACTCAATCATCGCAATAGGATCCGTACCTGTGAAGGTGGTGCCACCCATTTGGAAGCTGAGCTTCTTGTGGTGCTTAGTAATCTTCTGAGCAACCTCTTGGGTATATTCAGAAGACTTGTTAATCAACCGATAAGTCCTGTAGTCAACCACTTTGGTGAACATATCGTTCAACGGTTGGGACACCTCCAGGTCCATTTCGGTGTCCGTCTCACAGTCGGGCGACTCATTGTATCGCTTTCTATCCTTTCGGGTCTTTTTCGACTACTTCTTCGTCGACCTCTTCGTTTTCTTCTTCTTCTTACCTTTACGGTCATCATCCGACGATGAACTCGTATCGGAACTGGAGTCTGACGAGTCGGGGTCTGAATCATCCTCTAGATTCTTTCCCCTCTTCGTCCTCCGCTTCTTCCCTTTTCGGTTTCTTCGTCGCTCATCCAACGAGTCGGACGAATCGTCCTTGGGACCACCTCCATGGGTATCCTTTTGAACGAAACCAGTAATTGGTGGCAGATAAATGTCTTGAGGATCTACCTTCCTTGGGACCTCTTGTCTCTGCTTTGGACCTTGTAGATACTCACTATCAGTATGTAAGTGTTTGGAATGGGTGGAATGGCCCATTTGGAACCCTTGTGGTATGCGCTTTGCGATGTTCACCTGTGTAAGTCGGGATTCTGCGAATCCCTCGGAAACCCAAAGGTCCTGCACAGCGCGGTAAACATGCTCCCTAGCATCTGTAAAGAGATACTGTTTCACCATTTCAGGTATCCTGTCCGATAGCTTTTGAGCTGCTCGGTCAACCACATAACGGGTATATGCATCGACGTCCATTGAGGGCGAAACCATCCGTGTATCCGACTTCTCCTTTAGAGTTAATGCATCCTCGACCGCGAGGGTGACGAGCGCTTTCGCTCGTTTCTTCGAGCTAAGGCCATAGCTCCTCCGCTGCAACCTCAATTGGTAATTCCCTTTGAGGTTCCGTTACCATAGGCGGCAGACCATGTACCTTTACGGTTTTGTCCCGAGGGTGCTGAAGCAGCTTCTAGAGGCTCTCCAGAATCGGTTGAGCCGATGGGGCTCCTTTAAAACCTGTATGGCTTGGCGGGGCGCTTTCACCACGCGTATTCTTTTTAGGTCGTTCCATTTGTGACCAATCGAGGTATCCTGTATTGCTTTGCGGGATTTCCTGAAACCAAATAGGTGTACGAGCGTTCAATCTTTCTCGGCATCTCGTGTGAACCGTGAGGGTAGGAAGAAACCCAAAAAAAACTTTCTAAGTCGGGAGACCAAAATGTCGTTCAATCACCTCTGGGATATGCTACTGTCTTGTCTCTGGAGCGTGGTGACGCTCAACCTTAGAAGGTAGACGTAAAAAACCTCGATGGTAACAGGGCACCGTGAAAACCCGCAGGCGCAAACGGCGAGGCAGCTAGCCTATACCGTGTAGGTGAACGATGGCAGGAGTCGACGCGCGGGAAAGACTGTGTGGTAGTTGAGAAACGATGAACCAAAAGGTATAGTCGTGACCCAAGTGGTGCCTGTCTTTATCATATTACGATGGGGGAGGTGCAGTTCCCTATATGCAGTGGACTGCACTCTCCAGATCCTCTGGGAGGTGCCAGAAAGTCACGGTCTCTGACTTAGTGTCAGAGAACTGGCCAGAACTGGCTACCGTGCTAGGTAGCCACGCTACTACTGAACTAAAATAAATATAATCACAATTACAAGTACTAACAATTACTCAACCAGAAGGTACATAACAACACCACACGTGGCTGACAACACCTAGATGGTAGCTCGCCCGGAGCTGCATGGCCGAAGATCCCTCGCATCCATCACCTACAAGGTCAGTGTAGTATGTTGACAACCTCAAAGGTCAGCCCTTCCGCCACTATACGACATTCTACGACAGAAAAGGCATCGTAGCTATCATTTTTGGTTCCCGCCGGATAATTTGGAACTCTTTGTTCAAGATTTTCCTTTCTATTTCTTAAAAGATTGCTTGGCTTAACTGCGAGGAGCTCGTTAACATCGTAGGGAAAAAAATCGTATTATTATTTGTTGAATCAATCCTTGAATACGCGCTTTTGGCTATCATTTTGCGAACACTTGGGCTAACCGAGTCTGTTCATGATACGAATATTTATTCATCTCGTCGTTCTGGTCCGGATTGAAACATTACTTCGATCTTTTTAAACAATACTTATTTTATATTTATTGGAATTGATCAAGCTACTGACGACCATTTCTCGAATCTCCTTTACACCCTGTTCTTCGAAGTTGCCGACGAAGGAAGTCCACACAGTGTGATAAGCACATAAGGGGGCTTCATTTAAGGAGGTCAAAGCCGAGAACTTTCCGTACTCCAAATTCACACTAGGTGCGTGAAGACAGGGAACCAAGGACGCCACTTACTCATGCCTCATTCTCGTTTTCGAAGGAGGCAGAGTTCCATTACGCTGAAGTATCGCGAAATATCTTATCGGTTTGTTCCTTTTCAGAATCTTTTCGACCTTTGCATCCAGGCGGCCATATGCAATGGCCTCGATCTTCTTGGTTTAAATGACTTTGGGATGTACTGACAGTTCTTTTCCAGAATTGCATGCTTCTTTAAAACCGAAAACGAGCTTTCGTCGCGTATTCGCGACTCCTTTGATGCTCAAAAGCATCTTCGACAATGGAATGTTACTCTCTGCAATGTCACCAGTGGTAACTGTCCGAATGTTTGGTTTAATATGTTCTTGCTCTTACATCCGGTGTATATTTTCTCACTTTCGACGGAACCAACGGCGTGATCCACAGTATGGTAATCCGCACCGGCCATCAAATCATCCTCGATTGTGTTGAGGAGTATCCGTTGACGTGGTGCCAAAGGGCCCACGAGGGTTGCGTTGGCGATACTTCGACTTTGACGAGCATCCGCAAAGTGCGGAGGATCCATGTTCCCGATACTGAAAGACGCTCTAAGAAACCTTGTCATCGAAATGGAAGGAACAATAGGAAAAAGCGTCGCAAGCTCGAGATCCAGCGCGAGAGGACTAAGAAGACTCGTGCATCGTAGCTTCATTGGTAGGTGAAGAATCCATATGATAAGGCATCTTCCTACATTAACGTCGTACAACGCTACAATAAAAGGTTTCGTGTGTTCCCTTCACAAAGCTCGCCTGCCCACAGACATCAGCTCAAGCTTTATGGATCTGAATCCGCTCGACGAGAAAGCAACTTCAATCTACTACGTCTTCATTCGAGCTTTATTCTTTTTACCAACCAGTCTGATCATCCTTTAACTGCGTAGATGGACCGGTTTCTATTTTGTAAAGAACTAACCTTCTCGCATAAACGGGTGTGGGAGATACATGTCCCATGGAGGACAGAAGACCGTAGCGAGGGTGGTTGGCCCTCGTAACGATGCATGAGTCATAGTAGTATTACTTGAATGGCGGCCATTCGTGCGACAAGTTAGAGGCCGGTCCATATGCACCTTACACTTCGTCTCCGACATCATAGTATTTGACTTTTCCCTTGGTCACACGAAGAATACACGCTCTTTCGATTTGAATTGCGCGTGCTCCAGACTCGTCCATTAATTCTAATGCTCGATGAAGCGGCCTGCCACCCTGCAAGAGGGACATGGTTTCATTCGCAATCATCCTTGGTTTGATTCCGTACATCAACTGGAATGGGGACGGAACGGTTCCCCTATCGCGGCGCCGGTAGCCATACAAATCGTGCGGTAGGGAGTCGGCCAGTCCAAGTTGGTACGGCCAACTGTCCTCTTAATGACCAGTTTGATAGTAGCCACCACACATCAGCTCTTCCGTTCGGCATAGGCGGGTACGAAAGTACGGTTTTCCACACGATCCCATGCTTCGTCTTCGTTGGCCCAATTGGCAGTATGATCTCCTTTGAAACAAAGACTATCACTGTGCTTGCAGTGGCGTTCCCAGTGGCCCCTGCAATAGACCATCCTTTAAGATGATCCACTGCGATGATAGCGAATCTCTTTCCATTCTTCGATGCGATGAGGGGACCTGCTAAGTCTATCGAAAACGTTTCGAACGATCCCGTTACCGGATCACAAAGGTTCTTGTGGCAGTTCGGGAGCCTCTGTCCGTGTTGGCACCCATCAAAATATCGGACATAGTCCACCACATCCCTGTAGACGCCAGGACCCCAGAACCCGTCCCGAACAAAGTTCCTCGTCGTCTAGGCATCCCAATGTACTATCTCGGCATCAAACATTCCTATGATCTGTCTGCGATCATCGATAAGTGGGACGGCGCGTAGCCCAGTGGTCTCTCTCCGAAAAAGCGCATCGTTTCACAGCATTAATCTATTCGTGTTTCTCTTGATTGATTTATTTCTTTTACGGCCCTCATCCTGTTCTTGAACTCCGGCCAGGAACCTGGCAACATTAAGTAAGTACGGTCCGAATCCCGAAAGCTCAAGGTCCGCCCACGAAATTGTAGCGATGACCTCTTCTTGTAACTCTCCTTCAATAGTTTCTGCCGTCGGCGAAAGTCCAGTCATGCCGTACAGGTAATCCGCCGCGCCATTTAATATCTTCGAGCGATGCTTAATATCGAAGTTGTACTCAGCCATCAAGTCCATCCATCGGGCCAATCTCCTATGGACATTCTTCTTCTTCAACCCGTACTTCAGAGGCTGATGATCTGTCAGCACAGTGAATGGATATAAGAGAGAAGATACACTCTGACCTTATTCAAAGCGAATACCACTGCGAGGGCTTCTTGTTCACTCGCATAATAGCGTCTTTCTAATTCCGTCATTATACGCGAAGCGTAATGTAGGGGATGTAATTTCCCATCCTTCTTCTTCTGAGAGAGAAGAATTCTTAATGCTACTGATGATGCACCGGTTTCCACTAAGAATGGATCATCAAAGTCAGAGAAGGCCAGAAGGTGAGGCGTCGTAAGTTTATCCTTCAGATGTTCAAAGTCAATCTGCACTCACCTCGTCTATTCAAACCTTTTCTTGGCGGAGGTGGCGGCGTGAAACACCGCGGAGCTCCTTGCAAAGTTCTTGATAGAGCGGCGATAATATCCCGCCAACACAAGGAAACTCCTCAACTCCGTGACGTTGGTAGGCACGGAAGCAATAATAACCTCCTTAATCTTGTCCGTGTCCACCTTAATTCCGTCAACAATAGTGATTTTTCCAAACAACTTTATCTCTGATTGTGCGAAACTGCACTTGGTGACCTTAACATTCAAGTTGGCTTCCAAAATTTGTTCGAAAACTGTCCAAAAATGACGGAAGTGTTCCATGGTCGTCTTCAAGAAGATCACCACATCATCCACATATACCACTGCGAATAGAAGATCCTGAAGGACTCCATCCATCATTCTCAGGAACGTCTAGGGGGCGTTCATCAATCCAAACGGCATCACTTCGAACTTGTGTTTTCCATAGCGGCATGTAAACGTCGTCACCTCCTTGAAATTCTTCGCCGTGCGGACTTGCCAGTACCTGGTGTAGATTTCCAGAGTTGTGAATATGTTCGATCCAGCGAGGTCGTCCAAAATCATCTCAATATTCGCTAACTTCCACCAGGTTTGCTTCCTCACCCTGTTCAACTGACGGCAATAAATACAGAATCGTGGCCTACGGTCCTTTTTCATAGCTACGACTATTGGAAATGGCCAAGCTGAGCTTAAAGGTGTGATTACTTCAGCTTCAAGCAGTTCGTGAACTTCATTACACACAATTGCGTTGTGCGTCGTTGGCATCCTGCGCACTCTGGAATGGATCGGAGTGTAGTCCGATACCTCGAAATAGTGCCCCAACGGAACATCAGCCGCCTTTACGTCAGTAATATCCCAGATGGTAATGTTGATCTCTTTCAAGGCATTCGTCAGGTCCTCTTGTGCTTCCCGAGGCACGTGGTTCATCTTCGACGCCAGGAGAGCAGAATGATTCCCCTCCTTATCAACATCGGAGATACCCACGTTGCGATCGAAGGCCTGTTAGTTTGATTCATACATCTCCTTGTTCACTATAGCCAATACCAAGTCTGGCTCAACGTCAGATTCATCCCCGGACACGAAAGGTGATGAAGATGACGCTTTAACAGACCTCCCAGCGTTGCACGTCGGACTTTTCAGAAGATGTGAGGTCCTTGCTATCTGCACGAGCGCCATTTTTAACAGGGGGTTAGTTATAGAATGGTAACAGAACCTCTTCTGCTGCGACTGTAAGAGTAACCTGCTAATTAATAAAATCTAGTCGCGCCTGCAAATAATCCAGCGTCGGGCTACCAACAATGGCATCAAACGAAGTATTCTGGACGACACGGAAGTCCAAGGGGATGCTCATCGCACCAAAAGAGACCGGTACATCTTTGACACACCCTATCACATGTGCGAAAGTCCCATCGGTGATAGTGACTTTCTTTGACGTGGCCAGGGGCGAAAAAGCAAACTGTTCACACAACTCAAGAGAGAGTAGATTCGGAACAGCTTGAGTGCCAAAAATGTCGCAAGTTCCCGTTCCATACAGCTTCTCCGACAAAAATTTCAAACGATGAGGGAGGCTAGAGGCTGCCAAGACAGACACATGGCTCTTAGGCAGACACCCAGCCTGTAAACGCTTCGGAAGCTTCTTAGAATCTTCAGCATAGCCACGGAGTAGCTGTTCAAGGGTGACCCCGCACGATGCGGAACCCAGATCGGCTATCAAGTTATACTTCCCGACGTACTCTTGAAGGCCCCGGAAGGGTTCTTTACCTTACGGGACTTCGTAGACTTACACCTCGATTTTTGTATTGAAGCCGCTCGAGGTTTGCCTTGATTCTTGTTCACCAGAACGTCAATATCCATGACATTCGTGCGAGGCTGCTTCGGAAGGGCTTGGCCCTCGGCGCTTCTCTTCGCTGCACCCACAACATCAACCAAAGCCGACTTTTTTATACAACTGCAACATGATTGGAGTCAGTATTAGATTGGAGTTTCATCTCTACCTGCAACCCTGATCTCGTTTCATCGAACTCAACAGAACGAGAATCACTCCTCTTAGGTTTAGACCAACAAGTAGGCTGCGAATAACTCATTTTTTCGCAACGGGAACACTTCCTGGCACGAAACGGATTCGAGTACAATGGCTTGCACCATGTCCCCTTTTCTTACAAAAACTGCACGTCCAGTTCCTGTCCCCCGTTGCTGTGGTACCACTGTCAAACTTCGTCTTCACCAGAAGGTGCAGCTCTGAAAAGTCGTTCGTCAACTGCTCGATCTGACTTTGGAGCTGCTGCGTAGTCTCGGAACGCGCATTTGGCCTTGGTAAAATAATCTTCACACCGAGTGCCACGGGGGATGAGGAATCAGCTCCAGAAACATAAGGCGTTCGACAAAGAGGACGCTCCATAATGGCCTTTTTCAGGGACTGATAGTCAGATTGAGCCCTGTACATGACGAACTGAGTCATGTAAGTAATAGAGGCTACCGCATTCCAAAGCCAACCGAAAGAAGCGTTATCGCTGAATCCTGCACGCTGGTGAAGCGCGTTCAATTCGGCCGAAGAGGATAATAGATTCTGAAGGTCTAGGCGGCCAGAGACTGCATCGTAGAAATCGTCTTCTGGCTGGCTTTTCTGCTTGAATTCCGCCATAATCAGCTTCTTTACAGCGGTTTAGTTCAATGCTTCCTTTTTTAACGAACCTGACTCTGCAAATTTTCTATATTTGAATT
Source organism: Agarophyton chilense (assembly GCA_030374765.1). Lineage (NCBI taxonomy): Eukaryota > Rhodophyta > Florideophyceae > Gracilariales > Gracilariaceae > Agarophyton > Agarophyton chilense. The sequence continues at coordinate 236,837 of JARGXX010000099.1, forward strand.
CGAATTTAGAGCCCGATAGGTTACAGAGAAGTGATACGGCCTTCTCTTCGTCTGTCTTTCCGCGCATGGCGACATTGTGTACTCAAAGAAGAAACGCTTGACCTCCGCTTTTTCGGTACCGTCGAACATAGCGCAAGTAGTATTAACGTCGGACATCTTCTTTTTTGAAGACCTTGAATGCGGTACAATTAAAGGCTTGTCCCTGGCATGCGTACCCTTCTGTATACTTTTTATTGTCCTTTTCTTTTTTCTTTTACCCCTCCCCCAATTCTGACGCTCGAGTTTCTGATATTTCTGCTCGCGTGGGGCTGCCTCCGCGCCACACGTGGACACAGTCTCATACTGAGGCCCACAGTCACCTCACAACCATGATGCAGTTATTTATGCCCCTAAAGAAACGTCAACAGAACAAAGAAAAACAATCACAATCACAAGATATCCAATTGCACAAAACGAGCTAAACGTTAAGATGTTATACTGAGTCTTTTTTTACGTCAAAAGTACCAAAAATGAACGATCTTAAAAGTAAGGTTCGGTATTCATATAACGCTAAAACACAAAATCAATTCTAAAGAATGAGCGAAGGAGAAACTATAGCAGAAGGCTACATAGTACGAAAATATATCTTTTTGGATGACAAAAACTCAAACCTTGATGGTCTTGATGCTATGGTCGCTTACTATCAATTCTTCAAAAAAGAGCCAAAAAAGCATCTTGCGGAGATCCAGGAAAGAAATTCTATCAACGTTTGGTCGGCTTGATTTTGGTATGGTGCAGACATTATTGTTGGTTTTAAATAGACACTGGTTGCAAAACTTTATATTGAAACCCTTAGTAAGAATTTTTTTATCTTTTTGCTGTAGCCGCTGTTAGCGTACATTGAATATTTATGCACTATATGGATAATCCTCATCGCGCATTTACAAAAAAAAACAGGTAAACGAAAGTAAGGTAGAGATTTTGGACTGTCCATCTAAAAGCCTAAACATAAACATTATTGAGAATGTCTACTTTTGACTGGGTAAGAATTTGTACGCGTACTGTGAAGTCTGATTACGGAATGGGTGTCCCGCGTGTAGTATCCGCTCTAACGGAGAGAGCAGACACCTGCGAAAGCGTTCGGACTGCCGATGGGTCGCTTGTCGCGAAGGAAAAGGGGTGGTAGAGCTACAACACCAGCGAGCTCGAAGTGGGGTGTAAGGCCACTACTCGCCAGCGAGGGTGAACAGTGCAACTGTAAAACGTTGATGGAACGTAGGTACGAGATGGCTCGTGAAGTGGTTGGGGGCTGACTATCTATTATAGCTCGTACGGATCTCCGGTTAAGGAATCCTAAGCGAGGAAGAGAATAGTCATGATGCCCATGTTGTCTCCTTCACTTGGAGTCGGTGCTCATCTCTGGTACACTATATACTGTGTGCCAGGGTGAGTGCCCAAATAAATATATAAATAATACCCAGTGGTCAGCCACTTAGCCTAACCACTGCATGGGTATGGTCCCTAATGGACGTTTAGCTACAAAGGGTAGTAAAGCCCTTCACGTGGATCTCCACTACATGCGCCGTTGCCAATATGGCATTCCCCTAGGAAGGGTCGTAACTATGCGCGCGCCGTGGTAAGCCACTCGACCCATGACACCACGTGTTCCACTAAGACATTCTGCCTCTAGGCATTCTATGCGGGATGCCGCTTCATATCACAATGCTGATGATAAAACTCACTCATGAGTTCCAACCGCGACTTTGCGAAAAACCAACCTATCGGATTCCCCGACATAGTAGAATACTACATTCTGCTTTTGTATAATTGATGTATGGAGATTTGGAACGGAAATTTGGAAGTCCTGGCTCCCTGCATTGCACATCTGTATGATTTAAACGTTTGATAAATGCCTTATGGTAGCTTAATTGTTCGTTGTATGGTAATCGTCGTTCAGGGTAGGCTGTGTGGCGTTTTACCAGGCGGGTCGCGTGCCTGGTATTTGAAGTGCCATTTTGGAAACGTAGGATATCGTCGCAGTGCGCAGAGCAAAATAACAGGGAAAAGATGTCGGCCATAAGGGACCCGTGCACCTCTCTGGCCACTGTTTCTCGCACTCTCCGCGAGCGGGCGCGCACGTTGTTAGTTTCATTGTATACCTATAGAATACTGTTGCTGAGATCTTTGTTAGTCAGATAAATAAGTTGGTAACTTACGGAACTCTTTTAACACACTCCCAGTTTGAAGAAATGTAGGAGCCAAACAAGTAAAAGTTAACAATACGATAAATATGATAACAGAAATGAAAAGACTATGAGGAGGACTGGGGATATTCTCTAATAGGACGTAAGATATTCATAATCAATTCTCCAAACAAGATCGACATAATATGACCGTTAAACGAATAGGAGCGGACCCGAAATTAGCGTCGGTGTCTAATGACACTTACGAGTTCGGATGTCATTCTTCACCTTTGTAACGGTGAAACAACGGTCCCAAATCGGGAGAACCACGCAGCGGGAGGGAGTCTCCTGTCCTAAGTATTACAAACGTTAACACACTTTTTAAGAACGGCACAGATTCGATCACGTTATAGTTCGATAAGTCGCGAAAATCTATTGCGTAGCGCGACAATCTGAAGCGGTCTTCATCTGTGGGATGTGCTTATCCGGTGGCAAACCAGTTGCCACAATAGAGTTGAGCTTTTCGAATCCATGTTAATTGATCTTTGTTTAACTATCGGCGATTTTTGACCAGCCGAAAATCCATTAGAACGACCGCAGTTTGTGTGATTCAAATGAGTTGCCCAATCTAAAAACGGTTGGCCTTTGTATGAAGTTTCTTTGCTCATATAGGGTAGATAATATAGAGTAAAGCCGCAAAGAGTTCACCAGTAGAGTAGGATATGGGTGTTTAGTCGATCCATATTCACGAAGAGAATATGGGATTATCTGCGAAAAATGTATTTTTACGTTCTCCAATTAGAGCAGCTGCTAGTGTTTCTGCTCCAGCAGAATAGAAAAAATCAAGAGTTTCTTTGGATGAGTGCCAGTCTATCACATGAAATATGTTTGCCTTCTGATCAAGAAGAAGTAGGCCGGAAACTAGCCCAGACTAAGCATAAGAAGTGGACCCGGTTGCAGCATCTCTCAAACCAATATGTTCGATAATTGAATTATTCGCGATCCGGACCGAGAGAGCCTTGTAGTGGAGCAAGGGTTTAAGAATCATCAAGTGCCGCCAGGCTCTGTTAAACAACTGACAGCTGCTTATTATGAGTCGGAAAAGTTGCTGTTGCAATTTTATCGAAACAATTGAGGCCTAATATAGCAATCCATTTCCAATAAAGTTGAGGTTTCCCGTGAGACTCTGAAAACCTCAAATTTCAATGTATGTGTATGACGAGTTTTCATGCTTCTTACGGACTGGGAACACATCAATTGGGTGCACTTGGTTCAATAATTTGTCTACGGGCACCGTCCTGGAGTAATCTGGTTGTTGAGAGATGAACAGACGGTTGAATACCATATCTTTCGCGAAGGAGAAACGTTCAACGTCAAACTCTGCAGATAAGGAACTATAGAATGTACCGAGTTCTCCCTCGGAACCGGCAAATAGCGTGTGGTCCACAACTTTTGCCGAAATAAGTACGAGACTTTCGATTTGCCCCAGTAAGAAGAGCTGGGGGAGCCCGGGTACGTTCAAAAATTTATAGTTCAAGTGCAGTGCTCCACACATAGGAACTATTATCCTCCAGAATCGAGGAGACAGTACGCTGGAACAAAGATTTTTCAGACCTCGTCAATCGATACGCTCCAGCTACGTGGCGGTCTCATGTATACGTCGCGTTTGATAGCGCTCGCTTCGAAATATGAAAACTTTTGTTAATGGCTGAAATGCGAAACTTGAACAACATGGTCATGGTAAGGAGAATCAAAAGGGTTGGGAATTGTGTGGTGGCTGAGTTCGAGTAGAAGGACTTTTTGTCCTTATCCTTTTTAACATGCTGTAGAGTACTACATTTCAGTTTGAGTGTGCAGCTTTTGCCGTGGTGCTTAATAACGATAAAATGGTGAGACGAGATGGGGATAGCGTTTGGGAGTCTCCATTAAAGGGATACGTAATTCTAAACATATGCCACCCTATCAAAACAACATCAGTACATAGCTACATCGTCATGGTGCTCATAGTATATGACATAAGCCAATATGTCAAAACTCACTTCATCGACGACCGTAAGGACATTACCAACTACTCCAACGAAACACTGCATCACATACCCAATCAAATAGAACACCCAATACACGAGTTTCTGAGCGAAAACGCAAAGCAATACAACTCAAACATTATTAAAACAATCTATAACAGAAACCCTATAAGGCATCACCTCATGATACCGCACCAACCCCAAAATTTGCATTGAAGAATGACTAAATCGCACCATCACGAACTCTGTACGCGACTTACAGAACACAGCAAGCCTCGATGAAACACACTGAGAAGACGACGCACGAGACACCATGTTTAAGTACAACCTAATGCAATACACAGAATAAGACAAATCACCCTACTAGCTCTGGTACAAAACCACCCCACAATTTCAAAGGATGAACACCTTCGATCAGCTAGGAACACTTCCAATATATACACATCGCAAAATACTGGAACAATACGCAGAACTCCGGAAGATACATGTGTGCCAACTCACTCAATAAAACGGTACTCAATCTTCACACAAAAAATACCAGCAAGTTAGAACAATAGACTTACATTATTTCCATGAAGAACAAGACCTAAAAAAACTACAACAATGGCGTACAAAGCCAAAGCCATTCTAGAGAAACAAATACCAACGTACATCAAAATAACCACCCCACACCCAGCCAACCTGACACGAGCTATAAAATAGTCCGATGCATACCTCTGGAAAAATGCCCAAAATAACGAACTACGCAGCATCAGATAGGTCTCAGCCGAATTCCTAACACCGCCAAATTCATTCCTCTCAAGGATGATGATATATCGCTACAAACGTTTTGCAGAAGACAATGTCACAGAAGAGAAAGCGCGATGCAACTTAAGAGGAGATTTTATGAAACCTGGACTACATTTTAATCCCAAGCACACCATTACCTATACAGATGACCGCACAACACAACAAAATCTTATCGCTATACACTTTCCCATGCATTTCCCTTTTCAAAACTTCGATATCGAGTCGGCACATTTGCATAAAACCTACCAAGACAAGATTCCAATCTACGTGAAATATATGCCAAACTTCAAAGAAACCTAGCACACAAAACCGCATTCGGAAAACTCGAAGGCAAGCTCTATGAATAACAACCAGCGGCCTACTAATACCACCACGAACACGAGATATTTCTCACATCACTCAGTTTCAAAACCTTGGAACACGACCGAAGCCTAATCATACCAACAACGGCAATTGTAGTATTCTACATAGTCGGAATGCCGATGGAATTTTTTTTGGCTAAGTATCATGATACTCATAAGTGAGTGCAACGGCTAGGATGAAGTTATGAAGCGGCACCCCGCAGATAGCCCGTGAGGTGGTGTGTTACACATGGGAACTCGGTCTGCAACGGCGCATCGAACTCGACCCTTTGTAGGGAAATACCGGATTGGCAACGGCGCATATTGTGGGTAGCCACGTGGCAACCAGGCCTATCCTTCGTCGTCGGACGCTCATTTAGAGCTAGTTATCCCGTACTGTAGAGGGGTTAATTGGCTAACCAAGTTTATATCTAGATATTATTATGTGCGGCGGTCACCCCTGTGCACAGTATATATGGGACAGAGGGGAGCGCCGACTCCAAAGTAAAGGAGACACCAACGGGTTCACAACTGACTTGTTCCTTGTTAAGGATTCCTTAACCGGAGATCCGGAGAAGCTACAACAAGTAGTTGTCCGTTCCATAGTACCAACCACCCTCATTGGTGATTGGGGCCTTACAACCCCCCATTCTAGCTCGCTAGTGTTGTGCTCTACCACATCTTCCCCTTAGCCGCAAGCACCCATTTGGCAGTCCCGAAACTGTCGTAGGTGTCTGCTCTATCCGTAGAGCGGATACGACAGCAACGTATTACATCCTAGTCAGCATCACCATTTATGACTTCCTGGTATTAGCCTCCGGTCAAAACCTTATATATGAACTGTACCAGAACCTCCAACCCATGTACAACGTCAAGCATCTAGGACCCACCACACAGTTCCTAACGTGTACGATAACACGTACTTCACAATGAAGTCAAATATCCCAGCCAGATGCGATCAACTCCATATTACAACAAAATAAAACTAATCATTGCAGCCTCACGCTTTCGACTCACAACAACCTTAAACAACTAAACAACCAACCCAACACAGCCCTACTTACAGCCACCCAAGCAGCCCAATGGCCCTTCTATGGGGAAAAATACGGCTTATCAACGACACAACCAGACTTTATATCATTTACACAGCCAACAGCTTTGCAAAACACATTTCTGAACCGCAAGAGCATCATCATCAGGCACGCACCCAACACCATTCTACGATACATTTGAGACACAAACACGTACGAACTCTACGACGAAACTAACACCCCGATGAAACCTATGCTTAATACACTCAGCAAATCTAATTCCAAAAACACGAAGAAACGCAATTCCATCACGGATACGATACACTAAATATAGGACACCTCGATCTCATGGATCTCCGAAAGGCAAACCATTGTAGCCTTCTTTCGTACATAGGCAGAATACATAGAAACCATAGCAGCCCCAAGATACTTAATCTGGATAAAGAAACTTCTTAGATTTGCGAACCCAACACTCACAAACAAAACACCTCATTACATCGACAACATGCAAACTATTCTAATTGCGGAGAACCAAGCGCCGACGAAACAACGAAAATATATCGACCGTAACTATCAATACCTGCAACATCATGTCGCACAAAACCCATTATACATACAACGCAGACTCAAAGAAAAAATGTTAGAAGACATCCTTACCAAACTTCTTTACCCCGACTGCTGCCAAGAGCTACGAGCACAAATACGCGTAACATTAAAACCCCAAGAACTTTGAGATATAGCCACAAAGGACTGTCAAACACCAACCCTTGAACTATTGTTGCATCGCAAAAACCTAAGCCTAAGGGCAGAAGTTTAGTTATTTTGACCAGATCTTTTTCATGTGTTGATTTCGAAGGAGTACAGTGTCTACATCAATTTTTCCAAAAAAATGTTTCCATCAAATTTATTTCCCATGAAAGAGTTAGCTAAGATGAGTATAATGAAAAAAACATATCTTGAACTACTTTGTAGCCTAACTACTATTTTAGATTTACAAAAAGCACCAAAATAAAATCAATTTGGAGTATTTTCTCGAGTCGTGTAGTTCGCTTCCCGACAAGAGTAATTTGGAACTGCTTTTTCGAAATCCCTGAATCAAATCCCCTAAACGAACACGAGGTTTCTTTTCTTGATTCGGGTTCCCGAGAGGAATTGAACGACGTTCAACAAATAGGGCTCAAACCCCGAGAGTTTGAGATCGTCCTACGAGATGGTTGCGACCACTTTGCTAGGCATCCCATCTTCAATCCATTGACTCGCTTTTCCATCCACGGGGATCTTCGAGAGATAATCTTCGGCTGCGTAAGCAGCTACTGGGCGGTACTTGACCTCGAAGTCGTACTCTACCAGAAGGTTTAACTAACAAGGCAATCTTCCGTTAAGATCTTTCTTCTTGAAGGCATACAGTAGTGCCTTATGATCAGTGATCACGGTGAAAGGTATGTCCGACAGAAGATACATCTGGAACTTCTTCAAGGCAAACATAACTGCAAGAGCCTCTTGCTTGCACGCGGTGTACTTCTTCTCTGCTTCCGTCATCGTTTTGGAAGTGTATTGGACGTGAGAATTTTTTACATTCTTTTTTTTTTGGGCCAGAACCACTCCAAGTGTGACCGAGGATGCGTCAGTCTACAAGACGGATGACAATTCGAATTTGGAGAACGCCAGCACAGGCGGCGTAGTCGGCTTCCTCTTCATGTCCTCAAAGGCGACTTGCATCTCCGGAGTCCGCTGGAACCCTTTCTTGGTCGAGGTGGAGGCATGAAACGTCGCTTAGCTTTCGGAGAAGTTCTTGATGAAGCGCCAATGCTAGCCTGCCCATCCCAGGAAGCTTTTCAACTCCATGGTGTTTCTCGACAAAAAAGCGTCCACAATGTCCGTTTTATTCTCTCTATCTAGTTTAATGCCTTCTCTATTGATCATATGACCAATTAGTTTAGTCTCAGACTGTACGAAGCCACACTTGGTCACATTGACTTTCAGGTTTGGGGCATAAATCCTCTCGAACACCTTCCGACAATGGTGGAGATGCTCGTCAAGGTTCTTCGAGAAGATGAAGACATCGTCGACATACATCACTGCGAACGTCAGCTCACGAAAGACACCGTCCATCATCCCCTGGAACGTTGACGGGGCCTTCATTAATCCAAAAGGGCATTACTTCAAACTTGTATGTGCCGTAACGGCAAGTGAACGTCATCATTTCTCTGCAAATATCTGACATCCGAACTTTCCAGTACCGTTTTTACAAGTCCAGCGAGTCAGCAAAGAAAGTCTTTCGTTCAACCGCATACTCATGGTATGCTTTCATACACACCTCGACGTCGTGTAGAGAATGATATATAAAGAAACAAGGCATACGCGGGATAAACATAACAGCGTTGCCGAGAAATAAAAAAGAGGCGTTGTCGATAAATCCAGTGCTGATGTACAATGAGTCCACATGTGTTAAAGAGCCCATGACATCCCTTAAGTCTAATGTAACATCGACCGATAAGTGTAACACCTTTAACGGCGTCTTCGTTTTCATAAATATTTCTAAAAGATTTATCCACACGAAAATGTAATCAACGGCCTTTCTGGTCAAGGTATCTTCACCCACATAATTCTTATTGAAGAAATATAAGAAGGTTTCTTCTGGATGAAACAGGATTTGTAAAACTATATCTTCCTCACACTTTACTTGCAAAACAGAATTTTTTTGTACGCAAAAAAGACACGCCCGACGGTTTCTGACGAATCAATGGTTAAAACAACACCAGAAACTGCTGATGACGACGACATCGTTACTTTTTCGAACATTGGATGCGGTACCATGAAAGCTTGCTTCTCTTTGCAAGCGTACCCTTTTTTGTTTTTTTTCTTTTTCTTCTCCCACTGTGGCGCGAGAGGCGCCACAGGTGTACATACTAGTGTCTATACGACCACTGGCCTCCTATGAGGCCAAAATTACAACATCGATAATTTTTTGAAAACTTTGTCAAATTTCTCAAAATTTTGGGCCTGAACGTTGTCAACAATCTCTTCTTCTCTGGAGTCAACCCTAAAGATCACGAACAATCGTCCACAACCTGTAAGCAACATCAGTTTTACTCCGGTCTTTCATCATTTATCCAATATGTCATCATCTATGGATCCTCGACGTGTAGTGGGAAACAGAGTAAACACCCGCGTGCATCTCGTCACATCAGAGAGCGACTGTAGGCGCTTCTCTCGCACGCAATGGAAGACGAAACTTTTCACCTGAAGTGTTACAAAAGTGGACGTTGTTGTCAAAAATAATCGTAAACACAATTTTATCCCCATAAACTTCGAGCTACCTAGTCGCGAGAACGATTGCACTCTCAAAATTTGCATTTTGAAAGCCGGGGATTATATCACGGTTCAGGAAACTGCTGAAGAAGCCATCAATTCGAACGTGGGGATGAATTGTGCTTCTTTTTCTAACGAAATGTTGAACAATGAAGAGCAGCCTAATGTCACGGGTGGCGATGGAAGTCACACAATAAATCCTTCGAGCACTCCTATTGTGACAAGCGGTGACACGCAAGGCCGCTTTGTGGAAGTTCATTCGACGAAATGAAAAACGGAAACTGTATCCTTGACTATGAATGGCCCAGTGTAAATGCATCAATGGAAAGTCACAGGACCTGTTGGAGATATTACCTCCGCCATTTACGTACCCTCGGGGCTCCCTCCCTACGATTTATTCATGTGGATGTTCCCTGTAGCTCATTTGGAAAAAATAATCCGATCTACCAGCTCTTGAGTGGAAGTTGAAGACTTAAAACAGACTACAAGAGGCGAAAATTTTAAGGTTTTCGGGTTGATGGTGTTAATTACACGCTTTGAGTTTTCAAATAGAAGACCAATTCGGTCTGAAGACACTTTTTCTAAATATATTGAATCTCCGCAGCTCGAAAAGATCATGTCACGCAATCAGCTCGAACATATAAGATAATTTATCGTTTTCAGAGGTTCTAAAAATGATCAAAAATTAGAAGAATGCAAGTGGCAATGCGTTTTTGAGTTTATGAAAGCTATAAATGACCATCGAAAAGCTTTCGTAACTCCGTCACACTCTTTGTGCGTGGGCGAATGTTTGTCACGTAGGAATGGACTCGGACGGGGGGGGGGGGGGGGCGGAGGCGGGGACTGGATTGAAATTGGACTTCTACAGTAAATTGATCTTGATAGGAAACCTGAAAATTTTTTCTGAATTGAAGAAAGTGTTGTGGAAGGAGTGGGATGATTCTCAAAATAAAAATCACGATGGGAGCTATGCAACCAGGTATACATCCTTTTTAATCGGAACATGCGCATGGCGCAGCTGTTTTAATGAAACTTGTAGAAAATTGGATAGCAACTGATCAAATTCTTGGTGCCGATTCATATTTTTTTATCTGTTGAAATAGCCAAAGATCTTTTCAAAAGAGAAATGAGATTTATCGGGGTTGTAAAAACAGCCATCAAAAGGTTTCCTATGAAATATCTTTCCAAACTTACGATGACGGCACCAGACCTGCACGTGTCAATAGTCGCAAAACTGCCGGAACTGGATCGAAAGATGATATATGTGCTCTGGGTGGACCGTGAGGGAAGATATTTCATCAGCACTTGTAGTAGCAACCAACTGGGAACTCCCATCTCTCGTCAAAGATGGAAAAAAAAAATTGATGGAATAGCAAAGAGAATTCCGCTTTCTATTGCTATTCAAGAGGTTCGCGAGGATTAATATTCTTGTTGTTCAAAAATTATAGGCATAATGGGTCGTGTCAAGATGATCTGAATATAAAGAAGAAGTTAGAGGGGAAAGAATGGTCTTTTAGAGTAAATAATCCTCTAATGGGAATGTTGGTGGTTGATGCTTGAAATCTTTTAAAGGGGGAATACAGAAACACATTGATCCTTACACCGCAAAAATTATATTGTAATCTTGCAGACGGGCTAATAGATAACAAAGAGGATGCTATTCGAACTATGGAAAGTAAATGGAAGGAGGATGATGAAATTGAAAACACATATATTGCTGGTACCGGCATTCATTTAATGGATACCAATCGGAAACGAAAGAAATTAGATATATCGTTGACCTCTCAAACATATCTAGGGCAATGAAAAATGTGCGGAACTACTTAAAAATTCAAAGTTGTTTGTTCATAATACATAAAGTACAATGATATGGATGTTTATATATGCCACAGTGGAACAAGTAGTGATTGTTCCATAGATCAACTTTTTGACATTTACCGCATTTGAAGCAACATTTTGTCAGCAACATTGATGGTCGTGTGTCAACGTGCGTGTTCATGGCGTTTTAGAGGCATTATCTAAAAGCATAAAACATAAGTTCAAATTACCGTAAGCCCCGTGCTAATTAAATTCGCCTTTTTTACCTGTTAGGTAAATAAAGGAGTTTGACAAAACTATTGCTTTAGTATCATTTTCGTTATTGTGTCTGTGATTGAAGAAAAAGCAAATTTCTTAGACCAAAATAATTTATAGAATTAGTCGAACTCTTGTAGAGGTTTTTGAGTTACACTGATCTCAGCGAGATTTGAAACCTGTGTTTATCAGTCTCCGAGCGATCGTGAAGCTACTGAGCTGTTGGTACTGAAGAAAACTGTCTTAAGAATGTACTTTAAAGCAGGAGGAACATGGTTGGAAAATTAGTTTTTTACTTAGAAAATAGAATACGCCGCTGCAGTGTGGAAACCAGCGATTTTTACTAATGTTTTGGAAAATAGAACTGGCCTCGTATGAGGCCAATCCTCCGGGCGTGTAGACACTAGGATCTCCGGCCACGTGTGGTGCGCAGTGCACCACACGTGGCCCACACTTACACAGAATTTACAAATAGAGTATGACAAGAGACGAGCAAAATGCGAGGAGTCGACACATGGTACACAAACAGTATCACAAAGTTTTAAACAGAATCAGAAGTGATGGTAAAATGGTCAAACTTGATGGATACAGTGTGTGATGTGGCAAGAATGGTGTCTTGAATAATTGTGAGCAATGTGTGAGCTTGTTGCAGAATAAGCGCCACAAAATGTTTGCGTTGCAAATCAGGGATCTACTAAGGGAAAGGCGTTGAATGCAGGCTACGTTGTTCATGTATCGCTTCACGCGTGGCGACGTTGTGTTTTGCAGGTTGCATATTCCGCTGCGGCTGGCGGCGGGGACAAGAAGGGGGACGCACAGACATGCGCAGAAAAAGGAAGTGGATGGTGATCGTCGGCGTACGCTCGCGATAAAGCAATGGGTGGTGTGAAGAGGAATGATGAGGATGGTGATTTGGCGACAGTGGCGGCTGTGAGGGCGTTATGATACAGGGGGGTTGTACTGTAGCACACGTGGTTGTGTGGTAGGGATATTTCTCTGTTGGAAGTAGTATAGCACTGGATTGTACTGTATATACCCGGGGTGCTTGGGACTGACTATTGGTGGGGCTGGAGCGATATGAAGCGATAATGGAGGCGTCATCATACAGCATGTGAGATTGGAATGGTGAATGGCGATTGGCGATGGGCGATGGGAGATGGGCAGAATGAGGACACGAGTGACGTTGATATGTGAGAGAAGCTCGACGGACAAGAGAGAGAAATAAAGGCGCGACGGGGGGGGGGGGTGTTTATGTGAAGGCGGGCGAGGTGAGAGCGGGGTGTGAGATGGCGGTTTGGGCATGGCGGAGTGTTTGGTTGGAGGGGGTGTTTAGATGACGGCATTGGTGTTGCGAAATGGGGGGGTTACAGGTGAAGATATGAGAGCAGGGGTTGGGGTTAGCGATGAACGTGGCTCATCGGGGGTGGGGCTGGCATGGACAGCAATGGCGAGTGGATTTGTGCGACGAGAAGCAAAACGGAAGGAAATGGTTTTTTATGAACAAGGGACGAAAAGGCGGTTGTCAAAAAAGAAAAAGGGTATCTGACTGCTGAAACGATTGGCTCACATGAGGTAGAGCGTGGCGCGTGCGGAGCAGGTGCCAAACAAAGGGGCGCGGGAGGGGGCACGTCAGCGGAAAGAATGGAGGTGGGCGATGAAGGAGAGAGAGAGAGACGCGAGAGCGACAGCGGCAGTCGGGTGGCCCGTTACAAACACGCACGCAAAGCGAAGGCAAACAGCCGCCACCAACGGCGGAGCAGGCCGCGAAGCCGCGCGCGAAACAGCGCGCCGGAGAAGCGTCAAAGCAACGCCAACCAATGCGGACAAATCGGGGGCGCATCACGGAGATACGTCGAAAATGTGATTGATGGCCAAAACACACGCGCCCAAATACAAGCACGCACGGCTCTCTCTCTCTCTTTCTCCCTCTCACACAAACGGTAAGGTTCCTTACGCCCAAGTTGCTCGCAACGCGCACGCTTGTATGAGCTTCTCGAGTGCACGCGCAACGGGTGGCGTGCCACTCCCGCACGCACACGTCGCGTGGCACCTGTCCTTACTAGCGTCTTTATTTATCACAGCGCGTCGACCGCCCGCTCGTGAGGCCCACATTCACTTAGGGTTCACCGAGTGGTGGAGGGCAGTGCTGGCAACGGTGGCGGCGGAGACGATGGTGCGACTCGACTCACATGGAGGCTAGCGCACAGCACAACGTGTGCGAGCAGCCGGCTGGAGCGCAGCCGCTTCTATTGCGGCCGCTTCTACTGCGGCCGCTTCTATTGCGGACGCTTCCAATGCGGACGCTTCCATTGCGGCCGCTTCCATCGCGGCCGCTTCCATCTCGCCCGCGACGGAGACGGCGCCGACTGCAGCGAGGCTGACACTGTCGCCACGCCCCCCGGAAAGCTACCGACGGCGCGCTTGTGCAAACACGCCACCTCATCTGTAATGCTCGCTGTAAGAACAGTGGACAAGGTATCTCTCCATGTGGTGCCACACCGTGTGCGACAGCTGTCCCTGCACGCGCTTACACGCGGCGTGCGCGCGTGGAACGCGTTTTGCGCGTGGCGTGTCCAATTGGCATATGGTAGATAACGCCCGCCCGCTTCAGCTGCGCTCTCTCCGAAACGGACGCCTGTTTTTATTTTTGTGTACGTCGTGCTTTTTTGTTTTCGTTTCGCAGTGCATTCCGCCCGCGTGCTGGGGGGGGTGTCACTGTGTGCCGATGTGGCGCGCGCGCGCCTCTGTGCGGTGGCGCTGTGCTGTGTTGTGCTGTGCTGTACGCTTTGCTACACACACTGCGCCGCCGCTTGCTACGCACGCTGTGCTGCTTTCACTTCGACTGCCAACGCTTTTTACTCGTCGTCGCTCGGCTGTGTCCCCTCCATCCGCTCGTCCCTCGCCGCGTCGCCGTCATCGCTCACCCTTTACGTCGTTTCTAGTTTTTTCTACCATCCCATCCCTCCTCCCCTGTACCAGATATATACCCATCCCCCACCTGCTCGTTTCATCCGTGCCCAACTGCCTTGCCCTTCCTCCCCGCCTTTCGCTCCGCATCCTCTGCGTTTCCCCAACTCTTTCTCCTTCCCTTTCACACACACCCTTTGTCGCCTGCAGTTCTCCATTCCCTTCCAGCCTTCATTACTCACCCTCCTTCCCGTCCCTTCTTGTTGAAACCACTGGTCTCCTTTTGTCTCCGTGTGAAAACCCTACCCGTCGACCTGGCCCGAGCCCTTTCATCCCGTTGCTCACATTACCGTCGCCGCATATCCTGCCTCATCCATTCCGCGCCTCCCCCCTCCGCCACAGCGAAGCGCGTCCTTCTATCCGCCGCACCGCCCGTCGCAGTCCCGCCCGCGTCTGCGCCTGCGTCTGCGCCCGCGTCTCATAGTCTCCGCCCACAGTCCGCCACCTCGCGCCCCGCCGTTCCCGCCTCAAACACCACCGTCCGCCCCACCCCGTCAACAATGTGCCCAGGTCAAGTTGTGCGAACACCCCCACCTTGCGAGCTGCCCGCCGCCGTTCGGAAACATGCGCCACTGCCATCGTGCCGTGGCTCGGTTGTCACCGAGAAGCGACCCGTACCGCCTTCGCCCACAGCGCCTTGTTCGCCGCCGCGCGAGAAATGCCCTCCGAAGCTCATGTTGCAAACCGCACGGCGGCCATGTTCCAAGACTACCGCTATCATTGATTGGGATGACACAATATGTCCGAGCACTTACTTGGCGTCGCTTGGCCTACGTGTCGATGACCGTGGTTCGCTTCCGGCTGTGCTTCGCACCCAGTTGGAACAACTGGAGGAGGCCGTTGTCGAAATTGTCAAGGAGGCGCTCAGGTTTGGCAAGGTTGTTATCATCACCAACGCCGAGGCGGGCTGGGTTGAGTTGTCGGGCCGTCGTTTTCTCCCTCGTGTCGTCAACTTTCTCGTCGAAAACGACATCAAGATAGTTTCCGCACGAACTTCCTTCGAATCCGACTATCCGGATGCACCCTCCTCGTGGAAGGTTGCCGCTTTCTCGCAGGAAGTCGCCGTCATGTTTCCGAACGAAGACGAGCTCAACGTGTTGGTCTTGGGCGATTCCATGTCTGAGCGCGATGCTGCTCATGCCTTGTCTACACGACTGCCCAACTCGAGGGTCAAGACGGTCAAGTTTGTGGAACGCCCGTCTATTGACCAACTTATGCGCCAGGTCCAACTTGTGGCACAATCGCTTCCGGACTTGGCAACTTATGCTTCAAGTTTTGACGTCGACCTGGTCGTCTCTGCCAGCGCTTAACTCTCTTCTGTCTACGTTTGTCGGCTGCGCTCGCCCTTTTCTTTCACTCTTCCTTGAGTGAGCTTCTGCATTGGGCATGAAATATGTGCGACCGCTGAAATAGGGTGGAACAGTTTGTCGTCGAAGAAACTGTGCTGTTTACATCGTGTGGAGCAACAAGCATTCTGTCTTGTCTTTCTCTCTTTTCCTCTCCTCTAGTTGGCATTGAATTTTGCTGCGTGAGTTGTCCTTGTGTGTGCGCCCGAACATGTCTTCTCAACTGGCCAGTCATTTGTGTCACTATTGGGAGCTATTGTGTGTCAAGATATATGCCATGTCCCATTCGTGTTCCAGAAGTTGCTATCGAGTGGACTGTTGCGCATGGCTGCGGACGCCAGTGTCGTTTGAGTGGACGTTGAAAACCTGTGTTTGTGGTTGTGTGTGTGTGTGTGTGTGTGTGTGTGAATCGGGCAATTATTTACTAAGGTTATTTGGGAAAGAAGACTGGGTGCCAGTTCGGAGGGATTTTCAGTGACGATGTGGACCTGTCTTTTCTTTTGGCTATTAACTTTTCTAACTGACTTCGTTGGTGCACTGTTCGGCAGATGCAGGCTTGCCGTAGTTGAATCGTGAGTGCTCCGTTCCTCGTTGTAGTCGTCCTGTGTAACGGCAGCTTAGAGGTGTGTATTTTTTTCAGAAACTCCTGTGCATAATTGAAGCATAAAAACCGTCTTAACATTAAGTTTAGAGCGCCTCCTGTCCTTCCGTGCCCTTCGTGTCTGCTGCCGAAATTTTTTGCTTGATGTGGACCAACCCCTCCTGCCAGCTTGTTGCCCATTGCAGTCGTGTGGTATGGTCTCGCGAATCCTCACCTTACGCGCGCAACTCCTGATTCTTTGCCTGACTACATTTATAATGCTAGAGCAAGAACCACCTACCGAATTCCCTTGGGTGCCGTCGACATGTCTGTCCGTCTGCATGCTGTGTCCTTTTCTGTTGCGCTAAGGCATAATTTCAAGCAGTCGGCCCCCGTTCTAAGTTTCACTCGCTCAACCTTTGTTAGACTTCAGCGTCCGTCCTTGCCCATGTTGAAAGGGAAAAAAGCACTTGCAAAGGGTATCCACTTCTAAGCTTTTGCGATACTTCTGTACATAAAGTACGTTTGTCACGTCACAATGGTTCTGCGGTGGTCTACCACCATGGTGCATTTATAGCTGGATTGATATGTACCGTCGTAGCCCGCGTGCCGAATATCGACTGTCTCTCTCTTCGTAACAACACACCGTCGATATATGTAGTCACATACCACCGGAGCAGCTATCTTCGTTGATTTTTTTTCACCGCCAGGAGATTTATATCACCCTTCTTGTGTCTGTGCGGAGGACTAGCACCATACGAGATAGGGTAAGACAACAGTTCCTTTTCAGTCTTCTGGCCCGCTCAAGCGTTCGATATCGCCATTTCCTTACCCTTCTCCAAAATATTGGGCGCCACATGAACTCCGCACAATTTGCACACTCCGTGCATTGTCATCATGCACGGAGTGAGCAAGTAGACCACCCGTGCTGGGCCTTAACGTTCAGTATCGCTAGCACGGTCAAGCCTGCTTCCGCAACAGGAATAGAGCAATCGGTAGCGAAGCTTTGCGACGGTCCTTCTCTACATTGCTAGCTTGCTAGCTTGATCTGTATTATAGCTGTAGCAGGTTTGATGAAAATGCTCGTGCTTTCTCGTTTGTGGTACGCAAGGCGATGCGCGACCAGCTCGTCCTTCCCCCGTACTGCAGGTCAGTTATAAGACACTTGATGGATAGTCGAAACGAACAGTGAATTGCATAATCGTACGCCATGAATTGGGATAAGAGGTCTGCAGACGCATGCAGGCATCTATCTACCGCTCCGTCATTTCGTACGGTCTCAAAGGAATATAACACTCCCCGTAAAGCATACAAGAATCACAACTTTCTGATCCATACGCACGCGCCTCCAAGTAAGACCAATTCATACTACCCCTCGTATCAAAAGGAAGTTCGCGTTAAATCCCAAGTCATTGGGCATGAAAACAGTGGCACCAGGGGGTGGCAACATATTTGTTTTTGCTGACGATGACGAATCAAAAGCCGAAGATTCCCGCATTTTTGATGGAAAAAAAATCCTTGCTGAGTTCCGCTTCGCCGTCGCTGCCAGCTCACGCAACCATTCTTCATCGATACTGTGTGTATGTACAGTACTGTATCCGTGGCATATCGAGCCAAATACGCGTTCTATGCCGACTGCGGGCACCACGGTAGGTTGGGCTCGTCGAGCGAAACTGCACGTACGCCGACAAACTACTGTCACCTTCGTACCACCAAGCCACCGGAACATCCATACTTACCGTGTGGTCTTAGTGCTAGGACTGCTTTATTAAATGGATCCAATCCATCGCACAAGAAGTAGTCCTCTTTCAATAGTGGATTTCCCTGCTTTCCTTTGTCAAGGATTACACGGCATTCCAAGTTCCAAGCTTTCGTTCCAGCGAAAGGTTGCAGGTCGCCCAAAATGGTGTCTGATGGCGGCACAGCCGGCTCCTCGTTCGAGTCCTGCTTCCGATATACTCTCGGGTGTATCGACTGAATCTCGAGCCGTGGCCAAAGATGCCGATCAATGTCCCGTGTACTGCTATGTTGCCTGTTCTCCAACCCGATCAGATTACCTCGAGCGGGTCCTAAACTCACGCGTTTATGAGATTCTCAAAGAAACGCCCACGCATGTGGCTCCGCTTTTGTCTGCGAAGCTGCGGAATACTATTCTTCTCAAGCGCGAAGATACGACCCCAGTCAAGTCTTTCAAACTGCGCGGCGCGTACAACATGATGGCGAATGCGAGTAAAGACTCTTT
Source organism: Agarophyton chilense (assembly GCA_030374765.1). Classification (NCBI taxonomy): domain Eukaryota; phylum Rhodophyta; class Florideophyceae; order Gracilariales; family Gracilariaceae; genus Agarophyton; species Agarophyton chilense. The sequence continues at coordinate 255,704 of JARGXX010000099.1, forward strand.
AGCCAACGGAGTTATCGCTGCCTCCGCTGGCAATCACGCGCAGGGTGTGGCTATGGCCGCCGAGAAACTCTCAGTTTCTGCGACTATCATTATGCCGGCGGTAACACCGCAAATAAAGGTAAATGCTGTCCGCAGAAGAGGAGCAGTGGCGGTGCTGCACGGGAATACTTTTGATGACGCTCAGAAGCTTGCACTGCAGCTTGCCGAGAAGGAAGATAAGTTATTTATCCCCCCTTTCGATCATCCAGATATTATTGCAGGTCAAGCCACCGTTGCCTTGGAACTAATCAGACAGGCAGATCATCTTGATGCTGTCTTTGTACCAGTCGGTGGCGGTGGTCTTATTGCAGGAATAGCATGCGTTTTGAAACGCTTGCGCCCGGAAATTTCGGTCATTGGCGTAGAACCATACGATGCGTCTGCAATGCGTGATAGCCTTCTGGCTAAGAAGCGCATCAAGCTCAATCGCATTGGGACGTTTGCGGATGGAGTTGCTGTGGCCGAAGTAGGGAGGGAAACTTTTCGGCTTTGTACCGAACTGGTTGATGAGGTAATTTTGGTTTCGACAGATGAGATTTGCGCTGCTATAAAGGATGTCTTCGAGGACACACGCTCTATATTAGAGCCGGCTGGTGCTTTGGCTGTTGCCGGCGTAAAAGCCTATGTACAGAGGGAAGGAGTCCAAGGCAAGAAGTTCGCTGCCATCGCCTCAGGTGCAAATACAAATTTCGACAACCTAAGATATGTGAGCGAGCGTGCTGAGATTGGTGAAGGGCGTGAAGGGATTTTCGCAGTTACAATTCCAGAACGGCCGGGCTCCTTCCAGCAGTTGATAAATGTTCTTGGTGATAGCCTGAGTATCACAGAATTCAATTATCGCTACAGTGGTAATCGAGACGCACATGTGTTTGTGGGAACCAAAATATCTTCCAGAGATGAAGCTGGTGCTATAATGGAGAAATTAAGAAGAGCTGGTTATGAAGCGTACGACCTAACTGATAATGAAATGGCAAAGCTTCACATCAGGCACTTGGTAGGGGGAAACGCTGCTCCACGAAAATTCGACGAGAATGTATTCAGATTTGAATTCCCAGAACGACCGGGTGCCCTTTTGAGGTTTTTGGTTCAACTCCCGATGGGCTTCAATATAACTATGTTCCACTATAGAAACCATGGAGCTGATGTTGGGAGGGTTCTCGTAGCTCTCAGTAGCAACAACAATAATGATGAAGAAGTGGAAATGAAGGAACTCGACGCTTTTGTTTCTCGCCTGGGATACGTATATACAAGGGAAGATCACAATATAGCCTACAAGTTCTTCTTGGGGAAAAGGTGGTAAGGAGAACAAGAAGAAATATTCGTCTGTATAGCATACAGCACTCCTCCGGTACTCATGAAATCGTTTGCTTTTCCAGCCATTCTCGTCAAAACAGAGAACGGTAACACGAATGGGGGATTGCTAGAAATCGGATCGAACGAAGTTTAAGAAAGAGTTGCGAAGGCCTGCAATCTAATTGCAACCAACACTCTTTGCTCTTTTAGCAGAGACCTTTGATCAGCATCAAGTATCCTTTAGCTCAAAAGGAAAAATGTAGTCTCCACATCATCCGAGACCCTCTTTTTTAACAGGTGTCAGGCGGACAAGAACATTTTGCATCTAGTGCCGTTGGTATCTCACATGCATTCTGTAAGGTGGATACGGTACCGGGTACGACGGTACTACATGTTTCTCCATGTGTAGCAAGAATAATTCTCAAAATCAGATACAAAATCTCCAGTCACGCCTTGACTTGCGGGCTATAAACTTCCAAAAATGATCTCGAAGGGAAAGACCCCAAGGCTTTTGCCGGCACCGCCCCCACATTGGATGTACAGTAAATGCTCGCAGGATCATGGTGTCCGGAATTTCATTTCTGGCAGTAACGGACTACGATTGCTTTCTAACCTTGAGATAGTTCATACCCAGCTGGTTTGATCAGGTTTCTAGCCCTTACCATATATTAGTAAACGTATATGGTTCACTGAGGAGGCCCTGAAGAGGTGCACACAAGATTGTGTCAAATCCTTGCCTTCGGCGGTATGGCTCCGAAACGCGTTTACTTGGGAATTGATGTCGGAACTGGAAGTGTTCGGGCTGGTCTTTTCGACTGCGATGGGAAGAAGCTTGCGTATTACTCGCATTGCATCAAAACGCGACATCAAACAGAGAATCACTATGAACAGAGCTCTAGCGATATATGGAGAGCGACCAAAGTTTGCATTCGGGCCGTAATTGAGATGGCGAAGCAACAAATCTCGAGAGATATCCTCGTTGTTTCAATAGGAATTGATGCCACATGCTCACTAGTTGTATGTAGGGATGATGACGAAGGCACACCCTTGTCCATCACATGGGGCGATGATGAGACAGACGACTATGATACTTACAATGTAATCTTGTGGCTGGATCACCGTGCTATTGAAGAAGCAGGTGAAATCAATCGAGATCGAGAGGCGAGCGTCAAAGAGGTGCGATCTCACTTTGGAAACGTAGTGAGTCCCGAAAACGAACCACCGAAGCTTGTCTGGCTTCACAAATACAAGCCTGAGATCATAGAAAATGGAATCTTCTTTGACCTTGCGGACTGGATGGTGTTCAAGCTGTGCCGAAAAAGAAATATACGCTCATCTTGCACTGTGGCATGCAAATGGGGCTGGGGTAGTAATAAGGGTGCTGAAGGTACATGGAATGTGGGTTTTTGGAGAAGGATTGGACTAGAAACACTCTGTAGCAATAACTTCTCGAAGATTGGTTCACACATAGTTAAGCCGGGCACAGCCGTTGGGACTATTACCGAGGATGTTGCCGACGAACTTGGGCTCTCTAGTAGATGTACAGTCGCATCGCCAATGATCGATGCTCATGCAGGCTCTTTGTGGACCCTCGGAATACGTTCCTCACTTGTTCAGGAAGTGGCTCCGTCCATTGAAACCCGACTAAGCGTAATCGCCGGAACGTCAACGTGCTTTATTCAACTGTCTCGAAGCCCCATATTTGTTAGCGGTGTTTGGGGGCCGTTTAGAGATGCAGTCCTCCCGGGGTTTCATGTCACTGAGGGCGGACAAAGCGTGACCGGGAAGCTACTTCAAAACACTATAGAACGACATCCATGCTTTAAATCATTGTGTCAACGCGTTGGCTCAGACAACGTTTATGAAGTGCTGGCGAACATGACTGAAGCAGTTGTTCGCAGTGGGGAAAAGGACCCTGCGACACATATCCATTGCTTGGATTATCATGCTGGCAATCGAAGCCCCCGTGCCGACCCGTATTTGAAGGGAACAATGACGGGCTTAACATTATCCGATAGTGAATACGACTTAGCAGTGAAATTCAGAGCAACCATCCAGGCCTTGTGTTACGGCGCTCGACACATTGTTCAGGAAATGAAGACGGCCGGCCATAAGATAAATCTTGTCGCAGCTTGTGGGGGTCTTTGCAAGAGCAGATTGTTTCTAACAGAACTAGCGGACTGCCTTTCCGTTCCAGTGGTACTGTCGTCAGAGAAAGATACTGTGCTCCTAGGGGGGGGCATTCTGGCCAGGGTGGCAGAGACAGGTGCAGAAGGCGTTGAAGGAATTAATCTCGTTCATGCGGCAGAAATGATGTCAAGAGTTCAGGAGGTCGTCATGCCAAACGATATGCGAAAGTCATATCACGATCGAAAATACTTGGTTTACCTGAAAATGCACTCAGATTTTATTTCGTACAAGAATATTATGAATGGCGAAGTATCGTAACTCGATCTTTGTAGGTGTCGATCTTCACCGGTTAGGAACAACGGCAGTCTTATTGCAAATGAACAGGTGGCAAGCCTTGACAATCTTTTTAGTCCATTACACGCCCTGTTTAGAATACAAAAGGTATGTCTGTCCCCGGGTTGTCCTTTCATGTCACGTGCGCTGTGCAAGTTGCAGTAGATGTCTCCATGAACAACATGTGGCTTCACATGAATCAAAAATTTTCACGCTCTCTCTCTTTCTCAGCTCCGAGAGTTCGTCAAATGGCTATTCTCATTGTGTTGACTTCTAATTTGTTTCTCTCAAGCCATGCGATAGTGTCGATCCACGATCTTGATTCAGATCTCACCACTACCACCACTCAGTATATCCTGGTATCCGGAGGGGAATCCTGATGTGTGTTGGACTTTTGTCGTTTCTTGTTCTGCCCTGACTTGAATAACCCTTGTGCTATGCGTTGCATTTCAATTATAATAAGATTGAACGCGGAATCTCGAAACAATGTATTCGCAAGTAATCATCTTGCAATGGCCGAAGTCAGGTCTATGTATTCGAACATCGCGTATCGGACCAATCCCGCAGAAAGAAACAAAAATATAGGCAGCCTCGGGTGTCTTGACCCCCTTCCTATTCCAATATAATGATATCGTCGTCCCGCTGATTTTCAGGGCCTGCTTGTCTCTGCTTTTCATGCATGTTCCATTAGAACGATCGAATCAACATCAAGGCCTAATCGTAGTACTTCTTGTCTAAGGAGGGTTAGAGCTTTTAGAAATCGCGCTCGATCCCTGGTTGGCAAACCAGAAACTGGCGGAACAAGCTTTAGCTTCGAAATGGCCTCACAAAGATTGTCATCTGCGAACTGATGAACGCTAGGAGAATACCGGTTTCCGACTGAATCTCTCCGTGTACCAGTGCGCTTGACACGACCTTGGCGTCGAGAGCACGAGCGTTTGCGGTACGTACACTGAGAGAAACGGCTCATTATGAATTCACTCGCTGTATGTTAATAGCAATTCGTGGTCTGGGGATTTCAGATGAAGGGAAAGATGAGTTGTGTCTTGGTGGTTGCGCAACCCAGGATTTGAGCCTTCAGCCTTTTATGCTTCCCAAAACCATTCCTGTGTGCCTCAAGTCAGGTGAGCAGGGACATAAGAAGTTGCTTGTCCGAAAAAAAACAACGGGCCCCACAGCCATCAATGCTGGCAGTGCTAAATTCTCGAGTCATGGCGCCCCGCTTTCGGAAAGGCGTGTAAGTTGGCAACTGGTCGGCCCGAAAAGAAGCAGTACTTCGATGGGAAGTACAAGATCTGCATGTAATTGTTATGCCGACCAACGCTGTTGGAAAGTTTCAGGTTTAACCCTCTAGATCATCGCTGGCCAAGACTTTGGTGACCTCGATCGCATTTTTGGGCCACATGTTAAAACCAATAGAAGCTTGGCCTTTGTTTGTGTATAAAAAGGCGGGCGACATAGGTTTAATGAGTCCCGCGCGATGGTTGAACTTGGCCATCGGTGTTGGAATCATGAATTTAACCTACACTGCAAGGGAGCTGGACATTTGCGAATTAAGATGCAGGAAAAATTATTACTACAGCTGGGCAGAAAATTTTGTTGGTGAGCGAGGAGTTGCGATCTCGGGGATCCTGCGTGACAGGGGACCGCTACCTTCGATACCTTAAATGGGACCCTTTGTGCAGGACTCCTGCCAGTAAGGGCAAGGCCTACTCGCAAATTGAGATTCACCCCCGAGGATGGAAAGCTTGAGAGGTGCCGCTTATGTGGGTGGTATTTCTCTGCGCAGCCCGTCTCAATGCAGTTTTCTGCCTGCAAAGTGTCTTCTGAAAGCACGTATATGGCCACGAACGGGTCGATCAAGGACATTGTCTCCATTAAGCAATTTGTCGTACGCATCTGCCAAGCGAAACGATGAGGTTGGTGAAGAGGACGATGATGCCACATTGGGCAGGACTGGACCGAACTTCGGCATGGTTATGCCAAACTTAACAACAGCAGAGCAAGACTATCTTGAGGCGGCTACCTCAAACCCCGATTACATGCGTCGCATGACTGAAATAGTGAGACGAAAAGATCAAGAACGCAAAGCTGCGATGAGTGCGCAAAATGCTCAAGGAGCGGACGAATACCTAGAGGGCCTTGCCCGTCCCACGGCTCCACCATCTGACGCCGCTCCTCCCAGAGTGAGCGCGAGCGACGCGTACATGGAAGATCTTGCCCGAAAATCTCGAGCTTATCGCGGAATTGAAGATCCACCAATGGAGAACCGAAGAAGTTCGACTGCACCGGCTGGACCCGCGAGCATATCAGAAGAGGAAAATCTGAATGACCTTGAAAGTCTGGAGGACAGGATTAAGAGATTGCAAGAGACCCTGTCAAAAGTCAAAGACGACATTGACCCAAACTCAACTATTGAAGATGCAATTTCGATTCGGGATATGATAAGAAGGGATATTGGATTAGATCCTCCATCAGAGCTACCTCGGGAACCTGAACCAGCGTTAGAACCTGTAAACGAACCCACACAAGAAACTGTACCAGAACCTCCACCAAAACCGCAGGCTATTGACAAACAGATCATTTTTTTGCAGGACTATTTGGAGAAGTTGAAACAAGAGGAGGCGAATGAAGAAGTATTCGAGGAAGAGACTGATACTGAAGTCACCAGCCAAGTGCAAATGAAAGAAGAACTGGAATCTAATATGAATCAGATTGCGGACAAGTTCACTCCGAAAATTGAGGGCCTGGCAGATACACCAGGGGGGATGAGTGCGGCAGAAAAAATGGCTGCGTTTCAACAAGTACGAGAACAAGCAATGAAGGGATCGAATCAAGAACCACAGTTCTTCGACCCGTACAATGTTGTCCTTCCATCTGAAAAGAGCGCTGATGACGATGGTCAAGAGCCTTCATCCAGTTCAGAAGCTGAGTATGACGAAATTGGGACACAGATACACAACAAGGATCTGCTTATCGAGGAGATTGAGACAGAAGTAGCGAGATATGTTGTCAACGCCAGAAGTCTTCTTCAAAAGCATGACGCTCGAATGCAAGTGCTGATCGCTCGGTTAAGAGCACTCAAATAAAGTCGTGTCTGGCTCTCTTTAGAGAGGGGGCTTTCTTTTATTTTATGAACGATATTGTAAAAGCATATTTAACCCCATCCTTTTCAATAATATACCTTCCATATATATTACTGTGACAGAAGTTCTTTGAAACATCACTTGCTTGGCACAGTTTCCTTTTCGTAGACCAAACGCATTGGAGCCCTCCCGGAGAAAGATATGAGACGTATGGTGCACACCGTCCATACAACGAGGCTTACCACGGGAGGCTGTAGAGCGATGGACACAGTACGCTAACTAAACTTCGTCATGTCTTTTTCAAACTACGGTAGGTAAAGTCTGTTTCAAAATCATATCCCTCGCGCAAATTTTCCAAAAATCGACGTTTTGGCTACAGTACAACTAACAAAATCAGTGTGAAAAAATTTTCAAGTAAAAAAACTGTTTCAAAATCATAACCTTTATTGCATCCTTTTTATTCTAACGCGAGTTCAGTAGTTTATTTTTGCTCCTCTAGCCTGTATAACACTTATACAACGCTTTGGCATTGATTCTATAAAAGGATTGATAGCATTACAGTCAATCTTTTCCCAGCAATCTTTGATACAATTTTTCAAATCAAAAACTGTATCAAACTGCCTTCCTTGCCCATAAACCATTCGGGCCAACATTCCCCAAATGTTTTCGATAGGGTTGAGGTCAGGAGAGCGCGCAGGCCATTCCATAACCGACATATTTAGACTATTGAACCACTGTTTCATAGAATTAGACTTATGCACAGGTGCATTATCTTGCTGGAAAATGAATTCTTCTCCGTGCATACAGTATGAAAAAGGTAAAAGATAGTTTTCTAGAACCTCAGCATACTTCTCAGAGTTCATTGTAGTTTCAACAAAAGCCATATCAGTTGCTCCTTTCGTGGAGATTCCAGCCCAAACCATTACTGATGCGCCTCCTGAATGCCTAGTCACAAATTCCTTCTTTTCTTTTCGTAGATCATGCCAATAAAATTTATAGCAATCTGGACCATCAAGGTTAAACTTTTTTTCGTCGGAAAAGATAACATTATTCCATTCCGTTTTCCAATAAGCCTTTTGAGCACACCATTCAACTCGATTTTTCTTGTGATTATCTTTTAAAAAAAAAGTTTTCCTCATTTTTGTGTACTTGAACAAATTTTGACGGTTGACTTCACGCCATATTGTAGATCGTGATAGAGGCAAATTTAGATTTTTGACAATTTTCCCGCAAGATGAAGTGTTGCGGCATAGTTCTCGCTTGATTCCACGCTTATCGGCCGGGGATAGTGCCGTTGGACGGCCGGTTGAACGCTTTGTTCCGTATGCAGCGGGGTTTTTGATGAAGTTGCTGATTTTTTTTGGGCTGCGCTTGAGTTTTCGGGCTATATCTGCTGGAATCATACCCTGACCTACTAATTCCATGATTTCCAGCTGTTCAGAGCGTGTGAGAGGTGCGCCACGAGCCATAATTGAGCGAATGATTGTATAAAGGATATACTTTTGAAACAGTGTTATTGACTTAGTGGTTTTTATTTGTTGTGAAATGTGCTCTACAGTACGTGAAATGCCTTTTTGGCGCAGTTTTTGTAAAGGGATATGTTTTTGAAACGCACTGTATCTGTCTGTATATCATTGTATCCCATGTAACATACCGTGCGAGTCGTACATTTGGTACGACGGTAATCATTGCCCTTTGTGTGGGTGCATAAGAATTCTCAATCCAAACCCTAACTAGCCATATGGCGTGATCTCACTGAGATTCTCAACTTCAAGAAAAGCATTTAATTCGTTCAAAATATCTCCGAGACCAAGCGAAACCACTTGCAAACTGTAGCAAAGAAAGTAAGCTTTTCCTTGTGTAGCTCACTTTTAAGCCTCGTGAGGAGAGACTCGCAGAATTGTTACCATCGTACCTTCGTACTTGGTACAAGCGCCTCTTCGAAAGGCTTGTGCGTGGTGGTGAATATGATCCACAATGCGAGCGTTAGTCCTCGTCGACCAATTCGATCTCGCCATCATAGATGGGTTCGCATCGCGCCTTGTGCGACAACTCCGGTACCCGATACACAAACCCTTAAGCAACAATTGGAAGCAATTTTAGAGGGCATACCGAGGTTTCTTGACAATGCGTCCAACCGAGTGGAAAAAGCCGTGACTGACATTCCCGATCAGGTTAAGTATTTGTTTTCCGAAGAGGGCCCTCTTGGTGTGTTGACCTTCTGGAGAGAAAACAAGGATAATATCTCAAACACTGGACAACAGCTCTTGGAATCCGGGGAACGCCTTGCGAAAGGGGATGCGAAAGGGTTTCGTGAGAAAGCGTCAGGGATAAACTTATCATGGTTGAGGCCAGTCCGCAGGTTAGGTTCGTCGGAAAGTTTAGATGATGCCACCATTGTCACTGACCAGGTGCGGAAAACGGTTCTATTTCTTATCGATTCGCTTACACCTTGGGACTTTGACCGTCATGACTTCGGCTTGACTTTTGCAACAGTTTGGAATGACGTCGATACCTCAAAAAGCGCTGATGTTAGAGTTCCTTCCTTGAAAATGACATCAACCATAAAGCCTGTAGAACAGGAATGGAAGCTGAGTGCCCGAGGTAAGCTTTTCGCTCTTGGAGAAAATGCAATGGTGTTTGGGAAAGCGGGGTTGTATCTGGCGGGCGATAAAGCGGCATACATTGGTGCTGAGGCGGACCGCGTATGGTCGATCCCGAGACTTCCAAACACGAAGATTTTCGCAAATGCAAACTATCGCAGTTCCAGAAAGCCGCAGGCAGAACCTTTTAAGGTGTCATGTGGTATTCAACAAGATCTTGAAGTTGCTAAGGGATTGGAACTCACATTAAGGATTGCGCTCAATCTGACAGAGAAACTGGGCTTCAGTGTTTATCCCGTTCCAAATGGTAGTTACTTCTAGTGGGTGTCACATCCCATTCCGGACGGTAGTTGCCTTTCGTATTTCTAAGAGGTATCAAATCCCCCTCGTTTTGGGAGATGTCCGCGATTTTTTTTGACGAGCGGAAAAAGACTCACAACAATGGGCTCATTTTTCGCCTTATCCGTTCTTTCTGTACATCGATAATGTTTGAGTGGAGTGAAAACCCGTTGCCGGCGAGATGAAATTCCACGAGCATTCTGGCTTAGTTTATATGTGAACATAAATTCCAATTCTCTCATGACCGAGAAAGGAGCCATCTGTGGTTAGATGCTGTGTCCGTTCTTGCCGAAAAACAAAGGTTTTCCATTTACACTCGCCGTGGGGCTCCCCAACTGTAAGAGATGCCACATTTTGAGAGTATTGAGTTGTACGAGAGCTGTTCTACCGAGAAAACGTTTTAAGACTGCAGACATTCTATAAATGGGGAGGAGTCATTCAAATGTGACGGGCTGCCAATCACCCGACCTACGAGAGAGATCGATCTCGATAGTGCCAATACATTGTATGATATGACTGACAATGATGCGGAGGTTGTATCACTATGGACCGCGTCCGTGATGTGGTCCGACACAATGATGTGGTCCGATGCAAGATGTGGAACGTTTCATAGAACACAGTAGCGATGAGCTATAAGCGAGTGGACACGCTTGAGCGATGGATTTGGGGAGCAGCCGTTGGCTGTTCCTCCAGATGGTTCCCTATCGATTTGACACGGATCGATAGGACGTCTCACACATAACATGATAATGCGGAGAGAAGACAGATACTTGAACATCGGTGAATTCCATGGCTGAGGCTTCCTCCGCGAGAAATCCAAGTGGGTCTCGATCGTCGTCGTGCGTTTACGAAACACGACATCCCTTTACGCAGGCGCATTCTCATCCATCGAAAGCACATGGTTTAGCGCACTATTTGCCTAACGATAATTTGCTAATGCTTGACCCTGGAAACTGCTCAGTCGGGTTCAAGAAACTATCTGTCTTTGACGCAATGCCTCATCACTAAGCGATCATGTGACAAGGGACTTTAGCTCATCCCGTGAAACCAACCTGCCCACTTATGGGATACGGTGCGTACCAAGATAACGAGTGCTCTGTGATACGTGCCGTTAACAAAGAAATCGTGGTCGGCCCTTCTAATCACCAAGCCAAGCTAGAGAGACCTTAATACTCTATCAGTTAGTGTTTCGAAGCGATAGTTTACATACACGAAGCACCGTTTCTTGCACATGCATCCCAGAGCGCCAAGCTGACAGACACTCTTGAAAACAGACATAAAAATATATTGAACAAGTCGCGCGGTTGTCATTACTTTGGGTGCATACTGGGTGAAGCATGATACCAAACTGCATTCTGTGCAATATACGGAGCGGCGCTCGAAGATGTTGGCACATATCGTAGCGGAGCTAGCGTGGGCGTCGAAGACGCTTGTGGTTGCTGAAACGGCGCAGACTGATGTTGCACCATAAGCCCCCCATCTACTACACTGTTAGGGTAAACGTAGGTGGGATACATTGCCGTGCCCACTGTATGCAAACCGTTGTTCTGAGTGGGAGAAGCTTCCTTTGGCGCACTTGCTCTGAAGGAAGTATCCATATTGTGCTTATCATCCAGTGTACTGAATTCCTTTTGACTCTCTACTTCTCTGGTGCTCTGGGCCTTCATCTCATCCGTGACCATCTTGGGGCTCTTTTCAGACATGTTGATGTCGTTATCGATTTTACGCAGATCATGCAATGAGGGCGGATTTTGATGGTCTAACATCGATGATTTGGTGAGCGGTGATTGGCGCAAACAATTTTCATCCACTTGCATGATTGGCGACTCCATGAGCGCGTTTTGTGGTAAATCTTGCGAGGCAACAGTCGGGTGCGAATCGGCCATGCGCCCGTTGGTTTGGTTTTGAAACCAGTCGCGAATGGCGTCAGGCGGCCTGTTGAGAAGCTGTGCCAGCCTCGAGATTGCATCTGGTGGTGGTGTGGAGTTGAGGACGGTTTGCGCGGCCTGTAACGCCAGAAACTCTGCCTTCGAAAATGGAGAGTGTGAAGGTGTGACTAGGAACTGGGGCTGTCTGTACTGATAGTATTGGTGGGGATCAAACGAATACGATATGTTGGCGGTAGGCGGCGTTTGTATGAGGGCGGCTTGCGGCACCGGTTGACATTGCTGCACGTTAGGAACAAGGCTGGGAGGAAGCGTGGTGCGCCAGTCGGGCCTGGTGGGGTCGTGTGGAGGGGCGGACAGTTCGGTTGGACGCATGGATCGTAAAGCGGGTTGCCCGGCGTGTGACGGTAGGGACTGAGTGGATCTCAAGGAGATAGGAGAGCTGTTCGAACGCCTTCGTTTCTGGTCTTGCTTTCTACGGTGTTTGAACCAGAGCTTAATCTGCTTGGGTGTGACGTCCTGCAACTGAGCTGCGAGCTGTTGAAGACGCTCTGCTGTGGGGTAGCGATCGGCGTCGAAGGCTGCTTGAAGAACGTCAAGTTGCTCTGGGGTGCGACGCGTGCGGTTGTACTGTGCCTTAAATTGGCCGAGACGGGTGAGATGCTCACGGCGATGCTGAAACCACTTTGATATCTGAGCGGTGGTGACGCCCAGTTGATGGGCCAGGAGGTTCTTCTTGTGGAGCTCCGGGTAGGGTTCCTCGTCAAATGCTTTGAGCAAGACGTCCTTCTGGGCGGGGGTGACGCGCCATTTGGAGTGGGTGGGCTGAGGAAGAGGGTGGGCAGACAGGGTGATGGGAGGGGCAGGCGGAACGGGGGTGAAGGTGACGATGGGTTGAGCGGGGGAGGTGGAGAGGGCCGGTGTGGTAGGGCTGGCGGTAACGAGCAGGGCGGCGGCGCCAAGGGTTGGGGTGGAAGTGGTGGCTAGCGGCGAGGAGAGGTCGGGGGTGGTTGGGGGGAGCAATGAGGAAGGTTGGGAGGGAGGGGGGAGAAGAGGATGATGAGCAGGGTTGGAAAGCTTTGGGGGTTGAGGCTGGTGATGAGCCATGCGAAGAGGGACAGTCATGGACGAGATGGGTGTGTGCGGTGTGGTTAGGGTGAGACAGGGGGTGGGATGTGTGGGGGTTGGTGGACGGCGAGAGCGGAATGGGGAGGGGAGGGGGGGGGGGGGGGGGGAGGAACGTTGGGTGGGGTATGAGCGGCAGATACGCTCTTGAAGGGAGGGGGACGTATGCCGGAGACGCTTGCCGTGGGGGGGGGGGGGGTAGAGGAGGGGGCGAAGCGCGCGGCGCACGCGTGGTGTAAGTGGCGCGCGCGTCTGTTGACCGAGTGGCAGACGCAGGCAACGCGCACGCAGCGCCAATCTGCGCGAGCGCAGATTGTGGCGCTTCTATTTGACGCCGCCTGGCTGGACACCTTCGCTGCAAATATCGTGCATCCCGGGCGTTGGCTTTTTTTTTTTTTTTTTTTTTTTTTTCGGGAACTCTTTTATGTTTGTTTTTTTCGGTTCGGGATCTGGCGCTGGATTTTGTTTTTCGGCGCTGCGTGATTGGGGGTGCGTTGCGACGCGCCACGGCTGACAGTGCCACTTTTTGTAATGCGGCGGCTGATGATCTCGCCACGTCGCCCTCTCTCCCGCAGATTCGCGGCGGAAAGTTACAGTACAGCACGGCGCACAAGCTCTCGTGTTCACAACCTGCCCACGGTGTGTGGTGTAACTACCTTCGTACGGCACCAACCTCGTTCCACGAAATGTGCACCAACGTGACGTGCCTCCGCCGCCGCTTCTCTGCGCTGCGCTATTCATCCCACATCATGCATCACACGCATGCATGAATGCATGCATGAATGCATACTGCGTTACCACATACCCTTCGCATCTCCTATGCCCCCCGTTTCACGTTTAACAAAAGCCAATCCAGCCCTCCTTGCCGCCCCCCCCCCGATACACACGTCAGGCGCGCGAGCGCCCCACCCGACGCACACAAAATGTATTCCCCGCAACGCCTCGCACTACGTCATTGCTTTCCGCACCCGCCCTGCTCAACTGCTGCGCCGCGCACGCCACCGCATCCGCGTTGGAGCAAAACGCATTGTACCCTCGCCGCCCCCTGAGTAAAACCACCCATACCCATGCGACCGCCGCCGCCGTCGTCGTCATCACCAATACTCCCATAGCGCTCCCAAATGTAGCCGTGATCAACGTCACGTTCACTTCCGTCACGGATCGCGTGCCTATGAACCTTTGCGCCGTCCCATTCGTCTCCACCCGAAACATTGCTAGCCGTAGGATTGGCGTTAAAAATTGGCTTCCACGCAGTACAACGTCCGAAACAAACGCCATCGTCTGCAATAGTTCCGTATCGTGCGCCTTTTCAAGACGCAAAGCGCTCATCGCCAGAGATAGATCACCGTTGTCGGGCCGCACGAAGTACAGTATTTCTCCGTATCCGTCCGCTTCGTCGTTCATTCGAACCGACCCTGCGCAACGAAGCGTCCTGTAGTTGGAGCACCATAGCTCAGTAATGCGGAAAGAGCAATTGCCTAGAGAAACGTCCCCTGAGAACGGAATCTGCGTCAACTTCTTGCCCTCTACTTTTCTGAAGTCCACTCCCACCGTTTTAAATCCCAAATCACACTCTTCAAACGAAATTCGCTTCCTTCGCGTTCGCCGTGTCACTAACACTTCGCTCTTGAATTCCGGTTCCCACAGGCATGTATAATTGGAGAACTTCTCACCTCGAGGCCATTGAATACTTTCCAAGTCATGTAGTTCGTTTGTGCGCCCATAGACAATGGTTTTACTAACCCCAGGCTCAGAGCATCCGGGTTCCGCTAGTAGCAAAACCGTGGCAGAAACCTGTGACGCATCCGGCGAAACATGCTCTCGATAATTCACGTACGAGCCTGCAGTCGCCGCGACCACTTTGTTTCTCACCTGTATGGATTCATACACAGGTACGCTTGTTCCCGAAAAAGCGAATCCGCCGGCTGTGCACAAAATTATGAATGCCGCTCCCAGCAGAGCTGCACAAATAGAATACCCATGAGAAGCCAAGCCGATGTCTACCAGCACGGAGAGCCTGGTTGGTTTCAGATGTAGTGGCTTGCGGGCATCGTATAGTGTGTGGAGGTTGTGACAGCCAAGCAGAATACGAAGCATGCGAATTAGTACCAGCGTAAGAATGACTTCAAGCACACTGTATATGCCGTTGACAACATTGGCATGAGCATTTAGTACAGCCATTGAACGGTAGGCGCTTCTATCTGTCCAGACAGAGGGCTGCTACGGTTGTCTTCAAACTTTCTGTCTGATCCCCCTTTTCAACAGATGAGCTCTTGCCAATCCTCCGAGCAAGTGCCCAATTGACACGACGTCACCGAAGTGAAACAGGCGATTCATCAGAACCCTACAGCTGGTTTGTATCGCAGCATCATAGAGTGCCTCTAATGGCTTCCTGAGTATCACGGGAAGACTCTAGTGTCTTTACGACCACTGGCCTCATATGAGGCCAAAATTACAACATCGATAAATTTTGTAAACTTTGTCAATTTCCTTAAATTTTTGTGCC
Source organism: Agarophyton chilense (assembly GCA_030374765.1). Taxonomy (NCBI): domain Eukaryota; phylum Rhodophyta; class Florideophyceae; order Gracilariales; family Gracilariaceae; genus Agarophyton; species Agarophyton chilense. The sequence continues at coordinate 271,044 of JARGXX010000099.1, forward strand.
TAGTCGTCGTCAACACTCTCTTCTTCTCTGGCGTTAACCTCAAAGATCACGAACGATCGTCCATAACCCGTAAACAACATCATCTTTACTTCATTCTTTCATAATATATCAAATATGTCATCATCTATAGATCCTCGACGTGTAGTGGGAAATAGAGTAAACACCCGCGCGCGTCTCGTTACATCAGAGAGCGACTGTAAGCACTTTTTTGGCACGCCATACAAAACGAAACTGGTCAGCTGAATTGATGCAAAATTGGACGTTGTTGTCAATAATAATTGTAAACAAATTTTTATCACCATAAACTTCCAGCTATCTAGTCGCAAGAAAGTGTGCACTCTCAAATTTTGCATTGTGAAAGCCAATAGTTATGTCATGGTTCAGAAAACTGATGACGAAGCCATAAAGTCGAGAATCGGGATGAATTGTGCTTCTTTTACTAACGAAGATTTGAACAATGAAGAGCAGCCTAATGTCACGAATGGAGATAAAATTCACACAATAAATACGTCTAGCCGCCTACTGTGATAAAAACGGTCACACAAGACAGCTTTTTGGAAGTTAAGTCGACGAAAAGAACAACGGAAAATGCATCTTTGACTTTGATTGGTCGAGTTCAAATTCATAAATGGAAAGTCACTTAACCTGTTGAAGATATTACCCCGGCTTTCTATGCACCCTCGGGGCTCTCTGGCTACGATTTATTTATTAAGATGTTCCCTGTAGCTCATTTGGAAAAAAAATTCCGATCTACTAACTCTCGACTGGAAGGTGAAGGTTTAAAGCAGACTACATGAGATGAAAGTTTGATGTTTTCCGGGTTGATGGTGTTAGTGACACGCTTTGAGTTTTCAAATAGAAGTTCAATTTGGTCTAAAGACACGTTTTCTAAGTATATTGACTCTCTGCAGCTCGGGAAGATCATGTCACGCTATCGGTTCGAACATATACGGCAATGTATCGTTTTCAGTTGCTTTGGAAACGATCAGAAATCAGAGGAGTCGAGATGATCATGCGTTTCTGACTTTTTGAAAGCTATAAATGACCATCGAAACACTTTCGTAACTCCGTCACCTACTTTTTGCGTGGACAAAAGTATGTCACGTTTATATGGAATCGGGGGAAACGGGTTTGAAATTATAGTCCCTCACAACATGGATCCTGATAGGAAACCTGAAAAGGGTTGTGAATTAAACACAGTGTTATGTGGAAGGAGTGTAATTTTTCTCAAAATGTAAATCCGAATGGGACCTATTGAACCAGATGTGGAGCTTTATGAATCGTAAAAAGCTCACGGAACAGTTGTTATAATGAGACCTGTTTAAAATTGTTCGCAACTGATCGAATTGATTGTAAAGACTTATATTCTGCATCTCTTGAAACAGTCGAAAAACTTTTAAAAAGAGGAAGCTATTTATTGGGGTTGTAAAAACAGCCACCAGAAGGTTTTCAATGAAACATTTTTCCGAACTTTTGATGACGGCACGAGGCCAGCACGTGTCAATGGTCGCGAAAGTACCTCAATTGGATCGGAAGATTATATATGTGCTCTGGGTGGACCGTGAGGGAAGATATTTCATCAGCACTTGTAGCAGTCCCCAACCAGGAACTCCCATTTCTCGTGAAAGATGGAACACAACTGATGGAATAGCAAAGAAAGTTCCGCTTTCTATTTCTATTCCAGAGGTTTTCGAGGAGTACTATTCTTGTTGTGCAAGAATTGATAGGCAAAATAGATCACGTCAATATGATCTGAATATGGAGAAGAAGTCCGAAGTAAAAGAATGGTCTTTTGGATTGAATACTTCGTTGCTAGCAATGTGCTTGGTTGATGCCAGGAATCCCTACAAGGGTGCATACGGGATGACATTGAATCATAATTTTTATTGTAGTCTCGCAGGCGGATTATTATATAACAACTGGGATGCTATTCGAAACATGAAAAAAAATGTAAGGAGAAAGATGAAATAGAAAACCCATATATGGCTTGTACTGGAAATCATTTATCCAAGACCAATCGGAAACGAAGGAAAGTTAATGGTTCCTTAACTTCTTAAACATATCAAGGGCGATGCAAACTCTGCAATACTACTAACAAATGAAATTTTGTTTGTTCAGAAGGCAAAAAGTAAAATGATATGGATGTTTATATATGTCACAGCGGAACCAGTCGTGATTGTTTAATAGATCATCTGCGTGACATTCATCACATTTTAGGCAACATTTAGTCAGCAACATTGATAAACGTGTGTCAACATGAGTTTTTAAGGCGTTTAATAGAGGCATTTTTAAAAAGCATAAAACAGAAGTTCAAATTACCTTAAGCCCCCTACTAATTCAATCCGGGTTATTCAACTTTCTAGATACATAATGGTCTATGACGAAACAATCCCTTTGGAAGATGTCACTTTATTCTGTCTGCTGTTCAAGAAAACGCAAATGCGTTCTTAGACCATAATAATTTTTAGAATTAGTCGAGCTCTCGTAGGAGTTTTCGGGATACACTGAACTCAGCGAGGTTTGAACCCTGTGTTTATCAGTCTCCGAGCGGTCGTGAAACCACTGAGCTGCTGTTACTAAATAAAACTGTCTAAAGAATGTACTTTAAAGCAGGGGAAACATGGTTAGAAAATTAGTTTTTTACTTAGAAAATGCAATGCGCCGCTGCAGTATGGAAACCAGCGATTCTTACTAATTTTTTGGGACTCATATGAGGCCATAATTACAACATTGATAGATTTTGTAATCTTTATCAATAATATTAAATTTTTGGGCTTACGTGTTGTCAACACCCTCATCTTTTCTGCCGTCAGCCTCCGACACCATAAAAGATCTTTCATAACTGTAAAGGAGCAACGATAACGGTTGAGCCTTGTAAGCCCCCGGGGACTGGGTATCTTACAGACGACACGTGGACGGGCTGACCTCAGCTGGGCTCATTCAGATTATTATTATTTTTTATTTACTGTAATAGATTAGCAATACAGTGCCAGGGATATCGCAGCGCTTGGCCATTGTCATTTTCTTGGCTCGAGTGACGCTTCTCCCTTAGAGTAAGGTAGACACCGTTAGGATACTAAAATACCCCCTTTAGTACATTAGTTCTACCAATTGGTCTTCAATCCATCGTTTCAGTAGCTCCAACCTGTAGGACTACGCAGTAAATGCTATCCCATTGCACCAAGTACTCTGGGAGTGTCGCCGTTAAGGATTCGAAGCTTAGGACCCGCTCTACCACGCTACCACCTGTCGAGACCAGTACGCTGGCCCACCGGTCATTGCATTACATTTTGGTCTCCCGACTTAGAATCCCTTTGGAATAATTGAACAGACCACTGGAACGAAGAATTATCCGGATTCTAACCTTTGGTTTAATTCCCCAACGGACTAGAAGTACAAAAGAAACCGCCATCATGGACGCAGGAAACACACCTAACCGAACAGACCATAGGACTCCCACGGCAGGAACAGCTGCCACTGAAACGCCGACTATGTCGCCTGAACCTCAGGTTGATAATGTTAGCGACCGCAGGAATACGAGCAGCCAGCCGCAAGGAGTACTGACTCCCAATGACGACCCTGAAAGGATTCCCCGAGAACCAACGGTAGCAGCGCGTTTACGAGAACGTCTCACCAGGGCCACCGCTAGGCCAGGAATACCACAAAAGGAACCCCGTAAGACCGAAGGAATTAGAGAGAATATTCCCCCAGGGCTTGCCGACCTTCTTTGGCCCCTTCTCCGTGAGCTCTGCTCAGCCCACGTGGTTTCTATTGTGAACATGCGACTCGCTACGGCGATCGCTGACCATACGGATTACCTCAGTGCGCAAATCGTCTCCAAGGTCATGGCGTCTGAGCTATTCATATAATGCCTCCTTCAGGCCGTTCAAGGAGCAGTCACCAGCCAGTCAGGCAACGCGGTACCTACGACCACTCCTCAAGTCAACCATCCGGCTTCCATATGGCAACCTTTTACCGAACCCCCAGGAGGCGCGGTATTACCCGCCCCTCGCCGGAACATTATCGGGAAAATCCAATGGAAGGACAATCTAGGAGTAGAAGAGAGGCTCCCCGTCTAGAAGAGAGACAGAATGCCCTACTCAAAGGACAATAAGAGATACAGCGACCTCGGGGCTCCATCGGATCTGATAGAGAGATCGATACTTCAGGTCCCTATTCCGCTGGAAAGAAAAGAAGTAATCGCAGGAGAAAGAAGAAGAGAAGGACCAAACGAAGAGACCATTCGGACACGAGTGATTCCGATTCGGCCTCGACCGAAACGACCGACTCGAAGTGGATGAGGCTGCCGATCGAGGCCTCAAACCACTGACAACCACAAACGAGCTTTTCCTTAAGGTTCAAGACTACCGTAATTACCGGCTGGCTGACAGGTCTCCGAAGAATTCTGGTTCGGTGGCTCTAAGAGTCGCCAATTGGGCCAAACGGATGCAACGAACCATTACGGACAAGTTCTCCCGTTCAGATCCCATTGCTGTCCTTATGTTTCTCAGTTTGTTCCGTACGGTTTGTGATCAAAACGGTGTCCACGAGAGCGCCTCTCTGTACCTTTTCCAATTCTTCCTTACAGGACAGGCACGTGATCGAGTGGTTTCGTAGATATCTGGCACAACTGACCTAGTGGATGCTCAAGACCGTGAGCTCCTCAGGTCATACCCTCAGGTTGTTCATTACCTCTTGGAAACTTACGCCATGGATGATGTTATAATGGATGCCCACCAGGAAGTAATCTCCTTTAGGCAGAGCTCCAACATGACCAAATCGGCTTTCGCAGAGGACCTATGGAAGAAGGCTTACTGTAGAGCAACGCATGCGCGTATAACCGGTCGGGGCACCATTCATATGGCGTCCGATATATCGGGGACCACGTTGGTGAATTTATGAGTAATATTAGTTTTTAGTATTTTAGACGTGTTAGAAGGTAATTTAGTTAAATCTCTACAGTAGCACCGTAGTGGACGGATGGAGGTGCAAGGCTGGAGGTACACGCATGATACGTGTATAGACCAGGATTGGTTTGCACTACTACAGTCTACACGTGTATTTCACTGTCTAGAATAAACTTAAGCGATGCCTTCAACGCCATCGCTACCACCAAGAAAATGGTAACAGAGTGCTCGGCTCTAGATAATGTCGCCTACGCGAGTCTCTGTCTCTTCACGGGAGGAACTGCGACCGGTTTAGCTAATCTATCCCCTCGGGAAGCTCAGGCGTTCGTCAGTGTTCTCGGAATGCTAGTTCAGTGGTCAAAAAAGGACGAATTGAAATGACCGAAAAACCCGTGGATTTATCCAAATTTGGAGTTGTTAATTTCCGAAAATATTTTCATTCGTTCATTAGTGCTAGTTTGTATGTGAAGGAAAACTAGCACATATCTGCAGTTTTTCAAGTTTTGATGGAGGTAAAACTGAAGAGCAACGTCCTCCAGGGAGGTTTTTCGGGACTTAAGTTTTTTCCGGAGCCTCCGGCGTGCAACCTCGTTATGAGTAGGAGTAATCCGTTTTCACGGCGATGGCCGGAACGCCGGTGATGCACCGGCGGGACCGGGTGCCATACAAGTGGCCGCAGCGCCCGCGCGACACGTGGCCGCCAGATTGGCCCCTTTTATTAGACGGACATTTAGCTATTTAGGATAGACTTTATTTATTCTATTCTACGGTGACTACAGTACTTAGGCCACCGGCCTCGCGGCCGCCGGTCCAGTAAAGTCTGCCCAAGAAGGGTGATCTTGGTCTTCCAGATCTTGGCTCTCGGTCGAACCGCCTGCGCGGATATACAACTCCTTACGGAGGGATTTCCCGTGGTGCACGGCTTCCCAACCCCCTTGGACGTTCAAGCAGCCTTCGTGTGTTGGATATCTATCCCCACTTTCGTGGTTCCGCCCGTGTATACGGTTTGCTACACCCGGCAGTGCCGGCTATTCCCGAGTCCCCTCTTGCGACTCGTGGTCAACCTCGCCCTCTTGCCTCCGTTCCTATTTTCCTTCCCTTTTCCTCCCCTTCATTGGGCAATTCCCGCTCTTGCGGCTCGCACTGACACCTGTCTTGCTCGCCACTCTCGTGGGTTTTGCCTCCTCAGAGGATACGCAAGCACCGCATTACGCGGATATTCTCGGCTTCTTTCAGCCTCCCTGCGCCCGTCGCGACGGTTCGGCTCCGGCTTACACCCGGCATTGCGCGCCGATCCCTGGGAGGGCTCTACCGCGCCGGTTACCTCGTGAGAGGAAGATCCGGACGTCTTCGTAGGTTTTCCCCCTTTGGGGCATTGTCCTACAAATTGGTCTCCCGACTTAGAAGTCAAGACCGCTTCTGTCCTCTCTGAGGTTGTTTTCCGTTTAACGGGTTTTCTCCGGTCTCACCGGTTTGCTTTCTATTCTTCCGTCGAGACGGTGTGGCCAATGCCAAGGAAACCGCCTAGCATGGAGCCTCCTGCAACACGCAGCCGTTCCCGCCAAAGCGGTGATGCCAGGGGCACTAATGTTCCACAGGCCCTGGCTCCAACACCGGATTCCTGGGAGATATCGGTCACCGGCACTGAAGACCCGCAGCCCGATTCCGGGTTAACGACGGTCGCAACGGTGGTTTCTCCGCCTCCGCGGTTGGTCGACCAAGCGCGGGTTGTACGCTTGGAAGAGCAGCTCCGCTCCCTGCGGGCTGCTCACAATACCCTCTCGAGGGAGTTCACCTCTTTACGAGGAAGCCTCGCTAACCCCCCTCCAAGTGAGTTAGCCGAGGGTATCCGCGTATTGCAGTCGGACGTCAATACGCTACTCGAGTGTTTTGGCGCTCCGTCTTCCTTCGCAGAAGGTCTGGAGAATCGCTTCGAGCGTCTCCGAAGCCGACTTGAGTCGGTCGAGAGGACGTTAACCTTGCCCGCGAACGCGGCTAGACCGGTTGTCTCTCATCGAGAGACCCAGTCGCGGAACCGGAAGAGCCGGAAGAACCGGGATTCTAACCGTAAGCACGGACACCCGTCCGACTCATCATCTGAGTCGGACGGTAAACCGAGTGACTTGGAGAGTTCCGATTCGTCGGTGAGCGATGACCCACAGGATCGTTATGGGCGCTCTTCCCGCTCAAAGCGGTCCTCTGCCACCTACGGGGCCATCCGGTCGCGCCCCAAGGGTCGGCGACATCCGGGCCTCAAACCCTTGAAGCCCACCAACCCTCTGTACAGGACACTCCTGTCCTACCGGTATTACCGGCTAGAAGATTCCTCTTTAGGTCGGACACCGCGTGACACGGGTAAAGTGAAAGACTGCATCAAGCGGATGCAGCTTTCACTTCGTAACCAGTCGTTTACTGGGGATGATCCAATTCTGGTCTTGGATTTCCTACACCGCTTTGTAGCGGAAGCCGATATACTCGGAATGAACGAAGGACAAGCCTACGTGGCGCTACCCTACTTTCTACGGGGTGTCGCTGAAGATCAGTTTTTGTCGGTTCGGGGCTCGTCGCAAGCCTCCGAAGGAGGTGTGACCTGCTGGCACGAGGCCGTGCAGTACCTTCTGCGTTCCTACGCAACCAACTCCGCGATACGAGCGGCGATACTCTCTTTGCGAGACACTCGACAACGCTCTGGCGAGCTCGAGACCGATTACTCGGTACGCCTGAATAAGGCTTTCCACCGTTGTGGTAATGTATACCCCGCTGGGGAACGCTGTACGATGTTCATTGATGGCTTGGATCCAGCCATCAAGACTCTTGTCGCCCGTTACAGGGAACAAGAGCCGAAGGTAACCTACCTTGAACTCGTACAGTTTGCCCGCGCAGAGGGAGATGCACTACGTGCACGCAATCCGGGAACCCGGTCGAAGGCCGCTAAAGCATTGCTGCTTGAGTCAGACTCTTCTTCACCGTCATTTGCGACGGATGGCATCCCCAAACAGGGTTATGACAATATGAATGTCATCCATCACGATGGTGTATCTATTCCGACAACAGAATAACCGTCTACGACGGATGGCTCGGTTGACTCAACCGCAAGGGACACGGAGAACGGGCAGGTCTTTTATCTTAATGACCGCCGCACTCCGGCCCCCCGTATGCCGTACTCGAACGGAATGAGAAGAAGTCAGCGCCCTGGATGGGTTGGAAACCGGGAACCCGGAAGATACACAGATGCTCGGAATGCCGTACCGCGAAACGCGGGAGTGACGTTGGTGTGCCACTTGTGCTACGAGCGCGGGCACACCTCCCCGCAATGCCTTTTATCGCTACGCGATATGGCGCGAGTGGTGGATAATTACGAAGCCCTCTCCCCGCAAGAGAAGGGCTCCGTGCCACTCACGTCATATCTCCGCGCGAAGACGGACTTCCCCAACGCATTGGCTCACACTCCGAATTCTCGGTACAAACCGGCTCAGCCGGCACGCGCCGCACCAGCGCCAAACCACGCTGGTGGATCTCCACCCGCTCCTGCGGTAGCTACCGTGCAACGGAATCATGCACTCGTTGCCGAGGAAGTCGGGCCTTCGCCCGACCAGGACCCTGTACAGGGAAAAGAATAGAGGGAGTCTCCCCTTCGGGAGAGGCGTCCTCAGAGTTGAGGCTCACGACGCCCGAGGCGCCGATGCCTCGCTCCCCGGTGAAAATCCTGACAAGGAAGGACACCGCAGACGCGGACTCTAAAAACCTCGGTGTTTTGCGTCGACCGTGGATACGGATTAGAAATAACCGGATCCTGGATAGAGTCTTGGTAATGGCCAAGCGTAACTACAAGGTTTACGCTGACCTTGGTCTGCACACGCAGTTTATGGTGAGACATCTCACTGTCCTGGATACAGGTGCTGGGCCGAACTTTATTGTGGAATCGGTTTTACCCCCGCAATTGCGGTCACTCATCCGTTCTGAAACGGTACCCGACGTGTCGGACGCCGATAACAACCCGTTGAAAACGGCTGGTGTGATCGACCTGGTCGTCAGGCTAGGGCGGATGGTGGTTAAACTAACTTTTATTGTGTGCCTCTCGCTGGCTGCGCCAGTTATACTGGGATGTGACTACTGCGACAGGTTTGTCGACGCCATCCGCCCACGCCTTAAGCAGGTGGAACTTGAGGACGGATCGACCGTCCCCATTGTTCGTCAACCGCTGAAGCGGGCATCGAGGAAACACGTTCCTCTACCTACTGCGCAGGAACCCACACCGGCGAACCGGGATTCTACGAAGCTACGCGTTGCCTCGTCAGTAACCATGCCCCCAGAGAGCCAGGTTATGGTTTCAGTCAATTCCCATCAACAGGGTCTTCGGGTTGTTCAGCCCTTGCCCTCGTTGTACGAGAAATTTCAGTTAACCGTTGCGAACGGAATCGTGCAAGTCACGCCGAATTCCCCTTTCAGGGTGTTGGTTGCCAATCTAGGAAAGGCTCCCCAGACGCTGGCAAAGAACCAAGTCGTTGGGTCTGTGACGCCGCACCCGCTCGCGATGCTCCCTACAAAGGTGACGGCTGCCGAAGTACTCGGAATAACTCCCTCTACCGAGGATGGTCTCCCGGTATCCGGTGCAGAAACCTCCGGGGAGGCACAGCAGTTGGCGCTCGATAAAACCGTCAAGACGGATGCATTTCCGACCTCGTCGGTTCCCACACCTGACACCAGGGCACAGCCCACGAGCTACGATAAGATAGACCCGATCAAGGCCCTCGAGGACCTGGACCTGAGTCATGTACCGGTCTCACACCGGGACCGCTTACGCGGAATGCTACGCGAGTTTACCACAATGTGGGACGGCTCACTGGGTGAGATCAATACAACCGAACATCGGATAGACTTGCTACCGGACGCACGTCCGGTTGCACAACCCCCTTACAGGGCGGGACCGAAAGCTCGGGAGGAGGAAGAGTTTCAGGTGGACAAGATGCTCCGTGCTGGAGTCATCGAGCCCGCCCAATCTCCTTGGGCTTCACCGGTGGTGCTGGCCCTCAAGGCTGACGGCACGTGGTGGTTTTGCGTTGACTACCGCCGCCTCAATGCCGTCACCGTGAGGGACACCTACCCGATTCCGCGCATAGACGAGTGTATAGACTCGCTCGGTCGGGGACGCTACCGTGTTTACGGCTCTGGATGCTAACTGGGGCTACTGGCAAGTCCCAGTCCGGGAAGAGGACCGAGACAAAACCGCGTTTGTTTGCCACTCGGGTTCCTACCGCTTTCAAGCGGATGCCGTTTGGTTTAACCAATGCACCGGCCACCTTTCAAAGGGCGATAGACATACTGATGTCGCGTTTCAAGTGGCGCACGTGCCTTGTCTACTTGGACGACATCATTGTCTTTTCCAGAAACCTGGACGATCACCTGACCCACGGGCGGGACGTGATGACCGTACTGCGAGACGCAGGAATAACCCTCAAGTTGAGGAAGTGCGAGTTCTTCACCGATACGGTGAAGTATCTCGGGCACGTCATCCGTCCAGGACGGTTAATGATCGAACAAGTTCGTATCAAGTCCCTCTGCGAGACGAAGGAGCCCCGTACTCAAACGGAGCTCCGATCCTTTTTTAGGTCTGGTCAACGTCTATCGACTGTTTATACCGAGTTTCTCGGATATCGCCGCTCCGCTAAACGCGCTACTGCGGAAGGGCCAGCCACCGAAGCTGGCGCCATTCACCACCGATCAGTCGGAATCTTTTCGCTCCTTGATTAAGGCAGTTACGACAGCTCCCATCCTATCCTTGCCCAAACTTGGGCTTCCCTACTCCATCGACACCGACGCCAGCGACCACCAGGTGGGCTGCGCACTGTTCCAAACCACCCCCGAGGGGGAACGCAAACCAATTGGCTATTGGTCCCGCACGCTGAACGTCCACGAGCGCAACTACTCGGTCACCGAGAAGGAGTGCCTCGCAGTGGTCTGGGCGATATCCACTCTGCGCCCATACCTCATGGGCGTTCATTTCACCGTGTACACGGACCATGCCTCGTTGAGGTGGCTGCTGAACATTGCAGATCCTTCTGGCCGCTTAATGCGGTGGCGCCTCCGCTTAGCGGAATTCGACTTCGAGGTCGTCTACAAGAAGGGTGTCCAGAACACCCAAGCAGACGCCCTCTCTCGATTACCTACGACAGGTGAAGCACTTGCCGACCCGGAGGTCGACGAGATCCCGTGCTTTACCTTGGAAGGGGAAACACCGACGGAGTCGGATTGGCCCGAAACCGGGGAAGACACCATGGAAATGGATGAGCTACTCGCAGCGCGCGAGAATGAAACACCCGTACCCAGGACCTTTGTACCCATCTCCACCGAGGAGATGATCCGAGAACAGTTCGGCGACCCGTTCTGCACGCGCATACGGGCCCGCCTAAACGGTGGAGAGGACCTCCCGTTCGAGGTAGACGACATCGGCTACCTCGTCCGGACGGTGGACAACTGATCCCAGATCGTGGTCCCCCACACCCTGCAAACCAGGGTGCTCCACCTCTCACACTACCCGACCCTCCGGGGACACTCCGGTGGGAGAAAACTTTATCTAACCCTGCGAAGGGACTTTTATTGGCCCGCTATGGCGGTTGATTGCTACGCTACGGTGCAGTTCTGCACCAAATGCGCAAAGAACCGGGTGAAACTCCCGAAGCACTCCAAACGGATGAAGCTTTTCCCCGCAAGGGCGCCCCTCGAGTTTGTCGCAATCGACATTCTCGGGCCTCTACTCAAGACGCGCAAGGGAAACAAGTTCCTCTTGGTTATCACTGACCGCTTTTCGAAGCTGGTGCGCACAGTACCTTTACGGAAGATCACCGCTTTCACGGTTGCGAGCGCCTTCGTTACGCACTGGGTGTTCGTTTATGGCCCTCCGATAGAGGTTCTATCCGATAACGGTAAGCAGTTCGCCTCTAAGTTCTTTCAGGACGTCTGCCGCATCCTCGACGTCAAGAACCTGTTTACTACCACCTACCACCCGCAAACAAACGGGCAGGTGGAACGCTTCAACCGCACCCTACTCGCGTCGCTACGCTCCTACGTATCCGATCACCCAATGACGTGGGACATTTATTCTGATTCTATCACCTACGCTTACAACACGCAGGTCCACCGGACAACCGGTCTGACTCCCTTCGAGCTTGTGCTCTCCAGGACACCCCCGCCAGTGGCGGTCGAACCCCAACACAGGGTCAACTCTTTCCCATCCGTGGGCCAATACCGCCTCAAGTGGAAGAACTGGATTACCAAGCTCGTACCGGTAGCCTGGAAGTCCATGGAACGTGCCCAGGCCGCCTACAAGCGGGACTTTGATAACCGCTTACGCGGACCACTACCGGCACCGCCCAAGCCGGGAACCTACGTGTTCGTTCGCCGGGAGTACTACAACCCCCGGACCGACAAGCGTCACAAGCTCTCGCCTGTCGCTGAAGGTCCGTTCCGGGTCGTGTCCTCCCTCCCCGGCACCGTTGTGGTGGACAAGAACGGCGACCACGAACGTCTTTCACAAGACCGCATCGTAGCCGCCCCACCGCCGCAGGCGGAAACCGCATCAGCCCCCGTCGAAACGGGCTCGGATACCACGGGTACAATGGTGGCACCACGCCCCGCCGTGGTACCGCACCCCTCACGGGGTCTCTCCGATATACCGACTTTATCGGAACCACCGGCAATGCCGGAAACACCTGGCCCTCGCGGCCAGCTACCCTTACGGGCGCCGCGCAGCGGTATTTATACCCGCCATGCGGTTAGCCCACCATCACCCGTCGCTCCGTCTAAGGAGGGGGAGGGGCCCCGCTCAATCGCGGAAGCATCGCCGTCGCAACGGAAGTTTAACCGGACACCCCGGGCAAGGCCCCCGAGCGGGCATCCAGCATCGTCGCCGGACGTTACTCCGCTCCCGCGGGACGCGGCGGTCAATCCGACCGCCACGCGACCCCGCAAGGGGAACCAAGGCGCTGGAAGACCCGAAGCCGGGAAGCGAGATCCTACGGACGCTCCGCATCGCGTGGAAGCAACTAAGGGCTCCCCGCGCATTCGCGGTCGCACACCGAGCGTTTCGGTCGATACCGGTACTCCGGCGGGCGCTGCGCAAGCAGGTCTAGCGAGCCACTCCGTTGAGAACAGTACGAACCCCATGGGGGAAAAGGGGCGCGACGACAAGTCGAAAACCGCCTCCCTTGCCGAACAATCGGAGCCAACCGTCCGCGACGGCCCGACCACCCGTTCTCAAGGTCACGTGACCCGGGCGGGAGATCAGACCAATGGGCACCCGGCATCCCGGTCATTGGCTGATAGCCACCCCGCGGAGGCGGACCGCCGGCACGGTGACCCACCCACCGCCCGCGGCGCACTGCACGGCGGAAACTGCCCACCAATGGGAACGCCGCATGCCGCAAATCAAGCGGAGGCCTCCGGCGAACCGTCACCAAGACGGAAGGACCCCCGCAAACTCGCGGTAAGAGCGGACTTCAGGGAAGCCCCTACCGCCCAGCGGAAACACAACCCGGCCGCGCCGGCAACTTCCGCGAAGCGGTACGGCAGCCTCGGCAACCCGGCAACAACCGCAGAGCGGAATGACAAACCGGGTGACCCGGAACAGGCGACGACGAGCCCAGCACCACGCGGCGCTGAGGCTCGGGTCACCACCACCCAGCAAGGCCGGCAAGTTTACGTGCAGGAGTACGTCCTCGACCGAATCGTCGGACATAGCTACGATGGGCACGGGGTGCTCCAGTACCGGACCCGCTGGTACGGATACGGGCCGGAGTGGGACACCCCGGAGCCCATCGAGCACCTCCCGCGCTCTGCGGTAATGCGATACCACCGCCTTGCGGGGACCGCACTCCCAGCCACGCTGGTAAACGCCCAAGAGGGATAAACCGTGAACACGGAATGGAATGGCTGATGGCGCCACGCGCCATCTCCGTCCATGCCCCAACGCGGGGAAGGAAGCAACCGCTCACGATATCCCAACCTCGTTGGTGGTCGTGCCAGTTACCTGGTCCGCGCGCGAAGCGCCCACCGTTAAACACGGGACTCCCAGCTAGGCTGGTTCCCTGCAACGCCGGAACCCCGGTTGAAGGCCGGTACCCCGGAAAGAAAGAAGTGGACTTGGGAAAGGGCATCGGAAAGGCGACCCTCTTCTTTTATTTCTCACTACTGGCAAGGGCGCCCTAGGGGCGCCGCCCTACATTCTACCGGAAGCTCCGGTCATTCCTCCGCACGAGGTGGACCCCCGCCCAGGCGGCTGGCTAAGGCATCCCGCATGGCGGCCACATCACCTGAGATCCCGGAAAGGCGAAGTCCCACCTCCCGAAGGAAGCGCGCGATGACCTCGCCCCGCTCCGCGCCAGCGACGGTTGCGGGCGGGCCCGCCACCGATGGAGTCGGATAGGAATCCGTTCGCACGGCATCAGCAGCCCCGGATGGAGCCGCACCACCGTATTCAACGGACTCCTCACCGGCCTCGCCGGACCCGTCATCCTCCATCGGAGCGTAACCCGGATTTTCCGGTTCGTTGTCGACCATCGGGTCACCATCCGCATAGTCGCGGTAATAGTCGCTCGAGTCGACATACCCTCGCCGGTGGTCGGCCGGGACTTCACGCGGCGCATGCCGGTTGGCTTCCGCTTCCTAGCGGCTGATCTCGTGGTAATCCCAGGGGTCGAAGTAGATGAAATCCCCCGCTAGCGCGGTATTCCTCCCGAATCCGGGGCCAGACCCGCGACGCGGTTGAATGCGTTGGGAGTTCTCCAGCGAGACCTCATCCCACTGGACCCCCTCCACAAAGTCGAGGAGGCCCAGCATCTCTTCTTCATTCGCCTCGCCCCCGAGGGGGATGCGCATGTCCAAACGGCGGATCGCAGCCCGCACACGCGGTGGCACGTACCACAATCGGTATTGGTCGTACGCCTCAGCGAGGATAAAAGCCGCAGTGCGGACGGCCCATTCGCTTACCACGACGGACCACCACCCCGACTGGGGATCGTTCAAGAACGACGACCCTACATAGGTGAAGACTGGGGGCAGCTCAATGAAGCAACCCCAGCACGCCTCCAAGGAGGACCACCAGTCTGGGAGACTGACGTACCGACCACGTCGGTGAGCAGGCGCAATGCGCTCAATCTCCGTGTTCTGGTACGGTACGAAATACCCGGTCCGGGCCCGCCAACGCCGCTCATCGCGGATGAAGTTCTGAAGGAAGTTCGAGCGCGACTGCCGCGGTTGGTAGCGGAACTCTGCCCGAAGAATCGGTCGTCCCCAGCAAAGGGCTTCTTGCCGAGCGATCGGTGTGCCCCTCCAAGCGAGGGTTTCCAATCCGTTAAGTACGACATTTCCCCGCGAGTGCGGTAAAGGTGGACGTCGAATTCGACCTCTGGCGGTATCGGGAACTCGAAAGGCGCCCGATGGTGCCTGAGATAAGCGATCCGCACAAGCGCGGCTTGAGCCTCCGCAGAGGATTCACCGCGTCGGCGGAGTATGTGGTGTACCGGGATGGCGATACGATTACGCCAATCCCAGGACAGGGTCACCACGCCGGGCAGGTCGCCCGGGAGCATCTCCGAATTATCGGTGTAGGATTGGATCAAATCCTCGTCGCGGACAGCCAATGGGTGAAACCAAGGCGCATACCGCAACCTCGCGGAGCCATGCCGAGTTCTCGGATTTGCACCCACAAGGGCGTCGTAGGTCGGCCACTGCGGTGGGTCCGCCTGTCCGCGAAAGCGGGCGCCAATACGGCGGTCTTCGTACGCGAGGTTGACGGCCGGAGTTCGGTTGGTAACATCCCCCGGGTGGGGCGCGGACCGGAAGCCGGTGGAACCGCCAAGGGCGGGAGTTGCGGATGTGTTATGACGGTCGGGGTTGGACATGGTGCGTGTTGGTGTGCTGTGGTTGGAATCGGATGCGGAAAGCGTGCGTGGGATCCTTGGTGAAGGTGTGTTGGTTTCCGGAGACCCGGTGTCTGACGCGCTCCTATCATGACGAGCTACCATGCCGACTTCCTCTTCGAGGTGTTCGCCCTGTCTTAAGGAGGGGATATGAAGAGCAACGTCCTCCAGGGAGGTTTTTCGGGACTTGTTTTTTCCGGAGCCTCCGGCGTGCAACCTCGTTATGAGTAGGAGAAATCCGTTTTCACGGCGATGACCGGAACGCTGGTGATGCACCGGCGGGACCGGGTGCCATACAAGTGGCCGCAGCGCCCGCGCGACACGTGGCCGCCAGATTGGCCCCTTTTATTAGACGGACATTTAGCTATTTAGGATAGACTTTATTTATTCTATTCTACGGTGACTACAGTACTTAGGCCGCCGGCCTCGCGGCCGCCGGTCCAGTAAAGTCTGCCCAAGAAGGGTGATCTTGGTCTTCCAGATCTTGGCTCTCGGTCGAACCGCCTGCGCGGATATACAACTCCTTACGGAGGGATTTCCCGTGGTGCACGGCTTCCCAACCCCCTTGGACGTTCAAGTAGCCTTCGTGTGTTGGATATCTATCCCCACTTTCGTGGTTCCGCCCGTGTATACGGTTTGCTACACCCGGCAGTGCCGGCTATTCCCGAGTCCCCTCTTGCGACTCGTGGTCAACCTCGCCCTCTTGCCTCCGTTCCCATTTTCCTTCCCTTTTCCTCCCCTTCATTGGGCAATTCCCGCTCTTGCGGCTCGCACTGACACCTGTCTTGCTCGCCACTCTCGTGGGTTTTGCCTCCTCAGAGGATACGCAAGCACCGCATTACGCGGATATTCTCGGCTTCTTTCAGCCTCCCTGCGCCCGTCGCGACGGTTCGGCTCCGGCTTACACCCGGCATTGCGCGCCGATCCCTGGGAGGGCTCTACCGCGCCGGTTACCTCATGAGAGGAAGATCCGGACGTCTTCGTAGGTTTTCCCCCTTGGGGGCATTGTCCTACAAAAACTAGCGTGAATCTTTCTGTCGCCGCAGTTTAGGTCCATTGGTTTCGCCCCCTCCACCATCTTCGATCCCCACAAACGCTTCTCCGCAACCCTCTTCCAGAAAGACGCAATCCATGTCCTCAAACAACAGCTCGCCCTCGCACACTTCAAGAACACCTTTTTACACCCCATCTCCCAAACATCCGCCTCCGGCTCCCCCGCTTTCGCACACCCCATGGCAGCCACCTTCGGCTCAAAGGTCGTCCCCGCACTCAAGACCGCCATCATGCAGTCCACAAAAGATAACATCGTCTGGCATCTCCCTCACTCCACCTGTATCGACTCCTTCATCGGCCTTGTCCAAATCTACTCCGACAAGTCCTCTACCTCTCTCAAATCTTCTTCCATCACCTCCTACCCCCTCCACATCACCCTTCTCAACTTCTCCGACTCCTTTCGCCGCAAATGCATCTCCGACAATCTCACACTCCTTGGCTATCTTCCCACCTCCTTCACCCCAATCGCTCCTTCTCTAGATGCAGATATCATCACTCATTCCTCCTCCATCCCCAGCCAAACAAAATTGGAACTCATACAGCAGACCATCTCCTCCCTCCTTCAACCTCTCTTCTCTTCCGCCCTCCCCGGTTTCCCCTTCCGCGACGCAGACGGCGTTCTTCGTCAATGCCACCCCATCATCGCCAGCTACTGTGCAGACATTCCCAAGGCAAAGGATATTCTCGCCATCTCCCACGGCACCCGCCCCCAGCACCCCTGCCACAGATGCTCTGTCCCTCGCTCACAACTCCACCAACACTCTCACGCCCTTCCCCCTCGATCTCTTCCCCTCACCCTTGCAGCCCGCAACAAACACTTCTCCCTCCTCAAGGACTCCGAAGCAGCTCTCCTCGCCCGCAAGCCAAGAGTCTCGCGCAACTTCAAGAAACAAGCTCTCCAAGCACTCCACTCCCTCTCCCTCGCAAAATACCCCTCCCTCTTCGAGTCTTACCCCCTTTTCAACATCACCCCCCTCCTCACCCCATACAACATCTTTCCCTTCAAACCCCTACACAACTTCCACCTCGGCGTTTCCAAACTCATCAAGCTCGCCGCCATCGAACGTCTCAGATCAGAACACCTCTTCACCACCATCAGCTCCACAAACTCCCGCCGTTCCTTCCACTCCGTCCGCACCTCCATCCTCAAGCACTCCAACTTCATCCTCACCGCCATCGAAAATCATTCCCCAGCTACCGGCATTCACATCGACTTCTCTACTTCCGAAAGCGGGCAGTCCCTCAACGGCTTCTTCACAACTGACGGCGTCCGCGGTATGCTAGAAGCAAAAGACTACCGCGCCCTCGACATGGTCTTCCCCTTCATCGGCACCTTCTTCGACCGCTGCTGTGACGAAGCCAATTCCGCTCCCATCACAACCGTCTTCTCCAAGTACACAGACCTCCTTCTCACCTCCATGTGCTACAACTCCGTCCCCGAATAGACCACTTCTCGTCTTGCCAAACTCGCCTCCCAAATCCATTCCTTCAAGCACAGAGCTGTCGATGTTCTCGGTCCATACCATACCTCCAACCTTGGCACCCTCAAATTCCACCTCCTCGATCACATCCTAGACGACATTCGACGCTTTGGGGGTCTCCACTTCAACGATGCAGGCATCTTCGAACAAGCCCACACCCTCTTCAAAGCACATTACTCCCGAACCTCCAAGCGCAGACCCACTGCGCACAACGAAACCATCCGTGCCATCGAACGCTCCGATGCCGTCAGCCATTGGAATTCTCTCTCTGCTGATCCTACCGTCACCTCATCCTCCCATGCCCCTCCTCCTCCCTTCCAAGCCCGTAAACCAGGTTTCGTCCGTGATGGCAAGCACACCTCTTTTTCCGATCTCATCACCGCTCACAAATTCCTTCGAGCAAACCCCCACTCAACAATCTCTCTCCTTCAGAATTTCTTCTCCTCAGACACTATCGCCATCATCTCACAGATTTGAACCCTCGCACACCCCTCCTTCGTCACACTCACACTCAAAACACTAGCTTTCAACCAGAACTCCCCCACTCTCCGCCAAACCCGTCTCACATTCGTCAATTCCGCATACGTCGTCGGCGGCTTCACCCCAACCCTACACGACTACATCGCCGATCGAAACGGCTCCGATCCGTGCTTTGCACGGTGTTGTCTGTGAAAACATGCATTTGTAGCGTTATATTCGTGTTGCACTGCAAACATCTACCTTGACCGCGCGAGTGCACACGTGTCGCTTGCACGAATATTTCTCCGCCTGCGGGGAGTGCTACGGCATGCCATTGGCCAACCTTCCTACACGTGTCGACATCCTCCAATCACGTGCCGTGGCACTCTTGGTTCCGCCGCCCGCGCGAGTGCCACGGCACGCCATTGGCGAGCGCGAGTACACGTGTCTCCGTCCTTGAATCCTGCGACGTGGCACTCCTGTTCCGCCGCCCAGCCTAGTGCCACGGCACGCTATTGGTCATCTGTTACACGTGTGTCGCCGTTGATGAATCCCATGCTGTGGCACTCTTGTTCCGCGGCCAAGTGGCCCATTCGTATCACACGCAGCGACACACACACACACAAACATGTGCTTGAGTAGTCGACTGTCGGCCGACAGAGGTGCGCTCCGACTTCATCGGGGGTCCCGATGAAGTCCCCGCGCACCTCTGTCGGCCGACATAATACATATAATTTTGTAATTTTTTGGACGCCCATGTGTACACAATGCATTCTGTCGGCCGACAGAAGTGCGCGGGGACTTCATCGGAACCCCCGATGAAGTCAGAGCGCACCTTTGTCGGCCGACAGTCGACCCACATCTCAGAAACGCATCATGCGTGATGTTATGGCGTATTTGTTGGCAGACAGCGGTTGCCTGCAACTTCATCGGTCCACCGATGAAGTCGCAGCACAAGCGTAGTAAGCAAAAGGGCCAGTAAGGAGGTAGAAGGTACTGACGACTGCCTTGGTATAGATCTCCACCTAAAGCGGTCAAGAGTGACCAGTTAACTGCTAATGCAGACTAAACTGCATTAAGTGGTCAAAACACTAAGATGAATGGAGTTTTTATTTCCAAAATTCTTTTTTCAGGTGCCGAACTACCGCAGTCTGCAAAATTATTTGATTTTTTGGCTTTTTATTTACAAAACTAGCTATCTAGCACACTTATCTAGCATTCCGAGAACACAGACGTAACTGTACCATCATTACTGGTGTGTTTCTTTCTTTTGTTGGTTTGCCATTGTTTAGGTCAGTACACCGCCCCTGTATAGGATTGTTCTTACGCTTCTTTATTTCGCTTATCCAGTGTGGATACCCCTTTCATAGGTCTGTACGCTTGGTCGTGCGTCCTATTTCGCCCTACATTTTCGCTCTACACTTTGCCGTTGTCCACGGAATATCCTTCTTTTTGGATCGCCCTTTGATTCCTCCCCTTTTCCTGGGTTCATCACCTTCGTAGGTATTGCCTTAAACACAGTGGTATTACAGCCGCACATCGGTGGCTCGAAGGCTCGTTCGCTGAGTTACGCCTCTTCACGAGAGCAAGACTCGAACACTCGAGAGGTATTTCCCCACCTGGAATTGCTCTACACTTACCGATGTGAAAACATATTCTCCGAAGAATGGCTCAAACGTCTCTTAGTCATGGGATTACTCCCTGCCATTCGGACACATGTCCGCAATTACCACACGGAAAACACACAATACTCCTTCCGAAGGCTCGTTACGTCTGCCGGGGGTTCTGGCAAAACCTACAGTACTTCCAGGCGGAATGCTGACTTATGCAGAAGACACACAACCCCATTGCGTAAACCCACCCAAGCCCATTTGGTTAGTTCCACGGATTCGGACATGGCTCAACCACTCCGATTTGCCGACTTGGGAGATGTCCTCGCGATTAATTTCAGTGCTCCTCCTTCTGGGCTCCCATGAAATACCTCCCAGGGAACTACAGCGACCACTGGACCATTCAAGACCAAGTATTCTCCATTTCCGCCCCACAAGGACGTTTTTGTTCGTGACCCAAGGGCTTGCTTTCTCTGCCTTTCCATGGGCCTACCTTGTGACTGCACGAGGTATCTACCTGAGGACGCACGAAAAAAGCTCCTAGCCCTCCGAGAAGAGGATTACCGGGTGCGAAGATCCGAAGGAATGTTTAACAGGGCACAGCAACGAACCACAGGGACCTATGGAAGCTCACGTTACGCCACGCCTCCGGACACTCCGATTAAAGCCTCACAGGTCCACGCCATTGTAGATACTGCGGACGACCCAGAAGAAGAATCCTATCCTCAGGAAGAAATGGAAACCCAATCTGAAAACTCATAAAGGGTCGACGCAAGGAAAATCCTCCCTCTTTAAGCCCCTGACTCAACCGATTGGACTTTCATGAGCCAAAGAGCTCTTCACCTCCCAATACCAACCACCCAGAATAGAACACTCAGGTTGAACCACAATTAAAACACAGGAGCGACCCGGTCTGTATCCTCAGGTGTAACGCAATGACGGGTTAAGTCAGCGTACGGGTCTCGACCGGTGGTAGCTTGCTAGAGCGGGTCCTAAGGTTCGAATCCTTGACTGCGGCACTCCCAGAGTACTTGGTGCAATGGGCTGACATTTACTGCGTAGTCCTACAGGTTAAAGCTACGGAAACTATGGCTTGAAGACCAAAGGGTGTTATTTAGTATCCTAACGGTGCCTACCGTACTCTAAGGGAGAAGCGTCACTCGAGACAAGTAAATAGTACTGGCGAGGCGCTCAGATCTCCCTGGCACTGTAGTGTTAATCTATTACACTAATTAAATTAAAATAATAATCTACATGAGTCCACCTGAGGTCGACCCGTACACGTGTCACCTGCAAGATCCTTCAGGGCCCGGCGGCTTACAGGGCTCAACCGGTATTATCGCTCCTTCACAGAGTGCAGCAGGTCTCAAGAAAAGAAGAAGACCACAAGGGACACCGCAGTTGTGGAGACGCCACATAGAGACCGTATGACTGTATCGGCTGATCCGTTTGCGGCGGATACCAAGCATTTAAGGCGACCCCCAGAACATCCGTACACCTTAAATCCGGAAGAAAAGAAGCCCAACGGGGCAAGCCTAAGGCGTACAGTGGCAACCGAAGTCGCGTTTTCGCCGCGAGGTTCGGAAAAACCGAGAAGGAAGTTGGAAGCACCGCCTACACCGGAAAGATATAGAGAAAACAGACGACTGGATTTGAGAACCCTGTATGTGGATGAGACGACAGAACGGGATGACACGATTCCGAACGCTATAGCGAACGCTGCGGAACCTGTTGACTGGAGTGTCACCCCGACTGAGGATTCCGCAACTGAGGAGATGGAATACCTCATCGAAGGCATTCTAGATCACGGATGGCATGTAAAGGACAACAGTTTACTGTTTAAAGTTCGTTGGTATGGGTATCAACCCGAAGACGATACATGGGAGCCCATATGCAATCTACAACTATCACATGTGCTCGCGCACTGCCGACGTGCTAAACTGAATGTCCCAGACACTATTGATGACGCTCTCGTCGGTTTGGTTGTGTCAGGAGAGCCTGATCGAATCTGACCCGTATAGAAGTATGAAGTAACTCCAGGAGGAGGAAGAATAAAGTAGAGGTCAACAAGAAGTAATGAGTGAAGCCAGAAGAGGAGAGCCCTCGCAGAAAGAAGAAGAAGCAAAGAAGTTGCAGAAGATCAAAGCGTTTTATTTTGGTTATCTCAAGAGTACCGCTAGTCGGTTTGTTACAGTGCCCTCAGGCAAGAATGTTATGGATTCGGGTTATCTGAGTTGATACTCATCGAGGAGTGCAAAAGATTCAGCATCTGCTGTCGATTTCCTTGAACGAGGTGGGGAGGAATCCCAGCGTCTTCTAGGAACTGCGTCAGATTGCCAAGCTCGGCATCGTGGGAAGCCACTGAGTGTCGAACAGGCTCAGGTACAGCGCTTTGCATCGCTGCAGGGACCACTGGCTGTATGCAGTCGTTCTCACCCAAAGCGGGATCCTCGAAGATGACCTCTTCTGGCTCTTCGTCGTAATTGATTTCTTGCATCTCGTCAACGAGTGCGTCGGCATTCTGAGCAGTTGGCTCGTGTATATAACCAGTCAGCTGGATTGGAGGCATTGCTCGCTGTGTTTCCCGCAGAACTTTGGCGTGATCGCCGTCGATATGCTGGTTAGTCCAGGGGTCGTACCAGACAAAGTCACCGCCGGGACGGGTTCTTCCGGGTGTATACTCGGGACGAAGACGTCCTCTAGCCTGCTGTTCAGAAGGAGCAAGGGTCCAGTCAATCTGGTCAATGACATTCATCAGGCGCATAAATTATTCGTGCTTGGCACGTGAGCCCAGGACGAGCGACAGATCGAGTTCTCTCCCAAGTTATCGAGCAATCGGGCTCATATTCCATAAACGATATGTGTCGTATACTTCCCAAAGGATGAAGACGACTATCTTCGCGATGAATTCACTGTAGACGACTACGCAATAACCGGAAAACGGATCATTCGCGAGTAAGGAACCTACGTAGGTGATTGAAGAAGGAAGCTCTACAGGACAGCCACGAGGACTCTCGACCTCATGCCAGTATTGAGGAATCGGCACGTAGCGCCCGATGCGCGAGTTATAGCAACCAAGTATCCCAGTCGAGATCTGGTACGGCGTTCCCACCGGGGGAATTTTCAATACCGATTATCCCGTTTGCGGAGATAGCGGAATTCCGCATGTAATTGAGGACTGTCGGAATAGAGGACCCCGTTTGATACTCCACGAACATCGCGCCACCTTTGGACATCTAACGCTTCTAGGTTCTCGACATACGAGTACGCCTCGCCATTTGTTCTGGCACACCAGGTATCGAATTGGCAATTCTCATTGATGGGCACCGAGCCGATAATGCGGCGTAATCGCTGGTACAACAGACAGGTGGATCGTTCGTGCGCCTCGAGCAAGCTCTCGTTTCCGACGCGACTGATCGAATTGTTTGGAGGGGCGCAGTGGCTCAACCAATCTGTTGTAAACAACGCATGCCATGGGATACCATTGGAAAGGCGACCGGCGACCACATACTGATTCATCAGAGCTTCGCCGAGGACCGCCGCAGGGAAAACCCAAGGTGGTGCTCGCGCGTATAAGGCAGAGTTCTGCAGTGGGTCTCGGCCGACGAAGTCCGCGCAATGTGGGAACATCTGTACGGAGGAGGACGAAGGTTGCAGAATAGCTGCTGTGGAGGAAATGTATACAGGACCAGGATTGGAAGCCTATTGGGGCAAAGGGGCAGTTCGGCAGATTGGAGCGGAATCTCTAGGCGTTGCAGATGTCTTCTGAAACGGAGGATTTTCGGCATTGTCATAGGACGTAGGTGGATTTACCACGTAAGACGGAAGATTGCTCATCGCGAAATGTGGGATACAAGAAAAGCTTGAAGGATGGAATAGCGAGATGACCGCAAGGTGGAGTGAGGAAACACAAGGTTGTGATTCGAAAAGAAACATCGGAATGTCCGAGAAGCGCGCTGCGATTGCTTTTACAGTCAATGCGTCGCGGGGACTGCGCTCTTAACGGGGAGGTTATGGAGCATTCTGGATGCACCTGAGTTCCACCGTTCGAAAAAACTACGAGGTCGCGGTACGGAATTCTTAAGCTATTTCTTGGGCTATACTCGATTACGAGAAGTTATGAGAAGATTTACTTCATGGAAAGATTGGGACAGGAGAAATTTAATTAGGAAGTACTGTATTTAGTGTACACTGTAAGGTGCCATCACCAAATATTTTATTTGGTATTATTTAGATAACTATGTAGTGGCACGCCACGTGTATGCCTTACTGTACAGTACTCGCTTTCTCTCTTGGCACATTAAAGGGCCCAAGGCCCAGGTGAGGACGGCGAAGGCCAACCAACGAACCCAAAACACCATCTTGGTGAGTCCTAGAAATCTTAAAGTGATTTACAACACAAACGGGCACCTATAGTATCAGCTCATATCCGTTCTGAGCTAAATCTCTTGTTCCGAGGATACCCTCTACTGTTGGGCGTTTACCGCCCTTTTTCTACAGCCTTCTCTGTGTGTGTGTGTGTTGTTTTCTCTACTGTTACCTGGTTATTTGTGTTGTCACAAGGGTTGTCGAGCAGCTCTCGTGTGCATTACGTACCGCTGCATCTGGACACCCGCTTCATGAATACACGTATTATCCCCATTGTTCGCACACCTGGCCTCTTTCCGCACACTCCCCTCTTATCTAAGAACCGTCGCTTGCAAGGCGACAACCGCTCTTCGCGGTAATTTCTATGGATACCCACTGTAACGAGACCGCTACAGTCTTTAGTGGAATACCAAAAAGTTGCTTTTTTTGGGCTGCGCTTGAGTTTTAGGAGTATACTTGCTGGAATCATACCCTCACCTACTAATTCCATGATTTGCAGATGTTCAGGACGTGTCAGAGGCGGGCCACGAGCCGTAATTGAGCCAATGATTGTATAAAGAATATACTTTTGAAACAGTATTATTGACTTAGTGGTTTTTATTTGCTGTGAAATGTGCTCTACAGTGCGTGAAATGCGTTTTTGGCGCAGTTTTTGGAAAGGGATATGTTTTTGAAACGCAATGTACCTTAACCCTTTTGAACCTAAACGCTTATCTCTACCATTGTAGAAATAAGCGATGCATATGATTGGCCAAAAGGCTTTCGGCATCCTAACCAGTTCGCTGAAAGCCTGCCAAGTAGAATGTTTGCTTATTTATACAATTGTAGAGAAAATCGAGGAAACTCTATTGGCTGTTGCTCAGATTTGCGTTCATCGGGACCAATAAATGCGTCCGTCGTGGCCTGAAATTATGAGAACAGAATGTGGTTACTATTGCGCTGCTGTAGTTTGCGTTGCGCAGCATGGATTTGCACATGCACACATGAACCCAAGCTGATGGCTGCGCTTCCAAGCACTACCGCCAATTTGCGAATGGCAAAACACCCGCCAAAGCATGCGGCCAGCCGTTTTGAAACTGTTGACACCTAATCATCACTGCCGCTCACGTTCCACATGTCAACGACAACGAAACGTCTTTCACCTGCTCAAGAAAGACATACCGACCAAAACGTCTCAGTCAACGAAAGCGCTGCCAACATGAGCGATGACAACATATATGACTGTGAAGAATTCCAAGTGTCTGCCTTGGGCGCAGTAGAAAAACAAACTGTTTACCAAACAGTTCCATATTGCGCGAAATGAAAAGGGGAGAGCGGTCTCTTTCTGACGAAGTCCCAGTTCACAAAGCGTGTTTATGCCCACAAAAGTGAGTTAGGTTTGTTCAACCTATTCTAGAACAAATCTTATCTCGAATGTTTTAGATCATGGACAAGCAAGAGATTGATAGAATGTGACAGATGAACAACACAACTTCGAATGAACGAGCTGCTGGCATATATTGGTCTTGAGCTTGCTACCTCTGGGCATCGCCTCAACCGCTTACCCGACTATTGGTGTACGTCCGATCTATTAGGATTCCCTTTTTTCAAGAAGAA
Source organism: Agarophyton chilense (assembly GCA_030374765.1). Lineage (NCBI taxonomy): Eukaryota > Rhodophyta > Florideophyceae > Gracilariales > Gracilariaceae > Agarophyton > Agarophyton chilense. Next base: position 297,434 of record JARGXX010000099.1, read on the forward strand.
AATGAGCAGGGATATGTTCTTGAACATACGCGCTGCTCTGCGCATGTATGCTAGCTATGATTCCAATGTTGCGGTGGTTGATCCTGTGTTGCACAGAGGCCAGATTCTGCAGCATTTTGGAAGAAATGCTGCTACGGTACCTGTCCCTGTCGGCGTGAGCTCTCTTGACGAGAATACGGTGAGATGCCAGGGACAAACTACGGCTAGGACATATATGAAATCCAAACATGTGAAATTCAGGATTCGATTCTATACTGTAGTGGGATGGTCTCATGCCTATCTACACAGCATTCAAGACAAGGGGTCAGGCAATAAGTCTGGGCAAACGCCTTTTCAGCGCGACACAAATGTTTTCCGCAGCCATTGTCGTGCAGTTGAAAGAAAAGTGGACGGGAAAATCATTTCAAAGTCTACAGCGTCTGCCCTTTGGTGTGCTCAAATGGCACATCAAATTCAACTGCATCCCATCCCCAGCCATGGGCGCTTGATGGTTATGGACAACTTTTATACGCGACATGTTCTGGCACGTCAGTGGCTTTACTTAGTGACGGGTAATGGAAGGTGCTCGGCACTGTACGCTTCAATAATGTGGATCGAATTAACCGCCCCGCGCCGAAGGAGGCAATTGAAAGCCTAAGATATGAGAAAAGAGGACAGTGGCGTTTGATCCAAGTTTACCATAAGCCAGGTGAAGCGAAGTCATCCTGAACTGTTTCAGATAAAACAGGATTCGTTCTCTTCAAAGACCGTTCGATTGTTTCATTTTATACAAATGATCTTGCGGATAGTCCGCACCTTCGAATCCACCGGCCGGACGAGCACGCATTAATTTGCGTCCGTGGACTAGCACCCTTGGAGAGATGGATCGGTGCGGAATCTGTGAGACGAACGACGTTTCAAGTGCCCTCAATGATAGTGGCCCACAATCTATTCTTGAATAGCGTTGATCGATTTGATAAGTTTCGAACAACGTCAGCCATGGTGAGAAAAGAGCGTAGGGTACCGATAAGTATTCTTACGTTTACTCTTGACGCCAGCATTTTGAATGCTCACGCTATACTAAAGTACATCAAGAAGACTGGAGAGAGGATAATTGATGTTTGCAAAATGAAGCATCGAACTATTCTGCAGCTCGTAGAAGAACACGTCAAATACAAACAGGGGAGAGCCTCATTAACGCCAGTTACTGCCACCAACGGCGTGGTTGACATTCATGTTACTCGTAGTCCACCGACGACTCCATCGAAAATCCTACTCCAAACGGAGGGCAAGACAAGGGTTATTTGTGTCCTATGCGAGGGTTTTTCGACAAAGAGTGGGGGTGGATATACGCAGTATTCTTGTAACCAGTGCAAGCAAGGCTTTCAGGTGAACTGTTTTTCTTTTTACCACCACAAAGATATCTTTCGCGAAACCTGACCTGATGTGTATGACGCCGTTTTGTCCACCGAGCGTGCAAGAGACGCCGCAAGCGTCTCAATAAGGTGACATCGACTATGGCAACCGCTAAAGTGTTATTCAAGAAGTAAAGCTACTTCTGTTTGTATCCCATATACGCTGCTGCTTGATCCGGCCAAATTTTACGAATCTCTTCAAGGACGCATCGAAGTATTTGAATTCTATTTTCCTTCCCCAAAAACCCATTGCATTCATATATGTAGCATTTACAGGCCTTCTTCCGCGCTTCAGTATTTGCACCGAGACATATATCCTGTTGACGGATATTCGACAGAAATTTTATCCACTACAGATAGCCCCAATTGCATCCAGTAACAAGGTTTGCCGCCGCATTTGATGCATACCACATCCTCATTGTAGGATGTTATCGGCGGAATTTCAATTTGGTTGACACTGCCAGCTTGGGTTGCAGCCGTTGTGTTTTCTGTGGAGCAAAACCCGGCGACGGGAAGTGCTCTCAAGGTGTTCGAAGCCTTGCTCCCTGGAGGAGACAGACTCAGAGACAGAGCCCTCCGTTCCACCCGTAGTGTGGGGTGTAACTCCCACAGGGGATTCCGGCAGTACCGACGGAGGTGAGGGGTAGAAACCGTTGGATCGGGAATGGGTATGAGTATCCCAAAGAATGGGGGAAAATCCGGCGAAGAGGAAAAACGGGGCGAGGGTCGGGCACTAACAGGCACCGGACCCGAGAACCAGAAAAGGGGCGAAACAACAAAAGAAACCCAATACAGGGGCGAAAACCTGTCCTCGAAAGGAAACACAAAAAGCACGCAACAAGTAAGCAGAACCCCCACGGGGTATCGTGCACGCAGGTCGTCTGAGCGGTCCCAAGGGCGTGGTTGCACGGAACCCAAACGTGGGCACTCTCCAAGTGGAGTCGTGTCCCTACGCAGCCGTTGCTAACCAGAGCTCGTTCCGGGTTGTAAGGCCGAAACGATGGCGACGAAGAACCTCTAAAGGTATCGAAGACCAACCTTGGTTACCATTTACTCTGAGCTTCGGACTGTCAGATCTCATCTCCCTAAGTAGGGCCCACTAACTAAACTCTACAGTAGTGCACACCTGCTAAGGGCCATACACGTGGAGATCCCACTGTCAGGGCCCAAAAGTCCAACGTTCTAACAAATATCCGAAAATCGGTGCCAAAATTAATCCACGTGTGTCACGGGGCCAATCCAACCATGGGCTATCCGAAGTTTCACTTCATAGGCGAACTCTAACCAGAAAACAGTGCCACCTCAGCACACCTTAGAGGAAATCATAGTCATAACCCTCGGAGGGTTCAACCCTCATTCTATGAGTTGCATCTTCAAGTATCCCCTAACTGGGCGTTGCTCTACATCTCCCCCTCCTTAAGACGAGGAAGAACATTCGGAGCCGCGGGTGTCTCGCTTTCCGGTCACTATATATACTTCTCTCCCAATGGGGTCCTTCACCACTTCTGAGGATCGCCACAAAACCGGCACATCGGTACAACTTTGTTCTACTCCTCCGACTTTCGGCGATAAGCAGCTTCTCACAACAGCAGTCTCAACCAGCCCTCTTAAGGGAATGAACCCATACGTCCTCAACCCACTCTCGGGGCCACCGGCCTCCGCGCCGGCGGACAACGAAGCTCCCCAGCACGGTGGATATTTCTCCGGTTTGGATGCGGCTCCGTCAGGTACCGAACCTTCCGCCTCGGCGAGCAACCGACATCCTCAGGAGGATTTGGACATTAACGCGGTGGCGTGGAACTCCGCTCATGCGATGCCCTTGGTAGCAAACTCCAGAGGTTGGATCTCAAACGAATCTTTTCGGAGGTGGAGTCCCCTTATCGATCCGGTGATATATTCCCGCGCTCCGTGGTTCCATCCGACAGCGGTTCGCGACGATGAGCTCATCGACTCCTACGTGGAGGACGGCTTATTGCCGGGTGGCCTACCTGTCGAGGTTGTACGTTCTCCCGATTGGAGGGCGCGGGTAGCCATAGAGCCTCAGTATCTATACCGCGGTCGCGGGGAGTCCCTGGACAAGGCGCGCGCAGCGATGGCGGCTCTGGCCTACCAGCAATTGGAGAGGTCTCGCTTTGACCATCTGGTTTCCCCGGAGTACGGGTTCGATGTCGCCTATTACCGCACGAACGGTGAGGTCTCCTACGGGGATAACCTGGCAGCCTTTCCCGAATCCGAGTTCCGCGGACCGGGTTTTCCTCTCCGAGAAGATATGCTCCAATGGAGTCGTCCCATCCTTCGGGCTGAATTCAGGTACCTTCAACGGCAGTTTACCCAGTATGGATTCGATCGACGCGTGCGCTTCGAGCGCCGCTCGCGCTCCCGTTTCGGGTTCCTTGTCCCGTATCCTCACGTGGAACTGGAGCGTATCCGTAACACGGCGAAGGTTGGGCGATTCGTGCCCCTTCCAGCTTGGTGGAGTAAGGTCGAGGTCCCCCGCCCGAGGGTGCTTTGCTGAACTGCCCCCATGCCTCTACTATATCGGGTCTCGTTTGATGCACGACCCGAACTCGGGATACTGGGCCCTCGTTGCAGCCGAGTGGGCAGCCCGCGTAGCGGCGCACCTCCTCTGGGATGCTCATGACCATTTCCGTATCTGGTATATTCCTCCGATGCTACGGACCATCATGCGTCAGATCGACCTTGTCCCAGCGTTGGGTTCGGCCAGCAGCGTGCAGGACCTGTATCCAATCTTGGACGTGATCGACAACACCCAATGGGATCGAGTTCCAGTGGAAAATCAGCCCGCAGGGGAAGGATCCGCGCGAGACAAGTCTCCTGGCCGGTACGATCCGGGCTCCGGTAACTGGGTCTATTACAATCCCTTCGAAGGGGTTGGCATCGGCGCGGCGCAAGCACGGGCGCTGATTGACTCGCCTCGACCGATGCCGGTGGGACACCCGACGGGGTTCATTTATACTGACGATTACGAGTACGAGCCTCCAGTAGACCTGGACGATCCAGCGTTGGATAACGACATACCAGCTCCTAATGGAGTACTCCCTGTGGAGCCATCTGCACCCTTCCAACCAGTGGGAACGACCTCAGCTGCGGCGGCGAATGCATCCGGTGGCGGTCCATCTGCTCCCCCCGAGTGGGGTGTGAACACCCTTGCGCAGGCGCCGGTTGCCACTCCGCAAGCGGATAGTGTGCGACAAGGCCTCGTGAACGCGGGCATTCCGATTCCCCCGGGTATGACGGATGTGAGCCAGATGTTGGCTTTCGCCTCGGCGTACCATCAGGGTCAGAATCCCAACGGTGGGGCGGGTCCCTCTTCGGGCTTTTCGTAGTTCCGCCTTCGGGCAATTGTAGAGTCCATAGCTTGGCGACAATAGTAAACTTCTGATATTTGCGTAACTTCTTTTCTTCTTCCTTCCTAGGATCTTCTTCTACCTCATCTTCTTCATTCTTTCTTAGGATCTTCTTCATCTTCGTCTTCATCTTCTTCCCTTCCTAGGGTCCAATCTTCTTCTTAATCTTCTTCTCCACTTCGTGGGTCTTCTTTTCCTTTTTCATCATAAACTGTTCCGATAACCGGTGCTGTGTTCCCCGGTTAACGGCGCTAGGCCCAGGGCCAGTAGACATTCCCTCTCAATACCTGTTCTTCGGGATACTCTCCTCAATTCCTCTTCAGAGGTCCAACATCTTCCTCACTTCGAGGTCCCATCCACAACAGTTCGCGTGGTGGCTTACCCGACTTGGGCACGATCCAGACTTGGAGGCAAGGTTACCCGAGCGCGTCGGTGATAGGATAAAATCTTAGACCTCGGAAGGTGCTCAATGGGTTCCACTATATCCTAATCAGGCGAGAATCCGTACCATCGGACTTGGTAGCGGACTTCTCCCTCGGGGGTGTAGATGTGACGCACGATGCGATCGATAACGAATTCCTGCGGGTACACTTTTCCCTGTTCGGGCTTCTCTTCCATCTTGGAACGCTCTAGTTCCCTTAAGGGTGTCAACGTAGGGTCTAGACACACCCCGGTGGGTTCTTTTCCGTGTTGCGAGCTGGTCTCAGCACTTCGTCCAAACGGCGCCGAGTGGCCTGTGGGCTACGTTGTAACTTCCGTCTACGGAGTCAAAATGGCCCGGTTTTGGGTTCTTCTTAAAGCTGAGATCTTCCCGATAACAACGGTGTTCTTCGATTCTGTGACGGTTGAGAAACCGCGACGCGGTAGCGTCTCCAATCTCAGGGGGGTAAGACTTCAACGTCAACCCGAGCTACGGGGACGAAGGTTGCTCTTGTGCAACGCGCCGTGCGACGGAGGCGGTTTGCGCGACGGTTGGTCGTCAGAGCCTTTTGATTGGCTCGGTGCCATTCGACGTGTGCCACATAAATGCGCGGGCGCCGGTTGCCACTCCGCAAGCGGATGTGAGGTGGCGCTTTCGACACGCGCTAGCACTCTCCTGAGCTGTCCCCGACGGGTCTCACTCATTTCTTTCCCATTCCCGAGGGTTCCAGTGTCTCCATAGGAGTTCCTATTCCCATTCCATAACGGAGAGCCAAATTTGGTCAACCTCGTCGTCGAGATCTTCCCCGTGCGGGTCCGCTGACACAGCTCGTTCCCGAGAAAGCGGGGTTTGAGTGTGCGACACCTCAGTGTCTCGTCCGCGGCGGCGGGTGATCGTCGGCTCTGTAGGCGTTCCGGGTGCGGAGTTCTCCACACGACTCTCCCTAGGCGGGTTTTCGTCATCTTTTCTGACGTCGTGCTCGGCTGGGTCGGCGGTGATGTCGCTACCCATACGCTGGAGTTGTGACTTCTCTGTCGCCGGCTCGGTCGGGCTCGCCGTCTCACTGTGAGAACTAGATTCCCTGTTAGGGCGAATGGCTGACGCCGAAACATCGTCCTGCGAAGGAACTAAGTCCTCCTCCCCCTCCTTAGGCGGAGAGCCAGGAGGCTTGATTACCTCCGGTGGGGGAGTAACTCTGTAAGAGTTCGTTGACTGGGCCCTTGAGGGAGCGGGCCCAAGTTCGGGAGTATACGAAGTTTCCGGTAGGTCGGTTAAACCACGTTCCGGGTGCGGAAGTATAACGGGGCGGGTGTTCGAATCTTCGCCTGACGGGTTAACTTCCGTTGAATCATCCCCTGTGGAGGGCGTTGGTGCCGACACCACTTCCACATTTGGGTTGGGCGCTCGTGTGATGCGGTCCCTAGAGATCCGTTCGTGGCGGTTAGCGATATCCAATACCACCGTGTCCGGGTCTACAGAAACCACCCGATAGGGTCCGTCCACAATTGGCGAAAGTTTGTGCCTACGTTCCTTTTCAGGATTGTAGTATTCCTTTCGAAGGAAGACGAAGTCGTCGGGCTCCACCTGAGGTAGAGGTTTGCGAACCCGATTGTCAAAGTCCTTCTTGTAGGCGCGTTGAGCTTTGTCCATTGCTTTCCGGGCTATCGGCACCATCTTCGTAAGCCACTCCTTCCAGGCTTTTCGGTACAATCCCGGTGACTGGTACGTCTACAGCGTCGGTTGAGCCTCGATGGCGACCGGCGGCGGTGTCCTCGACAGTACCAGTTCGAATGGGGATAACGATGTAACCCGATGTACCTGGGTGTTGTATGCATACGTGATAGCGTCTGTGTACAAGTCCCAATTTTTGGGGTGATCCGCAACATACGATCTCAAAGCGTTGAGTATCGTGCGTTTAAACCTCTCCACCTGGCCATTCCCCTGAGGGTGATACGTAGTAACAAATAAATTCCTTACATCAAGGATTCGACATACATCCTGAAAGAACTTTGATGCGAATTGCCCTCCGTTGTCGGATAACAACTGCACCGGCGGTCCATATACGAACACCCAATGGGTCACGAACGCTTGCGCGACGGTAGCGGCGGTGATCCGCTTCAGCGGCACAGTTCTCGTTAGCTTAGAGAATCTGTCAGAAATGACAAGCAGATACCGATGACCTCGGGGCGTCCTGATAAACTCCCCTAGGATGTCTATGGCCATGAATTCGAGTGGAGCCCGTGCCGGGAACTGCGTCAACTTCTTAGAGTGCTTCCGAAGTTTGACGTCATTCTTGGCGCAATTGGCGCAGGCCCGTCTGACGGTGTAACAATCGAATGCCATTGCCGGCCAGTAAAAATCCCTTCTCAACGTGAGGTACAGTTTTCTTCCCCCGGGGTGGGCGCCTACCTTCACATAGTGAGTGAGGTGTAATACCCTCTGTTGTAGGGTGTGCGGCACCACTATCCTCGGGCGAGGTCCAACGGTCCTGATTAGGTAACCCTGATCGTCGTCCTCGAAAGGTAACTGAAATCCTCCGTTGAGGCGAGCCCGAATCCGTGTACATAATGGGTCGAGCTGTTGCTCGCGTATCATCTCCTCTGTAGAGATAGGTATAAAAGAGCCGGTCGGCGAATCCAGACTCTCGTTGACGAGTATATCGTCACAAACATCATCCGTCAGCGGTTGAGCTCCTCCCTCGAGGTCCGATACCATAAAGCATGGGATGTCATCGTCCTCGTAGGGTTTCGTTTCCGCTGTGGTTCCCAAGCGGGGTAGTGCATCAGCCTGAGTGTTCAGCTTCCCTTTCTTGTACAGGATCTCAAAGTCGAATTCCGACAGTCGGAGACGCCAGCGCATAAGGCGGCCCAAGGGTTCGGAGATCTCCAGGAGCCAACGCAAGCATGCGTGGTCCGTATGGACTTTGAAACGAGTACCCATCAGATAGGGGCGAAGTGTAGCTAAGGCCCACACAACGGCTAAACATTCTTTCTCGGAGACCGAGTAGTTCCTTTCATGGACATTCAGGGAGCGTGACCAGTACCCAATAGGGTGACGTTCACCATCCTCAGAGGATTGGAACAGTGCACACCCTACTTGGTTTGCACTAGCATCGGTGTCCACTTCGTAAGGGAGCCCAGGATTGGGTAGAGCCAAGATTGGCGGTGATGTTACGGCATTCACCAGTGCCGTGAGAGCAGACGCTTCCGCGTCGCCAAAAGGTTCCAGTTCAACTGGTTGTCCCTTCGTCAGGAGCCTGTTGAGGGGGGTGGCAATATCCGCAAAGTTCGGGACGAATCGGCGATACACGTTACACAGACCTAAGAAGGATCGCAACTCCGTTTGGGTTTTCGGGTGTTTTGCTTCCTTCAAGGATTTTACTCTTACTTCATCGATTGAAAGCTGTACGGGACGGATGATATGACCCAGATACTTAACCGAATCGGTGAAAAACTCGCACTTCTTGAGTTTCAAGGTGATTCCAGCGTCGCGGAGTATCTTCATTACGTCCCTGACGTGTTCGAGGTGGTCATCCAGGTTGTTGGAGAAGACAATAATGTCGTCTAAATAAACTAGACACGTCCTCCACTTGAAGGGAGCCAACAGAATGTCTATCGCCCGTTGAAACGTTGCGGGGGCATTTGTCAACCCAAAAGGCATCCTCCGGAATCGGAAAGGTCCTTGATGACACACGAACGCCGTTTTGTCTCGATCTTCCTCCCTAATAGGGACTTGCCAGTAGCCCGAATTGGCGTCGAGGGTAGAGAAAACAGTAGCGCTCCCAAGGGAGTCGACGTATTCGTCCATCTGAGGGATCGGGTACACATCCTTAATGGTTACCTCGTTCAGGCGTCTGTAATCGATGCAGAAACGCCACGATCCATCCGGTTTCGGAACTAACACCACTGGTGAGGCCCAAGCGGACTGGGCAGGTTCAATTACGCCCGCTTTAAGCATCTTCTCCACCTGATATTTCTCCTCTTCCCGAGCTTTCGGTCCAGCCCTGTAAGGGTGTTGGGCAATAGGCCGAGTGTTCGGTAACAAGTCGATGCGGTGTTCTGTAATCCCAATAGTTCCAAGGGAACCATCCCACATGGGGGTAAATTCACGAAGCATGTGCCTCAGCTTCTCCCGATGAGATGCGGGTACATGGTTGAGCTCCCATTTCTCCAATTCCTGAACAGGATCCGTCTGGTCTGCTCCTGTGATAGGGGCCGTAACCTTCTGAGGTTTAAAGTGTTCAGCGTGTGGAGCTGCAGTCGTATGCTCACCGTCTTCCGCGATTTCGGCAGTGTCCTCCCCCTCCTTAGGGTCCGCCACACCAAGGATCTCTGCGATAGAGATCTTTGCAGGTACGACCGCATGCGGGTGTGGAAGAACAGAACCCAGGATCTGGTCTTTGACCAAATGCTGCGTTGTCTTTCCAAAGTTGGCTACCAAAACCTTGAAAGGTTTATCCGGTTCCACGGAGACAACCCCATTCGCAAGGGCGAGTTGACGCCGCGTATACAGAGACGGGTTCGGTTGTACCACATGCACACCAATTTGCTTGGTAACAACTGTGACCCAAACCTGGGTTTCTGGCGGGATAGCCACTGACTTCGCAACCTTTACCCGTGTAGACACCGGGTTCTTCTTCACAGTTTCCTGCGCGACAGGGAGAGGAACGCGTGTTCGCGCTGCTCCCTGTAAGAGTTTACGAACGATTGGGATCGTATACCCGTCTTCGAGTTCCACAGTTCTATTCCGAGGACGGATGGCTTCCACGAAGCGGTCGCAAAAGTCACAACCCAGTATGACTGGTGCTGCAAGTGACTTGCATACAATTAACTCCAGTTGAACGAGATAGGAGCCTAACCTCACCATGAGGGAAATTGTACCCAGTGTCCGTAGCGGGTTGTTGTTCGCATCGGCGATATCCAAACGTGGACCGGTACGAACTTGAACCCGGAGCAGCGGGGGTAACAATTCAACATGAATTAAGTTAGGAGCGGCTCCTGTATCCAGGACAGATATTTGACGAACCATAAACTGGTTGGACAGGCCGAAGTCGGCGAATACTTTATAATTCCGCTTGGCCATTACCATAACTCGATCCGGAATACGGAGATTACGGGACCGTATCCACGGGCGACGGAGGACACTAAAGTATCCCGAGTTAACGTCGGTGTCAGCCGTTCTCCTTGAAAGGATAGTCACAGCTGGGGAGCGAAGCTGGAGCGCCTCGGGCGTCTTCAACTCCGGCTTAGAAGACGCCCCTCCCGCAGGGGAGACTCCCAAGTTTAGTTTTTCGAAGCGGACCCCGAATTCGGTGCAGCTGCCTCGAAGGGGACCGGTTGTTCCCCGTTCGCGGGTACAAGTTCTGTATCCCTGTCAGCAAGGTGAGCTCGGAGTATCCTTTGTTCCTCATAGGACCTACTCGGGACTCGAGCTTTCTCTTCAGGGGTCAGAGCCTCGTACTGAGCGATAATTCGTGAACCCTCCCGCAGGGGAAATGTGCAGTCTGGTGCTTTGTGACCACGGAGGTAACACAAATAGCAAATCAGCTCTGCCGGGTTCGGTTGTGGACGGGAATCCACGCGACGTGGTGCTGTATCCCTCCATCCGGGGCGAGAGAATCGAGCAGCGGTATTCGCAAAAGGTAGCGATGCGGCTGGCACCCTCCGTCCGTGGGTATAGATCGCAGGGTCTTCATCCGTAGTGGGAGCGGATGTCGACGGCAACTCAGACGTACCCATAGATTTGGGGTTACTTCCCATGAAGTGAATGTTATCATTGACCCCCACAGGGGCAGGGCCTCCTGCGAGTGACAAAGACGAGTTACCTCCACCGGCGAGGAGTGCACGTGTCGGCCGACTCTTTTGGTTCTGCCGGGCACGGAGAGTATCCCCCTCAGCCTGGGCGTACTGAACCAGTTCCAAGTAGGTCAGCTTGCGCTTCACTTACCGATTTCGGGCAACCAATGCCCTTATCGAGGGGTCCAAACCATCCACAAACATGGTGCATCTCTCGTAGGCGGGGAATACATTCCCGCATCTGTGAAACGCTTTATTCAAGCGAGTTGAATACACCGTTTCGGTTTCCATCGGCTTCTGCCGCGTATCCCTTAATGCAAGGATTGCTTCCTGAATCGCATTTCCAGTAGCGTATGACCTCAAGAGGTACTGCACCGCTTCGGGTCAGCACGTGACTCCCCCTTCCGAGGCTCGGGATGATCCACGGACGGAGTTGAACTGGTCTTCAGCCATTTCCTTTAAGAAATAGGTTTATGCAAGAAACGCTTGCGATTCACTCATACCGAGGATGTCAGCCTCCTGGACGAACCTCGCAAGGAAATCGAGCACCAGAATTGGGTCTATTCCTGTGAACTCCCTCTTCTGTAGGGTGATGCTCAGCCTTTTGATGTAGTCCTTGACCTTACCCGTTCCGCGGGATGTTCGATCTCCCGAAGGGTTATCCAACCGGTAATAGCGGTACGATAGCAGCTTCCGATAGAGAGGATTCGTTGGCTTCAGCTCCCTTAATCCAAGGTGTTTCCTACCCTTCTTCCGGGTACGGATTGCCCCTTGAGAGGTGTAAGTAGCCTTCGACCGAGTCGCCCGGGATGAACGGCGTCCATCTTCACTATCCGAAGATTCGGAGGACGAACTCGATGACGAGCGATTGGGATCGGAATCCGATAAATCCTCTTGGAGGTGTACCCTCTTCTTGGACTTGCGGCGGTCCCGTTTAGCGGAGCGGTGTTCTTCGTCTTCCGAAACGTCGGGTTTATCCTTCGAGGCTTCTGTGTCTCCGTCCATACGGATAATGGCCTCGAGGGTGTCCAGCCGAGCTCGAAAGCGTTCCGCTTGCACGCGGTGTTCCTCCAGGAGGCTCCGGTACTCCTGGATAAAGACCCCAGGGGTACCAAAGCTTTCCAAAAGGGAGTTCACATCCCTGCTCAGAGTACGAAGGTCATCGGCGACTCCCCGCACCGGGGCGTCCTCCACCTTGAGGCGGAGGGTAGTAACCTCCTGAAGGAGCTCGACGTGAGCCGCGTTGGCGATATCAATTCGAGTCTCCAGGCGCTGTAATTCAGGGTCGGCCCAACTTCGGGGTGCTGCTGAGGGGGTCTCCACCACTGGAGCTGGGCCCACAGCCACGACCTCTCGAGGACCTGAAACCACTGAGGGTGCTCTCCGAGTGTCCGGATCGATACCGGAATCGTTCCGGACTTCGGGAATTGAGCTCCTCGACCTAGGCGGGGCCGGGGGCACTGAATCCGCTTGACGGTTCGATCCAGTCCTGGAACCAAGGGTAGGCGGCGACATGCTGCAGACACGACACCGACGATTCGGGGTAACGATGAAATTCGATCACGAGATTCCAGGAGAACGGATGACGTAACACAAAACAAAAATAAAAACCAATTCCACCCTTTCCAAAGGGGACCACTACAACAAATCTTCATGACGGTGCTTCCTCTTCCAAGAGATATTCCAACACGTGGATGACCAACCCAAAAGTCCGAGAACGGATTCTAAGTCGGGAGACCACTTGTGGAGCAAAACCCGGCGACGGGAAGTGCTCTCAAGGTGTTCGAAGCCTTGCTCCCTGGGGGAGGCAGACTCAGAGACAGAGCCCTCCGTTCCACCCGTAGTGTGGGGTGTAACTCCCACAGGGGATTCCGGCAGTACCGACGGAGGTGAGGGGTAGAAACCGTTGGATCGGCAATGGGTATGAGTATCCCAAAGAATGGGGGAAAATCCGGCGAAGAGGAAAAACGGGGCGAGGGTCAGGCACTAACAGGCACTAAACCCGAGAACCAAAAAAGGGGCGAAACAACAAAAGAAACCCAATACAGGGGCGAAAACCTGTCCTCGAAAGGAAACACAAAAAGCACGCAACAAGTAAGCAGAACCCCCACGGGGTATCGTGCACGCAGGTCGTCTGAGCGGTCCCAAGGGGGTGGTTGCACGGAACCCAAACGTGGGCACTCTCCAAGTGGAGTCGTGTCCCTACGCAGCCGTTGCTAACCAGAGCCCGTTCCGGGTTGTAAGGCCGAAACGATGGCGACGAAGAACCTCTAAAGGTATCGAAGACCAACCTTGGTTACCATTTACTCTGAGCTTCGGACTGTCAGATCTCATCTCCCTAATTAGGGCCCACTAACTAAACTCTACAGTAGTGCACACCTGCTCAGGGCCATACACGTGGAGATCCCACTGTCAGGGCCCAAAAGTCCAACGTTCTAACAAATATCCGAAAATCGGTGCCAAAATTAAGCCACGTGTATCACGGGGCCAATCCAACCATGGGCCATCCGAAGTTTCACTTCATAGGCGAACTCTAACCAGAAAACAGTGCCACCTCAGCACACCTTAGAGGGGATCATAGTCATAACCCTCGGAGGGTTCAACCCTCATTCTATGAGTTGCATCTTCAAGTATCCCCTAACTGGGCGTTGCTCTATATTTTCATTCTTGAGAACTGATGCAAAGCCATCGAGTGCTTCCAATCCGCTTACCAAACAGTTGGCGACATCATTAGTACTGTCGTGTACAAGATTTTTTCTCTTCCCTTCATTGAAACTCTCATTCATTTCATATCTGTCGATAGCTACAGTGTAGTTTTTATTTCCTTTTAATTTCTTCAGTCGTTCTCTTTCCTTGTCGTGATCCATGACGTAGAAAAGGTCTATGTCGCTCCAATACCACCGGTAGAACGACGACAACTGGGTGCAAACAGCTTGAAACCCGAGTATAGAAGCTACCAAATATAGCAAAGAGAACCAGCGCCAACGTACTATGCAGTTCTGCGCGGAACTAGTAGATTGACAACAGGAATCGAGATTGAGTTATAAAAACGTGAACAATGTCTCCGTGAACTCGAAATGATATCTAATAAAGCATACGAGGCAATCAAAATGAGAAAAATGCGGGTAGAAGCAACAATAGAAAGCAGAACAGACAGAACCAACCGAAAAGTTGATACGTCCACAGCTTTTGAAATCTGGCATGGTAATTTCATGACCATTGACCAAGGCATAGCTTTGTTTCACAGTTGCGAAGTTAGATTCATAATAAACCGACCTTCAACGCCTTACATTGATGTAAAACGAACGTAACTTACTAAATACAAAAAAGTGCTGTTGACTATACCTGCAATTTTTCTCAGTCCCTAGATCGTTAGGTGATGTAGGTCGTTTGGAGTACGTTATGAGAGTGCAGCACACTCGACTAAACTCAAACTCTTGGGGAGTGCGTGGAGGTTCGCAACCGGGGGAAAACAGTCCTTGCCGGAAGGTCGCGACGGGGGTACAATGTGGGGGAGATCGATTCGTAGAAGCGCAGCCACAAGGCTTCTGAACACAGGTGTTTATCTTACCCTTGTACAGTGCACATCTGCATGCTTGATGCACACTATCTAACACAAGTGTTCTTCTCCAATTGGATATCTCTACAATTGTAGAGATAAGAATTTTCCGGTTCAAAAGGGTTAACTTATTGTAGTAGTGTTAAGCGTTTAGGATCAAAAGGGTTAACGATAACTTCAACATGTTACATTGTTTTTTTACAAACATTTTGAGGATTGAATGTAATCACGAACAATGAGCGCCACAATTCGTCAGTCTCTTCGGCCGCCTCCTCTCCTTCATCAATCGGCTGCTCTCCTCATAGCGTCTGCTCCGCCCGTTGCGCCTCCCGGCGCTCTAAATTTACTTGCTCCCCTTTCCTTCTCTCTCAGGCATGGTCATTAGCGCTGCTGTGCACATTTTTAGCGCCACGAAGAATGTCTCGAATGACGATCCTCGCTTCCTTTTCAGAATTCATCCTCCATTGCCTGCAACTGAAGAACTTCCTTACCTTCTCCGATACTACCATATCGCCAGGGCCGCGAATGAACCTCGTCATTGGTCCGAATAGAACCGGCAAGTATCCTGTCGCCAATGTCATCTGTATCGTGTTCGGCGATCACCCTAGACTACTGGGAAGCACTGACCTGGGCGGTTTTGCCAAACACGGAACCCACCATGCTTGTAAAACCGCTCTTGTTTCTTATTCCGTTTCGTCGGGCGTTTGCCATGTGCGTCATAATTTCGAAGCAGATAGACACAGTGAATTCTTTCTCGATGGCACCAAACGCTACACTTCCAATATTTAGTCTGATGTCTGCCACCGTTACGACATTGAACTTGACAATCAGAGTCAATTTATTCCAGTAGAGAAGGTTGCAGAGTCAATTTGCAGCCGCATGATTTGTTAGACATCACTTTTCGTGGGCTGGGCGACTCGGAGAAGGCTAATTTATACGAACAGTTGACAACGATTGACAAGAAAATATCTAACGCTGGCCAGGGTCTTGCCAGCTTGAAAGAACGGATTGAAACCCTTCGTGAGCAGGAAGAGGCCGATACGGAGGAAGGAGCTGCATTTCGACAGCAAAACCTTACACGGAAAAAGCTATACCTGTACAGAAGGTACATATTGTGCGTCAAGGAAGAGCTGGCTAGGGAGCAGTATGCTGCATTGCTAAGAGGAAGGAAACAAATGGAAGCGAACATCAACCAACTGAAGCAGCAATTGAGCGACGCCTCTGCAGGGCGTACCAATGGGCATGAGCAGGTTCTCAACGCTTCAAAAAGAACGTTGAAGTCTGCGAAAGAGGCGTCTAAATCATGTCATGTACCGTTCACCAAACTAAATCAAAACGTAGAAACATGGAACACTGAATTACGTTCCAGGTACAGCGAATACAAGGATGCGGAACGCAAGTCTGAACAACTACAAAGGCAATTGCATTGGCCAAAAACAAGTAGTAAAAGGCAGTCCATGAAAGACAGCAGGTTGGCGATGTAAAAACCCTCTCCTGGACAAAAAGGAGATTGACTAAAGGTATGATGTTCGAGATGGGATTTCCCGACTAAATCGAGTGCCTCCTATGACCGGGAACAATCCATCTCTTCAAGAAACATAAAGATTGCAAACCACTATCTCCAGCAGATTGCGGACGTGTGGCATACCCGTATCAACCACCTAACGAGGTGGAAGCGAAAACCTCTTCATAAATTGTACCGACTCGCTGCACAATTTGATACGCGATCGTGCTTTTCACGGTCGTGTCCACGGTCCTGTGGGTTGCTAAAAACACCCGAAGTTTCTAGGGACTGTCATGCTCGCGTAATGGAGCATCTAATGCGGAGTGACTTCTTCATTAAGGCATTTGTGACAGAGTCTATGAGAGATGCCAACGCAATGCCAGAAGAGTGTTACAAGACTCTTGGTTTTAGATTAGATGTATTCTCTGCATCTACAACTGATGAGGATGAGCCAGATATGTACACCATTCAACATCAAGATCCTGCTCGTCCGGTCGACGACAGTTCGCGATCGATGGGAATAGTGGACGTGGTCAGCAAAATTTACAATGCTCCTGTGGCCCTTCGGTCTGCTCTTAACGCGCAGCTGAATCTGCGCAATGTGCACTTGGCGCTTGTGAGAGACAACAAGCAAAGCACATATCAGTTGGAACAGTGGTGGCGATGAGACACAGCTGGATTGGAAATGGTAGCGCTAACGATGGAGCTTGTTTGTGTTGTTCGGCGTGTTCTCCTTGGGTTTTTTATAGTAGTTGCTCCATTGACCGCCGTTTTTGGAGTAGAAATCCATCGGATACGTTTCTCTCCACTCGGTATGACCGAGAGCGACATGGGCCTCATAAGTGGTTAGGAGCGGGCACTTGCCGTAAGTATGCCCCCAGTCAATACTGAGTCGCGGGCAAGCAATTTGGACCCAGGCCTGCACGCCGGAGCGCTCCAAGTTGCGAATCTTGGGCGGGGTGATCTCCGAAAGGAGCAGCACAAAGAAGCTGCGCGACGCGCGGCGCATGAGGGTGAGCACCCTCTCAAGAATGGCGGGCGAGCCCTGGCGCCCTAGCGTGCCCAGAATGATTCCGAAGCGCTGAGCGGCGCTGGCGCGCTGCACCGCGTCTCGTCGCAGTGCGCGCATGTCGGCGTGGTTGTACTTTTCTTCGGTGAGGCGCTTTGAATAGGGATCGTAGCGTAACGAACGCAGGTGAGGGTTGGCAATCATGGCGCTCTCCAGGTGGAAACGACCGTCTCCGACATAGACGAGGACGTCGGCGTGGTCGATTTTGGGCGATGTGCAACCCAGCAGCTCGGCGGGGGACAGCGGCTTAGCCTGCGGCACGGTGACGGCGTCAAAGTGGGGGCGAAGTTGGTCGGCAAGATGGTGCACGGTGTCGACAAACTGGATAGTGGCGACAAGGGCAACACGGGTGTGGCGCGGCAAGTTGCGAAGCAGACAAGCGCGCAGGTGGGCGGGGTCAAAGGCGATGTGCACGAAGACGTAGAGCGCGGGCACGACGGTGTGCTGCACAGGCACCAAACAGCTGTGGCCGTAGTGCACGAGTAGCTGGCAGTCAAGGGCGCGCGCGGACAGATCGTCGACGCAACAGGCGCCGTACGAGACGTCGGCCAACAGAACGACGTCGGCGGATGTGTGACGCCGCAGGATGTCGATGATGGTGGTGGCAAACATGGACAGCCCGTCGGGCATTTGCAACGCCACGCGTGCGGCGCGCAGCTGGCGGATGCGGTGGATGGTCTTTGGCAGCTCGAACGAGTAGTTGGACGGCAGCGCTTCGCAGTCGCGCCGCAGCCGCTCGTCGCTCAGCAGTGCAGCCGGCACGCGCGTCAGCGTTACACGCCGCGTCGTCGCCGCGCGCTTGGGCGTCAGCGCCGCTGCGTCTCCACCACCAGCGTTCCCTCTTTCATTGGCGATTTCATTTGCGCTTCCGTTTGCGCTGTCGCGCAGTCCTGTGCCTACGAAGCGTCCCTCGCGACGCGGTGCCGCCGACTGCCCCGACGGTTCCGTCCGCTCCGTCCGCTCCGTCCGCTCCGTTCGCTCCATGACGCCTTACCCGAGCGACGCTTCGCCTTGCTCACCCTCCTCGATTCCGTCCCCCATATCCATCATTCCACGGCTGCTCACGATGTACCGAAGAGAGCAGCAATTATTCAACGCCACGTTGATAACGTGTCCACCGTCCACAGCTGGCCACGGAGCACAGCCCGACTACTTAGGCCCAAAGACAAAATACACCGCATAAGGCAAGTAACAATTAAACTGAATAACAACCAATAAAACGAGCTGGAACCTTCGGTGTGCCCCCGATGCGCCGTGGTAGACGTCCGAACCTTTAAGGCACCAATTCGCTCTCAACTTCTCCAAAAAGGGGTAAAGACAGGCCCGTATACATGAAGTCTGTTTCAAAATCATATCCCTCGCGGAGAATTCATATCGAGTCTGTATTCAATGCTAAGGGTATTGGTGATGTTTTGTTGCATAATCGAAACCCTAACAGCTCGAATGAAGAAAAAAGACAGAATTTGGGTTCAATAAAAAAAGCCAGCGGAATCATCGTTTCTGAATTATCATATGAAGCCTAACGCGTTTTCCAACCCGATGTTGGTCATTCGCCACAAGATGTTAAAGAAGTTGGATGATCGGTACGATTCCAAATCAACGGCATCTCGGATTGTCAAAATGTGAGCTTGTCAATTTTAAATACAACGATGTCAGTCAGCCCATAGATTCTCACATTAAACAGATGGCAAGTATTGTAGAACAGCTTGTCGCTATGGAAAAAAAGCTACCCGAAGAGCTGACTGTTGCGCTTCTGGTTTTTTCAATCACTGCCAGGGAAATGAGTCTGGTCTGTGTGGCCATTATGAATCTTTCACCAGAAAACGCCACATGGACCTTGGTATCTGCGCGTCTCCTTGATGAAGTACGATCGTTTGATACAAACATCTCTCATAGGTGAACTGCTGCAAATCACAGAAGTGCAATCTGTAGCAGAGAAATCATACTATCAACCGTTGTTACCTCAATCCTTTGAATTCAAGGAATCGGTTGAATCTTCCGAAAGATTCTATCACAAAGGTTAAAGGAGAAATCAAATCGAACATCATGAACTCCTCCGAGCTTCATGAGAAATCTGAGACAGGTACTGTCGTATAGTGGCCGAAGGTTTGAACCTTGAGGTTGACAATATCCTACACTGACTTTGTAGGTGATGGATGCGAGGAATCATCGCTCATGCAGCTCCCGGCGAGCTACCATCTTGAAGAGCAACGTCCTCCAGGGAGGTTTTTGGGGACTTAAGTTTTTTCCGGAGCCTCCGGCGTGCAACCTCGTTATGAGTAGGAGTAATCCGTTTCCACGGCGATGGCCGGAACGCCGGTGATGCACCGGCGGGACCGGGTGCCATATGCGTGGCCGCAGCGCCCGCGCGACACGTGGCCGCCAGATTGGCCGCTTTGTTAGACGGACATTTAGCTATTTAGGATAGACTTTATTTATTCTATTCTACGGTGACTACAGTACTTAGGCCGCCGGCCTCGCGGCCGCCGGTCCAGTAAAGTCTCCCCAACAAGGGTGATCTTGGTCTCCCAGATCTTGGCTCTGGGTCGAACCGCCTGCGCGGATATACAAGTCCTTACGGAGGGATTTCCCGTGGTGCACGGCTTCCCAACCCCCTTGGACGTTCAAGCAGCCTTCGTGTGTTGGGTATCTATTCCCACTTTCGTGGTTCCGCCCGTGTATACGGTTTGCTACACCCGGCAGTGCCGGCTATTCCCGAGTCCCCTCTTGCGACTCGTGGTCAACCTCGCCCTCTTGCCTCCGTTCCTATTTTCCTTCCCTTTTCCTCCCCTTCATTGGGCAATTCTCGCTCTTGCGGCTCGCACTGACACCTGTCGTGCTCGTCACTCTCGTGGGTTTTGCCTGCTCAGAGGATACGCAAGCACCGCTTCGGCGGATATTCTCGGCTTCTTTCAGCCTCCCTGCGCCCGTCGCGACGGTTCGGCTCCGGCTTACACCCGGCATTGCGCTCCGATCCCTGGGAGGGCTCTACCGCGCCGGTTACCTCGTGAGAGGAAGATCCGGACGTCTTCGTAGGTTTTCCCCCTTTGGGGCATTGTCCTACAAATTGGTCTCCCGACTTAGAAGTCAAGACTGCTTGTGTCCTCTCTGAGGTTGTTTTCCGTTTAACGGGTTTTCTCCGGTCTCACCGGTTTGCTTTCTATTCTTCCGTCGAGACGGTGTGGCCAATGCCAAGGAAACCGCCTAGCATGGATCCTCCTGCAACTCGCAGCCGTTCCCGCCAAAGCGGTGATGCCAGGGGCACTGATGTTCCACAGGCCCTGGCTCCAACACCGGATTCCCGGGAGATACCGGTCACCGGCACTGAAGACCCGCAGCCCGATTCCGGGTTAACGACCGTCGCAACGGTGGTTTCTCCGCCTCCGCGGTTGGTCGACAAAGCGCGGATTGTACGCTTGGAAGAGCAGCTCCGCTCCCTGCGGGCTGCTCACAATACCCTCTCGAGGGAGTTCACCTCTTTACGAAGAAGCCTCGCTAACCCCCCTCCAAGTGAGTTAGCCGAGGATATCCGCGTATTGCGGTCGGACGTCAATACACTACTCGAGTGTTTTGGCGTTCCGTCTTCCTTCGCAGAAGGTATGGAGAATCGCTTTGAGCGTCTCTGAAGCAGACTTGAGTCGGTCGAGAGGACGTTAACCTCGCCCACGAACGCGGCTAGACCGGTTGTCTCTCATCGAGAGACCCAGTCGCGGAACCGGAAGAGCCGGAAGAACCGGGATTCTAACCGTAAGCACGGACACGCGTGCGATTCATCATCTGAGTCGGACAGTAAACCGAGTGACTCGGAGAGTTCCGATGCGTCGGTGAGCGATGACCCACAGGATCGTTATGGGCGCTCTTCCCGCTCAAAGCGGTTCTCTGCCACCTACGGGGCCATCCGGTCGCGCCCCAAGGGTCGGCGACATCCGGGCCTCAAACCCTTGAAGCCCACCAACCCTCTGTACAGGACACTCCTGTCCTACCGGTATTACCGGCTAGAAGATTCCTCTTTAGGTCGGACACCGCGTGACACGGGTAAAGTGAAAGACTGCATCAAGCGGATGCAGCTTTCACTTCGTAACCAGTCGTTTACTGGGGATGATCCAATTCTGGTCTTGGATTTCCTACACCGCTTTGTAGCGGAAGCCGATATACTCGGAATGAACGAAGGACAATCCTACTTGGCGCTACCCTACTTTCTACGGGGTGTCGCTGAAGATCAGTTTTTGTCGGTTCGGGGCTCGTCGCGAGCCTCCGAAGGAGGTGTGACCTGCTGGCCCGAGGCCGTGCAGTACCTCCTGCCTCGCTTTGGGAGACACTCGACAACGCTCCGGCGAGCTCGAGATCGATTACTCGGTACGCCTGAATAAGGCTTTCCACCGTTGTGGTAATGTATACCCCGCTGGGGAACGCTGTACGATGTTCATTGATGGCTTGGATCCAGCCATCAAGACTCTTGTCGCCCGTTACAGGGAACAAGAGCCGAAGGTGACCTACCTTGAACTCGTACAGTTTGCCCGCGCAGAGGGAGATGCACTACGTGCACGCAATCCGGGAACCCGGTCGAAGGCCGCTAAGGCTTTGCTGCTTGAGTCGGACTCTTCTTCACCGTCATTTGCGACGGATGGCATCCCCAAACAGGGTTATGACAATATGAATGTCATCCATCACGATGGTTTATCTATTCCGACAACGGAATTACCGTCTACGATGGATGGCTCGGTTGACCCATCCGCAAGGGACACGGAGAACGGGCAGGTCTTCTATCTAAATGACCGCCGCACTCCGGCCGCCCGTATGCCGTACTCGAACGGAATGACACGAAGTGAGCGCCCTGGATGGGTTGGAAACCGGGAACCCGGATGATACACCGATGCTCGGAATGCCGTACCGCGAAACGCGGGAGTGACGTTGGTGTGCCACTTGTGCTACGAGTGCGGGCACACCTCCCCGCAATGCTTTTTATCGCTACGCGATATGGCGCGAGTGGTGGATAATTACGAAGCCCTCTCCCCGCACGAGAAGGGCTCCGTGCCACTCACGTCATATCTCCGCGCGAAGACGGACTTCCCGAACGCATTGGCTCACACTCCGAATTCTCGGTACAAACCGGCTCAGCCGGCACGCGCCGTACCAGTGCCAAACCACGCTGGTGGATCTCAACCCGCTCCTGCGGTAGCTACCGTGCAACGGAATCATGCACTCGTTGCCGAGGAAGTCGGGCCTTCGCCCGACCAGGACCCTGTACAGGGAAAAGAATAGAGGGAGTCTCCCCTTCGGGAGAGGCGTCCTCAGAGTTGAGGCTGACGACGCCCGAGGCGCCGATGCCTCGCTCCCCGGTGAAAATCCTGACAAGGAAGGACACCGCAGACGCGGACTCTAAACACCTCGGTGTTTTGCGTCGACCGTGGATACGGATTAGAAATAACCGGATCCCGGATAGAGTCTTGGTAATGGCCAAGCGTAACTACAAGGTTTACTCTGACCTTGGTCTGCACACGCAGTTTATGGTGAGATATCTCACTGTCCTGGATACAGGTGCTGGGCCGAACTTTATTGTGGAATCGGTTTTACCCCCGCCATTGCGGTCACTCATCCGTTCTGAAACGGTACCGGACGTCTCAGACGCCAATAACAACCAGTTGAAAACGGTTGGTGTGATCAACCTGGTCGTCAGGCTAGGGCGGATGGTGGTTAAACTAACTTTTATTGTGTGCCGCTCGCTGGCCGCGCCAGTTATACTGGGATGTGACTACTGCGACAGGTTTGTCGACGCCATCCGCCCACGCCTTAAGCAGGTGGAACTTGAGGACGGATCGACCGTCCCCATTGTTCGTCAACCGCTGAAGCGGGCATCGAAGAAACACGTTCCTCTACCTGCTGCGCAGGAACCCACGCCGGCGAACCGGGATTCTACGAAGCTACGCGTTGCCTCGTCAGTCACCATACCCCGGAGAGCCAGGTTATGGTTTCAGTTAATTCCCGTCAACACAGTCTTCGGGTTGTTCAGCCCTTGCCCTCGTTGTACTAGAAATTTCAGTTGACCGTTGCGAACGGAATCGTGCAAGTCACGCCGAATTCCCCTTTCAGGGTGTTGGTTGCCAATCTGGGAAAGGCTCCCCAGACGCTGGCAAGGAACCAAGTCATTGGGTCTGTGACGCCGCACCCGCTCGCGATGCTCCCTACAAAGATGACGGCTGCCAAAGTACTCGGAATAACTCCCTCTACCGAGGATGGTCTCCCGGTATCCGGTGCAAGAACCTCCGGGGAGGCACAGCAGTTGGCGCTCGATAGAACCATCAAGACGGATGCATTTCCGACCTCGTCGGTTCCCACACCTGACACCAGGGCACAGCCTACGAGTTACGATAAGATAGATCCGATCAAGGCCCTCGAGGACCTGGACCTGAGTCATGTACCGGTCTCACACCGGGACCGCTTACGCGGAATGCTACGCGAGTTTACCACAATGTGGGACGGCTCACTGGGTGAGATCAATACAACTGAACATCGGATAGACTTGCTACCGGACGCACGTCCGGTTGCACAACCCCCTTACAGGGCGGGACCGAAAGCTCGGGAGGAGGAAGAATTTCAGGTGGACAAGATGCTCCGTGCTGGAGTCATCGAGCCCGCCCAATCTCCTTGGGCTTCACCGGTGGTGCTGGCTCTCAAGGCTGACGGCACGTGGCGGTTTTGCGTTGACTACCGCCGCCTCAATGCCGTCACCGTGAGGGACACCTACCCGATTCCGCGCATGGACGAGTGTATAGACTCGCTCGGAGATGCTACCGTGTTTACGGCTCTGGATGCTAACTGGGGCTACTGGCAAGTCCCAGTCCGGGAAGAGGACCGAGACAAAACCGCGTTTGTTTGCCACTCGGGTTCCCACCGCTTCAAGCGGATGCCGTTTGGTTTAACCAATGCACCGGCCACCTTTCAAAGGGCAATAGACATACTGATGTCGCGTTTCAAGTGGCGCACGTGCCTTGTCTACTTGGACGACATCATTGTCTTTTCCAGAAACCTGGACGATCACCTGACCCACGTGCGGGACGTGATGACCGTACTGCGAGACGCAGGAATAACCCTCAAGTTGAGGAAGTGCGAGTTCTTCACCGACACGGTGAAGTATCTCGGGCACGTCATCCGTCCAGGACGGTTAATGATCGAACAAGTTCGTATCAAGTCCCTCTGCGAGGCGAAGGAGCCCCGTACTCAAACGGAGCTCCGATCCTTTTTAGGTCTGGTCAACGTCTATCGACGGTTTATACCGAGTTTCTCGGATATCGCCGCTCCGCTAAACGCGCTACTGCGGAAGGGCCAGCCACCGAAGCTGGGGCCATTCACCACCGATCAGTCGGAATCTTTTCGCTCCTTGATTAAGGCAGTTACGACAGCTCCCATCCTATCCTTGCCCAAACCTGGGCTTCCCTACTCCATCGAAACCGACGCCAGCGACCACCAGGTGGTTGGCGCACTGTTCCAAACCACCCCCGAGGGGGAACGCAAACCAATTGGCTATTGGTCCCGCACGCTGAACGTCCACGAGCGCAACTACTCGGTCTCCGAGAAGGAGTGCCTCGCAGTGGTCTGGGCGCTATCCACTCTGCGCCCATACCTCATGGGCGTTCATTTCACCGTGTACACGGACCATGCCTCGTTGAGGTGGCTGCTGAACATTGCAGATCCTTCTGGCCGCTTAATGCGGTGGCGCCTCCGCTTAGCGGAATTCGACTTCGAGGTCGTCTACAAAAAAGGGTGTCCAGAACACCCAAGCAGACGCCCTCTCTCGATTACCTACGACAGGTGAAGCACTTGCCGACCCGGAGGTCGACGAGATCCCGTGCTTTACCTTGGAAGGGGAAACATCGACCGAGTCGGATTGGCCCGAAACCGGGGAAGACACCATGGAAATGGATGAGCTACTCGCAGCGCGCGGGAATGAAACACCCGTACCCGGGACCTTTGTACCCATCTCCACCGAGTAGATGATCCGAGAACAGTTCGGCGACCCGTTCTGCACGCGCATACGGGCCGGCCTAAACGGTGGAGAGAACCTCCCGTTCGAGGTAAACGACATCGGTTACCTCGTCCGGACGGTGGACCACCGATCCCAGATAGTGGTCCCGCACACCCTGCAAACCAGGGTGCTCCACCTCTCACACTACCCGACCCTCGGGGGATACTCCGGTGGGAGAAAACTTTATCTAACCCTGCGAAGGGACTTTTATTGGCCCGCTATGGCGGTTGATTGCTACGCTACGGTGCAGTTCTGCACCCAATGCGCAAAGAACCGGGTGAAACTCCGGAAGCACTCCAAACGGATGAAGCTTTTCCCCGCAAGGGCGCCCCTCGAGTTTGTCGCAATCGACATTCTCGGGCCTCTACTCAAGACGCGCAAGGGAAACAAGTTCCTCTTGGTTATCACTGACCGCTTTTCGAAGCTGGTGCGCACCGTACCTTTACGGAAGATCACCGCTTTCACGGTTGCGAACGCCTTCGTTACGCACTGGGCGTTCGTTTATGGCCCTCCGATAGAGTTTCTATCCGATAACGGTAAGCAGTTCGCCTCTAAGTTCTTTCAGGACGTCTGCCGCATCCTCGACGTCAAGAACCTGTTTACTACCACCTACCACCCGCAAACAAACGGGCAGGTGGAACGCTTCAACCGCAACCGCACCCTACTCGCGTCGCTACGCTCCTACGTATCCGATCACCCAATGACGTGGGACATTTATTCTGATGCTATCACCTACGCCTATAAAACGCAGGTTCACCGGACAACCGGTCTGACTCCCTTCGAGCTTGTGCTCTCCAGGACACCTCGCCAGAGGCGGTCGAACCCCAACACAGGGTCACCTCTTTCCCATCCGTGGGTCAATACGGCCTCAAGTGGAAGAACTGGCTTACCAAGCTCGTACCGGCCGCCCGGAAGTCCATGGAACGTGCCCAGGCCGCCTACAAGCGGGATTTTGATAACCGCTTACGCGGACCACTACCAGCACCGCCCAAGCCGGGAACCAACGTGTTCGTTCGCCGGGAGTACTACAACCCCCGGACCGACAAGCGTCACAAGCTCTCGCCTGTCGCCGAAGGTCCGTTCCGTGTCGTGTCCTCCCTCCCCGGCACAGTTGTGGTGGACAAGAACGGCGACCACGAACGTCTTTCACAAGACCGCATCGTAGCCGCCCCACCGCCGCAGGCGGAAAACGCATCAGCCCCCGTCGAAACGGCCTCGGATACCACGGGTACAACGGTGGCACCACGACCCGCCGTGGTACCGCACCCCTCACGGGGTCTCTCCGATATACCGACTTTATCGGAACCACCGGCAATGCCGGAAACACCTGGCCCTCACGGCCAGCTACCCTTATGGGCGCCGCGCAGCGGTATTTATACCCGCCATGCGGTTAGCCCACCATCACCCGTCGCTCCGTCTAAGGAGGGGGAGGGGACCCGCTCAATCGCGGAAGCATCGCCGTCGCAACGGAAGTTTAACCGGACACCCCGGGCAAGGCCCCCGAGCGGGCATCCAGCATCGTCGCCGGACGCCACTCCGCTCCCGCGGGACGCGGCGGTCAATCCGACCGCCACGCAACCCCGCAAGGGGAACTAAGGCGCTCGAAGACCCGAAGCCGGGAAGCGAGACCCTACGGACGCTCCGCATCGCGTGGAAGCAACTAAGGGCTCCCCGCACATTCGCGGTCGCACACCGAGCGTTTCGGTCGATACCGGTACTCCGGCGGGCGCTGCGCAAGCAGGTCTAGCGAGCCACTCCGTTGAGAACGGTACGAACCCCATGGGGGAAAAGGGGCGCAACGACAAGTCGAAAACCGCCTCCCTTGCCGAACAATCGGAACCAACCGTCCGCAACGGCCCAACCACCCGTCCTCAAGGTCACGTGACCCGGGCGGGAGATCCGACCAATGGGCACCCGGCATCCCGGTCATTGGCTGACAGCCACCCCGCGGAGGCGGATCGCCGGGACGGTGAACCACTCACCGCCTGCGGCGCACCGCACGGCGGAAACTGCCCACCAATGGGAACGCCGCATGCCGCAAATCAAGCGGAGGCCTCCGGCGAACCGTCACCAAGACGGAAGGATCCCCGCAAACTCGCGGTAAGAGCGGACTTCAGGGAAGCCCCTACCGCCCAGCGGAAACACAACCCGGCCGCGCCGGCAACTTCCGCGAAGCGGTACGGCAGCCCCGGAAACCCGGCAACAACCGCAGAGCGGAATGACAAACCGGGTGACCCGGAACAGGCGACGACGAGCCCAGCACCACGCGGCGCTGAGGCTCGGGTCACCACCACCCGGCAAGGCCGGCAAGTTTACGTGCAGGAGTACGTCCTCGACCGAATCGTCGGACATAACTACGATGGGCATGGGGTGCTCCAGTACCGGACCCGCTGGTACGGATACGGGCCGGAGAGGGACACTCCGGAGCCCATCGAGCACCTCCCGCGCTCTGCGGTAATGCGATACCACCGCCTTGCGGGGACCGCACTCCCAGCCACGCTTGTAAACGCCCAAGAGGGATAAACCGTGAACACGGAATGGAATGGCTGATGGCGCCACGCGCCATCTCCGTCCATGCCCCAACGCGGGGAAGGAAGCAACCGCTCACGCTATCCCAACCTCGTTGGTGGTCGTGCCAGTTACCTGGTCCGCGCGCGAAGCGCCCACCGTTAAACACGGGACTCCCAGCTAGGCTGGTTCCCTGCAACGCCGGAACCCCGGTTGAAGGCCGGTACCCCGGAAAGAAAGAAGTGGACTTGGGAAAGGGCATCGGAAAGGCGACCCTCTTCTTTTATTTCTCACTACTGGCAAGGGCGCCCTAGGGGCGCCGCCCTACATTCTACCGGAAGCTCCGGTCATTCCTCCGCACGAGGTGGACCTCCGCCCAGGCGGTTGGCTAAGGCATCCCGCATGGCGGCCACATCACCCGAGATCTCGGAAGGGCGAAGCCCCACCTCCCGAAGGAAGCGCGCGATGACCTCGCCCCGCTCCGCGCCAGCGACGGTTGCGGGCGGGCCCGCCACCGATGGAGTCGGATAGGAATCCGTTCGCACGGCATCAGCAGCCCCGGATGGAGCTGCACCACCGTATTCAACGGACACCTCACCGGCCTCGCCGGACCCGTCATCCTCCATCGGAGCGTGACCCGGATCCTCCGGTTCGTTGTCGACCATCGGGTCACCATCCGCATAGTCGCGGTTATAGTCGCTCGAGTCGACATACCCTCGCGGGTGGTCGGCCGGGACTTCGCGCGGCGCATGCCGGTTGGCTTCCGCTTCCTCGCGGCTGATCTCGTGGTACTCCCAGGGGTCGAAGTAGATGAAATCCCCCGCTAGCGCGGTATTCCTCCCGAATCCGGGGCCAGACCCGCGACGCGGTTGAATGCGTTGGGAGTTCTCCAGCCGGACCTCATCCCACTGGACCCCCTCCACAAAGTTGAGGAGGTCCAGCATCTCTTCTTCGTTCGCCTCGCCCCCGAGGGGGATGCGCATGTCCAAACGGCGGATCGCAGCACGCACACGCGGTGGCACGTACCACAATCGGTATTGGTCGTACGCCTCAGCGAGGATAAAAGCCGCAGTGCGGACGGCCCATTCGCTTACCACGACGGACCACCACCCCGACTGGGGATCGTTCAAGAACGACGACCCTACATAGGTGAAGACTAGGGGCAGCTCAATGAAGCAACCCCAGCACGCCTCCAAGGAGGACCACCAGTCTGGGAGACTGACGTACCGACCACGTCGGTGAGCAGGCGCGATGCGCTCATTCTCCGTGTTCTGGTACGGTACGAAATACCCGGTCCGGGCCCGCCAACGCCGCTCATCGCGGATGAAGTTCTGAAGGAAGTTCGAGCGCGACTGCCGCGGTTGGTAGCGGAACTCTGCCCGAAGAATCGGTCGTGCCCAGCAAAGGGCTTCTTGCCGAGCGATCGGTATGCCCCTCCAAGCAAGGGTTTCCAATCCGTTAAGACGGTCACAGTACGACATTTCCCCGCGAGTGCGGTAAAGGTGGACGTCGAATTCGACCTCTGGCGGTATCGGGAACTGGAAAGGCGCCCGATGGTGCCTGATATAAGCGATCCGCACAAGCGCGGCCTGAGCCTCCGCAGAGGATTCACCGTGTCGGCGGAGTATGTGGTGGACCGGGATGACGATACAATTACGCCAATCCCAGGACATGGTCACCACGCTGGGCAGGTCGCCCGGGAGCATCTCAGAATTATCGGTGTAGGATTGGATCAAATCCTCGTCGCGGACAGCCAATGGGTGAAACCAAGGCGCATACCGCAACATCGCGGAGCCATGCCGAGTTCTCGGATTTTCACCCACAAGGGCGTCGTAGGTCGGCCACTGCGGTGGGTCCGCCTGTCCGCGAAAGCGGGCGCCAATACGGCGGTCTTCGTAGGCGAGGTTGACGGCCGGAGTTCGGTTGGTAACATCCCCCAGGTGGGGCGCGGACCGGAAGCCGGTGGAACCGCCAAGGGCGGGAGTCGCGGATGTGTTATGATGGTCGGGGTTGGACATGGTGCGTGTTGGTGTGCTGTGGTTGGAATCGGATGCGGAGGGCGTGCGTGGGATCCTTGGTGAAGGTGTGTTGGTTTCCGGAGACCCGGTGTCTGACGCGCTCCTATCATGACGAGCTACCATGCCGACTTCCTCTTCGAGGTGTTCGCCCTGTCTTAAGGAGGGGATATGAAGAGCAACGTCCTCCAGGGAGGTTTTTGGGGACTTAAGTTTTTTCCGGAGCCTCCGGCGTGCAACCTCGTTATGAGTAGGAGTAATCCGTTTCCACGGCGATGGCCGGAACGCCGGTGATGCACCGGCGGGACCGGGTGCCATATGCGTGGCCGCAGCGCCCGCGCGACACGTGGCCGCCAGATTGGCCGCTTTGTTAGACGGACATTTAGCTATTTAGGATAGACTTTATTTATTCTATTCTACGGTGACTACAGTACTTAGGCCGCCGGCCTCGCGGCCGCCGGTCCAGTAAAGTCTCCCCAACAAGGGTGATCTTGGTCTCCCAGATCTTGGCTCTGGGTCGAACCGCCTGCGCGGATATACAAGTCCTTACGGAGGGATTTCCCGTGGTGCACGGCTTCCCAACCCCCTTGGACGTTCAAGCAGCCTTCGTGTGTTGGGTATCTATTCCTACTTTCTTGGTTCCGCCCGTGTATACGGTTTGCTACACCCGGCAGTGCCGGCTATTCCCGAGTCCCCTCTTGCGACTCGTGGTCAACCTCGCCCTCTTGCCTCCATTCCTATTTTCCTTCCCTTTTCTTCCCCTTCATTGGGCAATTACCGCTCTTGCGGCTCGCACTGACACCTGTCGTGCTGGCCACTCTCGTGGGTTTTGCCTCCTCAGAGGATACGCAAGCACCGCTTCGGCGGATATTCTCGGCTTCTTTCAGCCTCCCTGCGCCCGTCGCGACGGTTCGGCTCCGGCTTACACCCTGCATTGCGCGCCGATCCCTGGGAGGGCTCTACCACGCCGGTTACCTCGTGAGAGGAAGATCCGGACGTCTTCGTAGGTTTTCCCCCTTTGGGGCATTGTCCTACACATCTAGTTGTTGTCAGCCACGTGTAGTGTTGACATATATTTTATGGTTGAGTAATTGTTAGTGTTAATAATTGTAATTATGTGTATTTTAGTACAGTAGTTGAGTGGCCACCTGGCACTGTAGCCAGTGGTGGCCAGATCTCTGACACTATGTCAGAGACCGTGCCTTGCTGGCACCTCCCAGGTGATCTGGAGAGGTCATTCCACTGCATATAGGTAACTGCACCTCCCCCATCCTAATCTGATAAAAACAGGCATCACTTGGGTCACGTCTATACCTTTTGGTTCATTGTTTCTGAACTACCACTCAGGCTTTCCCGCGCGTCAACGCCTACCATCGTTCACTTACACGGTATAGGCTAGTCGCCCCGCCGTTTGCCCCTGCGAGTTTTCACGGTGCCCTGTTACCATCGAGGTTTAATACGTCTACCTTCTAACTTTGAGCGTCAACAGGCTCCCTACGGTTGAGCGTCACTACGCTCCCGAGACAAGACAGTAGCATACCCCAGAGGTTATTGTACGACAGGTACACATTCAAACAAGAACCATACACGTGCGGCTGTGGCTCGAACTCGTACTATGGCAGCCCGCACAACTGGAACATTTTTGATGCTTGACTCCGGTTCAACGGCACATTTGACCCCATCTTCTGAGAGCCTCTCAAGAAGCCACCAGTGCCATGTCCCCATTGCTCTCGGGGATAACTCGGAGATCATTGCAACCGAGCAGGGCACCAAATCCGTGATTTGGTCTCATCAAGGTAAACGCACCACTGTAACTCTTAGCAACACGCTCGTGTCTTCTGATATAGCCATGAATCTCTTATCCATTCCAGCTCTAACATCCAAACAAATGGCTGTCTTATTCTTGCCCTCAGTGGCCCATATAATGGATTTAAATGACAACTTTCGAGTGATTGGAACCGCTGAACTTCATTCAGATGAACTGTACTATATTCTGCAAAACAGTAACGATAGGGGGACTCACTCGAATACAGAACTCTCTGCTACCGAAACCGCTATGATGGCTCATCTCCCAGTTTTCGTACACGATCCGGATTTCAATGACTTTGGCCAGGACCCTACATCTGATAGTGATGACAACTCGCTACTTGTCCAGACTTCTGATGAAACTCGGAGCATTGAAAATGTTTCTTCTGTATCTTACCTTGACACAGACACTTCCAATGATGAGCACATGTCCTCGTCGGTCACTCTCTGGCATAATCGTCTTGGACATCTCTCTACCATTCCTGTCATCAAGAAACTATTGGCAGACAAAGTCCTGCCCGATTCCTCTTCATCGACAATTGAATGCTTCCCATGCGCACAAGGAAAGTTTCGGTGCAATTTCAGAGGATCTCTAAATTCTGCTACCCAGCCTGGTCATCTAAACATTGACATTACTTGTGTAGGAACCACTTCGGAATACGGTCACGAATACTATATCGTCATTGTTGATGAATATACCCGATTCCTTTTCGCAGCGGCACTGAAGTGGAAAGGAGAGGTATCTGATGCTATCTTGGCATACGCCAACTGGTTTGAAAGGCAAACCAATAATCAAGTTCTTTCCATACACTCGGATGGGGGATCCGAGTTCTTTAAAGCACAAAAAGCGGTCAAAAGAAATGGCTTCATCATCTCTAAAACCTCACCTTACACCCCTTCTTCCAATGGACTTTCCAAACGGAACATCTCTTTCCCTATGGGTCCCATCCGTTCTTGCCTAAAGCAGGGACATTTACCTTTGTCATACTGGTCTGACGCGCTTCAGCATGTCGTGTCAGCCAAGAACATTTTGTATCACAGAACTACAGGCCTTTCGCCATTCACACACCTGTTCGGAGATCCTCCCCTACATGTGAAACATCTTCGACCATTTGGCTGTCGTTCTCTCTTTGAAAATAGTGATCCTAGCATCCGTAAGATGGAACCAAGACTTATCGAAGGCCTTAATCTCGGTCATACTCAAGGCGGGATGTACCATATTCTAACAGAACAGGGGTTCATCACCACCAAACATGTCCGATTTCTTGAGAACGACTTTCCGGGGCTCCACCTTATTCAAGACCGTTCCGTTTCTTCGCCGCTTACTAATCTTCCACAGTCGTCTTCTAGTCCAAACTCGTCTTCGGATTAGGACACTGAAATCGAAATTGATGTTTCGCCTACCTCTCCTCCAAACATGGTGTCACGCGAAGCTTCCACTACTCGTCCGCAGCCTGCTTCACCTCCTTCCAGAATTGGTTCCCTGACGCACTACCCCGACAAACCTTCCACAAGTGATCATGGCACCGGTCTTTATGCCTCTGATAACGAACACCCTCTCATCACCTCTGCCCAGGCCTGAAGGACAATGCCCTTCAAGGGGGTTTCTTCGCAGGACTTAGAGGTTTCGCTCGCTTGAGGAATAGCTTGGGCTATGACAAGCTATACCGCTATTGCGTGCTGACGGCCGGTTAAGACCGGAATTGCACACTGGTGGAACACGTGGACTGCACGGATGCCGACGCTCGAGTGCGAGGCGTGCCACACGTGGCCCGGATTGTACCTAATGGTTAGTATTATTTAGTAATTTTTAGTATTTATTTAGCTACGCTATCGCTATTTAGTGTCTATTTTTCGGGCGCGCGCCCACTCTCAGGGGCCGCGCGCCACACTACTTAGGAGGTTGAGCACTGCTGCCCAGTAAACACCCTCTTAGGAGACCAAGGAGGGAGTCTTGGCTCTGAATTTTTCACCTTCGGCGCGTCTTCACCGCATACTGCGTGAGCGCCCGTTGCACGTTAGTTCATCCACCCCTCTATCGACCAGAGTGCTACCACCATCGTGGGTTCATATTTAATCGCCGACACTTGTCGTAGTCTCGCCCTTGTATAGGGTTTCGCCCCCGTTTTCCTCTTGTTCTCCTTTTTGGCTGTCGTGAGTGGCCGCCTCACTCACCCCGCTCGCCCCCCTCATACGAGTGTTTCCTCGCTCCTTTTCCAACAATCGCCGTGATACCGCTCCGCCTAGGATTGGTCCCACCCCGGACTGTGCCGTGCTCACCTAAGCACTCTAGATATATCCCGCCGGACTGGCCTCGGTCTTACACCCGTAATCGTCGTGCGTTTGCAGAGTGGCTCTGTTTCTGTGCTCCACTGGGAAGCGTCTCCTCCGCCTGAGGCGTGTCTCTAAAGAGAGGAAGATCCTGAACATCTTCGTGGTGTCTCCGCTCCAAGCGTTGTCCTACAAACTGGTCTCCCGACATAGAAGTTTGAGTCGGGCACACTCAGTCACGATTAATCGGAAAGAGGACTCACAAATTGAGGTTGATCTCAGTTGCCCTCTTTGAAGAAGTTTCTTGGCCCCACTAGCAGATCGGGTTTGGATACTCACGTTTAACGGATTCTGATCTCATGTCGTCCAAAGACCGTCCGAGGACGCGGAGTCAAACCGGTGCACCAGAACCATCGCAACCATCCCGTATCCCGGTCCGTTCACGGCCTCATACCGGTGGATTGACTGGCGTGCCAGGTGGAAGGACCTCGAGACCTCCTGTCTCTGATTCGACAGCCCAAGCAAGTGGAGCAGGACCGGCGTCTGCCCCCGCCCAGATGCTCTCCCCTGCTAGGGATGTCACTCTCCATCCCAGCTTTGCAGCTGTGGAAGAGCAACTCCGCTCTATGCGGGAAGCTCAAGTCATCGTTGCAGAGAAGTTCGATTCCCTTCGCAAGAAGGTAAACGACACTGCTACGCAGGATTTTTCTGAGGACCTCCGTGTCCTCCGTGCGGATGTGAACTCGATTCTAGAGTCCCATGGTGGACCCTCGGCCTTTTTCAAGGACGTCGCGGACAAGTTCTCGCGCGTCCGAAGCCGTCTCCAGACGTTTGAACAAACCCTAATGTCTGGGGATGATCCGGCCGAGCCGGTTGCAGTATCCCACAAGGGAAGAAAAAAAGAGAACCGCCAGGCTTGAGAGAAGCGAAGGAACACGGATCCCGAACCGTCAGACTCCTCATCCTCGGAGTCCGACTCTTCCGATTCATCGGTGGAAGTAGCTCGCTGTGAGCGTTCTTCACGCCCTAAGCGGTCAACAGCCACCCATGGTGTGATCCGCGCCCGCACGAAGGGAAGGAATCATACAGGTTTGAAGGAGCTGAAAACGACCAATTCGCTCTTTAAGAAGCTCTTATCATACCGGTACTACCGTTTGGAGGACTTCTCTTTGGATCGTACACAGCGTGGTACGGGAAGAGTGAAGGACTGCATTAAGCGAATGCAGCTCTCACTACGAAACCAGTTGTTTTCTGGAGAAGACCCAATATTGATGTTGGATTTCTTGGCACGCTTTGTCGCGGAAGCTGACATCCTTGGAATGAACGAGGGACAGGCCTACATTGCCTTACCGTACTTCTTACGTGGGCTTGCAGAAGACCAGTACCCCTCTGTCAGAGGTTCATCACGAGCCTCCGAAGGAGGGGTCACATGCTGGCCCGAAGCAGTTCAGTACCTCCTGAGGTCGTATGCTACTAACTCCGCCATTCAGCAGGCTATATGCGCCCTGCGGGACACTTTCCAACGGCCAGGCGAGTCGGAAACCGATTATTCGTCGCGCCTTAACA
Organism: Agarophyton chilense; assembly: GCA_030374765.1. NCBI lineage: Eukaryota > Rhodophyta > Florideophyceae > Gracilariales > Gracilariaceae > Agarophyton > Agarophyton chilense. The sequence goes on from JARGXX010000099.1 coordinate 332,733, forward strand.
AGGCTTTCCACAGCTGTGGCAATGTTTACCCCGCTGAAGAGCGTTGTACCATGTTTGTCGATGGTTTGGACCCGGCGATCCGGACTCCTGTTGCTCGACGTCGACAAGATAGACCTAAAGTCACGTATTTGAAACTAGTGCAGTTCGCTCGCGCAGAAGGTGAAGCCCTGCGCGCACGCACCACTGAATCCAGGGGTAGTTCCGCAAAAGCGTTGATGTTACAACCGGGTACCCCGTCAGCTTCGATGATCGACGAACAGGCCTCTCGAAGGGATTATGATAACGTGCAGCTAGCCCATAGCGACGTTCATTCCATCCCGACAACGGAGTTACCCTCAACCTTGGACGAGTCACAATACGTGATTGGGGATGACACGCTACTATATGCGGATAATGGTCGCGTCCGTGGCCCACGCGTCCCACAAGAGAGTGGTAATGTCCGCTTTTCGAGTCCTGGTTGGAGAGATACCCGCCCCGCGGTGAAGTTCGCCGAGCCTCGCCACCCAACGCCGGCTTCTGGTCTGATTTATCATCTCTGCTACAAACCAGGCCATACTTCTCCACAATGTGTGTTGTCTCTCCGAGAATGGGCACAAGTCGTAGTCAATTACGAGGCCCTATCCCCGGAGGACAAAGCAGCTGTTCCGATTGCATCGTATATCTGTGCTCGGACGGATGTTCCAAGTCACGTGTCGCTTCCCCGAGCTCGGGTGGAACCTGCACCGGAATCCCGTGTCACCGACGTGGTCGGTCACCCCACCGCTTTTGCGGTACCTTCTGGACCTGATGCCCCAGCGTTGGCTGGTCAACGTCCTGAGCAGCCGCCTACGGCGGAGCAGAACAAGAAAAACTAAATATGGAAGTCTCCTCTCAAGGAGGGGCGCCCTCACAGTCGAGGTCGATGGCGCCCGAGGAGTCCAAGCCTCGCTCCCCGGTCGAAATCCTTTCAAGGAAAGAGGCCGCCAATGACGTGAACTCGGAACACTTTAGTGTTCTGCGTCGTCCGTGGAAACGTGTTTCCCATAACCGGTTCCCGGATAGAGTTCTGGTGATGGCCAAGAGAAACTAAAAGGTCTATGCTGACCTTGGCCTTTCACCCCAGTTTATGGTGCGACACCTTACCGTCTTAGACACCGGTGCCGGTCCGAACTTTGTCGTGGAGGAAGTGTTACCGCCTGCATTGCAGTCTAGGATCCGCCGCGACCACGTCCCGGAGGTCGCTGACACAAACAACAAACTGTTGGATACGGTGGGGTTCATAGAACTGGTAGTCCGCGTTGGCGCTCGCCTGGTGAAACTCGACTTCGTCGTATGTCGGAAATTAGCCGCCCCAGTCATCTTTGGTTGCAAATTTTGCGAACGCTTCGTCGAAGCGATCCTCCCCGCCAACGGCGTGTCGAGATGGAGGATGGATCGCCCACTCCGATCGATCGTCGTCCGCTTAGGCGTGACACGAAGAAGCATGTCCCGCTACCGGCAGCCCAGGAACCTGGACCGTATAACCGTGAATCTAATAAGCTCCGCGTCGCAGCGTCGTTGTGTGTCCCGCCTGAGTCCCAAATGATGGTGAAAGTGACCTTCCGTGAACACCGACTCCGGGTCTTGCGACCATTGTCGTCACTGTATGAGAGGCACAGCCTCGCAATTGCGAATGGAATCGTCCATGTGGAGCGTAATCAATCGTTTCAGGTGCTGATCGCCAATCTAGGGACTGTACCCCAGTATCTGGTGAAGAACCAAGTGACAGGGTCCGTCATGCCGCACCCCATCGCTATGGTGCCGACAAAGCTACAAAGCTGACCGCAGCTGACGTTCTCGGACTCGTTCACTCTAAGGAGGGGGACAGCCAGGAACACGTTTCATCACCGGTACCCGGGGTTCAACCTGTAACATCAGGGACGCAGCCCATTCCAACGAGTGGTGACCGCCACGATCCAGTCCAAGAACTCCAGGACCTGGATCTTAGCCACGTCCCGGAGTCATACCGCCATCGATTGCGAGAACGTTTAAGGAACTTCACCACTATGTGGGACGGCTCCCTTGGTGAGATTTCCACGACGGAACACTGGATCGATTTGCTACCGGACACCCGACCCATCTCTCAGCACCCATACCGTGCCGGATCGGCCGCACGCGCGGAGGAAAAGGCACAAGCGGATAAAATGATTCGAGCAGGAGTCATTGAACCGGCTCAGTCGCCGTGGGCTTCTCCAGTAGTACTGGCTCCAAAGAAGGATGGTTCCTGGAGGTTTTGCGTCGACTACCGTCGGTTGAATGCCGTCACCGTCAAGGACGTGTATCAAATCCCAAGAATGGACGAGCACATTGACTCGCTGGGCACCGCCACCGTCTTTACAACCCTGGACGCCAATTGGGGGTACTGGAAAGTTCCGGTAAGGAAGCAAGACCAGGATAAAACTGCTTTCGCGTGTCACTCCGGTCTCTACCGTTTCAACCGGATGCCTTTTGGTCTTACCAACGCCCCCGCTACTTTCCAGCGATCCATCGACATCCTATTTGCCCGCTTCAAATGGCGTACCTGCCTGGTCTACCTGGATGACATAATCATCTTCTCAGATAATCTGGACAACAATCTCACTCATGTAAGGGACATAATGACCACGCTTCGAGATGCGGCTGTCACTCTTAAGTTGAAGAAATGTGACTTCTTCACGGACACCGTGAAGTATCTCGGCCATTTTATCCGTCCAGGACGTGTTACACTCGAGGAGACTCGTGTTAAGTTACTCAAAGAGGCTAAAGAACCGCGGAAGCAAACCGAGCTTCGTTCCTTTCTGGGACTGGCAAACGTCTACCGACGATTCATCCCGCACTTTGCGGACAAGGCTGCACCGTTAAACGCGCTTGTGCGGAAAGGCCAACCACCAAAACTAAAACCCTTAACCCCCGTTCAAACGGAATCTTTCAACTCTCTTAAGGATTCTGTCATCTCCGCCCCGATCCTCTCGTTGCCCAAGCCTGGAAGACCCTTCACCGTAGATACGGACGCCAGCGACTACCAAGTAGGTTGTGCACTGTTTCAAACTGCACCCAATGGGGAAAGACGCCCCGTAGGGTACTGGTCCCGATCGCTCAACGTCCACGAGAAGAATTACTCCGTCTCGGAGAAGGAATGCCTTGCAGTAGTGTGGGCATTACAAACGTTGCGCGCCTATCTCATGGGTAATCATTTCACCGTTTTTATGGACCACGCATCACTTCGATGGCTATTCTCCATCTCGGAGCCTTCAGGCCGCTTGATGCGTTGGCGTCTCCGTCTAGCGGCATTTGACTTTGACGTGCAGTACCGAAAAGGATCGTGCAACACCCAAGCCGATGCTCTCTCCCGCCTATTCACTAATGGCGAAGCACTACCCGTCAAAGACGATGAAATACACTGCTTTGCAGTGAATGGCGACGACGCTACCATCGAGGACGAGGAACGAGACACGGACTCTTCAGATTCCGGTTCCGAATTGGAGGACTTTCTTCTCTCGGAAGATTCCGAGAAACCCTTACCAGGGAACTTCGTGCCTATTGCTCCAGAGGATATGATACGGGAGCAATACGCTGATCTGTTCTTTGCGAAGGTCCGCGCTCAACTCAATGGAGGAGGTACTCTCCCCTTTCAGGTGAATGACGCCGGATACCTTGTACGGACCGTCGGATCGCACCCACAAATCTTGGAACCACATAACCTCCAGTCGAGAGTATTGCCGTTGTCGCACTACTCCAAACTGAGTGGCCACGTCGGGGGACGGAAAATTTACCTCACCCTACGCCGTAAGTTCTACTGGCCTGCCAGGGCAGTGGACTGCTACGCAACGGTGCGGTTTTGTACCGATTGCGCTCGGAACCGTGTCAAGCTCCGCCGTCACGCGACGAAGTTGAAGCTGTTTCCAGCTCGCGCTCCATTGGAGTTTGTGGCCATAGATGTACTCGGTCCCTTCCTTACCATTAAACGGAATTACAAGTTCTTAATCGTGATTGCGGATCGCTTCTCAAAGCTGGTCCGGACCGTACCGTTACGGAAGATCTCCGCTATGAGCGTGGCTCAAGCCTTGGTCCTACACTGGGTCTTCGTCTACGGACCACCGGTCAATCTCCTCTCCGATAACGGGAGACAGTTCGCATCTCGTTTCTTCGAGGATGTGTGTCGCATCTTGGACATTAAGAACCTGTTCACGACCACTTAACATCCCCAAACTAGTGGGCAGGCCGAACGGTTCAACCGGACATTACTTGCGACACTCCGTTCATACGTTCGTCTGTGTTCTCGGAATGCTAGATAAGTGTGCTAGATAGCTAGTTTTGTAAATAAAAAGCCAAAAAATCTAAGAATTTTGCGGATTGCGCTAGTTCGGCACCTGAAAAAAATATTTTTGGAAATAAGAACTCCATGCATCTTAGTGTTTTGCCCACTTAATGCAGTTTAATCTGCATTTGCAGTTTACTGGTCACTTTTGACCGCTCTAGGTGGAGATCCATACCAAGGCAGTCGTCAGTACCTTCTACCTCCTTACTGGCCCTTTTGCTTACTAGGCTCCAGCGTTCCACCGGGGGGGTATTTGAGGTTGAAGAAGTCCACCACCGCATTCTCAACCTCGTCCACCTCCCCACTGCTCAAGTTCCTCACACCCGGCTGCCCCACCACACACACATTCCCACCCTTCTTCTCCACATCCTTACCAACCCTCCTCTTCTTCAGCCGACTCTCTCCAACTCCTCCCCCTTTCCATTCCTCTCTCCCATTCCTCATCCCAGCCGGCTCCCCGCGTCTCCCTGGCGTCACCGGCGACCCTTTCGCTCTCCCCCTCTCCTCTCCCACCTCCTTCAACACCTTCCGCGCACCCCAAATCTCCCCCACCCCTTCCATGTGCACTTCGAACACCTTCACACGCCTCTTAAGTTCCTCATTCGCCCTCCACAGCTTCCCCATCCCCAGCCCCATGCATACCACCATCCCATCTATATGATCCCTGGCCATCTTTCCAGCTAGCCTCACCCCCCTCCGAACGTTCGATATCGCCTCCAATGGCACCCCACCCTCCGACGCACTCAGCACTACCCCTCCCAACTCAGAAACAACCTCGGAAATGCAGTCATCCACCTTCTCTTTCAATCCACCTCCAAGCTCCCTTACCCGCTCCTTGATATCCTCACAAAACTCTTCTTCCGGTCCCCCTCCCCCACCTCCCCCACCCTCTATCACCCCTTCCGCACCACAATTCTCCTTCCTCCCGTCCTCCTCCTCTTCCTCCTCCTCCGCCAGTGGCGTCTCCGGCACCACCCTCTTGTCCAACAGCGCATTTAGATCCTCGTCCGGTACGTATCCCCTATGAACATGAAATATAGACCGCTTCGGTACTGCAATGTGCCAGAATGTGGACATCAGGGCTTCGCAAGGGCCGAAACGTGTGCGGCATCGGGCCCCACTGCAAAGCTCAATTTTTTAGAATTTATTTTTTGTGTCGGAAAATGTCCTGCATTTGTCCGAGAGAAAAATATGCTAAAAACGAGGCCGAAATTTGTCCTATATGTGCGCGAATAATTTCGATGCATCCCTCCTAAATTCATCTTTCGTACGCGCGCCAAGGGTTGGCTTTATTTGGGCACTGCTCTCTCGGTTAAAGCCTTATCGCGTCCCAATCTCTTTCGCTGTGCCTTTCAAAATTCCCCTCCTGCTACTTCTCTCCCCAGCCCATTCCATCTACTTCATCGCACCTGCAGCCATCGCAAGCACCATCACAAGCACCATCACAAGCACCATCACAGCCCGCAGTGCACATGGCTCTGCCCTCGGCAAAAGAGCTATGTTTCTACGCCACTGATTTCTTCAACGCGTCGCACTTGATTTCCCAGCTCCACCGCTCACTCCCACCTGCACATTCGCTCACATTTCGTGACACCATCGCCATACCGCACGTCAAACGCCCTCCTCCGCTGCACTGCTGCGCCTCCGTTCAAACATTTTTCGCGCTATTTTTGGAGCTCACACTCAAGGTAGACCGTGCCTTGCCTATTGACATATCCATACTACAATCCGATTCAGTGAGACAACCGCCCGCGCCGACTGCTTCCGTCGTGAGCACACCGGACTCAACTGGAAGTTTCTCCAAGGATAGCAATGTGGAAAGTACAAGACAAGAACGTGTACCAGGAGCAGTAGCAAACGGCTCCGCATCTGGAGAGTAATGACTTTTTCGGTTCCCTACTCGCTACTTTCGATCAGTGGTGTCATCTATTGGGAACGGTGTGCGGAAGAGGAGAGCTTTCAAACGTGAATGATACAGTACTTAAAGTCGCAGCTCTGCTAGTCGTCTTCTACGCAAGTTATACCGGAAACCTTTCCATTCGGCCATATGAATCCAATGACGTCACTGGTAATCTCAATGATGCGAGCGATCTGTCTCCTTCAAGCGGGACGGACGAGGGTGGTGGAAATCACCTATTCTAATGGCACCGTTCTTGAGAGTTATCACAGCGCCTCACCGGTGTACGTCCCTCCGGTACAGTGTGCTGGTCGAAGATCAGAGAGTCTTGCTTCACCAAAGAAAAGCGCCGTCAACCCCATATCACGGCCTGCTTTGTGGTGGCATACGGTGACAACCCCAAGTTGTACTGCGCCTGTTTCCCGCACACAAACGGCATCAACAACCATGGAGGACGAAACATAGGGGGTGACGCATCTTGCGCGACTTGATGCATGGATTGGATGTGTGGTGACCACGATGGATAGAGACGTTGGGCGGGGAGGCCAAAGGCAACTTTTGTTCTCGACGCTGTTTGGGAGGTTTCTGCCACTGGCTGTTGAGGACATATTGAGGGTTGCCTGGAACATGGTGAAGGATGAGTATGCTGAGGAGTTTGAGAATGATGGATTCTGTGGAGGGAATCGTAGAGATGTGAGTGGGAATAAGGAGAGAATCGCGACGGTTGGTCTATGGATACCGTCGAGAGTGAAAATCTATCTGGCGATAAGGGAGGAGTTTTTCATGGAGAATCTCACGAGAAGACTTGGAGCGGTGTTAGATTGCTATATAGCGTCATGTGGACCAGAAGAGCCACAGTTCAAGCGCTTAGCGTTGGGGAGTAGGCAAGGAGTGGGAGAGTGATAAGGTACGGGGGGATAAGGGGGTAAGGAGGTGGAGCAAGATGGGGGTCGGCTATGGAAGAAAAGCAGCGGTGACTATTTTATTGGACCATGTGCCTTGGGAGGTATTATTATGGGTGCTACCTAGTGGTGGTGTTGTGACACCAGTGGTGGTGTTGGAGAAGTAGGGCTTGGCAGTTGGGTCTCGGTAGAATCTGTTGAGGTAAAATCGATGGAAGCACCAGTGCAATCGAGGGGTGAAGGGGGGTGCGGGGTAGTTTTGGCGAAGTACATGAACGGGGCCGAGAATGGAAGAGGATGGTACGAGGCCGAACCAGGGGGAGACGTTGTCGGAGTTGGAAGTGTTTGAGATAGGAAGGGGGTGGGCGGTGTGGTTTTGTTCGTCGTCTGTTGCCCATCGGAGGCAGATGCAATTGAGAGAGACATCGACTTGATCCTGGGGTGGAACGAGTTCGAGGAACTGAACGAAGGCGAACTCGTTATGAGTGGAAGGGGAAGAAGGGGTGGTGAAGCGAAGAAGAGAGTTGAGCTTGCAGACCCAGGCGGTGGGAGTGGGGTTGCAGAAGCTGGAACCGGCAACGAGGATGTGGGAGAACTTTGGGGTTTTAGAGGGACCGAAGGAGGGAGCAGCGAAGATACGTTGAATGAGTGCGAGAGGGGGATCTTTGACGGCGAGCTCGTTTCGATCGGCGATGTAGTCGTCTAGGGTTGGGGTGAAGCCGCCGACGACGTATGCGGAATTGACGAATGTGAGACGGGTTTGGCGGAGAGTGGGGGAGTCCTGGTTGAGAGCTAGTGTTTCGAGTGTGAGTGTGACGAAGGAAGAGAGTGCGAGGGTTCCAATCTGTGAGATGATGGCGATAGTGTCTGGGGAGAAGAGGTCCTGAAGGGAAGAGATTGTTTAATGGGGGTTTGCTGGAAGGAATTTGTGAGCGGTGATGAGATCGGAAAAGGAGGTGTGCTTGCCATCACGGACGAAACCTGGTTTGCGGGCTTGGAAGGGAGGAGGAGGGGCATGGGAGGATGAGATGACGGAAGGATCAGCGGAGAGAGAAGTCCAATTGTTGACCGCATCGGAGCGTTCGATGGCACGGATGGTTTCGTTGTGCGCGGTGGGTCTGCGCTTGGAGGTTCGGGAGTAATGTGCTTTGAAGAGGGTATGGGCTTGTTCGAAGATGCCTGCATCGTTGAAGTGGAGACCCCCAAAGCGTCGAATTTCGTCTACGATGTGATCGAGGAGGTGGAATTTGAGGGTGTCAAGGTTGGAGGTATGGTATGGACCGAGAACATCGACAGCTCTGTGCTTGAAGGAATGGATTTGGGAGGCGAGTTTGGCAAGACGAGAAGTGGTCCATTCGGGGACGGAGTTGTAGCACATGGAGGAGAGGAGGAGGTCTGTGTACTTGGAGAAGACGGTTGTGATGGGAGCGGAATTGGCTTCGTCACAGCAGCGGTCGAAGAAGGCGCCGATGAAGGGGAAGACCATGTCGAGGGCGCGGTAGTCTTTGGCTTCTAGCATGCCGCGGACGCCGTCAGTTGTGAAGAAGCCGTTGAGGGACTGCCCGCTTTCGGAAGTAGAGAAGTCGATGTGGAGGCCGGTAGCTGGGGAATGATTTTCGATGGCGGTGAGGATGAAGTTGGAGTGCTTGAGGATGGAGGTGCGGACGGAGTGGAAGGAACGGCGGGAGTTTGTGGAGCTGATGGTGGTGAAGAGGTGTTCGGATCTGAAACGTTCGATGGCGGCGAGCTTGATGAGTTTGGAAACGCCGAGGTGGAAGTTGTGGAGGGGTTCGAAGGGGAAGATGTTGTATGGGGTGAGGAGGGGGGTGATGTTGAAAAGGGAGTAAGACTCGAAGAGGGAGGGGTATTTTGCGAGAGAGAGGGAGTGGAGTGCTTGGAGAGCTTGTTCCTTGAAGTTGCGCGAGACTCTTGGCTTGCGGGCGAGGAGAGCTGCTTCGGAGTCCTTGAGGAGGGAGAAGTGTTTGTTGCGGGCTGCAAGGGTGAGGGGAAGAGATCGAGGGGGATGGGCGTGAGAGTGTTGGTGGAGTTGTGAGCGAGGGACAGAGCATCTGTGGCAGGGGTGCTGGGGGCAGGTGCCGTGGGAGATGGCGAGAATATCCTTTGCCTCGGGAATGTCTGCGCAGTAGCTGGCGATGATGGGGTGGAATTGACGAAGAACGCCGTCTGCGTCGCGGAAGGGGAAACCGGGGAGGGCGGAAGAGAAGAGAGGTTGAAGGAGGGAGGAGATGGTCTGCTGTAAGAGTTCTATTTTTGTTTGACGGGGGATGGAGGAGGAATGAGTGATGATATCTGCATCTGGAGAAGGAGTGATTGGGGTGAAGGGGGTGGGAAGATAGCCGAGGAGTGTGAGATTGTCGGAGATGCATTTGCGGCGAAAGGAGTCGGAGAAGTTGAGAAGGGTGATGTGGAGGGGGTAGGAGGTGATGGAAGAATATTTGAGAGAGGTAGAGGACTTGTCGGAGTAGATTTGGACCAGGCCGATGAAGGGGTCGATACCGGTGGAGTGAGGGAGATGCCAGACGATGTTATCTTTTGTGGACTGCATGATGGCGGTCTTGAGTGCGGGGACGACTTTTGAGCCGAGGGTGGCTGCCATGGGGTGTGCAAAGGCGGAGGAGCCGGAGGCGGATGTTGGGGAGATGGGGTGGAAAAAGGTGTTCTTGAAGTGTGCGAGGGCGAGCTGTTGTTTGAGGACATGGATTGCGTCTTTCTGGAAGAAGGTTGCGGAGAAGCGTTTGTGGGGATCGAAGATGGTGGAGGGGGCGAAACCAATGGACCTGATTCTCTGGTGGAAGAGGTCTGCCTGGAGCTCGAGGCATTGCTTTGTGGAGGAGACTGAGTTCTGGAATGTTGATTCGGAGAAGTGGGGATCATTAAGGAGAGTGATGAGTTCGTCAGCCTTTCATTGTCCAAGCTTGGAGGCGATGGGGGAGATGTAGAGGACCATTTTCTCCAGGTGGGGGTTGTCGAGGGGGGGAGTGGAAGGAGGGAGGGGGGAGAGAGCGAGAGAGGAGGGGGAACCAAGACGGGCAGTGGCGACGTGGATGGCGTCCTGGGTGTGGAGGGAGAGAGAGAGCTGGTCTCGGAGGTAGGAGTCATGGTGTGCGAGAGGGACGTTGTCGGAAGGGCGATGTGAGGGAGGAGGATGAGGGGGGAGTTGTGAGGTGGACTTGTGGCGTTTTGTGTGGGGGGGGAAGTTGGGTTCATTTCCGCCAGGGGAGAGGAAGCGCTTGTTGGCGGAGAGGCGATGAGGGCACCTTCTCTGGTGCCGCTGGAGGGCGGGGATTTCTCGGCCGAAGAAGGAGCAACCGTTGAAGCAGCAGGAAGGCATGGTGGGTGGAGGAGAGGTGGTGGGAAAGAAGTTGGTAGGGGGCGTAAACAGAGAGAGAGTATGGCCCACACAGGGCACGTGACAGGGGAGGGCAGTGGAGAATAATATAGAATGCAAGGCACGTGAGGTCTGCCAGGTCGTGCTGCGATTCTATTGCGATTGATATGGATGGTACTAAATGTTCAATTTCTATTTTGAGGTCCATTTTGGGACCGGTTGTTTGTAATATTCTGTCAATCTAGAGCGCACAAAGATGGAATCTGCTCCTGCACCACTTCTCTACTTTTACCTTTAAACTGCGGCGACAGAAAGATTCACGCTAGTTTTACCTCCATCAAAACTAGAAAAACTGCAGATATGTGCTAGTTTTCCTTCCCATACAAATTAGCACTAATGAACGAATGAAAATATTTTCGGAAATTAACACCTCCAAATTTGGATAAATTCACGGGTTTTTCGGTCATTTCAATTCGTCCTTTTTTGACCACTGAACTAGCATTCCGAGAACACTGACGTTGCAGACCACCCCAAAGATTGGTACTTGTTCACTGATGCGCTCACCTTTGCGTACAATACGCAGGTGCACAGGACAACTGGATTAACGCCCTTCGAGTTAGTACTGTTCCGTACCCCACCGCCCGTGGCGCTGGAACCACAGCCCGCGCTGGATACCTTTCCGTCACCGGCTGCTTACCGCGAAGCGTGGAAAACGTGGCTCACGAAGCTCGTTCCTGCCGCACGGCGTTCAATGGGCCGAGCCCAGGCCGCTTTCAAGCGTGTCTTTGATACCAAAGCCCCTCGCTCGCCGCCACGTCTCGTCCTCGACGGTTATGTATTCATCCGCAATGAGTATTGGAACCCAGAGAAGGAGAAACGCCACAAGCTGTCACCAGTTGCCGACGACCCCTTTCGGGTTATTTTGGTGGCTTCCGACACTGTCGTTGTTGACCTCTCTGGTAATCACGATGGCATCTCCTGCGATCGCGTGGTATCGGCTTCTCCGCCGTTAGCATCCTAACCTACTGGTGTGACTGCTCCCGTTGAAACGGATTCATCGACCCCCTTACCCCAGGTCCACCAGCGTCCCTACGCATTAACACACCCATCTCGGGGTTTGTCTGACCTTCCGCTACCCGCGGCGCCCAACCCGAAAGGAATCGTGTCGCGCATTCGTCGCTCCTCCCCAGTCCACCCGACGGACACCAACTCCAGTGCATCGTCTAAGGAGGGGGAGGCTCCCGACAGCCGTCGTAATCCGGTCGATACCGTCGCTGGAAACGCCGCACCGTCGCGTCTCATTATTCGCCCATCAGGGGTGCCTGATACCGACTTCCTGCACGACTCGACGCAGTCGCTATCCAAGCCTCAAATTGCAGCTGCGGATAACGCCACCAACACTCGCCGAGGTGTCACCACACGTGCAACACGGAATTCAAAGGCGCTCGGCACAGCGCAGCCTGATACAGTACGAGTAGGCGACCCACCGCCAAGTACCCCGCACAGGGAGGCGGATACATCCACGGCCCCGACGCCGGACAGCCAGCCATTGGAACGCTCACGTGACTAGACGAAACCTCGCCGTGGGACAGAGAGGTGCGACAATGCGCCACCGCCCCAGCGAATCTCACCGCCGAAGCAAGCTTCACCACGCCGATTAGCGAAACGACCACCCGGGTTACCCGCTGGTGTGGGCCCTCCAACCGGAGTGGAAAGCGCCGAAACAAGCCGGGCACTTGGGGAAAATGAACCGCCGAAGTCGGGTTGACATTCTACTCAGCCGAGGACTGCCTTGCGCGCTACATGGTCCGACTGGAGCGAAGCCGCCCGACGTGTGATCACTTCGGTACGCCCTGGCTCAGGACGGGTACCATCCGGAAATAGCGACACCGTCATACGGGATGGCCGGGAAGTGTACGGACAAGAGTTCGTGGTCGGACGCATTTTGGAGCACTCCTACCACCCAAAGGGGTATCGCCAATAATTGGTCCGTTGGTACGGGTACGGCCCCGAATGGGATTCAGACGAATCGATAGAGCACCAACCTCGGTCAAAGGTGGTACAGTATCTTCGTCGTACTGTCACGGCCTTGCCGGCTACCATAAACGGAGCCCAAGTGGGATAAGAAGACACCCGATGGGGATAAAGGAACAGAAGATCTGGATAAGGACCCTTGGAAAAAGGAGAAGATGCATGGAAGACCTGGAGACGGACACTCAGAAGAAGTGGAAGAGAAGAAAGAAAACAAATAAGTCACAGACGGAAGCAGTTTACTATTTTCGAAGTTGCTGCACACACTACCGCACAGCGGGATATACTAACTAAGATCACAAGGGATTAGTTGGAAGAATCCGGATTGCCGTGCGCGCCAACCGAATCGCTAGCGGAGTTACTCCCGCCGGTCAGACGTGCCACGAGGGCGTCTCTCATCGTACCGATGTCGTCGCTCGCCGCTTGCGCGTTCAGTCCAACACCCCGAAGGAACTGGGAGATCACGACCGCCTCTGGGCGTATGGGAACCTCGATAACTTCCGGTTCGTCCGGCAACGCCGCCGCCACTGGATCGACGACAGCACCTGCGTGAGTCGCTCCCTGCGCCGGCTGCGCCGTAGTATCGCCACCATCGGGATCTCCAACGTCTTCCATGACCTCGTCGCCACGGTATTCGCCCTCCTCCTCCGGGAGATCATCACCGCCATAGGCGTAGTAGAAGTCATCCGAGTTGACAAACCCCACGGGGTGCCCGTATGGTATGCCTCGCGGAGCCATCCGGAGTGACGACGCCTCCGCCTCGGAGATCTCTTGCTGCTCCTATAGGTTAAAGAAGATGAAATCTCCCGCCAACGGCGTGCGACGCCCCAGAGACCGATCAGCCCCACAGGCTTCTTGACCGCGGCCGCTCTGCCGTACAGGCACGACAGCCCAGTAGACACGCCCAATGATGTCGATGAGCTCCTGAGCTTCATCAGCGTTATTGACACCTCCAAGAGGGAGTCGAAGGTCCAGCTGCCGGATGTAACCACGCAAACGCGGAAAAAGATACCACAGTCGATACTGATCGTAGGCTTCCCACAAGATGTACGCCGCGGCGCGGACTGCCCATTCAGTTAGGACCACGGACCATAAGCCGGAGTGCAGATCCTCGATGAGGTACGAGCCCAGATAGGAGACGACTGGAGGCAACTCCACGTAACATCCCCGGCACACCTCGATGGAGGACCACCACCAAGGCAGGGGAACGTATCGCCCGAACTGACAGATTGGACTAATCCGGTTTATCTCCGTATTCTGATAAGGGACAAGGAACCCACAGCGGGATCTGCCCCGACGCTCCTCGCGGATGAAGTTCTGTACCCACCGATATCGGAACTCACGACGAAGGTGACGGAACTAGGCACGAATGATCGGACGAACCCAGTAGATCGCTTCTTGACGCGCGCTCGCGGTTGACGCCGCCATGATTAAGTTTCCAACGCCGCAAGGCGGTCACAATAGCCGATCTCACCCTGCGTCCACTACATCCGTAGTCGAAGCCGAATTCGTCGGGGATGGGGTATTGGAAGTTCGCCCGGCTGATCCGTGAGTAGCCGATGCGTACGAATATACAATGCGCCTTTTCCGCCGACTCGCGCCTTCGCCGCAGAATCGCGTGAATGGGAACCGCCACACGGCGTCGCAAATCCCACGAAGTGGTGATCAAAGCCAGCAGCTCGCCCGGCAGACGCGCATTGCCATCGGCATACGCGGCCACGATTTCTTCGTCGAAGACCGCTGTCGGATGGAACCACAAAGCTCTCCGGGGAATCGCCGCATTTTGACGCGGGTTTAACCCGACGAGTTCGTCGTAACTGGGCCAGGTGTCCTCCGCAGGAGTGATGTGGATTGAAGCTTCAACAGGACCCCGGGATCGGCTCGGTGCGGTTGACGAAACACTCCCCCGCGGAAGGGGAGCCGAGTGGAAACCGGAGAAGTAACCCCGGCGGGGATTGTTACCACCGTTCATCAGAAGTACTGGTCGCTGAGGTATCGGGATTTGGTTTCTGGAAGCTGGCGTACGATGCAGAAGAGCGTTTGAAGTTCGAGGAGTGGCTACCGCGTTGGTGCGTTTGTCGTTCGGTTGTGCAGCTCTGCCTTCGACAGTCGAGTGGTCGCTGGACGCGTTACGCGGCTTGCTATGATGCCGGTTGGACCGTTGCCTCCCCGCCATGTCGATGGCGTGTTGTTCCTCACCTAAGGAGGGGGATATGAAGGACAATGCCCTTCAAGGGGGTTTCTTCGCAGGACTTAGAGGTTTCGCTTGCTTGAGGAATATATTGGGCTATGACAATCTATACCGCTATTGCGTGCTGACGGCCGGTTAAAACCGGCAGTGCACCCTGGTGGAACACGTGGACTGCACGGATGCCAACGCTCGAGTGCGAGGCGTGCCACACGTGGCCCGGATTGTACCTAATGGTTAGTATTATTTAGTAATTTTTAGTATTTATTAAGCTACGCTATCTCTATTTAGTGTCTACTTTTCGGGCGCGCGCCCACTGTCAGGGGCCGCGCGCCACACTACTTAGGAGGTTGAGCACTGCTGCCCAGTAAACACCCTCTTAGGAGACCAAGGAGGGAGTCTTGGCTCTGAACTTTTCGCCTTCGGCGCGTCTTCACCGCATACTGCGTGAGCGCCCGTTGCACGTTAGTTCATCCACCCTTATGTCGACTAGAGTGCTACCACCACCGTGGGTTCATATTTAATCGCCGACACTTGTCGTAGTCTCGCCCCTGTATAGGGTTTCGCTCACGTTTTCCTCTTGTTCTCCTTTTCGGCTCTCGTGAGTGGCCGCCTCACTCACCCCGCTCGCCCCCCTCATACGAGTGTTTCCTCGCTCCTTTTCCGACAATCGCCGTGATACCGCTCCGTCTAGGATTGGTCCCACCCTGGACTGTGCCGTGCTCACCTAAACACTCTAGATATATCCCGCCAGACTGGCCTCGGTCTTACACCCGACATCGTCGTGCCTTTCCAGAGTGGCTCTGTTTCTGTGCTCCGCTGGGACGCGTCTCCTCCGCCTGAGGCGTGTCTCTCAAGAGAGGAAGATCCCGAACATCTTCGTGGTGTCTCCGCTCCAAGGGTTGTCCTACAAGGCCCACCATGCTTTCCCCCTGCATATTAGCACCTCGAATGAGCCCACTCTACGGCAGGATTTATCCTCTTCTGAAGCTGATCATTGGCTCTCAGCTATTCGTACAGAATTTGAAACTATCCGCAAACTTGGAACTTATGTTGACGCAGAGCCTATCTTTGGCCCATCGTCTGCCCTCAGGGATCATCTTTCGGCTCGAACGGGACCACAATGGCCAACCCCTTCGCTTCAAAGCTAGGTTAGTCGCACGCGAGAATTTTCAAGTCAATGATGATCGAGATAGTCTTTACGCACCCATACTAAACTTCGAAATCTTTCGAATTATGATAGTGATTGCCACTGCCAACAACTGGGACAGGCAATATATTGATATCAAAGGAGCTTTCCTCCATGCGACCATGCCTCCTGAGAGCCCTGTTTGGATAAAGGTACCCAACATCCCCAGCGTTCATGACGCTGATGGTCGTACTATGAAACTGGTAAAGTCTTTCTATGGCATCCGTGAAGCTCCTAGGCTTTGGTACGAAATCCTCTCTAATTTCCTCTACTTTATCGGCTTCTCCAAATTCAAATCCACTCCGTGTGTATTTTCGTACACTACTAAGTCTGGTACGGTTTTTGTATTGGCCTAAGTCGACGATCTCAGTATCTTTGAACCATCCTCTTTAACCGCTTGGGTGAAAACCAAACTGTCCAATCACTATGACGTGTCTGATCTTGGCAGGACAGACCTATATCTTGAAGTTTCTATCGAGGAACGAGAAGACTGCGTCTTTCTGAATCAGGAACCTCTTATCAACAATATCATTCAACTCTCGCGATTTCAATATGCCACTCCACTCTCAACACCCTTACCGCGTGATCACTGCCTCTATGACCCAGTGCTTCCCACTGTCGATCATGATGACAATATGGAAAGTATTCCCTTCAAGAAAGTGCTAGGAAGTCTTTTATTCCTTTTTACTAGGACCCGACCGGACTTAGCGACTGCGGTGTCCATGCTGGGCAAATTTTTTATCTCTTCTTCACTTGCTCATTGGAATTGCATGAAAAAGGTCATACGGTACCTTTTAAGGACTAATAGGTTTGGTCTTTTTAGCACACCATTCCACAAGATTATTCTTGCGATTATCTTTTTTAAAAAAAGTTTTCCTCATATTTGTGTACTTGAACAAATTCTGACGGTTACCTTCACGCCATATATTAGATCTTAATAGACGCAAATTTAGATTTTTGACAATTTTTCCGCAAGACGAAGTGGTACGGCATAGTTCTCTCTTAATTACACGCTTATTGGCCGGGGATAGTGATGAAGGGCGGCCGATTGAACGCTTTGTTCCGAATGTAGCCTGGTGTTTTTATGAAGTTGTTTGTTTTTGGGCCGCGCTTGAGTTTTCGGGCTATATCTGCTGGAAGCATATCCTTACCTACTAATTCCATGATTTGAAGCTGTTCAGAACGTGTCAGAGGCGCGCCACGAGCCATAATTGTGCTAATGATTGTAAAAAGGATATACTTTTGAAACAGTGTTATTGACTTACTGGTTTTTATTTGCTGTGAAATGTGCTACGACCTGTAGCATGCGTACCTCGTCTTGAGTCGTGGTATGAATAAACTGTTCGACAGACCAGGATCTCATCAATGGCCTCACCGGAACATGTCGAGTGAATACCTAAAGAGGGGTACGGAATTCAAACGGTTCTCATCTAGATCGTGGTCCAAGGCGTTGTAATGGGGAATGCTTTAGCACACTTTGCACGCTTTCTGCCACACGTGGCAAATCTTTTGCGCTCATTTTCCACTCCGAAAGTATGGCTTTTCAAGCTCTCAAAACTTTACGACATACTCTCTCCATTGATCCGTTACTCCACGGACAGTGAGAAGTGGTGAAGTAGTGGGAATTGTGTAATTATTCGGACAACAAGTGTAGTAACTGGTTGTTAAAATGTGCACCTTGATCCGTTACTAACCAATCCCAGCCTCCAAAAGAAGAGATCCACATGTTCAGTGCTTCTGCTACTGCTGTACTGTCTGCTTTGAAACATGGCCAAAGCCAGAAGTACGAAAATAAATCATCCCTCATAATCAGTATGTACTGCTGAGTCGTTTTGATGTCGCCTATGTATAGATAATCAGAATGTAGAACTTCGTTTGGTCTTGTTGCATGAAGGGCACTTCTCAATGGTCATGGTATGCGGGAGCCACTTCGGGAATCGAGACAGTGTATACAACTCTTGAAAAAGCTTAAAACATCCAGCTTCTGTGTCTTCTACTACACATTCTCCTTCAATATGCTCATGTTGGCGTCTGTGCCTTGATTTCCACCCATTCTACAATGGGCTATGACCATAAATTTAATCAAGAGCTACTTGTCCGTTTCGGGAAGCAGGAATGGTCTTCTTACCATGCAATTCCTGGTTTCGGCATCCCACTGTTGAGATCTGCAGTGTTTTGCGGTCAAACCTGCCTTCCTTTGTGCAGCACGAACGCTGTCAATAGTAGGCCAGCTGAAATCCGATGAGTCCGGTACAATCTGTTTTGTCCTGGTGACCAAACTGTGTATATATCCCATGTCTTATTCGCGCACTCTATATGACTTTGTCTTTGTCCACTTGGTCAACATATCAGCAAATACATTTTGTTCACCAGCGACTTGTTTGATAGTGTACGTAAACTGGGCAAAAAATAAAGCTCATGTTTAGACTTTCGTAACCATGTGTTGTCCAAGGTTAGGCTCAAATGCTTCCGGGTTGAAAGCAAACAACAAGTTTCTGTGGTCGGTAAAGACGTGTACAGGCTGTTCTTCAAGAAAGAAGTAGTCTAGCTTGCGGAAAACCTGGTATATGGCATACCCTTCTTTTTCCGGTGTGCTCCATCTCTGCTGTGAAGGAGAGAACTCTTTTCCAACAAATTTCAATGGTTCTTGCGTCTGTTCGCTCAGCGGCTTTTTACGTTCCACAGAAGGTATTTATGTCACAAACCCCGACCAATACAGTTCGGAAGCATCACTCATGACCCAGATTGCATGATATGACTTTGGGTAAGACGTAGACGGCATCAAGCAATCATTGTTGTAAGAGTTTGAAAGTATCTTGATTTTCTTTCTTCCACCCGAGACTGCTCAACCAAATGCGTTGCACCGACTTCTTGGTCCTCATGGATGAGCGTTTGTATGCTTCTTCAAGTACCTCTGTCAGCGTATACAGTAGCTTCGTAGAGTCTGGAATACATTGCGACATGCATCGCACACAGTGTACGAACTCGAAGAGCCCGGCTGCGTTCTGTGAAGTATCAATGCCTTTCAATGCTTCAACTTGTGTAGGATCCAGATACTATCCAGACGCGTTGATTAGGCAACTACACCACTTGACTTCTTTCCGAAAGAATGAACTCTTCTTTTTCGAAGTGAACAAACCGTTCTCCAAGCAGATCTGAAAGAATTTTTCAGGGATATTGAGGAGGGTTCTCTCATCTGTTTATTATGAAATCGTCTACTCAGAGCTTGAGGTTCTCTTGCAGTTCTGCAAAATTTCTCTGTACGCAGCGTTGGAAGTGAGGAACGGCGTTAGTCAGTCCCATGAGTACACGACGGGAAGAGTATATGCCTGTAGGGGTAATCACGCCGAATTTGTCGTACGAATCGGGATGCAAAGCAACCTGCCAATACCCCGAGACGGGATCAATGGCAGCGAAGACCTGACTGTGTACAAAATCATGAATTTCGGAATCTACATGCAGCATAGCCACACTATCTTTTCTGTTGCAGAGTTAATGGGGCGAAGATCAACAGTCATTCTGATCGTTGCTTTTGAGCTTGGTTTTGCGGCGACAATTGGAGCTGCAAGCCATCTTGCTTTGGGATAGGGCATCATGAGATCTATATCCACGAGTTTCTCCAATAATGTATCTAAGAATACCCGTTGTGCCGTCGGATATCTGCGCGCTTTCCATTTCACCTTGAAGGTTTCCGTTCTTTTTAGGTATCTATCCGTAACGGAGGAAAGCTGGCTGGGTGCGACTTACCCAGGCTTAATCGAAAAACTGTTTGTGCTTCTGGAAACAGTCTTCAAGGCGTTGCTGGCCGCCTTCTGAGAGCCCATTTGTCTTTCCATTCTTGAGCGACTTGTATATTGCACTCCTGACATCTTTTTCGGAGTCCTCACTCAAATCCAGATAGATTTTTTCATCCTCATAGTCATCCAAGTCGTTGTTTATACCGTGCCTGACGCCAGAAGTAGACACCATAGATATTTTGTTGACGTCTCTGTCGTGCTTCATTTCGACCCTTGAAGAGGCTTACAGTATCGAAATATCTACATCATCTCCGAGACAGGAAATTTCAGTGGCTAAGAGAACACGTTTGTTCAAACCGAGGGCATTCATCAACTGTATGCCTATGAAGATGCCTGATGTGCTCTCATTTGCGATCAACCAGTCAACACAACGCAGAATCATGTTCTTACCATGTCGTATCTCTAACACGACATCCGCTTCAATCTTGAGATAACAAGTTATTTGAGGAGCTGCCCTGTTGAAAACACCAAAAAATCTTGACGTGCTAACTTGTGGACAGCACGTACGCCATCTTGCTCCCTGATCTTCTAATAGAGTTCTTTAGGTATGATATTAGCTGATGTTTCTTGGGTTGCAGTGACCTCTGACTCCAGCTCTCCGTCTCAAAATAATATATCAAAGACTGTAAACGAACGCTGTTCGTCAGAAGAATGTTCAATGTCACCAATCTTCTTTATCGAATTGGCATTTTTCTTCTTCTTCTTCTTTTTTTCTATGTACGCCTTAAGAAAGGCTTCAATTTCTTCAGGTGTAGAGTTTGGACACTTTCTAATGTAGAGTCGCTTACCCTCACAGTTAGCCGTATTGAAACAAAAAAGCACTTCTCTCCGCGGTTTCACATTACGCTCTGCATCATCATCCTCCTTTCTACTTTTATTGGATGGAGATGACTGAACATTAATTGAAATGATAGAATCGTTCATAATATCGTTATTGTTGCGATGGACGTACTCATATTTGTCGGCCTCTTCAGGTAGGCGTAGAACATGTGCACCGAAATACTTCTTGTGCAAACCGGCATGTTATTTAACCCGAAATATGCCCTCCGTATGCTCTTGCAAGCGACGGGGTTTCATTAGCTCTCGAATATGCTTAATAGCAACTTCAGGATTTTTGGTGATGGCCTCAGTGTATCCGTGGTCTCTCAACGCATCGCGATAGTTCACAAACAGGTTGTATACACGACCTTCTGCCTTGTCAATGCCCATGTTCATCTTAACATCCTTGATTATTTTTTCCAAGTGATCGACACTAATTATTTTCTGAGAAATCTTGGATCTCTCTTGCTTCCATAACTGTCTCTGCTACACTCATTTTCCAAGACAAAGAAGAATTGTTGAGACTGTCCTTATTCTTCTCGGCAATTTGTTCTTCGTAGCGCTTCTGTTTGTGCATAAGTTGGGAAACGGATGCGACATCGCTTTGCTCTAGCTGTAGGGCTTCGATACAAACAACTTTAATTTGTTCGAAATGCATTTCCGACTCAATGTCATCTTCCTTTTGCGTCATAGCGTAGCATCAAGAGCTACAAACCCGTTCTGCAAAATTTATAACTGTGCAGATTTGGGGAACTAAACGCGACGCAGTCGCCCGCAAACAAAAAACAAAGGCCAATGGATCGATCAGCGGCCATTTTCGCGTCCCCCTCTCGCCCTTGACATTTATACATTTTGTCTGATTCTTGTGGCACGCCACGGCTCCGAAGGATAGTACACCGGAACGTTCAGTTGAATGGATGTGTCGAAGGGAATTGCGAACGTCGGAGACCGCAATGAGTACGAGCGAAAGCGCAGAGGCTGCGGCAATCAAAGGCCGTGCCTGCGGTAGGCGGAAGGCAACACCCTCAGCGGTGTGAGGGTTCAAGTGCGCGTGAGCAGGCCAGGAGATGGTTTGGTAATGTGCCGACTGCCTTCGTTCAAGGCTGCCGAATGTATAAGGCGGGAGATGGTATTTATTGTAAAAGGAAGGAGCAAACTGTAGGCGGCGTCTCATCGGCGAAGGTCCGATAAATCGGAGCCAGCGCATCGCCGGCGTATCGGTTGCGAGCGCATCGGGCGCTGCCGCATCGGGATACCGATTAGCGTGTCGGTCAGCAATGTAGGGCTGATAGTGATCGTGCGTAGGGGTCAAGCAGGCGCTAGCGTGCAACAGTGCCCCCATGAGCGCAACGGCTTTGTTTAGCTGTAGTGCTCAGGCAGATATGCCTAGCTGGCGCATGGTTGAAGCTGCAAGCTTCTTTTTCTTGCAAGTTCCAAGAAAAGCGCGCACCATCTCAGGAATATCAGTGTGTAGAACGGAGGCGAGCTGCAATGTCCAGTCACGCTCGTCAGGAAGTCCATCCCACACGACTCGAAGCCAAATACCATGTTTGTCTTTGCCGATGTCTACGATTTTGTCTATTACTTCGTATCGAGATTCGGTTTTATCGGCAAGTTCGATCATTTCTTGAGGAACCTGTGTTCCGTGCAATGCGTCTTTGTACGGGATTAAACGGGTTGCGTGGGCTTTTTCAATTCTTCCGTTTGAAAGGGGACTGATTGAATAGACCAGTGGACTGTGAACAGTGGTGATGCGGCATGGACCGTGCCACTTGAAGGGCATTTTGTGTCCTCGGTCGGTTGCATGGCGCACGAGAACAAAATCTCCGACTGAAAACGATGGGGAAATGATATTTGTTGCGGCGTTGTGCCTGGCAATGGCGTGCTCGCAACTCTTAAAGTTTCGGTTTGAGACCTCTTTGTGCATCTGGTTGAGAGAGGATTGGAGCTCTTCGATCTTGAGAAGTTGTATGGCACGAGCTTGCGTAACAGTCTTGGCGTTGAGGTGATCTAAAGGGGGCGGCAGGACGCGAAGAATTTGGCGCTTTGGTCGAATTCCAGTCATGACTTCAAGAGTGCTTCGTACGATTCCATTTGAATTGCGGCCGAGACGCTCCAATCCAGTTTCGTTCAGCGCTGTGGCGATAGCAGGTAGAACGGATGGCCAGTCTTGGGGTCGTAGCTTCAGTTCTGCCAATATTGCTCTCATGGAAGAAAGAACAAAGCGCATAACGGACTCTACGGTTCCATTGATCCAGGGCGAGTATGCGAGGGTTAGGTTGTGGCCGATCCCATGGGTAGAGGAGAGATGATCCAGTACCTGATTCTTGAAATGCGATCCCTGATCGGAAACCCATACATCAGGTGCTGTGAAATCCGTGTCCAACGAGCAAGGACCAAGGCTGCATGTTTGGAATCGGCTGTTGGGGAAGGATTGAGCCATACATAGCCACTGAGATCATCTTTGACGACCAGGGCGTACTTGTGATCGTTGTCGCTTTGCCCAAGAAAAACATAGTCAAAATGTATAATTTCGTTTGCCTTGGTAGCATGTAGCGTCTTGGATAGCGGACAAGGTACTTTGTTGCCACTTTTGGATAAAACGCAGAGTAAACAGTTCCTTGGGTGAAATTGGACACCTTGCGAATCGATGATTCGACCACACCAAGCGACTTCGGAAAGAAAGAAATCAGACTTTGGTAAGGAAACAACGAGACGGCGCTTGCGGCAGATCTCAAAAAAACGCCGCAAGATGCAGAGAAGTTTGGCTTCGTTCGGTGCAAAAAGCATAAAATCGTCGAGCCAGGCCTTAAGGTTGGTTCGAAGCTCATTGAAACATTGCTCAACCTTTTCCTGAAAGTTGGCTGCTGAATTGCAACCGCCTTGTGTGGTCCGAGTTGGCATGACGACGCCTTCTGGGGTCGAGAAAGCGAATAATAGCTGACTCTCCGGGTGTAAAGGCGCTTGCCAGTAGCCACTACAGAAATCAATAGCAGCAAAGACAGCAGCGCCACGCGTGTCGGCGAGTTCGGCTTCGATGTTCGGCATAGGCCAGAAAGTCGGTCTGGTTACCGCGTTGATGGAGCGATAGTCAACGGTGAGGCGATAGAGAGCCGGCGGTTTCTTGGGGACGACGAGAGGTGCCGAAACCCATCAGGGCGACGACGCCTTCTTGACAAAACCGAGTCGGAGGAGTTCGCGAACATAGCGTGTCAAAAATTCACGCTTAGGTTTCGCATAACGCCGCTGTTTGGCACGGTGAGGGACGACATTTGGTTTGAGCGTGATTTTGAGAGGTTCTATGTCAGCGGGTTTGCCTGCGTCCAACCTCATTCTAATGATGTCACTGTATTCGCGAAGCAACATGTCGAGTTTGTGACAGCCGTTTTCTGACATTCCGTGTTTTTTGGCTTCCTCCAGCTTTGAGAGTATCACGCTTTCCTTTTCTGCTGGGTTTTCGGGGCCAAGATCCAACCAACCGTCGTCAGCATTCAGATCGGCGTCTTCTACACCGCCGTCGGCGTGGTAAACCCCATCGAGGATGCGACCAATCCGGCTGGTTCCAAAGTCACATTTGTTTCCAATAATAGAGGAAATGTCTACAGAGCCGCCAAACCGATCGGCTGCGGCTTGCATTACTTTTTGGCAATCGAACCCTAGTGCCTCCAAAAGTGCGCGGCTTAGCAAAGGTTTGTGGACAATTTGAGGGGAGCAAGCCATCGGAGGTTTCGCAGAACAAGAGCGGATCCGTGTCGGATGTGTAGCTCGGTGTCAATAGTAGCTGCGTGAGTACATTCGATTATGGTAGGTGAACCGTCCGGATTCTTTGCAGCCATTTCGAATTTGCGGGGAGGGACGAGCTTGACTACAGAAGCATCGACGCCAGCCTTCCGTGCCCTTTCCAGGGTAGAGGTATCCATTAGGGTTGTAGCCGAACCGATGTCGGCGCAGACGGTGGTGCGGAACTTTTCGTCGAGCGTGGCCGTGAAGAGAACGGTGGAGTCTTTGGCTTGACAAAGGGGATTGGTTGTGCGCTTGACTCCTTCTTTCTTCACACTACGTAGCTCTTCGAAAAGTTTGTCCTTTTCCTCTTTCGGACAATCGCGACAGTCTTTAAGAAAATGGCGCTGCCCTTTTTCTTTGTGGGGTGGATAGGGACAGATTGGTTTCTGATTCGACGACTTCGATTTCGTGATAGAAACTTGAGAATCTTTCTGCTGCTTTCTCTGTGGCCCAGATTCGGAGCCCTTACTAACAGCGTAGGCTTGACAATTTATCGCTTCTTGTGTAAGAATCTTGATAAATGCCCTAACGGAGCTCTCCAAAGACTCGTCATACTCAAGTCGTTTACGCATCTCCTTTCTGAGCGCTTCAGGCTGAAGGCGGGCACAGAGGAGGCGAACGGATTTCTTGGGGTTTTGATCCGGAAAAGTGCCACATCCTACCGGCTCGAGACGTTCTAGAAAATCTGCGCAGTATGTGGTTATCCTTGCTTCAGGATCAAAAATCTTCGTCGGCATCGAAAATCCGTTCAGCGCAGATTCGATGATTGTTGGATCGAAAGCGTCGGATTCTGTTCGTTTGACCAATGACTCTACGAATGTTTTGATGACGTCATCTGTCAGGTCTTTGAACGACTGGGCGTTTGGTGCCAACTTCTCAAACTTTCCCATATAGTGGAGAGATTTGAGCAACGAACGGTCGACGCTGGCCTTATACGGAAGAACTTCGAGCGAGGGCACCTGAGACTGCTTTGCAGTGACTTCCAACTCGTACCGCTCGCGCTCTTTGAGAAATCTGGCGACTTCAACGGGATCGACCGAGCGCAAAATCGGTGCTGAGATTGACGCAAACATGGTGACAGCTCTAGACGGTGACGAAGATGCGAATTGGGCGTCGTTGGCCATTTCGTGATGTTTTTTGGCTCGACGCTTCGTGGTTTGGAGGGGTGAGCGTAACGGCGAACTGGAACGTGCCTTGGCGCGCGTGTTCATCCACGGAATGAGCAGTTAGAAATTTCTGTGGCACGCCACGGCTCCGAAGGATAGTACACCGGAACGTTCAGTTGAATGGATGTGTCGAAGGGAATTGCGGACGTCGGAGACCGCAATGAGTACGAGCGAAAGCGCAGAGGCTGCGGCAATCAAAGGCCGTGCCTGCAGTAGGCGGAAGGCAACACCCTCAGCGGTGTGAGGGTTCAAGTGCGCGTGAGCAGGCCAAGAGATGGTTTGGTAATGTGCCGACTGCCTTCGTTCAAGGCTGCCGAATGTATAAGGCGGGAGATGGTATTTATTGTAAAAAGGAAGGAGCAAACTGTAGGCGGCGTCTTATCGGCGAAGGTCCAATAAATCGGAGCCAGCGCATCGCCGGCGTATCTGTTGCGAGCGCATCGGGCGCTGCCGCATCAAGATACCGATTTGCGTGTCGGTCAGCAATCTAGGGCTGACCATGATCGTGCATGGGGGTCAAGCAGGCGCTAGCGTGCAACATTCTCAAGCTTTCAATTAAAACCGACAATGTCATCACGGCTCATGAACGTTTCAGACTGCTAGCTCAAATGCAGATATCTGTAAGTTAAAAACTAGCAACCATGTTAAACGACATCGAACTAACAAATGCCCGAACACTGTTAGATTTCCTCCAATATTCAATATAAACCAAGAATCCGTTCGATCACTTTCTTTCAATGCGAAGCGATTCTTTTGAAACATCTCAAAAATAACAATCGAGGAATCCAACAGTACGTATATCTGATAATCAAGTTAAAAACTTTCTCGAACAATTGAACAGGCGCAATATACAATATAATAATGTTATACTCCATCAGAATCGTATAAATTTCTTGAAAGCCTTGTTTGCACTCGATATAGCTCAGCAGAGCAGACAGACGAAACAAAAAACACGACCAGAGATATGCATTAGACTGCCGAGTGTTGTTCTATGTCGTCAACAGATGTCTCATCTAAATCTATTTAATTCGGATCCATGGTGCTTTTGGTAATCAAGATCCTACTTAGTCTAGTTTTCGATTTTTTGGAAAAACAATTGCAGAGTTTTGAGAGGTCTTTCAAACTAAGCAACGTTTTGATGCATTTTTATTTGTCTCTTTTGCACGTGGGCAGCTTGGGACCGTTGTAAGCACAATTAAGTCACTTAAACCATTGAAAAACTTAGCGTCACTGGATGTGCATTATTCTTCATAAATATAAGTGTTCACAGGTAAACATACAGACGTAATAAAGAAAGTTTCATACATATCATGTATGAATCTCGGTGCTCGTGACATTGACAGGTTTCGATCAACTCCTAGATTTCGGCCGACAAGAAGAACCTTCCGCAAAAAATTAACAGTTTCTGCAACCCATTAAGTTTAATGATGTTCGTGCACCTAATGCAAGGCGAAGACAAAGCACGATACACTTATTACTACGTGTTCACTTCGTTCTGGGCTGTGTCTGACACAGAAACAAAACAAATAAATTGCACTGGTGCCGGCGGTAGGGATACCCACCCGGCAGACAAAACTTGCACGAGGGAGGATCCAGTCTCTCGATTCTAACATTGTAGCATTCGCCTGAGTCAACGTATCACTTAGACGCACTTCTTCGGCTTTTGTTTCGGCACTTTCTTAGTTTTTGCTTTGGTGCTTCCTCGGCTCTCGCCTGCGCGATTCCCCGGCTTTTTTTCCACGCTTTCTTGACTCTCGCCTCTCCGCTTCATTTACAATAGCCTCTGCTCTTTATCTGCTCTTGCATCTACACTTCTTCCGTCTTTCTGTTTGCGCTTTATCTTCCTTCGTCTGTGTGCTTTCTCAGATTTTGCCTCCGCGCTCCTTTGGCTCTCTCCTTCGCGCTTATTCCTCTTGCGCTTCGTTGGCATTGGACTCTTGTCTTTTGTGGCTTCATCTTGCGCGACCGAATTTTAGCGGGCTTGCATTCATCTCCCTCGCAAGGAATTAATTCAATGAAGGAAGTATTCATCCCTGTTCTCTTAGAGGTCTAAAAACTTCTTTTGTTCCGAGGTAGAGGATTAACTCCCTGAATCTCCTCGGGAGCTACGAAGATATATGAATAAGGGGTGGTGGAAAGTTGCACCTGCCTCTGTCTAAGGCCTGTGATACAAGGCTGCTGAGAGATGTTTACGTAGCTCATGTAACACCACCCGGGTACCCTCAGATTTCAAACGGTACCTGAGGCAGCTTGGAAATTTATAGAGGTTATTGACTTTCATGCTGAGAAACGGGTCGAAAACAGATTGAGGACTTGGAATAATCCGCATGAAATGCATCAAACTTGATAAATAGCTCTGGTGGGGTTTGATTGGCGGACCCTGGCCGACAGGGTGTGTCATCGATCAGTCTGAGTCACCCACGATCATTGAAGCACGGAAAAGTTAAGGCACTTGGCTGCCTGGAAAAAGTACTGAAGAGAGAGTTGGTCGGGGCCGCCCAGTATTGAGTACTGTACGTCCTTCTAGGAGTTTAGTACACGCCGTTTACAATAGTTGGAATATCCTCCGAAGGTCGGGTCTTCGTCGTGCGTGTTAATCTGCTTATTTGCGGTGAACTGTACAGGTGAACACTGCAATTACCGTGGATGGGAATATAGTGTGGTGTGAATTAGCAGCGATTAAGGCTGATTCTTGTAAGCCCCCGGGGCATGGGGTATCATACAGGCGACACGTTAACGGGCTGACTTCTGCTGGGCTCATTTAGATTATTACTTTATTATAATTAGTGTAATAGATTAGCATTACAGTGCCAGGGAGATCCTAGCGCCTCGCCAGTACTATTTACTTGGCTCGAGTGATGTTTCTCCCTTTGAGTAAGGTAGGCACCGTTAGAATACTAAATTACCCCCTTTAGTACATTTGTTCTACCATTTGGTCTTCAAGCCATCGTTTCCGTAGCTCCAATCTGTAGGACTACGCAGTAAACGCCAGCCCATTGCTCCAAGTACTCTGAGAGTGCCGCCGTCAAGGATTCGAACCTTAAGACCCGCTCTACCACGCTACCACCGGTTGAGACCCGTACGCTGACCCACCAGTCATTGCGTTACATTTCGGTCTCTCACTTAGAATCCCTTCGGAATAATTGAACGGACCACAGGGACGAGGAATTATACAGATTCTGACCTTTGGTTTAATTCTCCAACGGACCAGAAGTACAGAAGCAACCGCCATTATGGAAGCAGGAGACAAACCCAACCGACAAGACCATAGGACTTCTACGGCAGGACCAGCTGCCACTGCAACGCGGAAGATGTCACTTGAACCACATGTTGATAATGTTAGCGACCGCAGGAGCACGAGCAGCCAGCCGCAAGGAGTATTGTCTCCCATAGAAGACCCTGAAAGGATTCGACGAGAACCCAGGGTAGCACTGCGTTTACGAGAACTCCTCACCAGAGCCACCTCTAGGCCAGGAACACTACATGTAGGACCCCGTAAGACCGAAGTAATTAGAGAGAATATTGCTGCCAGGCTTTCAGACCTTCTCTGGCCCCGTCTCCGTGAGCTCTGCTCAGCTCACGTGGATTCCATTGTGTACATGCGACTCGCTACGGCGATCGCTGACCATACGGATTACCTCACTACGCAAATTGTCCCCAAGGTCATGGAGTCTGAGCTATTCTTAGACTCCCTCATTCAGGCCGTTCAAGGAGCAGTCACAAGCCAGTCAGGCAACGCAGTCCCTAGGAACACTCCACAAGTCCACCATCCGGCTTCCATATGGCAACCCCCTACCGAACCCCCAGGAGTGGTGGTATTACCCGCCCCTCGCCGGGAACACCATCAGGAAAATCCAATGGAAGGACAATCTAGGAGCAAAACAGAGGCTCCGCGTCTAGAAGAGGGACAGTTTGCCCTACCCAAAGGACAATATGAAATACAGCGACCTCAGGGCTCCATCGGATCTGATAGAGAGATCGATTCATTAGGTCCCTAGTCAGCTGGAAAGTAAAAGAAGAGACCACTCGGACACGAGTGATTCCGAATCGGCCTAGACCGAAACGACCGACTCGGGAATGGATGACGCTGCTGTTCGACGCCTCAAACCACTGACAACAACCAACTAACTTTTCCTTAAGGTGCTAGACTACCGAAACTACCGGCTGGCCGACAGGTCCCCGAAATATTCTGGTTCGGTGGCTCGAAGAGTCGCCAAGTGGGCCAAACGAATGCAATTAACCATCACGGACAAGTTCTTGCCTTCCGATCCCAATACTGTCATCATATTCCTTAGTTTGTTCGGCACGACCTGTGATCAGAACGTTGACCACGAGGGAGCCGCTCTATACCTTCACCAATTCTTCCCTACAAGACAGGCGCGTGAACGAGTGGTTTCGAAGATATCTGGCACAACTGACCTCGTGGATGCTCACGACCTTGAGCTCCTAAGGTCATACCCTCAAATTATTCATTACCTCTTGGAAACTTACGCCACGGATGACGTTATAAGGAATGCCCACCATGAAGTAATATCTTTTAGGCAGGGCTCCAACATGACCGAATCCGCTTTCGCAGACGACCTATGGAAGAGGGCTTACCGATGTGGAAACTTGTTCTCCGAACGACGGCTTAAAATTCACTTCATTACAGGACTACTCCCTGCCATACGGACACATGTCCACAATTACCACACGGAAAACCCACAATACTCCTTCCGAAGGCTTGTTACTTATGCCGAAGGTTATGGCAAAACCTACAGGACTTCCAGGGGAAACGCTGATATATCCAGAGGACACGCAACTCCATTGCGTACACCAAACCAAGCCCATTGGCTTAGCTCCACGGAATCGAACATGTGTGCATCACTCCATTACGCCGATTCGGAAGATGTCCTCGCGGCCAAATTCAGTGCTCCTCCGTCCGGGCCCACATCATATACCTCGCAGGGAACTACAGCGAGCACTGGACCACCCACAACCAAGTATTCTCCCTTTCCGCCCCGCAAGGACGAATTTATTCGCTCCCCAAGGGCCTGCTTCCTCTGCCTTTCAATGACCCAACCTTGTGAATGTACGAGGTATCTGCCTGAGGACGCACGTAAAAACCTCCTAGCCCTAAGGAAAGATAATTACCGGGTGTGAAGATCCGAAGGAATGTATAACAGGGCACAGCAGCGAACCACAGAGACCCCTGGAAGCTCACGCTATGCCACGCCTCCGAACACTTCGATCAAAGCCCCACAGGCCCACGCCATTGTATACCCTACGGAAGACGCCGTGGAAGAATTCTATCCTCAGGAAGAAACGGAAACCACATCGGAAAACTCCTAGAGGGACGAGTCGAGGTAAATCCTTCCTCTTTAAGCCCCTGCCTCAACCAATTGGACGGTAATGAGCCAAAGAGCTCCTCACCTCCCAATACGAACCACCCACAATGGACCACTCAGGATGAACTACAATTGGAACACAGTAACGATCCCGTCTGTATCCTCAGGAGAGATAACTATAAAGTTCGAGTAACCGTAGGACTTCGTTCCGACAACTCTCGAATGACCACAGCTGTATTGGACACAGGCGCGGGTCCCAACTTGGTCCATTCTAAGCTGCTCCCACTGGGGTTGCAAGATTTCGTTCAGGCAAGGAAGGCCGCTAGGATTACCGACGCATCACGTAGACCAATGGAAATTAAAGGGACGGTATCACTTTACCTCCAGGTAGGACAATTCAAAGTCCGCACGTGGTTTCTTGTATGTCTCAACTTGGGCGCTGAGACAATCCTAGGGACTTCTTTTACCGACCGATACATTAAGGCCATTTATCCAGGCCTTAGGAAAGTATGGTTCTACCGTGCACCTTCCATCTCCATAACTGGTTCCGCCCCAGGGCCAGAAGCTAACCGCAAACGAGCGGTTGTCTCCGAAAACACGAAGTCCAATAAGGTTCGCCTATCAACGGCCATAACGATACCTGCGATTACCCAAATCGCTGTACCGGTCTATTCCCAGTCCTCAGGTCTCGTAATGATTCAGAACCATCCCAAAACGGTTCTGAAGCACCTTACCTTGATGGCCAATGGAGTAATGGACATCCAACACATCAGGTCCTTTTTGGTCACAATCATCAACTTCCGAGATAAACCCGTGCGGTCACCTAAAGGTACAGTGATTGGCATCACTCTAACCGCGTCCGTGGCCATTATGGAGGCCCAAATGGATAACCGTTCAACGCGAACTCCCGACGAGGACGTCGACTCTTGGGAGGGGACAGTCGCTATCGGTGCAGAATTCGAATCATATAGGCCCCAGGTACTTTATCTCTTCAAGGATTAACAGGCCATGTGGTCAGGTAGATTGGGCACAACCAGAGCCACTACACACCGCATGGACATTCAGGATGATGCTAGACCACAGTTCCAGCACCCATACCGTACAGGCCTTAAGGGTAGGGAAATTGTCGCCAACTAGATGGCCAAGATACGCAAAGCTCGAGTCTGTAGAATTCTACTATGTCGGGGAATCCGATAGGCTGATTTTTCGCGAAGTCGCGGTTGGAACTCATAAGTGAGTGATGTCATCAAACTTGTGATATGAAACGGCACACCGCGTAGGATGCCAGGAGGCAGGGTACATTAGTGGAACACGTGGTACCACGAGTGGACTGGCTTGCAACGGCGCATGTAGTGGCGATCCACGTGGCAGGTTTTACTACCCTTTGTAGCTAGACGTCCATAAGGGACCATACCCATACAGTGGTTTGGCTAAGTGGCTGACCACTGGGTATTATTTATATATTTATTTGGCCACTCAGCCTGGAACACAGTATATAGTGCACCAGAGGTGAGCGCCGACTCCAAGTAAAGGAGACAACATGGGCATCATGACTATTCTGTTCCTCGCTTAGGATTCCTTAACCGGAGATCCGGACGAGCTATAATAGATAGTCAGCCCCCAACCACTTCACGAGCCGTCCCGCACCTAAGTTCCCTCAACGTTTTACAGTTGCACTGCTCACCCTCGCTGGCGAGTAGTGGCCTTACACCCCACTTCCAGCTCGCTGGTGTTTTAGATCTACCACCCCTTTTACTTCGCCGTAAGCGACCCATCGGCAGTCCGAACGCTGTCGCAGGTGTCTGCTCTCTCCGTTAGAGCGGATACTACAGATTCATAGAGCCAGTGCCTCCAAACCAATCCGAATGGGCAAGTCCCCTTGTCCTCGTGGCGAAGAAAGATGGCTCCGTCAGGTTCCATGTCGACTACAGGAAGCTGAACTCAGTAAGCAAGAGGGACTCATACCCGATACCCAGCATGGACGACTGTCTGGATTCCTTAGGTGAAGCTGTCGTATTTACCACACTGGATGCTAACTCCGGATATTGGCAAATCTCTTTGGCCGAAGACGTGAGAGCGCTGACAACCTTTACCACCCACAAAGGTCTGTTCAGGTTTACTCGCATGCCCTTTGGTTTGAAGAATGCACCAGCCACGTTCCAACGGGTAATGGAAATTTTACTGTCCAGAGTCAAATGGAAGTTCGCCCTGGTCTATTTGGATGACGTTATAATCTTCTCACAGACAGTAAAGGAGCACTTTTGCCACGTGAAGAAGGTGCTAACAATCCTACAGGACGCTGGAGTAACACCGAAGCTCCGCATACGCGCTTTCTTCCAGGCCTCAAAGGACAATCTCGGTCACGTCGTTCTCCCAGGAAATCTAACGGTGGCTACACGGACAACGAATGCGATTCGCCAGGCTAAGCCTCCTATGACCCACACGGAACTACGATCTTTTGTGGGCTTGTGCAACGTTTACCGACGGTTCGTCAAAGGGTTTGCCAAGATCTCGGCAACTCTAAACGCGATGCTGAAGAAGGGGACACCTTCGGAGTTC
Organism: Agarophyton chilense; assembly: GCA_030374765.1. Taxonomy (NCBI): domain Eukaryota; phylum Rhodophyta; class Florideophyceae; order Gracilariales; family Gracilariaceae; genus Agarophyton; species Agarophyton chilense. The sequence goes on from JARGXX010000099.1 coordinate 366,055, forward strand.
GAAGCCTTTACGGACGACCAGTACGAAGCATTTCAGACCCTAAAGGACAAATTGCTGAACCCACCCATATTGGCCTTACCAAAGCCTAATAGGCCTTTCGTCCTGGACACAGATGCCTCTGATGTCGAAGTGAGATGTGCACTGCTACAGGAACAGGAGTCACCGAAGGACTATCGACCTATTGGATACTGGAGCAGAACGCTCACCAGCGCGGAGCGAAAATACAGTTTTACCGAAAAGGAATTTCTATCCATCGTATGGTCTGTATTGACACTCCGTCCGTATCTCGAGGGAAATATGTTTACAATTAGAACAGACCACGATTCACTCCGCTGGTTACTCAATATGACCGATGCATCAAGTCGCCTCGCTCGATGGCGCCTCAGGCTGTCAGAATATGAATACGAGATAACCTATAGGCCAGGCATCAAGCACCAGGCAGCAGATGCCCTGTCTCGAATCATTACCGACGGAACTGATGACACCCCTTTGGACGACCTAAGTCTTATCCCCTTTACAGATGATGAACCACGGAAACGGATGACCTTATGGATAAGGTCCAATCGGATGATGCCGAGGTAAAGGAGAACGAAGTATAACTATTAGACTGGGAGAAATTCCCGCCCAATTCGACACCACCTGAAATTAATGCGTTAGCCCCGACGGAAAAAGAGCTCCTCCCTATAATTATTGAAGAACTCCTACAGGCGCAGGTCCAAGACCAGTACTGCAAGGACACAGCCCAATTGGTAGGAACCCCAGGATGCCTGTTCGACGATGACCGATTTAGACTACTATGTCGCCGCTCACCGCTGGATGGCGCACTCCAACGGGTAATACCAACTTCGCTAAAGGCGCGATTCTTATACATCGCCCATATCACTCGCTTGGCTGGTCACTCTGGAGGCCGACGAATGTACTAGACCCTGAGGAAGTTCTTCTGCTGGCCCCTAATGGCGCAGGACCTATGGCAAACTGCACGGAACGGTACATCGTGCGCACAAATCCGAGGGTCTTGCGCCACCCATGAGGCCAAATTGAAGCTCTTCCCCGCCGCAGGTCCGATGGAATTTGTCGCAATGGATATACTTGGGCCTTTGCCTAAGTCGTCCCATAGGAACCGATTTGTTTTGGTCATAACCGATAGGTTTACCAAACTTACCCGAGCCCTACCCCTAGGGAATACAACAACCACGGATGTCGCTACGGCCTTCTTGTCCCACTGTGTATATCCATATGGATTGCCACTCTACCTCCTTATGGAGAACGGCAGCCAGTTTGTATCCAAAATTTTCCCACAAGTTGGTGCTACCTTAGGTCTCAAACATGTGACGACCACGGCGTACAACCCGCAGACAAATCGCCAAGCCAACCGCTTCAACCGCACCCTTCTGGACCGATTGGCACACTACGTATCGGAGCACCAATTGGACTGGTACGACTAAGTTGAGCCACTGGTTTATGCCTACAACATGCAGGTGCACGCTTCCACGGAGACAACGCCTTTCGACTTGACGCTAACAAGATCGGCGCCGCCGATGGCTGTTGACCTTCAGAAGTCTATCATATCCCAGAACATAACCGAAGGAATGACTCCTACCCACGCGAAGCGCTACTCGCGCTGACGCATCGACCGCATTATCCAATCGGCCAGAGCTGTACTGGCCATATCCCAACGGCACTACGAGGTCATTTTCGACAAAGCCGTTTGGAACACACCGACGTTTTGGAAAAGAGACCTTGTTTACCTGGGTCGGCCACTGAAGGACAGTGAGGAACTCGAGGACACTATGCAGAAGCTCTTACCACGCTCTACGGGACCCTACATAGGTCTAAAGGCCAATTAACACACCATTACGTTACTAATTGAGGGCCTACAGGACACCATATCGATTGATCGGGTGAAACGAGCTCCTAGCTCCCCCAAATCTCCAAAGCCCCAGTCTTCTGGCCCAACGGAATCAATACGACCTCAGCTCGACGCTCAAGTCCTCACAACCCCTAAGGCATTTCCCGCGGACCCGACTACCCCGATGGACCAGATGGTCAATACCAATGAGGATGACCCATCTCTTCCACATGACTCCGATGGATTTGACCCTCTGGACCCCACTCTCCTGCCGGAGAATGAATACCAACCGGAATATGTGATTGAGCCTATCATCTCCGCCGGTTGGAGAGAAGATGGACTATGCGCTATCGCGTCCGTTGGTTCGGCTACCCACCTGAGAAAGACACTTTGCAAGAGCCTGAAAACATTACGGCTAATTTTATCGTCCCCTACTGGCGCAAAATCGGCAGCACGGAGCGTAGCCTTCAGGAGGGGGCAACCATGGGCCCGAATAATCCCAAAACGTCTCTCGAAACGACTCCCGACACGACGGTTCGCCGGAGCATGACGGTTCGTCGTAGCGCCCGCATCAGGGAACCAATCCAGTCCTCAGGCGATACCTGAGGAAGACCTGAGACGCCCTAGCGGTTGGACGACGTTCCGGGGCACGCACGTTTGAGGAACACAAGAAAAACTTTGGAAAAGAACAAGCATAAAATTATTTCACTATTTAGCAGAAAGCTAACAGCCCTCGCCATTTCCTCAAGGTTCGCGAAAGCGTTCCGAACATCAACAGGAATCATTGGAGCGGCACAGGATTAACTTCTTCGTCCTCATTGGAACCTGCAGAAGCGAAACCGGGACTAGGGTCACCCGAGGAGCCTACTGTACCACTAGGACCGGCCTCAGAAAGCCGAGCACGCATATTAGGCAGATATTCACCTGAAGAACTATTGTCACCATCGGAAGCCTCCCGGTCAATCAAATGTAGACCATACTGGGCATCCAAGTCGGCAGTAACCGCCTGGGTCATCATTTGGGCATTCTGCTGCAGGACATTGACCATGGCGATATCCAGATTGTGACCCTGTTGGACAACTGCGGCGTAGCGCTCCGAGCGACGCGCCCAGGAGCAAGCTTCCATCAGAACTTTCGGAATATCCATCGAGGCAGTGGTTCCAACCGTACGGCAGACATGACGAAGATCCGCTGCTGCAGACGTTACCGAAGCAGGAAAGTGTGGCAACGGAGGGGACGGAGCGATGTCGACGTCCCAAGTGGACGTTTGAGCCAGCACATCAACTACAGGACTTTCGGCCTCGATAGTAACCTCGCCGGGAGGGATGTCCACTTTGGCAAAGGGCGGCTCATATGAGTGTTCATCCTGGGGAGCAGCGCCCGGAGGAGATAGAGAAGGGGAAGCGGTCGGCAACACAACCGCGGACTCGACCGGAGGATTAACGCCCTTTACGGGTAGGACGAAGGGATCTTCACCGAAGGATTCTCCATCAAACATACCAGCAAGAACCATCGGCGTGGGTTCCATATCAGACTCGAAGCACAGGGGATCGAAACCAATGGCCTTGGTGTAATAGTCGGGCTCATGACGCCTCGGGTTGTCCGACGGTTGATTCGTCAAAGGCTTGGCGGAATAGGCACGAGCGCCATCCAGACCTTGCGGATGTAGCGGAATCGGCGTGAACGAGTCGGTATCGTGGTCATACCAAAGGAACCCGGGAGTCTTGCACCAATCAACCTGTAGGACATGATCCAAAAGGGCCTCGGCCTCCTCGACGTCAAACTGGGTCCTATAGACGATATTCTGGATGCCCAGGTTCCTTAGAAATCGGATCATGAAGTCCGGGAGCGGAACTAAACGAACTAGAGGACCGGGTATGTTCTCGTCCTACCATACCCTCCAATCCTCCGAACGTACATTACCACGGATTCCGTATTTAGCGGTCTCCAGAAAGGCCATACGGGACATCACGCCGAATTCGACGAAGAGTACCTGCCAGGGAAACCAATACCTTCGGTCATTGTCGTCATCCATGAGTAGGGACGAATGATACGCGACCACGGACGGCGAGGGGACCAAAAGAGGCGACGAGACACGCCAGTACATGGCCCATTGTTTCTAATCCGCACGGCGCAACGAGAGATATGACGGAGAACGCTTGTCGACGCTCATGTCATAAAACTTTATTTGGTACCAGCAGAAGAAGAACAACAGTGATTGACGTAAACGACCATCGGGCTCGTGCATATCGTTCCAATAGATCCTATTGGACATCCAAAACGGGCGGTCATACGGCGGACAAAAGCACCTAAGCGCCAGTAGTTTGTGACCCTCTAAAGGAAAGTGCACATGAGGTAAGATGAAGTCCGTGTATAGGTCAGAAATAAGTTTGTTTACCCTGAACTGCTAGTCGGCTTCTTCCTCGCAGCGGACGTACGGCATGTCCGCTTGGACGAGTGTGCGACATCGTGTCGCCGAACGCGGATCCACAGGAAAATGAAACCATCGGTTATAACACGAGACGCTGCGCGCATTGTTGATGCCCCTCCAGAAGTCGGGTATCTTTGCAAACCTTCGGGCGTCGAGATAAATGTGGCAAAACGTTTGGTATTCTTCCACTGAGGACGGAAGAACGGCATGACGCATTGCCCGCGGGTTTCTTCCGATGGTATGTCATAGCGGTCCCCCGGACGCTCGTAGGCCACCTGGTATCCCGAAAAGCTCTTCGCTGGGTTGTTTGAGGTCATATTACCGCTGCTCCCAGGGTGGTCCACCTGTAATTAGATGGGAGAGCCGGTGGAGGCGACAAAGTCCGAAGGAAGTACGTCGTATCCGGCGGGCTTATAAAGTGATTTTGGCATCGCGCGAAACCAATAGAAAGGTACCACGAGGAAAAGACGAAGTAACAGAGCTGACCCGAACGGACTGACAGGCGTGCACCACGGTGGACGAAGCGCGGAGGGTCGCCAAGGAAAGAATGGAGACGAAGGAAGAAGCAAATAGACCGTATCGGCAACGAGACGCCAGGAATACGCCGGCGATGCAACTATGGCCAGCGCTCATGGCGCGTGACAGTTTCAATCCTTAGGAAAATTAATTGCCTTTCGGGGCCAATGGTCAGCTCGCGCATCCTCGCATCCCCGCAGGCGATGACGACGCGATGTCCCGTCGTGCCCAATGGTACAGGGAGCAACGAAGTGCTCGAGTCCCCTGGGTCAGTCATGAGAGCATCTGGACTTCGCCGTGACGGCCAAGTCCTAAAGAGGGAGATATATAAAGGAGCAACGATTAAGGCTGAGTTCTGTAAGCCGCTGGGGCATGGGGTATCTTACAGGCGATACGTGGACGGGCTGACCTCAGCTGGGCTCATTCAGATTATTACTTTTTTTTAATTAGTGGAATAGATTCACATTACAGTGCCAGGGAGATCACAGCGCCTCGCCATTGTTATTTACTTTGCTCGAGTGACGCTTCTCTCTTAGAGTAAGGTAGGCACCGTTATGATACTAAATAACCCCCTTTGGTATATTACTTCCACCAATTGGTCTTCAAGCCATCGTTTCCGTAGCTCCAACCTGTAGGACTACGCAGTAAACGCCAGCCCATTGCACCAAGTACTCTGGGAGTCCCACCGTCAAGGATTCGAACCTTAGGACCCGCTCTACCACGCCACCACCGGTCGAGATCCGTACGCTGACCCACAAGTCATTGCGTTACATGTGGCAACGATAATTGGAGTGGTCCACACTAGTTTTAGTTAATTTACATATCATATAGACGAACCACAAATTAGTTGGGCCCAAGTGATTTTGTCTGAAAGGTAACCACATTTTAAAACTACCCTGTGGCTAATTTTCTTACAGGTATTCGCGTCGTGCGTTGTCAACCATGTGACGTCCAGAGGGCGGGCAATTAAAAAAGGGCATGGCTGTAGCAAACGGCAAACTCGAAATACAGCCACAGTGACAAGACTTGCAGCTGTCCGCATGCGACTAGCGACATCAGTGACATGCTTGATAGCGGCTTGCAGTGGCTATCTCTTCATCTGCTCTGGGTGGTCTGGGTCCTTTTGCTCCAGTACATGCGCGTTCCGGAAGTTGGCATAGCCTTTAGACGTGCCAATTGTTGAGATCTCTGCCATCGGTTCTTTTGTACCCATCCTCGTCAGTATTGCTGCGCCTTTTCTCCCTCCGTGTTCGTGGATAGACCTATCGGAAACTCAATTTCTTTCCATTTCCCGCCCCCGTTTCCGTCGCTATTTAACTACATACTACAACTTCACTTTCTGTTATGCAGTGTGCTGCATTTACGACTGTCATTTGCGTTTCGTTTGTCGTTTCGCGTTTCGGTTTGTGCTTTGATGAATGTTGCTCTACATATTTCATTTTGGTGTGGTTATCGGTGCGATTGCTCTCTTGGTCTCTGCGTCTGTTGCTACTGCCGCTGGTTCTGTGCTGTTAGTCTGTTTTCGCTCGGTTCTCACTGTAAGTCTGATTAAACGTGCTAGGGGCTATCACTGCCTCTGCTACAGTCCCCACTGATCTTTTAGCATCCCGTTTTTCCGAGAGTGTAGGCTGTTAGTATTGCTCCGTGTCACGTTTTTCTCATTGCCTTTACTGTGCCTCTCGCTGGTGTCTTCTCAATGGTGTCGCCCAAACGTTCAAGTAGTGGGGATCGCTGTCTTACCACATCCTACTGCGTGCAGGGGACTTCGTCGCGTCAAGCGCAGTAGCGTTTCGTAGGTATCCTCCCTGCCTCTGCGGGATTGTGTTTCTGTCACATTCGGTGTCACCTGCTTATCTAGACTGGTTGCCGTCGCTGGACTTCTCGTGACGCATTGCGGGCAACTCCCGTGTTGTGGCAATTCCAAGGTCTTGTTCTTTTTTCTATGGCATTTGCGGCGTTTTTATTGCCTCGTTTTTGGACACAATAGGGCCCGTTATTTGGGCTTTGGCTAGCCTAAATATTCGCACAACCCTCCTTTCGTGCTGTTCAAGTGTTGACGTTGTCGACATCCTCTCTTTTTGCAGCAATCTTGCCTCCTGTCGTTGATACTACTGCATACCTTCGGTCTATTCTCTGCCAGCATTTCGACACCATCCAATGCTCCCTGCATCCACGCAAACACCGTTCTCGATGATCCCTCCGAAAGTACTGAAGGTATCCAATAGTGCCCGTGGTAGTAGCTGGGAATCAATTCGAATCTACAGAGAGACGAAGAAGTGCTTATTCAAATGAAAATAAAATATTCGTCAGGGATCTGCCTTTTGTGGAGCACGAGGTCTGTGAAGCTGGATTTTCTTGCGAACCTCGGATCCAAATGAAGGGACACCCAGACGTTGGTTTAAATCGTGTGGTTGTTGGTAGATGTCGCTCTTTGTGTCTCCCCTACTTTCTGCATTCGCTGCGCATGATCCCCAAACGCAGATAAGTTCCTCCCAGATGGGGGAAGACTTACAATTATCGTTCATGTCTTTACCACCCCCTACCAAACCTCAAGCTAGTGAACATCTTAAAGAAGGCAGAAGATCAACCAAAAAACTGTTGACATTAGCTCAAAAGTGGTCCATAGGCGAATGGATGATAAATTATTCAAACATTAACGGCGAAAAAAACATATGCTCCAGGACAGTCAAGCATTTCCCCCAACTCTTTCGCGGTAGCACGAAAGGCAATCTGCAGCGGGCAAGCAGGTATTGGCATTCACGATCTGGACTGTGTACGGGACAATGTGTAATAAAGAAGACGGCGAATGTTTCGTTTCTTCGCGCAACCCGACAAGAAATAAAGCGGCACTACTGCAAGGCGAAGGTTGTTAGAGGGAGGAGGGTGACACCATAGGTGTTGGGACTGCATGAAAACTTGGTAGAGGAGTTTAATCGGCTGAGAAAAAGTGGGGTTAAGTTTAACGGAGATTTATTACGTCCCGTACCACTACATCTGATTCAATCTAAACTAAAATTTGATCCATATTACTCTACAATGTCGACACAAAAAGCTGCAACTCAATCAAGGAACACAAACGACACGCTGGTTTCGAACTTTCAGGTAACGGAAAGGCATTGTAAGTGTGAGGCGTGTCGGCCCATCTCGTACTCATCGACTGCTTTCTTCAACGCCCCATGGTCGCTCGGGGAGCGAAAAATAACAAAACGAGCCATTTCCGGAATGTATGTGACCGTATTTCCGAGCAAACCGAAACAGGCCTTGTCATAAAACCCAGTGCGCGTGTAGAATGAGTCCCAATGTTCTGAAAAGCCCATCGAACCCATCGATTCAAGCTTAGCATCTACGGCTAAGCGTAACTTCTCCCCTTGAGACGTTTTCACCATGAACACTACCAGAAGCTTCGACTTCACGATGATGTACTTCTCGGTCTCTTCAGTCAAGGTAACCTCACGTGTGCATTTTTTATAGAAGAAGTCGGACGCAGTTTATTCTTGATGTCAGAATAGTTCTAGGGCCTTATATTCGTTATATTTTCTTTGCATGAAGACATTTTTGTACAGGAAAAGGAAATGGCAAAGGATGGTTCACGAATTACTGGAGAAAACAACGCGGGGAACTGCTGACGACGATGACATTGTTACTTTCTCGAACCTTGAATGTAGTACCATACAAGGCTTCTCTCGCACAAGCGTACCCTTTGGTTTACATTTTTTGTTGTCCTCCCTCTCTCCTTTCCCAATTTTGCCGCTCTAAGGAAGGTTGTGATATTTCAGCTTGCGAGAGGCTGCGTCCGCGCCACACATGGACACAGCCCCATGGAAAGGCCTACAACAGAAGCAAGAATCTATGACGTTTATCCGTCCCCTGCTGAGAAGCAACTGGAATCTGCTCCGCACGATGCTTGTGCAAACGATGCGTACTTTCGTGTATTTGAGTACGTTTGATCGAGGGATAGGTTGCAAGAGGGTAGTTATGTATTCCTACACTGTGTAATACTATCGTTAGAACACCTGTCGCAACTGTACCGTTTTCAGAGATTGTACGATGAAATTCTTGGTAGGAAACGGTGGGTGCGTGGAGAGGGTTTGAAAGCAAAGAGACGAATTAAGACTGGTGTAAAGCGTCTTTTCGGTTTGCGTAGAAATGCTTTCAGAAGCTTTCTTTCCCAGTTATTCTTCCTACATACCCGGCAATTGTAGTGCTGTGGAGGTCAGAGAAAGTACAATATACGCTGCGGTGCCTTTGCACGACGGCGCAACTCGTTGGCGGGCAAAAGGGTAATAATTAAAAGAAATTACTGCTCGGCGCATCTCCGAGATACACCAGCTCACTTGCAGCCCACCGTGCACAGCTCTAATGGACACTCCCTTCATTTCCCGATCTGGTACCGCAGTGACCATCCACAACCCTCGTACGTGGTAAAAACTACCCTTCGGCGCCTTTCTTTGCACATACTCGACTTTCGGGTGACGTTTTGTTCCACATACGAATGGCGCTCGATCTCGCAGGCAACCAAAACGATGGGAGCGCAAACGATAGCAAGAGCAAACTATTTTCAATCGAGGAGGTAATGGCTGCTAACTGTTCCGTATTAAACGGGCGCGTATTGGCAGCGGAGCGATTCTATGCCACTTCGAGCGAAAAGAATGGCACAGAATCCATAATTGGAATCGGTATTTCCACGCTACAGTCTTGTGCGTGTAAAAACGTAACGTATAGCGTACGCGGTCAAACGCAGCGATCCAAGTCCAGACCTGTTCCTGCGCTGCCTGCGTTCCAAATTATCAAGCGCAATTTTCGACGAGCGAGAATTATAGTGCGGAGCCCTGTTCTTCAGTAGTGTTTGGATAACCCGGGTTCTCCCTGACTAAGGTGGGACCCGGAGCACGGGGACGAAGCCAAAAGGCTCGCAAATTCTTCGTCGAGAGTAGACACATGATCATTATAAAGCGTTCGAAAGGCCTCTGTCCCTCTTTCGCTATCGCCAATGGCGTTGGAAGGTTAACAAACGAACAAGTTGGGCGTCGCGTGCAAATTGCAATTTCAAACAACGATTTGACTTGCAAATCGATCGGAGTCTGTCAGCGTGTCCTTCACGAAGCTCAAGGAGGTCTCAAAATTGCAAAGGTTCGTGACGGGCAATTCAAGACAAAAATCTTCGATTGGATTGCGATGCGAAAAAAAGAAATATGGATATTTCGAATGCGTGCGGGTAACGACATTGGCCGCTGCGTGATGGTCGATGGCGAACGTAGCGAGATAGTCGACATCGAAGAAAGGAAAGTGATGCGAAATTGCGAAGCAGCACTCAGAGCTTGCGGCGGAGATGATGCTGAAGGACTATATATCGCTGAAGTACGACTACCTCAGAGTTTCTCTTCTACCAAGTAAATTTATTTAAGGTTCCATCTTAGTTGCGTACAATCCATTGCTCTGGACGTACATCCAGTACACCAGTTGAAATGACTTCCCTTAAAGATGCCTGTTGCATCGACTTCGTAAGGCCATCAGCTATATTCTTCGAACTTCTCACGAATCCAATATTAGAGATAGCTCTCCTTTTGAATCCTTCTCTAGCAGCAGCGATGTCAAGCATAGTTCTCTTTTCCGATGTGCGTGAACCTTTGGGTATCAAATTAAGTAGGGAATTTCTATCGGTAAACACAGACACTGGGACTCGTTTCCCTACGATATGGCATATCACATCTGCCAACGTCGCTGTAACATCAAAGAGGTCACTGAAGGCGATGAATTCACCTGCCATTGCTGAGCGCGTTACTCACTTAGATTTGTAGGATCTGAAATGAATAGGAGCTGCTCTTTCGGCATCGTCACCAAGGACACAGATGTGGCCTCATTTCGAAGATAAGTCACGATTGTTGGCGAAAGAGGAGTCCGAAAAGCCAACAATTTGTAAGCAATCAAGCTTCAAAGGAGGTATTAGAAGCTATACGGGGTTTTATTAAGCAGAACGAACAGCTCTGTCCAGTTGCTTGATAATCTTTCCCCTTTCCTCATTAAATAGCTCCTCAGTGACCTGTGATAATTGTGATATTTCGAATTGGAAATCTGGCCAGGTGTTTGAAAGCCAAGATAGTCTCATGCACGTAGGTCGAAAAGCAGGAAGAGATGCGGTTTTTGGAAGTTCTTCAAGCTTCCTCAAAAACTCGTGCTGATTCTGTATTATAGTCCCATCCTTTTCCCGAATGAGCGAAAATCCCGTGAAAGTGCAAGGCAAATACACGTCGTCCGTCATTTCAAACTTTATCTTCGTTTCCTTGCAGTATTACAGGAAGGAAGAGTCACTGCATCCCAAAAGATCATCTACACAACCACCAGATAGTCCATTGAGTATACCGTCCTTCATGTGAGTATAAAGAGCCTGGTCCGATCGAGTGGGTACCATGGTGCCATAAATACCCAGACTCACACAACCCACACAGTGGTTTTCCCACCTGAAGGCATTGAGAAGGATGGAGTTCAATTTCAGGAACGGGATTCCAGATCAATATCTGGCACAGGATAGGTTCTGTTGATTGAAGGTAGGCTTGAATAATATCAGAGGTCCAGATATCAAACTTATACATTGCGGCCAGTGCTAACAAGAGCCTGAATGATGAAGGTTGTAGCGTGGTTGTGGAATGTACCATCATATTCTTCATGCGATCCCGATGTCCGTCGATTACGTATCTATCTTTGTACTTCACTTTCTCATCCTCAGTAGACTTGATTGCGAGCACAAATCTCCCTGGTAGGACGTTTGAATTTGTCAGGATATCTTCTCTCAAGATGAGCTTGAAAGTCTCCCTGCTCAGCAGATTCTTGATCTCCCTTCTCTTGGCACAAATCATCTTATTCGACATGACTCTTGAGTCATTTTTGTCCAAGATTTCCGTCAGATAATCTTTGAAATCTTTCGGGGAAGCAAAAAAACCTTAGGCTCTGTCGAAGATCTGGAAAGAATGAGTGTACCAACGTCTCAGGTGGCCCATTCGCGATGCGTTTGCCGTAGAGGCTGGTGATACCTCTCGCCAATGCCAAGACTTGAGTGCGCTTTTATCCCAGTTCGGTCAACATGAACATTGGAGAGGGCTGCGATGTTAATGAACATAGGACTAAATGCTGTTCCTTGGGCAGTCAGAATTCGGTTCGGTAGTCCAGTGTATAGGGCTGGCCACCACAAGAGTATCTTTTGCCAGATAGTCTTTGTCGATACATCCGAGGGAAAACATGCAGCATAGACGTGTGTACCTTCGTCTATAATTTGCAACACCGGTTTCCCGTACAGATACATGATATCGAGAAGGATTTTCTCATTGTAGCGAACATTCTCAGCACCAATTACAACTCGAAAACGAGTCGGGGCGTTACTAATCCTTTGACAAAGATCACGTCTCTTCGTCAGGTCCTTGAGAATGGACAGTGATTCTGGTATAGCTTCTTCCGGGCGAGCGCGTTTCATCAAGTTGAAGAGCTTTTCGGCAGAGGGGTGAAAGAACTGCTTGTGAAGTTTCATCAGTTGGGACCTCGTGACGTATATTTGGCTCTGTAGAGCTATATCTACAAATACATGCCCTCTTCTGGCTCGACGAGGTGGAATAGACCATTTGTAAAAAAACTGTTCCAGTCCATGGTCGTTTTGAATGCGAGATCGCTTCGTCCACCGATTGGAGACTGTGTAAGCGATCAGAGGTTCTTTGTCAAGAATGTCCATACCCAGGAGTGCAGGTATGTCACCCTTGATGACATCCCATTTTACCAGCATTGGAGGAACATTAGCAGGCGTAGCCAAAGAAGGAATGATATGACCAAGAGAGTCGAAGGTGGTATCAGAAAAGCGGAATCTCGCCTTGACCGGATTTTTCATGAGCCCTAGCATGCGAATAATCTGTTCAGAATACATCCGTTGCACCACAACGCACTTCGGTTCTCTAACACCCACGCCGAACCCATGCAATCGAGAACGTCGATGTTCTTACACAGTGGTTCCCAAGTGAAAATCCAATACATCAACATCCTGAATGACTTCCTTGCGCCTCGGGTGAGTGGTTCGGTGGGAAGCTATCCAACGGGCTGGGCGACGAATATGAGGCTTGTTCCTTCTTCGCCCTACTGAAAATCTTGAGGGCCCGGGTCACTGAGGGGATTGACTTGGCTACTCATTGAACCTGCTAAGTAGTGAGTATACCACTACTTATCAGTTGATACACTGTCAGGGGCATTCTCGGTAGCCTTCACTATCGTTACTTCGTCAAACAGATGGACTTCGTAGTCGCTATTATCGGGCTCATATTCCTTATGAGTGTCCGAGACCTCATCAGGTGTATAAGTCTCTCCCTCCATGCCAAGAATTAGCTCAGAAACGATGTGAACAGCGGATTTACCGTTCTTCAAGCGATGGCGGACTTGGCTACGAATAGAACCAGAATTGCAGCGATGACCGGGCTGCCAAGAGGCACGGCACCTGTGAAATTCGTTCCTTCGTTGGCTTTCTTCAAACGAGCGAAGAGTTGGAAATGTAGCCATTTAATGGCGTGCTTCCTGGTGACGGAAGTCCTTGCGAGGATCATGCTTGCGAACACGCCTCGGGTCTTTTCCTTACTGTTGGAAGAAGGTTTGGCCCTCGACAAGATGAGTTCCGGGAGACCAGTGTGCTTCTTCAATTTCTTCTTCCATCTGTAGGTTTTCGCGAAGAGATGTAATGAAGCCATTAAAGGTATACTTCGACGTCACGATGTTGCTGATCGGCAGCTTTGACCATGACAAAACTAGTAAAGCCTTCTTTTGATAATCAATCTTGTAGGCCTCAGAGCGGAATTGCGGTGGACACTGAAGATAAAGTTTTTCGATGACAGTGACTATCTTTGTCAACCCTTCTGAGGTAGAACTGATCTCCCTCTCAGCGATGAACTTGTCGATTCTCAGAGTGCTCAGCTTGCCGTACTCTTGCAACTGGCGAGCGTTGCTGTTGTACTCGGCTACCATAAGCTTAGCCATATCTTCTAATACCATATCATCACTTGCATTGTTGAAGAAGAAAGTGCGGGATGGCCCATAGAGGAAATTTTCGAAGTAGTCAGCTTTCTATGAAGGAGTAAGACGGTGCTTTCGAGCACAGACGATTTAGTATCGTAGAGTGAGCTCAATGGACTGGTTCAGCTCTCCCTTAAAGAGGCTGTACTTGAAATGTTGGATAACATAGCTCGCCTTGCGAGTATCTTCGGCAATAGATTGAACACGAATGGCTGCAGAAGGCAAACTTCGTCGGTATTGATTTCTAGGAATGAAATCGGAAGGAGTAATCTCAGCTACTCTGTGTAAACCTTGTTTTTGTTTTGTATCATCATCGCCCTGGACCTGGTCTCGATACTGGTGTAGAGAGAGTACAAGCGAATCACTCTCGTCTGTTTCGTTATCACGAAGACTTGTAGCAGATAGGTAATGGCCTCCTTCATTTCGTAGGACGCAAGAAGCAGCTCTGCTACTACGATAGAGCTCTATTTTTTGCTCTCATTGTGTCCATGGACGCATCTGTCAAATTGGTTAACCAGAGATGGGTCAAGATAGGCCGGTTTGTTGTCTCTCTCGAAGACAAAACCAAAAATTTATCAAACACATCATGATTTTTGTCCAGGTCATTAAGTTCAGAGACATCTTGGAGCTGTTGAATCGAGAGCAATGGTGCCTGGAAGAATCCTGGATTAAAGATTACTTCCGGAGATGGTAGGACGCTCTTAAAAACTCCTTCGATCTCATCCTTAGGTGATTGCGAAAATGGTGTCTATGAACCACTCTCATCCATTACGGGATACACGCTAAGCACAAAAAAGGCAAAGTCTCGTAGTGGCTTTCTTGTTTCTGTTTGTGGCTCAATATTTGTCGCCAAGCGCTTCATGCGATCATACCGAGGTCACATTTGGGAGCAGGTAGACAAAACCATAGAGGCTTTATGATATTATTGCAGCAAAGTGCTCAGAATCCATATTGGTGTTAAAACATTTGTTGCAACTGTACTGTTTCCAGAAATTGTACGATCGAATTCTTGGTAAGAAGCGGTGTATGTGCCGAGAGGGTTTGATAGAAAAGAGACGAATTGAGACTGGTGATAAGCGTCTCTGGGTTTCGCGTAAAAAACTTTCATAAGCTTTATTTCCCAGTTATACGTCCTACCTTCATGGCAATTATAGTGCTGTTGAGGTCAGAAAAAGCGTAATATACGCTGCGGTGCCATTGCACGCCGGGGCTACTCGACGGTGGGAAAAACGGAAAGAATTAAAATAAATTACTGCTCGGCGCATCTTCTAAACGCGTGACGGGGGGCAAAGAGGGTGAATCCTCGAGTGAATACGAGTCCGAGTCCGCTCCGGATTCGGACTCTGAGGAAGAGGCTACTACGCGCTCCAGTGAAATGCAGAAAATTCTTTCTTTCATGGAGGGGTTGGAGAAGGCGCAGAAACGCATGACTAAAGACATTAAGGAATTGAAGGAGTCGCGGAAAAACTCAAAGAAGAAGTCAAAGGTGGACGATTTTCTTGTCGACATCAGACAGGCGATGGAAGGAGTTGTTGTCGATTCTGGCAATGACTCTGGTTCAGAGTCCGACGATGGAGACGAGGGGATTTCGAGCCTTGCGAAGAAGGCTTTGAGTTCGAAGCGGCAGAAGGCGAACAAAAAGTTCTGGGTTGCTTTCGCTAGCAAACCGTTTCCTGAACAATATGTTTCGGTTGACAGTCTTGAAGGGGAAAATATGCTCCGCAAAGCCCTGAAGAATTATCCGACGGTCTCTGCGTGGGTTGAAGCTCGTCATTTGACGGGCATTCGGAACCGCCGGGAAGCTGCAACACTAGCTCGGGTTATCGACTGCCTCATCAGCTCTTTGGGCATTATGCGCGCTAAAAATGAGTTGGCGGTGGAGTTGGCAATTTCCAGGTTGGCTGCAGTGACAATGGTTGATAAGACTGGCAACTGGGAAGCGGCCAGAGAACTCGAAGAGGAGCACGACGATTTGATAAGCGAGTCAATGAAGCGAAGGCTTCACAAGTCGGCAAAACTTCGTAAGGAGTTTAAGAAGGATAATTCTGCCTTGCGGAAGCAAGGAGACGGGAACGAAAATTAATATAAAAACAACGACAGCAACAGCAACAACAACAACAACAAATTTTTAATTCGGCGGGCAGGCGGGACGTGCTTCCTATGTCAGGGGCGTCTGATATACAGGACGGGGATACAAAGAAAGCAAGCGCACGACAACGACAAAAGTGGAGACGCAAGAAGAAAATCCAAAGTATACTTGAGGGACTTCGAAGTGGGCTTAATTGCTTGTATGCCGGGCATGTCTACCCCTTTCTGCCGGTACAAGAGAGGAACGATGTCCAAAGCCTGGCGAGCAATATCTTGCAAGGCATCGGGGAGGACTCATACCTCCGAAATTATTTCGTTGCGGAGGAGTCGGTAGGAGAGGTTGATTCTACGTTCGAATACAGTGACCCACACCAATGGGTCTGGCTGAATCCGGACCGAGTATCATTTTCAGAAAATGGTCTGGCAGCCTCGGCTGATATTATGTCATTACTACCAGGGGATATACAGCTACCATATATGACTAGAAAAATTATCCGAGAAGATGAAGACGTGAAAGGAACTAAGAAGCCGTTTTGTGGAGTGAAGGCGAAAGATTACAATGCCCTGACTAGAAAATTGGTGGAAGGGGGGTTAGTAGATTTGAGGGAAAGAAAACCGAAAGTTGTAAATGGTGTTTTTGCGGTTCCTAAAAAAGAGGGAAAACAAAGGCTCATAATCGACGCTCGGAGCGCTAACCTTCAGTTTACCGATCCACCAAAAATCGATCTTCCTAACCCAGGGCATCTGGCGAGATTACACATCCCGGAAGGACGAACGCTTTATGTTGGAAAGTCAGACATGGACAATCAATACCACCGAATGAAATTACCGGGATGGATGAGTACGTATTTTGGTTTGCCACCAATCGAAGTCGGAAGGAAAAAATTATTCCCCGTCATGCTCTCAATGTCCATGGGGTAGTCACACTCTGTCTTTGTGGCTCAGAAAATCCATCTAGAAATCTTAGCTCGCGCTAAGCTCTGCATGGACGACTGGGTAGCGGATTCAATTTCCGTTGGCGAATATAAATTTGAAGCTTACGTGGACGATTATTTTTCGTTTGGAACAAGCAAAGAGATGTCGGAAAGAAATCTGCGGGCCGTGATAAAGGAGTCTGAGCGTAGCTCTTTGCCTTCGCAGGCGACAAAAGTATCATGGCCGGCAGAAGGAGAAAGTACAGAAGTCTTGGGAATTGAAGTCGGGAAAAATGGCGTATTGATGCCAAAACGGGAAAAAATGAGAACGCTGATAACATTTACTGAAAACATGCTGAAAAAGAAGATATGGAAGGTACAAGAAGTACAAAGCATAATTGGAAAATGGGCTTGGTTTATGCTATTGAGGAGGCCACTCTTTTCGGTCTTCGAAATAATATATTCCATTACGTTCTCAACCAAAGAATATGTTGGCGGCAACGTAGTTAGCCGGAAGGAGCTGGAATTAATTTTAAAAATAGCACCGTTGATCGGGATTAATATTTCTACGCCGTTCAACACAACAATCCTTTGTACAGACGCAAGCTTAATTGGTGGAGGAGTAGTTTATACCGAGTGCCGAGATCATTTGAAAATTTGCGAAGGGTCGGATCGGATTGAATGGATTGAAGAACAGGAGTGGAAAATTGCGATACGACATCGTTGGAAGAAAAAACACCCGATACACATTCTAGAGGGCGAAGAAGTCATTCTTGGTCTGCGTTGGCTTCTTCGAAATCGGAACAATTATCGAACACGGATAATTATGTTTATTGATAACCAGTCGCTTCTTGGAGCTTTGCTAAAGGGACGTAGCAGTAATTGAAGCTTTAACCGGATCCGCAGACGCGTTGCCGCGTTGGTACTCGTTGGTGATCTAACAATGGATTATTTTTATGTCCCTGGTGGGAAAAATCCAGCCGATGAACCGTCACGGGCTTTTTGATCTAGCTCGCCGGCGGGTAAAACTGGCAACGTTGCAGGGATACCTTAAGATCCTTGGTTATTACGTGGAGTGGCTGGCGCAACAACCAGTCGCTCGCCGTCGATGTAGGAACGCAGAAGAAGTTGATAAGTTGTTCACGAGGTATTGCATTGATCTTTTTCATAGTAATCAACAATTGAAGGCAGGAGGCGTAGCTCAGGAAAAATCAGCGTTGGAATTTTTTGCTCCCCGAACTCAGCGGGAAGTTGGTATTGGCGAATCAAAGTATACAAGGCTGGACAGCTTCGCGCCCTAACCTTCACTTTGGCGTGTGTCCGGAAATCGTTGTATACGGATTGGCATTGGATCTTTTCAAACACGGGGATCCGGATCTGGGGGTAGGATTACTGCTGCTGTTTGATGGGTTTCTCAGGCTAGGGGATTTATTGCAGCTAAAAGTATTGGACGTCGCCATGCTGCCACTAACCGAAAAGCGACCGCACTATGGGATGCTCAACATTGCGATAGGAAAACGTGGCCGTAATGAATCCGTCACGATAGGGCCGTATTTTTTGGCGGTTTTGTTAAACAAATTAGTTAGAAGAAGGAAATTGGCAGAATCAGAAGTTCTTTTCCCGTATCAACCAGCCCGATTTCGGGCCGGTCTCCGAAGAGCCGTCGAACGTCTAGGGATTCCGTTCGCGATCACTCCACACATGCTTAGGTACGGCGGGGCGACCACCGAAAAGCTTTATGCTCGTCTCGCCGACCAGTATATAAAATGCCGAGGACGTTGGCAAAGCAATAAAAATTATAAGAGATATATTCAACCACACAAATTATACCACTCGCTCAACGAACTATCCCCGGCCCAACGTCAGTCATTTGAGGCTGTTAACACCAGGGAATACACATCTTTCAACGTACCGCCGCCAGATTGGGCTGGGGGTTTGGATAATCATGTGGAAACTTAAGCCGAAAATCGTTTTTCGTTTAAGTCAGTTCGTCAGAATTCTGCACCCGACTCGCAGAATTCTGACACTCGGAATCAGTTTTCTGAAAAAATCATTTTAACAGAAAACTGTTTTCTGGAATATCAACTTAGAGCTTGGAATTTATATCAGAAGGAAGTTTAGTTTGGATAGTAGTAGTGGACTTGGTTGTAGGAATTTAATGGGTTTTGGTCTAGGATTGGTTTTTGGGGAGTGGGGGTGAGCTGGCAGGGACTAAGTTATTTTTTGGTAAAGTCGCTCGGATGCCATCGCGTGGTAGTTTAAAACACTATAGCTTCGTATTAAAAATTGAAATGTTGTTGTCAAAAAATTATTTTTTATCTTGTCAATAGTACTTGGTTAAAAATGCGAAGCGTAATAGTACGAGCGTAGCGAGCTGTCACGTAGTCAATGAGAGGAAATATCTCTTTCAATCATCTAGGAATGCATACTTCAAAATTTGAGGCCATCAAAGGAACACAGCCACCGTCTTCTTCCCCCCCGAAAGCGTGAAGCAATGATAATCTTAGTCAACTCTAACATAGCCAGCGGGATTTATTTTATCATCTTTGAGACAATCTTACCTCTTCTTCTTGGATTTGCGCTAAAAGCAGCCATCTGCACTTCGAATCTTCAAAAGCTTTACCATCAGCCACAAGCGTTGCACCTCACTACTAGTCGGCTCTCTCTTTTGACGGACTATGGCGTTACTACTACCCGGAATGCACGTCTTTTTTCGCTCATCGGCTCATGTGTGATGATTCTAACGATTCTAGGCAGTTTTTCATTCGATGGTCGCTCTCGCGTTGTCACAAAGACGGTTAACGCCGAACTGCTCATCTTCCCCACCAATAATCCAGAAAAGCTCGTCGATTTCAGTAGACATATTTCACCTGATGGGTCAAGGGTATCTGCTTCTTACTTGCTGGCACGAGATGCGGTGGATTGTTTCCGATTCAATGGAACCGCACAAACAGTGTTCTCCGCGGTCGTAGGTTTCACCGGCGACCTGGACAATGTTATACACTCTAACAGTGATTTCTTACCCAACATTTCTTGTTCGCTCCCTGTCAATGGATATGTCAACGGTGCCGTGTCCCATGAAGAGTTGGTGGAATCGTCTGAATTCGGTGATAATTGTGACTTATCTGTAGAGCCAAATGTGAGAAGCGTATCGGTCTGGCCGGAAAACGTCACAATAGGGTGCAATATAGAAGTCATTGAGGCTTGGTGCTCCAAGTTTATCAATTACGTCTGTGTGGCTCAAATTCGCTTTGAACAGAATTACTCTATGCTACATATTATACTCAACTCTATCATTCCAATTGGTCCAGTGTTGAAGGGTAAGGCTAGGATGGAGCCATTGCCTAGCCAAGCCGTTCAATCAGTGACATACAGTGCGTTTCAAAAACATATCCCTTTACAAAAACTGCGCCAAAAAGGCATTTCACGTACTGTAGAGCACATTTCACAACATATAAAAACCACTAAGTCAATAACACTGTTTCAAAAGTATATCCTTTATACAATCATTCGCTCAATTATGGCTCGTGGCGCACCTCTGACACGCTCTGAACAGCTGGAAATCATGGAATTAGTAGGTCAGGGTATCATTCCAGCAGATATAGCCCGAAAACTCAAGCGCAGCCCAAAAACAATCAGCAACTTCATCAAAAACCCCGCTACATACGGAACAAAGCGTTCCACCGGCCGTCCTACGGCACTATCCCCGGCCGATAAGCGTGGAATTAAGCGAGAACTATGCCGCAACACTTCATCTTGCGGAAAATTTGTCAAAACTCTAAATTTGCCTCTATCACGATCTACAATATGGCGTGAAGTCAACCCTCAAAAGTTGTTCAAGTACACAAAAAAGAGGAAAAATTTTTTTTTAAAAGATAATCACAAGAAAAATCGAGTTGAATGGTGTGCTCAAAAGGTTTATTGGAAAACGGATTGGAATAATGTTATCTTTTCCGACGAAAAAAAGTTTAACCTTGATGGTCCAGATTGCTATAAATTTTATTAGCATGATCTACGAAAAAAAAAGAAGGAATTTGTGACTAGGCATTCAGGAGGCGCATCATTAATGGTTTGGGCTGGAATCTCCACGAAAGGAGCAACTGATATGGATTTTGTTGAAACTACAATGAACTCTGAGAAGTATGCTGAGGTTCTAGAAAACTATCTTTTACCTTTTGCATACTGTATGCACGGAGAAGAATTCATTTTTTAGCAAGATAATGCACCTGTGCATAAATCTAATTCTATGAAACAGTGGTTCAATAGTCTAAATATGTCGGTTATGGAATGGCCTGCGCGCTCTCCTGACCTCAACCCTATCGAAAACATTTGGGGAATGTTGGCCCGAATGGTTTATGGGCAAGGAAGGCAATTTGATACAGTTTTTGATTTGAAAAATTGTATCAAAGATTGCTGGGAAAAGATTGACTGTAATGCTATCAATTCTTTTATAGAATCAATGCCAAAGCGTTGTATAAGTGTTATACAGGCTAGAGGAGCAAAAATAAACTACTGAACTCGCGTTAGAATAAAAAGGATGCAATAAAGGTTATGATTTTGAAACAGTTTTTTTACTTGAAAATTTTTTCACACTGATTTTGTTAGTTGTACTGTAGCCAAAACGTCGATTTTTGGAAAATTTGCGCGAGGGATATGATTTTGAAACAGACTTTATATGTTGGCCACGGGTGTGGACTTTAGGATCGGAACCCTGGAGTCGTTGTCCACAATGGCCATAGAAAAGAACAGGCGAGTGACAGTCATTGATGAAGGTGTTCCTGATGGGAGAGTACTTGAAACGGAGGTGTCATTGATTTTGTTTTTGAGTACGGCGGGTTTAGCTACAATGCTCACTATTGTAGTGAGCTCAGTGTCGTTGTATAGATGGATTCAGATCGTTCATATGTTTGGTCTGAAGGGCAAGATTGGTTTCAGTGATGCAATTGAGATCCTAGCATTGGCGGCCGGTATTACTGAGAGTGACGAGGGTGTTAAATTCGGAAATGAAGTTACCGTGGGAATCAGTCCTACAGAACCTCAGGTCGGGCCTGTGGCACAAACAAACGAAGGTGGTTCAGAGTTCATGGAGAACGAACTAATGGGTCGATTAAGCCATATGACAGATAGATCGCTAATCATAGAGTGTACGGGCCCTTCCTAACCTTTTTTTTGCTGGTCAACCATCTGAAGGTTCCGCTGCTCATTTGGTTGCCTTTTTGGGCTTCGGGGAGGGAGAGCGTGTGATAATTGAACAAAAGTAACTGTCCCACAAACGTCAAACACAGACAGATCACAACGGAATTGAACGGCAAGCTACCCCTACCCTTGAGGACATAGCGCCATTCTGCATTGATAAAGAATCGGTTTTGTTGAGGGACGCTCTGATCAGAAAACGTCTGAATGAAGGTTTCCTCTGCGGGTAGAACGGCGCAGATGATATGCTGCAAACAACCACAACAGACTGGAGAGTTTTTTGATCGGGGAAAGAATACAGTTTCGCGATAGGGATAGATCGTGCTTGATGGACGTACTGCCTAATCTGGTCGGGATTTGGCCTCTTTCTGTTTCAGATTGCCTACACAGAACATGCCATCTGCAGGAAAGGAGGATATCAAACACCGTATCAAAGTCACCGTGTTTCCCGTCTTGGACGCGAAGTTTAAGCCTCTTCATAAACGAAACTGATCCTGCTCATTACGTCGCTTTGCAGCCCAAACGACTTACCAATTACAGGGCATGTGAAACATGAATACGACATGGGATATCATAAAAAACTCGCCCGAGCGGTAGCTTAGCTTTCCGTTCACAGTTCAGTACAATTGTGAGATAGCTAAGACACGTACAACATCAATCGATGACGTACACACTACTAGAAGGAGTACGTCACCTCAAGTGTCCGAAGGGTCGCATAGTATCCCTTTATAAACCCACGTCAATAACCTTGGAGCTCTTCCCAGAGCTTCCGGCAGACCCTTTGTGCCGAGTATCGCTTGTGTTGAGATCGTCCCCACCACTGCACACGTATGAACTTCAACAACATGTCGGAAGGTCATCTTACAGTTATGGGCCCAGGGGACGATCTCAGCCCAAGTAATATACTAATCCCACCAAAATTGCGTGCAACTACAGACAAGCTTTTATGGCGTGAAGCCGTCTTTGAATGGGCTCAAACTTTGAAAGCTTGTGCACATGGAGGCGATTCACGAGCAAAGGGAGCGGCAGCGACACTTGGATTGACACTTTACCGTTCTCTTGAGTTTGCAAAGAAGGAAGTAGTGAAAAAGGCCGTCCGTACAGGAGAAATTCAACTCACACCCCAATCTGAAGATGAAATACTGGATCAAATGTCCGTAGTCAAGAAAGTCGTCGAGCTCGTCGCGAAGGACTCAACCGTAGATCGCCTGAGGCGAATTGTTCGTCTCTATAAGGAAATCAACGGCTGCAAACGTCGATCGAAAGAGTCCATCAAGGAATTCGTTGACCGCTTTGCGGGTCCTGCCCTTTCTTATCTCAACTTAACGAATTCGAAGCAGGACTCTAGCGATAGTCAGAACTTCGCTATTATACTGCTTCTCAACGCGACGTTATCAGCACAGACATTCAATAACATAATGAGCAACCTCGTCGTATCAGCAAAGAGTAGAAATCACGAACGGAGTGTCGCAGTCATTCCGATGCTAAAAACCCGTCTGGAGAGCGTCATTGGTATCCTAAACAAAGCTTCCTCAGGAACATTGAACGAAGATGAGAAAAGGACTTGTGTCGAATGTCATTCGACTATGAAAGCAGCTGTCTTCCAACAAGAGAAAACCTTCGATGACGACGAAAATCCTTCATGGATCGGACTTCAAGACGCCATACGAGCGTTGGAAGAGGCAGGTTTGGAAGAGAGCGATCTCAATAACACATCCTTTTTTGATAAGAAACCTGAATCATCTACTCGGTCCTACCTTAACTCTAATAAATTCAACAGGAGGAACAGGAAGCGTAAGTATAACCAGGACAACGAAAGTACCGAGAATACAAAGGATGACAAAGAATCTGATGATAAGAATGACGACGAAGAGAAACCTCAGAAGGATAACCATGATAAAACGCAAGGAAGAGGGAGATACACCAATAAGCCCAAAGGTAATTGGCAGCCTAGGCCTACGGGACAGACTAAGATTAACGGAGAAGGAAAACCGTTTTTTCAGTAGGGGATTCGGACCTGAACACAGTGGATCCGAATCCCATTCTTGACGAAGGGAGTCCTATATCCTCAGGAGGAATTATCTCTGCCGTGCGACTGTGTCAAGTGCTCAACATAGAGTTCAAACCCTCAACGGCAAGAAACAAATATCGCCGCGGATGGGGAGATCAATGCCTAAATCCTAAGAATGTTAAATGTTCCTGGACACTGTCCACTCAGGACGTGAACAACAAGACGATGGAATTCACATTCGACCTGTTCGAGGACAAGTCACCCCTAACGATTGGGCTGGACGTGAAACAGTATAGTACAACAGACTTCTCTGTACATCAACCAACGTTGATAATCAGACGACCTCTAGATAGCGAAGCAAGAGTATTCAGGCTCTACTTAAGGTCTACATCCGTATACGATTTACGAGCTCACGTGGCCATCATACCGACCGTTTGTGGACTATTAAGCTCGGCAATTGAACGGTGTAGACCGAAAACACTGGCCAAGAGGTTGCATCGGCTGACGCATGGTCATCCCAACGAGATAATCAGCCTTTGCGAACGGGCTGGATACAAATCCAAAGAACTCGAATTAGAGGTCAAGAAGATCAGCGACAACTGTCCTATTTGTGCGAGATCTGGTCCACCTATACCATCAAAGAAGATATCGATTAATCATGTGAACCAAGCCTTCAATGTGGAAATACAGATGGATTACATGTTCTGTACCATTCGAGACACAATATATTCAGTATTACACATAGTTGACGCAGGTACTGGCTATTCTGAGGCAAGCATCACATCTGATAGGGAATCACAAACAGCAACAATCGTACTAGAAACGGAATGGTTCAACCGACACGGAGCTCCAGAAGCTCTGTCAGCCGATTACGAAATGGACTCAAAGATTATCCGTCGATTCTTATCGGGAAGGGACATCAGATTCAAAGCACGGCCCGTGAGAAGACATAATAAAACCGGCATCGTAGAAAGGAAACATGGGGTAGTCAAACGCATACTCGAGAAGCTCCAAATGGATACCACCCGTGGGAGCGATAAGACGATACTATCCAGAGCACTCTTTCTAGCTAATTGTTTCACAGGATCAAAAGTCATGAGCTCTTTTGAACTCGCGAAAGGGTACGCTCCTTCAATCCTAGGCGCACCCAGGAGGCTCGTGACCGAAGAGCTTCTGAAAGCCTACACAGAGCAGACAGCAACACGCGCACTTCAACGGGTG
Organism: Agarophyton chilense; assembly: GCA_030374765.1. Lineage (NCBI taxonomy): Eukaryota > Rhodophyta > Florideophyceae > Gracilariales > Gracilariaceae > Agarophyton > Agarophyton chilense. The sequence continues at coordinate 391,314 of JARGXX010000099.1, forward strand.
CTAAAGGCACACGATCATTCAACAATACCCGAATCGGCTATAAAGCCGGGTGAGGAGGTGCTTTACTTCTACAAAAGTTCCAAACAGAACGAGGCTGACGAGTGGCGCGGCGCAACAGTCGTTAAAGCCCTTCCTCATATCGTCGAAGTCCGTCGTTCGGATAAGGGACCCGTATCGAAAATTTCCTACGAAGATATCAGGCTGCGTCCGAGATCTCAACTCGCACGCGAACTGAGCGAAGGAGTCATGGAAGATTATATAGACCTCACACTCAGCCCAAGCAACACCGACGTTCACGAAGAAGCTACAGAGATCACCACCTCACTCATGGCTAATAACGACGTCAATAGGGAACAAGTTTACAAAGATATGGGGCACTACACCGACAATCTACTGACACACTCTGAACTCAACGACGAACAGACATTGCAGTCAAACGAACAGCAGATTCTGAAGGACATGCAACGGGTGATTGGGTCAAGACAGGTGAATGCCAGAGAAGTAGAATTTGCTCCAGCCTGGATATTACAGAAGGCAGTCGAGAAGGAACATGCGGATAATTGGTCGGAGTCATACATGGAGGTATCAGAGAATGAAATACCTCGTGGTGCAAACGTTATATCATCTCACACAGTGTACAAGGTTAAAGTAGACGAAGACAATCACAGGAAGTTGAAAGCACGCCTCGTGACACACGGAAACAGAGACGATCTTAAAGATGACATCAGAAAAGACTGCTCTAATGCCGATATGACCATCATTCGCATCTTGATTAGTGTCGCTCTTTCTCTTGGTTTCGTATTCGGCGTTGCTGATATCAAGGGTGCATTTCTTCAAAGTGGCCCAATACAGCGGGATATCTACGTCAGACCTGCATTGGAATTCCGAAAGAAGAAAGGCGTCCTATGGAAACTTATGAAGTTGCCATACGGAATCGTGGAAGCTGGAAGGCAATGGGCAAAACGTATAGAGTCATGGATGATCGGAACAGCTGAACTAGAAAGGGTATACGGGGTTAACCAACTGTTTACAAAGAAGGATGAAGACGGCCGCATCACTCTTCTCATAGCCAAGATCGTCGACGACCTCCTGGTCGCCGGTACGGAATTGAGAATCCGCAACTTCATGGACTCACTACAGCACGAATTCGAAGTGGGAAAAGTCCGAATTGACGCCGTACTGAACTTTGCCGGATGTGATATAACCAAAGACGCGGACCAGAATGTCATCTTGTCAATGGTTCCGTACATGGAACGCCTCCATCCCATCGAACTTTCGAAGGCGAGAAGAAGAGAACGTGATGAAAGAGCTAATGACGACGAGATCAAAAAATATCGTTCGCTAGCTGGAACCCTCATGTATTTGGGCTCAGGCGTCCTTCCCTCAGCATCGTTCGTTACGTCAAAAATGCAACAAGAACTGGGTAATCTGAGAGTTAAGCACCTGGTAGATGCCAACGTAATGTTACAAGAAATACGAAGTTTGGGACCTACGATCAAATACATCAGACCATTCGGAGTTACAGCCGTAACCTTGACCACTCTTTCCGATGCATCACATGGCTCCAAAGATCTCGCATACGGACAATCGGGTATTATTTGCGGTGTTCAATTATTCACGGAAGTTGACGACGATCCCATCTTCCATCCCTTGTACTGGTCGAGCACAAAACAAAGACGTGTGACTTACTCTTCATTCGGTGCAGAAATACTAGCGTGTGCGGAAGCAGAAGATCGAGGTTTTGACATGAAGGTGACGTTCGCTAACATCTTTCCGAAGATTAGCATTTCTCACCGAATCCTAGTTGATTCTAAAGCACTGTTCGATACCATCACAACGTTACACGAATGTCGCGAATTTCGCTTGAGGAAAACAGTCACGATTATCAGAGACGCTTTCGAGGCCGGAGAACTGGATGAGATCACTTGGATTCCGGGAACAATCAATTTGGCCGACGCTCTTACCAAACGTAGCGTAAATCACTCAGCAAAGATGAACCAAATGTTTCGTGATGGGTTCTGGAGCATAGATGTTTCCAAAGGAGTCAGTCATGACTCAAGGAATTGGCAATAGGAGTTTTTTTTTTAGAGGATACTAACGCGACAGGAGGGTGTGTGAGATAGCTAAGACACGTACAACATCAATCGATGACGTACACACTACTAGAAGGAGTACGTCACCTCAAGTGTCCGAAGGGTCGCATAGTATCCCTTTATAAACCCACGTCAATAACCTTGGAGCTCTTCCCAGAGCTTCCGGCAGACCCTTTGTGCCGAGTATCGCTTGTGTTGAGATCGTCCCCACCACTGCACACGTATGAACTTCAACAACATGTCGGAAGGTCATCTTACAACAATACAGTACGCCACGAGCCTATCGCCCAAAGATAATCCTACTGCCATTTCCCTGGAGTCTGCTCTTGGAAGGACTTCAAAGGGGTTCATGACTACGGTTTTTAGTGGTGTTTTTCCGAGAGAATACTTTTGATCAGGTGAAGATGGAGATTTCGCGTTGACTTTCCCATTAGATCTCGCTGATGATGTAAGGGTGAGGGGAAAAAGATGCGTCAAAGGTTTCTTTTGCGGTAAACGCGTTACATGCAAGCGCCCCGTCGCGGTGCACCCCTTAGCCGACATTCACGAGAGGTTGAAAGAAAGAGTATATGATAAGATGAAGGCTAGAATCGGCGGTGACGAAACGCCTCTGTAGTCGGAAACACAACCTGGACCTGACACTTTTTTAGGTTATCTTTGTCGTAAGCGTGAGCTCTTCTTGTGGTGGAATCATCCTCAAATGTTTCGTTAAAGAGATAAAGAGATATTTTTTGGTAAGATTCCAACTCGATTCCTACTCGTGAAACCGGTTGTCTCATATGCACAAATCATCTAAAGTGTGTAGAGCACTTCAACAGCTACATGGATGATAGCGTTGATCAATATCTAACAGAGGTCTCAGAGACTTGTTCTCTTAACATTCAAAGGATAACTTTCGAGACGTCATATCTCCATACCCATGCACTTCAATCCTATCAGACCAAAGCTCGACTATTCCAGCGCTCCCGTCTGGGCTTTTTGAATCGAGAATCGATTCACAAGTAATGTAATGAACACCATTCTTCAGCACGTATCCCCCTTCGTGAAAATGCCCAGCAAAATATGCCTTGACAACATGCTTGTACTCCGTGAACAGATCTACGAACCATTGGCTTTCCCACACCACATGCATCTGATAATGTTCCTCGGGTAGAATGGGGAGATGGCCGCACACGATCGCTTTCATCCCGAGTGCCGATGTGTTGGAGAGAGTGGCACACAACCATGACTTTTGCTCAGATGACAGGCCACCATTCCAATCCTTAGCATTTGGAAGGTTTTGATTCTGTCGCAAAAACTCTCTTGCTTGCTGGGCGTATTGTTGATGATCGTCGCGATGGACAGAAACTTCAACAGTATCGACTACGATCACTCGCCAATCTCCGTAGTCCTTCGTGTAGTAAGCGCTCTTTATTCCTAACCTTTCGAGAAGATATGGGCGACCGGCATCGAGGCAATGGTTTCCAAGCACATGCTGTAAAGGAGAATTGGACTTGCTCAAAGCCTCTATCACTGCTTCTAGATCATCTCGAGTTTTGGCTAATGTCTCATTCCCGTCTATGATATCGCCGAGTTGAAACAGAGCTGAGACGTTGTTCTGGTTCACAAAATTGACACTAGACTCTGTTTTCGGGATAACCTTTGAATACCATCGTAGCTTCCCAACGTACTGTGCGATGAAATGTCAGAAGAACAGTTTTTGGGAAGGAGAAAGGGAAATTAGGCATACTTCGATATGGAGGTCAGGCTTGTTGGCGTACTGGACGTCAGTGATAAAGCCCAATCTTACAGGCCCGCTTTCGGATCCCATTTGTGCACCTGATGTACTGACGCTTTAAAGTCGAAGTGCCCTCGTTCGGCTTGTGTGAGAAATCTACGAAGTAGGTTTAACCGAGCAGGGGCATAAAAGCGAGTGCATGTAGATTCAGCAAATTTTGTCTGGCGGACTCCGCTGCTATTCTGACTATGACGCTTAACGACCTCGTTGTGTTCTCAGACCGATTTACGAAGGGTACACAGTGGTGAAGGGTGTGCATGAATACCTGGCCTGCGTACACGTGCGTTCGGGCCACTCAGTTGACCCAATCTATCAGGTTGTGCCAGATGAAAACGGGCTAAGGGTAGTGGGGTATCCCGTTCCCTTCGAAACGCGTGTGTTTTGAGCCACTTGTAAACGAGCCTCCTCCACCTCCTCCTGGCTCATTGTCGGACGAAAACGAACAACTTAACAGAAACCAGCGTGAAATGTCCGCACAGCACTGCTTCATTGCATTGTCGTGTGTATATTTCCACAAGCCGCCATGCTGCACGAGATGTTCAATAGATATTTGCTGTCGTGGGATGACGCTTGGTAGTACCAGAATTTGCAACATCATATCATCTTTTCAACTGTTTGTTATAGAACAAAGAAGGGAAAGAATGAAGACACCTGATATTTTGTGTCTGTTAATAAGAAAGGAGGATTAAAAAACACAGACTGATAATTCATCGTTCTTCATGCTGCAAGTCGACAGTCACATGTATCCTTTTTTGGTCAACCAGGTCGCGCATTTTGGCTCCGCAGAAACAGCACGCTTTCCCCTTTCCAGAAACTCCTGGCTTAGATACTCGGTTGATATGTGCTTTGGACTCATCAAGTTCGACACATGCCAATCAACTCGGGTGTCCGGTTCTCCTCCTAACGGCACTCGCAGGCGAGAAACTTCGTGCAATGTACTTCTGTAATCGAGTTCGGAATAGTTCCAAGGCAGGCTGGATCCCAGTTTACGTATAAGCCACATCATACTTGAAGGAGTCCCATCTCCCCAACTTTCGTAGCGAATGTCAACTACTGGAACGGCGGAGCCGGCCTCCAATATCAGAGTGTTCCTTCTTCGTATGAGTACCTGGCATTGTTCGGCCCACTTGCTTTCATGTTCCCATTCCGATCTGTTCTTTGCAAACATTTTGAATGCCGAAACAGTTTCTTCTCTAAGATCTCTGTAACCAGTTACCAACAGATCTACTTCCTCGGCAAATGATTTGTTGTGAGCAGGTCCGGTGAAGTCGTAGTACTGCTTTGCAGTATGAACTTTCACAAGAATTGAAGTTCCCATCGTTTTAAGCAACGCTATTCGGTCATATTCTATCATCGTGTTGTTTTCTGGTATCAGTTTTGCTAGCATCCAGTTGCTACTTGCCACTGTGTTAGGATCCCGTATTCGCAATAGTACTCGCAAAACATTGAATATAAGCGTCGAACCGGTGCGAGCCCCACCGCCGGCAATGACGAAAATTGGTCTTGGGGCACCGTTGGCAATCGTTTTTTCGGCTGTGAGTTGCCTTTCTTTTGACTTGTCAGAAACCCAGACGACAAAACAGCCAAGAAGACGTAATACCCAGTATGCAGAAGATAGTATTCCGACAATTGAAAGAAGAAAGAACAAATTTGGGTATCGATTGTGAATTGAACGAGCTGAGACATGCTTTCGCCGGCAACGAGCGGGAAAAGTCGAGGTTCGCGTGGAATACTCTTCGGACCCTCTTCGAGCAAAAGCGGTGTACACTCCCATGATGACGAATTTTCGAGGTAGCTACTCAATAAACTAGCTGGAACAAGGATTTTGGTTGTCGACGAGAACGCGAGTTTTGGGTCTATTCCTTTCCGATTCAAAACATTAGTCGACATCAGGCACTTGAAAATGGCATTGTAGTATTTCTTATATTTTTATGGCCCAAGAAAACCTGCCACTTTAGCCGGGATGGATATGAGTCTTTGGCACTCAGTGAACGGGCCAGGTTAAGAGAATTCCCGTAGCGATCGCATCGAATGCTCGAGCAACACATCGTGATTTGATCACAGACCATTATGCGAATGTATCGACATATCACACCGAAATTGGGGTTGGTTTGTATCATCGCTTCACTGCTGTTTCCGTTCTATCGCTCAAGAGTTCCCACCGTTGCAGGGTCCTTGATATCAGATAGAATGTGATGAAGTCGGGCAAGAACGGTTTCATTCTCGCTATAACTAGAACTGACGTCGTACGGAGGAACAATCCAAGCTGCTCCGTCGAATAGAGAGATATGCTTCTCTCCATCCCTTTCAACAAGTTTGGCGTCAATCAACCTCTCTCTAAATTCTTTGATCAAATAGTTACAAGGTATGGAACCTTTGAAAACTTTCGGAGTTTGAAACGGTATGAGAGGGATTTTCCTTGATTCTTCAACACTTGCTTCCATCAGTTTTACTGACCAAACTGTATTCTGCCAGAGTATAACCACCGAATCCGTACACTGAATGACTAAGTTTCCAGATTCAGGATCAATTACGTGCAGATATCCTTTCAGTGTGGCATGAAGCGTTTCAACCTCGACGAATTTCTGCTCCTTTTCGAAATGAAGAGCATAAAACTCATTCATGATATACAAACTATGGAACAAGTATGAATAACTACCACGAGTACACTCATGTCATAAACTTGTGAAATGACCAACGTCAGCTTTTTGCACATAGCGGTTGATCATTGGGCGACTCCAAAAACCAAAACACTCAAATTATTTGTGGGCGCCATTTTTTGGTTGTGAAGCGGTGGGCCAATCTTGACAAAAAACTTTGGCGGAAATAAAGCTTTCCCGCAGCTGAAAGATAGATGAATCTGATATAAATATTTCGAAATAAACTTCTTTTTCTTCCTGATTTTTTTGAAACGGCACGCAACCAAAGACTTAGATGAATAGTTACTACCCTTTTCATAGACTTTATGCGGGACGGGAGAATTTGCGGCAGTTTCCCGCCAACCGCCCCTCCAGCCAAAACATCTCTTTATCCGGTGCTCCCGCGTTACACTTGATTCTACAAATACCTTTGATATCACAAATAGGAACGTGATATTGATAGCTTCCCGCAAAGTCTCTTTTTTCTCCAATATCATCCCTTGAAAAAACATTTAAACTGGTCATTCTCATCTCTATGGTCGTTTTAATTTAAATAAAGCTTTTTTAATTACAGTGACAGTAACATACCACTTTCAATGCGATACTATTCTATTGCTCAGAAAAAACCAGCTTAAAAACTTTAAAAACAATATTGGAAGCAATTTATAACATAATTAGCAAATAATGAAAAGAATCAAGTTCTTTATATTGCCAAAAACTACTTTATTCTTGCTCAAAACTATTCAAAGACTCCATAAAGCTATTTTTAACAATAACTTTGACTTTTTTCCCATTTAACCATCAAACTAGAGCATTAATCATCACAAGACTTCCACGCGTTGTCAAAAATTATAAAAAGTGCACTAATCAACGTAAAACTCAAAAATGTTCCCCATCGAGAGGTAACTGTCGTAATTTACGTTTAAAAGCACTTAATATCCCGTCTTGCCGACGATGATAGAAAGTAATACAAAAAAGGTCGCACGCTATAAATTAGTTCAAACCAATCGTGCACAAAACATATATACTTCACATAAAAGAATATATAAGAAAGAGCACGCAAAATTTGAAGCCGAAAGTTCTTATCGCATTACCGATTTCTGTTCTACACTTGATATCGTTCAAAAAAACCATTCACGTTTATTAATTAACCCTCAAAGTGTGTTGTAGGTAAACGAAACAGCTGTTGATTTCACGTTTTCAAAATGGGAAAATCTTTAACCACAAAAGACACTAAGAATGGAGATCATCGTAGCGTTAAGTCAACGTATGGTCAATTCGAGCACTTTATCGCTGTTATAACTTCATTTGTGGGAGATATACCGACAATTGTTTTTATTATGGCAGAAAAACGGAAAAACAGCGAATAATATGCACCGGTAACAGAAACTTTCCTTCACCCTCAAACGGGATTTCTCAACCATTCACGTCACTAAAACTTTTTCTATAAGATACATGCATTATCATCACCAAAAAATGGTTCAATGGAAGGCTCTGTGCTTGAAACATTTGTCAAACATTCGCAGAACAGTGCACGAAAGTACATTCAAATGCATGACACATTTCAGCTCGTTCTAGATGATCATTCATCGTGCAAGAATCAACTCTGGATTTAGTACTCTTCGTGAAAAAATATGGAGACTGTCATAAATTCTGCTAATACTTAACAAATTTTGAAGCCATGCGATGAACTTTTCAACAAAAGATTTCACGAGCAAATTAGAAATTTGCATGACGAAATCTATAGTCAGAGTCGTGTAGACGCCACCAGAGCCAATTTCAACCTTTCTTGTGCCGTGTTTGCGAGTAAAAAAATCACTCTAAACTTATTTAAATGTCATTTTAAAGTCACAGGCACCTTTTCGTCTCAATATAAATTCACCGATAAGTACAAAACCTTTATAGATGAATAAAATAAAAAGGTGAATGACGAATTGTGGTATAAACCAAAACAGTAGAGAGGGGTTGTAAGACCTGACAGTTCTAGAGAGCGCGCGATGGGCTCGACCTAGTAGAGGGAAATTGAGGATACATGTAAGGTGTGGCAGTACCAGCCTCTGAAAAGTGCAACAGAAACGGTGGACGTACTGCGACCACGTTGGTAGACGGTCATGCACAGCGCACGCGGGTCCGGAAACCCATAAGGACACTATTCTTACCTTCATGGTCGACTGTAGAAACCAAAAGGGGTAAAAGTAGTTAAGTAGGTGCTTGAAATTACAATAGTGACCGTGGTGGCCATATTTGGTGTAGTTCAATACCTCGCGAGGGTAAAAGACACTCAAGGTGTGTGAAGCCTTGCTCCCTTCTTAGGGGAATTCAGCGTAGAGCCTTCCGTATCTCCTAGCTGTGGGTGTAACTCCACGGAGACTTCAAGATATACCACGGAAGTGGGGATAGAAACGAGTATGCAGTGTACGATAGCAATGCGGATAACCTTGGAACAGGGTAAATAAGGGAATAAATAAAGAAGGAAACCCCAACCGAGCAGTAGAAATAACAAGAAACCAAGAAACAACCCAATACTGGGGCGGAGAAGAAACCTGTAACACACAGTAAAATATATGTATAAAAGAAACAGGGAAAACACGCAAGGTGTAGTAAGAATCACTCCTTAAGAGATGCCGGGGGCACAGCTGAACCGATGGCAGTGCGGATACCCTCCGAGGGGAGTAGTAATTCTGCAAAGGCAGTCACAATTAGAGCCGAACACCCGGTACCCATTTACTTGGTGATGGTGACGCCGAGATCGCTGGAGCACAAGTACTGTTCTACTGTGGCCAGTAGACTAATACATTAAATTAAATACACTAATCTAGTGCCACTTATTATATTACTACATTTCTAATTAATGTTCTTCTCATGTGGAGACCCATTAAAACGGGGGTCCCTGCCTTCTAAATATACCACGCCACCATAGCGCCAAAAATCCTACAACTTTCCTCTCATAAGTAGAGCATCCCCCACGGGAGTATCAATATTAACTTATGAGTATCTGACACCGGAATATCGCCGGGGGCGTTGCACTACACTTGGTGGGGATATATCTCTCACCGGCTACTGGACCTACGGTGGGGCTCTTCGCCACGAGGCTACGGGGAGATGCATTTGAGGTGCCATTTCCTATCTACTTAATTCTACCTAACTAATACTGCATTAGCGAAAAGCTAATCCAATTGCTAACTAAACTACTGTAGTACACCACGCATGCAGGCAACCATCCAGGTCCAACTTGAGGCAGGATTACCTCATCGGTGTAGCTCATTATACTACAGATCCCCCTCCTAGCAACAGCCACGCCTCGTGGCTTTACCTAAATGCGTTCGATAGTGCTGTGCAATACATTGCAGCGGCCGCCAGTGCGAGATGTACACAACGGTTTGGTAATGCCGCGGGGTAAGCCGAATTGTTTCGACCACCGCCGTAGTGCTTGAGGTCCCTCCCTCGTGGCCGTTCGCAACGTCTTAGAAACCAAGCTCCCCGTAAGGGTTGCTAATCTTAATGAAGAGTTCGTGTACCAATCTGTTTTGCCGCGTTATCCGTTGTTTTTTTCCGGAGCGCGGACGTCATACCTCATTTTTGCCTTCTCCGCTTCTTCTCCTTTTTCGCGCCGGACCTTCTGGTGTCATCGTTTCCATTCGTCTTCCTTTCTTCCTCCTTTTCTTTACCTTCTCGTACCGTATCGGCTGGATTGCACTCGTTTCGATGCACGCGGACTCCCCGAAACCTCCTGGTGAAAGTGGCATGTCCGCCGAGGGGTCAATCAAACAGGGTGATGGCTCTCGCCGTGTGTAGAACCCGATGGAGAGTGTGGTTTCCGTGTCGGTGCGGCGCTTTCGGTTCTTTCCATCGCGGTCAGCGGAGAATTGGAGCACCTCTGAGGACATATTGCACGACCGTCTTGGGTTGCATCGGGCGTGAGAGCCTACCGTCGATTGCTACAAAGACCTTGGGTCCGAGGCAATTCAGGTCCGGTCTGCCTCTCCATCCCTGTAGGCCACCATGTCTGATAAGGATCCTCGCGGTTCGAACCGCAGCCGTGGTATTTCGAAGCCTCTGACCCGCTCCCACTTTCGGGGTCGTGGTCGTGGCCTGTCCGTTTCCGCTCCGGTTTTCTCTTCATCCCCCATCGCTGGTGCGTCATTTGGTTTTCCTCCTGGGTTCGAGTATTACGATCCGTATTTGTTCAGCGCACCGCCTTCAACCCTCCACCCTTTTGATTTGCTCCCAAAGCTCAAGGCGCTACACTTGAAGGCCACATCTTGGGCGGCCCCGATCAACACCGCTGGGTTTAGTTCGCAGTTCAAGCATCCCACCCTTCCTGGTTATACCTCATGGAATCGTTGGGACACTCACTGTCTTGATGCCATGCTACTAGCTCCACCGATGCGGTCCAGGGAGAATCATTTCCGTCCCGGAAGACAGGTTTGCTTTCAGAAGCGGCAGCAGCATTCACCGTTTCAATTTTTCATCCCCAACACTATCCCGGGCGAACTACCGTATTTGCAGTGTAAGAACGATATCTTCTACTTCCGCAACCTGGTGGGACTGTTGAACCGTACCGGTCCGTCGACATAGTGGTTAAAGCTTGACTCGGAAATGGTGATTTTTAACACACCCTTCGATACCATTCACTGGTTGGATCGTGACCGTTAGGGTGAGAACGCTGCCACCGAGGCCCGCATCCGTTGTTGGAGCAGTCTCGTCCGTACCATGCATGGTCTCCTTTCCACGTTGTTCTTTTCTCAAACGACTGATAATCAACGCAAATAGTATGTTACCTGTCCCAAATGGTGGCTATTATACCATTTAGTCTGTGGCTCTCGCGGAGTGGGCCGTTCTAGTGGCCATTCTCGCTGCTAAGGTCTCCCGCGACTTTATTACCTGGGAGAGCCGATGCTCCAACCCTCGGATCACCAACTACGGTTTCACATCTGTTGACAGTATCTTCCGTGTTCCTTGCCCCACCGTGGATCATATCCGTCAGATTTGTGTGTAGGAGATTCTCGTCGGTACTGAATACAACCTTGTTTAGTTGGATACTTACCTGGAGGTGTCTCTGTCTCATCTGTGGAAGGGTGGCCAATGATTGGAAGTTTGGGACTTCGAGAAGCTCTCAATCCCCAGTGAGGCCAATCGAATATTACCAGGCTAGTAGCCCATTGGTGGGTCCCCTCAGCTACTTACCCATGAGGTGGAAACTCCGGAAGGTATTACCCCCGTGCCTACGACCCCCACACCTGCTGGTTCCGCTGGTATTTTTTTCTATCCACGTTCCCCATATTCTCCGTTCGGTTTCTGCTGCATCTGCTGGGCCTGCGCCATCCCTCATGGTGAATCCTACCAAAGCTGCTGGTTGTGGGCCTGTTACAGCTCCTGTCATTAGTGAAGCGCTCATGAGGATCCAGTGAGTTGGCGTCTCTCTTCTCAACCTTCTCGGTCTGCGCTTCCTCCAAGAAGCTCCAGCGCTTTTGGAGCAGCTCATTCCTCGTCAAGCTGGCTATATCGCCGCTGTCAACCAGGCAGTGGCTTTTCCTAGTCGATTTCAGGCAGGGATGTACCAGGCATTCATGCATCGCGTCGCGAATCTCAGCATCATTATGGAGCGAGCGGACGCTTCAAGCGATCCCGCTGTGGGCACCATGGTTGTTCTTTTGTTGGCTTACGCCAGAACTTACCGTGTGGGTAACATGCCAATGCCTATGCCTGGCTCTTCGCCCTTCCCTGCCTCTCCTTTTACTTAGGGTACCTCTTCAGGTCTGCCGCCGTTGCCTCCGACTCCTCAGGTTTCTGCTCTCCATTTATGTAGTGCGGGCTCACAGTCCCACACACCAAATCTTCCCGATACTAGTTTCGGGCCTTCTGGAGGACCTTCTACAACTCCTGGTGTGGACTCCTTCGTGAAGAGGCCTTTGTAGAATTCATATCTTATAACAAATTCGTGATCTCCTCTTGACTACACCTTTTCTTTACCTTCGCACGGAGCAATCGCACGGCTAATGTCTCTTCTCCGCCTCCTTAGCGGCCTGAACCATTTTAGGTCTATATGAATCGGTTGGTGGGTGTTTTTTTACGCCTGCGCCAGTACCGTAATCGAAAGTTGCGTGGTATATGGTGAGAAGGTTCCCATTTGTCATCTCCAGAGCCATAGTCATACCACCGCACGGAGTAACAAAGACCTTCTAGTATTCGTTTGTGACCTACAATGGTGTCGCTCGCGTATTCGGAGGAGGGGACCTCAGAATGCCTGCTTAGTTGAGGTGAAGAGCCCTGCTTTTGGGCTGCTTTGGTTGCGGTAGGATCTGGAGCGTTCTTCAGTTTTTGCGATTGAACGCTTCCCGTACCCTTTGGTGAAATTAACTTTGGTGCTGGGGGTGCCGTTCCAAAGATCGGGTCCGCTGTAACTTCACGCATCCCTTGCTGTAATTGGTGATGTATTGGAGAGGGGACTGGGGCAGTTTGAGTTGCTTCAGCCGCTGATGCAGATGGTCGTTCAGGTTCAGCTTGGTTGTTCTTACAGCCGTCTCGGAGACCACTATGCCCCGTATAACCACCTTTAATAGGGTCTGTTGATACCCGGTCTAACGATACGGTGTTTTCGAGTCCATCCATTCGAACCGTAACGGTGTACTCATTCGCTGATATCACCTCAAATGGGCCCGTATACTTGGATAGTAGCTTCGATTTGATGTCAGCATCCATACGAATATCGTCATTTTCTTTGGCTGGTGTCGCTCGCGACCCACTGGGAGAGATATCAATGAAACCATAGTCACAAATTTCCACCTTGATAATCCTTTTCACCACTTCGTCGTAGTAAGCTTATAACGCTTTTGGACTACTCTCAATTTGGCATTGGCTTTCTTTAAAGTTGTCCTGAGCTTGTTGAGTATATTCTTCTTGACCTGAGCGGACGTAAGTGTACCAGCTGCTTGGTTGGTTTCGGATCCTGGTTGAAGGAAAATACCATGAGAGATACGGGAGAGAACCATGTCGAAGGGAATAGTCTGCGCAGATCGGTGTACCTGAAGGTTGTAGGCATATGTTAGGGGGTGTACATAATCAGCCAATCCAGTTTGGGGTTCTTCTACATAGTGTCGTAGTATGGCCACGAGGGTTTAGTTGAAGCGTTCCACTTGGCCGTTCGTCTGCAGCTGGTATGCAGTGGTGAAGTAATGCTTTGTGAAGGAGCAACGATAACGGTTGAGCTTGTAGGCCGCCGGGCCCTGGGGGAACTGACAGATGCCATGTGGACTGGCCGACCTCAGCTGGACTGATTTAGATTATTAATTTATTTCAATTAGTGTAATAGATTAGCATTACAGTGCCAGGGAGATCCCAACGCTTCTCCATCATTATTTATTTGGCTCGAGTGACGCTTCTCCCTTAGAGTAAGGTAGGAACCGTTAGGATGCTAAATATCCCCCCCTTTGGTATATTAGTTCCACCCATTGGTCTTCAAGCCATCGTTTCCGTAGCTCCGAGCTGTAGGACTACGCAGTAAGCGCCAGCCCATTACACTAATTACTCTGGGACTGCCGCCGTCAAGGATTCGAACCTTAGGCCCCGTTATACCACGCTACGTCCGGTCGAGAGCAGTACGCTGACCTACCAGTCATTGCGTTACATTTTGGTCTACCGACTTAGAATCCTCTAGGAATAATTGAACGTAACTCTGGAACGAAGAATTATCCGGATTCTAATCATTGGTTTATTCCCCAACGGACCAGAAGAACAGAAGCAATCGCCAATATGGATGCAGTAAACACACCAAACCGACCAGACCGTAGGACTCACACGACAGGAACAGTTGCCACTGCAACGCCGACGATGTCGTCTGAACCACAGGTTGATAATGTTAGCTACTGCAGGAGCACGAGAAGCCTGCCCCAAGGAGTACTGACTCCCCTGGACGACCCTGAAAGGATTCGCCGAGAACAAACGGTAGCAGCGCGTTTACGAGAACGCCTCACCAGGGCCACCTCTAGGCCAGGACCACAACAAGGGGAACCCCGTAAGACCGAAAGGATTAGAGAGAATACTCCCAGAGGGCTTGCCGACCTTCTCTGGCACCGTCTCCGTGAGCTCTGCTCAGCCCATGTGGATTCCATTGTGGACATGCAACTCGCCACGGCGATCGCTGACAATACGGATTTTTTTATTCTTAGACTCCCTCATTCAGGCCGTTCAAGGAGCAGTCAACCGCCACTCAGGCAACAACGCGGTCCCTAGAACCACTCCACGAGTCATCCATCCGGCTTCAATATGGAAACCCCCTACCGAAACCCCAAGAGTGGCGGTATTACCGCCCCTCGCCGGGAACACCATCAGGAACATCCAATGGAAGGACAATATAGGAGCAGAAGAGAAGCTCCGCGTCTAGAAGAGAGACAGATTGCCGTACCCAAAAAGACAATATGAGGTACAGTGACCTCAGGGGTCCATCGGATCTGAAAGATATATCGATTCTTTAGGTCCCTACGACGCTAGAAAGAAATAAAATAACCGCAGCAGAAAGAGGAACAGAAGAAGCAAAAGAAGAGTCCATTCGGACGCGAATGATTCCAAATCGGCCTCGACCGAAATGACCGACTCGGAAGTGGATGAGGCTGCTGTTCGAGGCCTCAGACCACTGACAACCACAAACGAACTTTTCTTTAAGGTTCTAGACTGCCGGAATTACCGGCTGGCCAACAGATCCGCGAAATATTCTGGTTCGGTGGCTCGAAGAGTCGCCAAATGGGCCAAACGGATGCAACTAACCATTACGGACAAGTTCTCGTGTTCCGATCCCATTACTGTCCTTAGATTTCTTAGTTTGTTCCGTACGGCCTGCGATCAGAGCGGTGTCCACGAGGGCGTTGCACTGTACCTTTTTTCAATTCTTACTTACAGGACAGGCGTGTGACCGAGTGGCTTCGAAGATATCTGGCACAACTGACCTCGTGGGTGCTCAAGACCGTGAGCTCCTCAGTTCATACCCTCAGGTCGTTCATTACCTCTTGGAAACTTACGCCACGGACGACCTTATAATGGATGCCCACCAGGAAGTAATATCCTTTAGGCACAGCTCCAACATGACCGAATCGGCTCTTGCAGACGACCTATGGGAGAAGGCTTACCGATTTGGAAACGTGTTCTCCGAAGGACGGCTTAAATGTCACTTCATCACGGGATTAATCTTTGCCATTCGGACACAAGTCCGCGATTATCACACGGAAACCCCACAATACTCCTTCCGAAGGCTCTTTACTTATGCCGAAGGTTATGGCAAAACCTGCACGAATTCCAGGTGAGACGCTGATATATCCGGAGGACACGCAACTCTATTGCAGAACCCCAACCAATCCCATTTCGCTAGCTCCACGGAATCTGACATGGATGCATCACTCCACTGCCCCGCTTCGGGAGATGTCCTCGCGGTCAATTTCTGTACTTCTCCGTCCGTGCCCCCATCATATACCTCTCAGGGAACTACAGCGACCACTGGACCACCCACAACCAAGTATTCTCCCTTTCCGCCCCGAAAGGACGTTTTTGTTCGCGCCCCAAGGGCTTTCTTCCTCTGCCTTTCGATGGCCCTACCTTGTGACTGTACGAGGTATCTGCCTGAAAATGCACGTAAAAACCTCCTAGCCCTCAGGGAAGAGAATTAACGGGTGCGGAGATCCGAAGGAATGTTTAACAGGGCACATCAACGAACCACAGGGACCCCTGGAAGCTCACGCTATGCCACGCCTCCGGATACTCCGATCAAACCCCCACTGGTCCACGCCATTGTAGATCCCACGGAAGACCCGGAAGAGAAATCTTATCCTCACGAACAAACGGAAACCGCATCGGAAAACTCTTAGGGGGACGACGCGAGGCAGATACTCACTCTTTAAGCCCCTGCCTCTACCAATTGGACGGTCATGAGCCAAAGAGCTCCTCACCTCCCAATACAAACCACCCACAATGGACCATTCAGAATGAACCGGAATTGAAACACAGTAACGACCCTGTCTGTATCCTTAGAAAAGAGAACTATAAAGCTCCAGTGACGGTAGGATCTCGTTCCAACAACTCTCGAGTGACCACAGCCGTATTGGACACAGGCGATGGTCCCAACTTGGTCCATCCTAAGCTGCTCCCACTAGGGTGGCAAGATTTCGTTCAGGCAAGGAAGACCCCCAGGATTACCGACGCATCACGTAGACCAATGGACATTAAAGGGATAGTACCACTTTACCTCCAGGCAGGACAATTCAAAGTCCGCACGTGGTTCTTTGTATGTCCTAACTTGGGTGCTCAGGCAATCCTAGGGACCTCCTTTATCGATCGATATATTTAGGCCATTTATCCAGGCCTTAAAAAAGTCGAGTTTTACCGCGCACCTTATATCTCCATAATTGGTTCAACCCCAGGTCCAGAAGCTAACCGCCAACGAGCGGTTGTCTCCGAAAACACGAAGTCCAATAAGGTTCGCCTGTCAAAGGCCAAAACAATACCGCCAATGTCCCAAATCGCTGTATCGGTCCATTCCCAGTTTTCAGGTCTGGTAACGAGTCATAATCACCCGAAAACGGTTCTGAAGCACCTTACCTTGATGGCCAATGGAGTAATGAACATCCACCCCAACAGGTACTTTTTGGTCACAATCAGTAACTTCAGAGATAAACCCGTGCGTTTAGCAAAAGAAACAGTGATTGGTATCACTCCACCCGCGCCCGTGGCCATTATGGAGGCCCAAATTGATAATCTTGCAACGCCAACTCCCGACGAGGACGTCGACTCTTGCGAGGGGACGGTCGCCATCTGCGAAGAATTCGAATCCTATAGGCCCCGGGTACTTGATCTCCTCAGGGAATACCGGGCCATGTGATCAGGTAGATTGGGCACAATCAGAGCCACTACACACTGCATTAACCTTCAGGATGATGCTAGACCACAGTTCCAGCACGCATACAGTACAGGCATTAAGGGTAGGGAAATCGTCGCCGACCAGATGGACAAGATGCGCAAAGCTCAAGTCATAAAGCCGGCGCCTCAAAACAAATCCGAATGGGCAAGTCCCCTTGTCCTCGTGGCTAAGAAGGATGACTCCTTCAGGTTCTGGGTCGACTACAGGAAGCTAAACGGCGTAACCAAGAGGGACTCATACCCAATACCCCGCATGGATGACTGTCTGGATTCCTTAGGCGAAGCTGTCGTATTTATCACACTGGACGCTCGCTCTGGATATTTGCAAATCCCTTTGGCCGAAGATGCGAGAGAGCTGACAACCTTTACCATCCATGAAGGTCTATTCAGATTTACTCGTATGCCCTTTGGTTTAAAGAATGCTCCAGCAACTTTCCAACGGGTAGTGGACATCATACTGTCCACAGTCAAATGGAAGTTCGCCCTGGTCTATTTGGATGACGTTATAATCTTCTCACAAAACGTTAAAAAAACACCTTCGCCACGTGAAGAAGGTGCTAACTATCCTACAGAACGCTGGAGTACCACTGAAACTCCGCAAATGTGCTTTCTTCCAGGCCTCAGTGTACTATCTCGGTCACATCGTCCTCCCAAGAAAGCTAAAAGTAGCCACACGGACCACAAATGTGATTCGCCAGGCTAGGCCTCCTAGCATCCACACGGAACTACGATTCTCCGTGCGCTTGTGCAAAGTTTACCGACGGTTCGTCTAAGGGTTTGCCAAGATCTCGGCCCCTCTCAACTCGATGTTGAAGGAAGGAACACCTTAAGAGTTCGAAGACTTTACCGACGACCAATACGAGGCATTTCAGTCCCTAAAGAGCAAATTGCTGAACCCCTTTATACTGGATTTACCAAAACCTAATAGGCCCTGTGTCCTGGATACAGACGTTTCTGAGGTCCAGGTGGGATGTGCAATGCTACAGGAACAGGAGTCATCGAAGGACTATCGACCTATTGGATATTGGAGCAGAACGCTGACCAGCGTGGAGTGCAACTACAGCACCACCGAAAAGAAATGTCTAGCAATCGTATGGTCCGTATTGACACTCCGACCGTACCTCGAGGGAACTAGGTTTACCATTACATCAGACCAAGATTCACTCCGCTCGTTACTCAATATGACCGATGCATCAAGTCGCCTCGCTCGATGGCGACTCAGGCTGTCCAAATAAGACTACGAGATAACCTATAGGCCAGGCATCAAGTACCAGGCAGCAGATGCCCTCTCGCGAATCATTACTGACGGAACTGACGACACTCCATTAGACTACCTAATTCCTACCCCCTTTACAGATGATGGACCTCAGGACTATACGGAAACTGATGACCTTATGGGTAAGGTGCAATCGGAGGATCCTGAGGTAAAGGAGAACGAAGTATACCTATTGGACTAGGAGACAGTACCGCCCAATTCGACACCACGTCAGGTTAGCGCGATAGCCCAGGAGGAAAATGAGCTCCTCCCTAAAACTATTGAGAAACTCCTACAGTCGCAGGTTGAAGATGGGTACTGCAAGGAAAAGGCACAATTGGTAGGAAGCCCTGGATGCCTGTTCGACTATGACCGATTTCGACTATTATGTCGCCGCTCACCGCTGGATCGGACACTCCAACGGGTAAACAAAGTTCACTAAGGGCGAGATTCCTATACCTCGCCCATTTGCCTCGCTTGGCTGGTCACCCTGGAGGCCGACAGATGTACCAGAACCTAAGAAAGTTCTTCTACTGGCCACTTATGGCGCAGGACCTATGGAAAAAAGCACGGAACTGTTTATCGTGCGCACAAAGCCGCCGAGGGTCTCGCACCAACCATCGGGCCAAATTGACGCTGTTTCCCGCCGCAGGTCCGATGCGATTTGTCGCAATGGATATACTAGGACCTTTTCCCAAGTCGTGCCATGGGAAACGGTTTGTTTTATTTATAACCGAAAGGTTTACCAAACTTACACGAGCCCTACCCCTAGGAGAGGCAACGGCCGCGGATGTTGCCACGGCCTTTTTGTCTCACTGAGTATATACATATGGCATGCCACTCTACTACATTACGGATAACGGCAGCCATTTTGTATCCAAATTCTTCTCACCTGTTTGGGAGACCTTAGGTATCCAGCATGTGACCACCACGTTGTACCACCCGCAAACCAATGGGCAAGCCAAACGCTTTAACCACACCTTTCTGTAACAATTGGCTCACTACGTATCGGAGCACCAATTGGACTGGGACGACTACGTTGAGCCACTGGTTTATGCCTAAAACGCGCGAGTGCACCCTTCCACGGGTACAACACCTTTTCATTTAACGCTAACGAGATCGCCACCGCCGATAGCGGTTGATCTTCAGCAGTCCATTATTTCCCAGGACATAAGCGAAGGAATGACTCCTACCAAGGCGAAGCGCTACTCGCGACGACCCATCGACCGCATTATCCAATCGGCCTAAGCTGTACTGACTAAAGCCCAACGGCGCTACAAGGTCAATTTCGACAAAGCCGTTTGGAACACACCGACCTTTGGCAAATGAGAATTGATTATCCTGGACCGGCCACCGAAGGACAATGATGAACTCGAGAACACTACGCGGAAGCTCCTTCCCCGCTCTATGGGACCATACAAAGTCCTTAAGGCCAATCAACACACCATTACGTTACTAATTGACGGCCTACAGGAAGCGGTGTCTATTGATCGGGTCACACGATCCCCCATCTCTCCCGAATCACCAAGGTCCTAGTGCCCTGGTCCAACAAAATCAATTACGGCCTCAGGTCGACGCTCAAGTCGCCACACCCTCTAAGGCAGTTCCCGCGGACTCGACTAGCCCCATGGACCCGATAGTCAATGCCAATGACGATGACCCATCTCTTCCAACCTACTCCAATGGATTAGCCCCTCTGGACCACACTCTGCTGCCGAAGAATGAATACCAACCGGAGTATGTGATTGAGCGCATCATACCTGCTGGTCGGGGAGAAGATGAAACTATGCGCTACCGCGTCCGTTGGCTCGGCTACACACCTGAGGAAGACACTTGGCAAAAGCCTCGAACCCTTCCGGCTAATTCTGTCGCCCTCTATTGGCGCAGAATCAGCCGCACGGAGCACGGCCTTCAGGAGGGGGCAACCATTGGCCCATATAATACCAAAACGCCTGTCGAAACGCCTCCGGAGACAACGATTCGCCGGAGCGCCCGCATCAGGGGACAAATCCAGTCCTCGGCGACGCCTGAGGAAAACTTGAGACGCTCTCAAGGGTGGACGCCATCCCGGGGCACGCAAGTTTGAGATACAAGAGCGAACTTGGGAAAACACAAGATTTTCTTTATTTGACTATCTAGCAGAGGCCGAACAGCCCTCGCCATGTCCTCAAGGTTCGTGAAAGCGCTCCGAACACCAACAGGACTCACTCGGGCGGCGCAGGAGTAACCCCGTCGTCCTAATTGGAACCGGCAGGAGAAAATCCGGGACTAGGGTCATTCGGGGAGCCTACTGTACCAACAAGACCGGCACTTGCCGGCGGAGCACGCTTCTTCGGCGGAGATTCACCTGAGGAACTATTGTCACCATAGAAAGCCTCCGGGTCGCTCGAATTTAGACCATACCGGGCATCCAAGTCGGCAGTAACCCTCTCTGGGACATCACCTGCGCACTATGCTGCAGCATATTGACTATAGCGGTCTTCAGATCCTGACTCTGTTGGACAACCGCGGCGTAGCGCACCGAGCTACGCGCCCAGATGAAAGCTTCACTCAAAACTGTCGCAATGTCCATCGAGTCAGTAATACCAACGGGACGGTAGAATGGAATGACGCACTGCCCGCGGATTTCGTCGAATGATATGGTCATAGTGCTCCCCGGGGCGCTCAGCCGGGAAATGGATAGTAAAACCGACGGAAGCGACAAAGCTCGGAAGGAGAGTGCCGTATCCGACGGGCTTAAAAAGCGATGGCGGCATCGCGAGCGATCATTGGAGGAATACCGCGACGGGGAAGAAGGAGGATGAAACCGAATCGGACAGAATGACCGACGAGGCCCTGAATGGACGAGGCGCGCACCGTAATTCACGACGGACGACGCGCGTAGGGTCGCCAAAGGAGTACCGAAGGATAGGAAAGGCGGCAAGGAACCCCCCCCGGTGCGCGTACAGTACCTCAGGTGACGAAATTGCCCACCTGGCGCCAAGGGTCAGCTCTTACGCATTGATACCTCAAAGGATGCTGGCGATGCAACGCCCCGTCGCTCCCACTGGTAACGAGAGCAACTTACCTCTGGAATGCTCATAAGACGTCGACATGTCGGGCACTGCACCGCTCGTGTCCAGACCATTAAGACGCTGAGGATCACGACGTTGCGACCCCGAAGGCAAGACTGGAGGTACAGCCTCAGGTCCAGATACAGCCAGGCCCCCAGGAAGGTGTGAGGGAATTTGGACTTCGCCGTGACGCTCGAATCCTAAGGAGGAAGATATGTGAAGGAGCAACGATAACGGTTGAGCTCTGTAAGCCGCCGGGCCCTGAGGGAACTGACAGATGCCACGTGGACTGGCCGACGTCAGCTGCACTCATTTAGATTATTAATGTATTTTAATTATTGAATTAGATTAGCATTACTGTGCCAGGGAGATCCCAGCGCCTCGCCAGTACTATTTACTTGGCTCGAGTGACGCCTCTTCTTTAGAGTAAGGTAGGCACCGTCAAGATACTAAATAACCCTCTTTGGTATATTAGTTCCACCCATTGGTCTTCAAGCCATCGTTTCCGTAGCTCCGACCCGTAGGACTACGCAGTAAACGCCAGCCCATTGCATCAAGTACTCTGGGAGTGCCGTTGTAAAGGATTCGAACCTTAGGACTCGCTCTACCACGCTACCATCGACTGAGATCCGTACGCTGACCCACCAGTCATTTAGTTACATTCGCTGACGGTGTCCCAGCACCTCAGAGTAGGCTTTTTGAATCAACTCATCGGTTTCATATGTTTCCATGAGGAAGTCCGCCACTTGTGGGTATGGAGTCAGCATTTCCGTCTGTTCATCATCCACCGCCATGGTATTGCCCTGTCAGCGGCTGTGTAACATGTTGGCAGCCTTATATATGAGGTAAAACTGAAATACCTACATCGCGGCACCCTCCAAACCCCCATTTTAGTCACAAATTATCTTGAACCTCTGAAGGAATTCGATGATGGCGATGGGGTCGTCTCCCGAGAAACGGTTATCCCCCATCTGGAAATTATGCTTCCGGTGATGCTTAGTTATCTTCTGAGGCACCTCTTTGGTGTACTCATAGTTCTTGTTCTCCAACCTATAGATTTGGTAGTCGACCGCCTTCGTAAAAAGGTCGTTCAACGGAACGATCACCTGTATGTCTAGATCGTTGTCGGAATCTGACTCCGACGAGTCATACAGTTTGGTATTACGCTTGCGGTTATTATTCTCCTTCTTTCAACGGGAATCTTTCCTTCTTTGTCGTACAAGCACCTCCTGGGTATGCTACTGTCTTGTCTCGGGAGCGTGGTGACGCTCAACCTTAGAAGGTAGACGTAGTAAACCTCAATGGTAATAGGGCACCGTGAAAACCCGCAGGGGCAAACGGCGGGGCAACTAGCCTATACCGTGTAGGTGAAAGATGGTAGGCGTCGACGCGCGGGAAAGCCTGTGTGGTAGTTGATAAACAATGAACCAAAAGGTATAGTCGTGACCCAAGTGGTGCCTGTCTTTATCAGATTAAAATGGGGGAGGTGCAGTCCCCTATATGCAGTGGACTGCACTCTCCAGATCACTCGGGAGGTGCCAGCAAGGCATGGTCTCTGGCCTAGTGTCAGAGACCTGGACAGCACTGGCTACAGTGCCAGGTGGCCACGCCACTACTGTACTAAAAACAAATATAATTACAATTACATGTACTAACAATTACTCAACCAGAAGGTACATGTCAACGCTACACGTGGCTGACAACACCTAGATGGTAGCTCGCCCGGAGCTGCAGGGCCGATGATCACTCGCATCCATCACCTACAAGGCCAGTGTTGTATATTGACAACCTCAAAGGTCAGCCCTTCCGCCACTATACGACAGACGCCCTTCCTACCCGTGAGGCACGCCCCGTGTCTCCTTCCATCAAACCATAGAGTTGTAGCGAGTGACAGCGGCGCGGTCATCGGAGTGGTGTCTGTGCGCGACGCGCAATCCCTTGAGGTTCAGAACTCGGCGCCAGTATTGGTTGGGGAGGGCGCGCAACGACGTCGGCGCACGAATTGAGCGACAACCATTCAGGTAGGGACTGTCATGAGGGCGATGAAGTGTAACCAGCGCGCTCTCGGACACCTTTTCGGTAGTGGCCCTGTTTGCTTGTGATTCTGCTTCTGCATAGCCCCCTGTCTAACCAAGTTGGTATCTCACCCTTCCGAGTTACTCAAACTTCAGTTTCCTCCTAGGTCCCTGGGCGCGCCGTCCCGCCTGGTCGTTCCCACGGCTTGACAACCCTTCAGGTATTGCTGCCCTTAATTGGCGTCGTCGCGACCGTTACCGTGCTGTCCAACTTTCCCTGAAGGTTTCCTGGCTTCTCGACCTTTCAGGTTTCGTCTACCTCGTAAGGATTGACTGGTGGCGCCGGTGGGACCAGCGCCTGCGTCGATACAACCATTGAGGTGTTGTCCAGGGTCCGTGGTGGAAGCTTCCGGTTGTGAGACCTTTTTGGTGTTGAGCGGCCCCGTCGATAATTGCGCGACCTTTTTCCGGTTTTGCATTATGGTTATACCTCAAGGCGATGACAGGATCGCGCCGCCTCCACGCACGCCTTCGAACCCATTCGGTGCCACGTCGATGCACCTCGCACCGCATCGTGGATTCGTCACCGCTACCTCGAAGGGGTGGGTCGTCCCCACAAGCAGCACCAGCGCTCGAGAGACGTGAGATTCCGGTCACCACTGAGGTTGAAGAATTCGGTGATTCCGAGAGGATTGATACCCCTGCAGTTATGCCTTTAAGGTCGGATTGGTCCCGTTCCACGATACCTCAAAGGTCTGGACCCACTCGCCACCGTACGCTGGCAACTGTTGCACCTGAAAGGTCGATGTCGGTACTACCGGAAAGGTTGGATACGTTGGCCGTCTCCTCAGAACGGACCGAGGAGGCGCCACTTCAAAAGGATGAATACCCGCTGGTGTTCACCGCGGCGGTGGAGGTCGAGCCATCACCTCGTTCGTCGGATCGAGCTATGGCCTTCCCAACCATGTCAGGTAGCGGCCCATCGCGTGGCCGTGGACGCGGTGGTATTACCAAGAGGGTGAATCGCTCGACTTCTCGAACGCTTACCAACACTGGTTTTCGCAGCGTGCCTATCCCTGCGACAAAGGTCTCCCCTGGGACTCCAGCTGACCCATACCAACGCAGTGGTGGACCTCCTCCGACAACACGATCCAATTGGGCTCACAATCTCGCGTTTTGTGCGGCGAACCGGACGACGAGTCAGTATGGACCTTTTGGTATCATCTTCGACCAGGTGACGAACAATGACCTGTTGAAGCACGATTGGCCTGTGGCGGTGTGGAATTCTTCATTGCTGGCAGCACTTACCAGACCACGATTGGATACCTACTTGGGTTTGTCCCGTTGGGACTACGAGCGACTTCGCTCAGTTCCATTGCTCTTGAAGAAATGGGACCAAGAGTCTCAACCTCGTCAGGGTCGAATGGAAAGTTTCCAGAGTCGGCAGCGTCATACACCTTCGAGGTATTTCATCCCGCCGATATATCCGAGCGACTTGCCGTATGTGCGCATCGAACTGGAGCTGGATTATTACCGTCGATTGGTGGTGCAAGTGTGCCAGTACCCGTCTATTCCGGATACTTACCTTCCGGTTTCACCTGACTTGGTTTCCCTGAATCGGCCTTACACCACTATCAACTGGGCTGACCGTAGTAGGTGGGGCGAGGATGCAGCGACGGAGAGTCGCGTTCACACTCGCCACTTTTACACTCGCGTTATGCATATGTTTCATAACGTCGAGTACTTTTCACAAACTACGAAGGGAAGACGCGATTGGTACGTGCTTCGACTAGAGCGATGGGAGTCCTATGAGGTTCCGTTATCGCTGAGCGTGCCCACTCCGCCGGTTTTGGCGTACTTCGGGAGTCATATTTCCCGGAACCTAGAGCGGTATTACCTCATTTGGTCGATTGCTTTCTCGGAGTGGACCGTGTAGGTTGCCATCCTGGCTCTGGAGGCCGCCCGTTACGGTATCGATTGGGATTGTCGCAATCCCGACTCTGACATACACCGATATGATGTTCAACCTGTAGGTCGCATCTTCTTCATACCTCCGAGGGTTGCCCAGGATATTTCCCGATTTGGTTACGAGAACATCGTGGAGGGGACCGATTATACCGTGAAGGATTTGGACTCGTACCTCGAGCAGAGCAAGAATTACCATTGGGATTCCCATCAAGGTTCGGAAGCTTTCGATCGCGCAACTTGAGAGATTGTGCCTCGCCACGCCCAGTATTACCCCAGGGAGCCTCCTGTTTATGGAGCTCCCGCGAGCCCAGAACCTTATCACGGTACTGTGGAGACACCTGTTGGTCCTTATGCTGGACCCTTCCCGTCCGAGCCGTTACCTCACGGTCTTAAGTCGCCTATCCCTACGGGTGTGACTCCTACTCAACCGAGCTCCTTGCGGGTTGCTGGTCCGGTTCGACCTCTTTTGGCGGGTATTGCACGTCTTCCGCCTCAACATTTGATGGATTTTCCGGCCTTGGTCGGTTTGCTGGCTCGAATTCGCCAGTCTCGCGTCATTAAATTTCATGGGGCTTGTCCTACCTCCGTGTTTGCTGCATTAACGTCCCTTGAAGGTTTGCTGCCGCGCCATGCGCAATACATGAAGGCGCTGAACCAACTTGATGAGTTCCAGAATCAGTTCCAGTTGGACATGTACCAACTGGCCACCGGTCAGGTTGCCAATCTGGCGAGTGTCTCTGCTGCCGCGCTATTTGATCCTTTGACAGATCCCCTTCTAGGTTCCAACTTGAACCCTGCGGTTTTGCAACCTGCTCCGGCGGTTCCTTTCGTTCTTCCTCTATTGGTTTCGACTCCTCTCCCCAGTGGCGGGGCTACCGCTACTTTGCTACCTCTTAGGTCGATGGCTCCTAGCATTTGCGCAGGTTTTCCTCCGTGGGTACTCAATAATACGGGTCCTCCTGATTCCATTGCTCCTCAACCGCCAGGTAGTTGTTAAAGTAAATTGTTCTCTCTTGTTGTCTCTTCTACTCTTAAATTTGGTTGTTCTTTCGTGTTCTCACTTGTAGATAATCTGACACGCATATGCGTCCACCTTCTGCGGAGAGCGACGTATTTTCTCACCCTTCCTTAGGCCTGAGTACCACGAAGGTCCAAGGTTAGCTTTCTGCAGGCATTGGCTCCTTGCGACGGCGCCAGTATCTGATACGGAAGTGTGGGGGTATTGCGGCTGGGGGTTCGAGGGTGTCCCCTTCTGGGCCCCAGCCGTACCACCTTACGGTGTACTTAAGACCATTGTAGGTTGGCGTGTGGCCCACCAGACGCTCAACGGGAAATTTCTCTGAGGTTTGGTCCTGATCTTTCGGGGGAACGCTACCTCGAGGGTTCATATGTTCGGAGTTGGGAGCTTCGTGCGTGGGAGCCGGGTCGGGAGCTCCCGCTGTTACGGTGTGAGGTTCCATTTCCGCCCCTGTTAGAGGGTGGTAATCCGGATCATCCCGTTGTAGTTCATTATTCACCTCAATTGGGGTGGGGTCCTCCGAGGGTCGAGTACGCAGAGCTACCGCTCTGGGCTCTCGGGCTGAGGTGCCTGCCTCAATGCGATGTTAAACCGTTTCAGGTGCTACCGTAATACGGTTAATTGATATCATATTCGGTATTCCATCTTGGTCAACCGTAACGGTGTGGTCTGAGTCGTTCAATACCTTATAAGGTCCCACTGATTTGGGTAGAAGCTTCGAATTGATATCTCTGTCAATAGCTTCATCGTCTGCTTCATCACCCGGTCGTGGTCTTTTACCTGAAGGTGGGTTATCTATATAGACATATTGTCCCGACGATACAGAGACCACTTTGGTTACCTTATGGTCATAGTCGGCCTTGTACCTCTTCTGGGCTGCAGTGAGGCGGCTCTCTGCATGTTTGAGAGCCCTCATCAACCTCACAAGGGTATTTCGCTTGACTTTGGCAGGGGTCAGTGCGCCAGCTGCAGTGCTGGTGGTATGATTTCCCTGCACTACAATACCTGGGGGGTGTCGCGAAAGAACCAAATCAAAGGGAGTGGTCTCCGTTGACCGGTGTACCTTAAGGTTATAAGAGTAGGTGAGCGGTTGCACCAGCTCATCCCACCCAGTTTGGTGTTCTTCCGTATAGTGTCGTAGCCTTGATACCAATGTGTGGTTAAAGCGATCAACCTGTCCGTTCGTCTGCGAGTGGTAGGCAGTAGTGAAATAGTGCTTGATACCCATGAGGTTTCAGACTGCTTCGAAAAATTTCGATGCCAAGTTTGAACCATTATCGGTAAGTAGGTACAGTGAGGCACCATACGAGTAGACACAATTGTTGAGGAACGCGATCGCCAGCGTTGTTGACTTCGTCGCCTTTAAAGGTATCGCTCTCGTGAGCTTCGAGAACCTGTCGGTGATCACAAGAATGTGCTGGTACCCGTTCTTGGTCTTGGGATATGGTCCTAGAAGGTCTATCGCAAAAAAGACTCCAGCGGATTTGCTGCTGGAAACAGCTTGAGGCACTTTCGATGCTTTCGAATACCACCGCGGGTATGAACACAGGATTCGCATTGACCTACAAAGGTAAAGACATCATGAACCATATGAGGCCAATTGAACCGTTGCCTCAAGGTGTAATACATCCTAGTGGCACCGGGCTGTCGCGATAGTCTCGGGTAGTGCGCGAGATACAAGACTCTTGAGCGCAGTGCCTTCGGAACCCCCTTTTGAAGGCTACCATCCAAGTTTGAACTTCTCAAGATGTACCCATTGTGGTCCACATCGAACGGTGATCCTTTGAAACCAATTTGGTCAGACAGGGTTCTGCAGCACGCATCGTGGGCCTGTTCTCGTAGAAAGTCCTCTCGGGTTACGGGCATGAAGTTCGTTTCCTCTAGGGTTAATATCTGCGTTGCCATGTCTGTGTTCCGCATGGCACCTTCTTCAGGTAAGTCCCAACATTTTTCTAGGTGTTTGCCGGTACCATTTTGGTTTGATGACACCAAAAAGCAAGGGATATCATCTTCCACAGGTTCTGTCTCTAACCCTGGGGTGTTTAAGCGTGACATAGCGTCAGCTATGTTGTCCTTGATACCTGGACGGTACTGTACGTCGTATTCAAACTCCGACAGTCTCAACCTCCAACGGGAAAGTCTACCAGACGCATCTGCGAGTCAGAGAGTCCACCTTAAGGCGTCGTGGTCCGTGCGCAACGTCAAGCGCTCACCATACAGGTATGGACGTAGCATCAACATGCTCCACACTACTGCTAGACATTCTTTCTCGGTTACCGTGTAGTTCTGCTCCGCCTCATTCATAGCTCGGCTCCAGTACCCTATGAGTAATTTGTCTCCGTTGTGCTGCTCCTGCATGAGAGAACAACCAATTAGGGCATGGGATGCATCTGTATCCAGCGTGTACGGTAGATCTGTTTTCGGTAACGCTAAGATTGACGGCGACAACAGTGCTCGTTTCAATTCCTCAAAGGTATCCATTTCGTCGTTCGATAGATTCTCAAAACGTTCAGGTTCACCTTTCTGGAGTTTCTTGTCGAGGGGAGCCGCTATTTTCGCGAATCCCTTCACGAAGCGGCGATAGACGTTACATAAACCTATAAAGGATCGTATGTCTGTCTGGGATCGTGGCAACTTGACCTTTTGTACGGCTTTAATGTTGCTCGGCGCAACCTCTAGGGTACCAGGGACTATGATGTGGCCAAGATATTCAGCCGTTATGGTAAAGAAGACGCATTTGCGTAGCTTCAGCGTCACCCCCGCCTCAGCTAGGAGGGTTTGTACGGTGCGCACGTGAGCAAAATGCTCTTCTACCGATCTGGAGTAGATGATTACTTCATCGATGTATACCAAGGCCGTTGTCCACTTAACCTTCGAAAGGATGATGTCCAGCGCCCTTTGAAAGGTGGCTGGAGCATTACGCAACCCGAATGGCATCCGCGTGAAGCGAATCAAACCTGCATGGCACGTGAAGGTCGTTTTGTCTCGATCTTACTCACCTACAGATACCTGCCAATAACCACAATTGGCATCCAACGTGGTAAATATCTGCGCATCTCCCAAGGAGTCGATGCACTCATCCATTCTAGGTATCGGGTACGAATCCCCGATGGTCACGCTATCGAGCCTCCTGTAGTCCACACAAAACCTCATACGGTTATCCCCTTTCTTCTGAACCAGAACCACGGGACTAGCCCAATCTTGGTTGGCTGGTTCAATTACCCCTTCTTGGAGCGTTCGCTCCACTTCTTTGAGTTTTCCTTCTCTCTTTTTCGGACCTGCACGGTATGGTTGCTGATAAATCGGCTTCGAGTCAGGGAGGAGCTCGATGCGATGCTGTGTAGCCTTAATTTAGGCCAGATGGCCTGACCACATGGTTTCGAACTCCTCCAGAAGGTCGATAATACGGCCCCGCAGTTTGCCGTTTTCTTCACCGATCTGGACTGTATCTTGTCATTGCCTTTTAGGGTCAGGTTCCTCTTCTTTGTCTACCGATGCCTTATTGGTAGCTTTGAATCCAAATTCGTATTTATCGATACCTT
Source organism: Agarophyton chilense (assembly GCA_030374765.1). Lineage (NCBI taxonomy): Eukaryota > Rhodophyta > Florideophyceae > Gracilariales > Gracilariaceae > Agarophyton > Agarophyton chilense. The sequence goes on from JARGXX010000099.1 coordinate 421,576, forward strand.
TGTGGTTGTGGACGCATTTGCGCACCTCCCTTCCTTATCGAAGGCGACCTCGCCGAGATAAGTGTGAGCTACGGTGAAGACCCCTTGTGGTGCCGGTAGTGCGATGCCAACATTGGTATTTTTCGGCAACTTCAAGTTATGAATGCTGAAGATGCTGAGACACACCTTAAAAGGTTGATTTGGGATGTTGTCGACAATCTCGTTGGCAATCAAGGTGAGGTTTCGATGTGCTAACCTCGGATGGTTTTGTAGTATGACCAGCCTGGGGGTCGCACACGACACCGGTACAAATATTTGGTGCATTGGCGGGATAACAACCTGCTTGGTAATGCGCACTTTGTTGGAGACCGTTTTGGTAGATATCCTCTTCTTCGGTTTGACAAACCATACCTGTTTGGTTTCTGTATTACCTAAAATGGCAATTCGTCCCCCCTGACGTAGGGCGACGGTATGGGAACCAGGAAGGATTGCTTTGACATGTCTGTCAATGAAGTTCGTACCTAGTAGGCAGTCTGTCGGTAAACGGTCAACAACAAAGAATTGCAGTCTTACCTTGAGGTGTCCGAGCTGCATCACAATGGTGAGCATACCTCGAAGGTTTAATGGGCGCTCATTTGCATCCACAAGCGGGTTCGTCAGTGTTCTCGGAATGCTAGTTCAGTGGTCAAAAAAGGACGAATTGAAATGACCGAAAAACCACTGAATTTATCCAAATTTGGAGGTGTAAATTTCCGAAAATATTTTCATTCGTTCATTAGTGCTAGTTTGTATGGGAAGGAAAACTAGCACATATCTGCAGTTTTTCTAGTTTTGATGGAGGTAAAACTAGCGTGAATCTTTCTGTCGCCGCAGTTTAAAGGTAAAAGTAGAGAAGTGGTGCAGGAGCAGATTCAATCTTTGTGCGCTCTAGATTGACAGAATATTACAAACAACCGGTCCCAAAATGGACCTCAAAATAGAAATTGAACATTTAGTACAATCCATATCAATCGCAATAGAATCGCAGCCCGACCTGGCAGACCTCACGTGCCTTGCATTCTATATTATTCTCCACCGCCCTCCCCTGTCACGTGCCCTGTGTGCGCCATACTCTCTCTCCGTCTACGCCCCCTACCAACTTCTTTCCCACCACCTCTCCTCCACCCACCATGCCTTCCTGCTGCTTCAACGGTTGCTCTTTCTTCGCCCGAGAAATCCCCGCCCTCCAGCGGCACCAGAGAAGGTGCCCTCATCTCCTCTCCGCCAACAAGCGCTTCCTCTCCCCTGGCGGAAATGAACCCAACTTCCCCCCCCCGCACAAAACACCACAAGTCCACCTCACAACTCCCCCCTCATCTGCCTCCCTCACATCGCCCTTCCGACAACGTCCCTCTCGCACACCATGACTCCTATCTCCAAGACCAGCTCTCTCTCTCCCTCCACACCCAGGACGCCATCCACGTCGCCACTGCCCCTCTCGGTTCCCCCTCCTCTCTCGCTCTCTCCCCCCTCCCTCCTTCCACTCCCCCCCTCGACAACCCCCACCTGGAGAAAATGGTCCTCTACATCTCCTCCATCGCCTCCAAGCTTGAACAACGAAAGGCTGACGAACTCATCACTCTCCTTAATGATCCCCACTTCTCCGAATCAACATTCCGGAACTCAGTCTCCTCCGCAAAGCAATGCCTCGCGCTCCAGGCAGACCTCTTCCACCAGAGAATCAGGTCCATTGGTTTCGCCCCCTCCACCATCTTCGATTCCCACAAACGCTTCTCCGCAACCCTCTTCCAGAAAGACGCAATCCATGTCCTCAAACAACAGCTCGCCGTCGCACACTTCAAGAACACCTTTTTCCACCCAACTCCCAAACATCCGCCTCCGGCTCCCCCGCCTTCGCACACCCCATGGCAGCCACCCTCTGCTCAAAAGTCGTCCCCGCACTCAAGACCGCCATCATGCAGTCCACAAAAGATAACATCGTCTGGCATCTCCCTCACTCCACCGGTATCGACTCCTTCATCGACCTCGTCCAAATCTACTCCGACAAGTCCTCTACCTCTCTCAAATCTTCTTCCATCACCTCCTACCCCCTCCACATCACCCTTCTCAACTTCTCCGACTCCTTTCGCCGCAAATGCATCTCCGACAATCTCACACTCCTCGGCTTTCTTCCCACCTCCTTCACCCCAATCACTCCTTCTCCAGATGCAGATATCATCACTCATTCCTCCTCCATCCCCCGCCAAACAAAAATGGAACTCATACAGCAGACCATCTCCTCCCTCCTTCAACCTCTCTTCTCTTCCGCCCTCCCCGGTTTCCCCTTCCGCGACGCAGACGGCGTTCTTCGTCAATGCCACCCCATCATCGCCAGCTACTGCGCAGACATTCCCGAGGCAAAGGATATTCTCGCCATCTCCCACGGCACCCGCCCCTCGCACCCCTGCCACAGATGCTCTGTCCCTCGCTCACAACTCCACCAACACTCTCACACCCATCCCCCTGGATCTCTTCCCCTTCACCCTTGCAGCCCGCAACAAACACTTCTTCCTCCTCAAGGACTCCGAAGCAGCTCTCCTCGCCCGCAAGCCAAGAGTCTCGCGCAACTTCAAGGAACAAGCTCTCCAAGCACTCCACTCCCTCTCCCTCGCAAAATACCCCTCCCTCTTCGAGTCTTACCCCCTTTTCAACATCACCCCCCTCCTTACCCCATACAACATTTTCCCCTTCCAACCCCTCCACAACTTCCACCTCGGCGTTTCCAAACTCATCAAGCTCGCCGCCATCGAACGTCTCAGATCAGAACATCTCTTCACCACCATCAGCTCCACAAACTCCCGCCGTTCCTTCCACTCCGTCCGCACCTTTATCCTCAAGCACTCCAACTTCATCCTCACCGCCATCAAAAATCATTCCCCAGCTACCGGCCTCCACATCGACTTCTCTACTTCCGAAAGCTGGCAGTCCCTCAACGGCTTCTTCACAACTGACGGCGTCCGCGGCATGCTAGAAGCAAAAGACTACCGCGCCCTCGACATTGTCTTCCCCTTCATCGGCGCCTTCTTCGACCGCTGCTGTGACGAAGCCAATTCCGCTCCCATCACAACTGTCTTCTCCAAGTACACAGACCTCCTTCTCACCTCCATGTGCTACAACTCCGTCCCCGAATGGACCACTTCTCGTCTTGCCAAACTCGCCTCCCAAATCCATTCCTTCAAGCACAGAGCTGTCGATGTTCTCGGTCCATACCATACCTCCAACCTTGGCACCCTCAAATTCCACCTCCTCGATCACATCGTAGACGACATTCGACGCTTTGGGGGTCTCCACTTCAACGATGCAGGCATCTTCGAACAAGCCCATACCCTCTTCAAAGCACATTACTCCCGAACCTCCAAGCGCAGACCCACCGCGCACAACGAAACCATCCGTGCCATCGAACGCTCCGATGCCGTCAACAATTGGATTTCTCTCTCCGCTGATCCTTCCGTCACCTCATCCTCCCATGCCCCTCCTCCTCCCTTCCAAGCCCGCAAACCAGGTTTCGTCCGTGATGGCAAGCACACCTCCTTTTCCGATCTCATCACCGCTCACAAATTCCTTCGAGCAAACCCCCACTCAACAATCTCTTCCCTTCAGGACCTCTTCTTCCCAGACACTATCGCCATCATCCCACAGATTGGAACCCTCGCACTCCCCTCCTTCGTCACACTCACACTCCAAACACTAGCTCTCAACCAGGACTCCCCCACTCTCCGCCAAACCCGTCTCACATTCGTCAATTCCGCATACGTCGTCGGCGGCTTCACCCCAACCCTAGACGACTACATCGCCGATCGAAACGAGCTCGCCGTCAAAGATCCCCCTCTCGCACTCATTCAACGTATCTTCGCTGCTCCCTCCTTCGGTCCCTCTAAAACCCCAAAGTTCTCCCACATCCTCGTTGCCGGTTCCAGCTTCTGCAACCCCACTCCCACCGCCTGGGTCTGCAAGCTCAACTCTCTTCTTCGCTTCACCACCCCTTCTTCCCCTTCCACTCATAACGAGTTCGCCTTCGTTCAGTTCCTCGAACTCGTTCCACCCCAGGATCAAGTCGATGTCTCTCTCAATTGCATCTGCCTCCGATGGGCAACAGACGACGAACAAAACCACACCGCCCACCCCCTTCCTATCTCAAACACTTCCAACTCCGACAACGTCTCCCCCTGGTTCGGCCTCGTACCATCCTCTTCCATTCTCGGCCCCGTTCATGTACTTCGCCAAAACTACCCCGCACCCCCTTTCACCCCTCGATTGCACTGGCGCTTCCATCGATTTCACCTCAACAGATTCTACCTAGACCCAACTGCCAAGCCCTACTTCTCCAACACCACCACTGGTGGCACAACACCACCACTGGGTGGCACCCATAATAATACCTCCCAAGGCACATGATCCAATAAAATAGTCACCGCTGCTTTTTTTCCGTAGCCGACCCCCATCTTGCTCCACCTCCTTACCCCCTTATCCCCCCGTACCTTATCACTCTCCCACTCCTTGCCTACTCCCCAACGCTAAGCGCTTGAACCGTGGTTCTTCTGGTCCACATGACGCTATATAGCAATCTAACACCGCTCCAAGTCTTCTCGTGAGATTCTCCATGAAAAACTCCTCCCTTATCGCCAGATAGATTTTCTCTCTCGACGGTATCCATAGCCCAACCGTCGCGATTCTCTCCTTATTCCCACTCACATCTCTACGATTCCCTCCACAGAATCCATCATTCTCAAACTCCTCAGCATACTCATCCTTCACCATGTTCCAGGCAACCCTCAATATGTCCTCAACAGCCAGTGGCAGAAACCTCCCAAACAGCGTCGAGAACAAAAGTTGCCTTTGGCCTCCCCGCCCAACGTCTCTATCCATCGTGGTCACCACACATCCAATCCATGCATCAAGTCGCGCAAGATGCATCACCGTCCCACCCACATACTGCCTTTCTCCATTTCTGTGACTCTCTACCGCGTAGCCCATAAACTCCTCCAACACTTTCAACGACACCTGATTTCGAAAATACATATCTGCCTCACCAAAGTCCTCCAAGTTCTCAGACACCTTCGATCCAGAATAAGTAATATCTTCAATCGCACTCGTTCTCCACGCACACAGCTTACCTCTCCCATCCTCCCCCGACCCCATCAACTTCTCCTGCGCCTCCTCAATCTGCTTCTTCAACTCCGCCCAAAGATCCGTCCCTTCAGTCAACTTAGCTCGTTTCGCGATCAAATCATATCCAAGCATGGAAAACAGCTTATCACGCGCTGCTCGCTTCCGCACCCCAACCACATCGCTCAATGCTTGCTTCATCCTCTGTCTCAAGCACCTATCCGCACTTACATTTTCCACGCACTCCTCTCTCCTCACCGCTTCCCTTATCGACTCCCATTTCTCTCACATTAACTCAGTCTCTACCACGTGCTTCAACAACAAATGGCTCCCGCCCTCTGTCGACGGCGTATACGGTCTCATCTCATATGCAACCTCAATTGGACATCTCGGAACCATTTCCTTCTCTCCTACCACAAACATACTTTCCTCCCTACTCTCCCCAACCGCCTCACTTCTATTCTTCTAGCTTCGACCCATATTCTCGGTGTCGAAGCAAAGTTCCGATGCCTCCAGTTTTGCACAATGAAGAATCCTATCATACACACGACGTGCAAATCCATAAAAGCATTCCTGCACTCTAATGTCATGCTTTCGTCGCCTCGTCACGCCTCCCTCCCCCCTCCCTTCCCCAGCGATTCTACTTTTCAACGCCTCCCTCAAACTCTCAATCAGGACATTCTGCTGCTTCATTTCCTCCCTCGCCCGATCCAGCTCCGTTTGGGTCATTTTCAAACTCACCATCACATTGTAGCTGTCTTCCTTCATACGTCCCATTTGTCCCTTCAACACATTCATCTTCTCAATTAGCATCGACCGCGGCAACAAACCTATTTCATCATCATTTGCTTCATCTTCCACTATACGGACGGCGTTCTCCACGACATTTAAATTCGCATTCTCCTCGTTATCATTATTCCTTGTGAATACAATGTTTCTCCTTACTCGCATACCTTCCGGCGTCCTTCGCCTTGCGTTCACCTCAAACCCTTCAACTCCCAAACCCACCCCTCTCCTCGGTGGCAAACGCTCGACATGTTCTCCCTGATGAGAAAGAACTGCTGCTCTTCCATCGCCTTCCTCCCCTGAACCACGTGTTCTCCCTCCAGCAAACCCCCTTCTCCCCCCCTCACTCACATGCACTTCTCTGCTTTCCCTTTCTTCTATCGCTCTTCTTCCTGTAACTCGAACACTCCCCATTCTTTCCCTTGCACGCTCTCTCCTTTCTTCCACGTAATCCAAGTTCGCCCCCTCCCATCTTTCCGCCTGTTCCCCCGCGGAAACTCCAACACTCTCTCCTTCTGTTCTCTCTCGAACGACTCTTGCGCCCGCGATTAGACCACTACTGGGTCCACCTATTCTACCCTCCACACCTCGGCTACTCTCTATTCTCCCTTTCTGTATCTCATCATCACCGTTCTCTTCCCTCATACCCGTAAACGATGCCCCTGCTTCTTTAACGCCTCTGAGGCGGGATCCACGTTCTCCGATCATTCTCTCTCCCTCCTTACGCCCCTTCGTCCTCTCATTCGGAATCTCTTCACCTCCTTCAGGTGCAGAGCATGGATTTACCGGCTCCACATCAGCTGAAGACGTGAGTACAGCACTTAGAGTCCGCTCGGATGCATCCCCTCTCCTTGTCCTCTCTGGAGCTCTGCTCGCCCTCCCCCGCAATCCACTTCTAGGTACACGCGTGCGGTTGCTTCGCACGCCATCCCGTTTTCCATCGCCGCTCCGCACCATCTCTCCCGTAGGCGACGTGATTTTCTCCGTACGCGACGTGATTTGCTCCGCACTCTCCTCGGTCACCGTCTCCTTTGCGCGAACAGCCTTTCCTTTGCCCCCACTCGCCTCTCCTTTCCCACCATCTTGCCTTGATCTACCCCTCAGGCGCACGCCTCCCTTCTCTCCACTCGCGCCCTGGAGCCTACGCCCCTTGTCCCTACCGCCCTCCGCATCCCCTCCATGCCGCCGTGATTATGTACCGCGCCCGCTAGTGTTCTCGCTTCTCGATTTGCGCTTCGGAGCCATGGTTAAAGATATAGAGAGCGATCGTGGTATGGTCTTCCACGCGTTGCAATGCGATGGATGGGAGAGAAGCTTCGAAACATTCTGCTTCCAAAAATATACCTCCACCCTTTTCGTGTTCTCAGAAAACCCCCAAACTTTTCAGATATTTTAAATATGCGCTCGAACGCACTAGATATTGGAAAAGTATTCTCCTTCGGAGTACATGACTTTCCTTTAGCATATGTACTACGTCACGCTTTGACGTTATATGTAGCGACAAACATAGTAAAAGCTCACAATATCTGGTACACTACAATGAAATAAAGTAACAAAAGCGATGCATTTTTAATCGATTACTATGACTGGCGTGTTATTCATACTCCAGATATACTCTGTCCCCTAATCCGCGAACAGCTCCTCTCCTATTTCTATATCTCGAATTGCTTGCACAGAAAGCAATCTATAGTCTCTCAACTGCAATGGGGTCCGCCCCGTCCCCGGAGTTCTGATGACCCGAACATTTGCAGTTCGGCGTCTCATTAACCCGTCTTCAACCGCATCCCTGTCCCTATCCCCTTCCACATACTTGGGGCCGTTAATTGTTCCCCCCAAGCAAAATGGAGCAGGGACAATCCACACCGGAATAAGAGACACCCCACTAATTCTTCCTGGTAGCTTGTGAAACACTTCCCCTCGGACGCTTATCTCCATCGCGTACTGCCGAAAACGATCAGCAGTCGCTTTCAATAGCCCCCCTCCGTATGCCTTATGAACTTCCTTCCGTTTTGAAAGATCATGGTACACCAAAGTCCCGTAAAAGTAACAAACAGTCTCACCTTGTATCACTCGGCGTGTTGTGTACACACCAACTCCCGCATTCGGGTGCCTTATCGTCGACTTTGCAATCCGACAACCACATACTGTTGCCTCCACTGGCAGAATAGCATTCCAATCCAACAGTGACATCTTTCCTTGAAAACTTCTTGGCCACTCATACAGCGCCTGCCGTCGCCCAATCTCCGATATATTCTTATCCTGCCACATGGAGGAGAGAAAATCCACGATATGGGGTGGAAACATCTGATGCTCGGGAAATCCAATAGGTGTTTTCCAGGACTTCGAACGCTTTATGACGACGTCCGGAAACAAGCATGTCACTCGAGTCACAGCGTTCCGAACATCTTGCGTAATATGAATGTCCGTCTCGTCGTTCCGCATGCATGACGCAAATTTCACTGTAGCGGCGTGCTTCGCATGAGCAAAGCACTGCGGATCTGGCTCACACCCTAGAAACTGACGGTGCTTTTCCAGTTCCATGCATGCCATGGCCGTTGAAAATGTTCCGGCGAAGAGGTCCACCACTATGTCTCCCGGCTGAGAAAACCTGCTGATGAGCTCCTTCAGCAAAGCGCGTGACTTCTGTTCCGCCCGCACTTTCTGATACGTAACTGCTCCTTTGGCATTCTTCCTTCTCCATAGAAGTGTTTCACCATTCGACATGGGAGGCACTTGGTCAATCACGCTATGGTAACCCAGATATCGCGATGGTACATAGCTGAAGTTCTCATAGTTCACCATGCCATGTTGTTCGGCGTAGGAAAACCCGCTGCGAACTCCATGAATGGCGTACTCTGTTCCGGGAAACAGCGAGCACGAACTACGTCCGGGATTACGCATCGGATTGCCTTGAGAGCGAATGAAGTGCAGCTGGACCTTGTCCACGACAAACGACCTGCTCTTCTGTCCATTCTCATCCTTTGCACCAATTCGACCCGACACTTCTTTCCATTCGTTCACCTGCTCAATCGCGCAGAATATAACGAAATGCCCTCCCGGACGCAGAAGTTTAGAGATGAGCTTCGCCGTCTTCACCATGTCTTGCCGGTTAAGAACGTCGTACCAGCTGTTTTTCCTGTTCTTCTTCGCACGTATATTATACGGCGGGTCCGTGAGAATTAACTGCACTTTCCCTGTCGGAGAGACCCCATTGCTGCGCAATGTCTCGTCAATCTCCACCAGGTTCTCGAAAGTACAATTGTACATTCGACAGTGCTTATCCATCTCCGACTCGCACTTTTGGAGAGACATTATATCATCTAGAGAGGTAAGGTCGTGAGGCGGCAGAATATCCACCGACTCAGATTCGACCGACCTTGGTCCAGCTGTGGAAGAATGCTGACCAACACCCATGTTCTCTTCCTCATTCCCGGTCCCACCCTCCATTCCCTCTCCACCCTCTACCGCCGGAGCCTCCGAATCTTTCTCAGGGGGTACAACTTCTATCTCGTCTTCTTCCATAACCATAGTAGGTTCTGCCTTTGTCGCAGCCACCACTTCCACCTCCACACTCCCTCGCAGCTTTAGTGGCGATATGTATTCCGAGATGGTAGAGATAAGAGAGTTCGAGAAGCAGTCGAATCTCTCCGCAAACACTCTAGGCAAAGTGTATGTAAACGGTTTTAGAACGTCCCATCTTTCCGGAGCTGATATAGAGTAAAGCTGCTCATTCACAACCACTTTGTGCAGGTCAGCGAGAAACTCTTTGGCCAACATACGAAGTGGAGTGTCAACGTACTCCGGCAGGTTCCACGCCCATGTGTCGACATCCTCCTCCAATAAAGTACGGTTTTTACCAGGAAGGAGTCGTTGGGCCATGTCATTGTGAGAGAACCCATCCCTTCTGTTTCCGATTGCTTGGAACTGCATATCAGAATATCGTAGATGGATAAAGGGAAAAACCATGAATTCCACGCCAGGGAATCCCAAATACTGGGCGAAGCTGTCCCACGCGTTATTGACGAGCTGCACACCAAAGCCCACACGCTGAGCTACTGGTTTGTCATAAATCGCCACCTTCGAAAACGGCGTATCGTAGGTTCTGTCCCGCTTTCTTCGCTTACGGGAGACTCTTCTCTTCTCCATAGAGACCGACTGAATACAAATGAGGAACAGCAACCTCTGGAACATTGTCGAGAAGTCGGTCGCGAATGGAGCTCGGCTTTTGCTCGCCTTCTTTCGGGTTGTATCCAGACCTTTGAAGAACTCTGTCAAAGTGACATTCTTCGGGATGCCCTTGAACTCCACCGCCTCGTATGCGTTCCAAAAGTCCCTCACGCGCCTATCTGGGTCCCCATCCCTTATATCCAGCAACCTCGCCGAAAAATAATTCTGACAGTTCGAGCCCCTCATTCCTACAACTCGGAGCTCATCTTCTGTGTAATTGGTGTGGTGGGGACCTAGGAGAGTGTAAAAAAACTTCGCGGTCTCCGGTAGGATGTGGCGATTGGCAATTGCGAAATCGATGAATGCAGTGGGCCCCACTTTTCGCGGCTCATCTTCCTCCCGCCTCGTTGATGCGTAACGATCACGCAAATCCAGACACGCCCTGATAAGTTCATCCCCCGTACCAAACAGTTTACCCATTTCGAAGGTGTCTGCCGCAGGCGATGAAGAAGTTCTCGTGGGTTCTGGAGCCATTCATGTACGTGTTCAAACAACCTCACGGGCGGTCGTCACGAGAGGCTGAGTGAAAGAGAGCAGCGGGTGCGGGTGGGTGCGGGTGGGTACGGAAAGATTGTGAGTACGGTTGAGGAGCGCGCACGGAAGAACGGTTGTTGCGGAACGACTTCGCGGCTATCCTGGTTGCATTCTGTCGGCCGACAGAGGTGCGCGGGGACTTCATCGGGACCCCCGATGAAGTCGGAGCGCACCTCTGTCGGCCGTCAGGATATTTTTTAATTTTTTAGTTTTATTTTCTTGTATCGCCTACCAAGCCAATAGGCGTGTTTGCGATGGAAAGAGACAAGGAGTTTCTTGAGTTTGAAACTAAGCGGACGTAGCTCAGGTTGAAACTAAGCGGACGTAGTTCAGGCTGATTGCAACGTACTGCTCTCGGGAGTGTTCCGGATAGTCGCCACCAAAGGAGCTCGATCCAATACGTCTCAGTCTGTATACCATAAAAGGCTCAAAGCGCTCTGCGACCATTTGCAACCTCGACCGACTACGATCCGATTCAAATGATGACTAGAGGCAAAGCGAAAGCGAGGGGTACTCCGCGGGGTACTCCACGCGCCACTCCGCGAAAAGCTAAATCGGGAAACAATCTAGCTGGTGGGGATAGGACTTGGCCCGCGAGTAATTCGCGACTAAGAGAAGTGAGCTGATGGAGAAAGGATTTTGTGTGCTGGAAGAGTTTGCCACGGACGAGGGGATGGCGGATGAGGCGAAGAAGAGGGGGGTAAACTTCGATGGAGATGTGACTGGGACTTTGCTAGAGTTCTTCCAGACGGATTTCTTGAACCAGCCGGACTTGACGATTGAAGGGAATAGAAAGAAATGGGACCCTATAATCAACGCTGGTGAGGAGAGAGACGCTGGAGATAGAGTGAAGGGAGTTGGGCGGTACATTACGACGAAGGTGGGGATTGTGGATTCTGTGGAGGGGGACGAGAACAAAGTTTTAATGGTGAGGAAAAGGGCATTATTGGATGCGAGGTTTGGACAGATTGCGGCCGCTCTTCGGTTGTGCAACAACCGGTCGGGGAAGAAGAGGATGTATGCCCCTGAAACAGGGGGGCGAGTGCTGTGTACGGCGGAGGGCTGTCCAAGGCAGGTGTTACATACGGACTTTCGAGGACTGACCGATGCCGAGAAGAACGTCGGAGAGGTTCCAGGGTTCTTCATAATGGCGTCGGGAGCGAGTTCGTTTATGCTTTGGGTTTGTGAGAGGTCACATAACATGTACGTACCCGACGACAGGAGCTTGAAGCGGGTGTCTCGGACGATGGTAGTGAGGAAGTTCAGGATTCCGCCGTACTCCATTTTTATTGGAAGAGGAGATGTGTTTCATTCTGGAGCTGGATACGAAGATGCATTGGTTAAGGAAGTTTGCATGAGGTATCACATGTACTTGGTACCGGATGGGTACAAGCTACCGGACGCAGTGCATAGACAACCAGCATTTCGGCCTAAGTTCGAAGAGGATGATTCCAACAAGGGTGATGATGAAGACGTCCAGGTAGATGAGGATGAGGAGTTGGATGAAGATTATAAAATGGAAGTTGTTGAAAGTGGGGTGGGGAAGAGGAGTATGAAGAAGAGGATGATGAACCTGAGATGGGTCTCAACTCGGCTAACACAGATGGAGACTATGAAGACGGCGGTATGATAATGGATGACGACGACGACTAGATAGTATCCGTTACCTATTGAAAAATAAAGAGTACAATTTGAGGTAATATGTGGAGTAGTCTCCTTTTCTTGTAATAGTGATCAGTCGTCTTTCAGTAGAAACTCCTGAACAACTTGATTGAAACGCGTGAGAGCAGCACTTGCTTTCACTTTCTCATAATGAATGACAACTGTCGAAGATATCAAGATTACGACATCAGGGAGCTTGCAGGTGGATTGAAAGAGAAGGTGGATGACTGCATTTCCGAGGTTGTTTCTGAGCTGGGAGGGGTAGTGCTGAGTGCGTCGGAGGGTGGGGTGCCATTGGAGGCGATATCGAACGTTCGGAGGGGGGTGAGGCTAGCTGGAAAGATGGCCAGGGATCATATAGATGGGATGGTGGAATGCATGGGGCTGGAGATGGGGAAGCTGTGGAGGGCAAATGAGGAACTGAAGAGGCGTGTGAAGGTGTTGGAAGTGCACATGGAAGGGGTGGGGGAGATTTGGGGTGCGCGGAAGGTGTTGAAGGAGGTGGGAGAGGAGAGGGGGAGAGCGAAAGGGTCGCCGGTGACGCCAGGGAGACGCGGGGAGCCGGCTGGGATGAAGAAGGGGAGAGAGGAATGGAAAGGGGGAGGAGTTGGAGAGAGTCGGCTGAAGAAGAGGAGGGTTGGTAAGGATGTGGAGAAGAAGGGTGGGAATGTGTGTGTGGTGGGGCAGCCGGGTGTGAGGAACTTGAGCAGTGGGGAGGTGGACGAGGTTGAGAATGCGGTGGTGGACTTCTTCAACCTCAAATACCCTCCTGGTGGAACGCTGGAGCCTAGTAAGCAAAATGGCCAGTAAGGAGGTAGAAGGTACTGACGACTGCCTTGGTATGGATCTCCACCTAGAGCGGTCAAAAGTGACCAGTAAACTGCAAATGCAGATTAAACTGCATTAAGTGGTCAAAACACTAAGATGCGGAGTTCTTATTTCCAATTTTTTTTTTTCAGGTGCCGAACTAGCGCAATCCCCAAAATTCTTAGATTTTTTGGCTTTTTATTTACAAAACTAGCTATCTAGCACACTTATCTAGCATTCCGAGAACACAGACGTTGTTGTCGGGAGGTCGGCTCAAGTTGCGAAGTACCGCCTCAGGTATGACGCGAGAGTTCAGGACGTTTGGGCCGGTCCCGTATCCAACACGCAGGTGACCAGAACCGCAAGGCGATCGGAGAAACACATTGAAGCACGTAATTTATAGTTATTGTACTTCATATGACAACCCGGAACTGGTTGTGACGTGTTCTCTTCCACCGTCAAGGATCTGGGTATCGATTGGCCTTCAAATTGCAGGTTGGGTTCCGCCATTACGCCAACCATTCGGTGTTTTCCTCCTGTACGGGAGGGGTTGAGTCTAAGTTTGGTGTTTCCTCGATGGTACTAACCAGTACCGGTGTACGGGGTTGGAACCTATCCGATGCTTGCGTTGAAGACTTATAGAGGCTTTGGTGATTCTGCATGCGAGCCTGAATCAACTGGTCTCTCATCCCTGGCGGTAAGTTAGCGCAATTGTTTGCCAAATGGTCTGTCGCGAAACAGAACCAGCAAACGAGGCCTCCGATTTGGGGGTCTCGCGTTACCATTTAGGGGGGATTCGAAACCTGGTTGGTAGGAGCAGTGGCGTAAGATGTGGGTGGCGAGTTATAGGAGCTCGCTCCCTGCATCCTGTGCGAGCTCATCGCACTTGGCGGCGATGGTACCGAGTTTGGTGTACGCGTTGAAGACCAATTTCCTACCGTCGAAGGTTTCGAGAACCGCCCCTGGGTCACTACGAAGTGGATAGCGGTCCCTGTAGGTAATTCGATGTGCGAGCTACCGTCTGAGGTTGTGGTGTCTTCAATTTCCAAGACAGGCCTTTTCGATTTATCCTTCGAGGCTGGAGGCAAGGCTGGTCTCTTTCCAATCCGAAGGGTATCTCCAAGGCCCTGAGAGTATCGAGCCAGCCCATTGTAGTCTATCTTTCGGTTAGTGGCCAGGTAGTTGCGTACCTGGGACCGGATCGCTCTGTCGACATTGTCGGCAAATAGCGACTTTAACCTAGAGATAGTGAACACATTACCACAACTGGTTGCCAGATTCCAAAGCGCGAGCGAAAACTCCGATTCGGTTTGCCCAGACCTTTGATGGTAAGCGAGGACTTCCGAGTAAGCCTCTTGGATAACCTCATCGTCGGCGTATGTTTCCAACAGCAAAATGACCAATTCTGGGTATGACTCCAACATCTCTGTGCCATCCTCATCCATCGCTAAGGTATTGCCGCGGAGCCTACCCTGCAGCAAGTAGTATGCCTGTTCTTTAAGGTAAAACTGAAATAGCCACATAGCAGCGCCCTCAGAAAAACCATTTTGGTCACATGCAATCTTGAACTTCTGTAGAAACTCGATTATCGCAATAGGATCCGTACCTGTGAAGGTTGTGTCACCCATTTGGAATCTGAGCTTCTTGTGGTGCTTAGTAATCTTCTGAGCGACCTCTTGGGTGTATTCAGAAGACTTGTTGATCAACAGATAAGTCCTGTAATAAACCGCTTTGGTGAACATATCGTTCAACGGTTGGTGCACCTCCCGGTCCATTTCGGTGTCCGACTCAAAGTCGGGCTACTCATTGTATGGCTTTTTACACTTTCGGGTCTTTTTCGACGACTTCTCGTCGATCTGTTCGGTTTCTTCTTCTTCTTACCTTTACGGTCATCATCCGACGATGAACTCGTATCGGAACTGGAGTCTGACGCGTCGGGGTCTGAATCATCCTCTCGATTCTTTCCCCTCTTCGTCCTCCGCTTCTTCCCTTTTCGGTTTTTTCGTCGCTCAACCAACGAGTCAGACGAATCGTCCTTGGGACCACCTCCATGGGTATACTTTTGAACGAAACCAGTAATTGGTGGCAGATAAATGTCTTGAAGATCTACCTTCCCCGGGACCTCTTGAATCTGCCTTGGACCTTGTAGGTACTCACTATCAGTATGTAAGTGTTTGGAATGGGTGGGATGACCCATTTGGAACCCTTGTGGTATGCGCTTTGCGATGTTCACCTGTGTAGGTCGGGATTCTGCGAATCCCTCGGAAACCCAAAGGTCCTGCACAGCGCGGTAAACATGCTCCCTAGCATCTGTAAAGAGATACTGTTTCACCATTTCAGGTATACTGTCCGATAGCTCTTGAGCTGCTCAGTCAACCACAATACGGGTAAATGCATCGACGTCCATTGAGGGCGGAACCACCCGGGTATCCGACTTCTCCGTTACGGTTAATGCATCCTTGACCGCTCTCGGAATCTCGTGTGAACCGTGAAGGTACGACGAAAACTAAAAAAAATATCTAAGTCAGGAGACCAAAATGTCGTACAATTACCTCTGGGGTAGGATACTGTCTTGTCTCGGGAGCGTGGTGACGCTCAACCGTATGGAGCGTGGTGACGCTCAACCTTAGAAGGTAGACGTAATAAACATCGATGGTAACAGGGCACCTTGAAAACCCGCAGGGGCAAACGGCGGGGCAACTAGCCGATACTGTGTAGTTGAACGATGGTAGGCGTCGACGCGCGGGAAAGCCTGTGCGGTAGTTGAGAAACGATGAACCAAAAGGTATAGTCGTGACCTAAGTTGTGCCTGTCTTTATCAGATTAAGATGGGGGAGGTGCAGTTCCCTATATGCAGTGGACTGCACTCTCCAGATCACCCGGGAGGTGCCAGCAAGACATGGTCTCTGACCTAGTGTCAAAGACCTGGCCAGCACTGGCTACAGTGCCAGGTGGCCACGCCACTACTGTACTAAAATAAATATAATTACAATTACAATTACTAACAATGACTCAACCAGAAGGTACATGTCAACACTACATGTGGCTGACAACACCTAGATGGTAGCTCGCCCGGAGCTGCATGGCCGATGATCGCTCGCATCCATCTCCTACAAGGTCAGTGTAGTATATCGACAACCTCAAAGGTCAAACCTTCTGCCACTATACGACATACTTTTCGTGAACCTCTTCAGTTGTCATCCGTTGACCCATCAGATTCTGTTTCCGAGCTCAAAGATTAAGGTTCCGACCGCTGCCCCTTCCCTTCGCTTTTTTGGGTTTCTTCTTTTTCTTACCAGATTGTCGTCGCTGTCGCTTTTCTTCAGAGCTTAACGACCCTTCTTTGCAACCGGGACCCCGCCAATGATTCCCTGCGCAGCTCTACCAACAGGTGTCGGTAAGTAATAATACCCTGGGCTCTCAATTGCCGGAGGCTCAGACCCTCTCTGAATTCGTTCACGCGGCTTTCCACTAGTTTGCGAAGTTAAAAGGTTGGCTTGGAGAGCGAAAATAACATGGGGTTTCTGAAAAGAGACTTAGGCCTCTACCTCGACGGTGTTTGCTCTCGCCCGTACTTCGGGTTCGCAAACCCCATGGTTCTGTAGAGATAGCGCTACTAATTGGGCTATTTGTCCTTTTACCTTGTTCTCGAGGTAATTGATGATAAATACCGGCACACACTCTAAAACTTCCTGGTGGGTCCGATCCACCTACATAAGGGCAATTTAGTCCATATTTAGACGATAACCAGAGCGTTCACCATGTTGTCAAACCACATTCATATTTCGGGCTTCTGTCGAGCTACCTTCTGTCTTTCGTCCTTCCGTCTCGACCTGGGTGGTTTTCGGCTTTCGAAGAAGTTCCTCCGGATTGTGCAGAATTGGTTGTGCAAGTCTTTCCGGTGTGTGAAACCACCAACTGGTGCACTAGGCGCTCTATGGACGCTTGTGGGCGCTTTTTTATGGTTTATCCATTAAAGTAAACTAATGAGTCAGCAATTGGTATTTCAGTGAATGATCAACCAAAAGGTACTAAAATCATTTCGGATCTTCACTTTCAAATCCAAACGTGATGAACAACAAATTCTAAATCGGGAGACCAAACTAAGGTATGTACCAAAAAGGTAATGAGAAGGTATGAAATATGACGGTTCTATGCAGTGCGCCATGGGCTCGACCTAGGAGCGGTAAATGAGGATACTTATAAGATGTAGCAGCACCAGCCTTTGAAAAGTTCAACAGAAACGGTGGTCGTACTGAAACCACGTTGGCAGACGGTGATGTACAGAGCACGTGGGTCCGGAAACCCGTAAGGGCACTATTTTTACCTTCAAAGTTGACTGTAGAAACCGAAACGGGTAAAAGTAGTCAGGTATGTGCTTGAAATGACAATAGTGACCGTGGTGGCCATACGTGGTGGAGATATATATCTTATCGGCCACTCGACCTACAGTGGCGCTGCTCGTCGCTACGTGACCACAGAGAAGTGCACTTGAGTTGCGCTTCCGTATCTACCTAATTTAACTAAAACTTCATTAGAGAAAAGCTAATGCAATTGCTAACTAAACCATTGTAGTGTAAGTAGCATGCCGAAAACCATCCAGGTCCAACACAAGCCAGAATTACCTCATCGGTGTAGCTCAATATGTTATGCATCAGTCGCCTTTTGGTGGCCAGCAGTGAGGAAAGAACTTTTTGATCAGGATGTTTTCAGAACTATAATGAACATCATCAGCACAGCAAGAAGTGTTTTGATCAAGTTGAAAGATATGAAAGCGGCCTGAAAAAAAGGGAACTGTGAAAAGAATACTGATAGAAAACTTCAGTTGTCGTATTGATAACATAATAAAACGAGACAAAAAGGTAGCGAAACGTGTGATATACAATGCAGCAGATACTGCAAAGGGAGTAACACATGATGCAGAACTCCGTCGAAGGAGAAAGGTGTTCAAAGAGAAGAAACTGCGGGACAAGTGCGTATGGAAGAGCACGGAAAGAGAATAAAAGAATTAAAACAATGTTCGTGAAAACGCGCATGTTTGTGCCGAACTTCGTGAAAAAAAATTGATGAAAACGGCTCACAAAGCTTTAAAAGCGAGAAATGAGACGAACAGTTGCCTTCTCTACGTTTGGCTCGTGCGCAGGACGCAGAAGAAAAGAAACGTTTAAAGGAGGTTTTCTGTTTTTCGCGAACGCTCGGAAGGATTACGTGCATATTGAAGAGGTTGAAGTGGACTAAGGATGTTTCACAGTCTGTAAAACGCACACTAATGTACGCTTTATAGTTTGCCGTTAACTAGTATTTGAGACGATGAACTTCGATAAAGACATCGCAAGTGAAGCCGCGAAGGGGCTCAGGCTTCACCTGCCGATCGTTGACGGAGGTGCTTGGAGAGCGGTGGAGATCTGTGGACAAGCCAGGCCTCGGAGAACTTGTGCGTACAGCACATCATTATAATCAGCTCTAGAACCTGAATGGGCTCAGGAGAATTGTCAATGAATTGAGACGTTTAAAGTAAAATTCCATTTATATTACTGTTAAATGGTCCAATTTTAGCCAGTGAGAAGGGTAGCTAGAGGTGTCGTTTTTATAGCAAAACGATGCTCAGTGTGGGCCTCAACCTTGTACAGCGATATGTCAACGTGTCCCACGGCCGACAAGAATCACCGGTATTTCAAAAGTCGGCTCAATGGAACGATCGATGCTATACTCATCGGCTTATCGGTATGTGCAGCATTTCTTCCATGCATGTGCCATCGTACGTTCACGAGAATGTGCTGGTGTCAGAAAACGCCACACAAACGTAGAGTTTGACCTTTCAAAAACATATTCGATTGTTTTCTTGGAAACGCGATTCTGTGTGTGGCTCTCTTTCGAACGCAAACTGAGCTTTTGTCATTGTTTCTTGGTTTAGATGAGCTTCAAACAAGTACAGAATGTCCGCAAAACATAAGGAAACAGCACAGATGGACGACTTGTCCCGGCTTCAGAAGAAGATTGAAGAACTCGGTGTCAAGTTTTACGAGTATATAGGCGTTCTACAACGTGATGCCCCTCCCATATCTCGAGCTCCCGACGAGAAAGAAGAATTAGTCAACGACGAGGCAGCTCGAAATCGACTTGCTTCACAAATACCTGAGTTTGCCTCAGACATTGTGAAATGTAGCCGTGACATCGACGCGCTTGTTAATGCGATTGATAGCAAGATGAAGCAGCAAGAAGGACAAAAACGACCGTTGCTAGAAACCGCAAATTACGAAAGCAATCAGGCTGGGGAAGAAATGGTGGAAGCTGTGGATGACGCCCAAAAACTACTCACAAGCGTGCAAAATCTCATTACCGCAAGGGAACGAGAGTCCTAGGCACCACAGACGCGTTCTACCGCAACTGGAGCCAAGCACGAGACTTCGCGATCACTGCCATTAAGTTTTACAACGTCATTTACATTCAAAACTTTTCCGTGCTCAACATTATGCAAAGAATAGTCTTATCATGATCTCCAAGTATAGAGAGATGTCGTCAATTCAGAAGGGTCTTTCTGAAAGACCATTCCAATAAAAGACTGTATTTACATCTGGACGAAAGAGAGGGCCTGAGGTGTAGATCAGGGGAATACAGCAGCAGACTCGCAGAATATGAGTGTGGTGCTTCACTCACATTCGCCATTACTGTAGCAGTGTACGATGCGATAGTTTGATTGATGACGATATGCAGCAAGTGACAAAGTGTATGCGCCCATGTTTTCAAAGAATAGCCAATCCCCAGCTTCGAGTTCGGGTAGCTTCACGTCTTTAGCAATGATATCCACGGAATCGAGCGACGGTCCGTAGAGATCGTAAGAACACATGCGTTTCGAATTGGGGCTTCCTGATGACAGAGATTGCGCCTTGAAGTTTGAGTTTAGGATGTACGCATCGCGAAAAGAACCTGAAACGCCATCAGCAATATGACATCTTTTCTTTTTACCGTCCAAGGTGAGAACGACCTTGACCGCCAAATTGTACGCACTGGATACAAAAAATCTGCCAGGCTCCGCAATGACTGTGATATGAGGGGGAAATAGGGATCTAATGACTGGTCGAATGGTATCAGCAATCTGTTTAAAAGTGACAGCCGTATCACCGTCATAGCCAGGAAACCCACCGCCAATATCAAGAACTGAAAGATTTATACCTCGTTGTTCCGCCATATTGAACACATCACGTGCATCATGCAAAGCCTGAACATAGGACTGCGCCTGACTACAGGCTGAACCCACATGAAACGCAACGCCAACGAGATTGAGAGAATAATCTTGAACGGCACGCAGAATGGCGGAAATCTCTTCACCAAGCTTGGCGCCATACTTGAAACTAAGAGGACACAAGGAGTGAGAATCATCGACAGCAATGCGAAGTAATAATCTGGCGTGAGGATAAATAGCATGAATCTTAACAAGTTCATCAACGCCATCGAAGGTCATCAAAGAAGCGCCCATGGAGCACACATACTTCAGATCTTCTGAAAACTTGTAAGGATTAGCAAATATCATACGTTGGTTAAGAGTTTGACCGCCGTGAGAAGCTCCTAGCGCATCTTTGACAAGCTCGATTTCTTGACGGGACGCGCAGTCGAATGAGAGTCCAATGCGCGCTAGAAAGTTGATGAGTACGGGATCCGGATTGCATTTGACGGCATAGTAGGGAGTTATACCCGGCAAAAGAGTTTGGAATAGAGTGACTTGCAGCATGACCACGGAAAGGTCAGCAGCATATACAACGGAATGCGCGTTGTGCACAAGAGCACCAAGCAATTGTCTTGGCGAGGTACAGCTGACAAACGGAACGCGAAGCTGATGAAGGGAACGACAGATGTTTTCCGTGCGCTCCGCGCACGAGGAAAATAGCAGATCAGTCATTGGGTTAAGGCGTTATAAGAGGAAGTGCAAGAGAGTTGGTCAATACACTGGTGATGGCAGTGGTGAGGATGAGACGCAAGGGGGGGCGCCGGATGGAGCGACGTGATGGAAGAGCGGAGGCGACTGGTTGCGGCGGAAATGGCATGGAGATGGCTTTCGTTTCGGCGACGCGAATGCCGCCACTGGGAAACAGAGGCTGCGGCGCGGTGCCGCGCGACGCGACTTCGCGATGTTATCGAAGACAATTGAGAAGCTCGTCAAGGCGTGATGCGTTTATCCACCGAGTGATTCCTCCCGTCGCCTTTCCGAAAGTTTCCGTCGGGATGTCTTACACTGTAATGGAGGAACCAAGGGGGAGCAATATCGAGCCCCCGTGCGCCTTGCGTTGCGCACGTGGTGGGCAGAAATGACACACGTCAGCCACCTTTTCTGAGCGGAGAAAGGCGACGCACAATCGATTTCGTTTGTTGCACTCGTGCTGCACACATGTCGCTGCGCTGCGATGTGAGTGGCGAAAGCACATGCCCTTCCCCGTTGGCGCGGTGCTCTTTCGACATCGCGTCGATAGCAATTGCGAAGGGCAGCTCCCTGCCATTCATTCAAAAGCCGCACCTCCGGTCGCTGCGATGACCTTCGAACGGCGTCCGCGGTGAAATCGTCCCACCTGTTTCGGTGCCTGCTTTCTGCCAAACAGGCGTGACAGAATGGTGGTCAAAACTGATCATCTTGTTCCGCCACCGCCACAAGCTCCTGCTGCCGTTTTGCTGCAGATTGGCTCATTTTCACCCATCACGCACGCTCATTTGCGCCTTTTTGGTGTGTTCAGCCACAAACATTCGCGCTGAATCTCAATTCCGCTTTGAAAGGCATGCTAACGTCATTCTATTGTTAAACGCAGAGGCTGCGAGTGATTCCTTGGAACAACTTGGATATCATGTATGCGGAGGTTATCTATCCCCGGCGAATGATGGCTACAAGAAAGCCAGCCTTGTGCCTGCTAGACATCGATTAGCAATGTGTCGACTAGCGCTGCGCGAGTTACCACACGTTGTGTTGGATGATTGGGAGGCTCGCTCCAGCCATTTCGTAGAGAGCTATGAAGTTGCTAACCGCATCCGCACGGCCATTTTGGCCTGGTCCAGGAGCGTGCAGTTGTTTCTTGTCTGTGGTTCGGACTTGCTTTTATCCATGGCAAACACTAACTCATGGCCGAGACAGTCGGCTATAAAACTGGCCAACAGTTGCAGGTTTATTGTGAAGGTTAGGAATGGTCCCAAGCCCGATGTTGCTAACATAGTTCCATTTGTGAAAGACGTTGTCTGGATTGAGCCATGGGTCGGAGATCATAGTTCAACTCTTGTGAGGTGCGGATGCTATTTCCTTTTACCCGTTTCACTGGGCCAGCTACTTACCAGGTTGTTCTCGTTTTTGTTTCGCTCGTTTCATTAGGCAACATCTGAAAAAGGGAAATAGTATTGCCTTCATGACACCTGTTTCTGTTATTGACTACATTCGCAAACATCATTTGTACCGATGATCTGGTTCACATACACTTCCTCATTGGCCGACAGTACTTTCGGCTCTTAAGTTTTTTTCTAGCGTGGATTTACGGTGTTACAACATGGTATTGATTCGCAAGAAAGGTGATTTTGTCCTTTTGTGAGATAAATCGAGGAGCTAATATCTTGAAGATTACGAAGAAAGACTTGTCGACACGATTTGCGTCCCGGCGTTGGCTTGGATACCAGTCGGCAGTCGCGACAAGCGTCTCGTCAACGTTTTAAATGCATTGTAAATACGGCGAGAACCTCCCACTCAGTTTTGATTTCCAGGTAATGAAATTATACCTATACTTTGAGAGCGACAGCGCTTGCCCGTTTTCGTCTCGCGTTCGCTACTTTCATTCCTTCCGTTTCCATAAACTTAATGCTCGCATTTGGTCGAGTTGGAACGGGTACAATTTCGGAACCATTGGAATTGGGTGAGCGGTCACGCGTTCGACTTGATGCTTTCACGGCGACGTTACTGCCACTTTGACGTATCCTATAGTTTTGCAGCAAAAAGGAGCCAATTCCATACAGAGTAGCAAGCACAAGCAAATCATGTACAACAAAAGAAAGTAAATGCGATGGGTTATACGCTGGTTCCCATTGGCCCCAATCACAGAGCAATGCGATAAGATAAACAGTGCGTCGAAATAGGGACGTGAACGGTTCGGGGTACGGACTTCTCCAATCAATTCTGTCGTACAACGCGTCAATATCTTCCGTAGAAAGGGGTAGAACTTGGCCAGGCTTTCTGCGTAATATAATGAGACCTTGAGGCTCGTCAATGGGGCCACGGGTGGGATCATCGTTGCGATAGGCAAGAACACGAGCGACCTCGATGTAGAAGTTCAAGACTGGAGAATATTGATCCAATTGTGTGTAGAAGTCGTGAATGAATACCAGAGAGTTGTCATGTAAATAGGGGAGAATTTTTAAAGCGCACGCAAGACCTATACCAAAGTTAGTCCGAAAGCTTGTGGTGTGGAGAGGGAAGCACATCAGGGCCCACCTCTATTACAGAAAAGGAGTGAAAAAGAAACAGAAGGTAGAAAAACAAAAGAAAAAGGAAAGAAACGAAGAAACTTACGAGCACGGCCGTCAATCAACACTTTGTCGAACCGCTTCTCGGGTATGGTTTCAACGAGATCAACATACTCCCTGAACTGTTCATAGTTGCCGTGTTCATATCGTGATACCGTTCCCCATCCTCGGAAGCCCGGGCGTACATCGACGCAAAGAAATTTGGTTTCCACCTCTGCAGGGTGAATGTTACGCTCCGAAAGAAAGTTCCGGAGGGAGGCCGAGATTTTACAGTCATGATCAATGGAATACGCACGCTTTACGAGAGGGGAGAACGCCAAAGAGGAACTACCAGAACCATATTCAACGTACACATCGTCTCTAGTAAGATATGATGTAATGAGATCAACCTCAGTGCGATGCATCATGATGTACGGATAAGGCATGTGAGAAGATTCGGAAGCATTTCTTGAGCCGGCCCCCGTGACATACTGCGGAGGTGGCTCAGAACGTGCTCCGGTGGACGATGATGTTCGAGCTGAGCTGTCACGCGGATGTGGTGCGGATGGATAGGAGGCGTGGCCCCAATTCGCCCCCCAATGGAGCCAGTGATGCACCAATTTCTGCAGAGTCGTTTGCTCCGAATCGCTACCTGAAACCAGCTGAAAAGACAGGGCATGGAGAAGCAGCAGAAGAATTCTAAGTCGCTGAGCCCTAGGCACGGAAACGGCGAGCATGACAGAACAAACGTACGCTCGCTTAGATGACAGGATTGCAGCGATGGAACTAGGAGAGACGGTGAGGTTTGAGTTGCTAGCAGAAACAGCAAGGCATACATGTACTGTGGCCCCTACTCCCCCGATAGAATAAAACAGGCTCAGGGCTTTCACAACCCTTGGACCAAATCCCAAAAAATAGAGGCCAGATGTAGGGTAGCGATTAGGTGACTAAAAGTCGATGCGTATTGGGCAAGTCTTTTCAAACAGCAAGCCGAATGGGCACAATGCCTAAAGTCCTTCAGCTCCTAGATGAACCTTGCCATGTTCAGAGACCGTAACCATCCAAACCTTCTAGAATGGATTCAGATTCCTCTCAGACGATGAAAGGCTCTACCACACGGCACTGTTTTTGCAATCATTCGCCGAGATAGAGAGAAATACTTGCAAAAAAAAACCAAATAGAGGTGGTTCCCGTCTTGATATTCGTCCAAACCGAAAATTTGGTCGTCAACAAGGAGATCAACAAATCGATTTAGATTACTTTTGCCGAATCCATAATAACTCTGAACCGCTGTTTTTGGTCTCCTAATTCGAGCGACGTTTTGCAGTGACACGAACGATATAAGAAAAGCTACGATCAGCGTTGTGTAAAACAAGTCCGTTCTTCTTGGAACAGCTAGATGCTAGTTGGGAGAAAGGCGCATGCACAGATCAAAAACTAACAGCTGCTCTATGGCAATTGAGTTCTGGAATTGCTCCAAATCATCTCGTATCATACATTCAACTCCATAAGTCAACTATATTTTCTACAATGAAACAGTTTTGGGCCACTGTGGTACACTTTTTCAGGGAGCAGTACATCTTGAGTCTCTCGAAATACGATCTACGAAGAATTGGGTGTAATTATGAAAGTCTCGGTTTTCATGGGTGTATTGGAGCGCTGCACTTTTCAGGATGGGAGTAGAAAAAAGATCCGGTGGCATGGCATGGTCAATAAAAGGGTAAAGTAAACAAGCTGATGCTGTTCATGGAATTGGTAAGTGATGAAAAGGTACTTGTATGGTATGTGATGTTTGTATCGCCTGGAGCAAAGAATGAAACTACTATTATGTCACCGAGCTCTCTCTTCAATGATGTACGGAGTGAAAAATGGCAACCTGTCTTTCCTAAAACGGATATTGCAGGTACCACTATCGACTGGTTTTGTTACCTCTGCGACTGCATATACTCGAGATATCGGTTCTTTGCGAAGCCATATCCTGACCCGAAGTCGAAAAAGAGCAAGCTCTACACTATAGGACGCAGTTTTACTCGTTAGGCAGTTGAGAGAGTATTTTTTACTTTGTACGGTCAATTTGAAGTACTTGATCGACCAGCTAGATTGGCTGGGTTACAAGATCTTCGTAGTATTGTGCTTCGCTGCTGTATTTTGCACAACATGGTTGCTGAAGAGCGTGGCTATAGTGGAACAGGAAGGTTTCGAGTGACAGAAGCGGAAATGCAGACGAATGGTACTCTTTATATCAAATTCACCCATTCCAACTGCAACTATGAGCAGGCTGAGATTGGGAGATCATTTTTGGATCCAAGCGAAAGTCTTTCACAGCACGTGACGCTGCAAGAAGCGCTTACGTAGAACTTCTGGAACAGTTATGGCGATATGTAAGATGTGTAGGTGAATGAGACGTATATGTCTCGGGATAAAGTTGTTCTTTACTTCATATTTGAGACTTTCTAGGTTCCATCCTGGTCCACGTTCGACAAAATCAGTGCATACGCAGTTTGATTTTCACCTTTACCTGCATTGTCAATCACATTGACTGATTCATCTTCTCCGTTCTGTTGGGTGTTGTTTGTGTTATGTACTGCAGCGCTATCTTTCTGTCCAAGTCGTTTGAGTAAGTGAGATTTTATTAGACGTTGAATCTCGTCTTTATTCATCTCGGTCACTTCTGATGTCGCCGCCATGAGTTCGCTGGCCATCTCCCAGTCTAGCCTCTCACGCTGCAGCTTAATCTTCTCCTTCGCCGCCTTTGTCTTCTCACGAACTGATTCCGTTAGAATACACCCAATTCTTTGTACAGAAGCAGATATTGTTTCATCTTTAGAGTTTTCCTTTTCCAGTTTGAGCTTTTTTGCAGTGATCTGTTCCTCTTTAAACTTCTTCGCTCGTTTGGTCCCCATTGGCCGCTCCGATTAGTAGTCACCTCTCTGTTACAAATTCTCAATACCAGCTCCTTGCAGAAGAGTTTTGTCCTTGTTCAAAATTTTAAAAGCTTCCTTGAACTTGAAAGGTTTAGCGATGTGGTAGTTAGGATTACGCATACAATCATAAGCATGAGATATGGACCTGGTACCATCGCTATAAATGAGGTCTGCGCAACGCAGCATCGCAGTCTCGTCTACGTTTTCTGTGAGATTCATACAATTAACTCGATCCAAGCAAGCTTTAAACCTAGTACATTCAGCGCGAATCCTGTCCCAGTACTTGCGGCATCCGTCTCATGAACGACCCTCCCACCGCCTCTTCTCGAGTTTGCATCCGGTTCTTGGTAGTATGCGTGAGATTCCAGGATTGCCACTATCTTTAATAAATACCACCCTGATACGCCGTCCATGCTCTGCCCCCGACATGATGGAGCCTACCTCTGGATCGGTAGAGACGGTAAAAGCCGCACAAACCAGAGCCAGTGTTTCTGTTTCGTTCCACTGCATGTTCTTTCCCTTTTCTGCTGGGCTAGACGTTGCGGTGGCAGTGCCATTCTTTTTTGTATTCCCTGAACTCATGTCGGTGGTGGAAACTGTGGCCTGAGCACAAGGCGATAGAAATGCCTCTGATGGACGAGGTAGGCGTTGCCAGACTTTGTGCAAAGTGCAGCACTTTATATGCCTCATCTTTCTGTTAGCTCACGTAATGCGGTTTGGGTTGTCGGATTTGGCTCCAAAACTTTGGGAGGCCTCCTTTCTGCGATTTCGTTGGCACATTGGTGCGCTTCGCCGATAACGGCGAAGGCAAGGCCGAGAGCGGCCGAGAAACGACGTACCTCGTGAAACGGCGTCGATGGAGCGTTGTGGCCTGAGGTGCCTCGGGGGCGGGAGGCATACTGCACTAAAAACGGTTGGATTTGGGGCGCACTAAAAATTTTGCGCTGCTTTTTGGGAGTTGCGTTGGCCGTTGGGGAGGCTTTTGGACAAAAAATTGGACAAATCCTTCGGCTTTGGGCTTTTTTAAAGCGGTTGAGAATGCCCTCAGTGGCAAACAGAAAAAGGTTGCAATCAGTGTCATTATGCATAATATAGCTGTACACGTATGGTTGACATCACACAAGTAAACCGTCGCGATCCCGCACACGACGGCGGGGAGTCCGTCCATCGCTTCCACTAGCTCACAGGTTATGGGCACCATTCACCCATGCCCACAGCAATCACCAGAGCATTGCTCTCGTCACAACGGTCCAACAGAGCCTTGCTCCCGTTCTCGCGCGGTTCTTTCAGACCAATATACCTCCTATTAAACCTTCCACACTATTTGTGGTCAAAATTTTTCCCAACATTGCGCCAATCACAAATTATACGTGCGAGCATCGCGCGCATAACATATCAACAAAACATATCTGGCTCGATCTCTCAGGCCAGCCCAAATTAGAACAAAAACGATAGAAAACACGCTATCACACCACCATGGAGACTTTAATGACCAATCCATCCGGTCTCTTATAACGCTTTGCAGACGAGCTTGTTGAGTTAACCAAATCGAATCACTTCCAGGAGACAAAAAACCTTAACGAATTCTTAATACTGCATGATCAATTGAAAATCTTCGCATCGGATTTAGTGTTCAAACGTCTGACGACCACAAAGCTATTGATAACGTTCGAAGCATTATAAAAAAAAGTGTCACACGATAAGTAATCGACCTACCCTAGCAAAAAATGAAAAGTAAATGGCGCATAAATGGTGTACTTCATAAAGTTATGAATAACGCAAAAAAGTCCCAAATGCAAACAATGACGAAGGTTTAATTCCACAATCATGTACGCCAATTACTAACCATATTAGCAATGGTTAACATATGGCGTACATTTTATTTAAAATGTCTTCCAAATGGCATATAAATGACGAATATTGAGTCCATTATGCATATATTGTTTACCAGTCATACGCCATTTACTGCGTTTTTATGGAAAATTACCGTCGTACAGAGGTATGAATGGAATCGAACTCTGAAGAAGATGGCCAAGAAATATAGCACAATAAAAAATAATATCTTGATGGAACATTACGAAGAACTGTAAAAATACTTCAAAATATTTATATACTTCTGTTATATATTATTTGTAAACACCGTAGAAAATATGAAGAAGGGACGTAAAAGCCAGGGATAATAGCGTGACATATTTTCTTAAAACAGTTTTGTTAAAACGTATATGATTATTATAAAAGGTGTAGAACAATGTTTTATTATGCGAAGAACTACTTGGATATTACATAGGGGACAAAGATGACGTACAGATTTCTGCCATGCGTATTATCAAGTTGAAAGAGACGTATTTGTGAAAGAGAGGCAAGAAGCCGAAAAATGGGGAAGCAAGAATGTTAGTCACATTGCTGTACATGAGGATCGTGAAGATAAGTATTTCATTTACGTATAATCATAGACGTACCAATTTGTATTAGAAATCCATTCGTATATGCCAAATCAACGGAGAACCAGGCCAAGGTTTCGGACGACGATTAACGCATGATAGTTCAAGATAGGTTCAACATCGAAAACAAAAGACAGAATGAGATAGATAAGCATTTTCTTAGGAACAGCGCACTCATAAGGAAGAGGATTAGTTATTGAAATACACAAGAAGAGTGATTAAGAAAAAGGCATACCTGAAGAAAGTAGGAATCGAGAATCGAAAGATGCATGGCAGTTGGTCTTATCATCTGTAGAGCGGAGAAAGTCGGCGCATTCTTGAATGCCATGCAAGATCCGAATGTGTATCGCTCGCAGAGGGCCATCTACATCTTTGCCAAATCCCACACTACTCCTCTGATGCATTTCAACGCTCGGAGTATGCTCGGATTATGCATTCTCGTGCCTGTGGCTATGGAGCAGAAGACGATCTTGTGTGGATAAAAACTGCGCTTCGAACATACCTCAAGCTTTTGGGCCCATTGAGAAGAATGAACTCGTGATATACGCGCCAAGAGTTGTACGGGGCAGAGTGTTCTCTAGCAAAGACAGGACGTGGAGGAACGCGACAAGGTCCCAACAACTCTGAATGGATGAAGAAATGGAGTTGAAAACGACCAGGCTTGGCCGTCGGAGATGGAGCCAGCTTTTCTCGTGCGAATATTTATGAAAAGAAGAAGTTGCATCAACAAATGCTAGGTATTTGAAGCGCAATTTCCACTTGACAGCCTTCCACGTGTCCAGCTATGCCAGATGATTGCTCAAGAACCACAGATGATTTCTGTTACTGTACTGTTCCTGGCATTCAGGCAAGAGTACAACGTGTTCCAAAAATTCTTTGAAATGCCTGAATTGTAATGGGAGACCAAATAGAAGCCTCTGCTGCTCCCCCGTCATAAATTAGTACTACAACGCATGATACAAACACCGGCAGCATTACGCAAAACTTTGGAAGCGAAAACAGAGGAGAATATTATAATTGAATGTGATACCAACCGCTTTTCGGAATGAATTCTACGTTCCTCTTATTTGTTCTGGTACCAAAGGAGCCCAAGGATGTCTGCTGTAGCATTTGCCATCAGATGAGTAACATTTTATAATTATGCCCTCCAACTAAATTAGTGAACGGGTTGCAATGCTCATTTTCAAACGAGAGTGCTTAGCGGTGAGATTGGCTTCGCTCTATTGAAGTCAATCCGCACAAGACGAAACAGCGGCGCACTAGTACATATGGAGGCATGTAGATAGAAAGCAGGGCCATGTTAAGGTATTCCATACATAGCCTCAAAATGTTTGCCGAGTTCGTTTCTTTTTTCGCTGCAAACCAAGTAAAATCATTGGATCAATTTCGGGTAGCCACGGTTGTCCCGAAAGCAAACCGCTTGGCTCACGCATTTCGTCAATGAAATATGTCCAATGAGACATTCCTTCTCTCTTGTTCGCTACCTCAATTTCAACCACGCCAATTGGGTGAGAGATACAGTTAATAGACTCTATTTAAATTCCTGTAAATAAAGATGGGTGATCTACTCTTCTTTTGGAAAACACTTGCTTTCGATCCCCTTCATGAAGTCGGCTTGAGGCCCAGCTTGCTATCACGAGATGATGTACGTCTCTATCCACTTTGTGCTCTTGAAACGCAAGTTCCTTTCTGTAATAAACGGTTGTACGGTCATTCTCTTCGTTGGAAAAGTAAGCAGAGAAGAAACAACTTTGTCTCTCGTTAAGACTTGGTTCAAAGTACTTCTTATACATCGCAGGTGTCTGCAGTGCGCATTTGTCCTGATGAAGTTTAACCCATGTAACAATATTGCAATTCAAGTCCAATAAGCCTTGCAGTTCATGAGCAGAAACTCCCAGAGCCTCGTAGTATTGTTTCAACATCTTTCGAAGATTCGGAAATCTTCCGTTTTCTGCCTTGGATATGGTGGTCGTTTTCTTCGGCTGTCGTAGTTCATATTCCCCTACATCTCTCTCATGGCATCTTACTCGAAGATTACATGAGTAACTCCCCTGATCTTCTTCATCGAGAAAAGGAAAATTGAAACCATGCTGAATGGCATAAAAGCGAGCAGCTGTTTAATACTTAATCTTTTCTCGCGTAGATTCAGCAAATCTGTCTCTAGCGTGAGTGCACCGGTTTATCTGCCCAGCAAAGTTTTCAACAGACCATTGCGCTAGCATGGATATCGGTCCATATTTTCGTATACTCTCCGCCATGTGAAGCAGAAGGTGGTACACATATTTGAAAACCCTTATGCGATCCGGACGCAACTGATAATAAACTTCCGAGAAGTGCTGGAAGAACTGAACCGCCAAACTCTCAATTTCATTCACGTTCTCTTGCTTAAGTTCCCATTGATTACAGCGACGAACGAGTCCTACATACACATTCCACCCTCGAAGTATTTCATCAGGAAGGCATTCATGAAGCACTATTAAGCTAGTGCAGAGTACGAATTATTTCCACTCACTAGCTTTCCAAAGATTTCGCTTCTCTAAACCTCTTGGGCGCCTGCAGAGCGATGAGGATAGACCTACGCCACATTTGCTCAAGTTTTGGGACACAGTCATGAGCAACTTGTTTCTTCTCAAGAATTCCAACTCTGTAAACTTCCCTGACTCCCAGATATCCACTATATCTTTTGCGAAATTCTCAAACAGCAAGTGCATAATGTCAGGTGGAAATAGAGAAAAGGCACTCATTGTTCGAAGCTCTAGTAGGGGGGATGGGTGAATGGAAGAGAATCCAAATCCTTTTAGAAGTTCCTGCAGGTCATGCCTCGTACGATTACTAGAACGTCTAAGGTCTCGTAGTGTATCATACTGGGCTTTCACTTCCTCGTTGGTCCGAAGTGGCAGATCGTGAGCGTACCACAGCACTTTTCCTCTTCCACTCTCAGAGCAGTGTTTCAATTCTGATGGAAAGTACAAATGACCTACAAACACACCTTTAACTTTGCAGAAGTGACATGGGGCGAGTCCATTGTGACCTTTGAGGTGGGCCATTTTCTTCATAGCGATAAGATCAGCTTTCCCAAATAGAAGATGTACTCGTACATTTGCTTGATTACCGTTCCAAAGAAATACATCTCTACCATCCTTCGAAAGGAACCTTACCTCTTCTATGAACGGTATCGCAAAGGACGTGAGATCCTTTGGATCCTTGGGACCAGGAATAAACATGAGGGGGAGAAGGTTAGGTTCCTCAAATCTTTCGGATGGATCCAAGTTTAGTACTGTAGCCACAACAGGCCAGTAGGTGTACTCATTAGACTCAAAGAGCTGCACTCCGTCGGTAGAGAGAGAGAGAGGAAAATGTCATTGATCACTGAAGACTTTCCGCCAAGCTCTTCCACTACTTCCCAAAATAAAGAACCGCTGTAGAAGTCCTTGATGGCTGCATTCTCATTGTCTTGCGCTTTTGATATACCTTTCTTATAGTAGTCAAAGAGACCAGGTCCTATATCATCACTCTGAAGCCATACTTCTGGTCTGTCCCAAAGTTTCAAGTATTGAATATGAGATGAAGTGCCCGTATCATCTGGGCAATATGGACAAAGAGAAACCGATCCAATAATGTCTTTGGGAAGCATTTCATGAAAGACGGGACAACTAGGATGAAAAGAGGATTGATTTGGACAGCTTCGCACCAGAGCTTGGCGAATACCATTGAAAGATTTGTATCGTACTGCAACATCATCTTGTGCAGTCGCATCGCGTACAAGATCATCCATTAATGCGTCTGTGACGGCATTTTTTATCCCTATTCCAACGAGTTTGTCGTGGTTCTTCAAGAAGCTGTGAAATCTAAGGTCGTTTGAGTTCATTTGCGCATTAGGCTTTACGAGAGTTGCATGAGAATCACAAAGAGTACGATCGGATGCTGTCATTTCGGAATTTGTTGAGGAAGATGTCTGCATAACACCGAGAAGTTCCCCATGCACAAGTAGCCCAACAGCATCACAACCCTTTGCCAAGATGGAAGGGTCGCTGTCAGATTCAGAGTCCTAACCATGTTGTTCTTGTCCATGAAAAATATCTTCCGTAGTTGTCGATTCAGAACACGAATTTGAAGTTTCCTCTATAGTAGTGGGAACAGAAGTCGAATCCGAACTTTCAGATAAGATGTAAAACTCGCTGAGATCCTCGTGATTTGAAATTCTTGTCGGCATCGGTAGAAAGCATTGACATCTCTCACACTCTTCTTCTGTCTGGGCATCATTGCGGTGGAGCATTGCAGTTCGGAGAGATATTAGTTTTCCATGATAGCACTTGCAATGATAAGGAGAATGGCAAACGAAACCCAGAATGTCCATGGCTTGCTGAGATACATGCAAAACTGGTTCCGTCCACCAATTCATCAGGCTGGGAGCTCACATCTGCAACAAACAAAGTGCTACTCAACCATTATCACTCGTGAAACAAAAGCATGCGCGACAGAACCGTAGGAAGAGTAATGAAAGACATGTTCCCAATCTATTCTGATGTTGAAACGAAAACGTTTCACATATCGGTTGTAAGGAATAAAGTTCGTTCTGAGATACCGATAAAGAAGTATTGCCGAAAGAAACAACTTCTGAAAACCGAAAATGGCGCACAAAAACAGGAAATAAAGACGGAAAATCCGATAAATAACACCTTAAATAAACCTTATCACAGCGGCAAACGTAACTTCGTCGACGGTGTTATGCAAGTTCTGGAATCTGTTTGTTGAAGAATACAGCTTTTTTCTCTGTTCTAAGAAATGGTTCTTATCCAGGAAAAAATAGCGTTGCGCGACCCGACTGCGGGACGGACGTCGAATCAATCAAGCTCGGTCAGCTTCAGAAAGGCCCTGAACGAAGCAATCCAGAACAACAATGGCGGAATCAACGATGAGAAAGCCGATGATCTCCGTTTAAATACTCTAGATAAGCCTCGTGCATACTCGCAGAAATTTATGGGAACCGTCGAGCGCAAGTTTTGTCGTAGTAAACTGTTCAATAAATAATACGGCAGAGCCAGTCGTCAGCGAATCATGCAAGAGACAACTAAAAATCAGCTCATGGAAGAGGTTAACCGCATCATATGAGCAGTGAATGATGAACACAAGATAGTTGCGTACACCGAAGGAAATTGGGAGGCTCACAAAGCGCTCTTCGCAAAGATTCGAATCGCTGCGGCCACCACGAAACACGCAGAAAATCAGAAGACCTCAGACTAGCGTTCTTAAGCACCCAAAGAAAAGATTAGTGGAGAAAATCAGAGGGCTCCCCACTACGAGGGGGATGTTGAGGATGTATACGAAGAAGACGAAATACAGCCAGTGAAGAAAGTTGGAAGGAACAGGAGAATGCCAAGCACAGAAGAAATCAAGAAGACGGTGTCCGAAGAGTCGCGTAAACGAACTGCCAAAGATCATACAGAGAAGAATGAAGCACCACAGAAGAAGCCTGTGGTTTCAAAGGAACGTAAAACACGTCTGGTTCGACGATCGGCTCCGAACCTGTCATGTGATCCACCCAAATACAAAGAAAACAGTTCGAAACAATCCGAAAAGAAATACGATCGTAAGAAAAGAGAACAAAATATTCGTGAAGTTGGCTTGAAATCGAAGTTTGTAAGGAAAACAGCTGCATCGCTTCCTAATCAATCTTCACGCCCTTGCTCGGAGCATTCCTGATGGAGCTCTCACAATGAGCCTCCCAACATCTGTGAGAATCATGGGTGCCATCTTAACTCGCCCCGACCCATAAATACAAGGAATGTAAGAAGCGTGTGCATAACTTACGCGGTCAGCGTGTTCTTGGAAAAGATGCCATTGACGGGATTTTCTTTTGTTCGATCTGTTGTATTGTTCAGAGCGTGCGTAATTCGAATTCTTATTCTGCCCCGCACAAGCTCTATGGAACCCACACGAATGAAGAAGCAGTCGATGTTATAATTGAAACTCGATATGTCTCTTGCAAGAAACGATGTTCTCGATGTAGATTATGTTGGTTTTCTCTTGCAGTAGTATCATTCCATACGTTCTCATAGTGTACTGGCATTGTTTTCTCATAAAGTATTGCTTGATCAAACAAATCGGATGCGTTGTGGCCTCCATCGATTATGAAGCGTATTGTTGCCAGCATCTCAAAATAAACATTAAGGTCATCCGCTTCACACTTTGTCTCCCAGACGC
Organism: Agarophyton chilense; assembly: GCA_030374765.1. Classification (NCBI taxonomy): domain Eukaryota; phylum Rhodophyta; class Florideophyceae; order Gracilariales; family Gracilariaceae; genus Agarophyton; species Agarophyton chilense. The sequence continues at coordinate 456,749 of JARGXX010000099.1, forward strand.
AGAGCATATCAGTTTCGGAGAAGGACCGCACTTTCCCGTCAGCTCGAGTGGTACCACTCAAGTTCTCTATCAGCGCAGGATCCCAGGTACCGCACTGATCATGGTCCGGCCATGACGAGTAGTCACCGGAACTCATTCTCATCCCCATGTCAAAGATATTAGTTAATTATTCCCATAAAGGTGTGGCGTCCTTTCATGCCTAACAGTGAAGACCGCTTTTTAGAAACTTTGAACTGGTATATATCCCACAATCATGTCCTCCACGCTCGCAGGGGTGACACTGCCATTGGTAGCGGCGAAGATGATCTTAAGAGGAAAATAATGAGCTCCAAAAATGTATGGCGCAAGATCGCAATGGCAGTGGTGGCTTACTGTAGTATTCTACTATGTCAAGGAATCCGATGGGTTGGTTTTTCGCGAAGTCGCGGTTGGAACTTATAAGTGGATGATGTCATCAAACTTGTGATATGAAACGGCACACCGCGTAGGATACCGGGAGGCAGGGTACATTAGTGGAACACGTGGTATCACGAGTGGACTGGCTTGCAACGGCGCATGTAGTGACGATCCACGTGGCTGGTTTTACTACCCTTTGTAGCTAGACGTCCATTAGGGACCGTACCCATACAGTGGTTTGGCTAAGTGGCTGACCACTGGGTATTATTTATTTATTTATTTGGGCACTCACCCTGGCACACAGTATATAGTGTACCAGAGGTGAGCGCCGACTCCAAGTAAAGGAGACAAAATGGGCATCATGACTATTCTGTTCCTCGCTTAGGATTCCTTAACCGGAGATCCGGACGAGCTATAATAGATAGTCAGCCCCCAACCACTTCACGAGCCGTCTCGTACCTACGTCCCATCAACGTTTTACAGTTACACTGTTCACCCTCGCTGGCGAGTAATGTCCTTACACCCCACTTCTAGCTCGCTGGTGTTGTAGCTCTACCACCCCTTTTACTTCGCCGCAAGCGACCCATCGGCAGTCCGAACGCTGTCGCAGGTGTCTGCTCTCTCCGTTAGAGCGGATACTACAAGTGGTCTCCCGACTTAGAACCACAGTGGTCAACTGCACTGAACAATTCGTTCCTGGAACGTGGAATCGATATCGATACTTGGAAGAAGTGGAATCACTACAGTCATTGTTTATCGAACCACCTCCGGCAATTGCGGAATTCATCGTGGTTGAACACGTGGTCGAGAAGTCGAAGACACCATTTGGTTCGCACCTGGACTCAGGTTTGGTCTAGGATGCCGAAAACCCGAAGCCAGTCGAGTACTGGTCGCACCGGTCTTGCGGGACCACCCCCGAAACCGAGGCTCGCCTCATCTGTTAAAGCCGGAGAGCGGCTGTATCGTCAAGCGATGTCGCGCTCACGCTCGGTGAACGATGAACGAGATCTCTCGGATGTACCGGCCCCTGCGGTAGCGGCAGTCACGCCCACCACAGAAGCCGTAGTTGACCCTGAGGTCGTCGGACCTCAAGAAGAGGATGTTTTGCGCAGGGAAGTGCGTCGTCTCAAGTCTGAGTCAAGCGCTTCGCGTGTGCGCATGGTTGCGTTGGAATCGCAGATCTCTGCTCTTATCGCTGATGTCGAACAATTTCGCAGTGCGCATCAAGCACTCGTTCCTCAAGACGATGGGAAGCAGGTCTCTTCATCAGTGAAAAAACTACGTGAGGATTTGCACCATCTACTGGAGAGATACGGGAATACGCCCGATGCGCTACCCGGCTTAACCGTGGATGTAGAGGAAGTCCTCACTCGAGTTATCCCTCGTTTAGAACGCCTGGAGGCGGCAGTTCATGCGCAGAATGCTGCTAAACCAGTCGTGCTGGAAGAGGAAGGAGCTCTTTTGAAGGAAGCTCGTTCGAAGAAGTCGAAGTCACGACGTAAGAAGCGGAAGTCCGCACGTGATTTGAGTGATGAATCGTCAAGTACGGAGGGTTTCAGTTCCATTACTGATGATTCTAATGATTCAGATACGTCAGATGACGACTACAGTGATGATGGTCATCGAAGGTCTCGATCTCGGAAGAAGAACACGTCTTCGTGGTTAATGAGAAAAGAAGGCTCATCTTACAGAGGATTGAAGGTGCTCCCATGCACGAATCTGCTTTATCGGAAGGTCCTGAATTACAGATACTACCGTCTGAAGGTGAAGAGCAAGAAGCGCTCAGGATGCGAAACCGCGAAGGTGAAGGATCACATCAAACGATTGAAGAACGGCCTTAATGATTTAACATTTGATGGGAAGACCCCCATTCTCGTTATCGAGTTTCTCACTCGATTCGTTGCCGAAGCAGACACTCTAGAGATGAGTGAACCACAGGCATTTGTGTCTTTACCACACTTCCTGAAGGATTTTGCTTTAGAGCAATATCGTTCCGTTTGCGGATCATTGACAGCCGATGAAGGCGGCGTTACCTCATGGCCAGAGGCGGAGCAGTATTTGCTGCGCAGTTACGCGACTTCAAACGCGATACGTCAGGCGATCCTGGACCTAAGGGATGTGACCCAAAAGCCTGAGGAGGGCGAAGCTGAGTACAGCTCAAGGCTTAACAAAGCTTCCGTCCGCTGTGGAAACGTCCAATCGACGGAGGACAAGATTACCTTGTACATCGACGGGCTGGACCCGAACATCAAGTCGTCGGTAGCTCGATATCAAGAGAAGCATGGAAGAGTCTCCTTTTTGGAGTTAGTTCAGTTTGCGAAAGCTGAAGGAGACGCGGCCAGAGCGCGTGGTAGCCCCCGTCGTTCAGTGGCTTTTGGAACCTCAATGGGTAAGGAGAAGATCTCCGCCAGAGTTAATCAGCGCAGCAAACTGCTACATCTGGAATCTCCAGTTGACTCGCAAGATTCGTCGGTGGCACCCAGAGGGAGTGACTCGCATGAGGAGGCGGTCCATTTTATGGAATATACGGACTCTTCTGTACCTACAGTGGATCTCCCACACTCGGAGTCTCAGGAAGAAGAAGCCCTAATGGATATGGAGGGCCGTCGCCCTATGTACCGTCCCTACACGGTGCCACCACAAGGAGGTTTTAAGAACGGGAAACCCGGATGGGTGGATACTCGCACGGCATACCGTTCACAACCTATGTTGACCAACCGTCGTGACGGTTTGATACGTTATTCATGTTATGGAAAACACCATTTGAGTGCAGAGTGCACGCTCCCTGCAAAGGATCTGAGTCGTATCATGACGAATTATGAAGCACTCTTAGAAGAGGAAAGGAGCCGCGTACCGGCGGGCATGAATTGGAAAGCCAAAAATTGGTTTTCTCAGACACCAATGCGCCGGACGGACAAGCCGGTTGCTCAGAATGCTGAAGTGTTACAACCCGGAACCCCGGTAGGAAGAGGCGCCTTTGAGGCGAAAAAGCCGGCGCAACCGGAAAACTAAGTGAGGGAGCCCCTAGGGGACCGGCACTAGTCGATCCCGTAGTGCTGACCAGGGAGAGCTCGCATCCCTGCTCCCGCGTTTGGAAGCCCAAGATTCTCTTGAGGCCTCAGAAATTTCCGCCGTACGGAATCAATCCGCCGGACGGAAAGCGAGTACAGTTTGACTGTGAGTTACATCATCCTTGGAGACGTTATACTTGCCCGTCAAAACGGGAAAGTTACCTCATGGTAGTGTCTAAAAGAAACTATAAGGTCTATGCCGACATCGGCTCTGACAGGAACCTGTTATCTCGTCGATTGACTATCCTGGACACAGGTGCTGGTCCGAACTTTTTACGGGAATCGGAGCTCGCTCCTGCTGACTTAGAACGTATTCGATACGGTCCTTTACGGGACATCCGGGATGCCAACAAAAATGCTTTGAAGACACTGGGAACAGTTCGACTCGTGGTGCGTTTGGGACGCTTTGTAGTCCTAGTCGACTTCATCGTCTGCAAGACGTTAGCTGCACCAGTGGTACTGGGATGTGATTATTGCGACAAGTTTGTCGAAGCCATTCGCCGGCGAAGAAAACTAGTGGAACTAGATGATGGATCAATGGTACCAATTGTTCGCAAGCCAATGCGTCGTTGCCCCGAAGCACCTCCACTTCCACTATCTATGGAATACGGGAAATCCCGAGGACTTGTCTCGCCGAGGATTCGAGTAGCGAAGAGTGCCATGCCGAAGGCGCAAACCCAAACTTGGGTTCAAGTAAGGACAGAACGACACGGACTCGTGGTAATTCAACCGAATACTCGGATGTACGAATCCCGTGGATTGCTAGTCGCTAACGGCATTGTTCAGGTTGATCTTGGTAGCCCCTTTTGGATACCAGTGAGCAACTTCACCGATAACGATTATCAGATACCGAAGAATCAGGTTGTTGCAACAGCTTTGCCTCATCACAAAGTGGTGGTCCCTACTCATATTTCTACTGCAGAAGTATTGGGATTAACCCATGTCGGTGACACAAAAGAAGAACTGCAAACTCCGTCTGGGGATCAATTGCAAACGGCAAAGGATCCAGAGAGCCTGGTCGATGAGCTAGACTTAGCACATGTGTCGGAACAATACAGAACGAAGATCAGGTCTATGCTGAAGAAGTATACATCCATGTGGAGTGGAAAACTAGGAGAGATCTCCGCGACGGAACACCACATTGATTTGGTCCCAGGGTCACGACCCATCTACCAACCACCTTACAGAGCGGGACCGCGAACTCGCCAAATCGAGGAGGAGAATGTCAGCAAAATGCTGGAAGAAGGAGTAATCGAAGCAGCTCAATCTGCTTGGGCTTCACCAGTGGTGCTGGTTCCGAAACCTGATGGTTCTTTATGATTCTGCATCGATTATCGAAAACTGAACGCAGTTACAGTTCGGGATACATACCCGTTGCCTCGAATGGACGAATGGATTGACAGCTTAGGAGAAGCGAACGTGTTCACCACGTTGGACGCCAACTCTGGCTATGGGCAGGTGCCTGTAGCGGAAGAAGACCAATACAAAACCGCATTTGCGTGTCACGCCGGTCTCTACCGTTTCAAAAGGATGCCCTTTGGCTTAACGAATGCACCGGCTACTTTCCAGCGTACTCTGAACATCTTTCTCTCAAGATACAAGTGGAAGACTTGTTTAGTCTATTTGGACGATGTGATCATCTTTTCCCAGGATGTGGAAAGCCATTTACGGCATGTTGAGGAGATCTTCAAAGCACTACAGAGCACAGGTATCACCTTGAAGTTCAAGAAATGCGAATGGTTCTTTGGGACCGTCCCGTACTTAGGACACGTGATCAAACCGGGACAGCTTGCCATTCAAGAGGCACAGACAGTGGCTCTCCGCGAAGTACAACCTCCGTCGACACAGAAGCAATTGCGTTCTTTCCTCGGCTTGTACAATGTCTACCGACGATTCGTGCCGCGATACTCGCATATAGCGGCCCCGCTCAACGCAAAGCTGCGTAACGGACAACCAGTACAGCTGGAACAATTCAGACAAGCTGAAGTAGAAGCGTTCGACACGCTGAAGACAAAGATTATTTCAGCCCCAGTCTTGGCGCTGCCCATCCCCAACCTGCCATACTCAGTGGATACCGACTCTAGCGAGTACCAAGTAAGGTGTGCTTTTTTCAAACACACCCTGATGGTGACCGCAAACCCATTGGTTATTGGTCAAGATCGCTGAACGCAGCTGAGAAGAAGTATTCAGTTTCAGAAAAGGAATGCCTTGCAGTCGTTTCGGCTCTAACCACATTGCGACCGTATCTCCAAAAAGAACGTTTTACCGTCAACACGGATCATTCGCCTCTACGATGGTTACTGTCCATTACAGACCCGTCTGGTCGTCTCACACGATGGCGCTTACGCCTTTCTGAATTCGATTTCGAAGTGAAGTATAAGAAGGGATTGGTTAATTTCGAAGCTGACGCGCTATCGCGACTCAAAACAATGGGCGAAACCCAAGGCGAACTCGATGAAGAGATACCTTGCTTCTACATGGAGACCCATTCACCATCTTTTGAAGAAGAGGAACAAGAGACCCTTGATGATTATTAGGATGCAGACCCGTTCCTTGCATTAGCAGACACTGACCCTTCAGTTCAACTGGAGCGAATCTCGTGCACTGAGCTCCTCAATGAGCAACACGCCGATACGTTTTGTGCGTCGATACGCTCTCGTCTTAACGGGGGGGAGGAGCTCCCCTTTTCACTCGATTCACGAGGAATACAGTTAGGACATGTCGAAAAGCATGATCAAATCGTGATTCTACACGCCTTGAAGAGTCGAGTACTCCATCTGGCACACTACTGCAGATTGTCTGGTCATCCAGGAGGAACGAAGTTGTTCGTGACTCTAAGAAGGGATTTTTACTGGCCTACTTTGGCAATGGACTGCCATGCTACAGTGAGGTTGTGTACAACATGTGCGAAGAATCGCGTGAAGCTTTACAGGAAGCGGAGACCAATGAAATTATTCCAGGCGAAAGTGCCTTTACAATACGTCAGTATCGACATCCTAGGGGAATTGATTCGCTCAAGGCGAGGTTATCGCTACCTATTGGTAATCACCGATCGCTTCTCGAAGCTAGTGCGGACTGTGCCGCTGAAGCGGATAACCGCAGCCGTAATCGCACAGGCGTTTATCAAAGACTGGGTATTTATATACGGACCACCAGAAGTTCTGTTATCAGATAATGGGAAGCAATTCGTTGCGAAGTTCTTTCAGAATGTTTGCCGCATTATGGGCATTCGAAACGTGTTTACCAGGACCTATCATCCGCAATGCAACGGTCAGGTGGAGCGTTTCAACCGCACGCTGATAGCAGCATTACGACACTACATCGCGGACCACCCGAAAGAATGGGACATGTTTACAGATACTCTGTGCTACGAGTACAATACGCAAGTGCATACCTCTACAAAGACGGCACCGTTCGACCTCGTGCTCTCACGCAACCCTCCGGCTTTACCGGTTGCGCTCGACGACGAGACAGAATTGGACGCGCCGACCCCGGCTAAGTACCATCTGAAATGGATGAATGACCTGAAGGCCAGAGCGGAAGAAGCCGCTAAGGAGTTATCAAAGACGCAAGATCGCTATAAGCGAAACTATGACGCCAGAAGGCGAAGAAGAAATCCGGAAATCCGAGTAGGAGGTCACGTCTTCGTGCGAGTCGAAAGACCTGACAAACAGGAAGAATCTCGTCAGAAGTTGTTGCCGATAGCGGCTGGACCCTTCAAAGTGGTGGACCTTAATGAAGACACAGTGGTAATCAAGACAGGTGTGGACGTTGAACGTGTATCGCGCGATCGCGTTGAAGTCGCGCCTGACCCGCAAGTGGAAGTCCAGGTATCTGGTAGAACTAAGGAGTCAAGTGCGACGGAACGTCAAGGCAAAAGCCCAAGTGACTCTGGGGAGAGTGAACCGCCACCAATGGCTCGAGCAGAGGAGAAAGCTCCTGATCTCCCACCGCCGGCGGTGGCGTACGCCAATCACGGACAGCTTCCGAAGTATCGGGATATGCCCCGTGGCACGCGCACACCCGTAAGTACAGAAATGGAACCTGAAAGCAGGAAAGATGTTTTGGACTTTGGCCCCAAGGACTTGGAAACGAGTGCACGCGAAAACGCGCCGTTGCGGCTTCAGGCTGAACCGTCAGGTAAAGCGCCACTCGCTGTTCGGCCGATATCGGCTCCCATCCCTCGTGGGAAGGAAGAAGAAGAGGTATCGCCTCATGTCGTGGTGCAAGCACCATCGTCCACCAAACAGCGGTCAGAATCGGATAAACCGAAAGAAGTTCATCCACGAATAGAATTGAGAAGTAGCAAGAAGTACGCTTTACGTAACCTGGAAAACAGGATAGCTCTTTATCTGAGAAAGGTTCTCAAGGAATGGGTACACTGCCTCTGCGGGCAGAACGACAGTGAGTCGACGAGCGAACGCTTAGCGACGCTGAGACTTGCTAACACAGAGACGCTTGGGTCAGCCCTAAGGCATTTCAAACCTGTTAACAGGAGTCTCGCGCCAACAGCGAAAGCATTGGGAAACGCCCAGGAATATGTTATGAATCGCATATGTGAACATGGCGAGCATGAAGATACCAGAGAATTACTGTATCGAGTCCGTTGGTACGGTTTTCCTCCTGAAGCAGATACGTGGGAACCTATAGCTCATATCCCCCGTTCGCAACTCGTGCGATATCATCGACGCATGAAGGAGATCGACTCCTCGATAGTCGGGCTCATGGGCACATCCCATTTATAAGTATGGGCTACCAAGGTAGTAAAAACTCGAAAGGCGAGAAGAATACAAGAAGTCATGTGGAAGAAAAGTGAAAACACGCAAGCACATGACATTTACTGATTATCACCTAGGAAGAACTCGAGAAGCGAGAGAAGAAGGATTGAAGAACTCGAGAAGCGAGAAGAGATGATTGAAGAACTCGAGAAGCGAGAAGAGATGAAGACTAGAAGATAAGAAGGGAACGTGAAGACACGAAGTCACCGGAGTTTATTGGTATCAAGATATCACCGCAAGGGTGTTGATAGGAGTCTTTTCTAGGATTATCAAAGAGACGTGCGAGCACGCAGGTTCGCAAGAAGCTGTGCGCGATCACCCTCAACTTGGTCCACGGGAAAGCCCGCATCTAAGAGAAACTGCCTCAGCGGATCCAAGCCTGGATCTTCGAACGGCACTGCACTAGGTTGTTGGGTAAACCCATGAGAGTACTCTTGAGCAACTGCCGCCGCTGCGGATTGATCGACGGAAGTCGCTACGCCTGCCAGCTCTGGCTCGTCCTCGTAACCGAGTTCAGCCTCAGCTCCCGGCGCTTCCTCATACGGTTCCTCTCCGTTCTCGGATGGAGTAGCATCGTACACGTATCCAGTAAGCTGGTTTGGTGGCATGTCACGCGGGTTTTCCCGAAGAAAGCGAGCCTGCTCGGAGGTGATCAACTGGCGCGTCCAGGGGTCGTACCAAACGAAATCTCCAGCACTTGCTGTTCGTCCAGGAGAATGGTCGTGGTCTCTTGCACGGGTTCCGCGAGCGGATTGATCAGCTGGCTCTCCAGACCAGTCGACACTGTCGATTACATCCACAAGATGGAGGAAGTCGGCATGGTTCGCACGGGATCCCAGGACAAGGGAAAGATCGAGTTCTCTCGCATACTTTCGCGCTGTGGGCGACATGTACCAAACTCTAAAGGTATCATAAGCATCCCACAGGAGGAAGACGGCCATCTTGGCGATAAACTCGGTATAAACCACCGTCCAATATCCCGAGTACGGGTCGTTAACCAACGCGGACCCGATGTAGGAGATTGCCGGTGGGAGCGTCACAGGGCAACCACGAGGACTCTCGATCGCCGCCCAATGCTCCGCAGTACCGATGTAGCGCCCGAAGCGCGCGTTCCTCTGGATGCGGTCAATCTCGATCATTTGATACGGCACCAAATAGCCCAAACGTGATCGAGTACGACGTTCCCAACAGGGATAATACCAATAGGGAATGTCACGCTTTCGAAAGAAGCGGAACTCCGCACGGAGAAGAGGTTGCTGAAAGCAGAGAGCTGCATCACGCACACCGCGCACACCGCGCCAACCGCTAACATCGACTTCAACGAATGTCTCGATATACGAGTAACCTTCACCGTCAGTACGGGCTTTCCAGGTATCTAGTTCCCAGTTCTGCGGGAGGAGAACCGTACTGATGAATCGGGGAAGACGCTTGTAAATCAGCTTGGTGAACCGCGTACGGGCTTCGGACAAGGTTTGCGTTGAATATCGCGCAATCGCGTTGTCTGGCAAAGCAATATAGCTCTCCCAGTCGTCGCTATAAATCGCGTGTTCCAGAATACCGTCAGCGAAGTACCCACCGTGTACATACTGTTGTATCAACGCGTCATCGCGGATAGCAACTGGATCAAACCAGGGCGCTTGCGCGAAAAGTTCAACGTTGTCGAGAGGATCTAGTCCATAGAAATCCGCAGGGTGCGGGTAGCTCCGCTGAGCACGACGAAACGGAGCCCGAATCACACCTGCAGGGGCGACGTAAGCCGCGTTCGGCATCGGAGCCACGGTTGGCTGAGGTAACGGTACCGACCGGAATCCGGTGTACGTGCTGCTCAACTCGGTATGGACCGAGTTGAGCAGTAGGCTGCGACGCAAAAACAGCAGTGTTTAACGGAGCCCCAGAAGGCACATCCTCAGAGGAGGGCTGAAACGGGTTGGACCCGGCGTTCGGATCCATCGCGAGAGATCGAGCTGAAGAGCGGTGAGAAACAGAATGCTGTTGACAACTGTAAGAGTTGGTCGTGCGGCGAGGAATTCGTGATGACGATGAGTACCCGGAACACCGGTCCGACTGCGTATAAAGGCTTCTTGCGTCCCCCATGGTTCGCGCTTAACGAGGGGGGTATGTAGTATTCTACTATGTCGGGGAATCAGATAGGATGATTTTTCGCGAAGTCGCGGTTGGAACTGATAAGTGAGTGATGTCATCAAACTTGTGATATGAAACGGTACACCGCGTAGGATGCCAGGAGGAAGGGTACATTAGTGGAACACATGGTATCACGAGTGGACTGGCTTGCAACGGCGCATGTAGTGGCGATCCACGTGGCAGGTTTTACTACCCTTTGTAGCTAAACGTCCATTAGGGACCATACCCATACAGTGGTTTGGCTAAGTGGCTGACCACTGGGTATTATTTATATATTTATTTGGGCACTAACCCTGGCACACAGTATATAGTGCACCAGAGGTGAGCGTCGACTCCAAGTAAAGGAGACAACACGGGCATCATGACTATTCTGTTCCTCGCTTAGGATTCCTTAACCGGGGATTTGGACGAGCTATAATAGATAGTCAGCCCCCAACCACTTCACGAGCCGTCTCGTACCTACGTCCCATCAACTTTTTACAGTTGCACTGTTCACCCTCGCTGGCGAGTAGTGGCCTTAAACCCCACTTCCAGCTCGTTGGTGTTGTAGCTCTTGAAGAGCAACGTCCTCCAGGGAGGTTTTTGGGGACTTAAGTTTTTTCCGGAGCCTCCGGCGTGCAACCTCGTTATGAGTAGGAGTATTCCGTTTTCACGGCGATGGCCGGAACGCCGGTGATGCACCGGCGGGACCGGGTGCCATACACGTGGCCGCAGCGCCCGCGCGACACGTGGCCGCCAGATTGGCCCCTTTGTTAGACGGACATTTAGCTATTTAGGATAGACTTTATTTATTCTATTCTACGGTGACTACAGTACTTAGGCCGCCGGCCTCGCGGCCGCCGGTCCAGTAAAGTCTTCCCAACAAGGGTGATCTTGGTCTTCCAGATCTTGGCTCTGGGTCGAACCGCCTGCGCGGATATACAACTCCTTACGGAGGGATTTCCCGTGGTGCACGGCTTCCCAACCCCCTTGGACGTTCAAGCAGCCTTCGTGTGTTGGGTATCTATTCCCACTTTCGTGGTTCCGCCCGTGTATACGGTTTGCTACACCCGGCAGTGCCGGCTATTCCCGAGTCCCCTCTTGCGACTCGTGGTCAACCTCGCCCTCTTGCCTCCGTTCCCATTTTCCTTCCCTTTTCCTCCCCTTCATTGGGCAATTCCCGCTCTTGCGGCTCGCACTGACACCTGTCGTGCTCGCCACTCTCGTGGGTTTTGCCTCCTCAGAGGATACGCAAGCACCGCTTCGGCGGATATTCTCGGCTTCTTTCAGCCTCCCTGCGCCTGTCGCGACGGTTCGGCTCCGGCTTACACCCGGCATTGCGCGCCGATCCCTGGGAGGGCTCTACCGCGCCGGTTACCTCGTGAAAGGAAGATCCGGACGTCTTCGTAGGTTTTCCCCCTTGGGGGCATTGTCCTACAAATTGGTCTCCCGACTTAGAAGTCAAGACCGCTTGTGTCCTCTCTGAGGTTGTTTTCCGTTTAACGGGTTTTCTCCGGTCTCACCGGTTTGCTTTCTATTCTTCTGTCGAGATGGTGTGGCCAATGCCAAGGAAACCGCCTAGCATGGAGCGTCCTGCAACACGCAGCCGTTCCCGCCAAAGCGGTGATGCCAGGGGCACTGATGTTCCGCAGGCCCTGGCTCCAACACCGGCTTCCCGGGAGATACCGGTCACCGGCACTGAAGACCTGCAGCCCGATTCCGGGTTAACGACCGTCGCAACGGTGGTTTCTCCGCCTCCGCGGTTGGTCGACCAAGCGCGGATTGTACGCTTGGAAGAGCAGCTCCGCTCCCTGCGGGCTGCTCACAATACCCTCTCGAGGGAGTTCACCTCTTTACGAGGAAGCCTCGCTAACCCCCCTCCAAGTGAGTTAGCCGAGGATATCCGCGTATTGCGGTCGGACGTCAATACACTACTCGAGTGTTTTGGCGCTCCGTCTTCCTTCGCAGAAGGTATGGAGAATCGCTTCGAGCGTCTCCGAAGCCGACTTGAGTCGGTCGAGAGGACGTTAACCTCGCCCTCGAACGCGGCTAGACCGGTTGTCTCTCATCGAGAGACCCAGTCGCGGAACCGGAAGAGCCGGAAGAACCGGGATTCTAACCGTAAGCACGGACACCCGTCCGACTCATCATCTGAGTCGGACGGTGAACCGAGTGACTTGGAGAGTTCCGATTCGTCGGTGAGCGATGACCCACAGGATCGTTATGGCCGCTCTTCCCGCTCAAAGCGGTCCTCTGCCACCTACGGGGCCATCCGGTCGCGCCCTAAGGGTCGGCGACATCCGGGCCTTAAACCCTTGAAGCCCACCAACCCTCTGTACAGGACACTCCTGTCCTACCGGTATTACCGGCTAGAAGATTCCTCTTTAGGTCGGACACCGCGTGACACGGGTAAAGTGAAAAACTGCATCAAGCGGATGCAGCTTTCACTTCGTAACCAGTCGTTTACTGGGGATGATCCAATTCTGGTCTTGGATTTCCTACACCGCTTTGTAGCGGAAGCCGATATACTCGGAATGAACGAAGGACAAGCCTACGTGGCGCTACCCTACTTTCTACGGGGTGTCGTTGAAGATCAGTTTTTGTCGGTTCGGGGCTCGTTGCGAGCCTGCGAAGGAGGTGTGACCAGCTGGCCCGAGGCCGTGCAGTACCTCCTGCGTTCCTACGCAACCAACTCCGCGATACAAGCGGCGATACTCGCTTTGCGAGACACTCGACAACGCTCCGGCGAGCTCGAGACCGATTACTCGGTACGCCTGAATAAGGCTTTCCACCGTTGTGGTAATGTATACCCCGCTGGGGAACGCTGTACGATGTTCATTGATGGCTTGGATCCAGCCATCAAGACTCTTGTCGCCCGTTACAGGCAACAAGAGCCGAAGGTGACCTACCTTGAACTCGTACAGTTTGCCCGCGCAGAGGGAGAAGCACTACGTGCAAGCAATCCGGGAATCCGGTCGAAGGCCGCTAAAGCATTGCTGCTTGAGTCGGACTCTTCTTCACCGTCATTTGCGACGGATGGCATCACCAAACAGGGTTATGACAATATGAATGTCATCCATCACGATGGTTTATCTATTCCGACAACGGAATTACCGTCTACGACGGATGGCTCGGTTGACTCAACCGCAAGGGACACGGAGAACGAGCAGGTCTTTTATCTTAATGACCGCCGCACTCCGGCCCCCCGTATGCCGTACTCGAACGGAATGGCAGGAAGTCAGCGCCCTGCATGGGTTGGAAACCGGGAACCCGGAAGATACACCGATGCTCGGGATGCCGTACCGCGAAACGCGGTAGTGACGTTGGTGTGCCACTTGTGCTACGAGCGCGGGCACACCTCCCCGCAATGCCTTTTATCGCTACGCGATATGGCGCGAGTGGTGGATAATTACGAAGCCCTCTCCCCGCAGGAGAAGGGCTCCGTGCCACTCACGTCATATCTCCGCGCGAAGACGGACTTCCCCAACGCATTGGCTGACACTCCGAATACTCGGTACAAACCGGCTCAGCCGGCACGCGCCGCACTAGCGCCAAACCACGCTGGTGGATCTCAACCCGCTCCTGCGGTAGCTACCGTGCAACGGAATCATGCACTCGTTGCCGAGAAAGTCGGGCCTTCGCCCGACCAGGACCCTGTACAGGGAAAAGAATAGAGGGAGTCTCCCCTTCGGGAGAGGCGTCCTCAGAGTTGAGGCTGACGACGCCCGAGGCGCCGATGCCTCGCTCCCCGGTGAAAATCCTGACAAGGAAGGACACCGCAGACGCGGACTCTAAACACCTCGGTGTTTTGCGTCGACCGTGGATACGGATTAGAAATAACCGGATCCCGGATAGAGTCTTGGTAATGGCCAAGCGTAACTACAAGGTTTACGCTGACCTTGGTCTGCACACGCAGTTTATGGTGAGATATCTCACTGTCCTGGATACAGGTGCTGGGCCGAACTTTATTGTGGAATCGGTTTTACCCCCGCCGTTGCGGTCACGCATCCGTTCGGAAACGGTACCCGACGTCTCAGACGCCAATAACAACCCGTTGGAAACGGTTGGTGTGATCGACCTAGTCGTCAGGCTAGGGCGGATGGTGGTTAAACTAACTTTTATTGTGTGCCGCTCGCTGGCCGCGCCAGTCATACTGGGGTGTGACTACTGCGAGAGGTTTGTCGACGCCATCCGCCCACGCCTTAATCAGGTGGAACTTGAGGACGGATCGACCGTCCCCATTGTTCGCCAACCGCTGAAGCGGGCATCGAGGAAACACGTTTCTCTACCTGCTGCGCAGGAACCCACACCGGCGAACTGGGATTCTACGAAGCTACGTGTCGACGAGTCGATTTGCATTCCGCCAAAGTCCCACTCTTGGGTGCGTGTCAGTTCTCGTCAGCACGGTACTCGAATCGTTCGACCGATACCATCACTGTCGAACAGGCATCAACTCGCTTTCGCGGATGGAATGGTTCACATTGAGCCCGACAAATCGTTTTGTGTATGTGTGTCCAACTCTGGAGAGAAACACCAGTATCTGGTTAGGAACCAAGTCATTGGAAGAGTTGCTCCTCACCCCATGTCTATCTTTACCCTTCAAGGGGATCGTACCGGTTCAACCGGAATGGGTCACTCTGAGGAGGGAGATAATCTCGTCGGAGGTCCCCATTCTACGCTGAACTTACCCACACTGCCGTGTGTGTCGCCACCAGCAGTACTGGTTAAGTTATCCAATGGTTCTTGGATTGTTGTCATCGACTACCGTCGGTTCTGCACGACTGACGTCGGAAAGATACCACCTGAGTTGGTGAATTTCAAAGCCCAGCCATTGCTGGATGGGCTACCGAATTGTTCGGATCATGAGAGTTGCTGGAACTCGTGGCTTTCAGTAATGCCTTCCGCTGTTCAGCGTTCGATGGCCGGCATACGCCCAAGGCGCAGAGGAGGGCCATTTAACAGAACTCTGGATGCTTCAGCCCCTCGCAACGAGGATGGTTCTCAGAATCCCTCGCATATTGCGGAAGTTCCCGTTTCTACGGTAGGGCTAATCTATCCCATCCAGATGGTTGCTTTACCCGCCAATAAGCGATTCCCGCTCTTCAACCCACCCGTGGGACTTTCTGATATACCGATTCAATCGGACGCTGGCCTGAATGGCCTTTCTTCTCTCACGCCACTGCGCGGTGTCTATCCCCGCCAGTTGGGCGCTTCTACCACTCTCTATGTCGCTCCGTCTAAGGAGGGGGAGGGGACCCGCTCAATCGCGGAAGCATCGCCGTCGCAACGGAAGTTTAACCGGACACCCCGGGCAAGGCCCCCGAGCGGGCAACCGGCATCGTCGCCGGACGCCAATCCGCTCCCGCGGGACGCGGCGGTCAACCCGACCGTCACGCAACCCCGCAAGGGGGACCAAGGCGCTCGAAGACCCGAAGCCGGGAAGCGAGACCCTACGGACGCTCCGCACCGCGTGGAAGCAACTGAGGGCTCCCCGCACATTCGCGGTCGCACACCGAGCGTTTCGGTCGATACCGGCACTCCGGCGGGCGCGGCGCAAGCAGGTCTAGCGAGCCACTTCGTTGAGAACGGTACGAACCCCATGGGGGAAAAGGGGCGCAACGACAAATCGAAAACCGCCTCCCTTGCCGAACAATCGGAGCCAACCGTCCGCGACGGCCCGACCACCCGTCCTCAAGTTCACGTGACCCGGGCGGGAGATCGGACCAATGGGCACCCGGCATACCGGTCATTGGCTGACGGCCACCCCGCGGAGGCAGATCGCCGGGACGGTGAACCACTCACCGCCCACGGCGCACCGCACGGCGGAAACTGCCCACCAATGGGAACGCCGCATGCCGCAAATCAAGCGAAGGCCTCCGGCGAACAGTCACCAAGACGGAAGGACCCCCGCAAACTCGCGGTAAGAACGGACTTCAGGGAAGCCCCTACGGCCCAGCGGAAACACAACCCGGCCGCGCCGGCAACTTCTGCGAAGCGGTACGGCAGCCCCGGCAACCCGGCAAAAACCGCAGAGCGGAATGACAAACCGGGTGACCCGGAACAGGCGACGACGAGCCCAGCAACACGCGGCGCTGAGGCTCGGGTCACCACCACCCGGCAAGGCCGGCAAGTTTACGCGCAGGAGTACGTCCTCGACCGAATCGTCGGACATAGCTACGATGAGCACGGGGTGCTCCAGTACCGGACCCGCTGGTACGGATAAGGGCTGGAGTGGGACACCCCAGAGCCCATCGAGCACCTCCCGCGCTCCGCGGTAATGCGATACCACCGCCTTGCGGGGACCGCACTCCCAGCCACGCTGGTAAACGCCCAAGAGGGATAAACCGTGAACAAGAATGTAATGGCTGATGGCGCCACGCGCCATCTCCGGCCATGCCCCATCTCGGGGAAGGAAGCAACCGCTCACGCTATCCCAACGTCGTTGGTGGTCGTGCCAGTTACCTGGTCCGCGCGCGAAGCGCCCACCGTTAAACACGGAATTCCCAGCTAGGCTGGTTCCCTGCAACGCTGGAACCCCGGTAGAAGGCCGGTACCCCGGAAAGAAAGAAGCGGACTTGGGAAAGGGCGTCGGAAAGGCGACCCTCTTCTTTTTATTTCTCACTACTGGCAAGGGCGCCCTAGTGGCGCCGCCCTACATTCTACCGGAAGCTCCGGTCATTCCTCCGCCCGAGGTGGACCCCCGGCCAGGCGGTTGGCTAAGGCATCCCGCATGGCGGCCACATCACCCGAGATCTCGGAAGGGCGAAGCCCCACCTCCCGAAGGAAGCGCGCGAAGACCTCGCCCCGCTCCGCGCCAGCGGCGGTGGCGGGCGGGCCCGCCACCGATGGAGTCGGATAGGAATCCGTTCGCACGGCATCAGCAGCCCCGGATGGAGCCGCACCACTGTATTCAACGGACTCCTCACCGGCCTCGCCGGACTCGTCTCCCTCCATCGGAGCGTAACCCGGATCCTCCGGTTCGTTGTCGACCATCAGGTCACCATCCGCATAGTCGCGGTAATAGTCGCTCCAGTCGACATACCCTCGCGGGTGGTCGGCCGGGACTTCACGCGGCGCATGCCGGTTGGCTTCCGCTTCCTCGCGGCTAATCTCGTGGTAATCCCAGGGGTCGAAGTAGATGAAATCCCCCGCTAGCGCGGTATTCCTCCCGAATCCGGGGCCAGACCCGCGACGCGGTTGAATGCGTTGGGAGTTCTCCAGCGGGACCTCATCCCACTGGACCCCCTCCACAAAGTCGAGGAGGCCCAGCATCTCTTCTTCGTTCGCCTCGCCCCCGAGGGGGATGCGCATGTCCAAACGGCGGATCGCAGCCCGCACACGCGGTGGCACGTACCACAATCGGTATTGGTCTTACGCCTCAGCGAGGATAAAATCCGCAGTGCGGACGGCCCATTCGCTTACCACGACGGACCACCACCCCGACTGGGGATTGTCCAAGAACGACGACCCTACATAGGTGAAGACTGGGGGCAGCTCAATGAAGCAACCCCAGCACGCCTCCAAGGAGGACCACCAGTCTGGAAGACTGACGTACCGACCACGTCGGTGAGCAGGCGCGATGCGCTCAATCTCCGTGTTCTGGTACGGTACGAAATACCCGGTCCGGGCCCGCCAACGCCGCTCATCGCGGATGAAGTTCTGAAGGAAGTTCGAGCGCGACTGCCGCGGTTGGTAGCGGAACTCTGCCCGAAGAATCAGTCGTACCCAGCAAAGGGCTTCTTGCCGAGCGATCGGAGTGCCCCTCCAAGCGAGGGTTTCCAATCCGTTAAGACGGTCACAGTACGACATTTCCCTGCGAGTGCGGTAAAGGTGGACGTCGAATTCGACCTCTGGCGGTATCGGGAACTCGAAGGGCGCCCAATGGTGCCTGAGATAAGCGATACGCACAAGCGCGGCCTGAGCCTCCGCAGAGGATTCACCGCGTCGGCGGAGTATGTGGTGTACCGGGATGGCGATACGATTACGCCAATCCCAGGACATGGTCACCACGCCGGGCAGGTCGCCCGGGAGCATCTCCGAATTATCGGTGTAGGATTGGATCAAATCCTCGTCGCGGACAGCCAATGGGTGAAACCAAGGCGCATACCGCAACATCGCGGAGCCATGCCGAGTTTTCGGATTTGCACCCACAAGGGCGTCGTAGGTCGGCAACTGCGGTGGGTCTGCCTGTCCGCGAAAGCGGGCGCCAATACGACGGTCTTCGTACGCGAGGTTGGTAACATCCCCAGGGTGGGGCGCGGACCGGAAGCCAGTGGAACCGCCAAGGGCGGGAGTCGCGGATGTGTTATGACGGTCGGGGTTGGACATGGTGCGTGTTGGTGTGCTGTGGTTGGAATCGGATGCGAAGAGCTGGCGTGGGATCCTTGATGAAGGTGTGTTGGTTTCCGGAGACCCGGTGTCGGACGCGCTTTTATCATGACGAGCTGCCATGCCGACTTCCTCTTCGAGGTGTTCGCCCTGTCTTAAGGGGGGGAAATGAAGAGCAACGTCCTCCAGGGAGGTTTTTGGGGACTTAAGTTTTTTCCGGAGCCTCCGGCGTGCAACCTCGTTATGAGTAGGAGTAATCCGTTTTCACGGCGATGGCCGGAACGCTGGTGATGCACCGGCGCGACCGGGTGCCATACACGTGGCCGCAGCGCCCGTGCGACACGTGGCCGCCAGATTGACCCCTTTGTTTGACGGACATTTAGCTACTTAGGATAGACTTTATTTATTCTATTCTACGGTGACTACAGTACTTAGGCCGCCGGCCTCGCGGCCGCCGGTCCAGTAAAGTCTTCCCAACAAGGGTGATCTTGGTCTTCCAGATCTTGGCTCTGGGTCGAACCGCCTGCGCGGATATACAACTCCTTACGGAGGGATTTCCCGTGGTGCACGGCTTCCCAACCCCCTTGGACGTTCAAGCAGCCTTCGTGTGTTGGGTATCTATTCCCACTTTCGTGGTTCCGCCCGTGTATACGGTTTGCTACACCCGGCAGTGCCGGCTATTCCCGAGTCCCCTCTTGCGACTCGTGGTCAACCTCGCCCTCTTGCCTCCGTTCCCATTTTTCTTCCCTTTTCCTCCCCTTCATTGGGCAATTCCCGCTCTTGCGGCTCGCACTGACACCTGTCGTGCTCGCCACTCTCGTGGGTTTTGCCTCCTCAGAGGATACGCAAGCACCGCTTCGGCGGATATTCTCGGCTTCTTTCAGCCTCCTTGCGCCCGTCGCGACGGTTCGGCTCCGGCTTACACCCGGCATTGCGCGCCGATCCCTGGGAGGGCTCTACCGCGCCGGTTACCTCGTCAGAGAAAGATCCGGACGTCTTCGTAGGTTTTCCCCCTTGGGGGCATTGTCCTACAGCTCTACCATCCCTTTTGCTTCGCTGCAAGCGACCCATCGGCAGTCCGAACGCTGTCGCAGGTGTCTTCTCTCTCCGTTAGAGCGGATACTACACGAGTGACGCTTCTCCATTAGAGTACGTTAGGCACCGTTAGGATAATAGATAACCCCCTTTGGTATATTTGTTCCACGCTTTGGTCTTCAATCCATCGTTTCCGTCGCTCCAACCTGTAGGACAGTGCAGTAAACGCCAGCCAATTGCACCAAGTACTCTGGGGGTGCCGCCGTCAAGGATTCGAACCTTAGGACCCGCTCTACAATGCTACCACCGGTCGAGACCCGTACGCTGATCCAACAGTCATTGCGTTACACGTTGGAATGGACCATATCGTGTGACCAAGTTTCTCACCAATTTTATTTATGAGCTCGAGGATTTGCGCACTACCAAAAAGTCAACAATTCATGGCACTAGAATCAAGTTCTTCCGAAACAAGAACCTGGAAGTAACCACAGAGGTTTTAGAGCAGCTTGCTTTTCAAGATGGAGAGTACTGTGTCGCACAGAAAATTTTTGGACATTAGGCTCCATTACGAAGAGACGCAGCTGCTGATCAAGTGGCGCGTATTCGATGATGAGAACCCAGTATGATAGAAGCTCGACGTGATGCGCGAGGACCAACCAACGACGGTTCAGGACTTCAACGAAGACAGAACGGAAAATGGCACTGTACGCCAGAAACGGATTACGAGAAACTGGTAACCAAGCAGCAACCAAACTTGTGAACGAACTACCAATCAAATCACCAACACTCGCTACTTTGCTCGTGGAAAACGCATATGCCTTCAAAATAGAAAAATGCGCAGCCCCGACGAAACAACGCAAGCATGTTGACATCAACACTATTTTCTGCAGGACCATGTTGCAACAAAGTGCTTCTTTATAAAACAAATACAAAGAAAGCTCAAGCTTACTAACGCGCTTACCAAACTAACAAATTCCGCGCAGATATAAAACCAAAAACACTGCATTGGACTCCTTCGAGCTCGCGATCGCCGCGTTAGGGGGACTGAGACGCCGAAAGAGCCGACAGCAAACGCATCACCGCTCATTCAACGAATCGACACGCAGTATAACTCGATACGGACGAGACACCGAACCATTACAGTTCACAGTAGCGGCGGCGCCTGCACATACAGTAGGATACATATGTAAAGCACAAACCGATCCGGGGCCTCAATCCCGGGGAAGTTAGCGGTTTTTCTCAATTCCGTCTCAGAGATGCCCACTTTAGTTACAATTGTCACTTGTTCTGTTCTTCGTCATCCTCATTCGTATCTACAGCTTTGTGTATTGTAATGCACTTTGACACTGAACTGACAAACAGCTCTATTTCTTCGTTTTATTGAGACAAAGAAATTGAGCGCAATGGATTAGGGAGTAAGTAAACAGACTCAATGAAATTGAAGAAACTGTTTCGCTTTATACACCAAACCTTTTTTCATTTTAAGCCTTTTCGTGAAGGTCAAGTCTGTTTCAAAATCATATCCCTCGCGCAAATTTTCCAAACATTGACGTGTTGGCTACAGTACAACTAAAAAACCAGGTTAAAAAAGCTTGAAGTAAAAAAAACTGTTTCAAAAACATAACTTTTATCGCATCGTTTTTATTCTAACGCGAGTTTTGGTATTTTCATTTTGCTCCTTTAGCCTGTATAACACTCATGCAATGCTTTGGAATTGATTCTATAAAACGATTGATAACATTGCAGTCAATCTTTTCCCAGAAATCTTTGATACAATGTTTTAAATCAAAAACTGTATCTAACTGCCTTCCTTGCCCAAAAATCATTCGATCCAACATTCCCCAGATTTTTTTGATAGGATTCAGGTCAAGAGAGCGCACTTGCTCTTCCATAACCGACATTTTTAGACTAATCACAATTTTTTTTTCTTTTCCTAGATCATGTCAATAAAGTTAAAATCAATCTGGACCATCTAGGTTGAACATGGTTTCGAAGGAAAGGTAACATTATTCGATTCGGGGTTCCAATAAGCCGTTTTAGTACACCATTAAACACAATTATTTTGGCGAAGTATATCAATAGTTTTTGTTTAATTAGCTTATTTGCCAGGGATAGGGACGTAGGATGTTTGGGTGAACGTTTTGTTTCGTATGTATGTTTTTGGGTTGCGCTTTAGTTTTCGGGCTATATTTACTGGGATCATACCCTGACCTACTAATTCCATGATTTGCCGCTGTTAAGAACGTGTCAGAGGCGGACCACGAGCCATAATTGAGCTAATGATTGTATAAAGGA
Source organism: Agarophyton chilense (assembly GCA_030374765.1). Taxonomy (NCBI): domain Eukaryota; phylum Rhodophyta; class Florideophyceae; order Gracilariales; family Gracilariaceae; genus Agarophyton; species Agarophyton chilense. Next base: position 478,773 of record JARGXX010000099.1, read on the forward strand.
TATACTTTTGAAACAGTGTTATTGACTTGGTGGTTTTTATTTGCTGTGAAATGTGCTCTACAGTACGTGAAATGCCTTTTTGGCGCAGTTTTTGTAAAGGGATATGTTTTTGAAACGCACTGTAGATCGCCTCAATGTCACATGTGGCACGCAGGTAGAGATGTCTTCCTTGCCCAATAGCTCCAATTCAGTGGATGCTTTCGTTCAGCCAATATACGTGAGATTTTTTCCTGATCCTCGACGGGTATGCAGCCAAGCAACTATTTGTTGGAATCAAGGCCAACTATGCCGCAGCGCACAGAAAGAAATGCGAATGGCTGCGACAAGTTTTCGGAAAGTGGCCGAAAAGGTCGGATTGTCTACATCTCAACAGAAAAAGCTGCTTAAAGTTTCCGAGATGCTTTACGACGCAAACTTGCAATATAATCTGACTGGTATTCGCACGCGGGAAGGAATTATATTGAAACACCTTGTCGATGCCTTGACTCTGCTCCCGATTCTCGACAAAGAACCCCCGAAAACAATTGTTGATGTTGGTACAGGGGCTGGGTTTCCTGGACTGGTGCTGGCGGTTTCCCGTCCAGAATGGTCCTTGACCCTTCTGGACTCCGTTCGAAAAAAACTAGCATTCCATAAGCACGTAGTCGATGAACTTTCGCTACGCAATGTTCAATCTGAGTGGGGAAGAGCAGAAGAGCTCGGCCAATCTCATCTACGGGAGAATTTCTGTGTAGCGGTCGCCAGATCCGTGGCAGAGATGCGCGTCCTGGCTGAGCTGACTCTACCGTTTGTACGGGTTGGTGGCTGCGTATTAGCACAGAAAACGGTGGATTCACAGTTCCAAGAAATATCCGCCGCAAATAAGTCAATTAAGGTGTGTGGAGGTCGCATTGAGCACATTTCAACCGCTTGGTCTTCTGAATGGAAGTCCCTTCTGGACAGAGACGAATCGAATGTAAATGACAAAGATCTCGACGCAAAGCGTATTATTCAAATTAGAAAAGAAAGACCCACCCCTCGGCAGTATCCTCGTCGCTCGGGAACTCCAAAAAAATCACCTCTGTAGCCATAGATACGGAAAGCAGGTTGACTTTTGCCCTAGATAAACCACTGGGTATAAAACTTCTTGAGTGAAAGAGGCATTCACGCCACCTTTTCCCACTGTGTCTCATTGTCTAACTAGCAAAGATGTGCTGAGGCCTTCAAACACTGCAAATCATTTGGGCTGGGAACCGGCCAGCAGAGATTCTAGTTTACTCTGCTGGGTGAATTTTGTCATTGCTAGAAACTCGGACAACTGCGACACCAGTAACACTAATTCTGCGGTCTGCAATGGGATTGGTAGCATTCTGATCATAAATAGCTTTATATTGCCTGTGATATGACCTCTTGCAACTTGCGAAGCTCTGTACGAGTAGAGAGATCCATGAAACGATCGCCCACTTGTATGGTTAATCCACCGAGGAGCTCTTCGTCAATCGCAGTTTCAACAGTCAATTCTGCACCCGGCTTTTGCGCAAAGAACCTCTGCTTGATTTTCTTCTTCAAGAGCGCGAGTTCCCAGTCCGACAATGGAATCGTAGTGGTCACCTTCACAACAACCTCGCCTTTCAGCGCTCCGACCATATCCTGAAAGGATGTCAAGGCTTTCGATGCTTCCGAGGTTCTGCCATTTTCGGACATAACCATCAAAAACTTAGAAAATGTATCGGAGAAACCAGATTTGCCCACGATCTCCGAAATAACCTCAACCTTGGCAGTACGAGGGAGGGACGGATTGACGAGAAACTCACTCAAAGTAGTGTTCTTCGCTACCATGTCTTGCATTGTATTCACGTCGGTTATAACCACATCAAGAGAGTTCGTCTTCTTCGCCGCGTTATAGAGCGCATGAGCATACCTTCCCGCTGTATCGACTGCTTTAGGAAGCTGCTCTACTTGAGCGGTTTCAACGGAGAAAGTTCGAAGCGAATATGAGCCTCCGATGCGGGGTACTCTTCGGGAGACTAGACGCAGCATTGTTCAGCGCAACAAGGGAGGCGATAATCAACCCAAAGTTTTTGTGAAAGCGATGGATATGAGGCTAAGGAAAACAATCCTTGGGCGAAAATGAGATTATCGATGTTGTCGCAAGATTACAACAAAACTTCCATAAGGTGCATGTGGTGATGACTTCTGATCGCGAAGACGAGGGGCAGCCGAGCACCAGCCGGCTGCATGGACTCCAATGCAGACGCTACAAAAAAGTTAAAAAAGGAAGATTACACATTGTACACGTGTTACACGATGTCGCATTGAGCAGGTACCCCACGTGGAAACTGGTACTGTACATCTGAGGCTCGGCTTACATATAACCTTTCACAGAAGCCCTGTAACTATTGCGACCGCTTTGTGCGCCGCGCAGCTTGGGCTAAAACGTTTGTCGCCTCGAAATGCGATGTGACAAACGCAGCTCTTCGGAATTAAGGGTTAAAGGCGTTTTCTTTATCCTTAACCCTACCTCATATCCTTTCGGCCCAGCCCACAACCGTGAGCCACAACCGTGAGCTAAAGATAATCTTTCCCTTTGAAAGAACACCAAACGTTAATCCTTCCCAAAACTGATGGTGCGTAGTTAAGTATCGACTCCCATGTCACTGTGGTGCCTAATTGTTGACCAATTGACTTACCCCAACTTCTTTCAAAGCCGAATGATCAGGTCGCACGGCCAATAGACGCAAGAACAACCACAATAAAAAGGAGAAAATAATAACTCTGACGCACATACGTGCTCAGCTCGCGGCGGAATCGTAACCGGTGAGCGGAGAAACCGCAATAGTCGACAGCGTGTTATGCATAGGCGGGACCTCTCTAGCTGGCAGTCACAATGAAGACAGCTCGCAGACAGGCCTCAAAAGATTCGGAAGAGCCAAAGCAGCCGGAGAACGTCACGCAGCGTGATGAACAACCGAATCCAAGCGAAAGGCACAATATGTACGAAACAGCATCGTTGACGACTGCAAGATAGTTCTGTAAACACATTGACGTGTGAGTGGTTGATGTTTCCAGCCACGGCTTTAAACTTTTCTTCGGCTCCCGCGTCCATGCGCGTGAACAAACTCTGTTTATCGCCTAGTCACGAAATAGCGCTTTTTAAAGCAATACTTGTCTTCTAAGAGTTCCTGGAAATATTTGAGCTTCGTGTAAATATCCCATTTGTTTGTACAAAGGCGAATAGTGATCAACAGGAGGCAATCCCAAACTTCGCCATCCTAACTCCCAATGCAGATTGTGGTTAAAATAATTTCCCCAATTGACGATAAGTCTCACAACCTGAGTGTTGGCGGCGCGACAGTATTGATGCACAAAAGTTTGCCGGTCCAATTTGGGAGCACTAGATTTGGCCATTAAGGCCACTGAGCCTCTTGAATGCAAGGGATTCTGCCAAAGGAGACAAAAACAACTCGGAACACGTGGTGGTGAAATGCTGGCTGTAGAGCAAGCATGTATTTCTCTCACACGTTAAAAGTAGACTTGTATGTCCCGCCCTGTTGTGAATCGCTCCAGCATTTCCGATATAGTTCGGCAGGGTAGTTTTGAAACATCCAAGCAGCTCAATGACTGGCACATGGTGATGAGTTTCTCAACATAAGGATCTGTAACTTGAGAGCAACTTGCCAAATTAAGGGATGTCAGTCTTTTGCTGCAGTACCGAATGATGCTGTCGACGCTGTTGTTGGTCACATTCATGCATCGTGCAAGATGTAGCACCTGTAGTTTGCTGCAGCACCGCGTCAGCTCCGCAATGCCAATGTCCGACACCCGTGTTTCAGACAGTCCAACATCCCGAAGGTTCGGCATTTTCGCGGCGATTTTAGTTACCGACCAGTCTGTAACTTTACTGCACCACGACAGGTCCAAGACCTGCAACCGTGGGCAACCGTTGGCAATGCTGGTGATACCCTCGTCTGTGACATATCGTCCATTAGCGATATTGAGGACTCGTAGATACGGGCAGTTTTGACCAATTACTTCCAACAACGAATCTCTGACCCCGCTTATACAGTTCATATCCAACACTTCTAAGCGAGGACAGCGAACTGCCAGGATTCTCACACTGCGTCGAGTAACGTTTCGACAGTGGGACAGCCGCAGTTCCCGAAGTCCTGGACATCTAGAGAACTCGACAACGCTCTTGTCGGTAGCACCACTGCACCACGACAAGTCTACCGATTGCAGAGTTGCAGCGCACTCGGTTCGAGGGATTGCCTTGACAGCATAGTCGTTGACTCCATGGATTCTGGCTAGTGAGAGCTTTCTCAGTTTCCTCAGCGATGGCGTGTTCTTGCAAAGAGCCTGCAGATCTGCGGACGTAACGTGCTCATGACCCTCAAACGAAAGAGTTGTCCACAGCCGTGGACTGCATGACAGCGCACGCCAGCGCTGGCACACCTCTCTGACTAGCAGCAGGTGCGGAAAGCGCGGAAGGTGCTTGAAAATCTCAATCATAAGATCGTCCGTGAGCAGGTCAAGTGGACTTCTTTTCTTCTGCACATGATGAATGTCTGTACTTGAATACAGCCCCGTTCGTAAGCGGCGTGTGGGTGGTTCGGAAGGCCGAGATGTACTGCAGAAGAAATGGTTAGGAGTTTGTCGAGGCTTACGATGTGAGCGCCCGGGGTCACCAAGGAAAGTGCGGATGTGGTGCGAGTTGTACGATAGACCCAACTTACCTTCTGTTGCGCTTTCGAAGCAGAGTTGAGGCGCCTGCGAAATTCTGTAGAATACCGCGTCCGCCGCTAAGGCGATTCAGTTCCTCGCGCTTTCGCAGAATTTCTGTCACTTGGTCGGGATCGATGATAGAGATATGTACCTCCTCTGCTTCGCGCAAGACGAGCGCTTTGTCGCTTGCTAGAGTGTGAGCCATGGTGTAGTTTCGACGCAATACTACGAAGGTATGCGCCTTCCTCTTTGGGAGGTACTGTTTGTTTGTCAAAAGTCGGGACGGGACTGAAAGACGCAGTGGTGCTCAAATCCACAGTCGTTGGTTGGTTAAGCGCGGACGGTGGGTGCGGAATTAGACGTTAGAAGGCGAACCGTGAAAGGCCGATGGGGTGAAAAGAAAAGAGAGCGGGATGGAGAGCAGTGTAGCTTTACGACGCGCGCAAGGGTTGTCGTGCGTGGGAAATTAATGACTGCGGTGACAAGCGTAGAAAGGCTGCGAGAAACAACGTCCAAGGCGTTGAGGAGAGTGAATGTGGCTAAGAGCGAAGAAGTGGAAACGGGGGGTGGGGGGGTGGGAACACGGTGTAGCGGTGTAGGGAGGTTGCTGCGGAAACTGGGAGCGAAAGGCTGCAACGGAGAGACGTTGCTGATTGTCGCCCGTCCCACGGACAACAGCGAGCGGGGAACGGCACGGTTTTGTTTGTGAGCGGAAGCGGCTGGGGCGCGCAGCTCTCACAGTGCGCCGCAGGCGCGGCGAACGTGCACTTGCACAAATTTTCGATTTAAGTTCCGATTGTGCGCCGCCTTGTCGGCGGCCTTGTGCCAAATTCAGCCTGCCCAGCCTGCCCACGTATGACGCTAGCCTTACCAGCTCTGTATAATTATTTCCATCCATAGCGCATGACGCGCGTGCCATGGTTGGGGCGCGTTGTACACTCGGGGTGGAGTGTTTCGAAACTGCCGCCGCGGGCTGGTGGCCCCATCCCCCTTCGCTCTAAGACTTTCTATGTTCCCTCTTTAGTCCCTTCGCCTTCTGTACCCGTGGCCTGGCGCCCATGCTTTGGTGTCCGTGCGTCCGTTCGAGTGTCCAATTTTTAGTCTTCGAAAGCTCCGGCTAACGCTCGTGTCTCGCGCCATTGGTCCGTCAAAAGCGCACCGCCCTGGAGAAGAGACGTTTATGAGCTAGTTGCCTTATTCATCGCTCCGTGTCGCTGATGAAAATTCGAGTATTCCGCAGATACTCTATGATTTTGAGCATCTGTGGGTGTGTCTCGCTTCATTACTTCAATAGCAGCGCCTCAGAGCGTTTTGTTAACGTTCGTTTACCATAAGAATGCAGACCCAGAGTGTTCCTGAAACGGCAGCCCCCGCCGCCGAACCAGCGCAGACCAAGGAAAACAGCTCATTCTGGTCTGATCCTAGACCGTCCAATCGCAACCCAAACTTTGTACACGACTACTTTCAGTCTTCCCGACTTCACTTCATCGGCTCCTTCAGAGCTCGATACGAATCCATGATGGTTTCAGTAGCCAAAAGACTCAATGTCAGTCCCGGATCGCTTATCAATACCTCCCCAAAGTCCACGTCCCGTCAGCGCGTCATTATTCACATTGATATGGACTGCTTTTTTGCTAGTGTTGCTGTCAAACGGGATCCATCACTACGTGGTAAATGCATAGCAGTCTGTCATGGCGGAGGCGAAATATCTTCATGTAGTTACGAAGCTCGCAAGTTTGGCATTCGAGCTGGCATGTTCGCCAAAGACGCTCGAAGGCTCTGTCCACAGCTCTTGAGTGTTCCCTATCATTTTCCTTCTTATGAGGAGATCAGCATACAGATTTATTCACTATTCTACGACTATCCCGGCGTCTATGTGGAGGCTGTCAGTGTGGATGAAGCCTATCTTGATGCCACAGAAGCGGTCGCCACCGATACGTCTCAGTTCAACGCTGAAAACCTCGTTGAAAACATTAGATCTCGGATTGTGATGGAGACGGGGTGTACAGCAAGCGCAGGAATTGGACCTTCTAAACTCATGGCTCGTCTCGCAACAAAGGCAGCAAAGCCAAACGGTCAATTGCGTGTGCATCCTGAGAAAGTAATCGAGTACATTGACGCACTCAAAGTTAGCGATCTTCCCGGTGTAGGAAGGCGCACTTCGAAGAAGATGACCGAGTTAGGAATAAATAATGTACCGGACTTGCGGAACAAAAGCCTTTCATTTCTACAAACCAAGTTTGGTAATCGACAAGGCCAGAATTTCCATGATTTAGCTCGTGCAGTTGATCGCCGTCTTGTTCAACCTCTCAAGCCAAGAAAATCTATAGGGGCTGAGGCTTCTTGGGGAATCCGTTTCGACCAGGACGAAGATAAAAAGCTGAAGAAATTCATTACCGATATGGCATCGGAAGTTGTGTCTCGCGTGGTGAATGCTGGGGCGAACGGGTCTAAGATGGTCATCAAAGTATATAGAAAGAAACCTAACTCGAGCATGGTGGGGTACAAATTTCTTGGTCATGGGCCTTGCACTATTGTGTCTAGAATATATAATATGCCAAGGAATTGTGGCGCTGAAATGATGACGAATGCTCTTCGTGACTCGTGCCTCAGAGTTATCTCTGAAACAAGGATGCGTAATGATGAATTTCGAGGGATTGGAATGCAAATATTGGACTTGAAGTTTGGGGATCTGAAGTTTGACCACTCGAGAACAGCCGTAGCAGGGATCAAGCATGTTGACTTCTTTTTCGCAGCAGCGAAGAATTCTTCTTCTAACGGAGTCCAACGAGATTTCATTCGCAAAAGCGAGTCTGTTACAAAGACTGTGAGGAATCGAGGCTCATCTTTACCATTGACCCGTGACGGTAATGATGGCGAAAAAAGCCACATTGTTGAGTCAGTTGATAACGATTCGGAAAAGATTGTAGTGGCTCAGGGAAAGAACAGAGATAATATGAAAAATGAGCAGGGCAGTGATAGACTTAACATTCAAAGAAAAGAGGACCAGGTTATATCCATTGAAATTGACGAAAATGATATTCAAAAACCCAATGTTGTTGATGATCATGTTGCGTCAATGCGACAATCGGAAAGCAACTTGACCCAAAAGATACCTCGTGGTTGGGATAGAGCCGTCTTTAAAGCCCTTCCATTATCACTTCAGACGGAATTGCTTGAAAGCAATGTGAATCAATCAATCGGTCATCGAGATGGAGTGGCTGGAGAAAGGTCAGAGCACGGTGAAGTACCATTGACGCCGGTTCGTCGAGATAACAGGAAAAGATCGTCAATTCAGAAGAAGAACGAGCACGTGGCACAACTATTAAAACGCCCACGACGAAGGCAAAAAGCTCAAGTCACAATGACTCAATTTGCGGACATCCGAGAACTGAGGGACAAAGGCAATGATGTGCTCAATGGTGAAGAGTTTCGGTCGAAACCGCTGAGAGAATGCATCGAGCTTCTTCATGATTTGAAACACGGGCGTCGCTCTTCTACATTGGGCAGACGCCGAGGAACGAATGGTGGAAAGAGAGACAAGATTTTGAACTCCTTAGCATTCCCCGAACTAGATAATGCGGATGCAGGAGATGCTTTAAATATTCCGTCGCCTCCGAGCATGAGCAGTGACGGCGATTCGAACGATGGTGATAAGATTCTGAAGATAGTTCAGCAAGAAGGAGTCGAACACGAGCAGATATATGCAGAGGAAGAAATTGAAGTGTTCTCGGAGAAACTATACGTCTGGATGAATCATAGCGCAGGAAACGTGAAGAGTGCTCATGTAGAGCTTCTGAGGGGACGGCTAATGGAGTTCGTTCGTTTGAAACAATTGGAGCACGTGAGTGAGAATTTGCGATTACTTCGAAGATTCGCAGAGTCTGATAGCCTGAAAACATGGCGACCCAGTATCAATGTACTACTGCAAGAGGTAGGAGAAGAAACGCATCGACAACATGGTTTGAATCTCCGATTACCGCCGGTTTTCGCGAATTCTAACCTAGGGGATTGATTGTTTGTCGGTGATCTAGTGAATGGTGTAACACGCAATAATTGACAAAGAAACAAGCAAAACAGATTGTAGTACTAGTTAGGACCGAAATAGTTAAAACTACTATATCGCGCTTCGCCAGAGTTACTCCACCCAGGCCGTACGTTTGAGGGCATCCCGGTCTTTCGCTCAATCTGATGGAGGCGAGTGATTTTTGCGGAATGGTGACAAGGGTGCATATCCATTGCATCAAAAATTATGCTGACCCAAGCATTCCGCGCACTCGCTGCAATATGGAGTCCTTTGAAGGATCATACGGATGCTCCTTTGATGGAATTTCAAGTACAGCGGGTACTGGCTTCTTGAACTTTGATACGGTGCTGCGAATCTTATCAGCGATCTACCGGGTTGTGGAGACAATGCAAGATTGAAGGTTAGATATGAAAGTGGAGTAGAAGAAAAAAAAGAACAGATGGCATAGGAGACGTACGTATTGGTTGATGAGAAGAATGGCAACGTCTTCTCTTTCGGTAAATCTCTTGAAAGCTTCTTCAACTGCTTGCACTGGTGTTTCCTCTTTGAAAGAGCACGATGCAAAAACAGAACAGAAAGTTAGCACGGCGCATGGAGGGGATTATTCCTGTGTTGTTATGACATACTTGGATCAACGACGAAGAAGTTGGAACCAGTGGACGGCTGATTGTCGCCCACGCCGGCGAGAAGAAAACCGGTGGTGGTATCCTCGTCGCCAATGACCGCGATTAGAAAGCCGCCGTCGCGCGACTTGATGTTCTTTCTTCCAGCCATTTTTGAGTCAAAGCTGGGACGAACTGCAAAGCGAAAGGTTGTATTCGGACAGATGGCGAAGAGGGTGGCGACGGAGAGTTTCAGCAACGAAAAACCGTTATAGACCACCTACGTGTATCTAGCTAGACTGTCCAGGTGTGTGTGAGGCGCAACCAAGCACAGGCACAGCCAAGCACAGGCACAGCGTCTGATGGACCTGGCTACGTCGCGCGCCGTGTCAGACTTACAGTGAGACACGTATGAAGTGCTGTGCATTTTGTGCACTTTGAAGAGCGAGCAATCCCGCCAAAAAGCGGTGTGTGCCGCGTCGTGCTTTTGAAAGGCGCGTGCTTTTGACTCTCAATTTGATATTTGTTTTAAATTTCAAAAAGGCGCCGCACGGCCAACCGGCTGTTGTTGGGTCGCCGCTCGTTTCGGCGCTCGTGTCATTTTGAGTTCAAGTTTGGCCTTGTGCGTGCATCGCACCCTCCCGCCACGCTCTCCTTTAGCTCCGAGCTTGCGTGGTAGTGCTTGCCTGTCCGGCCTAGTCTCTTCTCCACACTTTATGCCCCGCGCTTCGCATCACTGCTGCATCATTTGTTTCGCTTTGGCTTAATCTTCGCGCTTTCTACTGCATTTTTTCGTTCTCATCGCATTCCACCATTTCATTCTGCCCATTGTCTTGCCTTCGACACCAACACCGTCGCTGTTTACTTCTCATAGAAATTTTAACATATTCAGTCACTGGTATTCAGCTCTTTTCGAAACCAATCACCTGTCCCCCTCCTGTCTACCCCCCTCCACCTTTCTCACTCCACGCGTTTCTGCACATGCCACCAATCCCCCGCACCCGCACAAGCTATAAATGCAGATGTCGGAGGGTCTCACTGATGGTCTTGCGGTGCTAGCAGCGTATGTTGTTCAAACCTCTTTTCATCCGTCTCACTGTGTGTAAGTAGAGCAACCATGTGCTGACGTTGTTCTTTCTTCGGCTGTTGTTTCAATCAATTAGTGCCGGTGCGTTGGACAGCGCGAGAAACACACCCTTACCATCGCCCCTACATGCCAGAACAAACGATCGCGTAAGTCGTCAGAGCTTCCATTTTTCCCCCACCTGTGTCCTGTTAAACTTCTTAGCTGACTGACTTTTTTTGCCGAACTTGTCGTTGTTCTCGACTCACGCTCGATACGCTTTCCTCACTAAAGCTACAGAATGGAGCAACTCCAGACCCAATGTCTCGCCCACCACCCTCACTATCGTCTTCTCCCCGATTCTCCTCCTCTCAATATCAATTACCATCCGTTCAACCCTCCTTTCAGTTCAGCCAGCCCCTGAATACTCATCCACCTCTACAAATAGCTAGGCAGATCAAGTTCGGAAATCCGAATGATGACCCACAACTCCCGAGAACAAGTTCCGCCCCCAGCAACGAGCAAGAGCCCCGAGTTGAGAAGGGCTGCAACTGCAAGAACTCCAAATGCCTCAAGCTCTATTGCGAGTGCTTCGCAAAGGGGCGTATGTGCGGTCCTCATTGTAATTGCCGAAATTGTCGCAACAACGGGAAGTTTCCCGACGAAAAACGAGCAGCAGTCGAAGTCATTTTGGAGCGCAATCCAACTGCCTTCCAGCCGAAAGTAAATCGAAAGACGGCAGGCAGGGATGGCAGTGTAGGCCGAGAAAAACACCTTAAAGGCTGTAACTGTCGGAAAAGCGGATGTCTCAAACGCTATTGCGAATGTTTTCAAGCCAATGTAATGTGTTCGGAACTCTGCAAATGTGTTAATTGTCGTAACATGGAGGGTGCTGATCACTTATGTAAGGCAAAGAAAACTTTCAGCCGCTTTTCCAATGGAGCATTGCAAACAGGAATTTCCCCTGCATCGCGACGAGCTCAAAACGTTTCTTATGGACGATCACGTTCTTCTCCGGAGTCAGTGGATAGAAAGAGGGATGCACACTCGCTGAGGCTACGTGAATTACCCGCAAAACGCGTTTTGTTCCAAAAAGGACCAGCTCTCAAGTCTAGGCTAGGCGATCCATATGTCCCGGGCGGACTCCACTACGAGAGCTCTCGAATGGACGAGGATCGACCAGAAAACATTATCGCTGCCGCGACAAACGTGTTGAGCAGCCAAGTAATAGCAGATGCCCAGAAAGATACTACCCAACTTTTGAAGATATTCGCTGATGCTGCGGGTGACTTCAGATCCGGCTGCGTGCTCCCTACACATCAAGGAATAAATGTGAAAGCTGCAGAGGCCAACGGCCCAGACGAGGCCAAAGGGTTCGAATCAGTGTCACTAATATGCGATGAAGGAAATGTAGACGATGAAGGAAGCTCACAAGACAGCCGTCCAATTTGGTATGTGGAGACGGAAAAGAAAGTATTTGAATCATGTGCAAGATCGCTGTATTTGATTGCAAATGCATCCCGGCGGAAAGCAAATGTCGAACCATTGAGTCGTCATCGAAGATGACGTGCACTACGAGAGCTATACGATATAATAATGCACGATGTACATATTCATTTCCAATTGACTCTCCGAGTAGAGCAAAGATATATATATTTCCATACTCAACTTAAGGCGACTACGGGGTAATTCCTGCTAATCGTTTTTATCTTGTTCACCTAGGCTCTCCCCTGTCTCCGAAATTGGCTTATTTCCATTGTAAGACTTGATCATATCTCGAAGCTGTACTTCAATCGATGCGAGACGTACCAACCGAGCAATAGCGACCAGAGCAACGATTGCGAAACTAGCGAGATACAAATTTCGTTCTGCTCGAACTTTTTGCCATCTATAGTCAGTTGCCGGCGTTACATATCCCGGGTCCTGATGGAACTGTGCTTCTTTTTGTTTCTGCGTGCGTTCAAGAGCAATGCGCAGCCCATTAAGACTTTCTGCAAGGGCCAGAAAGAGCGCAAACGTGATGTACTTCACGAAGGAATTCAACTTCTCCTGGGCTTTAACGCGAAAGATCCATCTGGAAATGTTTTTGCGAACGCCCCACGGTAGGGGTGCGCACAAAGTGAGCAAAATTATAAGCTCGACGACCAGCACGACGGAAACTGATCTCCACAAGAGCGACATGCTGTGCGTATATCCTTTCGAACGAAAAAAAGACGGCCTCTAGCTGGACCCTCGCTATGTAACGGATTATGAGTTGCGTGTGCCTATGCACTACGCAGTGGGGCCAAGCCGGAGACGTGTTTCGATCAGTAAAGCTTTAGATTGCTGAAGTGGTGTATTTCCAGGTATAGCAAAGCAAAAAGCAAGCAATTTGTCACTGTTGGCTTCCATGCGCACGGTCCTATTCTTGATCAATTCTTTTCTAGAGTGCGTGTGGAGACAGTGCAAGGTGGTGGGTGGCGTGAAACTACCCTTCCTAATTGGGTTTCAAGTGGATTTGATCAAGGTATCGAAAAAAAAAAAAAAGGGTTGTGAGCTGATGTTTACGTCCCATCCTCATGCTCTCTCTCCGGGTTTCAATCAAAGGAGCATCCCAATAACATCGTCCTCCAGATCTTTAGCGGTCGGTGGTGGGAATTGGCGATCGAAGCGAGAACTCACCTCGAGTGACGCCTTCTACAGCTCCTTGGCGAATGAGACCATTGCCGGCGTTTTCCCACCGATTACGTTATGACAGACCGTGCACAAGCCTGCTTATTACAGGTGTCTCGACATGGGACAGCTTTTCATCATGAGACTAGATTTGATTCACAATATGTCGCGCTTCTCTTCATTAACCAACGGCAGAACGTCCATGACAAGCGTATTCGGGCCCTCCTCATATCCTCCAAACAATGACATAGAACTTTGCGCTCTTGGGCCAATTTTCCTTAGAGGAGCACAATTTGTCCGGAACACGTCTCTGATGGCATGACTTTCGTCATGTATAAACTATGCCAATCCGTTACATGAAGACAAAGACAGCCTTCAAGCAATTGACTGTCTTTTTCTTCGATCTCAAGGATAGTGTTGCTGTAAATCTACGCTTGCTTAAGATGAACGGCCATTTTCGCTTCTGAAGACTTTGAAGATTTGAACATGAAAGCACTATGTCCACAGAAGCCGAAACATTTGGTGAGACACCGTCCCCCATTCCGCCCGCGGTACGGGTACCTGATCCAGAGAAAGAAGTATTGATTATAAATGGAAATCGCTATGGCGTTGCTCAAATCCAAGTCATATTGGCTCAGGTTGAAGCTAGTCTCGCCAAGCTCACTCTTCAATTTTCTAGGCTGTATGAGCAGATGATGCTAAGTGATGTTCCGAATGAAGAAGCAGATGGAGTCCGTTTGAAGCATTTTGCTACGAACGCATTTGTCAATGGTGTCCTTGTTGAGCGCCCTTTTAACAAGGAGTTTGTTGATTTGATCGAAGGCCTCATCGCAAGGGTTCAATTGGAAACCCTGATGTACCGGTTTAAATATGGACATGATTACGTTCACGTCGAGGACGTTCGAATAATGATATCTGCAATACTTCACTTTAAGAAACTAGACCCAATGTACAGAAAGGTCCCTGAGAACGAGTCCCAGGTCTGGCCTCAGATACATGGCGACCTTTATGAAGAAGCGTGTCGGATAGCAGCAAAGCGATATGAGGACCAATCAGACAGACGAGCATCCGCTATATTATTCTCCCAGCTCTTGGACAACCGCCCGATTACAATTAAGAATCCTGCTGTTGGAAATATTGACATGTATGCTTATGTTACAAACAGGGACACATCCCGTATGCTATGGGAATGTTTGGAAGGGATTCCAGTTCAACAAATGAAAAACAAAGAGAAGGGAATATATGAGCTTTCTCGCAATGATCTTCATATTACTGACGCTTTGAATATGCTAACATCAGCTGATGTGAGGGCGATTCGAACGAAAACGGGCCTGACCTTCCACAATGCGAAGTTCGCAAACATTGAAGACTGGGCTTATTCAAATCCGAATTCCCGGTATATTGAAGTTTCTACTAGTCGATTGCTTGTCAGTATAGCTTACTTTTATCTTGCAATGGCTGTTGCATTCTCAATAACAGCGGCCATTCTGAATTGGGGCCGCCGTGATTCCGCTTTACAACGGATATTTGATGCGGCTGCCTTGTTCTTCATATTCATCTTCGGAGCCTTGATTCCAATAGTTCTGCTGACAGGGGTAAAGGGTGTCTTCAGAGTACTACTTTGTGGCAGACGAAGACTACAAGGGCTGGAAAGTTTGGCAGAATTTCATGGAACAAGCATGAAAATGCTGTTGACTTCATTGGCGCGGGCAAGGAGTGTACGGTTCTTGAAAGAGACAAACGCTTGTTACATTGAGGGCCCGAAAACGGGAACAGTAGAATTGCCGTTAACTCTCAGAGAATGTGATCTTGAAGATGTTGTGATCATCGGAAAGGAATATGCGTATGACATGAGGGGGAAATGGAGGCATGTGGAAGCAAAAAGAGGGGTGGTTCATTTTGGAAATGAAATCCCAGTTGATATGGCTGCTACAGCTGTTCGGGAACCGGGAAAGCGGTTTGTGGGGGGGTCGTCTAATAGTTGGTAGCTCGCACAGGAGAAATTTGTCGCTGTGTTTAAACTATGGAAAGCCACAGTTCTATCAACGATGCCCTTGCAACGTAACAGCTTTGTATTGTTGTAAATCTTTCCTGTGCGCAATGCAACTCGAAATACTACATGCTCTCTGCATTTTTTTTACCAGGACTGAAGAAACGGAGAACGATTTTTAAAGATTCTAAAGATCATGAAGATTTGTGACTGCAGTTTGTTGAGCTGCAATTAAGTAATGATGCAGTTGACAACGTTCTGACAAAGGAGTGGATAGACAACGCACACGGCGCTTCAAGAAACAGTAGCCCAGCTCAGGGTTTCTTCGTAAGGAAGCCTCTGAAGGGAACCATTTGAAATGTCAATTCCGGCGGGCCATGAGACGCAACTTCTAGCTTTGCTTCAAAGTAAAATGCTTGCTCGCAGCAGCCATGGCTACCGATAGAGCTAGGACAGTAACATGCAGGTGAACGGAAAAGATTTACTGAGGGCGTATACTGCATTCGTCGAACCTTGCTCCTAGACGAGGCTCGATTTCTCGCTTCCGCATCAAAAACGAGGAAACGAGAAACGTTGTGCTTTAGAACTACAAGCGCTTTACACACAAGCTACATTTCCTAAGCACGCAGTCTTCATTGCAGCGAGTGATTAGGAGTATATGTAAAGCCAAATTGTTGCAACATACGAGCACGAGCTTCTGGCTGATCAATTGGAGCAAGTTTATCATTTCTCTTGCTCAGCCTTAGTGATCTCCGGACAGGCGTGACAACCGTATCAGCACCAAGCTCAAGACGCTGTTTTCTTGAAGCTCGAACAGGAGTAAGAAACACATTTGAGCCAACTATATCCTTGTTGGAGCTCAAAGCAATTGGCGTAGGTTGCGTTCTTTGTACCGGTTGTTGTTGCCGTTGCAAACAGACATCGGCTGATTCAACTTCTTCTATGAGAGAAATTATCTCTCTCTGAGAAATCTTCAAGCTTTGTCGTCGTGACCGGGCCGATTGGAGACGTCTTGGGGTTATCGGCTGATTCTTGGCCGGGTTTTCATCATTCATCGGGGATAGCTGCGCGGGAAGATGGGAGGAAATCGACGGGGGGGTGGGGAATGAAAGCGGCACCTCCACGGGTTCGGGCTTGATGACTTTCTCGCGAGGTTGAGTTGGACGTGAGGGTGTGAGATTGGGATGTTGATTCTCGTCTTTAGCCTGCTGTTGCGCATCGTCTTCGTCACTGTCGTAAATACGAAGCAAAGATATATCAATTCCGAATTGCTTCAACCACCTGTCATTCTCAGTTCGAGCAGGCGTGCGTGATATCTGATCAAAAGGAGAAAGCTTAGCTCGATCGACAACATCCTCACTCTGGCAGTGATCCACAAGCTCAAAACAGGGCTTGAGTTGTTTTGGCGATTGTTCAACGACATCCAGAGCATTAATGCCATTCACACGAGAAGACACAAGGCGGCGGGGAGCTGAATGAACGCGCTGTCGATTGGAAACTTGAGGAGGAATTTTAAGACGCCTTGGGGTGATGAGAGGGGTCTTTACGATGGTGGTGAGCGCGACGCGACGGGGGGCTGGAGAGGGGGCAGGGGATTTGTGGGAGGAGTTCATGGCGGCGCAGGAGAGGGTGTGCTTGAGACCAGGCTGCTGAAGAACAAAAGGCGCCGAGTGGATAGGTGGGGGCCGGAACGGCAGAGGAGGGCGCGCATGTTGATGGGCTGCAGCGCGGAGTAAAGGCGGTTGCTGAAGAAGGCGGGCGAGGGAAGGCGAACGGACGCGTGACCGTTACGATGAGCGGAGCATCTGGCGACTGGGCCGCGAATTTAGCAGCCGTTCCGAGTTGATTCTTCGTGGAAAGGGGCCCGACCGTCGAACAAGCCATCCCATCGCGTAAGGCCCCGATTTGTTTAACTAAACGTCAAGCAATATAATTAGATGGATCAATTAAGACTGAGATTGCATGCAGGAAGGTGCAGCCGCGAGATTCACAGCGGTGTTTTTTCACAAAACCTGTGTTCTGCGCTACCACCCGTCCTCTATTCCACTCGCCTGGTCTTTATTTTACGTTGCCAGTCGGCGTTCACGAGCAGAGGTCACAGTTGCCTGCAACCCGCAACAAAAATGGACTCTAAAGGCTCAAAGCAAGCATTCGTGCTTTCTTCTAACGCGCTGGTACTCCACAGAAAACGTGCGACACAGCCGTGCATCTCGCCCGTTCGCGCGCCAGTCATGAAGGTCGATCGCTCGGGCGGAGGAAAGCGAGCGAAGAGCGCGAGAGAGAAAAAAGCTGCACCACAGTCTGCTTCTTCTTCTTCTTCTTCTTCTTCTTCTGAGCTTGCCACCAAGATTGAGATTGATGGTACGGTCATGGAGAGTCTGCCGAGTGCGGTTTTTAAGGTCGAACTGGATAATAAGTGTGAGGTTCTTGCACACATTTCGGGCAAGATTAGAAAGAACTACATTCGAATTCTCGTTGGTGACCGTGTTAAATGTGAGCTGTCCCCTTATGACCTCACCAAGGGACGGATAACATGTAAGTTTTTCTCGTTGGCCTTGACAGAGTGTTTGCGCTTTCTGTACCAGCTCCTGACTGAAAGTTTGATTTGTTTGATGTGTTTGATGTGCAGTTCGGTACAAGTAAATGGCTTTGCGTTTGATTCATACTGCTGCTACTTCATCTATCACCATGTTCTTACTTTTGTCACAATTTCTCTTTATCTTCGAAAACCAAGAAAGCACAAATATGCATCGCACATTCTAGTTTGCCCTCACAAAAACAAGTAAGGGTTACCCTTCTTCTTGCCTTGGTAGCAGTTTCTTAACTATACTCACTGCATCTTTTGCAACGAGAGGACGCCTTCATCTGGTGTGATAGCAATCGCATACCGTCATTGATTCCAATCCGCCCCACGTACCCGAGCTGAGCGCGTGCATTTCGATCACAAAACGTAATCTCTGTGGAAAATAACTTCACTCGAGACGTGGTGAACACCGGAACCCTTCCCAAACAAAATGCCAGTAACTCGTTGAACAACGCGAACAACCACGCCACGCATAGTGGGACTGGATGAATGCACACTTGATGAAAATGACATGCGTGCAGCATGAGCAGGATAAAATGAGAGAACAGAACTGGGCGCCCATCCGTGATGAAGTAACTCAGATTCGGAGGCTTTTTTGTTCGTAACGCGCATAATACCGCCTCACACGCGTTTTCTATGTGACAAGTACTTGTCAAGAATTGACCATTTCTCACCAGAAGCAAAGAGCGATTGCGTGAAAGCTGGGCCATGAGCGTTTTCAGGAAGGGGTCTTGAAACATTCCCCATAGTAGACGAGTGCGCAAAATCGTGCACGGAGGTGAACTGTTCAGATGCGCGTCTCTTATAAGAAACTCCAGTTCTTGAGAAACTTGTGTGCAATATGATGACGGGTTGGAAGGGTATGAGATGGACTCGTCGGCCGAAACAATTGCCTCTGAATCAAATAGAGATATCTCGCTCGCATGCACGACGAGTCGGGCCACGCGATTGACACGACACGCTTTGAGAATGTTGCGGATGAGAGCGAGTTGTATTATTGCTTCATGTCGAGTTTGAGCCGGTGCCACACTGCAAACCACAAACATGCATGCCCGAGTTATACGTATCACGTCATGGACGCATTGAAAGGAGCCCTGAACTACTCGACAACCCATTTGTTCAAGAGCCGACGCGTTCGTCTCACAAGAAGACAGCGTAACAAGCCGATAGTTGGCATTCCTCAAACACGGAATTAGCTGCAGCGACAGCGGAGATGGTACGAGTAATACCAGAGGCGTGCAGTTCACAAACGATTGCGGCACACGCGACTGGGCCGAGAGAATCGAACCAATTGCCATACTGCGCTAGCTAGGGGGTAGCAATCTAACCCTTAGTTCCGTCCGTCCAATCCTGTCATCTTGAAACTCAAATTCTTATATGCGTCCCGCCTCTCGACGGTGCAAAACATTCTTAATGAATGAGGAGCCAATGACGTATTGGTTGAAGACCAATTGCTGTTGCGGTCTTGCGTGAGCTGAACTGTTTGCAACTGCATTACGAAATGCACTGAGCATTGACGTACAGCTTCGATTTTTGGCTTAGTGCAGACACGCGCCACGACGAAATGCGCCGTCAGCGCATTGTGACACAACGATCCCCAACGTTGAATCGGGCCCAGCCATGACTAGAGGGGCGGTAATTACTAGCTAGCCATGAATGTTGATTTTCGCCACAGCTGTGAAGAACAAATACAGCCTTAATAGCGTAACTCACAGGCTTTGTAATTCAAAGCAACGTTAGGTTGATCCGATAGCATCGGTCATTTGTCATTACCCACGAGGCTGAGCGTTGCTCTCCTTCATATCGCCTTCCGATAATAGCGCTCTGCCCCCCCCTCCCCCCCCCCCCTCAAAAAAACCTGGATTACCATGTCTTCTCCATCGTCACACGCGCCGTTGCCAGTGTTACCTCCACCACGGTCTGTGCCCTACCCCAGCTCAAACACAAGGAAGGAACCGGTGGACGGACGATCACGGGTGCGTGATGGTGGGACATCACGGGTGCGTGATGAGACGCCAAATTTCGTAACTCTCGTTAAACGGAAATCATCACCACCACGGTCTATTTCTTCTTTTGACTCCTCCGACTCGTCTTCGGAAGCTTCAAATCCATCTTCATCTTCCTTGTCGTCTGCGCAAGTTCGAGTAGGTCCATCTTCACCTTCTAGCAGTTCCAACTACCACTCTTCTGCCCCTTCATCACCCTCGAATAGAGCACGCTTTTCCTCCAGTCCTTCAATCAAGCCACCTATTCAAAAACATATCAAACATTCTTCCGTTGAAAAGCCGCGAAGCCCGATCAGCAATATACGCAGAAAGCTTTCTGAAGAGGGAAACCGAAACAAAACAAAGCTCACCGTACATGGCTATCCGCAGAAGGTACTCTCAAAAGTTAACAACCAATCAAGCGCATCTGCAGTGGAAATTGTGGGTCGGTCCGATGCCACAATAGGGCAGGCATTGGAACAACTGGCCATACTATCAAGCATTCCACGGCGCAGAGGGCGCCCCAGTAAATCCGTCATTGAACAGCGGAATCGACTGAAGAAACTTCGTGAACAGCTGGATGACGATATTCAAAGATTGGATGCAACAGGTACCGCTCATGTATCGACCGCAACAAGCGACAAAACAACAGCTATAGCCAAAACGGGCCAGAAGAGCTGTAAACGGCCTAGCCGAAGCATGATGAGAACGGCTTCTCCACGTGCAGTTGAAAGCCCCGATCGTGATGCAAATCGAACAAGGAAAGCAAGTAGCTCGACAAGAACCACGACCATCACTTACATCGACTCGTCATCGCCATCCAGCGAGGATGAGAAAGCAACACGAGCCACAAAGAGGCAGAGACCAGTGAGCATTGAAGGTAAGCTGAAAACGACCAAGCTGAAGCGATTGACAGACATAGACAGGGATGGGGCTATGACACCAATCTCAACAAAGAAAAAAGTTAGAGCAATATCGCCTCGCAAAAGAGCGCAGAAAGCTCCCAAAACGTCGCTCGGCGGGCAGCGGCCAAACGCAGAAAAGGGCGGTAAAACGGTTAGTCAAAACGATGAAAATGAAAGCGACAATGAGGACAGCGACGAGGATAGCGATGAAAAGAGCGATGGGAGCGGCGACGAAAACAGCGACGAAACCAGCCACAAAGAGGGACGGAGCAAGGAAGGTGCAGAAGAGGAACATACTGCGAACAACATAAGACGGACAGACGAGAGCGAAGAGAAAGGTGAACAGTGTTGCGGCAGAGAGAAACAAGATGAAGATGCGAAGAACAAAAAGATTGAACGTTTACAGGGGGAGGTAGACGAGCTAAAAGAGCGGCTGCAAAACGAAATGTACAGGGCGGTTGAGCTGGAAGAGGCCTTAGGTCTGGATGTGAGGGCAGAGGTGGCAAACAGAACAGAGGTGCAAGACATGAAGAAGCACATCGCAGAGCTTGAAGGGCAGATGAGCAGCTGGAAGTGGAAAATGGAACAAAAAGAGGACGAGGTTCGCGAAAAGGATGCTGCTCTGAGAGGTCTACTTGCACAAGTGAAGGATTTGGAAGCTCGGAAATGTGAGATGTGCGGGAGAAAGGAAGGCCATGGAGCAGATGCACAGGTTGAGGGTAAGAAAGAATGGATGTTAGGGGCTGAAGAAGCGGCCGAGGACCGACAAGAAGAAGTGGACGAGCTGAAGCGGTACGCCACAGAAGTTAGCGGGCGCCTGAAAAGAGTTGTGCAAGCAAACAGGCGTTTGCAGCAGAAGATGCTACGCTTGCACAGGCTAGAGGTGGGCGATAAAGAAGCGCAAGAGTTATTGTGAAGGAAAACAAACAGCGCAAGTGCTTTGCTCGGCTTTTTTTTTTCTTTTACGCGACGCACAACGGCGACACGCCGAAGCAAGTAAGCAAAGCGAAAAGCGCAAAGCGCTAAGCGAAAACAGCGCCCCAACCCGCGCAGTCCGCCTCCGCACGCTCTCGGCAGCATCCAAGCCACGTGCAAGACGGCCCCGGCATTGGTTATGTATCGTCATCATCGTCGATGATCCACTGCGCGTGGCTCGGCGCCGGCGCGGCAGCCGCATCATCATCCAAACGCAGCGCGTCGGGCGCCGAGCGCGCGGCCACACACAGATGACGCTGCAGCACGGCAGCAGCGGCAGCGCTAGCGGCGGCGACGGCTACGCCTTGCGATCGCGCAGCCGGTGTCGACGCCATGGAAGCGCTCGCCGACAGCAACGGCGACCGTGGTACCGACGGCAATACTTGCGCTGCCGAACGCGACGCGCCCGCGCCCGCGGCGCGCAGCGTGTGTGAGAGACGACGCGCCGCGCGGAGTCGGGCGGCCATCGTCGTAAACTGGTGACGCGCTCAGATGGCGCTAGTAGTGCCGGCGTTGAAGCTTCGAATGCGGTGGTGTGTGGGCGATGCGGAAGATGGTCGCGCGCCGCTCGACCGCTGCGCCCACTGCGGCGCGCACGTGCGCCGTACACGCGGTGCTCGACTCGTGGTACACGTGGCGCACCGCACACGTGGCGCACCAACTGTTCACAGGAATCAGCGCAGCCTGTGCCGAGCACCATGACGTGTTCGTTCTGCGCGGCGGTGTCAGTTAACGCTGTCTGCGCTCTGGATAAAAAGGGGAGCCACTGAGGGTTTTCTACACTCATATCTAGCTGGGAATATGTAGGTGGCATAAGGTTACAGTCCGGCAGCCCGAAGTGGTGCTCACGGCGTGCCTTGTCACTTGACGTACACCCCTACGTCGCCATACAATGTGTGCCATTTATCCTCCTAAGGTATAGAGCGGACGCCCTTGCGCAGTCAAGCGCTTTGGACAACTAATCGCTTTCACAGCTAAGCGCAGGCTAAAGTTCGACGCACTCCTCCTCCGCACCTTCTAGAGATACCTTATCTCCGCCCCGCCCCACTGCCTCCCTCACTGCCTACCCACTGCCTATCCTACTCCTGACGCCCCTCCCCAACGCCCTCTGACGCCGCTGTTCGCTACCCGTCTCCGTATATCTCATCGCCCCGTCCCGTCCGCATCTGTCACCCTCAAAATGGGCAAGCCGTCACCGGTGGTCACCGTGAGTCTGTCGCTCCGGGAGCTGTTTGCGGTAACGCTTGCTGTGCTCATAGTGATGACCTTAATTCTCACGCGCAGTGTTAAGCCGCAATATACCTCTTCGTCGTTGATGCTACCGCCCAAGCACGACACTTCGCGCACCGCCAACCAGCAACGCGCTCGAAATCGCATGCTCACTGACTTGCCGGCATGTGCCGCCCACGGTCGTGCCAATACCTTCCTCATGTTCTTCATGGGCCATTCCGGCTCTACTGCCATCATGACTTCGTTGCAACAACACTCCGGAACTTATATCAACGGATTTGAACCGGTTGATCATGGCGAGTTTCGCAACGGGTCTTCTGAGGACAACGCCAGAAAGGCATTAGCCTACACTACTGACTTTTTTCGCAACGCTTCTGAACATGCGCTCACGTCTGGCTTCAAGATTCGTCCTCTACATGTATCTCGCCTCCCTGCCGAGTTTGCTGCCCTCATCCGCAAATACAAAACCCGCATTATCTGGAGCTATCGTTCAAATGTGCTCAAACAGGCTATTGGAGATTACGGAATTTTTCTTGGAGACAACTCCGCATTTGAAGGTTTGAAGATAGAAGTGAATCAAACAGCACCAGATCGATCCAAAAGATCCATCTATATCAAAGATCTCAAACGACTGCACACCTTTATGAAAAGCCGAGTTTCGGGTGACGAGAAAGTACTAGCTGCAATCAAATCCGTCAGCAACGATCAGTGCGTGTTACCAGTGAGCTACGAAAGTTTTTTCAGCGATCCTGACCTTACTATGTTGCGTATTCAACGCTTTTTGGGGCTTAACGACACCGAATTACATCAACCGTTGAGAGCCAAAGCTAATCCTGACACTGTATGCGATTTGGCTCAGAACTGGGAGCATCTATGCGAAGCTTTTTTCGGCTGCTCTCGGTGGAGGTGGATGTTGGATGACTTTGAAAACGGCTGTTCTTGTTCATCTCTGCGCCCAAGTCGTTTCGGCAACAGGTTCTGTTCTACGAAAGGTTTTCGAGTTTGACGCAAAACGGCGCCTCTATGCATATTCCAGCGGTCATAGCTGCAGTCTGTTTGATCAATTATAACTTTCTAAATGCTGCCTTGTCGTTGCCGCAAGTTAATCAGGTGTCTGTCAATCATGACTAACGGGGAGGTGTGCGCCCTATGAGCCACCGATTGCCCTCCAATCAATCTAGACACTCATTATTTTCAAAATTGTCAGCATATGTGCACTTGTGGGCCAGACACGGGCCAGGCCACTAGCTTGCCTTCAATCTGTTTCGAAGTAGTTCAATAGTTTTGATTCCGAGACACGGACGAAGACCATAGAGCAGTGTGACGTGTCTAACTTTACGGTAATGACGAGCTTCGAAAGAGGCTTCGATAGCGCCAGCCAATGTACACGACACCACCGCGAGCGTTCATAGCGGTCAGGCGGTGTTGGCAGCTGAACAATGAAGTTGTTTACAACTCCCGTTCGTCGTCCTCTGACCCAAAGTCCACTAATTCCACCTTGAATTTCAATGTGGCCTTTTCAGGAATGACTGGTGGATAGCCCCGGTCTCCATACGCCTTGTGTGAAGGGATTACCAAATTGCGGATTTCTCCCTTGCAAATACCTTCAAGCCCCTCATCCCATCCTTTGATCACCATGCCTTGTCCTAAAACGAAATCAAACGGCTTTCCTCGTTTATAGGAACTGTCAAACTCTTTCCCGTCCTCCAGAGTTCCTTCGTAGTGCATAAGTAAACGATCTCCTTTCTTCGCTACTCGAGCACAATCTCCCGTTTTCATTGTTTCGATTTGGAGCTCAGATGCAAACGTGGCTCCCGTAAGTAGGGCAAGAGAGATTATGAACAAAACATTCATTGCCGTCTGAAGATTTCTGACCGAATCGAAGATGTTTCGACCCAGGAAAGTACAGACGCCGGTGGTTCTCTCGCCAAACAATGCTATGCGCCAACAATTCACAACGTCATCGACGAAGATGTAGGATGTGTATTTCAAGCACAGAGGGCCGGAAAGATTTGATTGTGTCCGGCTCACCAGCCTCTCTGGTATGGAAAAAAGATTGACTTCCGACCAATGGTTGCGCAGGAACTCTCTTCCATTCGCCTTCTGTCCTCCATAGTGGGCAGGCCTCTTGTAATTTGGATCACTTACAGTGAATCCGAATTAGCCAGAATTCTATACCTCCAGTAGAGTATTAACGCCAACAGTTTTCAGAAAATATATCTCAGGTTTTCAGAAAAGAAATTACACATGTAGTACACGTTTTTAATACTGGCAGATAACTCCTGACCGATCCTACGGATAAGTGGCCGAATAATGCAATCACGTGAGGCACTTTTTGTTACAACATGATACACATGTGGAACAATTATTGGCCGGAGTGGGAGACTCTTGAAAACTCAATTTATGTAGGCACAACTTCTGGCACTATAGTCCAACGAAACATTACACAAATTGGGCGTTCGCACGGAAAACATGAGGATTTCTGAATACGCCTTCTCCTGCTTCTCGAAGCCTCTAGAACGAAGAGACGGATTTTCTTTCGCAGCACTATTTCGAGAGATGCTCGTCTGCGGAGAGATCACTGACCATCGATCAATGCAGTCTCTTTTTGAACTTTTCGCTCTTCTTTATGAGCCCCTTTCCCCCTACAGCATTGACAAATTATAACGCTTATACCCGCTAGACTACGCCGTCAAAGACGGCCCCGGTCAATGACAGCTGTTTAATGTCTTGCTTTTTGCCTTTAATGGTATCGCAACAGAGGTTCTACCATGGTTCTATGCACTATTTTTGGGGTCAACGCTTCAGTTGGCCCTTTGTTTCTTAGGTTTGGTAGGCATCTACTTCTAAAAGCCCTTGTGCAACACCCAAAATCCTGTATTAGAATGCCATCTGACTCTTAAATAGCCTCTTATATGAACCCAATCAGCTTTAAATACTCTGTGCTGCTTGCTTTGTATGCTATGGCTGACTGTATAATGCTTTATCTCCAGCAGTCAAGCAAATCCATGATACAGAACATATTTAATAATGGATGGACTCATATTCACTACTTTGGTAATGTTTTTGTCTTTTTTGACGCTGGTGTAGTCATAGCATGCGCATTTAATGCACCCGGTTCGATGCACGACTCTTCTATTGCTGAGTGGGGACCTGTCTATTCTAAGTTGTAGGAGGTATATGAAAGAACTAGTGGGACTGGTGTGATGGACTTTGCTTTTAGCAGGGGAAATTATCTTTTTTTAGTGAAGTCTGCTCAATCGCTTCCTGATACTGCTGAGCCGGCAGTGTTTCATCGTGTTAAGCAAGCTACATCGGCACTTCAAGGCTCAGAGTGGGGAATGAGAGCCTTCCGTGGCTTCTTCCTACGTCTCAAAGACAGGCTCGTGTACCAAGAGAGAGGAGAATGACGATTGATATTACACATGGTCATCCTACTTGTCAATCTGCGAACTCGTCTCGTGGGAATCAACTAGATCCTTACAACTTTCATGCCTCATTTAAGCATCGAAGTTAACTCTCTCTTTCTATTAGCACAGCTCCCAAAACTTTTAAAAATCTAATTAACCCTTCCGTACCCCAGAGCTACTTCCGTCTCTTTTAGCGAAGAGCATCATCATCATCTGCATGTATGATTCACGCGATTTCTGGTCTTCTTTCCTCTGTAAACTAGCCTCTGTGCGTTCCCTCTCCCTTTTCTTTCGCTCCTCTTCTCTGATTACTGCACGGATTCGTGCTGCTTCTGATCTTCTTTCCCGATCGTCCTCTCGTTCCTGTGCCCTTCTTTCCCTTTTCTCCACCCTGAATTCTCTCTCTTGTAGCATAGATGATTTTAAAAGCTCCATTATGGAGTCTTCATCATCGAGAGAGCCGCGGTGGCTCTTCTTATGCCCCAAAGAAAATTTGGGAGCGGGGGGGGGGGTGTTTCGTGTAGGGCGCAACGACGGTTGATGTGTTGGAGGTTCATCATCTGCTTCGTCCTCGCTGTCCGCAACCTCAGCCCGATCAGACAATAAATTATCCATTTCTCCAGCATCACCTTCCCCCATATCCACCCTAGCTGTCATATCCTGACAAATAGATTTAGCGAGAAGAACGGATCTCGGGATCCTCGGATCGCCCGTCGGTATCTTTTTGCGGTACAGCAGGGCAAATTTCCTGCGAAGGGAGTCTGTAGATCGGTTTTCATCAAGATACCTCGTTTTTTCTATCCTGGCGATCGAGTCCCACTCGTCAGCGCCGACAGCAAGGTGTTCTTGTAACACCTCTAAGAAACTTTCTAACTCTGTTTTTTTAAACGTAGATCCACGCCCATCCCCCATGCCTGCCGTCTGATTAGCCCTTTTGCGCTTTCCTGCACGACCGCTGTCGTTGCCGGCCACCCCACGGCGGTTATCCTGTCTTCCGGCGGTCCGGCGGCGAACGGGTCCGGCGGCGCCCGCTGGAAGCCGCCCGTACCCGGCGGCGTTGACAGGGGTCCAGTTGATGCGCACGCTAGGAAAAGGCCGGGAATTGTCTGGCTGGGGGTGTCGGTGGCGGCATTCCATGGTCCATGGGCGGTAGCGGAGGCAGAAGCGGAAAAGTTGGAAGAAACTTTGCTGTTTGCAGCACACTCACTGTCGCACTCTATTTCGTCGGGGAGTGGTGATTGAGACGGCGCGAAAGAGGGCGCTGAAGGGTGGACATGATCTACTTCATCGGTTTCAACAAAAGCCATTTGAGTGGAGCCTGTGTGCGCCTCGGTCTTTGAACATAGACTACGGGCGGAACAGGCACGAATTGTTGAGGGAAAGATGCGCAGGCTGGGACCGGACCGAGGGGTGTGGAATTGGGGAGTTGCGAGGAGTACTGAGGGTGGGAACGAGAGAACTTCGGAGTTTGCAAGTGGTCGCCGTTCGGGTGATGTCCGGGCGATGTGAGCAGGTCGGCTCTGGATCGCAATGTGCCTACACAAATCAACCTCCGACGGTGCTGTGTGTCGTGCAAATCAGACATTTGTGCACACACAATCACGGGTAAATTGGTTGAAAATCAGCAATTTATGTAGGCCTACATTAAGTCCTTGTGTTTTCAGGAGTCTCCCAGTAACTGGACGCGAACCCTGCGTACGTATTTCATTCCAGGTGCAGCTAGACATGATGCTTGTGTGTGCAAAAGCTTGACCTCATGGTTTACGCCTTGCCTCCTGCAAGTCAAAGCGGGCACACGCACAAACATGTTACCCAAAAAATATTTACTAAATGTTAGTCGTACACTGGGTTGAACCTGAAATTCAAAATACGTAATTGGTCCTACTCAATTTGGTACTTTGGTACCCCTCACAGAAGATTTGTGAGGAACCAAATGATGGAAATCGTGCCAGGTGTGAAATCGTCGCACAGATTTGCTCCAGGACTCAAACCGCAAATCACGACGCGGATTCCCTCGTTCGATCGGAAGAGAGATCGTTGACCGTAGTCTTTCCCTCTTCCAACCTCCACTCTTATCCAGACGGCGTACGTCCCTTTTCCTGGCCACATCCAAGAAAACCATGAATCTACCATCGTAAACTCGGCTGCAACTCGTGTTCTTTCAAGTTCAAACCGCATCCATCTTGCTTCCAACGATGCATCCCACAACGCATGCAACTTGACGCACTAATCGCCCGCACCTACTGCGAGCCCATTAAAAAAATTAATGCCTTCCCCCGCAGTTTCGCCCGGGCATCCATGCCAAACGCATCCTCCCAGGCCCAACTCGGCTTTCTTTATACTGCGGCGTGACAATCAAAGATTTAGTGGAACATCTCCTAGCCTCCCGCCGACGACTCCAACTATAAGCAAAACCAAAAAAGCCGGATGAAGGCTGCTGAAAAACCACATTCGGCAGCCTCTTCCAGACAAACCTGGTTTAAAAATGCAAAAGTTTTGCATTTACTTGACTTGATAGAAAATTACAGATCTTTTGTAGAAATGAGCGAGAAATGCCAAGCACTGAACGTGCGACACATTTTGCTAAAAAACGATGTACGTCCTGTAGCTTGAATAAGATGTTCGCGCCTTTATTTCGCAAACGAAGTTATACTGGCGATCCCGTATTCTTGATGATGTCAAGCGCGCCAATCGTCTTCGCCAGAATCTGACGGAGCTGGCCGAGATTGAGGATAGAAAGAATGTGGCACTAGTTGCAGACGAGGTGCTTTTACCTGACAATGGACACGATTCGGGCGGCGGGATGAATCCAGATCAGTCTTCGGATCTAGAAGACACAAGTCGAGGATTTATTTCTGTAGGCCATTGCTCTGCAACGCCGATGTCTCCCGAAAGAAATCTGCTGCAGTGGTTTTTAATCCGGAAGCGTAAATCTGGACCGGGTGGGGATTTCAAAGATATTACAAAACTAATGACGGTTAATGAGCAGCGCCAATGCCAAGCAGACAAAAGCTAGCGGGGAAAAGAGCGAGAATACGAATGAAAGAGAAAAGAAGAAGAGAAACAAGATGAGCAGGAGCGTCAAAGGGAAAAATTGAGGCGTCACTTACAATGTATGGAATCGTTTCTAATGATCTTTGAAGGAGTCGCGAAACAGGCGGATGACAAACACTAAACACAACTGCGGGCAAAATCTCTTCGTGCATTAACTAGATTAATGTGTCTGGTAAGAAGATAGTTTGAGTCGCGGCTCAGATGTGGCATAAACGAAGATAATATCTGGTTGATACTCACTAAACTAGTTCGAAGATTAAACAAATGCACCGTACATAACAACAGTAGCCGTTTCTTTTCGTGTTCTTCGTAAAAAATACTGGTCTTTCATGCAAAAAAAATTTCCTTGAATTGCCCGCATGTCCAATTCAGAGAACTTTCAAACTGCATTTGCTTGCCGTATCATAATTATTTCTCTCTCATCTTTTGCCTTTGTTTCATCCTGAGCCAATTTTACCAGAAATGGGTATTGCTTTCTAGCGAAAGCAGAGTCTGCCACGCATCGACCTCCATGCTTCTCATAAAAATCTAACAGCTTGTCATACACCTCTCCCCATTCTAAAACAGATGAACCGTGCATACCGCCGGGGGCATGGAGAGCCCAAGCAATAAATAGCCCACTGGGAGAAAACATCAACACATTGGTGTAACGCAATGACTGGTAGGTCAGCGTGCTGGTCACCACCGGTGGTAGCGTGGTAGAGCAGGTCCTAAGGTTCGAATCCTTGACGGTGGCACTCCCAGAGTACTTGGTGCAATGGGCTGGCGTTTGCTGCGTAGTCCTACAGGTCGGAGCTACGGAAACGATGGCTTGAAGACCAATTGGTGGGAGTAATATACCAAAGAGGTTATTTAGTATTCTAACGGTGCCTACCTTACTCTAAGGGAGAAGCGTCACTCGAGCAAAGTAAATAACAATGGCGAGGCGCTGGGATCTCCCTGTCACTGAAGTGTAAATCTATTACACTAATTAAAAAAAAGTAATAATCTGAATGAGCCCAGCTGAAGTCAGCCCGTCCACGTATCGAGTGTAAGATACCCCATGCCCCGGCGGCTTACAGAACTCAGCCTTAATCGTTGCTCCTTCATATATCTCCCTCTTTAGAATTCGGCCGTCACGGCGAAGTCCAGATGGCCTCATGACTGACCCAGGGGACGCGAGCACTTCGTTGCTCCCAGTACCATTGGGTGCAACGGTGCATCGCTTCTTCATCGCCTGCCGGGATGCGCGAGCTGACCATTGGCCCCGAAAGGCAATTAATTTTCCTAAGGATTGAAACTGTCACGCGCTGTGAGCGCTGGCCATAGGGGCATCGCCGGCGTATTCCTGGATTCGCGTTGCTAATACGGTCTAATGTCTTCTTCCTTCGTCTCCATTCTTCCCTTGGCGACCCTCCGCGCTTCTTCCACCGTGGTGCACGTCTGTCAGTCCGTTCGTTTCAACTCCGTTATTTCGTCTTTTCCTCGTGGTACCTTTCCATTGGTTTTGCGCGATGCCGAAATCACCTTACAAGCCCGCCAGATACGCCGTACTTTCCTCGGACTTTGTCGCCTCCACCGTCTCTGCCATCTATTTCCAGGCGGACCACCATGGGAGCAGCGGTAATATGACCTCAAACAACTCAGCGGGGAGCTCCTCGGGATACCAGGTGGCCTACGAGCGTCCGGGGGACCGCCATGACCATACCATCGGAATAAACCCGCGGGAAATGCGTCATGCCGTTCTTACGTCCTCAGTGGAAGAATACCAAACTTTTTGCCACATTTATCTCGACGCCCGAAGGTTTGCAAAGATACCCGACTTCCGGAGGGGCAGCAAGAATGCACGCAGCGTCTCGTGGTATAACCGATGGTTTCATTTTCCTGTGGATCCGCGTTCGGCGACAAGATGTCGCACACTCGTTCAAGCGGACATGCCGTACGTTCGCTGCGAGGAAGAAGCAGACTACCAGTTCAGGGTAAACAAACTTCTTTCGGACCTATACACGGACTTCATTTTACCTCATGGGCGCTTTCCTCCGGCGGGTAACAAAATCCTGGCGCTTATGTGCTTTCGTCCGCCGTATGACCGCCCGTTTTTGATGTCCAATAAAATCCATTGGAACGATATGCACGAGCCCGATGGTCGTTTACGTCAATTCCTGTAGTTTTTCTTCTGCTGGTACCAAATAAAGTTTTATGACATGAGCGTCGACAAGCGTTCTCCGTCATATCTCTCGTTGCGCCGTGCGGATTAGAAACAATGGGCCATGTACTGGCGTGTCTCGTCGCCTCTTTTGGTCCCCTCGCCGTCCGTGGTCGCGTATCATTCGTCCCAACTCATGGGTGACGACAATGACCGAAGGTATTGGTTTCCCTGGCAGGTACTCTTCGTCGAGTTCGGCGTGATGTCCCGTATGGCCTTTCTGGAGATCGCTAAATACGGAATCCGTGGTAATGTACGTTCAGAAGATTGGAGGGTATGGTACGACGAGAACATACCCGGTCCTCTAGTTCGTTTAGTTCCGCTTCCGGACTTCATGATCCGATTTCGAAGGAACCTGGGCATCCATAATATCGTCTGTAGGACCCAGTTCGACGTCAAGGAGGCCGAAGCCCTTTTAGATCATGTCCTACAGGTTGAGTGGGGCAATACTTTCGGGTTCCTTTGGTATGACCACGTTACCGACTCGTTCACGCCGATTCCGCTATATCCGCAAGGTCCGGATGACGCTCGTGCCTATCCCGCCAAGCCTTTGAGGAATCAACCGTCGGACAACCCGAGGCGTCATGTGCCCGAATAATACCCGAAGGCCATTGGTTTCGATTCCCTGTGCTTCGAGTCTGATGTGGTTCCTGCTGGTATGTTTGATGGAGAATCCTTCGGTGAAAATCCCTTCGTCCTACCCGTAAAGGGCGTTAATTCTCCGGTCGAGTCCGCGGTTGTGTTGCCGACCGCTTCCCCTTCTCCACCTCCTCCGGGCGCTGCTCCTCATGATGAACACTCATATGAGCCGCCCTTTTCCAAAGTGGACATCCCTCCCAGCGAGGTTCCTATCGAGGCCGAAAGTCCTGTAGGTGATGCGCTGGCTCAAACGTCGACTGGGGGCGTCGACATCGCTCCGTCCCCTCCGTTGTCACAATTTCCCCCTTCGGTAACGTCTGCAGCAGCGGATCTTCCTCATGTCTGCCGTACCGTTGAAACCACTGCCTCGATGGATATTTCAAAAGTCCTGAGGGAAGCTTGCTCCTGGGCGCGTCGCTCGGCGCGCTACGCTGCAGTTGTCTAACAGGGTCAGAATCTAAAGACCGCCATGGTCAATGTCCTGTAGCAGAATGCCCAAGTGATGTCCCAGACGGTCAATGCCGACTTGGATGACCGGTATGGTCTAAATTTGATTGACCGGGAGGCTTTTGATGGTGACAATAGTTCTTCAGGTGAATATCCGCCGAATATGCGTGTTAGGCTTGCTGAGACCGGTCCTAGTGATACAGTATGCTCCTCGGGTGACCCTAGTCCCGGTTTCGCTCCTGCAGGTTCCAATGAGGACGGCGAAGTTACTCCTGCGCCGCTTCAATGATTCCTGTTGATATTCGGAACGCCTTCGCGAACCTTGAGGACATGGCGAGGGCTGTTAGCTTTCTGCTAAATAGTGAAATAATTATATGCTTGTTCTTTTCCAAAGTTCCTCTTGTGTTCCTCAAACGTGCGTGCCCCGGAACGTCGTCCAACCTTGAGGGCGTCTCAGGTCTTTCTCAGGTATCGCCTGAGGACTGGATTTGTTCCCTGATGCGGGCACTACGACGAACCGTCGTGCTCCGGTGAACCGTCGTGTCGGGAGTCGTTTCGAGAGATGTTTTGGGATTATTCGGGCCAATGGTTGCCCCCTCCTGAAGGCTACGCTCCGTGCTGCCGATTTTGCGCTAATAGGGGACGATGAAATTAGCCGTAATGTTTTCAGGCTCTTGCAAAGTGTCTTCCTCAGGTGGGTAGCCGAACCAACGGACGCGATAGCGCATAGTCCATCTTCTCTCCAACAGGCGGAGATGATAGGCTCAATCACATATTCCGGTTGGTATTCATTCTCCGGCAGGAGAGTGTGGTCCAGATGGTCAAATCCATCGGAGTCAGGTGGAAGAGATGGGTCATCCTCATTGGTATTGACCATCTGGTCCATCGGGCTAATCGGGTCCGCGGGAAATGCCTTAGGGGTTGTGAGGACTTGAGCATCGAACTGAGGTCGTAGTGATTCCGTTGGGCCAGAAGACTGATGCTTTGGGTATTTGGGGGAGCTAGGGGCTCGTTTCACCTGATCAATCGATATGGTGTCCTGTAGGCCGTCAATTACTAACGTAATAGTGTGTTGATTGGCCTTTAGAACAATGTAGGGTCCCGTAGAGCGGGGTGACAGCTTCCGCATAGTGTCCTCGAGTTCCTCACTGTCCTTCGGTGGCAGATCCAGGTAAACAAGGTCTCCTTTCCAAAACGTCGGTGCGTTCCAAACGGCTTTGTCGAAATTGACCTTGTAGCGTTGTTGGGCTATGGTCAGTACAGCTGTGGCCGATTGGATAATGCGGTCAATGCGTCGGCCCGAGTAGCGCTTCGCCTCGGTAGGAGTCATTCCCTAGGTTATGTTCTGGGATATGATAGACTTCTGAAGGTTAACAGCTATCGGCGGCGGCGATCTTGTTAGCGTCAAGTCGAAAGGCGTTGTCCCCGTGGAAGCGTGCACCTGCATGATGTAGGCATAAACCAGTGGCTCAACTTAGTCGTACCAGTCCAATTGGTGCTACGATACGTAGTGTGCCAATTAGTCCAGAAGGGTGCGGTTGAAGCGGTTGGCTTGGCGATTTGTCTGCGGGTTGTACGCCGTGGTCGTCACATGTTTGAGACCTAAGGTAGCACCAACGTGTGGGAAGAATTTGGATACAAACTGGCTGCCGTTCTCCATAAGGAGGTAGAGTGGCAATCCATATGGATATACACAGTGGGACAAGAAGGCCGTAGCGGCATCCGTGGTTGTTGTCTTCCCTAGGGGTAGGGCTCGGGTAAGTTTGGTAAACCTATCGGATATGACCAAAACAAATCGGTTCCCATGGGACGACTTAGGCAAAGGCCCAAGT
The DNA here is from genome assembly GCA_030374765.1 of Agarophyton chilense. Taxonomy (NCBI): domain Eukaryota; phylum Rhodophyta; class Florideophyceae; order Gracilariales; family Gracilariaceae; genus Agarophyton; species Agarophyton chilense. The sequence goes on from JARGXX010000099.1 coordinate 513,054, forward strand.
AGATCCATTGCGAAAAATTCCATCGGATCTGCGGCGAGGAAGAGCTTCAATTTGGCCTCATGGGTGGCGCAAGACCCTCGGATTTGTGCGCACGATGTACCGTTCCGTGCGATTTGCCATAGGTCCTGCGCCATTAGGGACCAGCAGAAGAACTTCCTCAGGTTCTGGTACATTCGTCGGCCTCCAGGGTGACCAGCCAAGCGAGGGATATGGGCGATTTATAAGAATCGCGCCTTTAGCGAAGTTGGTATTACCCGTTGGAGTGCGCCATCCAGCGGTGAGCGGCGACATAGTAGTCTAAATCTATCATTGTGGAACAGGCATCCTGGAGTTCCTACCAATTGGGCTGTTTCCTTGCAGTACTGGTCTTGTACCTGCGCCTGTAGGAGTTCTTCAATAGTTATAGGGAGGAGCTCTTTTTCCGTCGGGGCTATCGCATTTATTTGAGGTGGTGTGGAATTGGGCGGGAATGTCTCCCAGTCTAATAGATATACTTCGTTCTCCTTTACTTCGGCATCATCCGATTGGAACTTATCCATAAGGTCATCCGTTTCCGTATAGCTATGAGGTCCATCATCTGTAAAGGGGGTAGGAATGAGGTCGTCCAATGGAGTGTCATCAGTTCCGTCGGTAATGATTCGCGACAGGGCATCTGCTGCCTGGTGCTTGATGCCTGACCTATAGGTTATCTCGTAGTCATATTCTCACAGCCTGATGAGCCACCGAGCAAGACGACTTGATGCACCATTCATATTGAGTAACGAGCTGAGTGAATCTTGGTCTGTCGTAATGGTAAACCTAGATCCCTCGAGATACGGACAGAGTGTCAATACGGACCATACGATGGCTAGACATTCTTTTTCGGTAGTGCTCTAGTTGTGCTCCGCCTTGGTGAGCGTTCTGCTCCAATATTCAATAGGTCGATAATCCTTCGGTGACTCCTGTTCCTGTAGCAATGCACATCCAACTTGGACATCAGAGGCGTCTGTATCCAGGACAAAGGGCCTGTTGGGTTTTGGTAAATCCAGTATAGGTGGGTTCAGTAATTTGTCCTTTAGGGTCTGAAATGCCTTTCACTGGTCGTCGGTAAGGGCCCCAAACTCTGAAGTTTTTCCCTTCTTTAGCATTGCGATGAGCGGGGACGAGATCATGGCGAACCCTTGGACGAAACGTCGGTAAACATTTCACGAGGCCACAAAGGATCGTAGTTCCGTGTGGGTCTTGGGAGGTTCAGCCTGACGGATATCATTCGTGGTCCGTGTGGCTACCTTTAGCTTTCCTGGGAGGACGACGTGACCAAGATAGTCCTCCGAAGCCTGAAAGAAGGCGCATTTGCGGAGTTTCAGTGTTACTTCGGCGTCCTGTAGGATTTTTAGCATCTTTCGCACACGGCGAAGGTGTTACTTCACGGCCCGTGAGAAGATTATAATGTTATCCAAATATACCAGGGCGAATTCCTATTAGACTCTAGAGAGTATGATGTCCATTACCAGTTGGAAGGTTGCTGGTGCATTCTTTAAAGCAAGGGCATACGAGTGAATCTGAGCAGACCTTCATGGGTGGTGAAGATTGCCAGCGCTCTCGCATCTCCGTCCAAAGGGATTTGCCAATATCCGGAGTTTGCGTCCAGTGTGTTAAATATAACAGCTTCGCCTAAGAAATCCAGACACTCATCCATTCGGGGTGTTGGGTATGACTCCCTCTTGGTTAAAGCGTTCAGCTCCGTATGTTCGACACAGAACCTGACGGAGCCATCCTTCTTCGCCACGAAGACAAGGGAATTTGCTCATCCGGATTGGTTAGGAGGGCACCGGCTCTATGACGTGAGCTTTGCGCATTTTGTCCATCCGGTCGGCGACAATTTCCCTACCCTTCAGACCTGCACGGTATTGGTGCTGGAACTGTGGTCTAGCATCATCCTGAAGGTCAATGCGGTGTGTAGTGGCTTTGATTATGCCCAATCTATCTGATTACATGGCCTGGTTTTTCCTGAGAAGATCAAGTACCTCGGACCTATAGGATTCGAATTCTGCGCCGATAGCGACTGTCCCCTCCCAAGAGTCGTTGTCCTCGTCCGGAGTTGGCTTTGCAAAGTTATCCATTTGGGCCTCCATAATGGCCACAGGCGCAGGTAGAGTGATGCCAATCATTGTACCTTTAGGTAACCGTACAGGTTTATCTCTAAAGATGCTGATTGTGCCCAAGAACGGCCTGTTGGGGCGGATGTCAATTACTCTATTGGCCATTAAGATAAAATGCTTTAGAACCGTTTTAGGATGGTTCTGAATCGTTACGAGACTTGAAGACTGGGAATGGAACGATACATTGATTTGGGTCATCGGGGGTATCGCTATGCCTTTCGACAAGCAAACCCTATTGGACTTCGTGTTTTCGGAGATAACCGCTCGTTTGCGGTTAGCTTCTGGCCCTGGGGCGGAACCAGTTATGGAGATAGAAGGCGCACGGGAAATGCGACTTTCCCAAGGCCTGCATAAATGTCCTTAATGTATCGATCGATTAAAGAAGTCGCTAGGATTGCCTCAGCGCCCAAGTTAGGACATACAAGGAACCACGTGGGGACTTTGAATTGTCCTAATTGGAGGTAAAGTGCTACTATTCCTTTAATGTCCATTGGTCTACGTGATGCATCGGTAATCCTGGGGTCTTCCTTGCCTGAACGAAATCTTGCCAACCAAGTGGAAGTAGCTTAGGATGGACCGAATTGGGAACAGCGTCTGTGTCCAGTATGGCTGTTGTCACTCGAGAGTTGTTGGGCCGAAGTTCCACGGTTACTAGAACTTTGTAATTCTCTTTCCTGAGAATACAGACAGGGTCGTTACTGTGTCCCAATTTGGTTCATACTGAGTGGCCCATTGTGGGTGGTTGGTATTGGGAGGTGAGAAGCTCTTTGGCTCATGACAGTTCATTTGGTTGAGGCAGGGGCTTAAAGAGGAATGATTTGCCTCGCGTCGACCCTCTAAGAGTTTTCCGATGGGGTTTCCGTTTCTTCCTGAGGATAAGATTCCTGTTCGGGGTCGTCCATGGTGTCTACAATGGCGAGGAACTGTGGGGCTTTGATCGGAGTATCCGGAGACGTGGCATAGCGTGAGCTGCCTGGGGTCCCTGTGGCTCGGTGCTGTGCCCTGTTAAACATTCCTTCGGGTCGCCGCACCCGGTAATACTCTTCCCTTAAGGCTAGGAGGTTTTTTCGTCCGTCTTTTTGTAGATACATCGTGCTGTCACAAGGTTGAACTATTGAAAGGCAGAGGAAGCATGCCCTCGGGGCGCGAACGAAAACGTCCTTGCGGGCCGGAAAGGGGAAATACTTGGATATGGGTGGTCCCGTGGTCGCTGTAGTTCCCTGGAAGGTATATGATGGGGGCCCAGACGGAGGAGCACTTATATTAACCGCGAGGACTTCTCCCGAGTCGGCATAATGGATCGATGAATCCATGTCCGATTCCGTGGAGGTAACGAAATGGGCTTGGTTGGGTTTACGCAATAGAGTTTCGTGTCCTCTATATAGGATATATCAGCATTCCGCCTGGAAGTCTTATAGGTTTTGCCATAACCTTCGGCGTAAGTAAGGAGCCTTCGGAAGGAGTATTGTGGGTTTCCCGTGTGGTAATTGCGTACATGTGTCCGAATGACAGGGAGTAGTCCCGTGATGAAGTGAAGTTTATGCCGTTCTTCGGAGAATACATTTCCACATCGGTACGCTTTATTGCATAGATCGTCTGCGATAGCCGATTCGGTCATTTTGGAGCTCTGCCTAAGGGATATTACTTCCTGGTAGGCACCCATTAAAACGTCATCCGTAACGTAAGTTTCCAAGAGGTAATGAAAACCCTGAGGGTATGACCTGAGGAGCTCACGGTCTTGAGCATCCACGAGGTCAGTTGTGCCAGAAATCTTCGAAACAACTCGGTCACGCACCTGTTCTGTGAGGAAGATCTGGAAAAGGTACAGAGCGGCGCCTTCGTGGTTACAGTTCTGATCACCGGCCGTACGGAACAAACTGAGAAGCTTAAGGACAGAAATGGAATCGGAACCCAAGAACTTGTCCGTAATGGTTAGTTGCATCCTTTTGGCCCACTTGGCGACTCTTGGAGTCACCGAACCATAATATTTCGTGAACCTGTCGGCCAGCCGATAGTTCCGAAAGTCTACAACCTTGAGAAAAAGTTCGTTGGTTGTTTTTAGTGGTTTGAAGCCTCGAAAGGCAGCCTCGTCCACTTTCGAGTCGGTCGTTCCGGTCGAGACCGATACGGAATCACTCGTGTCCGAATGGCCTCTTCTTTTACTCCTTCTGTTTTGCTTTCTCCTGCAGTTACTTTTTTTCTTTCCAGCGGAATAAGAACCTAAAGGATCTATCTCTCTATCAGATGCGATGAAGACCTGAGGTCGCTGGACTTCATATTGTCTTTTGGGTAGGGCAATCTGTCTCTCAACTAGACGCGGAGCCTCTCTTCTGCTCCTAGACTGTCCTTCCATTGGATTTTCCTAATGGTGTTCCCGGCGAGGGGCGGGTAATACCGTCCCTCCTGTGGACACGGTAGGGGGTTGCCATTTGGAAGCCAGATGTTTGACTTGTGGAGTGGTCCTAGGGACCGCGTTGCCTGACTAGCGGGTGACTGCTCCTTGAACGGCCTGTAGGAGGGAGTATATGAATAATTCAGACTCCATTACCTCAGGGACGATTCCCGTGATGAGTTTATCCCTACGGTCAGCGATCGCCGTAGTCAGTCGCCCGCCCATAATGGAATCCACATGGGCTGAGAAGAGCTCACAGAGACGGGGTCAGAGAATGTCGGCAAGTCCGGCGGGAATATTTTCTCTGATTCCTTCGGTCTTACGTGGTTCTCCTTGTGGTGTTCCTGGCCTATGGATGACCCTGGTGAGACGTTCTCGTAAACGCGCTGCTACCGTGGGTTCTCGGCGAATCCTTTCAGGGTCGTCCAGGGGAGTCAGTACTTCTTGAGGCTGGCTTCTCGTGCTCCTCCGGTCGCTAACATTATCAACCTGTGGTTCAGGCGGCATCGTCAGAGTTGCAGTGGGAACTGGTCCTGCCGTAGGAGTCCTATGGTCTGGTCGGCTGGGTGTACTTCCAGCATCCATAATGGCTGTTGCTTCTGTACTTCTGGTCCATTGGGGAATTAAACCAAAGGTTAGAATCCGGATAATTCTTCGTTCCAGTGATCCTTCCATTTTTTCCAAAGGGATCTTAAGTCAGGAAACCAAAATATAACGCAATGACTGGTAGGTCAGCGTACTGGTCTCAACCGGTGCTAGCGTGGTAGAGCGAATCCTAAGATTCGAATCCTTCACGGCGGCACTCCAAGAGTACTTGGTGCAGTGGGCGGGTGTTGACTGCGTAGTCCTACTGGTTGGAGCTACGGAAACTATGGCTTGAAGACCAATTGGTGGGACTAATATACCAAAGGGCGTAATTTAGTATCCTAACGGTGCCTACCTTACTCTAATGGAGAAAAGTCACTCGAGCCAAGTAATTTATAATGGCGAGGCGCTGGGATCTCCCTGGAACTTTAATGCTGATCTATTACACTAAATATAATAAAATAATAATCTAAATAAGCCCAGCTGAGGTCGGCCAGTCCACGTGTGGTCTATTAGATACCTCAGGCCCCGGCGGCTTACAAGGTTCAACCGATATTGTTGCTCCTTCACAATTGGTAACAAAATGACTATGGGTCCACCCATTGTAGAACCGGTGGTGAATAATACACTCACCGCTTTGTTGTAATAGAAGCTTTAGGCAACTGCATAAACACCTTCAAGGGAGTGGTAATTGTCCTCTATGGATTGCTTATATTTGTAACGCAATGATTGGGTCAGCGTACTGGTCTCAACCTGGGATAGCGTGGTAGGGCAGGTCCTAAGGTTCGTATCCTTGACGGCGGCACTCACAGAGTACTTGGTGCAATGGGTGGACGTTTACTGGGTAGTCGTACAGGTCGGCGCTACGGAAACAATGGCTTCAAGACCAATTAATGAAACTAATGTATCGAAGGGGATAATTTGGTAACCTAACCAGGGCTACCTGATTCTAAGGGACAAGCTTCACTCGCACCAAGTAAGTATCAAGGGCGAGGCACTGGGATCTCCCTGGCACTCTAAAGCTATTCTATCACACGAAATAAAACAAAATAAAAATCTAAATGTGTCCAGCTGAGGTCGGTCAGTCCACGTGGCGTCTGTATGGTCCTTCAAGCCCTGGCGGCTTACAGGACTCAACCTAAATCGTTGCTCCTTCACACATCTCCCTCCTTAGGATTCAACCCTCACGGCAAAGTCTAAATTGCCGCACACCTGCCTGGGGGTCGGGCTCTAATTAGACCTATGGAAGAACCTCCAATTTTGTGTTCGGTGTCAGAACGTCGCAATCTTCAGCGTCTTAATGGCCTGGACACGAGCGGTGCCGTGTCCGACATATCGGCTTCTTATGACCAATCCGGTGGTTAGTTGCTCTCATTACCAGTGGGCGCGACGGGGCGTCGCATCGCCACCATCCTCGGGGGTACCAGTGCGTATGAGCTGACCATTGTTGCCAGGTTCGAAATAAATTCACCTAAGGTACTCTACGCGCACCGGGGAGCAGGGGGGGCATCGCGGCTTTCCTTATCTTTCGCTATTCTTTTGGCGACCCTACGCGCGTCGTCCGCCGTGAGCCACGGTGCGCGCTTCGTCCATTCAGGTTCATGTTCGTCATCCTGCCCGATCTGAGTTTCTAGAAAACAATCTTCTATCTTTTTCATACTGTATGAACTGAAAAGCGTTCATTTTTCAGCAAGATAATTCACCTGTGCATAAGTATAATTCTATGAAACAGTGGTTCAATATGAAGTACAAAGCCCTTCAAGGGGGTCTTTTCCAAGGACTTAGAGATTTCGCTCGCTTGAGGACTAGCTTGGTCTATGAAAAGCTATACCGCTATTGCGTGCTGACGGGCGGTTAGGACCGGGAGTGCACACGGGTGGAACAAGTGGACTGCACGGATGCCAACGCTCGAGTGCGAGGCGTGCCACACGTGGCCCGGATTCTACGTAATGGTTAGTATTATTTAGTTTTTTAGTATTTATTTAGCTACGCTATCGCTATTTAGTGTCTATTTTTCGGGCGCGCGCCCACTGTCAGGGGCCGCGCGCCGCACTACTTAGGAGGTCGAGCACTGCTCCCCGGTAAACACCCTCTTGGGAGATCCCAAGGAGGGAGTCTTGGCTGTGAACTTTTCGCCTTCGGCGCGTCTTCACCGCATACTGCGTGAGCGCCCGTTGCACGTTAGTTCATCCACCCCTCTGTCAACCAGAGTGCTACCACCACCGTGGGTTCATATTTAATTCGCCGACACTTGTCGTATTCTCGCCCCTGTATAGGGTTTCGCCCCCGTTTTCCCCTTATTCTCCTTTTTGGCTCTCGTGAGTGGCCGTACCGCTCTGCCTAGGATTGATCACACCCCGGACTGTGCCGTGCTAACCTAAACACTCTAGGTATATCCCGCCCGATTGTCCTCGGTCTTACACACGACTCCGTCGTGCCTTTCCAGAGTGGCTCTGTTTCTGTGCTCCGCTGGGACGCGTCTCTTTCGCCTGAGGCGTGTCTCCAAAGAGAGGAAGATCCCGAACATTTTCGTGGTGTCTCCGCTCCAAGCGTTGTCCTACAAACTGGTCTCCCGACTTAGAAGTTTGAGTCGGGCACACTCAGTCACGATTAATCGGATAGAGGACTCACAAATTGAGGTTGGTCTCAGTTGCCCTCTTTGAAGAAGTTTCTTGGGCACACTAGCCGATCGGGTTTGGATACTCACGTGTAAAAGATTCTGATCTCATGTCGTCCAAAGACCGTCGGAGGACGCGGAGTCAAACCGGTGCCCCGGAACCCTCGCAACCATCCCGTATCCCGGTCCGTTCACGGTTTCATACCGGTGGATAGACTGGCCTGCCAGGTGGAAGGACCTCCGTGTCCTCCGTGCGGATGTGAACTCGATTCTAGAGCCCCTTGGTGGACCTTCGGCCTTTTTCAAGGACGTCGCGGACAAGTTCTCGCGCGTCTGAAGCCGTCTCGAGACGTTGGAACAGACCCAAATGTCGGAGAATGATCCGGCCGAGCCGGTTGCAGTATCTCAGAAGGGAAATACGGAAGAGAACCGCCAGGCTCGAAAGAAGCGAAGAAACACGGATCCCGAACCGTCAGACTCGTCATCTTCGGAGTCCGACTCTTCCGATTCATCGGTGGAAGTAGCTCGCCATGAGCGTTCCTCACGCTCTAAGCGGTCAACAGCCACCCATGGTGTGATCCGCGCCCGCACGAAGGGAAGGAAGCACACAGGTTGGAAGGAGCTGAAACCGACCAATTCGCTTTTTAAGAAGCTCTATTATACCGTTACTACCGTTTGGAGGACTTCGCTTTGGATCGTACACCCCGTGGTACGAGAGGAGTGAAGGACTGCATTAAGCGAATGCAGCTCTCACTACGAAACCAGTTGTTTTCTGGAGAAGACCCAAGATTGGTGTTGGATTTCTTGGCACGCTTTGTCGCGGAAGCTGACATCCTTGGAATGAAAGAGGGACAGGCCTACACTACCTTACCGTACTTCTTACGTGGGCTTGCAGAAGACCAGTATCACTCTGTCAGAGGTTCATCACTCGCCTCCGAAGGAGGGGTCACATGCTGGCCTTAAACAGTTCAGTACCTCCTGAGGTCGTATGCTACTAACTCCGCCGTTCAGCAGGATATACGCGCCCTGCAGGACACTCGCCAACGGCCAGGCGAGTCGGAAACCGATTATTCGTCGCGCCTAAACAAGGCCTTCCACCGCTGTGGCAATGTTTACCCCACTGAAGAGCGTTGTACCATGTTTGTCGATGGCTTGGACCCGGCAATTCTGACTCTTGTTGCTCGACGTCGAGAAGATAGACCTAAAGCCACGTATTTGGAACTAGTGCAGTTCGCTCGCGCAGAAGGTGAAGCCCTGCGCGCACGCACTCCTGGATCCAGGGTTAGGTCCGCAAAAGCTTTGATGTTACAACCGGGTACCCCGTCAGCTTCGATGATCGACGAACAGGCCTCTCGAAGGGATTATAATAACGTGCAGCTAGCCCATAGCGACGGTCATTCTATCTCGACAACGGAGTTACCCTCAACCTTAGACGAGTCACAATACGTGATTGGGGATGAAATGCTACATTATGCGGATAATGGTCGCTTCTGTGCGCCACGCGTCCCACAAGAGAGTGGTAATGTCCGCTTTTCGCGTCCTGGTTGGAGAGATACCCGCCCAGCGGTGAAATTCGCCGAGCCTCGCCACCCAACACCGGCTTCTGGTCTGATTTGTCATCTCTGCTACAAACCAGGCCATACTTCTCCACAATTTGTGTTGTCTCTCCGGGAATGGGCACAAGTCGTAGCCAATTACGAGGCCCTATCCCCAGAGGACAAAGCAGCTGTCCCGATGGCATCGTATATCCGTGCTCGAACGGATGTTCCACGTCCCGTGTCGCTTCCCCGAGCTCGGGTCGTACCTGCACCGAATTACCGTGTCACCGACGTGGTCGGTCACTCCACCGCTTTTGCGGTACCTTCTGGACCTGATGCCCAGGCTTTGCCCGCTCAACGCCCTGAGCAGCCGCCTCCGGCGGAGTAGGCCCAGCGAAACTAAATGCCGGAGTCTCCTCTCAAGGAGGGGCGCCCTAAGAGTCGAGATCGACGGCGCCCGAGGCGTCCAAGCCTCGCCCCCCGGTCAAAATCCTTTCAAGGAAAGAGGCCGTCATTGACGTGAACTCGGAACACTTTAGTGTTCTGCGTCTTCCGTGGAAACGTGTTTCCCATAACCGGTTTCCGGATAGAGTTATGGTTATGGCCAAGAGAAACTGGTGACCGCCCCGATGCAGTCCAAGAACTCGAGGACCTGGATCTCGGCCACGTCCCGAAATCATACCGCCATCAACTGTGAGAACTTTTAAGGGACTTCACCACTACTTGGGACGGCTCTTTTGGTGATATTGCCACTGCGGAACACATGATTGATTTGCTACCGGACACCCGACCCATCTCTCAGCACCCATACCGTGCCGGACCCGCCGCACGCGCGGAGGAAAAGGCACAAGTGGATGAAATGCTTCGAGCAGGAGCCATTGAACCGGCTCAGTCGCCGTGGGCTTCTCCAGTAGTACTGGCTCCAAAGCAGGATGGTTCCTGCAGGTTTTGCGTCGACTACCGTCGGTTGAATGCCGTTACCGTCAACGACGTGTATCCAATCCCAAGAATGGACGAGTACATTGACTCACTGGGCACCGCCACCGTCTTTAGGACCCTGGAAGCCTATTGGGGATACTGGCAAGTTCCGGTATGGAAGCAAGACCAGGATAAAACCGCTTTCGTGTGTCACTCCGGTCTCTACCGTTTCAAACGGATGCCTTTTGGTTTTACCAACACCCCCGCTACTTTCCAGCGAGCCATCGACATCCTATTGGCCCGCTTCAATTGGCGTACCTGCCTGGTGTACCTGGATGACATAATCGTCTTCTCAGATAATCTGGACAAACATCTCACTCATGTGAGGGATATAATGACCACGCTTCGAGATGTGGGTGTCACTCTTAAGTTGAAGAAATTTGACTTCTTCACGGACACCGTGAAGTATCTCGGCCATGTTATCCGTCCAGGACGTGTTACAATCAAGGAGACTGGTGTTAAGTCTCTCAAAGAGGCTAAAGAACCGCGGACGCAAACCGAGCTTTGTTCCTTTCTGGGACTCGCAAAAGTCTACCGACGATTCATCCCGCACTTTGCGGACAAGGCTGCACCGTTAAACGCGCTTTTGCGGAAAGGCCAACCACCAAAACTGGACCCCTTAACCCCCGTTCAAACGGAATCTTACAACTATTTTAAGGATTCTGTCGTCTCCGCTCCGATCCTCTCGTTGCCCAAGCCTGGAAGGCCCTTCACCGTAGATACGGACGCCAGCGACTACCAAGTAGGTTGTGCACTGTTTCAAACTGCACCCAATGGGGAAAGACGCCCTGTAGTGTACTGGTCCGGATCGCTCAACTTCCACGAGAAGAATTACTCCGTCTCGGAGAAGGGATACCTTACAGTAGTGTGGGCATTACAAACGTTGCGCCCCTATCTAATGGGTAATCATTTCACCGTTTTTACGGACCACGCATCACTTCGATTGCTACTCTCCATCTCGAAGCCTTCAGGCCGCTTGATGTGTTGGCGTCTCCGTCTAGCGGAATTTGACTTTGAAGTGCAGTACCGAAAAGGATCGTGCAACACCCAAGCCGATGCTCTCTCCCGCCTGGTCACTACTGGCGAAGCACTACCCGTCAAAGACGATTAAATACCCTGCTATGCAGTGAATGGCGACGACGCTACCATCGAGGACGAGGAACGAGACACGGACTCTTCAGATTCCGGTTCCGAATTGGACGACTTTCTTCTCTCGGAAGATTCCGAGAAACCCTTCCCAGGAAACTTCGTGCCTACTACTCCAGAGGAGATGATACGGGAGCAATTCGCTGACCCGTTCTGCGCGAGGGTCCGCGCTCAACTCAATGGAGGAGGCACTCTCCCCTTTCAGGTGAATGACGCCGGATACCTTGTACGGACCGTCGGATCGCACCCACAAATCGTGGTACCACATAACCTCCAGTCGAGAGTCTTGCGGTTGTCGCACTACTCTAAACTGAGTGGCCACGTCGGGGGACGGAAACTTTACCTCACCCTACGCCGTAATTTCTACTGGCCTTCCATTGCAGTGGACGGCTACGCAACGATGCAGTTTTGTACCCATGGCGCTCGGAACCGTGTCAAGCTCCGCCGTCACGCGACGAAGTTGAAGCTGTTTTCAGCTCGCGCTCCATTGGAGTTTGTGGCCATCGATATACTCGGTCCCTTCCTTACCACTAAGCGGAATTACAAGTTCTTACTCGTAATTACAGATCGCTTCTCAAAGCTGGTCCGGACCGTACCGTTACAGAAAATCTCCGCTATGAGCGTGGCTCAAGCCTTCGTCCTACACTGTGTCTTCGTCTCTGGTCCACCGGTCAACCTCCTCTCCGATAACGGGAGACAGTTTGCCTCTTGTTTCTTCGAGGATGTGTGTCGCATCTTGGACATTAAGAACCTGTTCCCGACCACTTACCACCCCCAAACTAATGGGCAGGCCGAACAGTTCAACGGGACATTACTTGCGACACTGCGTTCATACGTTGCAGACCACCCCAAAGATTGGTACTTGTTCACTGATGCGCTCACCTTTGCCTACAATACGCAGGTGCACAGGACAACTGGATTAACGCTTTTCGAGTTGGTACTGTCCAGTACCCCACCGCCCGTGGCGCTGGAACCACAGCCCACGCTGGATACCTTTCCGTCACCGGCTGCTTACCGCGAGGCGTGGAAAACTTGGCTCACGAAGCTCGTTCCCGCCGCAAGGCGTTCAATGGGTCGAGCCCAGGCCGCTTACGAGCGCGACTTTGATACCAAAGCCCCTCGCTCGCCGCCACGTCACGCCCCCCGACGGTTATGTATTCATCCGCAAGCAGTATTGGAACCCAGAGAAGGAGAAACGCCACAAGCTGTCACCCGTTGCCGACGGCCCCTTTCGGGTTATTTCGGTGGCTCCCGACACTGTCGTTGTTGACCTCGCTGGTACTCACGAACGCATCTCCCGCGATCGCGTGGTATCGGCTCCGCCGCCGTTAACATCTCAACCTACTGGTGTGACTGCTCCCGTTGAAACGGATTCATCGACCCGCTTACCCCAGGTCCACCCTCGTCCCTACGCGTTACAACACCCATCTCGGGGTTTTTCTGACCTTCCGCTACACGCGGCGCCCAACCCGAAAGAACTCGTGTCGCGCATTCGTCGCTTCTCCCCAGTCCACCTGACGGACACCAACTCCGGTGAATCTTCTAAGGAGGGGGAGGCGCCCGACAGCCGTCGTAGTCCGGTCGATACAGTCGCTGGAAACGCTGCACCTTCGCGTGTCATTCTTCGCCCATCAGGGGTGCCTGATACCTACGTCCAGCACGACTCCACGCAGTCGCTATCCAAGCCTCAGAACGCAGCTGTGGATAACGCCACCAACACTCGCCGAGCTGTCACCACACGTGCAATACATACGGAATGCAAATGCGCTCGACGCACTGCAGCCTGATACAGTACGAGTGGACGATGCTACGCCAAGTACCCCGCACAGGGAGGCGGATACATCCACGGCGCCGACGCTAAACAGCAAGCCATTGGAACGCTCACGTGACTACACGGAACCTCGCCGTGGGACGGAGAGGTGCGACAATGCGCCACCGCCCCAGCGAATCTCACCGCCGAAGCAAGCTTCACCACGCCGATTAGCGGAACGACCACCCGGGTTACCCGCTGGTGTGGGCCCTCCAACTGGAGTGGGAAACGCCGAAGCAAACCAGGCACTTGGGGAAGATGAACCACCGAAGTCGGGTCGACATTCTACTCAGCCGAGGACTGCCTTGCGCGCTACATGGTCCGACCGGAGCCAAGCCGCCCAACGCGTGATCACTTCGGTACCCCTTGGCTCAGGACCGGTACCACCCGTAAATAGCGACACCGTCATACGGGATGGCCGGGAAGTGTACCGACAAGAGTTCGTGGTCGGACGCATTTTGGAGCACTCCTACCACCCAGAGGGTTATATCCAAGACTTCGTCCGTTGATACGGGTACGGCCCCGAATGGGATTCAAACGAACCGATAGAGCACTTACCTCGGTCAAAGGTGGTACAGTATCATCGTCGTACTGTCAGGGATTTGCCAGCTACCATAGACCGAGCCCAAGTGGGATAAGAAGACACCCGATGGGGATAAAGGCACAGAAGATCTGGATAAGGACCCTTGGAAGAAGGAGAAGATGCACAGAAGACCTGTAGAAGGACACTTAGAAGAAGTGGAGGAGAAGAAAGAAAACAAATACGTCATAGACGGAAGAAGTTTAATATTTTCGAAGTTGCTGCACACGCTACCGCACAGCGGGATATACTAACCAAGATCACAAGGGATTAGTTGGAAGAACCCGGATTGCCGTGCGCGCCAACCGAATCGCTAGTGGAGTTACTCCCGCCAGTCAGGCGTGCCACGAGGGCGTCTCTCATCGCACCGATGTCGCCGCTCGCCGCATGCGCGTTCAGTCCAACACCCCCGAAGGAACTGGGAGATCACGACCGACTCTGGGCGTATGGGAACCTCGATAACTTCCGGTTCGTCCGGCAACGCCGCCGCCATTGGATAGATGACCGCACCTGTGTGAGTCGCTCTCTGCGGCGGCTTCGCCGTAGTATCGGCACCATCGGGGTATCCCACGTCTTCCATGACCTCGTCGCCACGGTATTCGCCCGCCTCCTCAGGGAGATAATCACCGCCATAGGCGTAGTAGAAGTCATCCGAGTTGACAAACCCCACGGAGTGCCCGTATGGTATGCCTCGCGGAGCCATCCGGAGTGCCGATGCCTCCGCCTCGGAGATCTCTCGCTGCTCCCATGGGTTAAAGAAGATGAAATCTCCCGCCAACGGCGTGCGAAGCCCCGGAGACCGCTCAGCCCCACCGGCTTCTTGACCACGGCCGCTCTGCCGGACAGACACGGCAGCCCAGTCGACACGCCCAATGATCTCGATGAGCTCCTGAGCTTCATCAGCGTTATTGACACCTCCAAGAGGGAGTTGAAGGTCCAGCTGCCGGATGTAACCATGCAAGCGCGGAGGAAGATACCACAGTCAATACTGTTCGTAGGCTTCCCACAAGATGTACGCCGCGGCGCGGACTGCCCATTCGGTTAGGACCACAGACCAAAAGCGGGAGTGCGGATCCTCGATGAGGTACGAGCCTAGATAGGAGACGACTGGAGGCAACTCCACGTAACATCCCCGCGTCTGTGTTCTCGGAATGCTAGATAAGTGTGCTAGATAGCTAGTTTTGTAAATAAAAAGCCAAAAAATCAAAGAATTTTGCAGAATGCGCTAGTTCGGCACCTGAAAAAAAAAATTTGGAAATAAGAACTCCATGCATCTTAGTGTTTTGACCACTTAATGCAGTTTAATCTGCATTTGCAGTTTACTGGTCACTTTTGACCGCTATAGGTGGAGATCCATACCAAGGCAGTCGTCAGTACCTTCTACCTCATTACCGGCCCTTTTGCTTACTAGGCTCCAGCGTTCCACCGGGAGGGTATTTGGGGTTGAAGAAGTCCACCACCGCATTTTCAACCTCTTCCACCTCCCCACTGCTCAAGTTCCTCACACCCGGCTGCCCCACCACACACACATTTCCACCCTTCTTCTCCACATCCTTACCAACCCTCCTCTTCTTCAGCCGACTCTCTCCAACTCCTCCCCCTTTCCATTCCTCTCTCCCCTTCTTCATCCCAGCTGGCTCCCCGCGTCTCCCTGGCGTCACCGGCGACCCTTTCGCTCTCCCCCTCTCCTCTCCCACCTCCTTCAACACCTTCCGTGCACCCCAAATCTCCACCACCCCTTCCATGTGCACTTCCAACACCTTCACACACCTCTTCAGTTCCTCATTCGCCCTCCACAGCTTCCCCATCTCCAGCCCCATGGGGATCCGCTCGACATCGTCAACGCCCGCGAAAGCTATCGACAAGAGCCACCGCAAGCGCAAGCGCACTCACCTTAGTGCTTCCAGTAGTACCCGCAGCCTCCCACACAGCACCCCCCCTCGAAAATCCTCTCGCCCACCTCCGGCCTTTTATCTCCTTTTTTTGACCCGCTTTTCGCGCGCGCTCGCCCAATTTCAGTACCCTCGTACACCCCTGCATCTACGCTCCGGATGCCCTTCACCCCACTCATTGCTCACTCACACACTCCCATCCATATTCCTACACCTTCTATCATGTTCAGCGCTCCCTCACTACTCCCAATTTCATAGCCTTCTCATTTATAATAAACCACAATCATTCGTAACACAAACCGCCGATTACTCATAAGCCCTCTTTCCCGTTATGACTTCCATAACAACACACACTCCTACACTTTTAACACGATAAACACCATTCAATATCATATATCTAACCTCCTTCCCAAAAACCCCTAACACCCATTCATCCACAACCATACTCCTTCTCTATTTAATCACATCTCCACACTCGCCACCCCCACCACTTCTTCAATTCCAAGCACACTGCACTCCAAACACCTTTCGCAATCAACATGACCGACTCTCTCACTGCCATCCCTTGCACCTCCGACCCAGCCGTTATTGTCGGCAGAGGCCGAATCGGCACTTTGCTTCGCAACAACGGCACCCTACAAGATGCTTTTCTCTCAACTCAAGAATTCATCTCCGCGCAATACATCCCCGACGGCCCCATTTTCTTCTGCGGCAGAAATCATTCACTCGAAGACGTCATTCAATTCTGCCCTTCCTCCCGCAGAGAGGATCTGGTCTTTCTTCAGAACGGAAACATTCTCCCTCTTCTTTCAACCTATGGGCTCCAAAACTGCACCAAAGCCGTTCTCTTCCTCGCCGTCCCCTCCTTTAACGCACCCCCCGAGGACGGTGTCACCCTCCTCAGTCCCCATGGTCTCACAACTGCCACCGGCAAATGGGCTCCCGCACTCGCCAATCGCCTCAGTACCGCAGGCCTCACTTGTCATGTCGTCGACCAGCCCTCCTTTTCTAAAGCTTACTACGAAAAACTCGTATGGATATCAGCTTTTAATCTCGTCGGCTCCTCTTATGGCTTTATCACAATGCACGAAGTTGCAGTACAACACCGCACAGTCGTTTCAACCATAATGAAAGAGCTCCTCGCCATCGTCACATCCGAAACAGGAATCGCCTACAATACAACAGAAACACTCCAAAAACTTCTGGCCCACGGAAAAACACTTACATAGTTCCCCACCTCGTTCTCAGACTTTGAGTTGCGGAACGTCTACTTCTACAACGTTTCTAACGCCCAAAAATCCATTGGAAACCGTGACCCCGCCCCTTTCCATACGAACTTC
The DNA here is from genome assembly GCA_030374765.1 of Agarophyton chilense. NCBI lineage: Eukaryota > Rhodophyta > Florideophyceae > Gracilariales > Gracilariaceae > Agarophyton > Agarophyton chilense. Next base: position 530,073 of record JARGXX010000099.1, read on the forward strand.
TTGAACGTCCTCCTCAATGGGTAGTACTTCATTCATATACCCCTTCCAATAAAAACAAGTCCTCCTTTCTAAAGCATATTTCCATCTCCTTCGCTGCCTCGATAAAGACTGCTATCCGCACGACACCACGTCAGAATATATGAAACGATATTAAGAATTGCTTCGTTCATCACAAATCATCACTACAACCACTCTTCATAAATCTTCCAACTTTGCAATTAACTCTGTACCCAATAACCGCTCCTACAGCCTATCAAAGGTTTTCATTCATAACAATTATTCATACTCCGCAACAGAGATACGGCAACAACCTAACAACTACTTTGATCACTACATATATATATCCACCGATGACCACCCTACTTCATTGCGCTCAACATACTGTATCCAGTCCCTCACAAATACCTTTCTACACAACACTCTCCTCTCCTTCTCATGCATGCAGCGCTACGAAGCACGTCTTTCCCCACCCCCTGGTTCTTCTGTCCCATGCTCAGCAGCTGTGGATATTCTTTCACAACGAACGGTTATCACCATCGACGAAGTCCTTCAAATCAAACTTCCAACCACCCAGAATGTGGTCGAAGTCAGAGGGTTCCAGAATCATATCACCAACGAGCTCATGGACGAGATTCGTGACATTTGTACGACCACCAGGAGGCTCCCCACTCGCAACTCCCTACAGCAGCAAGATACTCTGAAACAACTGTTCAAAGAGCGGTATCATATCGTTACCTATGTGCAGCGTACAAGGAAGACTAGCAAACAGGAACGCCTTTACTAAGATTTTCAGTTAGCAAACACTCTTCACATCGACCTTAACGTTCACAATCACACTAACTACACTCTTCGGAGTTATAGACCCAGCTCTGCAATATACGCTTCCATTCAGATTCAACTCTCTCCTTCGGTTCATTCTCATAACGCTATTGAGATGTTCTATCCAAAGCCTGCTACACATTCTCATAATCGAAGGAGGCGTACAATGTATAAACGCGTTATACGGGTCTCTACAAACTACGCTGTTCAATCCAAACCAGCGATATACCTGGAAGAAACGAGCCTTTCTGAAATTCGGGGCTCTACTCCTTACTCTACTCATCCCCATCAACGCCATACTTTTCCTCGTTCACCACTTCATTCCAGTCAGCGGTACCCTTTCATCAGACGTGAAGACAAATTGTATCGCCTTCTCCACAGGAGGGGCCGCAGTTGGCGCTTTGGCATATCTTCTCCAGCTTGTTTCTATATCCTTCTTTCCAGAGTCCTATCTTAACAAAAAGTTCACAATGACCCCGGAACCACAGAGAACCTCTTTTATGAACCTCGTGCTTGGAGCCCTCTCCCACTCTTTTCAACAGGCTTTATTCATATCCAGTCCGGATGTAACCTTCCGACTACTCGGTATGAGGCTGTCGGCATGCACTTTCGCTGCACTCTCTTCAACCGCCTTCTCCACCTCTCGCATTGAGGGACATGGTGTTCCTATACTGCTTGGTAACACAGTGGATGTCGTAATCTTGATATCTTCGACAGTTGTCATTCACTATGAAAAAGTTAAAGCAAGTGCTACTCTCACGCGTTTCAATCCAGTTGTTCAGGAGTTTCTACTGAAAGACGACTGATCACTATTACAAGAAAAGGGGACTACTCCACATATTACCTCAAATTGTACTCTTTATTGTTCAATAGGTAACAGATACTATCTAGTCGTCGTCGTAATCCATTATCATACCGCCGTCTTCATAGTCTCCATCTGTGTTAGCCGAGTTGAGACCCATCCCAGGTTCATCATCCTCTTCTTCATACTCCTCTTCCCCACTTTCAACAACTACCATTTTATAATCTTCATCCCACTCCTCATCCTCATCTACCTGGACGTCTTCATCATCACCCTTGTTGGAATCATCCTCTTCGAACTTAGGCCGAAATGCTGGTTGCCTATGCACTGCGTCCGGTAGCTTGTACCCATCCGGTACCAAGTACATGTGATACCTCATGCAAACTTCCTTAACCAATGCATCCTCGTATCCAGCTCCAGCATGAAACACATCTCCTCTTCCAATAAAAATGGAGTACGGCGGAATCCTGAACTTCCTCACTACCATCGTCCGAGACAGCTGCTTCAAGCTCCTGTCGTCGGGCACGTACATGTTATGTGACCTCTCACAAACCCAAAGCATAAACGAACTCGCTCCCGACGCCATCATGAAGAACCCTGGAACCTCTCCGACGTTCTTCTCGGCATCGGTCAGTCCTCGAAAGTCCGTATGTAACACCTGCCTTGGACAGCCCTCCGCCGTACACAGCACTCGCCCCCCTGTTTCAGGGGCATACATCCTCTTCTTCCCCGACCTGTTGTTGCACAACCGAAGAGCGGCCGCAATCTGCCCAAACCTCGCATCCAACAATGCCCTTTTCCTCACCATTAGAACGTTGTTCTCGTCTTCCTCCACAGAATCCACAATCCCCACCTTCGTCGTAATGTACCGCCCAACTCCCTTCATTCTATCTCCAGCGTCTCTCTCCTCACCAGCGTTGATTATCGGGTCCCATTTCTTTCTATTCCCTTCAATCGTCAAGTCCGGCTGGTTCAAGAAATCCGTCTGGAAGAACTCCAGCAAAGTCCCAGTCACATCCCCATCGAAGTTTACCCCCCTCTTCTTCGCCTCATCCGCCATCCCCTTGTCCGTGGCAAACTCTTCCAGCACACAAAATCCTTTCTCCATCAGCTCACTTCTCTTAGTCGCGAAGTACTCGCGGGCCAAGTCATCCCTCTCCATTGCTGCCATCCATATCGCCTGCTCTTCATTCACAGGGTGGTCCTTCGTTGGTAGAATCACCCCAAGAACCGGTTCTTTCGTGGAACCCAGTTCCTTGTACCTGTTATGAGCAGCACGCCAATAAACCGCATGGTGAACACTTTTCAAGTCTTCTACCCTCAAGCACTCCGCCCTGGGCTTGTTCCGTAGGTAAATCATCTGCATCCAGAGGTGCTGATGCTTCACTCCATTTTCACCCGCCGGCCACTCGCTCGGAAGTGCATTCACCAAGTACACCCACGACATACCCGACCCCCCCGCATACGGTCCCGCCCTCTTCAGCCCCTTCGGAACACCCTCCGGATTATTGTCTTCGAAGCCACGCATTTGCACACCTTCCTCCTCTTCGTCCCCTACAAATGCACCCTGCCCCCCGTCATCATCTAGTTCATCCTCACTCGATGAGAAAACAATGAGTACATGTTCCTTCAAGAAGCGCTTCAGCTCTTTCCTGCTCATCTTCTTGAACACATCCATCACGTCAGCCGGTATTTGAGCCGCAGATGTGCCCACCGTCTTTCTCCTCTTCCTCTTCCGCTTTAAAGGCTGTTCATACTCGCGTTCATTATCACTAATGACCACAGCCTTTCTCTTCCCCATTCTCTGTCTAGGTTCCATCACCCTCTCACCCGAAGCATCCAGCCCGCGCTCAGTACCTTTTCTAGTTCGTGTGATGCGTCTGGGAACCACGGTTTCCTGGTGGGGTACAGACTCCCCAGTACTAGACGAAGGAACATTCACAGAAGGTGGCACCTCCACCACATCCTTCTCCGCACTTGGGGACGCCAGACTCACTTTCAGACCGCCTTCAATCCGCCTTTGTGCGATTTTCATCCTCTTCGACACCAACCCCGGCCACAACCGCTTCGGACCACTGAGCTCCATCTTCGCCGCTTACATGCAAAGGTACTCCCTTAAAGACACCTCGTTCTTTCCCATCACAATTGTGCTGTCTAGAACCTTCCCCGCCGTCAGACCCTTCTCCTTTCCCGCCCTTTTGCATAGTTGGAACATTCCTATGGCGCATTGGAAGAACTGCTTTCGCGTCTCCTGGAAACGTCCCATATTCCCCGTAGAACCCATCCTCACCCTCACATGTAGCTGCAAACAACGGATTGCGAAACGGAATATTTCGTCTTCGAGTCCTAACAACAAGTCCCTCGACACATGCGCAAGCGTTAGCACTGGACCCTCCTTGCATACGTTCTCAAAGAACTCCAGGAGACCTTCGCTCCTGACGAATTTCAACCCAAGAGTCGCATAGCGATTCAAGTGGCGCAAGCTGTAGATTCCTATAGCTTCGCTCGTCTTCAGCGCCGCAGCTATCCGTGTCGGAGTAAGGTCAGCCAACTTGGTTCTCTTATTGTCAATCAAGTTGCAAATGAAGGACACTGTCAAATGAACCTTGTCGGCGAAACTCATCTTCAACACATTTGAACTCATTTCATTGAGTACATTACCAAGACCGGGCACTTCGTTCAGCGATAAAGGCTTCCGGTCCTTTCGTCTCCAAAGAACGACATCAAGAGACCGCACAATTTCCAACCACTTTCTCCCTTCAGAGAGATCATTCTTCAGATCTCGCAGAACCAAGACGCAGTGATGACCGTCAATGAGTATGACAGGCACCACTACCCTCCCATTGTGAACAATTTCACTGAAATCTAACTCCATTCCCCCGACGATGGCAACAGCAATCGACCCTGCCGACGCAAGCCAGCCAAAAGTTTTGCACTTTGCCATCGTCGCCGCGTTGTGTTCCGCATTCACACCTCTGACAGTCTTCTCAGGGATTTGTTTGTCATCTATGTCCACAATCAAGCGGCACTGGTCATAGTCTGAAGCAGAGATCTTCTTTTCCACGAGAGTCCTATCCACTTCCTGCGAAGGAACGGCATCGCCGTCATCGAACAACTCTAACTCGGGACCGGTGTGAGAATCCTCGCGTACATTCACCGCTGACCCCACCTCCACAACATCTTCATCAGAATCATCCACTATCGTCACCCTCTTTTTCGGCTTGACGGGTTGCTTCATGGCCGGCGGCACTGTTGTTGGCTGTGCCCTCTTCCCCCTCAAAGGCGTAGCAGACTCCTTCGAGGGGGTCGCGCTTTTGGGAGTCTCCGGCCGAGGAGGCCCTGGAGTCAGCATAGAGGAGACGCGTGTCATCATTGAGGTATCCCATGCGTATATACCTGCCGACACCATATCCTTCAGCAACTCCGGCGGCTTCTCTGCTCCCTTGAAGGAGTACGGATACTTGGAGTTGATCCCCTCCTTAATTTCAGTCCTCCAGATGGCCACCAAGTCCTCTCCCGGCTTCGCAGACTGGCGCAACGAATGGCCATGCATTGCTCTGCAAAGCGCCTTCCCGGCAGCTCCACTGCCCCCAACACCTCTCAACTCCGCAGTGCCAACCATAGTACCCTTCTTCTTCCCTGTCCCATCCGCAAGGAACAACGCCACCCTATCTCCACCAGCCAGATTGTTTCCCGATGTAGCTTATCGCGGAGTGGCGAGTGGAGTACCCCGCGGAGTACCCCTCGCTTTCGCTTTGCCTCGAGTCATTATTGGAATCGGATCGTAGTCGGTCGAGGTTGCAAATGGTCGCAGAGCGCCTTGAGCCTTTTATGGTATTCAGACTAAGACGTATTAGATCGAGCTCCTTTGGTGGCGACTATCCGGAACACTCCCAAGAGCAGTTCGTTGCAATCAGCCTGAACTACGTCCGTTTAGGTTCAACCTGAGCTACGTCCGATTAGTTTCAAACTCAAGAAACTCCTTGTCTCTTTCCATCACAAACACGCCTATTGGCTTGGTAGGCGATACAAGAAAATAAAATTAAAAAATTAAAAATATCCTGACGGCCGACAGAGGTGCGCTCCGACTTCATCGGGGGTCCCGATGAAGTCCCCGCGCACCTTTGTCCGCCGACATAATACATATAATTTTGTAATTTTTGGAACGCTCAGGTGTACACGGTGCACTCTGTCGGCCGACAGAATGCAACCAGGATAGCTGCGACGTCGTTCCGCAACAACCGTTCTTCCGTGCGCGCTCCTCAACCGTACTCACAATCTTTCCGTACTCACCCGCACCCACCCGCACCCGCTGCTCTCTTTCACTCAGGCTCTCGTGACGACCGCCCGTGAGGTTGTTTGAACATGTACATAAATGGCTCCAGAACCCACGAGAACTTCTTCATTGCCTGCAGCAGACACCTTCGAAATGGGTAAACTGTTTGGTACGGGGGATGAAGTTATCAGGGCGTGTCTGGATTTGCGTGATCGTAACGCATTAACGACGCGGGAGGAAGATGAGCCGCGAAAATTGGGGCCCACTGCATTCATCGATTTCACAATTGCCAATCGCCACATCCTACCGGAGACCCCGAAGTTTTTTTATACTCTCCTAGGTCCCGACCACACCAATTACACAGAAGATGAGCTCCGAGTTGTAGGAATGAGGGGCTCGAACTGTCAGAATTATTTCTCGGCGAGGTTGCTGGATATAAGGAATGGGGGCCCAGATAGGCGCGTGAGGGACTTTTGGAACGCGTACGAGGCGGTGGAGTTCAAGGGCATCCCGAAGAATGTCACTTTGACAGAGTTCTTCAAAGGTCTGGATACAACCCGAAAGAAGGCGAGCAAAAGCCGGGCTCCATTCGCGCCCGACTTCCCGACAATTTCCTAGAGGTTGCTGTTCCTCATTTATATTCAGTCGGTCTCTATGGAGAAGAGAAGAGTCTCCCGTAATCGAAGAAAGCGGGACAGATCCTACGATACGCCATTTTCGAAGGTGGCGATTTATGACAAACCAGTAGCTCAGCGTTTGGGCTTTGGTGTGCAGCTCGTCAATAACGCGTGGGACAGCTTCGCCCAGTATTTGGGATTCCCTGGCGCGGAATTCATGGTTTTGCCCTTTATCCATCTACGATATTCTGATATGCAGTTCCAGGCAACCGGAAACAGAAGGGATGGGTTCTCACACAAGGACATGGCCCAACGACTCCTTCCTGGTAGAAACCGTACTTTATTGGAGGAGGATGTCGTCCCATGGGCGTGGAACCTGCCGGAGTACGTTGACACTCCACTTCGTATGTTGGCCAAAGAGTTTCTCGCTGACCTGCACAAAGTGGTGGTGAATGAGCAGCTTTACTCTATATCAGCTCCGGAAAGATGGGACGTTCTAAAACCGTTTACATACTCTTTGCCTAGAGTGTTTGCGGAGAGATTCGACTGCTTCTCAAACTCTCTTATCTCTACCATCTCGGAATTCATATCGCCACTAAAGCTGCGAGGGAGTGTGGAGGTGGAAGTGGTGGCTGGGACAAAGGCGGAACCCACTATGGTTATGGAAGAAGACGAGATAGAAGTTGTACCCCCTGCGAAAGATTCGGAGGCTCCGGCGGTGGAGGGTGGAGAGGGAGTGGAGGGTGGGACCGGGAATGAGGAAGACAACATGGGTGTTGGTCAGCATTCTTCCACAGCTGGACCAAGGTCGGTCGAATCTGAGTCGGTGGATATTCTGCCGCCTCACGACCTTACCTCTCTGGATGATATAATGTCTCTCCAAAAGTGCGAGTCGGAGATAGATAAGCACTGTCGAATGTACAATTGTACTTTCGAGAACCTGGTGGAGATTGACGAGACATTGCGCAGCAATGGGGTCTCTCCGATAGGGAAAGTGCAGTTGGTTCTCACGGACCAGCCGTATAATATAGGTGCGAAGAAGAACAGGAAAAACAGCTGGTACGACGTTCTTAACCGGCAAGACATGGTGAAGACGGCGAAGTTCATCTCTAAACTTCTGCGTCCGGGAGGGCATTTCGTTATATTCTGCGCGATTGAGCAGGTGAACGAATGGAAAGAAGTGTTGGGTCGAATCGGTTCAAAGGATGAGAATGGACAGAAGAGCAGGTCGTTTGTCGTGGACAAGGTCCAGCTGCACTTCATTCGCTCTCAAGGCAATCCGATGCGTAATCCCGGACGTAGTTCGTGCTCCCTGTTTTCCGTAACAGAGTACGCTATTCATGGAGTTCGCAGCGGGTTGTCCTACGCCGAACAACATGGCATGGTGAACTATGAGAACTTCAGCTATGTACCATCGCGATATCCGGGTTACCATAGCGTGATTGACCAAGTGCCTCCCATGTCGAATGGTGAAACACTTCTATGGAGAAGGAAGAATGCCAAAGGAGCAGTTACGTATCAGAAAGTGCGGGCGGAACAGAAGTCACGCGCTTTGCTGAAGGAGCTCATCAGCAGGTTTTCTCAGCCGGGAGACATAGTGGTGGACCTCTTCGCCGGAACATTTTCAACGGCCATGGCATGCATGGAACTGGAAAAGCACCGTCAGTTTCAAGGGTGTGAGCCAGATCCGCAGTGCTTTGCTCATGCGAAGCACGCAGCCACAGTGAAATTTGCGTCATGCATGCGGAACAACGAGACGGACATTCATATAACGCAATATGTTCGGAACGCTGTGACTCGAGTGACATGCTTGTTTCCGGACGTCGTCATAGAGCGTTCGAAGTCCTGGAAAACACCTACCGGATTTCCCGAGCATCAGATGTTTCCACCCCATATCGTGGATTTTCTCTCCTCCATGTGGCAGGATAAGAATATACCGGAGATTGGGCGACGGCAGGCGCTGTATGAGTGGCCAAGAAGTTTTCAAGGAAAATTGTCACTGTTGGATTGGAATGCTATTCTGGCAGTGGAGGCGACAGTATGTGGTTGTCCGATTGCAAAGTCGACGATAAGGCACCCGAATGCTGCAGTTGGTGTGTACACAACACGCCGGGTGATACAAGGTGAGACTGTTTGTTACTTTTACGGGACTTTGGTGTACCATAATCTTTCAAAGCGGAAGGAAGTTCATAAAGCATTCGGAGGGGGGCTATTGAAAGCGACTGCTGATCGTTTTCGGCAGTACGCGATGGAGATAAGCGTCCGATGGGAAGTGTTTCACAAGCTACCAGGAAGAATTAGTGGGGTGTCTCTTATTCCGGTGTGGATTGTCCCTGCTCCATTTTGCTTGGGGGGAACAATTAACGACCCCAAGTATGTGGAAGGGGATAGGGACAGGGATGCGGTTGAAGACGGGTTAATGAGACGCCGAACTGCAAATGTTCGGGTCATCAGAACTCCCGGGACGGGGCGGACCCCATTTCAGTTGAGAGACTATAGATTGCTTTCTGTGCAAGCAATTCGAGATATAGAAATAGGAGAGGAGCTGTTCGCGGATTATGGGACAGAGTATATCTGGAGTATGAATAACACGCCAGTCATAGTAATCGATTAAAAGTGCATCGCTTTTGTTACTTTACTTCATTGTAGTGTACCAGATATTGTGGGCTTTTACTATGTTTGTCGCTACATATAACGTCAAAGCGTGACGTAGTACATATGCTAAAGGAAAGTCATGTACACCGAAGGAGAAGACTTTCCCAATATCTGGTGCGTTCGAGCGCATATTTAAAATATCTGAAAAGTTTGGGGGTTTTCTGAGAACACGAAAAGGGTGGAGGTATATTTTTGGAAGCAGAATGTTTCGAAGCTTCTCTCCCATCCATCGCATTGCAACGCGTGGAAGACCATACCACGATCGCTCTCTCTCTCTTCAACCATGGCTCCGAAGCGCAAATCGAGAAGCGAGAACACTAGCGGGCGCGGTACAAAATCACGGCGGCATGGAGGGGATGCGGAGGGCGGAAGGGACAAGGGGCGTAGGCTCCAGGGCGCGAGTGGAGAGAAGGGAGGCGTGCGCCTGAGAGCTAGATCAAGGCAAGATGGTGGGGAAGGAGAGGCGAGGGGGGGCAAAGGAAAGGCTGTTCGCGCAAAGGAGACGGTGACGGAGGAGAGTGCGGAGCAAATCACGTCGCCTACGGAGCAAATCACGTCGCCTACGGAGCAAATCACGTCGCCTACGGGAGAGATGGTGCGGAGCGGCGATGGAAAACGGGATGGCGTGCGAAGCACCCGCACCCGTGTACCTAGAAGTGGATTGTGGGGGAGGGCGAGCAGAGCTCCAGGGAGGACAAGGAGAGGGAATGCATCCGAGCGGACTCTAAGTGCTGTACTCACGTCTTCAGCTGATGTGGAGCCGGTAAATCCATGCTCTGCACCTGAAGGAGGTGAAGAGATTCCGAATGAGAGGACGAAGGGGCGTAAGGAGGGAGAGAGAATGATCGGAGAACGTGGATCCCGCCTCAGAGGCGTTGAAGAAGCAGGGGCATCGTTTACGGGTATGAGGGAAGAGGACGGTGATGATGAGATACAGAAAGGGAGAATAGAGAGTAGCCGTGGTGGGGAGGGTAGAATATGTGGACCCAGTAGTGGTCTAATCGCAGGCGCAAGAGTCGTTCGAGAGAGAACAGAAGGAGAGAGTGTTGGAGTTACCGCGGGGGAACAGGCGGAAAGACGGGAGGGGGCGAACTTGGATTACGTGGAAGAAAGGAGAGAGCGTGCAAGGGAAAGAATGGGGAGTGTTCGAGTTACAGGAAGAAGAGCGATAGACGAAAGGGAAAGCAGAGAAGTGCATGTGAGTGAGGGGGGGAGAAGGGGGTTTGCTGGAGGGAGAACACGTGGTTCAGGGGAGGAAGCCGATGGAAGAGCAGCAGTTCTTTCTCATCAGGGAGAAGATGTCGAGCGTTTGCCACCGAGAAGAGGGATGGGTTTGGGAGTTGAAGGGTTTGAGGTGAACGCAAGGCGAAGGACGCCGGAAGGTATGCGAGTAAGGAGAAACATTGTATTCACAAGGAATAATGATAACGGGGAGAATGCGAATTTAAATGTCGTGGAGAACGCCGTCCGTATAGTGGAAGATGAAGCAAATGATGATGACATAGTTTTATTGCCGCGGTCGATGCTAATTGAGAAGATGAATGTGTTGAAGGGACAAATGGGACGTATGAAGGAAGACAGCTACAGTGTGATGGTGAGTTTGAAAATGACCCAAACGGAGCTGGATCGGGCGAGGGAGGAAATGAAGCAGCAGAATGTGCTGATTGAGAGTTTGAGGGAGGCGTTGAAAAGTAGAATCGCTGGGGAAGGGAGGGGGGAGGGAGGCGTGACGCGGCGACGAAAGTATGACATTGGAGTGCAGGAATGCTTTTATGGATTTGCACGTCGTGTGTATGATAGGATTCTTCATTGTGCAAAACTGGAGGCATCGGAACTTTGCTTCGACACCGAGAATGTGGGTCGAAGCTGGAAGAATAGAAGTGAGGCGGTTGGGGAGAGTAGGGAGGAAAGTATGTTTGTGGTGGGAGAGAAGGAAATGGTTCCAAGATGTCCAATTGAGGTTGCATATGAGATGAGACCGTATACGCCGTCGACAGAGGGCGGGAGCCATTTGTTGTTGAAGCACGTGGTAGAGACTGAGTTAATGGGAGAGAAATGGGAGTCGATAAGGGAAGCGGGGAGGAGAGAGGAGTGCGTGGAAAATGTAAGTGCGGATAGGTGCTTGAGACAGAAGATGAAACAGACATTGAGCGATGTGGTTGGGGTGCGGAAGCGAGCAGCGCGTGATAAGCTGTTTTCCATGCTTGGATATGATTTGATCGCGAAACGAGCTAAGGTGACTGAAGGGACGGAGCTTTGGGCGGAGTTGAAGAAGCAGATTGAGGAGGCGCAGGAGAAGTTGATGGGGTCGGGGGAGGATGGGAGAGGTAAGCTGTGTGCGTTGAGAACGAGTGCGATTGAAGATATTACTTATTCTGGATCGAAGGTGTCTGAGAACTTGGAGGACTTTGGTGAGGCAGATATGTATTTTCGAAATCAGGTGTCGTTGAAAGTGTTGGAGGAGTTTATGGGCTACGCGGTAGAGAGTCACAGAAATGGAGAAAGGCAGTATGTGGATGGGACGGTGATGCATCTTGCGCGACTTGATGCATGGATTGGATGTGTGGTGACCACGATGGATAGAGACGTTGGGCGGGGAGGCCAAAGGCAACTTTCGTTCTCGACGCTGTTTGGGAGGTTTCTGCCACTGGCTGTTGAGGACATATTGAGGGTTGCCTGGAACATGGTGAAGGATGAGTATGCTGAGCAGTTTGAGAATGATGGATTCTGTGGAGGGGATCGTAGAGATGTGAGTGGGAATAAGGAGAGAATCGCGACGGCTGGGCTATGGATACCGTCGAGAGAGAAAATCTATCTGGCGATAAGGGAGGAGTTTTTCATGGAGAATCTCACGAGAAGACTTGGAGCGGTTTTAGATTGCTATATAGCGTCATGTAGACCAGAAGAACCTCGGTTCAAGCGCTTAGCGTTGGGGAGTAGGCAAGGAGTGGGAGATTGATAAGGTACGGGGGGATAAGGGGGTAAGGAGGTGGAGCAAGATGGGGGTCGGCTATGGAAGAAAAGCAGCGGTGACTTTTTTATTGGATCATGTGCCTTGGGAGGTATTATTATGGGTGCCACCCAGTGGTGGTGTTGTGCTACCAGTGGTGGTGTTGGAGAAGTAGGGCTTGGCAGTTGGGTCTCGGTAGAATTTGTAGAGGTAAAATCGATGGAAGCGCCAGTGCAATCGAGGGGTGAAAGGGGGTGCGGGGTAGTTTTGACGAAGTACATGAACGGGGCCGAGAATGGAAGAGGATGGTACGAGGCCGAACCAGGGGGAGACGTTGTCGGAGTTGGAAGTGTTTGAGATAGGAATGGAGTGGGCGGTGTGGTTTTGTTCGTCGTCTGTTGCCCATCGGAGGCAGATGCAATTGAGAGAGACATCGACTTGATCCTGGGGTGGAACGAGTTCGAGGAACTGAACGAAGGCGAACTCGTTATGAGTAGAAGGGAAAAAAGGGGTGGTGAAGCGAAGAAGAGAGTTGAGCTTGCAGACCCAGGCGGTGGGAGTGGGGTTGGAGAAGCTGGAACCGGCAACGAGGATGTGGGAGAACTTTGGGGTTTTAGAGGGACCGAAGGAAAGAGCAGCGAAGATACGTTGAATGAGTGGGAGAGGGGGATCTTTGACGGCGAGCTCGTTTCGATCGGCGATGTAGTCGTCTAGGGTTGGGGTGAAGCCGCCGACGACGTATGCGGAATTGACGAATGTGAGACGGGTTTGGCGGAGAGTGGGGGAGTCCTGGTTGAGAGCTAGTGTTTCGAGTGTGAGTGTGACGAAGGAGGGGAGTGCGAGGGTTCCAATCTGTGAGATGATGGCGATAGTGTCTGGGGAGAAGAGGTCCTGAAGGGAAGAGATTGTTCAGTGGGGGTTTGCTCGAAGGAATTTGTGAGCGGTGATGAGATCGGAAAAGGAGGTGTGCTTGCCATCACGGACGAAACCTGGTTTGCGGGCTTGGAAGGGAGGGGGAGGGGCATGGGAGGATGAGGTGACGGAAAGATCAGCTGAGAGAGAAATCCAATTGTTGACGGCATCGGAGCGTTGGATGGCACGGATGGTTTCGTTGTGCGCGGTGGGCCTGCGCTTGGAGGTTCGGGAGTAATGTGCTTTGAAGAGGGTATGGGCTTGTTCGAAGATGCCTGCATCGTTGAAGTGAAGACCCCCAAAGCGTCGAATGTCGTCTACGATGTGATCGAGGAGGTGGAATTTGAGGGTGCCAAGGTTGGAGGTATGGTATGGACCGAGAACATCGACAGCTCTGTGCTTGAAGGAATGGATTTGGGAGGCGAGTTTGGCAAGACGAGAAGTGGTCCATTCGGGGACGGAGTTGTAGCACATGGAGGTGAGGAGGAGGTCTGTGTACTTGGAGAAGACAGTTGTGATGGGAGCGGAATTGGCTTCGTCACAGCAGCGGTCGAAAAAGGCGCCGATGAAGGGGAAGACCATGTCGAGGGCGCGGTAGTCTTTTGCTTCTAGCATGCCGCGGACGCCGTCAGTTGTGAAGAAGCCGTTGAGGGACTGCCCGCTTTCGGAAGTAGAGAAGTCGATGTGGAGGCCGGTAGCTGGGGAATGATTTTCGATGGCGGTGAGGATGAAGTTGGAGTGCTTGAGGATGGAGGTGCGGACGGAGTGGACGGAACGGCGGGAGTTTGTGGAGCTGATGGTGGTGAAGAGGTGTTCTGATCTGAGACGTTCGATGGCGGCGAGCTTGATGAGTTTGGAAACGCCGAGGTGGAAGTTGTGGAGGGGTTCGAAGGGGAAGATGTTGTATGGGGTGAGGAGGGGGGTGATGTTGAAAAGGGGGTAAGACTCGAAGAGGGAGGGGTATTTTGCGAGGGAGAGGGAGTGGAGTGCTTGGAGAGCTTGTTCCTTGAAGTTGCGCGAGACTCTTGGCTTGCGGGCGAGGAGAGCTGCTTCGGAGTCCTTGAGGAGGGAGAAGTGTTTGTTGCGGGCTGCAACGGTGAGGGGAAGAGATCGAGGGGGATGGGCGTGAGAGTGTTGGTGGAGTTGTGAGCGAGGGACAGAGCATCTGTGGCAGGGGTGCTGGGGGCGGGTGCCGTTGGAGATGGCGAGAATATCCGTTGCCTCGGGAATGTTTGCGCAGTAGCTGGCGATGATGGGGTGGCATTGACGAAGAACGCCGTCTGCGTCGCGGAAGGGGAAACCGGGGAGGGCGGAAGAGAAGAGAGGTTGAAGGAGGGAGGAGATGGTCTGCTGTATGAGTTCCATTTTTATTTGGCGGGGGATGGAGGAGGAATGAGTGATGATATCTGCATCTGGAGAAGGAGTGATTGGGGTGAAGGAGGTGGGAAGATAGCCGAGGAGTGTGAGATTGTCGGAGATGCATTTGCGGCGAAAAGAGTCGGAGAAGTTGAGAAGGGTGATGTGGAGGGAGTAGGAGGTGATGGAAGAAGATTTGAGAGAGGTAGAGGACTTGTCGGAGTAGATTTGGACGAGGCCGATGAAGGAGTCGATACCGGTGGAGTGAGGGAGATGCCAGACGAAGTTATCTTTTGTGGACTGCATGATGGCGGTCTTGAGTGCGGGGACGACTTTTGAGCCGAGGGTGGTTGCCATGGGGTGTGCGAAGGCGGGGGAGCCGGAGGCGGATGTTTGGGAGATGGGGGTGGAAAAAGGTGTTCTTGAAGTGTGCGAGGGCGAGCTGTTGTTTGAGGACATGGATTGCGTCTTTCTGGAAGAGGGTTGCGGAGAAGCGTTTGTGGGGATCAAAGATGGTGGAGGGGGCGAAACCAATGGACCTGATTCTCTGGTGGAAGAGGTCTGCCTGGAGCTCGAGGCATTGTTTTGCGGAGGAGACTGAGTTCTGGAATGTTGATTAGGGGAAGTGGGGATAATTAAGGAGAGTGATGAGTTCGTCAGCCTTTCGTTGTCCGAGCTTGGAGGCGATGGAGGAGATGTAGAGAACCATTTTCTCCAGGTGGGGGTTGTCGAGGGGGGGAGTGGAAGGAGGGAGGGGGGAAAGAGCGAGAGAGGAGGGGGAACCGAGAGAGGCAGTGGCGACGTGGATGGCGTCCTGGGTGTGGAGAGAGAGAGAGAGCTGGTCTTGGAGGTAGGAGTCATGGTGTGCGAGAGGGACGTTGTCGGAAGGGCGATGTGAGGGAGGAGGATGAGGGGGGAGTTGTGGGGTGGACTTGTGGCGTTTTGTGCGGGGGGGGGAAGCTGGGTTCATTTCCGCCAGGGGATAGCAAGCGCTTGTTGGCGGAGAGGCGATGAGGGCACCTTCTCTGGTGCCGCTGGAGGGCGGGGATTTCTCGGGCGAAGAAGGAGCATCCG
Source organism: Agarophyton chilense (assembly GCA_030374765.1). Classification (NCBI taxonomy): domain Eukaryota; phylum Rhodophyta; class Florideophyceae; order Gracilariales; family Gracilariaceae; genus Agarophyton; species Agarophyton chilense. The sequence continues at coordinate 545,534 of JARGXX010000099.1, forward strand.
TTGAAGCAGCAGGAAGGCATGGTGGGTGGAGGAGAGGTGGTGGGAAAGAAGTTGGTAGGGGGCGTAGACGGAGAGAGAGTATGGCGCACACAGGGCACGTGACAGGGGAGGGCGGTGGAGAATAATATAGAATGCAAGGCACGTGAGGTCTGCCAGGTCGGGCTGCGATTCTATTGCGATTGATATGGATGGTACTAAATGTTCAATTTCTATTTTGAGGTCCATTTTGGGACCAGTTGTTTGTACTAATCTGTCAATCTAGAGCGCACAAAGATTGAATCTGCTCCTGCACTACTTCTCTACTTTTACCTTTAAACTGCGGCGACATAAAGATTCACGCTAGTTTTACCTCCATCACAACTAGAAAAACTGCAGATATGTGCTAGTTTTCCTTCCCATACAAACTAGGACTAATGAACGAATGAAAATATTTTCGGAAATTAACACCTCCAAATTTGGATAAATTCACGGGTTTTTCGGTCATTTCAATTCGTCCTTTTCTGACAACTGAACTAGCATTCCGAGAACACTGACGCGGCACACCTCGACTGAGGACCATTACCCAGGCAGGGGAACGTATGGCCCGAACTGATAGAAGGGACTAATCCGGTTTATCTCCGTGTTCTGATAAGGGACAAAGAACCCAAAGCGGGATCTGCCCCGACGCTCCTCGCGGACGAAGTTCTGTAACCACCGATATCGGGACTCACGACGAAGGTGACGGAACTCGGCACGAAGGATCGGACGGACCCAGCAGATCGCTTCTTGACGCGCTCGCGGTTGACCGCGCCATGCGTAAGTTTCCAACGCCGCAAGGCGGTCACAATAGCCGATCTCACCCTGAGTCCGGTACATCCGTAGGTCGAATCCGAATTCTTAGGGGATGGGGTATTGGAAGTTCGCCCGGTTGATCCGTGAGTAGCCGATGCGGACGAATATACAATGCGCCTCCTCCGCCGACTTGCGCCTTCGCCGCAGAATCGCGTGAACGGTATCCGCCGCACGGCGTCGCCAGTCCCACGAAGTGGTGATCAAAGCCAGCAGCTCGCCCGGGAGACGCGCATTGCTATCAGCATACACCGCCACGAGTTCTTCGTCGAAGACCGCTGTCGGATGGAACCACGGAGCTCTCTGGAGAATCGCCGCATGTTGACGCGGTTTTAACCCGACGAGTTCTTCGTAATTGGTCCAGGTGTCCTCCGCAGGAGTAATGTGGCTTGAAGCTTCAACGGGACCCCGGGATCGGCTCGGTGCGGTTGACGAGGCACTTCCCCGCGGAAGGGGAGCCGAATGGAAACCGGAAAAGTAACCCCGGCAGGGATTGTTATTACCGTTCATCGGAAGTACTGGTCGCCGAGGTATCGGGATGTGGTCGCAAGAAGATGGCGTACGATGCGGAAGAGCGCTCGAAGTTCGAGAAGTGGTTACCGCGTTGGTGCGTTTGTCGTTCGGTTATGCAGCTCTGCCTTCGACAGTCGAGTGGTCGCTGGACGCGTTACGCGGCTCGATGTTATGCCGGTTGAACTGTTGCCTCCCCGCCATGTCGACGGCGTGTTCGTCACCTAAGGAGGGGGATATGAAGGACAATGCCCTTCAAGGGGGGTTCTTCCCAAGACTTAGAGATTTCGCTCGCTGGAGGACTAGCTTGGTCTATGACAAGCTTTACCGCTATTGCGTGCTGACGGCCGGTTAGGACCGGAAGTGCAAACTGGTGGAATAAGTGGACTGGAAGCACGATCACAACGAAAAAACAAGCTGTAGTTTCAAGGAAAAGGGTCTCGGCGTATGCTTAGCACAAAGTCAAATTGGGATTTGTATTTGAAGATCTTATAGAGAAGAAGGAATTTGTTAATGTTTCTCACCTCATACTATAAAGAGCAGATCTTGACGGAAAGGATGTTGATACAGCTCTTCTGGAATACGCCCGCAGTATTGATAAGGAATAGAAAACTAATAAGAATTTGTGTGACATCAGAGAAAGGCCTGGCGGTATTGAAGTTTTACTTAAGTGGGAAGGTCTCCCATACTACACCAATAAACCTTTAAAACCGCTGACAAACGTTTGCAAAGACTTGTCTAGTTTACTTCGAGACTATTAGTTTACGTCTGCCGAGCGCGAACTCAAACCCAGAGCTCTGAAGTTTTGTATCTTCGAAAAAACAGACTCAGAGCTGTTCTTGGGACCTTTATTACCCTACAGACCTCTGTTTTTTAGCTAGAAGTCTGTAACGTTCGTGCGCCGTGAGGACATTGTCATTTTTAATTGAAATCTTGAGAACAAAACCAAGTGTTTTAAAATCAAAGGCGAGCGGCAGACGCAGAAAGGGCCACTGTCCGATCCATCGGCCTTTTTTCTTTGTTTGCGGGTGAAGCCGTTGCGATTTAGTTCCGCTAATCCATACCAAATCGATGTTCTTTCCAATTACTCTTGGTTGAAGCCCTAAAATAACCCAAGGAGATAGGGGTCTTACTTCTGACTACTCCGAATACATGGTCCAGAAGTAACAGAGATAGGAAAAATAGATTGTGCAAGAGTACTTCGAATTGCTACTTTGAACTAACGTGCGGCCTTTAAGTCTTCTCATGTGCTGATCTACGACAGGTTCCAAACCGGAAACCTTCCTACGCATATCATTGCCAGCTTCAGTGCTCATCAACTTCGCCCCACGCTTTCCCAGAGTTTCGTTAACAAATAATGTAACTCATTGGAAGGCCTTTTCTTCCCGAACTATGCAACTAACATATATTTATGCATATTGTCTACTTACCTCTGGCCCCACATGCAACTTACGTTGCAGTATGAGCCTACAGCGAGTGGAGGCGATATTTGGAACGTATCAAAGAGAGTTCAGAAATGCAAACTTTGTCTTCTGAGGCTGCTATGTAGGGGTGCGAACGCAAGAAGTTGCGCGGCCGATGCGGAATTCTACATGATTTTAACAGCATTATTTGCACCTGCACTCTCCCGCCATTTCAGGAGAGAGCTGAGGCCCACTAGGGGCTGGAATCAGCGCAGACACTGCCGACACCAAACTTCACCCCTTAAATAGAGGTCTCTGGGAGACCTCCTCTGAGTAGTGTCGAGAGATTGAACCGCCAGCCGTAAAACAAGTACGTTAATTGTCTGTGTTCCACCACATCTAGCTTCAGTGATTACTTTGAATTATTTAGAAAAAGTTTCGAACTTTTGAAATCTTTGTGTAGTCCCAAGCTTCATATTTACTGAGGATGTACGCTGCTTAATCTTGTCCCATATTGGAATGAATCACGTTCGAAACCTGGCGGTAGACCAGAATAGAATATGCTAGAGACTATTTTGAAAACTTGACAGATGGGAGGCAACGTTCTTGTCAGTATAATTTTGTTGATAGTTAGTGTGAAGATTGAAGTAAGGCAAGAATGATTGCGGTCATTGGTCTTTCAAGAAGAGAACAAGATTAAGCCTTGTCTTTTGGCGGAAGCCCTTGACTACATGTCTGAATACTTTCCTGGATTCTCACGAGCCGCAACGATTCGAAGCAGAACAGCCAACGTATTTGTGTCTTTGCTTTCTTTCGGGTCAGAATAAATGAGATCGATCACGCCGTACAAGAGTCGTTGTTGTTCTTTAAGCTTGCGAATTTTCTCTCTTGACAGAACTTTGCTGTTGAGCATTTTTTCGTTTGCTTTTATGCGATTCAGCGCATCCCGGATTGTACGAAAAGGCCACTTCGAGATTCCGTAGTATCTACTGAGATTTGAGAATGTAGTTCGTTTTAAGCGCAATCGTTTTTCAGCTTTTGGGCGTTCCAAATGGAAAACCTCTTTCAAATCTTCAAGAGTAATACCTGCGGTGGTCGGCGGCTTTTGAAACTCTTTCTTGAATGATGTTTGCAACGGTGCTCTTTCCTTCATGTTCTGGATCATAAATCGTTTTTGGATATCCTTTACCTTGAGCTCAAGTGAAAGACCTTCACTTCCAATCGTGACACTCTCATCAGAAGAGCTTAAAGCATCAGCATTGTGAAGGTTCTGCTCAATAGTGCAAGTATCGTCCGTTGGTAGGAGATATGACATGCTCTCAGATGAATTGGGAGTTAGAGGAACATCGACATCTGTATCTTCAAGACTTGGCCATACTGGTTCCACAGGTTCGGTCTTTTCATGGACAAGGCGTTTGCCGACCTGCTTATCCTCCTCTACAGCCGGACCCGAGAAGAAATCCAATTCTCCATGAAAGAAATCATCTTCCAAATCCCACAAGGTTGCTTTCCCTCTCTCAAAAGGGTCTTGAAAAGAGAAGTTAGCGGTGTCATAATATGAAGAGCTTCGATCTAAAGAAGATTCATTATCCATCTCTAGACGTTTTGTGAGCACAGGCTGATAGAACAAAAAAGCGACCGTTTCAAAAGTAAGATTATAGTTCAAAATCAGATATCTTCTCTCCCTGACGTCACTATAGGCTGGAAACAAGGAATATTGATGACCAAGACCATTTGGACAGGGGGTGAAAGTCTTAGACAGATAGAAGCGTAATTCTGGTACATGTATCGTGAACAGCCATGTTTGATATCGGCAATCATGGGAAACGTCCAGTTTGGCGTGTCCAGCAAACTTTGGGCCCCGTTCTAGTCGAAGATAGTGCGTCCGTGGTGATCGGCTTCCCAGCATTATATTGGCAATCCATTGATGATCGGAAAACTGGGCGGACTGCTTGATATCGGCATTTTAGTCGCTATTCTGTCCCGTCTCATTAAAACCGTGAACTAAGTGTGCAATCATGATCCAAATCGATTAGGCCAGCTCCGAAGATGCAGTAGTGGGTTTAAGGGGAAGATGGGAGGATAGTAGCCCCATCGTAAATTTGGCTTGCTCTCATGAACCTTCGTACAGCCAGACTTCCTATGTCAGAACTCTCAATTTGCGCAGTCGCACGCATGCCGTACCTTTGATGGCAGTATCTGGTGCTTTGCAGTTGTTGTCACTCTGATGGCGCTGGTGCTCGAGTGTCACGTGAGTTCATTCTGGTGCCTCTTTGCACACATGTCACTGTAATAATGCTGGTCACGTTTGCTGCGCTCGCTCTTCGCTGCGTTCTTCAATCGTCCTCTAGTCCAGTAAGGCCAAGTATTCGATGTCGAACTTCGGTGCTGTCGTTTTGAGACACCCTTTGCATAAAGTGCTTCGACACTTGGACACCCAACAGACCTAATTCAAAAACTTGACCGCACCATCTTATCATTATGAAGGCTGCAGAAATATGAACCAGATCCTATTACAAGTTTGTACGAGCCAATTGCACTTCATGATTTGTTGTGACCTCTTTCCCCCTACTCCATGTTCTCTTTATTTCGCGAGCCTTCTGTGAAGCAGGGCCGTTTCTCAACTTCCGTTTTTGAGGACGAACGGACCCTAGAATTCTAGAGATCAACCCCTTTTTGAGAAATAGGAAGAGGGAGTTACGAGTGTGCCTTCTCTAGATCACTTACGGAAGGGTATCATGACTCAAAGCTCTGGGGAATTATGCAGTTCAGGTACTACGAATGCTTTTTCGTAGAAATGGAGCTGTAGAGCCATATGTCCCCAATCTATGCTTTCTGGCAGTTGAAAGTGCGAAGAATAAGTATACATAAACAATCGCCAGACATAGTGCTCGTAAAGAGAGCCTTGGATGATCCTTCAATATTGAGAGGTGCATCCTATCTCCAAGTGATTTCAGTCAACGATGCCCCTCATATTTCTTTCTTCCTTCCTTCTATACAGTAGGTATGTAGAATGAAAGATTATTCCGTAAGGAAATCTGAATCCAACAACAATATTATAAGAAGGAATCGGACCTTGTTTGAGCCATTTTCGGATACTCAGTGTGCCTGTTTTTTCTGTGAAGAGGAGTGGAAAAAATAATAGCTGGCCTCAGTTCAAACACAGGGACATCAGATATGGGTAACTTTACTAAGGGAAAGTTCGAGGATGTGATGGAATCACAGCCTCCGCCCATTTTGCAACTCGATTGGAAAACACTTGCAAGATGGAATCAAAGGATGGGCTATCCTTTTGAACCAGTTAAAATGGAGCACATATGCGAGCTAGGAGTCACGTTCTGTACTTCGCGCAGCTGTTGGCTCTGGCAAAAAATGACGCAGATGCCAAAATTTGTACGATAAAAAAAAACACTATCAGAGTGGTTTCGAGGCGTCATACAGTAGTTCAATCCTTCCACCGATTCCCACTCGGGTCTTGGATGTCGCAGGAAATCTTTGACCGCATGAACAATATCTGCACCAAAGAAAGGTCTCCACAATAGGATTCGATGTCTTTGAACTACAAGCATCTTTTCAAGGATTTATTCAATTCAAGGCGACGCTTCCAGGAGAGTGAAATCAATGGGAATATCTTTGGTTTCAAAATGTGTCGAAAAACTATCGTCTTCAGCTTTACCGTTGACATATCGCATGAACCTAGTCGTTTTATTACCTGAATACATTAACTAATTCCGAAAGGTCCAGAACCATGCTGGTAAACGAAGGGAGAAACATATGAGCATTTCTGGGACTGTTTGGGCGAAAACCGCGTCAACGGAGACTACAACGTACTCGAGTTCGCGGGAGAACATCCTAGTAGAGTTATCTATCCTGTATGGATCTTTTGAGAGGAGGAGGGAATTATAATTACGAAGAAAAGGATTCGAAGGTTCAGTTCACTGGTTTTACTTTTGGGCGTTGTGGATCGATAGTATCTTTCGAGGATTCGGAAGACTTTTTGCGAACAATCAGAGAGAACAGAAGTAAGAGCCGTGTTAAAACAGCCACAAAACTGAAAATTCATCGAATTCACTTTTATTCTACACAGAGAAGACGACGAACAAGACATCAGTAGCTCGACTGAGCAACTAAGAGGCAAAATAATTGCCAAGTGTATATGTTCCAAAATGAAATGTAGTCTTGTTTTGCTTTCAATGCATAGAAACGTAACCTAGAAAGGTCATGTTGTAGGAAATGCAACGAAGTCTTTTTTCACCACTGTGCATCATAACGAGCCATAGAACAGACGTGTGCAGATTCCGATCGTTTAGCTAATTTAGATTCAAACAGCGAACGTTCAATGCGTATGTGAGAACATTCTCAATTGTTCTGTATCAAAAGAACACTCAGTCTCCTTGTCTGATATTGTAGAAATTGTTGTCTTCCAAGAATAACAGAGTACAAGAGCTACTCTGTTACACACTCCTTTTCCTTTTGATGCGAGACTTACCGTCCATGAAAACCAGTCATTCATTGGTTTCATTCCCGAGTTTTTCATATACTAGAGATTGAGTACGCTCAATTAAACCTGGGCGAAAGAGCCATTCGAGCTTCTGCTCAAAGAACTACTCCGTGATCCCTTCTACGGCACTGCTTCGTGGAAGCCCTTTGTGGTGGCGTGCTCTTTGGTCGATGAGCTATAGTGAGTGGAGACGAAGAATTGCCGGTGAGGTAGTTCGAGTACGATAGGGTCATATTCATTGGCTGCGAAAAACTCGTGAGATCGAGAGCATCTTGGGGGCCTAATACCCTCTCTTGTGTATCCGAGCGAACAAAGCTGTCGGGTCGCAGAAGGTTTGGTAAATTTAAATGATGAAACGATTCACAATCTAAGAGTATTTAGCAGATAACGCTATTCGGGACTTAAACATACATGCTCACAAAAACACGAATCATGGCACTTTCCTAGGACATGCATTGAAAACTTTAGCCGATGAGCTTTGCTCCACCGAGTGGTCATTCTACCTGCATAGCGCAGGGCCCGAGCCCCCCGTTGGAAGATAGTGCTACGAAGTTTTCTCTTAATGTTTTCCTTATGGGAAAATGCAGCAGAGGGACCAAGAGCGGAACTTTTGAAAGCTTTTCGGAGGAACTGCTCGTCGTCGGATGACGATGGAGGGTGCAAGCTGACTTCTCGATCTGATCTCATCGATGATATGAGGGTGGGGTGGAAAAAGTGTTTTCAATCATTTCCCTGACGCCAAGCGAGGTGCATGGGAAGCTTCTTGTCGTGGTGAACTTCTCAGCCAATGATTCCTTGAGGTTGAACAAGAAAGAAAACTTGAAAATGAAGGCGACAGACGTCGGTGACGAACGCTGATGCGATTAGACACATTTAAGAACTGCGTAAACGAAGGCAGCAGCCAAGTGAATAAAGGACGATTATGATTCTCGTCGTTGCGGCTACGGTTTGGAGCTAGGTTATTTACATCGTTGGGTTCCTGAGCTAGCTGTCACTTGAGTGAGGAATTAAGACTCAGCGTTCCTTACAAGGAAGATATGGAGAGAGAGAGAGAGGAGTGGGGGGGGGGGGGGGGGGGGGAAGGGGAGAGAGGGAACTGTCCTGCATCAGTAAGCACCATCCTACAAGGCTACCGGAATCGAAGTCATATTGCGGTAGCTTGCTGAGCTCTGTGCAGATATAGCTAGAAATCTGCGCAGCTGTCTCAAAATTGGGAACGGATGTGTTAGGGGGTGCACTTTACGCGTGTGTTACAACCTCACAGCTTGCAGCTCTGTCCAACAAACAAGAACGGCGATCAATTATACTTCCGAAAGCTCTTTACTTATTGTCTGCATGCGTGACCACAAAACAAGTCAAACTGGATGGGTTCAACCAACACTTGCAATTGCTCGATTTGTCCCCGAAACGCAGAGGGTGCTAATAAACACCGCGCGGCGTTGAGCACTTATCGCGTTACTGGGGAGGGTGTCGAGCATTCGGAGTTGACATACTCGCTTGATCGGCGGGATGTGTTAATACAGTGTTCTGGGTATCTTGCAACGGCCGAGAGGGCGAAGAAGGTGGATGTGGATGGGGTGACTGCGTGGGTTCCAAATTGCTTTGATGCGGTTGCTGTGAGTGATGCTCTGACGATTGCGGTGCACCTGAAGGCGGTAGTGAGTTTCTCAATGACTCGTAAGGCAGTGCGGTATGAACCGCAAGGAAAGACTGACGTTGTGACTGACGATGAGTGCCTGGGAGTTGGGGCAACGCCATAATGGATGGCTGAGAATGCGTCCGATGCACGCCATGCGAAAAATGCGGGGATGGATGAGCCGTTGCGCCCGTGGCAGCGTGCGAAAACGGCTGCGCAGAAGAGGAAAAAGTATTCCACGAAGTACCGTGCAGGGCAATGGGTGAATGGATTACTTGGGTGGTAGGGTTACTAGACCTTGTGGCGGTGGGTGCAGGGGGTGTTTCGCGAGGAGACGGTTGAGGTGCAATGGAGCCAAAATTGAATGCGGGACTGGGGAGCGAACTGTTTGATGGTAACAAGTGTGCATGTGGTTTAGGGGGATGGGGGGTGGTGGAAACGACAGCTGGAGCGAGGGTTGGCACCTGCTGTAAGTGAGGGTGAACTGGGAGCGGATGCGGATTGTGATGCGGTTGGTGGCGTGGAGTAGTGGACTGCCATTCAGTTAGGATAGCCAAGAGACGAGAGCATTCCGACTCGGCTGCCTGAAGTCTATATTCAAGGGAAATGATGTTTCTCTTGGCAGATTTGATGAAGGAAACAGCGTCCTGTAGAATGGAGACCTTGTCGGTTTTACCGCTGTTTGGATCGGAGACGCACTGGCGCAGCTCGGCAATTTGCTCGGCCATACGCATGCGACGCCTTTGCTCGACCTCACGGTGGAGCTTCTTAGGCTTGGAGACAGCGGAGTCGGAGTTGATGGGGATAGGAGGGGAGGGCTGAGACGATCTTTGCAACGGGTTGGTCAAGGGAGAGAACAAGGTGGAGGTTGTTGTTGGCGACGGGAGCGGCTGCGGCTGTGACCGCGGGTGCGGAAGCGATTGTGGGTGCAAGCGGGAGTGGGAGCGCGGGAGTGGGTGTGGGTGCGACGCGGAGTGGGAGCGGGGGGGTTGGGAGTCGAGAAACGTAAGCGGGGCGTAGGGCGGTTTGGAAGCAGGTGGGGCGCGCGAGGAAGGCGCACCCAGCGGTGGGAGACGACGTGACTTGTCCATTCAAGACGACGGGCGCATGGAGAGACGGGTAGAGGGAGACGTGGACATTGTCGACGGTGCAGCAAGCGCCGACGGACACGCAGTGACGGATTGGCATGGCCTGCGCGCGGCGGCTCGGGGGAGGGGAGCGGGCGGAGGACGGGAGAAGCGGGGCGGTCGGACTGACGAGCGGGGGAAGAAGGGTGGGGGGATGAGGAGGATGGAATGGGGGGCGAGGGAGGGGAGAATCAAGATGGGCAGCGTGGTGCGAGGAGAGCAGCAACGACGTGGGCGGGGGGGGGGGGGGGGCGAGGTGGTGTGGTGTCGGAAGGGCACAAGTGGTGGACGTGGGGGCTTAGGGCATCTACACACGTGCCACGCACGCGTGGACGGGGCCAGTGACGGTGCATGGAAGCGGGGCAGCGTGACAGGGGAGGGGCACGACGCGGCAAAAGCGGGGCGGGGGGGGGGGGGGGGGGGGCACCAACTCTTGCCTCGCGCTGGGGGCGTACCGTCAGCGCAGACAGAAGCAGGCGCGCGGTGGCTTAACACAGCGCGGCCGAAGAGTGCACGCGGACGACAGCTTTGCAGCGAGGCAAAGACATGACCCCACGCGGTTTCCACAAGGCGGACGAGCGGCTGCGGACGCAAGGCAGGGCTAACGACGCGTAGCGGACTCAACAATGACGGGCGGGCGGGGCAGCGCCCGGTACATGGCGCTGATTCCTCTTGTTTGCACACCAGTGCCGCGCTGGCGGCGGATCTGCGGCGGCGGCGGCGGCGGCGGCGGCGGCGGCGTGACAGCGGCCGCTTCGCGTCGCCAACTGCCGCCCTCGCGGCTGGCGCTGACTGTACAACAGCATGGGGCGCGCGCGTTCGCACCCCGTGCGCTTTCGCAAGCGCTTGGCTGCAGCGCGCACTTGTGCGCGTGCTTTGCGTAAGAGCACGCTATTAGTCATCAGATACTGCAACAAGCTTAGCATGTGTACCACATGGCAGCCTACAGCGTCCTCGGCGCGTACATGCATGACGCGCACGCGAGCGTCCGTGTCACGCACGCGCGCCACTGCGTAGTCGCTCATTCGCCGTTCCCAAACCGTCCACCCCTCCCCCCCTCTCAGCTAAATGATCACGCCGAAAACACAGCGCGCCCCAGTAACGTCCACCCCACACTAATACTGCCCCGTCGCCAGCCTCTCAATTCCCCCCCACCCGCGCGGCATGCCTACGTGGCACGCTAAGCGTTCGACATGCAACCACCCCCTCAAACGCTCAAACACTTTGTACATCTTGCGCCAGTCAATGTGCCTCACCACGTGTGCCAATCCGCCTGCGCCACGCTTCATGTCTTTGTCTCCAGATATCCCACCCACAAACCATGTGCCACCTTTCCCTTCCTTCTTTCCCACGTCAGCAAAACTTCTCCACCTTCGTCCCCTGCCCAATCTCTATCGAAAAAGCCTTCCTCATACTCATCGTGCAGCGTTGCTTGCACGCCACGATAATGCCTGCACCCTGAAGTTACGCCTTGTGTACACACAATAGACATTTCTGTCAGTCATTGACTTCCAAATTTGTTGATCACAACAATTTAAAAAGTGAAGCATTGTAATTAGAAGAAAGGCTGTCGCAGAACAGTTACCAAAGTATTTCCAAAAAACGGAATAGTAAATTAGCTAAACATGTTTTCAACAGATATTCAAAAAGGGCGCGAAACGAATCGTCCCCAAAACCTAAAACCAATAAAACACACAGTCATTTACAGAAACAGAGAGTCTTTTGCAGAGATGCTAATCTCAAGACTTATTTGCTTTCGCTTCATCATAGTACAGGCTCCCGATGAGACCACCGCTGCCCTGCAAATGCTAGCTGACAAGGTAGCCGAGAAAAGTGCTGGAATTGAAAAGTACAAAACTGCAGAAAGCACTAATGAAGAAGAAGACAGCGTTTCTCCGATGTTTGATTCATTTTACGACAATGGTAGTAATCAAAGCATATCAAGTATGACAAACTTTACTAGTATTGAATTCCAACGGATTTTTTGATTTATCGTCGTACAGAATAACAAAAAATGGAATGTTAAACAAGGTAAAAGCTGTAATTATGGCTCAAAAGATGTGTTCTTTATGAAATTATCAATTCTAAAACATGCTAATCAAAAGACCTAAATGTCGGAAATGTTTGAGATAGAGGGCTCTACTTCTGAAAAATTGATATTTTGTTCGTTAAATTAATTTCAGAGCCTTTTCATGGACTTCTTGTTGATGAATTGACGAAGAAGTATACTATCGAGCTTTTGCATGAAAATAATGAACCATACATATTTTATCCGTACGCTCTGTATGCTACTGATGTTACTTTTCAACAAAAAATTAGGCCTTCTGGAAATCTACAGGGAACCAAATTATACTACATTGGAAAACACAAACTGTGTCGTACAATCACCTTTGGGGTATGCTACTGTCTTGTCTCGGGAGCATGTTGACGCTCAACCTTAGAAGGTAGACGTAATAAACCTCGATGGTAACAGGGCACCGTGAAAACCCGCAGGGGCAAACGGCGGGCCAACTAGCCTATACCCTGTAGGTGAACGATGGTAGGCGTCGACGCGCGGGAAAACTTGTGTGGTAGTTGAGAAATGATGAACCAAAAGGTATAGTCGTTACCTAAGTTGTGCCTGTCTTTATCAGATAAGGATGGGGGAGGTGCAGTTCCCTATATGCAGTGGACTGCACTCTCCAGATCACCCGGGAGGTGCCAGCAAGGCACGGTCTCTGACCTAGTGTCAGAGACCTGGCCAGCACTGGCTACAGTGCCAGGTGGCCACTCCACTACTGTACTAAAATAAATATAAATACAATTACAAGTACTAACAATTACTCAACCAGAAGGTACAAGTCAACACTACACGTGGCTGACAACACCTAGATGATAGCTCGCCCGGAGCTGCATGGCCGATGATCCCTCGCATCCATCACCTACAAGGTTAGTGTAGTATATTGACAACCTCAAAAGTCAGCCCTTCCGCCACTATACGACAGACCCCCTTCCTACCCGTGAGGCACGCCCCGTGTCTTTTTCCATCAAACCATAGAGTTGTAGCGAGCGAAAGTGGCGCGGGCATCGGAGTAGTGTCTGTGCGCGACGCACGATCCCTTGAGGTTCAGAACTCGGCGTCAGTATCGGTTGGGGAGGGCGCGCGACGGGGTCGGCGCACGAATTGAGCGACAACCATTCAGGTAGGGACTGTCATGACGGCGATGCAGTGTAACTAGCGCGCTCGCGGACAATTTTTCGGTAATGGCCCTGCTTGCTTGCGATTCTGCTTCCGCATAGCCCCCTGTCTAGCCAAGTTGGTATCTCACCCTTCCCGGTTACTCAAACTTCAGTTTCCTTCTAGGTCCCTGCGCGCGCCGTCCCGCCTGGTCGTTCCCACGGCTCGAAAACCCTTCAGGTATTGCTGCCCTTAGTTGGCGGCGTCGCGACCGTAACCGTGGTGTCCGGCTTTCCCTGAAGGTTTCCTGGCTTCTCGACCTTTCAGGTTTCGTCTACCTTGTAAGGACTGACTCGTGGCGCCGGTGGGGCCTGAGCCTGCGTCGATACAACCATTGAGGTGTTGGCCTGGGTCCGTGGTGGAAGCTTCCGGTGTTGAGACCTTATTGGTGTTGAGCGGCCCCGTCGGTAGTTACGCGACCTTTTTCCGGTTTTGCATTCCAGTCTACCCTCAAGGCGATGACAGGATCGCGCCGCCTCCGCGCACGCGTTCGAACCCATTCGGTGCCACGTCGGTGCACCTCGCGCCGCATCGTGGATTCGTCACCGATACCTCGAAGGGGTGGGTCGTCTCCACAAGCAGCACCAGCTCTCGAGAGACGTGAGATGTCGGTTACCGTTGAGGTTGAAGAAGTCGGCGATTCCAAGGGGATTGATACCCCTGCAGTTATGCCTTTAAGGTCGGATTGGTCCCGTTTCACGTTACCTCAAAGGTCTGGAACCACTTGCGACCGTACGCTGGCAACTGTTGCACCTGAAAGGTCGATGTCGGTACTACCAGAAAGTTTGGATACGTTGGCTGTCTCCTCAGAACGGACCGAGGAGGCTCTACTTCAGAAGGATGAATACCCTCTGGTGTTCACCGCGGCGGTGGAGGTCGAGTCATCACCTCGTTCGTAGGTTCGAGCTACGGCCTTCCCAACCATGTCAGGTAGCGGCCCATCAAGTGGCCGTGGACGCGGTGGTATTACCAAGAGGGTGACTCGCTCGACTTCTCGAACGCCTACGAACATTGGTTTTCGCAGCGTGCCTGTCCCTGCGACACAGTTCTCCCCTGGGACTCCGGCTGACCCGTACCAACGCAGTGGTGGACTTCCTCCGATAACACAAACCAATTGGGCTCACAATCTCTCGTTCGGTGCGGCGAACCGGACGACGAGTCAGTATGGACCTTTTGATATTACCTTCGACCAGGTGAAGAACAATGACCTGTTGAAGCACGATTGGCCTGTGGCGGTGGGGAATTCGTCATTGCCGGCAGCTCTTACCAGACCACAATTGAATACCTACTTGGGTTTGTCCCGTTGGGACTGCGAGCGCCTTCGCTCCGTTCCATTGCTTTTGAAGAAACGGGACCAAGAGTCTCAACCTCGTCAGTGTAGAGCAACGCCCAGTTAGGGGAAACTTGAAGATGCAACTCATAGAATGAGGATTGAACCCTCCGAGCGTTATGACAACGATCCCCTCTAAGGTGTGCTGAGGTGGCACTGGTTTCTGAAGTGAAAATTCGGATGGCCCATGGTTGGATTGGCCCCGTGATACACGTGGCTTAATTTTGGCACCGAATTTCGGATATTTGTTAGAACGTTGGATTTTTGGGCCCTGGCAGTGGGATCTCCACGTGTATGACCCTGAGCAGGTGTGCACTACTGTAGAGTTTAGTTAGTGGGCCCTACTTAGGGAGACGAGATCTGACAGTCCGAGCTCAGAGTAAATGGTAACCAAGGTTCGTCTTCGATACCTTTAGAGGTTCTTCGTCGCCATCGTTTCGGCCTTACAACCCGGAACGGGCTCTGGTTAGCAACGCATGCGTAGGGACACGACTCCACTTGGAGAGTGCCCACGTTTGGGTTCCGTGCAACCACCCCCTTGGGACCGCTCAGACGACCTGCGTGCACGATACCCCGTGGGGGTTCTGCTTACTTGTTGCGTGTTTTTTGTGTTTCCTTTCGAGGACAGGTTTTCGCCCCTGTATTGGGTTTCTTTTGTTGTTTCGCCCCTTTTCTGGTTCTCGGTTCCGGTGCCTGTTAGTGCCCGACCCTCGCCCCTTTTTTCCTCTTCGCCGGATTTTCCCCCATTCTTTGGGATACCCATACCCATTCCCGATCCAACGGTTTCTACCCCTTACCTCCGTCGGTACTGCCGGAATCCCCCGTGGGAGTTACACCCCACACTACGGGTGGAACGGAGGGCTCTGTCTCTGAGTCTGCCTCCCCCAGGGAGCAAGGCTTCGAACACCTTGAGAGCACTTCCCGTCGCCGGGTTTTGCTCCACAAGTGGTCTCCCGACTTAGAATCCGTTCTCGGACTTTTGGGTTGGTCATCCACGTGTTGGAATATCTCTTGGAAGAGGAAGCACCGTCGTGAAGATTTGTTGTAGTGGTCCCCTTTGGAAAGGGTGGAATTGGTTTTTATTTTTGTTTTGTGTTACGTCATCCGTTCTCCGGGAATCTCGTGATCGAATTTCATCGTTACCCCGAATCGTCGGTGTCGTGTCTGCAGCATGTTGGCGCCTACCCGTGGTTCCAGGACTGGATCGAACCGTCAAGCGGATTCAGTGCCCCTGGCCCCGCCTAGGCCGAGGAGCTCCATTCCCGAAGGTCGGAACGATTCCGGTATCGATCCGGACACTCGGAGAGCACCCTCAGTGGTTTCCGGTCCTCGAGAGGTCGTGGCTGTGGGCCCAGCTCCAGTGGTGGAGACCCCCTCAGCAGCACCCCGAAGTCGGGCCGACCCTGAATTACAGCGCCTGGAGACTCGAATCGATTCGCCAACGCGGCTCACGTCGAGCTCCTTCAGGAGGTTACTACCCTCCGCTGCAAGGTGGAGGACGCCCAGGAGCGGGGAGTCGCCGATGACCTTCGTACCCTGAGGAGGGATGTGAACTCCCTTTTGGAAAGCTTTGGTACCCCTCGGGTCTTTGTCCAGGAGTACCGGAGCCTCGTGGAGGAACACCGCGTGCAAGCGGAACGCTTCCGAGCTCGGCTGGAAACCCTCGAGGCCACTATCCGTATGGACGGAGACACAGAAGCCTCGAAGGATAAACCCGACGTTTCGGAAGACGAAGAACACCGCTCCGCTAAACGGGACCGCCGCAAGTCCAAGAAGAGGGTTCACCTCCAAGAGGATTTATCGGATTCCGATCCCAATCGCTCGTCATCGAGTTCGTCCTCCGAATCTTCGGATAGTGAAGATGGACGCCGGTCATCCCGGGCGACTCGGTCGAAGGCTACTTACACCTCTCAAGGGGCAATCCGTACCCGGAAGAAGGGTAGGAAACACCTTGGATTAAGGGAGCTGAAGCCGACGAATCCTCTCTATTGGAAGCTGCTATCGTACCGCTATTACTGGTTGGATAACCCTTCGGGAGATCGAACATCCCGCGGAACGAGTAAGGTCAAGGACTACATCAAAAGGCTGAGCATCACCATACAGAAGAGGGAGTTCACAGGAACAGACCCAATTCTGGTGCTCGATTTCGTTGCAAGGTTCGTCCAGGAGGCTGACATCCTCGGTATGAGTGAAGCGCAAGCGTATCTTGCATTACCCTATTTCTTAAAGGGGATGGCTGAAGACCAGTTCAGCTCCGTCCGTGGATCATCCCGAGCCTCGGAAGGGGGAGTCACGTGCTGGCCCGAAGCGGTGCAGTACCTCTTGAGGTCATACGCTACTGGAAATGCGATTCAGGAAGCAATCCTTGCATTAAGGGATACGCGGCAGAAGCCGATGGAAACCGAAACGGTGTATTCAACTCGCTTGAATAAAGCGTTTCACCGATGCGGGAATGTATTCCCCGCCTACGAGAGATGCTCCATGTTTGTGGATGGTTTGGACCCCTCGATAAGGGCATTGGTTGCCCGACATCGGGAAGAGAAGCGCAAGCTGGCCTACTTGGAACTGGTTCAGTACGCCCAGGCTGAGGGGGATACTCTCCGTGCCCGGCAGAACCGAAAGAGTCGGCCGACACGTGCACTCCTCGCCGATGGAGGTAACTCGTCTTTGTCACTCGCAGGGGGCCCTGCCCCTGTGGGGGTCAATGATAACATTCACTTCATGGGAAGTAACCCCGAATCTATGGGTACGTCTGAGTTGCCGTCGACATCCGCTCCGACTACGGATGAAGACCCTTCGCTCTATACCCAAGGACGGAGGGTGCCAGCCGCATCGCTACCTTTTGCGAATACCGCTGCTCGGTTCTCTCGCCCGGGATGGAGAGATATAGCACCACGTCGCGTGGATTCACGTCCACAACCGAACCCGGCAGAGCTGATTTGCTATTTGTGTTACCTCCGTGGTCACAAAGCACCAGACTGCACATTTCCCCTTCGGGAGGGTTCACGAATTATCGCTCAGTACGAGGCTCTGACCCCTGAGGAGAAAGCTCGAGTCCCGAGTAGGTCCTATGAGGAACAAAAGATACTCCGAGCTCACCTTGCAGACAGGGATACAGAACTTGTACCCGCGAACGGGGAACAACCGGTCCCCTTCGAGGCAGCTGCACCGAATTCGGTGGGGTCCGCTTCGAAAAACTAAACTTGGGAGTCTTTCCTGCGGGAGGGGCGTTTTCTAAGCCGGAGTTGAAGACGCCCGAGGCGCCCCAGCTTCGCTCCCCAGCTGTGACTATCCTTTCAAGGAGAACGGCTGACACCGACGTTAACTCGAGATACTTTAGTGTCCTCCGTCGCCCGTGGATACGGTCCCGTAATCTCCGTATTCCGGATCGAGTTATGGTAATGGCCAAGCGGAATTATAAAGTATTCGCCGACTTCGGCCTGTCCAACCAGTTTATGGTTCGTCAAATATCTGTCCTGGATACAGGAGCCGCTCCTAACTTAATTCATGTTGAATTGTTACCCCCGCTGCTCCGGGCTCAAGTTCGTACCGGTCCACGTTTGGATATCGCCGATGCGAACAACAACCCGCTACGGACACTGGGTATCATTTCCCTCATGGTGAGGTTAGGCTCCTATCTCGTTTAGCTAGAGTTTATTGTATGCAAGTCACTTGCAGCACCAGTCATACTGGGTTGTGACTTTTGCGACCGCTTCGTGGAAGCCATCCGTCCTCGGAATAGAACTATGGAACTCGAAGACGGGTCTACGATCCCAATCGTTCGTAAACCCTTACAGGGAGCAGCGCGAACACGCGTTCCTCTCCCTGTCGCGCAGGAATCTGTGAAGAAGGACCCGGTGTCTACACGGGTAAAGGTTGCGAAGTCAGTGGCTATCCCGCCAGAAACCCAGATTTGGGTCACAGTTGTTACCAAGAAAATTGGTGTGCATGTGGTACAACCGAACCCGTCTCTGTATACGCGGCGTCAACTCGCCCTTGCGAATGGGGTTGTCTCCGTGGAACCGGATAAACCTTTCAAGTTTTTGGTAGCCAACTTTGGAAAGACAACGCAGCATTTGGTCAAACACCAGATCCTGGGTTCTGTTCTTCCACACCCGCATGCGGTCGTACCTACAAAGATCTCTATCGCAGAGGTCCTTGGTGTGGCGGACCCTAAGGAGGGGGAGAACACTGCCGAAATCGCGGAAGACGGTGAGCATACGACTGCAGCTCCACACGCTGAACACTTTAAACCTCAGGAGGTTACGGCCCCTATCACAGGAGCAGACCAGACGGATCCTGTTCAGGAATTGGAGAAATGGGATCTCAACCATGTACCCGCATCTCATCGGGAGAAGCTGAGGCACATGCTTCGTGAATTTACCCCCATGTGGGATGGTTCCCTTGGAACTATTGGGATTACAGAACACCGCATCGACTTGTTACCGAACACTCGGCCTATTGCCCAACACCCTTACAGGGCTGGACCGAAAGCTCGGGAAGAGGAGAAATCTCAGGTGGAGAAGATGTTTAAAGCGGGCGTAATTGAACCTGCCCAGTCCGCTTGGGCCTCACCAGTGGTGTTAGTTCCGAAACCGGATGGATCGTGGCGTTTCTGCATCGACTACAGACGCCTGAACGAGGTAACCATTAAGGATGTGTACCCGATCCCTCGGATGGACGAATACATCGACTCCCTTGGGAGCGCTACTGTTTTCTCTACCCTCGACGCCAATTCGGGCCACTGGCAAGTCCCTATTAGGGAGGAAGATCGAGACAAAACGGCTTTCGTGTGTCATCAAGGACTTTTCCGATTCCGGAGGATGCCTTTTGGGTTGACAAATGCCCCCGCAACGTTTCAACCGGCGATAGACATTCTGTTGGCTCTCTCTAGTGTATTTAGACGACATTATTGTCTTCTCCAACAACCTGGATGACCACCTCGAACACGTCAGGGACGTAATGAAGATACTCCGCGACGCGGAAATCACCTTGAAACTCAAGAAGTGCGAGTTTTTCACCGATTCGGTTAAGTATCTGGGTCATATCATCCGTCCCGGACAGCTTTCAATCGATGAAGTACGAGTGAAATACTTGAAGGAAGCAAAACACCCGAAAACTCAAACGGAGTTGCGATCCTTCTTAGGTCTGTGTAACGTGTATCGCCGATTCGTCCCGAACTTTGCGGATATTGCCACCCCCCTCAACAGGCTCCTGACGAAGGGACAACCAGTTGAACTGGAACCTTTTGGCGACGCGGAAGCGTCTGCCTTCACGGCACTGGTGAATGCCGTAACATCACCGCCAATCTTGGCTCTACCCAATCCTGGGCTCCCTTACGAAGTGGACACCGATGCTAGTGCAAACCAAGTAGGGTGTGCACTGTTCCAATCCTCTGAGGATGGTGAACGTCACCCTATTGGGTACTGGTCACGTTCCCTGAATGTCCATGAAAGGAACTACTCGGTCTCCGAGAAAGAATGTTTAGCCGTTGTGTGGGCCTTAGCTACACTTCGCCCCTATCTGATGGGTACTCGTTTCAAAGTCCATACGGACCACGCATGCTTGCGTTGGCTCCTGGAGATCTCCGAACCCTCGGGCCGCCTTATGCGCTGGCGTCTCCGACTGTCGGAATTCGACTTTGAGATCCTGTACAAGAAAGGGAAGCTGAACACTCAGGCTGATGCACTATCCCGCTTGGGAACCACAGCGGAAACGGAACCCTACGAGGACGATGACATCCCATGTTTTATGGTATCGGACCTCGAGGGAGGAGCTCAGCCGCTGACGGATGATGTTTGTGACGATATACACGTCAACGAGAGTCTGGATTCGCCGACCGGCTCTTTTATACCTATCTCTCCAGAGGAGATGATACGCAAGCAACAGCTCGACCCATTCTGTACACGGATTCGGGCTCGCCTCAACGGAGGATTTTAGTTACCTTTCGAGGACGACGATCAGGGTTACCTAATCAGGACCGTTGGACCTCGCCCGAGGATAGTGGTGCCGCACACCCTACAACAGAGAGTATTACACCTCACTCATTATGTGAAGGTTGGCGCCCACCCCGGGGGAAGAAAACTGTACCTCACGTTGAGAAGGGACTTTTACTGGCCGGCAATGGCATTCGATTGTTACGCCGTCAGACGGGCCTGCGCCAATTGCGCCAAGAATGACGTCAAACTTCGGAAGCACTCAAAGAAGTTGACGCTGTTCCCGGCACGGGCTCCACTCGAATTCGTGGCCATAGACATCCTAGGGGAGTTTATCAGGACGCCCCGAGGTCATCGGTATCTGCTTGCCATTTCTGACAGATTCTCTAAGCTAACGAGAACTGTGCCGCTGAAGCGGATCACCGCTGCTACCGTCGCGCAAGCGTTCGTGACCCATTGGGTGTTCGTATATGGACCGCCGGTGCAGTTGTTATCCGACAACGGAGGGCAATTCGCATCAAAGTTCTTTCAGGATGTATGTCGAATCCTTGATGTAAGGACTTTATTTGTTACTACGTATCACCCTCAGGGGAATGGCCAGGTGGAGAGGTTTAACCACACGATACTCAACGCTTTGAGATCGTATGTTGCGGATCACCCCAAAAATTGGGACTTGTACACAGACGCTATCACGTATGCATACAACACCCAGGTACATCGGGTTACATCGTTATCCCCATTCGAACTGGTACTGTCGAGGACACCGCCGCCGGTCGCCATCGAGGCTCAACCGACGCTGTCGACGTACCCGTCACCGGGATTGTACCGAAAAGCCTGGAAGGAGTGGCTTACGAAGATGGTGCCGATAGCCCGGAAAGCAATGGACAAAGCTCAACGCGCCTACAAGAAGGACTTTGACAATCGGGTTCGCAAACCTCTACCTCAGGTGGAGCCCGTCGACTTCGTGTTCCTTCGAAAGGAATACTACAATCCTGAAAAGGAACGTAGGCACAAGCTTTCGCCAATTGTGGACGGACCCTGTCGGGTGGTTTCTGTAGACCCGGACACGGTGGTATTGGATATCGCTAACCGCCACGAACGGATCTCCAGGGACCGCATCACACGAGCGCCCAACCCAAATGTGGAAGTGGTTTCGGCACCAACGCCCTCCACAGGGGATGATTCAACGGAAGTTAACCCGTCAGGCGGAGATTCGAACACCCGCCCCGTTATACTTACGCACCCGGAACGTGGTTTAACCGACCTACCGGAAACTTCGGATACTCCCGAACCTGGGCCCGCTCCCTCAAGGGCCCAGTCAACGAACTCTTACAGAGTTACTCCCCCACCGGAGGTAATCAAGCCTTCTGGCTCTCCGCCTAAGGAGGGGGAGGAGGACTTAGTTCCTTCGCAGGACGATGTTTCGGCGTCAGCCAGTCGCCCTAACAGGGAATCTAGTTCTCACAGTGAGACGGCGAGCCCGACCGAGCCGGAGACAGAGAAGTCACAACCCCAGCGTATGGGTAGCGACATCACCGCCGACCCAGCCGAGCACGACGTCAGAAAAGATGACGTAAACCCGCCTAGGGAGAGTCGTGTGGAGAACTCCGCACCCGGAACGCCTACAGAGCCGACGATCACCCGCCGCCGCGGACGAGACACTGAGGTGTCGCACACTCAAACCCCGCTTTCTCGGGAACGAGCTGTGTCAGCGGACCCGCACGGGGAAGATCTCGACGACGAGGTTGACCAAATTTGGCTCTCCGTTATGGAATGGGAATAGGAACTCCTATGGAGACACTGGAACCCTCAGGAATGGGAAAGAAATGAGTGAGACCCGTCGGGGACAGCTCAGGAGAGTGCTAGCGCGTGTCGAAAGCGCCACATCACATCCACTTGCGGAGTGGCAACCGGCGCCCGCGAATTTATGTGGCACACGTCGAATGGCACCGAGCCAATCAAAAGGCTCTGACGACCAACCGTCGCGCAAACCGCCTCCGTCGCCTGGCGCGTTGCACAAGAGCAACCTTCGTCCCCGTAGCTCGGGTTGACGTTGAAGTCTTACCCCCCTGAGATTGGAGACGCTACCGCGTCGCGGTTTCTCATCCGTCACGGAATCTAAGACCACCGTTGTTATCGGGAAGATCTCAGCTTTAAGAAGAACCCAAACTGGGCCGTTTTGACTCCGTAGACGGAAGTTACAACGTAGCCCACAGGCCACTCGGCGCCGTTTGGACGAAGTGCTGAGACCCGCTCGCAACACTGAAAAGAACCCACCGGGGTGTGTCTAGACCCTACGTTGACACCCTCAAGGGAACTAGAGCGTTCCAAGATGGAAGAGAAGCCCGAACAGGGAAAAGTGTACCCGCAGGAATTCGTTATCGATCGCATCGTGCGTCACATCTACACCCCCGAGGGAGAAGTCCGCTACCAAGTCCGATGGTACGGATTCTCGCCTGATGAGGATACAGTGGAACCCATTGACCACCTTCCGAGGTCTAAGGTTTTATCCTATCACCGACGCGCTCGGGTAACCTTGCCTCCAAATCTGGATCGTGCCCAAGTCGGGTAAACCACCACGGGAACTGGTGTGGATGCGACCTCGAAGTGAGGAAGATGTTGGACCTCTGAAGAGCAATTGAGGAGAGTATCCCGAAGAACACGTATTGAGAGGGAATGCCAACTGGCCCTCGGCCTAGCGCCGTTAACCGGGGAACACAACACCGGTTATCGGGACAGTTTATAATGAAAAAGGAAAAGAAGACCCACGAAGTGGAGAAGAAGATTAAGAAGAAGATTGGACCCTAGGAAGGGAAGAAGTCGAAGACGAAGATGAAGAAGATCCAAGGAAGGAAGAAGAAAAGAAGTTATGCAAATATCAGAAGTTTACTATTGTCGCCAAGCTATGGACTCTACAATTGCCCGAAGGCGGAACTACGGAAACCCCGAGGAGGGACCCGCCCCACCGTTGGGATTCTGACCCTGATGGTACGCCGAGGCGAAAGCCAACATCTGGCTCACATCCGTCATACCCGGGGGATTCGGAATGCCCGCGTTCACGAGGCCTTGTCGCACACTATCCGCTTGCGGAGTGGCAACCGGCGCCTGCGCAAGGGTATTCACACCCCACCCGGGGGGAGCAGATGGACCGCCACCGGATGCATTCGCCGCCGCAGCTGAGGTCGTTCCCACTGGTTGGAAGGGTGCTGATGGCTCCACAGGGAGTACTCCACTAGGAGCTGGCATGTCGTTATCCAACGCTGGATCGTCCAGGTCTACTGGAGGCTCGTACTCGTAATCGTCGGTATAAATGAACCCCGTCGGGTGTCCCACCGGCATCGGTCGAGGCGAGTCAATCAGCGCCCGTGCTTGCGCCGCGCTGATGCGAACCCCTTCGAAGGGATTGTAATAGACCCAGTTACGGGAGCCCGGATCGTACCGGCCAGGAGACTTGTCTCGCGCGAATCCTTCCCCTGCGGGCTGATTTTCCACTGGAACTCGATCCCATTGGGTGTTGTCGATCACGTCCAAGATTGGATACAGGTCCTGCACGTTGCTGACCGAACCCACCGCTGGGACAAGGTCGATCTGACGCATGATGGTCCGTAGCATCGGAGGAATATACCAGATACGGAAATGGTCATGAGCATCACAGAGGAGGTGCACCGCTACGCGGGTTGCCCACTCGGCTGCAACGAGGGTCCAGTATCCCGAGTTCGGGTCGTGCATCAAAAGAGACCCGATATAGTAGATGCACGGGGGCAGTTCAGCAAAGCACCCTCGGGGGACCTCGACCTTACTCCACCAAGCTGGAAGGGGCACGAATCGCCCAACCTTTGCCGTGTTACGGATACGCTCCAGTTCCACGTGAGGATATGGGACAAGGAACCCGAAACGGGAGCGCGAGCGGCGCTCGAAGCGCACGCGTCGATCGAACCCATACTGGGTAAACTGCCGTTGAAGGTACCTGAATTCAGCCCGAAGGATGGGACGACTCCATTGGAGCATATCTTCTCGGAGAGAAAAACCCGGTCCGCGGAACTCGGCTTCGGGAAAGGCTGCCAGGTTATCCCCGTAGGAGACCTCACCGTACGTGTGGTAATAGGCGACATCGAACCCGTACTCCGGGGGAACCAGATGGTCAAAGCGTGACCTCTCCAATCGCTGGTAGGCCAGAGCCGCTATCGCTGCGCGCGCCTTTTCCAGGGACTCCCCGCGACCGCGGTATAGATACTGAGGCTCTATGGCTACCCGCGCCCTCCAATCGGGAGAACTTACAACCTCTACAGGTAGGCCACCCGGCAATAAGCCGTCCTCCACGTAGGAGTCGATGAGCTCATCGTCGCGAACCGCTGTCGGATGGAACCACGGAGCGCGGGAATATTTCACCGGATCGGTAAGGGGACACCACCTTCGAAAGGATTCGTCTGAGATCCAACCTCTGGAGTTTGCTACCAAGGGCATCGCATGAGCGGAGTTCCACGCCACCTCGTTAATGTCCAAATCCTCCTGAGGATGTCGATTGCTCGCCGAGGCGGAAGGTTCGGTACCTGACGGAGCCGCATCCAAACCGGAGAAATATCCACCCTGCTGGGGAGTTTCGTTGTCCGCCGGCGCTGAGGCCGACGGCCCCGAGAGTGGGTTGATGACGTATGGGTTCATTCCCTTGAGAGGGCTGGTTGAGACCGCTGTTGCGAGGAGTTGCTTATCGCCGAAAGTCGGAGGAGTAGAAGAAAGTTGTACCGATGTGCCGGTTTTGTGGCGATCCCCAGAAGTGGTGAAGGACCCCATTGGGAGAGCAGTCTATATAGTGACCGGAAAGCGAGACACCTGCGGCTCGGAATGTTCTTCCTCGTCTTAAGGAGGGGGAGATGTAGAGCAACGCCCAGTTAGGGGAAACTTGAAGTTGCAACTCATTGAATGAGGATTGAACCCTCCGAGGGTTATGACTACGATCCCCTCTAAGATGTGCTGAGGTGGCACTGGTTTCTGAACTGAAAATTCGGATGGCCCATGGTTGGATTGGCCCCGTGATACACGTGGCTTAATTTTGGCACCGAATTTCGGATATTTGTTAGAACGTTGGATTTTTGGGCCCTGGCAGTGGGATCTCCACGTGTATGGCCCTGAGCAGGTGTGCACTACTGTAGAGTTTAGTTAGTGGGCCCTACTTAGGGAGACGAGATCTGACAGTCCGAGCTCAGAGTAAATGGTAACCAAGGATCGTCTTCGATACCTTTAGAGGTTCTTCGTCGCCATCGTTTCGGCCTTACAACCCGGAACGGGCTCTGGTTAGCAACGCCTGCGTAGGGACACGACTCCACTTGGAGAGTGCCCACGTTTGGGTTCCGTGCAACCACCCCCTTGGGACCGCTCAGACGACCTGCGTGCACGATACCCCGTGGGGGTTCTGCTTACTTGTTGCGTGTTTTTTGTGTTTCCTTTCGAGGACAGGTTTTCGCCCCTGTATTGGGTTTCTTTTGTTGTTTCGCCCCTTTTCTGGTTCTCGGTTCCGGTGCCTGTTAGTGCCCGACCCTCGCCCCGTTTTTCCTCTTCGCCGGATTTTCCCCCATTCTTTGGGATACCCATACCCATTCCCGATCCAACGGTTGCTACCCCTCACCTCCGTCGGTACTGCCGGAATCCCCCGTGGGAGTTACACCCCACACTACGGGTGGAACGGAGGGCTCTGTCTCTGAGTCTGCCTCCCCCAGGGAGCAAGGCTTCGAACACCTTGAGAGCACTTCCCGTCGCCGGGTTTTGCTCCACAGTCAGGGTCGACTGGAATGATACCAGAGTCGGCAGCGTCATACACCTTTGAGGTATTTCATCC
Organism: Agarophyton chilense; assembly: GCA_030374765.1. Classification (NCBI taxonomy): domain Eukaryota; phylum Rhodophyta; class Florideophyceae; order Gracilariales; family Gracilariaceae; genus Agarophyton; species Agarophyton chilense. The sequence continues at coordinate 571,855 of JARGXX010000099.1, forward strand.
CGCCGATATATCCGATCGACTTGCCGTATGTGCGCATCGAACCGGAGCTGGATTATTAACGTCGATTGGTGGTGCAAGTGTGCCAGTACCCGTCTATTCCGGAGACTTACCTTCCGGTTTCACATGACTTGGTTTCCCTGAATCGCCCTTTCGCCACTATCAATTCGGCTGACCGTAGTAGGTGGGGCGAGGATGCAGCGACGGAGAGTCGCGTTCGCACTCGCAACTCTTACACTCGCGTTATGCATATGTTTCATAACGTCGAGTACTTCTCACAACCCACGTAGGGCAGACGCGATTGGTACGTGCTTCGACCAGAGTGGTGGGAGTCCTATGAGGTTCCGTTGTCGCTGAGCGTGCGCACTCCGCAGGTTTTGGCGTACTTCGGGAGTCAGTTTTCCCGGAACCTAGAGCGGTGTTACCTCATTGGGTCGATTGCCCTCTCGAAGTGGACCGTGTTGGTTGCCATCCTGGCTCTGGAGGCCGCCCGTTACGGTATCGATTGGGATTGTCGCAATCCCGACTCTGACATATACCGAGATGGTGTTCAACCTGTAGGTCGCATCTTCTTCATACCTCCGAGGGTTGTCCAGGATATTTTCCGATTTGGTTACGAGAACATCGTGGAGGGGACCGATTATACCGTGAAGGATTTGGACTCGTGTCTCCAGCAGAGCAAGAAGTACAATTGGGATTCCCATCAAGGTTGGGAGGCTTTCGATCTCGCAACTTGGGAGATTGTGCCTCGCCGCGCCCAATATTATACCGGGGAGTCTCCTGCTTATGGAGCTCCCGGGAGCCCCGAACCTTATCACGGTACTGTGGAGACACCAGTTGGTCGTTATGCTGGTCACTTCCCGCCCGAGCCGTTACCTCAAGGTCGTAAGTCGCCTATCCCTACGGGTGTGACTCCTACTCAACCGAGCTCCTCGCGGGTTGCTGGTTCGGTTCGACCTCTGTTGGCGGGTATTGCTCGTCCTCCGCCTCAACCTATGATGGATTCTCCGGCCGTGGTCGGTTTGCTGGCTCGAATTCGCCTGTTATGCGCCACCAACTTTCAGAAGGCTGGGCCTACCTCCGTTGTTGCTGCATTAACGCTCCTTAAATGTTTGCTGCCGCGCCATGCGCAATACATGAAGGCGCTGAACCAACTTAATGAGTTCCGGAATCAGTTCCAGTTGGACATGTACCAACTGGCCACCCGTCATGTTGCCAATCTGGCAACCGTCTCTGCTGCTGCGCCATCTGATCCTTTCACGGATCCCCTTCTAGGTGCTAACTTGAACCCTGCGGTTTTTCAACCCGCTCCGGCGGTTCCTTTCGTTCATCCTCTTTTGGTTTCAACTCCTCTCCCCAATGGCGGGGCTACCGCTCCTTCGCTACCTCCTAGGTCGATGGCTCCTAGCATTTCTGCATGTTTTCTTCAGTGGGTGGTCAATAACCCGGGTCCTCCTGATTCCATTGCTCTTAAACCGAGAGGTCCTTCTTAAAGTAAATTGTGGTCTCATATTTTCTCCTCTACTGTTACATTTGGTTGTTCTTTTGTGTCTTCCCTTGTAGGTAATCTGACACCCATATGCGTCCATCTTCTGCGGAAAACGACGTCTTTTCTTCCCCTTCCTTAGGCCTGAGTACCACGAAGGTCTAAGGTTAGCCGACTGCAGGCATCGGCTCCTTGCGACGGCGCCAATACCTGATACGGACGTGTGGGGGTATTGCGGCTGGGGGTTCGAGGGTGTCCCCTTCTGGGCCCCAGCCGTACCACCTGACGGTGCACTTTAGACCATTGTAGGTTTGCGTGTGGCCCACCAGACGGTCAACGGGAAATTCTTCTGAGTTTTGGTCCTGATCTTTCGGGGGAACGCTACCTCGAGGGTTCATATGTTCCGAGTTGGGAGCTTCGTGTGTGGGAGCCAGGTCGGGAGCTCCCGCTGTTACCGTTTGGGGTTCAATTTCCGTCCCTGTTAGAGGTTTGTAATCCGGATGATCACGTTGACGGTCATCGTTCACCTCAATGGGGTGAGGTCCTCCGAGGGTGGAGTGCGCAGAGCTACAGCTCTGGGCTCTCGGGCTGAGGTGCCTGCCTCAATGCGATGTTAAACCGTTTCAGGTGCTACTGTAATACGGTCAATTGATATCGTATTCGGTATTCCATCTGGTCCAACCGTAACGGTGTGGTCTGATGCATTCAATACCTTATAAGGTCCGACTTATTTGAGTAGAAGCTTCGAATTGAGATCTCTGTCAATAGCTTCATCGTCTGCTTCATCACCCGGTGTGGTCTTTTACCTGAAGGTGAGTTATCTATGTAGACATATTGTCCCGAAAATACAGAGACCACTTTGGTTACCCTACGGTCGTAGGCCGCCTTGTACCGCTTCTGGGCTGCAGTGAGGCGGCTTTCTGCATGTTTAAGAGCCCTCCTCAACTTCACAAGGGTATTCCGCTTGACCTGGGCAGGGGTAAGTGCGCCAGCTGCAGTGCTGGTGGTATGATCTCCCTGCACTACAATACCTAGGGGGTGTCGCGAAAGAACCAAATCAAAGGGAGTGGTCTGCTTTGACCGGTGTACCTGAAGGTTATAGGAGTAGGTGAGCGGTTGCACCAGCTCATCCCACCCAGTTTGGTGCTCTTCCGTATAGTTTGGTAGCCTTGATACCAATGTGTGGTTAAAGTGCTCGACCTGTCCGTTCGTCTGCTGGTGGTAGGCAGTAGTGAAACAGTGCTTGATACCCAAGAGGTTACAGACTGCTTCGAATAATTTTAATGCCAGGTTTGAAACATTACCGGTAAGTAGGTACAGTGGTGCACCATACGGGTAGACCCAATTGTTGCGGAACGCGATCGCCAGCGTGGTTGACTTCGTCTCCTCTAAAGGTATCGCTCTCGTGAGCTTCGAGAACCTGTCGGTGATCATTAGAATGTGCTGATACCCGTTCGTGGTCTTTGGAAGTGGTCCTAGAAGGTCTATCGCAATAAACTCCATCGGACTCGCTGCTGGAAACAGCTTGAGGTACTTTCGATGCTTTCGAATACCACCGCTGGTAAGAACATAGGATTCGAATTGACCTACAAAGGTATAGACATCATGGGCTATATGAGGCCAATAGAACCGTTGCCTCAAGTTGTAATACATCCTAGTGGCACGGGGGTGTCCCGATAGTCGCGGGTAGTGCACGAGATACAAGACTCTCGGGCGCAGTGCCTTCGGAACCACATTTTGAAGGCTACCATCCAAGGTTGACTTTCTCACGATGTACCCATTGTGGTCCACATCGAACGGTGATCCTTTGAAACCAATTTGGTCAGCCAGGGTTGTGCAGTACGCATCCTAGGCCTGTTCTCGTAGAAAGTCCTCTCTGGTTACGGGCATGACGTTCGTTTCCTCTAGGGTCAGTATCTGCGTTGCCATGTCTGTGTTCCGCATGGCACCTTCTTCAGGAAGTCCCAACATCTTTCTAGGTGTTCGCCGGTACAACTTTGGTTTGATGACACCAAAAAGCAAGGGATATCATCGTCCACAGGTTCTGTCTCTAACCCTGGGGTGTTTAAGCGTGACATAGCGTTAGCTATGTTGTGCTTGATACCTGGACGCTACTGTACGTCGTATTCAAACTCCGACAGTCTCAACCTCCAACGGGAAAGTCTACCAGACGCATCTGCGAGTCAGAGGGTCCACCTTAAGGCTTCGTGGTCCGTGCACAACGTCAAGCGCTCACCATACGGGTATAGACGTAGCATTAACATGCTCCACACTACTGCTCGACATTCTTTCTCGGTTACGGTGTAGTTCTGCTCCGCCTCATTCATAGCTCGGCTCCAGTACCTTATGAGTAATTTATCTCCGTTGTGCTGCTCCTGCATGAGACACCAACCAATTTGGGCATGGGATGCATTTGTATCCAGCGTGTACGGTAGATCTGTTTTCGGTAACGCTAAGATTGGCGGCGACAACAGTGCTCGTTTCAATTCCTCGAAGGTATCCATTTCGTCGTTCGATAGATTTTCAAAACGTTCAGGTTCACCTTTCTGGAGTTTCTCGTCGAGGGGAGCCGCTATTTTCGCGAATCCCTTCACGAAGCGACGATAGACGTTAGATAAACCTATAAAGGATCGTACGTCTGTCTGGGATCGTGGCAACTTGACCTCCTGTACGGCTCTAATGTTGCTCGGCGCAACCTCTAGGGTACCAGGGTCTATGATGTGGCCAAGGTATTCAACCGTTATGGTAAAGAAGACGCATTTGCGTAGCTTCAACGTCACCCCCGTTTCAGCTAGGAAGGTTCGTACGGTGTGCACGTGAGAAAAATGCTCTTCTACAGATCTGGAGTAGATGATTACATCATCGATGTATACCAAGGCCGTTGTCCACTTAACCTTCGAAAGGATGATGTCTAGCGCCCTTTGAAAGGTGGCTGGAGCATTGCGCAACCCGAAAGGCATCCGCGTGAAGCGAAACAAACCTGCATGGCGCGTGAAGGTCGTTTTGTCTCGATCTTCCTCACCTACAGGTACCTGCCAATAACCACAATTGGCATCCAACGTGGTAAATACCTGCGCATCTCCCAAGGAGTCGATGCACTCATCCATTCTAGGTATCGGGTACGAATCCCTGACGGTCACGCTATTGAGACTCCTGTAGTCTACACAGAACCTCATACGGTTGTCCCCTTTCTTCCGAACCAGAACCACGGGACTAGGCCAATCTGAGTTGGCTGGTTCAATTACACCTTCTTGGAGCATTTGCTCCACTTCTTTGAGTTCTACCTCTCTCGCCTTCGGACCTGCTCGGTATGGTTGCTGATAAATCGGCTTCGAGTCACGGAGGAGCTGGATGTGATGCTGTGTGGCCTTAATTTGGCCCAGATGGCCTGACCACATAGTTTCAAACTCCTCCAGAAGGTCGATAATACGGCCTCGCAGTCCGCAGTTATCTTCACCGATCTGGACTGTATCTTTCCATTGTTTCTCAGGGTCAGGTTTCTTTTCTTTGTCTACCGATGCCTTGTCGGTTAGCTTTGATTCCAAGTTGGTATTTATCGAAACCTTTGTGATTGTGGACTCATTTGCGCACCCCCCTTCCCTATCGACGGCGACCTCTCCGAGTTCAGTGTGACCTACGGTGAAGACCCCTTGTGGTGCCGGTAGTGCGATGCCAACATTTGTATTTTTCGGCAAGTTCTCGTCGTGACTGCTGAAGTTACTGAGACACACCTTAAAGGGTTGATTTGGGATGTTGTCGACAATCCCGTTAGCCATCAAGGTGAGGTGTCGATGTGCTAACCTCGGATGGTTTTGTAGTATGACCAGCCTGGTGGTCGCACACGACACCGGTACCAATATTTTGAGCATTGGCGGGAGAACAACCTGTTTGGTAATGCGCACTTTGTTGGAGACCGTTTCGGTGGATATCGTCTTCTTCGGTTTGACGAACCATCCCCGTTTGGTTTCCGTATCACCAAAAATGGCAATTCGTCCCCCGTGACGTAGGGCGACGGTACGGGAACCAGGAAGGATTGCTTTGACATGTCTGTCAATGAAGTTCGTACCTAGTAGGCAGTCTGTTTGTAAACGGTCGACAAGAAAGAATTGAAATCTTACCTTGAGATGTCCGAGCTGCACCACAGTGGTGAACATACCTCGAAGGTTTAATGGGCGCTCATTTGCATCCACCAGCGGGTTGTTTTCAGGAGGTCGGCTGAAGTTCCGAAGTACCGCCTCAGGTATGACTCAGGAGTTCAGGACGTTTGGGCAGGCCCCCGTATCCAACACGCAGGTGACCGGAACCGCAAGGCGATCGGAGAAACACATTGAATCACGTACTTTATAGTTATTGTACTTCATATGACAAACCGGAACTGGTTGTGACGTGTTCTCTTCCACCTTCATGGTTCTGGGTATCGATTGGCCTTCCACTTGCAGGTTGGGTTCGGCCATTACGCCAACCGTTCGGTGTTTTCCTCCTGTATGGGAGGGGTTGAGTCCAAGTTTGGTGTTTCCTCGATGGTATTGACCTGTACCGGTGTACGGGGTTGGAACCTATTTGGTGCTTGCCTTGAAGACCCATAGAGGCGTTGGTGATTATGCATGCGAGCCTGACTGAACTGGTCTCTCATCCCTGGAGGTAACTTAGCGCAATTGTTTGCCAAATGGTCTGTCGCGAGACAGAACCAGCAAACGAGGCCTCCAGTTTGGGGATCTCACGTTACCATTGAGGGGGACTTCGAAGCCTGGTTGGTAGTAGCAGTGGCGTGGGATGTGGGTGGCGAGTTATGGGAGCTCGATCCCTGCATCCTCTGCGAGCTGACCGCATTTGGCGGAGACTGTACCGAGTTTGGTGTACGCGTTGACGACCAATTTCCTACCGTCGAAGTTTTCGAGAACCGCCCCTGGGTCGCTACCAAGTGGATAGCGGTCCCTGTAGGTACTTCGATGTGCGAGCTACCCTCTGAAGTTGTGGTGTCTTCAATTTACAAGACAGACCTTTTCGATTTATCCTTCGTGGCTGGAGGCATGGCTGGTCTCTTTCCCAGCCGAAGGGTATCTCCAAGGCCCTGGGAGTATCGAGCCAGCCCAATGTAGTCTATCTTTCGGTTAGTGGCCAGGTAGTTGCGTACATGGGAACGGATCGCTTTGTAGACGTTGTCGGCAAATAGAGACTTTAGCCTAGAGGTAGTGAACACATTACCACAACGGGTTGCCAGATTCCAAAGCGCGAGCGAAAACTCCGATTCGGTTTGCCCAGACCTTTGATGGTGGGCGAGGACTTCCGAATAAGCCTCTTGGATAACCTCATCGGTGGCGTATGTTTCCAAAAGGAAATTGACCACCTTTGGGTATGACTCCAACATCTCTGTGCCATCCTCATCCATCGCTCAGGTATTGCCGCAGAGCCTACCCTGCAGCAAGTAGTATGCTTGTCATTTCAGGTAAAACTGAAATAGCCACATAGCAGCGCCCTCGGAAAAACCATTTTGGTCACATGCAATCTTAAACTTCTGTAGAAACTCGATTATCGCAATAGGATCCGTACCTGTGAAGGCTGTGTCACCCATTTGGAAACTGAGCTTCTTGTGGTGCTTATTAATCTTCTGAGCAACCTTTTGGATGTATTCAGAAGACTTTTTGATCAACTGATAAGTCCTGTAATCAACCGCTTTGGTGAACATGTCGTTCAACGCTTGGTGCACCTCCAGGTCCATTTCGGTGTCCGACTCAGAGTCGGGCGACTCATTGTATCGATTTTTACCCTTTCGGTTCTTTTTCGACGACTTATTCGTCGACCTGTTCGTTTTCTTCTTCTTCTTACATTTACGGTCATCATCCGACGATGAACTCGTATCGGAACTGGAGTCTGACGAGTCGAGGTCTGAATCATCTTCTCGATTCTTTCCCCTCTTCGTCCTCCGCTTCTTCCCTTTTCGGTTTCTTCGTCGCTCATCCAACGAGTCGGACGAATCGTCCTTGGGACCACCTCCATGGGTATCCTTTTGAACGAAACCAGTAATTGGTGGCAGATATATGTCTTGAGGATCTACCTTTCCCGGGACCTCTTGGCTCTACCTTGGACCTTGTAGGTACTCACTATCAGTAATTAAGTGTTTGGAATGGGTGGAATGACCCACTTGGAACCTTTGTGGTATGCGCTTTGCGATGTTCACCTGTGTAGGTCGGGATTCTGCGAATCCCTCGGAAACCCAAAGGTCCTGCACAGCGCGGTAAACATGCTCTCTAGCATCTGTAAAGAGATACTGTTTCACCATTTCAGGTATCCTGTCCGATAGCTCTTGAGCTGCTCGGTCAACCACAATACGGGTATATGCATCGACGTCCATTGAGGACGGAACCATCCGGGTATCCGACTTCTCCTTTACCGTTAATGCATCCTCGACCGCGAGGGTGACGAGCGCTTTCGCTCGCTCTTCGAGCTGAGGCCATAGCTCCTCCGCTGCAACATCAATTGGCAATTCCCTTTGAGGTTCCGTTAACATAGGCGGCAGACCTTGTACCTTTACGGTTTTGTCCCGAGGGTTCCGGAGCAGCTCCTCGGGGCTCTTCAGACTCGGTTGAGCCGATGGGGCTCCTTTAAAACCTTTATGGCTTGGCGGGGCGCTTGCACCCCCGCGTATTCCTTTTAGGTCGTTCCATTTGTGACCAATAGTGGTACCCTGTATTGGTTTGCGGGATTTCCTGAAACCAAATAGGTGTACAAGCGTCTAATCCTTCTCGGAATCTCGTGTGAACCGTGAAGGTACGACGAAACCTAAAAAAAAATTTCTAAGTCGGGAGACCAAAATGTCGTACAATCACCTCTGGGGTATGCTATTGTCTTGTCTCGGGAGCGTGGTGACGCTCAACCGTAGGGAGCGTGTTGACGGTCAACCGTAGAAGGTACACGTAATAAACCTCGATGGTAACAGGGCATCGTGAAAACCCGCAGGGGCAAACGGCGGGCCAACTAGTCTATACCCTGTAGGTGAACGATGGTAGGCGTCGACGCGCGGGAAAACCTGTGTGGTAGTTGAGAAACGATGAACCTAAAGGTATAGTTGTGACCCAACTGGTGCTTGTCTTTATTAGATAAGGATGAGGGGGGCGCAGTTCCCTATATGCAGTGGACTGCACTCTCCAGATCACCCGGGAGGGGCCAGCAAGGCACGGTCTCTGACTTAGTGTCAGAGACCTGGCCAGCACTGGCTACAGTGCCAGGTGGCCACTCCACTACTGTACAAAAATAAATATAAATACAATTACAAGTACTAACAATTACTCAACCAGAAGGTACATGTCAACACTACACGTGGCTGACAACACCTAGATGGTAGCTCGTCCGGAGCTGCATAGCCGATGATCCCTTACATCCATCACCTACAAGGTCAGTGTAGTATATTTACAACCTCAAAGGTCAGCCCTTCCGCCACTATGCGACAAACTGTATGGATTTAAGGTTGAAGTTAGTGTTATGCCGAATGGATTGGCTATAAACTGCACAAAAAATATGTCTAGGTCACTCGCGGACATTGATATAATTTCCAAGAATTTGGAGCATCACAAAAATGCGTTAAAGAAATCGAATCAGGAAAAATAAATTTTTGGATGAAGAGCTCCGCTGTAAAACATACCCTGATAAATGGGCAATTTTTCTAGACAAAGTTTATCAGGGGACCATTGAAATGGTACGAGCAATTCATTAAAAAGAGAAACCCCGAAATAGCTTAACTGCGCAAGATCGAGGGGACAATGGAAATATCTCGAGTGACAGAATCATCGTCGAGAACTTTTCCGGGCGTTGTTGCTCTTTGTGGTCGGTCGTTTTGTGGAAATACCGCCGGAAAGAGGAATATTACGACAACTTTTTTCACCTGGCCGTTGGTTTGACCAACATACTCGTTAAATGGCATTCGCTTCGCGCCGAAAATGCTGAGTTCTACGGTAAGTACAAATCTCGTCTTTATTCAATTGGAAATGAACTAGTACAGAAGCGCAAAACGTCGCAAAAACTTTACCGTGAGCGAAAAAAGCGTCGCCTCGAGGTTGATTTTCGAACCATTTCAGCTGCCCGTGATCACCGGCACTCGTTATTCCAACGCCGACCTGGATGGAATTTAATTCAAGGAGCGGCTTGTAGATTTACAGGCATCGTTGATAGTTCGAAATTTTTGATCTTTACGTACACTTCGCAGCGAGAACTCTTGATAAATGATCCAGATGTTGCTTACAAGGAAACCTCATGAATTGAATTCCCCCATCGTAGCCAAGAGCTAGAATAGTTGCCCTAATTAAACGACCACCGAAGCCGCGTATTTCTTTCTGAAAGTGGCCCACGTTTGCCGGCTTTTCACCAAGACTTGGCGTCAAGCTAGCGCCATAGCCGATTCCAAAGCCGAAATGAACCGGCGGCGTGAGGACTCGGAACATCGAGTGCCCATCAAGCTTAGTGCCGCCAAACAGTCCACTCACGCCTGGCAGTATAATGGTGTCGTTGGGGTGGCGGAGCTGAATAGATTGCCACCCCATCCCAAGCAACGGAGGTTCCCCATCATGGCCGATGGGATCAATGAAACGGGTTGCTGCTGGGTTAACGCTTCTGCCCGGAATGACCACCGGGCCCTTGACTGTCCAAGGATTAGGGACAAACCAGTCATATGGCATTTGGGCGTTGTGACCAACAGCTCTGGGGTTCGAGGGGCGCATTCCCTGGCCATTGGTAGATTCAGCGGGGGTAGCAGTCCAGTTCCGCCTGTTTTCCATCTCGACAAACACCAATGCTAACAGCTTTTTCGAGCGTTGAATGCTTTTCTCCGTGCCAAGAAGACTATCGATATCCAAAAGGATACAGAGCAACCACTAGAAATGCAAATAGTTGAATGGGCCGAAACTTTTCCAGTCTGGAGCACTCAAAGACGAACAGATGTGGATGCTGATCGCGTCCGATGGGTGGGGAGAGGAAGGTCGGAAGAAAGGTGAGCCACCTCCTCTAAATAGAGAACAGAATGGAGGGGTTTCGGGAGCGAATTGAGCTCGACTCTCATGAATCGGAGAGTGCGACAATTCAGTTGGCGTACTATGTCAAAGTGCATTCTCTTCTGAAAGTCCTCGTGGCGCATTGAGGGTTGAACATTGGTGGGTAAAACTACCTGTCTGTAGCTTCTCGCCGTGAGAGAACAAAGGGAGAGAAGGCACAACCAACGGATATGGTGAGAGGAAAAAGGCAGACAAGGAACCATCAGCGTACGTCGTGAATCGCAAAACATGGACCATATGCCGTGAATCGTAAACCGTGTGCTCAGAATTAAGTTGTACTGTTTTGATCCATTCCAAAATGTTAGGAGAGGAAGAAGCGTCAAAAGATATCAAGATAATATACCAGAAAAAGAGTTTCCAATCGCGAGAAAGACCGTATTGAGCGCAGAAAACATACTCCTCCCGCCCCTGAGTACAAAATTATTGACTGGTGGAGCGAGCTCTTTCCATCAATAACCATGAGCGGGCGCCCGTAGCTGTTTCGCAACCTACCCTTGGCATGTCAGCGAGGTTGGGGCTTTTCCGTTCAGTGAGATTTGCTACTGTGAAAGAACAAAGTAAGCTGACACTTGGATTATCTCAAGCATATCACTCCTCCAGCGCGCGAAGAAAAGTTAATGCATCGCATACCGCCGCACTTTCTCTCTCAGTGTGTGTATTTCAACCGTACATTGTACGCTTTTCCTTCTTCCCGAAGAAAACTCCAAAAGCGACGATGAACCGCTGACACTGTCTTCAAAATCCTCCAGATTTGCTCTAGCAATCTGGCTTGGAAATCACACACCAAAACCGCAATGCAAAAACAGGCAGCTCGCCTCAAGGACGTTCGGATCAATTGCAAGTGCCCCATATTCCAAAGATGTGCGATGAGGATGTTGATCGCTGTCCAACTCTTGTTTTCTAAGGTCCACTTTTTTGTTCGTTTTCTAAACCTTCTTCCTGCTCTGATAGACACACCAAACCCTGGCTTTGCCCCCAGTTGCTGTTTGCGTGCGGGCGAGTCCGCCTATTACGGGAGCGAATGGCGTTCCGGCGATAAAGCAGGCCCAGTGCCCACAAAACCAAGGAACATAGGGAGAGGTAAAGCACATTTGCTGTGCATAAACAACAGTCACCACCGCATTAACCATGAGTGGCATCTTCGCACAAAATTACTACAATGATCTCCGAAGGAAAATTTCAAAGGAAGGTTTGTTTTTCATGTTAGTTTCCTGTATTGCGGAGCCGTTTCATCAGGGACGGGTCGGGGCGGCCCAGCGGTGGGCATTGGTTTTGGTGGATATGCAGAAGATCTGATCCTCTGGTTAACGGCACCAAAGCGTCGGTTTTGGTTCAGTCCAATTTGCGATGGTGCCACAACGTTTGGGGGCGGATAGGGCTTCACGGGAAGGCCTTGAGTATATTGGGGCGGTACATCCGAACAGTTTGGGATGCGGGGTTGCACTGCATAATGATATGACGCTGGCTGGTACATTGGACTACGCGCATTTGGTGGATACGTTGGGGTTGTATGAGGCGGAAGAGGGTGCGGGGCGTTAATGTAGCATGAAGGCTTGTCCGAAAATAGAGTGTTGGGGCGTAGATATTTTTCCAGGTCAGCAGCCTGACGAACTTCCGCCCCTTTAGCCGCCAAAAATCTTTCGGCCTGGGAACCATGTATATCCCGGTTCTCCGAATCCTTTTTTAAAGAATATTGAACAGTGCCAGGAGTGTTGCAAACGTATTGACCATTCATTTGCGATAGCAGCATCGAAGTGCTCGAAGCAGGAGTACTTAACGAAACCATATCGATTCGATTGGTTGGTATTCGGGTCCTGCTTGGCATATGGCGCCTCTACCAAGAGGCTAAATGCTGATAAAGCGTCATGCAATAAGTGCTCGTCGACTTCGTCCACCAAATTGCCAATGAAAAGGTTTGCGACGACTTCTTGGGTGCGACGATCTACGGTAGACAGGGATATGCGAATTGGCTTTAAATATCGCTGGGCAAGATTGAGCACCTTTGAGGCGTACACAGCGTCTAGCGGGGTGTAAACCTCACAAAAACCGTAGCGAAAATGCTCGCCCGTGATGTACACATGCCGGACGGGGGCAGCTCGGACTATAAGCTTCTGCAAGGCAGCATCTGATACCTTTTCAAAGAGTGTTCGTACATAAAAGCTGCTGCTGTTTATCGAAGTCCAGCAACGTTCTCGCGTGCGAACTTCGTGGACGCGGGTGGCGAGAAAAGCAGTGTCGAAAACAAAGCGTGGACGTTAGAGTTGAATGATGGATCACGCGGTGAAAGCGACAAATGGTTGCTTTTTGTCGGAGTTTTCAAGAACAACCAGGGGCTTTCAGTAAGAAGGCCACTTTATTTGAATACCGTTATTTCAAAACCACTTTGTAAATTAGTTTACGGAGAACACAGCTTTTGTGATACGACTTTTTATTTGCGTAATTCGGCAGTATTTGGTTTACAGACCTAATGTATACTGATGAACATGAAAAGGCAATACCGAGCTACTGGTCCAGCTTCTTTAACGCACTTGTCGATATGCCAAGCCTCGGGCACCCGACGGCCGAGATAACAAGTAAACTTCCAAACCAAGGATTCTTGCCAATAAACTCGTTCGTCTGCGTGAGTATTCACATTCCCCACACGGTAGTCCGTATGGCTTACGACCTAGTTATCTCTGTTTTTTCAACAACAGTTTTACTGACACTTTCTCCAGCTTGCAATACAGTGCCCGAAATCCAACTAAAAAACCCGTAATATAATTAAAGTCCACTACAGTATTTTTCCTTCGAACAAACTCGCTCCCATTTTCAATAAAACATCACAGCCCAAAAATATAAAACTCGGCCGTGAAGCATCTTTAACAGACAAAAAAAGCTATAATACTTCATGCTTCATTTCATTCCTATTTTCAAACATAAATTACACAAACTATGGAACGCTGTAGCACGGTAGTCTGAAACTCTTCCAACGATTTTAAGAACTACAAAAAGGCTATGAAGGCTCTAAAAACACAAAAAAATGAATTTGATGGCTACAAGTACTCTAATTTGCCCTGCTAAAAACACGTCTAGCAGCCATAGATCTTTTCAACAATCTTTTTCTTAGAAATGTGTCAGACGCATACAACAAGTGCTAAATTAGATATTTTACGAAAAAAAACTTCTCTTCGCAGCCAACTTTCGTAAAATGTATTAATACCTGTGATTTAAATGACGCAAAATGCTAGCGAAGCCATTTCATTTTTCATTCCGGAGGCTAGTAAGCAAAATTGAAAAAAACACTCGCCAGACGCCCCCACAAATCGGGATTATTTTTGAGAGGTGGCCCTCCCGCAAAATTACATAACCAAAACATGGCGGAAGTGCAAGAGACTTCGTACCCATCATCTACCGTCACACCACATAGCCCGCTTACACAGGAAAGCATGGTCTCTCCGGAGCCCAACTCAAAATTAGAGGAACCAAGTACCACTTTCATGGCATCTCAGGCTGCAAACGCAGATCGAGAGCACTCTCTACAACTTCAGCCGCAAAGAAAGAAGCATAAACTTCGGTTTCTTAATGCGTTAGACGTCATACTGCTCAAATCTGTTACCGCAGTCGATGCACATTTTCTCTGCATGGCAAAACACTATCTTGTTTCAAAGAAGCCCTATTTGTCTTCAAGTGCGCTCTCCTGGCTTTCTCAGAGTCTTTTGTCGACAACGTTGTTGAATCTACCAGGAATACTCTAAAAGATAGGTTAAATAAGATTCTGAAAGACCATCGCGAAGCAGCTAAACAAAAAAGACTGCGTCAGGATTTATGAAGGTTAGGGGAGAGCGAGAACCATTTCATGATGATATTGTGCTCGCTGAAGACGAGTGTGATGAGCAGCATAGGGTAAAAAGAAACGAGCATACGGAGTTGGAAAAATCTTTGAAGAATGCAGGGCAAGAGATACGTCAAAGAGCTCTTTGAAGGTTGCAGACGTAAAATGGGTACCGGTTCGAGGTCTTTCACAGCAGTGGTAATGGTGGTAGTACTCAAAACTCAAAAAGGGTCGAAATCGCAACTTTACGCTGGATTCGGACGAGAAAGATTGTAATCCCATAAAAACACATAATGCGGTTCGGGAGGAGTTCGAGGAGAAGATACTTAAAACTGAGGAGAAGAGACTTGAGTTCGAGATACAACGGGAAGAGCGTGATGTAAGTCGTCAAGATGTTGTACTGTTAAATGAATCCCGGCGAATCGCGATACAAAAGAAAAAAAAAGAACTGGAGGAGATGCGAATGAATTTAGAACGCGAAGAGCGCAAAGAGTCTCTGGCGTAGAGAACAGAGGCAGTATCAGTCTTGGACGCCTGCCTCTCGCTCGGCCATCGTTTTTCCTCGACTTCTGCCGAGAGAACGTCGAAGCCGTAGCGAGCCCGAGAGTAGCGAGGCCTCGAGGGCTGTCCGCGAAAGTCGAGAAAAACCGGTGGTTGCCGCCGCTCGCGAGAGGCAGGCAGGCCGAATTCTTTACGTAACGTTCAGATACCTCTCCAATGTTGGCGGTGCCCACATAAAGTAGCTATTTATCTGTCCACTGCCGTTGTGAAGGCAAAGACAAATATTCCACAGGAGTGCTGCAGCCTTTTAAACAAGCGCAATTGTCGATTTGAAAACTTTTAACTGCCGTTTGGTCCTGCTGCTTCCATGTATGCTTCAAGTTCTTATATTTTTATTCCACTGCCTCTTTGAACGCACTCACTCCTGTGTTTTACAACAAATGCCCAACGGTAGCTCCGGATCTATCATTTTCAACATGTAGCCAGGCCCTTGGTACATATAAAGCGTCTGCGTACCAGCAGTACTGTCGTCCACCTATGTTCATGCTGCTTTGCAGATTTCGATTCATGCCGCTTTGTCTGTAGAGCGTCATGTCATGACTTCGTTCCACTTCCGGCCCAAATAAAAGAAATCGAAGGCCATCAGTGGTAGTTAATGTTTGGTTTATTAAGCAGTGATGGCGCTTGTGTCCTGAGTAGCAGGAGCTCTGCATGCTGCTTGCAACTGTAACGCAATGACTGGTAGGTCAGCGTACTGGTCTCAACCTGAGGTAGTGTGGTAGAGCGGGTCTTAAGGTTCGTATCCTTGACGGCGGCATTCCCAGAGTACTTGGTGCAATGGGCGGGCGTTTACTGCGTAGTCCTACAGTTTGAAGCTACGGAAACGATGCCTTGAAGACCAAATCATGGAACTAGTGTACCAAAGGGAGTAATTTAGTATCCTAACGGTTCCTACCTTACTCCAAGGGAAACGCGTCACTCGAGCCAAGTAAAAACAATGACGAGGCGTTGAGATCTCCCTTGCACTATAGTGCAAATCTATTACACTAATTAAAATAAAATAATTATCTAAATGAGTCCAGCTGAGGTCGGCCAGTCCACATGGCGTCTGTAAGATAACTCAGGCCCCACATGGGCCTGAGGTATCTTGCTGGAAGTGGCTTACAGTGCTCAACCGTTAGCCTTGCTCCTTCACAACTTGGAAAGAGCCTCAAAGCAATCCGGCTAATTTTATCGCCCGCTATTGGCGCAAAATCGGCAGCACGGAGCGCAGACTTCAAAAAGGGCAAATCATTGGCCCGAATAATCCAAAAAAGCCTCCCGAAACGCCTCCCGAAACGCCTCCCGAAACGCCTCTCGAAACGTCTTTCGACACGATGGTTCGCCGTAGCACCCGCATCAGGGAACAAATTCAGTCGTTAGGCGACACCTGAGGAAGACCTAAGAAGCTGTCAAGGTTCGGACGCCGTGTTGGGGCACGCACATTTGCGGAATAAAAGAGCGACCTTGAGAAAGCACAAGCTTTGCTTTATTTTACTAACTAGGACAGGCCTAACAGCCCTCTCCATGACCTCAAGGTTCGCGAAAGCGCTCCGAACACCAACAGGACTGACTGGGGTGGCACAGGAGTAACCCTTTCGTCCTCATTGGAGCCCGCAGGAGCGAAACCGGGACTAGGGTCACCCGAAGAGCCTACTGTACAAACAGGACCGGAAAAAGCAAGCTGAGCTCGCTTCTTCTACAGAGATTCACCTGAAGAACTATTGTCAATATCGGAAGCCTCGCGGTCGCTCAAAATTAGACCATACCGGGCATCCAATTCGGCAGTAACCCTTTGAGATATCACTTGTGTATTCTGCTGCAGGGTATTTACCATAGCGGTATTCAGATACTGACCCTGTTGGACGACCGCGGCGTAGCGCGCTGAGCGACGCGCCTAGGAAAAAGCTTCCCTAAGGACTGTGGCAATATACATCGAGGCGGTAATACCGACGGTACGGCAGGCATGAAGGAGATCCGAGGCTGCAGACGTGACCGAAGCGGGAAAGGGCGGCAACGGAGAGGACGGAGTGATGTCAACGCCAACACTAGACGTCTGAGCCATTGCATTACCTACATGAATTTAGGCTTCCACAGTAAC
The DNA here is from genome assembly GCA_030374765.1 of Agarophyton chilense. Lineage (NCBI taxonomy): Eukaryota > Rhodophyta > Florideophyceae > Gracilariales > Gracilariaceae > Agarophyton > Agarophyton chilense. The sequence continues at coordinate 588,831 of JARGXX010000099.1, forward strand.
CTCGCCAGGAGGGATGTCCACTTGGGCGACGGGTGGTTCATATGAGAGTTCATCCTGAGGAGCAGCGCCCGGAAAAGCTGGAGGAGGGGAAGCGGTCTGCAACAAAACTGTAGACTCGATCGGAGGATGACCGCCCTCTACGGGTAGGACGAAGGGATCTTCATCGAAGGTTTCTCCATCGGACATAATAGCAAGAACCAATGGCGTGGCTTCCACATCAGGCTCGCAGCACAGGGGATCGAAACCAATGGCCTTCGGATAATAGTCGAGCACATGATGCCTCGGAATGTCCGATGGTGGATTCCCCAAGGGCTTGGCGGGATAGGCACGAGCGTCGTCCCGACCCTACGGATGTAGCGGAGTAGGCGTGAACGAGTCGGTATGGTGGAAATACCAAAAAAACCATGGAGTTTTGCCCCACTCCACCCGTAGGAAATGATCTAAAAGAGCTTTTGGTCTCCTCGAAATCGAACTGGGTCCCAGGGACGATATTCTGGATGCCCAGGTTCCTAAGGAACCGAATCACGATGTCCGGGAGCGGGATTAGGAGACCTCCAGGACTGGGTATGTTCTCGTTATACTATACCCTCCAATGATCCGAAAGGAAATTACTACGGACTCCATACTTCGCGGTATCTAGGAACTCCATAAGGGACATCATGTCAACTCAACGAAGAATACCAGCCAGGACAACCAAGACCTTGGGTCACTATCATCGCCCATGAGTTGGGACGAGAGATACGCCACTTAAGGCGTCGTGGGAATCAAACGGAGCGGTGAGTGTAGTATCCGCTCTAACGGAGAGAGCAGACACCTGCTAGTAGAATACTACAGCGAGACACGCCAATACATGGCCCATTGGTTCTCATCCACGTGGAGAAGCGAAAGATATAACGGAAGACGTTTTCCTGCGCTCATGTCGTGAAACTCCACCTGGTGCCAATAGAAGAAGAACCCCAGAAATTGACGCAAACAACTATCGGGCTCATGCATCTCGTTCCAATATACCCTATTGGACATCCGAAACAGGCGGTCATACGGCTATAGGAAGAACACGAGCGCCAAGAGGTTGTGACCCGCCCGAGGAAATCTCACATGAGGCGATATGAAGTCTGCGTATAGGTCCAAAAGAAGTTGGTTCACCCTGAACTAGTACTCGGCTTCCTTCTTGCAGCGAACGTACGTCATTTCCGCTTGGATGAGGGTGCGATAGCGCGTCGCCCAACGTGGATCCACTGGACAATGCAACCACCGGTTGTACCACGAGACGCTGCGCGCGTTCTTACTGCCCCTCCGGAAATCGGGTATCTTAGCAAACCTTCGGGCGTCGAGATACAAATGACAGAATCTCTGGTATTCTTCCACAGAGGACGGAAGAATGTCGTGACGCACCGCCCGCGGATTCCGTCCAATGGTATGGTCATAGCGGTCCCAGTGGCGTTCATATGGCACTTTGTATCCCGAGGAGCTCCCCGCGTGGTTTTTCGAAGCCATGGCGCCGCTGTCCACAGGCTGGTCTGCCGGTAATTGGACAGGAAAACTGACGGAAGCGACAAAGTCCGGAGAGAGAGCGGGTTACCAGATGGGCTTATAAGGCGAGTTCGGCATCGCGCGCGACCATTGGAAAACTACCACGATGGGAAGATGAGAGGATGAAATTGACCCGAGCGGACTGACGGACGTAAACCACAGTGGACGAAGCGCGTGGGGTCGCCAAAACAAAGGGGAGACTAAGCAAGGCCCCAATGATCGTAAGGGGAGAATAAGCCAAGGGACCATCTCGCCCACGCGCCAAGAGGAATACGCCGGCGATGCACCTATGACCAGTGTTCACGACGCGCTTGAGTTTCAATTTCTAGGCAAATTTATTGCCATCCGGGCACCAACGGTCAGCTCACACTTCCTCGTACCCCCGCAAGTGATGATGACGTGACGTCCCGTTGCTCCCAATTGTAGTGGGAGCAACTAAGCGCTCAGGTCCCCTGGGTCATTCATGAGGCAATCTGGACTTCGCCTTGACGGTCGAATCCTAAGGACAGATATATGTGAAGGAGCAACGATGTCGGTTGAGTCCTGTAAGCCGCCGGGGCCTGAGGGATCTTACAGACGCCACGTGGACTGGCCGACCTCAGCTGGAGTCATTTGGATTGTTAATTTATTCTAATTATTGTAATAGGTTAGCATTACAGTTCCAATGAGATCTCAGCGCATCGCCATTGTTATTTACTTGGCTCGAGTGAAGCTTCTCCCGTTAGGATACTAAATTACCCCCTTTGGTACACTAGCTCCACCAATTCATCTTCAAACCATCGTTTCCGTAGCTCCGACCTTTAGGACTGCGCAGTAAACGCCAGCCCATTGCACCAAGTACTCTGGGAGTGCCGCCGTTAAGGATACGAATTTTAGGACCCGCTCTACAACGCTACCTTCGGTTGAGACCAGTACGCTAACCCACCAGTCATTTCGTTATACATGTGTCTTCCTCAGGGGTGTAGCCGAACCAACTGACGCGATAGCGCATAATTCCATCTTCTCCAAGACCGGCGGAGATGATGCTCTCAATCACGTATTCCAGTTGGTGTTCATTGTCCGGAAGAAGAGTGTGGTTCAGAGGGGCGAATCCATCGGAGGCGGTTGAAAGATATGGGGCATTTTCATTGGAATTAACCATTGGGTCCATGGGGTTAATCGGGTCCGCGGAAACTTTCTTGGGGGGTGTGGGGACTTAAGCGTCGACTTGAGGTCGTAGTGATTTCGTTGGGCCAGGGGGCTGGGACTTTGGTGGTTCGGAAGAGCTGGGGGCTCGTGTCACTCGATCAATAGATATTGTGTACTGTAGGCCGTCAATTAGTAACGTAATGGTGTGTTGATTTCCCTCAAGGACTTTGTATGGTCCCGTCAAGCGGGGTAAGAGATTCCGCGTAGTGTCCTCGAGTTCCCCACTATCCTTCGGTGGCCGATGTAGTATCCGCTGTAACGGAGAGAGCAGACACCTGCGACAGCGTTCGGACTGCAGATGGGTCACTTGCGGCGAAGGAAAAGGGGTGGTAGAGCTACAACACCAGCGAGCTGGAAGTGGGGTGTAAAGCCACTACTCGCCAGCGAGGGTGAATAGTGCAACTGTAAAACGTTGACGGAACGTAGGTACGAGACGGCTCGTGAAGTGGTTGGGGGCTGAATATCTATTATAGCTCGTCCGGATCTCCGGTTAAGGAATCCTAAGCGAGGAACAGAATAGTCATGATGCCCATGTTGTCTCCTTGGAGTCGGCGCTCACCTCTCGTGCACTATATACTGTGTGCCAGGGTGAGTGACCAAATAAATATATAAATAATACCCAGTGGTCAGCCACTTAGCCAAACCACTGTATGGGTATGGTCCCTAATGGACGTCTAGCTACAAAGGGTAGTAAAACCTGCCACGTGGATCGCCACTACATGCGCCGTTGCAAGCCACTCCACTCGTTATACCACGTGTCCCAAAACTGTACCCTGCCTCCTGGCATCCTACGCGGTGTGCCATTTCATATCACAAGTTTGATGACATCACTCACTTATGAGTTCCAACCGCGACTTCGCGAAAAACCAACATATCGGATTCCCCGACATAGTAGAATACTACATACCCCCCTCGTTAAGCGCGAACCATAGGTGACGCAAGAAGCGTTTATACGCAGTCAGACCGGTGTTCCGGGTACTCATCGTCATCACGAATTCCTCGCCGCACGACCAACTCTTACAGTTCTCAACAGCATCCTGTTCTTCACCCCCCTTCAGCTCGATCTCTCGCAATGGATCCGAACGCCGGTTCCAACCCGTTTCAGCCCTTCTCTGAGGATGTGCCTTCTGGGGCTCCATCTAACACTGCTGGTTCTGCGTCGCAGCCTACTGCTCAACTGGGTCCATACCGTTCGTTCCCCACACCGTACACCGGATTCCGGTCGGTACCGTTACCTCAGCCAACCGTGGCTCCGATGCCACACGCGGCTTACGTCGCCTCTGCGGGTGTGATTCGAGCTCCGTCTCGTCGTTCTCAGCGGAGCCACCCGCACCCTGCGGATTTCTATGGACGAAATCCTCTCGACAACGTTGAACTTTTCGCGCAAGCGCCCTGATTTGATCCTGTTGCTATCCGCGATGACGCGTTGATACAACAGTATGTACACGGTGGGTACTTCCCTGACGGTATTCCGGAACACGCAATTTATAGCGACGACTGGGCGAGCCGTATTGCTTTCCCAGACAACGCGATTGCGCGATATTCAACGGAAACCTTGTCCGAAGCCCGTACGCGGTTCACCAAGCTGATTTACCAGAGTGTTCACCGATTCATCAGTACGGTTCTCCTCCCGCAGGACTGGGAACTAGATACCTGGAAAGCCCGTACCGACGGTGAAGGGTACTCGTATATCGAGACACTCGTTGAAGTCGATGTTAGCGGTTGGCGCGGTGTGCGCGGTGTACGTGATGCAGCTCTCTGCTTTCAGCAACCTGTTCTCCGTGCGGAGTTCCGCTTCCTTCGAAAGCGTGACATTCTCTATTGGGATTATTCCCGTTGGGAACGTCTTACTCGATCACGTTTGGGCTATTTGGTGCCGTATCAAATGATCGAGATTGACCGCATCCGGCGGAACGCGCACTTCGGGCGCTACATCGGTATTACGGAGCATTGGGCGGCGATCGAGAGTCCTCGTGGTTGCCCTGTGGAGCTCCCACCGGCGATCTCCTACATCGGGTCCGCGTTGGTTAACGACCCGTTCTCGTGATATTGGACGGTGGTTTATACCGAGTTTATCGCCAAAATGGCCGTCTTCATCCTGTGGGATGCTTATGATACATTTAGAGTTTGGTACATTTCGCCCACAGCGCGAAAGTATGCGAGAGAACTCGATCTTTCCCTCGTCCTGGGATCCCGTGCGGACCATGCCGACTTCTTCCATCTTGTGGATTTGATCGACAGTGTCGATTGGTGTGGAGTGCCAACTGACCAATCCGCTCGCGGAACCCATGCAAGACACTACGACCATTCTTCTGGACGAACAGCAAGTGCTGGAGATTTCGTTTGGTACGACCCCTGGACGCGCCAGTTGATCACCTCTGAGCAGGTTCGCTTTCTTTGGGAGAACCCGCGTAACAAGCCACCCAACCAGCACACTGCATACGTGTACAATGCTTCTCCATCCGAGAACGGAGAGGAACCATATGAGGAAGCGCCGGGAGCTGAGGCTGAACTCGGTTGCGAGGACGAGCCAGAGCTGGCAGGCGTATCGACTTCCGTCGATCAATCCGCAGCGGCGGGAGTTGCTCAAGAGTACTCTCATGGGTTTACCCAACAACCGATTGCAGTGCCGGTCGAAGATCCAGGCTTGGATCCGCTGAGGCAGTTCCTCTTAGATGCGGGCTTTCCCGTGGACCAAATTGAGGGTGATCGCGCACAGCTTCTTGCGAACCTGCGTGCTTGCACGTCTCTTTGATAATCCTAGAAAAGACTCCTAGTCAACACCCTTGCGGTGATATCTTGGTACCAATAAACTCCGGTGACTTTGTGTCTTCACGTTCCCTTCTTATCTTCTAGTCTTCATCTCTTCTCGCTTCCCGATTTTGTCCTTGGTGATAATCAGTAGATATCCTGTGCTTGCGTGTTTTCACGTTTCTTCCACATGACTTCTTGTTTTCTTCTCGCCTTTCGAGTTTTTACTACCTTTGTAGCCCATACTTAGAAATGGGATGTGCCCATGAGCCCGACTATTGAGGATTCGATCTCCCTAGGGAGTGGTAATCGCATGCTTCGATGATATCGCACGAGCTGCGAACGGGAGATATGAGCTATAGGTTCCCACGTATCCGCTTCCGGAGGAAAACCGTACCAACGGATTCGATACAGTAATTCTCTAGTATCTTCATGCTCGCCATGTTTACATATGCGATCCATAACATATTCCTGGGCGTTTCCCAATGCTTTCGCTGTTGGCGCGAGACTCCTGTTAACAGGTTTGAAATGCCTTAGGGCTGACCCTAGCGTCTCTGTGTTAGCAGTCTCCGCGTCGCTAAGCGTTCGCTCGTCGACGAACTGTCGTTCTGCCCACAGGGACAGTGTACTCATTCCTTGAAAACCTTTCTCAAATAAAGAGCTATCCTGTTTTCGAGGTTCCATAGAAGCGGACTTCTTGTTACTTCTCAATTCCATTCGTGGATGAACTTCTTTCGGTTTATCCGATTCTGACCGCTGTTCGGTGGATGATGGTGCTTTCACCACGACAGAAGGCGATACCTCTTCTTCTTCCTGCCCACGAGGGATGGGAGCCGATATCGGCGGAACAGCGAGTGGCGCTTCACCTAACGGTTCAGCCTTAAGCGGCAACGGCGCGCTTTCGCGTGCACTCGTTTCCCAGTACTTGGGGCCAAATTCCAAAACATCTTTTCTGCTTTTAGGTTCCATTTCTGTACTTACGGCTGTGCGCGTGCCACGGGGCATATCCCGATACTTCGGAAGCTGTCCGTGATTGGCGTATGCAACCGCCAGCGGTGGAAGATCAGGAGCTTTCTCCTCCGCTCGAGCCATTGGTGGCGGTTCACTCTCCCCAGAGTCACTTGGGCTTTTGCATTGACGTTCCGTCGCACTTGTCTCCTTAGTTCTACCAGATACCTGGACTTCCACTTGCGGGTCAGGCGCGACTTCAACGCGATCGCGCGATACACGTTCAACGTCCTCACCTGTCTTGATGACAACTGTGTCTCCATCAAGGTCCACCACTTTGAAGGGTCCAGCCGCTATCGGCAACAACTTATGACCCGATTTTTCCTGTTTGTCCGGTCTTTCAACTCGCACGAAGACTTGACCTCCTACTCGGATTGCCTGATTTCCTCTTCGCCTTCTGGCGTCATAGTTTCGCTTTTAGCGAGCTTGCGTCTTTGATAACTCCTTAGCGGCTTCTTCCGCTCTGGCCTTCAGGTCATTCATCCATTTCAGATGGTACTTAGCCGGGGTCGGCGCGTCCAATTCTGTCTCGTAGTCGAGCGCAACCGGTAAAGCCGGAGGGTTACGTGAGAGGACGAGGTCGAACGGTGCCGTCTTTGTAGAGGTATGCACTTGCGTAGTGTACGCGTAGCACAGAGTATCTGTAAACATGTCCCATTCTTTCGGGTGGTCCGCGATGTAGTGTCGAAATGCTGCTATCAGCGTGCGGTTGAAACGCTCCACCCGACCGTTGCATTGCGGGTGATAGGTCGTGGTAATCACGTTTCGAATGCCCATAATACGGCAAACATCCTGAAAGAACTTCGCAACGAATTGCTTCCCATTATCTGATAACAGAACTTCTGGTGGTTCGTATATAAATACCCAGTGTTTGATAAACGCCTCTGCGGTTACGGTTGCGGTTATCCGCTTCAGCGGCACAGTTCGCACTAGCTTCGAGAAGCGGTCGGTGAATACCAATGAATAGCGATAACCTCGCCTTGAGCGAATCAATTCCCCTAGGATGTCGATACTGACGTATTGTAAAGGCGCTTTCGCCTGGAATAACGTCATCGGTTTCCGCTTCCTGTAAAGCTTCACGCGATTCTTCGCACATGTTGTACACAACCTCACTGTAGCATGGCAGTCCATTGCAAAAGTAGGCCAGTAAAAGTATCTTCTTAGAGTCATGAACAACTTCGTTCCTCCTGGATGACCAGACAGCATGCTGTAGTGTGCCAGATAGAGTACTCGACTCTTCAAGACCTGTGGAATCACGATTTGACCATGCTTTTCGACATGTCTTAACAGTATTCCTCGTGAATCGAGTGAAAAGAGGAGCTCCTCTCCCCCGTTAAGACGAGAGCGAATCGACGCACAAAACGTATCGGCGTGTTGCTCATTGAGGATCTCAGTGCACGAGATTCGCTCGATTTGAATTGAAGGGTCAGTGTCTGTTAATGCAAGGAACGGGTCTGCATCCGAATAATCATCAACGGTATCTTGTTCCTCTTCTTCAAAAGATGGTGAATGGGTCTCCATGTAGAAGCAAGGTATCCCTTCATCTATTTCGCCTTGGGTTTCGCCCAGTGTTTTGAGTCGCGATAGCGCGTCAGCTTGGACATTGGCCAATCCCTTCTTATACTTCACTTCGAAATCGAATTCAGAAAGGCGTAAGCGCCATCGTGTGAGACGACCAGACGGTTCTGTAATGGACAGTAACCATCGTAGAGACGAATGACCCGTGTTGACGGTAAAACGTTCTCCTTGGAGATACGGTCGCAATGTGGTTAGGGCCCAAACGACTGCAAGGCATTCCTTTTCTGAAACTGAATACTTCTTCTCAGCTGCGTTCAGCGATCTTGACCAGTAACCAATGGGTTTGCGTTCACCATCAGGGTGTGTTTGAAAAAGTGCACACCCTACTTGGTACTCGCTAGTGTCGGTATCCACTGAGTATGGCAGGTTGGGGATGGGCAGCGCCAAGACTGGGGCTGTAATAATCTTTGTCTTCAGCGTGTCGAACGCTTCCACTTCAGCTTGTCTGAATTGTTCCAGCTGTACTGGTTGTCCTTTACGCAGCTTTGCGTTGAGCGGTGCCACTATATGCGAGTATCGCAGCACGAATCGTCGGTAGACGTTGCACAAGCTGAGGAAAGAACGCAATTGCTTCTGTGTCGACGGAAGTTGTACTTCGCGGAGAGCCGCTGTTTGTGCCTCTTGAATGGCAAGCTGTCTCGGCTTGATCACATGTCCTAAGTACCGGACGGTGCCAGCGAACCATTCGAATTTCTTGAACTTCAAGGTGATACCTGCGCTCTGTAGTGCTTTGAGGATCTCCTCGACATGCCGTAAATGGCTTTCCACATCCTGGGAAAAGATGATCACATCGTACAAATAGACTAAACAAGTCTTCCACTTGTATCTTGAGAGCAAGATGTCCAAAGTACGCTGGAAAGTAGCCGGTGCATTCGTTAAGCCAAAAGGCATCCTTTTGAAACGGTAGAGACCGGCGTGACACGCAAATGCGGTTTTACCTTGGTCTTCTTCCGCTACAGGCACCTGCCAATAGCCATAGTTGGCGTCCAACTTGGTGAACACGTTCGCTTGTCCTATACTGTCCATACATTCGTCCATTCGAGGCAACGGGTATGTATCTCGAACCGTAACTGCGTTCAGTTTTCGATAATCGATACAGAATCGTAAAGAACGATTAGGTTTTGGAACCAGCACCACTGGTGAGGCCCAAGCAGATTGAGCTGCTCCGATTAATCCTTCTTCCAGCATTTTTCTGAAATTCTCCTCCTCAATTTGGCGAGTTCGCTGTCCCGCTCTGTAGGGTGTTTGGGAGATGGGTCGTGACCCTCGGACCAAATCAATGTGGTGTTCCGTAGCGGAAATCTCTCCTAGTTTTCCACTCCACATGGATGTATACTTCTTCAGCATAGACCTGATCTTCGTTCTGTAGTGTTCTGACACATGTGCTAAGTCTAGCTCATCGACCAGGCTCTCTGGATCATTTGCCGTCTGCAATTGATCTCCAGACGGAGTTTGCAGTTCTTCGTCTGTGTCACCGACATGGGTTAATCCCAATACTTCTGCAGTAGAAATATGAGTAGGGACCACCACTGTGGGATGAGGCAAAGCTGTTGCAACAACCTGATTCTTCGGTATCTGATAATCGTTATCGGTGAAGTTGCTCACTGGTATCCAAAAGGGGCTACCAAGATCAACCTGAATAATGTCGTTAGCGACTAGCAATTCACGAGATTCGTACATCCGAGTATTCGGTTGAATTACCACGAGTCCGTGTCGTTCTGTTCTTACTTGAACCCAAGTTTGGGTTTGCGCCTTCAGCATGGCACTCTTAGCTACTCGATTTCTCGGCGAGACAAGTCCTCGGGATTCTCCGTATTCCATAGATGGTGGAAGTGGAGGTGCTTCGGGGCAACAACGCATTGGCTTGCGAACAATTGGTACCATTGATCCATCATCTAGTTCCACTAGTTTTCTTCGCGGGCGAATGGCTTCGACAAACTTGTCGCAATAATCACATCGCAGTACCACTGGTGCAGCTAACGCCTTACAGACGATGAAGTCGACTAGGACTACAAAGCGTCCCAAACGCACCACGAGTCGAACTGTTCCCAGTGTCTTCACAGCATTTTTGTTGGGATCCCGGATTTCCGGTAAAGAACCGTATCGAATACGTTCTAAGTCCGCAGGAGCGAGCTCCGATTCCCGTATAAAGTTCGGACCAGCACCTGTGTCCAGGAGAGTCAATCGACGAGATAACAGATTCCTGTCAGAGCCGATGTCGGCATAGACCTTATAGTTTCTTTTAGACACTACCATGAGGTAAATTTCCCGTTTTGACGGACAATTATAACGTCTCCAAGGACGATGTAACTCACAGTCAAGCTGTACTCGCATTCCGTCCGGCGGATTGATTACGTACGGCGGAAATTTCTGAGGCCTCAAGAGAATCTTGGGCTTCCAAGCGCGGGAGCAGGGAGGCGAGCTCTCCCTGGTCAGCACTACGGGATCGACTAGTGCCGACCCCCTAGGGGCTCCCTCACTTAGTTTTCCGGTTGCACCAGCTTATTCGCCTCAAAGGCACCTCTTTCTACCGGGGTTCCGGGTTGTAACACTTCAGCATTCTGAGCAACCGGCTTGTTCGTCCGGCGCATTAGTGTCTGAGAAAACCAACTTTTGGCTTTCCAATACATGCCCGCCGGTACGCGGCTGCTTTCCTCTTCTGAGAGTGCTTCATAATACTTCATGATACGACTCAGATCCTTTGCAGGAAGCGTGCATTCTGCACTCAAATGGTGTTTTCCATAACATGAATAACATGTCAAACCGTCAAGACGGTTGGTCAACATAGGTTGTGAACGGTATGCTATGCGAGTACCCACCCATCCGGGGTTTCCCGTTCTTAAAACCTCCTTGTAGTGGCACCTTGTAGGGACGGTACATGGGGCGACGGCCCTCCACAGACATTAGGGCTTCCTCGTCCTGAGAATCCGAGTGTGGGAGACCCACTTTAGGTACAGAAGAGTCCGTATATTCCATTAAATGGACTGCCTCCTCATGCGAGACACTCCCTTTGGGTGCCAACGACGAATCTCGTGAGTGCACTGGAGATTCCAGATGTAGCAGTTTGCTGCGCTGATTAACTCTGGCGGAGATCTTCTCCCTACCCATTGAGGTTCCAAATGCCACTGTATGACGGGAGCTACCACGCGCTCTGGCCGCGTCTCCTTCAGCTTTCGCAAACTGAACTAACTCCAAAAAGGAGACTCTTCTATGCTTTTCTCGATATCGAGCTACCAACGACTTGATGCTCGGTTCCAGCCCGTCGATGCACAAGGTAATCTTGTCTTCCGTCGAGTGGATGTTTCCACAGCGGACTGAAGCTTTGTTAAGCCTTGAGCTGTACTCAGCTTCGCCCTCTTCAGGCTTTTGGGTCACATCCCTTAGGTTCAGGATCGCCTGACGTATCGCGTTTGAAGTCGAGTAACTGCGCAGCAAATACTGCACCGCCTCTGGCCATGAGGTAACGCCGCCTTCATCGGCTGTCAATGATCTGCATACGGAACGATATTGCTCTAAAGCAAAACCCTTCAGGAAGTGTGGTAAAGACACAAATGCCTGTGGTTCACTCATCTCTATAGTGTCTGCTTCGGCAACGAATCGAATGAGAAACTCGATAACGAGAATGGGGTTTTTCCCATCACATGTTAAATCTTTAAGGCCGATCTTCAATCGTTTGATGTGATCCTTCACCTTCGCGGTTTCGCATCCTGAGCGCTTCTTGCTCTTGACCTTCAGACGGTAGTACCTGTAATTCAGGACCTTCCGATAAAGCGGATTCGTGCACGGGAGCACCTTCAATCCTCTGTAAGGTGCCCTTTTTTTCTCATTAACCACGAAGACGTGTTCTTCTTCCGAGATCGGGCTCTTCGATGACCATCATCACTGTCGTCGTCATCTGACGTATCTGAATCATCAGAATCATCAGTACTGGAACTTAAACCCTCCGTACTTGGCGATTCATCACTCGAATCACGTGCGGACTTCCACTTCTTACGTCGTGACTTCGACTTCTTCGAACGAGCTTCCTTCAAAGGAGCTCCTTCCTCTTCCAGCACGACTGGTTTAGCAGAAGTCTGCGCATGAACTGCCGCCTCCAGGCGTTCTAAACGAGGGTTAACTCGAGTGAGGACTTCCTCTACATCCACGGTTAAGCCGGGTAGCGCATCGGGCGTATTCCCGTACCTCTCCAGTAGATGGTTCAAATCCTCACGTAGTGTTTTCACTGATGCAGATACCTGCTTCCCATCGTCTTGACGAACGAGTGCTTGATGGACACAGCGTAATTGTTCGACATCAGCGGTAAGAGCAGCAATCTGCGATTCCAACGCAACCATGCACACACGCGAAGCACTTGACTCAGACTTGAGGCGACGCACTTTCCTGCGCAAATCATCCTCTTTTTGAGGTCCGACGACCTCAGGGTCAACTACGGCTTCTGTGGTGGGCGTAACTGCCGCTGCCACAGGGGCCGGTACATCCGAGAGATCTCGTTCATCATTCACCGAGCGTGAGCGCGACATCCCTTGGCGATACAGCCGCTCTGCGGCTTCAACAGATGAGGCGAGCCTCGGTTTTGAGGGTGGTCCCGCAGGACCGGGGCGACCAGTACTCGACTGGCTTCGGGTCTTTGGCATCCTAGACCAAACCTGAGTCCAGGTGCGAACCAAATGGTGTCTTCGACTTCTCGACCACGTGTTCAACCACGATGAATTCCGCAATTGCCGGAGGTGGTTTGATAAACAATAACTGTAGTGATTCCACTTCTTCCAAGTATCGATATCGATTCCACGTTCCAGGAACGAATTGTTCAGTGCAGCTGACCACAGTGCTTCTAAGTCGGGAGACCACTTGTAGTATCCGCTCTAACAGAGAGAGCAGACACCTGCGACAGCGTTCGGACTGCGGATGGGTCGCTTGCGGCGAAGGAAAAGGGGTGGTAGAGCTACAACACCAGCGAGCTGGAAGTGGGGTGTAAGGCCACTACTCGCCAGCGAGGGTGAACAGTGCAACTGCAAAACGTTGAGGGAACGTAGATGCGAGACGGATCGTGAAGTGGTTGGGGGCTGAATATCTATTATAGCTCGTCCGGATCTCCGGTTAAGGAATCCTAAGCGAGGAACAGAATAGTCATGATGCCCATGTTGTCTCCTTTACTTGGAGTCGGCGCTCACCTCTGGTGCACTATATACTGTGTGCCAGGGTGAGTGCCCAAATAAATATATAAATAATACCCAGTGGTCAGCCACTTAGCCAAACCACTGTATGGGTATGGTCCCTAATGGACGTCTAGCTACAAAGGGTAGTAAAACCTGCCACGTGGATCGCCACTACATGCGTCGTTGCAAGCCACTCCACTCGTTATACCACGTGTCCCAACACTGTACCCTGCATCCTGGCATCCTACGCGGTGTGCCGTTTGATATCACAAGTTTGATGACATCACTCACTTATGAGTTCCAACCGCGACTTCGCGGAAAACCAACATATCGGATTCCCCGACATAGTAGAATACTACGGCCGATACAGGTAAACCAGGTCTCCTTTCCCAAAGGTAGGTATGTCCCAGACGGCTTTGTCAAATTTGACCTTGCAGTGCCGTTGAGCTTTGGTCAGTACAGCTCTAGTGGATTAGATAATGCCCTCGCTGCGTCGGCGCGAGTAGCGCTTCGCCTGAGTAGGAGTCATTCCTTCGATTATGTACTGGGGTATGAAAGATTCCTGAAGGTCAACAGCTATCGGCGTCGGCGATCTCGTTACCGTTAAGTCGAAAGGCGTTGTCCCTGTGGAAGCGTGCCCCTGCGCGTTGTAGGCATAAACCAGTGGCTCAACGTATTCGTCCCAGTCCAATTGGTGCTCTGATAGGTAGTGTGCCAATCGGTCCAGAAGGGTGCGTTTGAAGCGTTTGGCTTGGCCATTGGTTTGCGGGTGGTACGCCGTGGTGGTCACATGTTTGATACCTAAGGTAGCACAAACGTGTGAGAAGAATTTGGATACAAGCTGGCTGCCGTTATCCGTAAGGAGGTAGAGTGGCATGCCATATGGCTATACCCAGTGGGACAAGAAGGCCGTTGCAACATCCATAGCTGTTGTCTTTCCTAGGGGTAGGGCTCGGGTAAGTTTGGTAAACCTATCTGTCATTACCAAGACAAACCGTTTCCCGTGGGAAGAATTAGGCAAAGACCCAAGTATATCCATGGAGAACAAATTCCATCGGGCCTGCGGCGGGGAAGAGTTTCAATTTGGCCTGATGGTTGGCGCGAGACCCTTGGATTTGTGCGCACGAAGTACAGTTCCGTGTGGTTTTCCATAGGTCCTGCGCCATAAGTGGCCAGTAGAAGACCTTCCTTAGGGCTTGGTATATTCGTCGGCCTCCAGGGTGACCAGCTAAGCAAGGGAAAAGGGCGAGGTATAGGAATCGCGCCCTTGGTGAATTTGGTATTACCCGTTGGAGTGAGCCATTCAGCGGTGAGCGGCGACACATTAGTCCAAATCGGTCATAGTCGAAAATGTATCGAGGGTTTCCCACCAATTGGGCTGTTTCCTTGCAGTACTCGTCTTCGATCTGCGCCTGTAGGATTTTGTCAATAGTTATAGGGAGGAGCTCTTTTTCCTCTGGGGCTATTGCGTTAACCTGAGGTGGTGTCGAATTAGGCGGTAATTCCGCCCAGTCCAATAGGTAGACTTGATTCTCCTTTACTTCAGGATCATCCATTTTGACTTTACCCATAAGGTAATTTTTTTCCGTATAAACCTGAGGTCCATCATCTGCGAAGGGAGTCCGAATGAGATCGTCCAATTGCGTGTCATCAGTTCCATGGGTAATGATTCGAGAGAGGGCATCCTCTGCCTGGTGCTTGATGCCTGGATTATCGGTTATCTTGTAGTCATATTTTGACACCCTGAGTCGCCACCGAGCGAGGCGCCTCGATGCATCGGTCATATTGAGTAACCAGCGGAGTGAATCGTGGTCTGTCCTAATGAGAAACCTAGTTCCCTCGAGGTATGGACGGAGTGTCAATACGGGCCATACGATGGCTAGACATTCCTTTTCGGTAGTACTGTAGTTTCGCTCCGCACTGGTGAGCGTTCGGCTCCAGTATCGAATAGGTCGATAGTCCTTCGGGGAATCCTGTTACTGTAGCAATGCACAACCCACATGGAAATCAGAGGAATCTGTGTCCAGGAAAAATGGCCTATTGGGTTTTGGTAAAGCCAATATAGGTGGGTTCAGAAATTTGTCCTTTGGGGTCTGAAATGCCTTGTATTGGTTGTCGGCAAGGGCCTCTAAACTCCGATGGTGTTCCCTTCTTCAGCATTGCGTTGAGAGGGGCCGAGATTTTAGCGAACCCTCGGGCGAAACGTCGGTAAACTTTGCACAAGCCCACGAAGGATCATAGTTTCATGTGGGTCCTGGGAGGTTAGCCTGACGGATCGCATTCGTGGTCCGTGTGGCTACCTTTAGCTTTCCTGGGAGAACGACGTGACCGATATAGTCCACCGAGGCCTGGAAGAAGAAGGCGCTTTTGCAGAGTTTCAGTGTTACTCCAGCGTCCTGTAGGGTTGTTAGCACCTTTTTCACGTGGCGAAGGTGTTACTTCACGGTACGTTAGAAGATGATTACGTCATCTAAAGAAACCAAGACGAACTCCCATTTGATTCTGGACAATATGATGTCCAATACCCGTTGGAAGGTCGCTGGCGCATTCTTTAAACCAAAGGGCATACGAATAAATCTAAACAGACCTTCACGGGTTGTGAAGGTTGTCAGCGCTCTCGAATCTTCGGCCAAATGGATTTGCCAATATCTGGAGTTAGCTTCCAGTGTGGATAATACGACAGCTTCGCGTAAGGAATCTAGACAGTCATCCATACGGGGTGTCGGGTATGAATCCCTCTTGGTTACTGCTTTCAGCTTCCTATAGTCGACACAGAACCTGACGGAGCCATCCTTCTTCGCCTCGAGGACAAGGGGACTTGCCCATTGGGATAGGTGAGGAGGTACCGGCTCCGTGACGTGAACTGTGCGCATTTTGTCCATCTGGTCGGCGACAATTTTTCTACCCTTCCGGCCTGTTCGATATGGGGGCTGGAACTGTGGTAAAGCATCATCCTGAAGGTAAATGCGGTCTGTAGTGGCTCTGATTTTGGCCAAACTACCTGACCAAATTGCCTGGTATTCCCTGAGGAGATCAAGTACGTGGAGCTTATAGGATTCGAATTCTGCGCCGATAGCGAGTGTTGACTCCCAAGAGTCGACGTCTTTCTCGGAAGTTGGCGTGAAAAGGTTATCCAGTTGGGCTTTCATGATGGCCACGGACGCAGGTAGAGTGATGTCAATCACTGTACCTTTAGGTATCCGTAAGGGTTTATCTCTGAAGTTGCTGATTGTGACAAAGAAGGACATGTTGGGGCGGATGTCCATTGCTCCATTGGCCGGTAATGTAGGGTGCTTCAAAACCGTTTTCGGGTGGTTCTGAATCGCCACGAGACCTGAAAAATGGGAATGGACCGATACGTCGATTTGGGTCATCAGAGGTATTGTTATGGCCTTTGATAAGCGGACATTATTGGAATTCGTGTTTTTGGAGATAATCGATCGTTTGCGGTTAGCTTCTGGCTCTTGGGCGGAGCCAGTTATGGAGATGGAAGGTGCGCGGTAGAATGCAACTTTTTTAAGGCCTGGATAAATTGCCTTAATGTAACGATCGATAAAGGGGGTCCCTAGGATTGCCTCAGCGCCCAAATTACGACATAAAAGGAACCACTTGCGGACTCTGAATTGTCCTTATCGTAGGTAAAGTGGTACTATTCCTTTTATTTCCATTGCTCTACGTGATGCATCGGTAATCCTGGGGGTCTTCCTTGCCCGAACGATATCTTGCCCACCAAATGGGAGTAGCTTAGGATGGACCAATTTGGGACCAGCGCCTGTGTCCAATACGGCTGCGTTCACTGGAGAGTTGTGGGAACGAAGTCCCACGGTTACCCGAACTTTATAATTCTCTTTCCTGAGAATACAGACAGGGTCGTTACTGTGTTCCGATTCTGGTTCATCCTGAGTGGTCCATTCTGGGTGGTGTGTATTGTGAGGTGAAGAGCTCTTTGGCTCATGACCGTCCAGTTGGTTGAGGCAGGGGCTTAAAGAGGGAGGATTTGCCTCGCGTCGACCGTCTAAGAGATTCCCGATGGGGTTTTTGTTTCTTCCTGAGGATAAGATCCGTCTTCCGGGTCGTCGGTAGGATCTACAATGGCGCGGAACTGTAGGGCTTTGATCGGAGTATCTGGAGGCGTGGCATAGCGTGAGCCTCCAGGGGTACCTGTGGCTCGTTTCTGTGCCCTGTTGAACATTCCTTTGGATCGCTGTACCCTGTAATTCTCTTTCGTTAAGGCTAGGAGGTTTTTGCGTGCTTGCTCAGACAGATACCTCGTGCAGTCATAAGGTTGGACAATTGAACGACAGAGGAAGCAAGCCCTTGAAGAGCGAACAAAAAAGTCCTTGCAGGGCGGAAGGGGGGAATACTTGGGTTTTTGGGTGTAGGTGGGCCGGTGGTCGCTGTAGTTCCCTGGGAGGTATATGATGGGGGCCCGGACGGAGAAGCACCAAAATGACCGCGAGGACATTTCCCGAGTCGGCGTAATGGAGTGATGCATCCATGTCCGTTTCCGTGGAGCTTACCAAATGGACTTGGTTTGGTTTGCGCAATGGAGTTGCGTGTCCTCTGGATATCTCAGCATTGGACCTGAAAGTCCTGTAGGTTTTGCCATAACATTCGGCATGGGTAACGAGCCTTTGGAAGGAGTATTGCGGGTTTTCCGTGTGGTAATTGCGCACATGTGTCCGAATGGCAGGGAGCAATCCCGTCATGAAGTGGCGCTTAAGCCGTCCTTTGGAGAACTCGTTTTCACATCGGTAAGCCCTCTTCCACAGGTCATCTGCGAAAGCCGATTTGGTCATGTTGGAGCGCTGCCTAAAGAATATTACTTCCTGGTGGGCATCCAGTCTAACTTCATCCGTGTCATAGGTTCCCAAGAGGTGATGAACAACCTGATGATATGACCTGAGGAGCTCACGGTCTTGAGCATCCATGAGGTCAGTTGTGCCAGATATATTCGAAACCACTCGTTCACGAGCCTGTCCTGTAAAGAAGAATTGGAAAAGGTACAGAGCGGCGTCCTCGTGAACACCGTTCTGATTATAGCCCGTACGGAACAAACTGAGAAACCTAAGGAAATTAATGGGATCGGAACCCGAGAACTTGTGCGTAATGGTTAGTTGCATCCGTTTGGCCTATTTGGAGCCTTCTCGAGGCTCCGAACCAGAATATTTCGGGTACCCTCGGCCAGCCGGTAGTTCCGGTTGTCTAGGGCCTTAAGGCAAAATTCCTTTGTGACTGTCAGTGGTTTGAGGCGTCGAACGGCAGCCTCATCCACTTCCGAGTCGGTCGTTTCGGTTGAGGCCGATTCGGAATCACTCGTGTCCGAATGGTTTCTTCTTTTACTCCTTCTGTTCTTCTTTCTCCTACGGTTACTTCTTTTCTTTCCGGCAGAATAAAGACCTAAAGGATCAATCTCTCTATCAGATCCGACGGATACCTGAGGTCGCTGTGCCTCATATTGTCTTTGGGGTACGGCAATCTGTCTCTTTTATGGGCGCGGAGCCTTTTTTCTGCTCCTAAAGTTTTCCTTCCATTGGATTTCCCTGATAGTGTTCCCGGCGAGGGGCGGGCAATACCGCCACTCCTGGGGGTTTAATAAGGGTTTGCTATATGGAAGCCGGATGGCTGATTTGTGGAGCGGTCCTAGGGACCGCATTGCCTGACTGGCTGGTGACTGCTCCTTGAACGGCCTGAATGAAAGCGTCTATGAATATCTCAGCCTCCATGGCCTTGGGGACGATTCGCGTAACGAGGTAATCTGTATGGTCAGCAATCGCCGTAGCGAGTCGCATGTTCACAATGGAATCCACATGGGCTGAGCAGAGCTTACCGAGACGGGACCAGAGAAGGTTGGCCAGCCCAGCAGGAATGTTCTCTCTGATTCCTTAGGTCTTACGGAATTCTCCTTGTTGTGTTCCTGGCTGGTGAGGTGTTCTCGTAAACGAGTTGCTACGGTGGGTTCTCGGTGAATCCTTTCAGGGTCGTCCAGAGGAGTCAGTATTCCTTCCGGCTGGCCTCTCATGCTCCTGCGGTCGCAAACATTATCCACCTGAGGTTCAGGCGACATCTTCAGCGTTGCATTGGAAACTGGTCCTGCTGCAGGAGTGCAATGGTCTGGTCGGCTGGGTGTGTTTCCTGCGTTCATAGTGGCGGGTGCTTCTCTACTTCTGGTTCGTTGGGGAACTAAACCAAAGATTAGAATCCGAATAATTCTTCGTTCCAGTGGTTTGTTCAATTAATCTTAAGAGATTCTAAGTCGGTAGACCAAAATGTAACGCAGTGACTGGTAGGTCAGCGTACTGGTCTCAACCAGAGGTAGCGTGGTAGAGCGGACCCTAAGGTTCGTATCCTTGACGGCGGCACTCCAGGAGTACTTGGTGCAATGGCCGGGCATTTCATGCGTAGTCTTACCGGTTGGAGCTACAGAAACAATGGCTTGAAGACCAATTGGTGGAAGTATTGTACCAAAGGGGGTAATTTAGTATCCCAACGGTGCCTACCTTACTCCAAGGGGAAAGCGTCACTTGAGCCAAGTTAATAACAATGATGAGGCGCTGGGATCTCCCTGGCACTGTAATGCTAATTTATAACACTAATTTAAAAAAAATAATTATCTAAATGAGTCCAGCTGAGATCGGCCAGTCCACGTGGCGTCTGTAACATACCTCAGGCCCTGGGGGCTTACAGGGCTCAACCGTTTTCGGTGCTCCTCCACAGCACCTCCCGGTCGACTCATTTGGATTTTAGTACAGTCTATGAATCCTGTGCAGCTATCAAGTGGTGCTCCTTTGTCCTTAATAGCTTCTGCATAGGTAGCAGCGCGCTCCACCAAAAGATCAGCACTGAAGGTCTACAAAAGATGACTATGCTCGTCCAATATGTACTCAAGCACCTCGTAAATTATCTCACATAAATCTAATGCTCTCATGCCAAACTACCGGTCAAGATCGCGCCACCTGGTGGGAAAGGAGAGACGTCGGAGGAAGTTGCATGTGACTCTCCGTGCGTCGCATCGGTAGCCGTTGCAAATAGTACGCCCTCCAGGCGAATCGATAACATTCGCAATTGTAACTATTTCGCTACAATGGAAGTGAGAATCGCTTAAAGCTTGCTCATCGCTATATGCGTTAAAGGTAAAGCGTGTAGCAGATACATGAAGTGAGCGACGAACAAGGCGGCGAACGTCATGTCGCGTCTCAGATAGGGAGCGCGCTAGCTTGATGGTGATAACGAGGTCCACCTCTCCATCGATGGCAAGCAACATCCTGCACCTTCGAAAGCGCAGGCGACGAATGGATTTGCCGATGGCTCAGTTTTTTTGCCTCATAACTGTTCGTGTGCAGTAGTAGCACAGAGGCCTTTGTATGTAATGCTCATGTGAATCTCATTTGAGATCACATGCCGAGCCATGTAATTGTGCCCGTCTGCAGAAATCGGCAACAAATGACGACACGTAAATGTCTCATATTTGCCGCAGAAGGCGATCTCTTTTTTTCGAAAGCTCTCTATTATGAAACGTATTTGATTTTTTTAAAAGATAAAGAAGGTACCAATGAGAACTAAATTCATTAAAAGAAAAGGCTCATGTGCCCTCAAGAGAAGATGATTCTTATTATAATGAAGTGGAAGAAAACACTATTTCGGATGAAAATAAATTCATCTTAAATGGACCATATTGATTTGCTCATTATTGGAACGACGAAAGGAAGAAATATATCCATTTACCCAAGTGACAAAATGAAGGGGATTCTGTTATTCTATTGGGTGACTGTTTTTTCTGTACTTTAAACACTCTAGTCGTGTACACCTGTACAATTGACTGGATGAAGTACTGAAAGGTGTAACAGTAGACATTTCTAACCATTTGCGCCTTAAAAATAGGAGAGAGTTTTTAAGAAGATAGGGCCTCTTTACAACATTCATTGTATACTATAAAGTAATTCTCTGATCCTAGCATAAATTATTTACCGTGTCTGACCAAGTCACCTGCCTTGAACATTATGGAAAGCATTTGACGTGTTTCAGCACGCCGCGTTAACGCCAATCAGCGCCATTTGTAAAAAGTTGGAACATTCCTCGAATGTGTGATGGAATGTTGGAATAATTTTACGGAAGGGTTTGTAGCATTTGGGATGCTTATTAAATAGAATGATCAAAAATCATCGAAGTCGAAATGCGGCATTCATAATCTATTTTTGGTACTGTACTCGGTAACGAGATAATACGAGATGAATAAATCACGAAAAACTTGGAAATTAGGATTAATTTAAAAGCAGAATACTACTGTAAACTTGTAGGGTGTGGTATGAACCAAAACGGTAACGGAGGTTTAAGACCTGTCGGTTCTAGGGAGCGCACAATAGGGTCGACCTAGAAGGCGGAGATTGAGGAAATCTGTAAGGTGTGGCAGCACCAGCCAGTGAAAGGTGCAACAGGAACGGCGGGCGTACTGAGACCACGTCAGTAGACGATGATGCTCAGCGCACGCGGGTCCAGAAAACCGTAAGGGCACTAGACTTGCCTTTTTGGTCGACTGTAGAAACCAAAAGGGGTAAAAGTAGTCAAGCAGGTGCTTCACTTTACAATAGTTACCGGGGTGAGCAATGCTTGATGAAGATATATATCTCACCTACCACCTGACCTACGGTGGTGCTTCTCCCCACGTGGCCACGGGGAGGTCCACTTGAAGTGTGCCTTCTAATCTACCTAATCCTATCTATCTAATTCTGAATTAGCTAAAAGCTAAACTAATTTTTCACTAAACCACTGTTGTACACGGCGCATGCCAGCAACCATACAGGTCAAACGCGTGACATAAATACTTCCTTGGTGTAGCTCACTATCCTACATACGGTGTAACCACCAAATAAATAATTCGTTTTTTTTAGATATTTTTTGTGGTACACCACAGTGTGGACATTACAGTAAACTAGCTCCTTTGCGTACTGGCACAATCAGGGGTGCTTGGCTCCGGTAAGGAAGGCAGAGGCAAACGAACAACTAACTTAACCATTTTGATGTACGAGAGGTATCCTAAAGTCGCTATCGACTAAGGGGCAATTATAGCCTTTGTGCTAATCACATTTGAGCTATAGCTCTTGTTCCGAGAATATCCTCCTTTTCGCGCTGTGTACGGCTTCTTTATTATTTGTGTTGTGTGTCGTTTTTGGTGTTTTGTTGTTCTTTTGGTGAGTGCACAAGGATTGTCGAGTCGATTTTGTGTGTGTTACGTACCACTGTACCTAGAATATCATGTCGAGTCTACAAGTATCGTATCTTTCCTCACACTCCCCTGACCATTCTCTTTCAAATATTTTCTTTTGAGAGTAGTCGCTTGCAAGGCGATGTTCGCACCTGCGGAGTTTTCTTTCGACATCCCACCGCTGTCGGGAACCTTATACTCTCTCGTGGAACACCACAAAAACTGGTTTTCCGAATTAGAAAACTTAGAAAGAAGTATTCCTGTGTGTAAGAATTGTTCTCCTGGACCGGATCTTTCGTGTGTTGCACGTCATTGAATCCTCGTTGGATTTCTGTACGAGATATCTCGATCACTGAGTAGAAGCTTGAACCAGCATCATGGTATCTGTTTTCTCAGAAGACATTCGTAACCGGATCTAACCGTTCGATGAGTTCGTCGGTCAACCGGATGTGTATTTGTAAAGATTTTTGATTCATCGTTTTTTGTCGTCTTCAGTTTTAGTGGTATCGATTGAAATATATATTGTTTTCATTATTTGAAATTGTATTATGTGTCCGCATTCGTTGAACTGGACTATCAGTTAACATTAGAACACGATGCCTATGAGAAGCTGCTTGAGTGGGAATAAGCCCGAGTCAGTGGCATTCCGCTTAGCCCACTCTATAGGGGCTGGAAACCGCCTCTAGCGTGAGGCGAGAAGCAAGTCGAGATCGATAGGAGGCGCTTCCATTCCTTCTTATGTACCAACGACGGTTGCTCAAGAGGATGTTAACTCATCTATACGTGATATCACGGAAGGTACAGACCTGCAAGCTGAAATGCAGCAACTTCGTGCGGAATCTGTGATGCAGAAGTACCGTTTGGAGCAGATTGAAAGTAAAGATAACTTGTCAGGATCGTCTTTGGAAACATTGGAAAGGGAGCATGTTGTCCTAACAAACTAGAAATTTTATACACATCGGATGGTTGATACAGTTAGAACCATCCGAGAAGATATCAATCATTTGATAGAGAAGGAAGTGGATGCCACTGGAGCTTTACCAGCATTAACAGCGACTGTTAAGAATGTTCTCTCACGAGTCAACCCTCGCTTTAAGCAATTGGAAACGTTTGTTAACGCACTGTTATCAATTCCGCACCCGGAAATTCAGGATCTTTCATTGATTATTGCCTAAGCGCAGACGTGGAAGCATATGCCTGAGGACAAGAAGCTTTCTTCGAACGTCAGAAAACGAAAAATTTCACAAGGAACAATGAAAGTGAAGAAGAATCCGACAGTTTGGAGGAGCTTCATTCTAATCAGGACGACTCCGAATAAGATAGCTCATCTGAGGATGATATTTCGAGAGAAGATGACACTCGTAGATTGAGAAGATAGAAGAGTGGTCAGGCGCGTCTCAGGAGGGGACCGCCTTACAAAGGCCTTAAGCCCCTTCCATGCACCAGTTCGCTCTATCGGAAGATTATGAACTACCACATGTATCAGTTGACAGTCCGAAAAGGAAAGCGATCTGCTCGCGAACAGACGAAAGTGAGAGATAACATCAAGTGTTTGGAAATTGGAATCGATGATCTTACTATTTCTGAGAGGGATCCTATGGCCGTGTTCGAGTTCTTGAGCCCATTCCTTGCCGAGGCCGACAATTTAGGAATGAGAGAAGCTCAAGCACTAGTTGCTCTTCTACGGTTTATGACTGGATTGGCTTTAGAGCAATTCTTCGCTGTGAGTGGTTCACTTACGGTTAATGAAGGTGGAGTCACCATTGGGCAGAGGCCGTACATTTTCTCCTGCGTATGTATGCAACATCAAACTGAATTCGAGGAGCTATCCTAAATCTCTGGGATGTAGTCCAGAAGCCTGGTTATAAGGAAGTTGAATACAGTTAAAGACTGAAAAATGCAGCCACCTGTTGTAGAAATGTTCATTGGACCGATGATAAGATGAAGCTATTTGTCGATGGCTTGATTCCGACTATCAAGTCATTAGTAGCCCGTCATCCGGAGAAGCATGCTCTTGTTAACTGCTTGGATTTATAGCAGAGTGCACAGGCAGAAGGTGAAGCCGTTCGAGCTCGTCCTGGAACTACACGTCACTTAAAATCGAAACCCTTCGAAATGGAAGATCCCAAACAAGATTTGAAGCGAGGAAAATTATTGTATCTGGTATCGCCAGAAGACTTGTGTGT
Organism: Agarophyton chilense; assembly: GCA_030374765.1. NCBI lineage: Eukaryota > Rhodophyta > Florideophyceae > Gracilariales > Gracilariaceae > Agarophyton > Agarophyton chilense. The sequence continues at coordinate 613,430 of JARGXX010000099.1, forward strand.
TTTGACTTGTAAGCCACATCAGGCAAGCCAGTCCATGGAGGACGTACTTCATTATCTGGACGACCCAGAAGGTTCGGTACCTACTATGGAACTGCCGTCTACCGAATCCCTGAAAGAAAATGATATCTTTGCTGGGGAGCAGCGCCGATACCCAAACAGAGGTAACGAGATGGCCCCATCCGCCGGAGCATTTACGAGAAAGAAGCCAGCATACGTCGATAACCGTGAGCAGAATCAGGCTCAGCTGACAATGAACAGGGATGGCCTGATATGTTACTGCTGCTACGGAAGACACCCTTTGTCCTCAGAATGTACCATATCCGTCACGGAGTTAAATCGAGTGGTCTTTAATAAAAAGCTTTCTTAAACACAGAGTGAACCTGTGTAACAGGTCCGCCGTATTAGAAATCCAAGGCTTGGGGTATTTCGGATCATTCCCCAAGAGAGCTCACTGAAATTCAGAACACTGAAGCATAACAGACCGCTTCTTTTCGAGATAGAAGTAACACAGAGATGCCGAAAGAGAACCCCGCTCTTTCGGGAAACTATATGAGGAAGGCTTCACAAGATCGGTTGGGATCGAATCCATGACGCCCACCGGAGAACTGACGTAGCCCAGCTTTCCGAAAGGTAAACCGGAGATACCTATGAGACCAGAAAGATCTTTAGAGGTGAACAAAATAGTACAGCTAGTCAGTACTTTATAACGCCGTTGGAGAGGATATGTGTGTCGAACAAGAAGGACTGATTACGTCATGGTCACGGACCGTAGAAAGTACAAGTTCTCTGTCGATGGCGGCTTGTCTCAATCACTTTTGTCACGCAGACTCGCTGCCATGGATACTGGAGCCCGTCCGAACTCTACCAGATTGTCCGAACTGCGAACCGACGATCGAGCTCAAATATTAAAAGAACAGCTACAGGATATCAGGGATGGAAACAAGAGACCAACAAATTCTCTTGAAACTGGAAGACTTGTTGTTCGATTAGTAAAGCATGCTGTCATGTTATTGCTTATCGTGTGTTACACGTTAACAGCTCTAGTTGTTCTGGGATGTTGCTACTGCAACAGATTTGTGGAATCAATTCGTCCCAAAAATCGGTAAGTGGAACTGTACGACCGAACAATCTTACCTATTGTGCGCAAATTGCTGCGGCGCCCTGCTTCGACAGTACCATTACCACCTTCACTTAAATAGGAAGCCCCACTGGGCAGAAGTTCACCCAAGATTCGGGTTTTTGAGGTAACGATAATACATCCCAAATATGAGGCTTGAATATCAGTTGTTACCAAGAAGCGTGGACTAATTTTCATTCAGCTAAATGCTGTATTGTATCACAATCGAAAATTACTTGTCGCTACCAGCATCGCACAGGAGGAACTGAGGAGACCCTACGAGATTTCAGTGGACAACGTTAACTGAGGAGAGCTCCGCGTGCATGAGAATCAAATTATCGTCACCGCATTGCCGCACCCTTCGGGTGTGATACTGACACACATACAGACGGCAGAAGTTATAGGAAGCAAGCCTAAAGGCAAACCACATTTGACACCGATGGACGCAGAACAGAACATAGAACGCATGATGGAGGTGAATACCTCTGTAGAAGAGAAAGAAGAAGCCGTCGAAGTCATGGCGATGGAACGAGTTCCTTGAAAATACATGGAAAGATTGCGCAAGCTACTATTGAAGAATTTGCATATGTGGAATGGCCATATTAGCCAGATTGCCGCTATAGAACATCACACCGACGTTATACCGAATAGCAGACCCATTTCTCTACCGCCTTATCAGAAAGGCCCGCCTACACGTCAGATCGAGCAGTAACTCGTTGCAATCATCCGGGAGAAGGGAATTATTGAGCTATTTCAATCAGCTTGCGCATTTCCAGAGGTTCCTGCTCTCAAAGGAGATGGTTCCTAAACGCTTTTTCGTTGACTAACGCAAACTGAACGCAATAAAAATAAGGGATACATAACCGTTGCGACGCATGGATGAATGAATCCGAAGTCTCGGAGAAGTCATTTTTTCTACTCTGGACGCAAATTGGGGATACTGGCAAATACCCATTGTCCTTTATGACCATGAGAACACGTCATTCGTATTACAGTCCGGACTGTATCGCTTTAAGCGACTGCCTTTTGGTTTAACCAGTGCTCGTGCGACGTTTAAACGCGCTATCGGTATAATCTTGTCTCGATTTAAGTGGAAGACATGCTTGGTCTATTCGACATTATTTTTTTCAGTAACAATATTGAAGATCACTTCATAAATGTGCTGGGAATCTTCCGGACGCTAAGAGAAGCCATTATTACTTTGAAGATCGAGAAAAGTGGATGGTTTACCACCCAAGTGAAGTATCTAGGACACAAGATCAGACCCGGAACGCTGAAAATGGAAGATTTGCAAACCATTGCGATTCTTAAGGCGTAATTGTCTAGGACGCAGACGCAATTGCGAGTCTTTCCAGGGCTTTGTAACGTCTCAAGACGATTTGTACCGCGTTATTTGTATATCGAAGTGCCTCTGAACGCATTATTGAAGAAGAGACAACTTGTACTGTTTTAAGAATTCGAAACAGTCGAGACATAACCATTCAAGAAGATGTAGCGAACGCTGACCTGAGCCCCTGTTATAACAATCCCAAAAACTGATCTTCCCTTGTCTGTCGATAATGAATTCAAGGGATTATCAGGTAGAATGTGCTCTTTTTCAAACGCATGAAGACGGCTAATGATATCACATTGGATACTTTTCACAGTCACTGAAGCAGGTAGAAAAGAAAAACGAATTACTCTGTATCAGAAAAAGAAGGCCATGCTATGGTATGGGCCCAAACGACCCTATGGCCCTATCTCCACGGAGTAAAGTTTAAGTTCGACATAAATCAATTATGTTTGAGATGACTTCTGTCGGTTAGCAACCCTTCTGGATGGTTTATGCAATGGCGTTTACGGCTTCCGGAATTTTTCTTCATCGGCAACTACAAGAAGGGGACTTCCAACGATAATGCTGACGCGTTTTCGTGCCTCGAAATCTTTGGCGAAGCCCAATTGAAAATATATGATGAGATACCATGTTTGGTGACGGAGGATGCGATAACGAAAGATATTGAGGAGGAAAAAACTCTTGAGAAAGAAGACTATGCTTTCAATATGCTGGTAACCCAGACTACGAATACAGATCCTGATGATCAACTCGAACGAAGAACGCTTGAAGAGCTTCCGCGTGAACAGGTCACGGATGACTTTTGTGCGGCTATCCGCTACCGCTTTAATGGGGGGAGGAGCTACCTTTCATCTGGATGATCGAAGATTTCTTGTTCAAACCGTCAACGATCATGACCAAATCCTAATACCACATGTTCTGAATAGGCGACTAATGCATTTGGCTCACTACTTACAGTTATGTGGTTATTCAAGAGGAATAAAGCTGTATTTAATCCTCAGAAGGGAGTTTTATTGGCATACTTTAGCAATTTTTCGTCATGGGACATCTCAGTTGTACACAATATGCTCTCCAATTTATGCTCTCCAATTTGAGTGAAGCTGTTGCGGAGGAAGAAGCCACTGAAATTATTCCTGGCGAAAGCGCCTCTACAGTATGTCAGTATCGATATACTTTGAGAATTGATTCGCTCGAAGCGAGGAAACAGATACCTTTTGGTACATTCAGATCGCTTTTCTAAGCTGGTCGAGATTATTCCGTTGAAACCGATCACCGCTGCCATGCTAGAATCAGCGTTTGTTCACCATTTGGTGCATTGCTACGGAGCGTTGGATTTTCTGCTCTCAGATAACTGTAAGCAAATCGTGACACCCTTCTATCTAGATGTTTGCAAGATTCTGAGAATTGAAAACGTGATCGCTAGTGAGCGAGCCGTTGTCACAAGGCGCAGCAATGGGTACGAATTTGGATGTTGGATGTCAGAGGAAAGCAGGCTTGGAAACATGCGCTCTGAGCACGCAGCGAGCTGCAGCTTCCATAGAAGGTCACGTTCACGTGATGAATAATGATGAGGTCGGAGAGAAGAGTGACAAGAAAGCTTCATTGGAAAATAGTCGCAAACCTTGCGTGGTTGAATCATCAGCAGGAGAACCTGAGGTCGTAACAGATACGCCTTCTAAAGTAGTGCACCACAAGGAAAAAGCTGAAATCAGCAGAAATGTTCCGCTACTCGGATGGAAAGACCCAGACGTCACCGTAAAACAGAAGGAACCTCACAAGCAGAAGAGAGATCTCGATTCCGAGGGAAAAGAAGTTGAGGTGGAAAGGCCACAGTTCAGTTACCATGTATCGGCTGATCTCTTCTTGGAGAACTCCGGTAAACAGAGATTATGACCCACGCCCACAGATACTATTAAAGTGGAATCAAAAATGCCCTCAAAGGTAGAAGAAAGGCGTACGGTGAAAGGAGACGTCGCGTCATCTCCAAAAGAATTGGACAAACCGAATGTTTGGGTGGAGGCTCCGGCCGAACCGGAAAGGTCATGGGAATCCAGAAGACCGGCTCTAAGGAACTCAGAAAGTCGTCAAACCTATTGAACGCGGTAACCCGAAATCAGATGCTTCAAGGGAGCAATGGAACAGTGATCGCATTCGTTCAGCTTTACACGAAGTAAGTACAGCAGGATCTGATCACAGAAGCGCTATTAAAACATAAAAGCCTTTCAGTGAAGGAGAGAAGTATGCCATCGAACAAATCATGAGCCATGGAAGGACCGCTAGGGATAACAGTTTACTGTTCAGAGTACGATGGTATAATTATCAACCCGGAGACGATACATGAGAGCCCATGCATTACATACCTCTATCTAATGTGTTGTTGTAGTGTAGATGAGCTTTGGTCAATATTCCCAGTACTCTTGATGACGCTCTCGTCGGTTTGATGGTCTCAGGAAGGTCTGATCAAATGTGATCCGGAAGGAAACAGGAAGCGACGAAGGACTCGAGAAGGCTTGATCTAATTTAACTCCAAGGTGGACAAGAAATAACATCCAGTACCATGAAGATGAAGAAAAAAGTCAAGAACCACGAAGAAGAAGGTAAAAAAAGAGTATAATGAATCTGGAAGCAGAAGTGAAGGAGTTACGACAAGATTGTGTTGCTATACGGTCTACTACAGTAAAAATAAGGTGCAACCTCATGGATTAGGAGTTCCAGTGTGTTGTCTCATCGAGAAGCCGACAGACTCAGCATCTGCAGTCGGTCTCCTTTACTGGCATCGGGAGGAATATCAGCTTCTTCAAGGAACCGCCTCAGATCGTCGAGCTCCGCATTGTGCCACTAGACCACCAGCTGTTCGGGTTCTTACGTAGGACTCCGCATCTCAGCTGTCACGGTTGACTCGCGTCCATCCGCTTGTGTTCCAGCAAGAGTTATCGGCTCAATGCCGTCATTTTCCGTTGGAACGGTGATTACGAGGCCCGTTTATTCAGGTTGGTTATCGTTTTCGATTTCTAGGAGATCGTTTTCGAGTGGGTCGGTATTAAGAGGCACAGGCTAAAATTAATAACCAGCTGGATGTATACTAGGCATTGCTTTCGGGTTTTCCAGTAGGGTCTTTGTGTTATCGCCGTTGATGTGTTGGTTGTTCAATGGATCATATCGTATGAAATCGCCGTCAGTTGCATTCTTTCCAGAGGAAGGATCACGAAGAGGTCTGTCTCTTGCATTATGTTCATTTGGGACCAGTGCCCAGTCAATCTGGTCCATGACACTGATTCGGTACCGAAACTCTTTGTGATTTGCACGTGATTCCAATACCAGTGAAATGTCGAGCTGTATCGCATGTTGTTGGGCCATTGGGCTCATGTACCAGAGACGATTAGTGTCAGACACATCTCGAAAAACGAACACGGCCATTTTCGTGAAGAATTCACCGTAGTCGACAACCCACTAACTGAATAACGGATCATTTGAGAGGTGAGAACCCACGTAGATAATCACTGGAGAGAGATAAATAAGAAAACCACAAGGACTCTCGATTTCATGCCACTATCGAGGACTGGGAACGTAGCGCCTCATTATCCAGTTGTACCGAATTTGGTCGATCTCCGGTATTTGGTACGGGGTCAAATATCGTAATCGTGATCTTGTACGTCTCCTACATCGAGGAAATTCCCAATAGGGATTGTCGCGCTTGCAAAGGTGCGGAACTCCGCTCGTATTTGAAACCTGTCGAAACAGAAAGCCATTTTGGATACTCCGCTTACGCAGCCACACGGTTGGAGATACGAATCTGCGAGGTTCTCGTCATAATAGTAGACTTCTTCGTTCGTTCTGGCGAAACAGGTGTCGAAGTTCCAATCTCTTTTTAAGGTAATGGTCCCAATCACGCGGCGCATCCTCTTGAAAACTAGACTAGTGACCTTTTCGCGGGATTCCGCAACGCTTTCGGATCGAAAACGGCTTACCGCGTTGTTTGAAATCGCACAGTAGCTGAGGCAGTCGCTCGTGAATAGCGCACACCACGAAATTCTGTCAGGATTTTGACCAGCGACTACTTATTGACCAATGATATATTCTTCGCGGACAGCCGCAGGGTATCAGCAGGGAGCTCAAATGAAGAGCGCAGTGTGCTGCATCGGATTACTCCCGACAAAGTCCGCTTTGTGCGGGAAGTTCTGTATCGCAGACAATGATGGTTGCAGAATGACTGCTGTTGAAGAAGTTTATGTGAGGCTAGGATCCGTGAGAGAAGACGGAGCAGCACTGCTCGAGATCTCAGAGAGGGCCGCCCAGAAGAGGCAGTGATTTGATGATCTCATAGGTTATTCAGGTCGTCGTACTATGTTTGTGGACTCATCACGTATCAGAGATTGCTCATCACCAGTGTCGCATGTTCTAGAAGAAGAATTGAGGAGTTATCGTGTTTAGATGCAATGTTTGGAGTCTGTCTAGACCGTGAAGCCGGATTGTAGCACGCTGTATATACGATTTAACGTTCTTGTGTTGCGGGTGCTCCGCGCTTAACGAAGGAGATATATAGCATTTTATATTCAAATTGTATCGAATGATCGAAAACCATCGAAGCCTAAATACGGCATTCATAATCTATTTTTCGTACTGTAATCGGTAACGAGGTATTATGAGAAAAATGCTTCAGAGAGAAATTGGAAATTAGGAATTATTTAATACCATTGTGCTACTGTGCGTTGGTACCGTGTGACCGTCAAATAAGTAATTCTTTTTTTTTAGAATTATTTTTTTGTGTCACATAACAGGGTAGACATTACAGAACAGTAGCTCCTTTACCTTCTGGTACCATCAAGGGCACTTGGCACTAGGTGAGGAAGGCAGAGGCCAATCAACAACCAACTTGCCACCATCTTGGTGTTCGCGAAAAGCGTTGTGGGCGCCATCTTTACGTGTAACACTGTGGGCTAAAATTTACAGTAAACTTCGGCGTAAATAAGCCTTTTCCTTTACTGAATGGCCCAAAGACATGAATGAGATACAAGTATTCCGATTTAATCTTTTTCTTCTTGATGTTCTTAAACCATCATAATAAAAGACTAATTCCAGTAGTCACTAGGGGTCAGACTTCCTGGCTTCCGGTCAGACACTCCAGATGTATAACGATTTCTTCAGCCTTACCGCTTTTCGTTAACCAGAAGAAGGCGTATAAAAAATTCTCACAAGTCTTCCCGAAGAGAGGTCATAACAAAAAGATATGTTTTCAAGCTATAACCGAAGCTGTGTTATTTCAAGAAAGGTTACGCGGCACCACCTATGCAAGCTTCCGGTTTAGTATTATATCCCAGATCCCCAACAAGTCCTAACGACCGTCACAGGCTTTTCGCTTTGTGGAGGCTTTCTAGACAGACCCTGCACCGTTGGTACACGCAACCCGTCTCCTGTCCACGTTGAGGGCGCTTCAAGCGGTACAATAGGCGGAAAGGGCGTGCGTTCTGAGATCCACAATTGCCATCAAATAAAGAGCACCTGCAGCCCCTATTATGATCCTTTTTGATCTATAGCTCCTGTGCCGAGGATATCTTCCACTTTGCGCTGTGTACCGCTCCTTTATTGTTTTTTGTGTGTGTTGTTTTTGCTGTTTCGTGGTTCTTTTTTTTGAGTTCACAAGAGTCGTCAAGCCGATCTAGTGTGTGTTATATACCGCCATACCTGTAATATCATCTCTTGTTTACAGATATCGTTCCTTTCCTTTGTCTCCTCTTACTATCATCATTCACAAATCTTCTCTTAAGAGCAGTCGCTCGCAAGGTGATGCCCGCTTCCTGCTGTATTTATGTGAAAATCTAACCGCTATCTAGAAACCTACAGTCTCTCGTGGAATACCACAGCGTTAAAGAAATTACTTTACAGCTCTTTACTGGAGCGCTGTATCCAAGTGGTATCGAAAAGGGTGAAATGATTAAGAACTGAACAAAAGAAATGTGCTTCTTTGTCTTGGAATTTTTTTAGGTTTCGCTATCTTGTTCGGAATTTTAAAGTTCAGAAAGCTGTGTTTGGGTTATATTTTTGAAAAGCTCTGAAACTAGTGCCCTAGTGATTTTTTAAGTACTGAATACGATAAAAGGCCCATTTTCCGATTGTCAATTGCAGTGAGGACGAATAGAGTAGTGGCTTTATCCAGCTTTTGTGCACTGTACACACAGTCTGTGGATTATCACATCAGTCTCGGGTTATCTTCAGGTTCTTATTTTCTGTTTTCCCTTGGGTTTACCCCACTTTTGTTGTTTTTTATAATATGTAGATTTTTATTCATTCATTGCTGTGATTCCGAACACCCAATATTTGTCTTTTCTGTCGCCACCACTGTAAACTAGTGAGTTCATCGGAGAATAACTCATACACTTTTCGTTAATTCAAACTCTTCGTCTCTGTTCTCCACGCTTTTCGTAAAAACAAACCTTGGACTTACACTCCTACTTAGTTTTGCTCGGCTAGAAAGGCTCCGATTGCTTCTATACCTTCTTGTAAGAAATTTTCAAACATCTTTTTGAGTGCTTCGACTCGCGGTGTTGCACTGCAAAGTGGTCTCTCGACCTAGAAGAAGGATTAATTCATTTTTATATCACTGGTTCTCTTTGGAGGCGTGCTCAAAGTTATATTGAATTTCTGACTGGCTTTTTCATGTTTTGATATTTTAACGCAAACCCCGGTAAAATCACTACCATTCTTACCCAACATGCATTTCAAGTCGAACCTGTGATTACGCATGGTCGCGTATTCAGTGAAGTGGAGCCTCGAAGTTTCTCAAAAGTGTCCATTCCACTTTCCAATATGCATTCTAACGCTTCGAAACTTCCATTTAGGGCGTCAAACCAGACCCCCAAGCTGAGCGCTTCAACCACAGCTGGTGAGCTCCAAGAAGGGGCCATTCACGAATAAAATAATGAACGTTCTCGAAAGCAGCTCTTTGGTATGCAAAAACATCAAAATACCTTCGTCGAGGAGTTTGAGATCCTCCCTGGCAGGTGCAAGACCACTTTGATGGTTAAGATGGTCGAATACCTTGTTCTACGACCAGGAGATGTCGACAATCTCTTGGATTGCTTTGGGGAGCCAGCCTACAATGTCGAAGGCGTTGAGATCCGAATCATTTGTGTATGATGCCGTCTCAAGATGCTTGAGCAAACCATCGTAGTATATAAGGAGGTTTATGACCAACCTTCTGCTTTATTTCATCATGCGAAGAAAGGTAATGACGAAGACAATACCCACCGTAGGCGTAAGAATGATTTCGAATACCTATTGGATTCTTCAAATTCAACTGACCCATTTTCGAGTTCCCACTCCGAGAAATCGGATCGTCACAGGTCGGGCTCGTCCGAAGCATTGTCAGAGGATGACTAGTTTAGTCGCCGCAGACGCTCATCCCGTTCTCAGTTTTCATGAGCCATGAAGAGTATGATTTGTACCCGAAAAAATGTAAGAAAGCACACCTACGTGAAGGGTTTGAAGTGCACGAACCCGTCGATTCTGAAGTTGGTTTCCTATCGACACTATCGAATGGAGGGTTTCTCTTTGGATCGTACATCCCGGGGCACAAGTAAAGTAAAAGATTACATCAAAACAATTTAGTTTACATCTAGTAACCAGAACTTTTTTCTGGCGAGAACCCCATCTTTGTGATAGGTTTTCTCGCACTCTTTGTGGCAGAAGCCAATATACTCGAAAGGCATGAGGGTCAGTATTACCGTGCAATGCGGCGCTTTTTACGTGGCCTCGTCGAGGATCAATACAACTCTGTCAGGTGTTCTTCACTTGCCTCTGAAGGAGAAATGATGTACTGGCTCGAAGCGGTACAGTATCTCATGCAGTCGTACGAGACGGGCTACTTAATTAAATCGGCTATTATCGCTCTTCCTCATACCCTTCAAGAGTCTGCTGGAACGAAAACCGAGTTTTCGGTACCCCTAAATAAGTCTTTCCACAGAGTTGGTAATCTCTACTCCGCAGCAGAAATCTGCACTATGTACATCAACGGACTGGACCCAGCCATCCTTACATTGGTGGCACGTTATCGTGAAGACCAGCAACATACTACCTACTTGGAGTTCATACAACACGCTCAAGTGGAAGGCGATATGAAGCGTGTTTCAAAATAATTTCCATCGCCCAAAATACCCGAAAATGAACGTTTTTGCTACAGTAAAATTAACAATATCTGTGTGAAAAAATTCAAAGTAGAAATACTGTTTCAAAAACATAATCTTTATTGCATTCTTTTTACCCTAGCACGGTTTCACTGGGTTATTTTAGCTTTTTTAGCCTGCATGACGCTTATAAAACGGTTCGGCATTGATTCTATAAAAGGATTGATAGCATTACTGTCGATCCATTCCAATTGTTTAAATAAAAAACTGCATCAAATTGCCTTACTTGCTCATAAACCATTCGTGCCAACATTACCCAACTGTTTTAGGTAAGATTGAGGTCAGGAGAGAGCGCAGGCCATTTCATAACCGACATATTTAGATTTATAATCCACTGTTTCATTTAATAGACTTATGCACAGGTGTATTATCTTGCTGAAAAATCAATTCTTCTCCATGCATGCACTGTGAAAAAGGTAGCAGATAGTTTTCTAGAACCTCAGCATACTTCCTAGAGTCTAAAGTAGTTTCAGCAATAGCCATATCAGTTGCTCTTTTCGTGGAGAATCCAGCCAAAATCATGACTGATGCCCCAACTGAATTTTTCATGGCAAATATTTTCTTTTCTTTTCGTAGATAATGCCTATGGAATCTAGAGCAATCTGGATTGTCACGGTTGAACTTTTTTTCGTCGGAAGAGATATCGTTATTCCATTCAGTTTTCCAATAATATTTTTTAGCACACCATTCCACACGATTCTTTTCGTGATGATCCTTCAAAAAAGGTTTTCTTCATTTTTCTGTACTTGAACAAAACTTCACGGTTAACTTCACGGCATATGAAAGATCTCTATATAGGCAAACATAGCGTTTTGACAGAATTTCCGCAAGATAAAGTGTTTCGTCACCGTTTTCGCTTAATTACACGCTTATTGGCTGGAGATGGTGACTTAGTACGACTATTTGATCGCTTTGTTCCATATATAGCGGGCTTTTTCATAAATTCGTTTATTGTTTTTGGGTGTAGCTTGAAATTTCGCGCTATATCTTCTAAATTCATACCCTGACTCACTAATTACATGATTTGCAGCTGCTGAGAACTCGTAAGAGGGAGGCCAAGAGCCATAATTGAGCCAATGATTGTATGATAAATAGACTTTTGAAACAGTGTTTTTGACGCGATGGTTTTTACTTGGTGTGAAATGTGCTCTACAGTACATGAAATGCCTTTTCGGCACAGATTTAGTCAAGGGATATATATTTTTTAAACGCATTGTACTATGCGTTTGCACGCCTAAAGCTAGGGTCTGTTCCGCAAAGGCGTTGGTGTTGGAAAGAGAGTCCCCACCGCTATCCCTAGCAGAGTGTGGGAAGTCTCAGAAAAATTACGACAGTTGAGACCTCGCTCACATCGATATCTCGTCGGTTCCAACCACTGACTTCCCGTCCACGACGGTTGAATGGTACGACACGGTACAGGAAACTTACCTGATTTATGCAAATGCCCTCCGTGTCCATGGACGGCTAGTGTCTCAGGCGAATGTGAAAGTTCGGCAAAGCCGTTTGAAATGAAGAGAAGATAGCTTAGGATGGAATATACTGCACCTAGTCAGGATCTTTCCCCGGCAAGGAAAGGAGTAATTTGTCACATTGGCTATGAACACATTCATACACAACCGCAATTATTCTCACGCTGAGAGAAATGGCCTAAATGATTGACAATTATGAGGCCTTCACTCCTGAAGAGAAGCCAAACGTTTCTTTCTCTTTGTTAATTTGAGCGAAAACGGAGTTTTTTCAGAATATTCCGAATCCTCAACTGCGTAACGCTTTACTTTAACCTGATCCACAGGCCATCAATCCGCGTTCCACACCGACAAACAGTCCTGTTAGCCCAATGCTGCTGATTGTTTAGGATTCTTTGGATCCGCCGCAGAGAAAAGAGCCCCAATCACGAATAGAGAGAGTCTCTCCTACGAAAAAGGCGTTCCCAAATCGCTGCCCGGTCAACATCCTGACAGGAGACAGGAGGTCTCAGACGTGGGCTCTAAATCAATTTGGTGTTCATCATCGACCGTGAAATTGGGTTCATAATAACGGGTTCCCGAATTTAGTCATGCTCAAGACCATGCGACATTACATAATTTTCGCTGACCTTCGCCTTTCTACCCAGTTTATAGTGCGCTTCTTTACTCCTCTGGGACAGGTTCTGGCCCAAAATGCATCGTGGAAGACCTTTTACTGCGGCAAGTGCATGCTCAATTCTGCCATGGCGTGATCCTTGATGGCGCTGACTCGAAGGACAATTATCTGAAAACGGTTGGCATAATCAGCCTACTCGATCTGTTATAATCTTTGCCGGTGAAGCCCAACTTTGTTGTATGCCGATCATTGGCCACATCATTTACATTGGGTTGTGACTTCTGTGACAGATTCGTAGATGTGATTAGGCCCCACGTAAAGCGTGGTGATATGGACGATGGCTCCTCAACCTCCAACTTCTGCCGTCATCTAAGGCCGGCTTCAAAAAAGTATGTGCCCCTTCTTACTTTGAAATATCCACAACCCGCTTCGCGGTAATCGAGAAACTTTTTATACACGGAGTATATCCGAATCCCAGCGAAGTTCCAAGTATGGATGAGTGTATCTACTCGTCAACACGTTCTTCGTGTGGTACACACCTACATCTGATAATGAAAAAAGGCCAACTTCTCTCATTGCAGAAAACGCCACCCCAAGAAAGCCCCATGAGTGTTTAATATAGGAAGATACAATTAGCCTCCATCTTAATCAACCGCGATAGGGTTCCTCATTTTCTGTAGTTACGGTGAGCCACCTGTTTCTTTGAACTTTTTGCGTTCAACTTTCGAGCTACTACTGCACACCTTGTTCTTTGCTGCATCAATGGACGTCTTCTGTGTCTTCCTCTTTTTTTGATTCTTTCATTTGAGGATCTCAAAATATATCTTCTGCGAGATCCAGTTGCCTTTAGAACCTTTCATTTTCATTAGAAGATCAGGAAGCTCGTCCGCTCCACAAGCACCAACGCCGGACAGTTGCCCATTGGGTTCAACTTTTGCATTGTTTTACTCTTTCAGCATTCTATATTGATCGCATGCATCTTTTCAAGAGACAGGATCTTTTCAAATTTTTGCTAGCGTTGAGTTTGTGACTAAAGTATGAAAGCGATTCTTCTTCTCTCTATATGAGAAAATATGCCGTTTTGCTGCTTCTATCTCATGTAAAATGACGAATTATTGTTCAGCTATAAAAATGAAATAACATCCGGTTTTCCTGGCTAAAGTTGTCTTTCTGTTGGTCAGTTCGATTTTTGCCATGAGTGCCCGTGTTTGGGATTCAACATAGATTTCGATGTCGCGCTAATGGTCAGAATTTGCTTTTTGAGAATTAAACGATGGGAAAGTTTTGGTAGATGTATCCGCTACTTGCTGGATCTTACTCTCACGACACTCTTACTGATGAATTAGGCACATTTTACAAACTGTTGTGTGGCACAGGCGTGTGTACAAAACGTTTTTCAAGGCCCAGGTTCGAGTCTCGCTGAGGTCTGCCGGACCCTGTCCTTCAATCCTTATGGGGTGCTAAAGTTATAATTTAAAGAATTCGTTTCCGTTCTTTTATATTGATTTGAAGCAATTCAAAATTGTTCGGGACGCAAATCTTTTTGCTATTAGAAAGTTCTGGTATTTTATATAAAAGATTCCACACAAATACCTACTACGTAAAGCAGTTTCCCGTTGTACTTTCGAACCTTCGAAAAGTATCTTCAACATTCTGGAACCTTCTGGAGGGTTCTTGAAAGAGCTCACAATCAATGAACTTCACTTTCAACTATAGAAGAGCTTAATTCTCTGCATGTTCACAAATCCTTCGTTTTTCATTTTCTGAAAAGCCTTAGTAAATATATCGGTCACCATTCTTTCTGAAAGAAAGTAGTTTATTTGGTTTCTTTACACACGCCCTGGAGTACAAGAATGCTGACCAGCAATGTGTTATGTTTTTTCAAGACTTTCTTCATTTCCAAAGATAGATATTTCTGACTGACTCACTGCTTTAAATAATGCAATGTATTAGGCTTCAGTACTTGACTAAAGAGCAAATTTTGGCTTTCCCCTGCTCTTCAATAATTAACATTTTCTATTATAGCTGGCATATCCTGAAATAGATTTTCGCTCTTTTTCATTTCTTTGACTGGAGTCACTGAATTTTTCTACAGTACCGTTTTCTTTCTAGGTATATGAAACATGTATTCCTTCTGTTTTCTGTATTCAAAGTAGTACCCGTTTGCAGTCAAACTAATGATCACTAGATATGTGTTTTCTTCGCAGTTTGCCCAAAAGTTATTCAGTTTTTGAGATGTGTCATAGAGCAAGTCTATCATTGCTCCAAAATAAAGAGACTGAAATAAAATATATAACTAGAGCAACGCATCTCGCGAGCAGTACTATCGGTCGGGTGCTTTTTATCGATCTGCGAGGATAAGTTTTGTGCTGCTCGTTAAATATCAACTAATTACTTTGGCGACGCCGTACAACTGTAAAAAAAGTAGAGAATCGTTTTGAACGTGAATCGTAGGATCCATCTTCAAAACTCACTGCTTAATCGTTGCACTATCTCAAGCTCTTTTACGTGTCATCGTCGCCATGGACAGACGAAGAATAATAATACTCGCATTTTTGCGAAATCTGTATGCGGCCGCTGCTGTTATATTCCTGTGTTGCAAGGTTCGGAGACCAAGCAAAACGAAGACGTTCGGTCTGTTACCCAGCAAGGGGTAGTACAGCAAAGTACCCTCTCCGAGAATGTACGACGAAGTTGTGGTGTACGTCTGAGGCAAACCTGTGTTAAAAGTGGGGAGAGTGGACATGAAGGAGTCAGACCAGGGATCTTGGTGAGAATAGAGTAACCAATCACGCTGGTGGCAAAATGGAAAAGGAAAAGGGGGCGCACTGTATATGGAGCGGGGCGTGCGGCACAGTAGCCAACGTAAAACAAATGGACAACCCTGATACAGGGGCGAGAGTACGTAAATAATAATAATCGGACCCTAGCGGCGGTGGTACTTCCTTTCAAGAAACGGGTTGGATATCTCTAACGTAGGTGATAGGGAACAGTCTACGAAG
Source organism: Agarophyton chilense (assembly GCA_030374765.1). Taxonomy (NCBI): domain Eukaryota; phylum Rhodophyta; class Florideophyceae; order Gracilariales; family Gracilariaceae; genus Agarophyton; species Agarophyton chilense. The sequence goes on from JARGXX010000099.1 coordinate 629,144, forward strand.
AGAGTCGTAGCCCGCGCAAGCGGAAAACACTTCGAGCCCCAAGAACCAGGTTTGGGAGGATTTACTGAGGGGTAAGGCAAAGTTGCCGAGCAACTATATATTGTAGACAACTACAGTAAAATTTCTACCTTAAAATATTGCAGATAATAAAACAAAGTAGTAACCTGCAGTGCCGGGCGCATACGTGTAGAACTCTCGTGGACGACCAGTCCGTTGGGAAATGATGCTCCCTGATATGGGCAAGAATCATAACACGCACAAACGGTAAAAGTTCCTAAGTCAAAGGAAAACACTTTATCGAATACTGCCCTTCAATTTCCTGTCCCACTCTTAATAGCAAAGATCGGTAAAAAAGCGTATCTGTCGTCAACTGGGTACGGTAAACTTTGAACGTGGTCAAAGCACATGAACTGCGAACAACCTTGATGCCAATCCTAAGAATTCTGCCTGGTCATTTTGCCCTCATTTACGCAATCCACAATATGTTTTCTTCAAAATAATCCATGATCCAACTTATTCGTATGCAAAGGTCTCGAGACGTTTGCAAAGTGCGGCAGGTAAACATCTAATGCACTCAGAAACAAATATGATGGAATGTTTAAGATTTATTGGTAGTGTAGGGTTGCTGGGAGACATACATGATAGATGTTTCATGGATGCAGCGACAACCAGAAGGTAATTTCAATTGCACTGTGATTCTAAGAACAAGATGTACAGAGAAATGTTTTACGACATACTCGCCACGATACACGAACTGGAAAAAATCTCGGACAGGGATGCCGAGCATGGACTTAAAAGGTGTGTTTGCTCCGTCGATTGAGGTAAGCTCAACCTGAAAAACTGTCCTTCAGCATTAAAAGGAAAATATCATAATAATATGGAGGGGCAACTAAAAAATCGCTGTTGAATCATGGAGTGGCTGAGATTTGAAGAGATCAATTCTTGCAAACGAAGATCAGGCGAATCAATCAAAGAATTTATCAACCGCTTTGCAGGACCAGCCCATTCGTAATTGAACCTAACCAACTCAGAGCAGGATTCAAGCGACAGTCAGAACTTTGCGATCATCTTACTTCTTAACGCCTCCCTATCAGCGCAAACCTTTAACAACATCATCAGAAGTCTGGTAGTGTCTACTAAAACGAGAGTCGCTAGCACAGCAGCAGTAATTCTGCTATCAAAGGACCGCGTGGAGAATGTGATTAAAATCTTGAATACTATGTCATCAATGGATTTGAATGAAGACGAGAAGAAGATGAACACAGAATGCTTATCAGCAGTGAAAAAGGCCACGTTTCAGCAGAACAAATCGTTTGAAGATCATGATAAAAGCTCCTGTATCGGGCTTCAAAACGCGATAAGAGCCTTGGAAGAAGCCGGCTTAGAAGAGAGCGACCTGACTGACCTCTTTTCCGCTGAAAGGAAGCCAGACTCGTCCACTCTTTCCTACCTCAACTATAACAAATATGAGAAGAGGAATATGAAACGTAAGTATAATCAAGACAAGGAATGGAACAGTATCTCAAAGGACAACAAGGAACCAGACGTTGGTAATGAAAATGAGGAAGCATCTCAGAAGATTTATCAGAAAAGAGCGACCAGAAAAAAAGATACGACGGGAAGCCCAAGGCTAACGGAACATACAAGTCTAATGGACAGTCCAAATCTAACGGATCGTCGAAACCTTTTTTTCAGTAAGAGATTCGAATCTGAACATATCAGACCCGAATCCCATCCTAGACGAAGGAGGTCCCATATCTTCGGGAGGAGTGACCTCTGCAATACAATTATGTCAAGAACTGAACATAAAATTTGAACCCACTAAGCCGAGAAAACAGTATCGGCGCGGATGGGAAAATCAATGTCTAAACCCAAGAAGCGTTGCTTGTTCCTGGACTTTATCAACTCAGGACATGAACAACAAGACGATAGAACTCACGTTCGATCTCTTTAACGACAACTCACCGCTATCGATTGGAATGGACGTGAAGCAGTACAGCACAACGAATTTATTGGATATCCCCCGATGATGACAATCAAGAGACCAATTAATAACGAGGCAAGTCTACTCACACCATACTTAAGGTCTACATCAGCATATGACTTGAGAGCTCATGTAGTAATTATCCCTACCGTTTTTGAATTGTTGAACTCAGCGATGGAGCGGAGCAGACCCACAGCGATAGCTGAAAGATTGCATTGGGTGCCACATGGCCACCCCAACGAGATAATTCGTCTTTGTAAGCAAGCTGGGTATATGTCCAAGGAGCTGGAATTAGAGATCAGGAAAATCAGCTCCAGTTGCGGCATTAGAGCGAAATCTGGTCTACCTATATCTTCTAAGAAGATATCTATTAACCACGTCAACCAGGCATTCAATGTGGAGATACAAATCGATTACATGTTCTGTAACATTGGAGGTACAAAATATACAGTGATGCACATAGTGGATACAGGGAAAGGCTACTCTGAAGCAAGCAATACCTGTGACAGAGAGTCACGAACAACGATAATCGTAATTGAAATGAAATGGTTGAATCGACACGGAGCACCAGACGCTCTATCAGCTGACTTCGAAATGGACTCGAGGCACATCCGTGGATTCCTCTCTGGAATGGACATAAACTTCAAAGCACGACCAGTAAGTAGTCATAACAAGACAGGTATCGTAGAAAGAAATCATGGGGTCATCAAGCGAATACTCGAAAAACGTCAAATGGACGACAGTCGTAGTAGCGATAGAATGCTACTGTCCAGGGCGATATTCCTATCTAATTGTTTTACAGGATCAAAGCTAACGAGTTCTTTTGAGCTTGCAAAAGGATACGCCCCTTCAATCTTAGGCGCCCCTGGGATACTCGTGACCGAAGAACTAATAAAAGCATACACCGAACAGACAGCTACACGCGCCTTCCAGAAATTGATGAAGGCTCACAACCATTCGACAGTACCCAAATCATGTGTAAAACGTGGTGAAGAAGTGCTATACTTCTACAAAAGCTCAAAACAAAACGAAGACGACGAGTGGCGCAGGGCAACTGTGGTCAAAACTCTGCCTCACGTAGTGGAAGTTCGAAGAAAAGAGAAAGGACCAATATCGAAAGTAGCCTACGAGGACATCGGACTCCGGCCAAACTCTCCGCTTGCGCATGAACTGAGCAAAGGACTAATGGAGGACTACATAAACCTCACCATCAGTCCAAGAGCTACTGGCAATCAAGAGGAAGAGGAAGAGACGGTGAGCTCTCTCATGACCATCAACAGAGTCGAAAGAGAACGCGTTTACAAGGACATGGGAGAGTATACGGATGGCCTCCAGGACCAACAAGAGCTTGAGGGCACACAATCAATAGAGTCAAACGAACAAGAGATATTGAAGGATATGCAACGAGTAATCGGCTCTCGACAAGTGAATGAAAGAGAAGTGCGATTCGACCCAGCTTGGGTATTACGAAAGGCAGTGGAGAAGGAACATGCTGACAACTGGTCTCAATCATACACGGAAGTCGCTGAGAACGAAGTACCACGTGGCGCGAACATTATATCCTCACTCACCGTCTACAAAGTCAAAGTGGACGAAAATGACGTGAGAACGTAAAAAGCACGGCGCATGACGCACGAAAATCGAGATGATCTGAAGGATGAAATCAGGAAAGAATGCTCTAACGCAGACATGACTATCGCTCGTCTTCTGATCAGCGTCGCCCTCTCCCTTGATTTCGTGTTTGGAGTCGCGGACATTAAGGGTTCATTCTTGCAGAGCGGTCCAATACAGAGAGACATCTACGTCCGACCAGCGCCAGAATTCCGAAAGAAGAAAGGGGTTCTATGGAAACTCATTAAATTGCCCTGTGGAATAGTAGAAGCAGGACGGCAATGGGCAAAACGCATCGAATCTTGGATGATGGATACAGCAGGACTTAAAAGAGTATACGGAGTTAACCAACTGTTCACTAAGAAAGACAAGAATCAACGAATCACACTCGCAATAGCGAAAATTGTCGACGATCTCCTAGTAGCCGGGACACACTCGGACATCTGCAACTTCATGAACTCGTTGAAGGAAGAATTCGAGGTCGGGAAGAAACGGATAGAAGCAATGTTGAACTTCGCTGTATGTGATATTATCGAAGACACAGATCATAACATCATCTTATCCATGATTCCATACATGGAACGTCTACATCCAATTCAACTTTCGAAACCGAGAAGAAGAGAACTTGAAGAGAAAGCCGATGACGACGAGATCCGACAGTACAGGTCTCTAGCCGGAACTCTAAATTATCTGCGCTCAGGCGTCCTTCCGACGGCATCATTCACCACATCGAAAATGCAGCAGGAACTCGGAAATCTTAGGGTTAAACACCTCATAGATGCCAACGCCATGTTACAGGAGATAAGGATCTTGAAACCTATGATCAAATACGTACGACCGTTTGGAGTTATAAGCGCAGCATTGACCACCTTCTCTGACGCATCGCACGGGACTCGGGATCTGGCATACGGACAGTCAGGAATAATAAGCGGAGTTGGTATCATCACCGTAGTACAAAACGATCCAATATTCCATCCGCTATACTGGTCAAGCACGAAGCAGAAACGAGTAACTTAATCTTCATTCGGGGCCAAAATCCTGGCCTGAGCCGAGGCAGAAGACAGAGGGTTCGATATGAAGATGACGTTTGCAAGCATCTTTCCTAAGATTTATATCAATCACAGTATCTCCGTTGATTCAAAAGCATTGTTTGACACTATAACAATATTGCATGAGTGTCGCAAATTTCGTCTAAAAAAAACCGTACGATCATAAGAGATGCCTTTGAAGCCCGAGAACTCGATGAGATCTCATGGATTACTGGAACCCTGAACCTGGCTGACGCATTAACAAAACGGAGCATAAATCACTCCACCAGAATGAACCGCATGTTTGTTGATGGCTTCTGGAGTATAGATACATCAAAAGGGATTAGTAATGAATCAGAAAAATGGAAGTAGAGGCTTAGATCGATGGATACTAACGCGACAGGAGGGTATGTGAAACACGTACAACTTTCATCGGTGACGTAAAGATTACTAATATTAATACATCACCTTAAGTGTCCGAATGGTCGGCTAGTATTCGTATATAAAGCCCCCACAATATCCTCGGAGCTCTTCCCGGAGCTCCCGGGAGACCCTTTGTGCCGACTATTGTTTGTGTTGAGATTGTCCCCACAACTGCACACGTATGAACTTCAGCAACATGTCCGAAGCTCAACTTACACAACTATACGTATCCAGGACAATATTATTCAAAAATCAGAACTGAACTAGTAATTGAGCCGGGCCGGTTAGAAATATTTTGAACAACAGAGTGCCGTGGCTTTAGTCACCTCAATCTAGTGGCATGCAATCTTGAACAGCTGCATGAAATTCAAACCCGATTTCGGATATGAACCAGAGATGCAATATCTTTTTATTTCGACATTCTGCTTAGTATGGTAGCACAGGATCTTACGCGCAATGCGAAAGTAATACGTAACGGACCGCTTGAACAACCGGCGAACAAGGACCGATAAAGTCTATTGTAACAATACGGCTTTTCGTTCGTTTGGGAAATCATGTTGTCATGTTAACGTTTATTGTGTGTATCACATTGGCTGCACCAGTTGTGCTAGGTTGTGACTACTGTGACCACTTCGTCGAATCGATTCGTACGAAGAATCGGGAAGTGGAGCTGGATGATGGCTCTACAGTGCCTATAGTGCGCAGACCTCTGCGGCGATCCGCTTCATTTAAACCATTACCACCGTCATTGGAATACGAAGCCCCACTGGCCAGAACATCTCCGAAGACTCGGGTGTGTAAACTAACAGTGATACCACCAAAAAGTCAAACATGGGTACCAGTCGTTACTGAGAAGCACGGACTTATCGTTATTCAGCCTAACGCGGCACTGTATCACACTAGTGAATCGCTAGTCGCTAACAGCATTGCACAGGTGAGCCCGAAGATCCCTTTCAGGATATTGGTGAGCAATGTTGGCTCGGAAGAGCGTCGCTTACACAAACATCAGCTCTTGGGCATGGCGCTGCCACACCCTTCAGTTGTGATACCGACACACATAATGACGGCAGACGTCTTAGGAGTAACGCCCACAGGCGAGCAGAAGTCGAAAGCGACAGAAGCGGTCGAGAACATGAAGAACATGAAGGAAGAGAGTGTTTCTGAAGAAGAGATGGAAGAAGCCCTCGAGAGCGTGAATATGGCACACGTTCCTGAGCAGTATAAAGGAAGATTGCGCAGATTGCTGCTGATGTTTTCACATATGTGGAGTGGACACATTGGCCAGATCGCGGCTACAGAATATCATATTGACGTTGTATATGGTACATGACCCATCGCTCATTTACCGTATCGGGCAGGCCCGCGAACTCGTCAGATCGAGCAAGAACACGTGGACTCCATGTTGGAGAAATGAATCATGGAGCCAGCTCAGTCAGCTTTGGCGTCCCGAGTGGTCCTTGTTCTTAAAGGAGATAGTTCTTTACGCTTTTGCGTTGACTACGGAAAACTGAATGCGGTAACTGTGAGGGATACGTACCCATTACCGCGTATGGATGAATGAATTGATAGTCTTGGAGAAGCCAATGTTTTTACTACGTTTGACGCAAATTGGGGATACTGGCAGATACCAGTCGCCCCATAGGACCAAGATAAAACTCCATTTGCGTGTCATGCAGGCCTGTATCGCTCTAAGCGAATGCCATTTGGTTTGACCAACGCCCCTGCGACTTTTCAGCGTGCTGTCGATATAATATTATCACAATATAAGTGGAACACATGTCTTGTTTACTTGGATGCAATGGTTCACGGACCAAGTGAAATACCTGGGACACAGGATAAAGCCAGGGACACTAGAAATGGAAGAAGTGTAGACCGCTGCGATTCGTGAGTTCAAACATCCACGAACGCAGACGCAATTGAGATCTTTTCTCGGACTTTGTAACGTCTACAGACGATTTTAGCCGCGCTACTCGCATATAGCTGCACCCCTTAATGCTTTATTGAAGAAGGGACAACCCGTTAAATTGAAGGAATTCGGAGAAGATGAAACGGAAGCTATCGCAAAGCTAAAACACGTGCTAACCACAGCTCCTGTGTTATCTCTTCCGAAAACGGATCTTTCTTACTCCGTCAATATGGACGCTAGCGACTGTCAGATAGGGTGTGCCCTTTTTCAAACGCACGAAGACGGCATACGACATCCTATTGGATAGTGGTCGAGAACACTGCACCAGGCAGAAAGAAACTACTCTGTGTCAGAAAAGAAATGCCTTGCTATAGTTTGGGCTCTCACGACCCTTAGACCTTACCTACGGGGTGCTCACATTACGGTCAATACCGATCATTCATGCCTCAGATGGCTCATGTCGATTACCGAGCCGTCGGGACGCTTAATGCGATGGCGTCTGCGCCTTTCCGTATTTGATTTTACAATCAACTACGAGAAGGGAACTTCAAACGTACACGCCGACGCGTTATCGCGACTCGAAACCTTGGGAGAAACCCAATTGGAAAACGATGATGATGTACCATGTTTGGTAACGGAAAATTCGAGAACGAAAGAAGAAGAACTAGAAGATCTAGAAGAGGAGGATTATCAAATGGAATTACTGGTAGCCCAGACTACGGACACTGATCCAGAAGATCAACTCGAACGAATCTCTCTTGAAGAGCTATTACGTGAACAAGTCACGGATGCCTTCTGCGCGGCTATCCGCTCTCGTCTTAACGGGGGGGAGGTGTTGCCTTTTCGTCTCGACGATCGAGGAATCTTTGTTCGAACTGTGGAATCCAATGAACAAATCGTGATACTACACGCTCTCAAGAGCAGAGTACTGTATTTGGCACATTATTCGTAAATGTCTGGTCATCCAGGAGGTACGAAGCTGTATCTAACCCTCAGAAGGGATTTTTATTGGCCACCTTTGGCAATGGATTGTCATGCGACAGCGAAGATGTGCGTAACATTCGCGAGGAATAGCGTGAAGCTCTGGAAAACGAAGAAGCCACTGAAGCTGTTCCCAGCAATCGCACCTCTACAGTATGTCAGTATTGACATACTTGGAGAATTGACCCGCTCGAAGCGGGGAAACAGATACCTTTTGGTAGTAAATGACCGCTTCTCTAAGCTGGTTAAGAGTGTTCCGCTGAAACGGACTACTGCTTACGTGATAGCGCGAGCGTTTATCCACCATTGGGTTTATAACTACGGTCCACCGGATACTTTGCTCTCAGATAATGGCAAGCAAATAGTTGCACGCTTCTTTCAAGATGTATGCAGGATAATTGGAGTTGATAACGTGTTCACCACGACGTATCATCCGCAATGTAGCGAGCAGGTAGAACGGAACAACCGTACGCTACTCGCCGCAATTCGACACTACATCGGAGAACACCAGAAAGACTAGGATTTGTATACAGACACGCTTTGCTACGCGTACAATACGCAAGTGCATTCGACGACGAAGCTAACACCGTTTGAATTGGTAATATCTCGCCGACCAGCGGCTTTTCCAATCAAGGTAGATTCGGACAGAACCGAAGAAGAGTCAATGCCGACGCCGGCTCAGTTTCACCTACGCTGGAGAAATGAGTTGCGCAAACGCACTACACAGGCTGAAAAAGAAATGGGAAAGGCCCAAGCGCGCTACAAGTGTAATTACGACGCGTCAATGCGACGGGCACTCCTGGATATCCGAGTCAGAGGACATATTTTCGTGAGAGTGGAAAGGAAAGATAGCCGTAAGACCGGAGAGGAAAAGGAACGGAAACGCGGTCAGAAGTTAGCGCCGATCGCTACAGGACCGCATGAAGTTGTCGAATTCGACGAATATACCGTGGTAATATGGAGAGGTACTGAGGTGGAGCGCATTTCTCGCGACCGAGTAGTTGGTGCGCCAGATCGAGAAGCTGACGTACAGCGAGAGGAGTTCACACGTAGAGATATTGAGGTGCAGGAGCCACCACAGCCACTAGTTGTACAGGAGCTTGCGGACGTACCGCCGCAGGGCAAAATAATTCCAAAACTGCCACGTGGTGAAAAGAGTTCGGAGATCCGACTCACAGCGCTGAACAACAGTTCTGCGACCAACGGCGCATTCGCCCATGACATAATCATAGCTCCCACTGTAGCAGTGAGAGGAGAAACGGCGATCCGCGCTGTGAGCAGGCAGCAAACTGCAGTCTCTCCATCGGACCACGCGGTGGACGCGAAAGAAATTGAGGATGAAACCTCACATATCAGAAGTCGTGAAGGCTCTACAGGGAGTCCTGATGATAGAAAGGAATCGCCATTTGGCGTAGAACCAGAAGGAACCGAAGCTGAGAACAGCAAGCCAATTCCGCAAAACGGATTGAGCAGCGTAACGCTCCCTGAGAAGCGCAGCAGGACTCAAGAAAAGAAGAAGACCAGAAGGGACGCCGCAGTTGTGGAGACTCCACATAGAGACAGTATGACTGTATCGGCTGACCCATTTGCGGCGGATACCGAGCATTCGGGGCGACCCCCAGAACATTCAGATACCTTAAATCCGGAAGAGAAGAAGCCCAAAGTGGCAAGCCTAAGGCGTACAGTGGCAACTAAAGTCGCGTTTTCGCCGCGAGGTTCGGAAAAACAGAGACGGAAGTTGGAAGCACCGGCCAGACCGGAAAGATATGGGGAAACCAGACGACTGGCTTTGAGAGCCCCAGATGTGGATGAGACGATAGAACGTGATGACACGATTCCGAACGCTATAGCGAACGCTACGGAACTTGTTGACAGGAGTGTCACCCCGACTGAGGATTACGCAACTGAGGAGATGGAATGCATCATCGAACGCATTCTAGATCATGGATGGAATGAAAAGGACAACAGTTTACTGTTTAAAGTGCGTTGGTATGGGTATCAACCCGAAGACGATACATGGGAGCCCATACGAAATCTACCACGATCAAACGTTCTCGCGTACTTCCGACGTGCTAAACTGGATGTCCCAGACACTATTGATGACGCTCTCGTCGGTTTGGTTGTGTCAGGAGAGCCTGATCGAATCTGACCCCTACAGAAGTATGAAGTAACTCCAGGAGGAGGAAGAATGAAGTGGAGGTCCACAAGGAGTGAGAATTGAAGCAAGAAGAGGAGAGGCCTCGCAGAAAGAAGAAGAAACAAAGAAATGGCAGAAGATCAAAGCGTTTTATTTTGGTTATCTCAAGACTACCGCTAGTCGGTTTGTGACAGTGCCCTCAGGCAAGAAAGTTAGGGATTCGGGTTATGCGAGTTGATACCCATGGAGAAGCGCAAGAGATTCAGCATCTGCTGTCGGTTTCCTTGAACAAGGTGGGGAGGAATCCCAGCGTCTTCGAGGAACTGCCTCAGATTGCCAAGCTGGGCATCGTGGGAAGCCACTGCGGGTCGAACAGGCTCAGGTACAGCGCTTTGCATCGCTGCAGCGACCTTTGGCTCTAAGCCGTCGTTCTCACCCACAGCGGGATCCTCGAGGATGACCTCTTCTGGCTCTTCATCGTAATCGATTTCTTGCATCTCGTTAACGAGTGCGTCGGCATTCTGAGCAGTTGGCTCGTGTATGTAACCAGTCGGCTGGGTCGGAGGCATTGCTCGCGGAGTTTCCCGCAGCACTTTGGCGTGATCGCCGTCGATATGCTGGTTAGTCCAGGGGTCGTACCAGACAAAGTCACCGCCGGGACCGGTTCTTGCGGGTGAATAGTCGCGACGAGGACGTCCTCTAGCCTGCTGTTCAGAAGGAACAAGGGTCCAGTCCACCTGGTCAATGACATTCATCAGGCACAGAAATTCTTACTGATTGGCACGTGAGCCCAGGACGAGCGACAGATTGAGTTCTCTCGCAAATTGTCGAGCAATCGGGCTCATATACCACAAACGATATGTGTCGTATACATCCCAAAGGATGAACAAGGCCATCTTCGCGATGAATTCACTGTAGAAGACTACCCAATAACCGGAAAACGGATCATTTGCGAGTAAGGAACCTACGTAGGTGATTGAAGGAGGAAGCTCCCCAGGACAGCCACGAGGACTCTCGGTCTCCTGCCAGTATTTAGGAATCGGAACGTAGCGCCCGACGCGCGAGTTACACCTAATTCAGTCCACTTCGAGCATGTGGTATAGAACCAAGTATCCCAGTCGAGATCTGGCACGGCGTTCCAACCGAGGGAATTCCCAATACGGATTATCCCGTTTGCTGAGATAGCGGAATTCCGCGCGTAATTGAAAACTGTCGGAACAGAGGGCCCCGTTGGATACTCCACGAACACTGCGCCACCTTTGGACATCCAACGCCGCTAGCTGCTCGACATACGAGTAGGCCTCCCCATTTGTTCTGGCATACCAGGTATCGAATTGCAAATCCTCATTGAGAGGCACCGAGCCGATAATGCGGCGTAATCGCTGGTACACCAGACGGGTGAATCGTTCGCGCGCCTCGAGCAAGCTCTCGTTTCCGAAGCGACTGATCGCATTGTTTGGGACGGCGCAATGGCTCAACCAATCTGTTGTAAACAACGCATGCCATGGGATACCCTTGGGAAGGCGACAGGCGACCACATACTGATTCATCAGAGCTTCGTCGCGGACTGCCGCAGGGAAAAACCAAGGTGCTCGCGCGTATAAGGCAGAGTGCTGCAGGGGGTCTCGGCCGGCGAAGTCCGCGCAATATGGGGACCTCTGTACGGAGGAGGACGCAGGTTGCAGAATAGCTGCTGTGGAGGAAAGGTATGCAGGACCAGAACTGGATGCCGATTGCGGCAAAGGGACAGTTCGGGAGAGTGGAGCGGAACCTCTAGGCGGCGCAGAAGTCTGCTGAAACGGAGGGTTGTCGAGATCGTCATAGGACGTCGGGGGATGGACCACGTAAGACGGAAGGTTGCTCATCGCGAGATGTCAGATACAAGAAAAGCTTGAAGGATGGAATAGCGAGATGATCGCAAGGTGGAGTGGGAATACACAAGCTTGTGATACGAAAAGAAGAATCTGAATGTCCGAGAAGCGCGCTGCGATTGTTTTTTATAGACAATGCGTCGCGGGGGCTCCGTTCTTAACGGGGGGGATATGTAGCATTCTGGATGCACCTGAGTTCGACCGATCGAAATACTACGAAGTCGCGATTCGGCATTCATAAGCTATTGCTTGGGCTATACTTGATTACGAGAAGTTTTGAGAAGAATTACTTCATGGAAAGATTGGGAGAGGAGAACTTTAATTAGGAAGTACTGTATTTCGTGTACACTGTAAGGTGCCATCACCAAAATTTTATTTGGTATTATTTAGATAATCATGTAGTGCCATGCCACTTGTATGCGTTACTGTACAGTACCTGTTTTGCCTCTTGGCACATTAAAGGGCGCAAGGCCCAGGTGAGGACGGCGAAGGCCAACCAACAACCACCAACGAACCAAAACACCATCTTGGTGAGTCCTAGAAATCCTAAAGTGGTTTACCAGAAAAATGCACCTATAATATCAGTTCTTAACCATTCTGAGCTATAGCTCTTGTTCCGAGGATACCCTCTACTGTTGCGCGTTTACCGCCCTTTTTCTACAGGTCTCTGTGTGTGTGTTGTTTTCTCTACCGTCACCTGGTTATTTGTGTTGTCACAGGGGTTGTCTAGCCGATCTCGTGTGCATTACGTACCGCCGCATCTGGACATCCGCCTCGTGAATACACGTATTATCCCCATTGTTCAGGTACACCTGGCTGCTTTCCGCACACTCCCTTCTTCTATAAGAACCGTCGCTCGCGAGGCGACTCCCGCTCTTCGCCATTAATTCTTTGGACACCCACTGCACCGAGACCTCTACAGTCTTAAGTGGAATACCACAGTACTCGAGGTAAGAAAAAACAGATACTGCCTCTATGGCGACTCTGAGTACAATCGGCGTTGGTACTAGGACGTGCCTTTGCAGGGTAGAAACCTTGCCACGTACCGCAAAGCACTTAACAAGGCGATGTCTGGTGGATGCATAACCGTGGAATGCATTTTTAAAGAAGTCAAGATGTACTTTACTAGCGTTAACTTCAAGAGAAAGATGAAGATACTGGAGTCGCCGTTCGGTATAGTGTATCTACCAACGATGTTGCTAAGTAACTTCCGTACTTGCACTTCCCCAAATCAGATAGCGCTCTACTTCAAGTATTGGCCACGTAATCTAGAGAAGTATATAGCTGACAAAGATTACACTCAGTCATCGAGGGGTCCGGCGGAGGCGAGGAAAAAGTCCACATCCCCAGCAGATCCAGGGCGTAAAGCGAGTGGAATATTCCACAGCACCCAACATACACCCAGAGGGTGCCCTCTGCGAGGAAAAACTCGTGAAGTACTGGAGTCGACTCACAGAAGTAATAGAGTATATTGGCTCCCGAAACACAAAAAGAATCTCATGTTGAAGGCCCCGTGAAGCCCCACTTTTCACCCTGAGTCTTCTAAATCATGATGCAAAACTTCTCAAGCTCAAGCATTTTTTCCGCTACCCTTTTTCCAGCAGTTCTTGTCGCACCTTCTCCCGCTCTTCAAGATCTTTCGCATCCTTATCCCGTTGGAAGTCTAGCTAAGCCCTCTAAAGGTACCCTTTTGCCAAGTCCACCTCTCGAAAATGAGCACCAAACATGGCATGCTCCCCACCCATATCACAACATTCATTAGTCTGACTCTTTTTCATCTTTTTCTCTTCTTCACCGCCACCTTTTTTTATTCATTCCCCTTGCCAACATCATCTTCTTCACCTTTCCCTTTTTTAAGTACAATCACAACCAGCTTTGTTGCAATTCGTTACTTTGCGTGTTTTCTGTTTCTTAGCGCTCTTCTCTTCTCTTTTCTTAAACAGATTTTCATTTCGTACTTCACATATTTGTGACAGCATTACGTGACGAGCGCTCATTTACTCACCAGCCACTACAGAAACCTGCTGCGTAAAGTCATTTTTTGTGGAAACACTCTTTTAGTCGCTCATGTCGGTTCTAAAGCGTTTTACGTGCGATCGTAATATCTATTATCGAATTATCATTTATCTTGATGCATGTTTTCTTGAAACGCTTTCGTGTTTGACCATATGAAGCAATGTGAGCTTTATTGGTGTATAACACTCGAACAAGGATTAAGTTTTCTTTCGGCTTGAAACGCAAATGCAAAAAAGTTTCAACGGGCAAGCAGCTTGACGGGAGCGAATTCGTTTGCTGCAAAAGAGGCAGTCGTGTCGGGAGACGCGATTTCATTTTGTAAAGCCTTTACTTTAACCTCAGTTGCTTCAGCCATCGTCACCGAGAAGTGCAAACGAGAGAAGTGGATGGTAAAGGATATCAGTGCTGGATTGTGATGAGAAGGGGAGACAACGAGTTCGTGCCAGTTACATGGTCGGTATGCTCACGACCGCCTGAGGCTTCACTAATGCACCATTTTTCAGCATCTTTAGTGAAGCAATCTTTGCAGAATTCTGCCATTTTCATTTCAGTATAATTTTACGTCCTGAAATGTTCTAACCGGGTTTGTGAATTCCGGATGCGTACAGTCACTATTGTTTCGTTGATACTCGCCGTTCAGTTTTTCAATATTTTGATAAAATAATTGGAAAGCGACCAACTGCAAGAGACCAGAGCGGTCAAATTGATACGTTGGGAATCGCGGTGAACCAATTGCGCCGATCCACGGAGAACTACCTGTTTTCTGGGCGACGGGTATTCGGGACAGAAAGAAAACAGTGGGAGAGATCTCACTGAAGGGATAGGGGCATCGAACTGGACGCTCCCCAGAAACAAATGATGCTTCCTAAATGGAGTTTCCCGTTCATACTCATGTTCCTTAGCTCCATCACTGCTGTGGTAACCAAGGAAGCGCAGTTGGAGTTCAAAGTGGTTCCGAACAAGGCAGAAAAAATTGAAATTGCGTTGGACACCCCACCCATCGAGTCTTCGACATGCATTTTTGAATGGGATTCCAGTGGAGCGACAGTGGAGGTATGTATGTGTTCGTTTACTCTTTACATGACTGATTCAATTCACAGTGGGACTAACACCGAACCATCTACTTGTGTAAAGCAATGGATCGCAAGAATATGGGGGGATCCCAGGACCGGTGAGCTAGAATGTGAAATATCTCGCAAAGGAGGGGCGGAGACTTATCTTTTGTTTAGCAAATTTAAGACATCCTTAGGAACGAAGTAAGTGACAATTACAGATCGCCGACTTCAAAAGAGCTACTTGCTAAACCGTTTCTTCTTTTCGGCGACAAACCGCGAAAGCCCGATCCTCGAGGCCATTGTGCATGACAATGATGGCGAGATGGACACAGACAGCTTTGTAAGCGATGGGGAGTGTGTTGAAAACGCCCACGAATGGTCTGGCGGTACTATTCGTCGAATTCATCTTAAGTCGATGGTTATCTCTTAGGGTATGAAATGAAACTTTTTATACACGGAGTATATCCGAATCCCAGCGAAGTTCCAAGTATGGATGAGTGTATCTACTCGTCAACACGTTCTTCGTGTGGTACACACCTACATCTGATAATGAAAAAAGGCCAACTTCTCTCATTGCAGAAAACGCCACCCCAAGAAAGCCCCATGAGTGTTTAATATAGGAAGATACAATTAGCCTCCATCTTAATCAACCGCGATAGGGTTCCTCATTTTCTGTAGTTACGGTGAGCCACCTGTTTCTTTGAACTTTTTGCGTTCAACTTTCGAGCTACTACTGCACACCTTGTTCTTTGCTGCATCAATGGACGTCTTCTGTGTCTTCCTCTTTTTTTGATTCTTTCATTTGAGGATCTCAAAATATATCTTCTGCGAGATCCAGTTGCCTTTAGAACCTTTCATTTTCATTAGAAGATCAGGAAGCTCGTCCGCTCCACAAGCACCAACGCCGGACAGTTGCCCATTGGGTTCAACTTTTGCATTGTTTTACTCTTTCAGCATTCTATATTGATCGCATGCATCTTTTCAAGAGACAGGATCTTTTCAAATTTTTGCTAGCGTTGAGTTTGTGACTAAAGTATGAAAGCGATTCTTCTTCTCTCTATATGAGAAAATATGCCGTTTTGCTGCTTCTATCTCATGTAAAATGACGAATTATTGTTCAGCTATAAAAATGAAATAACATCCGGTTTTCCTGGCTAAAGTTGTCTTTCTGTTGGTCAGTTCGATTTTTGCCATGAGTGCCCGTGTTTGGGATTCAACATAGATTTCGATGTCGCGCTAATGGTCAGAATTTGCTTTTTGAGAATTAAACGATGGGAAAGTTTTGGTAGATGTATCCGCTACTTGCTGGATCTTACTCTCACGACACTCTTACTGATGAATTAGGCACATTTTACAAACTGTTGTGTGGCACAGGCGTGTGTACAAAACGTTTTTCAAGGCCCAGGTTCGAGTCTCGCTGAGGTCTGCCGGACCCTGTCCTTCAATCCTTATGGGGTGCTAAAGTTATAATTTAAAGAATTCGTTTCCGTTCTTTTATATTGATTTGAAGCAATTCAAAATTGTTCGGGACGCAAATCTTTTTGCTATTAGAAAGTTCTGGTATTTTATATAAAAGATTCCACACAAATACCTACTACGTAAAGCAGTTTCCCGTTGTACTTTCGAACCTTCGAAAAGTATCTTCAACATTCTGGAACCTTCTGGAGGGTTCTTGAAAGAGCTCACAATCAATGAACTTCACTTTCAACTATAGAAGAGCTTAATTCTCTGCATGTTCACAAATCCTTCGTTTTTCATTTTCTGAAAAGCCTTAGTAAATATATCGGTCACCATTCTTTCTGAAAGAAAGTAGTTTATTTGGTTTCTTTACACACGCCCTGGAGTACAAGAATGCTGACCAGCAATGTGTTATGTTTTTTCAAGACTTTCTTCATTTCCAAAGATAGATATTTCTGACTGACTCACTGCTTTAAATAATGCAATGTATTAGGCTTCAGTACTTGACTAAAGAGCAAATTTTGGCTTTCCCCTGCTCTTCAATAATTAACATTTTCTATTATAGCTGGCATATCCTGAAATAGATTTTCGCTCTTTTTCATTTCTTTGACTGGAGTCACTGAATTTTTCTACAGTACCGTTTTCTTTCTAGGTATATGAAACATGTATTCCTTCTGTTTTCTGTATTCAAAGTAGTACCCGTTTGCAGTCAAACTAATGATCACTAGATATGTGTTTTCTTCGCAGTTTGCCCAAAAGTTATTCAGTTTTTGAGATGTGTCATAGAGCAAGTCTATCATTGCTCCAAAATAAAGAGACTGAAATAAAATATATAACTAGAGCAACGCATCTCGCGAGCAGTACTATCGGTCGGGTGCTTTTTATCGATCTGCGAGGATAAGTTTTGTGCTGCTCGTTAAATATCAACTAATTACTTTGGCGACGCCGTACAACTGTAAAAAAAGTAGAGAATCGTTTTGAACGTGAATCGTAGGATCCATCTTCAAAACTCACTGCTTAATCGTTGCACTATCTCAAGCTCTTTTACGTGTCATCGTCGCCATGGACAGACGAAGAATAATAATACTCGCATTTTTGCGAAATCTGTATGCGGCCGCTGCTGTTATATTCCTGTGTTGCAAGGTTCGGAGACCAAGCAAAACGAAGACGTTCGGTCTGTTACCCAGCAAGGGGTAGTACAGCAAAGTACCCACTCCGAGAATGTACGACGAAGTTGTGGTGTACGTCTGAGGCAAACCTGTGTTAAAAGTGGGGAGAGTGGACATGAAGGAGTCAGACCAGGGATCTTGGTGAGAATAGAGTAACCAATCACGCTGGTGGCAAAATGGAAAAGGAAAAGGGGGCGCACTGTATATGGAGCGGGGCGTGCGGCACAGTAGCCAACGTAAAACAAATGGACAACCCTGATACAGGGGCGAGAGTACGTAAATAATAATAATCGGACCCTAGCGGCGGTGGTACTTCCTTTCAAGAAACGGGTTGGATATCTCTAACGTAGGTGATAGGGAACAGTCTACGAAGAGAGTCGTAGCCCGCGCAAGCGGAAAACACTTCGAGCCCCAAGAACCAGGTTTGGGAGGATTTACTGAGGGGTAAGGCAAAGTTGCCGAGCAACTATATATTGTAGACAACTACAGTAAAATTTCTACCTTAAAATATTGCAGATAATAAAACAAAGTAGTAACCTGCAGTGCCGGGCGCATACGTGTAGAACTCTCGTGGACGACCAGTCCGTTGGGAAATGATGCTCCCTGATATGGGCAAGAATCATAACACGCACAAACGGTAAAAGTTCCTAAGTCAAAGGAAAACACTTTATCGAATACTGCCCTTCAATTTCCTGTCCCACTCTTAATAGCAAAGATCGGTAAAAAAGCGTATCTGTCGTCAACTGGGTACGGTAAACTTTGAACGTGGTCAAAGCACATGAACTGCGAACAACCTTGATGCCAATCCTAAGAATTCTGCCTGGTCATTTTGCCCTCATTTACGCAATCCACAATATGTTTTCTTCAAAATAATCCATGATCCAACTTATTCGTATGCAAAGGTCTCGAGACGTTTGCAAAGTGCGGCAGGTAAACATCTAATGCACTCAGAAACAAATATGATGGAATGTTTAAGATTTATTGGTAGTGTAGGGTTGCTGGGAGACATACATGATAGATGTTTCATGGATGCAGCGACAACCAGAAGGTAATTTCAATTGCACTGTGATTCTAAGAACAAGATGTACAGAGAAATGTTTTACGACATACTCGCCACGATACACGAACTGGAAAAAATCTCGGACAGGGATGCCGAGCATGGACTTAAAAGGTGTGTTTGCTCCGTCGATTGAGGTAAGCTCAACCTGAAAAACTGTCCTTCAGCATTAAAAGGAAAATATCATAATAATATGGAGGGGCAACTAAAAAATCGCTGTTGAATCATGGAGTGGCTGAGATTTGAAGAGATCAATTCTTGCAAACGAAGATCAGGCGAATCAATCAAAGAATTTATCAACCGCTTTGCAGGACCAGCCCATTCGTAATTGAACCTAACCAACTCAGAGCAGGATTCAAGCGACAGTCAGAACTTTGCGATCATCTTACTTCTTAACGCCTCCCTATCAGCGCAAACCTTTAACAACATCATCAGAAGTCTGGTAGTGTCTACTAAAACGAGAGTCGCTAGCACAGCAGCAGTAATTCTGCTATCAAAGGACCGCGTGGAGAATGTGATTAAAATCTTGAATACTATGTCATCAATGGATTTGAATGAAGACGAGAAGAAGATGAACACAGAATGCTTATCAGCAGTGAAAAAGGCCACGTTTCAGCAGAACAAATCGTTTGAAGATCATGATAAAAGCTCCTGTATCGGGCTTCAAAACGCGATAAGAGCCTTGGAAGAAGCCGGCTTAGAAGAGAGCGACCTGACTGACCTCTTTTCCGCTGAAAGGAAGCCAGACTCGTCCACTCTTTCCTACCTCAACTATAACAAATATGAGAAGAGGAATATGAAACGTAAGTATAATCAAGACAAGGAATGGAACAGTATCTCAAAGGACAACAAGGAACCAGACGTTGGTAATGAAAATGAGGAAGCATCTCAGAAGATTTATCAGAAAAGAGCGACCAGAAAAAAAGATACGACGGGAAGCCCAAGGCTAACGGAACATACAAGTCTAATGGACAGTCCAAATCTAACGGATCGTCGAAACCTTTTTTTCAGTAAGAGATTCGAATCTGAACATATCAGACCCGAATCCCATCCTAGACGAAGGAGGTCCCATATCTTCGGGAGGAGTGACCTCTGCAATACAATTATGTCAAGAACTGAACATAAAATTTGAACCCACTAAGCCGAGAAAACAGTATCGGCGCGGATGGGAAAATCAATGTCTAAACCCAAGAAGCGTTGCTTGTTCCTGGACTTTATCAACTCAGGACATGAACAACAAGACGATAGAACTCACGTTCGATCTCTTTAACGACAACTCACCGCTATCGATTGGAATGGACGTGAAGCAGTACAGCACAACGAATTTATTGGATATCCCCCGATGATGACAATCAAGAGACCAATTAATAACGAGGCAAGTCTGCTCACACCATACTTAAGGTCTACATCAGCATATGACTTGAGAGCTCATGTAGTAATTATCCCTACCGTTTTTGAATTGTTGAACTCAGCGATGGAGCGGAGCAGACCCACAGCGATAGCTGAAAGATTGCATTGGGTGCCACATGGCCACCCCAACGAGATAATTCGTCTTTGTAAGCAAGCTGGGTATATGTCCAAGGAGCTGGAATTAGAGATCAGGAAAATCAGCTCCAGTTGCGGCATTAGAGCGAAATCTGGTCTACCTATATCTTCTAAGAAGATATCTATTAACCACGTCAACCAGGCATTCAATGTGGAGATACAAATCGATTACATGTTCTGTAACATTGGAGGTACAAAATATACAGTGATGCACATAGTGGATACAGGGAAAGGCTACTCTGAAGCAAGCAATACCTGTGACAGAGAGTCACGAACAACGATAATCGTAATTGAAATGAAATGGTTGAATCGACACGGAGCACCAGACGCTCTATCAGCTGACTTCGAAATGGACTCGAGGCACATCCGTGGATTCCTCTCTGGAATGGACATAAACTTCAAAGCACGACCAGTAAGTAGTCATAACAAGACAGGTATCGTAGAAAGAAATCATGGGGTCATCAAGCGAATACTCGAAAAACGTCAAATGGACGACAGTCGTAGTAGCGATAGAATGCTACTGTCCAGGGCGATATTCCTATCTAATTGTTTTACAGGATCAAAGCTAACGAGTTCTTTTGAGCTTGCAAAAGGATACGCCCCTTCAATCTTAGGCGCCCCTGGGATACTCGTGACCGAAGAACTAATAAAAGCATACACCGAACAGACAGCTACACGCGCCTTCCAGAAATTGATGAAGGCTCACAACCATTCGACAGTACCCAAATCATGTGTAAAACGTGGTGAAGAAGTGCTATACTTCTACAAAAGCTCAAAACAAAACGAAGACGACGAGTGGCGCAGGGCAACTGTGGTCAAAACTCTGCCTCACGTAGTGGAAGTTCGAAGAAAAGAGAAAGGACCAATATCGAAAGTAGCCTACGAGGACATCGGACTCCGGCCAAACTCTCCGCTTGCGCATGAACTGAGCAAAGGACTAATGGAGGACTACATAAACCTCACCATCAGTCCAAGAGCTACTGGCAATCAAGAGGAAGAGGAAGAGACGGTGAGCTCTCTCATGACCATCAACAGAGTCGAAAGAGAACGCGTTTACAAGGACATGGGAGAGTATACGGATGGCCTCCAGGACCAACAAGAGCTTGAGGGCACACAATCAATAGAGTCAAACGAACAAGAGATATTGAAGGATATGCAACGAGTAATCGGCTCTCGACAAGTGAATGAAAGAGAAGTGCGATTCGACCCAGCTTGGGTATTACGAAAGGCAGTGGAGAAGGAACATGCTGACAACTGGTCTCAATCATACACGGAAGTCGCTGAGAACGAAGTACCACGTGGCGCGAACATTATATCCTCACTCACCGTCTACAAAGTCAAAGTGGACGAAAATGACGTGAGAACGTAAAAAGCACGGCGCATGACGCACGAAAATCGAGATGATCTGAAGGATGAAATCAGGAAAGAATGCTCTAACGCAGACATGACTATCGCTCGTCTTCTGATCAGCGTCGCCCTCTCCCTTGATTTCGTGTTTGGAGTCGCGGACATTAAGGGTTCATTCTTGCAGAGCGGTCCAATACAGAGAGACATCTACGTCCGACCAGCGCCAGAATTCCGAAAGAAGAAAGGGGTTCTATGGAAACTCATTAAATTGCCCTGTGGAATAGTAGAAGCAGGACGGCAATGGGCAAAACGCATCGAATCTTGGATGATGGATACAGCAGGACTTAAAAGAGTATACGGAGTTAACCAACTGTTCACTAAGAAAGACAAGAATCAACGAATCACACTCGCAATAGCGAAAATTGTCGACGATCTCCTAGTAGCCGGGACACACTCGGACATCTGCAACTTCATGAACTCGTTGAAGGAAGAATTCGAGGTCGGGAAGAAACGGATAGAAGCAATGTTGAACTTCGCTGTATGTGATATTATCGAAGACACAGATCATAACATCATCTTATCCATGATTCCATACATGGAACGTCTACATCCAATTCAACTTTCGAAACCGAGAAGAAGAGAACTTGAAGAGAAAGCCGATGACGACGAGATCCGACAGTACAGGTCTCTAGCCGGAACTCTAAATTATCTGCGCTCAGGCGTCCTTCCGACGGCATCATTCACCACATCGAAAATGCAGCAGGAACTCGGAAATCTTAGGGTTAAACACCTCATAGATGCCAACGCCATGTTACAGGAGATAAGGATCTTGAAACCTATGATCAAATACGTACGACCGTTTGGAGTTATAAGCGCAGCAATGACCACCTTCTCTGACGCATCGCACGGGACTCGGGATCTGGCATACGGACAGTCAGGAATAATAAGCGGAGTTGGTATCATCACCGTAGTACAAAACGATCCAATATTCCATCCGCTATACTGGTCAAGCACGAAGCAGAAACGAGTAACTTAATCTTCATTCGGGGCCAAAATCCTGGCCTGAGCCGAGGCAGAAGACAGAGGGTTCGATATGAAGATGACGTTTGCAAGCATCTTTCCTAAGATTTATATCAATCACAGTATCTCCGTTGATTCAAAAGCATTGTTTGACACTATAACAATATTGCATGAGTGTCGCAAATTTCGTCTAAAAAAAACCGTACGATCATAAGAGATGCCTTTGAAGCCCGAGAACTCGATGAGATCTCATGGATTACTGGAACCCTGAACCTGGCTGACGCATTAACAAAACGGAGCATAAATCACTCCACCAGAATGAACCGCATGTTTGTTGATGGCTTCTGGAGTATAGATACATCAAAAGGGATTAGTAATGAATCAGAAAAATGGAAGTAGAGGCTTAGATCGATGGATACTAACGCGACAGGAGGGTATGTGAAACACGTACAACTTTCATCGGTGACGTAAAGATTACTAATATTAATACATCACCTTAAGTGTCCGAATGGTCGGCTAGTATTCGTATATAAAGCCCCCACAATATCCTCGGAGCTCTTCCCGGAGCTCCCGGGAGACCCTTTGTGCCGACTATTGTTTGTGTTGAGATTGTCCCCACAACTGCACACGTATGAACTTCAGCAACATGTCCGAAGCTCAACTTACACAACTATACGTATCCAGGACAATATTATTCAAAAATCAGAACTGAACTAGTAATTGAGCCGGGCCGGTTAGAAATATTTTGAACAACAGAGTGCCGTGGCTTTAGTCACCTCAATCTAGTGGCATGCAATCTTGAACAGCTGCATGAAATTCAAACCCGATTTCGGATATGAACCAGAGATGCAATATCTTTTTATTTCGACATTCTGCTTAGTATGGTAGCACAGGATCTTACGCGCAATGCGAAAGTAATACGTAACGGACCGCTTGAACAACCGGCGAACAAGGACCGATAAAGTCTATTGTAACAATACGGCTTTTCGTTCGTTTGGGAAATCATGTTGTCATGTTAACGTTTATTGTGTGTATCACATTGGCTGCACCAGTTGTGCTAGGTTGTGACTACTGTGACCACTTCGTCGAATCGATTCGTACGAAGAATCGGGAAGTGGAGCTGGATGATGGCTCTACAGTGCCTATAGTGCGCAGACCTCTGCGGCGATCCGCTTCATTTAAACCATTACCACCGTCATTGGAATACGAAGCCCCACTGGCCAGAACATCTCCGAAGACTCGGGTGTGTAAACTAACAGTGATACCACCAAAAAGTCAAACATGGGTACCAGTCGTTACTGAGAAGCACGGACTTATCGTTATTCAGCCTAACGCGGCACTGTATCACACTAGTGAATCGCTAGTCGCTAACAGCATTGCACAGGTGAGCCCGAAGATCCCTTTCAGGATATTGGTGAGCAATGTTGGCTCGGAAGAGCGTCGCTTACACAAACATCAGCTCTTGGGCATGGCGCTGCCACACCCTTCAGTTGTGATACCGACACACATAATGACGGCAGACGTCTTAGGAGTAACGCCCACAGGCGAGCAGAAGTCGAAAGCGACAGAAGCGGTCGAGAACATGAAGAACATGAAGGAAGAGAGTGTTTCTGAAGAAGAGATGGAAGAAGCCCTCGAGAGCGTGAATATGGCACACGTTCCTGAGCAGTATAAAGGAAGATTGCGCAGATTGCTGCTGATGTTTTCACATATGTGGAGTGGACACATTGGCCAGATCGCGGCTACAGAATATCATATTGACGTTGTATATGGTACATGACCCATCGCTCATTTACCGTATCGGGCAGGCCCGCGAACTCGTCAGATCGAGCAAGAACACGTGGACTCCATGTTGGAGAAATGAATCATGGAGCCAGCTCAGTCAGCTTTGGCGTCCCGAGTGGTCCTTGTTCTTAAAGGAGATAGTTCTTTACGCTTTTGCGTTGACTACGGAAAACTGAATGCGGTAACTGTGAGGGATACGTACCCATTACCGCGTATGGATGAATGAATTGATAGTCTTGGAGAAGCCAATGTTTTTACTACGTTTGACGCAAATTGGGGATACTGGCAGATACCAGTCGCCCCATAGGACCAAGATAAAACTCCATTTGCGTGTCATGCAGGCCTGTATCGCTCTAAGCGAATGCCATTTGGTTTGACCAACGCCCCTGCGACTTTTCAGCGTGCTGTCGATATAATATTATCACAATATAAGTGGAACACATGTCTTGTTTACTTGGATGCAATGGTTCACGGACCAAGTGAAATACCTGGGACACAGGATAAAGCCAGGGACACTAGAAATGGAAGAAGTGTAGACCGCTGCGATTCGTGAGTTCAAACATCCACGAACGCAGACGCAATTGAGATCTTTTCTCGGACTTTGTAACGTCTACAGACGATTTTAGCCGCGCTACTCGCATATAGCTGCACCCCTTAATGCTTTATTGAAGAAGGGACAACCCGTTAAATTGAAGGAATTCGGAGAAGATGAAACGGAAGCTATCGCAAAGCTAAAACACGTGCTAACCACAGCTCCTGTGTTATCTCTTCCGAAAACGGATCTTTCTTACTCCGTCAATATGGACGCTAGCGACTGTCAGATAGGGTGTGCCCTTTTTCAAACGCACGAAGACGGCATACGACATCCTATTGGATAGTGGTCGAGAACACTGCACCAGGCAGAAAGAAACTACTCTGTGTCAGAAAAGAAATGCCTTGCTATAGTTTGGGCTCTCATGACCCTTAGACCTTACCTACGGGGTGCTCACATTACGGTCAATACCGATCATTCATGCCTCAGATGGCTCATGTCGATTACCGAGCCGTCGGGACGCTTAATGCGATGGCGTCTGCGCCTTTCCGTATTTGATTTTACAATCAACTACGAGAAGGGAACTTCAAACGTACACGCCGACGCGTTATCGCGACTCGAAACCTTGGGAGAAACCCAATTGGAAAACGATGATGATGTACCATGTTTGGTAACGGAAAATTCGAGAACGAAAGAAGAAGAACTAGAAGATCTAGAAGAGGAGGATTATCAAATGGAATTACTGGTAGCCCAGACTACGGACACTGATCCAGAAGATCAACTCGAACGAATCTCTCTTGAAGAGCTATTACGTGAACAAGTCACGGATGCCTTCTGCGCGGCTATCCGCTCTCGTCTTAACGGGGGGGAGGTGTTGCCTTTTCGTCTCGACGATCGAGGAATCTTTGTTCGAACTGTGGAATCCAATGAACAAATCGTGATACTACACGCTCTCAAGAGCAGAGTACTGTATTTGGCACATTATTCGTAAATGTCTGGTCATCCAGGAGGTACGAAGCTGTATCTAACCCTCAGAAGGGATTTTTATTGGCCACCTTTGGCAATGGATTGTCATGCGACAGCGAAGATGTGCGTAACATTCGCGAGGAATAGCGTGAAGCTCTGGAAAACGAAGAAGCCACTGAAGCTGTTCCCAGCAATCGCACCTCTACAGTATGTCAGTATTGACATACTTGGAGAATTGACCCGCTCGAAGCGGGGAAACAGATACCTTTTGGTAGTAAATGACCGCTTCTCTAAGCTGGTTAAGAGTGTTCCGCTGAAACGGACTACTGCTTACGTGATAGCGCGAGCGTTTATCCACCATTGGGTTTATAACTACGGTCCACCGGATACTTTGCTCTCAGATAATGGCAAGCAAATAGTTGCACGCTTCTTTCAAGATGTATGCAGGATAATTGGAGTTGATAACGTGTTCACCACGACGTATCATCCGCAATGTAGCGAGCAGGTAGAACGGAACAACCGTACGCTACTCGCCGCAATTCGACACTACATCGGAGAACACCAGAAAGACTAGGATTTGTATACAGACACGCTTTGCTACGCGTACAATACGCAAGTGCATTCGACGACGAAGCTAACACCGTTTGAATTGGTAATATCTCGCCGACCAGCGGCTTTTCCAATCAAGGTAGATTCGGACAGAACCGAAGAAGAGTCAATGCCGACGCCGGCTCAGTTTCACCTACGCTGGAGAAATGAGTTGCGCAAACGCACTACACAGGCTGAAAAAGAAATGGGAAAGGCCCAAGCGCGCTACAAGTGTAATTACGACGCGTCAATGCGACGGGCACTCCTGGATATCCGAGTCAGAGGACATATTTTCGTGAGAGTGGAAAGGAAAGATAGCCGTAAGACCGGAGAGGAAAAGGAACGGAAACGCGGTCAGAAGTTAGCGCCGATCGCTACAGGACCGCATGAAGTTGTCGAATTCGACGAATATACCGTGGTAATATGGAGAGGTACTGAGGTGGAGCGCATTTCTCGCGACCGAGTAGTTGGTGCGCCAGATCGAGAAGCTGACGTACAGCGAGAGGAGTTCACACGTAGAGATATTGAGGTGCAGGAGCCACCACAGCCACTAGTTGTACAGGAGCTTGCGGACGTACCGCCGCAGGGCAAAATAATTCCAAAACTGCCACGTGGTGAAAAGAGTTCGGAGATCCGACTCACAGCGCTGAACAACAGTTCTGCGACCAACGGCGCATTCGCCCATGACATAATCATAGCTCCCACTGTAGCAGTGAGAGGAGAAACGGCGATCCGCGCTGTGAGCAGGCAGCAAACTGCAGTCTCTCCATCGGACCACGCGGTGGACGCGAAAGAAATTGAGGATGAAACCTCACATATCAGAAGTCGTGAAGGCTCTACAGGGAGTCCTGATGATAGAAAGGAATCGCCATTTGGCGTAGAACCAGAAGGAACCGAAGCTGAGAACAGCAAGCCAATTCCGCAAAACGGATTGAGCAGCGTAACGCTCCCTGAGAAGCGCAGCAGGACTCAAGAAAAGAAGAAGACCAGAAGGGACGCCGCAGTTGTGGAGACTCCACATAGAGACAGTATGACTGTATCGGCTGACCCATTTGCGGCGGATACCGAGCATTCGGGGCGACCCCCAGAACATTCAGATACCTTAAATCCGGAAGAGAAGAAGCCCAAAGGGGCAAGCCTAAGGCGTACAGTGGCAACTAAAGTCGCGTTTTCGCCGCGAGGTTCGGAAAAACAGAGACGGAAGTTGGAAGCACCGGCCAGACCGGAAAGATATGGGGAAACCAGACGACTGGCTTTGAGAGCCCCAGATGTGGATGAGACGATAGAACGTGATGACACGATTCCGAACGCTATAGCGAACGCTACGGAACTTGTTGACAGGAGTGTCACCCCGACTGAGGATTACGCAACTGAGGAGATGGAATGCATCATCGAACGCATTCTAGATCATGGATGGAATGAAAAGGACAACAGTTTACTGTTTAAAGTGCGTTGGTATGGGTATCAACCCGAAGACGATACATGGGAGCCCATACGAAATCTACCACGATCAAACGTTCTCGCGTACTTCCGACGTGCTAAACTGGATGTCCCAGACACTATTGATGACGCTCTCGTCGGTTTGGTTGTGTCAGGAGAGCCTGATCGAATCTGACCCCTACAGAAGTATGAAGTAACTCCAGGAGGAGGAAGAATGAAGTGGAGGTCCACAAGGAGTGAGAATTGAAGCAAGAAGAGGAGAGGCCTCGCAGAAAGAAGAAGAAACAAAGAAATGGCAGAAGATCAAAGCGTTTTATTTTGGTTATCTCAAGACTACCGCTAGTCGGTTTGTGACAGTGCCCTCAGGCAAGAAAGTTAGGGATTCGGGTTATGCGAGTTGATACCCATGGAGAAGCGCAAGAGATTCAGCATCTGCTGTCGGTTTCCTTGAACAAGGTGGGGAGGAATCCCAGCGTCTTCGAGGAACTGCCTCAGATTGCCAAGCTGGGCATCGTGGGAAGCCACTGCGGGTCGAACAGGCTCAGGTACAGCGCTTTGCATCGCTGCAGCGACCTTTGGCTCTAAGCCGTCGTTCTCACCCACAGCGGGATCCTCGAGGATGACCTCTTCTGGCTCTTCATCGTAATCGATTTCTTGCATCTCGTTAACGAGTGCGTCGGCATTCTGAGCAGTTGGCTCGTGTATGTAACCAGTCGGCTGGGTCGGAGGCATTGCTCGCGGAGTTTCCCGCAGCACTTTGGCGTGATCGCCGTCGATATGCTGGTTAGTCCAGGGGTCGTACCAGACAAAGTCACCGCCGGGACCGGTTCTTGCGGGTGAATAGTCGCGACGAGGACGTCCTCTAGCCTGCTGTTCAGAAGGAACAAGGGTCCAGTCCACCTGGTCAATGACATTCATCAGGCACAGAAATTCTTACTGATTGGCACGTGAGCCCAGGACGAGCGACAGATTGAGTTCTCTCGCAAATTGTCGAGCAATCGGGCTCATATACCACAAACGATATGTGTCGTATACATCCCAAAGGATGAACAAGGCCATCTTCGCGATGAATTCACTGTAGAAGACTACCCAATAACCGGAAAACGGATCATTTGCGAGTAAGGAACCTACGTAGGTGATTGAAGGAGGAAGCTCCCCAGGACAGCCACGAGGACTCTCGGTCTCCTGCCAGTATTTAGGAATCGGAACGTAGCGCCCGACGCGCGAGTTACACCTAATTCAGTCCACTTCGAGCATGTGGTATAGAACCAAGTATCCCAGTCGAGATCTGGCACGGCGTTCCAACCGAGGGAATTCCCAATACGGATTATCCCGTTTGCTGAGATAGCGGAATTCCGCGCGTAATTGAAAACTGTCGGAACAGAGGGCCCCGTTGGATACTCCACGAACACTGCGCCACCTTTGGACATCCAACGCCGCTAGCTGCTCGACATACGAGTAGGCCTCCCCATTTGTTCTGGCATACCAGGTATCGAATTGCAAATCCTCATTGAGAGGCACCGAGCCGATAATGCGGCGTAATCGCTGGTACACCAGACGGGTGAATCGTTCGCGCGCCTCGAGCAAGCTCTCGTTTCCGAAGCGACTGATCGCATTGTTTGGGACGGCGCAATGGCTCAACCAATCTGTTGTAAACAACGCATGCCATGGGATACCCTTGGGAAGGCGACAGGCGACCACATACTGATTCATCAGAGCTTCGTCGCGGACTGCCGCAGGGAAAAACCAAGGTGCTCGCGCGTATAAGGCAGAGTGCTGCAGGGGGTCTCGGCCGGCGAAGTCCGCGCAATATGGGGACCTCTGTACGGAGGAGGACGCAGGTTGCAGAATAGCTGCTGTGGAGGAAAGGTATGCAGGACCAGAACTGGATGCCGATTGCGGCAAAGGGACAGTTCGGGAGAGTGGAGCGGAACCTCTAGGCGGCGCAGAAGTCTGCTGAAACGGAGGGTTGTCGAGATCGTCATAGGACGTCGGGGGATGGACCACGTAAGACGGAAGGTTGCTCATCGCGAGATGTCGGATACAAGAAAAGCTTGAAGGATGGAATAGCGAGATGATCGCAAGGTGGAGTGGGAATACACAAGCTTGTGATACGAAAAGAAGAATCTGAATGTCCGAGAAGCGCGCTGCGATTGTTTTTTATAGACAATGCGTCGCGGGGGCTCCGTTCTTAACGGGGGGGATATGTAGCATTCTGGATGCACCTGAGTTCGACCGATCGAAATACTACGAAGTCGCGATTCGGCATTCATAAGCTATTGCTTGGGCTATACTTGATTACGAGAAGTTTTGAGAAGAATTACTTCATGGAAAGATTGGGAGAGGAGAACTTTAATTAGGAAGTACTGTATTTCGTGTACACTGTAAGGTGCCATCACCAAAATTTTATTTGGTATTATTTAGATAATCATGTAGTGCCATGCCACTTGTATGCGTTACTGTACAGTACCTGTTTTGCCTCTTGGCACATTAAAGGGCGCAAGGCCCAGGTGAGGACGGCGAAGGCCAACCAACAACCACCAACGAACCAAAACACCATCTTGGTGAGTCCTAGAAATCCTAAAGTGGTTTACCAGAAAAATGCACCTATAATATCAGTTCTTAACCATTCTGAGCTATAGCTCTTGTTCCGAGGATACCCTCTACTGTTGCGCGTTTACCGCCCTTTTTCTACAGGTCTCTGTGTGTGTGTTGTTTTCTCTACCGTCACCTGGTTATTTGTGTTGTCACAGGGGTTGTCTAGCCGATCTCGTGTGCATTACGTACCGCCGCATCTGGACATCCGCCTCGTGAATACACGTATTATCCCCATTGTTCAGGTACACCTGGCTGCTTTCCGCACACTCCCTTCTTCTATAAGAACCGTCGCTCGCGAGGCGACTCCCGCTCTTCGCCATTAATTCTTTGGACACCCACTGCACCGAGACCTCTACAGTCTTAAGTGGAATACCACAGTACTCGAGGTAAGAAAAAACAGATACTGCCTCTATGGCGACTCTGAGTACAATCGGCGTTGGTACTAGGACGTGCCTTTGCAGGGTAGAAACCTTGCCACGTACCGCAAAGCACTTAACAAGGCGATGTCTGGTGGATGCATAACCGTGGAATGCATTTTTAAAGAAGTCAAGATGTACTTTACTAGCGTTAACTTCAAGAGAAAGATGAAGATACTGGAGTCGCCGTTCGGTATAGTGTATCTACCAACGATGTTGCTAAGTAACTTCCGTACTTGCACTTCCCCAAATCAGATAGCGCTCTACTTCAAGTATTGGCCACGTAATCTAGAGAAGTATATAGCTGACAAAGATTACACTCAGTCATCGAGGGGTCCGGCGGAGGCGAGGAAAAAGTCCACATCCCCAGCAGATCCAGGGCGTAAAGCGAGTGGAATATTCCACAGCACCCAACATACACCCAGAGGGTGCCCTCTGCGAGGAAAAACTCGTGAAGTACTGGAGTCGACTCACAGAAGTAATAGAGTATATTGGCTCCCGAAACACAAAAAGAATCTCATGTTGAAGGCCCCGTGAAGCCCCACTTTTCACCCTGAGTCTTCTAAATCATGATGCAAAACTTCTCAAGCTCAAGCATTTTTTCCGCTACCCTTTTTCCAGCAGTTCTTGTCGCACCTTCTCCCGCTCTTCAAGATCTTTCGCATCCTTATCCCGTTGGAAGTCTAGCTAAGCCCTCTAAAGGTACCCTTTTGCCAAGTCCACCTCTCGAAAATGAGCACCAAACATGGCATGCTCCCCACCCATATCACAACATTCATTAGTCTGACTCTTTTTCATCTTTTTCTCTTCTTCACCGCCACCTTTTTTTATTCATTCCCCTTGCCAACATCATCTTCTTCACCTTTCCCTTTTTTAAGTACAATCACAACCAGCTTTGTTGCAATTCGTTACTTTGCGTGTTTTCTGTTTCTTAGCGCTCTTCTCTTCTCTTTTCTTAAACAGATTTTCATTTCGTACTTCACATATTTGTGACAGCATTACGTGACGAGCGCTCATTTACTCACCAGCCACTACAGAAACCTGCTGCGTAAAGTCATTTTTTGTGGAAACACTCTTTTAGTCGCTCATGTCGGTTCTAAAGCGTTTTACGTGCGATCGTAATATCTATTATCGAATTATCATTTATCTTGATGCATGTTTTCTTGAAACGCTTTCGTGTTTGACCATATGAAGCAATGTGAGCTTTATTGGTGTATAACACTCGAACAAGGATTAAGTTTTCTTTCGGCTTGAAACGCAAATGCAAAAAAGTTTCAACGGGCAAGCAGCTTGACGGGAGCGAATTCGTTTGCTGCAAAAGAGGCAGTCGTGTCGGGAGACGCGATTTCATTTTGTAAAGCCTTTACTTTAACCTCAGTTGCTTCAGCCATCGTCACCGAGAAGTGCAAACGAGAGAAGTGGATGGTAAAGGATATCAGTGCTGGATTGTGATGAGAAGGGGAGACAACGAGTTCGTGCCAGTTACATGGTCGGTATGCTCACGACCGCCTGAGGCTTCACTAATGCACCATTTTTCAGCATCTTTAGTGAAGCAATCTTTGCAGAATTCTGCCATTTTCATTTCAGTATAATTTTACGTCCTGAAATGTTCTAACCGGGTTTGTGAATTCCGGATGCGTACAGTCACTATTGTTTCGTTGATACTCGCCGTTCAGTTTTTCAATATTTTGATAAAATAATTGGAAAGCGACCAACTGCAAGAGACCAGAGCGGTCAAATTGATACGTTGGGAATCGCGGTGAACCAATTGCGCCGATCCACGGAGAACTACCTGTTTTCTGGGCGACGGGTATTCGGGACAGAAAGAAAACAGTGGGAGAGATCTCACTGAAGGGATAGGGGCATCGAACTGGACGCTCCCCAGAAACAAATGATGCTTCCTAAATGGAGTTTCCCGTTCATACTCATGTTCCTTAGCTCCATCACTGCTGTGGTAACCAAGGAAGCGCAGTTGGAGTTCAAAGTGGTTCCGAACAAGGCAGAAAAAATTGAAATTGCGTTGGACACCCCACCCATCGAGTCTTCGACATGCATTTTTGAATGGGATTCCAGTGGAGCGACAGTGGAGGTATGTATGTGTTCGTTTACTCTTTACATGACTGATTCAATTCACAGTGGGACTAACACCGAACCATCTACTTGTGTAAAGCAATGGATCGCAAGAATATGGGGGGATCCCAGGACCGGTGAGCTAGAATGTGAAATATCTCGCAAAGGAGGGGCGGAGACTTATCTTTTGTTTAGCAAATTTAAGACATCCTTAGGAACGAAGTAAGTGACAATTACAGATCGCCGACTTCAAAAGAGCTACTTGCTAAACCGTTTCTTCTTTTCGGCGACAAACCGCGAAAGCCCGATCCTCGAGGCCATTGTGCATGACAATGATGGCGAGATGGACACAGACAGCTTTGTAAGCGATGGGGAGTGTGTTGAAAACGCCCACGAATGGTCTGGCGGTACTATTCGTCGAATTCATCTTAAGTCGATGGTTATCTCTTAGGGTATGAAATGAATGTGAGTGCCAGCAAGCAGTTCCACAAGGGATGATTTTTGGTTTCGTTGTGGTGTTGTGTGGTGTGTCTGAAAATCAGTTACACGAGCTGCTGTGGTGGACTCGGTTGATAGTCACGTCGACTGACCATTCATTCTCAGATCGCCTATGGTACACTTCCGAACCAGTGTTGATTCCAGCAAATGAACGATGACTCGGATTTAGCGTCACGTTGACCAAGAAAGAAGACATGCAACATATCTACGGGGCTAGATGCTCGTGGTACAACTCGTCTCAAGCTAGAGGATGGACTTGGCTATAATAAGAAGACAACAAATGTGAGACAATGCATGGCTCGTCGTTCCCAGCGGAATCACTAGAAAGGGCAGCAAGGCATCTTTGGTACGCTAGATTCTCAAACATGGCCTCATGATATATATGACAAAGGTAGCTGTCCGACGAGAGCTTTTCTGCCGTCCGTGGAAAATGTTAAGAATCAACAGACATACACATAAAGTGCGCGGCTAAGCGTTGACAGTATGTACGTTGAAACATTCATACGGATGAGCACTGCTCTGCCGGGAGCTGGGGCTGATAGCAAAATGTTTGACCAAAGTCCAGGCAGACGACTGATGCTCCCATTGATAAGATACTACAGTAGTTGATGGCTGGGGAGAGTTGGCCATTACTGGGAAGTGGTCGGCTGCCCGACACGAGTAGATATTGCTGTGTGCAGAATTTATTCTCTCGTGATTGATAGGGTGAGCAGAGGGATCTCTATGAGTATTTTTTTCAAGTTGCAGCACGGCGAAGCTGACATATTTACAGCGCCAAACCACAACCTGGAATTGGCAGAAGTGAGTTTCAAGAAGAGCATGTCTGTAAAAAAGGGGCAAAAGCCTTATACATATGTTCCCGGTACGTAAGGTGGGTTGGGGGGCGTTTTTTCCAGTCTGCAAGTGCAAGCCTATAGGCACTGGCAGGATGTGTCAGGGAAAAACGGAGAAGGATTGCTAGCCCCTGGGATACCATGGTTGTCTCACAACATGGCGAGATGCAATGGTTACAGGGGAAGGCCTGCCCCCTGAATCAGCCATGAAATGCACGTCGGTCATCATGAGCTGTGCAAAAGGCACGGACTGCGTGGGTCAACGAAGCTTATGTCGTCACGAATCGAATTCGGCGCTGAAGCAACACATAGCGAAGACGCCTATGCCTCCAGCTACAGATGTACGGCCCAAGGAGCGACCAAGGCGACAGCGCAGGAGTTTGGTCACTACACGGAGCAAGACGCTCAAACAGTGCGCAAGGTTTTGACCGACTGACGCGGCCATGCGCTGTATGAAACGGGTGCAATGCATCACACGCTGCACACGGCAGCCACATCTTGTTGCTGTGCTGCGCCGCCCAATCTTGTGCCTGCGTCTTTCAGCACAGCGTCTGCTGCCCACAGCCCGCCGCCCACCCTCGTCGTTGTGACGTGCTCATGGCCTCACTCCCGTCGTATTCCATCGTCGAGTTCCCTGGCAAACTGCGCGACCGCAATGACGCCAGTGCCGCGTTCGCGTGCTTCGGTGGTGAGCAAGCCGTGTGCCAAGCCACCGGAGCCTCTTTTCGCGCCGCCGCCTCCGCGCCCACGCTCAATTTACGCACCGGCCCGCACGCAAGTCCATCAAACATCCAGCCCGAGAAACCAGTGCACCTTACCAACCTATTTTTACTAGAAGTTGACATACACCAATTCAGCGCTTCAACGCAGGCAGACGACCTGGTCGTATCCCGACGCTCAAATGAATTTATACAGAAATCATTGGCCCACGGCCAAGTCATTGCACGTGTTGACACTCTAATACGCTATCGCTCACTCGCCGACTATTGCTTTCATACTAGGAATGGCGTGCAACCACCGCTCAACAACGACAGTACGTCCAATCAAGTAGCAGCCAATTGCGTCTTCCGCACCTTGCTTCAAGACAGACAAGCCACGCAACCTCAACACTCTTTGGTAGACCGCCTTCGGCCTCGCCGGTTTGCGCGCGCCGCCCCGGAGTACGGGACTTTTGACTACTGGTTTCGCCAATATTCGTGTGGTGATGCAAAGCTACCGACTCGTACAGAACTCATCCCGAATCATCCCCTTGGCGATGACAGACGATCCGACGTGAATCGTATCGCTTTGCTGCACCATCGCGTGCCAGCAGATGTTGCCCAAGTGCCGGAGGCACCGGGGCAAGGATGCAGCGCGCCTGTGATCAGAGGCAGGTCTGAATTCGAGCAGTGTGTACAGTTGATTCGCAGGTTATTCAACGTGCGTCCTGTGTGGGTGAGACGAGCTTTGCAAGAAGGAATACCAAAACAACTTGCAAGACAATTCAAAAGAGTCATTCCGCAAGTAGCGTACGCGTTTCAAGGCACGGGGCCGTTTTACCAGGCTTGGATCCGTTACGGTTATGACCCTCGGAAAGATCCAAACTCCAGAAAATACCAAACTGTCGAAGTTAGAATAACTAACGCGCTCATCATAGCGGCGAGGGCGCAGTGCGATCAAGACAACGAACGAGCTGCCTTGGAAATTGACAGTCAGGGAAACCGCTCAGGAGATGGCAACGACAATCCATCGTCTGACGTGCCACCGAATGAGGGGCCTGGGGATGGCCAAGTGTGCATCGGCCAGGCCGTTCACTTTGCCCAACCAGGAAGCAGTTGTGTCGGAAGAGAACTACTTGATACTGAAGACGACATTGGAAGGGAAGGGGATGGTGATGCCCTTGATGGCATCGTGGCAACGAAGAGCGCTACGTCACAGGTTGCCAACACAAGACGCAAGAAGAGCAAAGGTGAGGTTGAGGAAGT
The DNA here is from genome assembly GCA_030374765.1 of Agarophyton chilense. Taxonomy (NCBI): domain Eukaryota; phylum Rhodophyta; class Florideophyceae; order Gracilariales; family Gracilariaceae; genus Agarophyton; species Agarophyton chilense. Next base: position 665,442 of record JARGXX010000099.1, read on the forward strand.
CGTTGGTGAGGGTACATCACGGGAAGTGTCAGATGACAATGTGTTTCGGAGCAAAGGTGGCACGTCCTGCATAAATCAGAAAATGTGTGGTGGGCAAGAAAACACTGGCACTCGAGAGGCCAATGATTTCGGTGGCGAAAGTCGCAATGGTGCCGACCAGCTCGAAACTCAGGAGTTTCCAGGATCGTTCCGGATGCCGAGCAGTTTCACGCTGTCCCAAATTCCCCGAAAGCGTAATAACTTTATCCAAGTATGTGACATCACGCTACCAGAAGTAGTCCGCTTTTGCGAGCAAGAGCAAGTAACAGACAGTTTTGACAAACGGTTTGGGTTTTTTTCGCAAGTAGGGCACGAGAAATTGATGAAAACTATCAAAGACACGCTAGTGAAAATGTCGAAGCAACGATTGGGTGCGGAACGAGTTGGACAGATCATTCGTGGCGATTATTCATCAGTGAGTGACTTGATGGTGAACCGGAAGCGACGTGTGTTCCTTAAAGACGTGATACGACCTCGAAAACGCTTTGGAAGGGATTGGAGCCAGGGATTGGTCGGGAGCGGGATGGTAAGCCAGTTAGGGGACAGCTTTGAATCAGAGGCCGTGGAGCGTGTGAAGGATCTGAACGAAAGCAGTGGTGGCTCCCAGTGCGTGGAGGGTTGTGAGGATGCGGGAGAAGAGGAGCTGGCAGAAGTAGATGGCTTCGCGCTACTGGAAGAGGACGACGAAAACGAGGACGAGGATGACGATGACGATGACGACGTTGAGGGCGACGAGGAAAGTTGAAAATGAGCGTTACTATTGGAGGATTTTTTATCGAGAAGGGATTCAATTGCCTTTGGTAGTTACAGGGGTTGTGTTGAGCGATGTATGGTTAGGGAAGGATGGAACGCATGGGGCGCGCCAGGCACGCGCTGCACAGTCAATCATATGCGCAACGTGACGAGGGACACTGGATTTGTATAAATCGGTCACCGTGGGCTGCGCCCGGAGAGAGGCTTGTCTGTGTATCATGGTATGGTGTCGACATTATGTCAGGGGAACGTGTTATTTATGTGTGCGGTCACAGCGAATAAGGTGTACAGCACGCTCGGCTCGCTAGGAAGGGTAGATATAGCTAGCGTTTTCGGCTTACAGTAGTACCGTGGGTCCCTCTCTGATGGCCCAGAGAAACAGCTCTCCCCCGTGTGCAAACCCTCTGCCCTATGACTCCTTTTGATATGAGGAAAACTTAGCCGTGTGCCGCCCGCACCTTGCCGCCAGTGGTGTAGGGTCGGCGGTTCGCTCCGCCAACCCTGCTTGTTACGGGCTGTAGTGCGTCTCACAGTGCTCGCTACTCAGTGGTGCGAGGGGCGGCGCGGGAGCTCATCATCTTGATTGATTTGAGTGTGCGTAGCTTCCCTCTCTAGCGTGTAGCACAACTTGGCGAGCGAAAGTGGCAGTGGCTGTCGCGGATGCGAAGTCGCGCTCGGTCGCGAATGAGAGTCTAAATGGGCACCGAAACCCCTTCAAGCGGTTGTCTCTGGGGCGTAGGTTATTCAAAATGCACCAGGTCTGCAAGGCATGCTACTGCCTGCGTGCTGATTTGCCACGAGCCGACGCAACCCAGCATGCCAAGTGATATGGATTAGGCAATGCAACTTGATTGAACGTGCGGTACTGTAGCTTGAGTCTGTCCTGTGCACTTTCTTGGTCCTTTGGTGTACTTGGCGCATACACGGCGACCGGTGAACTACTAGGTAATGTTTTATTTAGTGGAATGTGTTCTCAATCGCTTTCACATGTGTGGTGAAGGTACATAAAGTCACGAATGCACGCTGCACTGAGGTCTTTCAAGGTGTTGGCGTCGGAGCTAACCCTGGGCTGCCTGCACGCCTTCGCCAAGCAGAGTGCTGTCCGCGTGGCAGCAGCGTGGTGTCTCCATCGAAAATACTGACGGATGTCGTGTGGTTCTGAATCGAAGTGGGCGTCGTCGCGAGACGTGGAGCGGACGTGAAACAATGGGAGTTGCGGTTGCGCCATATTTCTGGTCTCGGAGTTTTTCAGGTGTCGGGAGGAATAAAATTGTTGTGGACGGTACACACCCAACGGGTCTCCTCAGAAGCTTCTCAGTACGTTTGTAGTGTATGTCAACTATGTACTTCATGTCTGCAGTGCTGTCGTGCACGCATGTGGCAACGACGTAATGGAAGCGCAACTTGAATGGACAAAGCGTCCAGGGATAGGCACTCATGTCGCAGCGGCTGGTTATTAGCGAAGGCACAATACACATATACACCTGAAGCGTTCAAAATGATTTACAAGGCGTGGCGCCACTTCTACTTAGAACAAAAGCTGATATAGAGCGTCCAATTGTGGAGCTGCCATGGCACCATCTTCGAAAACGGACAGTAGCGGAGGGGATGAGCGCATGGGATGCTGCGACCGGAATGGGTCTGTCACCTCTTCGGTGGGACACGGAAGAATGCCAACGGGCGACGGCAATCCGTCCACACGACATGGGGTAAATTCGAATGAGAGCTGCGTGGCACTGTCGTGGCGTTCGATGGGCGGGGTGTTGGGTAGAAATGTGGTGGGAGGAGGCGTGGAAGGAGGCGTGGAGACGTGACTTTGTTGTGATTGGCATGGCTGCTGTTGATGATGTTGCGTACGGAGATGCTGTACTTGGCGTCGTTGGATTTGACGCGGCGAAGGGTGATGGTCGGGTGCTTTGGCGGATGAGACGGCGCGTATTTGTTGGCGGCGATGCAGACGCGCCTGACGTTCCTGGCGAGTGGTATGATCAAGACTGAGCAGGTGGTGATTGAGAGAGGATTTCCACCGAAAGCGACGGTTGCAATGGGCGTGGGTACAGCGGTACGGTTTCTCGTTGGAGTGGATGCGCAGGTGGCATTTGAGGTTGTACTTGCGATCGAACTTCTTGGTGCAACCAGGGTGGGTGCAGCTGTGAGGGGCGCCCATGGCGTCGACAAGGGAAGATGGGGAAAGTGATGGAGCAAGAAGTTGAGATATTGAATGAAGAATCGGTAACACGGAGGGTGGTGCGAATGATGGAGAAACGCTTGCGAACGAACGGGGACCGAGCGTGTGATACATATAACCACGCCACGGAATGAGGGTGTTGCCCTTCGTACCTAAAGCACAAGAAAAGCGAGGGACGTGAGAGCGGTGCGACTCGATTCTGCAGCTCGCTGTGCAAGCGCATGGCGCGCACGCGCCAATGCTGTCCCGAAAGAGTGGTGCCACGAACAAAAAAATCAGCACGAAGCGTACCAATGAGCGCGAGGCTGAGCTCGCGCCAAAAGCAGTGACGCTGGGTGACGTCTCACGTTTCCAAGAATAACGCGCCGGTCAACTGACTTGATTCTGGAAGGTTTCGGGGCGCGTGCCGAGCGCGTGCAATGTGTCTGAGCTGTATGCGTTTGCGTCGTTGACGTCGGTCGTCACCACAACGCCTCGGAAACGTCGCTCATGACAGCTCTCCTTTCTGCCATAGAATACCCGATACAGTCGCATTCAATGCCTTGCGTCTATGGGTATACACCGGTATATTATTGGCGCTGCATGAGTCCTCAAACTATCAATCAACCACCGTGAACTGCAGCAGCAGCAGTCAGCTTTTTTGCTGCTTTTCAGGGGTGTCGACTCTTTTCTCATTCGCTGGCCGCTCTCGAGTCTCTTGTTTTCCCCATGCTCGCGCACTCTACCTGCGTATATTCCGGAGCCGGGTGTCTTGCTTCCAGCATTATTGCCACTGTGTCCTGGCGTACACCACAATTTGATTTGCGAGCGTAACATGAATGCACGCTAAGCACTGCACGTTCTCCGCTGTCGTCCCCGCCATTGACACAGCTCTAACACGATTCGATCACCTGCGACATCCATGTCCGTGGAGTACCTTCACCAGCCACGTTTATGGAAGTTTGCTCTGTCCGAAGCACAATGTCAAACCCGAGAGCGTTTGCTTACAAATCTTGTGTTCACTCGCAAGATGTTCTTAGAGCAATATATTCTGCCACATGTGGCGCGGGAATTGTGATGATGTATGGTATCCCGATTCCGCCACCCTTTCTCTTGCGAACAATAGAATGGAGTATAATTTTCCAATATTCCACATATGTAATACCTCTGTATTCAATCGCCACTCAAACCATCACTGTCATCTGAGACATGGAGGACAGTCTGCCCTAAAAACACACACATTACCGACACATTGCGACAGTTCGATTTATCAACAAACCTTAATCCAATTCGCTAAAGGGCAGTCTGCTTCACAGCAAACACGGGTCCCCACGCTTCTCGCCTGAATCACCCAAAGTTGTTGAAAGGCGTACGTAAGTCGTACGCTTTCTTACAGGCTAGCACAGATCGCGGCGGCAGTTTACAACCTCTCTACATTAAATATCCACTACGCGCTCGCCGGCTCGCGATGAGTGCGGGGGACAGCGAAGGAAGGGAGAGATCGGACTCCCCGACCGCTGAAGCTTCATCCCCGTCTGATTATTGCTGTGCGCGCTGCGTCGATGTCCAACGTTCCCACAAGAACAACGCATCGGGGAGAATGAGCATGAAGAACACCCTACATCCACCGCTTGAATTTCTCTCGAGTGACAATTCCCATACACTCGATAGCATTCATTGAAATATGTCCCATACAAATATTCATAAAGGTCGACGAAACAATCAATTTCGTCTACCCTACATGTTGCCAGATAAAATGTCGAACAGCATTTGCGTCCCTGAAGAAGTCCCTCAACTCCTTTTGCAGTGGTTCAGTGGGCTAGATATCTACAGTAAATACGGTTTCCACAAGCACGCGTCGAGTCCTGGACGCTCGGCGAGTGGAACTGGAAGTTTCCAGTAAGGGCTTTAGTGATCCTCCCCATCGTTGAAAAGGGGACCAGAATATTGTAATCCTCGTCTTGACATTTCTTCTTCGTTGCGTGTGTTCTCTGCGCTCGCCTCCCCACCCCTGACGCCGGTAATGGCCCACGCCAGCGAGTTTTCTGCCATGGTGATGCAGATATGTAAATATGTATAGACTTTTATTACATCTATACTTATTTTTAAAAATGCTTTTCGACAAAAATTGTTCGTCACAACAATTCAATGTCACCAAACCTCGAACCACTGTCAAATTCTTTTGAACAAAAAAATTAGGTTTCACCAGTTCATGAATAATTAATATCTAGCCGATGTATCTTCCTACAGCATGACATAAACACTTTTGTTTCAAATGATAATTTCGGCTTTCTAAAATAGGTCAACCTGTAAAGCTTTCGTATTTGATTTCATGGTATTTTAGACAAGAACTTAAACACACTTTTTTTTCATATCAAATTCAAGTGGTGTCAGATGACAGATATTTGGGCGTAGTGAACTATTAAAAAAAATCACTTGAGCATACCAGTCCATCAACCACCAATCTCCCCTGACAACCGTTTTGTTCGAAATGCTACAGAATCCAAGTGTGTTCAGTTTCCAGGAATGGCGAGCACCAACTTTGTATATGCTCTTCGAATGAAAACGTTTTTGGAATGCAAATTCAAGGAGAACTATCTTTTGTTAATGCAGTTGAAAAAAAAGATAACCAGAAAGATTTTGATGTTTTTTAAAGCTTGCAAAACTTTCTCTTGATGCAGATGAGGAAGAACAGCTGACCATAGAACTTCACTCATCTTCGTCAAGCACATATTACCAGTAGTACCAGGGCTTAACTCCCTGAATACTTAGAAGTACTCTTGACTGAATGACTGGACATGTGCCAGACTAGTCACCTATTTAGTCATACCCATAAAACGAGTAGCACACAAAACACGTAAGCATTAAAGCGGAATCTGTACTTCTGTGGCAGCCTTGATTTTGGCAACAGAGGGAATACGCATGCTCTGTCCACCTCAAATGAGAGGGCATAGCCAACAATTCATTCGTTCAATCCATATCGTTTACAACGTGTAATGCTTGTCCATGTTTTGGTTTAGATTCGGTTCAAACGCCTGGCGTTTTCAGTCCCCGAAACACAAAAACAAACGAACAATAGAGAGTTTACGCAGAACTCGTGGTTCGAGTACCAATTTTCACACAAGTACAGGTTTCAAAAACATATCACTTTACAAAAACTGCGCAAAAAAGGCATTTCCTGTACTGTAGAGCATATTTCACAACAAATAAAAACCACTAAGTCAATAACACTGTTTCAAAATTATATCCTTTATACAATCAATAGCTCAAATACGGCTCCTGGCGCACCTCTGACACGGTCTGAACAGCTGTAAATCATAGAATTAGTACGTCTAGGTATAATTACAGCAGATATAGCCCAAAAACTCAAGCACAGCCCAAAAACAATCAGCAACTTCATCAAAAACCCCGCTACATACGAAAACAAGCGTTCAACCGGCCTTTTTACGTCACCATTCCCGGCCGATAAGCGTAGAATTAAGCAAAAACTATGCCGTAACACTTCATCTTGTGGAAAAATTGTCAAAAATCTAAACTTGCCTCTATCAAGATCTACAACATGGCGTAAAGTCAACCGTCAAATTTGTTCAAGTACACAAAAATGAAGAAAACTTTTTTATTAAAAAAGATAATCACAAGAAAAATCGAGTTGATTGTTGTGCTCAAAAGGCTCATTGGATATCGAAATCGAATAATGTTACCTTTTCCGACGAAAAAAGTTTAACCTTGATGGTCCAGATTGCTATAGTTTTTATTGGCATGATCTACGAAAAGAAAAGAAATAATTTGTGAACAGTCAGTCAGGAGGCGCATCTGTAATGGTTTGGGCTGCAATCTCTACGAAAGGAGCAACTGGTATGGCTTTTTATTGAAACTACAATGAACTCTGGGAAGTATGCTGAGGTTCTAGAGAACTATCTTTTACCTTTTGCATACTATATGCACGGAGAATAATTCATTTTTCAGCAAGATAACGCACCTGTACATAAGTCTAATTTTATGAAACAGTAGTTCAATATTCTAAATATGTCGGTTATGGAATGGCTTGCGCGCTCTCCTGACCTCAACCCTATCGAAAACATTTGGAAAATGTTGGCTAGAATGGTTTATGGGCAAGGAAGGCAATTTGATACAGTTTTTTATCTAAAACATTGTATCAAAGATTGCTGGGAAAAGATTGACTGTAATTCTATCAATCCTTTTATAGAATCAATGCTAAAGCGTTTTATAAGTGTTGTACAGGCTAAAAAAGCAAAAATAAACTACTGTACTCGCCTTAGAATAAAAAGGATGTAATAAAGGTTATGTTTTGAAACAGTTTTTTTACTTGAAAATTTTTTCACACTGATTTTGTTAGTTTTACTGTAGCCAAAACGTCGATTTTTGGAAAATTTGCGCGAGGGATATGATTTTGAAACAGACTTTATCTCACGATTATGACTTCAGAGAAAAACCACTTGATATCAGTTCTCAGTTTTCGTTCTGAGCACTATAGAACGAAAAACAGGAGTGCAACGCACCCCGGTAGAACAGTCCGAAAAGATACCTATCATTCTCTTACCCACCCCGTTTGGTAGCATAAGAAAATGCTAAACTTCATGACGTACGTTACAACAACTTCGCCAAGATTTGCATCTAAGGCTGATCCATCCTCACCAATTCTTCTTTCCGCTTCAAACCCTTGCCATTTTATGACGACTCTTCCGAAAATAATATGTCTCGAAGAATGTGAGATAGCGCCGAAAGGCGTGTAAGTTTCCTAGAGGCGCGATCCGTGCGGAGTCCGTAAGCGGGGCGTGCGTGTCACACGAGGCCGGTCGGGGAACGGTGACGTGTGGAGACGAGCGCCAGCACCGGGCGGTCGTAGGGAGACTAGGCGGTAGGGAACGTCAGGCGCGATCGAGGTACGCGCGAAGAGTCCGAACGGCTTGTAAACCTGTAGATATCCCGTGGGGAGTAACGCTTCAGGTCTGCTTTAGAAACGATATTTAGACTAGGACGGTGGTGCTTTGAGAGGCCAGCGAGGAGGCCGCCGCTGTGGGCGTCGTAGCGATAGGGACTTTGCGTCCCTTCTGGTGAGTTCCCGTAGCTCGAAAGCGTCTTCTCCGTCCAGAAAGCGGGGAAAGTGAGTCAGTCCGCCTCGCGGTTGGACATGAGTAAAATATCGTAGCATCGCCATCATGCTTCACAGCGCAGGCCATGGTGCAGCAACGCGTGCGAGATTGCGTTGCTTGCGCGCGCGTTGCCACACGCGTGCGCCAGGCGCGTGCCAGGCGCGTGCGCCACGCGCGTGCTTTACCGACCGGTGCGTTTGCAGACTTAGAGTGCACGTGCCGTTACAGCAATGCCCGGCTAGGTCGGTATCCGATTCGGTATACAGTAACGCGCGTAGTGCGCCTTTGCGTCTGGTCAAAAAAACACAAGTCTTTTGGCCGTGCGGAGAGTCCAAATCGGGCATTTTCGGAGCCTGCGGCGGCTTCGTTTCCGAGATATCGGCCAAGACATTTTTCTGCGTTTTTGATACCATATGGGGCGGTAATTTCCGCGTCGGATTTTTTGATTATCCTTGCAGGTAACCGCTCGGTTTGGCGTGGGGTGCAGTGCGTATACGCTTGTTGCGGGTATGCACGCGGGCACCGCCGGCGCGGGCAGGCACCGAGTGCCGTGTTGTAATCGGTGTACGCGTGTTGCTTGGCTCTAGGCGGGCTGCGGTGCCGGAGTTACCGAGTATATCACGGTAGTGGCGTCGGGGGGGTTGTTGGTCGATGTCCATGTCCGGTCGCAGGGGGGTACGGTGCCGACGGAGTCGCACACAATCGCCTCCTTCTTCTTTTTGCCGCACGGTAGTTCAGCACACGCTAGTGGTTACCGATCGGAGGTGATTCCCAATGTTCGGCCGGAGGCCATGTCCAATTTTGGGATTCCCTCAGTGCTGACGGAGTCGCACGGAGTCACAACACACGCTGGTGAGTGCCGATCGGAGGTGAAATGCAATGTTCGGCCGGAGGCCATGTCCGATTTTGGAATGCCTCCTATCGTTCGGCTTGTATCCCCCCCCTTCTAGATGCGACGGCTCCGCCCGGCGTACAGTTTCATGCCGTTCGGGATTTGCGCTTCCAATATCGGCTAATAAAGTGTTGCGGAAGATTCTTGGGAGGTTCCCAAGAGTCTTCCGCAGCACTGCAACCGTACCAGCGTACGCGATAAACAAGACCGTGCGGAGGGTCGTCGGCCAGCCCATGGTCGAGGATTCGCTCGACAATGCCAATGCTGTCCGGTTGGGTAGAGTTAGAGTTAGCCGAATCGGGTTGTGAAAGCTCCGCTCGGTGATTTTTTCCAGCAGGGGGCGAGGTAGTGTCCGTCACGGGTTCCTCTGCGAACGGACCGTCCGGATCAAAAGTTACCGTACGGGCGCGTTCTGTTGTAACCAGAACGGGTTGTATCCGAGCGGTGGCGCGAGTTACGCGGTCAATGCTGACGGTATCGTGTATCCCGTCAACATTGATCGTGACCGTGCTGTCCGTCGCGGAAATGACCTTGTAGGGCCCCGTGGTCTTTGGCAGATGTTTCCGTGAGGTACGTTCCTGCTCCTCGAGCACGCCACCGGTCGGAGTTGTCGTAGGACGGTCAAGGAAGACCTCCTCGTCGGCCGCAAATGTGGGGGTTGCCCGTACGGATTTGTCGAAGTCCGCCTTGTAGCGCTGTTGCGCATTTGTGAGGCGGTTCCGAGCAGACTGGAGCGTAGCCTTGAGAAGCCTGAGTGTGTAGGGCTTCATCTGTCCCGGGGTTGGCTGCGTCGGTGTTGCTGGGTCCGTGGCGGAGCTGGGTTCGTCCAGGACGACGTTCGGGGGTACGCGGGTCAGGGCCAAATCGAAAGGCGTGGTGCCCGTGCTTCGGTGTACCTGAAGGTTGTAACCGTACGTTAGCGGCTGTACGTACGCGTGCCAGTTAGACTGGTGATCCGCAACGTAGTGCCGTAGGCGCTAGACGAGCTTCTTATTAAACCGTTCGGCTTGTCCGTTCGCCTGAGGGTGGTACGCCGTCGTTGTGACGTGTTTCGTACCTAACGCCCTGCAAATCTCCTCGAAGAACTTCGAGACAAACTGAGGTCCGTTGTCGGTGAGCAAATAGTTCGGAATTCCGTACGGGTAAGCCCAATTCTCTAAGAACGTCCGGGCCACCACCGGGGCGGTTGTGGACCGTAGCGGAACTGCTCTGCAGAGCTTTGTGAACCGGTCGGTGATGACGAGGATGTACTCATGTCCAGTGACTGACTTCGGAAATGGACCGACGATGTCCATTGCCACGAACTCAAGTGGCCCCGCAGCGGGAAAGAGCTTAAGCCGCTTCTGTGAGCGGTTTTGGGTGCCGCGCATTGCGGCGCACGAGCGGCAATCCCGAGCGGTTTGATAAACATCATTAGCCATCTGCGGCCAGTAAAAGTCCCTTTGGAGAGTGTTGTACATTCGAGTCCCGCCCGGGTGTCCTTCCAGGCGCGGATAATGCGAAAGATAGAGGACGCGCGGAACCAGCGAGCGGAATACCACCTTCTGTAGGGCTCCGTCCAGCGGGGAGCGACGGATGAGAACTCCGTAACGGTTGATGTCGAAGAGGGTAATCCCATTACCAACGTCCTTCCATACGGATTTGCAGTACTCGTCCTCCGCCTGCTCTAGGATGAGCTCTTCCAAAGTGACCGGTCGGACGTTCGTCTCCTCTTCGACGATGGCCATGACCTCGGGGCAGCCGATCGGGTTCTGTCCGTCGTGCCAGTCAAGTACAGCGTCTGTCTTGACCTCACCGTCGACGGTGATGTCCGCAACGAGGTCGTCGTTCTCTTCCGCGCGGTCCGCAAGGAGTAGGCATGGGACCTCCTCGTCCAGGGGAGTGGTGTCTTCTCCGTCCGTCTGGATTCGCGACAGCGCGTCAGCGGCCTGGTGTTTTATGCCCGGCCGGTGGACTATATCGAAGTCACACTCCATGAGACGGAGCCGCCAACGAGCCAGCCGTCCGGAAGCGTCCGCCAGGTTGAGTATCCACCTCAATGCGTGGTGGTCCGTACGGAGGGTGGAGCGGGCGCCCTCGAGATACGGCCGGAGGTGCAGTATTGCCCACACGACAGCGAGGCATTCCCGTTCGGTTGTGGAATATGACCGCTCAGCCTTATTCAGCGAGCGGCTCCAGTATCCGATTGGGAGTAAATCACCGTCCGGTTGCTTCTGTAATAAGACGCAACCGACTTGCTTATCGCAAGCATCGGTATCCAGGACGTACGGCATATCTTGACGTGGGATAGCCAGAATGGGGGGACGTATTAACCGTTGGCGAAGTTTCTCGAAGGCCTCGTGCTCCGTATCGGTCAGGGTCTCGAAGTTGAACGGTTTGTTCTTTTCGAGCTTGCTGTTCAACGGGGCCGCAATTCGGGCAAAGCTTTTAACAAAACGTCGGAACGTTGCACAGTCCCAAGAACGAACGAAGTTCGGTTTGGTTAGTGGGGGATTTAGCCGCTCGGATAGCATCTCGGGTCCTTGTGGAGACCTGCAGCTTGCCCGGGCGGATAACGTGACCCAAGTAGTCGACAGTACCGCTGAAGAATTGACACTTATCCAAACGGAGAGTGATACCGGACGATCGGAGTGATGAAAGAATGGTCCTAACATCGTCGAAATGCTCTGAAAACGTGTGGGAGTAGATTATAACGTCATCCAGATAGACCAACGCGTATTGCCACTTGACGCGGGACAGTATGATGTCCAAGGCCCGTTGAAATGTGGCCGGGGCGTTCTTTAAACCGAACGGCATTCGAACATACCTATACAGTCCCATATGAGACGTGAACGTTGTTTTATCCCGGTCGGCTTCATCCACCTCGGTCTGCCAATAGCCGCTGTTCGCGTCCAGGGTGGAGAATATTTTTGCTTCTCCAAGAGAATCGATGCATTCGTCCATTCTCGGTAATGGGTAAGTATCCCGAACGGTGACTGCGTTTAGTCGACGGTAGTCCACACAGAAGCGTAAGCTTCCGTCTTTCTTTTGAGCGAACACAACCGGACTGGCCCACTCGGCCGAGGAAGGCCCAATTACACCGAGCTCCAACTGCTTGGTGACCTTCTTGCGTTCGAGTTCGCGACGCTCTGGACCCGCACGGTATGGCATCTGGTATATCGGCTTTGTACCAGGTTCCAATTGGATCCTGTGCTTCGCTGCCGCGATACGGCCCAGATGTCCGTTCCACATGTCCCGAAACGGTTTGAGGAGCTCAATGACCCTTTCTCGTTCGGATTCGAATTCGGGGGACAACTGGACCTTTGCGATCCAGTCGTCTTCTGCATCAGGCGTTGGCTCTTGTCCGGTGGGCTTCAACACGTCCGAAACGGAAGTAGATGCCTCGTAGGGGCCCCCCTCCTTAGTTTCGTCGCTCCGAGACGGAAAGTCGGGTGTTATTAATGCGACGGGGGAGGGTAACGCCAGGCCGATGTTTTTGCCTTTGTGAAGGCGAACCGAACGATCGGAAAAGTTAGCTACCTGAACGTAGAATGCCACGTCCGGTCGGATTTCCATTACCCCGTTAGCCAAGAGGGTTAACTCCTCTTTATGAGCAGAGCGGTGATGTCCTTGGATAAACATGAGGCCAGCGGCCCGGGAGGTTACCAATACATGGGATTCCGACATTCGTGGTATAGAAACCGGGCGGGCGACACGAATCTTGTTCGACGGAGGTTCCCGAACGGTAGCTTGGGCTGGTAGCCTAGGTTGCCCTGACGGGGTTGAGCTCTGCCCAGACGCGGATTGAATCGCCACGGGGGGCGAGTTGCGTAGTACAACAATTCGTTTCGGAGGTAGTATCGCCAAAACGTACTTTTTTATGAAAGACGTGCCGAGTATGCAGCTGGCAGCGAGATTGCTGGCTACCATAAACTGAACCCGGACGGTCAGCGCTCCAAGCTGAACAAGGAGGGGTACGACCCCCAATATGTCCATTCGGTTGCGAGACGCATCCGTAAAGCTATCCAACGACCGGGGCTGCAAGTGCCCTCGCCAGTGGGGAGGAAGGTGCGGCTCGTGAATTAGGTTTGGACCCGCGCCAGTGTCCAGTACACCTGTAAGTGGAAACATTACCGATCGGGAGAAGCCGACGGAGAAATTCACTTTATAGTGCAAACTGTTTAACAACATTACCGGCGCGGCCGGATCGGTTTCATCCAAAGCGTCTACAGGGCGTCGCTCCCTCAGGTCGGAGGTCGTACCCGTGTAATCCGCTTCGGTGAGGCTTTCCGGCCTAGGAGAGTCGTGCGCCTCTACACGCTCTCCTCGGCTTTTTCCTGTTCCATAACGGGCTGAGCTGGAGGTAGCTCGCCACTCGTAGCTCGCGGGGGCTCTTTCTGTATGAGCATAACCGGCCGGGGTGATCTAGCGCGGAATGGGGTAGCCCGTGCAGGGTTGCCCGAGGGTACGCCAGTAGAGACCCGAGCGGAGCCATTAGTACCATCACGGTTGTAGTATCCCTCTTCACGACGGAGTTGGTAGTTTCTCTCCCGTGCGGCCAGTAAGTCTTCCCGGACGCCCGGAGGTACCATTTGACAGCAGTTGGGCTCTCGCGAGAGACAGATCCGGCACGGGCGATTGACCAACTGACCAGGCGGTGCCGTACTAACCAAAGGCGTCTGGCCGGTACCTGGGTTCATAGCTTGTGCCGTGCGGTATGTGCCCGAGTTCGAAAAGGTCGACGACGACGGTGTTGTCGGGAACGACAGGGTGGAGCTTCCACGTCCAACGGCGAGAATGGCTTCGCCATCTTCCGAGTCGGTGTCAAAGGACTCCGTTGGGGTCCCCACGCTCAGGACTTTCCGTGCGGAACTCCGGGGAGTGATCAGCTTCGTGCCGGGCGGTGTTTCGGTCCGGACGGACTGGCGTCTAGCCGAGTGGTGGGTATCCCCGTAGGACTCGGCGTATCGGGCGAGTGCGTCGTATCCGATGTGGGGATGAGACGTGAGATGATTTCTCACCTTCGCCCGTATGGCGGGAAGCAACCCCTCTACGAAGATAGACTTCAACCTCCGGTTGGAAAAGACATTGCCGCAGCGGAGGGCCTTCGTCCACAGTTTCTGAGAGTATTCCGTTTCGGACATTCCAGAGGACTGGTGGTACAGAATAACCTCCGAGTAGGCGTCGGCAATGACTTCATCCGTGGCGTACGTAGTCAACAGAAAGTTGACGACTTCCGAGTACGTACGGAGCATTTCGCTGCGCCGCACGTCAACGGCGCCCGTTTCTCCCAAGAGGCGAGACTGGATCAACGCGTGAGCCGGTCCGGTCAGGTAGAATTGGAAGCACCAGAGTGCTGCTCACTCGGACAGTCCATTGTGGTTGCAGGCGGTTTTAAACCGCTGCAAGAAGTTCAGAACTGAAATAGCGTCAGCTCCGGAGAAGGAATGTCCCTTCATCTAGACATTCAACTTTTTTTGGTAGCGCGCGATTCCCCGCGCTACCTTCGAGTTGTAATTCCGACTACGGTCGTTGAGCCGCTACGTACGGTAGTCCACCAACTTGGTGAACAGTTCGTTCAGCGGCTTGATGCGCCTGGGTGCAGATTTCTCCGAACGGGAACGATACCGGTCGGAGCGCCTTCTGCGATCAGAACGGTTTGAATCAGAGTCACTTTCAGTCCGGGAAACGGCATCCGAACTATCCGAGCGGTCAGAATCAGTGTCCGAATCAGAGGAGCGTCGTTTCTGTCTACGACGACGGCTCTTCCGCGCGCGACGGTGGCGATCTGAATCGGAGTTGGAATCAGCCCTACCGCCCTTCTTGCGGCGGCCTCTTCCCACGTCATCAGAGGAAGAGTCGTCTGAATCTCCGTTCGGATCATCTCGGCGTGAATTAACCGGACGGGCTGGGACCATGGGGGCACTCTGCTGTCCCCCTTCATGTGGTTCCAGGATCCGTTCGGGTTCGTGGTCTGGGGCTACGTCCGGGCGGCCCATTGAAAACTTTGGGAGGGGTGGCAACGTCGCCGTTGCCGTGTAAACTGCCGGTCGGTCTTCTTTATTTCCTTTTCCAAACCCGATCGGTTTCAACTGCTGCAGCACCTCTTTGACGGTCTCGCGCACCATCGGGGAGATGATTTCGGAGAGCAACTCCGGTAGGCGCTCGTGCAGATAACGCTCAACCCGATCGGGAACACAGGACTCGATCTCGGTCTTGACCTTATAGTGCCAATACGGTTCAAGTTCCTTCCACAGTTCTGTAAGCGTCCGCGGAGGGCTATTCGGAGGGTCTTGTCCGATCGGAGCGGGGTACTGCTGGGCAGCCCCTGCAGCGGCCGAACTCACTGGGGGGCTTTCGTACCGTGCGGATGAGGAAGCGGAGGTCCCAGGGGGCCTCGAGGTTTTTCGGACGGGAACCTCGGGGTTCCCAAGGGGGAATTCCAGGGTAGGTGCAGTGCTGCGGGTGCTGCGGCGGCCAACCGAAGCGGTGCCCGAAGCGGTCTGCAGGGGTGGCTCGCCGGACGGAGCCAATTCTTTTTCGAAATCAACCCGTGCGGTCGAATCCACGTTTGCGTCACGGGACTGCATCGCGTGACTCCTTTTCCAGATCTGATCTAACCCGTTCGGTAAACACGAATCCCACTTCTAAGTCGAGAGACCAATGTGAGATAGCGCCGAAAAGCGTGTAAGTTTCCTACAGGCGCGATCCGTGCGGAGTCCGTAAGCGGGGCGTGCGTGTCACACGAGGCCGGTCGGGGAACGGTGACGCGTGGAGACGAGCGCCAGCACCGGGCGGTCGTAGGGAGACTAGGCGGTTGGAAACGTCAGGCGCGATCGAGGTACGCGCGAAGAGTCCGAACGGCTTGTAAACCTGTAGATATCCCGTGGGGAGTAACGCATCAGGTCTGCTTTAGAAACGATACTTAGAATAGGACGGTGGTGCTTACCCTTTACTGTTTGGAGGGTGGCGGGGAGCGGAGGTGCAAAAGTAGTGTGCACCTCCGAGCTGCAACCCGCATTACAGTCCGTGGTGGCGCCTGCACCCACGTGGCGGAAATATCACGGGGTGGGGGACGCCAACTACCTACAACTATGCTACGTGTTAACCTACTGTATATGTCCGTCCGGTGTGCCATCTTCGCACACGTGTGCGACCAGGCCACTTGCACTCAGTCCTGACCACGCCCTTCTTACCTGACAACCCACTCGGATTCACTATACTACAAAGAGCTCAACAAATATCAACGCAGCTGCGTCACAGACCTTACACCGCAGAATAAATAAGTAGTTTAAAGCGAATCAGATATAGGCCTGCGTGGGATCTTTTATTTCTGAAAGCAGTGAGCACCAGTGGCGTCCATGTTGCCATAAATGAAATTGCCACTGAAGGACAATGCCCTTCAAGGTTTCTTCCCAGGACTTAGAGATTTCGCTCGCTTGAGCACTAGCTTGGTCTATGACAAGCTATACCGCTATTGCGTGCCGACGGCCGGTTAGGACCGGAGGTGCACACTGGTGGAACACGTGGACTGCACGGATGCCGCAGCTCCAGTGCGAGGCGTGCTACAAGTGGCCCGGATTCTACCTAATGGTTAGTATTATTTAGTAGTTTTCAGTATTTATTTAGCTACGCTATCACTATTTAGTGTCTATTTTTCAGGCGCGCGCCAACTGTCAGGGGCCGCGCCCCACACTACTTAGAAGGTCGAGCACTGCTCCCCAGGAAACACCCTCTTGGGAGATCCCAACGAGGGAGTCTTGGCTCTGAACTTTTCGCCTTCGGCGCGTCTTCACCGCATACTACGTGAGCACCCGTTGCACTTTAGTTCATCGACCCCTCTGTCGACCAGAATGCCACCACCACCGTGGGTTCATATTTAAATCGCCGACACTTGTCGTAGTCTCGCCCCTGTATAGGGTTTCGCCCCCGTTTTCCTCTTATTCTCCTTTTTGGCTCTCGTGAGTGGCCGTACCGCTCTGCCTAGGATTAATCACACCCCGGACTGTGCCGTGCCAACCTAAACACTCTAGGTATATCCCGACGGATTGGCCTCGGTCTTACACTCGACTTCGTCGTGCCTTTCCAGAGTGGCTCTGTTTCTGTGCTCCGCTGGGACGCATCTCCTCCGCCTGAGGCGTGTCTCTCAAGAGAGGAAGATCCCGAACATCTTCGTTGTGTCTTCGCTCCAAGCGTTGTCCTACAAACTGGTCTCCCGACTTAGAAGTTTGAGTCGGGCACACTCAGTGACGATTAATCGGAAAAAGGACTCACAAATTGAGGTTGATCTCAGTTGCCCTCTTCGAGGAAGATTCTTGGCCCCACTAGCCGATCGGGTTTAGATACTCACGTGTAACGGATTCTGATCTCATGTCGTCCAAAGACCGTCGGAGGACGCGGAGCCCAACCGACGCACCGGAACCATCGCAACCATCCCGTATCCCGATCCGTTCACGGTCTCATACCGGTGGATCGACTGGCGTGCCAGGTGGAAGGACCTCAAGACCTCCTGTCTCTGATTCGACACCACCAGCAAGCGGAGCAGGACCGGCGTCTGCCGCCGCCCAGATGCTCTCCCCTGCTAGGGATTTCACTCTCCATACCATCTTTGCAGCTGTGGAAGAGCAACTCCGCTCTATGCGGGAAGCTCAAGTCATCCTTGCAGAGGAGTTCGATTCCCTTCGCAACAAGGTGGATGACACTGCTACGCAGGATTTTTCTGAGGACCTCCGTGTCCTCTGTGCGGATGTGAACTCAATTCTAGAGTTCCTTGGTGGACCCTCGGCCTTTGTCAAGGACGTCGCGGACAAGTTCTCGGGCGTTCGAAGCCGTCTCGAGACGTTGGAACAAACCCTGATGTCGGGGGATGATCTGGCCGAGCCGGTTGCAGTATCCCACAAGGTAAATAAGGAAGAGAACCGCCAGGCTCGAAGGAAGCGAAGAAACACGGATCCCGAACCGTCGGATTCCTGATCCTCGGAGTCCGACTCTTCCGATTCATCGGTGGAAGTAGCTCGCCGTGAGCGTTCCTCATGCTCTAAGCGCTTAACAGCCACCCATGGTGTGATCCGCGCCCACACGAAGGGAAGGATGCACACAGGTTTGAAGGAGCTGAAACCGACCAATTCGCTCTTTAAGAAGCTCTTATCATACCGGTACTACAGTTTGGAGGACTCCTCTTTGGATCGTACACCGCGTGGTACGGGAAGAGTGAAGGACTGCATTAAGCGAATGCAGCTCTCACTACGAAACCAGTTCTTTTCTTGAGAAGACCCAATATTGATGTTGGATTTCTTGGCACGCTTTGTCGCGGAAGCTGACATCTTTGGAATGAGCGTGGGACAGGCCTACATTACCTTACCGTACTTCTTACGTGGGCTTGCAGAAGACCAGTACCCCTCTGTCAGAGGTTCATCACGCGCCTCCGAAGGAGGGGTCACATGCTGGCCCGAAGCAGTTCAGTACCTCCTGAGGTCTTATGCTACTAACTCCGCCATTCAGCAGGCTATACGCACCCTGCGAAACACTCGCCAACGGCCAGGCGAGTCGGAAACCAATTATTCGTCGCGCCTTAAGAAGGCCTTCTACAGCTGTGGCAGTGTTTACCCCGCTGAAGAGTGTTGTACCATGTTTGTCGATGGTTTGGACCCGGCGATCCGGACTCTTGTTCCTCGACGTCGAGAAGATAGACCTAAAGCCACGTATTTGGAACTAGTGCAGTTCGCTCGCGCAGAAGGTGAAGCCCTGCGCGCACGCACCCCTGGATCCAGGGTTAGTTCCGCAAAAGCGTTGATGTTACAACCTGGTACCCCGTCAGCTTCGATGATCGACGAACAGGCCTCTCGAAGGGATTATGACAACGTGCAGCTAGCCCATAGCGATGTTCATTCCATCCCGACAACGGAGTTACCCTCAACCTTGGACGAGTCACAATACGTGATTGGGGATGACACGCTACTCTATGCGGATAATGGTCGCGTCCGTGCGCCACGCGTCCCACACGAGAGTGGTAATGTCCGCTTTTAGCGTCCTGGTTGGAGAGATACCCGCCCCGCGGTGAAGTTCGCAGAGCCTCGCCACCCAACATCGGCTTCTGGTCTGATTTGTCATCTCTGCTACCAACCAGGCCATACCTCTCCACAATGTGTGTTGTCTCTCCGAGAATGGGCACAAGTCGTAGTCAATTACGAGGCCCCATCCCCGGAGGACCACGCAGCTGTTCCAACTACATCTTATATCCGTGCTCGAACGGATGTTCCACGTCAGGCGTCGCTTCCCCGAGCTCGGGTGGTACCTGCACCGGAATCCCGTGTCACCGACGTGGTCGGTCACCCCACAGCTTCTGCAGTACCTTTTGGACCTGATTCCAAGGCGTTGCCTGCTCAACGCCCTGAGCAGCCACCTCCGGCGGAGCAGGCCCATAAAAACTAAATGTGGGAGTCTCCTCTCAAGGAGCGGCGCCCTCAGAGTCGAGGTCGACGGCGCCCAAGGCGTCCAAGCCTCGCTCCCCGGTCAAAATCCTGTCAAGGAAAGAGGCCGTCAATGACGTGAACTCGGAACACTTTAGCGTTCTGCGTCGTCCGTGGAAGCGAGATTCCCATAACCGATTCCCGGATAGAGTTGTGGTGATGGCCAAAAGAAATTACAAGGTCTATGCTGACCTTGGCCTTTCACCCCAGTTTATGGTGCGACATTTTACCGTCTTAGACACCGGTGCAGGTCCGAACTTTGTCGTGGAGGAAGTGTTACCGCCTGCTTTGCAGTCTAGGATCCGCCGCGACCAAGTCCCGGAGGTCGCTGACGTGAACAACAAACCGTTTGATACGCTGGGTTTCATGGAACTGGTAGTCCGCGTTGCCACTCGCGTGATGAAACTCAATTTCCTCGTATGTTGGAAACTAGCCGCCCCAGTCATCTTGGGTTGCGACTTTTGTGACGGCTTCGTCGAAGCGATCTTCTACCGCCAACGGCGTGTCGAGATGGAGGATGGATCGTCCACTCCGATCGCTCGTCGTCCGCTTAGGCGTGCCACGAAGAAGCATGTCCCGCTACCGGCAGCACAGGAACCTGGACCGGATAACCGTGAATCTAATAAGCTCCGCGTCGCAGCGTCGTTGTGCGTCCCGCCTGAGTCCCAAATGATGGTGAAAGTAACCTCCCGTCAACACGGACTGCGGGTCTTGCAACCATTGTCGTCACTGTATTACAGGCACAGCCTCGCAATTGCGAATGGAATCGTCCATGTGGAGCCAAACCAACCGTTTCAGGTGCTGGTCGCCAATCTAGGGACTGTACCCCAGTATCTGGTGAAGAACCAAGTGATAGGGTCCATCGTGCCGCACCCCATCGCTATGGTGCCGACAAAGCTGACTGCAGCTGACGTTCTTGGACTAGTTCAATCCAAGGAGGGGGACAGTCCGGAACCCTTTTCATCGCCGGTACCCGGGGTTCAACCTGTAACATCAGGGACGCAGCCCGGTTCAACGAGTGGGGACCGCCCCGATCCAGTCCAAGAACTCGAGTACCTGGATTTCAGCCACGTCCCGGAGTCATACCGCCATCGATTGCGAGAACTGTTGAGGGACTTCACCACTATGTGGGACGGCTCCCTTGGTGAGATTTCCACTACGGAACACCGGATTGATTTGCTACCGGACACCCGACCCATCTCTCAGCACCCACACCGTGCCGGAACCGCCGCACGCGCGGAGGAAAAGGCACAAGTGGATAAAAATATTTCGAGCCGGAGTCATTAAACCAACTCAGTCGCCGTGGGCTTCTCCAGTAGTACTGGCTCCAAAGCAGGATGGTTCCTGGAGGTTTTGCGTCGACTACCGTCGGTTGAATGCCGTCACCGTCAAGGACTTGTATCCAATCCCAAGAATGGACGAGTAAATTAACTCGCTAGGCACCGCCACCGTCTTTACAACCCTGGAAGTTAATTGGTGATACTGGCAAGTTCCGGTAAGGAAGCAAGACCAGGATAAAACCGCTTTCGTGTGTCACTCCGGTCTCTACCGTTTCAAACGGATGCCTTTTGGTCTTACCAACGCCCCCGCTACTTTCCAGCGAGCCATCGACATCATATCGGCCCGCTTCAAATGGCGTACCTGCCTGGTCTACCTGGATGACATAATCGTTTTCTCAGATAATCTGGACAAACATCTCACTCATGTGAGGGATATCATGACCACGCTTCGAGATGCGGGTGTCACTCTTAAGGTGAAGAAATGTGACTTCTTCACGGACACTGTGAAGTACCTCGGCCATGTTATCCGTCCAGAACGTGTTACAATCGAGGAGACTCGTGTTAAGTCACTCAAAGAGGCTAAAGAACGGCGGACGCAAACCGAGCTTCGTTCCTTTCTGGGACTCGCGAAAGTCTACCGACGATTCATCCCGCACTTTGCGGACAAGGCTGCACCGTTAAACGCGCTTTTGCGGAAAGGCCAACCACCAAAACTGGATCCCTTAACCCTCGTTCAAAAGGAGTCTTTCAACTCTTTTAAGGATTCTGTCGTCTCTGCCCCGATCCTCTCGTTTCCCAAGCCTGGAAGGCCCTTCACCGTAGATACGGACGCCAGCGACTACCAAGTAGGTTTTGCACTGTTTCAAACTGCACCCAATGGGGAAAGACGCCCCGTAGGGTACTGATCCCGTTCACTAAACGTCCACGAGAAGAATTACTCCGTCTCGGAGAAGGAATGCCTTGCAGTAGTGTGGGCATTACAAACGTTGCGCCCCTATCTCATGGGTAATCATTTCACCGTTTTTACGGACCACGCATCACTTCGATGGCTACTCTCCATCTCGGAGCCTTCAGGCCGCTTGATGCGTTGGCGTCTCCGTCTAGCGGAATTTGACTTTGACGTGCAGTACCGAAAAGGATCGTGCAACACCCAAGCCGATGCTCTCTCCCGACTGGTCACTACTGGCGAAGCACTACCCGTCAAAGAAGATGAAATACCCTGCTTTGCAGTGAATGGCGACGACGCTACCATCGAGGGCGAGGAACGAAACACGAACTCTTCAGATCCCGGTTCCGAATTGGACGACTTTCTTCTCTCGGAAGATTCCGAGAAACCCTTACCAGGGAACTTCGTGCCTATTACTGCAGAGGAGATGATACGGGAGCAATTCGCTGGCCGGTTCAGCGCGAAGGTCTGCGCTCAACTCAATGGAGGAGGTACTCTCCCCTTTCAGGTGAATGACGCCGGATACCTTGTACGGACCGTCGGATCGCACCCATAAATCGTGGCACCACATAACCTCCAGTCGAGAGTTGCGGTTGTCGCACTACTCCAAAATGAGTGGCCACGTCTGGGGACGCAAACTTTACCTCACCCTACGCCGTAACTTCTACTGGCCTGCCATGGCAATGGACTGCTACGCAACGGTGCGGTTTTGCACCGATTGCACTCGGAACCGTGTCAAACTACGCCGTCATGCGACGAAGTTGAAGCTGTTCCCAGCTCGGCAGACCACCGCAAAGATTGGGACTTGTTCACTGATGCGCTCACCTTCGCATACAATACGCAGGTGCACAGGACAACTGGATTAACGCCCTTCGAGTTGGTACTGTTCCGTACACCACCGCCTGTGGCGCTGGAACCACAGCCCACGCTGGATACCTTTCCGTCACCGACTGCTTACCGCGAAGCGTGGAAAACTTGGCTCACGAAGCTCGATCCCGCCGCACGGCGTTCAATGGGCCGAGCCCAGGCCCCTTAAAAGCGTGACTTTGATTCCAAAGCCCCTCGCTCACTGCCACGTCTCGCCCTCGACGGTTATGTATTCATCCGCAAGGAGTATTGGAACTCAGAGAAGGAGAAACGACACAAGCTGTCACCCGTTGCCGACGGCCCCTTTCGGGTTGTTTCGGTGGCTCCCGACACTGTCGTTGTTGACCTCGCAGGTAATCACGAACCCATCTCCCGCGATCGCATGGTATCGGCTACTCCGCCGTTAACATTCCAACCTACTGGTGTGACTGCTCCCGTTGACACGGATTCATCGACCCCCTTACCCCAGGTCCACCCGCGGCCATACGCCTTACCACACCCATCTCGGGGTTTGTCTGACCTTCCGCTACCCCCGGCGCCCAACCAGCAAGGAATCGTGTCGCGCATTCGTCGCTCCTCCCCAGTCCACCCGACGGACACCAACTTCAGTGCATCGTCTAAGGAGGGGGAGGCGCCCGACAGCCGTCGTAGTCCGGTCGATACCGTCGCTAGAACCGCCGCACCGTCGCGTGTCTTTTTTCGCCCATCAGAGGTGCCTGATACTGACGTCCTGCCCGACTCGACGCAGCTGCTATCCAAGCCTCAGAACGCAGCTGCGGATAACGCCATCAACACTCGCCGAGGTGTCACCACACGTGCAACACGAAATGCAATTGCGCTCGACGCACCGCCGCCTGATACAGTACGAGGGGACGACGCACCGCCTAGTACCCCGCACAGGGAGTCGGATACATCCACGGCGCCGACGTTGGACAGCCAGCTATTGTAACCCTCACGTGACTACACGTAACCTCGTCGTGCGACAGAGATGGGCTACAATGCGCCACCGCCCCAGCGAATCTCACCGCCAAAGCAAGCTTCACCACGCCGATTAGCAGAACGAACACCCGCTGGTGTGGGCCCTCCAACCGGAGTGGGAAGCACCAAAACAAGCCCGGCACTTGGGGAAAAAGAACCGCCGAAGTCGAGTCGACGTACTACTCAGCCGAGGACTGCCTTGTGCGCTACACGGTCCGACCGGAGCGAAGCCGCCCAACGCGTGATCACTTCGGTACCCCCTGGCTCAGGATGGGTACCACCCGGAAATAGCGACACCGTCATACGGGATGGCCGGGAAGTGTACCGACAAGAGTTCGTGGTCGGACGCATTCTGGAGCACTCCTACCACCCAAAGAGGTATCTCCGATACTTGGTCTGTTGGTATGGTTATGGCCCCGAATGGGCTTCAGACGAAACGATTGAACACCTACCTTGGTCAAAGGTGGTACAGTATCATTGTCGTACTGTCACGGCTTTGCCGGCTACCTAGACCGAGCCCAACTGGGATAAGAAGACACCCGATGGGGATAAAGGAACAGAAGATCTGGATAAGGACCCTTGGAGGAAGTAGAAAATGTACAGAAGACCTGGAGAAGGACACTCAGAAGAAGTGGTAGAGAAGAAAGAAAACAAATACGTCATAGACGGAAGCAGTTTACCATTTTCGAAGTTACCGCACACACTACCGCACAGCGAGATATACTAACAAAGATCCCAAGGGATCAGTTGGAAGAACCCGGATTACCGTGCGCGCCAGCCAAATCGCTAGCGAAGTTACTCACGCCGGCCAGGCGTGCCACGAGGGCGTCTCTCATCGTACCGATGTCGCCGCTCGCCGCTTGCGCGTTCAGTCCGACACCCCGAAGAAACCGGGAGATCACGGCCGCCTCTGGGCGTATGGGAACCTCAATAACTTCCGGTTCGTCCAGCAACGCCGCCGCCACTGGATCGACCACTACATCTGCGTGAGTCGCTCCCTGCGCCGGCTGCGCCGTAGTATCGGCACCATCGGGGTCTCCCACGTCTTCCAATACCTCGTCGCCACGGTATTCGCCCTCCTCTTCCGGGAGATCATCACCACCATAGGCGTAGTACAAGTCATCCGAGTTGACAAACCCCACGGGGTGCCCCTATGGTATGACTCGCCGAGCCATCCGGAGAGCCGACGCCTCCGCCTCGGAGATCTCTGGTTGTTCCCATGGGTTAAAGGAGATTAAATCTCCCGCCAACGGCGTGCGACGCCCCGGAGACCTATCAGCCCGACCGGCTTCTTGACCACGGCCGCTCTGCCGGACAGGCACGACAGCCCAGTTGACATGCCCAATGATGTCGATGAGCTCCTGAGCTTCATCAGCGTTATTGACACCTCCAAGAGGGAGTTGAAGGTCCAGCTGCCGGATGTAACCACGCAAACGCGGAGGAAGATACCACAGTCAATACTGGTCGTAGGCTCCCCACAAGATGTACGCCGTGGCGCGGACTGCCCATTCAGTTAGGACCACGGACCATAAGCCGGAGTGCGGATCCTCGATGAGGTACGAGCCGAGATAGGAGACGACGGGAGGCAACTCCACGTAACATCCCCGGCACACCTCGACGGAGGACCACCACCCAGGCAGGGGAACGTATCTCCCGAACTGATAGAAGGGACTAATCCGGTTTGTCTCCGTGTTCTGATAAGGGACAAAGAACCCAAAGCGGGATCTGCCCCAACGCTCCTCGCAAATGAAGTTCTATAACCACCGATATCGGGACTCACGACGAAGGTGACGGAACTTGGCACGAATGATCGGACGGACCCAGCAGATCGCTTCTTGACGCGCTCGCGGTTGACCGCGCCATTCGTAAGTTTCCAACGCCGCAAGGCGGTCACAATAGCCGATCTCACCCTGATTCCAGTACATCCGTAGGTCGAAGAGAAATTCGTCGGGGATGGGGTATTGAAATTTTGCCCGGGTGATCCGTGAGGAGCCGATGCGGACGAATACACAATGCGCCTCCTCCGCCGACTCGCGCCTTCACGGCAGAGTCGCGTGAACGGGAACTGCCACACGGCGTCGCCAATCCCACGAGGTGGTTATCAAAGCCGACAGCTCGCCCGGGAGACGCACATTGCCATCAGCATACGACGCCACAAGTTCTTCTTCGAAGACGGCTGTCGGATGGAACCACGGAGCTCTCCGGAGAATCGCCGCATGTTGACGCGGGTTTAACACGAAGAGTTCGTCGTAAGTGGGCCAGGTGTTCTCCGCATGAGTGAGGTGGCTTGAAGCTACAACGGGACCCCGGGATCGGCTAGGCGTGGTTGACGAGGCACTCCCCCGCGGAAGGGGAGCCGAATGGAAACCGGAGAAGTAACCCCGGCGGGGATTGTTACCACCGTTCATTGGGAGTACTGGTCGCCGAGGTATCGGAATGTAATCGCTAGAGGATGGTGTACGATGCAGAAGCGCGCTCAAAGTTCGAAGAGTGGTTACCGCGTTAGTGCGTTTGTCGTTCGGTTGTGCAGCTCTGCATTCGACAGTCGAGTGGTCGCTGGACGCGTTACGCGGCTCGCTTTTATGCCGGTTGGACCGTTGCCTCCCTGCCATGTCGACGGCGTGTTCGTCACCTAAGGAAGGGGATATGAAGGACAATGCCCTTCAAGGGGGTTTCTTCCCAGGACTTAGAGATTTCGCTCGCTTGAGGACTAGCTAGGTCTATGACAAGCTATATCGGTATTGCGTGCCGACGGCCGGTTAGGACCGGAGGTGCCCACTGGTAGAACACGTGGACTGCACGGATGCCGACGCTCGAGTGCGAGGAGTGCCACACGTGGCCCGAATTCTATCTAATGGTTACTATTATTTAGTATTTTTTAGTGTTTATTTAGCTACGCTATCACTATTTAGTGTCTATTTTTCAGGCGCGCGTCAACTGTCAGGGGCCGCGCGCCACACTACTTAGGAGGTCGAGCACTGCTCCCCGGTAAAAACCCTCTTGGGAGATTCCAAGGAGGGAGTCTTGGCTGTGAACTTTTCGCCTTCGGCGCATCTTCACCGCATACTGCGTGAGCGCCCGTTGCACGTTAGTTCATCCACCCCTCTGTCAACCAGAGTGCTACCACCACCGTGGGTTCACATTTAATTCGCCGACACTTGTCGTAGTCTCGCCCCTGTATAGGGTTTCGCCCCCGTTTTCCTCTTGTTCTCCTTTTTGGCTCTCGTGAGTGGCCGCCCCACTCACCCCGCTAGTCCACCTGATACGAGCGTTTCCTCGCACTTTTTCCGAAACTCGCCGTGGTACCGCCTAGCCTAGGACTGGTCACACCCCGGACTGTGCCGTGCTCACCTTAACACTCTAGGTATATCCCGCCGGATTGGCCTCGGTCTTACACCCGACTTCGTCGTGCCTTTCCAGAGTGGCTCTGTTTCTGTGCTCCGCTGGGACGCGTCTGTTCCGCCTGAGGCGTGTCTCTCAAGAGAGGAAGATCCCGAACACCTTCGTGGTGTCTCCGCTCCAAACATTTTCCTACAGCGACGTCGACGAACGAAGAGGCTTTTCAACTCTTCGTACAAACATCATGAACAGGTGGCCTTGACGGAATTCACGTTACTACATTAAAGTCTCTGCGATGCTGGTTCAACTAGATCTGCATCAATCGACGTGAAGACAAAGAGGTCAATTTTGGAGTCTCTGAGATCACTTAAGTACAGAGAGAGCGATAACTTCTGTTACATCACTTCATACTAGCCATTGATGAACTTGAAGAGGTGATGGGGGCAAATAAGAAGGATAAAACTGAGCGAGAGAAGCGTTTTGTCGAAGTTGGCTAGAAGATTCGGTTGTATGCTTCCGAAAGACCGACTTTACAGGAACCGGGTGCTAACGAATATGTTTAGAGTGGCAATGAAGTCTCTTTGCAAAGAAAAAATGCTCTTAGCCGTCTCAAAGAGGTAAAAAGCGCGGCATCTCCAAGGATTCGCATTAAGAAGACAAGTCGGTTCTTATGGACGGTATGAAACAGAGTCAGGAACTCGAGGAAAAGCGGCTGCGTATGGAGGAAGTTCAGTTCAAGTCGGAGAAGGGGCCTAAAAATCGAATAGCATTTCGAGATGTGGAGGTGCAGGAGAGAGAGAAAAGTAAGCTGGTACTTGCCGAAAGCAAGGCTTAGGTCAATATTGAAGAGCGAAGAGAGGCTTTACAAGAGCGCAAGCGAATGGTAGAGGTACTCGCATCTCTGGCGGGTAGGCTGAAGTGAGCGCCAAGGTTTCGAAGTTTGTATGCTACACTGGCCGAGCACGTTCGAGCGGCGAGGGAAACTTCCGCAGCGTAGGGAGCCGAAGGCGACTGAAGCGAAGCCCTCGCTGGAGTATAGTGGCGGAAGGGCTGACCTTTGAGGTTTTCAATATACTACTCTGACCGTGTAGGTGATGGATGCGAGGAATCATTGGCCACGCAGCTCCCGGCGAGCTACTATCTAGGTGTTGTCAGCCACGTGTAGTGTTGACATGTACCTTCTGGTTGAGTAATTGTTAGTACTTGTAATTGTAATTATATTTATTTTAGCACAGTAGTGGAGTGGCCACCTGGCACTGTAGCTAGTGCTGGCCAGGTCTCTGACACTAGGTCAGGGACCGTGCCTTGCTGGAAGCTTCCGGGTGATCTGGAGAGTGAAGTCCACTGCATATAGGGAACTGCACCTCCCCCATCCTAATCTGATAAATACAGGCATAACTTGGGTCACGACTATACCTTTTGGTGTATTGTTTCTCAACTACCACACAGGCTTTCCCGCGCGTCCACGCGTACCATCGTTCACCTACACGGTATAGGCTAGTCGCTTCGCCGTTTGCTCCTGCGGGTTTTCACGGTGCCCTGTTACCATCGAGGTTTACTCCGTCTGCCTTCTAAGGTTGAGCGTCAACACGCTCCATACGGTTGAGCGTCACTACGCTCCCGAGACAAGACAGCAGCATACCCCAGAAGTGATTGTAGGACCTTTTGGTCTCTCGACTTAGAAAGTATTTTTAGGTTTCGTCGTACCTTCACGGTTCACACGAGATTCCGAGAAGGATTTGACGCTCGTACACCTATTTTGTTTCAGTAAATCCCGCAAAGCAATACGGGATACCACTATTGGTCACAAATGGAACGACCTGAAAGGAATACGCTTGGTGCTAGCGACCCGCCAGGCCATAAAGGTCTTATAAGAGCCCCATCGGCTCAACCGATTCTGGAAAACCCCGAGGAGCTGCTCCGGCACCCTCGGGACAAAATCGGAAAGGTACATGGTCCGCCGCCTATGGAAACGGAATCTCAAAGGGAATTACCAATTGAGGTTGCAGTGGAGGAGCTATGGCCTCAGCTTGAAGAGCGAGCGAAAGCGCTCGTCACCCTCGCGGTAGATGATTCATTAACCATAAAGGAGAAGTCGGATACCCGGATGGTTCCGCCCCCAATGGACGTGGATGCATTTACCCGTATTGTGGTTGACCGAGCAGCTCAAGAGCTATCGGAAAGGATACATGAAATGGTGAAACAGTTTCTCTTTACAGATGCTAGGGAGCATGTTTACCACGCTGTGCAGGACCTTTGGGTTTCCGAAGGATTCGCAGAATCCCGACCTACACAGGTGAACATCGCAAAGCGCATACCAGAAGAGTTCCAAATGGGTCATTCCCTCCATTTCAAACACTTACCTACTGATAGTGAGTACCTACAGGGTCCAAGGCAGATTCAAGAGGTCCCGGGGAAGGTAGATCCTGAAGACATTTACCTGCCCCCAATTACTGGTTTCGTTCAAAAGGATACCCATGGAGGTGGTCTGAAGGACGATTCGTCTGACTCGTTGGATAAGCGACGAAGAAACCCAAAAGGGAAAAAGCGGAGGACGAAGAGGGGAAAGAATCAAGAGGATGATTCAGACCCCCGACTTGTCAGACTCCAGTTCCGATACGAGTTCATCGTCATATGATGACGGTAAAGGGAAGAAGAAGAAGAAAACGAATAGATCGACGAAGAAGTCGTCGAAAAAGAACCGAAAGGGTAAAAAGCGATACAATGAGTCGCCCGTCTCTGAGTCGGACACCGAAATGGACCTGAAGGTGCACCAACCGTTGAACGATATGTTCACCAAAGCGGTTGATTACAGGACTTATCGGTTGATCAAAAAGTCTTCTGATTACACCCAACGGGTGGCTCAGAAGATTACTAAGCACCAAAAGAAGCTCAGCTTCCAAATGGATGACACAGCCTTCACAGGTACGGATCCCATTGCGATAATCGAGTTTCTACAGAAGTTTAAGATTGCATGTGACCAAAATGGTTATTTCGAGGGCGCTGCTATGTGGCTATTTCAGTTTTACCTGAAAGAACAAGCATACTACTTGCTGCAGGGTAGGCTTCGCGGCAATACCTTAGCGATAGATGAGGATGGCACATAGATATTGGAGTCATACCCAGAGGTGGTCAATTTCCTTTTGGAAACATACGCCACCGATGAGGCTATCCAAAAGGCTTAGTCGGAAGTCCTCGTTTAACATCAAAGGTCTGGGCAAACCGAATCGGAGTTTTCGCTCGCGCTTTGGATTCTGGCAACAGGTTGTTGTAATGTGTTCACTACCTCTAAGCTAAAGTCGCTATTTGCCGACAATGTCGGCAAAGCGATCCGGCTCCAGGTACGCAATTACCTGGTCACTAACCGAAAGGTAGACTAAATTGGGCTGGCTCGATACTCCTAGGGCCTTGGAGATACCCTTCGGCTGGGAAAGAGACCAGCGGTGCCTCAAACCTCGAAAGATAAATCGAAAAGGTCAGTCCTGGAAATTGAAGACACAACAACCTCAGAGGGTAGCTCGCACATCGAAGTGCCTACAGGAACCGCTATCCACTTGGTAGCCACCCAGGGGCGGTTCTCGAAACCTTCGACGGTAGGAAATTGGTCGTCGATGCGTACACCAAACTCGGTGCAATCACCGCCAAGTGCGATGAGTTCGCATAAGATGCAGGGAGCGAGCTCCCATAACTCGCCACCCACATCCTACGCCACTGCGCCTACCAACCAGGTTTCGAAGCCCCCGCAATGGTAACGCGAGACCCCCAAACTGGAGGCCTCGTTTGCTAGTTCTGTCTCTCGACAGACCATTTGGCAAACAATTGCGCTAACTTACCTCCAGGGATGAGAGACCAGTTGATTCAGGCTCGCATGCAGAATCACCAACGCCTCTATAAATCTTCAACGCAAGCACCAAATAGGTTCCAACCCCGTACACCGGTACAGGTCAATACCATCGAGGAAACACCACACTTGGACTCAACCCCTGCCGTACAGGAGGAAAACACCGAATGGTTGGCGTAATGGCCGAACCAAACCTGCAGGTGGAAGTCCAATCGATACCCAGAACCTTGAAAGTGGAAGAGAACACGTCACAACCAGGTCCGGTTTGTCATATGAAGTACAATAACTATAAAGTACGTGCTTCAATGTGTTTCTCCCATCGCCTTGCGGTTCCGGTCACCTGCGTGTTGGATACGGGGGCCGGCCCAAACGTCCTGAACTCCAGCGTCATACCTGAGGCGGTACTTCCGAACTTGAGCCGACCTCCCGACAACAACCCGCTGGTGGATGCCAATGAGCGCCCATTAAACCTTCGAGGTATGCTCACCACTGTGGTGCAGCTCGGACACCTCAAGGTAAGACTGCAATTCGTTGTTGTCGACCGTTTACCAACAGACTGCCTACTAGGTACGAACTTCATTGACAGACATGTCAAAGAAATCCTTCGTGGTTCCCGTACCGTCGCCCTACGTCAAGGGGGACGAATTGCCATTTTAGGTAATGCGGAAACCAAACGAGGATGGTTCGTCAAACCGAAGAAGAGGATATCCACCGAAACGGTCTCCAACAAAGTGCGCATTACCAAACTGGTTGTTATCCTGCCAATGCACCAAATATTGGTACCGGTGTCGTGGGCGACCCCGGGGTTGGTCATACTACAAAACCATCCGAGGTTAGCACATCGACACCTCACCTTGATGGCCAACGGAATTGTCGACAACATCCCAAATCAACCCTTCAAGGTGTGTCTCAGCAACTTCAGCAGTCAGGACGTGAAGTTGCCGAGAAATATCAATGTTGGCATCGCACTACCGGCACCTCAAGGGGTCTTCACCGTAGCTCACACTGATCTCGGCAAGGTCGCCTTCGGTAAGGAAGGGGGGTGCACCAATGCGTCCACAACCACAAAGGTATCGATAAATACCAACTTGGAAGCAAAGGTAACCGATAAGGCATTGGTAGACAAAGAATAGAAACCGGACCCTGAAAGGCAATGGAAAGATACAGTCCAGATCGGTGAAGAAAACGGCCGACTGCAGGGTCGTATTATTGACCTTCTGGAGGAGTTCGAAACCATGTGGTCAGACCATCTGGGCCAAATTAAGGCCCCACAGCATCGTATCGAGCTCCTCCTTGACTCGAAGCCGATTTACTAGAAACTATAACGAGCAGGTCCGAAGGCGAGAGAAATAGAACTCAAAGAAGTGGAGCGGATGCTCCAAGAAGGGGTAATTGAACCAGCCAACTCAGTTTGGGCTATTCCCGTGGTTCTGGTTCAGAAGAAAGGGGATAAACGTATGAGGTTTTGTGTGGACTACAGGAGCCTCAATAGCGTGACCATCAGGGATTCGTACCCGATACCTAGAATGGATGACTGCGTCGACTCCTTGGGAGATGCGCAGGTATTAACCACGTTGGATGCCAATTGTAGTTATTGGCAGGTACCTGTAGCTGAGGAAGATCGAGACAAAACGACCTTCAGGTGCCATGCAGGTTGGTTTCGCTTCAAGTGGATGCCTTTCGGGCTGCGCAATGCCCCAGCCACCTTTCAAAGGGCGCTGGACATCATCCTTTCGAAGGTTAAATAGACAACCGCCTTGGTATACATCGATGATGTAATCATCTATTCCATATCAGTAGAAGAGCATTTCGCACAGGTGCGCACCGTACTAACCCTCCTAGCTGAGGCGGGGGTGACGCTGAAATTACGCAAATGCGTGTTCTTTTCCAGAACGGTTGAATACATGGGACACATCATAGGCCCCGGTACCCTAGAGGTTGCGCCGAGCAACATTAGAGCCGTACAGGAGGTCAAGTTGCCAGGATCCCAGACAGAGGTACGATCCTTCATAGGTTTATCTAACGTCTATCGTCGCTTCGTGAAGGGATTCGCGAAAATAGCGGCTCCCCTCGACGAGAAACTCCAGAAAGGTGAACCTGAACGTTTTGAAAATCTATCGAACGACGAAATGGATACCTTCGAGGAATTGAAACGAGCACTGTTGTCGCCGCCAATCTTAGCGTTACCGAAAACAGATCTACCGTACACGCTGGATACAAATGCATCCCATGCCCAAATTGGTTGGTGTCTCATGCAGGAGCAGCACAACGGAGATAAATTACTCATAAGGTACTGGAGCCGAGCTATGAATGAGGCGGAGCAGAACTACACCGTAACCAAGAAAGAATGTCGAGCAGTAGTGTGGAGCATGTTAATGCTACGTCCATACCCGTATGGTCAGCGCTTTACGTTGCGCACGGACCAAGACTCCTTAAGGTGGATCCTCGGACTCGCAGATGCGTCTGGTAGATTTGCCCGTTGGAGGTTGAGACTGTCGGAGTTTGAATACGACGTACAGTACCGTCCAGGTATCAATCACAACATGGCTGACGCCACGTCACGCTTAAACACCTCAGGGCTAGAGACAGGACCGGTGGACGATGATATCTCTTGCTTTTTGGTTTCATCAAACCAAAATGGTACCGGCGACCACCTAGAAGGATGGTGGGACTTACCTGAAGAAGGTGCTTTGCGGAACACCGGCATGACGACGCAGATACTGACCCTAGAGGAAACGAACGTCATGCCGGTAACCCGAGAGGGATTTCTACGAGAACAGGCCCAGGATGCGTAATGCAGAACCCTGGCTGACCAAATTCGTTTCAAAGTATCACCGTTCGATGTGGACTACAATGGGTACATCGTGAGAAGGTCAACCTTGGACTGTAGCCTTCAAAAGGTGGTTCCGAAGGCACTGCGCCCGAGATTCTTGTATCTCGCGCACTACCCGCGACTATCGAGACACCCCGGTGCCACCAGGATGTATTACACCTTGAGGCAACAGTTCTATTGGCTTCATATGGCCCATGATGTCTACACCATTGTAGGTCAATGCGAATCTTAGGTTTGTACCCGCGGGGGTGTTCGAAAGCATCGAAAGTACCTCAAGCTGTTTCCAGCAGCGGATCCACTGGAGTTTGTTGCGATAGACCTTCTAGGACCACTTCCCAAAACCAGGAATGGGAATCAGCACATTGTAGTGATCACCGACAGGTTCTCGAAGCTCACAAGAGCGATACCTTTAAAGGAGACGAAACCAACCACGCTG
The DNA here is from genome assembly GCA_030374765.1 of Agarophyton chilense. Taxonomy (NCBI): domain Eukaryota; phylum Rhodophyta; class Florideophyceae; order Gracilariales; family Gracilariaceae; genus Agarophyton; species Agarophyton chilense. Next base: position 699,375 of record JARGXX010000099.1, read on the forward strand.
GCGATCGTGTTACTCAACAATTGGGTCTACTCGTATGGTGCACCATTGTACCTACTTACCGATAATGGTTCAAACTTGGCAACGAAGTTCTTCGAAGCAGTCTGTAACCTCTTGGATATCAAGCACTATTTCACTACTGCCCACCACCCGCAGACGAACGGACAGGTCGAGCGCTTTAACCACACATTGGTATCAAGGCTACGACACTATACGGAAGAGCACCAAACTGGGTTGGATGAGCTGGTGCAACCGATCAACTACTTCCATAACCTCCAGGTACAACGGTCAACGCAGACCACTCCCTTTGATTAGGTTCTTTCGCGACACCCCCCAGGTATTGTAGTGCAGGGAGGTCATACCACCAGCACTGCAGCTGGTACACTGACACCTGCCAAGGTCAAGCGCAATACCCTTTTGAGGTTGAGGAGGGCTCTCCAACATGCAGAGAGCCGCCTCATAGCAGGCCAGAAGCGGTGCAAGGCCGACTACGACCGTAGTGTAACCAAGGTGGTCTCTGTATCCTCGGGACAATATGTCTACATAGACAACCCACCTTCAGGTAAAAGAACACGACTGGGTGATGAAGCGGACGATGAAGCTATTGATAGAGATATCAATTCAAAGCTTCTACCCAAATCATTGGGACCTTATAAGGTATTGAACGCATCAGACCACACCGTTACGGTTGACCAGGGTGGAATACCGAATACGATATCAACCGACAGTATTAAGGTAGCACCTGAAACAGTTCAGCATCGCATGGAGGAGGGCACCTCAGCCCGAGAGCTCAGAGCGGTAGCTCTGCGCACTCGACCTTCGGAATACCCCACCCCAATTGAGGTGAATGATGAATTACAACGGGATGATCCGGATCAAATCCCTCTAACAGGGACGAAAATGGAACCTCACACAGTAACAGCGGAAGCTCCCAACTTGGAACATATGAACCCTCGAGGTGGCGTTCCCCCGAAAGATCAGGACCAAACCTCCGAAGAAGTTCCCGTTGACCGTCTTGTAGGCCACACGCGAACCTACAATGGTCTGAAGTACACCGTCAGGTGGTACGGCTAGGGCCCAGGAGGGGACACCCTCGAACCCCCAGCCGCAATACCCCACACTTCCGTATCAGGTATTGGCGCCGTCGCAAGGAGCCGATGCCTGAAAACCACTAACTTTAGACCTTCGTGGTACTCAGGCCTAAGGAAGGGGGAGAAAAGAAGTCGTTTTCCGCAGAAGGTGAACGCATATGCGTGTCAGGTTACCAACAAGGGAGGGCACGAAAGAACAACCAAATGTAACAGTAGAAGAGAAAAGAAGAGACAAGAATTTTCTTTAAGAAGGACCTGTCAGTTTAGGAGCAATGAAATCAGGAGGACCCGTGTTATTGACTACCCACGGAGGAAAACCTGCGGAAATGCTAGGAGCCATCGACCTAAGAGGTAGCGAAGGAGCGGTAGCCCCGCCACTGGGGAGAGGAGTCGAAACCAAAATAGGATGAACGAAAGGAACCGCCGGAGCAGGTTGCAAAACCGCAGGGTTCAAGTTGGCACCTAGAAGGGGGTCTGTCAAAGGATCAGATGGCGCAGCAGCAGAGACGCTTGCCAGATTGGCAACCTGACGGGTGACCAGTTGGTACATGTTCAACTGGAACTGATTCCGTAGCTCACCAAGTTGGTTCAGCGCCTTCATGTATTGCGCATGGCGCGGCAGCAAACCTTCAAGGAGCGTTAATACAGCTACCACGGAGGTAAGCCCAGCCCTCTGAAAGTTGGTGACGCAAGTCTGGCGAATTCGAGTCAGCAAACCGACCACGGCTGGAGAATCCATCATAGGTTGAGGCGGAGGAAGAGCAATATCCGCCAACAGAGGTCGAACCGGAACAGCAACCCGCGAGGAGCTCGGTTGATTAGGAGTCACACCTGTAGGGATAGGCGACTTACGACCTTGAGGTAACGGCTCGGACTGTAAGGGACCAGCATAACGACCAATTAGTTTCTCCACAGTACCGTGAAAAGGTTTGGGGCTCGCGGGAGCTCCATAAACAGGAGGCTCCCCGGGATAATGTTGGGCGTGGCGAGGCACCATCTCTCAAGTTGCGAGATCGAATGCCTCCCAACCTTGATGGGAATCCCAATGGTAATTCTTGCTCTGCTCGAGATACGAGTCCAAATCCTTCACGGTAGAATCGGCCCCCTCGACGATGTTCTCGTAACCAAATCGGGAAATATCCTGAACAACCCTCGGAGGTATGAAGAAGACGCGACCTACAGGTTGAACACCATCTCGGTATATGTCAGAGTCGGGATTGCGAAAATCCCAATCGATACCGTAACGGGTGGCCTCCAGAGCCAGGATGGCAACCAATACGGTCCACTCCAAGAGGCCAATCGACCAAATGAGGTAATACCGCTCTAGGTTCCGGTAGATTTGACTCCCGAAGTACGCCAAGACCGGCGGAGTGGGCAGGCTCAGTGATAACGGAACCTCATAAAACTCGCACCACTGTGGTCGAGTCACGTACAAATATCGTCTGTCCTTCGTAGTTTGTGAGAAGTACTCGACGTTATGAAACATATGCATAACGTGAGTACAAGAGTTGCGAGCGCGAACGCGACTCTCCGTCGCTGCATCCTCGCCCCACCTACGACGGTCAGCCCAATTGATAGTGGTGAAAGGCCGATTCAGGGAAACCAAGTCAGGTGAAACCGGAAGGTAAGTCTCCGGAATAGACGGGTACTGGCACACTTGCAACACCAATCGACGGTAGTAATCCAGCTCCGGTTCGATGCACACTTACGGCAAGTCGCCCGGATATATCGGCGGGATGAAACACCTTAAAGGTGTATGACGCCGACGACTCTGGTAACATTCCAGTCGACCCTGACGGGGTTGAAACTCTTGGTCCCGTTTCTTCAAAAGCAATGAAACGGATCGAAGGCGCTCGCAGTCCCAACGGGACAAACCCAAGTAGGTATCCAATTTTCGTCCCGTAAGAGCTGCCGACAGTGACTAATTCCCCACCGCCACAGGCCAATCGTGCTGCAACAGGTCATTGTTCGTCACCTAGTCGAAGGTAATACCGAAAGGTCCATACTGACTCGTCGTCCGGTTCGCCGCACCAAACGCAAGATTGTGAGCCCAATTGGTTTGTGTTGTCGGAGGAAGCCCACCACTGCGTTGGTATGGGTCAGTCGGAGTTCCAGGGGAGAACTGTGTCGCAGGGACAGGCACGCTAGGAAAACCAATGTTGGTAGGCGTTCGAGAAGTCGAGCGAGTCACCTTCATGGTAATACCACCACGTCCACGGCCACGCGATGGGCCGCTACCCGAAATGGTTGGGAAGGCCGTAGCTCGACCCGACGAACGAGGTGATGACTCGACCTCCACCGCCGCGGTGAACACCAGCGGGTATTTATCCTTCTGAAGTGGCGCCTCCTCGGTCCGTTCTGAGAAAACGGCCAACGTATCCAACCTTTCCGGTAGTACCGACACTGACCTTTCGGGTACAACCGTGGCCGGCGTGCGGGCATGAGCGGGTCCAGACCTTGGAGGTATCGTGGAACGGGACCAATCTGATCTTAAAGGCATAACTGCAGAGGTATCAATCCCCTCGGAATCTCTGACTTCTTCAACCTCAATGGTAACCGCCATCTCACGTCTCTCGAGCGCTGGTGCTGCTTATGGGGACGACCCATCCCTTCGAGGTATCGGTGATGAATCTACGATGCGGCGCGAGGTGCACCGACGTGGTACCGAAGGGGTTCGAACGCGTGCGCGGAGGCGGCGCGATCCTGTCATTGTGGTGAGGGTAAACCGGAATGCAAAACCGGAAAAGGTCGCGTAATTACCGACGGGGCCGCTTAACACCAATAAGGTCTCACACCCAGAAGCTTCCACAACGGACCCAGGCCGACCTCTCAATGGTTGTATCGACGCAGGCTCAGGCCCCACCAGCGCCACGAGTCAATCCTTACAAGGTAGACGAAACCTGAAAGATCGAGAAGGCAGAAAGCCTTCGGGGAAAAGCCGGACAGCACGATTACGGTCGCGACGCCGCCAATTAAGGGCGACAATACCTGAAGGGTTGTCGAGCCATGGGAACGATCAGGCGGAACGGCGCGCGCAGGGACCTAGGAGGGAACTAAAGTTTGAGTAACCGAGAAGGGTGAGATACCAGCTTGGTTAGACAGGGGTCTATGCGGAAGCAGAACCGCAAGCACGCAGGGCTACTACCGAAAAGGTGCCCGAGAGCGTGCCAGGTACACTGCATCGCCCTCATTACAGTCCCTACCTGAGTATTTGTCGCTCAATTCGTGCGCCGACGTTGTCGCGAGCCCTCCCCCCAACCGATACTGGCGCCGAGTTCTGAACCTCAAGGGATCCAGCGCCGCGCCCAGACACTACTCCAATGCCCGCGCCGCTGTCGCTCGTTACAACTCTATGGTGTGATGAAGGGAGACACGGGGCGTGCTTCAAGGGTAGGAAGGGGGTCTGTCGTATAGTGGCGGAAGGGCTGAACTTTGAGGTTGTCAATATACTACTCTGACCTTGTAGGTGATGGATGTGAGGAATCATCTGCCACGCAGCTCCGGGCGAGCTACCATCTAGGTGTTGTCAGCCACTTGTAGTGTTGACATGTACCTTCTGGTTGAATAATTGTTAGTAATAGTAATTGTAATTATGTGTATTCTAGTACAGTAGTTTTTGTGGCCACCTGGCACTGTAGCCAGTGTTGGCCAGGTCTCTGACACTAGGTCAGGGACCGTACTTTGCTGGCACCCCCCGGGTGATCTGGAGAGTGAAGTCCACTGCATATATGGAACTGCACCTCCCCCATCCTATTCTGATAAAGACAGGCATCACTTGGGTCACGACTATACCTTTTGGTTTATTGTTTCTCAACTACCACACAGGCTTTCCCGCGCGTTGACGCCTACCATTTTTCACCTACACGGTATAGGCTAGTCGCCCTGCCGTTTGCCCCTGCGGGTTTTCACGTTTCCCTGTTACCATCGAGGTTTACTACGTCTGCCTTCTAAGGTTGAGCGTCAACACGCTCCCTACGGTTGAGCGTCACTACGCTCCCGAGACAAGACAGTAGCATACCCCAGAGGTGAGTTTACGACACTCGCTGCAAGAACGCGTTGGGCGCGAAGCGCGCGGCAGGTGTAGGTAGAAGTTCCGTTTATTGTACAGTGAGGTATATTTCCAGCGACGGCGCAGTGCAACTGAAGTAGGATGCGACTTTCCCGCCGTGTCCGAGACAGACCTTTAGGTTCCCCAGAAAAGCTGCTGTGGTATGCAATAAAAGTATGGGAGCCTTTCAAACCTTTATATTTTTCTTAAATTCCTGCAACGACCACATCTGTTTAATATCTTTGTACGACCATCATACAACGTCACGAACTGCATTCATTTTTTTGTTGTACAAAGCTTGTGCAGCTGTCGCAGTGAGTCGCGGGAAGGCAGTCTGAAGCCAAGGACACAACATATTGGCCGCATCTACGTAGATGCAATGCTGCTTTACTTTAACCATCATTGCGTGATGCAGAGATTCACCGATACCGCTGTTCCGTGGTAGCGTTAGATCATGCCTTCGGCCGGTCTCTGGGCCAAACATGTGTAGTATTAAATCGTCGGATGCAGTTATCGTCTGATACAGAACGCAGTGCATTTTCTTGTGCCCAGAGTAGCAGCTTTGCTGCATCGTTCCATGTCCTGCAAGTCTACTCATTTGGATCTTTTTGCAATCTATGAAGCCTATACAGCTGTCCCGTGGGGCACCCTTTTCTTCAAGTATCTTAGCAAATTCTACCGCTCGTTATTATATCAGATCAACTCTTCGATCGGTCAAAACATGACCTTGGCTCTCTATAAAACCTTCAATTATCTCCCAAAATACTTAACTCATCTTTGAAGACCGCATGCCAAACATTCATTCAAGTTCATACCATCTGCATGGCGTAGATAGCTTTCGTAGCACTATGCAACAAGCTGTTCCTCTGTCCCAAAAGTATGGAGATCGCTTCGAGAGTCCACCACTCCAACCCATGACTTCTGCTACACGTCGCATTTCTTTGGTTTTGAATCGAAACTCTGAAAGAGCGGCATGGTCACTGTATAGGTTCGGATAAAAACTTGACAAAGAATCGTAAAATGATCGTAGCCTGATGTTTCTTACATCATGTTGGGATGAATGGTTACTCTTCAAAGATTTGTATTGAACTATGGCTCTAGCTTCAGGAAGAATTACCGCTTCAAATGTGCGTTTGCGGTGTCGTTTTCTTCGAAGCGCAGCTCCGATTCTGAAGTCTCTCTGCCTCATCACACGATATTGAGATGATCAGGTGATTGGACAGGGACAGGGTCTCCTTTAATATTCACAAGTATAGTCCCATTTTGCGTTGCGTAAATACAAAGTTTGGGTTTCGTTACGAGAATTTGTTTTGAACTTGTGAGTCACAAACTGAAGTTTTACGGAACGATTTGACGTTTGCGTAAACTCTCTAATCTTGACAGGTGTGCGTGTTAAAATTACATACCTCGCGCGAAACGCTGCCAGAGGCGGGCCAAACGCAACATGCGTGCTGTAGCGGGATTTCCATCGCCTTCTGTGAAACACGATCCTTCGACACGGGGAAAAACAAAATTCCGCATCACGTGGTGTTTGATCTGAAGTGGCCTCATCTTTGCTCTCAATCCCGCGGTAATGTCAGATGTATCGCCCGCGTGATTGCCAAAATCCTCTCAAGAGTATGAGGACTGTCGATAGGTGACTCTTACTCTCACATTTGTATCTCTTAAGATGCATTCAACAGCACAGTCCTAATACAAGGGTATTCTTATGACACTGTTACATGCTACGAGGGTTTTCGGCTGCTGACTCCTAATACACAGCCACTCCAACCCCAAAGATGCTTTATAAGCCGTTCTCTCTAATTAGAGTGCCTCTTGAGAACAGGTTCGACGCCTAACTCTCCACGCCCATCCGCGCACATCACAACACGGGAGAAGAAACAAAAGAGGACTCTTGCACGACTGTGTATGGCATGATGCATGATCCAACAGGCAACGACTCAGAAACGAGCAATGCCAAAAGCGTGAGAAGTAGCAAGGGCCGAATACAGCCGAGAGAAGCCATCGTAAAGACAGCAACCGAGCCAGCCCCACGAGCTGCCGTGGGAAAGGAGACATCCGGCCAGGTTAGATAGTTGTTTTTTGCCATGTTTGATGTGAGGATCGACGATACACCGGATTTAATCCCGCTGAGCCGTACAAGACATGCGTGTACTGCACAACTTTCTAGCAATAATTCGAAGGCGCTCTCGTGTTCTGGAGAAGTTGTCCATTTTTGGAGCAACCTTTAAGGCATCCGTCTCATTCTCGAATTTCATGTCTTGAACTGGATCAAGAAAGAGTCAGCACCAGACTCATTCCACTCTGCCCATCGAAATAAACTCTCCTGTGCCTTCCGCAAAATGTGTGCGTCATACTCGGCGTGTTTCTCGAAGATCTCATTGTTATTTACACACAGAATCTCCAGTTTCATAGAAACATTTATCACCACCAATGATCGCTATAACTCGTATTTTAGAGGCTGCCACAAAATCCCCCAATGACTTTTCAAACGACCGAAGGCCTGGTCTACATGATCTCTATGCGATGAGAGTAATATGATAACTCTCTGATTACATGAATCATCTTCCCCACTAGAAACAGCAGTAATAAGAAAGTCTCTACACTGATAAGCTTCATCGCCAGAAATCCAGAAACCAACCGGTAGCACAACTTCGTTCAAATATTTTTCGATATTATAATGCGCCAGAGCTACTCCATTCACACTCGAGCCAACACAAATCGCAGAACTGGCGACAAAACTATAATTTGAGTCGACGAAAGCCTGCCAAGGCACACCAAATCCATCTTTCCTGGTAAAGGACTGTTAATTAGGATTTTTCGCAACGGTTTCTCCAAATATATAAAAGTAACATCAACAGCTCCGACACAACCAGGAAGTGAATAAAGTACCTCGTTGAGGTCGCAAATTCTATTGATCTGTCAAAGTATGTCTCAACATTATTCTTCTCGGGAAACTCTTCAAATAAAAGAATAGAGTCACACGCAATTTAGACTTCATCAAATATGTCGTATACGGTCGATCGAGCCAGTCCAAAAGATAAACAAAGATCTCAATAGCTCCCACCATTCATAAGGCGCGGAAATACAACAAGTTTGGGAGTAGCTTCTACATCCTGGACACGGACGTGAGCTCGAATCTGAAATGATTTTTCGAAATCGTCAAACCGCGATATGAACGGTTTAAAAAGCTTTAATAAAGGCGTCTGAACAAACAACGGGAAAGGGATAAGCATTTTGAAAAGTCTTTGTTAGACAAGACCTCTATGATTTGGCCGAACGATCTCCATGCTCTTTTGATGTGATTGCATGTATAACGCGTTTTGCAGAAAGAATAGTACCAGAAAAAACCTACAAATTGTAATCAGGGGCGGCTTGGAAAGATTTGTTGGAAGTCGACGATTTGGCATTGCGTTATGCTGATAGTCGCTTTGATTACGGCGTTAGGAAAATATAATCACGATCAACACGATGTTTCTATTGATCTCGGTAGAGATTTACTTTCAATCTCAATGAAAAAAAAGTGACCTTTTGAAAGTGAGTTTTATCTGATATAAAATTTGTATTCGGCTTGATTTGGCAAACTGCAAATATGGTCGCATTTGAACCTCACTTTTCTCTGTAGACCCCTTTTTAGCCACCTGAGACACCCACCACTCAAACGAAATAACGATCTTCTACAGAATTTGTCTACGTTTCACAAAGATATACCCCTGACATCAAGGCCATCGTGGATCCCTTGAATGGACTTCTGTGGAGCGGTCCATGCGATGAAATGGAAACCTTTACGTCATCCCAAATGCATGCCTTCCGCTCCCATGAACAGTCTGACACATCGGCCCCGATTCTATGGTTACAGAAACACCAACTGCTATTTTTAGATAGATAGGAACTCTACTGGCTATCAAGCTGGGTGTATATTCTTTAAAGAATTCTCCGAAATAGAAAGGAAAACTAGTGGGGCATTGTTAAACGTCTTTTAATTCCCTGGTGGCCCACTAGTTCATTTCAAGAAAGATTGTATCACAGTGGTAAGGGATCTACTCAATCTCCAACGTTCTTTGATGGGCCTGCACTTTCCCTTTTATAAGGAGAACCCTTCCGTACGATGGCTTATGACAATAAAAAAACAGTCAGGTTGTTTTATGCGATGGAGCCTCTGCCTGAAGCAAGACGCCTTCGAAGTGATATACAAAAAATGCACGCAAAACGCACAAGCCGATGCGCTTCAACACTTATCCGCAAATGGATAACCTCTAGCTATCGGTGGTTAAGAAATTTCTCGCTTGGTCGACGATGACAGGAAACCGGAAGATGTGGATTTAACACATGATAGGCTGCCACAAAAACTATAGTCGGAACCTCAATGGGACGCGCTATTCGTATCTGGTGATACGAAGATCCACCCACTTGGTAGTTTGGTGCCGATTCCATCATAACGGATGGTGAATGAACCAAGGTGACCCCTTCTGTACTAAGGTACGAGCCTGGCTTAGTGGCGGTGCAACAAATCCTTTCGAGGTGCATAATATGATATACATATCCGAACGGTGCACTCAATCCTAGCATTTGGCGAATATTGATGAATATGCCCGTTTACGGAAACTATACATCTCCTTGCGAAGCAACATTTCCTGGCCAGTCATGGATTGGGGTTACTTTGCAACTGTGCGGCTTTACATTGAATTTGCTATGAATCGTGGAAAACTACGCAGACACTTTATGAGGTTGAACCATTTACCACTAAGGGCTCTCTTCGAATTTGTCGCTTTAAAAAATGTCGGGTCTTTGCCCATCCCCAGACATGGAGATAAGTTTTGCTGAATATCCCGGATAGTTTCTATCAGTTGTTTCAGATCACTGCCCTTCTGGAAACATCCGCCTACTCCGTTGCCTAAGATTCCTGGACCCACTGACAATATTTCTATGGCGCGCTGGTTTAAGTTATATCCGGTAACATATTGCTGGTTATAATGCGAATTTTCAAGGTTTTCTTTCACAGAATTCAGGCAGAAAATCTCTTCACAACTTCTTACCACAACCAGCGTAATGAGCATGTCGAGCGGTGTGACAGAACGCTACTCCCTTATTCTGCTTATTCGGTGCCTCATTACCCCCAAACATTAGTACCTGTTTACAAGAGCTCTCACATTTGCGTAGAATAAGCAGATATATCACACAATAAGTTTGACTCCATTTCAAATAGTCTTGACCCGCCTCCCGACTTCTGTCACTTTGAAAATACATCCAATACAGTACATCTTCCTATTTCCGTAGGATCGTAACCACAATTAAAAAGAATGACTGCCAAATTCGATTCCTACTGACAGCAGTCTGATGGCACATACCCGAGCCACAAAAAAGCGTTTTTTGGAATCTCTTGTACAGGGTACGATACTCTCTATCAAATTCGGTATCTACGTCTTCATGGGGAAGGATTACATAAATTTTGATAAAAAGAAACAACACAAACATTTTTCTTTTGCGGATACATTTTTCGTTTTAATCTCTATTACATATAATATCATTTTGATGGAAACTGCTGACGAAAATGAGCGGATCTCAGGCGGTCCCGTTTTCAGCATTCCAACCACTTTCTTGGAGGTTCGCATAGATGGAAAATGAGCTGCGTCCGGGAGTTATAGTTCTAGGCACCCATCCGTTGTCAAACCAAATCCTGTGGTTACAAAACATCCTGCCTTGCCACACCCTACTCGAGACTCTCTGGTATATCTATTTTATCAGGCAATGGCCAAAATGGTCTTTCTTCTCTCAGGCCACTGCCCGGTGTATACTGCCGTTGATTGGGTACTTTTCAACCTGTATGGAGCTCTGCATAAAAAGGAGAAGGAGGCTACTATCTCTGATCGAATAATTGCTATGGCTTCGACACGAAATAATCAGAGTGTTGTAGCGACTCTGAGCATAGTAAAATGGATTCGGATGGACCAAAAGTACCTTCGACAGAGCCGACGTTCTCAAAATTGTGCGCTTAAGCTTATGCAGACTCTTTTTGAGAGCATTATACAGCACTAGAGCCAAATCGGACTTTTCGTGAAGACCTTGATTGAAGCGAGCACCCAAGAAGTGTATAAGCTCTGGGAGGAGCGTTGTAGTTTGAACGAAAACCATTAAATAAGCGAAAAGAAACCGGACAGGGAACTGGATGATGACTTACAGGTGGGTCACATTTCAAGAGCTTCGTTTAATTCTGGAAGACTAGCCAAAGTGGGCCCTTCTGATGTTTTCTCATCGTATCTATCGCCTTGTGTTGTAGGGAAGGACATATCGGGCAAGCTGGCTAACTTCACAATGTCGCACAAAACGAACCAAGCCATCGTCATGAACCTGATGCAAGCAAAAATTGCAGTCGCAGACACAGCCCCAACGCCTTTATAAGTATCTTCTATGCTATTTAGACCACGCGAGTAACTTTATATCTTTCAAAAGGCGTGCATAGAAACAGCTCGTTGCCAGATGAGATGGAGACCATTAAGGAAGTCCACCATAACGCAAATTCTTCTCTTGCAGATATGTTTCACCTACCACTACGTTACTTGGGTGGAAACAGTACTGGGAGATCGGAAGAATAAGGTGCATATGGTACTCTTGCACCAAAGCGCTGCTCGAACCCACTAGCAACTCCATCGCACACTAAATAACGTGAGGAAGCGTAACGCTAATCCAAAAAGACTACGACCTTGATTTTGTTGTCTACTAAACTATGAAACACTCCTACATCCCGGTTTCTCACATTTAGAACCTCGTCTTTTGGTATAGGTATGGTTCAGAAGCCGGCAGTTATGAACCAATAGGACACCTCCCACATTTGAAAGTGGCAGCTTATCACGACCTAACCTGGTTATAGATCTCGGAAAGGATCGCCACCGTCCAGATGAGATAGTGATTCTACCTCTGTGGAAGAGAAAAACAAGAATAATCATGAAAAAGATGTAAGAGAAAAATTGAAAATGGAAAGAATTCAGACAAGTTTAATTGGAAATTATCAGATGCTATAGATACCATATAGAGAACTCACATTTTGCACTGTCTCACATGATTACACTCTTCTTCCGAGCTCTTCATCCTCTCTACTTATCGGAGTCTCTATTACCGGGGTGGTTGCCTTTACGGCGGGAACTCAACGCCGCGCGCATTTCAGCGAGCAAATCATTGAAAACACTTCAACCAAGTTAGATGTTGCAGAGAGAGTGGGACATCACGTTCGACTAAACCGCTGGGGCTCGCATTTACCGGGCACGAAACGATCAAAATTCTTTTTGGGATCCTTTACGGCGAGGATAGACTTTGAATACCAGCTGCCACAGCAGGAGCAGGACTTAAAGTGTTATCCAATTCAAGACATGCCATTAGTGGCTTACTGGGAACGTCTGGTTATTCCATGGTTTGGATCTCCACCGCCTCAGCGTGATTTATTGCATGGTTTACATCTTTGCTTAACAATAGTTCATCGCTATCAAAGACGTTGTAATACTCATATGCATCTATAAAGACACTTGGATGTTTTTATGGGATATATCATCGAGGAAACTGAAGTTCGTCCGCTTTTTCCGGGAGGAAAACATGTTCAAGTAGTCAAGCGGGGCTCGGACCCCTGCTAAAAGGTCTTGTATCTGACCATCGAATGCACGGCAACCCTGTTCAAGTGTGATCGAGGTCCAGTCGTCTACGTAGATTTATTCGGGAACTTCCGTCACCTCTTGGTCGTTCGTTTCACCGTCAAGTCAGACGCCCAAGTTTAAGCCAAGGTTGCTTCCAGAAACCCGAAACAAAATGAACCTCTATCAGTTTTGGTCATAAGCCTCTCATGATATGACCGGCGCTGTGTGAAGAGCCCATTATTTGACGACCATTAACCAGATTCTGAACTGAAAATCCTCCATGATGGTGGAACCGTAAAATGTGACCACGGAAGGTATCTCGACGTAACAGCTTTGATAGGATTCGAAAGTTGACACCCCACCTTAGACGGAAACATTTCGACCGCATCGGTTCGATTAGCAACTGCTTTCATCTCCACGTTTTCGTACTGGACCATATACCCGAACTGTAAACATGCCCGGCGCCCAATAGGCATCATTTCCATGAAGTTTTCTTTCGCGATCCGCCACATAAAGCAGAATTCACCCTGAATGCTCAGTTGGACCATCCTTACCATCCTCACTGTCTCCTGATCCAAAATGAGACTACCACTCCAAGGGAGTGTTTCCAATTTTCCAGGCGCTTGAGGTCCTAAATTACACCTTGCATGCAGTATAGCCGAATATCATAGTTCCGACCGGCAAGAACGGATGAAAAGAAGGGAGCCCGGCGAATATGTTGAAGACCAAGATGAGCTAAAGCCACATAAGCGAGGGCAGCTGACTTTCTGTCATGATGGGTGACCTTATCACCGGGAACCATGATGAGTTTGCATAAATCCCATGATATGGGCGGAGAATTCGGAATATCACCGAAAATCATCCCGTTTCCACAGACATAAAAACCTAAAAGGGCTTCGTTGAACATTGCAAGTAGACGGAACATCGCTGCGAACCCGAGAGATGATTCGTGCACAGTCATTTGTAAGCCGACCAATATATCATACGAAGTACATGTGATTTGGTGGAAAATCTCATGAAGGACCGGCACCCTCGTTTTTCGTTGAAGCCAGGGCTGCAATTAGGAGATCAGTTCACGGTAGGGGCCCTAACCGGAACCGAAAGTACTAACCCTGTCCGTTTTTATACTATTGTTTGTTTTGTTGTTCATTGGGCGTGAATTCGAGCGATATGCTGTAAGATTCAATCGAAGAGTCGAGGACGAGAACTATGAGTTTGGAGCGGTGGATCGCAAAGTCATGTACTAAGTTGAAAAATGAAGGCAAGAGCGCTGCCTTCTGAACCAGTTCCTATTCACGGATGTGTGTTGTACTTAACGACTAGGAGATTCGACAGTTGAACCAAATCTTCTTAAATCGGTGTTTTCTGATGTTTCGCACGTCATTGCAGATATCTTACACGTACCTCAACAGTCCGTTATGAATCAAAATCCTTTTCATAGTGGTCTCAGATGTACTAATCATCTCACCGCGTATCTGTTTTGTTATGCGTAGTAAAAATTATTAGCGGAGCTTCATTGCCGAATGGGTTCGGCACGAGCCCACGGTATGCACCCATATGCCCTCCATGGCCAGAATTTGGGTGTTTCTGGATCACTTGTCACACTTTTGGGCTGGAGTAGATTGGCAGAGCGGTGTTGGTCTACTTATGTGTTTTACATAAAGCAACCCTAGTAAGATAGGGTATTTACTACGTTAGGACGCAATGGTTGTACGATCGGTGACCCCGCCCTGGCCTTCATTAAAACTCCACAGCCGTCGCCCATGCCTCCGAGTCTTTTTCGCTTGCCCGTGCTACTTCTCTTTTCGGAGATTAGGCCAATTCATTCTCGATAGACATTCCTAGTGGGTCTATCGAATAAAATCATTTCCACTGTCGCTTGTAATACTTATCGCTATCAGGAGTTATCCTCCTAGTACAAGGTAGACGTTTTATTTTATTCTGCTAGATCGCGAGGCCCAACGCTCTACCCACCCTCACAAACGATTCCTTTTTTGAACCCCAGTAAGCCTTCTCGCAGTGTTGGCCCGTATACACGGGAACAAAATACCACTTTCACTTCAAAACACTGCTTATCTACTTTCCCTGCATGTTGCATCGGTCTTCTCTGGGTTTAACCAACCCTACGTATTCGTGCAGACAGAGAATGGAATCTTTCAATAAAACTCCCTTAGTCTGACTAGGGTTGCTTTTCAAGAGATACTGATTCGTTTTCGTTCTACTGGAACAAGAGCTCCTACTTCAACATCTTTTTTGAGAGCAATGATGTTTTCACGACATCAATTTTTCTCAACCTACTTTGAAGAAAGCGTCCTATGAGACTAATATTCCATAATTTAGCCTTCTTCTTTGAGAATTGAACGCTCTGCATAGTGTTCAAGAGATAACACTTTGCAACTCCAAAATCACTGCCCGTAGAAGCTACAAATATACTTAGATTCAGAACGTGACAGATCAAATTAACCGGAGTTTTAATCGGGCAGCCATTTTAACTGAGCTCTCCGACAACTGAGCGCCGCCATTTCTATTAATTGACGCGCAATCTGTCCGCCAAAGCACGTGTGTTAACATTATAGTTCCTTATGCTGGTGATAACAGAGTTGTTCTTGGTTCGTGAAGTGTATTAGAAAGCTGTTTTAAAGAACCATTTTGGATCATAGAAGGTCTTTGGATTGAAGTAGAATTACCTCTTTTCCATCGGACAGAACTTCGGTTATCTTTAAGCGCCATAAGTGTGGTTCACCAAAACGGACACCCGAATATCTTCTCTTTCATAGACTTTTTGAAAGTCTCTTCGCTCTTTTCGCATGTTTCCATAAATAGAACCACACATGAGTATCAATATGAACATTGGGCCTTAGAATAAGGAACTGTTATTTTGACAAACGGGAGCAATTCTTCCGCTTTAGCACTCACGACACACAACAAGCTCGGCTAAGAATTCAGAAAATATCTTGGCTTGAGAAATGCCAATCATATCTCACAACACCCTGATTTGAAAGAATTAGTGACGTTTACGAAGTAGCCTGCCCGCAAACACAAAAGAACAATTAAGAGAACATTTGTTTGTGCCAAGAATTGTTGCCCAAGTCTGTCATTGGGAAAGCTGTTTATGGTTGGTGACTATAGACCCGATCGGCTACAAACAAAGAATCATCCAAAGGAATAATTAGTATATCTGTGAAAACGTTCCATACAAAACTAACCAATTTGTTCATGTATCGAGACTTTCTTGCCGACCATCGAAATCTGACTTGGAGAAGAGGCATTTTAAATACAAACAATGAATTGTTGAAAGGACCTGAAGTTTTATTAAGATTACACACATCGTTCGTGAACTGTGATTGAGCAGTGGCTGAGGAACGTAGGCCTTGATGGTAGTTATCTACATTAGTTATTGTTGTAGTTCAATTCCATTTTGCAACCATTTCTTTTGGTACTTATCATTCTCAACCCTTATGTAGATCCAGAACAATGCATTTTGTATAAGTAAGACTTCTCAGATCTAAAAATTGAACCTGTTTTATAACCTGGAACCACTCTTTGGACTACAGTTTTCCGATTCTCATGAATACCCTTTCCAGACGTGTATGTAATACAACATGATTCGATAAAAAGACCGTAACCTGGACTAAACTTGAGTAAATACTTGTGAGTATGACGTGTGTTAAGTTGTAACGCAATGACGGGTTAATTCAGCGTACGGGTCTCGACCGGTGGTAGCGTGGTAGAGCGGCTCCTCAGGTTCGAATCCTTGACGGCGGCACTTCCAGAGTACTTGGTGCGATGGGCTGGCGTTTACTGCGTAGTCTTACAGGTTGGAGCTACGGAAACGATGGCTTGAAGACCAAAAGGTGGAACGAATATACCAAAGGGGGTTATTTAGTATCCTAACGGTGCCTACCGTACTCTAACGGAGAAGCGTAACTCGAACCCAATAAATAGTACGGCCGAGGCGCTGAGATCTCCTGGGAACTGTAGTGTTAATCTATTACACTAATTAAATTAAATTAATAATCTACATGAGTCCACCTGAGGTCGATCCGTACACGTGTCATCTGCAAGATCCTTCAGGACCAGGCGACTTACTGGGCTCAACCGTTATTACCGCTCCTTCACATAAGTTATGAATCCCCTAATTTCGATATTCTAATGAAGGAGTGCTTTGGAAACCGGAAAATGGCATTAGTAGTTGGGCCAGTAGCCAGGTTGTTTAAGATGAATTTTTGGAGATTAGAAAGCTTACGAAAGACAGGAAATATGCGCTTTGGGGCAGATTTATGTTATGCAACTTTGTGAAAAGTGCGCCTGAAATGTAATTACTCATGAAATAAAACCACATTGCGCATGGTCATGTCTCAGGAATGGAAGAGAGTACAAGCAGTGCTCCGTGCCACTTTTTTCACACAGCGTACCATCACCATGACAGGCCATCTCCAAAGGGATGAAACCATTACCGCCGCTGGTGAGCGGTGCTCAGCTTCTCGACTTAGAGTCCAAGGCGTGCTAAGCAAGGGCAACAGGTTTTCTGTGTTGTCGTCATCAGCTTTCCACGTAGCGGTTTGCACACAATAGATTAAACGTGGCGATATTATTACGCCAACCACCTGAACAGAAGACAAAGAATCTCAATTACCAACTTTCTGTTCAACTTCAACGCGTTTTACGACCTTGACTGCTTTACAAACTTTACATTTCAGAAGCACCATTCGATTTAACTCTTTAACGTAATGCGCTGGCCTGCGAATCTAACTTCAACTAAGTTTAATAGGTATGCATCCACTTCGCTGCTGGCAACCTACATTATACTGCCTCGCCTTTCTGCGCCAGTTAGATGGGCTGACTTAGAATTTTTTCTTTGGCATGAATACATCCCAGCTTGAGGAGATCTTCTGGGAAGCAATTTAACTACTACTAAACACACAATACCATTTAATTAACGGGCAGTTAAGTTCAACGTTGATAACTGACCGTGTAGCTACGTATGCACAAGCAATAAATGCTCGTTCATCAGCTTTGCTAAACTGCGTCATATTTATTGATGTTACGGTTCTAGAAATTGCGAGGCCGAAGAGAAACTTGGTCAAACGTGTCGTTTACAATAGAGATATTCGTTAGCAAGCCTTGAATTATAAGGCAGTGAATGTTCCGGATGGCATGATAATTCATCTGTATGGGCCACTAGAAGGGCGGCGATATGACTGGACTTTGAATGTGCACAGTCAACTGGAGGAGAAGTTTCCTGAACTACAAGACGTGAGCGGGATGAGGTACTGAATATATAGAGACTCAGGATACCACAATAGGTGGTACAAAGAATCTCCCGTTGAAGGAGCAACGCCTAATAGTGGGCAAAAAGCGTTCAACAGGGCTGTATCAAGTGTTGGAGAAACCCAAGAAGGGGTGTTTAAAGAGCTGAAAATGCATTTCGCGAAGGTTTATTAAGCGCAAGATGAAGTCGTATGAATTCCCCATGGATATGCTCTACACCAGCTCCGTGCTTTTATCAAACTTCCGCAACTGCTTCTACCCCAACCAAGTGTCAAGGTATTTCAAAGTGCACCTGCCCTCTCTAGAAGGGTATATCTTAAGCGAAGCGGGGAGCCACGCAAGGGGGTCTCCACGAGGAGAAATCAGCGGGTTGCTAAAGTCCAAGTGGCCAAACCGTTACTACACATTGGCCCTCTTTTTCATAAAACAGCCATCACTGGGTTTTTGAAAACAACTCCAGCGACGCCTTGTGCTTTTCCAATTCCATACTGCCGTGCTCCAAACCATCTTGTCTACGTTCTTCACGTTCTTCACGGTGCTATTTTCTGCGATCTTCTCAATTGCGCTCGCACTCAAGAAGGTTCAAAATCGCTTTCTTTTGTTCGAAATGTAAACGTTCCCTCTCCAAATCCACACGATCCAAGACAGAATCCTTCAATTGTGTTCAAAACCTCTCCATGTTAGACACCAACATAGCCTGCCAGCTCGGCGTTTTGCGCTTCTTCTGCGTGGTATTAGCTTTAACATCATCGTATGTTTGTGGATCACCCACAGACGTTGTTTAACCATCGCTTTCCCCACTAGACTTGCTCGATTTACGTTTTGTCACTGCCTCCACCAAAGCCTCCCCCATACGTTCTTTGTCTTGTTCTTTTTTCCGTTTCACGGTCTTCATTGTCTCCTTAGTAGAGTCGAAGTCGTCCTTTGCCTCCTTCATCGTCATGAGTAGGGCTGCTAGCTCGCCCATTTCACCGCTACCAGCCCCAGGTAACCTCTGATTACTGGCGTCTATTTCGCTATACTGGTCTTGCAACCTTTTGTGGCGATCTTGTGCAGCTTTCTGTGTGATAGGGTCGTTTTGAAACGCTAGGTTGGTATTCGCTCTTCAGGCGGCTGTAGCAAACTGGCTTTTTGCTTCTCCATACGGCGGAGTATGCTAAGCAGCAGCGACCTTGGGAGCGATGATTAGATCTTGGCTGGCCATGAAGCGGGAGTGGTGGCAGGCTCTGGGGTTTGTTACTTAGAGAACATCCTGTACCTCGTCCATGTTTGCATATGAACCCGTTTCGGATTGAGATCGTCTCTATGCCTTCCGCTTTGCGCTATAATCTGAATAGCTGTAGCGGGTACTTGCACTCATACTGGCTCACGCCACTGAACTAATTAAGCACTCTTGAGCCCAGTTCGTGAACTTTGCAAAGCAGAATTCTTCGTGTTGGCTTGCAGTGTAATTTTGGATGCTGAATTCTCGCTCCTCGAAACTTTGATTCTGTATGTATGGCGCACTCTGGACACTTCTCTCATGATCGTATCAAACACTCGTTGTTGGCCATCCTTCAAAATTCCGTAACTATTTCGCAGTTGGTCGCCAGTGCGAGAAGAAGAACTGTAACGAGTCCTAGCTTCGTCTGAAGCAAGATGAATATCACTCTCGCGGGTGCCGAGCTGTCTTGCAATTTGAACAATGTACGGATGCTTTCTGATCAATCTACCTCTGCGACCATTAGATATTTGTATGATTCTCTTCATCATCTTCTTTATCTGCTCAGCAGTAGAACTACCACGTAAGTCGGCCATCAAAACCCTTCCATGTCTTTCAATGAGTGCTTCTGGATTCACTCCTTGCTGATAGGACGTGACAACCATACGCCTGAGTTTCGATGGTGTCGAGTAGTATCTGATGGCCTCATTCAATACAGTTTCGTACTCATTACGGTGTATGTAAAGCCCTGGTGCATTTGCAGCTGCTCTGTAGCTCTGGAAGTGGCCATCTCCATACCACTTTGGCCCATCAAAACAGTCGGATGGACGATTCATGAGAATAATTCGTAAGGCGAATAGCTCTAGATTGGCGGGTGAAACACTTCGAACTCGAGTAATTCTGGTGTTTTATTCCCCGCGCTCGACAATGAACTTTCGAGAATCTCCATGGTCTCTGTCCGCATCTTCTTCTCGAATAGATTTCGACGGTTTGGTGTAGATTAGAACCGTCTTGTAGTACGCCATATATTCCAGATCATCGTAACACGATGGACACTTGAAGTAGCGTTCAAGCATTGACGACTATAGTGAACGTGGAAGCCGGTTGTTTCGGATTAGAAACTGCCTCTCTCCTTGAAAGTGAATTTCCAATGTCTGCAGTGGTGGAGAAATTCAAACGTGTCGGAACTCGAAGAGACTCCAAGCTGCCTCAACCGCGCCGGCGACTCTACTCCTCATGTAGGCTCTTATCTCGTTCTGTAAATCACGAGTACCCCTTGACTATCCCCTCGAATCGCTTCCTGTATCATGACGGCTAGCGACTGTAATGGTATGATCCTTTGCGCCTTTAAAGGCATATTTCATGAGATATGCAACGGCACCACCACACTGTGTTCATTCTACATTGATGTGCGCCTTGTACTTTCTCGTAAGGTCTGGACCATACGGCACGACCTTGAGATCTTCATTTTGTCTTCCCCGATATGTCACTCTGTTCTTGTGGTCGTCAATAAAGGTCTCGAGAACAACAGAAAGTTGGCCTTATTTGAAACGACATCTTCCATCTCGAGATCTTCCACGACAGTAAGGGGAATGTCGGTGCATGATGAATCTTTTCTCGAGGCCACGAAGTCTGCATCTTCGGTAGATTCACCTCTCGGAATTTCTGCTTTGATTAGCATGTCAATTATGTCTGGATCGTGAATAACCCCACCTTCTAACCAGAGCAGAACATGGTGATGCGGGGTGTTCCTTTCTTGGAATTCAAGTTTTGCGGCATTTCCGACAAATTTCAGCCCGAAAAGATGCCGGGAGATCTTGTGAAGATCCTTCTTGATTGAATTTCGTACTGGTTGTACACTCTTGCGATAAGATTGGGCCTATCAAGTGATCTAGGACGATCACCTTGTGGCGAAAAGGCCCCGGTATGGTCATTGTCCAGCCCGAGCCTCTTCATCTCTTCTCGCCAAACATTCATTGTGATGGTGATGAAGAAGGTGGAGGGCCCCAGTTTCGCAACCATTGCTTGTACATCTACCCGTTTTTGTTTCTAGTATGCCGGCGAGTTCTTGTGATTTCCAGGGAAGTAAAGCTTTCCTGGAGGACTGAGCCCATCATTTCCAGTGTGTGTGCCCTCACGAAGTTCTTGTTTCTTTACCATTCTCATCTGTTCTGTTTCCAAGTATCTTAAGCGGAGATCTTCTATGTTCGTATGAGTTCGGAGCAACCACTGTTGGAGAAGTGTCCCAGAGTTGAGAAGGAAATTACCGCTCTAAAAACGTCGCTTTGAGCGCTCTGCTCACGTAAGTCTTTTCTCATCGGCTACATCACGTCTCCTGCCAGAGTCTTGACTTTCTATTTATGATGAAGTGTCATAAGGGCAGTGTAGCTCCCCATATGGAAATAGCAATGGGAAGGCTTCCATCTCTGCCACTTTGGAGTCTGGCTTGAGACGCTTATACTTTACCACACGCCGTTGAAGAGCACCGGTAGTCTGATGAGATTCTCTGTGCCCCAAAAGCTGAGCAACTGGTGCTTGTGTTCGAAACAATCCAGTTGGTTCAACAATGAAGGCTCTCGTCGATAGCGGTCGACCTCTGCTATCCTCTGGTAAGTGTCCTGATCCTGCATTGACGTCAATTCGTGCTTCATAGGACCCCTGGAAGTTTCTGACCACAATTCTCTCTTGAGCTGCGTCACTTGATATATCCAAAGGTAATGGATTATTTTTTGTATCGGAGGCGGGTTTAGAGCTTGACTGAAACATGTTCCTGTACCTTTCTCGAACAATGTGCGGCCTTGGTTGCAATAGGGCGTACATCTTGGGGATGAGATATCGTATGTTTGGGTTGGAAAGAATTATCCTTGTCAAAGAAGAAGAATAATCATCTAGGTCGATACTCGGCGGTCCTTTTGACCACAAAGAGAAGTATCGGACCTCTCGGATTGGAACAGATAAGGAAACATTGCCTTGGAGACGAAGAAAAGAAAGCCCTCCTCCCCGAGCATATTTCATGCCCATAAAAATAACCAGAGTTTAAAAAATCGTATTCAGGTGAGTAGAAAGCCCTTGGGAAGAACTCAAGCTGTACAAAAATTCAAGTTGAGATATCAAATGTGTCCTTTTGAAAGTAATTCCAAGACTAGAGCGAGACCCTTTCGAACCACAGCATGTTCTATCCAGTTCTGCGCCAAGAATCACAGCTCCGCAGAATTTTCACATTCTAATGCGAAGAACCCAACCAAACTCACGCAATGGACATCGATTCGACCTATGTCCTGTATTGCCACAAAGGCCACAGTTCAATGGCAGTGAGCTGATGGAAATAAGTCCATTTGAATCAGAAGAACTTTGATGAGTACCTCGTCAAACGCCTTCCGATTGCACACCCCAAGCGTAATAAACACCGGGGTGAATACCTCTTCTTGGTTTAGCTGCACTCCGCATTTTTGTGCGGTCTCCTTCGGCAGGCATTACATGGGATATTCCATCGCCGAAGAACATATGTTCTTCAGGATTATGAGGCTAAAAAGAATGAGGAGCGGCTTCTCGAGTAGTTACTGTATTTACTTTTGAGTTGAAGAAAGCAGGACCATCCTCTAAAGTTACTTGCCTGGCTGAGCGACGCCGGTTGGAGGTACGAACTGAAGAAGTGACAGACCTTCGTTTGCCATTGGTCGCAGTTGTTCTATTTTACTTAATTGCAGATGAGGTCTCGAGACTGTCAAAATAATTTGCAGAGGGCTCTCTTCAAATTCTTTTGACATTATGATCTCATCACAGCCACGGTAAATAAGAAGTACCCACTTTTGTGGCTTCTTACTTTGTACTATTCCTTTGAATAGTAATAACGATTGCCTTTTTGACATTTTTTTATTAGTCAGTTAAAAGCTGCATTACTTGATTCTTTTGTTTTATTCACAATTTTTGTTCTTGTTTGCATTGATTGGTTGCATTTTAGTTTTTTTTTCTGTGCTTGGATGTTTTCAAGTTTATTATTACCTGAGGCAACTTTCGGCGCTTATAATGGCTTAACTAGCGCATTATTTAGATTTTTTGGGTTCTGAAATCGATTGCCTTTGAAGTGGTTCCTGGCAACACAATCTTTCTTTTTAAAAAAAAACTATAAACAATTCTGTAAACATCGTTTCTTTTCATCTTCTTTTAGATGACGCCTTCGTAAGCATACGATGACCGTGAGATAGAGCTTACTTACACCACAAATAACAGATAGGGCAATGAATCTTCAATTTGCCCAGGTAACCCAAAAGTGAAGCATGTCGGGCGGCACCAAAGCGTAATTGTGTGACAGCTGTATAAAGGAGATTGGTGGAACAATCGGGATCCAACCAGATGACAGTTTGAGGCCTAAATTGGTGACAAACGCGACAGAAGTCACGAGAGTAGTGCGTGACCGGCTCACGGGAGATTTTGTAACGCCCAATTGGATCACCAATAGCCCTTGATCGAATGATGGCCGTCCGTATTCTCTCGACGCGGGTACCGGCAGGATTACCAGTATCGCAGAGATGAAATGTTGATATTGGAGCGTACGCCTCAAGGTCGTCTACCTGTAGAGTGAAGAGTCCCGGTGATGTCTATGGGTAGCCGATGGGCTTCAGTAACCTCACCCCGCTCGGTTTTCGGATTCTACCTCCACGCAAGAAGGAAGCCTTTTCCAGAGCTGTGGTACCTGGCCACGTGGCTTCTCGACAGTGAGCTTACGTGTCGGGCTGACAGTACGGACCAGTTTATCAAGATTTGGCCAACATGTGACAAGCGTAGCCGTTTGACTTGTAAATGACTTTGGGCTATTTGGGACAGATTTGGCTTGAATGTGCCCTCCACTTTGCAGCTTCTGATTGGTTGAAAGGTGTACACGTGTGGAATCCCTATTGTCCTATTGTAAATCTAAAATTGGATCAAAATTAATTTCATTAGCTGGATATTGGCTCGTCATGCTTTCCACATGTTCATCTGTAATATTTAGCACTGTAAAGTAAATTTAGCAATTTAATTGCATTGCTACCAGTTTATAGCGATGTATGTAACTAATTTCATAATGAACTTACTACTTGCGATTGAACAGGAACAAATAAACAAAAAAAGTTTAATTTATTTAACTTCACTGGCTAGAGGAGGCACACTCAGGCACTCTTATTCTAGTCCAGCTGTTGGCGCTCGCTCCAGAGATAAGAGCGGCCACGATAGAGCAGCAGAAAATCTTTTATAGAGGGTTCAAAAAGATTCCACTCCTCTGTGTAACCAAATATGCTAATGTTTTGCATTGTCATGTGCATAACAATGCACATGCCAGTGCATTACAACAATTAATTGGTTACATAGTAGGGTACTGAGAAGCAAATTACAACATTAGATGATCCCTACTCTACGTAGCTGCTCGTACTTAAAAAGAGATCAACGAGTCAGATAACCATGCCCTTCTGATCGGCTTCATTTGAGATATATTGTAAAGATTTAAACACTTTTCAAAGACCAACCTGTTTTTCCGGTTTGTTTTGCAGCCAATCAGATGCGTAATCATGTGGAATTGAAGCTCATATAGGTTTAATCTCTTTACAAGAAAAAAATGTACAGTTACCTAAAATACCTATGTTCTGGAGAGCCGCCAACGACACCACCCTTCTTGGCAGAATTGAGCTCACTTTATGCATCCAAACCCACGTCCGAAGCCAGCTGATAACCTTCAATAACCACATGTGCGGCGTACTGGAGCAGGCTCACGCCAACACAATGCCGACCCGCTGTATCTTCGTCACCTTTCTTGCGTTGTTTTGTCGTCTTGCTTTCACGCTTATGCCATACAGCCTTCTTAACAATTATAGATACGATCAACCCGCCTCTTGGATACTTCTCAAGGTCGTCGTTTCTTGTCTTTTTCCTTTTCTAGTCGCGAATTATCTCGCTTTCTCTTATGTTTTCTGCAAAAGTGTCCGCTTTTTACCTGCACTCTTTATGCTTCAAAGCTTTCCTGGATTTCTCCTCACAGCTTTTCTTTAGTACAAGAGAAGCCCTTTTCTCAAATTTTTCTACTCCGCATTTTCTCTCCATATGTAACCCACTCTGCCAGTCTTCCAGCACCATAGAGGACATAGTTTGTAGAGTTGATTAAGGTCATAATGAAGCGCCTGTGGTCATTCGTATGCTCCATAAAAACTCCATTAGCAGTCTCTGCGCTCTTCAAAGCAATTCGCATGTTCCGAAGTTTCGAAGAGACATCACAGTTGGTTTAGCCTAACCCAAGAATACACCCTAGTGTCTTTAGCACCGGGGAAACCGTTCCAAATCCGTTATTTTTTGAAAGGTAGTTCTTGCTGTCGGACTAAAACTGATTGAATAGCAGAAACCGTAGCGCGCGGAAGCTGTGAACACTGGATGGGTTGAAGGGAAGTGTAGGGGTAGAATGAATAGAGTAAGATGGAGGTAAATGGTTGAGAAGCGCATCTTCCTAGGCTTCCGCACCGCCTTCTTTATTGAAGCAGTTCAGAATCACACAAAGAAAGATACAAATCGCTTGATCAGGGCTTCGTCATTCGACGCGAACTGTCAGTATAAATACTGTAGCTCCTACGCGCTCTCGGCGTCTCTTTGAGCCTACGCCTCCCCAATTTGCCTCTGTCGTATCGAAAAAATAAATAACGACAGAGGGTGTCAGCAATTGAATAATTACAACATACATGATCCCTGGCATTTGCAACCAGCCTGCCAAATCCCCAAAGCATCATCAAAAGAGGTAGTGTAGACCGGTTGACTGCAATGCCCTTTTACCTGCCGTCTCCTCGGAGAGGATGTTGATCAACATTTCTGTTTCATACACAGCTCCAAAACGATTTTTTAGAAAGCAACCACGAATTTTCCTCCCAAAAATACGTGTTTCATATTCTAAGATAGAAATTAGCCTACGTATTAGTTAAACAAGTTTATATTCTATACCGTTTTGTTTCTTAAGTAGCATTCTTTCACATGGAAGCAGTTTTGAAAAGCGCATTCTTTTAAATAGGTTATACCAGGTCTTCACTGTTTGGAGGCTAAAACAGGAAAAACATCTCGTCAACATAATTAAAAATCAGCACCTAAATTTACAGTTTGGCCTCACATGAGGCCAGCGGTCGTATTGACAATCTCTTCTGTACACTTGGAATTCTCGAAGAAATAGAGGTATGATTAAGGCGTCTGGATTCCGTCTTAATCAGGTCGAAAGATGCGTCTTTTGCCTGGCGATACTTTTTCGAAATCTCTCTTTTAAACGGAAGCATACCAGTGACACGAAATGATTTTTGAACAATGTTTAGCGTATGATACTCTATAGAGTACGCAGTGCACCCAAAATTGAAATTAACCTTCGTCGGTTCCACTCTTACTTGCCTACAGAACTCATCCATAATGATTGTCATCATCTCTTCAAACTACTTTTTGATTCTTTGATTGCAACGCCGTAAAATGTGGAAGTTGTTTGCGATATTGATCACCGCTTCCGTAGAGCGCTTCGTGCAGTTCTCTGTCGAAGCAGGATTTGTACGTGAGGAATGAATGTCGAGGAAGACCAGTACCGATGTCGGTGTTTGTACAAAATTTCTTTCTGTGTTTTACAAGTTTTGCAGCAATCATGCCAAAATTGGTCCTTACATGAAACTGATATGTGAGAATTTTATGATTTCCTGTTGAGGAACCGAATTTGCCTGCATGAATCTTTGTCTTATTCGTCCCGGTGGAACTCAAAGGGTACTTTCTATTGGTTTCCACCGATTGGCGCAATTTCATTTTTTTGCAGAAATGAAAAATGGACGAGCCACACCCCCCGCAGCGGATATGCAAATTACTGCTGTGATGTGCTTATTGATCTCATAAATAGATTTCACAGCCTATTTTTAGCCACTCTCGTATACGGAAGAAGATCATGCACGATCTCGTTTTCCTAAGGTGATTTCAACCGCCGTCTCGTCTACATATATTTCACATCCTGTTCTTACTCCATAAAATTACAGAATGCATCTTGCCAGTCGAATCCTGTGCCGGTAAGAATGATTCCATATTTTCGACGGAGTATGCAGCAAGCTTAATGTGTTTCCGGCTTTCGATTCGCTTACACGTTTTGTTTCTATGATGGTCTCTATAATTGCGCACTCAATCGCTTTTTAGGATGCCTTTGGTTTATCCATTGCGACCATCAGATGCCATTAGAGAGCGCAGATGGCGAAATGCTTGGTTTTTTCCGCAAATCCACATACCCTTCCCGACCAGAATAAGTTTGAACACACGATAAGTTTGAACACATGATATGTTTGAACAAAAATCAAATTACTCCAAATATAACGAAAGCAGATCTCTAACACGATAAAAGAATCTATCTTTCGATCCCAATGCCTTTTTTATAATATATCTCGCGGTAGAACAATACAATTCCTAGACTACACACCCGGGTTCCTCTCCAACACCAAAAATGTTACAGAATCACACCTACCACTTAAACATTACTAACGCCTAAATCCAGACAGGTATGGTGCCAAAAAGCTCTCCGACACACCAAGAACTTTTTAATAAATAAATGCCTGCCTCCGACCATGCTTTGACACCTCAATAACCTTCAGAGTTCCGACCGCATTTCCTTTATTCTATTCAGACTTCATGATGACTTACTCAATGCAGAGGCAGTCGACAAATATAAAAAACGACGACAAGAACAGCAAAAGCGTCAGCCCAAACAAACAGAAACAATACATCTTGTGAAGCAGCAAAAGACTGTTCGACATGTTTTTACCTATGCAGGCCTTTCCCTTGCAACTATTCATTGCATACAAAAACCACTTCGAGTTCTCCCCAACCATGATGTGGAGCAACCTGTTCTCCGGCTCAATATTCGTACAGGACGTCCAATTTTGCTTTCAGAGCATTAAGAGCATTTGATCGTCAACCGGTTTGTATTTATGGCTTTTAGGGGTTCTCCAGCAAGTGTGGGAATGCTGAAAACAGTTTCGGCGAAGATTGCGAAAGACAGCAGGAAAGGGTTCCCAAATAAAACACAATCAGACGACTGGGGCGTAGTTTTAGAGCCAGAAACCATGAATTGATGCTCATGAAGTCTAAAATTAAAGACATTGCCTAACTCGCGGCAGAACATCCCGATCACCAATGAAGTTTTGTTCACGCTTCGAATGAATGTGTAAAGAACAATCTTGGGATCATTTCCAATCCCGATCGCGTGTGTAATATGAACGAAACCGCTGTCGCCGGGTAATTTAGAAAGAGAATTAAGATATTCGTTTCGTGACACATGCATGCTGGCGATTTCAACATGTCGCTGACTGAGCCAGGAAAACACTTGACTGCATGCGTAATAGGTTCTGCTGCAGGACAGGTGTTACCAACGTTTTTCATATACGCTGGAAAGAGGAATATGCTCCGATGGTACTACGTATTGCCTCCGGAAATATTCAAAGATAATAACGAACTTCCACATTGGTTGAAGTTAGACGATTGGTTTCCAGGGAACAATTCCGTCTTGGGAACGAAAAATGGATCGATGAATATGAAAATAATTGGTTATGCTATGAGCCATATAGATGTTCACCCTAAACGTAAGCCGAAACTAAACCACAAATTGTTGCTACATCTTGATGGTCATCGGTCTCGTGAATAGCTTGATTAGCTTGAAAAAAGAGCAGCTGCTTTAAATCGAATTGGTGCATAGTCCAGGGCAACCATCTCGTTTTCTTCAAGCCTGTGATAGTTCTATCAAAAAAGAAATCAACAATAGTATCCGATTGACACATGCCCAACTGAATTCCTTCTCCATTTGTTATTTTGCCGATATGGGAATGAGATTGAAACTAGCAATTGCAATGTATAGTTTCGGACGCTGCCTGCTGTTAGAAAATCATTCGTTAATGTAGGACTGTGGCCAATGGAATTCCGTTTCTTGGACTTTTCAATTGAGACACACACCGGAAAATGACTATCTGCCAGTGCTAGAACGGGTCGCATGTATTTTCGTCGCACTATAGAACATTGGCAAGCTGCTTGTGACCTACTCAGCCCGGACATCCTTCCTTTATGAGCTTGAAAATCGCTGTGGGACTACGGTAATGACGCTGACGGACACGAAAAGATAAAGAAGGAGTATTCGCCAACTTTAAAGCGTGTTATCGAATATAGTGTAGAAGAACGGGCATGTATCAGTGTGTCAAAAGCAGCTCCAGCGGCCTGTTCAACCCAAAAAAATATGATTTCAGCAAGAAAGCAAATGTTGAAGAACGTGGGTGAACTGACTGAGGCAAAAAAGCGTCTTGTGCAAGAGAAAGCTGAAAAGGAGAATGCGGCAAAACGTGAATAAGAAAAAAGAAAGCAAGAGAAGAAAGCACAGAGATTGGAAAAACAAAAAGTAAAACTGGACAAGCAACAACGAAAACATGCAATATTAAAGAAGAACATTCAGGTATCGAAGCAGAAAAAGACTGGAAAAGACAAGTCGCGGCAGGCGTTCGCGGTTTTTTTGCTGATAGTGATAATTGTGTGGCCCAAGTTGCTCTTTTTTGCGACTGTACAGACCAAAAAACAAAAGAATCCGAAACGGAAACCATTTTCCGAAAAAAAGTTCCTCAATTGAAGGCAATTGTAGAGTTTAAAGAAGCGCTTCATAAGATGAAGGAAAATAAAGTCAAAGAAGTTGTGCACGCCCTCTTAGAGATGCACAATCTTGATAGGGATCTAGTTAGTACTCATGAATTAGTCTTCGATGACTCTGTGGGCCACCAGACAGCTTTGAAGGACGAACGGTTCGTCCCTTTTCGTCTCGTGTAGAGGTTGCACGCTGTTCAACAAAACCCAAGATACGTCTTGAAAACAGCTTCTGAGCCTGAGGACATGAAGTACGTGTGGGTGTAAGACCATTTTGAGGTTGAACAAGTGGCTTCGTGGCACTTCATGCGACGGCGATTTTTACCGCTTGAGTAAATTTGTTTTCAAATTATTACAACTAATGTCAATCAATTTTACGTACATTCGAAACATGTTCAAAATTTCCTTGGTCAGGAATGGTAGATCTGCCAGTATCAGTCTTTCAGTAATATGCCTTTGTTCATTAGTAGAGAAAACAGGAGGACATTTTGGTTGGATGTTTCTGCCCAAGACATAGTTTAGTTTTTCTTGTTGGTTTTGTTGTTTGCCTTTGTGTATACCACAAACAGTGCTAAGGGGCATTACCGTTGCGGGAGATGCGTCGCGATTGATCTGGTCTCGCCTAAGGAGCTGAGCAGCTTGTGTGCGCTGTACAGCTTGCTCTTGAAGCTTTTCTACTAGTTTGTTTTTGGCAGCAGCTTGCCGCCTTATAGAAGGAGACATAATGAGATGTGTCAGGGATACGAGCACATGTGGGTGTGATCGATTGGAAGTGCTCAATTACAATTGTTTTGAGACGCGTAAGGTGATGATTAGGTTTTTGTGTTCGAGAGCTCTAGCGGAAAAAGGTCTTTTGATTGCGTTACGGTTTAGCTAGAAACGACTCAAATAAAGCCGTTTTTCAAATTTAATCGTTCGAAAGGGTACAATAAGATTATTATTTTCTGTCTGGTCCGTCCTACACTCACCAAAAACGCCCACATCATACTCTATGGGAGGCAATAAAGCACTAGAGTTTTTTCGGCTGCCACTAGATTTTAATTGTATTAAAATTTTGCTCCAATATTAAGTTTTGCCACCCTCCAAATAGACTAAAATTGAAAATAGTTTTAAGATAAAATTCAGCCAATTTGTATCTGACGTTTTGGCGCCGAATGCTGCTCATAGCATCGTGCCTGCGCCGCGTCCGCGCCATACATACTGTGTATCGTGTAATGCATACAATGTTCTAGATTTACTGGAACACACGTGGATGGAGTACTGGCAGGGTCTGGACTTCCTATTCCATCGCTGGTGTCGGAGGCTATAGTGGCGCAAAAAGGAAAATAATCTAGTTCTTGTATATTTTTGGATTAGTGTGCTGCTTTAAACGCTGCTAGAAGCAATCAGAGTAACCTAGAAGCACAAAGTAGTAACTACGGAGAAGTAATTCGTTTCATTTCCATTCTGGAGGTTCTAGATCTCTACAAAAAGGGCTCTGATGTCTCTGATATCTCTCCCGGACGACTTTAACCAACAGTTGGAAACCTTTAAACATTTTTTTCTTTTGGCTTCGAACCATTCATCTTTATCAAAAGGTGAGGCGTTTAACGTCTGGAGTCCATTGAGGCGACTGCCGCTGTAACGGCAACCCCATACATTATGAAAATCTGTGAAGCGTTTGCCGCAGTACAGGAGACCAGTGAGACGCTAGCCGCTAGACGGAGCACCCCTTTTGTGCCCACAGTATCGGTTGAAGCGCATTCGGAGTGAACGGGAGACAGTCTGTGTCTTCTAACCGTGATGGATTTGTCAAGGAAGGCCACACAGAGTGAGAAGTCTGTGAGGGTCGATAAGACTCCGTGGCGATCTAAGATCTAGTACTGAACGAGAAGCTGCTGCAAGTGGTGCCGCCTAACCTTTCCTGCAAAAGGCCAGCTTCAGGTGTAGATTGAAAGCATATATTTTTGTTATTACCTCTTCTCAGGAAGCCTTGTAAGGACTGCACTCGCCTGCTTTTGATTAAGGCAGATGTAGAAAGGCGGAACCAATTGCTACAAATCCAGAGTGGCTCACCGGAAGCCAGAGTGCGTAACCCCTCATGACCATTGGCAAAAAACTGCAGTTGCGTTGGTTTAAGAAAATCAAGAAGAAGTTTATATCTGAATATTTATATCCCATTCATCTATCTGGGACATTCAGTAACGGAGAAGGCTTGTTTTTGTTGAAGTTTACAGTTGAGTATGGCCCACAACCAACGTCACACCCAAAGATGGCGCCCACACCTACCAAGAGCAGCGCATAAATCTACTTAATCCGCGCCCGCTCACGTATCACACCCACAGCAGCCAGTTTCTCCACCGTGAGCGCCGCTGCTGCGCCCTTAGCTCTGCAAACTGCTGCTGCCCCGCCCATAACCATCTGCAAAGCTGCCGAGTCTGCAATAAATTTGATTCCAGCACAGGGCTGCCACCGGTGTTCGATTCTCCACCGAGGCCGCAGCGACCGCACCTAATCCAAATAAAAGACGGCTCCGCGCCCTTCGCCGTGTGCACCGCCGCCCCTACTTCCAACGTCTTGGAACCTGCTTTCGTTTTCCTTGCCACTATGTGCGGGGTTGCCTCAGATTCAAGCGCGCTGCCACGTTTCACGCCGTTTGCGCGGCAACTAACGAGGCGACGCCACTCATGTCGCCACGTGCGCCCCCAGAGGCCTGCTCGCACCACACCAACTGCCGTATAGGCAGTTGCTGCTGAGCACATAGCAGTTTGAGGCACCTTCACATTTGCAGTGCATCCGTATCAAGTATTGGGCCGCGCCCATCGCCGTGTGCGTTGCTGTCGCTGCGCTCGAATTGCATTTACACCAAGTCGGGCGTTGCGTTCACCGTCATTCGCGATGCCGCTACCGATCACGTCATCTCCGCCGCACCCATCGGTGCGGCATCTTCCGCCGCCGAACCCGATTTACATCTGCACAAAGCTCGTTGACGCGTCTGCCTTAACGCCTTTTTCTAGTTGTTTAGTCATCGCTGAGTGACGGCGGCTCTCGTGGGCTTGACGCAGTTTGTCGAAGCACGCAGTTAAAAATAGTAAATGATAGAAGTTGTTTTTATGTAACATATTGTCATCTTTAAAGTCCAAAAGTCATTTATGTTGTAGCCTAGCTGTTGGTTCATGCTTTCTATGTTTAGGATATCATAGTAGTTCTAATTTCTTTGATACCCTGAATGCATATTGCGAATTATTCTTTACAGATAAAAGTATTTATCCCACGTAGAACCAGTTCATCTCATTGTGACATACTTCCAAAAAGTCAAAACAGACTGTATGATACACAGTTTTTTCAAGACAGTACAGGAATCTGGTATGAAAGCGTTTTGGAGGCCGCGCAAATGGCACTTGGCGGGAGATATTTTTTCGAAGATGCAATAATCAGATATTGTTTTCTCGGCGTCAAAAAATGCTTTTGGAACAACATAAAACAGTGTAAACATCAACCGCAAGTTCAGACTTAAATATCAAACTATTAAGGAGAGATGCCAAACCGTAGTTCTGAAACCAAGATTTGAACGAGTAGATCTGAAACGGATATTCGTGAGAATAGATCTTATGTGAGAATGAATCCTTATGTCTAAATTCTGTTAGAATCATTTTTGATTTATACAAGCGCAAGAGATCTTTCGCGCATTAAAAAGCTCTCTGAAATAAACTTATGTAGAAGTACTATTTGATCACGTCTAAATTATCATGTATTTTTGCAGAATATGTATAGAACAACTAATGCTGCGCCAAATGCTTCTTATATTATAATGCTTTCTCTTCTTCAGGCACGACTTTCTTCTTCGGATCTGACCTTCAGCCCTTTTGACAGACACCATGATTGGGCGTCCAGGGACCAAGCATTGCAAAAAAAAGACCTAGGTTAGTTGATTCTTCTCAGTAACTGCCCTCTCGTAAGGGCAGTTCACAGTCAGGCGCCGGTCGGCCTTCAGCTTCTCTACTAATTGCTGATAAATCGAGAAAAGAGCTACAATACTTGGACACGATAAATACCGTTGAACATGCGCGAAATGTCGTCAAACCTTACAATCCCGAAGAACTGTATATGAACTGCCGGACTTCATCTGGAATTGATTGCCATCGCAACAAAATGGTGGTGCGATACGCCACAAGATATAAACGCAAGGTAAAGTTTTGTGCTTGCTAAGCTTGAGATATAAGAGCCGAAAACATTTGAGGAAGAGGCCAGCAAAGATCATCCACAGCGGACTGCCAAGCAATTTTCAGGTCTTTTGCCGCATGCAATGGCATCTCAGATATAAATGAGCATAGTTCATGACGCTGCATATTGTAAGAATCTCAGTTGGTCTTTCTGACCAAGATTTGCAAGCATTGTGGTTCTGTTCTCGTAGGATCGGAGACTGATGTGATATGTTTTGCATACTAAAGTTCCCAGTCTTCGAAAGTTACTTTCAAACAAGTTAATCCTACATCTGCAGTTGACGACATTTATCTTCTGCGCTCGTTTCCGACAATATGAAAGAAATGTTCGTTTTGCAGTTTTTGTGACGTTCATGGATATGAGGCTTTTGTGGGAAGGCAGTTCACCTTTTGTTCGTCTCTAAAAAAATTTCATCTCTCTCTACCTGGCCGTGATGTACGATATACTTATTCCTAGGCTGATGGGAGTCCAAGTTTTAATTCAGATAACTACTGGGTTTTACTCCCCCAAATAATCATATCTAACCCAACTATCAGCTATATAGCTCCAATGACGTATGATTTGCTCATTCCGGAACCAGAAATGGTTGGAAAAGGTAGCAAAATCTTTTCACTGCAGCATAAATTGCCAGCAGGTACTATCAAAAAGGAGGCTCTGTTGCGGACGATACAGCAGATGCAGCTGAATAATATATTATATTTGGGAACAATCAAGGGTCACTGAAAGCTTGGAGAAAAATATGTTCTGGGTTTCGGATTCCACCAAAAGACAGAAGAGCTCGACCTCTTGACTTGAGAGCTTAATATAGTTGATTCAAAAGGATTGTTTCGCTCTGAAGCCTCATTTGCTCAATTCGTAGGTGGATGGAAGTCGAATCAGCTATCAACTCGTACCTTTCGACATAGAGTTTTTAAATGCAAGAGGCTGAATCTTGAATTCAAGGAAGCAGAACGCTGAGTGTTTTCCTTGCTCCACTTTTACGGAGATAATAAGGCCTTTTAAGATACTTTAACATGTATCGACACAAGGGCTTCAAACGCTAGTAAAGAAATTCGGAATATATTGCTTGACGACCGATGCTAAGCTTGGGAAGAACATTTAGAGAGAAGACTGTACACCAGAAACGTACTGTTTAACTCTAACACTCCTCTTTGACAGTAGTGAATTAAACCGAACACGAATTTTGAGGACTTGAGATATCTTACAGTCGCCTCTAGGGTGGGATTTCGTCTCGTCTCGGGAGCACAATAGGACTTAACAGTAAATATAGACATAAAAAAACGTTCAGAGAACCAGGGCATCCTAAAAGCACGCATAGGCAAACGGCGGAGCAAGTAATCTCTGCCATTCAGGTAATTGATGGTAGACCTCGACTGGCGCTCTATGATATACATGGTAGTTGGGAAACAGTTTTCCAAGAGGTGTAGTGTGAGCCCAAGAGGTCTCTTTCAATGTCAGACGAGGGTGGGGGAGATGCAGCTCCCATTGATGAACAGACTGAACTTTTCGGATCACCCGGGCGGTGCTAGGGAAGCATGGTATTTGAACCATTGTCGGATACTAAACCAGCACAGGCAACAGTACCAGTTAGCCACTCTAATACTCTACTAAATTGTAATATATTATAATAACAAATATTCACAGTTACTCACTCAGAAGGTATATGTACACGCAGTCACCTGGCTGGCAGCCCCTAGTTGGTAGCTTGCGCGTAGTTCCGCGGCCGATGATCGCTTGAATCCATCCCTTGAAGGGTAGGCATCCTAAGTCCACAATCTTGAAGGTAAAATCCCGTGCCACCATAAGAGAGACCTTCTTTGTATCCGTGAGACACGTTCCATGTCTCTACCAGGATTTAACAAGAAGTAGCAATGAGTGATGGCGGCGCTTCCATCGGAATGATGTCCGCCAGCGGTCACTCACAGTGCCCGCCCGACTCACAATCCCATTAGGTTCGGAAGTTTTTTCACTGCCATTGTCGGTTGAAAAATGCGAGAAACAGCGTCGGTGAATGCACTGAATGAAGACCACGTGAGTTGGAAGGCGTTCGCGGTTCAGGTCGTTAGTATCGAGATTTGGGCCAACTTTATGGTTGAGACAGAATTCATCATGGACTGTGATCTTTTCCTGCGCAGTTCGCCAACGACTCACTTTGGTATCTCCCTTTTCGCCCTTTAAGGTTGCGCTTTTCATCCGTTCAGGTTCTGTTCTCATTCTAGGAATGAGGGCGCATTTTCTCGCCCGGTCGATCCCACGGCACGACAGTCATTCATATACGTCTACTGGCTGTACACTTGTACCATCGTAATACTGGAGGGGCTGAAGAGGTTTTCCCCCATAATTCTTACGCTTTTAGATACTGTTTTAGATCTCTCGGATTACACTCATATTATGAACATCGATCATTGGCGTTTGATTGGACTGGTTACGAGTCGGAACGGCCGTTGAGGTATTAGTATTTGTCCATGCTCAGAGCTTGCAGTCGTACAACCTTGTCGGTGCCGTTCAGTCCCGCGCCTAATTAGGCGATCTTTTTCGGTTTCGTATCCGGGCGCACATGAAAGGTGATGAAAAAATCGTGACGCCTTCATGCACGCGTACGAATCAGCTTGTAGCAACGTCAACGAACCCTGTGCCATTTTGTTGATTTGCCACCAGTAATCCCAAGATGTGCGGTTTCTACACAACCAGAGCCAGTTTCCTAGAGACATGAACTGCCGGTTACCATTCAAGTTGAATAAAATGGAAGCTCTGAGGGTATTGATATCCTTGACGCTCATGCTTTCGGGTTTGATTGGATCCATTTGGAAATAACTCAAAGGTATGCATCCTTAATGCCTTTACCAGGGCGACTGTTGAACCTATAGAATCGAAACTGCTACTACTGAAAAAGTTGGATACATTACCTGTCCCTTCGTCACCATGCGAGGAGTCTAATGTTAGCATGAATGAATATCGGCTTCTGTTCACCGCGGTGATGGATGTCACAATTATCATCTTGAATGTTGGCTCAGGTTACCTGGTTGTGAACCACGTCAAGAAACATCCGATCTTGTCGCCGAGGACGCGGTGGTATTGCCAAGAGGGTGACTAGATGGGATTCACGAAAACCTACGAACATTGGTTTCCAAGTGTGCCAATCCCTGCGGAAATATTACTTCCGGAGAGGCCCGTTATCCCTTACCCAAATATTTATGGATCTCCTTTGAAGTCGCAAACGAATGGGGCTTACAATCGAGCGTTCATCACCTCAAGCTGAAAGACAAACCAGCATGGAATTTTTCGTTTTCCAGTCACCGGGTGGCCCATGGAGACCTTTTGAAGCACGGCTGGACTCTGGTGGTGAGAAACTTGAAGTTTCTGGAGTTCCTCACCTGACCATAACGGAATAGCTACTTGGAATTGTATGGTGAGGATTGCGAACCTCTTCGCATCATTTGATTACGGTTGAAGAAAAGATACCAGATATTTCAACCTTGCCAGGGTCGACGGGAATGTTATCAGAGTGTAAATATTCAAAAACCGTTGAGGTATTTCATCACACCTACGTATTCTATGGCCCTGACCTACGTTCGAATCGAACCGAAGCTGGATCAATACCTTCGATTGATGGTGCGAGTGTGCCAATAACTGTATTTCTCACAGTATTTCTTTCCATTTTCATCTGAATTGGTTTCTCTATATCGTTCTTTCAAACCAACCGATTGGACTGACTGTAGTAGGTAGGGCAAGGAAGCAGCCACGACGAGTCGCATTGGGACCCTCAACTCCTGCGCTCTCGTTATGCATAAGTTTCATAACGTCGATTACTTCTTACAAAATACGTAAGGTAGACGCGTCATTGGACCAGAGTGGTAACAGTT
The DNA here is from genome assembly GCA_030374765.1 of Agarophyton chilense. NCBI lineage: Eukaryota > Rhodophyta > Florideophyceae > Gracilariales > Gracilariaceae > Agarophyton > Agarophyton chilense. The sequence continues at coordinate 737,306 of JARGXX010000099.1, forward strand.
ATATGAGGTTCCGTTGCTGCTTAGTGATTTGGCGTCGCTGCTCTTGGCGTACTTCTGGATTCAGATCTCTCATAAAATGGAATGGTATTACAGCCTTTGTCGATTGCTCTCTCGGAATGAACCATGCTTGTCGCCATTCTAGCTCTTGAGGCCGTCCGTTACGGTATCTACTGGGATTTCCATAACCCTCATTTGGGCATCTGACCAGAGGGTGTTCAGCCTTTGGATCGCAACATCTTTATACATCCAATGGTTGTCCAGGATATTCGCCGTATTATCCACTAGAACATATTTGGGAGCACGGATCATACCGTAAAAGATATAGACTCGTACTTCGTTCATAGAAAGAAGTAATATTGAGATTACCGTCAAGGTTGAGAGATATTCTAGCCCGTAAAGCTGGAAATTTTGACTTACCACGCCAGGTATTATCTGGAAAGCCTTCTCTTCATGGAGCTTCCAAAAGACTAAACCCTTGTAAAGGTATTCTGGAGAAAATTTTTGGTCGTTTTGATGGTCCTTTTCCGTTTGGGCCGCTACTTAGAGGTCATAATTCGCCTACGACTACGAACATAACTCGTACTAATCCAAGCCACTAGAGGGTTCCTGTTTATGTTATAACTATATTGACGATATTGCTCGCCTCTCGCCTTGATCTGCAATGAATCCTCAAGGGGTGGTCCGTCTGCAGGCTTGATTTCGCAAGAAAAACCTCACCAACTTCCACAAAGCTCAGTTTACTTCCGTGGTTGCTGATTTACAACTCATGTAACGTTCACAACCGCGCCATGCGCAGAATGTGAAAACGCTGAATTAATTTGGTGAATTCCTCAATCAGTTTCAGTTGGACATGTACCAACTGGCTTCCGGTTTGTAGCGAATCTGGCACCGGTCGCTGTTGTTGCGCCTGCAGATCCTGTCATTGAAAAGCTGAAGGAACAACATTGGCATAGCTCTCTTGGAGAAGCTTGTTGATGGAAGAGATGAATTTGCTTTCCCTCTTCTGTGTTGATTGGTGTTACGATGGAAAGGTGAAGATAGTGATTGTAGGCATTTTAATTGCCCCCTGTGATTCTGGCTACAAGGGATCTCCTGGTTTTGCAGGGTTTACGGGAGATATAAAACCTATTACCTGGACACCCTCTCAAACCGAGGAAATGTAACGACTGTTTGTTTGAAAAAGTGGCTTCTCGTATATGTCGATGACATCTTGCTCATGGGAGACAATGGGACTTTGCTTGAAGAAGTTCAACAGAACTTGAAAAATAATTTCGAAATTAGAACTGTCGATAGCAAATCTAGTTTCTTGGGAGACTACTTCGAACGCAACGGCCATGAAGAGACTTCACACCAGCATCCAATGAGACGGGGAGTTTTAGAGCGATTCAACATGGCTGAGTCTCGTCCCATAAGCACACCAATTGCTTATGGTATCAGAGCATCTGCACTTAACTCTTCCGAAGAGTTTGTAGATCATGTGCTATATCAAGAATACATTGGGTCTCTAATGTACTTGGATACTCGTACCAGGCCAGAAATATGCGCATCAGTACGCCTTTCGACACGTGCACAGTCCAAGCCTATAGAAGCACACTGGAAGGCTGTTAAAAGGATACTGCGATACCTGAATGGATCTTGAACGCTAGGAATAACATTGAAAATGGCATCTCAAAGCGGTCACCCCTTGACCGCCTTTGCTGATTCGGACTGGGTGGCAGACGATGTCGATCGGAATTCTACTTCTGGTTACGTGGTCAAGTTATAAGGAACCCCAATTATGTGGAGAATACTCAAGCAGAAAGGTGTGGCAACATCAACGACGGAAGCAGAGTACATAGCTCTGTCAGAATGTATCAATGCTATAAGATGGGCCCGATCTCTACTACATGAGCTCCGTGTGCTAGAAGTGAACTCAGAAATTCCTGTCTTGGAAGACAACACAGGTGTATTACAGTGGATTCAAGGTGGGCGTAAAGCTAAACATGTTGAGATCCGATATCATTACGCTCGAGACGATGTCAGTATGGGTGAAGTCAAAGTGTTCTAATGCCCAACTCAAAGAATGATCGCAGATTTGTTCACAAAACCACTCTTGCGAATATAACACAACTCTCTCTGCAGTTTGATGTCAATGAAGAGAAGCCATAACGATGGGGAGGATGATGGAACAACATTGGCATAGCTCTCTTGGAGAAGCTTGTTGATAGAAGAGATGAATTTGCGTTACATCTTCTGTGTTGATTAGTGTTACGATAGAAAGGCGAAGATAGTGATTGTAGGCATTGTAATGGCCCCATGTGATTCTGGCTACAAGAGATCTCCTGGTTTTGCAGTGTTTGCGGGAGATATAAAACCTACTACCTCGCCACCCTCTCAAACCGAGGAGAGGTAACCACTTTTTGTTTGAACAGGAGCCTCTTTTAGGTGCAAACCTGAACCTTTCGGTTCTGCAACTCAATCAGGCGGTTCCTCACGTTCGGCCTTTATTTGTTTCGACTTATTTTTTAGTGTTGGGGATAACGCTACTACTCCCCTCTCTAAGTCTATGCCGCAGAGCATTCTTGCCAGGTTTTCCCTTGTGGGTAGTCAATGACACGGATCCTGTGGATCCCAATGCTTCTCAGTATACATATTCTTCTTCTCCGGGGGTCAGGGGCTATGTTTTCTATCGCTTTACCAATGCAGTTCTTGCGGTCGCTGTCTTTCACTTGAATTTGTTAGTTTTCCTTTCTAAAAGTTGTCTTTTTCTATTTAGAGTCTTTACATCTGAAAAAAGTCGCATAGAAATCGCTATTTCTTCCACGTGGTAGGACACTTGTCTTGAATAGCGATTATTGGATTTTGACGGGAGCCATTTCTCCCTTAAAGCCTGTTTAATAACGAAATTGAAAAGGGCTCAACTTAGGGGGGTAGCCTGAATTGAGGCGAATAGGACAAATTCGTTTCGTGGCAATAAGCAAGTTCACCATCCGCCCTGAACACGTCCAATTCCTTTCCCGCTTCACCCTGCCCACTTTTCTCAACATGTCAAACAGAAAACCTCCATCGCTATCACTTTCATCTCTGCCTACTTCCTCTTCCCATATTTTACCCACTCCTCCACCTCATATATTTGCGGCACCACCATATTTGCAAGCGCAGTACTCAAAACCAACTTCTTATTCTCGAAACATATCTTTGTTCGCCAACGACAAAAGTCGTCTTAGCGCTTTTAGCTTTGCAGGTGTTTCGCTTATTGCGTCTCTTTGTTAGAGCAGCACGAAGGTATTTTAACAAAGTCTTCCTGCATCTGCAAAGCGTCAGCATCGTCGCGTAAACAAAGCATAAGAAGGCACAGAGGTGTCGTATGACAAAATGGTATCAGACAAACGTCGTTCTGTAGCTATATTCTTTTTGTGTAAACTGTTGTATCTACGATATGGCTAGATTAAGGCTATGAATTATTCATTTCAAACTACCCACATATTTGCGAAACCTTCCCAGCCGTAAAGACTCTATTGTTACATTTATTGGCTCTGTATCGCAATTCGCTTGTATGTAGTTGGGCACGCATAGTCGTTCCGCCTCGGCAAAATTGACAGTTTCTCCTTCCCTTTTCTAGACCTGCGTACCACGAATATCGCAGCCTAACCGTCTGGTAGCATTGGATCTGTGCAACGGCACAAATATCTGACACAAGATTTTGGTGGTTTGGCGGATGAGGATCCGAGAGTGTCTTTTTCAGGCCGCCAGCTTTCCAGGGTACGCTGTACTTTAGGCCATTCCAGATTTTCGTGTTTCCCACCAGATGATGGACTTAAAACTACTTTGAGGTCGGTCTTGTTGTCTCGAAAAAGCGCTATCTCAAGGGTCTACATATTTCGAGTTGAGAGCCTTTCTTGTGCGATACCGGTCGGAAGCTTCTGACTACACAGTTTGATGTCCACTGTCCCTCTCTTTTTGTGAGGTTCACCTACTTGAAGGTGTCATTTACCTTGAATAAGTTGGAATTATCTGAAGGTAAAATGCACAGAGTTACGGCTCTTGGCTTTTGGTCTGAGGCACCCGGGTCCATGCGACGTTAAACCGTTGCAGGTTCTCCCGTAGTAAGCTGTTTTGAAATCGTAAGCGGTTCTTCATCTTTTTCAACTGTACCGATGTGGGTTGGTACATAAAAAAGCTTTTAGGGTCCGGCTGATTTGGGTAGAACCTTGGAATTGATGTTTCTATTAATATATTTTTCGTCCAACGCGTCACAGGGGCGTGGAATTGTACCTGATGGTGGGTGGTCAATCTAGACATACTGTTGTAAGATCATTGGATTTCAGCGCCATGATGTATCTACTACGTGGAAGAGTTTCGGCAAAAGCCGGAAGATCACTGTCTTCAGGTCGCTTTATTCTCGTCTCAGCTTCCTTTTTTTCCCCGCGGTTTTTCTCTCGTCCCTCGTTCTTTATCTCCTTTTACACTCATGGTCTGTGCTCTCTATTACGCCTGTCCCTTCGATCCCTATTCTATGCATTCCACTTCCGTCATATTGTTGCATGCTTCTAATGCTAATGACGCCTACAGTCCTGTTGCATTGTTCTAATGCTAATGCCGCCTCCACTCCTGTTGCATTGTTCTAATGCTAACGCCACCTACACGTCCTTATCTCCATCTGTCCTGCTGCCCTCCGTTTCCACACTCTCGTTGTGTGGCCCCTCCACTTCCGGCCTTCCTTCATCAGTGAGAATTCTGCTCTCGTACTCTTGCACTAAACCTCAATCGCCTGGCCGCCCGTCCGCGGAGTACTTCGCCGTGCTCGTTTCTCTAGTTGCATTCCCTCGTTAGGCAGTCTCCTCTCTTTCGTGCCCCTCGCTCTTCCGTGCTCCTTTTTGCACTCAGTATAGTATTCGATTGTAACGTTTTCCTTGCATCTTCATTAGCTCTTTTCAATGTGTCATATACGATGACATCGCGGCGCAATTGGTACAGGTCCCTTTCAATGCAGATTCAAACATATCACAACTGTCTCTTAGACACCGAGACCACTTTGGGTTCGCAACGGTCTTAATCAGCCTCGTTTTTTTCTGAGCTGCAGAGCGGCGCTTCGTCCAGAAGCATCGGGATCGTGAATAAGTCTTTTGGGAATAGCATATCCTCCCCGTGACGCGCTCTCGTTTTATTAGAGTCATCAAATATCGATTGCACAAGCTGCGAAACTATCGTCTAGTATAAGTTGTCAGAAACTACCTTGCCGATCCCCTTTCTATTATGGCACGGAATTCAAATATAGCATAAATGAAAGCGCCTATTCTCGAAGCCCGCATCTTGCGAATATGAGTCGTCAAAAAAAAGGCAGCATTCTATTGCAAACTCCAGCCTGCATATAGTGTTCCAGCTTGCCTCCTGAACTTTTCATCTTTGCCTTAAAAGAATTTCTTATCAAATTTCATGACGCCTCGCAATTGAATTTGAATCGTTTTATCGGAAATAAACGGCGTATCTTCTCTAAATTATTCTCCAAAGGACAAATCGAACATTTTCGTATTTTGAAAAGTTGGGCCCAGCCACGGAGGCAGCGAGAACACGATAGCAGCATAGTCCGCCCATGGGAATGCGTTAAAAGTAAGTTTGGCGTGATGGAGAGCATTCTTTTCACCTATTCATTGACGGCAACACCGACTACAAAGCCTTCAACAATAACCTAACGCAACAACTCAAGCACTCCCCCCCAAGTCCTTTCTTCTTCCTGCCCCTATTCACCGTTTTGCACTTCCCACATTCGCCCCTGCATTCCAGTCGTGGCAGCTTTCGCCGATCGCAGCAGTGATAGGCGAAAAGATACCCAATCTAACGGTAGTAAGTTACGCTATCGTAAAACCATCAACGCAGCTTCGCGGGCCTTTTCGACGAGCTATGCTCCAGCCCTCATCGCGCGCGCAACCCAGCCATCGTGCACATCAAGCCTCTTCTGGACGCATTATCGCTCTGACGATGCGTATTTGTGAATCTGGAGCGCGAAAAGGTGACCAATTCATGCAAGGAACATGGTTCAATAAGTTTAGTGCATTACGCGCGCACTAGACAAGTGGCGACTGCATCCACGGGCAATCATGCTTGGGTGGTGAGCGCGCCTTGTATATACCCTGCTTGAAATATACGGGTTTTTCGCCTGAATGCGGGACAGGCGCCAAGCTGGATGCGTTCAATCATATTGCAGATGTACCAAGTGTTACGTCCGTCTTTTCGGTACTTGTTCGAACGCAAAATTTCAATGGCGGAGTGGGAGAAAGAGCGTCGTGCGTGTATGTTGCCATTTAATGATGAGTTTGTGACTGCGGGGCGATTACAATTGATGTGGAGATCATGGAGAACTTGGTAAAGACGCATCCGTTTGGCGCTCACTGCAGGTATGGTGGAGTTGCTGAAGGCCAATCAGCCTGAGAAACTGGTTACTTTGGCATATTTACCTCAGAACATGCCCGTCATTTTCGAGTGCATCAAGGCTGGACGCAGGACTTAGGTGGTGTGCCGGCACATGCTGTCAGATGGCAGTGCTGTCCAGATCGTTCGGATAACCATTAGGTACGAATCTTGCTCGCATCTGATGGACTTGTGGGACATTGTTTCGGAGGAGGATATCAAGAATGCCGAGCCTGATGTGTTGGCGTAAGAGCACAAGCTGTTGGAGAGCTCGGAGGGAGTTGTTGTTGAAGCTCTGCTAAACGACTCGAAGTTGGTCGATGCGAGCAACTGCGTGTTTTCTGTGTTTCTTGCATGAAATGGCAACACGGGCATATACATCAATTGAATGATAAACGTGAGAAGAAAATGACAGCCCGTATTGTGGTTAAACCTTTGCAAAACAGGTGGTGCCTTGAACCAATTTCCCCACAAAATGAACAGAATCTGAATCGGTCAACGTAAAAAGGCACCTATAAACGATCTATTGTGCACTAACCTTCGCGGTTTTTGAAGAAACACGCACGCAAAAATTCCTAAAAACATGATGAGCAACACTACGGTGACTGCATACGCCGCCAGCACATGCGTTTGGGCAGACAACATCTCTATTCCTGCCGCAGTCATAGCAATGCCTGTGCTGTACAACCAAAACTGCTTGGCCGGCACGAATAACTTAGACGAGTTCAATTCATACAAAAGCCAATAAAAAAAGGTTTCGGCGAACAATATGCTCATTGCATGCGGCTTTGTTAAGCTTAACTCGAGAAGTCATTATGTGCCCACATGCCGCATGGATCAGATGATGTCCAAAACCGACTCGAGCGAGAAAGACGAGAACGACAGCAGTGATATAGTTCCTTTGTACGGCGCCAACAGCTTGATGCATTAATCAGAATATGTTATCATGCCAATAGTCAACTCTGGCGTAACTCGCTTTTACGACATGGCAATGTCATGCGCAGTAGCAACAACAAACAGCACAACCAAAGTTTGGCGTGAATCTCGTTTTTATTTTTTGAGCCAAAGTCCTATATCACTGCGCACAACTCGAGAGTTGAAGGGTGCGCAGCGTACAATCCGGAACTCCAGTTACGATCGGCCCTCATGGGTGGTTGACGCATTGTTGACATGCGTTTGGTGATAGCGAGTAGATAGGGGCCAGCAATGAACACTGCTGCTGCCTGAGTTTTAGAAAGTCATTCATTTCAATGACAGAAAAGATGCCAGCCACATTGCTCGAGTTGTAGCCATTGAACCGGTTCGATTCCAACTTATCAGCAGAATCACAGGTTTAATAATCAGATATTTGTCTCTTATCCGCGACTCAAGATTCCGTATCCCCCACGGTAGCGAAGCAATTTGTACGAGCGTATTGATAGAACCCACACAAGGCCCACAACCAAAAACTGACGAACCTTATGATATCCAGCCAAAACCCTCCAGTACAAGTCCATCACTGTTACAAAAACAATAAATCAAGCGCCAGGATCTTGGCAGCAGAGTTGGCGTACAACAAAATATATCCAACAAACCCAAGCAACAAGGACGACAAACAAGTTGCATTAGACGAGGGCATACTTCGGTCTTTTTTTTGTGATCCATCTAGGGTCGGTGGCTTTTCCAAAAACCGAATTCACCAGCCCCAACATTCCATATACAATATTTGATGCGTCATGATTCTAAAGAACCGAGCCAGCTACCGCAACAGGCTGGGTGCATGGGAAAATTGAACAAGAGCCTTATTCATTCATACCGGGCTGAAGCTCATTATGGGGGTCGTACGTTTTTCTACAATCACGAATAGCACGAACAACAGAACGATGAAAGGTAGTACTAATAAGGAAAGCCATCGAGCGTAACAAGCAAACCTTTTCTGCGTTCAAATGTGATTTCGGCAAGTTCCACGCCTCCAGCCTTTTCTACGGGGCCTGGGACACTGGAATCACTTTTCGAGCTCGTGCACAGGTTCAGAAAAAAGAAATCTATTCTCAGGCTGTAAAAGATCTTCTGAAATAGAGCTCATCCAACCCAAACACAGTCTCACAGGCGGAGATACAAATTTTCGGTTTTCAAAACATTCACAAACCTGGTGCGGCACTGCCCAACTAATTTCGACTCTGTCCACTCTGAGAGATACCGAAGAAACTGGTCAGTGAACTGCGAAGCCAGAGTCCAGAATATGTTCTGACACTTCGATGACATTGACAGCTAGGACGACCTCAGAAACATTACGCGACCCGGTTGTTGACAGTTTAGGGCAAAAGGCCATCATCTTGTACGTCTTGCAGTTAGTCTCGACCATCAAAAATTTAACAGATATCAGGGATGAAGAGTTACAGTCGCAGTTAAACAACTCGGAAATATTTTCAACTAGAAGGGGGTCTTTCACGCTCTACAATTCAGCTATAGAAGTGTTCATAATCTTGATGAGCTGCTGCTCTACTTAAAAACAAGAGTTTTGCGCTCACTGTATGTAGCTCACGGCGAACAAAACAATGAAATAGGTACTGTACTTTTGTATCGCGGTGACTCCCAACTTCAAGGTGTACATTTCTAGGACTGCTTCGTCTCAGACTCCATTCGCACACCTACTCGTTCAGAGTCTTCTAAGAAGCTCTCTCAGGCATTGCATTGCACAGTTATGAAGCCCATAGTTCTTCGGTATCTATTCAGCAAGATAACAACCTGATCAAACGAAGGGTACGAATTTTGTTTTAGGTATCAGAGAGACTTTGTGTTATCTGTATCAATCTGTTCGATAAAATCGAAATCAAGAAGGTACTTCCATCCATTTTCCTTGATTTGTACCCCATATCTTGGATTTTGGAGTTGCAGTCTCAAGGAACTTTAATGCTTGACATGAGTTCCTAGAAAGCGAATGATTCATTCTAGGCGGCAAGGGCCTCATCCTACTGTTCAAATGAGAGACTTAACGTTTCTGTGCGCGTCTTCCTTCATGAACAACAAACAGGCGCCCATAACCACCTCCCATGACCTCCAATATCGAAATCCGTTTACCAATGCTACTTTAAGTCGGGAAACCAGGCATCGAACTTCATTTCATTGCTAGCCATTGAAGCATAGAATTTAGAACAAAGAAAAGGCGTAGTTCTAGATTGCAAGATCAATCAAGCACATGCCTGTCTTGTCAATGGAGGTGATGGAATGAATTTTAAATAAACCGCGAGAAATGGGGGACGCGTACTACGGATACGTTGAAAAGTATGTGGGGTACATCTCGTTATACAGCGAACGAATGGATATTCGCATCGTTCCGGAGAAAAATGGCGAGCAAAAACTGATTGCGTTGCTGAAGTAGGAGACCGTCGGTAAAACCGCCGCAGCTGGTGAACGAGAAGATGCTGGTGAGGGATGCTGAACTGCGTAAGTAACAGCAACAACAGCCATAGTTTTTGGGAAGTTTTTTATCTAAAAAAAAACACGACTGGTACCCAGACCACACGCTTTACACCACTCCCAGTAGGGTATTTCGCGTCTGAGCAACACTATGGAAGGTGTGATGTCTGAGATGGTAAAGAATTTAGCAATCATGGATCATGCAACTACTCAGTATATTCCTTTCTCTCTGGAGAAATTACGGGCGATCTGGGTGTTGAGCCAACCTATGCTGTGAGCTCCGAGCAACGAAATGCAACACATGAGGTTGTACTCAATGGTTTGTTCTTGGGAATGGATATTCAACCACATAAACTGACCAAAAATATCCGTGACTTACGGCGATGCTTCGAAAACTGTACGTACTCGCTTGTATATGTTCCTCAACGTCCTTCCACTGCTTCTTCACTGCATCCGCAAGCAGCTCTGGAGCAGTCTCGCATTGTCGTAGTTCATTCTCATTTTTATGATTAGCCGTCTCCAGTTGATGTTCCTTCTCCGCCGTGAGCATCTCGCGCTTGACGACGTACACCAAAAGTGTAGCAACACATTCAGTCTCCTCGGCATGAGCTTTTTTATGTTTTTCCTGCATTTGCAGAAGAAACTAGTTGGAAGATAATGGTGATCAAAGTTATTTAACCCGTATAATGAAGTATGTATCTATGAAATGGCAGTCAAATGCATATGTTTCATCCTCCACTAGAAACTCAATTCTTTTTTGGGGCTCCGTTGGAAAATCGAGAGAGGCACCAACCGAACTTGTGAAGTCCCCACAATCATCGGTACCAGCACCGTAAGCAATCAATCAACCAACTATCTTCTTCATGAAGATACCCTATCGCACTACGTTGATGGTACTGGTCTGCAATAACCAGTCGCGCAATCGATCAATCATCCTGACAACTTAAAGGAAAGGATTTTCGCATTCAACGTTGAATCGAATGGCAGTGTATTTACGGGTCATAGTTGATCCCATAGATGTGGCGACTGATTTCTCACCCTTTCCAAGAAGGCCCTCTGCGAGAGTTTAAAACGACCATTCTCAGCGGTCTCGGAGACCTGCTTAACTTGGGGTGAGGCTAAGCTTCTGACCATAATTAGATAAATTCGGTTCGAGTGGGAGACGCAAGGCTGCGAAGAGAAGACAAGTTTCCTCTCTGATACTGTTGAAAATATTGCCGGGGTTAGTAAGTTGGTGACGTTGAGGATGTACTCAGCTTCAGAGACACAAATTTTTCTCGTCGCCGTCGCGGCCTGATGTTGGGAATGGAAAGTGCGAGGGTTGTGAGTTGTAGAATCATGATGGGGTTAGATAGATGAAATTTGTCTCGTTGGACAAGTGAGGATGATTTTGAAAGATACTTTGAGTTGATACCGAAAAAAGAGGAGTTATAAATCAAGGATTGCAAAAAGATTTGATTGAGAAAACCGTAAGCATATTTACAGAGAATCGCTGGACTTCGGCGACCATCATTTTCGGCAACCCGGAAAGAATCTCTGTCGCGTTGTGGGAGTCACCCCTATCAACAATAACGGATCAATACGGATATCGTTCCTCATTTTTTTGAAGTCGGAAGACCGCGAAACAAGAACAACAAGAATTCCCAACGAAGCGTCACCCAAAATTGTGTGATATAAAAGTTTGCAGATTGCCAGCCGCTCTGAGATTTAGACTCTTCTGAGCTCAACGCAAGCACTGCACTTCAGAAGGTCTCATGGGGAGGCGGTTCAGAAAACCTTGTAAGCCGAACAGGAATGGAGTTTGGAAAGATGCGCTAGGGAATCAAGAGAAGACCAAAGAATATGCTAGTTACGCTGCCGGTATGACGCTGAAGCGGAATCCCGCGTATTGTACTATTTGCCTTGCTTGTGACTTACACATCGCCAATAACCTAGCGTGAAGTTTATTTATTGGCGTCTAGCAAGAATTTTGCAACTGGCTTTCGCACGTCTTCCCACTCAAAATTTCGCGTTGTTCATAACTCTAACATCACTGTTCCTGGGTGAGTTTCGACCGATGTGCATCTGAATGCTGCTAATTCCCGTAATTCGTCTCATACTCGCAGAAACTTTTGCCACTCGCCCGAAAGGACGCAACAATACATTCTCATGAATGCAAAAAGCCGTGCGAGAGTCAGAACTGGAGCACTGAACGGCCATAATTATCGATAAACTGGCGCATATTATTGCGATGAACGCATGCCGGACACGAAATATGATGTAAAACTCCCAGTCTTCCAATATCAAGTGTCATTTCTGTATATTGATCTGCATCTGTCCAATATCACTCGACCACCCTTTTCATCACTCTCAACTACTAAAAACGTGCCACGATTGGAGTTTTTTACGTGGGGTTGGAAAATATGAAAAAACCGTTTCACTTCTTTCACATCAGTAACTGTGTAAACATGATACTCGCCATCACAGGGGGTTTCAATTTTCGATGGCCTTCTCTCAGCCACACTGAGAAACAAAGACTTGGAATTGGTACAGGAATCTTTCTAGCTCCTAGGTCGATACCAGCAAGATTGCTTCCCAATACCTTTCTAGGCTTGATTTCTCTTCTCTTCATATCGGCTTCGCGCGCTCTGATTAATGCGCGGTCTAAGTTTTTGACTATACCTTCGAGCATTTGTCGAGTTTTTCGGGCCTCCTCTCAATCTGTAGATTAGAATCTGCAAAAAATGATCTGTGTCTTGCTCTTGGTACGATCAGACGAGGTCTAGGGGGTTTCTCAGCTTCCATGTAAGGTTTAGAACCAACTTCGCATAAAATGTGCAATCTGTCAACAGATCATCTTCTTCCAGGTTGGTCTTGATCTAAGATATATCTGAAGCCCTGGACGTCTTTTGGAAGCACATCGCCAAGAACTTGATACTGCTGCACGGCAATCTCCAATTCGTGCGAACCGGTTTCGTTGTTCTATTTCGAATTGCAAGCACTACAAAGAACACTCTAACCCGATCCCTCATCCTAAGCACTAAGAGCGAACTCATTTTAAACGATTTCATCCGTCAATGTTACACATATGCTGTGAATATGGTGCTTACAAGCCAGACAAAAGTGACTGGGGCTGGACCCAATCAAAACATCTAGCGTTCGACATCTTCCACGTTTATGATCGACGCATTAATAACAGTATAGAGAGGCTTCGGTCATCCCGTAATGGTCGCCGACAGACAAGGCGTAGCATTTCTCTTGAGGTTCAAGTACGGATGACAGAGATGCGGAGAAATATTTGTTTTCCCGTCACTGAGATCAGCCAATGGTATCATTTCAGTCTCGTCACCTGAAAAGTATGCTGAAGTATTGGAACTATTTTGAATGAGACGGACACTCCAAGATGAAAACATTTTTCTGTAGCTGCGTTCATAACGTAACTGAGTAGTTTTATTCCGAAAATCGTTTGAAGGTTATTCACATTACTTCGCCCTTGCTGAAATAAATGTTATGGAAAGGTTAGTAGACCAGTATGGTATATATGAACCATGTTATCCAATTTATCAGGAAAGATCCTGACCGGCAATTAATTCTGTCCCAACTGCTAGTGCTGTCAAACATTTTCACCAGTATTTATGGATTTCATTTTTGTATGTAATGCACGACATCACCTCAACTCTTTCCAATTTACGTACTATCCATTTATGCAAATTTGTTAAGTAAGAATGCAGAAAACTGAGATAAAAAGGCCGCAAATTCGGTGCTAAGGAGGACAGCAGAACTTTTTGACTCTTGCTCTCGTTTGCATTCTTGATTTGATGTTTCTGTCGATCAAAATTCTTAGTTATAGACATTCCTCGGCTTTTCTACAAACTATGTCGGACTGCTTGCATTTATTGTCGCATTTGGAACCTTTTTGGAAGACGGTTTATGTGTAGGTTTCAAATCTTTTGTATTAATGATTCAGTTTCATCATTTTCGCTCCTATAGAATGAATTCACAACGAAGCCATTGTTGGATACTAATGTGTCTACGCTTATTATTAAACAGACTGAAAAACAACGAACAGGTCCTTCATTCTCCACAACCATTTCACGGTAGAATGTTCGAAGGAAATCTGTGTCCTAGCCCCACTTCGCGAGCCCTCTTTCTCACAATAAGGTTCTTTCCTCCTCGACAGCGAACAAACCCACGACCTCTACCGCATCTCCTGCGAGATTTTTCTTTCTGAAGGACGCCTCTGGCATGGCCACCACTGAAAATGCGGAGAAGTGCGGCACCAAAATCATTGTGAGCAGCAGATAAAGATCGTGATAGAGCGTTTTGTTCGAACACTTACACGTGTACCAAAGAAGCAGTTACTGTGAAACGTAATGCATATTTGTCACTCATTGAGACTCACCGATGAGCTTCAACGTTCATGCAAGCTGGAATTTCATTCAGTACAGAAGAAGTGCGCCACTGCTCTGTGGTATAAACCAAAACTGTAGGGCGAATGTAAGACCTGTCGGTTCTAGGGAGCGCGCAACGGACTCGACCTGGGATGCGGAGATTGAAGAGAACTGTAAGGTGTGGCAGCACCAGCCACTGAAGGGGGCAACAGGAACAGTGGGCGTACTAAGACCACGTTGGTAGAAGGTGATGCACCGCGCAAGCGGGTCCTGAAAAACGGAGAGACATTAGACTTGCCTTTATGGTCGACTGTAAACACCAAACGGGTAAAAGTAGTCTAGTAGGTGCTTTACTTTACAATAGTGACCACGGGGGCCATGCTTGATGAACATATATATCTCACCAGCCACCCGACCTACGGTGGCGCTCGTCGCCACGTGGCAACGGGGAGGTGCACTTGAGGTGCGCCTCTTAATCTACTTCATCCTATCTATCTAATACTAAATAAGCGAAAAGCTAAACTAGTTTCTAACGAAACCACTGTCGTACACGACGCATGCCGGTAACCATCCAGGTCCAACACGTGGCAGGATTACATCCTAGGTGTAGCTCACTATACTACATGTGCCTTTGCATCCAGATGAGATACAGCAACTGGAGCGCGCACTTGTAGGCGAAGCAAGATGCTGTTGTTCGTCGAATTGAAGGAGGAATCCGTGGTAGGAGCCTTGCAGAAATTGATTGGAAACCTTCCTTGAGAGTTTTTGAATGTGCTGATTTGTGAGTACGACGTGCTTATGTAGTTTCATCGCCATGGTCACGAAAAGATCCTGCGCCTCTATTGATGAGCTCTGATACTGGGTCTGTGTCAGTAATCTCAGCTCCCGCTTCAAACAAAGATAGAACTCTTTGCGATGAACGTTCATTGTATGCAACTTGGTTTCCATGGGTTGGGGGAGAAGGTCGGGGGGGTTTGGACACAAACGATGAAGGTGGTACACGCTAAATCACATCCTCATGTTCACTCTCAGAATCTCTGTTGGATATCCCAACTCCCGTTCGAGATTTCTTTTCAATTCTAGATGGAGCCTCTGGAAATGAAATCATATTTGATACAATCGGATTGGTTTCTTATCACTGACATTCTCGGGTAGTTGGATGTACTTCTCTTGTCCGTCAGGTATCAAGACGTTTCGGAATTCAAAAGCGGCTCGCATGAGCGCCGTAACGTTTGGTTCTCGGACTAAATCTTTTCCGCGAACTGGGCTGAAAATGGAAGGAAACCTAGACGACGGCTCGAGGGCTTCGAGACGTATGTTGATCTTTGCAACTTTATCCTTCCATTTTCTAAATACCTCCTCTTTGGACTCTGATACAAATCGTTCTAACGGACATTGCTCACTTTGAGGAGCCATGTCGGATGATTCTGTGGCGGTTTTACACGTTATGAAGAACCAATAAGATGCCCAAATACCTCTGAAAAGACCGGAAGCATCACGTGACTATGAGTTACGACTAAGTCAAGAGAGCGAAGAAAAACTCTCTCCCAACGGACAGTCAAATATCGATTCGAATAATTCATAATCAAATGCGAGGATGAAAATAGCAAGTGGTCTTCAAATCAAAACAGACACAAAGCACTTTGTTTTCAAAGCTCTTGTGCTGGTCAAAACAGTAGAAATCCAGTATGGAAGTTCGGCTCACTTTTTCTTTAACATCTCTCTTTCAATTTATTTTCCAGCTCCAATTCCATCTACGAAATGCGCCCGAAGTATTTTTGTCTCACGTAGTATGCCTCTACGTGCTATCTTCGAAGATAACACGTGAGATGAACTACTATGCTCAATCATAGAGGGTGAGCCAACATCTCCCGAAGAAGGCTAGGAATTCAAGCTAATCTACCCTTGGTCAAATAGAGAGCCGCAATTTGAAAGTCCGCGCACAGTGCGAATCTTTTGTTCAGCAATCTCTGGGGCAGCTTTTTGAAACCCATTAGAGTTCCGGGGTGATGAGCTTACCCTCACGGCTCCTATAGAGCCCTGAAGTTCTTCATGAGTTCCGATCCAATGATTCAAGAGGTGAGCTGATTGCGCTATGTACACCAACTGCAACTTCAAATGTTAATGAAAATTTTTTCCATACCAAAAAAAACAACCAGTGAGAATCATTTGATTTCGAAAAATGCAACATTGATACGACAAAAGTAAAACCTCAATCCAACCAACATCCAGCCCAAGAGGATGAATCTTGTGAGCAGCCCAAAGAAGTGACAAGAGATATCACGTATCCATGCTATGAACCATCTACAGACAAAGCCCTCTGCTTCGCACAATCTCTTGCGAAAAACCACTTCTCAAATACACAGGGAACATCACCAAGTATCACTTCAAACGGAGAAGCTAATATGAGTCAAGAGAAGACTATCAAAATGGTGGGAAGGAAACCATATGGCCCCGGATAATGGCGGCGTGCCATGCATGTGGAATGCAAACGAGTACGACACACCGGGCTTTATCAACGACAATTCTAATGATAAACAATCACATGATGAATCAAATCCAATTCCAAAGAGAAACAGGATGGACATTGAGATACTTCAATCGCTTCCAGAAGGCCTCGGGTTTCGTTTACGGAACGACAACGAGGTTGAAGCTCAGATTCATTCATTCGAATACGAGTCAGACTGCTCCGCTCGCTCTAAAGTAAATCACAACTCCATTCAAAGCCTCAATTTTGCCGACCCATATTGTGGAGCCAATTTTGCCGGAGACTACATCGAAGAGAAATATCTGAATCGGACTCATACTGAAAAAAGCGTCGTGGATTCCTAATTTTCGTCGTGGTTTGAAGAAATAGACCGTGGATAGCCTTATTCTTCGAAAATTGTCTGACATAAACAGTTATGGATGATATTCTGAATCTTTGTCAGGCACCTTACAAGTGCTGGAAACAGTCATCGCCCGCATCGAAACGGCGTCTGGAATTGATGAAGGGATGAAGCCTTTCCCATTATGCCCGAACACATGTGCTTCTACAAAGAGTTCCTTACGAAGTGCTTCGTTTGTGGTACAACTCGATCAGTGCCTGAAATCCAAACTTGGCCAACCTTGTCATGGAAACATCTCAAAAAGAGACTGACACGTATGTTATCGGAAAAAGAACGATGGGAAAGTCGGTAAGAATACCTGGAAGGGCTGCAAACGGAAGATGATTGCGAAACAATTCGAGAATTTTTCTACACAGATGATTTCGCATGGATTGTGGATGGCTCAGGAGTAATATATAAATTAAAACATGATCTATTTCTGTCGGTATCGACTGAGAGTTTTCAAGCGTGTTGAAAACGAACATATGGTGCATGGCCCATTGCAGAAATTATCTGTAAACCGGACCCAAACAAAGGATTCCTTATTAAAAAGGTCCTTCCCTTCACTTTCATCCCAGGCCCAAACCGGCCTGTGAACCTCCAGTCATTAGTTGCTCTCCTTGTGGCGGAGATGGAATAGCTAAACATGGATGGAAATGGGAAAATTTTATGTTTCACAACGGATCATCTTGGATGATTCGAGCTCATGTGATGTGGTATACAGGAGATTTTCCAGCCGTAAAAAATTTGGAGGATTAAACGGGCGTAAGGGAAAGTGACCATGTCGCGTTTGAAAGATCACGGGTGTGTGGTCAGCTTCAAACCGAAATTACTAATATCCCAGTGCGATAAGACAATCTGATCGAACCAGAATACTCTTCAACCCCTTCAGTCTTCCCCTGCGTTCCATTGAAGAGACCGTTCGTACGATTTGAAGGCTAGGAATGCTTGCAGGGCACCGAAGGTCAGGTATAAAAAGAGAATATGGAATCAACGAGTAGTCTTTCCTCTTATCTCTTCCGAATCTTCAGCCGTAAGAGTCGATACAAATTTACATAGTGAACTTGTTCTACAATATTGGAAAAAATGTGATTCGCTTGTGGCCTACCACCGGCGAACCATGCTCACTGAGCAAGGCCTTAATAAAATGGATTGATAAAGAGCTCAAATGTTTTGGAGCAGACATTCCAAGTACAATTAGAAGACGTTCAAGACCTCCAAATAAGTTTTTGCAGTGGAAATCGGCCAATATTAAGTTATTTATTCTGTTGTTTCTTTTCTTTGTACTAGATGGACATCTTCTTCACGAATACCTATCAGGTTGGAGATTTTCGTGCGCCAAGTTGACATGTGCTGGCGTCCAGAGCTAAAAAGAAAATATGATGTTGACACACTTCAACAGTTTTCACTTAGTTGCTATCACCGTTTCGAACGAATTTATGTCAAAGAAGATTCTGAGCGAATTCAATTCTGTAAGTATACTCTTCATCTTTTTTTCATCTTGCTGAGGGGGTCATTAAAAGAGTTTGAACTGTAGGGTATTCTTAGTACTGGATGGAGCTATACATTGGGTGGGTCTTAAGTCGCATGAACGCAAGAAACCTTGCAGAGGCATCACTACTGAATGACGCAAAATTTGTTAAAGCGTACAAGGCTTTATTCCGGATTTCTATAGACGGCGATGGCTTGAAAACCGTTCATGACCTACGAGATAGAGGAGGGTATGAAATTTAAGGTCAGACAAAGACCTAAAGGATGGTAAATAATACTGAAATGGACGATTTGCTTTCCTAGTGCATTAAGGGATACTTTATGCGCAAGTATGATGGTTGAGAATCTTCAGAATTTCTTGATTTTCTTGACACCATCGATCACGTTAAGTTCAGATGTCGGATACGTTTTGTTTCCGGAAGTACGGGTGAAAACAGCAATTAGTGTGGGCCACACTAATTTTGTACTCACAGTAAAATAAGTGCATACAATAAATAGTGTGGGCCCCACCATCAATGTAACCACAATATTTTGGTATGTATTTAATTAGTTTGGGCAACTGTTTTTTTGTAATTCATAAGTTGTGTAGGCTCTGCAATGACATCAATTGCTTCCAGCACCTCCAACCAGCTCACCATCAAAGTTCGGAAGATACTTTCGAACGATCTCTTGCAGTTCTGGGAACAACTGACGCACTTCCCATCCCCTACTCAAATTAAGCCCAAACTCATACCGGATCATAGCCTTTTCGTGTAGAATACACTATCTGTATCACGCTGTGAACTTACTGCTCCAGTGCTACGTGCAACTAGTTGAAGAAAGTATTTTTTTTCCAGGGTTAAAAAGCCTTCCGGATGACATCTGGTCGTCGACCCACTTACTGCTGTCGCTTAGAGCCATTTTCTTGTCATCTCAGGGTTTCCGCCAAAAATCTTTGACTTTTTGTATTATGAATCTAGTGGCTGGCTCTACAGGTTGAATGGCGTTCTTCGGGAAACCCTTACTTCTGTGTTGATTGCAGCCAAAGCCTGCCTTACTTCTGGTGTCAAGGCATGACCGCAATAATTATTCAAGAAGAAACCCCTTTTTCTTAGGTTGGGTAGAGCTCTTAGCGCCCTCTTCTCTTGCAGCCATTAAAGAAAAACCGTCCTGTTCACCCAACCCTTGGGGCTAGTTCTGTAGGAGACACCAGGCACATCGTCAGGCAATTTGTCATAGGGTAGTTACGCGCCTTGTTCTGGAAAAATATCATCGGTGGTGCCAGTGAGGCAGCTTCTCCACCTGTTACTAAGACCATCATGGTTATACCGTCATCACCGGAGACAAAATTTGCGTATCGAATATTTGAATCGCCACCAAACGCAAATTCTTATGATCATCTATATTTACGCAGAAGTGAGTCTCATCGACTTTACAAATATCACACTCCCTCAGATGCCCGGCATCAAAACGACGTCGAAGCTGTCGCAGATGATATCCCACCTCACAATCAATTTATTCCTGTTTTTGGGGTGAAACGATAAGTTGCTATGCGACGAAATAAACCTCCGTTAAACTTAACCCCACTTCTTCTCAGCCGATTAAACTCCTCTACCAAGTTTTCATGCAGTCCACACACCCATGTGGTCTCTGTCCTCCCTCTTCCAACCTTCGCCTTGCAGTAGTGCCGCTTTATTATGTGTCGGGTTGCGCGACCAAATGAAACATTCGCCGTCTTCTTTATTGCGCTCTTTCCCGTACATAGTCTAGATCGTGCATGCCAATACCTGCTTGCCCGCTGCAAGTTGACTTTCGAGCTACCGCGAAAGAATAGCGGGAAATGCTTGAATGTCCTCGAGCGCGCGACAAAGTCCCCTGCACGCAGTGGGATGTGGTAAGAAAGCGATCACTTCTATTTGAATGTCAGAGAGACAGCAATGAGAAGACGCTGGCGAGAGGTACAGTGACGGAAATGATGAAAAAGTGGCAGGGAGCAATATCAGCAACCTCCACGCTCGGCATAACAGGATGCAAAATGATTAGCGGGGGCCGCAACAAAGGCGATGATAGCGACCAGCACGTTCAATCAGACTTCCAGCGAGAATTTCCGCGAGAGCAGACCAACCGTACAGAACCAGTGGCAATAGCAACAGACGCGGAGACCAACAGAGCCAGCGTACCGATAACCACACCAAAATGAAATATGTAGAGCCACAGTTGCCACAGAACAAACCGAAATGCGAAACGACAAACGGAACGCAAATCACAGTCGAAAATTCGGCACAATGCACCACAGCAAGTAAAATAGGAGCATGGAGTTAAACAGCGACGGAAACAAGAACGGGGTAGAGGTAGAAATAGAGTTTTCAATAGGTCTATCCACGAAAAAGGAGGGAGGAAAGGCGCAGCAATATTAGAGATGTCGGGTACAAAAGAGCCGATGGCAGCGATCTCAACAACTCGCACTTCGAAGGGCTTTTCCAACTTCCGAGACGCGCATGTGCTGGAGCAAAAAAACCGAAAAACAATCAGAGCAGACGTAGATATAGCCACTGCAAGCCGTTATCAAGCATGTCGCTGATGTGGCTGATCGGATGCAGACAGTTGCATGTCTTGTCACAGTAGCTGGCGTGTATTTGGGGTTTGGCGGTTGCCACAGCCATGTCCTTTTTGAACTGCGCACGCTCTGGAGGCCACGAGGTGGACAACGCACGACGCATATATCTGTAAGAAAATAAGCCATAGGGCATTTTTAAATATGGTGATCGTTCACACAAAATCACTTGAGCCCACACTAATTTGTGGTTTGTCTTTATGATATGTAGGGTTACTAAAATTAGTGTGGGTCTTTCTAATTATTGTAACCATACTAAATTTACACCTACACTAATTGCAATGTTCATCTATACAGTGCAGGACACAATGGCAAGGCATCTTTCCGGGACTGCTGATGACGTTAAATGTCGTTCCCGTCAGAACTGGCACGTAGCATGTAAAATGAAAAACGGGGAAAACGTTCAAGTGTACTAAGGCCGTGTGCAGATGCCTTTCGAGTTCGAAGTGGACATCATTGGTTTCGAAGTTCTCCAAAATAGAATCTCAGGCAGAAGACGTAATAAGTGGCTCTCATAGTATGAGTGACAGGTCTTGAGGTAGGCGACCAGATGCAGGTTGGGAAAGCTGCTCTTCCATGCATGCATTTCGGTCAAACAAAGTGGAAAACTTATTTATGATTTCACGGCTGAATAGTGTTCTGGATCACACCGTTCCTTTTAAAAAAATTACGAAGCGGAAGGCAACGATGATGCTTCTTTATAGACGACAATCTGTAACCAAATTGTCTTCTCCACAAAGAGAAGTCTTCTATAGACAACATAAATCGGGTTTCGTTTGGCATCCGGGGCAGAGGTAATTCCATTCACAGTATTTATGATGATGCAATAACCGAAATGGGATCATGGCTACTTCTGAGCACCTTTTAAAGGGTATTCTGCGTTACAGCAAACATAGTAGTAGTACATCTCTACACAACTTATTCGAACGTTTTCAGCAAGTGTGAATGTAACGTGTGGTAACTTGAAATGATAGATGGAGGTTTTCAAACATGGCGCGAGCGGACGCTGTACGGAAAAAGATGTGAAGGACACTACGCCTTGTTATGAAATGAGACAACCCGGGTAGGTTCTGGTTCTGCAGGTCTATCATTCGTTTCATTGGTTTTACAAGAGCTTCAACCCGAAATACAGGGACAGCAAAAAGAGAAGTTGGATGACCTACTAAAGCATGGAACGTCAGTGTTGGCCCTCCTTTTCTGCGGCAAAGGCTAGAGCCAAGGAAGCTCAGAGGCGAAAAAAAAAGAAGCGCGAAGAAGAGTGCCTAAAAAGCACGAGAGCCAAGAAAGCACGAGAGCCAAAAAAGCGCAAAATCGAGAGTCAAAGAAGCGTAAAGATGAGAGCTGAAGAGGTGCAGAGATGAGAGCCAACAAAGCGCGGAGGCAATAGCTGAAGAAGCAAACTATCGAGAGCCAAGGAAGCTCGGAGGCAAGAGCCATGAAAACGCGGAGGCGAAAACCAGACAACGTCAGAGACCAGAGCCACGAAAGCACTAAAAGCACTAAAGCGAGGACCCAAAAAGAGCAAATGCAAAAGCCGAAAAGTCCTTAGGGCGAGAACCAAAGAAGCGCAAAAACATGACCAAAAATGCGCATAGGGGAAGTTAAAGAAAACGCGCAGGCTAGTTTCAAGAATTTGCGGACGTGAATGCTTAAAGAAGGAGTAGATGAAAGCTTAGGAACCCAGGAGACGAAAGAGAAGAATGTCTTTAGGCAAGTTTCAAAGAAGCACGTGGACAGAAGCCAAGAAAAGGCGTAGAAAAATAGAAGATAGTGCGTAGCTAACAGTTAAAAAGTGCGTAGAATAAATCCAAAGAAACGAAAAGACGAAAGTTGAAGAATTGAGTAGGCAAAAGCCAAAGAAGTGTGTAGGCAAGAACATAAATGCGTTTTACGGTGGTGCGCAGACGCAGGCCAATGCTTGCATGATGTAATGGAGAAATTGGAGCCTTCATTGTGCACTTGCTTGTCTTCCGGGTGGTTTCCTTATGGCCGGGAGCCATGCAATTGTTTGTTTCTGTGTGAGCTATAGCACACGACGCAGCAAAGGCGCAATGATGCGTGTGTCGTGCTCTGCCTTTGCCTTGCATAAGGCACAGAAAAGTCAACAGTGGAACGATGAAATCGACAGGACGAGAGCCAGGTCCAGGGCCCTGTTCTATAGCAATGAAATTATCTTTCCACCCTCAATGTAGCGAAAACTTCCCGAGATGTGTTAAAAAGCGGACTACAGGGCAAAGAGACTCAAACTGATTGGGCGCAAGCGGTCTGCGAGGGACCAGTTTTCGGTCTAGTGTCTACACGCCCGGCGGATTGGCCTCACATCAGGCCAGCTTGGCCTCATATGAGGCCAGTTCTATTTTCCAAAATTTTCGTAAAAATCGCTTGTTTCCATACTGCAGCGGTGAATTCTATTTTCTAAGTAGAAAACAATTTTTCGAACTATGTTCCCCCTGCTTTAAAGTACATTCTTCAGACAGTTGTCTTCAGTAACAGCAGCTCAGTGGTTCCACGACCGCTCGGAGACTGATAAACACAGGGTTCAAACATCGCTGAGTTCAGTGTAACTAGAAAACTCCTACGGGAGCTCTACTAATTCTAAAAATTCTTATGGTCTAAGAACTCATTTGCGTCCACATGAACAGCGGATAGAATAAGGTGACATCTGCTAAAGAGATTGTTTCGTCAAAGACCATAATATATCTAGCAAGTTGAATAAAGCGGATTGAATTAGTAGGGGGCTTAAGGAAATTTGAACTTTTGCTTTATACTTTTAAAAAAAGCCTCTAAAAAGCCTTAAAAACGGATGTGGACACACGATCATCAATGTTGTTGACTAAATGTTGCTTGAAATGCGATGGATGTCACGCAGGTGATCTATAAAGCACTCACGACTGGTTCCACTGTGACATATATAAACATACATATCAATGTACTTTTTGCATTCTGAACAAACAAATTTGGACTTGTATGTAGTTTTGCAGACTTTGCATTGTCCTTGATATGTTTAAGACGTCAAAAGAACCATCTAGTTTCCTTCGTTTCCGATTGGTCTCCATTAAATGAATACCGCTACCAGCCATATATGGGTTTTCTATTTCATCTTTCTCCTTACATTTTATTTTCATATTTCGAATAGCATCCCAGTTACTATCTATTAATCAGTCTGCGAGACTACAATGAAAAGTATGCGGTGTAAGATTCAATGTGTTTCCGTATGCAACCTTGTCCACATTCCAATCATAAACCACGCATATTGCAAACAAAGAAGTATTCACTCTAAAAGGCCATTCTTTCACTTCGAACTTCTTTTTCCATATTCAGATCACCTTGACGTGAAGTATTATGTCTATCTATTCTTGAACAACAAGAATTGTACTCCTCTCCGACCTCTGGAATAGGAATAGAAAGCGGAATTTTCTTTGTTATTTCATCAGTTGTCCTCCATCTTTCACGAGAAATTGGAGTTTCTGGTTGGGTACTGCTGCAAGTGCTTTTGAAGTATCTCCTTTCACGATCCACCCAGAGTACAGATATCATCTTCCGATCCAATTGAGGTACTTTCGCGACCATTGACGCGTGATGGCCTCGTGCCGTCATCGTAAGTTTGGAAAGATGTATCTTAGGAAACCTTCTGGTGGGTTTTTTTACGACCCCAATGAATCGCATACGTCTTTTTTAAAAGTTCTTCGGCTGTTTCAACAGATGAGAAATTGGAATTGGCACAAACAATCCGATCAGTTGCGAACCAACTTTCAACAAGTCTCATTAAAACAGGTGTTCCATGCACATGTTCTGATTCAAAAGGCATTACATCTGGTTGCGTTGCTCCCATTCTGATTTCTATTTTGAGAATAATTCCACTCCTTTTACAACACACTTGTGGTATTCCACTGAAGACTGTAGAGGTCTCGGTGCAGTGGGTATCCACAGAAATAACCGCGAAGTGCGGGTGTCGCCTTGCGAGCGACGGTTCTCAGATAAGAAGGGAGTGTGCGGAAAGCAACCAGGTGTGCCTGAACAATGGGTATAATACGTGTATTCACGAGGCGGATGGCTAGATGCGGCGGTACGTAATGCACACGAGATCGGCTCGAAAATCCTTGTCATAACACAAATAACCAGGTAACAGTAGAGAAAACAACAGACACACACAAAGAAGGCTGTAGAAAAGTGCAATAAAGGCGCAACAATAGAGGGTATCCTCGGAACAAGAGCTATAGCTCAGAACGGTTAAGAACTGATACTATAGGTACCCCTTTGTAGTAACCCAATTTAGGATTTCTAAGACGCACCAAGATGGTGTTTTTGGGTTCGTTGGTTGTTGGTTGGCCTTCGCCGTCCTCACCTGGGCCTTGCGCCCTTTAATGTGCCAAGAGGCAAAGCAAGTACTGTACAGTAATGCATACACATGGCGTGCCACTACACCATTATCTAAATAATACCAAGTAAAATATTTGGTGATGGCTCCTTACAGTGTACACTACATACAGTACTTTCAAATTAAATTTCTCCTTCCCAAACCTTTCCATGAACTAATTCTTCTCATAACTTCTCCTAATCGAGTATAGCCCAAGCAATAGCTTATGAATGCCATATGGCAACTTCGTAGTACTTCGAACAGTCGAACTCAGGTGCATCCAGAATGCTACAACACTGTTTTCAATTCACAACCATTTTCAGGTGGCTTATCAAGAGCAGTGTAGTGTGGAAGTCCAATTTCAATCCTGTTCTTTCTATGTCCATACCAACGTGACATACGTTCTCCCACACACAAACTGTATGATGGAGTAACGAAAGCTTTCCGATGGTCATTTATAACTTTCACAAACTAAGAAACGCATGACAACCTGCATTCTTCTGGTTTTTGATCGTTTTCAGAGCAATTGAAAACGAGAAAATGCCGTACGTGTTCAAATCGATTTCTTGACATGATCTTTCCGAGCTGCGGAGATTCAATATATTTAGAAAAAGTGTCTTTAGATCAAAATGATCTTCTATTTGAAAACTCAAAGCGTGTCATTAACACCATCAAACCGAAAAACTTCAAAATATCTTCTCGTGTAAGCTGCTCTAATCCTTTTCCATCCAGTCGAGAGTTGGTAGATCGAACTATTTTTTCCATATGAGCTACAGGGATCATTCACATGAATAAATCGTACGGAGAGAGTACCAAGGGTGCATGAATGGCAAAAACAAAATGTCCAACAAATCCAGTGACTTTGCATTGATGCATTTGCTCTGCACCATTCAGAATCAAGGATACATTTTCCATTGTCCATTGCGTCGAATGGACTTCCACAAAGCTGTCTTGCAGATCACTGTTTGTCATATTAAGAGGGATCAACAGATATATTGTGTGACTTTCATTTCCATCCGTGACAGTATGCTGCTCTTCATTATTCGAAACTACATTAGTAATAGCAGCATCATTTATCTCTACGTTGGAATTGTTGGCTTCTTGAGCAGTTTTTTAAACCGTGACATGATCTTCGGCTTTCAAATTTCAAAGTTTGAGAGTGCATACTTTTTGGCCACCATGTAGCTCGAAGTTTGTAGTGACAAAAATATGTGCCTCCGGTTATTTTTGACGACAAAGTCCACTTTTGTAACACTTCCGCTGACCAGGACCGCTTTTCGTTGCGTTCAAAAGAAGCGCCTACAGTCGCTCTTTGATGTGATGAAATAGGTGCGGGTGTTCAATTTGTTACCCACTACATGACTAGGATGCATAGATGATGACATATTTGAAAAATTATGAAAAAATAAAGTAAAGATGATGTTATTTACATGTTGTGGACGATCTTTCGTGATTTTTAGTTTTATGCCAGAAAAAAATAGCGTTATGACAACGTCCAAGCACAAAAATTTAAGAAAATAGACCAAATCTACAAAAATTATCGATATTGTAATTTTGGTTTTATATGAGGCCAGTGGTCGTAAATACACTATTTTTTACACTCCTGAAAATTTTGCCTCACCTGAGGCCAGCTTGGACTTATATGAGGCCAAAATTTTTGTGAAAAGTACCTGAAATTCATTAAAGATATGAATGTTCAAACTTACATCGCAAAGTTTGGGATTTCTTGTGTATATTCATGTACGCACCCTTCGCCATGCATTCGCCGTTAACCCCCTCATGGGAAGGCGTGGCGGTGGGGGCAACGCCATGACCGGATGTAGCGGCTCCAGGGGTTGTCACGAATGGATGGTTAGAGTGACAACGTGACGCAGTGTGACTACTCTGCGCTGACCTCCCGCGCAAGCTATTGGACGCCACCGCGTTAGCATTTCTGTGCACCCAAGGCCACACGCCATTGCAATCTCGTGAACCGGTAGAACAATGTACGCTCTTGAGCCTCCGGAACGAAAGGCAAAGCGACATTATCACCACATACCCGTCGTTTCTACCAAGTCCTTGGATGCACCCTCCGACGGGCAGTCGGTACGCTGCCCAATGGAGTGCAAAAATTGCGGTAGGGTGTACCAACGCGTCAGCAACTTCCGCATTCACAGCATAAAATGCAGCGAACCACTCTTAGATACCGGGTACATATATTCATCTAATGCATTTGCCTGACCCAATGAAAACGGCCACAATGATACATTCGTAAACGACCACGACCTACTTCGTGCCGATAGAGCAAAAAGTGAAGAACAACATGCCGAACAAGATGCTTATGACGCCAGTCCAGATGCACAGATATCTCAGTCGAGGGAGTCGAGCGAAGACTCGCTCCCACCCGAATTCCAGGACTCGAATGCGCAAGCATGCAATACCGTAGACCTGCAAGGCAAATATTACACGTTTGAACAAACGGTCGATGTATCCAATTGTGCTGTACCTCCTCTGCTTTTCGCGTCGTGTCCGGCGCCGACTGGCAATCAACGTTGGAATGATTCCCGTTGTTTCAGGACTTGGAAGGGACGGCCGTAAGATGCCGAAGGAGCTAACAAGATTTGCACAGGCCACCGCTATCCAACAGACGCTCGAAAGCCTTCTCAGTCCTCTTGAGCCGAACTTGAAGATCGAAGTGCACTTTCCTGGATCTGGAAAACAAACCATTACTCCAGTGCTTTTCTCTATCGTTGCAGATCTCCCCGAGGTCGCCGTTCTCCTCGGTATGAAGTACGGGTTACGGACAATTTACCCTTGCTTCCGTTGTTTCGTCCCTCGAGAATCCATGAGTCAACTCGAATGCGCCTTTCAGCTCAAGACATCTACGCTCTTACGGAAAGTGTATGATGCACTCCCGACGCAGCGTACGAAGACCGCGCGTCAGGAATTACTGAAGAAGTACAGTTTGAGGGTGCCGGCGTCGTCGTTGCTGCAAAGACATGAAATGAACTTCGATGTGCCGCGGCAAGACGCTGCGGGCGGACGCCGTGGAGTAGTTCAAAGCAACAAGTTCGGTCTTCACGCGCTCTGCAGATTTGAAAGCTTGCATAACTTCGACCTTGGCATAACGGCAGACATATTACACGGCATCGAAAAGTACTTCGCTCACCGTCCCGGTGCATCCGATGCTGGAAAGATCGTGACCACGGCGAACAATCATCAAAGCGTACTCCCACGTTGTGCCGAAAGCTCTATGTTCCGCTTGCCTAGCCAAGGAACGATTATCGCCGAGAGCCATGCCAACATGACGGCTCAGCAATACAAGCCCTCACTGTGCGTGCTGCCGTTCATTCTCATTGGAGCTTGTAAGGGCGTGACCACCAACAGCACACCTGAAGTCATGTTCCATCTCCTGGAATGCATTCTCTCTTACATAGAGCTTCACCACTATTGCCGACGTATCAATCACTTTCATATTTCTTGTACGCCAGAGTGTAACAAGACGTGAGGGCTCTCACGAATAGGTTTTACAACACGTACAAAGTATCTATTGGGGCGGCTCGAAGAGGCCGGGTTTCCAATGGCGACGGCGGCAATGAAGACGCTCTTGGGACAATGAAGGCTCATCAGCTCTACGCTCACATTGCGAGGGACATCAAGAGCGATAGGCTGCTGAGTAATTATGATGCGCAGGCTGGTGAATCTCATCACGTCCAAACACGAGCTCACTACAACAGAACCTCAAAAAGATCGGAAGCTGAGGAAAGCGTAGCAATCAGATCGACAACCCGAGAACTCGGCGTACTGGCCTCCATGTACCCAATTGGGTCTGCCTCGAGCCGCGAAACAGGCGAACGCCTCATTTCAGGCAGACGAACACGATCGCAGCGACAGGAAGAAAAATCAGACGAAAACCTATTCCTTCCCGTTACCAAAAGTGTAAAGCTTAAGGTGTAAACAGTCAATGAAGCACTTCTAGATGGAATGTGTGCCGCATCCTTCACTTCATTGCTGAAAAAAACGTATCCAGGGGAAGATCCCGGGTCCTTTCGTTCCTTGGTACGAAAGATGAAAATCAAGCAGAGCGTTCGAGTTCCCGCCCACTTTCCATGGATGCCTGCATCCGGCGAAGGAGCTAGTGTGCCGAGCGCGCCTCCCGAGCAGGTGAGAAGAATTATTCGCTCATCCGCGTCTTTCTACAACAACCTTCCACAGCATGACTTCTTTGAGATCAATACTGGGGGCTAGCATGCTCTCAGCCAAGTGCGCCTCATCTTTTTCCATCCCTTCGACACCCGGTCTTTGCAGGAAAAGAATTCAATTTGACATCTGATCAGACTGCTGACGAAGTCAACTGCGAGTATTACAAATAATCTGAATGACGTCGAAGCAGCATGGCAGCATGCCACCGATGAGCTACTTGAGCGATACGGGTGTCATCGCTTGAAATGGGCGCAAAATTCCGAAGGCAGCTTTGTGCACACTGTCGTATTTGTTCATGACGTCGTTCGGCCGGTTTCGATCGTGCCAGACTTCCGACATACGACCACAAATCTTGAAATCGTAAATGACCTCTCAAGAGGATCGTCGGTCAGGGGTGAGATCGAGCAGGGACCAGCCTCTTCGCGATCTGGCCATAAAGAAAGGAGAGATGTTGGAAGGCTTGCCCCAGAGCCCGAAAAACAGCGAGTAGCGTTCTTTTACAAAAACTTGTTCCCCTGGACGTCGCCGTCGACCTGAAAGACGAGTAGAGCTCTCGAGTAGTTGCTTTGCACAATAGTACATAAATAGAAGTATTAAAATCCCCATCCTTTCGCTTCAGCAACTGTGATAAAAGGAATACCTCACGGTTTTGTTCTAACCTCTCCCCAGAGAAACACCAGAGCCCTTCTGTTGAACGATATTTCGAATAGCTATGCTTCCGCAGAGAGATAACCTCCCCTTACCTTCTAATCTTTCTCAACTGTCCCCTTCGTGCTCAATAGGAAGGCGTGGCGTCCTCCGACATGGTGCCCGTGTTTCGGAGCGCAACGACGGCATTCGAAATACACCCCGAGTTTCTCAGGCTGTCTCCCATCGTCATACGGCGGCTTCCGTGGAGCGAGACTGTGCAGAGCGGCCTATTTACCAAGCACGCCTCGCATTTATGCATCCCCCTCCAGTTTCTTCTCTTCCAGATGCATTTATTCCCGCAAACGACGATAATGGAGTGACGGCGTACAGATCGACGACGTACTTAGGTTTGCAGGGACACGGAACCCCCAATATTGATTCTTCACAGGGGCGACTGGATCAGAGACAAACGGCTGAACAGGTCGGATTGCTCCCATCATCACGCCAAGAGCAGAAAGGGACTACGATTCCTGGAATGGGTATCGATGTTCATCAAGAACTGACGACAAGACAGGAAAGACCGGCAAATCTGTCTACCAGTAGCCTCGCAAATATGGACTACGATAATAAGTACACTACACCATCCGGAGATGTTCATGGTAGGGACGACAATGTACCTCACAGCCGTGACGACATTGTTCCCCCTGCTGAGTTCCGAAGGCATGCAGCAGAGCCGTACGTTCCAGGATATACACCTGATCAAATCCGGAGCACTGTAGTGAGAGGAAGAAGCATGAATGACTATGCGCACCATGGCTCCAGATTTCTACATGAGCTATCTTCTGTGATAGAAAAACATGCAAGCATCACCGGAATTGAGGGCTTGCAGAAAACCATACACGAAGAGCAGCAGAAACTCTTTCAGCTTGTGGAAGGTACCATACTAGAGGTTGAGGGGCTTAAAAATCTTGTCAGTGACCTATCAGAAACAATCAACACGGGACCAGCTAGGCAGTTTCCATCCCACACATTATCCGGAGCGTCTACGGAACTAACAGACGATCAGTGCGAAATTGCGCTCTGTGGAAATGTCAAACACTTCTTTTCTGAGAAACACGACAAAAAGGTTCGCGAAGTCCTTTCGTTCTCCTGTACAGCAAGCCAGCTTGGCTGCCGCATCGTTGATGGCACCATCTTCTGTCCCATAGCGATTCTGTGGGGAAAAGCCATGAAAAAAGCCAAAGGAAGGAAAACGGGAAGCTATCTTGGCAACCTGATTGTGACAAAAATTAAAAGCACCGATTCGCAGCTTCACATGATGTTCCCAGATCAGACAGCTTTTTTCGAGGAACTCTTTGTGCCTTCGATAGAGAGTTGCTGTGGGAAGCTGACTACCGAGATTATTTCACATGCCAGGGCGTTTTTCCAGGCAAAAGCGGAGAGGATTGGAGCACTGATCCGTGCGAATATCCAGAGCGTCCACGGCACCAGGAAATCGGAATTCATGAAAACATACACTGAGCACACACCTGCCATATCTCCGAAGTCCTACTTCGGCTCAGCCGAGAGCATCGACGAAGGGGCATACCGTGCCTCCTCCTCGTCGCCGATGGGCCTTCCTAGATTTGTCGCCGCTGTGAAGAAAACGTTTCGAGTCGGAGAAGCACCAGAAAATGTGGTAACGTTGCAACAATTGGCTTTCTGCAGCATGTAACTTGTGAGAGATTATACCTCAAGTGCCGTGCGACCTCTACTCTTCCAACTCGTCCCAGGCGGATGTGCAGCTCAGGTAGAGTATGAGGAGAAACAGAAGAGGATTGGTCTCAAGTGCGCGGCACTAGCAAACAGATTGATCGGAAGTAGCAACGCTCACGGATGGGAATGGGAGACAAGCGACTTCCGAATTGTGCATCACGAAGCACCGGGTGTGAATTGGCTTGGAAGAATGTGCAGTGAGCTTGATGAGAGGGCTATGTAATTGAGCGGCGATGCAGGTGAAGCCAAGAGAACAGAGACTCGACAGGGATGGAGGGAAACGGTCGTGGACTTTGAAAATCGTGGGGATGCCCAAATGTCTTGCTCGGATGTCCACAAGGCGACCAGCTCAAAGGAGCTTGGGCCCTTCTCTTACAGCTTCTGTAATCACAACGAGTTCAATGTATAATTCTTGAGAAATTTCGTGATTTGGCAAGCTCTTTAAGTGTTTCGACAAGGCCGATGAAGGCGTCGCCCGCCTTTTCCGGCCAGCGTTCCACCCATCCGCAACACAACGTTCGGGCTTGCGTTATTGAGTCGAGCACGTGTCTGAGAAGATCTGCCATTGCTTGTCAACGTTATTTGAGGAGGGTTCTTCTCTGGAAGATTTGATGGTAATGTGAGTCGCTAGGACCAAGGGCACTGTGCGACGAAGCAATGGTTGTGTAGAGACCTTGCATGGCAGTTGATCGCAGCAAGATACCTGGGGCAGCTCGGAATGGTACTGAAACGATGTGAATCGGATGTAAGGTGCGTGCACGGCTTCTTTTGCGAAGGTTTGTATGTTTTTAATATCTTGTGCTTTCGCACGAGTTCACATGGACTCCTTGACATATGGTTAAAACGGGCGTCTATTGAACAGGCAGAAGGTGAGTTCGTATTGTATTTGCATGCCAATTTGCCATCAGAACGCTCCAGGAACCTGACCAATCCATGTGCTGACTTCAATGCGTTCTTCCGGATGCGGGTCAGACGAACCCCAGAACGTCTGTTGAAAATAAGTCTTCGTAAGTTTATACAAATACTTTCTTCGATTAGAAAGGTCTGAAATGGTTACTAACATGCTGTCTCAAAACTCCTGGTTGCGTGAACCATTCTCTCAATTTGGTTGTTTGGCTGCATTGTTCAATCATGCGCGCACATACTCAACTACAAGTTGGGGCCACAGTGGGTTGGTCATAAACAGATCGATTGGTGAATATAATGAAGCGCAATACAGTTCTTGCGATTCTCGAAGTGTTTCGAGATGATTGTTGTTCTGAGATACGTATCTGGTACCCGTCTTTTTGAGAGAATTTCTGGTGCTCGCTGTATGTTTTTCCTCAATAACTTGTCTTTCTCACTGCTAACGTTGCTTGCTTGCTGACATGATTACGTTTAGTCGGTTTTGATTTTAGGTGATACATTGGACACATCATGAGAGAAGGACTGAGGTAGTTCAAGACTGGATATTTCCTGGACAGTAGCGCATGGACACATTTATATATTGGGCACGAAAGGTAGCTCGAATAATTACTGCAAAGGAATGGAAGAAGCGGTTATTACGAGGAGATGCCCGTTTTAGCGTCGTCGTCATTGCAGAGATTTGGTCACAATCGCCGCGTACGTTGCAGCAAGATTTGGCGCGAGTGTGGACTGAAGTTGTGAAGTATATACTGCATAGAATTTTGTGGCGTCTATACATAGAAGTCACAGAGTGGCATCGTGATAAGATTTGCCAGCCAGTGTGCGCAGCTCGGTAGCCCTGTGAAATATGATGGTCTGCTTATTCAGGTGTTAACAAGTTCAGCATTACGCGTTTTTTATAATATGTGAGAGCTGAGCAATGACGCCCCTTTTTTGTTGTTATAACTGAGATTGAAGAAATTGAGAGTCTCTCTTCATATAGGAAGAAGGAATTAAAAAAGGTATATGTTAAGCGGAAGAGACGTGATTGAAGATGCATTTGCCAACTTCTGGAGAGCGCAAAGATTTATGTTATATTTAAGTAATCATCAAGGAGCGATGCAGTGCAATCAATGTAAACTACGAGACCATTTGGTGCCATTTAAACCTGAGCGGGCCATTTTTTGTGAGAACCGATCCGAAGAGCCCGTGAGATGGACCATCAGCTTTG
This sequence comes from Agarophyton chilense, assembly GCA_030374765.1. Taxonomy (NCBI): domain Eukaryota; phylum Rhodophyta; class Florideophyceae; order Gracilariales; family Gracilariaceae; genus Agarophyton; species Agarophyton chilense. The sequence continues at coordinate 771,453 of JARGXX010000099.1, forward strand.
CTTGTTTGATGCCTTTAATGCCTCTCCGCCCTGATTTCACATCATTCAAAACCGCCTCTACGGCGATTGTAGGGGCCTATTTGTGGCTTACTTGTGGGGAGAGTCCTGTAAAATAGGCCATGGCGCCAGACGTGCAAAGCTATGAGGAGTCGTGGCGTCAGGCGTTACTCCCGGCGCAGACATGGCAAAAACGCTGTACATGGCTGTACACGTGAAATCCCAAAATTTGCCATGTAGAGCAGAAAAGAAGAAAACAAACATATAAAGTATTCATCTTCATCGTGGAGGAAAACCTTAAGGAACCTAGTCAAACAGAGCTTAAATACTCCTTTATAAAACGATATACTTTTGGTGTAGCAACTTTAAGTTGTTGCGAAAAAAAACAACCAAATGTTTTTGGTTTCAAACTATCCAAAAAAACATGTCGAAAGGAAATATATCTTTCTGTCATCTAGTAACGCATACTTCAAATCTTGAGGCCATCAAAGGAAGAGTGTTTGGCAATATGTTCCAGTGATGCAGAGCTTGTAGAGGAATTATTGCTTAATTACAGAGAAATAAAAAATGGCCTCATATGAGGCCAATTGACCTCACATGAGGCCATCGGTCGTATAGACACTAGTGCCCGGTATCTGCGTGTGGTAGTTCTGTACTTCTGCATGTACCAAGTTTATACCAACACTCTTCAGAAAAATCGGAGCGCCACGTGGTATCCCTACTCAAGATATGGCGTTTTGATTGTTGTCAAGGATTGCTCAAACAAACTACTGACTCGCACCTTGTAGTAGCAATTGCTAACTGTTACACACCATGGACTTACTTGAGGCTTGCACTTGCTTGTGGCTGGGCTATCTCAATGTTTCGCCAGTGTCCTTTTTCACACATTTCTCTCTGCTTCCTCAGCAACCCAAATCTGCTATCAGCAGGACTCTTTGGTAGGGTATTTCGAAAAGCCAGCGGAAGATCTGTCCTTTGAAATCATGATGGGCATTTCCAAAGAAGATTGGGATCCAGCGAAAGACCCCATAACCGTAGCCTCTGGTCACCCATATCGCCAAAGCTGTCGCTGACGTGGCTACAAAGAACACAGCTCTAATGTGCCGGTATCCTCGATCAAACATGGTCAATATCAACCACAAGTGACGAGCTCTTTTATGTTTCTATACTTGACAGGGCTCTACATCTACCCTCTTGTTCGTGCAAATGCATTCTGCATCCCACCACCCCTTGAGTTCTGCGCTTCCTAGTTCGAAGCGATATTACAACTACCATTGAAAAGACAGAACCTCATCGACTGTTCAATAATCTATCGATGATTTGCTTCCTCTTCCCGAGATGGCTTTCTATGACCAGCGAGACTGCTAATCTGATAGTCAAACCAAACCCGCGGCTTCATAATAAGCTTCCACTTGAACGTTTAGACGTTTCTTCTATGTAAGGCCTGCTCTACGCACAAAAGAAAACCCACATAAAGCCAATGTCGTGCAACTACTGATATCTCCAAGCACCGGTGACACTGTTCAAAAACGTTTGTTGTAATCCAGCTATAAACGTTACATAGTCTGCGGTAGAAACGCTGAAGTCATCGTCTCGGGAACGGAAAATGATCACATTGCACGAGAACGCGTCCAAAGGTTGAAACCTTAGACTGATTCGAAGCCTTGCGTCCGATGAATAAATTTTTTCACTTCTGAGTTTTTGAGCCCCACTTCTTCGCATGGCGACAAAGCAATCAAATTCTTTTCTCATAACATCAGCGACAATGGTCAAGGTCTTTTGGGCAGATCGAGGGCTTGTGAATCTAGTGTCTGGCTCGGGTTTGTTTCTGAACAGCACTCGCTTCACGGACTCAGTGACAGCCTTCACATCGTTTTTTATGCCGGCGCGGATTGGCGTCTTTTTCCGTGATTCTGTTGACCCGGGAGTGGGTGGCTGAGAGGGAGTCGATAATACTAGATCCCTATCGACTTGTTGAGGAAGCTCACAACTCGACGAGCCGTCCTTTTCGGGGGAAAAATGAGTATCATAGTTAGCCGAGTCGGTTAAGATGGTGTCAGACGAATCTACTATCGTTCTCGTTGTTGGCTCACTACTTCTTTGCCGCTCAAGTGTGGGATGGGGTGATAGCTTGTCTGAAATTTTGCGAAGGATCCGTCGCTCTTCGGCAGACAGAATTGCGCTATCAACTGGCGAGAGAGGCTCGTTCTCACCCGCTGCCTCCGCAACAAAGACTTGCGTTGCCCTTCCGATCTCATCCATTTCAACAGGCCTCTGTTCCGTTGGATTAAAACAATTCTCGTTAGAATAGTCCACGCCTGAACAGTGTTTTCTACTCTGTCGCTGCGTTGGGGGTTTAAACCCCATCGGAGACGCTAAGTCTTTCACCGGCATTGACGGATGAAGGTCTCCACCGGGACCTTCTGTCCATTTTTCTGAATTCTCGATAGTGCGCCACAGCCACATCCCACCGTCTTCATCCTCTGTACTCCTCACAATTGACGTCCCAGGAGCTGTCATTAAAAACTTCGAGGGACTAAACTCTTCAACTTTTTCGTTACTTCGGTGCAGAATTTCTTCTACACCATCACGAGTACGTGGTTCGTTGGAACCAATCCACTCAAGCTCGTGAGCATCATCGCGAGCGGTGCTCAAACTTGTTCTGCGCTTGAGGTGGCCTTTCCTACCAAGGTTCAGATCTGGTTCGGCTGTAGCTTCAAATCCCAACGTTTTTGCTTCAGAGGATGATTCTGATTCCTCCCAGTCGATATCCTTGCCCTTTTCAACGATTTTCGTTGTGTATAGGGGCTTTCTGTCCGAGGAAACGGAAACCATGGTTTCTGTGAGCGAGAAATCCTTGGGGGTCTTCTGAACTTCTGTGCTTTGTATTGTATGAGCATGCCATACTCGAAATGGAAAACTCAATGTGCTCTTGAGAAACTGGTATAACTTGGCCAATGCTAATCCAATGAAATGATACATCCTTGCAAGCACATTTCCAAACGAAATCCCACGAGCGCCCGTTCCTTCAAATTTCTTCACCAAGGATCTCTCGTTATTGCGAGCATGTCTGATCGGTCTAGAATCAAGAACTGTAAACGTCTTGAAAGTACCGCAGTTCCTCAGGCTGGCCTTTGGAATGCGTGATCCGTCCTCGTTCCTCTGCACCAAGATATATTCCTCCCCTCTGCCATCTTCATCTCCAGTTCCACGATTTCGTTGCGCTTTGGGATATGGAAAAGGTACGGTGGCCGTAGATGAACTGTCCAAAGCGCAATTACAAACGTCATCGCCATGGTGCTGCAAACAAATCCCTGGACTGCCATAACATTTCAAAGATTTGGGAAGTTCTCCGTTTCGAATACGCGTTTTCTTATCATCGATATCACGTAAGGGCATTTTTTTGAGCCATGACTCTTTATCGCTGGAAGAATTTGCATCGGCATACCGTTCTGCGCTACTTCCCTTCCTCAAAAACTTTCTCAGGTCCACGTAGTTTGGTGCATGCGGACGGTCAAGAGGTAATGCGTCTTCTTCCGCGTCTGCAAATTTGGACATGTTCACGTCGTCTATTTCCTCCCTCGTAAGTGGGCCCCCCATTTGAGCGATTGTAGGGACTCCGGATCTCCACATCTTATTCTCGCAGTGTTCTTTTTCTTTGCTCTTCGATAGGCTCTGCAGGACACCCACTTAAGCAAGGAAAAGCTGACACTCAACCAGGAAGCAAAATTCCAATTCGCCGTGATCAAATATTACTTAGGTCGGATAACAGAGCCGCCATGGGTTAGGTTACCGTACTGGGATAGTACCGAAAGTATTGGGTACAAATTCATTTTAAACAAAGCGGGTTGCGCTCATTACAAGGGTTAACGCACATCACCGGTGTTGCAGGTAGCGTCTGCCGCGTTGGTTCTTTTCCTGATTGAGGTTCTGGAACGTAAGCAGTACATGGGTGGCTCCGGAAACAGACCGATGACGTCACCTTTTGCTTTGGTTTGTTAAATAACAACTATTAACGCTCTTAAGGCAAGTGTTACTCTTAGCTCTTTTTCCAGCGTGCACGAATGAAGCTTATTCTTGTCTTCCAGGACCGAGACTTCCGCGCATTGCGAAATGAAAGTATTCTACCTGAATTTTCCCTCTTCACATTCTCATGGCTGTGAGAAGCGTGTGCCGAGGAAAACACAGCTTCCTCCGGTGCCGCTAAGAACTCCAGAGTCAACTGTAATGCTTTAACCACCCTGCTCACCCTTCTGTGAAACAACAGTGCGTCTTTTAGACAGCCTACTATATTGTGCTCCATGGCGAGCTCTTTGGCTTCTGGCTCATTCTTCATCAACTCCGCGAGTGCATCTGTAGCGATGTGAACAACCTTCGGGTCTTCCTTACGTCTTTGAAAGACATCGATCGTACTTTCTATCGCACCTATTCGACGCAAACGCTTTCTGGACCCCGCACCGAAGGAGGCGAGAAAAGTACAAGCATAGCACGCATACCACCCCAGTCGGGCGCCTTCTACACCCGCAATATTGTTGGACGCTTCCATCAATGAGACAACTCTTTCCGCGATGCCTGATTGTAAAACTGCGGTTTCGCACTCTCGATCATTCCAGCGTGCGACAGCACGAATAAAGTTGCAGCATTGCACCAGGAATCGTGGCTCGCGATTGCGCAGCATGATGGTAGCTATAGCTTTCATACCGGAACTCAGTATGATACTTCGTCTTCCACTGGCATAGAAGGAGAAGGCTTGCAGCGCGTCGAGAATATCTTGCTCAAGCGCATCATCAGTGAAGAGCTCGGCGGTGCTGGAGACAGGATCTAAGGCGGCCACTTCAACAAGATATTCGGCGGCCCTCTGATTGTTGTCAGCAATGTAACGCACTGCTTTCAGAGAGGCGCGGGCGAGTTTAACGTCACGGAAGGTGCTGTTGTTCTGCGAGATTGCTCGGTACACAACGCCAGGACCGCCGAGCGTTGCAATAGCTGTCTGAGATTGTTGACTGGAGCGCGCCACGAGAGCAAGACATTCGCATCCAGCAGTCTGTACGGCAATGTGCGTTCGGTAATAAGTCAACAAATCGATGATGACCGAAGGGACGCCCATGCCGCGCAAACGATGGCTTACTCTGTCATCGCGATGGGCGGAAAGCGCGGAGATTGCATTGAAAAAGACAATACAGAGAGAAGAGTCAATTTTGCCGAACAGCAAAGCGGCAGATATGAACTGCTCAATACCACCTTCCTCGCAAAAGTCAAAGTATAAACGTTCATCTCGACAAACCGATTGGAGGAAGGAGCAGGCCTCAAGCGCGACGGCATGCGATTGTTGATGAGCAGCCAAAGTAGATAGCACTGTGGAGTAGTTGGCGTCAGCAATGGAGGCGGCAATGAGGCCAAGGGCCTGTTTCCCTAATTGATGGGAGTCGGTTTCATGAGCGTGCGGTTGAAAGGACTGAGATGCGGTGTTGGGGAACGGGGGAGCGGGAGGTTTTGGTAAAAAAGTTCGATGCGATTGTGCAAGGGGGTGACTGTCGACGAGAATAACTGGTGGCTTTGAAGACTTGGGACGAAAGGACGCGGATGACATGGAGCTGGTAGCATCCTCTCCAGGTGCGCCATCAAGCGGAAGAGACGCGAGGTTAGCAGAAAGCAACTCAGGCTCGCCAAGAAGCGCCGCGGAAAGGCGGGGGTCGTGCGCATGTGCCTGAGCAGCACCATGCTCCAAGCTGCTCGTGGACGACGACGCGGTATGTATACACGGCAACGACGACAATGGCTGTGCAATTTCGGGCGGCAGCGCCAACGACTTGGCATGCACACGCGACGCAGCAGCCAAGTCGAGCTCGGCGGCGTGTGGAAGCGCAGTAGTCGCAGGCGCGTGTGGACGGGGCGGAGGAGGCATGAGCGCTACGGCGCGTGTGTGAAAGCGCGGCGGGACAGTGGATGCCACGTCGTTCTCGCGCACCGTGCCATGGCGCATGTTCGGTGAACAGCGCTCGGGCGACGTCACCGGACTGCCGTCGAGCGGCGGTGGTGGTGGTGGTGGTGGGGACGAGGTCATCGCGGTAGACGGGGACAGCGCAGCTTCGCGCTGCATAGCGGCGGGGCGCGACGCGAGAGAGGCGTCGCACATGATGGCACGACGCGCCACCCACGCAGGCAGCTCATCTAGAGTGCTCAGACTGGCGCGCGTGGTGGCGCGGCTGTGCGTCACGTGGCAGGGCGAATTTTGGGCGCGTAACAACGTATGCACACGCCGAAAGCGGTAATGGAGCGCGCCCTTGTTTGAGTTTGCGACGGTGGTGCGTCTGGCGTTGGGGCGTGCTATGTCGGAGTGCGATTCGCAGTCCGTGTCCGAGTCCGAGTTGGTGCCGGTGGACAGGATATCGGATATCATGCGCTGGCATTCGCCGCCTTCGGCGACACTGCCGCACTGCGCGTGAACGCTTCGTGCGCGACGAACGCTGTCCATTGACGGGCGCGGCGTGGGCGGGAGAGAGTGTCTCACTCGGCTATGCGCGGCGATTGCGTTGGAACGGTTACGCTAGCAGCGTCACAACGACTGGCAGTTCATACTATCTGGTACGTTGAGTGAAGCGTAGCTTTCTGATCCGATGCTATCAGACGTGAAGCAGCAGAGCATGAGAACAGCGACCGACCTATGTCAAGCTACGAAGGGTACCCTCCCCAACGTTGTCGAGCTTTTAAGCACGTCCCGCATGCTGCCAGTCGCCCTCACCCACGAGGAACACGACCGGATGCGAAAGGCTCTGCGACTGGCCCTGACCCCCGACACAATGCTGCCAAAGCAAAACCACACGTCGCACAATCTCTAAATATCACACCTCTCATTCACAACGCCACAAATGAAACAGCCGCATTCGCTGAGTTGGTGAGCTCAAGCACAAAAAGTCATCGTCACTTGTGACACGAAGCATTTCGTAAACGAGCGCAATAGCGCATGTTTTCAGTTGCATCGTCGTGTGTACGGCCACGTCCGTTCCCTGTGCATGCGGTTCTTTGTGATGCATTGATCCCACATCACTGATTGGCGATCACATTAAATGCAGCATCACCCAAATAGGTTTGCATCGGTTCTTGCAGGCCCGTTATGCTGCGATACGTTTCGGCGTGATCAATCCACCACGATTGCATTTCACATCCACTAGCTGCGTTTACTGCATATCTTCCACACCGCACCTTCTTTTAGTTTGCACACTGGCAGTGTCCCATTTTAACTTTGGGCCATTCATGAACAGAATGAGCACACATGTCAACATGTGTAACATTAATGTATGCATACACAAACAGCACTCAAATCCAGAACACCTTCTTCGACAGTAGATAGTGAACGTTTACAGAACAAGCAACTCAAAAACGTCCCCACATCGTTTGTTTTGTGTTTTGAGCCGCCTCCGCACCCCCGTATAATCCGGGACGCTTTTGATTTGCTTTTCGGCAGTCTGTATTCTTGCAACTGTCTATAATCGTGTAACGCTGCAATTGCAGACTCGTCGGGAACCGGAGAAAGGCAGTGGATAGGCTATGCGTTGTCGGCAACAGAAAGCATTTAATGTGGAAGGTGGCGGGGGAATTGGAGACACTCACGCTCATGTAAACTTTATTCGCGGTGCTATCTACTCTCTATATCGTGCTCGTTGCAGCTCCTTCTTTCCTCCTCCCAATGGTGCAGGCATCCATGGATCGTGAAAACCACCAAAGTTAGCGCATCAACCAATTTGCATGAACAAAGAAAGAAAACACACACCCCTGTTACTACAGGCACGAATTATCCTGGAATTTATGAAAGGGTTGGCAATCCTATCGCCTGGCTATGAGGGAGAGATTTAAGCCTGAGGGCTCAAATCTCATCAGCTTGGCGTTGGCTTTCATACTGTTTCTATGCACATTTTTGACGTTTGATTTAGTGACTTGAAAGAAAGATAGTGCATGTCATTCGTAAACTGAAATCGATTCTGATTACAGTGAGAAGAGGGAAAAGCAAAGTTACGTTGAACGGTTTCGCCTCAACCGTCAACAGAAGCAATCTCAATCTAACCAACCACCAACGCATGTGCAAATTCCTCCTCATTAAGTTGCGAAAAAGCTCCGAAGGCAAGCTTATGGAAAACGCGCCTTCATAATACTCGTAGTTTTAAACACTTCAACTATAGCCTCCCTACCCAACTTAAAGTATTTTTCCAGATCAGTTACTCGAAGCCAAACATTCTTCTTCGTCGCCAACTATAAGCGCGTACGTACCGATGGTGCGTCAATTTCTCGCAACGCAGAGGTCTTGCCAATTACATCATAACAATATTTCATGAGCCCTCAACATCACCGAGTCGCTGACTGCATTTCATGAGCCGTGTTACGCTCACTTCGCGACTATTTTGTCACTGACATACAGAAACAGGCCTTTATGATATTCTCTACTGCCCGAGCATTTTGTTGCATTTGCTTATCGCCTTTCCATTCAGTGTTTGTACACTTGGATCTTTTCTTTGGCGATCTCCAGAGCTCGCCGGCAGAACGACCAACCTCGACAAGATGCTTCGTACGCACCACACTGCGCCGCAAAGAAGATCATAGCGATCTTCGTCACAGTCTTGGTATCGTCGGGGAAACCGTACTGTTGCTTCACACCGTGCCTCGAACCTAGGCACGCGCAGCAAAAACACCGGACAAACTCGTCCATGCTTTCTTCCCTAGAAGAATTCACTTCGTGTGGAGGGAACGCCACGGAAGCAAAGTGGCGATCGATCTGTGGTGACTCGGTTTCCGTGCAGCATGGCGGGGGCCATAGGATCTTAGTTGCGAGCTACCCAGGTCTGTCATGGCGAGAGGCAGGCTGGCCGATTGCTTGGACGAGTCCAGAACTTCCAAGCCCGGAGAGGTGTCTGCTGTGCTGGCCGTTGAGGGTATAACGGCACCCCTGAACCGGCCGGGTGGTCCGCATGTTTGAGCGATTAGGGTATGCTTTGCAAACCGGAGTCTCCAATGTGAAAACGCTTTGACAGTGGGCCATCAAAAACTGAACTCAGTGCAGAGAAAAGAAGAAGCGCCTCAAGCTTCATCACCCCAGCTTGAAGTAAGCGTGACGAGTATGTTATGTTCTTTTACACCAAACGAGGTATTTTATCTAGCAACACTGTACAATAAGCTCTTATTAAGAAAAGCTACGTTCTTTTCCTGGTTTCTTACGTCCAAATCGGAACAGACCGCGTTTCTGTTTAGTTTGTACAGGTTTATGACCGTATTTAACCATAAGCTTCTTAATCACATCTTGATGCACCTGAGATCCTGGTGCAGGTCCAAATGATCCTTCGTCTGGAGACGCCAGATAGTGTAGGGTCCAGAGAATGGCATTCTTGGTCTTGATCTCCTCCTTGTGGAGCTCCAAAACCGCTGTCAATATGGGGATGATATTGTAAGATTCGGCAACAGTCCTGCTTTCGGGTTCATTCTTGATTAGTTCTGCAATTGCATCTGTAGCAGAGTGGACGACCCGGTGGTTTTCCTTTCGTTTTCGAAGCACGTCAAGAACGGTCTCAATCGCCCCCACCCAACGAAGTCGTTGCCGTGATCGTGAACCAAAAGATGCGAGAAAAGTACATGCGTTGCAAGCATACCACGCTACACGGGCACCCTCTTCACCAAGGATGTCATTCGAGGTTCGAAGCAATGATGAAATTCTCTCTGATATGCTCGATTGCAACATGGCATCCTCACAATCATGGTCCCGCCAACGTGCTATTGATCGGATGAATGTGCAACATTGAACAAGGAACCGGGGGTCGCGGTTCCTCAACATAATCGCCGTTAATGCATTTAGCCCGGAACTCATAATAATCTTTCGTCGTCCGCCATTGTAAAATGAAAATGCTTGTAGCGCGTCCAAGATGTCCTGCTCCAATCCATGATCTGTGAATACATCGGCGGCTCTTGACACAGGGTCCAACGCGGCAACTTCCACCAAGTACTCTGCGGCTCTCTGATTGTCCAGCGCAATGTGGCGAATAGCTTTCAGGGAGGCTCTTGCAAGCCCAACATCCTTGAAACTACTGTTGTTCTTTGTGATTGCCCTGTACACAGCACCTGGACCCCCTAAAGTTGCAACTGCAGATCGCGAGAGTTCGCTAGAAGCTGCAATAGCCCCGAGACAGTTGCACCCAGAAATTTGAAGAGAAACGTCGGTAGTGTGATATTCAAGAACTTCAATGACCATGGAGGGCACTCCTACTCCCCGAATGAGGTGACCGACTTTGTCATCGAAATGCCTTGATAAAGCAGTCATAGAGTTGCAGAACACGGTGCAGAGAACCGCATCTTGCTTTCCAAATAACGATGCAGCCGATATGTACTCTTCGACAACACCTTCCTCACACAGATCAAAGTACAGGTTCTCATCCTTACAGAATGGTTCGAGGAACGAGCAAGCCGCCTTCACAATCACGTGTGAGTTTCGGTTGTTCTGTAGCCTCTCTAGGATAGTGCTGTAATCCCCTTTACTTTGCGCGTTGTCAATGATGCGTAGCGTTTCATGTTCAGAGAGCTGTCTTGCTTCTTCTTCAGCTCTTCGCTCCGCCGCTTCTTTTCGAATTTTAGGAGGGGTCTTTACAACTTTATCTTCTCTTCGCTGCAGTTCCAAGAACGCCAAAGCGGCATGCTCGATGATACTTTGTAACCTCTTTGATCGCTTTCGTCGTAAAGACGCCGGCGACGGTTGTAGAGTACCAGAGTCTTCTGTCGTACCTTCCATTGACTCTTCGACAGTGTCCCCTGCCGCCTCTTGTTCTCTCCGTTCTGCTTGCTCTTCAGATACGTATTTCATTTCATTTGACGGTGATTCTGAATCATCAATGTTTGATAAATGGAACGCAGCCTCAGCGAAGTGCTGCGCTATTTGATCTCGATACTGAATAAAGTCTGTTGTTGGTACCGCTTGAAGATCTTCTTGTACGAAGTTCTCCAAGATTTCGTCCTCGGGCGTGGGTTCTGCGTGTTTGGATTCAACTGCGTCTATGTTAGGTACACCTGATATGTCGCTCTTCTTCGGTAGACTGCCAACATTCTCAGGTGAAACCATACCGTTCGATTCGATTGCAACAAACATGGTTCGTGTTGCTCCGCCTTTTTTAGCCAGAAAGGTTCCTTGTGGGGTCTGAGGATCATCGAATTGGCTGGACATATCCTGAGCATTCAAGGCTTTCGGCGGCTCGAGGGAGCTCACTGGACTAACTCGTGGAATACCGTCGACGTAATCCGATGCTTGACCAGAGTGTTCCCTGACTAGAACGTCCTCCTTTCCACCTTCGTCTTCGCTTTCGCCACTGACTCCAACGCTATCTGCGGTGCTACCAGGCACCGAATCACTCAAGTCGACCGAATCTTCGCAGATTGCTACAGCTGTGGAAGTACTGGAGCGCTTCGACAACGAGCGCAGCATGGTGGATGTCCTTGCGAAATTATTGTCACTATCCAATTGAGGATTGGTAATATCGCTTACTGGTCGTTGTCCGTCACGAATGTTCAATGTGAATGAGACTTCATCCAACTTGCGGAAGAGCTCTTCAGCCGTAGGCCTGTCGAGAGGGCGATGTGCCCAACACGATTCAACGAGTTGACGAAGAGCTTGTGGTACTTCATGTTGAAAATCTTCATCCGTTTCTTTTGGCCATTCGGGTCTCTGTCCTTTCACAATCATTGAACAGACATCAAACATTTGATGTCTTCTCCATGGAGTACGAAGCGTGAGCATTTCATACAAAACCATACCGAACGCAAAAACGTCACTGGCCTTGGCAATGTCCTCCTTTTCGCGATCAACACCAGCAAAGGCTTCAGGGGCCATGTAGTTAAATGTTCCAGCAGGATCTCCTGATCCCGCAACGGTGGTGTCTGTAAGAAGCGATTGACCAACACTCCTAGACAGGCCAAAGTCGGATATTCGCGCTTGTGCCAGTGGAGAAAGCGTGCCATCTTCCTCAAGGGGAGCAGAGAGCAGAATGTTGTCGGGTTTCGCATCTCCCCAAGTAAAGTTTGCAGAATGAAGCGCTCGCAATCCTCCGCATGTTTGCAAAGCAATTCTTATTACTGTTGATAAGTCCAGAGGAGTGTTCTTGCGACGTAGCTGTTTCAATGCCTCCCCAAGACTTCCACCCCTCATAAGCGCCGTGACAATCAGCGCCGAACTTTCGTTTTCCCGGACTGTGACTCCCAAAAAGTGTACGATACCTGGATGGCTGACGCGTTCATATCTACGAATCTCGCGCGCAAATTGCCTCATGGCTTCTTTCTGACGGTCCTTTAGAGTGGCGTCATTCTTCAAGGCGGAAGAAACTTGAGGCATGCGAATGCACTTGACAGCAACGAGCTCACCATGGTAACATCCCACGTACACTGAACCGTAAGTGCCGATTCCAATTCGATTCTCGTCACTTAAGTGTACCTGTAAATGGGCTGGATCAATGACTGGATCTGTTCGCTCGCCCAGTTCCACAGAACTCTCTAGCACAGTTTGCGACAGAGAATTTTGTTGGTCGGCAAACGTACCCCAAGATTTTACAGATTCAATTTTGATGTTCTCCCCAGGCAGCAACTGCCGCTCTTCGCTCTCAATAGGAGAGGAAACTTCAAGGGCAGCATATAACGTTTGCAACGGACGCGACGATTGTGGTGCAGTGGTTGGAGAAGGGGAGAGTTGAGGAAATTGGGGGGCTAACGGAGGCTCCACTGGGGAAGCGACGCTTGGTCCGTTGGTTTGTTTGTTTGGTAGCTTGGGCGGCTTCGGAAGCTTTGGCAAATCCGGGGGAGAGAGACGGCGCTGTCGTTGAGGGAGGTCCCGCGGCGAGTTTCGGCGATGCAGGTGCTGTTGACTGTAAGGGGATGGTCGGCGAATATGATGCGGTGACTGTGTAGATGATGAATACTGTTGAGAAGTGTCCGAAGGTGGAAGGCGTGGGGCGGGTGGGGTGGCCGGGGACGGAGGTTGCAGCGCACGTGGACTGGAAGTACGGTGGTCTCGGGATGTGTTGGCAGAATTTTCATGTGAGGAATTGGAAAAGTATGGAATGGAAGCGCCTGACACAACGGTTTGCGTGAGTATATCTGGCAGTTGCAAATTGGAAGGCAAAGGGTGAGAAAAGAACGGAATGGAGTCCGGGTTTGGAAGCTTGCGGTTTGTGGGTGGGTGAGAGAAGAAGGGTATGGAGTCGTCATCTGCAAGGTCGGACTGAGGTTGGTTCGTAGCAGTGCGCTGCGACGACAGACGACGCAGAAAGGGCGGCACGACGCCACGAAGGTCGGGAAGACTGGTGTCGTCAGTGTTTTGGGGCAGCTCGGGGTCGCTGGCCTGTCTCAGCGCGGTATGGTGGTACGAAAAAGAAGCAGAAGCAGTCGGGGAAGGGCGGATGGGATGCGAGTTGAATCTCCTCGGAGAACCGCTCATGTTGGGTGAGGTGCGGAAGAGCGGCTAGAGAGGCCAAGCGCAGGAAATCTGTCAAACGCAAGGCGAGCGGCGAAAGGAAAGCGCTCAGCAAATGCTACGGAGAGGACGTCGCACGACGCCCAAAGTGCGGCCGCCTCCGGGGGCGCGTTGCAAACAATGCACGCGCGTTGCCGCCTCTCATGGTTGTCGACATTGTTGCAGCGGCACATGCACAGAGTGCGCCGCTGATCTTGGCAGACGTGCCTCAAATTTGCTTCACGGCGCTGTGCTCCGTGTCATTACAGTACATAACAACGCAAGTCGTGCTTACACACTCTCACCACACTCCGCAGTAAGGACACCCGCCTCCTGCTGTACAGCGTCGAGCCGCGCTTTCAAAAAAGATTACAGCAATCTCTGTAAGGCCTTCCCACAGATGTTATCTTTCTTATGGCGTGTCGCAGTTGGCGGCCACCCAATGGCTGCGTCACATGTTTGTCCCTTTGTGCGTTCGTGCCACGTTTGTCGGTTGTGATGCATGTTTCCAGCTTTTTTCGTCCATTCTGTCCCTCATGTCGACGTCATGTCGCCATACCTCCATCGCCACAACTCGCCCTCCCGCCGCTGGCTCTGACCTCTCCGTCGCTGTCTTCAGCCGTTCTCGTACAAAGCTTTCATCACAGCACCCCAAACACACCCCATTCCGTACAACAATCTGAAAAGTGTCTCGGAAATGGCGGACAACAGACAGCAACAACAACAACAAACGAATCAACAACGCGAGCACGAACAGGATGACGCTCTCAATCCTCATCGCGAACTTCTTATGGAAGCCGCCGCTCAGATACGCGCAGACCAAGTCGCGAGGGAAGCAGCTCGTCCCAGGAACGTCGGACAGGGAACTCTAGGTCTCGTCGGCGATTCTCTTGGCGGAGCTGCGCTGGGAGCTGCCGCGCTCGTCATGGGCCCCATTCAGGGCTATCGCGAAAACGGAGCAAAGGGGTTCCTAGGCGGTGCCGTGGGCGGATTAGCCGTGGGTGTAGCTGCTACAGCCTATGGTGTCGGTTCTGGTCTCACAAAGTTTGCGCACGGTGCTAAGCAAACCGCTCGTTCGTTTGACAACTCTTCCGTGGATGAGCGACTCATTGTTCATGAGCAAGATCGCCCGGCTCCGGGCGTGTACAAGACTGAAAAGAACCAGCTCTACAACGACTTGAACGCTGCACAAAGTGCGGAGAGTGCCAAAAATAGTATGGACGGACTTGCCGCCCCAGTTGATCTCAAGCTTTATCGTGTGCTTGATATACAGCCTGATGCTACTCCTGCGCAGATTCGGAAAGCATACTATAAGATGGCGCAACGATATCACCCAGACAAGCACCCGAATGACTCGGAAGCCACCGCCAAGTTCCAAGAAGTGAGCGCTGCATATCAGTAAGTTTGCAAACTATTTTTCCCGTTGCCTACATAAGCAGCTGAAACATCGATCTACTAACATTTCGTTCCGCTACATGTGCGCTATAGAATTTTATCTGACCCTGTCAAGCGAGAAGAATACCACCGTCTTGGCGAAGACGCTGCAACAGATGATTCCCTCATGGACCCCAAGGCCTTGTTCGCGCTCATGTTTTCTGACTTTGAGCATATAGTGGGAGATCTGGCCACGGCCACCATCCTGTCTGCGTCTTTGGACACGCCCGAAAACGAGGAGAAGGCTGCTAACGATGAACTTGCAGCGTCCAGCTCCACACAGGTCCCTCAGTCAATCGAAGAAAAACGAAAGGAAGCTGAGAGAGCAAAGAAGCGAAAGAAGCAGAAATTTCAAACCGCTCGCGAGGCACATCTTGTTAAACTTCTAAATCGACGACTTGAACCGTGGATGGCGGGAGACGAAGAAAGCTTCATTAGACACGCGAAGCATGAAGTTTTCGCAATGCGAGAGGAGCCGTTTGGTAGGGAAGTATTGAGAACAGCGGGATACGTTTATGGAAGACGGGCGTCTCGCTTTTTGGAGAAGAAGAAGGGGCCGTGGCAAAATGTGCAATCTGTGTTGGAAAACCTTGGCGATAAGGCACATCATTTCAAGAATCAGGTGCGAGCCCTAGAGGGTGGCGTCAAGGTTCTTTCTACTCAGGCAACAGTGGAAGATAACGAATCAGTCGACGAACGAGCAAGACGGGATACGGTGAACGTTCTGGGTGCTGTGTGGCTCAATTCCGTCCTCGATATTGAGTCTACGGTGAAACACGTGGTGTCAGCCTTGCTTGAAGACAACGAATCCACACCCAGACCTCAAGCCAAGAGAAAGGCCGCCGGTTTGATTGTGCTCGGCACATTATTTGAGCAGGCATGACATCAAGTTTTGGCTACAAGTTTCGGACTGTTCTGATCTTCTGGGACCCCTTCAGTGTTGCCGATGAATGTTTTTGCGTAATACAAACGTTTGGGCGATGATTTAGTGCAGATCGCCGTTCTGTTTCATAGACCCATGTCCTCACTGCGCGCTCAAGATCACAGCATGATATTGACAAGCTGCAAACATTTTTAAAAGGCTGGACGACTTGAAGACTAGTTAAGATAGGCACGGTAGTATTTCGGCACCCAAAAAGACCTCTCTTGTCCTGGCATATCTGACATCTTATTACAAACTGTGAGAGGATGCAAAAACAGTGTGCGATTGGCGTTCGGTGTGACAAGACTAACAACTTCGGTGTGACCATCAATGCGAAAACCCACGGCATACCTTTTCCAAATTCTTATGACAGTTGGTCGTCATCCTCCTCCTCACTTGTAGCTTGTGACGATAAATAATTCTCTTCATGTTGGACAATGTGCAGAATATCCCCTCTGCTCCCCATTAGTTTCATCATCTCTACGAAAAACGAATCGTAGTTGTGCACAGCTCTTATTCTCTTCAACTCTTCGGCAGTGAGCTCCTCCTCTGCCTCGTCGTCTGATTCAATATAGGAGTCCCGCCCTTCGGAATACATCATACTTTGGTTCATGTACTTGCGCTTTTTGGTTCGTTCCTTGGGCGGTGCAGACGGGGCCCTGACATCGCTCGTAACGGCAAAAAGTAGGAATGGGGTCTGATGTTCTCGAAACGTACTTATGCGCTCCATCAGTGGTCGTCTCATTGAAGCGGCCCACTCCATGTAGTCGCTCTTTTTCTGCGAGTTGAAAGTGGAAACAACGCGTGGGTCATCGGACATGCTTTCGATTTCGTAAATGTAATCAGTGCCAGCTACAGGAACGTACACGGAATACATCCACAGCTCTTCGGCGAGGAGAGAGCTCCGCACCTTGCCGTCTTCGTCTAATAACTCAGGGTGTCCTCGGAACTGTGAGCGAGAAGCGTGGTTGTGGGCGTCGCGAACAACTTTGGAACTGCACACAGAAGCGGAACGAATTACTGGATCAAAAGGTTTTAGGAAACTCTTAAGCGCTCTGATACCATCTCCCACATCAAACGGCTCAGAAACGACTTGAGCTTTGTCTGGTCCCATAACGTACTGATCGCCGCCGCCTTTCTCTGGAATGTTCATGAGAGCCATGACAAGTGCATGGGTTGCGGAGGCATTATCCATGGCATGTCCACAAACCAGAAGCTTTTCGGATCCAGCAGTTGCAGAATCATCCTCCATGGCAGAAGGCTTTCCAAATGATTCGTTCCTAGGATTCCATCGCGACGTCTTGCCGCGGTAGGGAGACCATTTATAAAGAAGAATGTACGCATGAAGGAGCCATTCTCGATCAAGTTGAAAGTCGTACAGTTGACGAACGGCGAGGCCTGTGGCGCCGGCGTGGACCAGAACGGCGGTCAAGTTGGGGCCGGTTGTTCGCAGGAGAAGCCAGCCTGTTTTCTTAAAGGCGCCGCGCTGGGAGAGTAGTTGGCGAGCTACGCGACGGTCGGCCTCTGTAGCTTCGCGTGAGGACTCTGACGAAGGAGTGCTGCCGGGAGTTGCCACCAGCGGGGTGGCGGCCGATGAGGAGGGCTTGTAGGGGTAGGGGGACTGACTATCGAGGTCTGAGGGGCTATTGTCGTCGTCAGCGCGCGAGGAAGGCATTGCTTGGGGTTGGGGGGGGGGAGGGGGGGGAGGGGCGTGGTAATGCTTTCGGGGTGCTGACGGGGAGCCAAGTTATGGAGCATAGGCCGACGCGCTCCAGCGGCGCCCCATCGCGCGCGACGACGCCGACACGCGCCACCACCAGCGAAGAATCTTCGGTTTAAAAACACACGGCGCTGTGTTGCTGCTGGGAGACGACGTCACCGCCTCCTCCGCCTTGGCTTGACCGAGCGCCCTTGGGCAGCCCCCTGGTCCCCCCGCCCCCAATTTTAACCAAAAAACAGAGCTATCTGCGCAGCTTTCGATTCGCATTTCACGCATCCGCATCGCATCGGCTCGTTTCGCTTCACCAAGAGAAAGCATCGCGCAACGCGAAACGCAATCGTGTGTGGTGTCGTCATCTCCGCCGCGCGCCTGCCGCAATGCTCCGCTTGCCGGCGCTTGCGCGTCACGCTCGTGTTGCGCGCTCGTTTTCCACCGCATACACCTTCACCTCCACGGGCGCGCCGTCTTCCGTGCTTTCGCTCCAGCAGCTGCCCGATGCTAAGCCGTCCGACAGCGATCTCAGTCTAAAGTGGCTTGCGGCCGGCGTCGATCCCGTCGATCTGGCCGCCATCTCTGGCACCCCGTCTGCGTCCGCCTTCGCCCCCACTATCTTCCCTGCCGTCGCCGGCACCGAGGGCGTTGCGCGCGTTACGGCTGCCGGCCCAGGCGTTAGTGGCGTTGCGCAGGGGGACCTCGTCATCCCAATCAAGGTGCGTCCTGCGTTCAACCCGCTTTGTTGGCGCCGTTTCGGAATGCGTTCAGCTCCCTAACCCTCTGCGTTTCACCAAAGACTTCGTTGGGAACTTGGCGTCGATCTTCTGTCATTGACTACAGTCATGTCATCCCTGTTCCGCACTCCATTCGCCTTGAACTTGCTGCCACGCTTTCGGCATCTCCCTTCACTGCGTACAGACTCCTGCGCGATTTTGTTACCTTGTCACCCGGTGATGTCGTTCTTCAGAATGCTGCCTCCACTCCGGTGGGCACTGCCATTGTGCAAATGGCCAAGGCAATGGGACTTGAAACCGTATCCTTAGTTAATACACCCTCACCAGAGTACGCCCCAACTGTGGAGCGACTCAAACTCATGGGCGGCGACGTTGTCATCGGAGAGCAATATGTCACTACAGAAGGGTTCTATCAGGTCATGTCCGACATTCCCAAACCATCTCTCATCATCAACGGCGCCGCCGATGACACATCTTTCGCTACGTTGGCTGCCATAGCCCCAGAAGGCGCAAAAATGGTTACATACTGTCCTGGCGTGGCCGACCCCAAGACACTGCGGAGCAAGGCGTTCAAAAGCGCCACTTTCTCTCTGCCAGAATGGTTGGAGCAAACTGACCGCGCGCAGATCGAGAGCATGGTTATCGATTTAACAAACATGATAGAGTCTGGACAGCTGACTGCATGGCTTCAGCGTGTCAAATTCGACCACCTTCCGGCCGCCATTCAACAGGGCGGTATGATTAACAGAAAGCTTGTGGCTATGATGGAGTAAAGCATAGGTCACTGTACATGTCCACCCAGTGCAACGTGTGGAATGTAGACAAATGGACCAGCTCTCACAAAAGTTGTTGCATTTCAGAACAGTCTCAACAGGGATGAGCATTTTTCCGTTCTGAGCTAGCTTATGAAGGGCGACACAGATAGAGAAGTCGCTAAACATATCGGTAGAAAGTTTGATAGTGTTGGTTGGCTACAGTGAGAGAAACATGAACGTTTTGCACAATGAAATGAAACATTGGTTTTCACAAGCGCCAAGGAAAAATATGCCATACTGTATACGAAGGGTATATATTTATACATGTGTACCTGTTTATCGCAGAGCTCTACAAGCGCCGGGTAGAAGAACAACTCAGGATCAAGCTTTGTTGAATTCATTGCTTTCAGCGACACTTGTCACTATTTTGACAGTGAGACTTGCTGCATTTCGAAAGGTTGGCGAACTTGCAAAACACGCAACATCAGATTTCGTATCGAAACAAGTCTATGAGCCCTTACAAAATGAAAAAGCATCGACTAAATTCTGGGAGGAAATCGCTACTATCAACACACCTGGAGAGCTTTGCTGATACAGCAATCGCACAAGAGCTGGGGTTTCTCCAGCCTAGTTTTAACATTGGCTTCTCACATTGGCTACTCGCAGCTAGCACGTACCCTGAAGGTGTAATGTGCTTCTTTATCGGCAGAGCAAATGCGCAGAATTCCGTGGAACATTTGTTCTAGGATGCCCGTAGCGGGCAAATACCATATCATCGGCACTTCCCCAAGGGAACGAGGGGGTAAGATTGTAAGTTGGTAGAAATACTATGATGTATGATGGGTAGATGAGTTGCTATGCTTTTCAAAAAGAATATTACTTTTCACAGGATCGTTCTCCATGACATTTGATAAACGGCTTGCGCCCACAATGTCATTATCATGTATGTCTTAAAGCATCAATCTTTTTATGGCACACGTACATACTCCAAGCATCGAAACGCGGATGTCGGAAGTTGTGGCGCAGGATGCCCGACTCCCAAATTCCCACAGACGCTTTCAACCGATACGGTTAGAAAGGCAAAGGGTACTATGCACGCGCTTGGAAGATGGGAAAGGTGTTGATAAGGCATGGCCTGTCCCATGTACTGATTCACGATGGCCAAGTATATAACCCTTATCCTTGGGGTAAAGGGTTGCAATTCATGACGAATCGACCCGACGAGGCGGTGAGCCTGCCCTGAAATGCTGTCGAATTCTGATAGAGAGAACGGATGGCGACGCAGACGCGTTGATTCAGGCTGTCAATGTGGAGGCCTCTCGTCGCTACAGATGGTTTGACGATAAACAACTTGTTGCCAGACTGGCGGTCATGTGAGTAGAATTCAAAAATCAAGACAGCGTTTGAGGCGATTCCGAATTGTGAAGGAAAGCCTCGATGTGAACAAACCAAGGGCTAACAGTCATGCAAGCTGTAACGGAGGTGTGCTTGCGTTTGATTCGTAGAATGTAGGAGAGCGAGGTAATTGCTCAAACATGATGCGCAGTTGACACGCCGCACACCAGCCGTCTGCGCAGAATCGTGAGAGCTTGATTCAAACACGATGGGCAAAATGGAATGACTTGGCAAGAGCTCGTGTTGAGGAGGACTTTCGAACAATTAACTGGACATTAATTCAGACTGTTGAAGAGATCAAAAAACACACAAGTTGTTTTAGTGCAGATTATTTACAATGCGGATATACAGCTGCTACTACGTTACAACGTGAGGAATCTAGTTGCATGGCGGTCGTTACGTGACACACTCGATTAGAAGGGCTTGCACAAATCATCGAGACACCATACGTTCCTCAGAAAGAAAAAAAAACACACAATTGCGATTGCGATTGCCGGCGTGGAAGCCAATTGCAACGGCCACGGAATCCAAAGTCACCAAAGACATATATGAATGAAGCACACACATAAACATGATACAGTTGCGCAACACGTGCTACATGGCATTTCTCTTCATAACCCTCTCCCTTCTGAGGTCGTCCACACTACCGCTCTGCGCGCGACGGAAGGAACGCGTTGACTCGACATTTTGCATGCGGGGCGACGTAGCAATGGGGGTTGGAGTCCTCGCCGAGCCGTTGCGGATGAAGGGAACAGGAGAGACGGGGCGCTCGACGTGGCGATCGTCCGAACACTTGAGCCACGGGTGGTTTAAAGCCTGGCGCGCAGTGGGGCGATCACCCGGGCGGACGCTGAGACAACTAGCCACAAGCTGGCGCGCCTCCTTGGACACCATGTGCCAGCGCTTCTGCGGAAAGCTGAGCTTGCCAGTAGCGATTTTCTCAAAGATGGCTTGCGGTGTGTCTCCGCGGAACGGTAAGCTACCGGAGATGGCAACATACAGCAGTACACCGCATCCAAAAATATCGACCGGCTTTCCGTACTGCGATCGCGAGACCATTTCCGGGCTGCAGTAGGCCGGCGTGCCAAGGGTGCTGGAGAGACAGTGGTCGCCGTTGGCGAGACTGTCGATGCGACGCGCCAGCCCAAAGTCGGCGATCTTCACGACGCCCTCGGCCGACAGCAGAATGTTGTCTGGCTTGAGATCCCTGTGCACGATGCCAGCGTCATGCAAGTAGGCCAGTCCGAGGAAGAGCTGGCGCGCAATGCGGCGCGCGTTTCGCTCGTTGACACGGTTTTTACCACCAGCGAGAAAGCTGAGCAAAGTGCCCTTCTCCACAAACTCCATGACGACGTACAGATGCGTGGCGGTCTCAAAGATGTCGAATGTTGGTACGACATGTTTGTGGCAGATGGAGCGCACGATTTCTGCCTCGCGCGCAGCAAACTGGGTGGCCTTGCGCTCTTGTTGCTTCTTGGGCATGATCTTGACGGCGACTTTATCACCGGTGCGGCGGTCAATGCCCTCGAAGACCTTGGCGTAGTGCCCCTCGCCGATCTGGTTGCCCAGCTTGTAGAACTTGTTGAGGGAGAGGGTGAGGGCTCGCTTAAGCGTGGCGCTCCACAGTTGCATGAGGGCGATGTCGTGCTTGAAGACGAGGGTGATACCGGCACGGGAGGTGGCGCGCACGGATACGGTGCTCTTCTGCGGGTCGACGTCGACGCTGTGTGCTTCGCACATGCGCACAGTGGCGATGGGCTCGCTGTAGTCGTCCTCCTCCGCGCGGATGGTGAGCAGGCCGTGCTCAAGACGGACCAGTCTGCGGCGCACTCCAAAGAGCTTGGATTTTACACCCACGACGCCGACCAAGGTGTCCTGATGTGTGTACCTCATGCGGGGGACGTCGTGCAGCTTGACGCGGTGGCGGGCATTTGTGAGGGGTGGCGGGCATTCGACAACCATGTTTGCGGCGGGTGAGGTGGGGGAGTGTGTAGAGTACAAAAGGGCGGATCGCAAGGGCAGCGGAAGGTTTGAAGAGAGGAAACCGCAACGGGGGAAGTGGGGGAAGTGGAAGTGACGGTTGAAATTGGGACAGAGCAGCGGGGGGAGGGGGGCGATGCGGAGGCGACGCTGAAATAGTAGCGAACGGGCGGTGAACGGCGGGGGGGGGGGGCGTCGGGGGCTGCGCGCTGTAGCGACGCAGTGGGAGAGAGGCGGTCAGCATTGCGTACGACAATTCGCTAATGAACGCGTATCAAAAGAATGCAGCTCAATGGAGAGCACTCGAACAAGCACAGACGCGTGGTACCCAAAATACAAGCGCGTGTGTGACACGCACACAACACGCTTTGCACACACGTGGCGACGCGCGCGTGCGTGCGTGCGCGCGCGTGGCTGTCTCACAATCGAACACGCAAAGCTCGTCTGCCGCCACACACTGTCGCTTGTCCAATTGTTGTGGCGCGTTTTTTCTTTTCTTTTTTCACCAAAACTTTTGCGCGCTTGAGCCTTTTGCTTGTGCGCCGGCGTTGGTGGTTGGCGTTGAGGGGGGGCGAAGATGTTTGGTTGACAGCGGCGCGATGATCGTTCACTCCCTGCCTCTCTCTCTACCTTGGTAGCTTAGCTCCAAGAAAAAGAGACAAGCCACACCCACAGCGAACGAGACAGCGCACACAATACGTTGCTCTCACTGATAGCTTGTGGAGCATCCACCCATCACGTGCGAGCAACACATCGGTCGTGGAAAGCGAGCGATTCAGCACGAATTATGCCCTTGACACATCGCACACATCGCACACGTCGAACACGTCGAACACGTCGAGCTGACGTTTAAATGCTTGTGTGCGTGATTTGCCGAGCATCGCCGATCGCATGTGACAAAAATAGGACGTAAAGGGGCGCAACTTTTTGCAAATGTTTGGCGTGCGCGCGTGTTTGCTGTGTGTGCTACACACTGCTGCTGTATGCCACACTTGACTGCGTTTGTCCATTTACACACATGCTGTATTCACACACACACGCCTCCATGCCCCCCAAAAATACAACAACCTTCCTCACGCCCTGTTTGGTGTCAAACTGCAGCTAAACTAACATAGTCCAAACGTGTCTCCCCGTCCCAGTTTTTTCTCTTGTTGTTGTACCAACGGTGATTTTCACACACAAACACATCCAAGCACAAACCCCGACACACACGTGTGTGTATTTGTCTCGCTCTCGTGTCACCGATTCACTCCAGCCAAACGCAACAGCTGTAAACCGCCCATTTCTTTTTTTCCGTTGCCCAACTCCCGACAGACACGCACAGCCGCAGCTTTGACCGCCACGTTCCGTTGCGCGGGAGAGAGCTGAGAGAGCTGAGAGAGAGCTGCTTTCTGCCGCAAGGTGCCGATGGTCAATTGCGATGATGATCCATCGCCTTTTGTGTCAGGAATAGTGTGCTTGTACGAGGGCGCCACACACACATGTACTGTAGTGTACGCACACGAGCCACTCTCTCAAGCGCTGTAAGCCTGCCCACTGCAACCGTACCGGTGTGCCCCATCGTGCCGGTGTGCACCACCGTACCGGTGTGCCCCATCGTGCCGGTGTGCACCACCGTGCCGGTGTGCACCACCGTGCCGGTGCGCGAACAACCACCTCTCACACGTGGCACCGCGTCCACCGTACACACGTTGGTTACACACGCGTGTTTCGCGACACATCCAGCTACGCCACGTGATGACCAAGCATGTGCCAGCAATGACGCAGCCATCCAAAACCCAGATCCAATCGTGCAAATCTGATTGTTTGTTCGAACCGCCCGGATTGGATGCGATGGCGCCCCGTTGCTTGGCATCGCACTCGCACTTGCTCACTGTGCACGCCCATAAAACGCGTGTCTTGAGCTGCTCAATACACATCTGTCCCCGTCGTCGTCCGCGCTTCATTTTTCGTGGCCCTCTACCCCTCTAAACCCCCCCCCGCCTTTGTCGTTCTGCATCAACGGTACGTGCGCTACTGCTACTCTCTGTGTGCGATTGCGTGGTCGGTACGTCGGTACGGATCGCGTCTGTTTGTCGTTGTGCTTTGCTTTACTTGGTCACCATGAGCTTCGCACGATTTTCCCCCCGTTCCGTTTCGGATCGCACGCGTTGCAGCCCTGCCTTCATCGCCTCCACGCCGCTTTTCACTAACCCAACAACTCTTGTCAATCACACATCCTCCTGTTCCTCTCGCAATCGCTGTAGAAACTTTCGTGGAGCTGCTATCATCATGACTGTCCCGCAGGTTGGAATCAATGGCTTTGGTCGAATGTACGTACCGATCCCAGCAACATAGTCGCTGCGCGACGAGATCTCACCTCACTAATCTCACAATTATATCATTCTCCTCCCTTGAAACAGTGGTCGTCTCGTGCTTCGCGCCGCCATCGAAAAGGATACCATGAGCGTAGTCGCCATCAATGATCCCTTCATCAATCTGGATTACATGGCGTACATGTTCAAGTTCGACTCCACCCACGGCCGTTTCCCTGGAACTGTCGATGTCAAAGACGGTAAGCTTATCGTCAGCGGGAAGCCCATCTCCGTCTACGGTCATCGCGATCCAGCAGAGATCCCGTGGGCCGAAGCCGGGGCCGAGTACATTGTCGAATCAACCGGTGTGTTCACCCTCAAAGAAAAGGCTGAGAAGCATTTCAAGGGTGGTGCTAAGAAAGTCATCATCTCTGCCCCGTCGAAGGATGCGCCCATGTTTGTGTGCGGTGTCAACGAGGACAAGTACACTCCAGATCTCAACATCATTTCAAACGCTTCTTGCACTACCAACTGCCTCGCGCCCCTTGTGAAGGTCATTCATGAGAAGTATGGTATCGAAGAGGGTTTGATGACAACCGTTCACGCTACCACCGCCACGCAAAAGACTGTTGACGGCCCATCCCACAAGGACTGGCGCGGAGGACGTGGAGCTGGCGCCAATATCATCCCGTCCAGCACTGGAGCTGCCAAGGCTGTCGGCAAGGTGCTGCCGGAGTTGAACGGCAAGTTGACAGGAATGGCATTCCGTGTGCCCACCCCCGATGTGTCCGTGGTTGATTTGACTGTGCGTCTGGCCACTGAAACTAGCTACGATGACATCAAGGCTACCATGAAGGCTGCCGCGGAAGACTCTATGAAGGGTATTCTCAAGTACACGGAGGAATCGGTCGTGAGCACTGACTTTATTCATGATGATGCCTCATGCGTGTTTGACGCTGGCGCTGGTATCATGTTGAACAGCAGGTTTTGTAAGCTGGTTGCTTGGTACGACAATGAGTGGGGCTACTCTAACCGCGTTGTCGACCTAATTGCTCATGTCGCCAAGCTGCAGTGAAGTGTCTCTTTCCTGGATATCTAGCTAGTACTTGCTGAAAAACTTTTAGTGGAGTAAACGAATACCAGTTTACTCGTGTGGATTGAGGTTCGCCCTTGCCCCACGAATGCTCTGCAGCGCAGATAGATTTTACTGCGAATTCAGATCTCGCCCGTTTCTCTGGCGCGCGCCGCTTGCTTGCTTGTTGATCAGGCGGACGCGTGATGTGTCAGGCGGGGCCAATTGGAAGCAGGCGCAGTGCACAGTATCTTGGCGAACAAATGTGATTGGTTGATGCGGCTGAGATGCAGAGCAATCGACCATCGCTCGTCTCCTTCTGTGTTTCACATTGGTTTTCGACGCTTGTTGCACACGTTCTTTGTACAATGCGTGCGAACCAGAAAAATGTCATCGGCGCTATCTTCGTCATGGCGGCCCAATGTCCTACACGCAAAACTTATTCTGGACGGCTTCTGTTAAGAAACAGGCCTCGTGTATCGCGGTCCTGCGAAACCCGACTTGACTATCGACCCCGTGTCGGAGATGAGCGGTTCAAGTGGCTCGTTTGCTTGAACCATATTATAAACAAGTGAACATATAACTCGCGTACAAATGACAAGAGAAACAACTTGCATTCTTGGGGTGCGAAACCAAAAGCATCCCAACATGCACAGCTGTTCTTCTCTCTCTATCTCTCAGCCTTGAGCGCATTCCCTTGTCTCCAATAGAATGTGACGCCAGGACGAAAGGAGACATGACTTTTTGAACTGTCTTATTTTCTTCAAGTAATAATTCTGTAGTCTGCAACAGGTTGTCTCAACAATGGCCGCAATCCTGACAGTGCGTCAGAACCCTGATCGAGCGCTCGGTAAAAGAAGTGTTGTCTTTTCTGGTTTCTCTCAAAGGTCAAGCTACCGCGGATGTTGCTGTCTCGAGACATGTACACATTAGTAATTTTCGTCCAGTAGCATTCGGGGCTTTCCAGACATCAAAACCATGTCTGCTTGTCTTGCCCATCTCCGCATGTTTACTTAATTTGTCGCAATGGCATCAAAGAGACATAGGTGATTAAGAGATACTTTTCTCTCCGAAAAATGTGTTCCCCTCTGCGCTGAGACTTCATTGTCATGCGCTGCATTGCGACAAGCCAAAATATGGAGAAATTCTAAATATGATGCGAATGATCCCTAACACCTCAAACGTAGTGAATAATATTGAGGATTATACCGCACTGATACCAGACAACCCTCTCACGAAGCAGTGCATTTTTAAAAAAAATAGTTCACAGTAACTGTTGAAATACATCGACATAATTTCTTGGCCACATGTGGCGTAGAAGCCTCTCTGTTGGCTCTTCCAGCTCAATTCTCGTTCACTGTTGAATTGTATCGGCGAAATTACGGCAATACCCTCGTACAACACATATTAAAAAAAAAACCACATGTGATATCTACCCTCGCAATATGTCCTTGCTGGAAATACTTTATACAGTATGCTCTGGGCGGATGGCCGGCCAATGGAAAAACATTTGGAAATGCGGCAACTGTCGGAGGCTAAATGGTTACCGTCGAAAACTGCTCGGCATCATTTCTATCGAGCTATCTCAAGATTATTCTCGATACTGAGCATATTCGTTTGGCCGCAAAGTGTCACTGTGACTGGAACTCCAACTTTCGGGACGCGGATGCGCTCTTCTCTGAAGTTGAACCCGTGAGGAAAACCAATACTGGCGCTTTTTAAATTCTGTACGTCACAAATTCAGCTATCATTTTAAATGGTGGGATGCAATCGATTGCGAAAACCGATGGCAGAGGAAAAGCGAACTGCATTTGTTAATTGATTGGCAAGAACAGTTGCAATCACCGATGGAAGAATCGTCTGTGCCTACGAGTAACATTGCATACATCTTTGCCTCATGTCGAAAATATAAAACACTGTTTCTTCTACAGCGTTATTGCAATTTTGAATATCTGTGAAAAACAAACAATAATGTGTGAGGAGATTTTTTGCGTTGGATGTGTAACCACCTCGGCTTCTCATCTTTGTTCATTCCAAACAAAGCTGTAGTGTAAATGCTCCTCAATATTGAGACGGCTGAACGAAAGGTTTTCATGGCTATAAAAACTCGATATCACAACTATAATTGCGAATGTGACTCATCGGTTCGATTGCAATTGCGAGAAGTCATGGAGCCATCTTGGCATGTTTCGATCAGTCAGCAAGAGAAACGAGACAGTTGAATCTCGTCGCGTGAGTTTAATGAGATATGGGAGTTGTAAATCATCAAAAATGAATATCATACATTTCGCAAACAGAGCCAGCTCATGAAACAAGCAGGGAGGCTTCGACCGCCAGCTTACATGGATGCGTGATACACAGCGCGAAGCATAGGACTATTAGTACACATACACCGAAAAAAAAAAAAACTACTGAAGAACAACCTCATTCTTCAAGGCTCCGCTGACACTTCCATTTTCTCTTTCCGTATACCTCAGGACGTTCTGATATGTAGTACTCCAAATATTAGATATTGCAGTGTCAGTACAGAATGCAATATGCGGAGTAATAAGAACATTGGGAAGACTCTGAAGCGTAAGGATCTTTTCGTCCTCCAAAATCTCTCCAGTGTGGTCGTCGAAGAAAAGCTCTTCTTCGCCTTCCATGACATCCATACCGCAGCCGCCAATAATTCCACGTCTGATTGCGAAAATCAGCGCGTTCATATCAACCAGTTCCCCCCTTGAGGTGTTGATAAGAACCACGCCTTTCTTCATTTTGCTGACAGCGTCAGCATTGATCATATGTCTTGTGGACGGAAAGAGCGGACAATGTAAACTGATAATGTCTGATGATGCAAGCAATTCGTCAAGGCTGACGTATTGCACACCCATGCTCTTGGCTTGTTCACTTTCGTAAATGTCGTATGCGATCACTCTGGCACCGAAGCCAAGCATGATCTTGGCAAATATTTGTCCAATTTTCCCTGTGCCGCAAACGCCAACAGTCTTTCCATGAATATCGAATCCCAACAAGCCGGTGAGGGCAAAATTGCTCTCCCTAGTCCGATTGTAAGCCTTGTGCGTTTTTCGAACAGTTGTGAGCAAAAGAGCGACGGCAAATTCAGCCACGGCATACGGGGAATACTGCGGAACTCTGAGCACAGTGACGCCATTGACAGCAGCGGCTTTCAAATCGACCTGGTTAAAACCAGCGCATCGTAACAACAAACATTTTGTTCCGTTTCTTGCCAGGGTTTGAATGGTTTGTTCATCAGCGCTGTCGTTTACGAAAATGCAGACGGCTTGCGCCCCGGCAGCTAGTTGTGCGGTGGTTGAATCCAGGCGGGGGGCTAGAAATTCTAACTGCACATTCGGTGCAAATTTTGCCAGTTCTGGATGCGAAGTTAGAAAGTCACGTTCATATCGTTTTGAGCTGTATACCACGACGCGAATAGGCGATGCTTTCGTGGGACCATTGGATGAGGACATAACGAAATGAGGACTAAAGGTTCCCAAAAGCGAGTTGGGATATAAAGAAGTTAGTGGTTTTGATTTCAACATTGTGATTGATTGGTCGTTGGTGTTGGGGCAGTTGATGGTGTTTCGGACAGAGTTTGTGTGGGGTTGGTGGTTGATGGGATGAAGAGAAAAACGCAAAACATACCGCCTTCTCGATCTGCTTTATAAGTCGGAGCTGGACAGAGAGGGGTGGAAAGGTCGAGGTAAGGGGACGTGGCGCTACGAAGATGCTCCGTAGGCGTTGATGAGACAATCAAGGATTCGAGGGAGACGGGCCAAAAGGGGGACGTCAGCCATGACGGTGCTTGCACTTCGAATGGAGCCATGTGTCAGTTCCGAAGATGGCCGTAAAAAATCTGGCAGGCGTGCAATGCGATTGGCACACATGCTCGAATCGAATTGTGTCGCATGATGTGCTCAGCCGCGTGTCCAAACTCTGCAAGAGTGTGCCGTTCGGCATCGTATGGGCACTGTCTAGAACGTCCGATCTCCTCCGGCTTTCCAGAGTCTTTCCGCAGGCTGTTCGGAGGCAGCAACGAGGCGCCGGAAACGTCTCGTGCTCTTGTCGACATGGGAATAAATCATCGCCTTCCCTCTGTAACGAACACTTATGCTATTCTTTTATGACAAGTTCCTGCGTTCTGACATGCGAGTCGGGACAGCTCTTTTCTGCATTAGCTCATAGAGACATGTTGTTGGTTTTTTTCCGCGCTAATGTAATGTGATCATCAACTCCCCCTACCGATGTGTACTCCTTGAAACACGCGATGTGTAGTTGATTTCCAGTTTTGCTTTTCAGAACGTGTTCAAAAAAGAATCGCAAGTAACAATGTTGCAAACAATGCGTCACCAGCAAGAGTGCATTCTTAATCTCTTTGACTACACAAACCCTTCAAGTACTCCACCTTGCGCCATATTTCACACGAAATCGTTACTCTTACAGTTGCAGTCGTCCAGGCTGTAATCCCACTTGGGTCCAAACAACCCAATGAAAGCCATCGCAGGAGGTACAGGCCATACTCTTCGTTGCGGCACGACAGTGGTAGGCGTGATGGTGACGGCGCACCGTGCGTCTTGACAGCGCATACCCGTGCACAATCAACTACAGAGTATTCTGATTTGATCCGATCCGTGGCAGATCCAATAATCTCCATTGTGTAACAATCAATCCCTGCGTTAACTTCGACGTGACATCGTTCAAGCATCTTCGCTCTCAGTCTTTGAGTCATGTGCGCTCAACCAACGTGGCAGCAACTAATCAACGCGTGTCTCCGCCAAGAAGCCACCACATCGTCCCTCTTCTTACAGCTGGCCTCCCTCACAGTTTCCGGGGAACCCTCCTGCAGAACAGTCGTGTTTCGCGGCTGGCATCAAACAAACTCCGATCCAACCCCGTCTCTTTTGATTGCCACGGACGGGAGAAGTGCCAAAATCAATGGATTGCTCAAATATCCGAAAGTCGAAGCATGTTGGTATTTTCTTGTACGTCGTGTACCAAGAACATATTCGAGAAACATGTCTGTCATGCATTTTCTAACCTGTTCTCTTGCTTTAATATTTTTTTAGAAAGCTCGTGTACAATTTCGTTTGACATCTCATGTCGTTTGTATAAGGAATGATGAGCAAGATGCTGATTTAATTAATGTTCGCTCCGAACTGTGGCGTGAACTTTTACCTCCGGCTCGTCAACATTATGCAACTCCACATCCTGGTCATCCGCTAGAGAAGAATTTTTCAGCCGAACAGGAAGCACAAGTGGTAAACAGCGAAAATCCTGTCGAGTGCTTTGCAGTTTTGATGCTGAGGCCAGAACGAGTAGACGTTGTGGACTTGCGTGCAAATAACAGACGTTTGTACGAATTGAATGATGATCACAGTTGGGCGGAGCGTTTCGTAAATCGTTGATATGGAGAAGGTGAGGCTCCGGAGATTAAGGGTTTGGTACGATCCAGGTTCAATGAAAATATATTGGTTGAACTCGATCGATAAGAAAATATGACGAGAATATTGCACCAACCATACTACATGTGGAAAACAGATCAGGTGGTGAAGGAGATCTTGACCGCTGGAAACTGAGCGCGCATAGTGTCGATTCCAGCCTGAGTATAAAGCCCCTGTGGCCAAATATTTCCCCGATTCTCAGCGAGGACAAGTTCTTTCAAACGAGGTGCACTGCGAAGAAAGTTGATTAGACAATTATTATCAAGGGGGCAAAAAGCCAATGAGACAACCTCCAGTGATTTGGCTGCGTCACATTGTGCAAAAGCTTGTAAACTTTCATTATCTACGACATCGCATCCTTTTAAGCAAAGTTTTCGTAAGGTTGCGATGCTTGCAACGGCTTGGACGCCTTCCGGAGTAAGAGAATGCACCCAGGATAAATCGAGATCTTCGACTGGCGAAACGCGTCTTGAGTGACGAAACATTGAGCCAGTTATGCCACAGCTCGGGAGAATGAGACGTTTCAGTATAGGACAAGTCATAAAAGGTAGTAATACCTCATCACTCAAAGTACAGTGCGCAAAGTTAACTTCGACGAGAGAACGGTGCGCGACTCTAACAAGTGATGAAATGGCTCGATGAGATATTAGTCTGGATGAACAGCCGCTGAGATTAAGCGTCCTTAGCGACACAGTACGCGCAAACATTGAATCAATAGCAGTTCTGGCGGCCTGTGGATCACTTAGAGAAAGGGCATAAAGGGCTTCGGAGGTTATGTGTGAAACTGCTGCCAAATAGTTTGTGAGAATGACGTCACGAAGTCGATTGCAGACAGAAGCCAAACGAAAGGCAGTCCCAACCTGTACGCGAAGACGCCCGGTAAGAGAAACGATGCGCAACAACACATCGTCGGGCAAATCAGTGAGAGTCGGAGAGCATAACATGGAGGGAAACAGAGTGAATAACGATCATTATCCGCCGCGATTTGCGACGTAAGCCTCCGCTGAGGGTCTTGGATGGCACCGAAGAACCACACGAGCACCTTCGAAGGAAGCAATCCTACCTCTCTAACTGGTGTCGTTGACAAATACTGTATGGATTTAAAAGACGTATTGGCTCAGCGGTCATTACAAGCCTGCAGGGATTTGGCAGGAAGTGCTGTGCGAGATCGAAATGCTCGCCAACCGTGGTGCAGTTGGCGCTTTTTCATTGGGCTCCAGCGGCAGAGTGACGTCATGACTCATCTCCTGATTTAGTACTGTAGTAGCGCACACGCGCGCACTAAACATTATTTCCCGAAATAGAAAACCAGAGCCCCGCCCACGAGGGGATAAAGAGCGCCAAGATCATGGTGCAGGTGTTCGTTTCCTCCCGCACAGTCCATTACATTTAACTAAAGCTTTCGGGATGGGTATTTCACGTTCTTCCTCCCGTTGGCAGCCAATTCGCGAGCTTGAGAAGGGTATACAGGCTAACTATAAAGCCGCGTCCCACCAACAGCGCCCGTCACCGTCTTTGCGTCGTTTTCGCTCCCGCCGTTCACAACGGCAAGAACGGAGGCTGGAAATGTCAGATAAATGTTCAAAAATATCGAAACCACCTTTAATTTGTGGTTGTGTAAGGGGGAAGATGGAATCGCCTCGTACTCATACGGAGGCCACGTCAGCGTCTGATTCTATGGATACGTTGTCATCTGCTCGGGCACGTAAGAAGGTTGACTCGAAAGAGGGAGAAATTTCCTTCCTTGAAGATGATTTTATAGCCTTTTCTTGCCAGGGTGTCCCGTCTGATGGGGTTCAGCTTTGGAAACCTTCGTCTTTTCGTGATCTTATGTCCTTTATGGTCAAGTGACTGGCTGGAAGATCACATTCGTGTGTATATTTTACAGAGTTGACTTCCTTCGTGTGTACAGTACAAGTTTCCCAACTTCGTCTTAACAAGTTGCGGTGAAGGCATCAGCTTTTTATTTCAATTTCCTTGTTTCTGGAGGAGAGCTGTACTTTTGTACCATGTACTGTCGTACAACAGGAGAAGACTGGACCATGTTAGTCTGACACGGTTTTTTTGTAGGGTTTTGTTATAGCTCGGACGTGTGTTTTGTTTGAAGAGGAACATGTCAACATCACTTCAGACATCACCTCTTCTCAACCGTTCAAAAACACGCTGTCAATACGCGCTTGAGTCTGTAACGAGTGGTGATAGAGTATGACATTGTTTATAGCTATGTGATCACTAACAAAACGCTAACACTTCTTCAGGAACCGATTCCTAAAGAACGGTTTTGTATCCACAACTTTACCTGCCTTTGTATTCCCAGAACGGGCTTTCTTGGAAGCACTCTTTTGCCCCACCACATGCCCTCCCACACTCGCCTGCGAAGCTGCTGTAGGCGCCTTTCGTTTCTTCGTTTTTTCCCTGCGTACAGTTGTCTTCCGCTCAACGATTGCTGTACCCTCAGTTTTAGGTTTCACATCATTCTGTTTATCTGTTTCGTCTGTTGCCACGGTGTGCCCTTTCTGCGCTTCCTCTTCCCGTTGTTTTTCATCAATCTCTTCCTCATCGTCAGTGACATCCATCACTGCTAGAGCGGCCTCTCTTCTTGCAACGGCCTCTTCCTCGTTGCCTGTGTGGTGTGTCATGTCGTCCCCACCTGATTCCGAGCGCGGAGGAGCATTACTTCGTCGGATACCTTCTTTTCTCACGGATCCATTCTTTTCAGGCCCAGCTACAGCTGGGTCTTCATCTACTTCCACGTCTCTTTCACTTTCCGCAGGTAAGAGGTGCGAAGTCATCATACTGGCCCTCTCCGTCTTCTTTTGTTGTCTCAAATGTCTAGTGTTTTCAGCTATCATGTCCATCTTGTGCATGGCAACTTGATCCACTTTTTCAACAAGCACATTTCGCTTGTAATGCCTTGCAAGTTCCGCAGCATACTTGAAAGAAACCTTGCAGTTAAGACGCGTTGCAATGTCATAAGCACGGATGTTTTGTTCTCTCTTACAGGCGTCTTCCATCAGAGCAAGCAAGCATTTATCCGTCTCCACCTCCATACGAGACACTTTTTCATAAGCATCTTCAACTTCAGAATCGTCCGACTCACAAACTTCTTCAACTTCCTTCTTATTGTTCAAGGCACGCTGCAGGTCAAGTTTGGTTCTCATCAAACGTTCTATTACCGGAGGCTTTCCTGTTTTACCTACCTTCTCCAAGACCGGTGCACTGAGTTTGAGACTCCGCAAAGCGGGTCTTGGTTTCGTGGCCGGGTATCTTTCGTTGGAAAGACAAGGTACACCTACGAGATTTGTAGACGTCGCGGCAGCCACCCAGAACCAGTCGCATTCGCCGGAGTGGGCAGCGTTCTGCATCATCGGAACCCACCTCTTCGACGAAAGTGAGTCGATCAGAATCCAGAACCAGCCCTTCGAGTCGTAGCAACAAAGCTCAAGGGTATCATTCGTAAAACCGATCCACTCTAGGGAGGACTTTGGATGCATTACCAAATTTCCTCGATAGAGCATGTCTCCGATTTCAGCGGAGTTGTCAATCTCAATTACCTCACACTTTAAGATTGCCGATGCTGCGTCGCCATAGACGATCACAAGCTTCTTGTCGAGCGCCGCAAGCGTCACAATGGTGCCGGGAACACCAAACGTGCTGGTCTGGAGTCCAGGTAGCGAAAATATTCGAACTAAGTTGCTAGGTGCTGTGGCAACGGCACAAAATCGTTTTCCAAGCGCAACACAGCTGATGTCATCGTCCGGACTCAGAATGTTTGTCCATTCCGAATTGTGCGCCCATGAATGGAACGGTCTAAACGTAAAGAGAGCACCATGTTCCTTCTTCTTGTTAGAAGCCAGTAGCACACCACACTCCGATACACTGGCCATAGTATATCCGAAGTGATCCTTGATGGTAATTGTCCTCTTTGAGGCATCTGCAAACTCTATGGCAACAATATCATGCGTCTTTTCATCGAAAGACGTGACTGCACCCACCAAGTTCCAAGCCAGAATGTGTCTACCTTTGTTTTGTTTCTCTGCTAACGGAGTGCTGGTGGGCATGAATGGCATCTGTACAAGCTGTGGAAACGCAAATCGTTCTTTTGGCGAACGTTGGCTTGAGCTCTTCTTTTTCCTTCTTTGGGGTAGTCGAACACCTCCATTTTCAAGGCCCTCAAACTCGCCAGGCACCTCTTCATCAGATGCGGACCCCTCACCGCTTTCATCGCTTCCATCGACAGAAGCGGATCCATTTGCATTATCGGGCCCGTGGTCCTCTTCATCATCGGCCTCCACGTCGTTTGGATCAAATGTGAATCCATTCTCAAGTTCTTGATCATTCTCGCCTTGGTCGCGTTCAACTTCTGAGTGGGGTTCCTTGAGCTTTGAGGTCTTGGAGGCAGCGGGGTTCTTAGTCTTGTTTTGGGTTGCTTTTTTCCGACGATTCTTCGCTTTTGAGCGTTTGATCTGACCATCGACGTCATCATCATCATTATCGTTTGAGACGTGGTTCGGTTTTTTCTTGGGCGCGTCTTGTTCATCTGGAAACGCGGGAAGCTGAATCTTAGAAACGTTTTCGTGCGGGGAGGGCAAATGCGAGGGAACAACATCAGGTACAATGCCCCACTGTCCAATCCTGTCGATGAACACAAAAGCATTGGCGGTAGGATGCCAAATGAGGGTCTGAGGCACATCGACAGTCTTCCAACTGGCGAGGACTTTTTTTTCCTCGACATGCCACAGAACGGTGGTGAAGTTTTCTCTCGAAGCGAGAAGATAGCGTGCATTTGGGCTCCAAGCGACTGCCGACACCATGTTGTTGCCCTTTTGAGAAATGATGTCATGCTCATCGGCGTCTTCATTGGCGTCCTCCAATAAAAAGTCATAGGTCCACTTGTTACGCGCAACAAACACAACACCCTTATCGGTAGCAAATACAATGGAGCCGCCATCGGGCGACCAGGCAGCATGGTTAGCTTTGCGGCCGTTGAGCTCAACCTTTCCGATGTTGATGCATTTGTCAACATCCCACACAGAAGCGACGCGCGACTCGCCAATGCTGACAATAAAGTCGCACTTGGGATCATAGAACAAGGCGCGGAATGCCTCAAAGGCAACACCGTGCGTGACGCGCAAAATAGTGGCATTGGACGGAGTGGCGGTCATGATAAGCTTCAAAACACCGGGCTCATCTCCTGCAGCGGCCAGAAAGGCGCCGGACGGGGAAAAGGCAACGCATCGAACGGGGGCCGCAAAGCGCGCACACGACTGCACAAACTGGGCGTCGACAGCGAAAGTGGGGGCGTTTTCGGGAGCCGAAACAGTGAAGAGTCGGACAAAACCATCATCGCAACCCGTGGCCATCATGTTTGCACTTTGGGATATGTCCAATGCGTCCACGGCCTTTTCATGAAGCTCTGCGACAGAGAGCTCCGGCAGCTCTGGCTCGACGGGGACGGGCTTGTGCCACCACGAGGCGTGTTGCGGAAGATGACGGACATCGTGTGCGCGGATTGTGGAGTCGGAACCGGATGAAAGAAGAAAGGAGCCTGATGGGTTGAGCGCGAATCCGCAGGCGCCCGGCATGTGCGCCATGAACACCTGAAGCGTGCGCGCGCCCATGGTGAGAGTGAGGACGGGGGGGAGGGAGGACGGAAGGGGGGGGGGGGGGGGGGGGGCTGGGAGACGCTACTGCGGAAGAGAGAGTGAGTGATACGCAGGAGCGCGGCTTGAAGCGGGGGGGCGTGGCTTGGTTGCAGTGGGTGTTTCGCTTTTTGGCGGGGGGCGTGTGATTTGGGGATTGGCGCCAAATGCGCGGGGAAGGGGCTGATGCGGGCTGACGCGGGCTGACATGGGCTGACATGGGCTGACATGGGCTGACATGGGAGTGACGGACGCCATGTGCCCGCTCTCTCTCTCTCGCTCTCTCACTCGTTCTCTCTCACCCTTTCTCTCTCTCGCTCTCTCTCACGCTCTCTCTCTCTCTCGCTCTCTCTCTCTCTCTCTCTCTCTCTCTCTCGCTCTTTCTCTCTCTCGCTCTCTCTCTTTTTCTCTCTCTTTCGCTCTCGCTCTCGATCTCGCTCTCACTCTCGCTCTCGCTCTCTCTCTCGCTCTCTTTCTCTCTCCACTGGTAAAACAGAAGCTGCACGCGCAACGTCATGCACCGCATGGTGTGTCGTCGAGCGCCGGCAGCACAGCACACAGACAGCCGCGCGAGCGCGCCGTACGACGGAATAAAGCAATCGGCAGGTACAGTAGCATAGTGAGCTTGCGGTAGATACACAATCTCCTCGCGCTACGTGTTGAGCTCAGCCCGCGTTGTGGCTGTGCGGCGCACGTGTGGCGCGCGTCGAGAGCGCTTGCACGCACATACACACCACGCGCGCGCGCCCACACCATAACGTCTGCGCCGCCGCGCTGCGCGTCGCGCTCTTCTCCGTGTCACCTCGCCCCTTCCCCGGCCCTCGCGCGCACGCCAACGCCCGCGCGCACCTTCCCTTCTTTACCCCCCCCCCTCACCCCCCGTCCGATACGTGCGCAGCTCCTTCTCCACCGTTGCCGCGTCGCCGCTTTCCGCCCCCTGCACCTCGCGACCTTCTCCTCGCGCGCCCCTTTATTTCGCCGTTTTCTTTCTTCCAGAAACCGCTTGCGCCTTGTGTGCCCTTGTGTGCCTTTCTGTGTCTTTCTGTGCGTTTCTGTGCGTTTCTGTGCGTTTCTGTGCGTTCCGTATCGTCTCCCATTGCCCTGCCCCCACTCAACCTTCCACATCCCTCCCCCAACCCCCTCCAGACCACCCCCGTGCACGACCTCAACATCAAACATCCCAACCTGCCCCCTTCCTCCCGCTCCCTCCCTTCACCACCCTCGTCTTTCTCCTCCTCACCCTTTCACGCATAGCTTTACGGCACATCTGCAGCGTTGCGTTTTCGTCACGCGCCGCTCTTGCGTCGTGTGTACATCCCCCACCTCTGCCGTGCCCTCGTCGTTCCAACCATGTCACGGTCGCCTCGTCCGTCAGATGCTTCCGGCGCTTCCTCTTCTAGTGCGCCTCAAAGAAACTCTCGTCTCCTTCCGCGCTACACGCCTTTATCAGAAATGCTGCCTCCACGCTTTCCATCCGGACCCTACCCTTCCTCTTCTTCAACACCGCCTACCCCGTCCGCAAAGTCTCTTCCGTCCGAATCCACACAAGCTCCATCTGCCATCATTTCTTCCGTCGAATCTATCGATCCAACACGCGTTTCGCCCACCGCCGTGCGTACCGTAATGGACGTTTTGGCACCGCATGCTGTGTCCCTGGAACACATGGATGATAGTTATCATGTGCTTCTCGTGCTTGTCAAGGCGCTCATTGGCGTCGTATCCAACTGTTACGGTGTAATGGAGATCTTTCCACCGGCTTTTACCACCTACAACCTCATTATTCCCAATTGTATCAATGTGCCTTTCCTCATGTGGGGCGTCGCTGCTCCGCCTGATCTCATCGGTCTTGCCACCTACTACTCGGCCCGAAGCGCCCAGTGTGCGTACTGTTCCCTCCACACCTGCAACTTTGCCCTGCGTCGCGGATTGGATCGCGATGCGCTCATGGGCTCACGCTCCTTTTCAGCACGCGAGTCCGCCGTCGTCGAGGTCGCCCTTAACATGTCTTCATTCCCCAATCATCTCACCGAAGATGATAGACGAAACCTCTTCCGTCACCTCAGCCCTGCAAACGTCGAATGGATTGTGCTTGCCGTCAGCATGTCCGGCTATCTCACCACCTTCATGAGCAGTCTCGGAACCGATATGGAACAAGCCGCCGTTGAGGAGACTGCCGATCTGCTCAAAGCCGCTGGCTGGTCTCAAGGAAAACACCAGGTTACTTCGCCAGAAACCTACTTGCAGCACGGCGAGCTCAATCCCACTCGCGGCGACACCTTTATGTCCAACATAATGATGTTGAGACACTTGCCCACCGCTATCAAGTACGACATAGCCGCCACCAAGAAGATCCCCTCATCGTGGCCAAAGATTGGCGAATTTCTAAACGTTAATGTAGGACACTCTTTCCCCATTCTCGGCCTATTAACGCATGACCGTGCAGTTCGCGCGCTTGCGGAATGCATTCGCCTCAATTTGGATGCCATAGTTTGTGGAATTGAGCCGGATACCAAGTATCTCATTGGCATTGTATTCGCAGGAGTGAACAGGAATCGACTCATGGCAAAGGAGTTCCGTCGCATGACGATGATGATGGTGGACGACTTTGACGACGATATGATCGGTGCCGTTTACGATTTCTCAAAAGAGGAAACCGACTTTTCGGTCGACTTCCTCAGTGCGTTGACGGACTCGGCTTTGATGGAAACCACTCTGACGGAGACGCAGGTGCGGCTGTTGTACATCGCAAAAGCTTGCTCTTTCATGCCTACAAAGACTACGCAGGCGGTTGTGGAAGCCACCAAACCACTCAGAAGCGAGCATACTGTGGAGCTTCTTTCATGGGTTTCACTGCTATCTTTGCTGCAGAAGTTGTATATTTTCTATTATCCTAGTTGTTCGGAATCGGTCACGCTCAAGAATGCGCAGTTAGGAGAACGTGCGCCCAAGTTTACCAAGATAGTTCCTACGTTTGATAAGGTTGCCAGACATTTGCAATAAAGAGAGCATACATGTTAACCCCTGCTTTTTCTTCTTTGTAATTTTTGTAAACCTGTGAAGCTGTGAATGGCGTATGCTACGTTTCGGCGACGTTTTAGTGTGCACTTCAAGTACCGCCCGACAGTGGTTAAGATGAAAACATTACTGCGGATATCGTTGTGATTATCGTTCATGTATCGCAGAAATAATTGGCACTGTGTGCCAGCGTGACACGCGTTTGGTCGCCAAAAAGTGTTACTGCAGTGAAAAGGTAGAGCGCACGTGAGGGGTGAGCGATCTTTTTTGGCTGTTGGCGAGCTTGTTGACTTATTGACAAATTCAGAAGCCCCCATTGTAATTGCTTGTGATGCTAACCGTTCGTCCTGGTGCCCCGTTGATGCGCCGCTGTTGCCGTGTGCACTATTTGTACTTGCTTTTTGCCTATACATGGCAAGGGAAGTTTGTAGCTCTCTGCCGCTCCTGCGCAAGCTATCTGTCTGTGACAATCGCTTTGTTACTGTGGAATATCATAATCTGTCTTTTTTGGCGTCTTGTACACTTTCATTGGATCCAAATTCGGGCTGTGGTGCAGTGTGCACAATAGACCTCTCGTAAACAAACGAAGTTTGTGTGCACTACTTTAAGAACTTTACACTTCCCCAAGCTATTGTAGCAGTAAAGGGTTTACGCACGCTCGCTACATTTCGAATGTCAATAGTTTTTCTAAAAACGTACAACACATGTAACGGGCAAGACATATTTTGGTCCAGGAGCCATCTCACATTCACTCTTGAATGCTGCAAGTGAAATTAAGGCACCCCCTTTCATTTGATCGCAAAGAGAAATACCGCTCGCGCCAAAACATACCACCCCGACCAACATCCCCCCGTCCACAAATGCTTTCCGAAAGCGCTCCGACAATCCCTCCCGCACGAGCAACGGTCAGCTCGGCGTCTCTCAAAAAAAGATCTCTTTTCATCGCTTTCTCTCCGGTCTTTGCCGGCCTAAATCAAATAGGCATTATGCAACAGTATTGAATTGTATGCGCGGCAGTATTGAAATTGGAATCGTGTGCAAGTGATCGCGAAGGCGGAGCAGTGGTAGAAAAGGTCAATAAACGAGTTTACGAGAGACAAGTAGAGCTGTTTATAAGCCAGATAGCAACTTCTATATTCAAAACGAAGGGTGCTCAATGACCCGTCAGAGTAAAACTTCTCATACCGTCCTTCCAATTTGTTGCACTGGTAGCATCGCTGCAATGGAAGCTCAGAACCTTTCTGTGTCGATCATTCTTATACCAAATAAGCCGGAAGTGTTAACCGGAAACCGTGGGTTTCTTGTTGTAAACACTTGGTTCTACAAGGCGAAGCAGTATTTTGTACCGATTTAAGTTGTTTATGTTAATATTTTACTCTGCGATGCTAGTCGAATTTTTTATGCAACCACTCTGTTCACTGGCAGGGCCGCTATTT
This sequence comes from Agarophyton chilense, assembly GCA_030374765.1. Taxonomy (NCBI): domain Eukaryota; phylum Rhodophyta; class Florideophyceae; order Gracilariales; family Gracilariaceae; genus Agarophyton; species Agarophyton chilense. The sequence goes on from JARGXX010000099.1 coordinate 812,752, forward strand.
TTTCGTACACGGTTGTGAAGAACCATGAAGTTCCCCGGACATGGGATGGTTTTCTGACAGTTATTTGGCGAGAGTTTGTTCCCGAAGATCATGAATTCCGAGCGCAAGACTCTCCCAGGACATTCGAGCATACTACAACAGTCGCTGAATATCTTTCAAGCTTTCGAAACCTTGTTCTCACTTTCCTGGATATGACTGGTAGAACAAAATGGGACAAGTTTGTCAGTAGACTGAAGCCAAAGATTTAGTTCGAAGTTCGCAAGGCGAACTGTATTGAGTTTCAAAATGCAACAAGAATGGGTATGAGTATTGAAGCTGCATTTGAGGGGAATGCTCTGGACATCCCTCAGTCACCACTTCCAATTAGGGACCTACGCCGATGGAAATTGATAACACTGAACTCCGTCTTAATGGTTCGAGGCAACTTCTTCTTTACATTGGCAACAACGCTTGCTTCACGTTTCATAAGACAGGCTGTCGCTCCTGGATTCGTCTCCAGAATAATACGAACACAGCCTCTGGGGCCAATATTGAAGCAGCGTTAGACAAAAAAAGGTGCCACTGATGAGTTAAATTCTGATAAGGCGGAAAACTAAAGTATTATTTCCAAATTTATAAGAGTACCTCGAAACGATTTTTTTGTAATAACCTGTCGCCAAGCTCGGGTGGTCGGAGCTCGCAAAGTGCTCGTTGTGTTCCTTTGACGGTTATGTCAGGAAGTTTTAGTGACATTTCGGTACGAATACTCAACGATTATGGTTTTACCTCTATTATTTGCTCGCCCGAGTTTTCTGAAGCGCATAGAGATGAATTCGAATTCCGATTAACCTTGATGGACGTGTGCCACTCCAAGCAAGACTCTCGTGAAATAGCTACTGAACTGGTTGTCGACAGTACTGTTGGAATAGGGTTTTAATGGTATCGCGGTAAGTAGGTCGTCGCAGATGCTCCTTATGATGTCCTCTTTGGTATGCCATGGCATATGGATTCAAATCGTTAAACGGACGGACTAGCGAGCCAGACTGGTTTACATTGGCAGCTATATGCTTTGAAGTTTTCGTGTTTCCTGTTTGAGAGTGCCCTTCATCATCCTCACGGGGGTGAAACGTTTCCGCCGTCACTTACGTCGCCCGGGGACACGAACACACATTTTCCACGTGGCCCACATCAGCTCATCTGACTAAGATTCAATGTCGCGGGAGTCTGAAGATCTTAAAAGTAGGCTCCTAGCTGTACCTGATACAGACTTGGAGGATTTGCTGAGTGATTATGAAAAGTTTTTCCAGGGCCAGATCTCAGCCGGTCTTTCCCCTTCACCCGATTTTGATCATGCAATTGACATCCCAACCAATTAAAAACCGCTTCATCGCACGCCCTACAAGCTTTCTTCCGCCGAACTTGTCGCAGCCCTTAAATATGTGGATAAGCTTTTCAATTTAGATAGAATACGCGCCAACAAGTCGCTATACGGAGCTCCGTCTATTTTTCCAAAGATCCCGGACGAGTAATGCGCGTTGTTATATACTACAGGTCTCTGAACCGAATCACAAAACAAAACAATGCCCCACTCCCTCGCTGCGATGAAATGTTTGATCACCTTGGCCACGCCGTTTTTTTTCGAAGTTGGACCTAAAGACAGATTTATATCATATACGTTTGCGGCAATATGAAATTGTGGTAAAAACGAAAACGGTAGCGATGGTGTGTAAGACCTTACGGTTCTAGGGAGCGCGCGATGAGTTCGACCTAGAAGGTGGGGATTGAGGATATTTGTAAGGTGTGGCAGCTGTAGTATGTATGTATAGTGTGCTATTGTAGCAATTGGGTTTTCAGGTTCGTATGTATTTAACTTACTAATTACTGTGATGGTGCAATCATGCAAGTAATTAAATTAAAAGGATTCAATTCTTTTATCAACAGGTGCTTCTGTCGGGGAGGCACTTCTGGGCACTCTTTCCAATCTGCACTTCGCAAGGGCACTTCGCAAGGGAGGAAGAGAGTGTTAGTGCGACTCCAGAAGCGCTTATATAGACTTTTGAGATATAAAGTAGGCGTACTGCATTAGGTAGTTATAGTACTTAGCAGTTACACCCAATAGTCCAACAATAAAAGCCTACGTTATTCTACATCACTATATTCCAGCAAGTCCAAATTCTAAACAACAATCAATAAAAGGATCAATATACAATTCCAACAAATAGTTCCTTCCATGCAAATATATCAACTCATAACAGCTACTCCCCCTTTAAAATTCTTAATCGTCCTCTATTAAGCGTAACAAGCTTTTCTTAAGCTCTAAGCGGACGCAATTTATATCAACTCATAAAATCCAAAGCACATGTGAAACAAATTCCATACTATACTTCCTGATCAACTTCCTTCTCTGTTAAGGGTAGAAACCAGATTTGCACTAATCTTCCAGTAACTGTATGACGGCGAAAGGATATTACATGACTCGAACGGGCGTAATCCGGGATGATTGATGAGTTTGCTTCCATGATGTATATTCTTCGATTAACTTCGGTTCGGCTGATGTGATCAACGTCTGGCTATCCACCCATTGATTCTCGGTCTCGTCTGTGTTCTTATAGTGCACGAGGTACTGAAGATGACTGCTTCGAATGCGATGATCGAGGATTTTTTCGATGCGGTTGTCTGGTACGTTGATGATTTTCTCCAGGTTGGAGGAATTCGCCTCATTCACTTCTTGTCTTTCTGTATCGTTTGGTTGTACAAACGGTTTCAAAAGTGATACATGAAATATATGATGAATCTTCTCTAACGTTTGCGGTAATTCCAGTTCATAAGATCGCCCTGCTGCTAAAACTTTACACACGGTATACGGTCCAATGTACTTTGGAGACAACTTCTTCGTTCGTCCCTTTTTCAGATTGAGGTTCTTTGTTGAAAGTAAAACCTTATCTCCTACTTCAAATTTCTGTTCCTTGCGCTTAGCATTGATGTCATCCATCATTCTCAAATTTGTAGCTTCTATTGATGCTTTAGCTGTTTAAGTAGCATACTTGATGTTTTCAAGGAATATTTTCGTTTCTTCATTCATAATTTCGGTGTCATCGTGATGAAGGAAGTCCATAATACTAACAGGATGATGACCATATTCAAGGAAAAATGGAGTTTCCTTAGTAGCATCACTTACATGATTGTTTTACGCAAATTCGAGACCAGGGAGGTATATATCCCAGTCAGTTTGTGTATAGGTAATGTAACGCAATGAAGGGTTATGTCAGCGTACGGGTCTCGACCGATGGTAGCGTGGTAGGGCGGGTTCTAAGGTTCGAATCTTTGACGGCGGCAGTCCCAGAGTACTTGGTGCAATGGGCTGGCGTTTACTGCGTAGTCCTACAGGTTGGAGCTACGGAAACGATGGCTTGAAGACCAAAGGGTGGAACTAATATACCAAAGGGGGTTATTTAGTATCCTAACGGTGCCTATTGTACTCTAAGGGAGAAGCGTCACTCGAGCCCAGTAAATAGGACTGGCGAGGCGCTGATATCTCCCTGGCACTGTAGTGTTAGTCTATTACAATAATTAAACTAATAATCTACATGAGTCTACCTGAGGTCGACCCGTACACATGTCACCTGCAAGATCCTTCAGGGCCCGGCGGCTTACCGGGCTCAACCGGTATTATCGCTCCTTCACAGGTAATGAAACATCGTAACATCTCTTCCAAGGTTGTAAATGCTCGTTCAGATTGTCCATCGGTTGTGAGTGAAATGCGGTAGACAGATTGAGTTTCACTTGCAATATCTGCATCAATTCCTTCCAGAAAATCCCATTGAATCTCTAATCTCTGTTGGATATGATCTTACGCGGTAGGCCATGATCTTCGTGTAGAAAATCTCTGCAGTTTCTCTTCCATTAATATTGTTTATTATTGCTTTGAAATGAGTTCTCTTCGATAGTTTTTCAACGACAACAAGGATTGAACGCATTCCATTTTTTGTTTTTGGTAGATCAAATATGAAATCCATCGATATGGCTTCCCATTTCTTAGTTGGTGGAGGAAACGGTCGTAGAAGTCCCATAATTTTTTATTTGTACTTTTGGCTGCTTGGCATTCTGAACAACATCTAACGAATTCCTTTATATCCTTATTTATACTTGGCCAAAAGAAATCTCTTTTCATTAACGATATTGTTCTTTTGATTCCTCTGTGAGCTCCAAGTAATGACTTATGGTTTTCATTTAATAGTTGTTGTTTCATATCTCCTTCAGAGATACAAAATCTATTCTCGAAATAAAATATTTTTTTTGCCAATGAAATGGATCTTTGATATATTCTATAATGTCTTTGAAGAATTTATCTTTTTTATATCTCTCTTTTAATTCATTCAGAATATCTTCTTTAATTTTTATAGTTGTAACGCTCAAGAGTTTTATGATTATCTCAGAGGAAACTTTTTCTAGACCTTTATGTTTTCGTGATAAAGCATCTGCAACTTTATTATATTTCCCCTTTATATATTTTTTTCATAATCGATTTCTGGCATGAATTCCACCCATCTTGCTTGTTTTTCTTGAAAGCACTTTTTGCGATTCAAGGTATATTGGTGGATGATGATCAGTATAGATAGTAAACTCCGATCCATGCAAATAAGACCTCCAAATTTCTAGAGCGTATACAATAGCTAAAAATTCTCGTTCATGTGTGGAATAGCCTTGTTCCGCACTTGATAACTTTATTGAGGCATAAGCTACTGGTCTGGTTCCTTTCTCATCAGTTTGAGTAAGAACTGCACCTATTCCGATTTCGGATGCATCAGTAGTTAATTCGTATGGCTTTGTCGGGTCTGCGCATCTTAGAACGGGTGTATTACTTAATGCTTCTTTAAGATTGTTGAAAGCTTCTTGTTGAGGCATTGACCATTGAAAGGGAATAGCTTTCTTTATCAGGCCAGAAAGTGGTGCTGCTATTCGCGAGAAGTCTTTCACAAATCTTCTGTAATAGTTACACAAGCCAAGGAAGCTTTGTACTTCCGTAACGTTCGAAGGTATTTCCCAATTCCTAATAGCTTCAGTTTTCTTTGGATTAACTTTAATTCCGTCTGATGTTATAATGTGTCCAAGGTATTCAATGGAGTCTTTCATGAAGTCACATTTGGACAACTTTCCATAAATTTCATTCTTTTTGAGTATTTGGAATACTCTTTTTAGTTGTTTTAGATGTTCATCTCTCGTCTTACTATATATCAGTATATCATCAAGATAAACGAGTATCTGAATAACATATTCATATAGGTTTGGAAACATCCCGGGGCTCCTGTGAGTCCAAAAGGCGTAACCAAATATTCTAACTGCCCATATCTTGTTCGAAAGGCGGTTTTTTCTATATCGCCTTCTCTTACTTTTATTTGATTATAGCCGGATCTTAAATCAATAACAGAGAATTATTTCGCACCTCCTACTTGATCCCATACTTCATCAATTCTTGGGAGAGGTACTTGATTCTTAATGGTTTGTTTATTTAGTGCTCGATAATCGACACACATTCTTAAACCTCCATATTTTTTCTTTGTAAATAGAACTGGGCTTCCCCAAGGACTTATACTTGGTCTAATAAAGGCATGCGTTAAGAGTTCATTTAGCTGCTTCTTCATTTCATTCAGTTCTATCTTAGATAACTTATAGATTGATCCCATCTTAGGATTTTCTCCTTCTTTGAGTTTAATTCTCATCTCTACCTCTCTATCCGGGGGTAGTTTCTTAGGCAACTCTTTCGGGAAAACAATTTGATATTCACTTAATAATTTTCGTAATTGGATATCCTCTTCTTTTTTGATACCCGAATTTAACTTGGGATCGACTTCATCCCTATTTGACTTAACAATAATATGGTATACCATTCTCTTATTTTTTTCTTACAAGTCTCACAAACTGCTTACTGGTAAGTAAAAAACTCGGCCGGGATGTTAAACCGTACCTACCAGGTTCTGCGTCCAGAGTAACAAACTTATCTCTTACTTTGACTTGCATTCGATTCGACTGCCATTCAATAAGTGGATTTATTTCTGATGGCCGTGACTTGCCTAGGATGACGTGAAAAGAAATCAGATCCACTGCATATGGTCTTATGTCGAAACTTAGCTCACCAATTTTCAGAGACAGTTCGTTTGAACTTATTTCCATGGGGACAAGAGTTCCATCCCACAATTCTGCTTGTAACTTTGATTTACTTATTTGCAGATTCAACTTTTCTGCAAACTCTTTTGAGATAATTATCTCCTCACAACCACTATCCACTAGGACATTGCAAGCGTGTGGTACTTGAATATCAATTTTCCCTTTAAACACCAACATAGGTGATCTCTTCAACTCATTACTCATTTTTAAAGATGTAAAGGTACATATTTTAACTTTAGTTTTCTGTGTATCATCTGTTGAAACCCAGCTACTGTAGCGCACTGAGCTGTAAAGGTTCGGTGCGGAAGGTCGAGGTTCTGTCTTCAAAGCACGGCCCGCTGTTGAGCTGTCGCCTCAAAGGTAAACCGCAACAAATACGTCAGGATCTACGGCCTGCTGTGCGGCTGTGTCCCGATGATCTGTTGATTCTACGCGGTAGTAGAGGTTGATTCAGACGTATATGCTCGCTAGAACATTGCGTGGTTCATTAACGTACTCTCTGTAGTTACGAACTGATGTTGCGCCGGGTCCAGGACTGTGTTGTTGATGTTGAATGCAGATAGATGAGAGTTAACTCCCTTCAAAAGGTTGTCGTGCTCTCTCGTTTATTCTTTAAGTATCCAAACTATCACCATCAGCGGTAGACGCGAGGTGATGTCGTTGTAAGCAGTCCTACGTGGCATAATCACACGCATTTGCACAGATCTATTTCTAAAATCATCAAATAAAATACCTAATACTCATATGCATATTCTGAACAGTAGGATTCCACATTGTCCGTGTTAACTACACAGAGGATTCATCCTCGGATGTGTATCGCTGTTCAGTGCGCTTGTTGGCTTCTGCGGAAATCGTTTTCGATTCCCGCAGGTTTGGCTCACCACTCGACACTCCAAGATTTCTGCTTTTGGAGATGTCTTCAAACGCTACTGACATTCATCCTCGTTCCTTCGACCCACCCAGTCGGGCGCAGCTGAAGTTGATTCGTCTTCATCAGTTGCCAAAGAGGATGACTGTCCCTAACAAGACCCTTCGTGAGCCCGTCAGCAATATTCTGATCGCCTGGGATCCACGCAAGATATCGCAGCTCGCCTCGTCCGTGGCTTTCCTTCAAAGCGGAAACGTCAATTTGTAGCCTCTTCTCCAGTGTAGCTCCACTTTTCGCCACAACGTTGAACACAGTGCGCGAGTCCACATATCCGTCGACCAATATATCCCTTCCAAGTATATCCTCCAGCATATGCTTTGCCACAAACGCCTGATCGAAGCCGTACACTAGGGCGTGTATCTCTGCGGCCATTACTGATCGCGCGACCCGTTTGCATCTGGAGCTGCCATAGTGGATAATATTAGCCCGATTATTGTCATCAGCTAGTAATAAAACGAAACCTAATTGAGATTTCATCTTATCAGCATTTGCAAACGACGCATCCGTAAAAGCACCAATCGAATTGAATCCATGTCCAGTGGAACAAATTTCAGACCGACGTCTGCTGTCTGATGGCATCGTTCGACAATCGCCTTCATTCTTCGGAAATGAAGCGGTTGCGGTGCGTTTACACAGCTTGCTAGGAGCTGAACCGATGCTGAAAGATCTGGGCGAGTGCAACAGCCAATGTACTGTACCTGTGCGCGGACACTCGCAAACTCTGCTTCAGATTTTGGGTACTGTACTGAGCGAAGTTTCTTTCCTTGATCGATTGCCATGGTTCCTCCGTTCTTCCTCCAGATATTAATTCCGTTGAATGTTACTGTATTTCCTTCCTTAAGAAAATTTCGAGGCTTTGATACGAATCGTTTGGATTGTTTTTCTTCATCATCGAGAAAATTTGGTGTTCCATGTCCAAAAGAGTCATCTACTTGAAGAATCGTCACACCATCCAGGTTCGAACCAGATCTTCTGTACAGAACACATGTGTCGGCCAGAGTCGGCTGCATTCCAAGTTTCTCTTTGTGATGAGAATGGTATGTTAGAAACCAGTGTAGCCCGCTCTCAGGGATCCCATACAGTGGTTTCAATACACAAAGCGCCTTTCCACAACCAAGATTCATCTCTTCTGGTGGGCGTAGGAAAACATTGCGTTCGATAAGAGACTCAGACTGTATGTACGCCTCTGAGATATCCCGAACGTATGGTGTGTGTTCTGGGATGATTGCCGATAGAGCAATTGCTACTCGTTGGCCGAGTCTGCTCACAGTTAGCGATTTGGTAGCTATATCGAGCGCACCACGATCCTTGTAGTTCTGAGCAACAAGTCTCGACTTTTCCACAGCCTTTCCATCCACTGACTTCACAAGATCTACCCACTTCGATCCGTAAATCCGTGTCGCCTTTGGAATCTGATCAACATCAATCACTTCGAACGTACCACGTTCCTGTAGACCCAATAGTTCCTTTCTTCTAGACTCCTCGAAATTGTGACCCTGTCTTGGAATTGAATCTTCATGAACGCTCAGTGGTTTTCCAGGTATCGCTGTCAGAGCCCCATCACAAACCAAAATGGTATCATTCTCCCCACGCAAGATTCCAGGTTTAGAAGTATCAATTTGCCGTTTATCCTGTGTGAAAGGTTCATGTGTGCCAGGTAGAGCGAGCTGGGAGTCAATCTCCGGTTTGACAACACTTGACCGAAATATTCGTCGACCGTGAGGCAGTTGAACAACCACTGTCTCGCCTTCAACTTGAATAAATGGAAAAGGTCCTTCCCACTTCTTCCAAGTGTCTCGATAAACATAAAAAGGAGCTCCAGCCGGCAGTTTGTACAGTTCCTTACTGTGTTCCTTCCCTTTTGGACCATTGTACTGCTTCAGCCCAAACGAGATTCTTCGCTTTGCTTGTTCCTTTCGTACAGTGTCCATAGCCTGATCAATTGCCCTTGCACGTAGCAACTGTGTCTCAGCAGGTGTTTGTCTCGCCGGACGTGGTATGGCGCCAAAGACAAGTAAGGTCGGACATAGACCCTCTGGACCAAGCGTGTCGTTGACAGACTTAACCGCCATCTGCAGGCAGTCTGCATCAGTCTCACTGCGTGGAAGCGAAGATCGAAGTTTCGTGTACGCAGCACAAAGGGGTCCGTGGTAGCGCTCTACATGTGTCATCGTAGAAGGAGATTCTATGGGAGCCGGCAGAACGGTGATACCATCTGCGTTGGACAGCTCGAGAAATTCTCTCGAAACAAAGTTGCTGCCTTGGTCAATGCGCAAAAAGTCCGGAGGCCCAAGATAGAGACGTGACCAGCACCGCAAAAATGTCTTCCAGACTTCAGAGGACGTCATGCGTTTGAGAAATGAGACAGCGTTAAAATGAGTAGCCTCATCAACAACATGAAGCACAGGCTTCTGATTGATGTACATGACGTTTACTGCTACGATGTGGTTGAACCTTACGTCATCCATTCCAACTGTCAATTTGAACCTTCGCAGCCGTGAGGCATTCACAGCGCAGGTAACACATGACTTTGTGAGTTCACTGATTGCATCACGAACGTTCGAATTCATTTCATGCGGTCGAGCCCTCTTCAGTACGTTTGTGAATGACTGTACGGATGGGTGACCAAATACTCGATGTAGTTTCCTCAATTCCGTCTCGGTGTACAACGAGTAGAAAAGATCGCCATGATTCCATTTGTGGGTCAAGAAGTAGTTCTTGAACGTCAGGGGTTGCGAGAGATGTTTGTACATGACCTCACGCTTCTGAAGGCTGATTTCAAGGCCATTATCTACCATATCCTTCATGCTGAGGAGACTAGGGATGTTATCCTGCACAATTTGGAACGTAACATCTAGAACCAGGTTCAGATCTCTGAATGGTACCGGGATTGTGGCCGTGCCAATAGGTTGGCTGCTTCCTCCGATTCCTTTCAGTCGCTTAATGCTATGCCGATCAATGCTGCAAGGTACTTCGAATTGCTCACAATAGGCCTTGTACTGAGAATATGACATTACAGAGGACCTGTTGGCACAGGTGTCAATGTAGAGTCCTCGAAAATCATCGCGTTCCCCTTTTCTAAGTTCCTGATCCATAGCAGCAATCGCGGAGTCCATATCTCTCTTGAATCCCATACTGTGTAGAAACGATGCGTTAGCCAAGTGTACTTCGTCCATCTCGTGTAACGACATGTCATTCTCGATAATGTAGGCAGCTTCTTCCTCAGAATCTAGGCCACTGTCACTCTCGACGCCGTCGTCACTGTCACTGGAGTACACAACGTTGACATCATCTGACTCTACAGTTTCGTGTTCGGTGGTCAATTCATCGACAATATACGCTAGGTCTTCAACAGTCACGTATGCAGACGGTCTTCTACTTTTCATCTTCTCAATTGCCTCCCTGACCTCTTGCTGCGAATGCCTTGTGCGAGCAAGATGATTCTCTCCGCATACATAACATCCCTTCTTTCCAGCAATCCATCTCGAAGAAATTTTCTGTCTGTGACCTTCTGCGCTCCTTCGTCGTCCGTATCCTTTCAACTTCTTTCTGGCGTCTCCGCCATACTTGTTGCCAAGACTGTAGTGAACCTTGTGTTCCTTGCCAGACTTACTGTCATGTGAGACTGCAAAGGCTTCCGCCGATCTGGGTTCGCTAGACAGAAATGTAGCTATTCTGCTTCTCGCCTCCTGAGAGGTCGCAGGTACACGTTCTCTGAGTGACTGAGCGATCTGAGCGGTGTCAGCAGAAATAATCAATTGGTCTCTCAAGAAATTGTCTGTCCTATAAGCTGGATCGAGCTGGTTCTGCAGCTGTGTCAGCTTGTGACAAAAGGATCTGAACACGTCGAGTTCACTTTTGTCAGGACTCTCTCGCATGGACTGAGAAAGACGCATCGATTGCCATAAAATGAGTGTTCTGTTCCTCTGCTCGGCGTTGACGTAATTGTCGACAAGCTTCTGTAAAATCTGCTGGTAAGGGTCACCAACACGATACACCTTCATATAGAACGAGAGTGCATCGTCTCGAAGGATTGCTGGTAGCGCTTCTGCCTTTTCCAGATCTGATAGACGACAAATTCTCGCCATCGAGTCATAGAAATCAAGAGCACCTTGTAGGTCCTCATCGAAACCTCCCCCGTACGAGCAACGACCCTGACAAGCCTTCAGCATCCCATTAAATCCCATTGTTGGCCTTGATGTAGACCGGTCCAGTTGCTTTGCACTGTTCGAGTCAGTTCCATGTTTCGTCATCTGCAAGGAATTTTCACATACATTTGGTAGAACATCTTGCAATGTCGCTCCAGTTGACTGCAATAGTAGTTGGCCATCTAGTCCGTCTTTCTTCGGGTGCCCATAGTGTTCCTGGTTAGTCCTTTGGCTCTCCACTTGGCCTGGTGCATCCCTGTTCCGTCCAGGTGTGCTTGGTTGCCGAAGGTGCCGTTCTGTAGTGGACATTACAGGAGTGCCATGCGCTTCTCCTCCACGAACTGGGCCCTGTGGAGTTGCAGCTGGTGGGACAATATCTTCGTTCTCTACAGCAGGATTTCCTTCCATCGGGATGAAGGACGGCTGCTCGAGACACTCAATGAGCGCTCTAGCTCGCCTGAATCCTTGCTGACGTCGCACCCATACTCCTCGCTCGATTAAGAATGTTATCCAGCGTACAGTAGTAGCCTTTGAGATATGTCCAATTGACTCCGGTCGAAAAGTTGAAGTAAATTCAAACCATAGCACTTCTCCTTTTGCTCCTGTTTCCTTCAATGCTTCCATCATTTCCTTCGAATAGTGCTCCAGTTCTTCCTTGTATTTCAGAATTACTTCTCTTCCAGAATTCGGCGGGGGTGGGTCCGGATCACCGATCGCGTCATAAAGAGCTTCGTTAAAATTTTTTAGTGCCTCTGCACTCAAACCTTGGACTTCGTGGCTTCCTTCTCCTACTTCCGTGTCTTCTCCAGTGTCCTGAATTTCTTCGGTTTCCGTCATGACAGAGCTGAGTCACTGTTACAATGTGGTCGACCGTAACAGTTATAACTGTTGAAACCCAGCTATTGTAGCGCACTGAGCTGTAAAGGTTCGGTGCGGAAGGTCGAGGTTCTGTCTTCAAAGCACGGCCCGCTGTTGAGCTGTCACCTCAAAGGTAAACCGCAACAAATACGTCAGGATCTACGGCCTGCTGTGCGGCTGTGTCCCGATGATCTGTTGATTCTACGCGGTAGTAGAGGTTGATTCAGACGTATATGCTCGCTAGAACATTGCGTGGTTCATTAACGTACTCTCTGTAGTTGCGAACTGATGTTGCGCCGGGTCCAGGACTGTGTTGTTGATGTTGAATGCAGATAGATGAGAGTTAACTCCCTTCAAAAGGTTGTCGTGCTCTCTCGTTTACTCTTTAAGTATCCAAACTATCACCATCAGCGGTAGACGCGAGGTGATGTCGTTGTAAGCAGTCCTACGTGGCATAATCACACGCATTTGCACAGATCTATTTCTAAAATCATCAAATAAAATACCTAATACTCATATGCATATTCTGAACAGTAGGATTCCACAATGTCCTTGTTAACTACACAGAGGAGTCATCCTCGGATGTGTATCGCTGTTCAGTGCGCTTGTTGGCTTCTGCGGAAATCGTTTTCGATTCCCGCAGGTTTGGCTCACCACTCGACATCATCTTTTATAGTTTTTGTGTCTTTTTCTGAATTATTGTATTCATTACATAACTTTCATGGGCGCGCTAACATAGGGTTGGCTAGCGCGGTATTTAGTTTTTTGGGTTATGTGCCCTTTCAAACTTAGTTCTATAGTGATTCTTGGCGACACAACCTTTCTTCTTGCAAACGAAGCATAAGTTGTTTTCAAAGCAACGTTTTCTCTCTGTAAGTGACACAAATGGAGTTCTTCTCGTAATAATGTTTCCTATTTGCATTTGTGCTGGTCCTTGATTATTACCCGAATTGCTATTTCTTGAGCGATTATAATTCCAACTATCGCTACGGAATAAATTGTCGAGTTTGTCCGCAATTTTCATTGCTTCCTGAATAATGGATGGTTCTGCTCTTTATACTTCAATTCTAGTTCTGGTTTTTAAGCCTTAACTGTAGTGAAACAATTGTTCCGCTCCAGACATCGTAGGAATTTGTAGTAACCATCTTGTAAATTCATGATTATAGGATCTTACAGTACTAAACGTTCCAATTTGCTTTAATTCGCATAATCTTCTTCTTGCTGTTAACTCTCTATTTACTGGTTCAAAGTATTGTAGTAACTGATCTTTGAATATTTTAAATGTTTCTCGTTTACTCTCATCTATGGTGACTAGTTCCCACCATTGAGAGGCATCTCCGCTCATATAACTGACAGCATATTTTATTTTCTGTTCCTCAGTTGGGGCAGTGTTGATACTTTTAATTGTATTTTCAAGACCTTTAATCCAACTTCGTGCATTCTTCCTGTGAAACTTTTCGGGTTTACCTACTTTTAGTGTAGTATTAGGTTGGTTATTATTTGCAAAGCTAATAAATGCTTGGTTGGCATTGTTCAACTGAGTTTTCAATTGAACTACTTGTTGCTGCAATTCTTGTATGGCTTGCACACTTTGCTGAAATGATGGTTGAGGTGAAGTAGACATTTTAAACAATAATAATCAATTAGATTTTTATTCAATGCTTAGCTTTAAAGTAATTACTTACTTGACTAATTGTGTCAACCGATTCTTTTGGGGTCCTTGTAATGCGAGTAATTGGCTCACCGTTCGGTAACGTGGCCACGGAAGAGTATTCAAAGAACGCCCTTACATGAAGCTGATGTTCTTCTGTCAGCGAGTGATGACAGTAAGCTAGGACGTCCTTACACCACAAATTGCACAAGTGGCAAGGAATCTTCAACTTGTCCACGTTTTCCACGAGAACTTGGTGTCGAGCTGCGCCAAATCCAGATTGGCTCACGATTGAGCGAATGTGATCTGCTGAGCAATTGTGATCCGTCCACGACACAGTGGGTGACTTGTGACGGTGACAGTCACGACAGAGGTCACGATCACGTGACGCTACGGAGTCACGCGGTAAGCAGATACGCCCAACTGGCTGACAGTCAGCACGCGACTTGTTCACAGCCCTCAGTATCCTGTGAAGTCGGTTACTAGCAGGGATACTGGAATCCAAATGACGGGTTGTCAGCGGAGCGTACTTATCGTCGTAAATAGGTAAATATCTCGACTGATTCTTAAATAGCCTTGGTTGCCGTACCGGCCTCGGGAGCCGATGAATCAATGGCTTTCTAATCCGATCTCCCGTCAACGTGACAACTTTCTGTAATTGGTTGCTGCCACTTACACAATCTGCTTTCTGATTGGTCGATGTAGATCTTTCAGAAAGGCTCTGTGTTGACTGAATTTTTTTTTTGGGGTCCACTTGGCAACTTCTGATTGTTGTCCGGTTGAACACTTGGCGGTTTCTTGTTGGTCAGAGACTCTACCTTGCTGGCACCTTTGCCAGGCGAACACTTGTCCGCTGAAGTCACTGTTTTTTTTTGTAAGTACTGTAAAGCGATGCTACCAATTGTAGCAACTGGGTTTTCAGGTTCGTATGTATTTAACTTACTAATTACTGTGATGGTGCAATCATGCAAGTAATTAAATTAAAAGGATTCAATTCTTTTATCAACAGGTGCTTCTGTCGGGGAGGCACTTCTGGGCACTCTTTCCAATCTGCACTTCGCAAGGGCACTTCGCAAGGGAGGAAGAGAGTGTTAGTGCGACTCCAGAAGCGCTTATATAGACTTTTGAGATATAAAGTAGGCGTACTGCATTAGGTAGTTATAGTACTTAGCAGTTACACCCAATAGTCCAACAATAAAAGCCTACGTTATTCTACATCACTATATTCCAGCAAGTCCAAATTCTAAACAACAATCAATAAAAGGATCAATACACAATTCCAACAAATAGTTCCTTCCATGCAATTATATCAACTCATAACAGCTACATCAAAGAGGTGATGATGCCACGTGTTGGACCTGGATGGTTTCCGGTATGCGCCGTGTACTAAGATGGTTTAGTTAGCATTTAGTTTAGCTTTTCGCTAATTTAGTATTAGATAAATAGGATTATGGAAAAAGGGACCCACTCCTCAAGTGCACCTCTCCGTGGCCACATTACAAGGAGCGCCACTATAGGTCGGGTGGCCGGTGAGATATATATCTATTGTAAAGTTAAGCACCTATTAGACTACTTTTACCGCTTTTGGTTTCTACAGTCGACCATAAAGGCAAGTTACGTGTCCTCACGGGTTTCCGTACCCATTTGCGCTGTGCATCACCTCCTACCAACTTGGTGTCAGTAGGCCCACTGTTTCTGTTGCACCCTTCAGTGTCTGGTGCTGCCACACCTAATAGATATCTTCAATCTCCCCTTTTGAGGTCGAGCCCATCGTACGCTCCTTAGAACGGACAGGTCTTACACCTCTTGGCTACCGTTTTGTCTTTTACCAAATTTGGACTCCTGACTTAGAATTTGGTGTTCACCACGTTTGGAATTGGAAAGAAATATTTGGAGTTAAATCCATGTCATTCGGTGTAGGAGTCACTAAAATGGAAACTGCTGACTTATTCGTGTACCTTAATGGAGAAATTATCGAAAATGCGCCTAGAAGTGTCTCTAGGGCGCCTAGTATGTACCATTGGGTGGTCTCCTTTCACGAGGAGGACTAGCACAACCAATCCTGGACAACCCGGAGGAACGTCTTCTGAAGCCGAGAACCAGTAAGGTTGATATGGCAGGACGAGAGACAGAAGGTCCTTCCACGAAAGCCCGAAATATTAATGTGGTTGGACAACAGGATGAACCCTTGCGTCCCCGTCTAGATATCGATTCAACTACCTGTAGGTGGTGAACCGGGCCTATCAAGAAGTGGAGGACCATGTGCCGTTATTTATCATGAACTACATCGAGAACGAGGTAAGAAGACAAATCGACCAATTGGTAGCGCTATCTCTACAGACCCATAAGGTTTGCGAACCCGGCGTAAGGGCGAAAGCAAACACCGTCAATGTAGAGGCCCAAGTTCCTTTTCAGAAACCTCATGGTGTGTTCGGTGGTCTCCAGCCCATCCTTCCAACTTCGCAAACTAATGGGAAGCCGCACGACTGATTTCGGAGAGGGTTAGAGCCTTCTGTGATTGAGGGCCCAGGGTATTACTACCTACCGAAACCTGTTGGTAGAGCTGCGCAGGAAACCATTGGCGGAGACCCTGGTGGTTAATAGGGGTCGTCGAAATCGGAAGAGGAGCGACAGCGACGATCATCTTGTAAAAATGTCGTATAGTGGCAGAAGATCTGACCCTTGAGGTTGTCAATATACTACACTGACCTTATAGGTGATGGAGGCGAGGAATCATCGGCCATACAGCTCTGGGCGAGCTACCATCTAGGTGTTGTCAGCCGCGTGTATTGTTGACATGTACCTTCTGGTTGAGTAATTGTTAGTCCTTGTTATTGTAATTATATCTATTTTAGTACATTAGTGGAGTGGCCACCTGGCACTGTAGCCAGTGCTGGCCAGGTCTCTGAAACTAGGTCAGAGACCATGTCTTGCTGGCATCTCCCGGGTGATCTGGAGAGTGCAGTCCACTGCATACAGGGAACTGCACCTCCCCCATCCTAATCTGATAAAGACAGGCATCACTTGGGTCACGACTATACCTTTTGGTTCATTGTTTCTCAACTACTACAAAGGCTTTCCTGCGCGTCGACGCCTACCATCGTTCACCTACACGGTATAGGCTAGTTGCCCCGTCGTTTGTCCCTGCGGGTTTTCACGGTGCCCTGTTACCATCGAGGTTTACTACGTCTACCTTCTATGGTTGAGCGTCAACACGCTCCCTATGGTTGAGCGTCAACACGCTCCCTACGGTTGAGCGTCACTACGCTTTCGAGACAAGACAGTAGCATACCCCAGAAGTGATTGTACGACAAAAAAAGAAGAAACCCAAAAGGGCAAAGAGAAAGGGGGTACCAGTCTGGCCCTGACTCTTCGAGATCGAAAACCGAATATGGTGGGTCAACGGATGACAACCAAAGAGGTTCACGGAAACGCAGGGAGGATTCCATTCGTTAGGAGGAAAAAAAATAACCGCAAGGGTAATACTAAACGGTATGACTCGTCGGAGTCAGATGCCGACAACGATCTCGACCTACAGGTGATTGTTCCGTTGAACGACCTTTTCACAAAGGCGGTCGACTGTCACACCTATAGAACGGAGAAAAAGAGCTCTGAGTATACCAAAGAGGTTGCTCTGAAGATAACTAAGCATCACCGGAAGCTTAGTTTCCAGATGGGGGATACAAGTTTTTCGAGAGATGGCCCAATCGATGTCATAGACTTACTTCAAAAATTCAAGATACTTTGTGACCAAAGTGGGTTTTGAGAAGGTGTCTTGATGTGGTCATTTCAGTTTTAACTCAAAAACAGGCCGGCGACATGTGGCACAGCCGCTTACAAGACAATACCGTGGCAGTGGATGATGAACAGACGGAAATGCTGACTATATACCCATAGGTGGTGAACTTCCTATAGGAAACCTATTCAACCGATGAGATGATTCAAGAGGCTCACTCTGAGGTACTCACACACCTTCAACGAGCAGGACAAACCGAATCGGACTACTCACGATCGCTATGAGTGACGGCGACCCGATGCAGTAGCGTTCTTACTACCACGAAATTGAAGTCAATGTATGCTGATAACAGTGACAAACCAAGAAGGTCGCAGGTAAGGAACTGCCTTGGTACAAACCGTAAAGTGGATTGCAACGCATTGGCGCGTTATGCGCAGGGCCTATGAGATACGCTACAAATGTGTAAAAGGACAGTAGCCCCCACACAGAGGATAAACCGAAACGGTTAGTCTTCGGCATCGAAGAAGCATCCACAACCGATGACGGATCAGCTGGGCAGACACTTCATGAGGAAGCAATTCATCTGACCGACACCTCTCAGGTTGGGCACATTCGTTTCCCAGTTCAAACTGGTCGAGTTCAGTATCTGGTGGGAAACAGTCAGAACCAACGTCGACTCCTTCAATCATGGTATCCCGCTCCACCCCACCCGGTTTTTGTAGTACCATCTGCTAACCAAGTTGGTGGGCGGCCCGTATAAATAATGGCAATGCCATTCTCTAATATGGTCCAACCAAAACCAATCACAATGGAATTAAGAGACCCCGCAACAGGCACCCTCCTGTTCTAGTTTCGTTCATCTCCCCACCATTTGGCGACGCAGTGTACCAGCGTGGGACCCCAGATACGAGCCATACTTCGACAGGTGCAGCAGAACCATTTCGAAGCCTTCCGTCCCCAACCCGTAGCGGCTCGCCCTGTAAGGAACGAGAATTTGCGCCCCACGGCATATCAACAGGTCAATTTGGTCACCAAAGAAACTCATAAACTGAGCCCATCCACAAGGCGGAAAACTTTAACCGTTTGGAGTTAAGGTCACCCCAACCAGGCCCACTCGCAAGGCCTTCGAATACCATCCGGTTCATTTTTGGATAAATAACCATTGGTCACTGGAGAGAAAGAGGTTATGGATGACCCAGTCATATTATTCTCACTCAAACACAGTAACTATAAGGTAAACATCACTCTTAGGTTTACTACTAACCATCTGGTTCCATGTGTCACCGTCCTGGATACGGGAGCGGGACCTAATCTTGTTAATGCCAGAGTATAACCACCAAGGTTTTTGGACAGAATATAGCCCTGCACCTTGCAGAACTCACTCCTAAATGCTAACAATAAACCTCTTTCTGTCCGTGGTTACCTTACTGTCATGGTTATATTTAAAAACCTGAAGGTTAAAGTTCGCTTTATTGTGATCAAGCAATCGGCAACAGACTGCACTCTGAGGACATCGTTCATCGACTGGCACATCTGGGGTATTTTTCCCCGAATCCATGTGGTATTTTTCAACGATGGGCCACACATTTCCATCATTGGTAAGCGCAAAGGACCCTAGAAATAGAACACTAGTCGGGAGAGTGAAAAGCAACCAGTACGTACAATATTCAATATGGTCCAGTTAGCCCAGAGGGTATCCATTCCACCTTCCTACCAAATGGTAGAACAAGTCACATCCCTGCGACCAGCTATGGTACCCATTCAGAATTATGAAAAGTTGGTGGATAAATACTCGACCTTTATGGAAAATGTAGTTGTCGAGAATATACCGAACAAACCGTTCAGAGTATACCTCAGCAACTTCAGCAACCACATGGTAAAGCTCTCCAACAATACCGGTTTCGGACTAGCGTTCCAGCGCCAGGTTACATCTTCACACTGAAACTAGCATGGTCTTACGTCGACGTGAACGATAAGGAGGGGGAGGCAAGGGCGAGTGAAAACCAGAAGGTAAAGAAAAGCGCAAAAAACAAAGAGAAGACCGACATCAACATAAAATTGGATGAGGTGAAGGATTGGAGAGAAGAAGAAAAAATAGGCCTAAAAGGGGAAAGAAACCGAAAAAGGATACCCTCCCTTCTGAAACCGTTCTAAACCGTGTGGCCGGACGCCTGGGTGCGATAGACGCAACCCAGCACAACATAGACTTGGCGCCAGGCGTCAAGCCTCTTCATGAGCAACCGTACCGGGCCGGTCCAAAAGCCCGTGAGGGAGAAGTACACGAGGTGCAGAGAATGCTCCGTGAAGGTTGGATTGAACCCGCCAATACGGGATGGGCAAGCCCGTGGTGCTTGTGCAAGAACTAGGAGAAGCCCAAATGTGGTTTTGTATCGACTATCGGAAGTTGAATTCCGTTACGGTGCGAGACTCGTATTCGATACCAAGAATGGATGAAATCATCGATTTCCTAGGAGACTCAAATATATTCACCACAATAGATACCAACTGTTGAGCATTGGGAAATAGAGATACCCAAAGAGGACGGTGATAAAACCACGTTCACCTGTCACGCTGTTACTTACCGATTCCGGCGGATGCCTTTTGGCTTACGCGATGTGCCTGCAACCTTCCGAACGGCTCTTTAGATTATACTGTCAAAAGTAAGGTGTACAACCGCATTGGTGTAAATAGACGTCGTGGTAATCTACTCCAAACCTATGGAGGAGCACAACGAGCACGTTTGTACCGTACTGGATCTCTTGAGAAAGTCTGAAGAAACTCTGAAGTTAAGCCAGTGCATGTTTTTCGACCAGAAGGTGGAGTATATAGGGCACACAATGAGCCGAGGAAAATATTAAGTAGCCAAACGATACCTCAGAGCGGTTCAAGAAGCGAAAATCCCGAGAACCCAAAAGGGATATAAGCTCTTTCCTAAGTTTTTGCAACGTCTACCCCAGGTTTATCAAATTATTTGCGAAGATTGAAGCCCCTCTAAACTGACGTCTCCAATAAGGTTAATCAGAAATGTTTGCGTATCTAAAATACGACGAACTGGACGCCTTCCATCACTTGAAAGCGGCGCTGCTTTCACCTCCTATATTGGATTTATTGAAGACGGGAAAGCCATACATATTGGTTTTGCTGCCTCAGACGCCCATATTGTTTTCTGTCTAACGCAGGAGCAGGGCGATGAATCAAAAGCACCAATTGGTTACTGGAGCCGAGCGCTCACACATACGGAACAAAACTACTCCGTCACGGAAAAGAAATGCTTCTCCGTGGTATGGAGCATGACAATGCTGAGGCCTTCCCTATAAGGTGCGTTTTTTACTGTATGAACGGATCATGAAGCCTTACGGTGGATATTGGGTCTTGCAGACGCCTCCCGACGATTAGTTCGATGGAGACTCCGACTCTCGCAGTTTGACTATGAAGTCCAATACCGCCATCGTATAAACCACAACATCGCAAATGCGATGTCCCGATTAAATACCGATGGCCTGGACACCGAACCGGTAGAAAATGGTATACCATGCTTCACGATTCAGCTGGTATAACCGTATGATAACGAAGAACAAAAGGGACTATGGGATGATGAAGAAGGATGGAGGGAGGAATCTCCCGAAATGGTAGGAGCTATCGAAGAAGGGGAGAACACTCCCGGAACCCGAGAGGAACTATTGCGAGCGCAAGCTATGGACATCTACTGCAGAACATTGGGTAACATAGTTGGAATAAAATAAACTTAAATCGATGTAGACCATTTAAGTTACCTAGTGCGGGGTTGTACCCTCAATGGAGCACTCCAAAAGGTGGTACCAGAGTCTCTACGCCCAAGGGTAGTGTATTTAGGGCATTACCAAAGACTGGCAGGTCATCCAGGAACCACCTGGTTATATTACCCCCTGAGGAAACACGTCTACTGACCCGACATAGCCCAGGATGTTTACACCTATGTGACTCGCTGCGCTTCTTGTGTAAAGACCCGAGGTGGTTTTCGAAAGCACAGGAAGTACCTGAGGATTCTTCCCGCGGCTGAGCCCCTGGAATTTGTAGCTATCCACATCCTGGGCCCACTGCCAAAAACTTCAGAGGGTTACCGATTCGTGGTGGTCATCACTGATCGGGTTTCCAAACTCACAAGGGCCACAACCCTGAAGAGCCCAACCTTGACCGTCTTGGAAAGAGTCTTCCCGAATAATTGGGTATCTGTCTACGGTGCCCCAATGTACCTACCCACCGACATTGGTTCGAACTTAGCATCCAATTTCTTTGAAGCAGTAAGTACCATGCTTGGTTTGAAGCATTACTTCAACTCGCCGTACCATCCGCAGACGAATGGCCAAGTGGAAAGCTTCAACAAAACCCTTGTGGAAAGACTATATACTATGTAGAAGAACACCAAACTGGATGGGCTGATTATGTAGAGCCCCTAACATATGCCTATAAGCTTCAGGTACACCGATCTACGCAAACCACTGCCTTAGACCTGTTCCTTTCACGGACACCTCATGGAATTGTCCTTCTACCAGGACCCTAGAACTACCGAGCAGCTTGTACGCTTATCACCGCTCAGGTCAAGAACGATATACTCAACAAGCTCAGGATAACATTAAAGGAGGCAAATTCCAAATTGGCAGTAGACCAGAAGCGTTATAAGGCCTACTACCAGCAAGGGGTGAAGAAGACTACCGAAGTGAAAACCGGGGACTCTGTCTTCATCGAAATCCCTCACCGGGGATCGAGACCGACAACATCCGAGGAAACAGAAGATATTCGTATCGATGCTGATATCAAATCGAAGCTAATCTCAAAGTCTACAGGACCGTATGAGGTAGTCTCAGCGAATGAGCACGCCGTTACGGTTTGAAGGGATAGACTCGAAAACACCGTATCGGTACACCTGGTCTCAGTAGACTCTAGGAAAGGTGGCACCACGGTGGACTTAGGCGATAACCCGGCACCTGCAGAAACGTATTCACCAAGTGGTACGGATAGCTTTCAATCGCAGGATCTAAACAAAACCACAGACCCTGCGACAACCGAAGAAGCCCAATAGCAGGGCTCCGTACCTCAACTAGGAGAGAACCCTGAGTTCCCAGCCTCCAAATACACTATCGACACCCTTGTAGGTCACGAACGAACACCTGCAGGTCTTCTCTACCACCTCAGGTGGTATGTTTATGGCCCTGGAGATGATACATTGGAACCTCTTCATCATGTGCAACGCAACTTCCAATTACGGTACTGTCGCAGGCGCAACGAACCCCCGCCAAGCGATGGATAACGACCTACACTGGTGCAGTCCGCTAAGGAGGGGAAGGAGAGACATTCGCTGGGGGATTACTCTGCGCGGAGATAAAGGAAAGGTATAGTTAAGAAGCAGGACAAGTTTATTGAAAACTGCACTAGGTAAGAAACCTACAAAGGCCCCTTCAGGAAGGGATCCACACCAGGAGTTGTAGAAGGTCCTTCAAAAAGGCCCGGAACCAGTACCAAGATGGTTCGGAATGTGGGACCTCCAGCCCCCTCTAGACCAAAAGGGAGCAGAATCCTGAGGCGCCGGAGGTAACGGCGGCAGAGCGGAGGAGATACCGGAGGAGAAAGCAGCAGTAGGAAACCACTGAGAGCCAGGTATAGGCATCGGCTCTTTACCCAAAGGGTAATTGCTGGCGGAAGACAAGAAAGAACCATCAGTGGTGCCAATGAGGGGATCGCTCGAGGTATAAGCTCGTTCCACGATGGTGCTGAAATCGGCGACGTAATGTGTGGCCGCCTGGTACATCCTGGTCTGGAACCGATTATGGAAGGCAACAGCCTGGTTGATAGCGGCGATATAGTCCGCGTATCGGGGGATGAGCTGCTCCAAGAGCGCGAGAGATTCTTGAAGGGAGCGCGGACCAAGACGGTTCAGACGAGAGACGTAAACGCGCTGAATCCGCATGAGCGCACCACTAAAAGCAGTAGCTGTAAGAGGCTCACCACTGACAGCAGTCGTAGGATTCACCATGAGGGACGGCGAAGGTCCAGCAGAAGGAGCAGGAACCGAACGGGGAACGCGGATACAAGAAAGGCCAGCGGAACCAACAGGGGCGGCGGTAGCGGAGACGAGGTAAATACCTTCCAAAGTCTCCACATAATGGGTAAAAGGGCGGAGGGGACCCACCAATGGGCTCCTCGCCTGGTAATACCCGGTTCGCCTCACTAGGGATGGCTAGCTGCTGGAAGTCCCAAACTTCCAAACATTGGTCATCCTTCCACGGATGCGACAGAGACCCCTCCAGGTCAGTCTCCAGCTGGGCAAAGCTGTATTCTGTACGAAGGAGAAATTCATTTACACCAATTTGGAGGACAAGATCCATGGTGGAGCGAGGAATCCGGAAGATTCGACCAACACGTGAGAAACCGTAGTTGGTAATCTGAGGGTTGCAGCAACGGCTGTCCCAGGTGATACCGTCGCCGGAAGCCTTAACAGCGAGAAGGGCCACTAGAACGCCCCACTCCGCGAGAGCCACAGACCAAATGGTATAATAGTACCCCTCGCTTCGGTCGCAATGGCTGCCAAAGTGTGCCAGCACGGGGAACAGTCGGGACGTATAACTATTACGGTACCTCGTAGTCCTCCCACCAGTCGGGACAGGTAATATACCGTTTGCAGCGATTCTAATTCGTTTATGAATGAACTCCGTGTTATGGAAACCATGCATTGTACGGACGAGAATATTCCGACAGCGGATCCGGGCCTCGGTGGCAGCTTACTCGCACCAACGGTCAAAAGCCAAGCTGTGAATGGTATCGAAGGGTGTGATAAACATCGCCATTTTCGAGTCAAGCTTTAGCCCCTTCGTCGACGGATGGATACGGTTAAACAGTCCCACCAGGTTGGGGAAGTAGAAGAACTCGTCCTTACACCGCAGATACGGTAGGTCGCTCGTGATGGTGTTAAATATGAAAACCCGAAACGGGAAATGTTGCTGACGCTTCTGAAAGCAAGCCAGTCTTCCGGGACGGGACCTACCCTCCCTGGACCGCATCGGTGGAGCTAGTTGCACGGCGCAATGACGGTGACTGTCACAACGATTCCATGAAGTATAACCAGGAAGGGTGGGATGGTTGTACAGCAAACCCAACCAGGCGGTGTTGATCGGGACCGGGCAAAAGGTGGCTTATAGTTGTAGTGCGTTGAGCTCCTTCATGAGCAAACAAAAAGGGTTTAGGGTTGAAAGCGGTGTGCTGAACAAATACGGATCGTAATGCCCAGACCCCAGTGGAACCCCGAATGACGCACCAAGGATGGGGGATGACCAGGAAACCGGAGCGGTAACGGCCTGACAACGACCACGACCCTGAGAGGGGGAACTGGTCCAAGGCTTCGAGATACCACGGCTGCGGCTCGAACCTCGGGAACCCTTATCAGACATGGTGGCCAACAGGGATGTAGAGGCATACCGGCGCGGTATTTCATCAGCGCCAAGGTCTTTGTACCCATCGACGGTAGGCTCTCGCGCCCGATGCCACCCGTATTGATCGTGCAATGTGTCCTCAGAGGTGCTCGAATTCTCCGCGGACTACGCGGAAAAGAACCGAAGGGGCCCCAATGACAAGGAAAACGCACCCGTGATCGGGTTTGACACATGGCGAAAGCCATCACCGTGTTTGGTTGATCCTTCGGCGGACCTGTGACTTCGACAACGAGGTTTCAGGGGGTCCACTTGCATCGGGACGAAGTGCAATCCAGCCAATATGGGACGAGAAGGGAAAAGAAAGAAGGAGGGAAGGAAGGAAAATAGAAGCGATGAAACCGGAAAGATCTGGCGCGAAGAAGGAAAAGAAGCGGAGAAGACACCGATGAGGTATCTTCGCGCACTCGAAACTCGCAACGAAGAATGCCACAAAACTGACTGGTACACGAATTCCCGACCAGTCTGGGCAGCTCTAAAGGGAAGCTTATTTGCTAAGCCGTTACGAACGACCACGGGGGATAAAGCTCAAATGCGACGACGGTGGTTAAAACCGTTCGGCTCACCGCGCGGTGTTACCAAGCGGTATAGTGCATCCTGCACTGGCGACTACTGCACCAAAACACACCGCACCGGCGAACGCTTCACCAAGGAACAGCCACGGGGCGAGGCTGTCGCGAGGAGGGGGATCTGTAGTATAGTGAGCTTCACCAAGGAAGTAATGATGCCACGTGTTGGACCTGGATGGTTGCCGACATGAGCCGTGTACTACAGTGGTTGACTTTGCATTTAGTTTAGCTTTTCGCTAATCTAGCATTTAGGGAGGCGCACGTCAAGTGCACGTCCCGGTGGCCACGTGGCGAAGAGCACCACCGTAGGTCAAGTGGCCCGTGAGATATATATTGTCACCAAGCATGACCACCCTCATCACTATCGAAAAGCTAGGCACCTGTTAGACTCCTTTTACCCGTTTTGGTTTCTACAGTCGAACATAGAGGCAAGTCTAGTGTCCTTATTGTCTTCCGGACCGCGTGCACTGTGCATCACCGTGTACCAACGTGGTCTCAGTACGCCCGCCGTTTCTGTTACACCCTTCAGTGCCTGGTGCTGCCAAACCATATAGGTATCCTCAATCTCCTCCTCCTATGTGGAGCCCATCGCTTGCTCCCTAGAACCATCAGTTCCGACACCCGCTCCTTACCGTTTGGATTTATGCCACATCACTCAACCTCTGGACGTCACGACCCTTAACTCCCAGAAGTCCTTATTACAACAGGAACTGCCCAGCGCAACACGGCAGAAGTCAAAACAAAGTGCAGTCGATTTTGGTCAGTGTATCCACAACACCTACTCACGCTCGCAAACAGCGACCAACATTCGTTCTGGGTTCTTAAATACTGGCACTCCTCGCCACGTTGCCACCAGGACGTGCACTTGAGGTGCGCCTTTTTATCTACTTACTCTTATCCACCAAACTAGCGAAAAGCTAAACTAATTGCTGTATAAACTACTGTACTATACAGCGCATACCCGCAACCATCCAGGCCCATCACGTGGCATAGATAATTAATAGGTGTAGCTCACTATACTACAGAAATTGAGAAAACGGCATTCATCACGAAGTGAGGCCCATTTGAGTACTTGGTAAGACCAATGAGACTTTTCAATGCTGATGTGACGTTTAAGTTTCTAATAAACGGTATTCTACATGATTACATTGATCATTTTCTCGTTGTTTACATCGATGATAATTCATCTATAATCAAACGTGCGAGGAGCATCTTGCGCATCCGGGCTTTCCAGGAACGCCTTCTTCGCCATAAGAAATATGTGTTCTCTAAGAAATGCTCCTTTACGACCACCAAGACAAAATTTCTTGGATTGGAGCTAAGACGCGAAAGCTCATCAGTGCATCCCCGTAAGAATGATGTAATTAAGAACTGGCCGCCCCCTATCAAATTTACAGAGGTTTGTAGTTTCTTAGGCCTTGTACAGTTCTTTCGGCGTCTAATTCTCCGGTTCTCGTTGAGAGCAGAGCATCTCACGAGCCTCACTAGTTAGGGCTCCGGCAAAAGAGATTAGAGTGAGGAGTCCGTAGCGCACAGCTTCCCTGGTTGGTTCTAGGATGCTTGACCTGACCGTATGTGAAATTGCATCAGGTATTTACTATACGGAATGTATTGTTTACCTTCCACGCGAGACGTGTGGTGGATAAGATCCGATTGTTCGTGGCGAACTAAGATCGACCTGATTGACTAGTCAGATATATACATGTGGACAGATGTGAAACGCGTCTTGCGTAGAGCGACTCTGCGCAAGAGATGCGGAACTCCGGCTGATCTGCCAGTGGTGAGCTGATCCTTAGATTTTGGGGCGACCTCAAAAAATAAAAGCAGTGTCCTCTGGGAGAGAGACTATCCCCCAGCAAGACGACATCGCCACCGAACTACCCCCTCTGTCTCTATCCATAACCTCTTTGAAACCCTCTCACTCTATTCTGACTGTGAGGTTTTCGACCTGCTCGGCCTGAATTCTTGCGTTTTGTACCGCTCCCCTGCTCGCACACCCCACGAGGTGTCCTAGTAATTACTTGCCCGGGTGTCTTTGCGGTCTTGAGTGGTTTAGTATTATAATTCTCAAGATGGCACCGAAGAGTACACGAGCTAATATTGTCCGGCAGACGATTTTCGAGACATTTGGAGGCCCCACGCCTGAATGGGACTTCAACGGAAGACTTTGTTGAGTTCAAGCGGAAGAGAGAAATTTATGAACGTCGTGGTCATGAAAAAGGAACTGAACAAGGGATGACCATACTGAAGACGAGCTACATCAGCTCGATCCACAGGTTGGGACTGGAGTTGTTCGTCTTAGCCGAGTGGGTTCCTGTTGGCAACGTCGACCTGACCACCGACGATCATTTGAAGACTTGTGTCAAGGGAAAGGCACGTATCAACCCTAAAGATTCCGACCTAGATCAGGTCGAAAAGGGTATCCAGAGCGTCAGGATGGATAAGTATTTAAAGAGTTTGGAGTTACAAATATGGAATCTTGGACTTCAGTACAGCCAGAAGCTGGAGGGTTTGGGTTATTCTAGATTTAATGAAGCCCACCCTAAGCTTTTTATTTGTCATGTACTTTAGCGTATGAGTCATCTGCAACTTCGGAAGAGAATGAGTTTAAGTATCAGGTTGAAAAAGGACAAGCTGAACGAAGACTATCAAGCATTCATGCGACAAGCTGCCGCCGAGGCGAATACTCTTGACCGACTGGACGCCGCAAGTGCATTCGAGGATAACAAATCGGTCTCAGATAAGGAACTGTAGCCGTTGTCGAAGGAATAAGGTCGCCGTCGAAAGGACAAAGGTCGAAGGTCTTGAGGGACCAAGAAGAAGGCAGAGTCCGATCGCACCGACAAGTCGAAGGCCAGAGAATTGCCCACTGCCTCTGCTGCCAGCGAATCGAAAAAACGCTGCAGACCTGATTGTCTGAACCCAAAGTGTAGTAAGAAGCTCTTTGTTGCTGACTGTAAGATAAATAGTGATGAGGAAGCTCGGAAGTCACTTGCAGACTATCGGGCTGCCAAGAGAGCGAGAAAGGAAGGAGATCTCAAGAAGTTGACCAATCGGAATGAACGGCCTGATCGTGAAGACAACTCTTCCTTATTTTATGGCACATTTTTTGAGGGACGAGTCAAAGCTTCACTACTAGCAGATCAAGGCTCTGATGCAAACATTCTTCCTCCTCACATACTGGAAGAAATGTTGAAGATGGATTAAAGTTTCAAGCCTGTAAGGATAAACTGCGTTCGCGAGTATGGAATGGTGGGCAAGAGCGCAGCGCCCTTAAAATTCAGTCATCGAGTCACTGCTACTGTCAAGCTGCACATGCGACATTGCCCCACCCTTTGTCTACGAAGGGTCTACTAAATAATCAGTGACCAGCCCGCTGGCCTAATGATACTTAAGTAGACATATCCTCCATGCACTAGGACTGGATAACCGCGTACTGCTTACTGCGGCAAGCGACAGGTTCAATTGTCAGGTCGATGTACCCTACCTGCTGACTAAAAAAAGAGAAAGTCATGATGCCCCAGATAAAACTCCACAGAGCCTACTCCGAGCACGAGACGTGTCATTCGGAAGCCTCTTTCATAGCCAAGGTGAGAACAAAGATGACCTGGATGATTCGTAGACCTATATAGACCTCGGTGTGGATGATCCCGTTGAATTGGACCGTGCGTTGAACGATCGAGTAGACCAAGCTCGACCGAACGGAATTTCCGAATCAGGTTTTCATAAGCTGACCAATTTGTTCCACTCGTACAAGTCGATTTTAGAATAAGGCTGGGCAAAACCTTACAATCCAAGGTTGAACATATGAGGGTGCGATTAGAACCTGATCGCAAACCAATCTGCGTCAAGGCGCGAAGATATTCTCCCAAACACCGAGCGTTCATGGAGAAGTATGCAAACAAGCTGCTGGAGATGGAATTTGCTTGGGTAATGCCGACTGCAGCCTGGCAAGCTGCTCCTTTGATCATCCCTAAAGCAGGATCGAAGGCGAAATTCAGGATGGCTATTGACCTGAGCCCGGTCAAGGCAGCCACTATCAAAGAGTCGTGGCCGATGCCAAATTTCGACGCCGAGCTGATGGACTTTCAAGGAAGCCAATGCTTCGCAAGTTGAGATATTTTATATACCTATTGGCACATTCCTTTTCATCCTAATTCCTACAGCGCTTGTTGGATTGTCACACCTAAGGTCGTTATAGCGTCGGAGCGAGTCTTACCTGGACTGGCCAATGCTGCAACCTTCTTTAGAGCTCCGTCGAGCAGCTGTTCAGTGAGTTGCCAGCTAACCTGAAATCATGGATCGATTATTTCAGCGCTCACGCCATAACTGAAGACGACCTGATCCTTCTCTTTGCGAGATTTTTCCAGATATGCCAGGACAAACGCTTTTATTTGTCTGCAATCAAGTCAGTGTTCTTTATAAAGAGCATCAAGTGGTGTGGAAGAATTATTTCGAGTGACGGATACCCGTTCGACCCAACGCGCATTAGCACATTGCGCGCTATGGGTGAACCAAGAACCGCTGCTGAACTCGGCAAGTTCATCAATTGCTGTCTGTGAAGGAGCGAGGATAACTATTGAGCCCTGTAAGCCGCTGGGCCCGGAAGGATCTGACAGGCGACATGTGGACGGGTCGACCTCAGGTGGCCTCATGTAGATTATTAATTTTTTTTAATTAGTGTAATAGATTAGCATAACAGTGCCAGGGAGATCCCAGCGCCTCGCCAGTACTATTTAGTTGGCTCGAGTGACGCCTCTCCCTTACAGTAAGATAGGAACCGTTAGGACACTAAATAACCCTCTTTGGTATATTAGTTCCACTCTTTGGTGTTCAAGACATCGTTTCCGTAGCTCCGACCTGTAGCACTACGCAGTAAACGCCAGCCCATTGCACCAAGTACTCTGAGAGTGCCGCCGTCAAGGATTCGAACCTTAGGACCCGCTCTACCACTCTATCACCGGTCGAGACCCGTACGCTGACCCAACCCGTCATTGCGTTACATTTTGGTCTCCCGACTTAGAAACCTCAAGGAATAATTGAACAGACCACTGGAACGAAGAATTTTCCGGATTCTAACCTTTGGTTGAATTTCCCAATAGACCAGAAGTACAGAAGCAACCGCCATTATGATTGCAGGAACCACACCCAACCGACGAGACCATAGGACTCCTACGGCAGGACGAAGTGCGACTACGACGCCGGCGATATCGCCTGACCCTCTGGTTGATACCGCTAGCGACCGCAAAAGCACGAGGAGCCAGCCGCAAGAAGTACTGACCACACTGGATAACCCTGAAAGGATTCGCCGAGAACCCACGGTGGCAGCGCATTTACGAGAACGCCTCACCAGGGCCACCTCTAGGCCAGGAACACCTCAAGGAGAAACCCACCAGACCGAAGAAATTCGAGAAAACATGCCCCCAGGGCTTGCCGACCTTCTCTGGCTCCGTCTCCGTGAGCTCTGCTCACCCCACGTGGATTCCATTATAGACGTGCGACTGGCTACGGCGATCGCTGACCATACGCATTACCTTATCGGGCGAATCGTCCGTAAGGTATTGGAGTCTGACTAATTCATAGACTCTCTCCTACAGGCCTTTCAAGGAGCCGTCACCCGCCAGGCGGGCAACTTGGTCCCTAGGACCACTCCACCACCAATTAACCATCCGGTCTCCATATGCCAACCCCCTACCAAACCCCCAGGACTGGCGGCATTATCCGCCCCTCGACGGGATTACAATCAGGAAAACCCCATGGTGGGACAATCTAGGAGCAGAAGAGAAGCTCCGCGTCTAGATGAGAGACAGGTTGCCCATCAAAAGAATCCAAAGGAGGAAGAAGCAAGGAGCAGAAGAGAAGCTCCCTATCTAGAAGAGAGACCGCTTGCCCCACCCGACGAATTATATGAGATACAGTGACTTCAGGGCTCCATGGGATCTGATAGAGAGATCGATCCTTTAGGTCCCTATTCCGCTGGAAAGAAAAGAAGCAACCGCAGTAGAAAGAAGAACAGAAGGGATAAAAGAAGAGACCGTTCGGACACGAGTGATTCCGAGTCGGCCTCGACCGAAACGACCGAATCGGAAGTGAATGAGGCTGCCGTTCGAGGCCTCAGACCACTGACAACCACAAACGAAAATTTCCTTAAGGTTTTAGACTACCGGAATTACCGGCTGGCCGACAGGTCCGCGAAATATTCTGGTTCGGTGGCTCGCAGAATGGCCAAATGAGCCCAACAGATGCAACTAACCATTACAGACAAGTTTTCGGGTTCCGATCCGATTGCTGTCCTTATGTTTCTCAGTTTGTTCCGTACGGCCTGCGATCAGAACGGTGTCCATGAGGGCGCCGCTCTGTACCTTTTCCAATTCTTCCTTACAGGACAAGCGCGTGACTGAGTGGTTTCGAATACATCTGGCACAACTGACCTCGTGGATGCTCAAGACCGTGAGCTCCTCAGGTCATACACCTAGGTTTTTTATTACCTCTTGGAAACCTACGCCACGGATGACGTCATAATGGATGCCCTCCAGGAAGTCATCTCTTTTAGGCAGAGCTCCAACTTGACCGAATCGGCTTTCACAGACGACCTATGGAAGAAGTCTTATTGATGTGGAAACTTGTTATCCGAAGGACGGCTTAAACCTCACTTCATCACGGGATTACTCCCTGCCATTCGGACACATGTGCGCGATTACCACACAAGAAACCCGCAATACTCCTGCCGAAGGCTCGTTACCTACGCTTAGGGTTATAGCAAAACCTACAGGACCTCCAGGCGCCACGCTGATATGACCAGAGGACATGCAACTCCATTGCGTAAACCCAACCAAGCTCATTCGGTTAGCTCCATGGAGTCGGACATGGATGCTTCACTCCACAACGCCGATTCGGGAGACGTCCACGCGGTCAATTTCAGTGCTCCTCCGTCCGGGCCCCCATCAAATACCTCCCAGGGAACTACAGCGACCACTGGACCACCTACACCTAATTATTCTCCCTTTCCGCCCCACAAGGACGTTTTTGGTCGCTCTCCAAGGGCTTGCTTTCTCTGCCTATCACTGACCCAACCTTGTCAAGGTACGATGTATCTGCCTGAGGACTCACGTAAAAACCTCCTAGCCCTAAGGGAAGAGAGTTACCGGGTGCGGAGATCCGAAGGAATGTATAACATGCCACAGCAGCGAACCACAGGGACCCCTGGAAGCTCACGCTATGCCACGCCTCCGGACTCTCCGATCAAAGCCCCACAGGCCCACGCCATTGTAGAACCTACGGACGACGCCGTGGAAGATTTCTATCCTCAGGAAGAAACGGAAACCCCATCGGAAAACTCGTAGAGGGACGATTCGAGGCAAATCCTCGCTCTTTAAGCCCCTGCCTCAACCAATTGGACGGTCATGAGCCAAAGAGCTCCTCACCTCCCAATACAAGCCACCCACAATGGACCACTCAGGATGAACCACAATTGGAACACAATAACGACCCTGTCTGTATCCTCAGGAAAGAGAACTATAAAGTTTGAGCAACCGTAGGACTTCGTTCCAACAACTCTCGAGTGACCACAGGTGTATTGGAAACAGGCGTTAGTCCCAACTTGTTCCATCGTAAGCTACTCCCACTCGGTTGGCAAGGTTTCGTTCAGGAAAGGAAGACCCCCAGGATTACCGATACATCATGTAGACCAATGGACATTTAAGGAATAATACCACTTTCCCTCCAAGTAGGACAATTCAAAGTCCGCACGTGGTTCCTTGTATGTCCTAACTTAGGCGCTGAGGTAATCCTAGGAACATCGTTTATCGATCGGTATATTAAGGCCATTTATCCAGGCCTTAAGAAAGTCACGTTTTACCGCGCACCTTCCATCTCGAAAACTGGTTCAACCCCAGGGCCCGAAGCTAACTGCAAACGGGCGGTTGTCTCCGAAAACACGAAGTCCAATAAGGTTCGCCTGTCAAAGGCCATAACGATACCGCCGATGACCCAAATCGCTGTATCGGTCCATTCCCAGTCCTCGGGTCTCGTAACGATTCAGAACCACCCGAAAACGGTTCTGAAGCACCTTACCTTGATGGCCAATGGAGTAATGAACATCCACCCCAACAGGTCCCTCTTGGTCACAATCAGCAACTTCCGAAATAAATCCGTGCGGTTACCTAAAGGTACGGTGATTGGCATCACTCTACCTGCGCCCGTGGCCATCATGGAGGCCCAGATGGATAACCGTTAAACGCGACCTCCCGACGAGAACGTCGACTCTTTGGAAGGGACAGTCGCGATCGGTGCAGAATTCGAATCATATAGGCCCCAGGTATTTGATCTCCTCAGGGAATACCAGGCTATGTGGTCAGGTAGATTGGGAACAATCTGAGCCGCTACACACCGCATTGACCTTCAGGATGATGCTAGACCACAGTTCCAGCACCCATACCGTTCAGGCGTTAAGGGTAGGGAAGTTGTCGCCAACCAGATGGACAAGATGCGCAAAGCTCAATCCATAGAGACGGTGCCTCCAAACCAATCCGAATGGGCAAGTCCCCTTGTACTCGTGGCGAAGAAAGATGGCTCCGTCAGGTTCTATGTCGACTACAGGAAGCTGAACGCAGTAACCAAGAGGGACTCATATCCGATACCCCGCATGGACGACTGTCTGGATTCTTTAGGCGAAGCTGTCTTATTTACTGTACTGAACGCTAACTCGGGATATTTGCAAATCCCTTTTGCTGTAAATGCGAGAGCGCTGAAAATCCTTACCACCCTTGAAGGTCTCTTCAGATTTACTCGCATGCCCTTTGGTTTAAAGAATGCACCAGCCATTTTCCAACGGGTAAAGTACATTATACTGTCCAGAGTCAAATGGAAGTTCGCCCTGGTTTATTTGGATGTCGTTATAATCTTCTCACGGACCAAAAAGAAACACCTTCGCCACGTGAAGAAGGTGCTAAGAATCGTACAGGACGCTGGAGTTACACTGAAACTCCGCAAGTGCGCTTTCTTCCAGGCCTCAGTGGACTATCTCGGTCACGTCGTCCTCCAAGGAAAGCTAAAGGTGGCACACGGACCACAAATGCGATTTGCCAGGCTAAGCCTCCTAGGACACACATAGAACTACGATCCTTCGTGGGCTTGTGCAACGTGTACCGACGGTTCGTCCAAGGGTGTACCAAGATCTTGGCCCCTCTCAACGCGATGCTGAAGAAGGGACCACCTTCGGAGTTAGAAGCCCTTACGGACGAACAGTACGAGGCATTTCAGACCTTAAAGGAAAAATTGCTGAATTCACCCATATTGGCTTTACCAACGCCCAATAGGCCTTTCGTCCTGGACACAGATGCCTCTGATGTCCAAGTGGGTTGTGCACTGCTACAGGAACAGGAGTCACCGAAGGACTATTGACCTATTGGATACTGGAGCAGAACGCTCACCAGCGGGGAGCGAAACTACCATACGACCAAAAAGGAATGTCTAGCCATTGTATGGTCCGTATTGACACTCAGTCCGTACCTCGAGGGAACTAGGTTTACCATTAGCACAGACCACGATTCACTCCGCTGGTTACTCAATATGACCGATGCATCGAGTCGCCTTGCTAGGTGGCGCCTAAGGCTGTCTAAATATGACTAAAAGATAGCCTACAGGGCAGGCATCAAGCGCCAGGCATCCAGCGCCAGGCATCAAGCGCCAGGCATCAAGCGCCAGGCATCAAATGCCCTCTCGCGAATCATTACCGACGAAACTGAGAACACTCCATTGGACGACCTAATTCCCACCCCCTTTACAGATGATGGACCTCAAGACTACACGGAAACAGATCACCTTCTGGGTAAGGTGCAATCGGAGGATCCTGATGTAAAGAAGAACGAAGTAAACCTATTGGACTGGAAGACAGTATCGCCCAATTCGGCACCACCTCAGGTTAATGCGATAGCCCCGGAGGAGAAAGATCTCCTCCCTATAACTATTGAGGAACTCCTACAGGCGTAGGTCGACGACGAGTACTGCTAGGAAACATCCCAATTGGTAGGATCCCCAGGATGCCTGTTCGACTATGGCCGATTTGGACTACTATGTCGCCGCTCGCCGCTGGATGACGCACTCCAACGGGTAATACCAACCTCGCTAAGGGCGTGATTCCTATACCTCGCCCATTTCCCCCGCTTGGCTGGTCACCCTGGTGACCTACGAATGTACCAGACCCTAAGGAAGTTCTTCTACTGGCCACTAATGGCGCAGGACCTATGGCAAACCGCACGGAACTGTGCATCTTTCGAACAAATCAGAGGGACTCGCGCAAGCCATTGGGCCAAATTGAAGCCCTTCCCCGCCGCAGGTCCGATGGCATGTGTCGCAATGGATATACTTGGGCCTTTGCCAAAGTCGTTTCACGGGAAACGGTTTGTTTTGGTTATAACCGATATGCTTACCAAACATACCCGAGCCCTGCCCCTAGGGAAGACAACGGGCACGGATGTCGCCACGGCCTTCTTGTCCGATTGGGTATGTCCATATGGCATGCCACTCTACCTCCTTACGGATGACGGCAGCCATTTCGTATCCAAATTCTTCGCACACGTTTGTGCTACCTTAGGTATCAAACATGTGACCACAACGGCGTACCACCCACAAACCAATGGCCAAGACGAACGCTTCAATCGCACCCTTCTGTACCGATTGGCGCACAGCGTTTCGGAGCACCAATTCGACTGGGACGACTTCGTTGAGCCATTGATTTATGCCTACAACACGCAGGTGCACGCTTCCACAGGGACAACATCGTTCAACTTAACGCTAACGAGAGCGCCGCCGCCGATAGCTGTTGACCTTCAGGAGTCTATCATACCCCACGACATAACTGAAGGGATGACTCCTTCCCAGGCGAAGAGCTACTCGCGCCGACGCATTGATCGCATTCTCCAATCGGCCAGAACTGTACTAACCAAAACCCAACGGCGCTAAAAGATCAATTTCGACAAAGCCGTATGGAACACACCGACCTGTGTGAAAGAAAACCTGGTGTACCTGGACCGCCCACCAAAGGACAGTGAGGAACTCGAGGACACTACGCGGAAGCTCTTACCCCACTCTACGGGACCACACAAAGCTTTTAAGGCCAATGAACACACCATCACGTTGCTGATTGACGGCATACAGGAAACCGTGTCTATTGACCGCGTGGCACGAGCTCCCAGTTCCTCCGGACCATCAAAGTCCCAGCTCCCTGGCCCAACGGGAGCACCACGACCTCAGATCGACGCTCAAGTCTCCACACC
The DNA here is from genome assembly GCA_030374765.1 of Agarophyton chilense. NCBI lineage: Eukaryota > Rhodophyta > Florideophyceae > Gracilariales > Gracilariaceae > Agarophyton > Agarophyton chilense. The sequence goes on from JARGXX010000099.1 coordinate 849,522, forward strand.
CCCTAAGGCATTTCCCGCAGAATCGACTAGCCCCACGGACACAGTGGTCAACGCCAACTACTATGACCAATCGCTACCAACCGACTCCGATGGATTCGCCCCTCTGGACCACACTCTCCTTCCGGAGGATTAGCATCAACCGGAATATGTGATTGAGCTCATCATCTCCGCCAGTCGGGGAGAAGATGGAACTATGCGCTATCGCATCCGTTGGTTCGGCTACACACCTGAGTAATATACTTGGCAAGAGCCTCAAACAATTCCGGCTAATTTTATCGCCCGCTATTGGCGCAGAATCAGCCACTCGGAGCGCGGCCTTCAGGAGGGGGCAACCATTGGTCCGAATAATCCCAAAAAGCCTCCCAACCAGCCTACTGACACGATGGTTCGCCGGAGCACGACGGTTAGTCGTAGCTCCCGCATAAGGGAACACGTTTTCTCCTTCGGAGACACCTGAGTAAGACACGAGACGCTCTCAAGATTGGACGCTCTTGGGCCACTTAATAACCCGAAGAACTCCCCGCTTGGTTGTTCGAAGCCATGGTGCCGCTGCCCCCAGGCTGGTCCGCCAGGAAGTGAATAGGACCACCAGCGGGAGGAACAAAGTCCGGAGGAAGAACGGCATATCCAACGGGCTTATAAGGCGAGTTCGGCATCGCGCGCGACCAATGGAAAAGAACCACGATGATAAGGCGAAGTGACAGAATCGACCAGGACGGACTGACAGGCGTGAACCACGGTGGACGAAGCGCGGAGGGTCGCCAAAGAAAGAACGGAGGCTAAGGACGAAACCAATGGACCGTTTCGGCAACGCGACGCGAAGAATGCGCCGGCGATGCACCTATGGCCAGCGCTGACGGCCCATGAAATTTTCAGTCCTTAGGAAAAGTAAATGCCCTTCGTCACCCATGGTCAGCTCACGCTTCCCAAGCGACGTCCCGTCGCGCCCAATGGTACCGGGAGCAACCAAGTGCTCGCTTCCCCTGGGTCAATCAGGAGGCCATATGGACTTCGCCGTGACTGCCGAATCCTAAGGAGGGAGATATGTGATTGAGCGGTGATAACGGTTGAGCCCTGTAAGCTGCCGGGCCCCGAAGGATCTTGAATGTGACACGTGTACGGGTCGACCTCAGGTGGACTCATGTAGATTATTGATTTATTTTAATTACGGTAATAGATTAGCAGTACAGTGCCAGGGAGATCTCAGCGCCTCGTTAGTACTATTTAGATGGCTCGATTGACGATACTCCCTTACAGTAAAGTAGGAACCGTTAGGACACTAAATAAACGCCTTTGGTATATTAGTTCCACCCTTTGGTTTTCAAGCCATCTTTTCCGTAGCTCCAACCTGTAGGACTACGCAGTAAACGCCTGCCCATTGCACCAAGTACTCTGGGAGTGCCGCCGTCAAGGATTCGAACCTTAGGACCCGCTCTACCACGCTACCACCGGTCGAGACCCGTACGCTGACCCACCTGTCATTTCGTTACACTGTCGATGGGTGTCTCATTCTATTCGCGGCTTGCTGCGAGTGTAAGCCCTCTAACCACATTACTAAAGGACTCTTATCGCCGATCTGGAGATCGGACGAAGGGTTCTATTAATAACATCGCGTTGAGCAACCACTCTTAGAGCACTACACATGGTCAGGCCTTCCCTGATTTGCAAGACACGCTAGGCAACGCCGTCAACTTGTCATACCTGAAGCCTGGAATGGAAATGTGTGGGTATTCTGATGCTTCCGATCGCTTTTGGGATGCTGTGGTCACTCAGACACGACCTGATTAGCTCGACCACCGATCGATGAACATGAGCATGAATCCTTTGGGTTTCTTGGAGCTGATTTCAAAGATGTGCTGCTTGGATGGAGCATGTTTGCGAAAGAAGCCCACGCGATATCCCAAACGTCTGAGAAATTGGACTACATCCTGATCGGAACAAGTCCAACGCACATATACACGGATTATCGAAATCTGTTGTTTGTGTTTTCGCCACTGGCACTTGAGCCTGCATTAAAAAGGCACATAGTGCCGAAGGTGCAGCGCTGGTTTTCAAGGTTTTCCTACGTGATTAAGCACGTTGATGGAAAGGCTAATGTCTTTGCATACATCCTGACCCAATGAACGAAGGGATATCGTGAGGAGAAACGTACCCTAAGAACAGTCTACACTTTATTGGATACTGCTGCTCAGGTCATACCCTCTCCAGATGAGTTAAGATGGCCCGGCCTGAAAGTCATACAAGAATTGCAGAAAGCCGCTCGGAACCGATCCTGTTGTACCTTGAACTAGTAAAACAGCCTGTTGGAAGAGAATGGTATTATTTGGATACCAGAGAACTACTTGCGGTACCTTGAGACATCAAGATATTGATGGGACGCTTAGTATTGTGAAGGAGAATTTCGAGTGGACCAATATCGATCGTGACGTCGAGGAATTTGTCAAGGGTTCTTTGCATTGCATCATTACCCGAGCTGGCGACCTGATTCCTCGTCCCTTTACACATGAAATGCATGAAGAACAACCTAAAAAAGTCCTGCACTTCGATTTTCTGTACATGGGACCCAGCAAAGACGGAAAGTTTTACGTCCTGATCATTCGAGATGATCACTCAGGTTACCTATGGCTGTTATCCACCGTGTCTACAACAGCAGAAGAAGCTTTAGATGCACTTGTACCATGGATAGGTTCGTTTGTTACAATGGAATGGTTCGTAAGTGATCGAGGGTCTCATTTCAAGAATCAGCTCGTAAAAAACCTAGCAACGGAACTTTGCGTGCAGCATCACTTCACCGCCGCTTAATCTCCATAGGCTAATCGTACCGTGGAACGATTTTACAGGGAGGTACTACGAGCTACAAGAGCACTGTGTAGGGAGTAGAAGCTTGCACCGCGTGACTGGCCAGCCGTGACTGAATGTGTTCAAGCTGTCTTGAACAACCCACCCATGAAAATATTACTGTTAGGAGCTACTGATAAGCCAGTAGTCTACCGAAAACCAATGGAATTCTTCAAGGAGCACTTGTTGACCGGCCTGCTGATGCGAGCGATACCTTTGTCGAAGTACAAAGAAGCCCGATCCGAAGACGAGATCATGTTGCGTCAGGCCGTAAATATTGTCGCGATGCAAAAAGCTGTGGAGGAGATGCACAAGCTAATTCAAGTCCGATCAGGTCGTTCAAGGAAGCGACGGGTCGATGCAGACCACCGAAAGACTAGAGTACAACCTGCTAATTTCCATGTTGATGATTTCCTGTTTGTGCGAAGGTCTCCGAAAAAAGAACATATATAGAAATTTCTTTGGACCGGACCGCGCCGAGTCTCTGCAGTCAGGTCACCACTTGTCTCCGAGACGGAGAATTCGGTTGATGGCAGTTGCGAGACGGTGCATGCTCGCCGACTACTACTCTACCGCACAGACTTCGATGGACAACAGATAGCACCAGAATTGGTTCGGGTTGCTGACCATACGGAGGCGGTATATCAGGATGCACGCCAGCTGTATGACATTCGAGAGAACAGTGGCCAGCTTGAGATTCAGGTTGGGTGGGATGGACTTCCGGATCAAGTCGACAGAACCTGGTAACCCCTTGAGCAGGGCCATAAAGGCCTCCCAAAAATGTTGCGTGAATAACTTCATTCTGCTCAGAAGAGTGATCCGAAAGGGAAAGCGCAAACTTTGTGCTCTGGAACCTCATCTGATTCCTGAACGGATAAGATCAGGGGGTAAGTTAGCGCACAGCTTCCATGGCTGCTTCTAGGATGCTCGACCTGACCGCATGTGTAATTGCGTCAGGAACTTACTTAAAGAAATGTATGGTTTAAGTTCCACGCGAGACGTGTGGTGGATAAGATCCGATTGTTCGTGGCAAACTAAGATCGACGTGAGTGACTAGTAAGAAGTATATATGTGAACACATGTGTAACGTGGATTGCGCAGAGCGACTCTATGCGGTAGATGCGTACCTCTGGCTGATCTACTAGTGATGAGCTGCTCTTAAGATTTTGGGGCGACCTCCAAAAATATAGGCAGCGTCCTCTGGGAGAGAGACCGTCGCCAAGCAGGACGACATGGACTTTCCCGGAAATATTCGAACATACCCGGTCGTGCAGGTTTCGCACACAAAGCAGCATCGTGAACAGCTCTACGAAACTACGCAACGCACGCGCTGCACTCCTGCCCCAACATAAGAAGAATCAATGTGAGCTCATTATAAAGTTGATATTATTCTTTCTCATCGAAAAAGAGAACGCGGATATCAATAGTTAACACTTCTTGAGAAATCTAACACCACGATGCACATTGGCAGCCAACGATAGACTTTGTTGATGCCAATGGGAAAATGACAAAAGCCATTCTGGATAACATTCTTCAACATAACTTGATTCTTCATTTCATTAACGTGAATGTCAATCAGGAAGGCGGACATTGGTGCAACAGTACTGAATTAGATGCGAGACAGTATTGAAATTGGAATCGTCTGCAAGTGGGCGTAAAGGCGGAGCAGTGATAGAAAAGGTCAGTATACGTGTTAACGAGAGACAGGTAGAGCTGTTCATAAGCCAGACTGCTACGGCTATTATCAGAAAGAAGGTTTCACATCCACCCGTCAGAGTACAGTTCTCATAAAGTTCCTCCCAGTTCTTGCATATTATTTCAAAGAAAACCCGGTAGTTCTTCTCAGCCGCCCCTCAAAACAAACTGATAAAAAAAGTCGTCATTTTTGCAGCCTATAGAGTGAGTGATACATAGATCAATTGAACAGAGGGCAGAAGAAGAACTGTCTTTTTTTATTTTATAAGGCCGGCCAATCTTAGTAAACATCGTTTTCGCCCCGTCGTAATTTAAATCTCATTAACGGTTTTAAAAATACTATATGCGACCACTTTTTTGTTCTAAAACAGAAGAATAGTTATTGGCATATTCAATATGCGCGGCGAGCTTCCAGCGATTCTTAACGAAACCATCCTGGGTGTCGGAGAACACAAGAAGCAGCGAAAATGACTGGAATCAACGCACGGGTTTTGAGAAGCTTCTTTTAGTATCAGGCAATGTGATACGCAAAACGACGATAGTGACGTGTGATGTCGTAAAAAGAAACAATAATGCAACTGATGCATGCACAGAGCTCATAACGAAGTATGACAACACTTGTACAACCCAGCTTGACGTGCGACAGCATGCAATTGCTGGACACTGTTCCACTGTAATCAGATTATGATTACAAATGCTATACCCAGACTCACGTAGTGTGTCCTTGTCTTCAAACCCATGTATACAGCACCTGAAACAAATTCAACGCATCAGCCGGCGCCCGTAAAATACACATCAGAAGTGTGTACATGTTAATGTTTTGGGAATTTGTAAATTTATCAGCAGCTGTGTTGGTAAGTAACTACCATTATCACGCGGGTGGAAATGCCCCGTTTCCTACCAGTTTGACATCGAAGACAACACCCTAACCTAGGGAGCTGTTTCACTCTTGTCATTCTCTCTTGTACACGGAATGGCATCCCTCATACGCTGCGTCTCCCTTCCACGCTGTCACCACAGCAAGATGAATTAATTCAATATTAAGAGTAGCCTGCTCCTCATTAAAGTCAGCGCATTCGACCGACATGGACCTAAACAAACTGCACCAAGCTCTTTAAAAAATTTACGAACACCTATCTGACCGGTGACTCTTGCCAGCTACTCACCGCTTTACATGGAACTTCTGCTACCGTTGAGTTTCCTTTCTCCATTTTAATATCTATCGTTTGATGTTACATTCCTCTCTTGGGGTTTCGTTCTGTTCCATCTCGCAGGCATCGCGATATTTGTCACACGGCGCTCTCATAATGGATATTAAGCTCCGTGTGCTTGAGGCTGTACACTCGAAAAAAAATCCAAGAAATCTCTATCGGCTAATGTATAAAAGCAAAGAAGGAGGTGAAGTTCAAGCGCTTGAAGCTAGAAGAAAATCTCTTTGCTTTCGAGTATCACCATAAAAATGGCCCCCAGAGTGGCAAGAAGGACTACGGGATTAAAAACTGAGCCGTATTGCACTAGATAAGCGTCGGGTCGATTTGGAAATAGAGTGCGCGGCGATGGATCTCGAAAAACGTCGTTAGTCGCCTATGTGGAATAGAAAGATGATATAGATGCTTAGTGCCATTATGTAAAAGTAGCAGTAAAGTCATGCTGAATTTTTCGTCCGTTGTCGGCCATTAATAATCGTTCGATGGTACGATACACATCGTATCATCGCGGAAAAGATGCGGTGATCCTCCTTCAAGGGTGGAAATGCCCGCAGGCACTTTTCAGTAAAGATAAGGTACCCGCGTAGGTAGTGACGGGGCAGCTGAAATAGGAAACGGTTTCTCCACCGTGCATCAAGCACATCTTGATCTTCAACAAGAACGCGTGACAATAGTATAACACTGTTATTGAAGTTTGCAGCACCCTTTCATGCGATTTTAATTCTTAAAAGCACCAAAACTTTTTCACATTCTTTTATGTCCTCTCTACTGCCTCTTATACAGCGCTGGTAGCCGTACTGTACGCTTTTTATGTAAGATCGTTCTCACACTGTCGAATTCAATCTGCAGCAAAGCCTTAACATCAAACATCACTTGCGTATGAATAAAAATATCTCCCTTTTTGTAGAAAAACATTCTAGAACGATGCCTCTGTTGCAATTTCTCAACAAAGCGTCATGTCGTCGCGACGACCTCACCTCCGTGCCATAGAGATGGAACATCAGACCATCCGGGGTAGAAACAGTCTGATATAGAAGGTATTGGAAGCGCTTATGACTAGAAAAACAATCGCATTGGTTCGCTTCAACATCTCCAGGATGGCTCATTTGAATCTTGGTGCAGTCAATAAAGCCCATGCAGCTTTGAAGGGACCCCCTCTTCGTATGAAAAGCTTTCAAATACATGGCTGCCTCTGCTTCTATCACGACGGCGCAGAGGTCCTCCAACTAATGCCTTTCTGCGCTAAAAAACTCTGCACCACCTCCCAAAACACTTTAGAAAAAGCTGAAGCGCACATCCCGAAAGATGTTTTCATGTCCTTCCAACGCATGAGATAGGCGAATCGACTTAGTATTTTGTGAGAAGCTGTGATGGGTTCCCAACGCTACCTATTAAGATGTGCTTTCTCTGCCACCTAGCCTGGTAACGAGCATACGTGTTCAATTTCATGCGATTGAAAGCGAAATTTACGAAAGTGTTCCTCCCCGGTTAAAAGTCCAATGTACCTTGGCTCTTCTATTTTACACCATAGGTTCGTGTCCAGATAAGAAACGTTTAGTTGACCCATTTTGGGCTTCGTTCTCGTGGGCCTCTAAAACAATGTACTTCGAAGATTCTATGATGACAAAGGTAGCTACCAACGGGATTTCCACCACTGGTCGTAGGGCCAGAGTATCAACGACATTGTAAGTTCCAGACCTGGTCGAGCCTGCATTTCGGTTTTTTGGATCTCCCTTCCTGATTTTCGCCTCTGACGCTGGCGTACGAGAACGAGACGGAGCCAACAGACTGGCACTATCCGATATAATGGAGCGAGTCATATGAGCCGGAGTGTGGATAGAAATACTGTAGTTCGCCAACTGATACTCAGGAATTCAAGTAGCAATTACAGAAACTCTGAACTGTGTCCTCAAGAAATACTACAATCCTTCCAAAATGGCGATTCCATGTGATCGAGAGCCAATATTTCTTCCGAAGAACTACATCTTAATCCCTTTACAAGTCGGAGACACAGAAAGTCGAGAAACACCCAAGAGGGTGATGATGTACGGGATGTCCGACTCCCGCTCCCTAAGGATGTCAACTCAGCGATAGAGCCCTCTGTCCGTGCGCAAAAGCAAACCAAAGCCGGGTGTAAGACAGGAGCCGGTGCATGGCTACACCTCCAGGAATGGGGTTAGGAAAGGAATGGAGATTGAAGGGTGATAAATAAAACCCAAAACAAATGAAAGGAACATAGGTAAATTGAAGGGATTAGAGAGAATCAATGAACGGAGAGATACCGAGGACACTAACCCCCAGAGCGAGCGAAGATATGTTGAGAAAAGCGGAAACAGTTACGTACGTGGAGCGCCGACCAACAACAGCGTGGTTAAATATCCCCATAAAGAGGCAGAAATCAAGAGTAGTCCTTGTGGCTATCTGGACCCGCCCATAAAGAATGGAGAAACATGTAGAATTTCGTGGACAACCGTTAAGGGTAAACCTTGGGGAATCAGTTGTGATCACCATACTATTAAAGTTGTAAAACATCATAGGCGGTAGTAAACATGGTCTGGAACTTTACAAAGAGGACGCCACTCATTAGGAATTACTTAGTGGTGTGCAGATCGAGGTGTAATTCCCCCAAGTAGGTTCTACTGAGTAAAGTAGAATCAATACCTAATATGTTGCAAATTCTATGGAGTCCATACATACGGCCAACCAACTATCAGGTGCCATGGAAAACTTTCCGCAAAAGCAAAAATCAACACTCCACCAATAATTTCCAACAATTCATAATATACCACCAGGCTGAAGGGCTACTTACAAATGCCACTTTTTCAGATTTCGACGAAAGTATTCCTTCAAAAAGAAACCCAAAACTAGTTGTCGATTCATATCTTTCACAACTTTACCTTTTTAGGGGTACACTCAGAACCATTCTAGCTCGCGCCTCCGTTTCTGGATCACGTTGCTCTATACCAATCGGAAACTGGACTCCATCTGGAAATTTGACCTCAATGAAAGAAGGCCCCTGCCGTTTAAAAATTGACAAAACAGAACACATGGAAACGCACGCAGCTTTTCCGTGCCATTCCCTTTTCTGTGATCGATCTCGCCTTGGATCCCGCCGCACTCTGTCTCAAAAGGACCCGTATTTTTGTACACGTGGAACTGAGTAGAGGTTGTGGGCTTCAATACCTCTAGGACCCTAAAACACATGGCCATACACAATGGATATTCAAATGATTTTTGTCACGGATGACATCTGATATATCTCTTTCATAAGTTGCGAAGATTCGAGGGGCACTACTTATATATCGGGTTACTGTAGTTTCATGAAACGAATATTTGCATGTACTACATGGACGTCAGATGCAGATCCACATATCATTTATTTCTTACCTTACGTGTTCCGTCGATCCTCAATATAAGTGGTAAATGAAGTCCGTTTCAAGAACTCATCCCAACACCTTCTGTAAACTTGCTGTGCATCTGAGGCATATCAATCTGTCTCTCTGGGCTCCTGAATGCGTTTCTTGGTATTCTCATGTACATCTATTTCCAGCATGCTGAACTCAACAGCGTCGCACCACCGGCACGACCATTTAAATCTCGGCTGCCCGCCCAAAGCCTGTTTCAAATGCTGCGCGATCTTTTATTCCTTCGGTTGCAAAACGTTGCCGATTTTTCCAATGCCAATGCATTCCATACAATCCATAAAGCTTCGCACAGCAATTGCAAATTGGCGCCACAGCAATAGCTGTTCCTTCCAAACTTCAGGCATGAGCCGGCGTCCCATACCATGGACCTCGAAAACAGCGTTTGCTGTATGTTTCTCCTATTAATGGGTCTACTGAATCAATTTCGCTTTTCTCAAATCCGGTCTAATTTCTCTCATTTGCATTGGAAGAAATAGAAGCGCAGCATTTTTCAAGCCAACCGCTACGCTTAAATGTGTGGTGCAAATGATGCTTCAACTTCAAACAGGCCTAGCCGTTGTGCTATTGGAGGAAATATGAAGTCTGGGTCGTTTGTAGAGCTTTGCTACCAGTGTAAGTCGTTCTTCTAATTGGATCCTGTTACTGCTTGACTCCTAGCTCTTCTTCTTACAGTCATTTCCTCATATGAGGCATTGTGAAATACACATCAGTATTTTAAGAAAACATAGATTGAGTTGAAAGTCTTCGCGTGGCAGACAAATGAAACTGTATCATATAAACAGCTACCTACGAACAGTTTTATGTATCGGTGCATGAAACGCAAACATGTTTTCTTATTCCTTGCCACACTGCCGATATTGACCAATTCCGGAACCAAAGTTGATCAATGAAGTAACATCTTCCATCGAGATCTAAGAAGCTTAGTAAAATTTCCAATCATTATACATGTCCGATCGCGGTTTCTCCGCTTTGATTTTGGTTTTTGTAGATCAAATCAAAGGGGTCGTCTTCAACCACACTGCAATTCCCTTTGACATCCAAAAACAATAACCCTACAAAAGTCGATCTGAAATCAAGCGTTAACTCAACAATAATTTTGACGCTATCATAACACAGGTATTACAACACACGAGCCCCTGAACTTATGGGAGAAAAAACCGACTTTTGTGACTTTGCGGTCAAAAAATAAGCAGCGATGGCGAACTTTTGCTTTTCAGTGCTCTAATATTTCTGAGATCGAGTTCGTAACGAATCCATGATTTCATCTTAAAAGCACCAGAGCGGCTGAAGAACTTTGGGCTCGTGAACTCGTTCTTAGCGTCTACTCTGAATGAATTTGAATGTATCGGGAGGTTCTAATTCCTTAACCCTTGAACTGCTTGGACAGAACCGGCCTGGTTTTCGGTTTTATTTATCCTGCTTTATAGCCACATGCTGTCGTCCGAAAATGTGCTAATCTTTTCGTCATATCAGTTCCACTTTGACGGTGTTTCACCAACACAGAACCAGAAAACCTTTCTTCAAATGGGTTGATAGCGGCACATTAGTTGGCTTACTTCAGGTTTAGAAGCTTGAAATTCTTGTTAAAGAGGAATGTTGAAAAGTACGACGTTTGCAGAACCCTTTTCTTTTTATGCCAAGCCACTTCTCAAACATGACTTTTGAGATTATCGATAAAGGATTGAAATATGTTAAATAGCTCTGCATCGTTTGTAACTACATGTGTCGTAGGTTTCACACAGTATCCTGAAAGGGGATGTACCGCAAAAACCGGACGAACCTCGTGTACAACTGCTCCACAACCAATTTAAGTTTCTGAAAGTTTCTTGGACTGCAATCATAACAAAAAACCAACGTTATCATATGTAACGTCAGATTCACGAGATTAAGAAACCCTTTTCTTGGATGGTACTTGCGAAAGGATGGTAGCATGTACAATTGCGAGTGACGTTTCAAATCCTCGTCCGTGAGGTAGGATGCCTTCACTAATGCTAAAAGCGACCTTCTCTAAGGACTTGGCATACTAGATGAGGATATATTTATTGCGTAACTGATCTTTTTTAGAAGAGGTGAAGAAATGTAATTCTTTGAAATATTTTAGGCAAGTTTTTATGACGTGAGTGACTTCTGGTGACTAGTCGCAGAATATGGATTGTCCATCCACGAAGTACCATGTGCTTTAAGTAATAGGAAAAGGCATATTTGAAATCAGGGGTTAAATGAGGTATAGAAAAGCCCTTCTTAATGCGCAAAAAATCTGAGAGTTTCTTTTCGGTTTTCTGATCGCTCTTGTTTGATTTGAACTCATTCTAAATGGCCACTTTATTCTGCGGGACTGGCCCGCCAGCGCATTATGACTTTATTAAACCACCGTAGTAGGAATCTCTTCGTACTACAATGTTCAGAAAGTTAATATTAGCAGGTATTACTCACAGTGTCTAGTATTTGTTTACAAATTCTTATTACTTCGGAAAGAAGAAGAAAAATATCTCGTAACATAATCATTACTTTATCAAGTTCTTTTTCGGTCAGGAAGAAGAACCAGAAGTCGAAAGTTCTGGTCAGCGCTTCAAATTTCGAGCAAGCTCCCCTGTTTTTCTCTGGTGCTCCTTCTCCAAAATTGGGAGTCAGTTTTCCACGTTTCTCTATACGAAATAACGACCTAGGTCTAAGACCCTTCCTCCGCAGCTTCATAAATCTTGTAGATTCTTGCCATGGTTTAGAAAACGCTCCACCGTGTTATAGTTTATAGTACTTTGAGGCCTTACGTTTGCGGTAAGACATACTTACGTACTCCCATTCGAAGGGGAGACGCCCTAGCAGTGACAAACATTCCGAGAACAACTCAGAACACAGCGCTGTAATCGAATAATTCCGATGTACAGTTCTGGTTGCCCTCGAAGTCAGTGTTGAATCCAACATCAGTTTTAATGACAAAGATGGTAGTCTCGGACAGAACCGGCGTGCCAATTAGTACAAAGTTTTCTGCAAGATTTCTGTTCAATCGACTCTGTCAGCAGGGAACGGTTCCAAGCATCGAAGCAGTTTAGGATAGCTTTCATATCAACGCCGAAATGGCTGCTGGCATCAAGCATGATCTTCCATAAATTTTCCTACCAACTGCTCATACTTATGCTCGGAACTCAAACATACACATCAGTGAATAATAAATTCTCAGCTCGTTTAGAAATCTTAAGAAACGTCTTCTTGAAAAATTTCTTGAGCTTTCGACGCCCTAGAAAGCATTTATTACGGATTTTCCTTATTAAGAAGGCCATCCAAAGGTGCAAAACGTAAGCGTCTTAGGCTCTGAAACGTTAGAAGAAGTGATATACTATTGCAGCTTTGGTTACAAAAAAACGCCACCCCTGGCACGCGAGCACCCATTGCGGTGCCTTATAGTTGCAGTCGCCATAGTTCAGTACTATTCGCAGAAACCAGGGCATAATATCATGTAAGCATACTCACAAGTCATTCAAATGTAGGTCTCTCACGCCTGTCCGGCGTAGTTGGTTAGAATGAATGTACGACTTGAGGAGCACGAGCAGGGCACCGCTTGGCTCTGCCTGATGAAGTAGAGAGAAATATTCGCGATTCGAGCGAAGGCGAAGGGATTGAAGTAAGGGCTATGGGGAGTAAAGTAATTTGTGATTCGCAGCCGGTGGATGGTGGAGTGTACACTGAGGCACCTGGAAGGAAGCAGACGCAACCAAACCCTTGCCTTAATTTGGAATCTCCGCAGCAGTGAGCAGGATGAGAGCCAGGAAGTTGTTAATCAATGATTCATCCACATAAAGTGTGAAATACTTTACAAAACGTCGTGCCGTACCGAAAGTGTTGAGTCTCAGGCACATGTCCTTATGGTCATAGTTAAAAAGGAGGAAGATTGGTAAGGCGATTACGGGATTCTTTGTCCAGAAACTTCCTTAAAAAGATGTTACGACGCGAGTTACTTCCAACAATTCAACAGATTTATAAAGAAGTTTCTCCGCTGTTGTCCCATTACGAAGAAGACACTTCAGAAGGAAGAATTCACAGTAATGTTGTTCGAAATGTATTCGAGGTTCTCGAAAAAAGGTAGTGCACGGCTGGAAGGATTCGGAGGTTGTATTGAGGATGAGCGTTGATCGGTGAACAAAAGTGCTGCTCCTTGCCGACGTTCAGGGTGATACGCATATATCCTTTTAAGAGCATTTTAGAGCTCAAAACTTTTTCTGGCGAGTCTGATACGATGGCATGGTCGAAGCTTGATATAATAGAAAGCTCTATTGTTCCAATAGTTCATTATTCAGTAATATGGAGGTCCTTATTTGCGTCAGTTCCGCATTCTGCCCGTTCTCCACTGTATTACAGGTGTTCTTGTTGAGCACTGAAAAACTATTAGGTTCCGAAAGGATGGAATCGGAAGCGTCTGTGCTTTGGTCTGTTGTCATAAAACAATTGAGAAGTCTCCACTTCGTCAAGTTCGATTGAAGTGCTACCGGGACAGGCAGCAACGAAAACATTTGAGGTTATTTATTATCCCGACGTATCCAAAAAGGCCTTGTCTACCTCCGCGCAACGCAAAGAGAAAACTTTAGGCTAGGGAAGGGGCGGTTTTAATCGTTGGATGCGTTTTCCAACGTTCTGGTTATACCCGACCTGCCTGTCGTACAATCACCTCTGGGGTATGCTACTCTCTTGTCTCGGGAGCGTGGTGACGCTCAACCGTAAAGAGCGTGATGACGCTTAACCTTAGAAGGTAGACGTAATAAACCTCGATGGTAACAAGGCACCGTGAAAACCCGCAGGGGCAAACGGCGGGGCAACTAGTCTATAACGTGTAGGTGAACGATGGTAGGCGTCGACGCGCGGGAAAGCCGGTGTTGTAGTTGAGAAACAATGAACCAAAAGGTATAGTCGTGACCCACGTGATGCCTGTCTTTATCAGATTAGGATGACGGAGGTGCAGTTCCCTATATGTAATGGACTGAACTCTCCAGATCACCCGGGAGGTGCCAGTAAAACACGGTCTCTGACCTAGTGTCAGAGACCTGGCCAGCACTGGCTACAGTGCCAGGTGGCCCCTCCACTACTGTACTAAAATAAATATAATTACAATTACAAGTACTAACAATTACTCAACCAGAAGGTACATGTCAACACTACACAGGGCTGACAACACCTAGATGGTAGCTTGCCCGGAGCTGCGTGGCCGATGATCCCTTGCATCCATCACCTACAAGGCCAGTGTAGTATATCGACAACCTCAAATGTCAAACCTTCTGCCACTATACGACAGACCCCCTTTCTACCCATGAGACACGCCTCGTGTCTCCTTCCATCAAACCATAAAAGTACAGCGAGCGACAGCGGCGCGGGCATCGGAGTGGTGTCTGCCGGCGGTTGCTAACGGTGCGCGACGCGCGATCCCTTGAGGTTCAGAACTTGGTGCCAGTGTCGGTTGGGGAGTGCGAGCGACGACGGCGGCGCACGAATTGAGCGACAACCATTCAGGTAGGGACTGCCATGAGGACAATGCAGTGTCAATAGTGCGCCCGCGGACACGTTTTCGGTAGTGGGCTCCTGCGCGCTTGCGATTATGCTTCCGCATAGCCTACCGTTCAACCAAGTTGTTATCGCTCCTCTTCCCAGTGGCGGGGCTACCGCTCCTTCGCTACCTCCTATGTCGATGGATCCTAGCATTACTGCCAGTTTTCCTTCGTGAGTACTCAATAACATGGGTCCTCCCGATCCCACTGCTCCTCAACCGACAGGTCCTTCTACTCCCGGATTCGGAGGCCAGACTTTCTGTCGCTTCACCTTTGAGGTTCTTGTGGCGGCCACCTGCCAATTGACTTCCTTAGTATCTCCTTCTTCAAGTAAATTGTTGTCTCTTCTTGTCTCTTCTACTGTTACATTCGGTTGTTCTTTCGTGTCCTCCCTTGTAGGTAATCTGACACGCATATGCGTCCACCTTCTGCGAAAAACGACGTCTTTTCTACCCCCTCTTTAGGCCTGAGTACCACGAAGGTCTAAGGTTAGCCGTCTGCAGGCATGGGCTCCTTGCGACGGCGCCAATACCTGATACGGAAGTGTGGGGGTATTGCGGCTGGGGGTTCGAGGGTGTCCCCTTCTGGGCCCCATCCGTACCACCTTACGGTGTACTTCAGACCATTGTAGGTTGGCGTGTGGCCCACCAGACGGTCAACGGGAAAATCCTCTGAGGTTTGGTCCTGCTCTTTTGGGGGAATGCTACCTCGAGGGTTCATATGTTCCGAGTTGGGAGCTTCGTGTGTGGGAGCCAGGTCGGGAGCTCCCGTTGTTACCGTGTGAGGTTCCATTTCCGTCCCTGTTAGAGGGTTGTAATCCTGATCATCCCGTTGTAGGTCATCGTTCACCTCAATTGGGGTGGGGTCCTCCGAGGGTCGAGTACGCAGGGCTACAGCTCTGGGCACTCGGGCTGAGGTGCCTGCCTCAATGCGATGTTGAACCGTTTCAGGTGCTACTGTAATACGGTCAATTGATATCGTATTCGGTATTCTATCTTGTTCAACCGTAACGGTGTGGTCTGATGCGTTCAATACCTTATAAGGTCCCACTAATTTGGGTAGAAGCTTCGAATGGTTATATCTCTCAGTAGCTTCATCGTCCGCTTTATCACCCGGTCGCGGTCTTCTACCGGAAGGTAGGTTATCTATTTAGACATATCGTCCCGAAGATACAGAGACCACTTTGGTTACCCTACGGTCGTAGTCGGCCTTATACCGCTTCTGGGCTGCAGTGAGGCGGCTCTCTGCATGTTTGAGAGCCCTCCTCGATCTCAAAAGGGTATTTCGCTTGACTTGGGCAGGGGTCAATGCGCCAACTGCAGTGCTGGTGGTATGATCTCCCTGCACTACAATACCTGGGGGGTGTCGCAAAAGAACCAAATCAAAGGGAGTGGTCTGCTTTGACCGGTGTACCTGAAGGTTATAGAAGTAGGTGAGCGGTTGCACCAGCTAACCCCACCCAGTTTGGTGCTCTTCCGTATAGTGTCGTAGCCTTGATACCAATATGTGGTTAAAGCGCTCGACCTGTCCGTTTGTCTGCGGGTGGTAGGCAGTCGTGAAGTATTGCTTGATACCCAAGAGGTTACAGACTGCTTCGAAGAACTTCGATGCCAAGTTTGAACCATTATCGGTAAGTAGGTACAGTGGTGCTCCATACGGGTAGACCCAATTGTTGAGGAACGCAATCGCCAGCGTTGTTGACTTCGTATCCTTTAAAGGTATCGCTTTCGTGAGCTTCGAGAACCTTTCGGTGATCACTAGAATGTGCTGGTACCCATTTTTGGTCTTGGGAAGTGGTCCTAGAAGGTCTATGGCAACAAACTCCAGCGGACCCGTTGCTGGAAACAGCTTGAGGTACTTTCGATGATTTCAAATAACGCCGCGGATACGAACACAGGATTTGTATTGACCGACAAAGGCATAGAAATCATGGGCCATATGAGGCCAATAGAACTGTTGCCTCAAGGTGTAATACATCCTGGTGGCACAGGGGTGTCCCGATAGTCGCGGGTAGTTTGCGAGATACAAGACTCTCGGGCGCAGCGCCTTCGGAACCACCTTTTGAAGGCTACCATCCAAGGTTGACCTTCTCACGATGTACCCATTGTGGTCCACATCGAATGGTGACCCTTTGAAACCAATTTGGTCAGCCAGGGTTCTGCAGTACGCATCCTGGGCCTGTTCTCGTAGAAATGCCTCTCGGGTTACGGTCATGACGTTCGTTTCCTCTAGGGTCAGTATCTGCGTTGCCATGTCGGTGTTCTGCAAGGCACCTTCTTCAGGTAAGTCCCAACATCCTTCTAGGTGTTTGCCTGTACCATTTTGGTTGGATGATACCAAAAAGCAAGGTATATCATCGTTCACAGGTTCAGTCTCTAACCTCTGAGGTGTTTAAGCGTGACATAGCATCAGCTATGTTGTGCTTGATGCCTGGACGGTACTGTACGTCGTATTCAAACTCCGACAGTCTCAACCTCCAACGGGCAAGTCTACCAGACGCATCTGCCAGTCCGAGGATCCACCTTAAGGCGTCGTTGTCCGTGCGCAACGTAAAGCGCTCACCATAAAGGTATGGACGGAGCATCCATATGCTCCACACTACTGCTAGACATTCCTTCTCGGTGACCATGTAGTTCTGCTTCGAGTCGTTCATAGCGCGACTCCAGTACCCTATAGGTAATTTTTCTCCGTTGTGCTGCTCCTGCATGAGACAACAACCAATTTGGGCATGGGATGCATCTGTATCCAGCCTGTACGGTAGACCTGTTTTCAGTAACGCTAGGATTGGCGGCGACAACAGCGCTCGTTTCAATTCCTCAAAGGTATCCAATTCGTCGATCGATAGATTCTCAAACCGTTCAGGTTCACCTTTCTGGAGCTTCTTGTTGAGGGGAGCCGCTATTTTCACGAATCCCTTCACGAAGCGACGATAGACGTTACATAACCCTATAAAGGATCGTACGTCTGTCTGGGATCGTGGCTACTTGACCTTCTATACGGCTCTAATGTTGCTCGGCGCAACCTCTAGGGTACCAGGGCCTATGATGTGGCCGAGTCATTCAACCGTTCTGGTAAAGAAGAGGCATTTGCGTAGCTTCAGCGTCACCCCCGCCTCAGCTAGGAGGGTTAGTACGGTGCGTACGTGTGCAAAATGCTCTTCTACCGATCTGGAGTAGATGATTACATCATCGATGTATACCAAGGCGGTTGTCCATTTAACCTTCGAAAGGATGATGTCCAGCGCCCTTTGAAAGGTGGCTGGAGCATTGTGCAACCCGAAAGGCATCCGCGTGAAGCGAAGCAAACCTGCATGGCACGTGAAGGTCGTTTTGTCTCGATCTTTCTCACCTACGGGTACCTGCCAATAACCACAATTGGCATCCAACGTGGTAAATATCTGCGCATCTCCAAAGGAGTCGATGCAATCATCTATTCTAGGTATCGGGTACGAATCCCTGATGGTCACGCTATAGAGCTTCCTGTAGTCCTCACAAAACCTCATGCGGTTATCCCCTTTCTTCTGAACCAGAACCACGGCACTAGCCCAATCTGAGTTGGCTGGTTCAATTACACCTTCTTGGAGCATTCGCTCCACTTCTTTGAGTTCTAGTTCTCTCGCCTTCGGAATTGCACGGAATGGTTGCTGATAAATCGGCTTCGAGTCAGGGAGGAGCTCGATGCGATGCTGTGTGGCCTTAATTTGGCCCAGATGGCCTGACCACATAGTTTCAAACTCCTTCAGAAGGTCGAGAATACGGCCTCGCAATCCGCCGTTATCTTCACCGATCTGGACTGTATCTTTCCATTGTTTCTCGGGGTCAGGATCCTATTCTTTGTCTACCGATGCCTTATCGGTTAGCTTTGCTTCCAAGTTGGTATTTATCGATACCTTTGTGGTTGTGGAAGCATTTGCGCACCCCCGTTCCTTATCGAAGGCTACCTTGCCGAGATCAGTGTGAGCTACGGTGAAGACCCCTTGTGGTGTCGGTAGTGCGATGCCAACATTGGTATTTTTCGGCAACTTCAGGTCGTGACTGCTGAAGTTACTGAGACACACCTTAAAGGGTTCATTTGGGATGTTGTCGACAATCCCGTTGGCCATCAAGATGAGGTGTCGATGTGCCAATCTCGGATGGTTTTGTAGTATGACCAGCCCGGGGGTCGCACAAGACACCGGTACCAATATTTGGTGCATTGGCGGGATAACAACCTGTTTGGTAATGCGCACTTTGTTGGAGACCGTTTCAGTGGATATCGCCTTCTTCGGTTTGACGAACCATCCCCGTTTGGTTTCCATATTACCAAAAATGGCAATTCGGCCCCCCCGACGTAGGGCGACGCTATGGGAACCAGGAAAAATTGCTTTGACATGTATCTTGATGAAGTTCGTACCTAGTAGGCAGTCTGTTGGTAAACGGTCGACAAAAAAGAATTGCAGTCTTACCTTGAGGTGTCCGAGCTGCACCACAGTGGTGAGAGTACCTCGAAGGTTTAATGGACGCTCATTTGAATCCACCATCGGGTTGTTGTCGGGAGGTCGGCCCAAGTTCCGAAGTACCGCCTCAGGTATGACGAGGGAGTTCAGGACGTTTGGGCCGGCCCCCGTATCCAACACGCAGATGATCGGAACCGCAATGCGATCGGAGAAACACATTGAAGCACGTACTTTATAGTGGTTGTACTTCATATGACAAACCGGACCTGGTTGTGACGTGTTCTCTTCCACCTTCAAGGTTCTGGGTATCGATTGGCCTTCCACCTGAAGGTTGGGTTCGGCCATTACGCCAACCGTTCGGTTTTTTCCTCCTCTACGGGAGGGGTTGAGTTCAAGTTTGGTGTTTCCTCGATGGTATTGACCTGTACCGGTGTACGGGGTTGGAACCTATTTGGTGCTTGCGTTGAAGACTTATAT
This sequence comes from Agarophyton chilense, assembly GCA_030374765.1. Classification (NCBI taxonomy): domain Eukaryota; phylum Rhodophyta; class Florideophyceae; order Gracilariales; family Gracilariaceae; genus Agarophyton; species Agarophyton chilense. Next base: position 869,131 of record JARGXX010000099.1, read on the forward strand.
AGAGGCGTTTGTGATTCTACATGCGAACCTGAATCAACTGGTCTCTCATCCCTGGAGATAAGTTAGCGCAATTGTTTGCCAAATGATCTGTCGCGAGACAAAACCAGCAAACGAGGCCTCCAGTTTTGGGGTCTCGCGTTACCATTGAGGGGGGCTTCGAAACCTGGTTGGTGGGAGCCGTGGCGTAGGATGTGGGTGGCGAGTTATGGGAGCTCGCTCCCGGCATCCTATGCGACCTCACCGAACTTGGCGGCGATAGTACCGAGTTTGGTGTATGCTTTGACGACCTATTTCCTACCGTCGAAGGTTTCGAGAACCGCCCCTGGGTCGCTACCAAGTGGATAGCGGTCCCTGTAGGTACTTCGAGGTGCGAGCTACCCTCTGAGGTTGTGGTATCTTCAATTTCCAAGACCGACCTTTTCGGTTTATCCTTCGAGGTTGGAGGCACGGCTGGTCTCTTTCCCATCCGAAGGGTATCTCCAAGGCCCTGGGAGTATCTAGCCAGTCCATTGTAGTCTACCTTTCGGTTAGTGGCCAGGTAGTTGCGTACCTGGGACCGGATCGCTTTGTCGACATTGTCGGCAAATAGCGACTTTAACCTAGAGGTAGTGAACATATTACCACAACGGGTTGCCAGATTCCACAGCGCGAGCGAAAACTCTGATTCGGTTTGCCCAGACCTTTGATGGTAGGCGAGGACTTCCGAATAAGCCTCTTGGATAACCTCATCTGTGGCGTATGTTTCCAGAAGAAAATTGACCACTTCTGGGTATGACTCCAACATCTCTGTGCCATCCTCATCCATCGCTAAGGTATTGCCGCGGAGCCTACCCTGCAGCAAGTAGTATGCATGTTCTTTCAGGTAAAACTGAAATAGCCACATAGTAGCGCCCTCAGAAAAACCATTTTGGTCACATGCAAAGTTGAACTTCTGTAGAAACTCAATCATCGCAATACGATCCGTACCAGTGAAGGTTGTGTCACCCATTTGGAAGCTGAGCTTCTTGCGGTGCTTAGTAATCTTCTGAGCACCTCTTGGGTGTATTCAGAAGACTTGTTCATCAACCGATAACTCCTGTAATCAACCGCTTTGGTGAACATATCGTTCAACGGTTGGTGCACCTCCAGGTCCATTTCGGTGTCCGACCCAGAGTCGGGCGACTCATTGTGTCGCTTTTTACCCTTTCGGTTCTTCTTTCGACGACTTCTTCGTCGACCTGTTCGGTTTTTTCTTCTTCTTACCTTTATGGTCATCATCCGACGATGAACTCGTATCGGAACTGGAGTCTGACGAGTCGGGGTCTGAATCATCCTCTCGATTCTTTCCCCTCTTCGTCCTCCGCTTCTTCCCTTTTCGGTTTCTTCGTCGCTCATCCAACGAGTCAGACGAATCGTCCTTGGGACCACCTCCATGGGTATCCTTTTGAACGAAACCAGTAATTGGTGGCAGATAAATGTCTTGAGGATCTACCTTCCCCGGGATCTCTTGACTCTGCCTTGGACCTTGTAGGTACTCACTATCAGTAGGTAAGTGTTTGGAATGGGTGGAATGACCCATTTGGAACCCTTGTGGTATGCGCTTTGCGATGTTCACCTGTGTAGGTCGGGATTCTGCGAATCCCTCGGAAACCCAAAGGTCCTGCAAAACGCGGTAAATATGCTCCCTAGCATCTGTAAAGAGATACTGTTTCACCATTTCAGGTATCCTGTCCGATAGCTCTTGAGCTGATCGGTCAACCACAATCCGGGTAAATGCATCGACGTCCATTGAGGGCGGAACCATCCGGGTATCCGACTTCTCCTTTAAGGTTAATGCATCCTCGACCGCGAGGGTGACGAGCGCTTTCGCCCGCTCTTCGAGCTGAGGCCATTGCTCCTCCGCCGCAACCTCAATTGGTAATTCCCTTTGAGGTTCCGTTGCCATAAGCGGCGGACCATGTACCTTTACGGTTTTGTCCCGAGGGTACCGGAGCAGCTCCTCGGGGTTTTCTAGAATCGGGTGAGCCGATGGGGCTACTTTAAGACCTTTACGGCTTCGCGGGGCGCTTGCACCACGCGTATTCCTTTTAGGTCGTTCTATTTGTGACCAATAGTGGTACCCTGTATTGATTTGCGGGATTTCCTGACACCAAGTAGGTGTACGAGCGTCCAATCCTTCTCGGAATCTCGTATGAACCGTGAAAATACGACGAAACCTAAAAATTCTTTCTAAGTCGGGAGACCAAAACGTCGTACAATCACCTCTGGGGTATGCTACTCTCTTGTCTCGGGAGCGTGGTGACGCTCAACCTTAGAAGGTAGACGTAATAAACCTCGATGGTAACAAGGCACCGTGAAAACCCGTAGGGGCAAACGGCGGGGCAACTAGCCTATAACGTGTAGGTGAACGATGGCAGTCGTCGACGCGCGGGAAAGCCTGTGTTGTAGTTGAGAAACAACGAACCAAAAGGTATAGTCGTGACCCACGGGATGCCTGTCTTTATCAGATTAGGATGGCGGAGGTGCAGTTCCCTATATTTAATGGACTGAACTCTCCAGATCACCCGGGAGGTGCCAGAAAAACACGGTCTCTGACCTAGTGTCAGATACCTGGCCAGCACTTGCTACAGTGCCAGGTGACCACTCCACTACTCTACTAAAATAAATATAATTACAATTACAATTACTAACAATTACTCAACCAGAAGGTACATGTCAACACTACACGTGGCTGACAACACCTAGATGGTAGCTCGCCCGGAGCTGCGTGGCCGATGATCCCTTGCATCCATCACCTACAAGGCCAGTGTAGTATATCGACAACCTCAAAGGTCAAACCTTCTGCCACTATACGACATTGCTTTCTTTGGCACGACTATTCATCGAAATTAGTTGCGATGTCTGTATCAGACCGGTTTCGAGTGCGGGTATATGACCTATGGAGTAACATTCACACTCATAGCTCGTACATGCGTGTGGTGCAAAAGGCTTATAATGTTAAGTACTTCGTTCAACCGAACAAAGGTGTCAGCGAATACTGTGATGAACATGTTGTATTCTACTAGGTCGGAAGATCTGACGGAATAATTTATCGCGAAGTCGTGGTTGTAACTAAGAAGTGACAGGTATGGTCAATAGCATGATATAAAGTGGCGTCTTGTATATGATTCTTAGTGTCTATATGACCGATGGCCCCATTTGAGGTCAATTGGCCTCATATAAGCCCCTTTTTTATTATTTTGTAATTAAGAAATAAATGTAATCTGCAAGCTCTGCTTACCCGGAACACGTTTCTGAGCATTCTCCTTTTGATGGCCTCAACACTTTAAGTTTGCATTACTAGATGATTGAAAGAGATATTTCCTTTCAACATATTTTCTCTGTATCGGTTGAGGGCGAAAACATTTGGTTGTTTTTTTTTCCATTACTTAATTTTGCTACATCAAAAATTATATCGTTTTCAAGAAGAGTATTGAAGCTCTGTCTGGCTAGATTCCCGAGGCTTTTCTTTAACGACAAAGATGTATGGATTTTATTATTTTTCTACCTTTCCACTCTATGTTTGATACTTCATAACTTGAATGAATTTCAGTTACTTTTTAAGAGAAAATTTTGCCTCGTATGAGGCCAATTTGGCCTCGTTTGAGGTCAAACACTCAAGCGTATAGCCACTAGAGGCAGATGTATTAATGTAACACGTGGTTGCAGGAGCCGAGTGCCTTGCCACGGCGCGCACTAATTTGCGACCCTTCTTAGAGGAATGCCATACTGACAATAGCACATATAGTCCAAATCCACATCTCAGGCTTTACTACCATTAACAGCTCGCAGTTCATTAAGAATCATACCCTTACAATGGTATGGCTATGTGGCTTTGGACTTGGTATTATTTATGTCTTATTTGGGCAGTCACCCTGGTGCAAAGTATGTAATGTACCAAAGGTTATGTTGATCGAGTAAAATGCGTTGGGGCATTAGAAGACCACCCAGAGGCAGTCTGAAATAAATCAAAAAGACCAGGAACCCATTTCTCAGATATCTGTCCCCCTTAAAGTTTGCTTCTTGCTTCAAACAGTTCTGTCTGGTGGATGGCTTATTTATTGTATTTCTGGGTTGCGTTGTTACTGCTTTGTAGGCCGCCCACTACTGTGTGGGTTGCAAGCACGACTTCTTCTATACTCTGACTTGGTAGTTTCATTTTGGGTTACACTGTGTTCCTGATGCAAGGACGAGGAAATCAATAGATTCCAGAATGGTTAAAGTATAAACAGGTGAGCGCTAACCCCAAGTAAAGGACACAAAATGGGTATCATAGATTTATGCTCCCCGTTTCGAATATTTTAATCGGAGATCTGAACGATCTAGAATAGAGAGTCAGTCGACCACTACTTCTCGAGCCGTCTGGTTTGAAACGTTCCATTCACGTCATACAGTTGCACTGTTCCAATTCGCTGGCACTTGTTGGTCTTAGAATCCACTTCCAGCTCGCTGGTGTTGTACTTCTACCACCCTTGCCTTTGCAGCAAGCATTAAATAGACAGTGAGGAATTTGTCGCAGATGTCTGCTCTTACCACAAGAGCGGATATTACAGATTATTCAAATTTACACAACTTCTACGAAATTCTTTTGAATTTAGATGTTCCGAAACGTCTCATTCTGACATAGTTCTAGGATTAAAGTTTCAAATATCTAAAACTCCACTAAAATTTTCAACGCCTTCCGTATCGGAGTGTATCCGTGATCTTCACAATTGCGACTGCCGATTTGGATTTCTATTTTGGTCTCCATGGGTCTTATATTGACATTATTGATGGTGGCTTCAGAGTAGCATGTCATATGTTTTCCCTGTGACCAGAAGCCATGAAAGAAATGCGTCTATTTGGGTACCAGAACATAGACAAGGGTATGTACTATCCAATGACATCCGTTTGACTGCTACATCATGGAGTGTTAGCTTTCAAGAGCAAATTGCCAGCTTTGCACCAGAGCGTTACTTTCCCCAGCCTTGGTAGTATTGTTCGCGTGGGCGATCTGTCACAAGGGGTATGCTAAGTACACTACATAGTGCGGCTGCATGTTCTTCACCGCCGGTGGATGTTGGAGCTTCTTCGTCGAGATTAAGATCGGGATCAGGTAGAAACGTGTCGAATCCCTTTATCGAAAATACTACTTGGTAGCTTGGCCTACTGCTTTTTCATTTTAAGAAGATTTTGCATTACTATTGCTAATTATCTATCTCTGCAATGTCGCAAACCGATACATTCGTTTTGTAACCTTCATCGCTATCCTCAAATAGTGAACGTACAATATTAGAAAGCTTCAGAACGACGTCCGGTGGTATCTCTTGCCCTTCTATTATCGCACAGATCACGTTGTATATGCATTTTGGGGGTTTTCCCAATGATTTGGCTCTTTGCAAGCCTTGAAGCTTGACTGTACTTTAGTTGGCCGTTTGGTATGCGTGATTTGTAGCGTTCGCCTCTGAGGTACCTCGGGAAGCTTCTGCCGCCACCACTATCTCCTTGTTCTGGATACTCGCGTGGATTGAACTCTCGGTTTCGAAGCATAGTACCATACTTCCTAGGCAGCTCTTCGTCTTCGACCTGGATGTCTGAGAGCAATTTCAGCACATCGCCGAGTGTAACCGTAGATTTAATGCGATCTTCTGCGTCGTCCCGTTCGTTTGAATTAATTATAAGGAAAATAATATCTCTGATTCTCTCTAGCTCAATTTGAAAAGAGCTGAAACATGCTGTGTCTATTTGTTGTTCTGCAGATACTGCATGAGTTTCGTGGGCCTATGTAGCTGTTTTTACCTTCCAGAAGATACTGTTAAGTGTTTCCTTTCCAATGATGTATATCTGGGTCTTTGATGGGTCACTGCGGGTAGATGCAGTAGCCTCAGGTTGCGTTACAACGGGTCCACAGACTGATGCGGAAGTCCTTGCTTTTTCACACATCAGCATTGCAAAGAATTTCGTGTCTTGTTCGGCTTTATTGGAATCACAGTGGTTGATATATTCCAATTGTAGAATCTGAAATCGACGTGCGTACATAGCCGTGGACTGATTCCGGTTGCGTGTGTATTCGTAAACATTTCTGATCATCTGCACAATGCGCCTTATTCTATCTGTTGGTGAATCTTTTGCGAAAATTGCAATAAGATCACACACTACATTATTCTGGTTTAAGGGGTCGGTTCCATCATCATCGTCTAATTCGAGACATACCAAGCCGGCTGTCTCTGCACGTTCTACTTTTGATGCAAATGTACCGTCCACATTGTTAAGAAGTGCAAGTTCTAGGGCGCTGAAGATGCACTTCTCACGTCTGTCACCACCTTTCGAAAAGAGCTTATCAGTGGTCGCCCAAACGTTTACTTGCATCTTTCATTTAAACATGTCCGTGCTTGGAAAAAGAAACGATAAGGTGAGTAGTACATACCGCTTGTCTGAAGTGGAGCCTCTGTTTGGGCCCAAAACTGTAGATAAATCCTATCTGACATTGTTGATTGATGAAAGATATTTGACAGAGTTCTACTCTACCGACAAAAAATAGAGCACAAAGGCGCTTAAATACTTTGCTTCGTCTCCACTGTGGTTTATCAGTTGGAATTCTCTAGTCGCTGTACTTCTGTCTCTCTACGCTTTGTTTCCTCTTCTATATCCATTTTTCCAATACCCCTTCGCTATTTACCGTGTGTTGACGTATTGTATCAGCTTCATGAACGAAGTTGTGTGATGCTCTACTTTTCATGTAGTGTCTGCCTTTCGCTGTACGTACTTTGTACGGTATCCCTTCTAATTAGCATATGCACCGTGTTTGTCTTCTTTTGGCACCAAATCATCATATTATTGTCACATCCACCCTAGTCGCACGCTATGAGTAAAGAACGAACTTTGCTTCCGTGAGTAGAGAATCTATTATAAATTACTACCATATTCCGCTATCCTGCGCATATCCAAACTTCATGTCGATACACATTGTACCACTTGAAATCAGTTCGTTCGTCAGCCTTTAAATATTAAAATTTCTCTTCGTGATAGCGTATGAAGGATTAAAAGCACCAGGAATCCGCCGCATGAAGTCGAGCTTGCGTCAGTCAACGCGTTCTCATTCGTAATACAGTAGGCCTTAAACCAAATTCTTATCTTTCATGCAGCGTGGTTATTGTATCATGAATGCATCTCGAATCAGTGAAAAGGTTGCGAGTCGTAGTAGGCGAAAACAAGACTATAACTCTGCCCGGAATTAGTAGCCACGGCCATTGGCATCTGAACATGCAAGTACCTCTGCTCCATATGGCGAATAACTGACTCTACGTTGCTCATTGCTTGTCCAGTCTTTGGGATGGAATATTTCAGGACAATTATGTAGCTCAATGCGTAGACCTGATAGTATTTCTGTATTTCCATATCCACTGGAAGAGCTCTGGTTGAATGAAGCGTCCAAAAAAGTTGAGATAAACATTTCCTTGATTTATTAAATATCTGGAAGCCTTAAAAGTAATCCGTGACTATAGTTTCAACAACTCCCTTGTCATGTCGTTTGCCATGACCTTCTGTTTAACCAAATCTATAGATACTTGTTGTTGTAGTTCTAACGTCACATAAGATGTTTTTAGTATGACGCGATTGCCTACGTACATAACCATACACGACAGAGACCTGTAATGCTTGACTGTCTTTTTTGTTGCAAGTTCAGATCCTTTTTTTCGTCTACTCCCTGACAGAGTGCTTGGCTTAAGACAATGGAGATATCTAATCATTGCCATCTATATGTTTCGTTCTCTATCCTGCACAATTTCGCATTCATCAAAACAAATTTTTGCTTCGGTGGCACTTCTCTAAGTAGAAACCGTTTGCGAATGTCATGAATGAAATCATTCTTTTGCTCAATATTGACACCTGATGAGAAGGCGTCTGTCGATTTCGCTACCAGTACAAAAATATCTCCATGCTCATCTTGCTTTACAAACAGTTCTAAGATACTAAACACACGTTGAAGTCCGTCTCCTGTTAGCAGCCAATCCCTGACAAACTTTCGCTATTGTCAGCCCGCGATAGCTATAACTTTAAAAAGTCTCAATAGTTTCCAGAAGATTACTATCGTGCTTGACTGATGCTTTTCTCGCTTTTTTGCTGCGTCACGTATAAGAAGACAATGTGATTTTTGCAGATAAAAGAGTACTATTTTTGGTATAAAAAATCATTACATATTTCTGTTTTTGTTTTGTATATAGACCGCTACTAATTAACGACTTTCCTTGGTCTTTTTGCAATTTTGTTGAAGGATATGTTTTCTTTAAAACGAGAGTCAATTGCTCCTTTTTATTCGGCAGTCTAACACAGTTTTCGTCCCATGCTTGCATAATGAAGAACATAAGGAGAATAAAGAGGCTTTTTTCTTTGCTTTTATATTGTTTTGTGTGTCGTTATTGGTGTAACGTTTGGCTTCAACGGTCATTATAAGATTCTGTTCTATTCTATTTTTGTGATCAAGGTAGCCGTTTTCATTTTAATTCTGTAAACAACAAGTCATTTGTTTTGTCTTTGTGACGTTTCTTTAGGCCAAAGTTATAAAATTATGACCTTTACTATCCATAGTGATAACATGAAGACACTTTTCAAGGATAATTGGATATTGTGGAGTGGAGCGATGAACAAGGGGTATAAGCACTAAGCAGGGTCGCTAGCCTCTCGGCTGCGTCCATCGTTTACTTGGGCTTGCTCTGCCCTTGTATGTTCAGTTATGCTATCAGTTGCAATGAACTCATGGCGGAGATGCTCTCTAACGGGCGCTGGCACACTCAGCGGGTGTGGTCTTGTCCGGTTTTCTTTTCATTGAAGTATCGAATTCTTTTCTTTCGATGGATTGTTTGCTAATTGTAATTTGCGGAGGCTTCTTCCAAATGGTTGTAAAGGTTAATTCTCCTTTCTTCATTACTCTTCTTTACTATTTTTTTACTATCGTATCACAACAGTTGTGAGTTTCCGTGAGGCGCTTTCAGACATGCCAATGAGGTTCTCATCTACGTAGGAAGTTATCTACAGGAGATGTCTAACTTCAGCGAATTCGCTCAGCACAAGGCTTGGCTCTTTTCCTTCTCTTACGCTGCCATTCTTTATTCCACACCTGGACTGGATGTCTATATAATTGTGCTCGTGCCCATTGGCATGGGCTGCGGCTCATGCCAGGGCGCTGACAATATCAACGGGCACTATGCAAGTGCTCCACGTTAGCTGTATTCACTGTCTCTTACAACAGTACAGTGTGTAGCTAATGGCAATGTTTGACTGGCTGAAGTCACAAACGGACCAAGAAAAGGGAAAAAAACAGGGGGTGCTATTCTAATTTCGGCCACTGTAGCCTTGATCTCTTTTCTCTGAGCCTTACATGGCCCGAGGGCCATGGAGTGATATCATCCACGTCTCTGACACCCGTGGTGTTTACACTCGCAAATACGAAGGAAATGACAAGTTAAAGACATTCACAGCAGTTCCTAATCGGCTTGAGGTTTCTTCAGTGAAATTTACACCAAGCAGCCCGACCATCAATGATCAGAATTAATGGAAGATTGTTGAGCGTGTATCGGACATGGAAAAAGCGAAATTGCCTCGTCGATCAGTTCATGACTGCGAGCAGGTGCTTTGCTGCTAATGGAAGTATTGATAACAAAAAGTCAGGAGACGGGGAGAACGATTCTGGGGCTGTGGTTGAAGATGATGAGTTCGGCTTTGAAGGATTTGAAATTGTTGACGAGACCGAAGATGCAGATCCCGTTGATCAGGCCATCAATATGGATGACGAGGACATCACTCCCGAGCTAGCCTCAGATCTGGTAGCTCGAATGGTGGAAGCCACAACTCGTAAAGTGACCGAACGAGCTTCTGCAAGTCTACTGCCTTTCATTACACCGCACACGATATCCTGCCTACGCGCTACCCGTATTTCTACCAACAAGATCCATACAGCTATGCCTGAACCTTATTCGTATCCGATTGAAAAAAAGGTGACAGCTGAGATCAACGTTAGTTCGCTCAACCTTTCAGCGCCAGCTGCAGAAGCGCTCCGAGTTCTATGTGGACCTCGATGGAAAGAAGGACTTGTTCGGATTGGGTGCAATCGTTTTCCGTCCTTAGAGGAGAACCGTGCCCATATTGTTACTCAAATCGACAAACTAGTAGCAACGGCGCGGGCTTGTGTCGGTGAGAGTCTCGATCTTAGACCTCTTCGTTCATGGGATGAGATTAAGGAAGAGGTTGGAAAGATTGCCACCGATGAGGTGCAAGAAGCTGGGGATATCCGGCATGTGCTAGGCGAAGCGAAACAGTGATAAACGAGAAGTCAGGAATGTGGAACAATGTGTGCAACCAAGCTGAACCGAAGGTTTCGCTTGACTTTTCCGAAGAGCATCTGTTAAGCGCTTCAACAGCATATTTAGGACTGCTTATTTCCGCACATTGCCCAGTCCCCAGTTTTAACTTCGTTCCTGCAGGTAGCCGCAATCTTCCAGGAGCAATCAACAGCAAGCAGTCCCCAAAGAAAGTAATACGGTGGTCATTCTAACGAAAGCGGCAAATTATCCGACGCAAATTCGACCTTGGTGAAGCCTTAGTTGCTACCCTTTTTGTGATGTCTGATCCGCGAACCGAGTCCCAATCACTAAGACAGCGTGCTCAAGCAGAGAGTGAACGCGATGCCCTGAGACACACGGCAAAGAGCATTGCGCAGAGTCTTGTTTCAATAATTAGTTTCGGAAGAGATGACACGAGAAGTAAGTTTTGGGACTTCCTTGTTTTCAAGTATTCTGTTTCAAACGTGTTCATATCATCTCAATTTTCGCTCCGCACTTTTAGGACTTCAGTTTTTTCATTCTGTCGGGGTTCAGGACAATTCGGAGCTGTTGGAGGTTCTTGAAGAAAAGATTCTTTCACTGCTTGCGGAACCCAGTCGTCGTGAAACGGGCTGCGATGGTGCGGATACTGATAACAGACCTGGAGAAGACCAGCCTTCTTGAGAAAATGAATGATTATGCATCAGTTGGACATATTGGGCTGACGGGACTCAACACGCTACGTTCGGAGCGAAGTTTTGGAAAACGATTGGTGATGACTTTTCCGGATGACTCTACCTGGATGTCTACAATATCGAATACAGCGAGCCAAACTACCACCAAACTATAATCTTCAAGGCTTGGTCACTCTATTAAGCAACATCTATCGCAGCACAACAGTGAACCCAACTAAGTCCACGGAAAGTCTACTGAAGTCATTGACTTCAGTCATTATTTTAGAACAAGAAACGATGATACTGCACCCGGGCGCATCCTCGAAGCGAATCCTCATACTGTACGAAGTCAAGCCAATATCTGATGAATAAACCTATTTTCTTCGAAGCGCTAGCCCGCGAGCTAGAGCCCTAATTTTTCGCTCAATAAGCTTACAATCAAACTCTTCGTCGTGATACAAATGATTACGCTCAGTTTCTTTTGAGCAGACCGACGACTCTTGACTAACCCAGGGACATCTTGTGCTACAATTGCTTCTCCCGACATTTATTTCATCAACTCGACAGCTTCTGCGTCGTTTCTTTCTCAAACACGAATCGGCATCTTCCGCTCCGACTGACAAGAGCCGGATCTGCGTGACTCAAGGATCTCTTCCCCACATGATGGCCTTGCGGACATATCTCGGGACTCGGATGAGCGTCCTTTTCAAGAAACGGCTACATACCGAATGTCAAATGTTAGCTGACGTCATGCGCGAGCCGCTCTTTAATCATTTGCTTTTGCCGCTGCGATGCGAAAAATCTTTGGCGGTGATGACAATTTGATTGAGGTTGAGATATGAGCGGCAACCCTCAGCGTCCCACGTTTGACGCCCTTTAAACGAAAAGACCACGATGGACTGAATACTTTTTTACATGGTATGCCGCAAGCTCGTGGCTATGTTCCACGGAAGACATTCCTTCGAGAATCGGATACAGAGCAAAAAAAACGTCCTCTGATACAGTCAGTGAAGTAATCAAGCTTTACATCGGCCGCTAAGGCCCACCCATAAAATAACAATGAGCATGCTGAACATAAACAAATTCAGCTCATTTCAAACCGAAAGACTGGACATTGAACAACAAATAAACGATATCACCCAGCTCTCCCAATATCAACCAAGTAATATCGTCAACAAGAAAAGAAAAAAATGTTAAGATCCCTTGGACGGCTCTACTGCTGTCCACGTTGGCATTCTTCAACTTCTTCCTTTGTGGCGAAGCGACCATTGACCCTCGGTCTCACCATAGCAATTCGTTTGCGACAAGCGTATCGGACAGCAGTTCCCTGAGTTCTCATACTCTTCTTGTGTCGGAGCCTTTTCAAAGCTCGGGCACGGTTCTCACGGGCTTGTTCCACGCTACAACCGCTGCGGTCCAGCATTTGTCGCCTTCTTTTCTTCCGGCTCCCGCTCATAGGCTCGGACCGTTTCGCAGGGGGCGTAGTCGGTGACATTCCCGCCTGAAGCGCTCTGCCGGCTGCCTGCATTGCTTGCGCAGTTCCCAAGTGAAAGGCGGTAGCATGCGCCAACATATTGTACTGCAAAAAATCGTTTGGAGACGTGCCGGGTACAAATGCGACAGGTCTGCCTGAATACTGCGCTGAGACGGCGTTTGCTAGCATCTGCGAAGAAAAGTGCGCAGGGACAGCGTACGGGATGAGTCCAGGCATGACCGAGTTGATAGAAATAGGGTTGGGATGGAGAGTATGTGTTGCGGTCGGAGCTGTGAGCGCTGAGGACAGAGCGGTGGAAGACGACGCGGGCGTTTTGGAGGTTTGCGGCTCGTGCTTGATGTTGTCCCGCTGGGTGGCGCTGGAGGGTTTGGGTTTCAATGTGAGCGGCTTTGAAGGAGATTGTTTCGACGACGACGCGTTGACAGAAGGCCTGGTGACAACGTTGTGCAGTTTGGCGGGGTGAAACTTTGACGTAACTTCTGGAGAAGTGGTAGGTGACAACGCAGTAGGTGACAACGCGGAGGAATCCGGAGGAGGTGTGACGGAAGAGCTTTGCGACTCTCGCGGCTGCGAGTGGGACTTTGCGTGCAGTGCGTCGGGTCGAGGCTTGGATCGCAAGAAAGGGGTGGCGTCAGACAGGGGGAGCTGAGAAGTGGGGTGACGCAGGTCCGGGGTGGACATGAGGCTGATGACGCCGTCGTGGTTGCTGTCGGAGCCGTATTCCGTGTCCAAGTTGGTGGGGCTGAGCGAATTGAAAAGGGCATTCATCTGGGCACGAGCGCCGGCAATGCGCTGCATTCTGCGGTGCGAGGCGTCATGGGTGGCGGAATTGGGGCCGGTTTGAAGCGGAGAGCAGGAAGTGGGGTTGGGAGAAGGGTAGAGATCTGCGAGAATAGGAGAGGCAAAGGTAAGCGAGTTGTAAAACGGGGCGGGGTCGGGGGACGCAAGAATGTCGCTGATATGGGCCGTGGGATCTGGGGTGGGCTGTGAGAGACCGGAGACCATATCTCGGAGGTTGGGGGTCATGCGCATGTAGCGCAGATTTGAGGGGTCTATCATGGGGGGGGTGTGAGGGGGGTAGGGCACGGGGGTCGGGCGCGACTTGGGCACGGCGGCGGGAGCTGACATGGGGGGGGCGGAGTGCAAGTGCGCTGAGGCGGCGGCGGGCGGCGGAGTGGGCGCCATGTGGGGGGTGAGCGAAGCGGTGGGCAAGTGACTGATGAGCACGAAGTAACTGGCAGAAAGGACGGGCGAAGAAAGGACGCACACACGCGGGCAGCGCCTGGGCACGACGGCCAGGCGGGCGACGACGAGGGGGAAGGAACGAGAGCAGCGGGGAGCGGAAAGCGGGAAGCGGGAAGCGGGAAGCGGGGAAGGGAGCGGAGCGGGCAAGAGAGGGGGAGGGGAGGGGAGGGGAGGGGAGGGGGCAGGAAACGGGGCGGCGACGGGGGAGCAGTCAGACGATGTGTGCGGTGACAGGCGGGCGGAGCGGCGGCGAGCGCGTAAGCGACGAGCGCGTAAGCAGCGTGCAGCGCAGCGCAAGGCAGTGGAGAGGGGTGGACATGCGACGTTGGTTCGCCAGCTCGCACACTGGTAGCGGCGGCGGGCAGCGTCGGTTCGTGAAGCGCCGCCCAACACATGTGAAGGCCGATCTCCGAATCTCCGCCGCAAGGCGCGACGCGCCCATTGGCTGCTGCCGCATGGTGGCGGATTTCATCGCCGTGTGCGGCACATTCGCACGTGCGCCTCTTTTTGCAGTTGCGTGCTCCGCCATGTGTGCTCTGCCGCCGTTTCGTGTGTGTGTGATCTCCTCGCAAGTCACAGATTACTGCCGATTCCGTTGCCGCTGCTTGCTTCCCAGCCCATTTCGCCGCCGATACCGAGTTCATGCAGCTCTCAATGCTCAATGTTAATTAGCCCTTTACCACAGCTGCTTCCTAACACAAAACGGCCACAATGTCGGCAACGGCCAAACGCGCCCTGCACACGTGGCCAGCGTTCATACTGGCGCAGCCAAACATCCACCCACAGAGCACTTGGCAGCAACGGCGCACTCTAGTCGCGCCATTGCGCCACGCACGCCCCACCATCTCCGCGCCGCCCCGTTCGAAAGCCGTTGCATCGCGTCACCGTCATGCGACCACCACCACCGTTTCGCCCCGCCCCGGCGTCCCCGCCCCGTGCCACGCCGCCACCTCCAATGCTACTACTTTTGTGCCTGCTTCCCGTTGCGTATTCGCTTTACGTCCCCGTCGCTTTCAGCTTCTAGCTGCTCGCGTCCTCTTCGCCACGCCGTATCTTCCCATTGCGAGCCGCCGCGTTCCTCTGCCAGCCAACCTCCTCCGCTGGGCGCCACCCAGCGCCGTCATGCAACAAGTGCGCCCGCCGCCATACCACTCTTCGTTGCCTTCTAGTCCGCGCTCGTGCACATCCAACTCACACCTTTCGTCTCCAAACCTCTCGCCCATTCGTTCCCACCCGTCTGCCACCACCGCCATCTGCGTCGTGTGCATGGACCGTACCAAGGACATTGCACTCCTTCCTTGCCAACACGCTCACTGCTGTCTCGCCTGTCTCCGCCGCTCCGCCACCCGTCTTTGCCCAATTTGCCGAACCCCTGTCCTGCATATCCGTTTGCTCTGCTCCGGTAACATCCATCCCGTCGCAGCCCTCGCTCCACCCCTTCCACCCCACCCTCCCTGCCTACGTTTCGCCGCATCCAATCCACGTCATAGCATGCCCATTATACCGCGCGCGACACGACCATCGTTGCGTCCTACTTCGATGCGTTCGCGAGCCACCTCTTTGTCATCGCTCAACACAGTCGCCACTCAGGCTGAGTCCTCTTTTCGTTCTTTGTCACAATGGGAGCACACTGCCTTTCGTCAACTCCGTGAGACCGGTTCTTTGCCACCTTCTCCAGATCGCGCTAGGCACACTTCTTCATCCACGTCCTGCACCGATTCTTCCAACGCCTCCTTTTCATCAGCAACCGATCTCCCCATTCCGCGTGCCTATCGGGTGCACAATGTCGTGCTCATCGGTCACTCTCGTGCAATCATGATCAACCTCGCCCACCGTCTAGTTTCAACTTTCCCCCCGCCCCCCTCCTCTAGCCCGCACCATCGCCCCACAAAATCCACTGTATTCATTAACGGCCAACTACTCCGCCTTGTGCTCATTGAGTGCCCGCCACAAGCTTCAGCCCCCGATATAGCTGCGCGGGTGCAGCGCCAGGCCCCAAAGCTCGTGCTGCTTTGCGCGGATTTCTACAACATGTCGTCCTTCGAGTCGGTTGTGCGCCTTGATATGGACATTCTTGACTATCTTGACTTGGCCTGCATCTGGGTATTGATGAAGAATTCCTCCAAACGTTCGTATTTCTCAAATTCTGTAGACGACACCGACGTTTCCGCTGCAAATCATTTCTTGAGCTCTCCACGACGATGTTTTGTTGTGGCCGTGGATGGTATTCAACGGAGCGTCAATCTCAAGAAGCTTGGCATGTTCATCCACCGTTTTGCCAATGATGCCCCTAGACGCTCACAATCATCAACATTTGCCGGCCATCAGCGCTTTTGGGTGGCCAAGTCGTGGTCATTGTTTTGTCTTTCTGTACATAGATCGAATGACAAGACGCAGCAACCACGAAACCGGTCGAATCGCTTTCCACGATGGATGTGGCATTAAACTTACTACCCTCGGAAACAACCGAACTGTATTACATATATTGAACCAAAAGCCCTAAGCGTAGTCTATTATCCAACAACGCCCAAGATCCCTTGTGGCAAGCCCTGTGACACCTAGTCCTCTCGGTTTTCATATCCAGGCTCTGCTTCTAATGTTATGACGCATTCCAGGTGATGAGTGTTTGGAAACATGTCAATCGGGTGTATGCTTTGCACACTGAACTTTCCAGGGGCTAGTTCCACGAGCTTCTCTATATCTCGCTTTTGGGTTACCGGATTGCAACTCACATAAACAACCCGCTTTACCGGGACCCCCGCGATATACTTCACCAGATCCGGATGTAAACCGGCACGAGGCGGGTCGACGACAATAACGTTCGGTTTAATGAACGGAGATTTTGTCCTAAACCCTTTCAGCCTGTCCAGATTGCCCTCCTCAAATATCGCATTACTGATACCGTTCACTGATGCATTAACTCTTGCATCGCTTATTGCAGTACTGATAAGATCTATTCCATAAACTTGCTTCACACTCTGCGCCAGACAAAGCGCTATAGTCCCCGTCCCGCAGAACAAATCGAGAACAATATCATCGGGGCACAGCTTGGCAGACTGACGAACGCAGTTGTACAAGATTTCCGCTTGTCTGGAGTTCGTCTGAAAGAAAGAGTTTGCTGAAATGCGGAACGTAAGATTGCAAAGTTGTTGTTCGATGTAACGCCTTTCGCCGGCAAGCAATCGTTCTTGTTGTTCATCGATGGAAAAACTAGACTTCGCCCCTCGCATGTTTTGGATGACGCATACAACTTCCGGAAAAGTATATTTGATGCTCTTTGCCAAAGGTTTCAACCTATTGGCAACGTCACAGGGGCTGGTAATCATGTTCACCATGACTTCCAGGACTCCTTGCTTATTCGTAGATGTGCGGATGGCCACGTTTCGCAAATATCCGGTGTTTTGTTTTGCGTCGTAGGGTTCTAAAAGCATCTTCTCGGCCTCCATGCGAACGTGGCTCAGAATCCTATTTGTTATTGAGGGTTGAATGTAGCATTCTTCTACGGGGATTACCTTGTCAAAGCGTTGAGGAGCATGCAGGCCGAGAGCATAGGTATATTCACCTGGCTCGCGGCGAGGCAAATCCTTTACCGGGTTTGTATACCATTTACGACCATAGCTGAATTCCATCTTATTCCGAAACTCCAATGTTTGCTCACACGGAATAACAGTAAATTGATCAACACCGTACTGCTCAGACATGTCAGCAAAAAGTGCCTTTATTTGGCATTGCTTTTGTTCAATCTGCATCCAGTATGGGAGGTGCATGGATGTGCATCCACCACACCCACCTCCACCAAGATGGTGATTACCAAAGTGCTTACATTTAGGCTGCACAGCGCGAGAAGAACTTTGAAGAAGTTCACGGAACAATGCTTCTGCGTATGTTCGAGAAATTGTTTCAGATGACCCAAGCATTGGCTCAGGATTCTTTTTTTGTTGTCGTCTTCGAACTTTAGTGACAATGCAGCTGATGATATCCCCTGGGCAAGCCCCTTTGGGTGTGTATACAGGCATCATCATATCGGTTAGCAGCAGATTTTTCGGGTGTACGATCTCACCAACTCCAGCTCCTCCGTAAGCAATTCGAGTAATTCTGACATGGACATCATCACCTTTTCGCAATGGTACTCTCTCTATTTCGTGCGCATCGAGCTGACCAGCAGATACGATTGCTACACACCTCGGAGCGTTACGATATCTCTGTCTACGAGCTCGCGTTTGAGTGCAGAAGCGTGGTGTTTGCGTTACTCCAAAGACGGTTGAAATGAAACATAACTTGTTTGCATCAACAGAACGGACAACTCCATACAATTGGTTTCTGCCCATTTTTCTTAAGAGATGATTCATTGTACAAAACAACAGCTTGGGTCGCCTCTCAGAAGTTTGAATCAAACTGTTTAGCGATGAAATATTGAAATGGAACAGAATGAACTCTCACAAATACTGTCCTATGTTTGTTTCATGGGGTGTGCAGTGAGTGCTTTCTTTAGTGACGAACTCCCCTCGTTCTTAATTGGGTCAAAGTAAGAAAAATCAAGCGCAGAGCAGAACGGTTTTTCGGCTAATCGGATTCCAGGTGGAGAGCACAACGCAGATTTCAGGTGTGATCTTCAATGAAAAGTAGAGATGAATCCTGCACCATGTATGTGATGTGAGATCTTCGGGGCACAGGTCTTGGCTATTCAGGTTTGGTTAAAATAGGAAAATACGTGGCGTGCCAAAAGTAAAAATGTGTACAGCATATGTGCCAAAAACCTGGCACGACTCAATTTACGTACAGTAGCAGTGGTAGAACAAGTATCCAGGAGATGTGGTAAGAGTTGGATTGCTAAATTACCTAGGGGTAAAAGCCCTTCTTGAGGCCTTGCTATTCTTCGGAAGGCTACAGTACCGTACACTTCACACACCAAGCATATGAATAGGCATGTGGGTTAAAGGCATCGATCTCCATGACGTTTGAAGTTCGAACGAGGGAACAATCATAGGGGGGAGCGTGAAGAGATCCACGGAGTACTTTTTTTTGAGAAAGGTCGCCGACAGAATGAGATGAGCAAGCTTCGACCTTTTGGACACCTAGCTCCATCCCCAGAAGATGGGACAGAAAATAGATGCAAAAATTCCGAGCTCAAAGTGTGGCAAAGATCCACCGAAACCCACCAACAACAATCTGGTCAACATTGACTAAACACCGGAGTACCAAAAGAGAAAGCCGCAAAATTTCCTTCCTCTTCATCTCTTGGAGTTCTACCAATACCAAGCTCACAAGTTACTCCAGTAGCGGGAACATCTGTCTGCTCCAGATTTCCAGCAATTCGACAGCTTGATGGGTATGCTGTATCTTCTTTCAGAAGAATAAGTTTAGACGCTTGCATTTCACCTCTTACATCTCCTCCCACAGTGAGCACTGCCACACCATTTAGATTCCATAATGGCCGACATCTTGCTCCATGACCATGTTCAGAAAAGCATAATCTAGAAATTGAAGAAAGGATGCAGATTATGGTCAGAGACGATGCTTGAGAGACACATATTGTTAAAAAAAGGATTACGGGAATGGTTCGAGCAAATGGCATTGATTGCGGAGTTGTGATGAGCTATGCACTCGAACAAGCCTGAACTCAATCGTATGGGATATAGAATATGGAAGAACGATACACACGGACCGACAGCAGAGTTTTTCTTCGTTTTTAGTCTTGATCCGACACAATGCTGAACTTTTTCGTTGAGTCGAAAGGCTTCCTTTTCATTCTTTTCAACAGTTTCTGACTACACTAAATAAAGACAACAAGTTGAGGAACATGGAGAAAAGGGAAGCGTCGATCAAACAGAAGGAGGACTTTTATTCCCCCCGAATCCAACAAGACAGGATGCACAGAACGATGTATGTATATTTACCAATTATTTTTCTCTTTGTGCGCCTGGTTTCTACTCGAGCGCTGGCCTCATATGAGGTCAAACTGTAAACTTTTGTGCTTAGTTTTAGTGTTGAATGTTAAACAACAGCTGGACAAAGTTTACCAGCTCTGACCGACACCATTTGTTGAATGTTCAAGTTGAATTTCCCAAAGGGGATGCGATGCTGCTAGATACATTGCTGCCTTGTTTTTTAAATGGTTTTGTACCATGTGCGGCGGTTGACATCCGCCTTGCGGGTAAACGTCGAGGCTCTGTTACATAATTTCGGGTTGGGTGACGGAAAAGCCAATGCGTCACATGCCTAAGCTACACTAAAATATGTGGTCCAACTTAAACGAATAAACCTTCTCTACACCCCTTACTCTGATTGGCAAGACAGGCTCCCTTCGCATTCATCGATAATTGCCAACGGTATACATATGTCTGTATGTGGCGGGACTCCCACACAGGTATCTTCGTAATATAATGCTATGCAGGTCCTGCATCTGCGTCACCGTGGGTCTACGTGGTTTCATGTTGTATCTCCTTTATAGAATTGCAGCAAGGCGTCCGAAAAACGATGACAAACTCTGTTCGTATCGTAGAGAGCTGTCAAACCCAGCCACATGTAGATTTCCCAAAAGCACCACTACCTGACACCTGATATATTCTGGTACAGCAGAAGAATTCTTGTCTAGAAATTTGTGATGTCATGTACAAACCGTTCTACATCTGTGCAGGTTCTCGGCGTCTCTGCCGTTCTAGTCAAAATACTATTGATTGATTCAAGCTTGTGGAACTCTCACGTTTGTAGTTCACCTAGAGATCATCGTTTCAGAAACTCCAACGCCGATGAATTCATGGCACTTGCTGTTGGTATTCTGCTTGTTCTTGTTGCATGTTCAACTAATTTTATCACAATGTAGTTCAATAACTGCAGTTACAGTTTCTGGAAAGCTTTTGTGCGAAGGTTTGACCTTTTCTCCTCCATTGGAAGTTATTTTGATACAGGATATTGGTATAGTAAGGAATGAACTGGGCAGATTTACTTCAGATGAAAACGGATACTTCGAAGTTACTGGTTTTCCAATCTATGTACCAGAAGGAGAACCAGAGCTTATGCTCAGAATGAATTATCACAGTATATCAGAAACAGAGCAACTCCTTTTATCGAATTCCGACTACAGAAGAATTGAAGCTGCTCCTGGAACCTCCAGAATAAGAATGGAACCTCGAAATCTTTCGAAGCATCGCTGTCAATCGTATATGTTTTTCTATCAGGCCACAGTTGAGTACTACGAAAGAGTGGGGAAGAGAGTACCGGTGAAACCAAGGATTTTAGTGGACGAAATAACCAACCAGGTATTCCCTTATGTTGTGTATAATGAAGTGATTTCTAGAAAAGATTTCGAATGGAGCTTTGAGGTCGCTCAACATGAGCTTGGTCACATAATTCGACATGCCTTTGATGGAGATGAAACACATTTCGAGCAAGATGAACGCTTGTATGGTAGTCCAGATCTTCGCTACCATACATGCAGTTCAAAAAGCTCCGAGGGATTTGCATTTAATGAAGGGTGGGCGTTTTATTGGGCCGGTCAATGTCTAGACTTTGGTCCAACTGGATCGCATGAAGTTCATGGGATTGTTGCTGCTTCTCTCCGAAACCTTCAGATTGTCTGTAATAGTAGCTACAAGCAAATGGTTCAGGTTTTGGAAGACAATCCGGGTGTTATTCATTCATTCCGCGAATATGAAGAGCGACACAAGCATATGTACGATTGTCCTTGAAACTTGTCCTATTCTGTGTGAAGGATTTTTGTCACAATTCCGTATCTTTTTGTTTCTCTAGCCTATCTAGAAGGTGGTATTAAATTTCATGATCCTTCTAAGACTCATTTCTTATCATCAGGGCGTGTCAGCCATGTACCTCTAGGATCAACGCTCCCGGGAAGCGGGACACGTAAAGAAGCTACTGTCGTGCACGTACCTTCTCCTTCACAGAGCACTCTTCATTTCTGAAACTCCTTCGACAGTGCGTTATTCGAACACTTATCACCGATAGTAGATATCAGCTGCTCCAAGAAAATAGTTCCTGGTTAACATCCTATATTTTTAGTATCGAAAAGATCTCCGCTGCACACAATATGAGCTGATACTACACGTTCTCAGTCTTCAAAATAGTCAAGGACGTATTTTCTAAAGACTTGATATTAAATAATAGTCTGATCTGCCTACAAAGAATGAACGGATCCTGCCAAAGCACTCAGTATAAGACGGTGAATCGCATCAATAGAAACATGCTCAACCAAGGCTTCCCCATTGTTTTCTAAAACGGAGTACTATCTTCTGTGACTATGTTCCAAAAGTATTTTCTTCTTTCCTTCTTTTGGTTCTGTTTTCTCGATTCCCTCTAGATTCCAAACAACTCAAACAAGGAGTTTTTTAGTGTGACAAAACAGTGATTGCAATGCACTTTTTTCAAAGTTTCCATTCAAAATGTACATTACTGCGTTGTGAAGTTGCGTTCCTCTAACTATTCCCGCTATAATATTTTCTTTTAGGGAAAAAGTCTTTGTGCATCCAAGGTAGACCTGTATTTCACAGGTCTACACTAGATGCACAGGTTGTGAGAGTCATCGCAGTTTCGAAACAGAGATTACTGTTGCAACTCACTTTCAGACACTCGCTCTCACGGAAGACACTGATGGGCACAAAAGCTCTGCCGATGGTGTTATTCATCGCCGGTTTTGCCTTCATTCAATGACCACCTATTGCAGTCCATTGCAAAAGGCGACATGCCTTTTCAACCAGCTTTCTCAATTCGAAGCTGGCGAGGCAAAACACAGGGCAATGTCGCCCAGTCGCTTCTTCTGCGGTGTCCGATACCTTTATCCTACGTTGCTTCGAAACTGATGGCAGCTTCTTATGCAACGAAGTCGCGACCCTTCGAGTCGTTCTACTCCTTTGTTCTAAACGGGCATTTACTCATAGCCTTACGTCAACACTGACTCAACAATAGAAACTGTACTGTGTTATCGACAGATGACTTGGGGTCGCCCGTTGCTTCGATCCGAATTAGCAAAGCTCTATGTGCAACACTATGCCAAAGTAAAGTTTTGGAAAGCCTTTACTTTAGCATAGGAATAGATATACACTTTCAGTAAGGCGAGGGCGATGGA
The DNA here is from genome assembly GCA_030374765.1 of Agarophyton chilense. NCBI lineage: Eukaryota > Rhodophyta > Florideophyceae > Gracilariales > Gracilariaceae > Agarophyton > Agarophyton chilense. Next base: position 891,940 of record JARGXX010000099.1, read on the forward strand.
TATATAAACATACTGTATCAACAACAGTGCCAGCTCGTATCGAGAAAGTCCATCTATGGGAAGAGTTCCGTACTCAAAAAGAAAAATGCACAGGACTCGTTTTTGCGAAGTGAAGTTGACGGCACTATTGATCAGCAATTGAAATTAACAGCAGATACTTCACTGCATAACTTCAATTTTCAGGGACCCCGACAAAGTCATTTGAAAACCCGGCATCAACAAATGGTCCACATTCAACTTTCGTCAACTCTATCGTCAGGCAATGCGCCTATTCCCACTGGCACGAGATGAGTTCCCCTGTCTACCTCAGTACTGCTCCATTCTATTCCCAAAGTGATCCAATTTTGATTGTATGAATTCTCGTCAGACTCCGCCCAGCAACGTGAAAGACCATCCACAGTATTGGGCTCCTGAATGTATTTCCACTTCCACCTCCACATAATTTTGAAGACCGTTGCGAAACACAAAACAATCACTGCTTCAAGCAGACCAATGGCTATAACCACTTTCTCTACTTCAGTGTGCTGTAGTATCTGACCCGATGGCACCGAAACAGTCAAATTAGATTTCTGGGTGTATAGAACAGTCCTGGCAATATCTGAAGGACGCACCAGTGTAGGGTTCTCATTGTCTGGATCACTGTTTGCCAAATGTTCTGCGCCCAATAAAACCTTTTCTTTGAACTCTAAACTTTCGCGGAACCACAAGTCGACCATAACTGTTCCATTCTGTTTTAGAAATTTGGATTCTCCTTCACCTGATTTGGGTATGTTTCCCCCATGCGAACAAAAATCTGTCACTGGAAGCCGATCTATGCGGATGCGGGTGTAATAGTAAGAGACTACTTGTCCATCCTGCTTTTCACACCACACATCCCATTCAGGGCCTAAGTTTTCCTCAAAACGTACCTTTGCACTGTCGGCAAAGAAGCATTGCAAATCTGTCGCATTTGCGATAGATAGGCTTCGCAGGCGATAAGCAGTCTCATTTGACAGCATTTTATCGACCCAGTATACCAGCAATGTCTCAGGAAAGTGTCTTGCACATCCTTCAGTCCACGAAATGCTCACCAACGCTTTTCGGCGAAAGCTTTCGGAGTTGAAATCGATAATTTCTTCATTCTGTCGGAATATGAGTTGTTGTGACGCACCAATACAACGAATTATATGTTCATCTTCGCGTACATACGTCACATTTGCAACTCTGGCCCAAATCCATCCGTTGTCGTCCGAGTAAGTGCAGTGTGAATATGCCATCTCACTTAGGTGGCGGAGAAACCTTATGTGCTTGCCAGACTTGCTCTGGTACTCAAACCAGTCATCTATTGGGTTAGGGATGAGTGCGTCGTCAACAGTTTTCAAAATCATTTTCGGATCATCAATCGCTATGAGTTTTGTTTCGAGATAAACTGGAATCACAATCAGGAGGATCCGGATAAGCAAGAGAAAATTGTGTGAAAGGTGGTTGCACATGAGGCCATCGCTCCAAAGAGGAAAGCTCATACTCTCAACTTTGACATCGTTTCGTTTTATTGCATACCAGTAAAGGAACATAGAAGCCATTTTAGAAGTAGAGTAAAACAAAAATGGAAATACAAAGAGCTCGAAAATGAGAAACACAAAAGCCGCGACGACACCATTTCCAAAAGGAATCACGACCATATAGAGAACGATCAAGAGAAAACTAGATATAGCTTGAAAGCTTGGGGGGAGAACAGTTGCAACGAACTGGGAGGTAGGTAGCCCGCCAAAGCAGAAGGCTTTTGTAGTCCTAGTTGGTTATTCATACCTCGTCTTACCAGGATGAGTGTTTTATCGTATTGAGATGTGTCGAGAACGGAAGCAAGTACTCTTCGTATGTCATTCTCCAAGGTGAGGTTGTGCCGAACTGTGGTTAGCTGCCTTCAACAGGGCAGACAGGGAACTGCTGACAGCCGTTGCTGTATGCCATCAGCCATGTTCGAGCATGACAGCAAGGCAGAGAGATTCGGTGCTAGCTAGAGGGTTTGTAATCTAGCTACCATTTTGGCTCTCGAAGCGAGCAATTGTTCCGAAGCCAAATTAGCCGGCGGTTGATGTTGACATGCAGTGGACAGTCGAAGATTACGAAGTATCTACCCTTCAGAGGGTAACTTGATATTCTACGTTTTGTTGCGCACAACTAGGAGTGTACTGTCTTGAGCTTCGGACGTAGAAAGGGTAGATTAGAGTACATCAAATGGAGGACTATCCTGACCCGGCAGGCTGCCGGACTACGCTCACATCGTACGGTATCGACATCTTACGACACACTTGTGTCACATACTCGCTCAACGTGAAGTGCTCTTCTTCCGACCTTGAAAGTCGACTCTGCAACGTCGAAATTGGAAAAGAAAAGACAGGGATACCTGTTTTTCCAGAGAAGGGCTCTGGACCCTTGTATCGAGTATTCCTGAGAAAAGCCGAGTATTATTCAAAGTACAATGAAAGCGTTTTCATGTCATCTTTTCATGAAAAATAAAGGACGTCAGAGATAGTTTTACCTTCACCGTGAAACCAAAGATTTCTCTCCCCTTTTGTCTAATCATGAATTGAAGTGATTTATTACGAGAGCCAAAATAGTCAGCACAGCACTTCGCATGGAAAGAGCGTCATCGGCACTTCATGCCGACAGGCCCCATTGTATCAGTGACTCTGGTGAGAATGTGGAGCAGTTAAAATCGCTCAGAAAAGAGCAAGACACGAGAGCAAAGCGTAAGTGTTGTTGCTGCGTGTTGGAAAATGAATCATGGCAACTGAAACTAAGAAATGTTTACTGCTGACAGTTCCCTAGCTTGTCTCCACCGCCAAGCGGAAGCATTCCTGAGCCTCTACTTGATGGGTGAAAGCAACCGTCGACTCAGGGTCAACGCTCTCCCGAAATGTCGGGGGAGTGCCTTCAAAACCATCTAGCCAGTGAACACATTAGCCACGCAACAATGCGACTCGCTACCCCTATCTGGTAGAAACGACCGAACACAACTTACATTTCTGGCCCTCTCTTTGATACGTTCAAAACCAAGACACCACTCATTGTCTCCTCCTACTCAACACGTGAGTTGCAGCGATGCAGCTTTCTAAACACATGAATAAGACGAACCGTCCCCCTACAAAAGTGTCCAAATGAATCACTCTAAGATCATCTGAGCCTTGCGCTTTCACTGAAAGATGTAACCAACATCATCATGATGTCATTACCTTTTGGTGCCGTCATTTTCCCAAATATCTTCTGAGTCTTTACGCTTTCCCAGAACAGCGCAGCTCCCAATCATCCTGATGTTCACATTACCTTTCGGTACCGGCGTTGTCACTGCATTCATTTTCGCGTTTTTGGAGCTTTTCTTGATTCCCATTTTAATGCACGCGACCTCGACGTTGGCATCAATTTTTGTCGTCAAACACGTTGCGAAGGGTAAAACTGTGCTGGTAAAACCCGTGAGATACCCCTTATGGAATGAAGGACTTTTTCAGAGACAAGCCTCGCACGCAGCACTTTTTCTCATTCGTCTAGTGTGTCTAAGCATTCCAGTGTATTTAGAGACCAGATTCATATCTGAATCTAACCGACTATTGGTTTCAAAAGTTCTACCTTCCGCCTACATTCCAGAACCGAAAGACTTGGACGTCACACCATCACAAATCTCTAATGATATCTTTAATTCCCACATGTTTCCCACCGAATTGTTCTACCGATGTACATTTATAAATGATGACGGATGGCTTGTTGCAAGAACTGTGAATGTCACGGATTCACGCCCAGATCGCCGCAACGTCCAATGCGTCAAGGACTCCGAGCAGATCATCTATCGAAACCTAGAACGACTCCAACCATATCAGCAATTTTCTGATGGTGGTTCCATTTCCCTTGAAACACCCATCGTTAAATTGGAAGTACGAAGAGACGAAGGTTTGTTCAAAGCGTTTCCACCATGGCCTGGTATCAAAAGCAAGCCACACAGAGAGTTTGTTCAAGTGAAAAATGTTACTGTGTTAAGTGCGATAGGTTTGGAATGCTCTTTTTGGCGATCGCCTTTGGAGCTGAACTTTGACGCCTCTGAAAGTCACGCGAAGCACAATTCTTTTGTGTGTCAAAATGTTACCATGAACGTTGTGGATTACTTCTTTGTTTCTACCGCCGATATGCTGCAGAAAAGCAATGCAAACGTTTGGAAAAGAAGCAGTAACGGTGGAATGGTAACGAAATCGTATACGGTCTCGGTCGATTTGCAGTTTATTGGAAGCTTAGAGTTTAAAGATAGAATCCTGGTAAGTGCTGCAACCTTCATTCGACAGGCATGGACACCGGACTCGACACACGGGTTTCCATCTGCGTTACGGACGATGCTTTACACAAGAACGAATAACTACACCGTGAATGTGCCGGGAAACAAAATAAAGGAATCGGTTAGGCTTGACAATGTGGTTCTTATTGTTGGTAGTGCAGAAGTGGTGTCAATATTAGCACTGTGGGTGATTTCGAGTGTTTACCAAGAGATGAAAAGGAAGAGTATGCAAAAAATAAATACTGTAGATGGTCTTTCTCGTTGCTGGTGGCGAAATAGAGCAGAGGACGTGGGGTCGACAGGAACCGGCGCCCCCATTTCGTTGCGGCTAAAACATTTGCTTAGGGGTGGTGTCAAAAGGACACTATATGTTCCGGTGGATCTGGTTTAAACTTACAGATGTGAATTTGTTTGTATTTTTATACTTGCAGAAGTATTAGGACCACATCGCTTTCTTCGAAAAATTTTAAGCCTTGTTTATGACTCTTCCTCGAGGATTGTCCCAACCTTCATACCTACAAAAGCGAAGTTGGGCGCGACGATCTACAGGGCGAATACCTCACGAACGCCGAAATTGGAGAAGACACTACGCCTCCTTCGACTTCATTGTTGCGATATCCTCGCGTCGGGGAAACGCTCCGAATTCGCCCGACTAGCGTAGTAATCAATCCCTCCAAGAGACGATTAGACCATGGCCGCAAAAGATCTTGGCTTTCCTGATACGATAAAACTATGTGTGTGATAGTTTTATTTCATTTTAGCGAAAGGCAATTCAAATCCACAAAGAAGAAGAAGAGAAGCGACGTTGGGACGAAAGACAAAGCGGTATATCGAAGTAGTCAGTCACAAATGCGCTCCTGGTTAGTCCAAGAGTGAGTCAGAATTTCGAGTGTGTGAGGATTATTGGATGTCCGCAAAGATATGTTGTTGGTCTCAGAATATTTGCCAAATCAGTACACTAGTGAACTGTACTTTTGAACGCAGGATTTTGTTACTACATACCGGCCTCATCCAAGACTCTCTCGGGGGGGTTCTTTCATCAAAATGTTTTGGAACAAGCCGCAATCCTCTTGTTTCAATCTTTCAACTGCCCTCATATCAAATATATTTTCAGATCTGTTTGACACAAAAGAATTGTTATCGCCACAGACAGCTGAAACATGAAATGATTACTTCGGATTTGTTCTTTATCATTCCAATCCCTTACTTCCAAAATGATTTTGTGGTCCTCAACAAACATGAACGGAACATTCTGTGCTTCCTCTAGACAAAACAAATCAAAATGTTGTGTAGAATGTGATGAGACAAACTGCGCGTCATCCTTGTTCTTAATAGGATGAAGGCTCCTGTTGGCACTATTCTATTCTTCAGACCAAAAAACTGTACTTCACCTTGTTCCGCTAGCACTTTTACATCATAGACTTTTTGACGCTTTCACAGTCCGTCTGCTTGCATTGACCATCATCCAGTGGTAGTATATCGAAGCGGCTGTCATACTTTGTTAATAATTCTACCTGGCCACTGTCCATGTTTACTACGAGGGCCGCCCACCTTTTGAATTGTGTTGCTTAACTTTTCCGACTTCCAACCAAAACCGCCTAGTACCTTACATGCAACGGGTAGCTTTCTGTACTTCGTCTTCAGAGAACTCCACCCCTATTTCCATGCCTCTTGAATATGCGAGACATGAATAACCAGAATACTACTGTTTTGTTTTCGGGTGCAACCATTGAAGTTCCAAGCATAAGCAGCCAATTGACTACATTTCATAAAAGTGCCAGCGATATAATTAAATGGAATCGTCATGCCGCGCCATCTTCTTGTCTTTCCGCAAGTCTGGAATAAAGACCGTGCACATAACCGCGACGCTCCGTTCGGTGACGGCAGTTGAGCTCTCCATTCTTTCTGACGAACTGAAGCTGTATTTCACTTGCTTCGTGTACTGCCTTTCGAATGACAGTCGCGCACTCGCCACCTTCATTCCCCCCAACGCATTCCAGAGCACTGGCGACAGCTTCTGCTGTTGATCTGGCACCATTAATGAGGGTGGTCGGTGGCTTGCGCACTTTAAACAAAGAGGGGTACATAAACTGTTTCGGGAGGCTGGCTCTTGGCAAGGATTGGAGAAAAGGAGACTTTTCCAACATTCGTCTCGCACCTTTCCATGTACCATCAAGAAGGACAAAAGAAGTAACGCGTTGCAGCTCGTTCAACGGAACTGTGTGGCTACCGGGATACAGCAAAACTGCGTCAGGCGAAATCGTAGCTAGTGCGTCCTTTGTCGCTCGCATGACTTGAACGTTGTCAATGCATCTGGGTAATAGATCGGCGGTCTTGACTTTTGCTTTTGATTCTGCTAAAGTTTGAAGAATTACGACTGGCGTTGCATTCGGAAGCGGAGTGCCAGGCAGTGCAAAGCATATACACACTCTTTGCGGTCGGCCGCAATCATCGCAGAAAGCTCTTTTCTGCTGAACTGCTAGAGATGATGCCGGCAGTTGTTGTCGCGGTCTCTGTGGCGGCTTTTGAGATGTTCTCATTTCACACACTCGACGCCTTGAGGCGAAGAGGTCTGCCCCCTACGATTCTACAAGCTAGTTGTCGCACCCTTGGGTGTGTGCAGTACGTTTATGCACACAAGATATTACACCAGTATGTTTTCACACGTGGAAACCTGCTCGCTCTTGGCTGGGTATCCCGGCCGAGCTCTCAAGGCATTTTACCGTGTTCACTACAAAGCGCGAGTTCTTTTCATCGAGTTCTGGTCCCCTTCCAAGAACAGAAGCACGCATGATTGGAACAGCTCACCCACACCAATATTTAGAAGTCAGGTTTTTCTTGGATTAGGCGACTTCCATAGGGGGTTCTTGTCGGAGATTCTCAGAGACACGCATGGCACGGTAATGGCTTTCTGCCCATTGACTTTACCTGGCCCTGTAGTATCTAATTTGAATCTAACTAGAGCACGGTTGGTGCAACTGTGATCAACATTGTAGACCTCGCTTCATAATCCTGATCTTGTGACGTGTCGCGACTACTGTCAACGAAGAAGTTTAGGTCTTCTTGAGAAATGAACGATGCCGCAATCGACATGTATATCTGTCGTTTCCTGGAACTGCCTTGCAGATTCTTACGCATTGGGAACGAGCGTTGGAAAGCAAATAAACAGCCGTCGCATTATGGCTTGGCCTCATCGGTGGGAGAGGATATCCACCATTCTTCAGCACTATAATGCCGACATAGTGTCTCTGCAAGAAGTGGACCATTATGAAAGCCATTTTCAACCTTTCCTTAAAGAATTGGACTACTCAGTGTTTTACGTCCGGAGACCTAGGCGAGAAGATGGTGTACTCGTTGCGTTCAAAATCCGCAAGTTCCGTCTTCTTCACGAGGAGCATGTTTATTTCGATGATCTTGCGGAAGTAAAATCATTACATCTGCCCACTTCAATCAGAGACAGGTTGAGGAAACAAAACGTGGCTCTCACATTGGTTCTGAAACTGAACTCATGCATGATGGATAGCGAAACAATTCGCGGGGATTCTTTTTCCATGTCAACCACGCACTTGCATTGGAATCCTGTTGCTCCAGATATCAAGTTGGCGCAGGCTTTATATCTTATCAAACGTATAGCAGATGTGCACGGTAGTTTCGAGAAGCCACCCGTGGCTTCGATTTTGACAGGGGATTTTAATAGCTTGCCAGGTAGTCAGCCTTACATGCGCGTTTTGCGTGGAACCCCTTTTCTTAACTCTACAAGGACGTCAAGGGCCTACGCATCTCGTGAGGCTTGCAAACTTTTTGTCAAGAAACGCACAGGAGAGAAAATCAAGTTCTTGTGTGATTCAACGCTTTCGCGAATGGTGAGATGGATGCGTCTCCTTGGTGTCGACGTTACTCTAGAAGATTCATCCTCTCAAGAAAGAAGGTCTCAGTACAATGACTTCTCCCTTTTTTTTGAACAGGCACGTTTGGAGAGAAGGATCATTGTAACTACGAGCATAAACATGTTGCGAAGATCCATGTGTCCGGAGGTTTTTATAGTGAATCCTTCTTCCGGGAGTTTAGAAAGTCAGGTTTCAAAGCTGCTCAATTTCTATGATGTCAAGCTCAACAAATCTGACATTCTCAGTATTTGTGGAAAGTGCGGTGGAAGAATAGAGACCTGTGATGTGCAAGATCCAAGACTGGAGGGAAGACCCATACCGCGTGATCGGCAGCTTTATATCTGTACACAGTGTTGTCAACCTTATTGGAACGGAGACTCTGAAAGTGCCGTATCGGCAAGAGCACTTCGCCAGGCTCAGACGCTATTTGCCTATATTGAAGCTGATAGAAAGACACAGCGTTTTGGTGAGTATCACCACAGGTCTCTGTCATCCTCTAAAATCTTGGAAGAGGATTTCAATGGTGAAGATGCCTCAACCTCATTGGGAACATCTTCCGTGGCACAACCAGTCCCGGTGATTATTAATACGAATGATTGGTTGCGCTACAGGTCTGCATTTAAAGATGTCAACAAACATGAGCCGATGTATACAAACGTTAATGGAACTTTTCGGGGGACTTTGGATTATATTTTCATTGGGGGTTCATGTTCAGTTGGTGCGAGTCAAGTTGTGCAATCGTTTTCGCGCAAAAAAGTGAGAAAAGCTTTTCCAAACGGAGATTGGCCAAGCGACCACATGTTACTCCGAGCAGATCTCATCCTTCCACGAGCGACATCAGGCCGATCGCCCTTCGCACGATCCTCATCTCTACCTTCGTTGAAGACGCATGATTGTGATACCATCCTCGTCGAACGCTGGTGAGCAGCAACGTAGTTTTTCTTGTCCACCACTCTCTCGCGGGGTTTCACTTGCATTTCTGGGATGAAAAATAGGACTATTAGGAAAACCCCATGGTCTCGCTCATTTAACGTGAGGTCGTTCAAAAGGTGAGCCCCCCCTTCAAGTAGAAGAAAAAACAATGCCTCGAAATGAATCGCAAGGACGCTTTTAACAGATTTCATGTACATATCTACTCTCGAAATCAAAAACGCAGGACATGAAATGAAATGAGAACTCCTTTGGCTCGGGGGGCTTGACTCTGACGTGCTAAGTCGGCAGTGGAGTGGATATGAAAGAGAGCCGACAAAAAAAGAAAAACCTACTCCTACTCCACCTTTGTCTCTACGAGCGTTGCCAACTCGACGTGACGGTACATTCCAAAGCGACCGTTCATGTCTACCATTATGTCGGACATCGTCCATCTCCTTAGCCGCTGTAGTGCAGATTGATCGGTGTTGGACAGAGGTTCGATAAGAACATGAGCCACCACTCTTCCCTTATTATCCGAATCATCGTCATCAAACTCAAGAACATCGGCCGCGGTAGTTGCCGCTTCCACCACAGTACGGAAGCTCATGTCATCGTCATCGACGAGGTCCTTAGATTCTAGTTCGCGATCTTCTCTTCCTGACGTTTCCTGTAATATGAGCCCACCAGCCGGAAGAAGGGCGGGGCCTGTGAGCTCCTCGTGAAGCAAATTAACGGCACCAACTAGTCCACTGGTGTCTACAATAGATACCCGCACTGTTCCGTTCAATAGAACGCCGGGACCTTGCAAATGCAGTGTTGAATGTTCTCCAGCGTGAAGAGCAATGACACCCATGTACGGGAGCCGCTCCAGGACTTGGAAGGCTCTACCAATGACGGTCGTCACATCTACGGTGGCAGATTGCATGAAGTGGGTGAGAACGTATGGACGTTGGTCGGCGACGGACTCTAATACAATCTCCCGAGCCAAAGAACGAGTAATTTCCAAACGGAAATCTTCACTGGATCGTGCGAGCTGCTTGACCTGCAGGACGGGGAGCGTGAACACCGTGGCCGAGTTCGCAATCTCGCAACACCCAAACTGGGTCTCCACTGTACGATCCTGGGCGACAGCAATATTCTTTCCACCTTGCGAGCTGTGTGAGTGGAGAATAACAGAAGGACCGCAGAATGCATTGTGCGAAGGGAAACACCAATGCATCGTAGAGCCAGAAGTGATCGGAGCCATGTGAACGTCTTCTTTGTCCGGGGTATCTCCAGACACCTCCTCACTTGAACTTCCTCTCTTCGGAGGTTCGTCATCGTCGGCCCCCGGGACTTCCCCGCGAACAGCACCATTCGCATTCATACCGGGAATGTGAACGTTAACGTTTGGTCGTCGAATATTGTTGTGGAAGTGATTTGGTAGCAGTTGATCTTCCAGAGGTCGAATCGCTCCTTGAAGCACAAGGACAAGCGAGCCTTTCTCGGCCTGCAACGCCTGTCCGCCCTTGAGATGGACGAGGACACCATACCGATCAACAATTTCAGAAAGCATTCTCGGGGACAGACTTGCAAACAGCGGATGCTCGCGCAACAACGCCCGTGGTTTCGGGATGGGTGCCAGAGTAGAGCGGGAGAACAATGATTGTCGTGAACGTACGTGTCTTCGGCGAACTTCAATCAATTCTTCGTGAATTACTTTGTGTTCTTGTTCGTCAACAACACCACTGGCACGTAGATCTGAAAGCACCGAGTCTTGAGCGTGCTCCGTCATGTAGATAGCGAATTGGGAGTTGACCCATCCAAAGGCATAGGGATTCAACGCCTCAAGGCGATTCAGAAGGGTTGCAGCTCCTTCATATAGCTTCTCCGCCTGCTGCATTACTCTCGGAGAGTCAAAGAGCATCTCCTCTTTCAGGATAGACGTGAGAATACCGAATACGACCACGGTTGTCGTGATGGAAGCCTCACCTTTGAGCTTCTTCCCCTCAATGAGACGAAGGTATCCTTGGTACAAGGCATCAGCGGTCTCGCTCTTGCTGAAATCCAGGAAAGAGAACATTTCGTAAGGTTCCCCTTCTTCATTTGCATCAAGAGCACGTTGAACATCCTCTTCTAGATTAATAAGCACACTGTACTCCACCAGACTAGCATTGTTAATCGCACGAACATGAGACAAAATTGCGGTCAGCAAACGACGACGAACTTCTCTATCCTTCTCTGTCTCCTCATAATCCTCCAAATGGTCGCGCACATCGCGGTAGCGCTGAGCAATCTCCTTCTGAATACTGGCCGCGGTTTGAGGTTCTTGTACATGAGGTTGACCTATAGAGAGCCTGGTCGTGCCGTACCGCATGACATCAGCATCAATTGACCTACGATGGCGCATTCCAGGACCCCCGTCCACACTAAACCTGGAGGGCCTTGCAGCCATACCGAGTGAAATAGGAGCGAACGGAGGATTAAAGTCAGCAATATTGGCCGGAACCGTTGGACTGCGTGCCGGAGAGTCAACGGACGCCGCATTGGCAAACATAAACGGCATATTACCCATGGACGTGCGGATGTTCGGGTGGAACTCCGCTTGATTGGCTCCGGGGGAGAGGGTAGCGGACGGACGAAGGCCGAGAGTAGGCATGTCCTGACTCAGGCGGTGGTTCACGTGTGAATGCATCATCTTCTGCCGTTCCTCGACACGAACATGCTCCAGGCTCACTCTTGTGGAAGCAGGAGCGTTGTCCAAAAGTTGCTCTACAGCGTTTCGATAGCCTGCCACATGCTCTGCCTCATCCAGCCATTCCGATGGGAGCACGTTCTTAATGACATAAGACCATCTCGCCGACTTGTACCCAGATTCGACGCAAAGATTGTCCAGAATCTGCAGCGTGCGCTGAACCATGACAGCCCTGGCTCGAAGCATAAACTCCTCCCTTGACTTTTCGGCACGGTCAAGTTTGAGCACGTGGATCAAGGGTTTGATAAGGAAACCATTCACAAGCAAGCTGAGCGCCACAATACCCGTTGTCCACAACACAATACGAGATTTGACGCCCTCTGGAAGCTCATCGCTTCCAGCAACCTCAAGAGCAAGAATAAGTGAAACGGCGCCTCGGAGACCGCTAAAACCGACGACGAAAGCCTCTTTCCATCCCAACCACTTGTTACGGAAACACAAAAGCGGACGGAAGAGCAAAAACAGCCCCATTCGAATCAGTTGCAGATACAAGTACCACACAAGAATGTACGCATAATCCTTGACCTCGTGAGGTTCGCCCGCGCAAGACCACGTAAAAGCAGAGAGCAAAACGCCGGCATGGACAAAAACAATAGTGTTGGCGATCCAGCCGAGCAGCTCCCAAAACTCTGCTAAAGGTCCTCGAACAGCAGGAGTGATTAAATGACGCCCAAACGCCGATAATACCAATCCCGAGGCCACATTAGCAATAACGCCAGATAACTTGGAAGGCGCTTGCGCGGTCCAAAAGCCCAGGAAGGCGACAATGACGGTCAACGAAGTCTCGACCTCGAACTCATCATAAACTGAGCTTAGAATGATGATGGCCACCAGACCAAAGGCAACTCCCATAATCATGCCACCCAAGCTGAGTTTGAAAATGGCGCCCACAATTTCACCAGCAGACTTGGTAGTCTCCTCCACCAAGCCGCTCCGCTCAGCTGCTTGACCCGCTTCGTTGAGCGCAAAGTCGATCTGAGCGTTCTCGAAGAACTGCTCCCAAAGCACGAAAGCGGAACCATCGTTGACGAGCGACTCACCTTCAATGAGGGTGTTGAGCGCTTCAGAGGCACCAAGTGACTTGAGAGTAGCGGTGACACTGATAGGATCTGTAGCGGAGAGCATAGAGCCAAACATGAGTGCAGACCACCATGACCATTCGCTGGTGCGGAGAACAATCCTCTGAAAGAAACCGATGAGGGCAACCTGTAAGCCAACAATGACAAAGGCGGCTGTGAGGATGGGACCCAGCAACTTTTTGAAAACATGCCAGCGCGTATTGAACGAAGCCTCAAAGATAAGTGGAGCAAGAAACACGTAGAAAAAGATGGTAGGAGGATGCAAATGAACCCATTGTCTTAAAGAAACGGAAAGCAAACCAAGGTCAACAGCGCATCCGAGAATGCCGAGAATTATGCCGATGATAAGAATAAAGAGGGTATAGGAGATGTGAACGGATTTGGACAGCGGGACGCTGATGACGCCCAGAAACAGAGAAAAGAAGGGAAAGATGATGATGGTGAAATTCTTGCTGCAAAGGTCAACGCCGTCTTGGATGCAGTTGTTGACATTCTGCAACTTGCAGTTAGAGGAGGATTCGATGCAAATCTTGGCGGCTCTGGTACCAGAGCGCACCAGAGCCATGAGCGACGGGTCCATGATGGGGAAGGGGATGGGGGAGGTTGACAAGCGACTCGGAAGGGGAAGACGACGAGCGGCAACGACGTCGGCAGGTGTTAGGGGGCGGACGGGGGGGGGGCGGAAAAGCAGCAGGGCAATGGGGCTAGAGACGGTAGATATCAGATGCGGCGCTCAGAGACAGCCAGCGTAATCGGGAGAGAGAGGGAATTGACAAGACATGCCAGGCGGAGCGCAGCCAAAAGTACGCAAGCAAGCGACGTAAAAGGGCGGGGTGAGAGGAGGGATAAGGGAACGTAGGGGGGCGGCAAAAGGGAGGGAGAAGTGGCTGTCGAATAGAGGGCTGGCGACGAGGGCGACCAGAAAAGGGGGAGGGTGGGGGGGGGGGGGGGGTGTCGAGCGGTTGGGTAACAGGGAGGGAGAAACGGAAAGGGGGGTTGCAACCGCGGTGAGTGAGACAAGCATAACGGACGAGAGATAAAAGGAGGCAATCGGGGCAGAAGCACAGGCGCTGGTTGCGGCACGAATAAGGCGGGCGGACCGTGTTGGGACCGAAGTGTTACCTTCACACGCGCAGCAGGGGGGCCGCGCGGCGCGCGGGGGCATGAATGCCGCGCTGGGGCATGAATGCCGCGCTGGGGGCCACTCAAAGCAACGTGTGGCGCGCAGCTCGCGCACCCCCGTGACGCAACCACGTCACGCGCAACGGCGCGCGGCGACACAAACGCCGCCTGACTGACGAGCGCACACGCGTAGTGTACGAACTTTGTGGGTGAAACGAGTTTCGACTTGTTGCTCTCCTGCGTGCGTTCGTTTTCTGCGCTTCTTCGACGCTTTCTTTCTTCGATGGTCGGTGGTGTGTTGCGCGCACTACTTGTTGCTCGGATTGGCGCTGCCTTCTTGTTCTCACTGCCTGTGCTCTCCGCGCTCGCGAGACTGTTCGGAGCGCCACCGTCCCCGCCGCTCCGTCTATCAGCTCCTCGCATGTTCGAAAGGTACGTACATCCAAGTGCGTCCTGCTTGGCGGCGAGTTGCGCGCCGTACAGTTGTCACATGAGCGCCCTGTGAGCACCCAACGTCTGCGCCGCCAGGTGCAAAGCCTTCCAATCTCCGCCGCCCACTCCCGCCGCCGCCTGTTCCCTGCCGCACCAAGCGCGCTTTGTGTCATGCTGTACCGCTCCGCGCGCTAGCCACGCGCTGCTCGCAGCCAGTGCATCGCGGCTCCGTTCACGCTTCTGGGCTCCCCATTCCGGCCAAGCTGTCCTCCACTCAAAGTTCAAACAGCGAAAAAGCTCCCTCCTCTTCGCTCATAACGCCAATTGGACACGCTTCTTGCACACGTCACGTGGCGCGCTCCACAACATATCCCAACTCTCCTCTACGCACCCAGTCTGCGTGTGTACCAGTCACAAGCCAAACACCACAATAATCACCGTTCATCTCCACGTCGAGCACCAGCCCCCCCTATGACGTGCGGAACCCCCCCCCCGCACTAACCAAATGAATGGTGACAAATCGCCTGCGCACTCTGCACTCTGTCTTCCCCCGCGCCACCCAACTCACCACTGGTCCAATTTGCTTCTCAAACTCGCGCATAAATCCGCATCGGCGGTCGTTTGGTCACGCTTGATTTGCGCGTATTCGTCGTACTAGCGCCCCAATGTGCATTACGTCAAGTGATTCATACTTGTACTCGCCAGGTGCTTGCGTGCGCAGCTGATGCTTGTCTGCTTGCCAAGGGATTCGCTTGCGCCCCTGTGCCACTTGCGCCCCGAAAGGGCTGTTTTGAGCGTGTGCCCCCAATCTCGCCCATCTCCGTGGCTGAGCTCCCGTCACACTTTCTAACCCTGGCTGTATGCACTTCTGAGTGGAACGTAATCATAGTTAACCCTTTATTCTTACTTTTTCTGTGTCATGCGCCGGAATATCCAAAAGTATCCCTCATAATCCTCGCTTTAGTGTTGTCCCTTAACCTTTAAACCAAACAAGCTCACCAATCCAATCACCCATCCCAAATCGACTCACACTAACCTACATCATATTGCCCGCGGCGGCTGCAGCAGCCAGATAAATGCGAACAATGTAAGACATACTGCCAACAAACGCCAGAGAGCGCAAAGCTCCAGAAGCCACCTGCGGCGCCGCGTATGCAAGCGTATAGGCCACGCGAAGCCCGACGTAGGATGTGGCCAAGCTGGCAATGTCATCGCCAGGCACCTTGACAGCCACTGCCGTGGCAACGCCGGCCGAAAACCATCCCAGCGTTTCGAGTTGGTTGTTGTGACACGCCAGCAGACGATCGCACAGCGCCGCGATGTGCTTGGGCATTCCGGCCGTTTGCGAGCTGCGGTCTCGTGGCTTACTGTTGTCCATTTTGCCGAATTTGGATACTACGATCGCTCGGGCAAACACCGGTATGGCGGAAACTGCCCATGCCGCCGGTACCATGTAGATTGCAGTGTCCATTCTTGCGGTGTACGGTTGTAGATACTGTGAGAGGAGAACGTGGGGGCTGGGCGGGGCGCGTGATCAACGACTTGCTGAGGCTTTTCTAAGTTGGGTGTGAGCGTCGGGGGAAGGAAAAGGGGGAGGGAGGCGATGTAGCTCGATCACAGGCTACGTCGGTGTAGACACAATGGAAAATATCATTGGCGGTAGAAACTTTTAGATGCGAGGAGGCAACGGGAGGCAGTGCTTACGAGAATTGCGGAAAATGTACCCTTCGTACTTTGCATTTCGAGATAATTCGTGTCAAGCCAATGACACAAACACTCCAGGTGCTCAGGCCCCAGCGATGATCTGTAGATAGAAGATGCCAGAGCTGATTGCGCAGTGCACAGGCGACGTTAACTACATGCCAAAACAGGTTGGCCTCACACGAAGGTAGGAGGAGCGCCAGCGTGTAAAGCGGAGAAACGCAAACAACAGAAGTGCATCTGTGTATGAGCTCTCGAGCGGTAAGCGTCAGGGGCCGTGACACATGTAGGCGTGTTATTGACGCGGAGGAAATGAAACTCAAGTTTTCTACGAAGGATTAGTCGCGAAGATATCTGTTGTTGACAGGCGTGTTGGACGCTGCAGACAGCACTGTCGGCTGGGAGCCGTCGCGGCGACACCATGGCGGACTTCGTTGCCGATGGACAGGGGCGCTCAACGAGCAGATCGACGGGCTTGGTCCCGTTTCTGGTGTCACGCTCGCTTTGCAGGGTTGGTGTTCATCTCGGCTATCCATGTAGTGACTTTGTTGCCCAGGACAACTCCATACGATCGAGTGCATTCATCATGCAAACGCCTTAATAGCCTGAGTCAAGTACACATGGTGCGAGACCGTTCAGACAAAAAACTGCCAAAAAGCTTAGTCCGACAGTGGTTGAAACAAAGATGCTCTGTTTACTGCTGACAGTTTGATAGCTCCTTCTCAATGTCAGGAGAAATCATTTCTTGAACCTCTACGCTGCATCTTTTATATGTGTACCAGTGTGGCGACTTTCAGGGAAAGCGCCCGATTTCTGTGTAGGGTTCGGGTCTGATACCCGCGAAAATTTTTGCAGCTCGTCGTATCGGCTTTGTAGCGATGGAGAGTAGAAAGAATTCGGTCGACAGGCCTAGCCGCCGCCCGGCAAAGGTACGTGCGCTGTAGTCGCTGTCTCATGTGTCAAACAGCATTACAGTACAGAACAGCACTTGAGCAACAGACGACGACGAGATCGAAGTAAAAGAGAATAGTCAGTGCCTTTCATTCACAGGTTATGGGCCTCACGTAAAACTAACCACTCTCTCAACTTCCCATCCCCACAACGGCTTCACACGACGCTCGCCAAGACCGTAGACTTGGAAGAGATCTACGCAAAGACCCCTACATCCAAGAACAGTACACAAACGCACTAGCCATAGCAAAAAACATCCACACGCCACACGACACCACCCAATTCACCACCTCATCACACCCAAACCTACACAAACACACGGCACAACATCACACTGTGAACCACGACAAAACCCACAGACTTTCGGAACTGGAAACATCCAAATACGCACCTTGATACTTAGCGATCGACATTTACACCGCAACAATTAAAGCAACGAGTCACCTTGAAGGAAATACACCAACACCGCAAGAACAACAACAACTCAAGGAACACAACACCAAGAAGGATAAAATCCTTTTCGCCATCCCCAGCAGCGTACCGAAAGACATACTAAGCCTATTCATCGTACCACTCTAAAAATCCACCCCGTATGATCTTCTTTAAAAAATTATTTCACACATCAACCACTCTACCAACCTATCGGACTGACACAAACACCAAATCTATAATGAATCACCGGGAACAATGGACCGCCACTTCGATACCAAAACCCACGACAAGACTACAACCGACCTCTCTACCAAATCAGACGAGTTCCCTAAAACCAGCTCTGCTCCTACAATAAATCGTTAGGAGTCAGATGCAACCACACTGATGACCACTGTCGAGGTCAAGGACACCCCAAATTCGGACAGATCAAACCACAGACCAACTATACTCAAGCAGCTCAAGCATTACCTCAAGCAGCATACCAGTACCGACGTCTTCCCCAACCACCAATTTGATACCAATAAAACCGCTAACACCCACCAAAATCACCCGAAATGTAGGTCACATCGAAACCAGATACAGAATACAATGGTACGTTCGCCCTGGACAGCGGCGCTCATCCAACGCACATCATTCACCACAACCATTCCACGGAAACACTCGCACACACAATTATAACCGAATCTGTGACCCACAAGTCACCACAATGCATCCATAGTGGCCAAACCCACCTCCAAACCAACAAGGATAAGCGCATTCAGACTCAAGCAGTGGCAAGTTCCAACCTGCGACAAAATGTGCTCTCTGTCCACGACCTGGCCAACCGATGTGGCTTAGTTACATTCACAGCCAGCAATGGATTTGTAATAAACACTACAAATCACATCCTCACAATCATGACCATAGCACTGTGGAAAGACATGTAGGACAACGCGTGGAGCGAAGACACCACGAAGATGTTCGGGATCTTCCTTTCTTGAGAGACACGCCTCAGGCGGAGGAGACGCGTCCCAGCGGAGCACAGAAACAGAGCCACTTTGGAAAGGCACGACGGAGTCGGGTGTAAGACCGAGGCCAATCCGGCGGGATATACCTAGAGTGTTTAGGTGAGCACGGCACAGTCCGGGGTGTGACCAATCCTAGGCGGAGCGGTATCACGGCAATTGTCGGAAAAGGAGCGAGGAAACACTCATATGAGGTGGAAGAGCAAGATGAGTGAGGCGGCCACTCACGAGAGCCAAAAAAGGAGAACAAGAGGAAATCGGGGGCGAAACCCTATACAGGGGCGAGACTACGACAAGTGTCGGCGATTAAATATGAACCCACGGTGGTGGTAGCACTCTGGTCGACAGAGGGGTGGATGAACTAACGTGCGACGGGCGTTCACGCAGTATGCGGTGAAGACGCGCCGATGACGAAAAGTTCGGAGCCAAGACTCCCTCCTTGGTCTCCCAAGAGGGTGTTTATTGGGGAGCAGTGCTCAACCTCCTAAGTAGTGTGGCGCGCGGCCCCTGACAGTGGGCGCGCGCCCGAAAAATAGACACTAAATAGCGATAGGGTAGCTAAATAAATACTAAATATTACTAAATAATACTAACCATCAAGTACAATCTGGGCCACGTGTGGCACGCCTCGCACTCGAGCGTCGGCATCCGTACAGTCCACGTGTTCCACCAGTGTGCACTTCCGGTCCTAACCGGCCATCAGCACGCAATAGCGGTATAGCTTGTCATAGACCAAGCTAGTCCTCAAGCGAGCGAACTTCCTAAGTCCTGCGAAGAAACCCCCTTGAAGGGCATTGTCCTTCAAGACACCCAATATCAGCTACAAGGAACAATTGTAACGCCAAGCAAAGCCCACACAGCACGCAAAATCCCTCGTAAACTTCACAAAACCAAAACCACAAGCACTACCAAACATAAGCCCAAACCCAAACGACAATCGAAGACCAAAGCGAAGCGCTCGTCCAAAACACAGAAACACAATACATCCACCACACTCCCAATCACAGAACAAAAGACAAAGACCACCACAGTCAGTGATCTTCAAATAATGACAAACCCAACACAGAGCACACCCAACTCCAGTATGCAGCTAGCCACACACCAGTGGCACCGCAAGATGAATCACGCACATCCACAAAAACTGGAAAGCACTGCCACACGAAGACTCATACTGCTGATGCCAACAACCTTATCCCCGGATACCCAGATCACCTGCATGGCATGCCACAACGCCAAACTCCATCCCGCCCCACACAAACGGAGAGAACACCAATACCCCACAGGCGCGTATGTTAGTTCAGACACATGTGGCTCCATCAAACCAACATCAACGCATGGAAACAACCACATGTTACTAATCGTATGCGCATCAAGCAAATTCGTCTTTGGACACTTCGTAAAGGACAGAAAGGACATCCCCACTCACATAAATGAAACACTACTCCACATAAAACACAAGATGCAACACCCATTAACAGATATTCGAAGTGATTACGCCAAGGAATACACATCAGCAGCCATGCAAGACATCTATACAGCACACAGCTTACAACACCACTTGAGTACGCCACACCAACCACAAGAAAACAGCATTGCCGAACGACTGAACAGAACCATTATGGAATCCGCAAGAGCACCCCTCACCACAGCCCAACTACACCATACCTACTGGGAGGACACAGCGAAGGACACAGTTTTCAAATACAACTTGCTGCACCATGCTACGACGGACACATCACCATACCAACTCTGGTACGGACAGACGCCACAACTCAAGTACATCTACACATTTGAAGAACTAGGAACCATTCCGGTATACTCGACAAAGAAGAAACTAGAACCCAGGGCAGACCCAGCACGGTACATGTATGCCACATCGCTCACGAATGTCACAGTATTAAACCTCCGCACCAGAAACTATCAGCAGATCAGAGCAGCCGAATTCCACCTATACAACAAACAAAAGACCCCACCAACACAACAGCAACAGCGTTCAAGACAAGAGCCACACACACCCAACAAATACCGAACTCGATCAACATCACCACCACCCCTCCAGCAAACGTTCAACAAGCCAGGAAATACCCAGATGCAGTCCAATGGAAAACAGGGCACGACACAGAACTAACCAATATCGACACTCATCAAAGCATTAAATGGTTACCACTCGATTTCATTCCCCCACCGACATCCATCATACCATTAATGATGTTGTACCGCTACAAGCGATCAGCAGAGGGACACATAATACAGCGCAAGGCCAGATGCAACCTCAGAGGAGATTTAATTAAGCCCGGACTCCACTTCGACCCCAAACACACGACCACATAGAGCGCAGACAGAACAACGCCAAGAATGCTTCTATCATTACATGCCAAAAGGAAACTACCGCTCGAACACTTCGTCATGAAGTCAGCATACCTACGCGGAAAAAATGCCCAAGATCGCGCCCCCTATATGTCAAGCAAATGGCTAACTTTGATGGAAACTACCACCACAACAGCAAATACGGAAAACTGCAAGGCAATCTCTACGGCTCCCCACCAGCAGCATACTATTACAACCACGGGTTACAAAAGTTCCTCACCGCCCTCGGATTCACAAGCTCAGAACATGATCCATGTCTCTACACCCTTCGCAACAGCACCGGATACATAATAGTTAGCACGACTATTGAGGACTTCTTTGTGATAGCATCAAGCCAGCCACTCAAAGATACCCTTCACCGCCAACTCCTACAAAAGTACAAAATCAAACGACTCGGCACCCCCACCCGATTTTTAAACTGGACAATAACCCACGCAAAAAACGGAAGCATTTACATTTCTCAACCAGATGCCATAGACGCCATTCTCCAACAAACCAACATGCAGGACTGCAACCCAGCCCTTACGCCATACATACAAATGAGGACATTAGACCAATAACCACCCTCTAAACCCGTTTCCTCCAAAGACGCAACCAGATACAGGCAGGTTCTCGGAGAAATACGCTATGTAACAGACAGCACTAGAACCGACATAGCATACGCGACGAACCGACTAGCGCAACATATGGCAAAACCTCAACTCGACCACCAACAAGCACTCAAAACCCTATTTAGATACCTCAAAGGCACGAGGATACACAGACTGCACTTCTCACCCCAGCAAGACACACCACCCAACCAACCAAATCCTTTCCGCGTATACAGCGATGCCGACTTCGCCAACGAGAAGAACCGCAAGTTCGTAACTGGAACGATACACAACATCAGCAACACACCCATATCATAGGCATCCAGGAAGCAAAACATAGTCGCATTATCCACAACCGAAGCCGAATATATCGCCGTGAAAGATTCAACCAGACACACAGTATGGCTTGCCAAACTACTAGACTCCGCCAACATTCCAACAACGACACCGACTCCCCACTGCATTGATAACCGTTCAGCAGTCCTCATTGACGAAAATCAAGCCCCTACGAAGCGCAGAAAGTACATCGACATCCGGAATCACTTTCTACAACATCATATTTCGCAGCAAAACATCAACCTCGAACGCATCCCGACAACTGACATGTTAACCGACATCCTCACCAAACCTCTGCACAGAGACCGATACAATCTGCTAAGGGAACAACTCCAAGTACTGCCCAGACCCCGAAACAAATGCGATACAGAATCCGGGGACTGTCAAACAACATCTTCACATCTTGCTGCATCGCATTTTTTGGCGTCAAACGGCATTACAGTATAGAACAGAACTTAAGCAACAGACGACGACGAGATCAAAATAAAAGAGAATAGTCAGTGCCTTCCATTCACATATTGTCTATACGAGCGGGGAGACAGTTCGAAATTGATTATTTTTCGAAAGGTAATTCTGTTTCAGACACAGCTCCAAAACAATGTTTTAGTGCAACCACGGTTTTTCCACCCAAAAATACCTGTTTTATATTCTGAGATAGAAATCAGCCTGCTTATCAGTTAAACAAATACTGTATACTGTTTTGTTCCTATGTTGCATTCTTTCACATGGACGCAGTTTCGTGAAGCGCATTTTTTTGAATAGGTTATACGATGTCTTTACTGTTTGGAGGTCAAAACTGGAAAACATCCCGTCAAAATAACTAAAAATCAGCACCAAAATTTACATTTCGGCCTCAAATTTGAGGCCATAATTACAAAATCGATAAATTTTGTAAACTCTGTCAATTTCTTTAGTTTTTTGTGCCTAGACGTTGTGAACACTCATTTTCTCTGGCGTCAACCTCACAGATTACAAAAGATCGTCCAAAACCTGTACAAAACATCAGCTTTACTCCATTCTTTCATAAATTTTCAAATATATATTACCATCTACAAATCCCCAACCTGTAGTGAGAAAAAGAGTAAAAACCCGCGCGCGTCTCGTCACATCAGGCTTTCTACATTTGGACAGGCCACACTGCGTTGCGTCTAAATATTTCATGAATGAGGGTAGTTTCCATTTTGTTGGACTGCTATCAAACTGTCCACTTCTCCGTGTCATTGCTAAAACTGTGTGGTCGCCCCAATCACGACCCCAAGCGTTGGACACCATCTACCCACCATCCTCCGATTTTCCACTCCGAACTATGTCTTTCACATCCCTATCTCGGCATAAAACCCTATCAATTATTGCTGCTGCAATAATCACCATTGCAGATGTCGGCTAATTCATAATCCCAGCCATCTTCACCGCAGAAGGTAACATTTAAAGTTTATTACTCTCGAAACCACATCAAAGGAGTAGCACTGCTGGGCGTGCATGGGTTCGAATCCGAAACGAATTGTCCTGGTTGATCAATTACGCTCCGAGTTCTACGTTTGCCACAAAAGCGTCATGGTAAAGCTTGTTACGCATCTCGAGCAGTCTTTTCTTGTATCTCGCAAATTCACTTCGAGATGTACTGGAAAGAAATTTGACAAAGTGCCGTTCTTCCTTTTCGTTGAAGATAAAAGTAGCAGCAGTACTGATGTATGCAGAGGGTTCCACCTGTGAGAAAACGGCTTGGCAACTCGTAATATGTCGCAGTTCTGTATCTTATGCTGTAATAGAGTTTTCTCGTCATATTGCTAATGAATTTAGAGATACCATACGGTTTAGGACAGAAGAAAGAAAAGCAGCGAAAGTGATGGAAGAATTTGAAAGCATCAGCGGTTTACCGTATTGTGTTGGAGAAGTCGAAGGTACTCACATCAAATGGTTGTCATTTTCAATAGAACAAAATTATGAATAGCGCTGTCATAAGGGCTAACCTGGTGTCGTCATTTTTTCTATTGATAAAGCAACACGAAAGTTCATTTTTGGTAATATGGATGATCCTGCCTGAGGTTCCCGACAACTATATAATTTTCTCGCGATCGTCTTTGTAGCGCAACATACTGTGTGGAAAATGGCTTCGGTAATCTATTACAGACCTTACAATTGCTGGAGTCTCTGTTCGCTCTTTCCTTATGGGCGATTGTACATTCACTCTGGACGTCAATAAGGTGAAACCGACCACGCAAAGAAAGTGTAAAGTGCGCGTTCGGAATGCCATAAAATAGGTTTCATGCGTTGAAGGAGGAAGTCCGTGTCCAAGAAAAGGATAATATTTCTTTTTCCTGCCTAGCGTGCATGCTATTGCATAATATGGGCTTGTACGAAGATGAAGATGATGAGACACTGATTCCACAAAATGAGAAATATGGTGATGAGCTTGTAACATCTGAAACAAACGCAGGTAAGCGACAAAGAGCCTCTCTTTTTTACTACGTCACAAAAAAGTTCGCCTCTTTCGCGAATGGAAATTAAAGTCTTTTAATCAACCTCTCGAGTACGCTCCGCATCTTTGATTTTTTCTCATAACCATTCCTCATCTGATCAATCAACTGAGAATGACTTTCCTCTTGCGTGTCCATGAAAGATTCTATAATGGCACTCTGGCTAAGTTTCACCCTTTTTCGGGAGCTCGGCAAAGGAGCATCGCTTACAGCGCTAGCATCTTAGGAGCGCAGCACTGCAGGAGGATCATGTCGAGCTTTCCCGTTCTCTAGTTCATGCATGTTTTCAAAGTACTAAAGGGTATTTAATAACCCTTATTCATTGAAGTGAAATACCCCGCGAGGGGAAAAGATACTAAAGGTCTTCGAAGCCTTGCTCACTTCTTAGGGGAACTCAGCGTAGACCCTTCCGTATCTCCTAGCTGTGGGTGTAACTCCACGGAGACTTCAGGATAAACCACGGAAGTGGGGATAGAAACGAATATGCAGTGTACGATAGCAATGCCGATAACCCTTGGAACAGGGGGAATAAGGAAATAAATAAAAGGGGAAACTCCAATGGAGCAGTAAAAATAACCAGAAACCAAGAAACAACCCAATGCTGGGGCGGAGAAGAAACCTGTAACACACTGTAAAATATAAGTATAAAAAAAACAGAGAAAAAACGTAAGTTGTAGTAAGAATCACTCCTTAAGAGATGCCTGTGAGATACCTGAAGCGATGGCAATGCTGATACCCTCCGAAGGGAGTGGTAATCCTGCAAAGGCAGTCACAATTTGAGCAGAACACCCGGTACCCATTTACTTGGTGATGGCAACGGCGGGATCGCCGGAGCACAAGTACTGTTCTACTGTGGACACTATACTAATTAATTAAATTAAATAAAGTAGTCTAGTGCCACTTATTATATTACTAGATTTCTAATTAATGTTCTTCTCATGTGGGGACCTCTTACAACGGGGGTCCCTGCCTTCTAAATATATCACGCTACCATAGCGCCAAAAATCCTACAACTTTCATCTCATGAGTAGAGCATCCTCCACGAGAGTATCAATATTAACTTATGAGTATCCGACAACGGAATATCGCCGAGGGCGTTGCACTACATTCGTTTCCTTTACTTTAGTTTCACCTATCTTGAATTCTCAAATTTGTTCCATTAAATTGGACACTGTGTCTTTCTTGCATCATGGATACCGATAGCTGGAAAGTGCATATTCAACCATTTGATGAGAAGTACTACTATAAGTTGTGGAGAATTCGAATCAATTCTGCATGCCATGCAAAGGGCATTGGAGAAGTTTTGAATCAGGTTCGAAATTCCTGCACTAGTGATGAAGAGAAGAAAGCCGAATGGGAGTTCAACAAGAAGAAAGCCAGTGGTCTTATCGAAGCAGCTCACTCTGATGAAGCTCTGCGTGTTATTCTGAGCGACATTGGAAACCCATGCAAAATGTTGAAACGTCTTGATGATCGATATGCGTCGACGTCTACTGCAGCTCGCATTGCAAAAATGTGTGAGCTTATCAACATGAGGTATTCCGATGTTCACCAAAATATGGGCCGCCATATTGACAAAATGGCTGGTGTACTAGAACAATTAGCAGCAATGGATACGAAACTACCCAATGAACTTGCGGTAGCCTTCTTGGTGTCATCTATTACTGCAACAAAACTTAATCCCGTTTGTGCAGCTATCAAAACACTATCATAAACCGAAGTTTCCTGGGAAACCGTAGCTGCTCGACTACTCGAAAAAATTAGGATGTTGGGAACTCATCTTTCAGAATGTGCTGCTGCAGCAAGGTTAAAGTGTGCCATATGCAACAAAGAGAATCATACAACCAATCGTTGTTACTTCAACCCAATGAACCCGAAGCAAAAGTTGAAACTTTCTCACGACCCATCAAGTACAAATCATTCTGAGGAATCTGAGAATACAGGAAGAAAGAATGAAAACGAGGTCAGTTCGAAAAATAATAAGAACATTAATCGCGCCGCTGTCTCCAGACCTCGAGCAATGGCAGCCATTACTACAAGTGGTAATCTCTTAATTTTGGATTTAAGATCTACCCCTCACCTCACCTCGTCTTCTAAACATCTATCTCGAAGTTAAAATTGCAATGTATCAATTGCACTTGGCGATGACTCCGAAATTATGGCCACCGAGAAAGGTTTGATGCCTCTCAAATGGTCCCAGCAACGGTATCGAATTTACCAGGACGTCTGTCTACACCCCATCTTCTGATGGCCTGGCAGAACGCAGAATTGCCATTCCAATGGGTCCCATACGTGCATGTCTCGACCAGGCGCATCTGCCGCTTTCCTTTTGGCATCATGCCCTTGATCATGTTACTTTCTATAAAAATGTTAATATACATCACAGTAAAGGACGTATCCCTCTCGTTCAATTACTAGGAGAGCTTCCACACTCTGTTAAGCATCTTCGCACTTTCGGCTGTCGCGCATTAGGTGAGGGCAATCCCAGTGATCGCAGAAAGATACAACCTCGTCTTGTCGAAGGAGTCAATCTTGACCATGTTCGAGGTGGTATGTACAGAATCTTCACGAACAACGGCATATCTATTACGAAACACGTGCGATTCATCGAAGACTATTTTCCAGGTTTGTCCCAAATTCATGGGACTGGCTCTTCTCCGAGCGTAGTTTTGACTAATTATGATACTGATTCATCTCCAGGGGGATATGAGTCTGGGGACATTGATAATGACTCTTTTCCTATAGCTGCTGGTGTTCCAACCACACCCTTACAGGATGAACATGAAAATGAATTATCTTGCATTGCCAGCAGTAATGGTCTCACGCACTATCAAGAGAAGCCCTCACCATATCATTCAGATCTGGGTGAATACACCTCTGATTTTGAATCCGAAGTTGCAAATACGGTTAGTACTCTCCCTGAGAAAATCGGTACATCAGACGAGCCGACATTAAGTCAGGCGCTTGCATCACCAGAAGCCAGTCACTGGATGGGAGCGATATGCACTGAGTTTGAGACTATATTTAATCTCGGTACATATGAAGATGCTACACCTGGTCACGGCCAGCCAATCCCTTCCGGTTTTATTTTCTGTCCGAAACATGACCACAATGGCAAACAATTGCGTTTCAAAGCCCGAATTATTGCCAGTGGGAACTTTCAGACCGTCTCCGATATGGACAGCCGATACCCTTCGGTGCTAAAATTTGAAATCTTCCGTGTAATGATGGTTTTAGCCACGCTATGAAGTGGGATCGTCAACCCGTCGATTTCAAAGGAGCGTTTTTGAACGCCTCAATGCCCGCTGAAATTCCAGTCTGCATCCAGCTTTCTAAAGTTCCGGACGATACTGAGGCCGATGGACGTATTATGAAGCTTGTCAAATCTTTGTATGGAACAAGAGAGTCCCCAATACTTTTGTTTCAGAACCTTTCTGCATTCCTCTGTTGCATTGGTTGCCACGTACTGCAGTCTGCGCCGTGCGTATTAATGATGGGCAATGGTATTACCACAGTATTTGTTCCCGCGTATGTGGATGATCTCAGCATTTTCGGACCTTCTCATTTGACGGCCTGGATGAAAAGTAAGCTTGCTGCAAAATATGACATCTCGGATCTTGGCAAAACGGACATTTATCTTGGGGTATCTATCACAAAAGAAATTGATAGAATCACCTTGCACCAACAACCACTAATTGAGAAGGTCATCCACATGTGGAATTTGACCTCAGCTCTTTCTCTCACCACTCCGTTGCCGCAAACCAACTGTGGAGCAAAACCCGGCGACGGGAAGTGCTCTCAAGGTGTTTGAAGCCTTGCTCCCTGGGGGAAACAGACTCAGAGACGGAGCCCTCCGTTCCACCCGTAGTGTGGGGTGTAACTCCCACGGGGGATTCCGGCAGTACCGACGGAGGTGAGGGGTAGAAACCGTTGGATCGGGAATGGGTATGAGTATCCCAAAGAATGGGGAAAATCCGGCGAAGAGGAAAAACGGGGCGAGGGTCGGGCACTAACAGGCACCGGACCCTAGAACCAGAAAAGGGGCGAAACAACAAAAGAAACCCAATACAGGGGCGAAAACCTGTCCTCGAAAGGAAACACAAAAAGCACGCAACAAGTAAGCAGAACCCCCACGGGGTATCGTGCACGCAGGTTGTCTGAACTGTCCCAAGGGGGTGGTTGCACGGAACCCAAACGTGGGCACTCTCCAAGTGGAGTCGTGTCCCTACGCAGGCGTTGCTAACCAGAGCCCGTTCCGGGTTGTAAGGCCGAAACGATGGCGACGAAGAACCTCTAAAGGTATCGAAGACCAACCTTGGTTACCATTTACTTTGAGCTTCGGACTGTCAGATCTCAACTCCCTAAGTAGGGCCCACTAACTAAACTCTACAGTAGTGCACACCTGCTCAGGGCCATACACGTGGAGATCCCACTGCCAGGGCCCAAAAGTCCAACGTTCTACAAATATCCGAAAATCGGTGCCAAAATTAAGCCACGTGTATCACGGGGCCAATCCAACCATGGGCCATCCGAATTTTCACTTCATCGGCGAATTCTAACCAGAAAACAGTGCCACCTCAGCACACCTTAGAGGGAATCATAATCATAACCCTCGGAGGGTTCAATCCTCATTCTATGAGTTGCATCTTCAAGTATCCCCTAACTGGGCGTTGCTCTACATCTCCCCCTCCTTAAGACGAGGAAGAACATTCCGATCCGCGGGTGTCTCGCGTTACGATCGCTATATATACTGCTCTCCCAATGGGGTCCTTCACCAATTCTGGGGATCGCCACAAAACCGGCACATCGGTACAACTTTCTTCTACTCCTCCGACTTTCGGCGATAAGCAACTTCTCGCAAGAGCGGTCTCGACTAGCCCTCTCAAGGGAATGAACCCATACGTCATCAACCCACTCTCGGGGCCATCGGCCTCCGCGCCGGCGGACAACGAAGCTCCCCAGCAGGGTGGAGATTTCTCCGATGCTACGGACCATCATGCGTCAGATCGAACTTGTCCCAGCGTTGGGTTCGGCCAGCAACGTGCAGGACCTGTATCCAATCTTGGACGTGATCGACAACACCCAATGGGATCGAGTTCCAGTGGCAAATCAGCCCGCAGTGGAAGGATCCGCGCGAGACAAGTCTCCTGGCCGGTACGATCCGGGCTCCGGTAACTGGGTCTATTATAATCCCTTCGAAGGGGTTCGCATCAGCGCGGCGCAAGCACGGGCGCTGATTGACTCGCCTCGACCGATGCCGGTGGGACACCCGACGGGGTTCATTTATACCGACGATTACGAGTACGAGCCTCCAGTAGACCTGGACGATCCAGCGTTGGATAACGACATGCCAGCTCCTAGTGGAGTACTCCCTGTGGAGCCATCTGCACCCTTCCAACCAGTGGGAACGACCTCAGCTGCGGCGGCGAATGCATCCGGTGGCGGTCCATCTGCTCCCCCCGGGTGGGGTGTGAACACCCTTGCGCAGGCGCCGGTTGCCACTCCGCAAGCGGATAGTGTGCGACAAGGCCTCGTGAACGCAGGCATTCCGATTCCCCCGGGTATGACGGATGTGAGCCAGATGTTGGCTTTCGCCTCGGCGTACCATCAGGGTCAGAATCCTAACGGTGGGGCGGGTCCCTCCTCGGGCTTTCCGTAGTTCCGCCTTCGGGCAATTGTAGAGTCCATAGCTTGGCGACAATAGTAAACTTCTGATATTTGCATAACTTCTTTTCTTCTTCCTTCCTAGGATCTTAACTTCTACTTCATCTTCTTCATTCCTTTTTAGGACCTTCTTCATCTTCGTCTTCGTCTTCTTCCCTTCCTAGGGTCCAATCTTATTCTTAATCTTCTCCTCCACTTCGTGGGTCTTCTTTTCCTTTTTCATCATAAACTGTCCCGATAACCGGTGCTGTGTTCCCCGGTTAACGGCGCTAGGCCGAGGGCCAGTAGACATTCCCTCTCAATACGTGTTCTTCGGGATACTCTCCTCAATTCCTCTTCAGAGGTCCAACATCTTCCTCACTTCGAGGTCCCATCTACACCAGTTCATGTGGTGGCTTACCCGACTTGGGCACGATCCAGACTTGGAGGCAAGGTTACCCGAGCACGTCGGTGATAGGATAAAACCTTAGACCTCGGAAGGTGCTCAATGGGTTCCACTGTATCCTCACCAGGCGAGAATCCGTACCATCGGACTTGGTAGCGAACTTCTCCCTCGGGGGTGTAGATGTGACGCACGATGCGATCGATAACGAATTCCTGCGGGTACACTTTTCCCTGTTCGGGCTTCTCATCCATCTTGGAACGCTCTAGTTCCCTTGAGGGTGTCAACGTAGTGTCTAGACACACCCCGGTGGGTTCTTTTCCGTGTTGCAAGCGGGTCTCAGCACTTCGTCCAAACGGCGCCGAGTGGCCTGTGGGCTACGTTGTAACTTCCGTCTACGGAGTCAAAACGGCCCACTTTTGGGTTCTTCTTAAAGCTGAGAGCTTCCCAATAACAACGGTGTTCTTAGATTCCGTGACGGTTGAGAAACCGCGACGCGGTAGCGTCTCCAATCTCAGGGGGGTAAGACTTCAACGTCAACCCGAGCTACGGGGACGAAGGTTGCTCTTGTGCAACGCGCCGTGCGACGGAGGCGGTTTGCGCGACGGTTGGTCGTCAGAGCCTTTTGATTGGCTCAGTGAGGCGGGTTGCGCGACGGTTGGTCGTCAGAGCCTTTTGATTGGCTCGGTGCCATTCGACGTGGGCCACATAAATGCGTTAGCGCCGGTTGCCACTCCGCAAGCGGATGTGAGGTGGCGCTTTCGACACGCGCTAGCACTCTCCTGAGCTGTCCCCGACGGGTCTCACTCATTTCTTTCCCATTCCTGAGGGTTCCAGTGTCTCCATAGGAGTTCCTATTCCCATTCCAAAACGGAGAGCCAAATTTGGTCAACCTCGTCGTCGAAATCTTCCCCGTGCGGGTCCGCTGACACAGCTCGTTCCCGAGAAAGCGGGGTTTGAGTGTGCCACACCTCAGTGTCTCTTCCGCGGCGGCGGGTGATCGTCGGCTCTGTAGGCGTTCCGGGTGCGGAGTTCTCCACACGACTCTCCCTAGGCGGGTTTTCGTCATCTTTTCTGACGTCGTGCTCGGCTGGGTCGGCGGTGATGTCGCTATCCATATGCTGGGGTTGTGACTTCTCTGTCGCCGGCCCGGTCGGGCTCGCCGTCTCACTGTGAGAACTAGATTCCCTGTTAGGGCGACTGGCTGACGCCGAAACATCGTCCTGCGAAGGAACTAAGTCCTCCTCCCCCTCCTTAGGCGGAGAGCCAGGAGGCTTGATTACCTCCGGTGGGGGAGTAACTCTGTAAGAGTTCGTTGACTGGGCCCTTGAGGGAGCGGGCCCAGGTTCGGGAGTATCCGAAGTTTCCGGTAGGTCGGTTAAACCACGTTCCGGGTGCGGAAGTATAACCTGGGCGGGTGTTCGAATCTCCGCTTGACGGGTTAACTTCCGTTGAATCATCCCCTGTGGAGGGCGTTGGTGCGGACACCACTTCCACATTTGGGTTGGGCGCTCGTGTGATGCGGTCCCTGGAGATCCGTTCGTGGCGGTTAGCGATATCCAATACCACCGTGTCCGGGTCTACAGAAACCACGCGATAGGGTCCGTCCACAATTGGCGAAAGCTTGTGCCTACGTTCCTTTTCAGGATTGTAGTATTCCTTTCGAAGGAAGACGAAGTCGTCGGGCTCCACCTGAGGTAGAGGTTTGCGAACCCGATTGTCAAAGTCCTTCTTGTAGGCGCGTTGAGCTTTGTCCATTGCTTTCCGGGCTATCGGCACCATCTTCGTAAGCCACTCCTTCCAGGCTTCTCGGTACAATCCCGGTGACGGGTACGTCGACAGCGTCGGTTGAGCCTCGATGGAGACCGGCGGCGGTGTCCTCGACAGTACCAGTTCGAATGGGGATAGCGATGTAACCCGATGTACCTGGGTGTCGTATGCATACGTGATAGCGTCTGTGTACAAGTCCCAATTTTTGGGGTGATCCGCAACATACGATCTCAAAGCGTTGAGTATCGTGCGGTTAAACCTCTCCACCTGGCCATTCCCCTGAGGGTGATATGTAGTAACAAATAAATTCCTTACATCAAGGATTCGACATACATCCTGAAAGAACTTTGATGCGAATTGCCCTCCGTTGTCGGATAACAACTGCACCGGCGGTCCATATACGAACACCCAATGGGTCACGAACGCTTGCGCGACGGTAGCGGCGGTGATCCGCTTCAGCGGCACAGTTCTCGTTAGCTTAGAGAATCTGTCAGAAATGACAAGCAGATACCGATGACCTCGGGGTGTCCTGATAAACTCCCCTAGGATGTCTATGGCCACGAATTCGAGTGGAGCCCGTGCCGGGAACAGCGTCAACTTCTTAGAGTGCTTCCGAAGTTTGACGTCATTCTTGGCGCAATTGGCGCAGGCCCGTATGACGGCGTAACAATCGAATGCCATTTCCGGCCAGTAAAAGTCCCTTCTCAACGTGAGGTACAGGTTTCTTCCCCCGGGGTGGGCGCCAACCTTCACATAGTGAGTGAGGTGTAATACCCTCTGTTGTAGGGTGTGCGGCACCACTATTCTCGGGCGAGGTCCAACGGTCCTGATTAGGTAACCCTGATCGTCGTCCTCGAAAGGTAACTGAAATCCTCTGTTGAGGCGAGCCCGAATCCGTGTACAGAATGGGTCGAGCTGTTGCTCGCGTATCATCTCCTCTGGAGAGATAGGTATAAAAGAGCCGGTCGGCGAATCCAGACTCTCGTTGACGAGTATATCGTCACAAACATCATCCGTAAGCGGTTGAACTCCTCCCTCGAGGTCCGATACCATAAAACATGGGATGTCATCGTCCTCGTAGGGTTCCGTTTCCGCTGTGGTTCCCAAGCGGGATAGTGCATCAGCCTGAGTGTTCAGCTTCCCTTTCTTGTACAGGATCTCAAAGTCGAATTCCGACAGTCGGAGACGCCAGCGCATAAGGCGGCCCGAGGGTTCGGAGATCTCCAGGAGCCAACGCAAACATGCGTGGTCCGCATGGACTTTGAAACGAGTACCCATCAGATAGGGGCAAAGTGTAGCTAAGGCCCACACAACGGCTAAACATTCTTTCTCGGAGACCGAGTAGTTCCTTTCATGGACATTCAGGGAACGTGACCAGTACCCAATAGGGTGACGTTCGCCATCCTCAGAGGATTGAAACAGTGCACACCCTACTTAGTTTGCACTAGCATCGGTGTCCACTTCGTAAGGGAGCCCAGGATTGGGTAGAGCCAAGATTGGCGGTGATGTTACGGCATTCACCAGTGCCGTGAAGGCAGACGCTTCCGCGTCGCCAAAAGGTTCCAGTTCAACTGGTTGTCCCTTCGTCAGGAGCCTGTTGAGGGGGGTGGCAATATCCGCAAAGTTCGGGACGAATCGGCGATACACGTTACACAAACCTAAGAAGGATCGCAACTCCGTTTGAGTTTTCGGGTGTTTTGCTTCCTTCAAGGATTTCACTCGTACTTCATCGATTGAAAGCTGTCCGGGACGGATGATATGACCCAGATACTTAACCGAATCGGTGAAAAACTCGCACTTCTTGAGTTTCAAGGTGATTCCCGCGTCGTGGAGTATCTTCATTACGTCCCTGACGTGTTCGAGGTGGTCATCCAGGTTGTTGGAGAAGACAATAATGTCGGCTAAATAAACTAGACACGTCCTCCACTTGAAGGGAGCCAACAGAATGTCTATCGCCCGTTGAAACGTTGCGGGGGCATTTGTCAACCCAAAAGGCATCTTCCGGAATCGGAAAAGTCCTTGATGACACACGAAAGCCGTTTTGTCTCGATCTTCCTCCCTAATAGGGACTTGCCAGTAGCCCGAATTTGCGTCGAGGGTAGAGAAAACAGTAGCGCTCCCAAGGGAGTCGATGTATTCGTCCATCCGAGGGATCGGGTACACATCCTTAATGGTTACCTCGTTCAGGCGTCTGTAATCGATGCAGAAACGCCACGATCCATCCGGTTTCGGAACTAACACCACGGGTGAGGCCCAAGCGGACTGGGCAGGTTCAATTACGCCCGCTTTAAGCATCTTCTCCACCTGAGATTTCTCCTCTTCCCGAGCTTTCGGTCCAGCCCTGTAAGGATGTTGGGCAATAGGCCGAGTGTTCGGTATCAAGTCGATGCGGTGTTCTGTAATCCCAATAGTTCCAAGGGAACCATCCTACATGGGGGTAAATTCACGAAGCATGTGCCTCAGCTTCTCCCGATGAGGTGCGGGTACATGGTTGAGATCCCATTTCTCCAATTCCTGAACAGAATCCGTCTGGTCTGCTCCTGTGATAGGGGCCGTAACCTCCTGAGGTTTAAAGTGTTCAGCGTGTGGAGCTGCAGTCGTATGCTCACCGTCTTCTGCGATTTCGGCAGTGTCCTCCCCCTCCTTAGGGTCCGCCACACCAAGGACCTCTGCGATAGAGATCTTTGTAGGTACGACCGCATGCGGGTGTGGAAGAACAG
Organism: Agarophyton chilense; assembly: GCA_030374765.1. Classification (NCBI taxonomy): domain Eukaryota; phylum Rhodophyta; class Florideophyceae; order Gracilariales; family Gracilariaceae; genus Agarophyton; species Agarophyton chilense. The sequence goes on from JARGXX010000099.1 coordinate 926,800, forward strand.
AACCCAGGATCTGGTGTTTGACCAAATACTGCGTTGTCTTTCCAAAGTTGGCTACCAAAACCTTGAAAGGTTTATCCGGTTCCACGGAGACAACCCCATTGGCAAGGGCGAGTTGACGCCGCGTATACAGGGACGGGTTCGGTTGTACCACATGCACACCAATTTGCTTGGTAACAACTGTGACCCAAACCTGGGTTTCTGGCGGGATAGCCACTGACTTCGCAACCTTTACCCGTGTAGACACCGGGTCCTTTTTCAAAGATTTATGTGCGACAGGGAGAGGAACGCGTGTTCGCGCTGCTCCCTGTAAGGGTTTACGAAGTATTGGGATCGTAGACCCGTCTTCGAGTTCCACAGTTCTATTCCGAGGACGGATGGCTTCCACGAAGCGGTCGCAAAAGTCACAACCCAGTATGACTGGTGCTGCAAGTGACTTGCATACAATAAACTCTAGCTGAACGAGATAGGAGCCTAACCTCACCATGAGGGAAATTGTACCCAGTGTCCGTAGCGGGTTGTTGTTCGCATCGGCGATATCCAAACGTGGACCGGTACGAACTTGAACCCAGAGCAGCGGGTGTAACAATTCAACATGAATTAAGTTAGGAGCGGCTCCTGTATCCAGGACAGATATTTGACGAACCATAAACTGGTTGGACAGGCCGAAGTCGGCGAATACTTTATAATTCCGCTTGGCCATTACCATAACTCGATCCGGAATACGGAGATTACGGGACCGTATCCACGGGCGACGGAGGACACTAAAGTATCCCGAGTTAACGTCGGTGTCAGCCGTTCTCCTTGAAAGGATAGTCACAGCTGGGGAGCGAAGCTGGAGCGCCTCGGGCGTCTTCAACTCCGGCTTAGAAGACGCCCCTCCCGCAGGGGAGACTCCCAAATTTAGTTTTTCGAAGCGGACCCCACCGAATTCGGTGCAGCTGCCTCGAAGGAGACCGGTTGTTCCCCGTTCGCGGGTACAAGTTCTGTATCCCTGTCAGCAAGGTGAGCTCGGAGTATCCTTTGTTCCTCATAGGACCTACTCGGGACTCGAGCTTTCTCCTCAGGGGTCAGAGCCTCGTACTGAGCGATAATTCGTGAACCCTCCCGTAGGGGAAATGTGCAGTCTGGTGCTTTGTGACCACGGAGGTAACACAAATAGCAAATCAGCTCTGCCGGGTTCGGTTGTGGACTTGAATCCACGGGACGTGATGCTGTATCCCTCCATCCGGGGCGAGAGAACCGAGCAGCGGTATTCGCAAAAGGTAGCGATGCGGCTGGCACCCTCCGTCCTTCGGTATAGAGTGCAGGGTCTTCATCCGTAGTCGGAGCGGATGTCGACGGCAACTCAGACGCACCCATAGATTCGGGGTTACTTCCCATGAAGTGAATGTTATCATTGACCCCCACAGGGGCAGGGCCTCCTGCGAGTGACAAAGACGAGTTACCTCCATCGGCGAGGAGTGCACGTGTCGGCCGACTCTGTCGGTTCTGCCGGGCACGGAGAGTAACCCCCTCAGCCTGGGCGTACTGAACCAGTTCCAAGTAGGTCAGCTTGGGCTTCTCTTCCCGATGTCGGGCAACCAATGCCCTTGTCGACGGGTCCAAACCATCCACAAACATGGAGCATCTCTCGTAGGCGGGGATTACATTCCCGCATCGGTGAAACGCTTTATTCAAGCGAGTTGAATACACCGTTTCGGTTTCCATCGGCTTCTGCCGCGTATCCCTTAATGCAAGGATTGCTTCCTGAATCGCATTTCCAGTAGCGTACGACCTCAAGAGGTATTGCACCGCTTCGAGCCAGCACGTGACTCCCCCTTCCGAGGCTCGGGATGATCCACGGACGGAGTTGAACTGGTCTTCAGCCATCCCCTTTAAGAAATAGGGTAATGCAAGATACGCTTGCGCTTCACTCATACCGAGGATGTCAGCCTCCTGGACGAACCTCGCAAGGAAATCGAGCACCAGAATTGGGTCTGTTCCTGTGAACTCCCTCTTCTGTAGGGTGATGCTCAGCCTTTTGATGTAGTCCTTGACCTTACCCGTTCCGCGGGATGTTCGATCTCCCGAAGGGTTATCGAACCGGTAATAGCGGTACGATAGCAGCTTCCGATAGAGAGGATTCGTCGGCTTCAGCTCCTTTAATCCAAGGTGTTTCCTACCCTTCTTCCGGGTACGGATTGCCCCTTGAGAGGTGTAAGTAGCCTTCGACCGAGTCGCCCGGGATGACCGGCGTCCATCTTCACTATCCGAAGATTCGGAGGACGAACTCGATGACGAGCGATTGGGATCGGAATCCGATAAATCCTCTTGGAGGTGAACCCTCTTCTTGGACTTGCGGCGGTACCGTTTAGCGGAGCGGTGTTCTTCGTCTTCCGAAACGTCGGGTTTATCCTTCGAGGCTTCTGCGTCTCCGTCCATACGGATAATGGCCTCGAGGGTGTCCAGCCGAGCTCGGAAGCGTTCCGCTTGCACGCGGTGTTCCTCCACGAGGCTCCGGTACTCCTGGACAAAGACCCGAGGGGTACCAAAGCTTTCCAAAAAGGAGTTCACATCCCTCCTCAGGGTACGAAGGTCATCGGCGACTCCCCGCTCCTGGGCGTCCTCCACCTTGCAGCGGAGGGTAGTAACCTCCTGAAGGAGCTCGACGTGAGCCGCGTTGGCGATATCGATTCGAGTCTCCAGGCGCTGTAATTCAGGGTCGGCCCGACTTCGGGGTGCTGCTGAGGGGGTCTCCACCACTGGAGCTTGGCCCACAGCCACGACCTCTCGAGGACCTGAAACCACTGAGGGTGCTCTCTGAGTGTCCGGATCGATACCGGAATCGTTCCGATCTTCGGGAATTGAGCTCCTCGACCTAGGCGGGGCCGGGGGCACTGAATCCGCTTGACAGTTCGATCCAGTCCTGGAACCACGGGTAGGCGGCGACATGCTGCAGACACGACACCGACGATTCGGGGTAACGATGAAATTCGATCACGAGATTCCCGGAGAACGGATGACATAACACAAAACAAAAACAAAAACCAATTCCACCCTTTCCAAAGGGGAGAACTACACCAAATCTTCACGACGGTGCTTCCTCTTCCAAGAGATATTCCAACACGTGGATGACCAACGCAAAAGTCCGAGAACGGATTCTAAGTCGGGAGACCACTTGTGGAGCAAAACCCGACGACGGGAAGTGCTCTCAAGGTGTTCGAAGCCTTGCTCCCTAGGGGAGGCAGACTCAGAGACAGAGCCCTCCGTCCCACCCGTAGTGTGGGGTGTAACTCCCACGGGGGATTCCGGCAGTACCGACGGAGGTGAGGGGTAGAAACCGTTGGATCAGGAATGGGTATGGGTATCCCAAAGAATGGGGAAAATCCGGCGAAGAGGAAAAACGGGGCGAGGGTCGGGCACTAACAGGCACCGGACCCGAGAACCAGAAAAGGGGCGAAACAACAAAAGAAACCCAATACAGGGGCGAAAACCTGTCCTCGAAAGGAAACACAAAAAGCACGCAACAAGTAAGCAGAACCCCCACGGGGTATCGTGCACGCAGGTTGTCTGAACTGTCCCAAGGGGGTGGTTGCACGGAACCCAAACGTGGGCACTCTCCAAGTGGAGTCGTGTCCCTACGCAGGTGTTGCTAACCAGAGCCCGTTCCGGGTTGTAAGGCCGAAACGATGGCGACGAAGAACCTCTAAAGGTATCGAAGACCAACCTTGGTTACCATTTACTTTGAGCTTCGGACTGTCAGATCTCAACTCCCTAAGTAGGGCCCACTAACTAAACTCTACAGTAGTGCACACCTGCTCAGGGCCATACACGTGGAGATCCCACTGCCAGGGCCCAAAAGTCCAACGTTCTACAAATATCCGAAACTCGGTGCCAAAATTAAGCCACGTGTATCACGGGGCCAATCCAACCATGGGCCATCCGAATTTTCACTTCATCGGCGAATTCTAACCAGAAAACAGTGCCACCTCAGCACACCTTAGAGGGAATCATAATCATAACCCTCGGAGGGTTCAATCCTCATTCTATGAGTTGCATCTTCAAGTATCCCCTAACTGGGCGTTGCTCTACACCAACATCCACTTGGATACTTTGGTTGTACCCATTGCCCCGGAATATGCTTCCATTATGAATGTACCCTACAAAGAATTCATTGGTTAGTTTTTAATTCTTGGTACACGCACACGTCCTGATTTGGTAACTGCTGTCTCAATTTCAGGAAAGTACTTATCACAACCTCTACCGAACCAGTGGCAGTGCATGAAGAAAGTTGTCCGATATTTGATTGGTACTAAGAACTACGGACTGGAAATTCATAGGAGTGCATCTATCTCTGTTTTTTCCTGGTCAGATGCCGATTAAGATCGTGATTTAAAGAAGCGTCGCTCAAGAGCGGGATTTTTAATCCAAATTGGAAGTGTTCCTGTAATCTGGAGCTCAAAGCTTCAGAAAGCAACGGCTTTTTCAACTACTGAAGCCCAGTTATAAGCCATATCTGAATGCACAAAGCAACTGTCTTGGCTGAAGAACGTTTTTACTGAATGAAACTGAATATAGACTATCCAATTACTTTGTATCAGGACGACCTTGGCGCAATCTCATGGACACAATCGGACTTTGTAACGAGGAACGTGAAGCATATTGAACTTAGACATCACCATATTTTGGATGCTGTCAGTGTAGGTGTCGTGGTAATTCATCACCTTTTTTCTAAAAAACTCGCGCCGACATATTTAAAAAGTCTCTGATTGCAGACCTCTTCATGTCACATCGAACGTTTCTCCATTTTTCTACCGTAGCGGTCGAAGGGGAATCTCAGTAACGTTAGTATTTGTTTTCGAATACGTATTTTTTATTTTTTACGTGACCAGAGCTTGCTTTTGTATTTGAACATTTTTACGTGAGCATACCATTCTACTTCTTTATGCTTACGTGTTATTCTCTTTGAGTATAAAGAGAGGACTACTGGTTGTTTCTCTACAATCAACAGTCGTCAACTGACATCTTCTTGTCATCACCTGACTTATCTGTCGAAAAATGTGTACGCGTAGCAATTTTGATTACGAAATAAACTCCTCATCTTCATCAAATTAAAATTAAGACAGCCTTCAATATATGCCAAGGACTGATATGACATGGTAAAAAATGCATGGCCGTACATTTTTCATCATGATTGCAGCATATGCGAGAAATATTGATGCCTTTCAAAATATTACATCGTCTAATTCAAATCGAATTCTCATCTCAGACCTGACATAAAAGCAGTACTTTCGAAGTTCTTTTGCATATCGTCTCTAACACTAGTGAAACCACATTGCCTCTGTTGCTAAAACACGCAAACTCGGCCACGTTTGTGGGATCCAGCGCGCGTATTCTTCGATGCACGCAATCTACAAAAAACAGAGTGAAACGACGTAGATTCCGCTCATTATTTGGTGTTTCGCGAACCTGCGACTTACGTTGCAGCAAGAGCCGACAGCGAGTGGAAAAGATATGTGAAACATATCAAAGAGAGTTTACAGATTTACACTTCTTCTTCTGAGTGCTATTTTGTAGGGGGTACGAAAGTAAGAAGTTGTGTAACCGATGTTGATTTCTACATGTTTCTTACAGCTTTATACGAACCTGCGCTCTCTCGCCATTGCAAAAGAAGGCTGACGCCCAGTAAGGGCTGTAATCAGCGCAGACGCTGTGCCGACACCAGGCTTCACCCGTTAAATAGAGGTCTCTGGCAGACTTTTTCTCAGTAGTGTCGAGAGATGGAAATGCCAGCCGTAATACAAGTACATTGTTAATTGTCTTTGTTCGAGAACCAGTGCTGCCACAGTGTGTTATTTTGGTCGTAATTAAATTCGAAAAAGAGGAACACTACATCACTTGCTTTGGGTTTTTTTATTTGTACGGCAATATGCATTGGAGCATGTGAATTCGAGCTTTACAAACGCGGACGAGAAAAGATTTGGAATATAAACTCAAACGGTTATAGTTGTGATTTCCAATTTGAAAGGTGTAAGTTTGGTTTTGTAAAATAAATCGTATTAATTATAAACTAACCTTTTGCAGCAAAATTAGAGAAGTAAAAGGTACGAGACACGTTTGATTAATTGTTTCGTTTTAGTAGATGGCACAGATTGGCCGATATGTAAACGTTTTCTTTTTTCGAGCATGGGGTATTCTCATAAGCTGAAATGTGCTGGTGTTCGATATGAAGTTGGAGTATCTATGCAACATGGTTGTATTGTATGGGTTAACGAGGAATTTCCGTGTGGTACAAATCCAGATTTGAAAATATTCCAAAAAGATATGAAAACGTTTTTTAAGGCCAAATGAAACGGTAATTACATACAAATGCTTGCAAAATTCATGTTTCTCATACTAATTTCTAGTATTTGATACGAAATTAAGACATGATGTATCATTTGATTCAGATTGCTTTGATGCAGTTGCAAACGTAGTCCAAATTTGTATAGAAAATGGAGAAGCTCTTTGGTAAATTGCATGCTGATCTGGCAGGAGTTTTTCTAGTGAAATTGTCGGAAGATATTTTATCTCTGGTGGACACACATTTCTGTGCTCTTCTATATTTCGCTAACGCCAAGCCCGTTAGGAACTATTGTTTAGATGTTGTTCAGTTATGGGGAAGTGTCCCATGTGAAACAAGAAAAGGCGAATTTGGCGCTATTCTCAGCAAAAATCAGACGGCGGCTTGAGAATTTGAAAAGAATGAGCGGTTTTGGAAGCAGAGCAGTTACGAAATGTGAGGGTGTTCTGTTTTCAGGAATTGTGGGAAAATATATTCGTGAAGGCGACCCAATTTGGACTAGTGATGAGGCTGATTTTGGGCAGTTGATGATGGCGGGGGCTTGGGAGATGAAGGCACACGGGTGGCGGGGAGATACGCGCGCAGAGCAGAAGGCAGCGGCAGCGACGAACGATGCAAGCGGCGTTCGTGGCAGGGGCGACCCCGCTCGGGCTTAAGGTGGGTGCGTGGCGCACGCAAAGCGACGCGCGGTCGGGACAAGGCGGGGCGAGCAACTGGCCCAGAGCGTCGTTGCGACCGCCGCGGCGCGCGCGAGCGCTGGCGCGCGACGTGCGCGAGGCGATGCAAAGCGCGCTGCGGGCGCGTCACTCGCGACTGAGCGTGGAACTGCCGGAGGACATGCAGCTGGGTGTGGACGGAGGAGGGGACGGCGGCGATGAGCAGGTGGCGAGACTGCTGACGATGTTGTTTGAGGGCACTGGACTCCGCACGCGCGTGCTGTTCGGCGACAGCGGAGCGGCGGCTGCGGCGCGCGGGGCGTGGCCCACCCGCGACGACGTGGCGGTGAGCAAGTGGCGCGTCGCGCGCGGCGGCGTAGGCGTCGCTAAGGACGACGTGCTGTTGGTGGTGGGCGACGACAAGCGCGTGCGACGCGGCGCGCACGAGCTACACGCGGCGCTCGGCATGGAGACGGTGATTGTGCGCGTGAACGCGCGCGAGGACGAAGATGAGGGCGAAGATGAGGACGAGGACGACGGGGTGTTTGTGGCGACGTACGTGGTGCGGCGCGAGCCGCAGTGGGCGGGCGGCCTGGTGTTCCGCAAGTTTCCGGACGAGTGGAGCGTGTGCTGCGCGACGCGCTTCGGCGGTGTGCGCGAGGTGTGGCGCGGGCGACGGCGACCGCGCGACGCGCTGGTGCGCCACGTGTTGGCGGATGCGACGGCGCGAGGCGGCGCGCGGCGCCTTGCCGACGACGTGCGCGCGCTGCTGCCGTAGACAGGCGCCGCGCCACAGAGTAGAAACAAAACGGTGTACGCGTGGCGACGTGGGCGAGTGAGAAAAAGACGGAGTTACGCCGGCCGGGAATTGAACCCGGGTCTCGCCCGTGGCGGGGGCGCGGTGCTGCCGTAGACAGCGCCGCGCCACAGAGTAAAAACAGAACGGTGTACGCGTGGAGACGTGGGCGAGTGAAAAAAAGACGCAGTTACGCCGGCCGGGAATTGAACCCGGGTCTCGCCCGTGGCAGGGGCGTATGCTACCACTATACCACCGGCGTGTCGGTTGGGGGAGACGGAGAGCACCACGCGCTTTCAAGCTGCGACGGCGGCCCCCGCGCGCGCCACGACGCACGCGTGTCGCGGAAGCGCGCCGCTTGCTGAGGCGCGCACTTGAGAGGCAGCGGCCGATGCGCGTGGCGCCCGCCGTTGCTGCCGCCATCGTCGTCTTCCTCGCCGTCGTCGTCTTCCTCGCCGTCGTCGTCTTCCTCGCCGTCGTCGTCTTCCTCGCCGTCGCGCGCGCCATGAACGCGCTGCGCGCGCTGTGCGCCGTCGCGCGCCGCCGCTGCCACACCATCGCCGCGCCGCCGCTGCCGTCGCCGTCGCCGTCGCCGTTACCGTCCCCGCCGCCGCGCAGCGGCGGGCGCGCGTGGAGCGCGGCGGAAGACCAACTGCTGCTGGCCGCGTACGCAAAGCACGGCGCCAACTGGCGCAAGCTGTCCGCGTGCGTACGCACGCGCAGCGCGCGTGCCTGTCGGCAGCGCTACACGCGCTCGCTCTCGGCAACGATCGCGCGCGAGGCGCCTCTGCCGTGCGAGACGCGTCGTCTGCGCGCGCTACACGCCGCGCTCGGACCGCGCTGGACACAAATTGCAGCGGCAGCGGGGGCGCGCCGCACGGGCGCGCAGGTTTACGAGTTACTCAACAACCGCCTTTGCGACCGGCACGCCGCGCGCCGCTGGTCGCGCGCCGAGGACGCGGCGTTGCGCGCGGCGGTGCGGCGCGCAGGGCCGCGACGCTGGGCAACGGTGGCGCGTCTGGTGCGCACGCGCTCCGACGCGCAGTGTTACGAGCGGTGGAGTGGCGCACTAAGCGGCGCGCGACGCGGCGCATGGACTCCAGCCGAAGACGCGGCGTTGCTGGCGGCCGTGGCCACCATGCGTCGCGCACAGCCGCGAGACCAACCGCTCACGTTTGGCGCGGTGGCCGCACGACTGCCGTTCGCGCGCACGCGCAAGAGCTGTTACGCACGCTTCCGCCGACTGCGCGCGCGCTACGACGCCCACGCCAGCGCCAGAAGATGCGCCGCGGACAAGGCAAGCAGCGCGCAGAGCGCGCCGTCGTAGCCGCCGCCGCGCACCGATAACACGCGGCTGCCGTCCGTGCGACGCGCGCCCACAGCGAATACCTCTCGCGCCGTGCGCGCGCTCCAGCAGGTGAGCGCGTCGTCGTTGTGGCGCGCGCGTCGCAGTCGAAGCACTTGCTGCGGCGCGTGTGCGCCGCGTCGCGTCGCAATCGCCTCGAGATCGTCGCCCGTGGCGCGCGCGAAGCGTAGAACAAGTAACGCGCGTCCCGACGCCGCGTGCATCACGCGCGTGGCGCGTCGCGCAGATAGCATCTCCGTTGAGACGCAGCCCAGCGTGAGACCGTTGCAACGCAGCGTGGCGCGTTCGTGCAGCGACACACGCGAGCGCACCAATTCGACGCAACGCGCGCCCGTGGCGGCGTCGCGTACCATCGTGCGTCGCCGCGACTGCGTGTCAAGCACGAAACGCTCACCCGTGGCGCTCACGAAGCGCGCTGATAGCACGGGCAGCCCGTTGCCGCGCCCCAGCGGCTTGGGGTAACCGCGCGGCCGTCGAAGCTCGCCGTCGCCGTCTCTGTCTGCGTCTGCGTCTGCGTCTCCCTCGCCCTTCGCCGCGCCGTGCACCTCGCGCGACACGCCGTGTGTCGAGCGCGCGCGCCGCGTGGCAGCCGCGCTGGACGCACTCCACTCCCGCGCCGAAGCCGCGCCAGCGCCCGCGGACAGCGCGCGCGACGAGTGCGTGTAGCCCCACGTCGGCCGCACCGAGCTACCCGGCGTGCGCATCGCCGCGTGCGGCGCCACTCGCGCGCGCACCACCTGCGAGTACTTGTGCGGCGGCGACGGCGGCGACGGCGGCGACGGCGGCGACGACAACGACGACGACGACAAGGGCGGCAACGACGATGACGACGACGACGACGACGACGCGGACAGCAGCGAACGGTGACGTCGACGGCGCTGCGCCGCTGCCGCTGCCGCTGCCACTGCCGCCGGGTGGTGCGGATGCACCGCGTGTGGCGCGGCCGCCGCCGAAACGTGGTACGCCGGATGCGCCGGATGCGCCGGATGCGCCGCCGTCTTGTTGCGGCTGCCCGCGGCGGCCGCCGCCGCGCCGCCCAACATCACGCGCGGCAGCGTGGCGGCGCGGCGCGCACGTCGGCGACGCGCGCGGCGCGGCTCCTCCCCTGCGGCGGCGCCGTGCGCGCCGTCGTGTTGATCGCGCGCGACGAAGTTGGCGGCGGGCGCGCCTCGAACAGCCTCGGACGCAATCATGACTCGGCTGGCGGCGCGGCGCGGGCGGCCACGCGCTGCTCAACCGGTCTCGGCGACGACGGCGGACGACGCGCTTTTATGGCGCGCCGCGCGTGTGACGCGGACGCGCGGACGGAAACAAACTGCCGACGAGTGTGCGCCAAACAGCGCGTGCTGCGCGATGCGCGCGCGCTGTGGCGCGTCATGCGAGTTCTTGTCGCGCGCCCGCGCTCGCTGCCCAGCACGTGGCGCCCTACACTCTGCGTCATTCCCCCTGTACTCCGCGCTAATCCGCAATTCATGCGCACTTAGGCCTTCCACACGCACTCCAAACCACTTACACTCTGCAGTTGGACGCCCAAACTTATTCGACACCACAAGCCGCCCAACCACAACGCAGCGCCTAGTCGTTGAGAACACAACCCGCTTTGATGTTGCCGTCACCCATCGTCTCGCACGCCATCAGCGCAGCGAGTTTGTCAATTTCCGCGTAGCAGTCTAAATTCGTCAAACGTCTTCCCACGCCCATCAACACCTCGTAAAACGCCCGAGCTGCTCACCCACCCCGAACAGTACCTCGTCGACGCCCCCACATAAGTACATGCAGTAAGACACATTAGTGCTACATTTGCTACCACCTACTGTAACCTTAACCGTCTCAGTGAAATGTACAGTGCGCGTCATAATTGCAACATGGATACATTTTGTACATCTTTGTCAATATTCCTAGTTTTTTGCGCGTACATGTTGTAAACACTTGTGGGTCCCGTAATGCTTACCGTGTTTCAGCATGCTCAAACACGCGTTTATGCAGTGCCAGCGCGATCTGCACTATGTATTTCACCGCTGGCTGCGAAAGCCATAATGGCGCATTACAGAAAAAAACATCCATTTGTAGCCTCATATTCGTGTTTATGTTTTGGCATTACGCACACGTGTGGCTCGTAGCACTGCACACACATGCCGCCCGCACCAATCTACCTTTTCCCGCGCGAGTGCACACGTGTCGCCCGCACCCAACTTCCTCCGCCCGTGAAACAATTCACTTTTCACGTTTGTATGTATTTATCTTACTCATTACTGTAATGCATGCAATGATGTAAACGTAATTAAAATTAAAACAATTAACCTCTTTTATTAACAGCTGCTTCTGTCGTAGACGTATTTCTAGGCACCCCTTCCGATCTGCACTTGTGTTGCGTGTTGCCAGCACCACACCATTCATCCTACACCGCACCATTTGTTCTGCACCGCACAATTCGTTCTTGCTGCCGACAGCTATTCAGCTCGAACGATCATTCATTTTCATGCACTTGCTGTAAGCAGTTCCCTGCTGTCTACTCTAGATTCTTTCACGAACGGACAAAGCCTCCGGCTCCTTTAGTATACAGCCCAGTACGTTCGCTTCTACAACAATAAAAGCCTACTTTATTCTACATCGTCGTACAATCACCTCTGGGGTATGCTACTGTCTTGTATCGGGAGCGTAGTGACGCTCAACCGTAGGGAACGTGTTGACGCTCAACCTTATAAGGTAGACGTAGTAAACCTAGATGGTATCAGGGAACCGTGAAAACTCGCAGAGGCAAACGGCGGAGCAACTAGCCTATAACGTGTAGTTAAAAGATGGTAGTCGTTGACGCGCGGGAAAGCCTGTGTGGTAGTTGAGAAACAATGAACCAAAACGTATAGTCGTGACCCAAATGATGCCTGTTTTTATCAGATTAGGATGGGTGAGCTGCAGTTCTCTATATACAGTGGACTGCACTCTCCAGATCACTCGGGAGGTGCCAGCAAGGCACGGTCTCTGATCTAGTGTCAGAGACCTGGCCAGCACTGGCTACAGTGCCCTGTGGGCACTCCACTACTGTACTAAAATAGATATAATTACAATAACAAGGACTAATAATTACTCAACCAGAAGGTACATGTCAACACTACACGTGGCTGACAACACCTAGATTGTAGTTCGCCCGGAGCTGCATGGACGATGATTCCTCTTATCCATGACCTACCAGGTCAGAGTAGTATATTGACAACCTCAAAGGTCAGACATCTGCCACTATACGACAGACCCCCTTTCTACCCATGAGACACGCCCCGTATCTCCTTCCATCAAACCATAAAGGTATAGCGAGCGACAGCGGCGTGGGCATCGGAGTGGTATCTGCAGGCGGTTGCTCACGGTGCGCGACGCGCGATCCCTTGAGGATTAGAACTCAGTGCCAGTGTCGGTTGAGGAGTGCGAACGACGACGGCGGCGCACAAATTGAGCGACAACCATTCAGGTAGGGACTGTCATGAGAACTATGCAGTGTCAATAGCGCGCTCGCGGACACCTTTTCGGTACTGGGCCCCGGCGTGCTTGCGATTCTGCTTCCGCATAGCCCACCGTTCAACCAAGTTGGAATCGCTCCTTTCTCGGTTGCTCAAACTTCCCTTCTTCTTTGGTCCCTGTGCGCGCCGTCCCGACTGGTCCCTTTCCGTCCGAGCCGTTATATCAAGGTCGTAAGTCGCCAACCCCTACAGGGGTGACTCCTGCTCAACCGAGCTCATCGCGGGTTGCTGGTCCGGTTCCACCTCTGTCGGCGGGTATTGGTCGTCCTCTGCCTCGACCTATGATGGATTCTCCGGCCGTGGTCGGTTTTCTGGCTCGCATTCGCCATTCTTGCGTCACTAACTTTCAGAGGGCTTGGCCTACCTCCGTGGTTGCTGCATTAATGCTCCTTGAAGGTTTGCTGCCGCGCCATGCGCAATATATGAAGGCGCTGAACCAACTTGGTGAGTTCCGGAATCAGTTCCAGTTGGACATGTACCAACTGGCCACCCGTCCGGTTGCCAATCTGGAAAGCGTCTCTGCTGCTGCGCCATCTGATCCTTTGACGGATCCCCTTCTAGGTGCTAACTTGAACCCTGCGGTTTTGCAACCTACTCCGGCGGTTCCTTTCGTTCATCCTCTTTTGGTTTCGACTCCTCTCCCCAGTGGCGGGGCTATCGCTCCTTCGCTATCTCCTAGGTCGACGGCTCCTAGCATTTCTGCAAGTTTTCCTCCGTGGGTGGTCAATATCACGGGTCCTCCTTATTCTATTGCTCCTAAACCGACAGGTCCTTCTTAAAGTAAATTGTTGTCTTTTCTTGTCTCCTCTACTGTTACATTCGGTTGTTCTTTCGTGTCCTCCCTTGTAGGTAATCTGACACACAAATGCGTCCGCCTTCTGCGGAAAACGATGTCTTTTCTCCCCCTTCCTTAGGCCTGAGTACCACGAAGGTCTAAGGTTAGCTGTCTGCAGGCATAGGCTCCTTGCGACAGCGCCGATACCTGATACGGAAGTGTGGGGGTATTGCGGCTGGGGGTTCGAAGCTGTCCCCTTCTGGGCCCCAGCCGAACCACCTGACGGTGTACTTAAGAACATTGTAGGTTTGCGTGTGGCCCACAAGACGGGAAATTCTTCTGAGGTTTGGTCCTGATCTTTCGGGGGAACGCCACCTCGAGGGTTCATATGTTCCGAGTTGGGAGCTTCGTTTGTGGGAGCAGGGTCTGGAGCTCCCGCTGTTACCGTGTGAGGATCCATTTCCGTCCCTGTTAGAGGGTTGTAATCCGGATCATCCCTATTTAGTTCATCATTCACCTCAATTGGGGTGGGGTCCTCCGAGGGTCGAGTGCGCCGAGCTAGCGCTCTGGGCTCTCGGACTGAGGTGCCCGCCTCCATGCGATGTTGAACAATTTCAGGTGCTACCGTAATACGGTCAATTGATATCATATTCGGTGTTCCATCTTGGTCAACCGTAACGGTGTGGTCTGATGCGTTCAATACCTTATAAGGTCCCACTGATTTGGGTAGAAGCTTCGAATTGATATCTCTGTCAATAGTTTCATCGTCTGCTTCATCACCCGGTCGTGGTCTTTTACCTGAAGGTGGGTTCTCTATGTAGACATATTGTCCTGAAGATACAGAGACCACTTTGGCTACCCTACGGTCGTAGTCGGCCTTGTACCACTTCTGGGCTGGAGTGAGGCGACTCTCTGTATGTTTGAGAGCCCTCCTCAACCTCACAAGGGTATTTCTCTTGACCTGGGCAGGGGTCAGTGCGCCAGCTGCAGTGCTGGTGGTATGATCCCCCTGCACTACAATACCTGGGGGGTGTCGCGAAAGAACCAAATCAAATGGAGTGGTCTGCGTTGACCGGTGTACCCGAAAGTTATAGGAGTAGGTGAGCGGTTGCACCAGCTCATGCCACCCAGTTAGGTGCTCTTCCGTATAGTGTCGTAGCCTTGATACCAATGTGTGGTCGAAGCGCTCGACCTGTCCGTTCGTCTGCGGGTGGTAGGCAGTAGTGAAATAGTGCTTGATACCGAAGAGGTTACAGACTGCTTCAAAGAACTTCGATGGCAAGTTTGAATCATTATCGGTAAGTAGGTACAGTGGTGCACCATACGGGTAGACCCAATTGTTGAGGAACGCGATCGCCAGCGTGGTTGACTTCGTCTCCTTTAATGGTATCGCTCTCGTGAGCTTTGAGTGCCTGTCGGTGATCACAAGAATGTGCTGATACCCATTCTTGGTTTTGGGAAGTGGTCCTAGAAGGTCTTTCACAACAATCTTCAGTGAATCCGCTGCTGGAAACAGCTTGAGGTACTTTCGATGCTTTCGAATACCACCGCGGGTACGAACACAAGATTTGCATTGACCTACAAAGGTATAGACATCATGGGCCATATGAGGCCAATAGAACTGTTGCCTCAAGGTTTAATACATCCTGTTGACACCGGGGTGTCCCGATAGTCGCGGGTAGTGTGCGAGATACAAGACTCTCGGGCGCAGTGCCTTCGGAACCACTTTTTGAAGGCTACCATCCAATGTTGACCTTCTCACAATGTACCACTTGTGGTCCACATCTAACGGTGAACCATTGAAACCAATTTGGTCAGCCAGGGTTCTGCAGTACGCATCCTGGGCCTGTTCTCGTAGATATTCCTCTCGGGTTACGGGCATGACGTTCGTTTCCTCTAGGGTCAGTATTTGCGTTGCCATGTCGTTGTTCCGCAAAGCACCTTCTTCAGGTAAGTCCCAACATCCTTCTAGGTGTTCGCCGGTACCACTTTGGTTTGATGACACCAGAAAGCTAGGGATATCATCGTCCACTGGTTCTGTCTCTAACCCTGAGGTGTTTAAACGTGACATAGCGTCAGCTGTGTTGTGCTTGACACCTGGACGGTACTGTACGTTGTATTCAAACTCCGACAGTCTCAAGCTCCAACGGGCAAGTCTACCAGACGCATCTGCAAGCCCGAGGATCCACCTTAAGGCGTCGTGGTCCGTGCGCAACATAAAGCGCTCACCATACAGGTATGGACGGAGCATCAACATGCTCCACACTACTGCTAGACATTCCTTCTCGGTTACCGTGTAGATCTGCTCGGCCTCATTCATAGCGCTGCTTTAGTACCCTATAGGTAATTTGTCTCCGTTGTGCTGCTCCTGAATTAGAAAACAACCAATTTGGGCATGGGATGCATCTGTATCCAGCGTGTACGGTAGACCTGTTTTCGGTAACGCTAAGATTGGCGGCGACAACAGCGCTCGTTTAAATTCCTCAAAGGTGTCCATTTCTTCGTTTGATAGATTCTCAAACCGTTCAGGTTCACCTTTCTGGAGCTTCTTGTTGAGGGGAGCCGCTATTTTCGCGAATCCCTTCACGAAGCGATGATAGACGTTACATAAACCTATAAAGGATCGTACGTCTGTCTGGGATCGTGGCAACTTGACCTCCTGTACGTCTTTAATGTTGCTTAGCGCAACCTCTAGGGTACCAGGGCCTATGATGTGGCCCAGGTATTCAACCGTTCTGGTAAAGAAGACGCATTTTCGTAGCTTCAGAGTTACCCCCGCCTCAGCTAGGAGGGTTAGTACGGTGCGTACGTGTGCAAAATGCTCTTCTACCGATCTCGAAAAGATGATTACATCATCGATGTATACCAAGGCGGTTGTCCATTTAACCTTCGAAAGGATGATGTCCAGCGTCCTTCGAAAGGTGGCTGGAGCATTGCGCAACCCGAAAGGCATCCGCGTGAAGCGAAACAAACCTGCATGGCACGTGAAGGTCGTTTTGTCTCGATCTTCTTCACCTACGGGTACCTGCCAATAACCACAAGTGGCATCTAACGTGGTAAATATCTGCGCATCTCCCAAGGAGTCGATGCAATCATCTATTCTAGGTATCGGGTACGAATCCCTGATGGTTACGCTATAGAGCTTCCTGTAGTCCTCACAAAACCTCATGCGGTTATCCCCTTTCTTCTGAACCAGAACCACGGGACTAGCCCAATCTGAGTTGGCTGGTTCAATTACACCTTCTTGGAGCATTTGCTCCACTTCTTTGAGTTCTATCTCTCTCGCCTTCGGACCTGCACGGTATGGTTGCTGGTTAATCGGCTTCGAGTCAGGGAGGAGCTCGATGCGATAATGTGTGGCCTTAATTTGGCCCAGATGGCCTGACCACATGGTTTCAAACTCCTCTAGAAGGTCGAGAATACGGCCTCGCAGTTCGCCGTCATCTTCACCGATCTGTATTGTATCTTTCCATTGCCTCTCAGGGTCAGGTTCCCTTTCTTTGTGTACCGATGCCATATCGCTTAGCTTTGCTTCCAAGTTGGTATTTATCGATACCTTTGTGGTTGTGGACGCATTTGCGCACCCCCTTCCTTATCAAAGGTGACCTCGCCGAGATCAGTGTGAGCTACGGTGAAGACCCCTTGTGGTGCCGGTAGTGCGATGCCAACATTAGTATTTTTCGGCAACATCACGTCATGACTGCTGAAGTTGCTGAGACACACCTTAAAGGGTTGATTTGGGATGTTGTCGACAATCCCGGTAGCCATCAAGGTGAGGTGTCGATGTGCTAACCACGGATGGTTTTGTAGTATGACCAGCCCGGGGGTCGTACATGACACCGCTACCAATATTTTGTGCATTGGCGGGATAACAACCTGTTTGGTAATGCGCACTTTGTGGGAGACCGTTTCTGTGGATATCGTCTTCTTCGGTTTGGCCAACCATTCTCGTTTGGTTTCCGTATTACCTAAAATGGCAATTCGTCCCCCGTGACGTAGGTCAACGGTACGGGAACAAGGAAGGATTGCTTTGACATGTCTGTCAATGAAGCCCGTACCTAGTAGGCAGTCTGTTGGTAAACGGTCGACAACAAAGAATTGCAGTCCTACCTTGAGGTGTCAAAGCTGCACCACAGTGGTGAGCATACCTCGAAGGTTTAATGGGCGCTCATTTGCATCCACCAGCGGGTTGTTGTCGGGAGGTCGGCTCAAGTTCCGAAGTACCGCCTCATGTATGACGCGGGAGATCAGGACGTTTGGGCCGGCCCCTGTATCCAACACGCAGGTGACCGGAACCACAAGGCGATCGGAGAAACACATTGAACCACGTAATTTATAGTTGTTGTACTTCATATGACAAACCGGTACTGGTTGTTACGTGTTCTCTTCCACCTTCAAGGTTCTGGGTATCGATTGGCCTTCCAATTGTAGGTTGGGTTCGGCCATAACGCTAACCATTCGGTGTTTTCCTCCTGTACGGGAGGGGTTGAGTCCAAGTTTGGTGTTTCCTCGATGGTATTGACCTGTACCGGTGTACGGGGTTGGAACCTATTTGGTGGTTGCGTTGAAGACCCATAGAGGCGTTGTTGATTCTGCATGCGAGCCTGAATCAACTGGTCTCTCATCCCTGGAGGTAAGTTAGCACAATTGTTTGCCAAATGGTCTGTCGCGAGACAGAACCAGAAAACGAGGCCCCCAGTTTGGGGGTCTCGCGTTACCGTTGAGGGGGGCTTCGAAACCTGGTTGGTAGGAGCAGTGGCGTAGGATGTGGGTGGCGACTTATAGGAGCTCGCTCCCTGCATCCTCTCCAAACTCATCGCACTTGGCGGCGATTGTACCGAGTTTGGTGTACGCGTTCACGACCAATTTCCTACCGTCGACGGTTTCGAGAACTGCCCCTGTGTCGCTGCCAAGTGGATAGCGGTTCCTGTAGGTACTTCGATGTGCGAGCTACCCTCTGAGGTTGTTTTGTCTTCAATTTCCAAGACTGACCTTTTCGATTTATCCTTCGAGGCTGGAGGCAAGGCTGGTCTCTTCCCCAGCCGAAGTGTATCTCCAAGGCTCTGGGAGTATCGAGCCAGCCCATTGTAGTCTACCTTTCGGTTAGTGACCAGGTAGTTGCGTACCTGGGAATGGATCGCTTTGTCGATATTGTCGGCAAATAGCGACTTTAGCCTAGAGGTATTGAATACATTACAACAACGGGTTGCTAGATTCCACAGCGCGAGCGAAAACTCCGATTCGGTTTGCCCAGACCTTTGATGGTAGGCGAGTACTTCCGAATAAGCCTCTTGGAAAACCTCATCTGTGGCGTATGTTTCCAAAAGGAAATTGACCACCTCTGGGTATGACTCCAACATCTCTGAGCCATCCTCATCTATCGCTAAGGTATTGCCGCGGAGCCTACCTTGCAGCAAGCAGTATGCTTGTCCTGCCGTGGAGCCTACCCTGCAGCAATTAGTATGCTTGTTCTTTCAGGTAAAACTGAAATAGCCACATAGCAGCGCCCTCGGAAAAACTGTTTTGGTCACATGCAAGCTTGAACTTCTGTAGAAACTCAATTACCGCAATAGGATCCGTACCAGTGAAGTTTGTGTCACCCATTTGGAAGCTGAGCTTCTTGTGGTGCTTAGTAATCTTCTGAGCGACCTCTTAGGAGTATTCAGAAGACTTGTTGATCAAACGATAAGTCCTGTAATCAACCGCTTTGGTGAACATATCGTTCAACGGTTGGTGCACCTCCAGGTCAATTTCGGTGTCCGACCCAGAGTCGGGCGACTCACTGTATCGCATTTTACCCTTTCGGGTCTTTTTCAACTACTTCTTCGCCGACCTGTTCGTTTTCTTCTTCTTCTTACCTTTACGGTCATCATCCGACGATGAACTCGTATCGGAACTGGAGTCTGACGAGTCGGGGTCTGAATCATCCTCTCGATTCTTTCCCCTCTTCGTCCTCCGCTTCTTCCCTTTTCGGTTTCTTCGTCGCTCATCCAACGAGTCAGACGAATCGTCCTTGGGACCACCTCCATGGGTATCCTTTTGAACGAAACCTGTAATTGGTGGCAGGTAAATGTCTTGAGGACCTACCTTCCCCGGGATCTCTTGACTCTGCCT
The DNA here is from genome assembly GCA_030374765.1 of Agarophyton chilense. Taxonomy (NCBI): domain Eukaryota; phylum Rhodophyta; class Florideophyceae; order Gracilariales; family Gracilariaceae; genus Agarophyton; species Agarophyton chilense. Next base: position 946,338 of record JARGXX010000099.1, read on the forward strand.
TGGACCTTGTAGGTACTCACTATCAGTAGATAAGTGTTTGGAATGGGTGGAATGACCTATTTGGAACCCTTGTGGTATGCGCTTTGCGATGTTCACCTGTGTAGGTTGGGATTCTGCGAATCCCTCGGAAACCCAAAGGTCCTGCACAGCGTGGTAAACAAGCTTCCTAGCATATGTAAAGAGATACTGTTTCAACATTTCAGGTATCCTTTCCGACAGCTCTTGAGCTGCTCGGTCAACCACAATACGGGTAAATGCATCGACGTCCATTGAAGGCGGAACCATCCGGGTATCCGACTTCTCCTTTATGGTTAATGCATTTTCGACCGCGAGGGTGACGAGCGCTTTCGCTCGCTCTTCGAGCTGAGGCCATAGCTCCTTCGCTGCAACCTCAATTGGTAATCCCCTTTGAGGTTCCGTTGCCTTATGCGGCGGACTATATACCTTTACGGTTTTGTCCCGAGGGTGCTGGAGCAGCTCCTGGGGGTTTTCCAGAATCGGTTGAGCCAATGGGGTTCCTTTAAAACCTTTATGGCTTGGCGGGGCGCTTTTACCACGCGTATTCCTTTTAGGTCGTTCCATTTGTGACCAGTAGTGGTATCATGAATTGCTTTGTGGGATTTCCTGAAACAAAATAGGTGTACGAGCGTCCAATCCTTCTCAGAATCTCGTGTGAACCGTGAAGGTACGACGAAACCTAGAACAACTTTCTCAGTTGGGAGACCAAAATGTCGTACAATCACCTCTGGGGTATGCTACTGTCTTGTCTCGGGAGCGTAGTGACGCTCAACCGTAGGGAGCGTGTTGACGCTCAACCTTAGAAGGTAGACGTAGTAAACCTCGATGGTAACAGGGCACCGTGAAAACCCGCAGGGGCAAACGGCGGGGCAACTAGCCTATACCGTGTAGGTGAACGATGGTAGGCGTCGACGCGCGGGAAAACCTGTGTGGTAGTTGAGAAACAATGAACCAAAAGGTATAGTCGTGACCCAATTGATGCCTGTCTTCATCAGATTAGGATGGGGGAGGTGCAGTTCCCTATATGCAGTGGACTGCACTCTCCAGATCACCCGGGAGGTGCCAGCAAGGCACGGTCTCTGATCTAGTGACAGAGACCTGGCCAACACTGGCTACAGTGCCAGGTGGCCACTCAACTACTGTACTAAAATACGCATAATTACAATTACTATCACTAACAATTACTCAACCAGAAGGTACATGTCAACACTACACGTGGCTGACAACACCTAGATGGTAGTTCGCCCGGAGCTGCATGGACGATGATTCCTCTTATCCATGACCTACCAGGTCAGAGTAGTATATTGACAATTTCAAAGGTCAGACATCTGCCACTATACGACATACATCACTTTATTCCAGCAAGTAGAAATTCTAAACAACGAATCAATAAAAAATCAATATAGAATTCAAACAAATAGTTCCTTCCATACAATTATATCAACTCATAACAACTACTCTCCCTTTAAAATCCCTAATCGTCCTCGATTTAACGTAACAATTTTTTTATACTCTAAACGGACGTAGGGCTTTATCATGATTGTCATGATGGTTGGTAGAATAGTGAAAGTGAAAAAAACGACAAGACGACTTCGATCGGGAGTAAAAGCAAACAGTTCTAATCGACCACAAGTTTCAATTCGGTCAATGAACATTTCCACTTCTTTCGCGTATGTACTATCTTGTTGAAGATGTTCATACATTCCAACGGTAAAGTGATAATAATAGATAAGGAATTCAATCGATACATATGTAGTAAAACTAATATAAACGAGGTTACCAAGGCGAATCAGTAGATTTAAATCCTCATGTGTTGTAACGAAGGGTCCATTTAACTTATAAAATCCAAGGCACATGTGAGTCAAATTCCAAAACGGGCGTAGTCCGGGATGATTACTGAGTTTGCTTCCATGATGTATATTTTTCGAAAAACTTCGGTTCAGCTGATGTGATCAACGTCTGGCTATCCTCTTATTGATTCTCAGTCTCATGTGTGTTCTTAAAGTGCACGAGGTACTGAAGACGACTGCTTCGAATACGATGATCGAGGATCATTTCGATGCGGTTGTCTGGTACGTTGATGGTTTTCTCCACGTTGGATGAATTCCTCTCATTCACTTTTTGTCTTTCTGTATCGTTTGGTTGTACAAACGGTTTCAAAAGTGATACATGAAATGTATGATGAATCCTCTTTAACTTTTTCGGTAATTCCAGTTCATAAGATCGTCCTGCGGCTAAAACCATACACACGGTATACGGTCCAATGTACTTTGGAGACAACTTCTTCGTTCGTCCCTTTTTCAGATTAAGGTTCTTTGTTGAAAGTAAAACCTTATCTCCTACTTCAAATTTCTGTTCCTTGCGCTTAGCATTGATGTCATCCATCATTCTCAAATTTGTAGCTTCTGTTGATGCTTTAGCTGTTTAAGTAGCATACTTGATGTTTTCAAGGAATATTTCCGTTGCTTCATTCATAATTTCGGTGTCATCGTGATGAAGGAAGTCCAAAATACTAACAGGATGATGACCATATTCAAGGAAAAATGGAGTTTCCTTAGTAGCATCACTTACATGATTGTTTTACGCAAATTCGAGACCAGGGAGGTATATATCCCAGTCCGTTTGTGTATAGGTAATGTAACGCAATGAAGGGTTAAGTCAGCGTACGGGTCTCGACCGATGGTAGCGTGGTAGGGCGGGTCCTAAGGTTCGAATCCTCGACGGCGGCACTCCCAGAGTACTTGGTGCAATGGGCGGGCGTTTACTGCGTAGTCCTACAGGTTGGAGCTACGGAAACGACGATGGCTTGAAGACCAAAGGGTGGAACTAATATACCGAAGGGGGTTATTTAGTATCCTAACGGTGCCTATTGTACTCTAAGGGAGAAGCGTCACTCGAGCCAAGTAAATAGGACTGGCGAGGCGCTGATATCTCCCTGGCACTGTAGTGTTAATCTATGACTCTAATTAAACTAATAATCTACATGAGTCTACTTGAGGTCGACCCGTACACGTGTCACCTGCAAGATCCTTCAGAGCCCGGCGGCTTACCGGGCTCAACCGGTATTATCGCTCCTTCACAGGTAATGAAACATCGTAACATCTCTTCCAAGGTTCTAAATGCTCGTTCAGATTGTCCATCGGTTGTGAGTGAAATGGGGTAGACAAATTGAGTTTCACTCGCAATATCTGCATCAATTCCTTCCAGAAATCCCATTGAATCTCCAATCTCTGTTGGATATGATCTTACGCGGTAGGCCATGATTTTCGTGTATTTCCTTGTAGAAAATCTTTGCAGTTTCTCTTCCATTAATATTGTTTATTATTGCTTTGAAATGATTTGTCTTTGACAGTTTTTCAACGACAACAAGGATTGAACGCATTCCAATTTTTGTTTTTGGTAGATCAAATATGAAATCCATCGATATGGCTTCCCATTTCTTAGTTGGTGGAGGAAACGGTCGTAGAAGTCCCATAATTTTTTTATTTGTACTTTTGGCTGCTTGGCATTCTGAACAACATCTAACGAATTCCTTTATATCCTTATTTATACTTGGCCAAAAGAAATCTCTTTTCATTAACGATATTGTTCGTTTGATTCCTCTGTGAGCTCCAAGTAATGACTTATGGTTTTCATTTAATAGTTGTTGTTTCATATCTCCTTCAGAGATACACAATCTATTCTCGAAATAAAATCTTTTTTTTGCCAATGAAATGGATCTTTGATATTTTTTTTAATGTCTTTGAAGAATTTATCTTTTTTATATCTCTCTTTTAATTCATTCAGAATATCTTCTTTAATTTTTATAGTTGTAACGCTCAAGAGTTTTCTGATTATCTCAGAAGAAACTTTTTCTAGACCTTTATGTTTTCGTGATAAAGCATCTGCAACTTTATTATATTTCCCCTTTATATATTTTATTTCATAATCGAATTCTGGCATGAATTACACCCATCTTGCTCGTTTTCTTGAAAGCACATTTTGCGATTCAAGGTATTTTAGTGGAGGATAATCAGTATAGATAGTAAACTCTGATTCATGCAAATAAGATCTCCAGATCTCTAGATCGTATACAATAGCTAATATTTCTCGTTCATGTGTGGAGAAACCATGTTCCGCACTTGATAGTTTTCCTGATGCAGAAACTACTCGTCTTTTTCGTTTCTCATCAGTTTGAGTACGAACTGCACGTGTTCCGATTTCGGATGCATCAGTAGTTAATTCGTATGGCTTTGTCAGGTCTGCGCATCTTAGAACGGGTGCATTACTTAATTCTTCTTTAGGATTGTTCAAAGCTTCTTTTTGAGGCAATGACCATTGAAAGGGAATAGTTTTCTTTTTAAGACCAGAAAGTTGTGCTGCTATTCGCGAGAAGTCTGTCACAAATCTTCTGTGATAGTTACACAAGCCAAGAAAGCTTTGTACTTCTGTAACATTCGAAGGTATTTCCCAATTTCTAATAGCTTCAGTTTTCTTTGGATTAACTTTAATTCTGTCTGATGTTATAATGTGTCCAATGTATTCAATGGAGCCTTTCATGAAGTCACATTTGGACAACTTTCCATAAAGTTCATTCTTTTTGGGTATTTGGAATACTCTTTTTAGTTGTTTTAGATAATCATCTCTCGTCTTACTACATATCAGTATATCATCAAGATAAACGAGTATGAAATCATCTAAATATTCTCTGAATAACGTATTCATATAGGTTTGGAAACATCCAGGGGCTTCTGTGAGTCTGAAAGGTGTAACCAAATATTCAAACTGCCCATATATCGTGTTCCAAAGGCGGTTTTCTCTGTTTCGCCTTCTCTGACTTTTATTTGATTAGAGCCGGATCTTAAATCAATAACAGAGAAGTATACCGCACCTCCTACTTGATCCCGTACTTCATCAATTCTTGGGAGAGGTATTTGATTCTTAATGGTCTTTTATTTAGTGCTCGATAATCGACACACATTCTTAAACCTCCATCTTTTTTCTTTGTTAATAGAACTGGGCTTCCCCAAGGACTCCTACTTTCTCTAAGAAAGCCATGCTTTCTGAGTTCATTTAGATGCTTCTTCGTTTATTCAGTTCTATTTTAGGCAATTTATAGATTGGTCTCGTCTTAGGATCTTCTCCTTCTTTGAGATTAATTCTCATCTCTACCTCTCTATGCGGGGGTTGTTTCTTAGGTAACTCTTTCGAAAAAACAATTTGATATTCACTTAATAACTTCCGTAATTGGGTATCCTCTTCTTCTTTGATATCCGAAATTAACTTGGTATCGACTTTGTCCCTATTTGACTTAACAATAAGATGGTATACCCTTCTCTCATTTTTTCTTACAAGTCTCACAAATTGCTTACTGGTAAGCAAAAAACTTGACCGGGATGTTAAGCCGTACCTACCAGGCTCTGCATCCGGAGTAACAAACTTATCTCTTACTTTGATTTGCCTTCGATTCGACTGCCAATCGATAAGTGGATTTATTTCTGATAGCCATGACTTAACTAGGATGACGTCAAAAGAAATCAGATCCACTACATATGGTCTAATGTCGAAACTTAGCTCACCAATTTTCAGAGAAAGTTCGTTTGAACTTATGTCCATAGGGACAAGAGTTCCATCCCACAGTTCCGCTTGTAACTTTGATTTACTTATTTGCAGATTCAACTTTTCTGTAAACTCTTTTGAGATAATTGTCTCCTTACAACCACTACCCACTCGGACATTGCATGCGTGTGGTGCTTTAATATCAACTTTTACTTTAAACACCAACATAGGTGATCTCTTCAACTCATTACTCATTTTGAAAGATGTAAAGGTACATAGTTTAACTTTAGTTTTCTGTGTTTCATCTTTCATAAATTTTGTGTCTTTTTCTGTATTATTGCATTCATTACATAACTTACATGGGCGCGCTAACATACAGTTGGCTGGCGTAGTATTTAGTTTTTTGGGTTATGCGCCCTTTCAAACTTATTTCTATAGTGATTCTTGGCGATACAACCTTTCTTTTTGCAAAAAAAGCATAAGTGGTTTTCAAAGAAAATTTTTCTCTTTACAGGTGATACAGATGGGGTTCTTTTCGTAATAATGTCTCCCATTTGCATCGGTGTTGGTCCTTGGTTATTACTCGAATTGCTATTTCCTGAGCGATTAGAATTCCAACTATCGCTACAGAATATATTGTCGAGTTTGTCCGCAATTTTCATTGCTTCCTGAATATTAGATGGTTCTGCCCTCTCTACTTCAATTCTAGTTCTGAGTTTTAAGCCTTGACTGTAGTGAAACAATTGTTCCGATCCAGAAATTGTAGGGATTTCTAGTAACCATCTAGTAAATTCATTATTCTAGGATCGTACAGTACAAAGCGTTCCAATTTGCTTTAAATCGCATAATCTTCTTCTTGCTGTTAACTCTCTATTTACTGGTTCAAAGTATTGTAGTAACTGATCTTTGAATATTTTAAACGTTCTGGTTTACTCTCATTTATGGTGACTAGTTCCAACCATTTTAAGGCATCTCCGCTCAAATAATTAACAGTATATTTTATTTTCTCTGCCTAAGTTGGAGCAGTGTTCATACTTAGAATTATATTTTCAAGACCTTTAATCCAACTTCGCGCATTCTTCCCGGAAAACTTTTCGGGTTTACATACTTTTAATGTAGTATTAGGTTGCTTATTATTAGCAAAGCTAACAAACGCTTGGTTGGTATTGTTCAACTGATTTTTCAATTGAACTACTTGTTGCTGCAATTATTGTATGGCTTGCACACTTTGCTGAAATGATGGTTGAGGTGGGGTAGACATTTTAAACAATAATAATCAATTGAATATTTATTTAATGCTTAGCTTTAAAGTAATTCATTACTTATTCATTACTTGACTAATTGTGTCAACCGATTCTTTTGGGGTCCTTGTAATGCGAGTAATTGGCTCACCGTTCGGTAACGTGGCTACGGAAGCGTATTCAAGGAACGCGCTTAAACGAAGCTGATGTTCTTCTGTCAGCGAGTGATGACAGTATGCTAGAACGTCCTTACACCAGAAATCGCACAAGTGGCAAGGAATGTTCAACTTGTCTACGTCTTCCACGATTACTTGGTGTCGAGCTGCGCCAAATCCAGATTGGCTCACAATTGAGCGAATGTGATCTGCTGATCAATTGTGATCCGTCCACGACCCAGTGGGTGGCTTGTGACGGTGACAGTCTCGACAGAGGTCACAAGCATGTGGCGCCACAGAGTCACGCTGTAAGCAGATACGCCCAAGTGGCTGACAGTCAGCATGCGACATGTGTACAGCCCTCAGTATCCTGTCAAGTCGGTTACTAGCAAAGATACTGGAATCCAAATGACGGATCGTCAGTGGAGCGTACTTGTATTGGTAAGTAGGTAAGTAGCTCGACTGCTTCGTAAGTAGCATTGGTTACCTTACCGGCCTCTGTCGTATAATCACCTCTGGGGTTTGCTACTGTCTTGTCTCGGGAGCGTAGTGACGCTCAACCTTAGAAGGTAGACGTAGTAAACCTCGATGGTAACAGGGCACCGTGAAAACCCGCAGGGGCAAACGGCGGGGCAACTAGTCTATACCGTGTAGGTGAACGATGGTAGGCGTCGACGCGCGGGAAAGCCTGTGTGGTAGTTGAGAAACAATGAACCAAAAGGTATAGTCGTGACCCAAGTGATGCCTGTCTTCATCAGATTAGGATGGGGGAGGTGCAGTTCCATATATGCAGTGGACTGCCCTCTCCAGATCACCCGGGAGGTGCCAGCAAGGCACGGTCTCTGACCTAGTGTCAGATACCTGGCCAGCACTGGCTACATTGCCAGGTGGCCACTCCACTACTGTACTAAAATAAATATAATTACAATTACAAGTACCAACAATTACTCAACCAGAAGGTACATGTCAACAATACACGTGGCTGACAACACCTAGATGGTAGCTCGCCCGGAGCTGAATGACCGATGATTCCTCCCATCCATCACCTACAAGGTCAGTGTAGGATATTGAAAACCTCGAGGGTCAAACCTTCTGCCACTATACGATAGCCTCGGGAGCCGATGAAAAAATGGCTTTGCAATCCGACCTCCTGTCAACTTGCCAACTTTTTGTAAATGGTTGCTACAACTTTCAAGCTGCTTTTTGATTGGTTGATGTAGATCGATCAGAAATGGTCTGAGTTGACTGATTTTGGGGTCTACTTGGCAGCTCTTGAATGGTGTCAGGTTGAACAATTGGCGGTTTTTGCTGGTCGGAAAAACCCGTTCTATATCGGTTTGATCACGCGATTGACGACTTTTAAACATCGACTTCTTATTGACCAGAGACTCTACCTTGCTGGCACCTTCACCAGGCGAACACTTGTCCGCTGAAGTTACTCCGAACTTTTGGCAGTGCTTTATTGTGATGCTACTGAATGTAGCAATTGACTTTTCAGGTTTGTACGTATTTAACTTACTAATTACTGTGATGGGTGCAATGACGCAAATGTAAGTAAAATAAAACGATTACATTGTTTGATTACCAGGCGCATCTGTCGGGGAGGCACTTCTAGGCACTTTTTCCAGTTTTCATTTGGCAAAGGAGGAATAGAGAGCCAGTGCGACTTCAGAAGCCGGTTTAATATACTCCTAAAGTATAAAGTAGGCGTACTGCAATAGGTATTTATAGTAGTTACCAGTTACAAAGAATAGTGCAACAATAAAAGCGTACGTTATTCTACATCACTTTCTTGTAGTAAGTGCAAATTCTAAACAACAAATCAATAAAAAAATCAATATAGAATTCCAACATATAGTTCCCTCCATACAATTATATCGACTCACAACAGTCCGCCCCAGAGCACATGTGTCGCCCGCACCAATCTTCCTCCGCCCGCCCGAGTGCTACTGTATGCCATTGGTCAACTGTCACACACGTGTGCGCATTTTCCAATCCCGTACCGTGGCACTCTTCGTTTCGCCGCTTGCGCGAGTGCCTCGGCACGCCACTCGCGAGCTGGCGTACACGTGTCTTCGTCCTTGAATCCTGCGACTGTAGGACAATGCCCCCAAGGGGGAAACCCTACGAAGACGTCCGGATCTTCCTCTCACGAGGTAACCGGCGCGGTAGAGCCCTCCCAGGGATCGGCGCGCAATGCCGGGTGTAAGCCGGAGCCGAACCGTCGCGACGGGCGCAGGGAGGCTCAAAGAAGCCGAGAATATCCGCTGGAGCGGTGCTTGCGTATCCTCTGAGGAGGCAAAACCCACGAGAGTGGCGAGCACGACAGGTGTCAGTGCGAGCCGCAAGAGCGGGAATTGCCCAATGAAGAGGAGGAAAAGGGAAGGAAAATGGGAACGGAGGCAAGAGGGCGAGGTTGACCACGAGTCCCAAGAGAAGACTCGGGAATAGCTGGCACTGCCGGGTGTAGCAAACCGTATACACGGGCGAAACCACGAAAGTGGTAATAGATACCCAACACACGAAGGCTGCTTGAACGTCCAAGGGGGTTGGGAAGCCGTGCACCACGGGATATCCCTCCGTAAGGAGTTGTATATCCGCGCAGGCGGTTCGACCCAGAGCCAAGATCTGGAAGACCAAGATCACCCTTGTTGGGGAGACTTTACTGGACCGGCGGCCGCGAGGCCGGCGGCCTCAGTACTGTAGTCACCGTAGAATACAATAAATAAAGTCTATCCTAAATAGCTATATGTCCGTCTAACAAAAGGGGCCAATCTGGCGGCCACGTGTCGCGCGGGCGCTGCGGCAACGTGTATGGCATCCGGTCCCGCCGGTGCATCACCGGCGTTCCGGGTGTCGCCGTGAAAGCGGACTACTCCTACTCATAACGAGGTTGCAGGCCGGAGGCTCCGGAAAAAACTTAAGTCCCCAAAAACCTCCCTGGAGGACGTTGCTCTTCATATCCCCCCCCTTAAGACAGGGCGAACACCTCGAAGAGGAAGTCGGCATGGCAGCTCGTCATGATAAGAGCGCGTCCGACACCGGGTCTCCGGAAACCAACACACCCTCACCAAGGGTCCCACGCACGCTCTCCGCATCCGATTCCAACAACAGCACACCAACACACACCATGTCCAACCCCGACCGTCATAACACATCCGCGACTCCCGCCCTTGGCGGTTCCACCGGCTTCCGGTCCGCGCCCCACCCTGGGGATAATACCAACCTCGCGTACGAAGACCGCCGTATTGGCGCCCGCTTTCGCGGACAGACGGACCAACCGCAGTGGCCGACCTACGACGCCCTTGTGGGTGCGAATCCGAGAACTCGGCATGGCTCCGCGAGGTTGCAGTATGCGCCTTGGTTTCACCCATTGGCTGTCCGCGACGAGGATTTGATCCAATCCTACACCGATAACTCGGAGATGCTCCCGGGCGACCTGCCCGGCGTGGTGACCGTGTCCTGGGATTGGCGTAATCGTATCGCCATCCCGGTACACCACATACTCCGCCGACGCGGTGAATCCTCTGCGGAGGCTCAAGCCGCGCTTGTGCGGATTGTTTATCTCAGGCACCATCGGGCGCCGTTCGAGTTCCCGATACCGCCAGAGGTCGAATTCGACGTCCACCTTTACCGCACTCGCGGGGAAATGTCGTACTGTGACCTTCTTAACGGATTGGAAACCCTCGCTTGGAGGGGCACACCGATCGCTCGGCAGGAAGCTCTTTGCTGGGCACGACCGATTCTTCGGGCAGAGTTCCGCTACCAACCGCGGCAGTCGCGCTCGAACTTCCTTCAGAACTTCATCCGCGATGAGCGGCGTTGGCGGGCCCGGACCGGGTATTTCGTACCGTACCAGAACACGGAGATTGAGCGCATCGCGCCTGCTCACCGACGTGGTCGGTACGTCAGTCTCCCAGACTGGTGGTCCTCCTTGGAGGCGTGCTGGAGTTGCTTCGTTGAGCTGCCCCCAGTATTCATCTATGTAGGGTCGTCGTTCTTGAACGATCCCCAGTCGGGGTGGTGGTCCGTCGTGGTAAGCGAATGGGCCGTCCGCACTGCGGCTTTTATCCTCGCTGAGGCGTACGACCATACCGATTGTGGTACGTGCCACCGCGTGTGCGGGCTGCGATCCGTCGTTTGGACATGCGCATCCCCCTCGGGGGCGAGGCGAACGAAGAAGAGATGCTGGGCCTCCTCGACTTTGTGGAGGGGGTCCAGTGGGATGAGGTCCCGCTGGAGAACTCCCAACGCATTCAACCGCGTCGCGGGTCTGGCCCCGGACTCGGGAGGAATACCGCGCTAGCGGGGGATTTCGTCTACTTCGACCCCTGGGAGTACCACGAGATCAGCCGCGAGGAAGCGGAAGCCAACCGGCATGCGCCGCGTGAAGTCCCGGCCGACCACCTGCGAGGGTATGTCGACTCGAGCGACTATTACCGCGACTATGCGGATGGTGACCCGATGGTCGACAACGAACCGGAGGATCCGGGTTACGCTCCGATGGAGGATGACGGGTCCGGCGAGGCCGGTGAGGAGTCCGTTGAATACGGTGGTGCGGCTCCATCCGGGGCTGCTGATGCCGTGCGAACGGATTCCTATCCGACTCCATCGGTGGCGGGCCCGCCCGCACCTGCCGCTGGCGCGGAGCGGGGCGAGATCATCGCGCGCTTCCTTCGGGAGGTGGGGCTTCGCCCTTCCGAGATCTCGGGTGATGTGGCCGCCATGCGGGATGCCTTAGCCAACCGCCTGGGCGGGGGTCCACATCGTGCGGAGGAATGACCGGAGCTTCCGGTAGAATGTAGGGCGGCGCCACTAGGGCGCCCTTGCCAGTAGTGAGAAATAAATGAAGAGGGTCGCCTTTCTGACGCCCTTTCCCAAGTCCGCTCCTTTCTTTCCGGGGTACCGGCCTTCTACCGGGGTTCCGGCGTTGCAGGGAACCAGCCTAGCTGGGAGTTCCGTGTTTAACGGTGGGCGCTTCGCGAGCGGACCAGGTAACTGGCACGATAACCAACGACGTTGGGATAGCGTGAGCGGTTGCTTCCTTCCCAGCGTTGGAGCATGGACGGAGATGGCGCGTGGCGCCATCAGCCATTCCATTCCGTGTTCACGGTTTATCCCTCTTGGGCGTTTACCAGCGTGGCTGGGAGTGCAGTCCCCGCAAGGCGGTGGTATCGCATTACCGCAGAGCGCGGGAGGTGCTCGATGGGCTCCGGAGTGTCCCACTCCGGCCCGTATCCGTACCAGCGGGTCCGGTACTGGAGCACCCCGTGCCCATCGTAGCTATGCCCGACGATTCGGTCGAGGACGTACTCCTGCACGTAAACTTGCCGGCCTTGCCGGGTGGTGGTGACCCGAGCCTCAGCGCCGCGTGGTGCTGGGCTCGTCGTCGCCTGTTCCGGGTCACCCGGTTTGCCATTCCGCTCTGCGGTTGTTGCCGGGTTTCCAGGGCTGCCGTACCGCTTCGCGGAAGTTGCCGGCGCGGCGGGGTTGTGTTTCCGCTGGGCGGTAGGGGTTTCCCTGAATTCCGCCCTTACCGCGAGTTTGCGGGGGTCCTTCCGTCTTGGTGACGGTTCACCGGAGACCTCCGCTTGATTTGCGGCATGCGGCGTTCCCATTGGTGGGCAGTTTCCGCCGTGCAGTGCGCCGCGGGCGGTGAGTGGTTCACCGTCCCGGCGGTCCGCCTCCGCGGGGTGGCTATCAGCCAATGACCGGGATGCCGGGTGCCCATTGGTCCGATCTCCCGCCCGGGTCACGTGACCTTGAGAACGGGTGGTCGGGCCGTCGCGGACGTTTGGCTCCGACTGTTCGGCAAGGGAGGCGGTTTTCGACTTGTCGTCGCGCCCCTCTTCCCCCATAGGGTTCGTACCGTTCTCAACGGAGAGGCTCGCTAGACCTGCTTGCGCAGCGCCCGCCGGAGTACCGGTATCGACCGAAACGCTCGGTGTGCGACCGCGAATGCGCAGGGAGCCCTTAGTTGCTTCCACGCGATGCGGAGCGTCCGTAGGGTCTCGCTTCCCGGCTTCGGGTCTTCGAGCGCCTTGGTTCCCCTTGCGGGATTGCGTGGCGGTCGGGTTCACCGCCGCGTCCCGCGGGAGCGGATTGGCGTCCGGCGACGATGCCGGTTGCCCGCTCGGGGGCCTTGCCCGGGGTGTCCGGTTAAACTTCCGTTGCGACGGCGATGCTTCCGCGATTGAGCGGGTCCCCTCCCCCTCCTTAGACGGAGCGACGGGTGATGGTGGGCTAACCGCATGGCGGGTATAAATACCGCTGCGCGGCGCCCGTAAGGGTAGCTGGCCGCGAGGGCCAGGTGTTTCCGGCATTGCCGGTGGTTCCGATGAAGTCGGTATATCGGAGAGACCCCGTGAGGGGTGTGGTACCACGGCGGGGCTTCTAAGCCATGATGCCACGGGTACGGGTGTTTCATTCTCGCGCGCTGCGAGTAGCTCATCCATTTCCATGGTGTCTTCCCCGGTTTCGGGCCAATCCGACTCCGTCGGTGTTTCCCCTTCCAAGGTAAAGCACGGGATCTCGTCGACCTCCGGGTCGGCAAGTGCTTCACCTGTCGTAGGTAATCGAGAGAGGGCGTCTGCTTGGGTGTTCTGGACACCCTTTTTGTAGACGACCTCGAAGTCGAATTCCGCTAAGCGGAGGCGCCACCGCATTAAGCGGCCAGAAAAATCTGCGATGTTCAGCAGCCACCTCAACGAGGCATGGTCCGTGTACACGGTGAAATGAACGCCCATGAGGTATGGGCGCAGAGTGGATAGCGCCCAGACCACTGCGAGGCACTCCTTCTCGGAGACCGAGTAGTTGCGCCCGTGGACGTTCAGCGTGCGGGGCCAATAGCCAATTGGTTTGCGTTCCCCCTCGGGGGTGGTTTGGAACAGTGCGCAGCCCACCTGGTGGTCGCTGGCGTCGGTGTCGATGTAGTAGGAAAGCCCAGGTTTGGGCAAGGATAGGATGGGAGCTGTCGTAACTGCCTTAATCAAGGAGCGAAAAGATTCCGACTGATCGGTGGTAAATGGCGCAAGCTTCGGTGGCTGGCCCTTCCGCAGTAGCGCGTTTAGCGGAGCGGCGATATCCGAGAAACTCGGTATAAACCATCGATAGACGTTGACCAGACCTAAAAAGGATCGGAGCTCCGTTTGAGTACGGGGCTCCTTCGCCTCGCAGAGGGACTTGATACGAACTTGTTCGATCATTAACCGTCCTGGACGGATGACGTGCCCGAGATACTTCACCGTGTCGGTGAAGAACTCGCACTTCCTCAACTTGAGGGTTATTCCTGCGTCTCGCAGTACGGTCATCACGTCCCGCACGTGGGCCAGGTGATCGTCCAGGTTTCTGGAAAAGACAATGATGTCGTCCAAGTAGACAAGGCACGTGCGCCACTTGAAACGCGACATCAGTATGTCTATTGCCCTTTGAAAGGTGGCCGGTGCATTGGTTAAACCAAACGGCATCCGCTTGAAGCGGTAGGAACCCGAGTGGCAAACAAACGCGGTTTTGTCTTGGTCCTCTTCCCGGACTGGGACTTGCCAGTAGCCCCAGTTAGCATCCAGAGCCGTAAACACGGTAGCGTCCCCGAGCGAGTCTATACACTCGTCCATGCGCGGAATCGGGTAGGTGTCCCTCACGGTGACGGCATTGAGGCGGCGGTAGTCAACGCAAAACCGCCACGTGCCGTCAGCCTTGAGGGCCAGCACCACCGGTGAAGCCCAAGGAGATTGGGCGGGCTCGATGACTCCAGCAGGGAGCATCTTGTCCATCTGAAATTCTTCCTCCTCCCGAGCTTTCGGTCCCGCCCTGTAAGGGGGTTGTGCAACCGGACGTGCGTCCGGTACCAGGTCTATCCGATGTTCGGTTGTATTGATCTCACCCAGTGAGCCGTCCCACATTGTGGTAAACTCGCGTAGCATTCCGCGTAAGCGGTCCCGGTGTGAGACCGGTACATGGCTCAGGTCCGGGTCCTCGAGGGCCTTGATCGGGTCTATCTTATCGTAGCTCGTAGGCTGTGCCCTGGTGTCAGGTGTGGGAACCGACGAGGTCGGAAATGCATCCGTCTTGACGGTTTTATCGAGCGCCAACTGCTGTGCCTCCCCGGAGGTTTCTGCACCGGATACCGGGAGACAATCCTCGGTAGAGGGAGTTATTTCGAGTACTTCGGCAGCCGTCACCTTTGTAGGGAGCATCGCGAGCGGGTGCGGCGTCACAGATCCAATGACTTGGTTCTTTGCCAGCGTCTGGGGAGCCTTTCCCAGATTGGCAACCAACACCCTGAAAGGGGAATTCGGCGTGACTTGCACGATTCCGTTTGCAACGGTTAACTGAAATTTCTCGTACAACGAGGGCAAGGGCTGAGCAACCCGAAGACCGTGTTGACGGGAATTGACTGAAACCATAACCTGGCTCTCCGGGGGTATGGTTACTGACGAGGCAACGAGTAGCTTCGTAGAATCCCGGTTCGCCGGTGTGGGTTCCTGCGCAGCAGGTAGAGGAACGTGTTTCCTCGATGCCCGCTTCAGCGGTTGACGAACAATGGGGACGGTCGATCCGTCCTCAAGTTCCACCTGCTTAAGGCGTGGGCGGATGGCATTGACAAACCTGTCGCAGTAGTCACATCCCAGTATAACTGGCGCGGCCAGCGAGCGGCACACAATAAAAGTTAGTTTAACCACCATCCGCCCTAGCCTGACGACCAGGTCGATCACACCAACCGTTTTCAACGGGTTGTTATTGGCGTCTGAGACGTCGGGTACCGTTTCAGAACGGATGAGTGACCGCATTGGCGGGGGTAAAACCGATTCCACAATAAAGTTCGGCCCAGCACCTGTATCCAGGACAGTGAGATGTCTCACCATAAACTGCGTGTGCAGACCAAGGTCAGCGTAAACCTTGTAGTTACGCTTGGCCATCACCAAGACTCTATCCGGGATCCGGTTATTTCTAATCCGTATCCACGGTCGACGCAAAACACCGAGGTGTTTAGAGTCCGCGTCTGCGGTGTCCTTCCTTGTCAGGATCTTCACCGGGGAGCGAGGCATCGGCGCCTCGGGCGTCGTCAGCCTCAACTTTGAGGACGCCTCTCCCGAAGGGGAGACTCCCTCTATTCTTTTCCCTGTACAGGGTCCTGGTCGGGCGAAGGCCCGACTTCCTCGGCAACGAGTGCATGATTCCGTTGCACGGTAGCTACAGCAGGAGCGGGTTGAGATCCACCAGCGTGGTTTGGCGCTGGTGCGGCGCGTGCCGGCTGAGCCGGTTTGTACCGAGAATTCGGAGTGTGAGCCAATGCGTTGGGGAAGTCCGTCTTCGCGCGGAGATATGACGTGAGTGGCACGGAGGCCTTCTCCTGCGGGGAGAGGGCTTCGTAATTATCCACCACTCGCGCCATATCGCGTAGCGATAAAAGGCATTGCGGGGAGGTGTGCCCGCGCTCGTAGCACAAGTGGCACACCAACGTCACTCCCGCGTTTCGCGGTATGGCATTCCGAGAAGCGGTGTATCTTCCGGGTTCCCGGTTTCCAACACATCCAGGGCGCTGACTTCGTGTCATTCCGTTTGAGAAGGCATACGGGGGGCCGGAGTGCGGCGGTCATTAAGATAGAAGACCTGCCCGTTCTCCGTGTCCCTTGCGGTTGAGTCAACCGAGCCATCCGTCGTAGACGGTAATGCCGTTGTCGGAATAGATAAACCATCGTGATGGATGACATTCATATTGTCATAACCCTGTTTGGGGATGCCATCCGTCGCAAATGACGGTGAAGAAGAGTCTGACTCAAGCAGCAATGCTTTAGCGGCCTTCGACCGGGTTCCCGGATTGCGTGCACGTAGTGCTTCTCCCTCTGCGCGGGCAAACTGTACGAATTCAAGGTAGGTCACCTTCGGCTCTTGTTCCCTGTAACGGGCGAAAAGAGTCTTGATGGCTGGATCCAAGCCATCAAGGAACATCGTACAGCGTTCCCCAGCGGGGTATACATTACCACAACGGTGGAAAGCCTTATTCAGGCGTACCGAGTAATCGGTCTCGAGCTCGCCGAAGCGTTGTCGAGTGTCTCGCAAAGCGAGTATCGCCGCTTGTATCGCGGAGTTGGTTGCGTTGGAACGCAGGAGGTACTGCACGGCCTCGGGCCAGCACGTCACACCTCCTTCGGAGGCTCGCGACGAGCCCCGAACCAACAAAAACTGATCTTCAGCGACACCCCGTGGAAAGTACGGTAGCGCCACGTAGGCTTGTTCTTCGTTCATTCCGAGTATATCGGCTTCCGCTACAAAGCGGTGTAGGAAATCCAAGACCAGAATTGGATCATCCCCAGTAAACGATTGGTTACGAAGTGAAAGCTCCATCAGCTTGATGCAGTCTTTCAATTTACCCGCGTCACGCGGTGTCCGACCTAAAGAGGAATCTTCTAGCCGGTAATACCGGTAGGACAGGAGTGTCCTGTACAGAGGGTTGGTGGGCTTCAAGGGTTTGAGGCCCGGATGTCGCCGACCCTTGGGGCGCGACCGGATGGCCCCGTAGGTGAGAGAGGACCGCTTTGAGCGGGAAGAGCGCCCATAACGATCCTGTGGGTCATCGCTCACCGACGAATCGGAACTCTTCGAGTCACTCGGTTTACCGTCCGACTCAGATGATGAATCGGACGGGTGTCCGTGCTTACGGTTAGAATCCCGGTTCTTCCGGCTCTTCCGGTTCCGCGACTGGGTCTCTCGATGATAGACAACCGGTCCAGCCGCGTTCGCGGGCGAGGTTAACGTCCTCTCGACCGACTCAAGTCGGCTTCGGAGACGCTCGAAGCGATTCTCTATACCTTCTGCGAAGGAAGACGGAGCGCCAAAACACTCGAGTAGTGTATTGACGTCCGACCGCAATACGCGGATATCCTCGGCTAACTCACTTGGAGGGGGGTTAGCGAGGCTTCCTCGTAAAGAGGTGAACTCCCTCGAGAGGGTATTGTGAGCAGCTCGCAGGGAGCGGAGCTGCTCTTCCAAGCGTACGATCCGCGCTTGGTCGACCAACGGCGGAGGCGGAGAAACCACCGTTGCGACGGTCGTTAACCCGGAATCGGGCTGCGGGTCTTCAGTGCCGGTGACCGGTATCTCCCGGGAATCCGGTGTTGGAGCCAGGGCCTGTGGAACATTAGTGCCCCTGGCATCACCGCTTTGGCGGGAACGGCTGCGTGTTGCAGGAGGCTACATGCTAGGCGGTTTCCTTGGCATTGGCCACACCGTCTCGACAGAAGAATTGAAAGCAAACCGGTGAGACCAGAGAAAACCCGTTAAATGGAAAAAAACCTGAGAGAGGACACAAGCGGTCTTGACTTCTAAGTCGGGAGACCAATTTGTAGGACAATGCCCCCAAGGGGAAAAACCTACGAAGACGTCCGGATCTTCCTCTCACGAGGTAACCGGCGCGGTAGAGCCCTCCCAGGGATCGGCGCGCAATGCCGGGTGTAAGCCGGAGCCGAACCGTCGCGACGGGCGCAGGGAGGCTCAAAGAAGCCGAGAATATCCGCTGGAGCGGTGCTTGCGTATCCTCTGAGGAGGCAAAACCCACGAGAGTGGCGAGCACGACAGGTGTCAGTGCGAGCCGCAAGAGCGGGAATTGCCCAATGAAGGGGAGGAAAAGGGAAGGAAAATGGAAATGGAGGCAAGAGGGCGAGGTTGACCACGAGCCGCAAGAGAAGACTCGGGAATAGCCGGCACTGCCGGGTGTAGCAAACCGTATACACGGGCGGAACCACGAAAGTGGTAATAGATACCCAACACACGAAGGCTGCTTGAACGTCCAAGGGGGTTGGGAAGCCGTGCACCACGGGATATCCCTCCTTAAGGAGTTGTATATCCGCGCAGGCGGTTCGACCCAGAGCCAAGATCTGGAAGACCAAGATCACCCTTGTTGGGGAGACTTTACTGGACCGGCGGCCGCGAGGCCGGCGGCCTAAGTACTGTAGTCACCGTAGAATACAATAAATAAAGTCTATCCTAAATAGCTAAATGTCCGTCTAACAAAAGGGGCCAATCTGGCGGCCACGTGTCGCGCGGGCGCTGCGGCCACGTGTATGGCACCTGGTCCCGCCGGTGCATCACCGGCGTTCCGGGTGTCGCCGTGAAAGCGGACTACTCCTACTCATAACGAGGTTGCAGGCCGGAGGCTCCGGAAAAAACTTAAGTCCCCAAAAACCTCCCTGGAGGACGTTGCTCTTCAGCGACATCGCACTCTCATCCGCCGCCAAGCCTTGTGCAACGGCCCGCCATTGGTCCTCCAAAACACACGTGGCGTTTTTGACCAATCTCATGCCGTGGCAATCTTGTCCCGCCGCCAAGTGGCCCATTCTAATCACTCGCAGCGACAAAAAGACATACCATACACAAATACACCTAAACATGTGCCTGGTTATATTTTTATTGGTTAGTGTGCTGCTTTAAAAGCTGTTAGCAGCGATTAGAGTAAACTACAAGCACATATTAGTACAAATCGAGTATTAATGCGTTTCAGCTCTGTTTTGGAGGTTCTAGATCTACAAAAAAGAACTGTGGTGTCTTCGTGTTCTTTCTCAGACGACTTTAACGAAGATTTGACATTCAAAATCATATTTTTCTTTTGTTTCGATCCCTTAAACGTTATCAAAAGATTAATCGTTTGCCGCCTGGGATTTAATGACAAATCTACCGCTGAAAGAGCAACCTCATACAACATTAACCTTTGTAAGGCGTGTTCTGCAGTACAGGGGTCCAGTGAATCGTTGGCCGCTAGACAAAGCACCCTCTGTCATCTCAATTCCCCTTTTGAAGCGCTTTTGGCATGGAAAAGAGACATTCTGTGTGTACCAATGGTACTAGATCTTTCTATAAAGCTGGCGCAGAGTGCAAAACCTGTGAATGTTGTAACGACTTGGTGAGAAGCTAGGATCTAGTACTGATCGAAACGATGCCGCTAGTGGTGCTGCGTGACCTATTTCGCAAAAGGTCAGCTTCAGTTATAGAGGGAAAACATATCCTTTTGTAATTAGCTCTCTTCGGGAAGCCTTGTAGGGATTGTACACGTCTGCTTCTGTCTATCGCAAAAGTGGGAAGCCTGAAGAAATTGTTGCACATCCAGAGTGTCTAACCGGAAGCTAGTTTGTCTGACCTTTAATGAGTATTGACATAAGTCTTTGCTTGGGTTGATTTAAGATGATCGAGAAGAAGAACTTTATATGGAAATACTTATGTCTCATTTCATCTGTCTGGGCCATTCAGTAACGGAAAAAGCTTTTTTGCCGAATTTTACTGGAACGTCTAGCCTACAGCGTCTCATCCAAAGATGGCGCAAACAACACTCTCTTTCTCTGCCGTCAACCTCCGACACCACAAATGATCGTACAAAACTTGTAAAAAACACCATGTCCACTACAGACTCTTACAATTCAAGTAACAGGAAAACATCTACTAGTATTTGACGTTTGCTTGAAAACAGAGTACACAATTGACCACACGTGGTCACGTTAGAGAGAAAACTTAAACACCTTTTTAGCCGATTATGGAAAAGACAACTCGTCCGTAAAAGCGTGACAAAAGTTGAAATCATTGTAAAGAAAAAACCTCGCCATAGATTTTTTTATCATAAACTGCAAAAAACCTAGTACACAAAGAATAAAAACTTTAAAGCTTTTCTAATTTAAACCTGCTGAGTATCTTACGCTTCAACAGACATGTTCAACAAACCGTCAAACCTTTTATGAATACAAACAATGCTTTTAGTACTATTATAATTCCAAGGCAAAATAGAATAGCAAACTGTCACTGATACAGACAAAATACAAATTATAACTCCGACTAGCCCACTTTCCGTGACAAACAGATTCATGCAATAATTTGTCACTGATTTCTGTTCGACCAAGTAGACAACGGGAAATTGGTCTTTGACTATAAAACTGCTGATGCAAATGCATCAATGCCAAATTATGAAACCAGTAGAAGATTGTATCTCGGTCATATAAGCTCTTTAAGGACTGCCATTCTATGAGTTCTTTATATTGATGTTTTCTGTTGCTCATTAATAACGAATTGTTTGATCTACAAACTTTCAGTTGGGTGTAAAATGTCTGGAGCAAAGAACTGAAGGTAAAAATTTATGACGCTTTGCGGTTTGATTATTTTCATAACCTGCTATATATTTTCGATTATAAGTCCATTTCTGGTGTGCAAGGTCCGTGTTATACTTGAAATATACATCAACTTGAATCATCGAAACGTAACAAAGTCGATCCATGGCACTCGTAATCTATTCATGGTACTATACTCGGTATCAAAATGTTACGAGAAGAATACATCAGGAAAGATTTTGAAATCAGCTTTGATTTAATAGCACTGTACTGCTTTAGTTCTTATTCCGAGGATATTCTACCATTTGGCGCTGTTGATTGCTTTCTTTATTATTTGTTTTGTGCTTTTTTTTGTTGTTGTTTCGTTGTTCTTACTTTGAGTGGACAAGGGCTGTCGATCCGATCTTTTGTGTCTAACGTACCACCGTATCCAGAATCTTATCTAGTTTCTACACGCAGTTTCCCTCTCTTCATGTTCCCCTGCCCATCCTCTCTTACACACTTTGTACCGTGTTTTAAGAACAATCGCTTGCACGGCGACACCCTCCACCGGCGTGGTTTTCCGTGGACATCTACCCGCGACCAAGAACCTTTCCGTTTCTCGTGGATTATTACAGTCCAAGAACCAAGAGAAACGAAGAAAAACGGTACCTCTCCCTTTAAATGGCCTAGAACAGCACCAGAGCCTCTCCGGAAATGTAAGACGAAGTCGCGGTGTAGACTCGAGACAAATGGGCACGAAAGGCAAGGAGAGTGGATTGGAAGGAGCAGATCGAAGGGTATTCATGAAAATGCGATAGTCAGCTACGAGAGTGTGGGAAAAAGGGTGTTGATCAATTAGAACAACCAGCACTAGGCACCGGAGCCAACGGACGAAATAGAAACAACCAAATACAGCGGCGAAAATACGTCAAGTAATAAATCAAAGACCAAAACGAATCGGAGACATGGGGTGGGTGCGTCTGCAGTGGATAACGCGGGAAACCCTGCAAAGAGAGTCTTACCACGCGAAAGACGAAAAGACTTATAGACATATGAACCCGTTGGGAAAGATTTATTGAGCGGTAACACGAGATTCTCGAGCCAGTATATTGTAGAGAACACTATAATAAACTCCCAACCTTAGTATAAATAAAACCCATCAGATGTGCTGCGCCAACTCTCACGTATACCGCGGACCAGCCTTCAAAATCGACAGTCTTAAAATCACCTAAGAAGGGATGATGAACCCCAGAGGGGTTGTACCCTATATCCCCCTCATTAGATGAGATTGCGTCAAAGAAAACCATGTCCATCATTCCGAGTTGAGAAATTCTCGTCTCGGGCCTGGTCTTCAGTCTTTTCAACTTGTCCAACAGGCCCAGAAACGATTTTCGAAATTTTCTCCTCCGCGGTTCGAAGCCAGAGATGTCGGTCTGCGTTACAGTACTGAGTTCTGGCGATTCTCCGTTCACGATAGTTCGCCATTTTTTCTCTGCTCTGCCGGTGAGATGTACTACCTCTGTGAGGCGGCCTCCTGAAATGAAGTTTCAAAACAGAGCCATCAGAGATCTTCATTGAACGTTTTAAAGCGGTGGTTTTCATATACAGTAGTAGCAACCACATAATGGGTATCCATGACAGTCAGCGACAAGCCAGTCGACGCAGAGACACGCAAAATTGCGGTAATTACTCTGTAGATTTTGTATAGCACGAAAACAGTTTAGCTAGACAACGTAAAATGCAGTTTGACCTAGTCATCAGTACTGGAATCTGGTTTTCAGAAATCTCAAAATTCTCATTTAACATAACTTCTGAACCAAACCACTAGGAGACAAACCCGATACATCGCAGAACGTCCATGACTTACAGCTTTTGAATGAGTTCAAGAGTAGGGAGATTAAACACCATTAAGGTGGAAATTTAGACCTGATTCAGGTCAAGCTGAAATAGATTCTCGAACTAAAATGGTATCTCAACTGTGAAGTTAAACAAAATATCTGGATTCTGTCACGCCAGGTCGCTTATATGCAACTAGAATAATCTGTGACAAATTCTGACCGAAATCGGAGAAAGATTCATCGAGATCCGGGATTTCAGCAACTATCTTCCAGAAAGTACTGCAGATCTCAACAATCCGACATCTGAGAAAAGCAACCGTCAACAAATAGATACCCAATTCAATATCAACGAGACATAAAAATACAATAGAGATCTCGGGAGTGTTGGTTTAGGACATTAGTTCCCGCGCAGCGGTGATCGACGAAATCCATATCCTAAAATAGAGCATTACTACGACGACTAGTGGACGACCGATCGCAGCATATCTGATCAAAAGCGCAATGTACATAGGAAAAAGAAACCATCAGTGATGAGATAAAATCGTGATTACGGAACACAGAAGCAACTGTGAACCACCAATCCGGATAAAAACCACATCCACTTTGTAAAACCAGAAACCAAAAGGGGGCAATTACAAAAGACGAAAGTCCGGCTCCAAGCACAGAGTACATGAGAAAAAAAGAAATCACCAGCTGGAAGCCATCAATCGTATAAAAAGTTATATAAAATACCCTCAACCATACATTTTCTTCTTTTCCAACTTCTGAAGCAAGCTTTTATGCTCCATCTTCTCTTCCACCACGTTGGCTTGACCATCCCACCAGGGCATTAATGGTCGTTGCGGAGACCCTTGTTCGCGTTCGGCAGTGATATAAAACCAGTTTTAAGAGTGGGAGAAGCTTATTCGGCTCATCCGAGTTGGCCTCGGAACCAAAGCCATACCCATGGACTATACACTGAATGTAACCAGCCGAGTGGTGCCAATGTTTTACAATATAGTCGATAAAGAATTCCTGCTCGTAGACCTTTCCGTTGGGCCGTGTTTGTGATCCAGGCTCCTCCCAAGATGGGGTTCTTGGTCCCGCCCCACGAGTTTATGTGCTCATATCTGTCCTGACGATGAGAAAGTTCACGGCAAAGTCGGTTGTGCAACTATGGACCGTGCACCAGGGAGTTGCTCTCGTTGTGCGCTGATTGATATGATATATCTTCTGAGGTGGGAGCAGTTCTGTCACGTGCGCGTTCAAACTGATGGCTGGGAGAGATCCACACCGTGGCGTCTCCCGCCTCCTCATGAAGAAGCTTGCATGACCACCTTCCCTGTGAGTTCAAACGGTTCCGTGTTACAGTAATGCGTCCAATGGTTGTCTGCTATATTCCGTTACTACTTTAGCCAAAGTTTCGGGGATGTGGGTGGATTGTATCTTTCTGTGGTGCATAGGCGACTCGTTGTACTCTTTCCGAGGTCTACTTCATTTTGTACCCAGTTAATTCTACTTTTGGCTCGTGAGTTGTCCTTGACCGTCTTTTCTTTAATGAAAATGCCTGGGTCTACCTTAATATTCTCCTCCCCTTCCTCAGATGGAGCGGTAGAGGGAGTGGCAGGAACTCTCGACCAGCGAGGGTATACACCGTGCGACGGCTTGGGAAATGGACTCTTTTGGGTAGCTTCCGACAAAAGCGACAAATAAAAGTGTTCCCGAGTAGAATGTGGCAACACAGAAGGTCTCGTAACCACTGAAGTGAACTGTATAACTGAAATGTGCCGCAGAACACAGTTCAAGGCTGTGAGTTGTGTATCAACAGCGGGTACTTTTAAGGGTAGTGAGGGGGCAATGACAACGCGGTGGTGGGAGATACGCTGCTGGTCGTCGCTCATTTTAGCATCGATGGCATCGTCTTTGGCATAGAATACCATATAAGGTCCGTCTGCGATAGGCAAGAGTTTGGGGCGTTTCTCCTTCTCGGGATTCCAGTATTCCTTACGGATGAAGGCATATTTACCCGATTTGATCGGTGGCGCGGTATTGCGTAGGCGAGAGCCAAAATCACGCTTACAGGATGCCCTAGCACTGGCAATTGAAATGGGAGCAGCTTGAATGAACTTGGTCAGCAACTCTTTGTACTTGTGGCGATAATCCTTCATAGCACAGAATTTAACAAAGAAGAAATAACGCTAATCTCAAGCACTCCAAAACGGAAAACTCTCTTTTCAGTTTATTGCTACTGAAGTTAACCGTAAAACATCAGCTGCTTTCAATTTTATGAAAAGTGACAAAAACTGGCACAGCGAAGTAGCGATTTGGAAGGATTCGGTTTTATACAGCTTACGACGAACGCCATAAAAAACATATGCTTCAAACGAATCTACATCTGCAACTACTCTGAAATAGGACTCCTCCTTTTGACGTGACCATTTCGACGGGCATATCTTCCATCCACCCACTAGAAATATTTCCATTGAAGAACGAGAAGATGATGCGTTTTATCAACGAAAATCATCATGATTTGTGTCTGGAATGAAGAATGACGAAAATATAATTTATATGTACACGAGTGAAATATGGTTTTGGACGTTGATGAAAAAAGAAAATTTATAGTGACGGTCCTGATTGTTGGTCGTACAAGTGGTATGATATTTAAAAAATGATAAAGTATTTTATAAGAGATAAAACAAAGGATTTTCGGTCATGAATGGCAGCTGTTTTTCTTTATATGCAAAAGCTCCCTTGTTTTTAAATGACTGTAGTAATGATTCTAAGCCCTATTTTGAAAAATTCACTTAGCATTTTGTCATGCATTTAAGATTGCTAAGGCAAAGAAGTTTTATCTCAACAGGTTAATGCTCATTGTCATGTCTCAGAATACTGTAAAGCATCGATAAATGAAGAAGATGGCAAGATATTAGACTTTATTTCACATTCACTAGACATAAATCGAATCCAACATCCTTGGATTAATGTTGCAAACAGAATTTACGCTGAGAACCGCCAATTTGCTAAAAGAAAAGAGAATACACAAGCACTGGCTAAGAATAGATATTCATGTCCAGCATACGCTATTCAAAATCATGCTACGTCATTTTATGGCCGTTATGAGAGGCAATAGAAAGATAAACAAGTATTTGAAAAAGTTTGTTTGCGAGCATGAAATCATAATATAATACGCTTGGTGTTTTTTGACGTGTAAGGTGTACAGTGTTTCATTATTGTAGAAGGCATTAAAGGCTTTATATCTCATCCAAAGTGTCTAATTGCCACATTCACTGAGTGAGTATAGTACAAAGATAAGGAACAAGCGATGAAATCTCAATGACTCAAGGGGTTTATTTAAAACTTCTGAAAGCATCATGGAAGATGGATTATAAGATACCTGAACATTGTTAAGGCGGATACTAAGAAGAAGAAAACGTTTTGTGATGTAACTGTATTTGCGGCGCCGGGTTGGCGCGAGAAGCTTAGCGATAAAGAAGAATGCTCGGTTGTCCAAGCATGGAAGGGTACTACAAAAAGTTGAAATTTCTAAATTTGCCCGAATCCATTCATCCATTGAATGTCTTGAGCTGCCTGGAAAGCAGTAATGAATACAGATTTGCAAGAAGAAATAGTTACCATAGTTTTTAAGGTGCTCCTCTAGTAGACCGAGATGTGGTTCAGAGGCTGTAAAATACCTCAAACTGTGTAGCGGATGGCAGAATAATTCGCGAAGTGGGCATCAGTGGAATACTCAAATAGCTTCGAGTTTCCGAAGACACAAAAATAGTGCTTAATGGTCTGTGCATTGAAGATAAGGAAGGAGACGTTTTATTACGATTCAATTAAGATTGTTGGAATGATACTGCGTGCGCACCAAGGCACAACTAAAGAATTCAATGCCGAGGAGAGTATTATCTGCAATATAGCAACGAGTACCCACAAACCCTTTCTAAAAATTTTGTAATATGAAATGTCATCATTCCATCATATGGCGAACATATGGTCTATCTGAGCCGTGTTAGCGTTTTTCACAACTTTCAATTCATAAGCATGGGTAAATTGGGCGACTGGGTCGAATTATTAGGGATTTTCCGTTCGTTTTCAAGCTCTTTGCATCTAAGTTCTCTTCGGTTGAGTTTGCAAAGATGAAAAAAAACTCCGTTAAAAGTGTCGTAGATTTCAGTTTATGTCTCAGGAAATTTTGAGAAAGCTTTCTTCGGAGATGATAGAACTTCTACGTGTAAAAGGCGGGTGGATGTATCGATCATGTACACGTATATTATCATCTAGATGTATATGTGAATGATATACGTACTGACAACTTTGAATGCGTGCGGGATCTTAACCGTAATATACCAAAGCAAATATAGTGTAGAATCTCTCTAAGGGATAGCCTATTTGACACACTTCGATAAGAACATACATAGCTGAACAAAATCATCCTATCCAGACAGCATATTTGATGGCAGAAATCGGTTAATTACCAGAAGACTATCTTGAATGACAAAAGATTTCCAATCCGTGTCTTTCATCTTTCTCTGTTTTCCAATTCAAATTGTCTCCTGATTCTCTCAATGAAAAACGTTCCATCGTTTTGCAAACAGGCGTCTGTTTCTTTCTGTGTACTCTTTCTATTAAGTACGGAAGAAGCTCTTCCTAATCAACCCGAGTCGCTGCCCCAGATGGCTAGAATATACTTTTCAATGCTTTCACCTAAATGGTGCAACAAATATATTTGAAAGCAATGGAAAGGCTCGGCTCTACAAATGAGTAATTGAACCAGCTTGCCACCGTCTAGGCTATTGAGCGCTACTACTTGATATTTTCTTATTGTCTTTGCAGGAGATACTGACCCTTGGTACTTCTAAATGTCTTGAACGAATTTCTCGCAACTCTTCGATGTACGCGACAGAAGATCGTTCAGGTCTCATAATTCTGTTTCAATCATATGAGATTCTTCGAAACCACATATCTTCTCTCTCACAAGCGGAGGGTAGTACATGTGTCTTTTTTCAGAGACGTACGTTTCGCGGATGAGGCAAAATCAGCACGGCTGAAATGCGTTGTAACCTCTTATATCAGTTATTTTCTTCAAATTTGCTAAATCTGCAAAGACAAAGAGACCATGAACCTGAACTCTGCGAATCCATCCATCCCAAGTCTTAACGCCAATCCCGTTCCTTAGTTTTTTCAACTCGTTCAGTAGACGGTACAGAAAAGAAAATAAAGCGATTGGAGCATGCAGTCCGGGAATAAGCATGACCGGCATCATAATAATGACTTTGAATCTCTCCGAAGGGTGAATGTTTAGTACGGTAAGAACCACTAGCCAGGAACGGGATTCTGTTATCTTGAAGGCGTTCACTCCGTCCGTGAGAAGTGATAAGAAAATATCATATCTCATGCTCTCGATTCTACTGAGACTTCGGAAAAAATTTCGAAAGATTCGGCCTGATGTAAATTCAAAACTGCCTCTGCATTGTGACAAAGAAAGATACCTTCGAAAACACTCATGAAAAAACTTTTATACGTTTGGACCTTTCGTTTCTGCTTGCAAGCAGCACTTTAATCCTTTTTTCAATGAAAATGTGTGTGAATAGTTCTACTATTGCAAGGTTGAAGTCGCATGGAAGATGTTGACAACGATCGAAGCTCTTCATAAATTCAGGTACAAACGACATAGTTGCATCAGAGCAAAACGGAATCAGCTCAGTGGAAAGCTTTGATTCAATGATTAGTGCTGCTCTAGCCCAGGGCATGTTTACAGTGCCTTTTGATCTTGCATAATTTCTTCCATCATCTCAACAGTGGCTCTATCATTCTTAATAGCAAAGACTACTACAAATGAATTTCTCCATAAAATGGTATACGTTTGAAGTATTTCCCGGCACGATTTCTTTTTCATCCGATCGTGATTACCGATCTTCATATACAGAAGAGCTATCGTTTTTATACGTGTTCCACCTCGTCCTGGCAGACAAGGAACCACCGTGACCAGAACTAAGAGGTTATTTTGATTCCCGCTTTTCAACATTGCAAGAGACACAGAACACTTACGTTCTTCACAAACAGTAAGGGTTAATCCGTAGCAAGAGGCCATGTTTTTTTCCTGTTGGTCCTAAAGGTTTAAGATACCATCCGATGGGACATTTTGGGTGACTGTTGGCTCGAGTACTGTGACTTCATGCCATGTCCCTCATCAACCTATATGCTTTCGGTCTGTACTCGAGTCATTGGATTATTTTCTTGTGTTCCCTTTTCATTTTGACATCTTTCATCTTCATGTGTTATGGAAGAATGTAATGACCTTTCTGACGAAACAAGCTTTGGAGAGGAAACCATTCTAGGGGTCCTTTAATTAAGCTGCTTTTCAAGTGGCAATATCCTACAATGAAGACGATAAGCTGTTGTTTTGATATAACTTACCCAGGTACACATGAAGAGCGAATTGCTCTCGAAAACTTGTTGCAAATCATTTTGGACTTCGTTTGTTGTCAAGCCTCGGTCTTATTCTCAAAGTCGCCAACTCTGTAAAAGACATATCAAAGGACTAAAATTAGACATTTCACATACGCGAAGCTATTCAGACGTTGAGATAAGAAAGACTATAAGGCCAAAACAGTATTACTTTCGTAACACATCCGTAACTTTTCATGCCTCGCTCTACTTTTGTTTCGGGCGGCTGTCTAAAGCTTATACCGTTCGACTCTCTTCACGCAAGCACCCAAATCATTTTTGATATCCAGTCAGTCGAATCATGTACTAGGTCTTTTCCCATCCGAGGAAAGCACCCTGGTTGCCGCTGTGTCGTCTGCTGTTCTCATTCATCTGTCTCACGAAGCTAAGCATTCTTCCTTTCACAGATGATTTAGTGCCCAGCGGGAAAGTTTATGTACGTAAATATCTCGAAATATCTTTAGGCGAGTACAATGCAGCGGCAACAAAAAATAAAATGGAGACCCTTAAACTTTTGACTTTTGTGGCCAAGGCTTATTTGCGAAGATTAATAAAGTTTGTCTGAGTGTAATTGGAGGGCTCACCGCTCTTCCACGAGCAGTATGGTCTTCGTGCTTCAAGAATGAAAGGCTTACTTTTAGAACAAGAAGTTCGAGTTTCAAAAAGAGATCAGTAAAGTCCGAGTACCTTTCGCGGAGGAGATTGACTACGTAATTGCCACACAAAACCTTTGGGTCGTTAGCGAAGTTTTCAAGACGAGGCTGAAGAACACAAAAGCTGAAGTAAAGCCTGGAAAGAAGAAGAGAGCCGATAATAGCGCGTCTGAAAAGGTTACATTGCTTCCTCCACCCTCTTCGGAAGAACTGGTGAAAAGGGATGGCAACAAGTTAAAGGCTGAAAAGATGAAACTTGGAAAGAAGAACAATGCTTCATGAAGGGCTTTGGAAGGAGATTGTTCTCCGACATATTTCGCAAATGTAAGTAGTCGTACCTTGGAAAGTATCGACACCCATTAGCCTCACCATAGTGGAACAAAATATGAAGAAGGATTCCAGAACAACGAGCATGAAAGAAGAGCAGATGAGTCGCATCAATCAACGGAGTTGTCTTCAGAATTATCGATAGATAATTGACAGAGAGATAGAAAGAGAACATTCTCGTCGCGTAGTGAGAAAGTCGCACATGATATCAGGAATAAGACCAGCAACTTCATTCTGGCCGAGACACATAATGATTATAAGAAGAGCCAGGTGCAGTTCAAAGTTGTTGAACCGGTCACCAGAAACAATGAAGAAAGCGATTATACAGATGCTTCACACTCAGAGAGAAATGACGAATAGACGGTAACGGTGAACATTAGAAAACATTGTGCTGATCACAACAAAGTGAATCCCAATAAAAGGAATGAAACTGGCTCCGAACCACTCGAAGAAGAATAAATCATGCCGAAGCCCCGAAAGCAAACCATACAGCAAACCAAATATAGACGTGAATAGTCAATGTGTGTCAGCCGCACCGAGATTGCTCATAGCGTAGGCAGCGATACAGATTGTGGGGCCGCTCCTAGATGCAAGAAGGGGAACCTTAATAACAAGAGGAGATGTAGATTTTCTAATGGACGACTCGTTAAAGAGAAAAGGTTTCATTAGTGCTTCACAAAGCAGGAAACCAAGTCCTGGAACACCATTTGCACAAAAAAATCGAAAAAGAGGGAAATTCACGGTAGCAGAGATGTGCTAAACGACTCTGACACTTCGATTGAGTAGTAAGTGTGACGGAAGAACCGCTATATGCAAAAGATCTTGTCGTGCCCCTGCATGCCTTCTAATATATTTGGAATAGTTGCTTTTAGCAGGGTTGCCATACCTCTGCAATCCTCCACCGAAAAGCAAACCCCAAAATTTCGCCCGATGGAAAATGACGTTACATGTTATATTCTGTAATCCATTTGATAAAAGCGTTCCCTTGACGTTAGAGTGTCTGCACGGCTCTTCCATTGATATCAAAATAGAATAGGGCGAGTTTGTTCTTCTCAAACCGATTACATATTTTCTTGTAGTGATGATGGCAGCCCGCCCGGGTAAACAGACCTTTGGAAGATACTTGCCTGCTCAGCGACAAGTACATGGTAGTGACCAAGGAATGGAAGAAAATCTCTTCTTCCATTTCGCTCATGTCCGTGAGATCGAAGTATCTTGCCACGTACCATAGCCTCAGTTAAAAGTAAGATCAATGTGCTTCGTGCTCGAAATGTCGATGGAGAAAACAGTGTGTATGTCTATGAGAGATATCAGCACAGAAGAGGTAACTTCATCATCCCAGGAGTCCAATTCCAGTTTTCCTCATCATTTTCTAACGACCATTGGTCTGGGGAGGATTTTGATCGATACAATCGTAGACATGAATATTTTCTCACAAAGCTTTTATTGGCTGAGATTTAGACATTAAAAATATTTGCGGGTTTATAACTTCCACGGCAGCTGTTAGACATTACATGTGCGAGTACCATTCGTGATGGATCGATACATCTTCCAACGCCAAACAGGAAATTGTAAAGCTTCACATGTTGAATCGCGATCGTATCCATTGTATATTGGCGGAACATAGAACTAGTAGTTGTAGATAAGATAATCGTGATGAATGCGACTGAAACAGATAACTCGAGTTTATCTGCTGATGAAGACAGTGAGGAGGTGGTTTCTACCCCACCTTCGTCGTCTGAAAAGGATTCGACACCTCCAATTGTTTTGGTATCAATAGTGCTTATTTCTTCATAGATGATTTACGTGATTAAAACCATTGAATATGGATTGCTTGTCAAGGCGGTTGAGCATGTTTTCGGCCCGCCCGTCTTCGTTCCTACAGGTCAAATATTGAAGCAGAAGCGACACATTGCCATAACTACTCGGTTGTGTCCTTTTAAGCTACGAAAAAGTAGTAGATCGAATACGAAAAAAGCCCTTGAAAAAGAAAAATTACTGGACCAAAGCTGGAAACAAGCAGCGCGAGCAAGTCTAAGCTCATAAGCGATACTGGCTACATGCCATGCCAAAGACAAGAGAAATATCGCCCAATACAATCAGAATACTGGATTTTTATCCAAATGATGAAGCTTCTGTGCACAGACCCGACTCAGTTGCAATTGATGGCACAATTGTGTTTACCAAAGTTACCGCTGTTCATCCTATCGACCGTTAGTTTCATCAATGGGTTTAAAATACGGAGGAAGATAGTGCAAAGTGGTCAATATAAGCTGTTAGGCGAGATGTTGTTCATGGACATCGTCTTTTTGGAGGGTATTCAAACTGAGAATGAAATCCAGAAAAGTAATTCTCACTTTGACGAACAACTTGAGGATAGTGGTGAGCTTCATGATGGTAACAATGAAGACGACGAAGTGAGTCAAAATGGTGAAAACCATGAAAAGCTCCGCGCAGGCGATTCTCATGAACATGGGGAAAATTTCACAGAATAGGTCTTCGTGGGTTGCAATAGAATATAGATAAAGAACAAAGCTTGACAGCCATGGAAAATCTATAGCCTGATGTCGTCAATTATTGTAATCAATTGCGAGCTTCAGGCTGTCTGTTCTCTTCCTAGTATAAAATTAGCACTGGCTCTAGTTGTACTGCAGTTTACTGATTAATCCCACCCAGGCGTACCATTTTGGCTAATATTTTTGCTCTACTATATGCGCCAAATTAGTCGGTCCAATCAGTTCTAAGACAGCGTTAAAGTGGAGAGAAACGAGGTAGCTACAGCTGACATGACTTGTGAACACCATTTTCATTTGCGATTGCTGCGCCTCGGTGTAAATATGGTCCCCACTTCACAATGAATCAATGTCGGGATTTTTGTCATTCAAGAACACCCAGAATGCTTGCCATTCTCCTTTTCAGAGTCGAAAGTCTTCATCTCCAAACTATTTCCTAACCGCAGAAGTATTAATCATCGAGTTCTAGAGGGGTTGCAGTTAGGTAAAGCACCGCTACTGGCATTCTCTTGCCACACTCTTTGTTGGCCTGCTTGCATTGGTACAAGCCCTTATTTCGTATAACTGCACCAATTGGGACATACGCGGATGAGAGTGGACCAAAAGATGTTGTGAAACTTCTTGTTTCGTTTACTTTAAATGCAGAAACCGCCAATGTAGGACTAAATTGATTTGTTTCTAACCTGTAAATTACGGGAAAGACGCCGACGAGACAAAAAAATGAACCCAAGAGGTTGTAGGACAATAATCTTAACGCGGTTTTTAGCAGTAGTATTGACATAGAGCCAAAATATCATGTATTAGTCAATTCGAGAACACAAGAGTGAGATGGTGGTGCCAATTTCAAGCTGTTCAAAATGAATTGGTCTCCCTGCTTATCCTAGAAGAAGCCACGATATGATAATTTCCAGCTTTTGGACCAAGTATGTCAGCAGAGCTAACGATTGGAAGTGTAGCTTGCACTTTTCCTGGACACTCGATCATAATCTTCCCTCATCAAATTGACCACAATTTTAAAGCGCGTGGGCGTGTATAACGGCCATTCCCTCGCCGCAGTAGTGACGAGCTCATATGCGAAGAAAAGTTCTTCGGCGTCATATATGCCCACTAAAAGCCATGGGGTCATCTCAATTGGGCGCACAGACCCCTGGGACGCCAAATGACGGGCTCCAAAACGGAAAACGCACCTCACGCACCGCAATGTACTGAGCTAGCCGTTCGTGGCGGTCCTAATGACTTCTCGAAGCATGCTTGCAGGTTTCAAATGTTGAACTCTGTCTAACTTTGAACTTTAAGCTTTAGCACTCCATATGAGGTGTATCAACACGAGACGTACTTGAAAGGGGCAGGAGCCGTGTATCCAGACTTCATGTTACACTTACTGTACGCCCAACCGCGTCTCCAGCGGTGAAATGTGTTTTAACAACAGTGTTCTTGCGCTGTACTTTTCACCATTGCTCTCCACAAATGAAAACTGGCCCACCTTCCATCCATGGCCATGAAGCACCTGGTCACTCCGACGCGGATCTTTCATGTCCAGTATTGCTCTCGTTGCGTTTTGACATATCTGAATCGTCAGAAGTATCAGTACTGGAACCGAAACACTGCGTAATAGACGATAATCACTCAAATCAGGTGAATTCTTCGGCTTCTTATGTCTCGACTTCTACTTTTTCAAACGAATTTCTTTCAAAAGAGCTCCTCCACTCTCCAAAACGACTTGATTAGCAGGGGTCTGTGAATAAACTGGTGTCTGCAGGCGTTCTAGACAATGGTTGACTCGAGTGAAGATTTCTTCTACATCCACGGTTAGGCTGGGTAATGCCTCGGGCATATTTTTGTATATGTTCAATAAATAGGTGAGGTCACCACATAGTGTTTCAACTAAGGCAGAGACCTGCACACTATTTTCTTGAGGAAAGAGTGTTTGTTGCGCACCACTTCTTTTGCACGCATGATGAGTTTCAGCTTTCGGGACCAGATGTCGTTGTTTTATGTCTTCTGAAGAGGCACGCAGGCCTTCGAGATGTCGACAAGTGAGTGAGAAATTGTTGTCATTGGTATTTGCAGTTAAACACAACGTCTAAAGACCATGTTCCGAACCAATAACCTCAACGAAGATAGATTGGTTTCCTTTATTGAGGTTATTCAGACTTCTGGCAGTCTGGTATTGCTAAAATACTCTTTTAAAGTCGACCAGCTTGGTTCAAGCTTGGTCAAAGACCTTTAAAGACAAGTTCTGCTAGCTGTTTTTCGCGCTGCCCTGCAAACTGTTAACAATAATGCGTTTCTAGTCATTTCTCCCAGGTTCAGGCAGACCCCATCACAAGTTCTAGTTTGCAACTGTTGGGAAGTTGTAAAACTACCTTCTAACACAACAGAGGTTTGTCGTCGAAACTTGATTCTTTGTTCTCCCGGGCAACTGTGATGTGAGCACTGAAAAGATAGGTTATTTTATCCTCGAAATAGAAGATGGCCTCGACAGCGGTGGTGTCGGTCAGTATTTGCTCAGTGCCAAGATCATGGAGTTGGCCACTGATGCGCTTTTGATTTATGACAGAGGTAAGCGATTAGTACATCAATACACCA
Organism: Agarophyton chilense; assembly: GCA_030374765.1. NCBI lineage: Eukaryota > Rhodophyta > Florideophyceae > Gracilariales > Gracilariaceae > Agarophyton > Agarophyton chilense. The sequence goes on from JARGXX010000099.1 coordinate 981,711, forward strand.
GATCCGTCAAAAGATGCAGTGTTTGGTTGGAGTTCCCGAGTATAATAGAGTTTACCATAACCTCGCATAGTGTGTGAAAAGGATTTCAGGCGTATATCGTCCGGAAAACCTTTTTCTTTGGGAGCAGCAGTAAGTTCTCTGAAGTATTCTTGCGATCATTCGCCGGGGGTACCCGAAAACTTCTGTCAGTTATTTCGGACCTGGTTTGAGATACTTTGCGAGGCTTTTTTTGTCCAGAATGTTGCCCATTATATCAGATGTGCAGCTTTATTTGAAGTAGTCATGTAATTGGCAAACGCATTCTCCATGAAAGCCTTTGAAAGTTTTTAGTCACGTTTTTGTTCAAACTATTCGTATTTCACAAATTATCTAGAATTAAAAGCGGAAATTTTGCACTAGGGACAAGGCCATTTGTAATTGGACACCTTTGTACAGAGTCGTAAAGCGTTTGTGCCGCCAACATTATCTTTCACGTTGTCCAAGTGTTAGAGCACAAGATGACCAGGAGTGTGGGAGCCATTTCATAACTAGAAAATTGTAGGTGATGTTTGCATCAAGTAAAAGTTTGGTTGTGTAATCAGATCAGAAAGCTTGATATACTTGCCGTTTTTCACATCCATGCAAACAATTTGGAAAACCCGAATGAAAAGAACTATAAATCGTTGTGCTTGATTATGGCGAGGTACGTCAGATGCAAAACCTTCTTCCTGGTTATCCGTTATCTACAAAAAAAATTAACGTATGTTCAAAATAGTAAAGATGTATATATTATGTTTAAATATAAGTAGCTTAACAAATCGAGTTTCCAAACAAATCCAAAATTTATTATTGCTTAAAGACTTTTTTTAGTGCAACAAGCAATTATATATATGGTAAGCTTTTCCTTCGAGGTGGCGGGTGTGATTCATAGTAACTTTTACCGTGGTAGAAATGTGTAGCGTCAAGTTTTGCTACACGTTTACGCAAATGCTTTGCGCTGACAATTTTCCCACGACACCGTGACGTTGCCGCGCTGTTGCTGTTCAAGATGCGTTCTTTGCCATGGCGCAAAACCCGCGTTTTCGGCTTTGATTTATGGAAAGTTTTGGCTATCGTTTGCGGCAAAGCATGTCCCTTTTTCGGGGATTGATTTTTGAGTTTGAGTTGGCCCGGATATACACGTGGCATATGTGCACTCTGAACATTGCATGTGAACCAATTAGGTACTGTCTGGGGCCACATTGTAACCCAATACATGATGCAAGGATCAAAACGTGTCTGGCAGAAAGCCGTACGGCAAGAATCGGTTTTTGAAGTTTATTAATTGTGCCTTGTTGTGTCCGGTAAGTGTCCCACCAATGACACGTACCGCAAGGGTGGCCGATTGCAGTTACGGATGTAGTTCAGCACAGTGAAGCTTTATCTAGGGTGCGTGACGCGATTTGCGGGAGCGCATAAAATAACCTTACAGATGCGGCGGGTCCGCCAGTGCATGCCCACATACCCCGCATATCTGACCCCCTCCCCTCATCCACTGCTCTTTCCTTTGCATCACCACGACGATATCAAATGCAAACATTCTTAGATGTGCTTTACCGTGGGTGAGCATTGTCGATGTGCAGGAGAAACGATAACGGTTGAGCCTTATAAGCCGCCGGGGCCTAAGGTATCTTCCAGACGCCACGTGGACTGACCGACCTCAGCTGGGCTCATTTAGATTATTATTTTATTTTAATTAGTGTAATAGATTAGCATTACAGTGCCAAGGAGGTCCCAGCGCCTCTCCAGTGTTATTTGTTATTTACTTGGCTCGAGTGACTCTTCTCCCTTAGAGTAAGGTAGGCACCGTGAAAATACTAAATTACCCTCCCCCGCCCCCCCCTAAATAGAATGTTTGCTGGGAATTTACGTGGGTAATAGAGTACAAACTTCACCATCAAGTATAATTTTGGTGGTTGGCTTCACGGGTCCATTGGAATAATTCTGCTCCCGTTAGAGACCCGTGGCACGCCCTCATTTGACTCAAATTTGAAACCGTCTAACGAATCTCTTTTCCCTGGTTTTGAACCACTAAACAATCTCTGTTTTGCTGGTCCAAATCGACGTTATGTCCCGTATCTTCCTCCCTATTTCACTCGTGTTCATCAAACATATTGGCCGTATGTTTCATTGTACTCTTGTCTCGACGATCCATGTTTTATCCCCTTCTGACCGTTAAATATGGTTCTTCTGACCACTCAGAGTCGGACTTGACCGCCGTAGCATCAGTCTTCATGGATACGTCTTCCTTGCGACTGTTATTTCTATTCATCGCAGCCGTTTTTAATTCTCTTCTCTTCCCAGTGGCCTCCTTTAGCCGCACCGCGAGTTCTTTTGAAGCTCTGCGCTCACGGCGGGCGAGGGCGGCACACAGTGTACTTCAGTGTCCTCGTCCTCCCCCGTGCATAATGATCACGATGGCGCGACAAAGTCGCAACCTTGCCAACGTTGGTGCCCGAGGCGCGCTGCCTGTGAAACATGTTCAGCACTTTGAGAGTGGTGGGGGTTACAGGCTCGAAGAAATGTTCGTGCTTGGCCACATGATGCCTCTCGTAAAGGTGCGCAGTTGGTAGAGGCAGAGCACTTTTGTGCGACGATCGCCACGGCAGTGCGCAATCAGAATCTTCGGACACTGGTGATGGGTCGTCGGCCGGCGGCGACGGCGTACTGATGGCCGATCTGTACATGTCCAGCTCGGAGATGATATGGGGGAATGGCATGCATGAAATTTGGGCCTCTCAGCGCGTCTCAGACGGAACTGTTGATGTCGGAGCCAAACTTGAGTTGGTGAAGGGAACAGGCCAAAGTGAACGAATGAACGAATGGCTTGGTAATAAGGGGGGTAACGATAGCGGAAATGGTACTTGATATAATAAGAACGGCGGAAATTTTGATGTAGATTGATGACGGAAAGCGGTGGTGTGGCTAGGAGAGGGGGGGCGAGAAGAATGATGTTGTGAGGACCATTACATGTGCGGTTGGATTGGGAACAACCCCAAGCCCGAATGACCTCTGCCATTTTTTCACAGTTTCCGAAAGTCGTCTCCTTTGTGCCAGCACGCTTCTCACGACTATCACTTCCCATCTCAGCAAAACTTGACGAAAACGGGCAATGCCGTCTGGACACTGTTGTAGACGACCAAAGATTTCATTCGCGGCGACTGGGAATAGATGTTACCATCGTTAGTCCTCACCATTCGACTTATGCAGTATTCGTGTCTCGCAATTTGGTAGTACAGCGGAGAAGGAGAATTCCCGGATACAGAGGAAGTACGGCGCTTTGTGTGAGGGAATTAACACTGACTTTGTTTCTATTTGCCTCGATGTTCATACCGGCGCTGGGGTCTCAACACTACTAACCAAAAACAATGTAGTCAACTGCGTAGTAAAATTAGTAAAGTCAGGAACAAGAATGTTTGGCCATACTTCAGTAGACACAGGTTCAACCAGAAGTTCTAGCCATTTTCTTATTAATATCAACCTTTTAGTTTAGACATGAGTCAAGTTAGTGGGGGAGACCGATTATAGAACAAGTTCTCCAAGATTACAAAGGCCAAACAGAACTGTGTTTTAACTGCTCTTTCATGTACATATAAGAAAGTGAAATGTCTAGGGTCTGTAACTGGAGAAGCTTGGATGTTTGATAGAAACGGAATACGAGAAATACCTAATAGCCACTCGTCACAGCTTTTCAAGAAGTCATGGTGGAGGTGTTTCGGCGTTGAGTTGGGAAATGTACAACAAAAGGCACAGCTTTTGAACTTATTCTACCGAGGCTGCGATACATTCGCATTGTTAGAGAGCCGCACGATGAAGCAGACACGATTTCGTCAGAAGCATTGAGAAATACAAAGGAAGGAACCTGGTTTCCACTCATCAACCAAGGATATATGGGGACTCGTCCAGATCATTCATGAAAAAATGCACTTTATTCATGATATGCATTGGTCGGGCCGCGCGGTTACGCGATATTGTAAAATACTTGTTTCTGATTGGACTACGCGGTTTTTAAAATGATAAAGTGAACTTTCTGGAAAGCTTTAGCCTTTTAGAAAACAAGTCTGCTTCGCCACCCGAACACCCCGTAATTCACCCTCAAAGGATTACAGTGCTGCGTTTAACATTTCTGGCAAGCATGAAGTTGCATACGGCTGTGTATCTTGGGGCTCAATGTCGTTCTCGTGTTAGGGCCAAGGTTGCCGGGTGCCTCAGTGATTCTACAATTGTTGATATGTACCCAACGCTCAGTTCGTAATCTCGATCTCGATTTATGATTTCAAAATATAGCATGTTTTGGACCCTGCCTAACCTTTGTATCGTGAAGCTTCTTTGAAAGAAAGAATTGGCTGGAAGTCATGACACCTATTCCCTGTTCTATATATATCTAAGTTCAGGTCATGGACTTTTATTGCATTGAGAAAGAGAAGAATACGTGTCGAGTAGAAATCGGTATCACCTGAAATCAGGCCGCACAAAATTGCATCAAGGGCACAAAACCAGTTCACGCCATTTGTGGGAATCAACCTTTTGATAAGTTCCTTCAGACGTATGTTCCTGGGGAGGACCCCGAAGGAGAAAGACTCTGCACTACGTGTTAAAACAGTGAAAAACTATGTGAAAGAAACAAAGGAATGGAGCAAGCCATGAATTGGAAAGATGGAGTCTTTCCAAGCGCATTATCAGTGGTTTACGTGGAAGGTAACAATCAATCATCGCAAAGATCAACGTGTAATCGCCTTGATAGCACTGTTGTGCGAAATTTGGAGGGGCCATCCGTCTTTGTCATTTCGGCACTTGTGCTATAGAATGTCAACTCTTTTTGGTATGAAAATGAACCGCCGCTTCGGAATATGATTCTAATCAGTACTGAACACTTTTCGGGCTCTGCTTTATCATCTAGTGCTCTTTGTGAAAAGGCACGGGAATTGTACCAGCCCTTTTTTAATGATTCTTCTTGTAAGTTGAGCGATTCATCAACCCCTTCTTCTCTAAAAAAAATAGGGAGAAAGTAAGAAAATACAGAGCCAGAAACAAAGACCCAGACAATCGGAATGGGCGAGAACGGTATAGGCTGCGCAAATCTCAGAAGAGAGGACTTGAGAAGCCTGTATGCATACGAAACGCTAACCTTTTGGACCACTGCGTTCCTGATAACAATGAATGTCTTTCAAAGATTCGAGGCGTTTACAAAGCTGAAGCTGTGAAACTTGTGGCTGAATTAACGCAGTTCTACCATTCCTTTATATCTCAGACCACTGGTACCACGAATTGAAGGCTTTTGGGTATTAAGAAAACCAGAACTGGAGAAGGCAAAGTCGTTGGTTCTCATCCTTCTAGTGTTGTTCAGACTGGCTAGGCAGTGCTGGACTCATCGGGAGATTAAAAAAATACATTCAAGATCGCTTTGAGGATTTTTTCTGAGGTTTTCTTCGGAGGATGTTTTAGCTCGGTGGGGGTGTTGGAATTGCGTTCGGCAGCGCGTCACTGCACTAAAGGCGAGGATGATTGATTCAAAAAAGATGGGAGTTCAAATGTTTCGCAACGCACGGCGGAAGGTCACGTTCGCGGGGTGTAATGGACCGATGGGGAGTTTCAAGGTTACACTTCGAAGTGGACGTGGTTCAGAGAAAGGGTGGTAGAGAAGCTGCTCCTCTGCGTCCGCGTGGTTTGGGATGCCTGGTTCGCCGCAGGACTGGCGCTGGAGTGGCTGTAGAGTGCCTTCCGCGCAGATTGTATGGTGATGGAGTGCAGAATGGTGGCTTCATAGCGGAGTCTTAATTATTGAACGCGAGATAGAGGTGTAAGCGGGAGAGATAATGGAAGCAGAATGGGGAGATTAAATCGAAGTGACAGGATTTAAATATGTATGTCAAGAACCATGTTTCATGCTTGTGGAAACAGCGCCACCTCACCATTTCGCTGAAATGTGCATCCAAAGCTATTTGATAGAGAGTACAACCGAGGTATAATCCGTGTGTGACTGATATTCTTTCAGTTCATAACATAAAATCTGACGAAGTCCAAGCGCCCCACGTATATGACGTTGGTGTTCTGTTGAATCGAAGATGTTACTGGTTCAAAGCGACGAAGAATTCTTTATGTATTCAGCCAACATTCCATAACCCTTCTGACCCGGAAATGATGCAACACATTGCGCAAGAGTCGGCAACATTTGCCTAATTTGATGTAGAGTTGGAAACTGCTCTTCTGGAGACGGTAACCGTTTTCGTAACAAAAAAGTTATTTTCCTTACCTATCGCTCTTGGTAGCTCAGTGGCGAAGAAGAAGGTCGAATGTTGGGCAAATGTTGAACCTTACGATACACTCCACTCTATGTGATCAGAGTGTTCAGATGCAACTCTCTGGGTGCTTCACAACACCGGGCAACATAATTAGATGAAAGCCAATTTGCAGGACAGTTTGTTCGAATCTTCCAGAGTTGAACGGCTTCAGAGACTTGGTGAAGATCATATCTTTGGAACTAACCTTTCTTTGAAATATGAGGGTCGCAACCATACCTTGTTTGCTTTGTTTGGTTCACTGTGTTCCCCTAAACTGAAAAGTTCGAGTTTAGAGACCGAAAGACTATATAAATTCCTACTACATTAATGAGAGAGAAATGATTTTGTCGATGGTTGTTACAGTACATTACATCCACACAGAAATTGCACTTGAACCCAGCAGTCCAGTTTGCCGCATGTGTCAGATATCTTCCAAAGCCATGAGTGAGAGGGGCTGACCCCTAATCTACTTCATATTGGTAGAAGATTGAATTTTAGAATGAAGCGCAATGCGATATGGTTACTCGTACGCATCCCTGGCGTGGTAATGCACAAGAGCATATGGTGACCGAAAGTGTTAACTTACTCTTGCGCTGGAATTCTCTTCGAGCATGCACATATCACTGGAGAGAAGTGCCATCTCGAGATGAACACTTCAGTCACCGAAGGAAAGGCGAATCAGGTGGTTCTTTAATGCATTGCTTGGCGTGTCGGGCTACCTGGCATACATTTGTGCTATCTGTTACATACTACAGGCACTTCGTAGCGATTCCATATGCTGTTATCGGTATGAAGTATCAAATATTGCGTCGGTGTCCTGTCAAAAGTAGGCTTTCAGCTGTTTTCCAAGGAATCAGCGAAACCACTATATCGACGAGGTAGGCGTTAGTACCGTACAATATAACAAATCCAACAATCGCTCCCCCCCCCCTCCCTATCATAATTCTGAAGGTCAGCCATTCCTTGCTGATGCCAAAGCAATAAAACTCTAACGAGGTAGGAGCTAGTAAACAACCTGGCTCTCCTGTTGGAAAGGCGATGCATCGCCGTTAACTGCTTTGAAAGCACCTGCGTGCATCACACGCTCCAGCGTGAGCTCTGTTCAGACATCAACCACTATTTCTGAAACTGATAAGGCTCTAGCCTGCACATTTGGTTTGCTGCTATGTCTTCTAGCAGTGCCAATCATAATATGCTCCCAATAATCGTAGCCAACGATTTGTCTCATTCCTTCATTAGTGGTTGTCATATGATGCCGAGCTCCCAATGCATGTATCGCAGTGGTATATGCTAGTCCGTGACGCTTCAAAGTATCCATCAACGCCTTCGCGCCTTCAAGCACCTCTGCTTGCGCCACAATTTCCCGGCAACTTAACCTAATGTTTCTAATAGTTGTACACATGTGGGTATGCAGAGCCCAGCTTGCCGGGATTTCACGGGCTGTCCAAATTGCTCGACGAAGGCCATAGTGCAGTTCGTTTCAGAATGGAGCGATGCGTCGGAAAAAAACCTGACGCCTTTCGTTTCGGATAATGCAGTCAAAGCATATTGTCTTCACGAGATATGCTCACAATTCGTCCATTTTCCTGGCGGAGCTCTGGTACAGGAGAATGAACGGCGAAAAGCGTCTGTAAAGTTGCTTCGTCCCACAAATCTTTGCGAGGGACGACAGTTCTCTGCAGCGTGCTCCTCTTTGTACTACGTGCCGTAGTTGAAAACACACTCGTGCCTACCGATACACACCACAAGGAATCTAACCACACGTCTCCTTCCCCAGGGCCCAACTGCCTGGGCTTTAAAAAAACACCCAATGCAACTACTGCCTTCCTCATCATTTCATTCTCCTCAACTAAAGCCTCCTCGAACATAGCAACGCCGCCCGGCATAATTCGCTCAGTAACCTCTTTTCGACAGTAAGTCATCCAACCAGATCTCTTCCATTCAGTCCACATAATGAACCTTTCGCTAAACGTTTGGTGAGATGAAAGCGGATAAAAGGATGCAGATTACGCGTACCGTCAACGATAAGCGTACAATGGAGATATCGTGCAAGTTTTTGCGATACGCCCTTGATAGTCTGTTGCGCATTCGAAGCAGCCACCATCCCAGCTATATTGGTGGCGAAAAGCCGTGGCATACGTAGTTGAGTCAATACTCTTGCTCACAAATCTGGGGGAAACCAACAGCAAAAACAAATTTTAGTAGCCACTCAACGTCTAAATGGGGTTCCAGAGCTTCTCAATGCCTATCGCGAGTCTCTCTGAGAAACACCTGAAAGCATTGTTCTTAATGCTTCCCCCAATGCGCCGAACCAACGCCGGAATCATCATCACCAGTGCGTTTTCATCGTTGTCGGTAATCAGTGTTCCATTTGACTCTTTCACCACAGTACCAATGCCACGATGTTCAACAGCCCTTAAATAGTTTAACACATCTACAGTACAGTAAAGGGTATTACGCCAGGAGTAACAGCTCAACCGTAGAGTTAAACGAATAAGTTAATGTGTGCGAGATTATGGGGGAACAAAGGCGTCCGAGACTTTGCAGAGAATTGAAGGGATCCTGAAGAGCCTTTAGAACGAAAACAGAGAGCAGTAAAAAGTGATGCAAGCATTTTTCATCAATCCGTGATCGAAATACGTACACAGTGATTCGGAGGTCTTCTCGCGCACTGGACTTTCCAAAACCTCTTTATTCTCCGAAACGACATGCTGTTCAGGGTAATCCAGGAGAACATCGTTTGTTAATTTTGCTCTGAAGAAGTAAAGAGCGGTTGTGAAATTCAAAAGAAGTCATCGACACTAAGAATACTGTTACAGAAACAGCTGTTCAGAGACGATAATAACATGTGCACAGTTTCACAGGATACAAGGTGTTTTATGTCCAGCAAAGACCAACCCCTAACCATTACTCCTTCACAAAACTCGATACCCGCAGCATCTCTTCAACCGTGTGGCCAACTTGCCACACCTCTCTTCATTGAGATCAGTGGAATATGATTTCTTTACCGCTGCAATAGCAAAACGCAATTGAGGCCCAGCCATTTTGCCGCGTAGAGCGGTGGTCTGTCCCTTAACCCCGTCCGATACCACGCAGTCGCGCACTGCCTTCTACGGACAGGCATGGATTACGCTTTCTGCAAGGATACTAGCTGTTCCGGCAGTCGCCGTACATCTCGCTGTAACGCGTTATAGTTTCCCCATTAGCGCTACGGTCTTTTTCGATGCGTTGTACCACTTTTTTTCTTTCAAGTCTATCGCTTTTAGGCTTTCTCAAGGTCTCACAGCTCGATATTACTCGTACTCGAAGAACAATGCTGTTTCCCCGCGGTCTATGCGGGTCCATTGCGATGGTTTTGATGTAAGAGTCAGTGACATATCTCCCAGCAGGTGTAGTTAGTTCCATATCTTCCTTTAGTCTTGTTCAAACAATGCTGGTATCATGAGTGTTTTGAACGAAACCTGACACTTCTGGGATGTAGCCGGTGCGCTTGTCGGAGTTTCCGGAATGGCGTTAGTTGCAGGACCAAATGCTAGCAATGAATACATCTTCGATGTCGCACTAGTGTTTCTAGCTGCATTGTTTTCTGCAGGGGCTTATATTTGAGTATGTGGCATGGGCACGAGCGTGCATTTTATGCTCTCCGTTTTTGCTCTTGGGGCTGTCGGGGTTTCGTGTTACCGCATGTTATCGTGGTCTTGAAGCACTTCACAAAATCGCACAAACCCCAAAGGTGTTGCAGTGGTACTACTGGGCTCTTTGGGAGAATTTTTCGCTCATTGCTGTTTGAACAAGGAGCGGCAGTTATGTAAGGCTAGGGAAAGTAAAATAATGAAAACTGCCCAAGTGCCCTGGGCATACGTTTTAGGCATGTTGATTTTTGATGAGAAGCCAAGCGGGCTAAGAATCATGGGGTCGATCCTGGTCGTGTCTGCAGCGATCACTGTTGGTTGCGGCGACTTGTGGCGAATTTGATACGTGTGGTTGGCGAAAAGTGTGTGGAATGTGGTATTTTTTAGAAGCCAATGACTACGTATGCGGAGGAACGAGAGCTTGTGATTTGTGGATAGGAGAACCCCAGCAAAAGCCGTTTCTTCCTCAGCGTCTTATATAAGCTTTAAGAATTCCAGCTCTTCGAGTGCAGGCGGCTAGCTCTTAACTTTAGGGCTCTGCTTGGGTTCAACAGATGCGTCTTTAGTCCATTCTGTTCTACACATTGAATTGAGCAAACCGCACTTGGTCGTGATACTTAGGGACACGGTTGAGCTGTTCAACATACAGCAAACTTAACATCAGGGCATCATGCGGAGCATACGCAAACGTGCATGAAGTCGAGAGCTTGAGCAGGCCCAGAATAGGGTCATGGATATCTCGATGACCGATCTCTGGCTAACAGGTGTCATTTTGACTATCAACCGACGTTGGAGGTGATGAAAGCCTAGCTAGAAATCTAACGCTTGGGTGTCTACTGTATACGCGGTTTCTGCCGAGAAATATGGGCGTCATCCACAACCCAGAAACTTGTGGCTGACAACTGAACTCAAATGCACAGTTTCTGCTTCATTGCAATCCCAGGAATCTATATAGCAGGTAATGCATCAGTAGAAACCTATCTAACCTTAAAATTCGTGCAGGGATTTGCTCCAGCAAAACCTTTTCTTCTGTGGTTCCAGGTTATAGGGCAAAGACCATGTTTATTGTGCGTGAGACAGTCCCTATCTTCATATATGGATTCAATCTCACTTCTCTATCAATGATACGTATCCGAGCGAGTGAAGAGCATTGGAAAGTTTTGTTTCTGTCAGAAATCAGTCGATTCTCGACATGACCAAATTGTCTTTATTTGTGGAGCCAATCTGAAAAATACTGCGGCATGTTTGCTTGCCACCTTCGAACAGTATCAGGAGCTGAAAGAATTACCAGTAGGTTTGCATAACAATCTGCTCCACGACGCTTTACGAGTCTTACTCTAGCCCACCCAAAACATGCCAGTCTTGAACACATGCAAATTCAAAGTGGTCGTAGGCTCGTATCCTTGGAAACAATATACCTTTTCAAATGAAGTACAAGAGCAGACCTTGTAGCGATCTCTTTAAGAGCCGGAGATACAATACAAAGATTATGTAGTGATGAGATGATGAAATGTCATGGGTTGGTCTTGAACACCTGAATATCCATGAATAGATATCGAACCAGATTCGTGATTTTTATTGCCTCGTGTAACGCCATGTGTGTCAACGGGTTCCATGATAGATCTCGTTGGCAGCACAAAATATACAGAGTACCAGATGCCGTTGTTAATCGATTGGATATTTAACGAGTGATTTGGCGCAAGACAGATGAAAGGATCATTGTGGCTGGCACAATGGCTTCTGCAGCAGTAGCACGGACGTTTCCAAGAAGTTGGTAAGCCATTACAAATGACATTGAACATCCTCCTGCTTTGAAAACAGTTTCATCATGTCATTCTTCCGCTTGTCTACAAAATCATGATCTTGTTGTTAGATTTCCCGTTGAAGATGCCATCGAACAGACCAGCGGAAGCGACAGGACGACAAAGATCTCTCTCTTGTCGCTGGTTTTCCATGGAATGAATTCGACCAATGGATGCCCCCGGCAAAGCTTTGACGCGTTAGATAGTGATATTTCCTTCCTGTTCGAATCCATGCCAGAGAGTTGAGGTTAACCTGCGAGTTTCTACATGCAGGTACTCGGACCAGATGTAGGGCTAAGAGATTGACAGCACAGGGCGCGTGAGACACCTGGAGCAAAACGCTTCGGCACGGGGTGCGCAAGTTGCAGTAGAAGTTTGGTTGGCGCCAATTCGCAACCTGTGGTGCAGAAAACATTACGCTGTGAGCCAAAGTAACTGAATGAGGCGAAGATGGACTGCGCACGCGAGCGGCGACATGCTGTCTTGGCACTGCGAAAAACGCGAAAGCCGCAGCGGAAGATTAATGCCCGAAGACTCGACATTTAAGATCTCCAGTGTTGCTAATCAGACAGCACAGCTTGCCCGCCAAGGTATTAATAGCTCAGCAGAACAGTTTAGAGTATGATTTGCGGCGGCGAGCATGGTCCGTCACGGGGCCCGCGCAGAGGATGAAATGCAGTGCAGGCCTGAGAAGGATCACGTTCCTGGGGCGACCGACGCGCTAAGGGCGCGGCGATTAAAAGGGGATTGGCGGTGGCCGCAGCAGACGCCGGGGGTGAAGGTTGGAGGGCAACGCGGAATGCAACGTCCACTTGCATGATGCACAAATACGGAGTCGTGAAGTTACAATGGATGGCGAACTGCCTGACAGCTAGGATTCCTAGCCCCACGCGCAAGTGCAATTGGAACGAAAAGCAACGGGAGACGGAGGTGAATTACGTGGTGATTTCAGGGTACATGTCGATCCTATGATGTTTAAATTAAGTACATGGTCCTCAAATTGTGAAGTAGGAGAGTAAGAAACTTCAGAGCACTAAAACACAAACCTGTGATCAACTTTCTTGCAAGGGGTTACAAACGTAGTAAACGTATGCAACGTGTGCCTCCGACCACAGCAGGTGCTCAAAATTTTGCCCCGTCGTGTACCCGTAATTGCACTACACAGTACAAAACTCCCCATGTTCTACCCGTATTTCGCACTGTAGATTCTTCTAGGACCCTTTGGTACATTAGTTCCATCAATTGGTCTTCAAGCCATCGTTTCCGTAGCTCCGACCTGTAGGACTAAGCAGTAAACGCTATCACATTGCCCCAAGTACTCTGGGAGTGCCGCCGTCAAGGATACGAACCTTAGGACCCGCTCTACCACGCTACCTCCGGTCGAGGCCAGTACGCTGACACACCATTCGTTGCGTTACATTTTGGTCTCCCGACTTGGCAATGACTGGTGGGTCAGTGTACTGGTCTCGACCGGAGGTAGCGTTGTAGAGCGGGTCCTTAGGTTCGTATCCCTAACGACGGCACTCCCAGAGTACTTGGTGCAATGGGCTGGCATTTACTGCGTAGTACTACAGGTCGGAACTACGAAAACGATGGCTGGAAGACCAATTGGTGGAACTAATGTACCAAGAGGGCTAATTTAGTATCCTAAAGGTGTTTCCCTGATTGTAAGGGAGAAGCGTCACTCGAGCCAAGTAAATATTAATTGTGAGGCGCTGGGATCTCCCTGGCATTATAATGATAATCTATTACACTAATTAAAAAAAAATAATAATCTACATGAGCCCAGCTGAGGTTGGTCAGTCCAAGTGGCGTCTGCAAGATACCTCAGGCCCCGGCGGCTTACAGAGCTCAACCGTTATCGTTGCCCCTTCACATATCTCCATCCTTAGATTCAACCGTCACGGGGAAGTCCAGATGGGCTTACGATTTACCGAGGGGAGGTGAGCACTTCGTTGCTCCTAGTACCATTGGGCGCGACGGGACGTTGCGTCGTCATCACCTGCGGGGATGCGAGTAAGCGTGAGCTGGCTATTGGCGCCAAAGTGGCAATTATTTGGCCTAAAGACTGAAACTCCAGCGCACCGTGAGTGCTGGCCATAAGTGCATCGCTGACGCATTCCTCGCGCTGTGTCGCCTAGATGATCTATTGGCTTCTTCTCCTCTGACGGTCATTGGGGCCGTCCTTAGTCTCCGCTCCTCCTTTGGCGACCCTCTGCGCTTCGTCCACCATGGCTCGCGCCATTCAGTCTACTGAGGTCAATTCAGTCATCTCGTCTTCCCGTCGTGGTACGTTTCCATTGGTCGCGCGCGATGCCGAACTCGCCTTATAATCCCATCGGATACGCTCTTCTCCCGCAGGACTCAGTCGCTTCCATCCAGTTTCCTATTTATTACTTGGCGCACCATCATGTGAGCAGCGGCAACATGCCTTCGAACAACCAGGCGGGAAGCTCCTAGGGATACCAAGTGGCCTGTGGACGCCCCGGGGACCTCTATGACCATACGATCGGACGGAATCCGCGGGCAGTGAACCATTCCATTCTTCCGTGCTTTGTGGAAGAATACCAAAGATTCTGCCATATGTATCTCGAAGCCCGAAAATTCACGAAGATATCCGGTTTCCGGAGGGGCAGTAAGAACGCGCGCAGCGTTTCGTGGTATAAGCGATGGTTGCATTGTCCTGTGGATCCGCATTCGGCGACGCGCTGTCGCGCCCTCATCCAAGCGGACATGCCGTACGTTCGATGCGAGGAGAGCGCCGGGTACCAGTTCAGGGTGAAATAACTCTTTTCGGACCTATAAGCGGACTTCATCTCGCCTCATGTGAGATTTCCTTCCGGCATGTCCCAACCCCTTGGCACTCATGTGCTACCGACCGCCGTATGATCGCCTGTTTTGGATATTTTGTAGGGTCTAGGGATGGCACAGTCGCTATGGGGGCAGAATTGGAATCCTATAAACCCCAGGTACTTGATCTCCTCAGGAAATACCAGGCCATGTGGTTAAGTAGATTGGGAACAATCAGAGCCACTACAGACCTCATTGACCTTCAGGATGATGCTACACCACAGTTCCAGCACCCATACCGTACAGGCCTTAAGGGTAGGGAAACTGTCGCCAACCAGATGGACAAAATGCGCAAAGCACACGTCATAGAGGCGGCGCCTCCCAACCAATCCGAATGGGCAAGTCCCCTTGTCCTCGTGGCGAAGAAAGATGGCTCCGTCAGGTTCTGTGTCGACTACAGGAAGCTGAACGCAGTAACCAAGAGGGACACATACCCGATACCCCGCATGGATGACTGTCTTCATTCGTTAGGCTAAGCTGTCGTATTGAACACACTGGACGCTAACTCTGGACATTTGCAAATCTCTTTGGCCGAAAATGAGAGAGCGCTGACAACCTTCACCACTTATGAAGGTCTATTCAAATTTACTCGCATGCCTTTTGGTTTAAAGAATGTCCCAGCAGACTTCTAACCGGTTGTGGGCATCATATTGTCCAAAGTCCAATGGAAGTTTGCCTTGGTCTATTTGCATGACTTTATAATCTTCTCACGGACCGTAAAGGAACACCTTCTCCACGTGTAGAGGGTGCTAACAATCCTACAGAACGCTGGAATGACTCCGTCACTACGCAAATGCGCCTTCTTCCAGGCCTCGATGGATTATCTCGGTCACGTCGTTCTCACACAAAAGCTAAAAGTAGCCACACGGACCGCGAGTGCGATGCGCAAGGCTAAACCTCCCAGAACCCACACGTAACTACGATCCTTTGTGGCCTTGTGCAATGTTCACCAACGTTTCGTGCAAGGGTTTGCTAAAATCTTGGCCTCCCCCAACGCAATGCTGAAGAAAGGAACACCTTCAGAGTATGAGGCCCTTTCCGACGACCAGTACGAGGCATTTCTGACCCTAAACGACATATTGCTGAACCCACATATATTGGCTTTGCCAAAACCCAATAGGCGTTTTGTCTTGAACACAGATATCTCTGATGTCCAAGTGGGATGTGCACTGCTACAGGAACAGGAGTCACCGAACGACTATCGATTCATTGGAAACTGGAGCAGAACGCTGACCAGCGCGGAGCGCAACTACAGTACCACCGGAAAGGAAAGCCTAGCCATCGTATGGTCTGTACTGACACTCTGTCCATACCTCGAGGTAACTAGGTTTACAATTTGGATAGACCACTATTCACTCCGCTGGCTACTCAAATTGACTGATGCATCAAGTCGCCTCGCTGGGTGGCGCCTCAGGATGTCATAATAGGACTACGAAATAACCTATAGGCCATCCATCAAGCACCAGGCAACAGATGTCCTCTCGCGAATCATTACCGATAGAACTGATGACACTCCATTGGACGACCTAATTCCTACGCCCTCTACAGATGATGAACCTCAGGGTTATACGGAAACGAATAGCCTTATGAGTCAGGTCCACTCCGATGATTCCGAGGTATAGAATAACGAATTATACCGAATGGATTGGGAGACAGTACCGCCCAACTCGAGACCGCCTCAGGTTAATGCGATAGCCCCGGAGGAAGAAGAGCTCCTCCCTATAACAATTGAGGAACTCCTACAGGCGCAGTTCGAAGACGAGTACTGCAAGGAAATAGCCCAATTTGTAGGAACCCCTGGTTGCCTATTCAACTATCACCGATTTGGACTACTATGTCGCCGCTCACCACTGGATGGCACACTCCAACGGGTAATATCAACTTCACTGAAGGCGCGATTCCTATACCTCGCCCATTTCCCTCGCTTTGCTGGTCACCCTGGAGGCCTACGAATGTACCAAACTCTAAAAAACGTTCTTCTACTATGACCTATGTCAAACCGCACGGAACTGTACATCTTGCCCTCAAATCAGAGGGTCTCGCGCCAACCATCAGGCCAAATTGAAACTCTTCCCCGCCGCAGGCCCGATGAAATTTTTCGCAATGGATATACTTGGGCTTTTGATTAAGTCGTCCCATGGGAAACGGTTTGTTTTGGTAATAACCGATAGGGTTACCAAGCTTACCAGAGCCCTACCCCTAGGAAAAAACGGCTATGGATGTCGCCACGGCCTTATTCTCCCACTGGGTACATCCAAATGGCTTGCCACTCTCCCTCCTTACGGATAACGGCAGCCAGTTTGTATCCAAATTCTTCTCACACATTTGTGCTACCTTAGGTATCAAACATGTGCCCACCACGGCGTACCACCCGCAAACCAATGGGCAAGCCAAACGCTTCAACCACACCCTTCTGGACCAATTGGCACACTACGTATCGGAGCATTAATTAAACTGGGACGACTACGTTGAGCCACTGGTTTATGCCTACAACACGCAAGTGCACACTTCCACGGGGACAGCACCTTTTGCTACAACACTAACGAGATCGCCGCCGCCGATAGCGGTTGACCTTCAGGAGTCCATTATTTCCCAGGACATAACCGAAGGAATGACTCCTACCCAAGCGAAGCGCTACTCGCGCCGACGCATCAACCGCATTATCCAACTGGCTAGAGCTGTACTCAACAAAGCCCAACGGCGCTACAAGGTCTATTTAGACAAAGCCGTTTGGAACAAACTGACCTTTGGGAAAGGATAATTAGTTTACCTGGACCGGCCTCCAAAGGACAGTGATGAACTCGAAAACACTACGCGAAAGCTCTTACCCCACTCCACGGGGCCTTAAAAAGTCCTTAAGGCCAATCAACACACCATTACGTTACCAATTGACGGCCTACAGGACACCGTATCTATTGACCGGGTGACACAAGCCCCCAACTCTCCCGAATCACCAAAGTCCTAGCCCCCTGGTCCAACGAGATCACTACGACTTCAGGTCGACGCTCCAGTCCTCACACCCCCTAAGACAGTTCCTGAGGACTCGACTAGCCCCACGGACACGATGGTCAATGCAAACTACTATGGCCTATCGCTCCCAACCGACTCCGATGGATTCGCCTCTCTGGACCACATTCTCTTTCCGGAGCACGAAAACCAACTGGAATACGTGCTCTAGCGCATCATCTCCGCCGGTCGGGGACAAGATGGAACTATGCCCTATCGCGTCCTTTGGTTCGGCTACAACCCTTAGGAAGACACTTGGAAAGAGCCTCAAACCATTCCGGCTATTTTTACCGCCCTCTATTGGCGCAAAATCGGCAGCACGGAGTGTAGCCTTCAAAAGGAAGCAATCATGGCCAAAATAAAACCAAAACGCCTCCCAAACCGCCTCCTGACACGATGGTTCGCCGTAGCTCCCGCATCAGAGAACGCTGTCAGTCTTCAGGCGACCCCTGAGAAAGACCTGAGACACTCTCAAGATTGGACGCCGTCCCGGGGCACGCACATTTGGTAAATACAGGAAGCAACTTTGGAAAAGCATAAGCATTACTTTGTTTGACTAAGTAGGAGAGGCCTAACAGCCCTCCCATGACGTCAAGGTTCGCAAAAGCGCTCCGAACACCAACAGGACTCACCGGGGCGGCGTAGGAGTAACTCCGTCGTCCTCATGGGAATCTGCAGAAGCGAAAACGGGACTAGTGTGACCCGAGCAGCCTATTGGACCACTAGGACCGGCCCTATCCAGCCGAGCACGCTTCTTCGGCGGAGATTCACCTGAGAAACTATTGTCACCATTGGAAGCCTTCCCGTCGCTCAGCTTTAGACCACACCGGGCATCCAAGTCTGCAGTAACCCTCTGGGAATTGACTTCTGCATTCTGCTGCAGGATATGAACCAAAGTGGTTTTCAGAACCTGACCCTGTTGGCCAACCGCGGCGTAGCGCGCCGGGCGATGCGCTCAGGAGCAAGCTTCCCTAAGGACTGTGGCAATGTCCATCGAGATAGTTATAACAACGGTACGGCAGACATGACGGAGATCCGCGGCTGGAGCCGTGACCGAGCCGGGAAAACGCGGCAACCGGGAGGACGGAGCGATTTCGCCGCCCCAAGTGGACGTCTGAGCCAGCGCATCACATACAGGACTTTCAGCTTCGACAGTAACCTCGCCAGAAAGGATGTCCACTTGGGCGCCGGGCGGCTCTTATGAGAGTTCATCCTGAAGAGCAGCGCCCGGAGGAGCTGCAGGAAGGGAAACGGTCGGCAACACAACAGTAGACTGGATCGGAAGATTAATGCCGTCTACGGGTAGGACGAAGGAATATTCCCCAAAGGATTCTCCATCGGACATACCAGGAGGAACCAACGGCGTGGCTTACACATCAGGCTCGAAGCACAGGGGATCCAAACCAATGGTCTTCGGGTAATAGTCGGGCACAAGACCCCTCAGATTATCCGATGGTTGATTTCTCAAAGGCTTGGCGGGATAAGCACGAGCGCCGTCGCGACCCTGTGGATGCAGTGGAATCGTCGTGAACGAGTCGGTAACGTGGTCATACCGAAGGGCCCGGGAGTCTTGCCCCACTCGACCGGTAGGACGTCATCCAAAAGGGCCTCGGCCTGCTCGACGTCGAACTGGATCCCACGGACGATATTCTGGATGCCCGGGTTCTTTAGGAAACGGATCATGATGTCCAGGAGCGGGATTAGACGACCTCGAAGACCGGGTATGTTCTCGTCGTACCATACCCTCCAATCATCCGAGCGGACATTACCACGTACTCCGTACTTCGCGGTATCGAGGAAGGCCATAAAAGACATCACGCCGAGCGCAACGAAGAGTCCCTGCCAGGACAACTAAGACCTTCGGTCCTTGCCGACACCCATGCGTTTGGACCAATGATACGCCACCACGGACGGCGTAAGGACCAAAAGAAGCGGCGAGACACGTCAGTACATGGCCCATTGGTTCTCATCCACGGGGGGCAGTAAAAGATATAACGGAGGACGTTTGTCCGTGCTCATATCATGGAACCGCACATGGTGCCAGCAGAAGAAAAACTGCAGGTATTGACGTAATCGCCCATCGGGCTCGTGCATCTCTTTCCAACAGACTCCATCGGACATCGAAAACAGGCGGTCATGCGGAGGTCAAAAGCACATGAGTGCCAAAGGGTTGTGATACACCGAAAGGAAATCTCACATGAGGCAAGTCCGTGTATAGGTCCGAAAAGAGTTTTTCACCCTGAACTGGTACCCGGCGCTCTCCTCGCATCGAACGTACGGCATGTCCGCTTGGATGAGGGTGCGACAGCGCGTCGCCGAACGCAGATCTACAGGAAAATGCAACCATCGGTTAAACCACGAAACGCTGCGCGCGTAGTTACTGCCCCTCCGGAAATCGAGTATCTTTGCGAACCTTCCGGCGTCGAGATAGATATGGCAGAATCTCTGTTATTCGTCCACAGAGGACTGAAGAATGGCATGGCGCACCGCCCGCGGATTCGTTCCGATGGTATGGCCATATCGGTCCCCGGGGCGTCCATAGGCCAGTTGGTATCCCGAGAAGCACCCCGCCTCGTTATTCGAAGGTATGGTGCCGCTGGTCACATGCTGGTCCGCCGAAAAATGGATAGGAAAACGGACGGAAGCGACAGAGTCCTAAGGGAGAATAGCGTATCCGATGGGCTTATAGGGCGAGTTCGGCATTGCGCGCGACCAATGGAAAAGTACCACGACGGGAAGACGAGATAATGGAATTGACCCGAGCAAAATGACTAGCGCGAGCCTCGGTGGACAAAGCGTGGAGGGTCGCCAGAAAAAGAGCGGAGACTAAGGAAGGCCCCAATGATCGTCAGGGGAGAAAAACCCAATGGACCATCTCGGCAACAAAGCGCAAGGAATACGCCGGCGATGCACTTATGGTCAGCGCTCACGGTGCGCTGGAGTTTCAGTTTTTAGGCCAATTAATTGGTACATTGGCCCCAATAGTCAGCTCACGCTTCCTCGCATCCCCGCAGGTGATGACGACGCAACGTCCCGTGGCGCCCAATGGTGCTAGAAGCAACGAAGTGCTCACGTCCCCTGGGTCAATCATGAGGCCATCTTGACTTCGCCGTGACGGTCGAATCCTAAGGAGGGAGATATGTGAAAGAGGAACGATAACGGTTGAGCTCTGTAAGCCGCCGGGGCCTGAGGTATCTTACAGATGCCACGTGGACTGACCGACCTCAGCTGCGCTCATTTAGATTTTTATTTTGTTTTAATTAGTGTAATAGACTAGCATTACATTGCCAGGGAGATCCCAGCGCCTCGCTATTACTAATTCCTTGGCTCGAGGGACGCTTCTCCTTTAGAAGAAGGTACGCACCATTAGGATACTAAATAACCCCCTTTGGTATATTAGTTCCAGAAATTGGTCTTCAAGCCATCGTTTTTGTAGCTCCGACCTGTAGGACTACGCAGTAAACGCCAGCCCATTGCACCAAGTACTCTGGGAGTGCCGCCGTCACGGATACGAACCATAGAACCCGCTCTACGACGCTACCTCCGGTCGAGACCAGTACGCTGATACACCAGTCATTGCGTTACAGTCGAAGAGACGCTGTCCACCACAGATAATGACGCTTTTATAAAAGCCAGCTGTTTGAAGGTATTGCGAAACATTCATGAAAATAATTTTGAAGTGAAGATAAGAAAGAGAAGTGGTTCGGTTCGCAACATCCATTGTTTAGAGACATCATTTGTGCTATTCTTGATGATGTAGAGCAGCTGTTCTTGGAAGTGGCAATTTTGTTTGCAGATGAACTAGGAAAACTTTTTTTTGAGACAGGGCTGAACATGCGCAGTGACGTGATTGAGGAATTCGCTAGAAGTTGTGGTTAAATACATGATGACGGACTCGGGATCAGATTGCTGTAGTAGGGTTGTTGGAGTGATCGTTTCCTCACCCACAGTCTGTCCTGGTATCGGGGTCGGACCGTCGTTGTGGTGTTTTCGATTGGGTTTCGAGTGGTTTCGCGTCTTTTGCTGGTTATGCTCGACACCATTTGTATACATTAAAATATTTTTGGGGCGTACTTCGGGGGTCATTTTAGATGCGCTTGGCTATATGATGTAGGGGAGAAGCTCGGTGGTTTTGGGCTTATCAGCTGTGTTGCATGTGGGAGTCTAGGGTTCTCTTGTATTGTAGCTTGTGGATCCTGATTTTGATTACTTTCATTACCATGTTCTCCCGCTGTGCTAGGACTATTGCTGGCGAGCGAAGGCTATTGTTTGCTTGATACTTGTGTGATATTTCAGTCTCAGCGTCTGTTGGTTGCATTCGCGGTGCACTAGGCTTTTTGCGATTGTCTACGGAACCATGGACTTCTTTTGAAGTCCCAATGATTGGACGCCGTTGTTAGCGTCTTACTAGAGTGAAACAATCCAAATCTTGAGCCACTGAGGTATCATCTTCGCTGATGTCGGAAATAGTGCTAGTGTTTATTTCAGGAAGGGATCAGTATGAATTGGGTCGCCGGGCTGCCTCAGAGTTCCATTGCTGTGAAACGAGTTAAGAGCTGTTTCGACATCTACGTTACTCCTCGTTATTCTTTGGGGTGTTTTTTTCTGCTCTTGTTTTTGTAATGAAGAATAAACATTTGGGGACGGTGGGAATGTGCGTGGCTTGTGCAGCAATATCAATAATAAATTATTATCATATAAGGGGTGATGCTAGTTTTGGACACCCAGATATGACAAGGCGGCGGGTTCGCCTTGGATTGATGACGAAAGGGTATTCACAGAACCCTTATACACCCGCGTAGAGCTCGCTATCCATTTTGGTCGTCGATAGTGGAGAGGAAGTCGTAATGTGGAGGGTAAGAAAGGTGTTATTGTGATGTGGGTTGGTGTTAGGGTGTTTGAGATCCACTTTTATTGTTGATATCTAGAGTTCGGTATCCTATTATAGGAAATAAAATAGTAGTAGCCTCTGCATTTGTTTGTCGTTTGGAATAAAAAGGATTTGGGTTTACATCCCAATGCCAAAAGTAAATAGCACACTAAGAATTTAATGCATCCACTATCCGTCATTTTTCGCATAATATTTGCAGGATATATTCCAGTATAATGAACCAGGCTCTATTATTAGCATATCAAGAACATAAACGTACCCTTACCAGTTGCGATACGACGAGAGCGAAGAGCAAAGCGAAGGGAGAACTTCAGAGCACATCATGCTATAGTCGAGCACGTCTGGAGAATGGTCTGTGTCATTTTGCAGCTCAAAAATGACTACTAAAGAAGAATTTTTTGAGGGGTTTTGTCTCGGGTGAAAACACACATACCAGAAATAGAATGGCAGTTTTATGTCTATTATTGTGATATTACCTCTGCATGGAGTCGAATCCAAAACTAGTTTACGATTGTGCTCTGGGAGGCGGTTCTCCAAGAATATGGAGCGGGAACGCCAGAGTCGGAAATCGATGGAAAACAGCATGGTTTCCTCCTAGCTTTTGAGAGATGCTCATATTGATTGTATTTCCGTTGAAATTGGCACACTCCGGGCTTATACATATAAATGACAAGAAATGTAGATAGTCCTCTAGGATATCCAGGGAGGAATGAAAGTTTAGCGGCTAGGCCCTGTTGACTCAGACGTATAACACATAGTCCAATTTTCATTGAGAGTGGCTACGCCGTTTCTTCCTCAAAGCGACCCAATTTTGATAAGAATAAACTTTTCTCGCGACTAATGCCGACTGGGAGCTCTCCGTCGCAGAGTCTTCACAAATTGTGTATTTCCTCCCATTCCTTTCATTCATAGAGGTTTACTCCTGCAGCATGGATCTAGATTTTGCCCTTCTCTGTTGAGGATCATGAAAACTATTTCAATTTTTTCCCGTTGAAATGGCAGAGTCATTATGAATCCACTCAGAAACTCATCAAACTATTCTCAGAATACGACTGATTTCAAATTATCTATATTAATCTTATATAGATCGTACTAGGCTTCGCGCGACTGAGAATCGTTTGTAGTTAAAGCACACATTTAACACGTAATTTAACATGGAATTCGAGACATCAGCTTCTATCAGAGTATCAGCTCTTGTAATAGAAAATATTTTACTTCTATGGGCCCTTTCGTGAGGCTTCTTAGAGAAAAATGTGGTAACAAACTCTAAAAAGCCGTCATCATTATTGTGTGGCAATTTATGTTGGACATACATGCACTTTAGAGTTTCAATGAGAGAAAAAACTCGTTTTTAACGGTCTCCATATCTTAACAAAACTTTTCCACGGTCCCAAATGCTTTTGCATGTGTAGTGGTTGGAAAAAACAAAAATTGTTCGATATCGGGAGTTGTAAGCCTGAAGAAGGCTTTGGAAAGCTGAATTCATGGTAGCTGTAAATCAATTGCATCAAATGTGCTCCGCCACCTGCTCAGTGGTGATGATAATCCGTCTTGACTGCGAATGTTATTTAGTGCAAAATGTAGCGGACGAGTGTTTCTTTGGTGGTTGTCTGTGTAGCATAGATTTTGAATCGAGATATTTATGTTCTCGAATGAAGGTTTGTTTTCGTTTCTGGAACTAGAGAATGTTTTCTTTTGTTAGGGAGGTGGTTGAAGTTTATACGAATGCTGAAGAAAGGATGCAAACGTCCATGATTGAGGATAATAGACCAATTTTCGTTACAGTGCGCTTCTTGAACGGAGGTTTGCGGAAGCCTAGATTTCGGGGGAGAAGAACTGCTTCATGACTCACAAACGGTGATTTTTATTACTAATCAAAATCGATGCGTTAACTTTTGCCTTGATCTTGGTATTCGCTTCACAAACTATGATGCAGAGAGAAGCAGATAAGACTGTTGCATGTGGTAGTTGGCATGGCGTTTCGGTATTTCGGCGCTAATGTGACCAGGACTTGCTCAATAACAGGTTTTTATGTGGATATTCGTTTGAACATGAGTTCCATATTCTTTGTCTAAAAAATGAAAAAATGATTCTCTATTTTGTTTCGATTGACCTTATCCTGCTCGTTTGTGCATGGATGGAGATGAATGTAGTATACCAAAAAAAAATAAACGTGATATTTCAAAGTTAGAAGAGAACCAGTGGAGATGTTTGAGTCCGGAGTCTGTGTAGGGATTTTGATTTTCGGATTCTTAAGAAAAAATTGTCGCCTTCTCGTTTTCTCGACTAATGCTTTGCTCCACCTCCTGGTGGTCTCGAATATGAAGTGTAAGCTGGTTAAGAGAGCAATTCAGGGAGGCCTCCCCGTCAAAGAGGAAAGTGATCAGGCTTTTGTGAGCTAGTGAGTTTCATTTATTGGTTTGTTTTCCAAATTTCTTGAGACTTGTTTCAATTTTCTGAGAAAATTGAATAGCAGGTATTTCATTGCCGAACGTTGTGATATGCTCGTGAAAATAAAATTTCAAGTCCTAGATAGACAAACTGCAGAGCATAAGTGAGTGCCAGTAAGGGGTGTTTTCCGTTGAGATGTACTGCCGTTGCTTGTGATTATAGCTCGTAAACGGAAATATGTGTGGTCTTTCTTTACATGGGTGATTAGTGGTTTATCCTATGGTCGCAAGTTTATCGTCAGTGCAATCCAGGAGGCTACGTGGCGGTTGTATATGAACGGGTGGCTGGTGTGTCTTTAATCAAGTCTTATATTGGGTGAACTTCTACGCAAGGACTAACGGCTTTTTGTGATATTGGAGTTTGTTTGTTAAAGATGTTTCTGAAAAAAAAAAATTGTTCAAATTGCTGTACCAGGCTACCGTTGTAGTGATGCAAGGTGGGGTTGTTTGAAGCACCAGAACACGTCCTGTAGTAAGTATGGAGAGCGTTGTCAATGCTCAAATCTCACGGACCTGAGGGATACAAGACCCAGACACAGTTTCACGTGTTTAGGGGTCGGGGGGACGACTGGCCCTTTTTAGGTCGCGATTTTGGAAAAAAGAGCCCTTCTAAAAGCGTAAGCCTGCAGTACTGGTTCAATTAGTTCAATGGAAGGAATACATTATTCGTTTTCACAGGTGATGGACCTTTTACAAAAATTATCAAACGGCAGAGTTCTGCAGAAAAAAGAGAGAGTAATGGAGGACTCCTTGGGCATTACAGTGAAAGAGATTCGTAGTAAGCTATCAGTTCTCCTTATAGAAAAGGAGTAGAATGAAAATATTTGACTTTGTGTGATTGGAAATGAGATACTTGGGACCCCCCAAAAAGAGAGCGAATTTTTTTACCTAAATCCGTTGCATTGAAGTTAAAAAATACCCAATTAGTGTCGAGGAAAGTGTGCTCAAGGCGAGATATTCTAGGGAAGTAGAGAGTACTCGAGTTGTAACAGTCTCGGACCAAAAACCTTGAGGGCGTTCTAAACGCTCACCGAAGAACAAAAAGGGTGAATCCTCGAGTGAAAACGAGTCGGAGTCCGCTCCAGATTCCCCCTCTGCGGTAGAAACTAATACCCAGCCCAGTGAGATGCAGAGATTTATTTCTTTCATGGATGGATTTGAGAAGGCTGAGAATCGCATGACTATGTACATTAAGAAATTGTATGAGTCGCGGAACAATTCAAAGAAAAAATCTAAATGGAAGGATTTTCTTATCAACTTCAAACAGGAGATGGAAGGAGTAGTGCTAGATTCTGACAAAGAACCTGGCTCAGAGTCCAACGACGGCGACGAGTAGATTGCGACCCTCGCAAGAAAGGATTTTATTTAAAAGGGGCAGAAAGCGAACAAGAAGTTCTGGGTGTCTTTCGCTATCAAACCATTTCCTGAACAATATGTTTTTGTTGACAGTCTTGAAGGAGAATATATTCTCCGCAGAGCCCTGAAGAACTATCCAACGGTCTCTGCGTGGGTTTAGGCTCGTCACTTGACGGACATTCGGAACCAAAGCGAAGTTGAAATATTTGCTCGGATTATTGACAGCCACATCAGGTCTTTGGGTGATATGCGTGCCAAAAACGAGTTGGCAGCGGAATTAGAAATTCGGAGATTGGCGGCAGTGATGAAGGTTGTTTATACTGGAAACTTGGAAGCGGCCAGAGAACTCGAAGAAGAGCACGAAGAATTGACAAGCCAGTTTATGAAGCGCAAACTTTACAAGTCCGCAAAAATTCAAAAAAAGTTAAAGAAGGTTAAGTCAGCCTTGCGCAATCAAAGGGACGAGAACGAAGCTTAAGATTAAAAACAACGACAACATCAAGAGAAATTTCCAATTCGATTGGCATGCGAAACGTGCTTCCTAATTCAATGGGGTTTGAAAAATAAAACGGGAATATAAAGAAAGAAAGCGCATAACAACAAGAAAAGTGGCGAGGCAAGAAGAGAATTCAAAAAAATACTTTAGAGACTTCTAAGTTTGCTTAATTGCTCAATTTTTGAGCATGGCTACCTTTATAAAATGAGACAAGAGAGAAATGCTGTCGAAAAGGGTTGGCGAAAATTATTCTGCAAGGCATAGGGAAGGATTCATTTCGTTGGAATCATTTCTTTCCGAAGGGGTTCGTAAGAAAGAATAATTCTACTTCCGAATACAGTGATTCGATCAATGTGTCGTTCTGAAACCAGATCTGGTATCATTGCTGGAAAATGTTTTGGCAGCCTCGGCTGGTACTACATCGTTACTTCAAAAAAAATTCAATTACAGTTTATGACAAAAAGCATTCGAAGTGAACAAGAGACAGGTCGAACAATTATTATGGAGTTGATTGAAAGCGGGCTAGAAGAACAAATATAAGCCCAGTCGGTCGATTAGGAAATGGAATTTTGAAAACATTGAATAAGTGATCAGAAGGATACCTTAAACCACATAAATTCTCTGATCACAAAAAAAAATTTACGGCCTAACTTCAAGCACTCCAAGCTGTTGTATCAAAGTATTCACATATATTAACGTGCTGCTGCAAGATTGGGCAGGGGATTCGGATAGTCATGTGGAAACTTAAACCGAAAATTGTTTAAGTCTGTTTGTCGGAGACCTGGGCTCGATTCGCAGATTTTGACAATCAGAATCAGTTTTCTGAAAAAATGACAGAAAAGAAAATTTCTTTCTAAAATATCAACTCAGAGCTTGAAACATATATCGAAAGTAGAAGTTTTTATTGGGAGTATAGTAGTGGACCTGGTTTTGGGAGTTTATACGGGTGTTTAAGACGCTCATATGCCATCGATCGCATGGTAGTTCAAAACACTAAAGCTTCGTATAAAAAAATTGAATTGTCAAAAACTGTTTTCTAACCTCGCCAGTATTTTTTAGAATGTGAAGCGTTATAGTACGAGCGTAGCGAGCTGTCACTGTAGTCAATGAGAGGAAATGATCTGAAGGGTATGTTTTTGAAAAAACATTTTACTTGAAATATTTCCATGTTGTTTTTACTACCTGTATCATAGCCACGCTAAATAACGGAATTTATGTGTACGATATGTAAATTTGAAACAGATTTGTCGTAAATGGATGTTGAGTCCCAGTTAGGGAAATTACCACACGGACTTCTTACTGCTCAGATCCAAAACCAACGCTTTGTTTCGCTAATTGGATGAATCCAATCCTCTGAATTCTCAGTAAAGCATCACTTACAACCTTCCACTGTCAAGGTAAACGCTACCGATCTTTCGTTGGGAGCTACCAGACAACTTTTCCCAATCTGAAACTGAACAGCCTCATCCGCGTTCGATAATGTCCGAATCCGTCCGTATCAATAGAGGTGCTCGTCTGGATTCAGTCCAAGTTTTGAAACCCCTTCTACCAGACATTCGTCAAAACAAGTCTCCGATTCTACAACTTTCCAAGCATTACCCACTTTGTTCATGACATACTCCTCTCATGAACAAAACAAA
This sequence comes from Agarophyton chilense, assembly GCA_030374765.1. Classification (NCBI taxonomy): domain Eukaryota; phylum Rhodophyta; class Florideophyceae; order Gracilariales; family Gracilariaceae; genus Agarophyton; species Agarophyton chilense. The sequence goes on from JARGXX010000099.1 coordinate 1,010,133, forward strand.
TCCATTCCGTCTGTGCCGTTACATCCGCAGAAATCCATAACCAAACCGGCTTCGTCCTTAAAAACCGCGAACGAGAACGACCACATCAGCTCAAATCTCATATCACCCATCGATTCTAAACAGAGCGCAGTAATAATTTTATAACAACTTCTCGAGCACAAACAAACGCGATATGAACTCGTTCCGTTGACGGATATGCCGCATTCTCGGAGAATGCGATCCAAGCACTATAATTCTTACTTAGTACGTTGCCATCTTAATTCCCGGAAGAGTGCTGGCTGGCTAGTCTGAAAGTATATTGTGAGCAGTAATTGCACGTTGGAAGCCTCTCTCAAACGATTTCAGACTGAAATGGGAACATCTGTGCTGAAAAACGATACCAATACACACAACGGTGTGACACAGTCTTCCTTACAAAGTCGAGCAGCGAAGGTTGCGTTGTCGCAAAAGCGTGCAGTGATTGACGCGAAAGCGGAAGAAGTCACCGGTGGTTTGCTGCCTCTCAGCTTTTCATATCGAAAGAAAGACATGAATCGATTCGCAGAGGCTTTGATTTCAATTGAAAAAGTGGTACCTGTCAGCTCTAAAGTTGACATACTTGATCTTTTACCAACTCTAAAGGCAGTGCGTGACTTTGTTAAGAGATTAGCGAAGCAAAACAGGGAAACCTTCCAGTAGGTTGAGCTTCAAACAGTGCTTGGCGTTGGAGGTTGAGTTACGAGCGACGGACTGAAACAGAATGCCACTGGTACGGAGTTCTATGACTTCAACGCACACTACATACGGCTTGGGGAACCATAAGTTTTCATCAAACAGAGAAAGTTGGAGGTAGTCACTCGAATATTGTTTATTGTAGAGCATAAAAGAACAGAGTCGGCAAATGCCTTGCGTGAGTCATTTGAAAAAGCTCTCATGCAAAGAATGGGGGTTGGAATAGATATGTTCATGAAGAACTTTACATTTGTCACTGATTATGCCTCGAAAATGCCGTGTATTGTAGGGGCCTCATCCTCGGGCAGTCAGGTGCCATTTGTGGAGAAATGGATAGATTGTATTTCCCATCAACTAAATACTGTCATAAAACATGTCATAAAGTAAGAGGAAAAACGATCGAGCATTATCTTCAAGAATTTGTCTTCAGTTTAGACCATTGTGAGGATATTTAAACAGTCTAATTGGAACGAAATCATGCCTGATGGATCTGTTCTCATTCAAAAAGTGGAAGCCAGGTTTAGTACAACTTTTTCTGTTGTGAAAAGTTTCCTGCATTCCTCTCGTATTGTGGCGGAGATATTAGATGAAAGTAGGTCGGAGACAGCGCATTCAGCTTTGGAATCTTTGTACAGGAAAGTATATGATTCGGAACAGTTTCATTATTCTGCGCTGGAGGCAATAGTTGCAGCCTTTGGGCCCGTGGTACATGTGCAAAAGGAACTGGCGTCGTACTCTGTATTTATACTACATAAAATCTTGCCAATGCTAGAACGTTTTTAGCAGCAGTTACCGCAAATTAGCAGTAGAGTTCCGCAAAGTCTTGCCGTGCCCCATAAGTTGAGCCAAGACCTTTGCACATCAACAGTTGCAGATCTCAGAAAATAGAAGTACATCCTTTGTGGATTGCCGGGTCTCTTCTGCATCCCAGAATTCGTAGCCTTGGCTTTGTTCAAGATATTCACAAGCGAAATGAATTGAAGGAGAAAGGTACTTCTCTTGTGGGAAGATGGCTGCATGCAAATAATATGGACCACGGAAACGTTTCTGAGCAATCATCTAAAACTATGGAAAAGCAGCTTACGCCTGCTTAGCTTGGTGCTGATAATTTCTGCCTTGATGACATGTTTGATACCCCTTGTGTTGCTGCTAGTGACACTGACTCATTTACAGAGTACTGCGAAAAAGTTTTCACTCCGCTACAACTGGAGCAGATAAACAGTCGCACTGGTAATGGTGAACTGAGAAGCAGCGGGGCACAGATTGTGCAGTTCTGGCTTACTCAAAAGTATGTGCCTCCTGACCTATTCAAAGTAGCTTTGAGGATTTACGCCACTCCTGTGTCCTTGTCTAGCAGTGAACGTAATTTTAGTGCGGTGAACAGAATAGTTACGTCTGACAGATCCCGTTTGAAGCCGGATATTGTCGAAGACTTGATGTGTCTTCGTTCAAGTGCTGATATCATATAAATTGTAGTGAACCAAAGCCACCTCTGTAGCCTCTGTGGTTGTTTGTTTTTTCCATATGAATCTCCATATTGCATCTCCTATCGAAACCCGTAGGCGAACTTTTCTATATGCGTATGTGTCCCATATGAAAACGCCTCAGAAGAGCGTCGCATGTAGCATGTCAGTGCCTCTAATGTCCGAGAGCAGCTGAAGCTTCTGCGGACCCGATAGTCAACTCGGATGAAGACAGCAAGCCCAGGACTTCCCCTACGTCTGCCATGTCGGAAAAAGATTTGGGAGACGTGTGAATTCCTGAGACGCCTGTTAAGCCAGCAGCAGATGAACCCGCTCCACTGAGATCTGCTCAGAAATTTCATTCTGCTGCGTTCACTCCAAGGTCTCTCCTATCACCTTCTCCTGACAGTGATGTCGTTGAAGCCCCGAGTAAAGCTGTGCAAATAAAGTCTGACTTGTCAGATGCCCCAGTCCTCGATATTTCTCACCGACTTAAACAAAGTAAAGGCCAAAAAGCAAAACTAATATGAATTTCGAAAGGCTTCAGTCGATATTAAGCGATAAATGGAAGCCATCTTTGTCACAGATGATGATGAAAATGACAATGATGCCGAGGAGTCGAAGACGTCTACAACCACGTTCCTGTACCTGTAAATAGGATGAAAAACAAAAAGAAAACAAATCATCATCGCTGGCCGAATGAAAACACATGAACCAAGTCTGTTTATATCTGGATGTGTAAGTTTGTGACACTTACACCTTCCATGGGGCCCACTACCAATGCGAAACAAAGAATAAACACAAGAGCAACATCATGATCCATTATCTTCATACAAGGATAGCTTATCATTGAGCATTAAAGTAAGAATTCTCTCATCTATAGCAGAGAGCAAAAGGAAATTTTCAGATATGCCGCGCGGTCTATTAACTCTACAACTAGTTATTCTAAGCCTTGGAAGTGTCAGGGGAGAAACTGCAGCAAATGGAATTGGTATTGTTCAGTAGCTACGCTCTGGGCTAGCATTCTTCAATATCTCAACACCTGTTCTCATGTCTTGACAGGCTCCTGCAACAGCCAACCTATCATCGGTACTCCAAACCCATATCGATGCACAAGTCTTAGATTAGCTTGATAGCTACGGATTGCATCCATGTGAACGGGATACATGCTAAGCCATCGTTGCGGAGGCCAGAATGGGGGTGAAGTTGTGTATCGCAAGTCGTGGAAATTCGAAACTATCGTTATGAATCCGTATTAATGATGACTGTTTGTGATTCAGCCGTTAATGTTTGTAGTTGAATTTGTAGCGACCGTTTATTATTTGCCGTGTTAGTCTATTTAAGCTATGTGCTCTATCTGCAGATAGCTGCGAGAATAGATATCCTTTGAGTTCCATCTACATTTGCGTTTGCTATCAACATGAAAGCAACCAAGGAATCAGAAAACATATATGAACCAGGTGAAGCATGACGGTTGAACTTGGCCACCTGAGCTTCAAATCTTTGCTCAAAGTTACGAAACGATTCATTTGTGTTTCGCTTGGTGTTCATAAGATCCAAAAAGTCTGAGTAGACTTCACTAACAACGGCCAAAGCATCCGCTTGTAAATTGCATTTACAATGGCGTCCGCGCCATCTTTGCTCTTAATAGAATCATCTGGAATGTTCAAGCACAAACTTTTCGCTCTGCCGTACAATTGAGAAAGCAACATTATACCACGGAGATTAACAGCAATTTTGTTACTGTTGTTGGCTGGGAGTTCGTCATGAAAATCTTGCCACAACTTAACTGCTCGAGCATATTGAATTTGATCGCCTTTTCCATCCGTCCAAGGGGCCTGCTTTAAATCCCAAGAAATACGAGGACGACTAGGAAAGTCAGAACTGGTTAAATTAGGGGCTGGGCCCACAACTTAGAATCAGAACAGCCACTCCAAAAGATTCTACACTTAATACGTCTTCTTCTACCTCTGATTTCTTGAAATCGCTAACCTATGAAGCAGTTTCTTCTGTCGTGAGACAATGCAACAAGCCTAAGGATACGAAGGAACAAAGTTTACACTCCGTCATTCAGGCCAGTTCTGAAAGAACGCACGGTGCTCGGAAGTCACAGGGAAAGAAAACACTTTCAAACGAACAAATGGCTGATTTGAAGTCAAAGTCTCAGTGCCATAAATGCAAAAAAATCGGTCATTGGGCTAAAGAATGTCCAGAAAATGCTTCTGGTAAAACTCCTTCTGATACTGCATCCAATTTAAGACAGAACACACTATCATTTAACATGGTTCAGGTTTCCGGTGCCGAAGAGAGTTCTTTTAATTGTATCGCACCACTTCTAGATGATGGTGCCCCGTACAGTGGTATGGGATTGGATGAGTTCCTTCTAATCCAACCACTCATCCTACCAACCTGGACCGGTGAGCTTCTTCCTCTCCCCGAAGCTATTAGGGATCGCCCTTACTGGCAATATGGATCTGGAAATCATCGTAGTTCATCCGGAAAGTTTTTTGGTTCCATCAATCTAGATGTTTTATCCGATAATGGAGTAATTGTGAAGATAGGTCATCTTCTCACCAGCGGGTCTTCACAATGGGTGATTGGTAGAAATGTTACTCGATTTTGTAACATTATCCATATGGGTGGAAACGCTTTGCAGTTCGACCTGGGTGATGGTTGTTTAGATACTGTTTCTCTCGTGGATCACGATGTTCATTGTTTTGTCCCGTATGAACGCTTTCTGAGAGATACTGCTGGGTCAAGTTTAATGACTAACTCCGTTTTCTTTTATGCTACCGCACAAATCAGTGATGAAGCTAAAGGTCTTTCATGGGCTAAACGGAAGGCCATTGTGGATAAATTTCATCAAGACGTTTGTGGTCATTCGTCTTTCTCTGATATCAAGCTTGTTCTTGAAAGAAAGAAAGTTTGGAATAATGATGTTCAAAGGTATCTCGGATCGGTCATCGAAACGTGTTCAAACTGTCGCAAAACATCTCTTCCTCAGAAAGCGAGGAAAGTCTTCTTAAGTTCTATGTCCAGGAATTTTAATGAAGTTGTTTGTGTCGAACACTTCTTTCTCGATGAAATTCCAGTCTTTCACGCAATGGATTCTGTTACACGTTACTCAGTTGGGTGTGTTGTTCCAGATACCAAGATTTCTCATGCAGTTACCGCTTCCGGCACTTTATGGATCTCTCAATTTTGGCAGCCAACCAAAGTTCTGTACGATCCAGGCTTTAATTGCGAGGAATTCAAGAGCTATCTGAAACGTCTCGGCATCTTATTCCAAGTTATCCCTCCAAGACGACACAATAAGAATGTAATTGAGTCGAAACACAGAATACTGAGAGATATTTACTTGCGCTTGAAGAATTCTAACCCACATCAAGAAAGCTTTACGTTGGTCCAGCAGATGTTTAGTGTGTCCAACGTTTTGTATGGAAACAATACTCTATCTGCCTATGAGCTTGCAAAAGGACACTCATATCCGATTCATCCAGATGTCAGGCCTAAGCAAATTCCGGAAGATCTCTTTGTGGCCCAGAACGTTCTTCAAGCCAAACGGAAGCTGAAACTAATTCTCAACTCCAAGAGTATTCAGGACAAACATGTTCACGTCGGCGATATGGTCGAAGTTTTTGTCAAGCATAGCCATCAGAAACGTGGTAAATGGTCAGAAGCTTTACCTGTTTTAAGTTATGATCATACTAATCGTTCTGTTTGTTTACCTGGAAAGAAAGGAAAGACTTTCTCGGCAGCCCTAGAAGACATTCGTCCAGCTATTTTAGACAATGTGCTGGCTAATGCTGTTCGTGAATCGATCGATATGCTAGATTCTGATTTGGAACTCGACATAGAACATTTAAGTTCTGATAAAACAGCTTGCGAAGAAAATTTTCTTCCTCCATCCCAAGATGCGGAGGAAGATGATTCCAACATCAACGATGTTGTCATGCCAAATGTGGGTGACAAAATCGAAGTTTTTTGGCCGATTGATGATACATTTTATCCTGGTACTGTCGGAGATTATGACAATGAGACCGACAAATTTCGTGTAGATTACGTGGATGGAGAAGTCGAAACATTGAAACTACAAGATGAGCTGTGGAAATTCTCGACTGATGAATCTCAGCTTTCAACAAACAAAGTGCAACTACTACCAGGCCTAGAGCTATCTAGTTCCAAACGAAGTGCTCTTCGTCAATACTTTAATCGTTTCAACTCGAAAGAATTTCTGCTTCATCAAGCTCAAGGTTTGGCTCAGTTTGTGACGCAAAATGCATATAACACTGAAGAGAACAACTTCAAGAAGATCGTCAAAGCGGTACATTTCTCTAAAATAGCTGCCGATGCCAACATCATATCAAGTCATGTACTGTATAAAGTCAAGATCTTGGATGATAAAAGTCTAATGATGAAAGCTAGAATTGCACCGCATGGTAACAAAGATAAGGAAAAAGATATGGTCAAAAGCGACTCCGCGGTTTGTCCTCCTCTCGGAATACGTGTTCTACTTTCTATGACTAGAATTTTCAAGTGGAAACTGGCCAAGATTGATGTGGAGTCTGCTTTTTTACAAACAGGAAGTGCTGAACGAGATGTTTATGTTGTACCTCCTCTTGAATGTAGAAACAGGTCGTTCTACTGGCTTCTTCTAACCGCTGCTTATGGTTTGGCTAACGCAAGTACAAAGTGGCAAGATTGCAGTGATTCTTTCTTTTATGAGCTTAGATTTTTTCAGTTGTCATATATCCCACAGTTGTTCTATATGAAACGTGGTTCCAGAAACGACATCATAGTTCTTGCTATCAAAGTGGTCGATGATATTATCATTGCCGGACCTTGAGAAGTTATCAAATCTACTGTTCAGAAAATTATCGAACGATTCAAACTTGGTACTATAGTGTATGTTCTTATTTTATGGTTTGACGATTGTCCAGGATGAAGATTTTCCATTCTTATCCATGCTGACGAAAAACTTAACGCACTACAATCCTATCCTCTGGACCAATTTCGACGCCGTCAATCTGAAGAGCCTTTGAATGCAATAGATCTTTCTGCATTTAGATCTCTGAATGGTTCTATTGGATGGCTAGGAATTGTTGCCAGTCCATTCTGCTCCTTTTATTCGAGCTTCTTACAACAAAGGAGTGCAAAATCATGCGTAAGTGACTTGATTTCGCATAGAATATCAATTTTGGTGTTTTCAGATGCAAGTCGTTCAAATGAATGCGGAAAACTTGGTTTCATTCTTGGACTCCTCATTGAAGATTTTGAGAAGAATTCTATATTACATACTCTTCTCTGGAATTCAAGCAAGTTCAGACGTCCTGTCAAGTCAATCGAAGCAGCAGAAATTTTAGCAGCTGGATATGAAATTGATGAAGCCAAACTTTTGGCAGGAGCTTACTCAACTCTTCTTAACATAGATTTTGATGTTATGTTTGCTGTCGATTCAAAGGATCTGTATGATTGTCTATCAACTTGTCACTGCACTAGTGACAAAAGCATTCGCGCAGATTTAGCCCTTATCCGCTACGAGTTTGAAACGAAAAATGTTAATCGAATGATTTGGATATTTGGTAGAATCAATCTGGCCGACCCTTCGACAAAGAGAGATAGCCCTATGACTAAGCCGGTGCAGTTAATGTTGTACGAAGGTCAGCTGTCCGAAGATTTCACTCAAGCTCAGGTTTAATCCTCTGAGAATTATCTTGGGTAAGAGTATCTCAAAAGAAAAGAGAGAGAATATGAATCCGTATTAATGATGACTGTTTGTGATTCAGCCGTTAATGTTTGTAGTTGAATTTGTAGCGACCGTTTATAATTTTCCGTGTTAGTCTATTTAAGCTATGTGCTCTATCTGCAGATACTATGAACTCGAGGGAAGCGATCGTAGTTGTGCTATAGATATTAAAACCGTTTACACTGTTCTGATTCTAAATCGTATGTGCAATGGTCTGGGCATCAAACGAATCCCACGGTGATCATTCATCCGACATTTCTTCACTTTTTCCTGCGCTTCCATAATGCCGCAGTATATTGACCTCTAACGCTCTCATAGTAATTTATACCCGTCCATTAGAATCCGATAGAAGTTGAACAGGTGGATGTTTCATCCGAAAAAATCCGTTTTGAATGGAAAAACTTGCGAATTCCGTTTGTATTTGTTCGAAATGTTTGGTATTTCATTCGATATTCATTTGGGTAGTGATTTAATTGGCTTTGCGCAAACCCAGTTTAAATTTATTTCTTTTATGTTCTACGTTACACTTGATTACAACCGTTCAATTTTCCATACAATCAACGTGCTAAGCCGCCCAAGTGTCATGACCTGCCAGATAGTTATTTTATCCAGAACCGGACAATACGGCTTTGAAACAGGTATTCCGGTGTCAAAATCCTACCGGTAACATCCCTAGTCCCAGTCTTTCATCCGCCGAAGTTCTGCTCCAGCGACGTCGACTCAATTCGGCACCTGCCCAACAGTCGGAACCTCCTCACACATACAGCAGTCTGCTTCATTTTCGTGTGTTTACACGCATGACACCGACCGACAACCGCTAATTAGCTTGTTGTTCGTTGGTCGGTGTCAACATATTATGTTTACAGAGGCAAAGCGATGCGCACCGCACACACATACGGGTAACGAAGCGCCCACGTGAGAGGAAAATGAAGTTGTGGCCTCAAGTTCACTTTATACATCAAAAACCCTATTCAAGAGTCTCTTTCAGCCTTGCGATTCTGAGATGAGCAAGGAGGTTACGAGCTCCTTTAGAATGTTTGTACACCTCACCATTGAAAGCGCTGGTGGCGTCACGTCCTTTCCAGAACTCCAAAATACTCCTTCCGCCCGGGTGCATCGACAAGAAATCATCGACTTTATGAACTACGCCATCAATAACGATAAGTTTTTCTCCTTCCGCAACGCGCTTACTGACGGTAGCCCAATCCATTGAAGACAAGGAGCTTATCTCATGCCCCCAGTCGATAGTCTTTTTCATATCGTCCAGTTCCTGTTGCTTCACCTGTACCTCAGCTTTTCGGATTTCGTTATTGGGGAAACGAATCAATCGCGAACAAAGGCCGAAGTACGAAAGGGATCGAACAATCCATTTGGTGGGGTCATAGTGATACCACCGGATGCCGTTTCGATAGTCATGAGGAAACTCATGATGGTAGTTGTGATATCCCTCACCAAAGGTAACTAATGCCGTGATAATATGATCGTAACTGGTGTGCTCCTTGGAGTATGTTTGCACACCGAAAGTATGCGCCAAACTGTTGACACAGAAAGTAGCCTGATGTACAAAGAACATACGACCAAAGCACGCGTAGACCAGAGAGCCCCAGAAGTCGCCCCAGCCAAAGGTGGCCACCGCTAACGGGAAGATAAACCCGAAGAACAGGGCAATGGGTAAGTAATTCTTGTGCTGAAACATAATGCGGCGATGGGCGTTGAGGTCGCTAATATCAACGCGCCCCGTTCGTCTCGAATCCTGTTTCAGGACCATCCAGCCGATGTGGGCATACCAGAACCCCTTGTGCACAGAGTAGGGATCCTTTTCAGTGTCAACATAGCGATGATGGGCACGATGATTGCGACACCACCACCGTGCAGAGCCTTCAAAGGCGGCAGCCCCCCAGGCTAAGAGCACAAACTCCACGGGCCAAGATGCATGGTACGCTTTGTGTGACCACAAACGATGATAGCCAGCGGTGATTCCAGTGCCTGTGAGAATGTATTGAATAACAGCAAGAATAAAAGTTTGGCGACGAAGCGGTACGAACCAAACTCCAAGCAAGAGTCCGATGAGAGGGGTGAAAATAATGCTGGTGGAAAGCCAGTTGATGCGATGGAGAAAAGGAAGCTCGCTGAGTTCCTTGTCGGTCATATACTTGGAGGACTTGGTCTTCTCAAGATATGTACCCTTCTTCTCGTCGTATTCGACTTCGGCACGGTGAGGCGCAGCACGGTGCGTTAGTGTTGATTTGGTGTCAGACACAGTCATATTGTTGGAGGGAAATGGAGAGAGAGTAACGAAATGGGTGGCGAGGGCGTTCACCACAGAGGTAGCAAGCAAGGCGGAGGTGGGAGAAGCGAGCAGAGTCAAGGGCGCCGATCGCCTCTCAAATGACGACAGAGAGGCCGGCTGAGGAAAAGCACGCTGGGGACGCGAAGCGCGGGGTGGCGGAGGTAGGGAGGGGGGGAGTAGGTATGTAGAGCGGAGCAGAAGTGGAGAATGTATGTAGAGGGGCGGAGAGCGCAGGTCGGACAGAAGCCGAAATCAGAAAGAGCAGAGCAAGCAGAACACACTGGAAAAGTTATGTTGGATGGCGCTCAACGCGACTCGCGGCCCGCCGCACGCGCGCACCCGCCACAGCCAACCGCAAAACGGGCGCGATGCTCTGCGCGCCACACGCCGCGCTTAACGTTTTTTGCTCCCATTTTCTCGGCGCCGTGTGCGCCGTGTGCGCAGCAGCGACTGGTTCAGCCACACAAGGTGCTCGGGGTGTGAGCCAATGCGCGAGCGCGGGGGCGGCGGCGACGAACGACGCACGAGGTGCTCCCGCCTTGCGGCCATTGCTTTGCCATGCGTGCCCTTCACTGCGCGCCTTGCAGCGCGTTGTGGAGACGTTTGTAGAGACGTTTGCATGCTGCTTGGACGCGCACGTTGCGCTCTTTCGCAGGGACGCGGCCTGCCCGTCGGGTGTCGTCGCTGATTACACGCCACATTGCTCGTCTCTCTGTTGAGACTGAATAAATCACTCTTCCATGCCAGTCTGCGCGCCTACTATTCTACCTCTGTAGAAAAACTTTACCAGCTAACACACAAACATTACAACACGTCGCCAGGGTACAACCCTCTACCACCGAGCGCTTCCTGTGCTGACAAACTTATGTAGCTTACAGCGTTAAGGGTTAGATTGCTAAAACCCTGTACAGAATTGGCCACATCACTGGCTCGTTTAGCATCTCACAACATTTCTTTTCCAGTGCCAGAAGAAGCGCTGTGTCATGGCCTTCTTGACTTCTTCTTTTGCCTGTCCAGGTCACCGGATACACTTGCCTTCTCCACCAAATGTCTGTGGTCCGACGAGAACAATTGTCCTTGCGAAGAAACCCGAAACGCCCTTCAATATAGTTGGCGACGTAGACGGCACTGATTCTCCTCAATCCCGACGACAAGCCCCCGGTGCTCAACCTCAGCCAGCAAACCATGGCTCTACACCTTTCCTAGACGACTGTGCCGCTTGTGGTAATTCAGGCTTCGTTCCATGCCTCAAATGCCACGCCCAAGGCTTCATTCGAAATCCTAGATCTGTCAACGTTTTCTATTGTCCTGACTGCGTCGGCTATAAGAAGTTGCGATGCCCGACCTGTGGTGGTAAATGCTACTTGTGCGAGTGATCTTGTCCCATCATATTTCATTGATAAATCGCCCGCTTTCGCCCGCTCTGCGTCGCACGCTCAAAGCAAGTGCATGATGGAGAACCTTAACTCAAAGCACAGTTTTTACCCTATCTACTATACCATCTACTATGTCACTACATAAACGTCATGCTACGTATTTCTTGCAATCACAACATCTGCTTCAGCAGCCGGAACGTTCCAGCCAATATTTCGTTACAGGGGATATATTTGCCAGTTGTGACATGGCCTTCTATCTCTATATCAACTCTTTCACCTTCGCATCAAACGACCACAATAAGCAGTTTCAAGCTAATAAAGTCCAGAGCAGTTAGCACCGAAAATTCGTGGTGGAGGGAGTCGAGCTTGCTTCATGTTTCTTTACCTGCATGGTGCTTTCCCAAAGGCAGGAGAACTTTTGCAAAATTCAACACGTCGCAGATCTTACAAACACATATTCGCCTCAGAGTCTGCCGAGCACAAAGCAGGAAAGCAGGAGTCCACCCCTTCCATGAAACCCACCCAGCGTTGGGGAACGTATTTGGTCTGCATCGCATAAAGCAACGTGCAAGATCACCGCACCTGTTTCTGGCACAGGCACGCACGGGAATTCTGTTTCTTGTTAGTCCAGAGGCTACAAAGCCGGAAACACTGTCATCCAACTTTCTTTTTCTCAAGTCTCACACGTTCACGTGCTCTTCACGGAACAGGGGACTCGGATCCGTCTTGCGTTAGTTTTCTCAGCAATCCATCCAAGGACTCGGCCCCTTTTCCACCGACACGAAGATCCGACCTGAACTTGGACACCACGGGCAAAGAGAATAGATTGCTGAGAACAGACCCGGCACTCATTTTTCTTAATGGGCTAGATCCCATTTGCTTCAGGGCAAGTAACAGACTAACCTTATAGTTGAACGGAGCATGCGAAAGAAACATCCCGCGTTCTCTTTCCGGAGTTTGATTAAAACACACGCGGGAAACGGGGACTACTTCCACAACCGGCCGCCGAAACCATCTCGCTCTTGAACATTCAGCCGATTTCACCCCTTTTCTTCGAACTAGTTGAAATACTTTACCAGGAATGTACAACTTCTTTCCTTCATGGTGCTTCCTCAATTGGGGTACCGTCTCGCGGTTGTGTCTGTAAAGCTCCTTCCAATCGATTACGGGGTTCTTCAAACCTATGCTGAGCAGCGCTTTTTTGGCAGGGTTTAGAGAAGACACGTATTGAGCTGTGGCGAAAAAAGGAATGAGCACCGCAACACTCAATCTTGGTACGATATCCGGCCCGTTCACAAGAGTGATGGTATTGGAGACGGTTTCTTCAGCAAGTTCTACTGTCATACATGGTGGAGGGGCTATGCATACCGCTGTTGCCCTGGGAAAATCAGAATCATCGCGCATTATGAGAGCAAGGACGGATGCCGCGGCTGCTCCGAGAGAATGTCCAGTTACAAGCAATTCAAAACCCTGGTTTTCACGAAGGCACCTTAGGGTCACGTCGCGAATTCTGCTAAACACGTTGCGTGCGCTTCGAACTATGCCGGCATGCCCGAAACCTTCTACAATGCCTTTTCCATTCGCAACAGGCCTTTCTCGTCGAATTCTCAAAGGATCTGTTGTGGCGGCCATATCCGTGAGAAGGTCAACAAAGTTTGCCGTACCTCTTATGCAAACCACTACTGCCTTTATCTGTCGGTCTACGGCAACATAATGTGCGGGCAGGAAAGATTCTGTTTGGAAGTCAGTATACATCAGGTCAGACTGTTTAACTCCGGTCCTGGCACACACGATACGGCGGTCCGTCAGATTTGTAAGAGAGACTCGTGGTGCAGATGGAACATTAAGTGGGAGCCCGTATATACTTTCGGCATGACGCAACATATGATGCATCAACTGCACGTGTTCTGGTCGAATTTTGGGAGGGCTATCCAAAAAAGACCCCAACTCATGTTGATGCCACTCTGGATACTGGGGTATGGCTGTGCTCCCAGCAGAAAACATTTCGGAAAGAAAGTTGGGCTGATTCTGATGACTCTGTTCGGGTAGAGACCATCGACGCCTTCTCTCTTCGGGATTGTGATCGCTTTCGCGAGCAATAGTGTGGAAGGATGATAGCGAGCGTCGACGTGGATTGGAGACGTCCTTGGCAGGGATACTTCTTGGTACTTGCAATACTTGCGCATCAAATTCATGAAAAGGGTTTGTACTAGGACCACCCAGAACCCTCTCTGGCAACTCCAATCGCAGAGCGTCCATATTTCCATGTGACTGACTAGTTCCAGTTCTCCTGCCCCCTGTTAACTTTGTGCTTTCTTTTAGCGTATGCCGGGCACGCTTCATGGCTTTCTTGGCATGTCGGTTCACCATTGTTGTAAACACCGTAACGGCAAGAACAAAATCATGAAGACTGACGTTCTCAATTCCGTGCTGTGACTTCATCATTTTCAATTTGGCAAGAGCCCTGTAGCAAGGGTCACTTGGATCTCGAGGACTAATCCCGATAAATGGAAGAACCGGGAACCATGAAATCCTTACTGGCGGATCGTTTGCGTCCAGGCAGTCGTAGTCAGCTTGTAACGACGGGATGTGGTGCAGAAGATCACTTGATGCAGATACATTTGGCAACTCACTTGATGGGGCCGAAATGTGCGACCTTGACGGACTCAGACCGTCCATCGAACGCAGTTTTCGGCTCCAATAATACATTTCTCCGTCGCAGTGTTTACTCGATGACCAAAGAATGCGTATGACAGGTGAATGCAGTTTTCTGAATGATGCGGAGAATAAGCTCAGTTTATTCCATTCAAAGCGGAAGAGAGGGTGAACTCAAAGTGGTTTGGTATAACGTTTGACAAACAATGAAGCAGCAAAGCGGGCAGCACACCCAGGGAATAAGTAACAATGCAGTCAAGCGTTAACATATGATCCGTGAGGATTGTAAACGGTGCACGAAGAGCGAGCTAGTATCATCAGTCAGTTACACAGCCTCGCGCGAAGCAAATTAAGTCGACACGAAACAATGCGGTTGTTAACCGCTTAACCACTGTTGGTGCCATTTTGCTGGCGGCCGCACATGTGCCTGCGATAAAGAGAAGGCGGAAAGCAATCAATCATTAGCTGAAAGTAAAACGGGCCTGGGTCAAGTGTGATGCGTCATGAACTGGTTTTCGAGAGTTCCCTTTTTTATGCTGTCACTGACGCTTGGGTTGTAGGTCAGGCTTACAGCATACAGCGACAACCGAACAGTGGCGTCCCGCTCGAGAGTTAACCTTCACACACACGTAAGATACACCTACCAAGCCGAGAACAACACATAGACTTCAATTCGCGACCTGGCCGCAAAGCAGTTTCGCCTCCCCGAGGTACAAAGAAACTAGCTAGGCATTCCAGGTGAAATTGAATCGCATGTGTCTGATTTGAGGTCATTTCCACTATCATGAGACACACGACCGGTTCCCCATCCTGTTCATGTGTTGGAAAGAGAAAATCACGCAAGTTTGTGGGTTCGGTAGCCCTTCCTCTCCAATTTTTTTACATGAATTACGTGCCGAAAATACGACAAACCAGTAGTAGGGGGCGCGAGACTTCTAGTGTGACAATCGTATTAGAAAACTCCGCGCGCCGTTAGATAAGCGATTCGCCCGTTCTCTTGTGCGAACTTCGAAACCATGTGCCAAAATTACAAGGAAGCGAAGTAAAACTTGTGTTTGTGTCTGCCGTTGAAACCTAGCATTGGCTTCTGTAGAATGCATTGATACAAATCTCATTTGAGTTTCCCGTCAAAGTCCCACGGAGTTCATTTGCTGGAATGAGAATCTGAAGATCGCAAGATAGATATGATCGGGTTAGAAGCTGACGCAGGATTGAACTCGAGCGCATTACGCATTCCTGTTTCTCAGTTTCCACCTCGACTCCTATCTGGCTACGTTCAGTTTAGATAAAACGCGGAAGGTTCTTGTGATGAAGCTGTGCATGCACCTGGCGGCGTATGTGCCTTACGAGCTAATGAGCTGACGGCATGATACCGTACTGACAATATGGGAGAAGAATAGCCTTAAAAAACCCAAAATCTTAAATATCTTTCAGGATTCCGTTGGAGTGAAACTTTCGTGTTGAAAAGTTGAAGGATTAATGATATCTAACAGAGTCGCTACCCTGACACACAACATCGAAAGTTGGCACAAGTCACATACACGTGTATCGTGTAAGTGTGTTGTTTCTACGCTTACCGATTCAGACTCTGACCGTCAGAGCGTTTGTCGGACATCAAGGCGCGCCGCATCGCAATGGCGTCGGCGCGCCATTCTCGGGGCTCGGGAGTATCCCGAAGGTGCTTGAGCTTCAGGCCGTCGGGGAGTAGCGTTACACTATTGAGTTATGATCGAACTGCTGATATCGATTGGGGATAACTTTGCGTAGAAACAACGTCTCATATATCTATACTGAGTACTTGGCTATTAACAAGCAGTGCCATGATCCACAGCGCACATCCTTCTAAAAAACTCAGCCCCAACCGAGCATTCGCATTCGCGGGCGCTATTGCATTCGTCACCAGTGCCATCACGGCCTCCCGCTTCAGTCCTTTCAGTACTATCTCCAGGACTGTTCCATCGGCCTCGACTCCACGTCGACAACAAACAATGTTTGGCGGAGGTGACGGAGTCGAAGTCCCTGCGCCTGGCAAAGCAACAGCTGCTCTTATATTTTTTCATGGACTAGGTGATACCGGGCACGGTTGGGCACCATTTTTCCCATTGCCCCAGTTGAACCACGTTAAGACTATACTTCCGACAGCCGCCTCGATCCCTGTCACCCTAAATGGTGGCTATCCTATGCCGAGCTGGTTTGATATACGCGGTCTCGACGAAAATTCCAACGACGATGAACGGGGCATCTTAAATGCTCTTTCCAGACTTAACGCCATAATCGACCACCAAGTCGAGCAAGGAATTCCATTGGAACGGATTGTAGTGGGCGGCTTTAGTCAAGGCGGCGCTTTAGCTCTCACTGCAGCGCTTAAGCTTGAACGAAGCGTTGCGGGCTTCGTAGCCCTAAGCGCCTGGCTTCCCTTACGATCGCAATATCCGGCGCAAATGACTACTGCAAATCAGGATACATCGCTTTTCATGGGCCATGGAACAGCCGACCCGGTTGTTTCGCATAATTTTGGTAAGGGTTCGTCCGAAGTCATTAAAGGTCTTGGAAGGAAGCTTACATTCTCGTCGTATCCCGGACTAATGCATTCTGCATCAGAACAAGAGTTGAGAGATGTCAAAGACTTCTTGGCATCCGTACTGCCTGTTGTTTGAGGGGTTTGTCTGTAAGACTCGAGAAACGTGACTGACATTTCCATGATTCGCTTCCTAGCCTTCATTTAAAGTTAAGATAATCGCTTAATAGCACTTCTTTGTTTTTAGATTCTACAACAAGCACTTTCAGATTGTCCTGAAGTCATGTACGAGGCAATGGTGTATCTCAAAGAAGCGATGATTTGAACCATAATACTCTACCGCTCGAATGTATTCTTTTTTGCGTGGCTTCACTTTTTGGAGAATCATAGCCGTCGTTCACGGAAGAGCTGCGTTAGGAGTTGTGAATTCATTTATCTCTTAGTCGTGATCAATCGTGCTTTTAGTGTTTCTGTGCCTAGCGAAACGATTTGATAAATAATTTCTACAACCTGGTTTCCATCTAGCAACTGTCCCAATGACGCAGCGGCAGTCATGCGTCATGTCTTATTTCCTTATCACACCTCACCTCGATAAACCTTTCGTTTATCATGTTGAACAGGTTTTTTCAAGTGCGATTGGCAGGGAACAATATTCAAATCCGATGCTCCAATCAGAGAAAACAATGAAAATTGGACTCAATTGTCGACCGAAGCATTGAGAGTAAACTGAATGAGACCGTAAATATCTCTCTCTCTCTCTCTCTCTTTACGGGCACACTTGTCTAATTCCTACGTAGTGCAGAGCGTTCTTTGTCAAAAAAACGTTCCCTCACTAGGAAGACCAGCATTTTTTCTGGCCACTTCTTGATGATTTCGTCTACCGCTAGGCCTTGACGTTCTTGCACAGGGGGCAAACATATTCTTCTTGACATAGTTCTCGACGGGCATCTTAAGACATAATGATCTACATCATTGAGCACCCCCGGCCTACAGGTACAATAGAGCCTTTTCTTCTGTAAGTACGACCCCAATGGATGCAAGCACGGTGTGTGACCAACTACAAGTTGCGATAAAGCGACGTTTGCCTCTCGTAGAGAAACAATGTTTTCCAGTCCTTCTGGAATGTTTTCTATTAATGGGGACGTAAATATCTCCACGACGGGGTTGTCTTCATTTTCATCATCTTTCATCTTCCCGTCCTCTAAACTTTTTTGTTCATGTATAGAGTATGGAGAAGTAAAACGAATGAGAAGCTGCTCACCCTGCTTGGTGCCCATAATAGCGAAACGACTTCCGAATGTTTGTCTTCGGTACAGCGCTCTTTGACACAGTTTCGAAAAGAGTCATGTTGATTGCTTCTTTTGCTTGTTACCCGTTACTAACGGAATTATGGACTTCTTGCATGAGATCAGCCAACTAGAAAAAACGCAAGGCCCTGCAGAAGAAATTATTTAGTCCTCTCCAATTGGGACATGAATATCACGATCTCATCATTGATTTTCTTAGATGACTGTTTTTGGAGAACTTTGAGTATGCCACCTTGTGCATCATTGCTTCCTTGTTGCACCATAAGTGGTGAGCAGAGACATCTTATCACCAGAACACGCAAAGAGTCAGGATCAAAGCAATATAAAAGCTTCCCCCTCCTTCCTTTTCCGTTTCCAAGAAATCAAAGAGCTCTAAAGCAGGTAGCCGGATAAGTCTGCTATCGGGAGAGAAAGTACTTTCAGTGGTCAAGATGTTTCGTTATCTGTTTCTTCCGCTAATTTTCTCGTTCCTGCTTTTTGCCAACCAAGTAGCCGGAACATGCCCTTGTGACGGAGCAAGCGCTCTCGCATATGAAGGATGTTTCTGTTTCTTGAAATGGATTAACGTTCTCAAAAGTCAAGGACCTCGGGATGGAAAGGCCATCGCCTTGGGTGTCTTCTGCCCCCAGCTTCCTGGTGTCTTCCCTACGGAACTTCGTGAATATTGCTCTGCCTACATCACTTCAAACAATTTAGAAGTGTTAAATGCTCTTCGTGGGATTGATGCGTACCTACGCCTGTGCAAGAACGACAACGATGGAATTGTAAATGAGTTAACTGATGGCTCAGAGTTCCTGCAGTACTTTGACTAAACCAATAGTTGATACGATCGAAAATCGGCATTCTCAAAACATGGATATTTATCGATAAGTGAAGCTTTCTCTCTACCAGAAGAAGACTGGGCTAAACCTTAGGTGAAAGCTTCAACACATTCACCCCAGAAGAATGCTCCCTCAGCCTAATACACTATTCTTCATTGCAGTCGGCTTTATATAATTCTTGTTGTTGCTATCTTATATGAGACAAGTACGTCAATTCTTCTAAACGAGTGGGGTTTGCAAACATCCAGGTCTTGACGCCTTTCTTCTTTACTGTAGACTCTTTCTTCTAATTCCAAACACTGCAAAGATCTACCCAACAGGCACAGTACGACGGTACAGTATTCATTTCCTTCACGGAGGCCAGAATTTTCTGCAGCACAATTATTATTTCTTTCGACCAAACTCTTTTTCTTCTACCTGTCCGTTATTTTTCTTACAATCATTTTATAGACAGTGCGCAATACTTTGATTCTAGTTAGAAGAGCGTACGTCGAGTCTTCGTCTCTACTGATGAACAAGGGAACGTTCGACGTATAGTTCGGATGGATCTTCCACTACTAATCGATTTAAAGGTACTCAGTGTTCCCATCCGCTTTCATTGTACCTTTTTCGAACGGCCAAACGATCGGCCGAACGATCGGCTGAATACGTGATTGCTGAATACGCATTTGCATCGCCAAAACAAAACGCTTTGCATTTAGTCCGATACGCCCCCGTAGCTCTCTCTTAATCCGGCCGGCCAAAATGAACAGAGTCCTGCTGTGGGGCGGCTAATCAAAATCGGATACTCTCTGCTCTCCGTGGTTCTGGGAAGCTCATGGTGGCCACTGACGAGCCCCAGCTATCCCCGCTAGGATTCGTTTATCTCTCGAGCACCATAGCTCTCTCCAGGAGTTCATCAGCTTAATGAAAACGTAGCGCTGAAAGCATCTCTTGAAAGAAGCGTTCTCCCCTCCCGAAGCCAGTGTATATTCACCTTACGCCACAAGCTTGACGTTCCGTTCAATTGCGAAAGACTGATTTGTCGATGTGTTCACCACTCAGAGGTGATGAGAAGAAACGATTGACGATGGTGACAACATAACCTGGTGAGACCATCAAAAAGAGTGTCACATAAACCTCCCCTCCACCTTTTTGGTAACAAATCGAAGAGAACAGTGGAAAGGCGCCACAATATAGACAGCGTGATGCCCCGTGACTCTGATGTAACTTTTGTAGTTTCTTTTGTGGGAAACATTTTTCTCCACATCTGGGGAAATCTACCCTAATAACTTTATCTCAAACCATGGGATGTCGATTCAGAGATTGACTTCGGTTTTACCGCTCGGGCCCACGCCCCTAAATCACGCCACTCTCTTACCGTTTCACATTTGACGCCGGTGTATGAGAATAACATTCTTTGCCATTGCTCTCTTTTTAAAGTCATTTAAAAACTATAGTTTGGGCCCTTCCTATTAGGTCTCAGATGGTATGTATCTTGACACCAGCGTTCTCTCAGTTTATCTATCGCTTGGAGGAATTCATCACCGCCTCGATCTCAATCCACTCACTGCGACATAACTCGACTACGACCGTCAGAAACATGCGTTCTCAAGCTTCCCAGATATTAAACCTACAGTCAACATCGCGGCCAAAGGGAAGAGTCGCTCCGTTCTTTCGACTGCGTTCCATGCAACGATACAAGGGTGTTGGGCGTTTTCGTTTGCTACAGCTTTTCTCGGTCAAGAACCTTACCCTGCTTCTCATAGTGTTTGCCTTCATGCTCATATGGTCGAAGCAGACGGGATTCGCACCATCATTAGACTTCGCAACCACTCAAATACTTACACCAACACAGCATGTCTTCAATATTTCGGATACATTGCTTTCGAATCACCAAGAAGCATCGAGCTCCAACGGAGGCGTTGAATCGGAACAAAGCAGCATACAGGACACGAAGGTTGATTCGAAAGTACCACCAATCGCAGAGCAGACTGATGCCAAGCTCAGTTCGTTTCCTCTCATTGAAACATCCAAGAATGAATCTAATGCACAACCCAGCAAGTTCGGCGAAAAAGAAATCACGGAGAACAGCATCAGTGGGGAGGACACCAAAGGACGGGAGGAAGACATGAAGGTTGATGGCGGAGATATAAGCGAAGGGAATGAAGTTATTGGGGCTCAACTTGACGCCCCACAGAAACCTGAAGAAAGATCCAATGCGCAACAAGACCCTGAGAAAGATTTCTCTCTTGAAGTTCGAAAAGAGGAACTGCCTATCGCAGATAGAATTGCAGCAAGAGAGGCACCGGCGCCCGTGAAAACACCTAAACCGCTTGCAGAGGTTCTCAACTTCACTCCTGCTACTGCAATTAACTTTATGCACTTCCATAAGACTGGAGGCGTAAGTTTCAAAACTTCGCTTCACAAGTTCTATTACGACAAATTCAAGGGTAATGGGGAAAAAGTTCAAGTGCAAGATGCCTGCTACTCGCGGGAAGGGGTTCAAAAGGACTCATCGACACCGTCATTCCTGGTTTGGCGTTGTGACTGGGATCCAATTCGAGAGAAGAACGAGGAGGAACGAAATAAGATTGATTTCACATTCGGACATCAGTTTTGGGGAAACGGAGTTGGCGATTTGCTCAATCATCGCGATGTGCGTTCTTTCACAATCATGAGACACCCTTTCGATAGAAAAGTCTCGTTCTATTTCCATTTCTTTGTCAGAGAAGTTGGAAGAAAAGAAGAAGACGTTACTTATGAAGAGATTCGCGATTTTCTGTTGTACGACAAGCTTGTAATTAAGGCTGACCTTGGACGAGATCTAGGACCGAACTACATGGCCGGTAGATTGCTCTCCGATGGAATCAGAGGATATGTCGGCAACAACTCTTTCCGCTACTACGACGTCGAACAGGATAAAAAATATGATGTTTCCGAGGAAGCACTGGACTTGATAAGGGGCTACGTGTTCGTCGGACTGCAAGCGGAATCTGGAGCAGCGAAATGCATGTTGAAGAAGGTAGTCGAGTTGTTCAATCAAGTAAACGGGGTTGACAATATTGGATTGGAACTAATTGACGACGGTGCAAAGAAGTTGAATAGTGGGTCGTACTCGCTGGATGCAGGGCGAATCTGGAGTCGTTTCTCAGCTGAGGAAAAAATCACCTTCGATCGGAAGGAAAGAGTTGACCTTCTCATTTACGAGGAAGGTGAAAGGCTGTTCCAGGAACACGTACAACTGTTCGGATGTGGCCATCGGGTAGTGGGGGCGAGGTACCAACGATGACTGTCGTAGAGGATCTGGTGGAACCAATCTTAACTTTTCGGCATTATTAACTTTGATAGGAAAAACCAAACCTGTCCTTCGTAAGATGCCTGGGGTAAATAACAGTAGAGATAGTACCAAAGCAAGAAAGCTAGCACGGACGAAACACAAGATCCTGTAGACTTCCAGCGGGCGGAATGAGTCTTTGAGCCTCCAGAAGGAGACCCCAAATTCTTTCTTCTACATCCTGAGTGTTTGGTGTTTGGCGGTTGAACTTCTCCTTCAACATGAAGCACAGCTTGAGCAAATGATTTCCTCCATCCGCACCAGTACAGTAGAACAAATAAAAGAAACCCTTTTGAACTTTTAATTCAGCATCAATTTCAATTTTACAAGGGATTTCGAGTAAAACCTCATTGGAACATGTTTCTCGTTCAGCCAGGTTTAACTAATATTTTGATTGTTGTTTAACTAAATTCACGACTACACGTATTACGAGTGGCAGAGTGTGGTCGCCGTCGACGAACTGTTCATTTCTCGATGGTCCCTTTGTGTAGTCTCTTCACATCGCTCACCTATGTTGACGAGAGCGAAAGGAGTCGCTGTCCCCTCCATCACATCTCCACTATCGCGATTAACCAACTCTCGCAAACATGACGCGTGAATCAATGAAAACTAGTGAGCTCCGAACGAAGACAAAGGCAGATCTAGAGAAGGAAGCAGAAGATCTTCGAGTCGAACTTGGTCAGCTGCGCGTCGCTAAGGTGACAGGTGGACCGGCATCAAAGCTATCAAAGATTCGCGAAGTTCGCAAATGTATTGCTCGTGTACTAACCATTTTAACAGCTCAGAAAAGGGAGGCTTTGAAGGATCACTACAAGGATAAGCGATACAAGCCGCTCGATCTTCGCCCGAAGAAGACCCGCGCTATCCGCCGACGACTTACGAAGGAGCAAATGGCGAAGAAGACTCTGAGAGCACAAAAGATGGAAAAGGCTTTTCCGAAACGTAAATACGCTGTTAGAGCATGAATGGGCTTTCTTTCACGCAAATAGTTTGTTGTGATCTTTTTGAGAGCATGTTTCTAATAGACTGCGGGAGACTGCTTTTGAGTCGCCAACACTCTAGGGGACACCCTGCGACGGATTGCAAGGATTAATGTGATCTAGCGATACATCGGTTGAGGTAAAAGAAAATCTCATTGTTTCCTGCAAGTGACTCACGTGTTGTGCTGGATGCACGAGCTTGTGGTCATGTTTTTCAAATTTGTGCAAGTGGAGGGCGTTTATGAGAACACCTCATTTTTATTCAAAGAGCAGTTACTTAAGTCGCCTAGAAGCTTCAACAAGAACTTCATCCGGATGACAGAAAGCAAATCGAATGAAGTCCCTCGAAAGACCACTCTTCCCGACATGCTCTGGCTTGAAGAATGCTGAAATGGGGATTGTGGTAACTCTCCTCTTTGCCACCAGTTGACGGGATATGTTGTAGTCCGTCCGGTTTACTGTCCCTGGGTCGATTTGTAGATCACCTTGCTCTACTAATTTGCGAATCTGATCTGGTAGGCCGTTTTCTTGCTTCATAGGATGTCCATCTGGTACTCTTGCGCAGACATAAAAAGCACCCTGAGGTACAATTGGCTCCATTCCAGCATTGCGGATGACCTCCGTTAAGAAGTCACGTTTGCACTTGTACATATCACACAACCAGTCATAGTAGGAGCCGAAACCTTTGTATGGGCTTTCAGCGTGCTGCAAAATCTCAGCAGCCGCGGACTGACTTGAATGATTCACACAAAACACAACATACTGCTGAAGAATTTGGGGATCCCTTACGAGGTCTTGAGGACCGATTATCCATCCAAGTTTCATTCCAGTTGCACTGAAGGTCTTTCCAATGCTGTTTATGGTAAGAGTCCGTTCGAACGCGCTCTTTGACACTGATGCAAAGGGAACATGCTC
The DNA here is from genome assembly GCA_030374765.1 of Agarophyton chilense. Classification (NCBI taxonomy): domain Eukaryota; phylum Rhodophyta; class Florideophyceae; order Gracilariales; family Gracilariaceae; genus Agarophyton; species Agarophyton chilense. Next base: position 1,034,231 of record JARGXX010000099.1, read on the forward strand.
GCCGGAGTACACAAGATGCTCGTACACTTCATCTGATACTACAATGCAAGACGGGGCTTTGGTTTCCAGTACATTCAATATTCCCTTTTGCTCCTCTCGAGTAAACACTTTTCCAGTCGGATTGTGTGGAGAATTAATGATCAGCATCCGGGTTCTATCTGTAATAGCACTCGAAAGCTCTTCAAGGTCAAGGATGAGGTCGTTTGCAGTTGAAAGTTTTCCCTTTGAACGAAGTGGAATAAATATTGGTCGAGCTCCGGACATCTGCACCGCGCTTGCATAGATGTCAAACGCTGGCTCAAGTAGGAGAGCTTCGTCACCTTCTTGAAGCAAAGCGTTGCATACCAAGCTCAGAGCCTGAGAAGCACCAACGGTTATAAGAACTTCTTTGTTCGGATCAATTCCGCGTGATTGGAGATCTGGAGGTAGCAACTTGGGCCCGTACATGCGCGCAATTTGTTCGACTAGCCCGGGGTGGCCAGAGGAACGGGAATACTGACAATTGGCATCAGATTGGACTGCCTTGACAAGAGAATCTTTTACAAACTGGGGGGAAGCCCATCCCGGAGCCCCTTGGCCTACACAAAGAAAGGGCCACATTAACTTTGATGTTAGATATACGTTGATGAATATTGAAATCATAGAGGTTTTCACAAGACTCACCTAAGTTCACGCTTGATGTTAGCTTCGAAAGAGGAGTAAATTCTAACCAAACTGATGGACCTCCGAACGGGATCATCCGAGAAACACGCGGTGGCTTCAGGAAGTGTGTAGCCATGTTGGGGTTGACAAAATAAGGAACAAACCAACTACAGAGTTGCTCTGTGTTCACCCGAAATAGCTGCCCCTTGCTGTCTCCCGTGAATCTCTAGTCTTTCTGAAACTGCCTAAACAATGATTTCGGAAAGGCTATTCTTGCAAGTGATACTTACTAGGATCTCAAGAGTTTATTAGTTCCCCAGATTGCAAATCTTTTCGACAGGAGGTAGAGGTGGTAGCATCTGAACTTTCACGGAGTTTCTGTTGCTTCCAAACTTTTCACTCTTCAAGAAGACAACAGAATCGTGGTGCTTACTGTCTGTGCATTTGGGTGGATCTCAATTATCGAAAGATTGGAGAGACCTCAGAAACAGAAGGTGAATGGATGTCTCAAGAGTTACATGCTCGTTGTAATCTCACACTTGCACACTTGCCCGCACTACACTACACGTAAATACCGAGCTAGTCAGGTCCCTCCCAGTCGATCAGCTACATATGTACTGTAGTGTAGGGTCCACATGAGACTGACGTGCTGACCTGGGCCTTCATGACATGTTACAGCACAATTGCTTTCTAAAATACATAGAAACCAGTGGAAGTTACTGTACATTCGAGCCTTGTGTCCACAGGAACGGGCCGCTTTGGGCTGAGGGCATGCAGCGCACGACGATATCATGCGTTCGTTGTCGAAGTATTCCGGTTTGAGAATACGACGAAGTGTTCGTTTAGACATCCCAACTCTTTATGAAATGGAAAGTCGACTAAGATCCCGCGCAAAAACCATTGTGGCGAGTCTCGCATCCGCGATTCAAATTGCATATGGTGCGATATTGATGCTCATTGCTCTTGTATCTCTTTTCTTGACATGGGTTCTTTATCGTGTGTACCCTCCTTCAATCTTCCTCCTTCTCTTCATCCTCGTTCTCGCCGTAATGTATATCAAATCTAAAAAAGAACTCGCGGATGACATTCTTGAACAGATCGATGCCGCAGTATCCCCGTCAAGAATGGAGGAGAGTGGAAAATCTCCTGCAGAACAAAAGACCCTTTTGCAGCGTGTGCTTCATAAGGGCGTCGATGCTATTCTTTCAGCTGCAGCCGATTCTTTCATGATTGTACCGGCTGTGATTGCTCTAATCGGGGTTGTTCTCCTGGTATTGGGGTATTATCCTTTTGGTGTGACTGTACTATTGTTTGCAATATGTATATTGGCGGTAACTGGATGCTCTTGTTCAATTGTTAAGCGACTTGCATATGCCTGGGTTGATAGATGGGTGCTTCCTCCTCAGCCTGATGAAACCACATCGCTGGTCACATGAAAGATCCCACTAGGCATATATGAATGAGGTCATCTTTTAACGAAATGGATCATTTCGATGCGATAAGCGATCGGCACTTGTGGGGTGCCAAGAAAGGTTCTGGACTCCTTCAGAAAAGCACAGAAACATTCTAAGCACCTTAGTCGAATGGCTAGATAATACGATCAGACACACTATTTCCGCACCGTGTGTTTGGATCCCATATATGGCGCGAATATTTTGGTTTAGACCGCATCTTTCCGACCTTTGTAGCCGTGGAAGTAGGAGATTATTGCCGAGAAAATCATATTCTGAACGCAAAGATTCGTGAAAAGAAAGGAGAGTCGCAAACCGGTGTACTTAGGTCTTCAATCTACCTATGCAACTCTTCAAGATTTCTATGCAACAACTTTCCTTCACTACTACGAATATCGCATGTGAAGTGACGCTCTATGAGATAGTCGTTATGTTCCACGGAGTTTCCAAGAGTTTTTGTTTGTCCCCGTCTTGTGTCTCTCATTTTTAGGTACACTGCTCTGCTTCATAGTACGTAACCTACCCTTCGTAGTGTAAAGCGAAAAATATGCCTACGATATGAAGAACAACAGAACCCATATTTGGGATCTATCCTATGAGCTTATAAGTCAATCATATGCACGCGTATGCTCAACAAGTGATGCACATTCGATGTCTACGAAGCCACTGGAGGGATACACGCCTAGCCGACACTTCCAAAATCAAAAATTGGCAGGACGTGCAGCCTGGGGTTCGACCCGCCGGTCATCGTTGCCACTCTGCCGTGCCATAACAGCAGGAAATACATCTGTCAGTAAGGGAGGGCACGCTTCGTTGCAACCCAGCAGTTTTCGGTCGCAATACACAACACGTTCTGTACAATAACCAAACCATAAAAAAATGGTCCTGTCATCAAATTTACCGGAAACATACAGTTGAAGTATGAACAGTGGAGAGTCCAAACGTGCAAATTCCAACTCTACCACCGTCGACGATAACTCGATTTTACAAGCAGGATCGTCACATTCCCGCGGGAGACAACTTAAAAGAGTACAGTATAAAAAACTCTGAGAATGGACATGTTTCGGACAACCAATGGGATGCGCTTTTGAAAGGATTTCCATGCATCAGTTGTACATATAAACCGAATCGGATAGAACTTGAAGACTGTTGAGACTTGAAAATAAAAAAAAGACTTGGGCACCGGCCCGTATCACCCACGTCATGATCAACATCCCTCGCAGTGTACATGTAAACCGAATCGGATAGAACTTAAAGACTGTTGAGACTTGAAAATAAAAAAAGACTTGTGTACCGGCCCGTATCATCCACGTCATGATCAACATCCCTCGCAGAAGGATTGGTCATGCTAGTCAGTTGTAAGCCATCATGAAGATCCTTCCCATTGCCTGGATTCCATGCGCCCGCTCACTCAAAACTTGTTGTCTCGTGACTGCTGCCTCTCCATGAGCGAGTGGGGGCAATGATCGAACCAATTGGGCTTCAAGGCGATCTCGATCTCGAAACCTCTCATTCCTTTCTCTTCCGTCTCGAGAGAGGTACGAACCGATTCGTCTTCGATATTTGGACCTAGATGAAGACGGTGAGTCAGGAGAAGAGAGAGGAGGAGCGAACATATCGCTCTCGGCAACCAAATCCCTGCCGGAAAGCACAATCAGGAGCACATCCTCCAACGTTGTCTCAATATCGATAATGGATATCTTCCACATCATATCAATAGCGTTCTCCGCCATTTCCACGGCGATTTTCTTTGCCTCGTCTTCAGAAATAAATTTTTGGTCGCGTCCAGACCGCATCACTCTATCATGAAGCCTCTTCTGCTTGTCCATCACACGGTTTGCCGCATTCAGAGCTTTGTGATGTGAGGCGAACTTGTGAGAGCGCACCGAAGCCTTTCGGACCACGGCGGAGATGTTGAACGGTCGGTTCTTGTCAAGCAGATGCGTCGTGTGCTGAACGTACACATTGCCGACTTTGTTCAGCAAATGGGGCCCAAAACTGGCATCCTTCAATTTGTGCATCAAGTGATTTGCATTTTCGAGAAAGCCTTTCTTATCGCCATCGACCCAGGGCTTGACCATCTTGACCATCTCCAACACAAGCTTTCCAACGCGCGCACGTTGGATACCATTGAGTACATCTTCGGACGGAGTATTTCCGTTGTCGTCCACATTGGTAGCAAGGCTGGCGAGCTGCAATTCACCAATGAGACTGACAAACTGGTCCGAGCCGAAGACCATGGCAAACAACGTGGACGGGTCTATATTGTTGACACTGTTCTTGACCAAGCCTCTATCTCCATAACGGTCATACACGGCACGGGATTCGGCGTCCGACAAGACGCGATAGGCCTCGGCCAACTTTTGGAATTTGTACGTGGCGTGTTGGTCGCCGGCATTCTTGTCTGGATGATACTTGCGCGCCAATTGGTAGTAACTCTTCTTGATCATGGCCTCGGTTGCGTCGCGAGGAACCTGCAAGAGTTGGTATAATTCCTTGCGGCTATGAGCTGAAAAGGACGAACTGGAGGCATCGGTGTTTGCAGTATTGAAGGCATCCTGTGAAGCGGGTGCGGATCCATTGGTTTCTGCCCTTGTGGAAGCCGAGGCCGAAGCAGAGGCAAACGAATTGGATTTTGCAAAAGGCGGGGGTGTGGCCATGGAGGCGGTGCGTTTGTCGAAAGAGGATAGAGAAGCGCAGGCCAGACGACTAAAGGAAGCAGGCTCTAAAGCGGGGTTGGGAGGAACGCGTTCAGAGGGGGAGGTTGCGGCGTCGTGCCTCGAAAAGCGGAAGCGGGAGGACAAGGAACGAGAATCTGAATCAGGGCGGTAAGCATCATGGCGTTGCGAGTCGCGATTACGCTGCGACAAGAGACTGAAGCTGCGCTCACTTCGTGAGGGAATTTGCGGATCATGAAGCGGCGACATGTGTGGAGGTGGAGGAGGCGGAGGAGAATGGTTGTCGGCGGAAACCGAAGGCATTTCGGAATCAGACTCGGCGCCCTCGTTGTCAATGACAAACTGGGCGTGGCGAACACCATCCAGTAAAGACTGAGCCAGAGGGCATTGCAGCAAGGCGCGTTCAAAGGTGGTCTTTGCGCGGGCCGGTTGGGCGTTTTGCAAGTGGGCGGTGCCGAGGAGATGCCAGGCATGCTCCGAAGTGGGGTCGAGGCGCACGGCGGCGGCGGCATCAGCTATGGCGGCGTCAAAGGACTCGATGCGATCGGTGTGGACGGCGTGAGAGAGGTGGGCTTCGCTGCGGCCGACGAGGGCACGCAGCTGCAGGGTGGGCAGCGGGGGCGGCTTGGCATCGATAACGAGCGAGTAGTGGTGGATGGCACGCGCGTAGTCGGCCATCTGGTGGGCGTGGGCGGCGTGGCGCAACGCGGCGTCATGTGCAGCGGAGGGTGGCGAGACGGGGCTCGGGGCGGATGGGACGGGGTCTGGGTGAACGGTGTCGGGGTGATCGAGTTGAATGTGATGAGGGTCGGTGTGAGGGGGATGCAGCGTGTGGGCACGCTGAACGAGGACGGCAGAAGTCGAGGGCGGGGAAGGCTGGACGACGGAATTGGGGTGAGTGAGGACTGTGTCGGCGAGCACAGCCTCGGCAACGAGGCGCAGCGCGGGGTCACCGGGGCAGTGGGCGAGGGCGTTGTGCAGAGCGCGGGCGGCGGCGGCAGCGTCGGCGGTGGCGTGGTAGGCGGAGAAGAGCGCGAGCCAGGCGGCAGGTAGCAGCGGGGCGAGCTCGACGGCGGCGGCGGCGTCGCGAAGGGCGCGCGCCAGATGCGACGACGAGTGCGCGTGGCGCAATGGGGCGGCGGCGTGGTGGAGACGCATGTGAAGAGCGTGGCGCTGAAGACGGTGCGCTACCTGTGCGGGATGGGCTTCGGGCAGCGACGCTATAAGCGTGTTGAGCTGGCGAAGCTGCGCGTGCGGCGAGGCCGGCGTGGGCGACGCGGCCGACATAACTGCGGTGGGGGGGGGGAGGGAAGAGGGGAAGGGAGAAGGTGGACGATGATTTGGAAGGGGGGAATGGAGGCGGTACGACGTAGGGGGCTAGTCGTCAGCCGACGGGGAGAGGGGGGGGAGAAGAGGGGTTGTGGTCATGGTGTGACGCGCGCTACGCGCTGCGTCGCAGCGCCTGGCGCGTGCGGGGAGCGTGTTGCGTTTGGGGGTTTGATGCAGGTCGCAGGTTGGCGTTTTGGTGCTCGCTTCGCTTTTCGTTTGGCGCACGTTTGGGAGTGATGTGATGTTGTACAGTAATGTAATGCGGCGAGTGAAATTGTTTTCGACGCGCTGTGACGACGCGGTTGCTTGTGGCCAATTACACCGGCACGTTTGCGCTTGGTGCTGCGCACTTGGATGGTCGCTCGGTTGCGATTGGTGCCAGCCACTCCGCCCGCGACACCAGTCGCGTATGGTACGCCTGCCGCGCGCTCCTTCCGCGTCGCCACTTGCTGTACATTCTCGTTACATACCGCACATCTTTCGTCTCCCACCGGAAACTACAACCGCTACCTGCTGTAACCGTGCGCCTGCATCTGCTCCTTCCCCATTCTGTACGTTGCCCATTGCTACCCCCACGTAAACGCTTACATACCCTACAGTAAGCGCTCTCGCGCAGAAACCACCCATAGATTCGCGTTCCCCGCCCCCCCCCCCCCCCCACCCCTAGAGCCACCCGTGTCTATCGTTCAGTTCGTCGCCAGCCATCAAAACAGCTCCCCCCACCGTCCAATTCATCAATCCCATCCCCGCCACATCAAAATTCGTGCGGCATGTGCGGCATCTTCGGATACGCCAACTATGCCGTCACCCTAGACACTCACAAATTGCTCAACATTCTCGTGCAGGGTTTGCGTCGCTTGGAGTATCGCGGTTACGATTCGGCGGGGCTGGCCATCAACGGAACTTCCCCCGCCGACGTTGTCGTCATCAAGGCCGTTGGCAGCGTCGACTGTCTGCAAAAATCCGTCGATAAGATTCGTCAGGCTCGCTTTCCCACCCCGCAACCGCTTTCTACCCACGTTGGCGTCGCCCACACCAGGTGGGCTACACACGGTGCCCCCAGCGTTTTCAACTGCCACCCGCACACCTCCGATCCCTCTGCCCAGTTTGTTGTGGTCCACAATGGCATCATCACCAACTTTAAGGCGCTCAAGGAGATGCTCTTGTCCAAGAACTTCGAGTTCAGCAGTGACACCGACACTGAAGTACTAGCAAAGCTACTAAAGTACCTATACGACACCGTTCGTGAAAATGGAAACAAACTCACCTTCCCAAGGCTCGTCATGCATTTGGTTCACGCCATTGAAGGCGCCTATGCCCTGCTCATCCGCTCCACTGCCTATCCAAACGAGCTAGTTGCCTGCAAAGTTGGCTCTCCCCTCGTCCTTGGCCTCAAGCCTGCGCAACGCGGAGAGATCGCAGTCATGCGCAGTTCCATCCGCGAGACAGACGAGAACCGTGCCGAACCGCTACCAAAGCGACCCCGTAGGAGCCCGTCCGTAGACAATTTCTCCGGCGACGAGTTTGATGGAGTCGAGTACTTCCTCAGTTCGGACGCCAGTGCCATTATCGAGCACACAGACAAAGTCGTCTACTTCGAGGACGATGACCTCGTTCACATTCGTGGTGACGGGCATCTACGCATGTACAACACAGGCGACACTGAAACCACCCGAGGAATCGCCTTTAACCGAACAATAGCAACGCTCAATATGGAGCTCGAACAGATCATGAAAGGTTCCTATCCCCACTTCATGTTAAAGGAAATTTTTGAGCAACCGGAATCTCTTCTGCAAACAATGCGTGGTCGAGTAGTTCTCAACCCGCACATGGGTGCCAAAGAACACAATACGCACTCAAAGGCTGATATACATTTGGGAGGAATCGCCCCTCGTCTATCAGATTTCAAACGTTCATCTCGAATCATTTTTGTCGCTTGCGGAACTTCATTCCACTCATGCCTTGCAGCGAGACAAGTCATGGAAGAGCTCACGGAGTTGCCTGTCTCAATCGAGCTCGCTTCTGACTTTTTGGATCGAAGGACCCCGCTGTTCCGTTCAGATATTTGCGTATTTGTTTCCCAATCTGGCGAAACCGCTGATACGCTGGAAGCATTAAGATATGCCAAGAAGTGTCAGACATTAACTGTGGGACTTGTCAACGTTGTCGGCAGCAGCATCGCGCGACTTACAGACTGTGGTGTTCACCTTAATGCCGGTGCGGAGATTGGTGTGGCATCAACAAAGGCTTACACATCTCAGATTATCACGATTGTTATGTTAGCGCTGCAGTTGAGCCTAGATTCCAGATCCAAGCAGCAGAGACGCAAAAACATTCATGAAGCATTGCAGAAGTTACCCTCCCTTGTGAAAAGAACGCTTCAAGAATTGGATGATTCTGTGAAGACGATTGCGCAACGACTAAGCGATAATACATCAATTCTGTTGTTCGGAAGAGGTTATCAGTACGCGACTTGCCTCGAAGGCGCTTTGAAGATCAAAGAATTGAGCTACATTCACACAGAAGGAATTCATGCGGGCGAACTAAAACACGGCCCCCTCGCTCTCATTGACGAGAATATGCCTGTCATACTTTTCGCAAGCCAAGACGCGTGTGCAGCAAAGATTCAAAACGCCTTGCATCAGCTAATGGCGCGCGGGGGGATTTCGAACATGATCATCATCGGCACTGAAGGAGACAAGGACATTGAAACGTTCTCAGACAAGGCAGAGTTGATTTGCGTGCCGAAAACAGTCGACTGCCTACAGTGCGTGTTGAGTATCATCCCAATGCAGCTACTCAGTTACCATCTTGCCGTGGCGAGGGGCTTGAATGTTGACCAACCGAGATCATTGGCAAAGAGCGTGACTGTTGAATGAGATTCACTTCTGGATCGATTCTGACAGGGCTTTTTTCCGCTCCAAATACGCTGATGCCTTGATAAGTTCATTCATACAGACGCTCCACATGGCAATGGCGCGGCGTAGTTATAAATCCTTTCCCGGCATATCATCGCTTCTTCTATGCACTTTCAGTTTATCCAACCCAGACTGCAGTTCCGTATATCACGATACCAAGTGCCAAAGCTGCAAAAATCGTACTGACAACGTAAAGATATCGCCACAGTCGGGGTAATTTGGAAGCTTCGTTCACCCATGTTGAAACAGTACTAAGAGAACCTCCGAGCCCTGTGATTATTGCCCTTAGAACAAACTGGGTCGGAAGAGCTACGTTGGGATTTACGACCAACGCAGCTGCGATAGAAAGATCTAAAACCATTGCGGTCATGTTGGCAGCGAACGTTCCGAGAGGAAACCTTTCCGTTTTGCTGTTGAAGCGAGATAGCCACCATCTCATCAGTGCTCCAAAAGGAGCAAAGACTGAGCTCATCCAGAAAAATCGGCTGGAAGATGTCGAGAAGCCGCTATCGTCGTGAATCGTTCCAAAGATCACTCCGGTATACACCCCGATAAAGGTGATAAGCAAAGCAATCGTGGTCAAGGAGTTGTTGGTTTCATTTTCAGAATGCAACTTACTTCTTTGTTGGTGCATTAAATCTACTTCTTCACGCCTACGGAAAATGTGAAGAAGTGAATCGCCCATGTCTCTGCCCAAAGCAAGACCGAAAAATGCCATGCATACCCCTATGAGAATGGCGAAAAATACCAAACTCCTTGGACCACTTACAAGCATGTGAGTTAATTGCAGATGCCAGGATGCGAACGCTTCGTGTTATTCACAAGGAAACGAAAGTCATGCAAAATTTGCACGTCTTCATGTCAGCTTCTCTGCTTTTGCATCGCCGACGCATTGAAGACGAGCTTACTTGTTACGCTTCCCGCGAAGCCCGTGGCAATGGCAAGATTGAGCCAATCCGGATATGCGAATCTGCGCTTCATGGACTCGTGGACGCCGAGAATGAAGCACCCGCAAAAGTTGGCGGGCAAGTCAGTAAATAGAACGCCGCTTTTAGAAGTAATGTTTGCGTTATACTCGTTGAAAAGGTTATTTAGAACAACACGAAACAAGACTCCCAGCGTTGCTCCAGTACTGACTGCAAGTGCTTTCAACGGTAAGTTTTCCATTCTCGTGGAAGATTTGGAGAAATTCCGTATTCTGCAATAAAACGTTGACTTAGCGAATTTGAATAATGGATCGTTCTGCGGAGAACGCCAAGGAGACACAAAACGAACAAATCCTGATCTTGTTTTTAACGTATTAGTGCTAGTATTCGCCCATGAGAAGCTAACCGATGTTTTCGTTTTCTGTCGTCGAACTAACTTCTGAGAGGCAGTATCCCACTTGTGGCAATTCTGGAAAGAATTCTGCGCTGTGCGGTAGCTACTCAGTCTTCGCATCCCAGTTGAAGACACGAAGAATTTCTCGGGTGCAGCTTTCATCGATCCATTTATATATCGATATCGATCTCAACCCGACTCGAGAGAATCACACGATGTGGCCACCAGTCAAAGTGTGCAAATGGAACTCGTGCTACCGGGTTGCGTACCATCGGTCTCGTTTCGGAAATGCACCCTTCACACATGTACGAGAAATATGCCACATATTTGCCTGCCCCTGAACTTTGTTTGGTAGCGGGCGTGTCCACATTCAATTAGAAGCACGTGAATGAACTCTCCTCGCGACACACCGCTGACGCTTGAAGAGACTATCCGTCATACCGGTCATCTTACACAAAGCCACCGTCGTACTACAGCCTGCTCTCATAACCTCGCGCAACAAGCTGCCCAGCACCGAGGTGGTCCAAGCTTCTCATCATGTCTGAATCCACCCCACCAGAAACGCCGCCTCTTACCGCTGCAGAAAAAGCTGAGATTCGTCGCAGAAAGATTCTGGCGAAGAAGAATGCGCGAATGGCATACGCGGCTGGGAAGCGAACATGTCTTCCAAGCGATGCGCCTTCGGAGCCAACAGACGAAGTCACCCAAGAACCCTCGACAGCGTCCAGTCCCCAAACTCCTGCTGAAAGTACATCAGTAGTGCAGCGCTCCGCAGCAAACAGGTCCGTGGCAGCTGGTCCGCATTCCCAGCAACGATCGCACGGGGCGACGGGCTTGAATGGATATAATGCAATGGATTCAGCCGTCGTTTCCTTGAAGGCAAAAGTGATTCGATTAACTATGTTAACTTTGTTGGCTGTGGTATACACTGCAGCTCTAACTTACGACTACCTCCCGCGGTGGCGAGTTTCCGCTGTCGAAGTGTTTCTATCGGCCGAATTATGTCTCTTGGTGCCGAGACTCATTGATGCAATCAATAATCGTTTAAAGCGGATCAGGTTATCAGGGTATGAAAGGGAGGCGTTTCCATTCACGGTACTTCGTCTGTTGTTAAGCATTCAGGATAGCGTGTTATTGCTGAGAAGAATTATGAATGACTTTTCAGTATTCATGTTTGTGTTTCTGTGCACATGGTATGTGGTTGAGACTTTATAACATAATCACAACCCGCGTAAAACGAATCATTTGAACTCAGTAGGCACATGCGGTCATGGGACGTGGCTCATTTTTCATTTGTCCCCATTGTCCTTTTTTTTGGAAGCCCCTCTGGCTTCTCTGCGCTTTTTCTCTTTTTCCTCTTTTGTCTGTATTTTCTTCTCAATTCTCCGTTGCTCGCGATTGAGACCCGCTGTTGAGGATGCACCTGAAGTAGACTTTGGAGGAAATTCTGTGTCGATCTCGGGAGACCATATTGTCTTAGGATATGGTTCACCTTCGACTCTCTTGCGCACCCACTCCCTCTCACGTTTATCATTGCGCCTTATGATAATACCATCTATGGTTATGATTATGGCGCCGATGGTTACATAGACCAGGAGCACTATAACGGTGGTACCTAAAATTCGGTCAAGAGTGGGATTGCCCTGAAGGCTCTTTATCCAGCTTAAAGGGTCTGTAGCAGTGGCTGACGCAACGTCTTGTTCTGCTAACGTTGGCTGCGGCCCCACTGCGAGAATCGGAAGCAGAGCGAACATGGCGTAGTTCAAGTAGTTGGATACTACATGAAGTGGGTGAGAGATGTGATCAGCGCGACTGGTTTCGTTTGTTGTCCCGCACAAAGGAGAGGAAAAGACCTGATCGTGGATGTCAGGAGTAGCAGGGTTTGAGGTTGAGATGAGTGCGGTTTGCCGTGGGCCGCCGGGGGAGAGAACCATACGTGCAGAACGGAAAGAATGCAAGCGCTTCGGCATGCAGCGCTGCGTGTTGGACTGGTAGAGCGAGAGCGATTGATGAGTGCATTGCCAGAGCTGAGCAGTGTGAACGAACAAAACGGAACCCATTGTGGCTTCGGAGAAGACAAGCAGACGATTGTCCCAGAATCTCGCTCTGCTTGAGAGCGCTACGACTACGGTTTCCACAGGAAGCGCAGCGGAGAATTATCGTGTCAGCTCAGCTGAGATCACAGAAGGCTACGAAGGGTAGCAATCCTTCGTAGATACTGTATCTACCTGCCCTTCCGCATTCGAAGCGGCAAGCGAACACCACAAACACGTGGCCAGCGATTTGAAGCCGAGATCTGCCACAACCCATCACAACGGCGGCCATGCGCACCGCGTGCGCATGTCATCGCCCCGAAACGCCCCGAAAAGCATCACATCGCCCCCCCCTCTCCCAGCGCCGCGTTTGGCATCATCCCGAGGCGGCCACGCGCCCCGCGCCACGCCGTGGAAAAAGCGGAGCCGCTGCCGGTGCCGTCCGCACACGCGGCAGCGCCTGCCGCCATTAGCGCTTGGCGCCATCAGCGCTTGGCGCCATCAGCGCTTGGCGCCATTTTCGACCGTTTTGTAATAAGCGCTTCCCTCCGTCCCAAGGCGCGCCTTTTTCCATTTCGAACCGTTCAGCTTCTTCTTCCCCTTCCAGCGGCGCCTTATACTTGGCAATTCGCCGTGTCGCCGCATTCCATCCACACCGGTCATCCATCTTCAGCTCTTCGGCTTGTACTACTGCACGCGTCTCCGCGCTCGCCCTTTCTTCTGTGCAGCTTCCTCGAGAGCGCTTCATCATGAGTCAGGCGCGTCGCTCCGAGCGTCTTCGTCGCAAGCGACTCAGCACGCCTGGATTGAGCCGTCCTGGTAACTACAGTCTGTATGGTACTGGCTATGTCGTCGAGTCTGAGGCTTCTTTTTTGCCGCTTGATGACCGTCGTCCTGCAAAAGAATCGCGTCGAGTGCGATACAAGGATTCTCCGCACAAGTTCGTAGCTGACTCACCCGTCGAACAGCCCCCGTCTCGTCGCACATCGGCAGCTCGCGCCGTTGCTGATCGTGTCCGTGTATCCCTCTTCGATATTCTGGGCTCTGCTGCCAAGAAACCTGCCAGTACCACATGGCGAACCGCCATCAATCATGATCCGGAAGACGAGGTTATCGACAATGACGACGACGAACCACAAATACAAGAGATTGAACCACATCCTACACAGGCCCCTTCTGCTACCACCAAAGCGCTTGTCCCTCATCACATCCGTCGTACCATTCGATCTTTCTTGAGACACAATGAGAAAACGCTTCCACTCGTCTTCATAACAGCATTGTTTGTCACAGGCATGATCTTTCTGCTCTTCATGGAAGCTCGGTACAGTTCTCGCATGGGAACAACGCCTGCTTATGTTCGTCTTCGCCGTTCATGCACTCCTCGATGGGCAGTTTCAGACATTCCTATACCCCCACTACTTCGCGCGTTCGCTGCCGTGCTTTACGATGCACTCCGCACCATCGTGAACAGACTGTTTTCATTGATACGCAACGTGCCGTCCTATATGTTCCGTTCTGCGTCGAGAGCGCCACCCACACTGATCGGTGACTTTGTCACACGTGCCGAGCTTGAGCAGGAAATTCTGCCACGAGTTCTGACCGAGGCGAAGAAGGCGGCGCAAAAAGACGCGGCTCAATTGAAAGCTGATTTGCCTCTTGCCGTCCGTCGGGAGGCCGCGCGCATGCGTGATGAATTTTCGGGCTTTGCTGAACGATATGCTGCAGACAAAGATCTTCCACCAGACTATGCCCTCGGTTCGGCGGGCGGAAAGATTTTGTGGACGAGACCCAGCACGCAAAGACTGTATGGACGCTTTATCCGCAAGTACGCTGAAGCTCTTTTGGGAGAAGGTATACCCACCCCGCACAGACCAGTACCTGCTTCTGTAATCTTGGAGCCAGAGGTTCTGCCGGGTAATTGCTGGTCTTTCGAAGGTGATAAAGCAGAGATTATGATCCGGCTTCTCGGCATGGTCAAAGTATCTAGCGTGACGATGGAGCATACACCAAGGTCCAGCGTGCTGTCGGTAGATAGCGCCCCGCGTCAATTTAAGGTTTATGGGGTGAAAGTGGATGGAAAAGAAATCGAAGCTGGTGATTTTGTGTTTGACATGGAAGAAGAACGAAATGGTCATCTTCAACGCTTTTACACCCCAGGCGAAAACGTTTTCCGTGCGATTCGTTTAGAGATTTTGAGCAACCATGGAGCTAACCATACATCGTTGTATCGCTTCCGGGTGCATGGAGAACAAGTGTAGTTTGCTTGAAAGAGAAGGAAGTTGAAATATTGTCATCGTAACGTTTTGTACATATGTTGTTATACGAAACCGATGAAAACACTGCTTGATTTCGCACCGTGGTTAGGTAAGAATTGCGTGGGAGCGAAATGACATCTGCGCATTTACTGTGCTGTGCATGACTTGAGTAAAGACTTGGACGCTGGGAATGGACAGATTGAGCGGGAGAGGGGGATGCTAAAAGTAGCGTGAATCACCAACATGTAAAGATCGCCTCGCTCGCGACAGTGCTTGGTCTTCCGTCGTGCTTGGTTGAAATTTAGAGATTGTGCGCTCCAGATGCGGGAGATGACTTCCGGCCGAGTTTCCGTAAAGGCATATGCAAGAGGATAGAGCTTTAGGACTGCGGAAATTGCGAAAGTGTAGCGCATTTGCAGAGTATCGTTCTTACCCCCACCGTGATGGAGCTGCGCGCGATTGCGATCCATATAAGAGGGCTGTGAGCATGTACACGTGGACACGCGTGGAGCAGATTACAATAGTGCGGGGCGAAGGCGAAGACGACATGTGCAGCGTGCATGAAGCAATGGGGCGTCGCGCGGCCGTTGACCAGGCCCCTCGCGCAGACCGCGAATGTAGCCGCAATGAGGCGGTCCGCCGCCAGTGTATTCACGCAGGCGCTTGCCGACTCGCTCATCTCCATCTTCACCTTTCTCTTCACTCGCCGCTGCGGCGCTCTATTCTACAGGCGCTTTCTCTCCCGCGAAAATGTGATCAACCAGTAAGTGGCCTCTCGTCTTCCTCCACCCGCTTGCACCGCAGTGAAAACCCGCGTCCATGCTAACATGAAGATCGCCTCTTTTCCACAGTGCAAGCGTGCAGCGGTTCTTCGAATGGACTTTCTCGCTTTCTTTGTCGATCATTCTACTCATCTTCTTCGACGCTGTGGGTGTCATGCATACCGCCACTCGTCGTCTCAACTGGCTTTTTGACGTCTATGCTTTGGTAATAACTCTAATACTAATTCTTCCCACCGCCCAAGTTTACCACATTCTCTATGACAGCGGGTGGCGTCCTATCGAAGCCATACGTGCTTCCTTGCTTTGTGAACTTGTCTTTCTGTATCTTTTCTGGCGAGTCGGTGATGGGTTTCCGCTTATGCCGCAAACTTACTCTCCAATAACTCCGAAAATCATTTCCACCTTTTCTATTGAAGCTGCCATGAGTCGTATTCTTGTCGTCGGTATCACAATGCTCGCCGTACTCTCCGGTTTCACTGCTGTCAACTTGCCGTATAATTATTTGACTTCGTTCATCCACCCTATTAAGGAGAAGCAGGTCATCGCTCTTGGAGAAAAGCTACTCTCCTCCATTGAACGCATCTCGCGCAAGAAGCGACAGCTGTTGCAATCAGAAATGCAGCAAGTTGTAACCGCTCGCGCGCTAGAAAGTAGATCGCACGCGCCTTCGACGCGGAGTCGCGTGATATCCTCGCTTCCTCCCGATATGCAACAGGTGGACAGAGACTTATCGCATCTGTTTCACGATTACACCGATGCCGCATCTGCGCATCATGACATCATCTTCGCCAGTACCCGTATGGGGAGACTATTCACGTCATTAGGCGCGCTTATGTTGCTTCTCTGTGCCATCCGTGTTCTTGCCGCTGTGTACAATATTTGGGCACATCTGCGTGGCAATCGTGTGGGGTCTACTGGGGCTGCAGTTGCCATTTCAAATCGGCTGCATAGCGTTTTGATTCGTGCAGGTGTCAATGTAGACGTCAAGGTAGTTTACCAGTATGCCACGCTCGCTTTCACATCTGTGCTCATGTGCGTTAATTTGAGGGCTGTCTTGGTTAGGATGACCTCGGTATTTGCATTTGTGTCTGGAAATCGAGCTGTAAATAGCTCTGCTGCGATCTTTATTGCTCATTTAATGGGCACTTACGTGATCTCGTCTACAATTCTCGTGCGAAGCTTTTTACCACCTGGCTCACGAATTCTTATCGCTGATGTACTTGGAAAACTTGAGTTTCGATACTTTCAAAGATGGTTCGACGCAATATTCATATCAAGTGCCATGTTCGGCTCTGCTTTTCTAGCATACCAATCAGGGTATTTGTGCGGGCGGGTGGGGTCAAAACCGGGTGCGCCGAGAAGAACTGGGAAGCAGTCTAGGTGATTGTATGTGACTCGGAAGTGCCAACTTACCACGTAAAGCTTTAGATACCTTCTACGCTAGGGAACGATTCAGGAAGACGCCAAATCGTTTGTTTGTATCCAAACGTTATACAACTTGACATATGTCGCATTGTTCAGCATCTCTGGTTGAACGGCCCCGAGTCCACTTGTTCCTCTTTTTTTTTCTCCTGAGCTTGTTTCGCGTAATGTTTTCCTTTCCGCGAAGTTTTGTTTTGGCGGATAATATTGTGCTGTTTACGATCGATGCGTGTGGTTGGAGAAGTTCTGGTAGAAACAAATGATCTATTGAAGCACACAAATTTTATGCTCATTACATCAAGACAAAAGCCAATCCGTTTGGCATGAGTGATGCCTTTCACTGCTGTGCTTCTGTGGGTTGTTTTCCAATCTCCTCGCTTAGGAATTGGTCCCTTTTTTCCAGAACTAGCGTATTCATTGTACCTCGGACGTCACCATCCACGTATCAGAACCCAAGATCGATGAACAGATACAGGTTATCTTGAGGCGTAAAACGATGCTGTGCGATCAATATTAACGCATATGAAGGTGTACGTTGGGACCCCCACGTCCCCCAGATGCTAACTAAAGAAGTGGCTATATCTGCCTTGCCGCAAGTAGCTGTGAAGATTGTCAGCACTTTGGCGTATCAACTACAAATAGTCCGTACCTCAAATGGCGTCAAGCTACGGTGATCAGTGGATTTGCTCGTTTGTGTACTCGGTTACGTTTAATCGGATGTAAATGGGGGTTAGGTAGGGTAATCTTTCTAAAGAACTGTATGGACAATACACTAAGCGATTGCGAACGAAGCTAAGCATGATGGTGTGTCGCGGGGCTTTCTGAGCATAGAGGCTAGGGTTTGATGGAAAGTAAGCTGTTGTGCAGGCACGGCTCATGCGACCGCCGGGCGCTGTGTTGATGAGTGAGCACTAATGAATATGTGTGCAAAGGCTGCCAATACAGGACGCTAATTGTTGGGATGAGCGACGGATGTATGTGTACAAAGCGAAGACTGTTCAGTTTGCGTCATAATTTGGCA
Source organism: Agarophyton chilense (assembly GCA_030374765.1). NCBI lineage: Eukaryota > Rhodophyta > Florideophyceae > Gracilariales > Gracilariaceae > Agarophyton > Agarophyton chilense. The sequence continues at coordinate 1,052,082 of JARGXX010000099.1, forward strand.
CTTCGTAGTCGAGAATGAGATGACCTTCTGAAGCAGGCCAGACATGCGAAATAAGATCACCCAACGTCATATCATCGGTGAGTTCCTCGTCCGAGCATTTGATGATGACTTGTTCTGCTAACGGGAGCTCCAGTCTTTCCCGAATATAGCGAGCAACAAGGTACACTGGAAGCCTCCCCGTTGTTCTTAGAGCGCATCGCTGAATCTTCGGGGCGGATCCCAGAGGTCGCAATTCGCACCTGACCTCATCAAATGCAGTTGGACCTTGAACACGGCGCATCCCATTCTTTGATTCGGATGAAAGGGCATCAGCATCGGTCTTGGAAGTACGGCGCCCGTTAACGATCTTCCTGTACTTGAGAGGCGGCTCGGGTTGATCGCTTTCCGGGGTTGTGGAGCGGCCAGGGGCCGCTTGACGGTGTGGCTCCAGCGTTGGTACGGATTTTAAGCGGGCTTCTGACGTTTGTACAGAGCGGAAGGCGGCAGATTGGTCGGATGATGATCGATGTTGGCGTGGGCGCAGCTTGATGCGTTCGGCCGCGGCGGGCTTTGTAGGGGTGTTGGGGCGATGTGAACGCGGATTGAAGCGCGTGGTGGCGAACCGACGGCGCTTGGTGCCGCCAACGTCGTTGCAAACCAAACACGAACTCTGCGAAACACCGCAGGCGCGACAGACAGAGTGGTTGCACCGCAGCACGCCCACGTCACGAGCCTCTCCTAGACACACGTCGCAGTTGGGCATTGCGCGGCGGCACCCGCGGTGGGACGCAGGAATGTCAATGGAGCGGGGAAAGAACGGTGGGGCGGAAGGGTGTGCGGTGGTGCTGGCGGCGCGCGCGGCGGGGACCAAACTCTTCCAAAAGCTCGGCACTCTAGCGCCCACTGTGACAGCGACTTTAAGGAAGGAGCGGCGAATGCAGGCTGCGGCCTGCGACTCTGCTGGGGCGCGCATATGCACGCAGCCGCTTGCTTCGGACTCACCCGCATGCCCCGCTTCGGCTGTCGTACTCGATTGCGCGCGTTTGGAGCCCCTGTTTGTGCCCCACTGTCCGCTCCAAATCCGCCAACACAGCTGTTTCTTCGCCCTGTTTGCGTCACTGTCGGTTGCTGGCCAGCTAGAGCAACTGGAGCTTTCTCCAGTTTGCGCGAGCCTGCTACGTTATATATCGCTGCATCCCGTGTGTTTCTCGAAGGCTAGCCTATTCAAACGTTTTTGCCCAATTGAAGTTTCTGTCGAAGTTTGATGGAATGACACACCGTCCGTATCTCTGTTGTAGAAGTCTTCGGGTTGAATTAAGGCGTAAAAGAATTACATTATTCTCTGTGGCTCCATTACATCCAGACACATGCTGGTATTCATTCCAAAATGAGAATTCCTCCGCTGGAACTATTGCCACAAATTACGAAGAGTCCCGCGCATCTGTTAATCAGATTGATCGAGTTGTCAGAGTATATCTACACCTGTAACAATTATAAAGGGGCGTAAGGCATTTTCAGCTGCAGTAGTCCATGCCCCGCCACTGCAAATTAGCCTGCTGGGGCAATGAAGTCTTGATGGACCACATCGCTGGGTCCTCCAGCTTGTAGTCCTGTGCTTTACTCGAATAGATTTTCGCATTCATCGTGTTGCTTCCTCTCATGGATTTAATTTGAAAGACTGGCATTCAAACGTATTCGCAACTTCGATGGAAGAGTCACTTTCACTTTACCTTTTCTACTCGGCTATTTTTCTACCGGAGCTCTCCGTGGATAAAAAAAGCACCGTGGTGTGCCGCAGCAGGGCACGGCACTGACGACAATTCCATGTACGATTCCAGTTCGAATCCGTTCTATGGAATAATAAAAAGGTTATTCGAGCTGATTAACCATAGAATTGTCAACATGACTGCAGGGCGAAGGGGGCTTTCTATAGGGGGTTTCAATCGAAAAGATCCTTTTCTACTACAAACCTCTCTTTCTCGGCTGCTTTTTGTTCTGAGTTGTGTAGTTCTTGTTCCAGTTTATGGATTAGTTTCCTAAAAAATGGTTCCCTTCTGCGAAGAATGTAGGAAATCTATTCTCACACTTCCTCAACGCGGATCTCCGAACTGGATATCATGGATTTCCCCCAGCCCCTCCCCTCTCCTTCCCTGGTATTTGCTATGTATGGTCGCTTTGCTCCTCGCTCAACTTTGATTTGCAATATCGAGAACGAAGGGCACACAATAGGTTTCACTTCAGAAAGAACGATGCCGTTAAAAAATAAAAGACAAGGCGGAAAGACATGTGTCACATATGTTACATTTAAAATTTCAATCTTCCGGCCCTACGATGAATCCTATCCTTGAAACAATATTCTTGGAGCTATTTTATTCTCTTTTCTAGCCAGCCTTTTCTCCTCACGTGGTATTCAAACGAGTTTAACTCACTTTAACGGTGAAACAGTTCCAAGTCAAGTGTTGGAAACCGGAAACTGTTCCCTCTCTTTCTCTCTCTCTCTCTCTCTCTCTCTCTCTCTCTCTCTCTCTCTCTCTCTCTCTCTCTCTCTCTCTCTCTCTCTCTCTCTCTCTCTCTTTTGTTGAGGTGATAGTGGCTCTCTTTTTTAATGCTCTTAGTAAAGAATATCGTCGGCCTAAGTGCAACAGCAGTTTTCTAGTTCATTTGGCCTTTCAAACGGACTGCATCCCCATTCGTCTGTGAAGCAAATGAAGGGGCCGCACAGTCTGAGCTCGTGAAAATATATTTCGGATTGACTTTGGCTTCTCTTTCTGCTTGCTGTCTGTCACAAATAGAGGTCTTTCAAAAAATTGTTGTAGCTGGCGAGCTCCAGATTTATTGGTGACGCGCACATAAATTGAACAAAGAATTTTCCTAGCTGGTCTCATTGTATACCCTTACACACCTGTAGTAATAGCATGCTGTACGAAGTCGAACGTTTCCTCATGATCTTTGTGAGCGTAGCAGAGTATTCACCGTCTCTCACGCGACACAAGACTCCACTTAAGGAGACGTTGGACATCAAGCATCTCACCTGCGGAAACTCGGTAGAGCTCTCAAAAGAACCGTCAATAGTCGTAAGGTCTCTTTGTCATGGATCCCAGGTTAATGTGAAATGATTGAAAACGAAACAGTTTACAGACGAGTTCCCAAATTCGGTTTGCATCCAACCTTAAAGGAATAATGAAAGAATCCCATGATCTTTTGGATGTCAAGACCTCTCTAAAAGAAAAACATTCGAACAGTCGATTTCTTTGAGAAGACAATTGTTCACTGGTCGTTCGCCTGTATACTACCCTGTCGTCGTGTCGCCAGCTACATGAACAAAAAAGGGAAGTGTTGAGAATGTTTCATTGAAGCGAAAAAAAACCTGCAAACTTATCGAGCCACACTGCCCACTAACAAACGTATGTCGCTGAGTTCTTGAGAAGTTTAGAAGAGACATTCGAAAATCACTGAAGATATTGGTATTGGAAACTAACAAGGACTTACCTTCTGAGGAAAGAGAAAAATCTGTTCTGTACAACTCTGGTGGACGAGGAATTTGAACACAGCCTTCACCTAATTTCGTTGCTGATGGCATCAAGGCGCTAGCTCTGCTAGCAATCCAACTTTCTTCCCAATTGGGCAGAGTTGGTTGATTTGAAAAATGTCGCGTGGCACCCGTTCTAAATGAAACATGTCCTATTCGTCCAATGCTAGAACAGTACGATATCATCACCTCTGATGCAATCGGCGACAAGAATGCTCTGGCAGTCGATGTGTTTGGTTTGTACAAAGGGTAGGATTGATACTGACGGTACTGTACTATCGAGCGCATTTCTGTGTTGGCGTGACGCACCTCTTTGACTTGCGACCATTCTACACATATGTGACTGCCTGGCATTTATGGTAATTGTATTGCGGGGAGGTCGTACTTGGAGTAAAGCTTTGAGTTGTTTGAGTAATCGACTATTGTCGGTTTCAGTGTACTCAAGCGTTCAAGTTGTTCTATTTGGTGGCAATACGGCGCTTGCCCTTGCCATGAGCAGCAGGCAGGCAGGCAGGCAGGCAGGCAGGATGCGCCTTTCAACTAGAAAGCAGAGTGCTACGAAAGAAGGAGAAAGAGTTTTGTTCAGAAAAAAGCGCCCAAATAAATTGCTGGAGCGAATCTGAGAACGAAAGAACATTCGGGGCCGCAAAAGAAGATCAATGGCAAAAGCAGAACGGTTTAAGAAGAGCCAAGTGATTATGATACAAAACCAGCCACTTTCATAGCCTCTCTTTCAGAGGAAGCACGGACAACGAATATGTGGTTGATCTGTTTGGTTGGGGGGTGGCGGTTGGGTTCAGCGCTGTTGGCGCTTTCTACAGATGAGATGCGAAAGGGATATGCCTGGAATGTGTCTCTCCCCTTTCATCTTTTGTGTTCTACATTGCTCCTCGAGCAAGCTGAAGGTTCGAATTAACAATAGTAACAATCGGTGTCTCGAAACAGCTCGACGGCAACGAAAGCATTGCGGTGGATATGTTACGAAGGCCACGGAGAAAGACTGGGTGTGAATTAAACAGCAGTAAAGAGTACTGTAAGGCAGGGCGCTGCAGGTGGCAGAGTTGATTGCGCACGGGGCTGTGACGTCACTGCTCTCAAGCTGCCGAAGAACAAAAGTGAGGGGCGCGCGCTCTAAGGTGTCGGGCGCACTCGCAAACAGTTGAGTGAGTTCCGCGGGGAGCGTCAACATGATCGACGCGTTCGTCATCTTCGAGCGCGGCGGCACGGTGCTGTGGCGACGCTCGTACGTGCCGCTCAAGGGCGACCCGGTGGCGGCGCTGGTGCGCCACGTGCTGCTGGCGGAGCGGCTGTCGCAGGGCGAGTTTGAGTACCATTCGTACGCGCTACAGTGGACGTTGGACAATGCGCGCGCGCTAGTCTACGTCGTCATCTTCCAGAGCAAGCTGCGTGCGCGCTATGCCGCACACCTGCTGCGGCTGGCGCGTCGCCAGTTTGCGCCGCGCTCTCCTAGCGTCGACGTCGGCGCCGACTACTCGGCGTTTGGAAAGGTGTTTGACCACCTTGTCACCGCTGCCGAGCACGCCGCCATGCCGGATGCCGCCACACGCAACACCAATCGCGCTGGCGCCGGCGGAGACGGCACCAACAACAGTAACGGCCGCGGCGGCGAAAGTAGAGACGACGCTGACAAGGTGCAACACACGCCGTCTTCCGAGGACATGCAGAGCGCGCGGCGCGCAAGCGTGGCGCGACGCCTGCAGCAACAACACGGCGGGGCGCGTAAGGCGCGCAAATCGAGGGCAGGGCGGGGCGGCGTCAAGGCGGACGCGACGGAGGCGCCAAAGACGCGCGTCAAGAAGATGAGGCCGTCCACTAAATTGCGCGCGGAGCAGGCCGGCGCGCTGGACTTTAGCAAAAGGGCACAGACTCGCAAAGGCGGCGATGATGGAGATGGGCACGACAATGACGACGATGATGAAGACGACGATGACGACGCGCGCTTGGAACAGTTCCGGCAGCGCTACCTGCCTGCAGAGGTGGCGGGCGGCGGCGAGCCCGGCAGCAACAAGCAGCACACGGCGCTGAGCGACGTGGAGGAGGCGGAGTGGGAGGTGGACGATGTGGACGACGACACGGACGACGAACACGACGAGCGGTACGGACAGGGGGTGTTTTCGTACTTCAAAGGACTGGGCGGGGGGCGAAAGCTGAGCCGCGCGGAGCTGCAGCCTGCGCTGAAGCAGTTCCGCGACTTTCTGGTGGAGAAGAACGTGGCACAGGAGATGGCAGAGCAGTTGATGGAGTCGGTAGGGGCGAGCGTGAGCGGGCGCGCCACAGGATCGCTGCGGTCGGTGCGCGCGACGGTGCGACAGGCAGTGGCCGAGGCACTGACGCGCACGCTAACGGCGCGACAAGGCGGCGAGCTACTGACGGAGATCGCAGCCAAGCGCGCACGCGGACAGACGCCGTACGTGGTGGCGTTCTGCGGCGTGAACGGTGTGGGAAAGAGTACCAGCGTGGCCAAGACGTGCTACTATCTGCGCGAGCACGGGCTGCGCGTGATGCTTGCGGCGTGCGACACGTTCCGCGCCGGCGCGGTGGAGCAGCTGCGCACGCACGCGCGCTGTCTGGGCGCTGATGTGGAGCTGTTTGAGCGCGGTTACGGCGGCGATGCGGCGGAGGTGGCGGCGGCGGCGGTGCGACGCGCGCGACAGACTCAAGTCGATGTGTTGTTGGTGGATACTGCCGGACGTATGCAGCACAACGAACCGCTCATGAGGGCGCTGGCAAAGCTAGTGCGACTTAACCGGCCTGACCGCGTGCTGTTCGTGGGCGAGGCGCTTGCCGGTAACGACGCCGTGCATCAGTTGCGCACCTTCGACGGCGCGTTGCGCGACTTGGGCGGCGACGGACGCGGCGTGGACGGCGTCGTGCTCACCAAGTTCGACGCCGTCGGCGATAAGGTTGGCGCTGCTGTGTCGCTCGTGTACGCCACCGGGCTGCCCATCGACTTTGTGGGCGTCGGGCAGACGTACACCGATCTGCGTCGCGTCGACGCGCGCTCTCTCGTTAACGCGCTGCTGCGTTGAGCCTGTCGTTTTGCTACTACTCATTAAATTGTCACCGTTCCCACACTCCTGTCTGTCCCAATCATCTCCCCAAATGCTTCCATGCACCAATCACATTAATTCCTTGTGCATATGCGACCAAACAAGCTCAAATGTGTACGAACCCATCTTCAATTTCTCCAAGAATCAGTGGGTAGGTACGTAGGTTTGAGATTTAGAACAAGTCCTTCAACTAGCAGTTCGCCGCTGAATCTCAGGAGGCACTTTTGAAAGGCATTCTAGAAACCTGACGCAATGTTTTCATCCGATTTAGAGTACATACACAGACACAAAGACCAGCTCAAACAGGCTCACTAGCCCCTCTATTGTGTCATATATCTGGCAAACCTCAACTGAGAAGTTTTATTATTGATCCAACAACACGTTGGTTCTCAGCCAAACCTGACTTGAACACACAGTGTGTAATCTTGAATTTGTCTTCGAATGGCGAGCCGTTTCAAGGCGTTTAGAAAGCTTTTGAGTATTTCATGCTTTTGTTGTGCTCTACAAAATTTTGTCTTCACCACACGGTCTTCTGCACCTTCAACGGCACTCTTAACCACTTTTCGCTTGCTGACGAAGAGTATTTTGTACTCGCGAAAAAGGGAGCCAAGCTTATTTTCTCGTTGCAAACGTACTATTGACTACAACATATATTGCTCTTTTTGGCAGCTTTTGTGGTGTTTTGAAACTCTCCACAAAAATCACATTTTGTATTTCATATACCCGGACATGTTTGTTATGTTCGTGGTGACATGAATTGTTTTTTTTCTGCGATCTTGTATCGATTGCCTACACCATAGAATTGAAACCCATCCAAAAATATTATGTGAGCACAATGCTACAGTTTGCAACTTTTTAAGTACCTCAAAACCCAGTTTAAGGTCATTATGAACATCATGAACTGCATTGTGTCATGAGTCACGAACAATCAACGAAAGTTTTAAAACTCCATTCCAATGTCGTTGTGAACCAAACAAATGGCTTGTTACGCGTTACGCACGAAGCTATGCCTTCGTATGATTGAAAAGCTCGCTTGTAGTGCAGACTTGCCGTTTTTTTTTCATAGGTCGCCACTTGCTGTGCGGATTAAAAGCAGCAAGCTTCCTTTGGATCGGATATTTTGGGACAGTGATTTGGAGAATTACTCAGGTGGCTGACCTTTTCTTGGGTGTTGTAATCATTATTGGGACGCGTACAACGCAAAAACTGCGTAGACAAAATCCACTGGAGCCTGGGATCTTTGTAACTTCGTAATAAGAGGCCCACACATAGAGTTGACGTTCAAGAAAACGCAAAACGTGAATGGCTATTCCTTGAGTTTCTCAAAAAAAGACAGCGTAATTTAACCCTCTGTTGTCCCTCGTCGCGGATCGGAGCATTCTTGTTCTTTGAATTCTATGCACCGCATTGTCGGTGTGAAAGTAGAGGGTGGCGCTCCATGTTGATTTGCAAAGAGAGTACGTTCAGCGATATTCATATACCTCAGAACGTAGAGTAGCTCTCCTTCCAAAAGGAAAACAGATAAAGACGTTTTTCAACCTCTAGCTACCATATAGTGGTACGACAGAGTAGCTTTTCGATGTAAAATAAACTATCGTACAACGACATACCACACAAGAGTAACAAAACAGAATAAGATTTTTACTTCTGTTATCGAATTTTTCTAACAGCAAAAATAATAAACTTTTACATGAACCAATCAATAGCTAGAAACCCCTTTTCTCTCAACCACAAAAAATTCAACATCAAGAAATTGAGTAATACCAATCTTTAATCATTGCATCAGGCAATTAGTTCAATATCTGACCAACTGGTGTGGAGCAGTGAACTGATGACCTCTTTGGCCCCCAATCGCGAGGGACGGCGGTCATCTTCCTTTATTTCGGTCGGTGTGATGGGCACGGCGCGACAGGTCGCAAACCATCCGAATCTCTTCAGAAGAATCCGGATGAGAATTTTCCAAGTACAAAAGACCCCGCTAGTCGGTACAAGAAAACTCCAGCAAGGTCTATAATGTCTCTAAAATATTTTACAAGTAATTGTGTATAGTTTAGGCATATCTTCGAATCTTTTAGAAAGCGTCAGGATGCAGATGATCATAGAAGAAAAAAGCGAACTAGGAACGAACGTACTGGGCTATATACTAAAGCAGCCGGAGGCTTTGTCCGTTCGTGGAAGAATCTAGAGTAGACAGCAGGGCACTGCTTACAGCAAGTGCCCAAAGATGATTATTCGAGCGAGCTGAATGGCTGTTGGTAGCAAGAACGAATCATACGGTGCAGAACGAATCGTGCAGTGCTGGCAACACGCCACACTCCCCTTTTCGAAAAGATTGTCCGCGCTCGCGGGGAATCGAACTCGCACCATATAATCCCGAGTACGCACCCCGTTAACCAGTAGATCTCTAATAGTTGAACGCCCGTGCAATCAGTGTGCGAGAGTGACGTGCGGAAGCGAAGTGTGGAAGCAGAATTGAGGGCCTCTCCGGTGGAAGAGCGTTAAATCGGTACGCCGTTCATTCCTCCTTTCTTACAAAAGTGCTGTTTGTCCTAACCGTAAGACACTTTTGCACTTTTTGGGGAAACCCCCAAAATAGCAACACAGCGCACGCGCGCGCACGCGAAGTTCCGCAGAAGTTAATCGACGATCCAGTAGCTTGACGACCAATAGCGTGACGTCGTTGTAGATCTTTTGGATCGGTTAGAGCGTGTCTTCGTCCGGTGGTAGATTGCGCCACAAGATGGCGACGAAGAGACCGTCGGTCGTGTCCACGACGCGGAGCAGGCGGGCGATGGGCATGCTTGTCTCGGAGGAGAAGACATGGGGCATCACTGCACGTTCGTCAATCTCAGTGTCTGAGTAGAAACGAAGGAAGGACGCATGCACGTCCGTGAGCACACCATTGCGCAGGTCTTCTACAGTGTAGACGTAGTTGTTGATCGTAAGAACAATGTGACGAGGCCCACGCCAGCGGAGCGCTAGCTTCTCGCCGGGATGAAAGTCCGATCTGGCAACAAGAACGTAGTCGCCTTCGGTAAAATTGGGTAGTTTGCCGTTGCTGGCCGATCGACGGGCACGTTCGCGGTTGGACTGAAGGAAGGCTTGGAAGAGCGGTTGCAGTTCGGCAACACGCTCCTGAAGCTCTTGGACGTTGATAACTCGTTCGATCATAGCTTCTGAGACCGAAAGCGGAGCCAGGTTCGTCGATCGCAGAAAGGCGTCTATGGGCGGAGTAGGCTCTTGTACCGTGAACGCCGTGAGTGGCGCGACGTTCGATCGAGCAGGGGACGGGGCGTTATTGAGGACAGATTGGACGAGCGGCAGCAAGCCGGGCCACTCCTTGAAGTCCATTTACAACTCAGAAGTGACCGATCGGAACGTTCGTACTAGCTCCTTGCCGAGGCGCTCCACCGCACCGTTGCTTCCGGGATTATACGGCAGCGTGAAGTGGTGCGGCACCTTGAGAGTGTTAATGATCGATCGAACCATCTCGTTCTTGAAATTCGTAGGACCGTCGGACATCAAGCCCTTTGGTACGCTGACGGCTGCGCACCAATCGACGATCGCTCGAGCAGCGTGCTCGGCGGCCGAGTCCGCGCCCGCGAACAACCACGAGTAGCTCGAGTGGTCGTCGTGCAGCATCAACACATACTTGGCGCCGTCGTGGCTGGCGCCAAGGTCGATGTAATCGAACTGTAGCAGATCGTTCTGACCGAGGCCGTGTACCGCTGGACCGAACGGATGAGGGACCTTCTCCCCTCCTTGAGTGGAGAGGAAGTGGATGCGGGCACGAACGAACATACGTACATCGGAAGTGAGCGTGGACCAAAGAATTTATCAACCGCTTTGCAGGACCAGTCCTTTCGTATTTGAACCTAACCAATTCAGAGCAGGATTCAAGCGACAGCCAAAACTTTGCGATCATTCTGATTTTCAACGCATCCCTATCAGCTCAAACGTTTAACAAAATCATTAGCACTTTTGTATTCTCTAGTACGAAGAGAGTCACTAGAACAGGCGCAGTAATTCCGTTTTCAAAAAACCGCGTGGAGAATGTCATTAAGTCGTTGAACACTATGTCGTCCAGGGAACTGAATGAAGACGAGAAGATGATGAATACCGAATGCATATCTGCAATGAAAGCAGCTATGTTTCAACAGGACAAGTCCTTTGAAGAGCATAATAACCATTCATGCATTGGGCTTCAAGAAACGATAAGAGCCTTAGAAGAAGCCGCTTTAGAAGAGAGCGATTTAAATGGCCTTTCTTCCGCCGATAAGAAGCCAGACCCATCAACCCGTTCCTACCTCAACTCTAACAAGTTTGAAAAGAGAAATAGGAAACGTAAATACAACGAGGACAAGGAAGGTAATACGTCAAAGAGAGACAACGAACCCCACGATATTAATGGAAACAGAGAATTATCTCAGAAGAATCATCAGGAAACGGCGACAGGAAAATGAAGATACGACGAAGAGCCCAAGGCTAACGGATCATACAAGTCTATTGGACACTCTAAGCCTAACGGATCGTCAAAGCATTTTCTTAAGTAAGGAATTTGGACCTGAACAAAACAGACCCGAATCCCATACTTGACGAAGGAAGCCCCATATCTTCGGCTGGAATGATCTCCGCAATGCACCTATGTCAAGTACTGAACATAAGATTTGAACCCACAAAGCCGAAGAAAAATTATCTCCGCGGATGGGGAGATCAGTGTCTAAATCCAAAAGGTGTTGCTTGTTCGTGGACTTTATCCACTCAGGACATGAATAACAACACAATTAAACTCACATTACATCTGTTTAACGACAACTCACCGCTAACGACTTCAATAGACGTGCAGCAATACAGCACAACGAATTTTATTGCAGTTCCACCGACGGTAACGATAAAGAGACCGATTGACAAAGAATCAAGGATTTTCACTTTATACTTAAGGACTACATCGGCATATGACTTGAGAGCTCATGTAGCAATCACCCCTACATTTTGTGGATTGTTGAGCTCAGCGATGGTGCGAAGCAGACCAGCAACGCTGGCTAAAAGGCTACATCGGCTGACGCATGGACATCCCAACGAGATAATTCGTCTTTGTAAGCAAGCTGGGTATGAATCCAAGGAGCTGGAATTAGATATAAGAAAAATCAGCTCATGTTGCTCCATTTGTGCAAAATGTGGCCTATGTTTACCTTCCACGTTAATCAGGCATTCAATGTTGAGATACAAATCGATTTCATGTTCTGTAACATTCGACGTACAAAATATACAGTGTTGCACATGGTGGACGCATGGACAGGTTACTCAGAAGCGAGAATTACCAACGACAGAGGATCAGGAACAACTATCACCGAAATTGAAACGGAATGGTTGAATGGACATGGCGCTCCAGGAGCTCTGTCAGCTGATTACAAAATGGATTCGAAGGCGATACGTGGATTCCTATCTGCAAGGGACATCAAATTCAAAGCGCGACCCGTAAGACGTCATAACAAGACAAAGATTGTAGAAAGAAAACACGGAGTCAATAAGCGCATACTCGAAAAACTTCAGATGGAAAGCAGTCGTGCATGCGACAAAACACTACTATCCAGAGCAGTATACCTTTCTAATTGTTTTACAGGATCAAAGGTCATGAGTTCTTTCGAGCTCGCTAAAGGACACGCCCCTGCAATTCTAGGCGCGCAAAGAAGGCTCGTAACCAAGGAGCTAATGAACGCATACACCAAACAGACAGCTACACGCGCCCTTCAGAAACTGCTGAAAGCTCACAACCATTCGACGGTACCCGAATCATCTATAAAACCTGGTGAAGAAGTACTCTACTTCTATCGAAGCTCAAAACAGAACGAAAAGGACGAGTGGCGCAGGGCAACCGTCGTCAGGACTTTTCCCCACATAGTGGAAGTTCGAAGAAGCGAGAAAGGACCAGTTTCGAAGGTGGCCTACAAGGAAATCCGTCTACGCCGAAACTCTCCGCTTGCACGTGAACTGAGCGAAGGACTAATGGAGGACTACATAGACCTCACACTCAGCCCAAGAGCTCTTGACACGGATGACGAAGAAAAAGAGGCGATAAGCTTTCTCATTACAATCAATAGAGTCGATAGAGAACGCGCTTACAAAGACATGGGGGAGTATATGGACGATCTCTTGGCTCAAAGAGAGCTCAACAGTACACCGTCGTTGACGTCGAACGAACAACAGATATTGAAGGACATACAACGAGTAATCGGCTCTCGACAAGTCAATGCCAGGTCAATACATTTCGCACCAACCTGGGCATTACAGAAGGCAGTAGAGAAAGAACTCCCCGAGAACTGGTCTCAAGCATATACGGAAATCGCGGAGAACGAAGTACCTCGTGGGGCAAACATTATATCATCACACACCGTCTATACAATCAAGGTGGACGAAGATAGCGTGAGGAAGTTAAAAGCAAGACTCGTAACGCATGGTAACCGAGATGATTTGAAGGATGAAATCAGAAAGAACTGCTCCAATGTAGATATGCTTATCATTCGCATCCTCATCAGCATTGCACTTTCCCTCGGTTTCGTATTTGGAAGCGCCGACATTAAAGGTGCTTTTCTGCAAAGCAGTACAATACAACGAGAAATCTAGGTCCGACAAGCACTAGAATTCCGAAAGAAGAAAGGGGTTCTATGGAAACTCAAGAAATTTCCATATGGAATAGTAGAAGCGGGACGAAAATGGGCGAAACACATCGAATCTTGGATGCTGGACACAACAAAACTCACAAGGGTATGTGGATTTAACCAGCGGTTTACTGAGAAAGACGAAAACCAACGAATCATGCTCGCAATAACAAAAATTGTGGACGATCTCTTAGTAGCCGGAACTAACTCCGACTTCATGAACTCGTTGAAGGAAGAATTCGAGGTCGGAAAGATTCGGATAGAAGCAGTACTGAACTTTGCTGGATGTGATATTATCGAAGACGCTGATCAAAACAAAATCTTATCCATGATTCCAGACATGGAACATCTGCATCCAATTCAACTTACGAAACCAAGACGAAGAGAACGCGACGAGAAAGCTGATGACGACGAGATCCGACAATTCAGGTCTCTAGGGGGAACCCTGATGTACCTCGTTCAGGAGACATTCCATCAGCATCGTTCACCACATCGAAAATGTAACAGGAATTGGGAAACCTGAGAGTTAAACACCTCATAGATTCCAACGCCATGCTACAAGAAATAATAGAACTGAAACCTACGATCAAATACGTGCGACCGGTTGGAGGTTCAAGCGTAACACTAACCACTCTTTCTGACGCCTCGCATGGGACTGGGGATCTGGCGTATGAACAATCAATTATAAGTGGAATTAAGTTTATCACCGTAGTCGACGGCAATCCAATATTCCATCCGCTTTACTGGTCAAGCACAAAGCAGAGACGGGTCACTTACTCCTCATTCGGTGCTGAAATCCTAGCATGCGCAGAAGCAGAAGACAGAGCGTTTGATATGAAGATGACGTTTGAGGGCACATTTCCCAGCATTGATATAAGGCACCATACCCTCATTGACTCGAAGGCACTATTTGACACCATCACAACCTTTCATGAGTGTCGTGAATTCCGGCTCAGAAAACCCCTAACAATAATAAGAGACGCCTTCGAGGCCGGAGAACTTGATGAAATCACATGAATCCCTGGGACTTTGAATATGGCTGTCGCATTAACAAAAAGCAGCGCAACTCACTCCACCCCAATGAACCACATGTTTTCCAACGGTTTCTGGAGCATCGACATTTCAAAAGGGACTAGTCATGAGTCGAAAAGCTGTAAGTAGGGGCTTAGACCGATATACTAACGCGACAGGAGGGTATGTGAAACACGTACAACTTGTAAGACGCGTACAACTTCAATCAGTGACGTACAGAATACTAGTATTAGTACGTCACCTCAAGTGTCCTAATGGTCGCATAGTATCCCTATATAAAACCCCCACAATATCCTTGGAGCTCTTCCTGGAGCAAGAGGCCGACCTTTGGTGCCGAATATTATTTGTGCTGAGATTGTCCCCGCTACTTCACACGTATGAACTTTCGAAACATGTCCAAAGCTCAACTTACAACTCTACCCCAACATGGAGAAATTAAGAACATAAAACCCAGACGGAAAGATACTCGAACGGCTCAGCTTTCACTACCTGTGTTATTTAAACGTCGTCACCGTTTGAGATGCTATTCATGTTATGAAAAACGCTATGTGCGTGCTGAAAGCACACTTCCTGTAAATAATTTCTATAGTATAACATCGGCTTTTGAAGCACTTTCAAAAGAGGAAAGGAGCCGCATACCGGTCGGTCTATGTTAGGAAGCCAAAATTTTGTTTCCTCAGACACCCATGCCCCGTACAGACCACTATGTTTTTAAGATTGCTGAAGCACGGTACCCCAAAACCCGAATAGAAAGAGTCCTGACAGAGGCGAATCAGCTCGAGAAGCCGTAAATTTAATTGAAAGAGCACCTCGGGGCTTGGCACTAGTCTATTCCGTAGTGTTGACCAGAAAGAGCTCTCCTCCGTGCTTCTAAGCTTGAAAGCACAATGTTCTTTTGAGGAATTCCAAGTATCCGCCGAACGGAAACAATCCACCGGTCGGAAAGCGAGTAAACTTTGACTGTGAGTTATATCGTCCCTGGAAACGCTATGTTTGTCCGTCAAAACGGGAGAGTTACCTCATGGTAATATCGAAATAGAATGAAATGTTTCATGCCGACATCGGCTTTGACAGGAGTGTGTGGACTGGTCAAGTAACAACCCTGGATACAGGTGCTGGTCCGAACTTGGTGCGTGAATCAGAGTTTACCCTTAATGACGTGGAATGTATTCGACATGGTCAGTAACCAGATAACTGGGATGCCGACAAAAATGCTTTGAAAAAACTGGAAGCAGTTCTGCTTGTGGTGCGATCAGGACGCATTGTAGTCCTGGTCGACTTTTTTTTCATGAAGACTTTAGCGAGAGCAGTGGTGCTGGGATGATATTACTGCGAGAATTTTATAGAACCACTTCGCCCGCTAAGAAAACAAATGCAAATAGATAATGGATCCACGGTCCAAATTGTTTGCAGGCCGCAGCTTCGATGCCCTGAAGCAGCCCTACTCCGACCATAAACAAAGTGTGGTAAATACAGAGGAAGTGTGTCACCGAAGATTTGAGTTAAGAAGAATGTATTCCTGAATGCTCAGATCCAAATTTGGGTTCAATTTAGAACGGCGCGGCACAGACTCGTGGTAATACAACCGAATACGGAGATGTACGATTCTCCTGAATCGCTGGTCGCTCACGGAATTGTCTATATTGAACCTTTTAAGCCTTTTTGGATACTATTGAGTATGTTTACCGATATCGATTGTTAGATACCGAATAATCAGTTTGGTGCTCCAGTATTGCCTCACCCTATAGTGATAGTTCCTATTCCTATTTCTACTGCAGAAGTATTGGAATTGGCCCATACCGGTGCTGCAGACAAATAATCTCAAACTCTGTGTGCAAATCAATTGCCAGCCGCAAAGGATGAAAATAGCATGGTTGCTGTGCTAGACTTAGCACACATGTTGAAACGCTACAGAACAAAGATGTTTTTCATTCTTAAGAAGTATGTCTCCATGTGTAATGAATTAAAAGAGATATTCACTATCGAGTATCATATCGATTTAGTTCCAGGGTCTCGAATCATTTTCCAACCACCCTACAGAGCGGGACCTCGAACTCGTCAAATTGAGGAGAGAATCTCAGCAAGATGCTGGAAAAAAGACTCAAGAAGCAGCCCAATCTTCTTGGACCTCACCAGTAGTTTTGATTCCCGAACCCCATTGTTTTTAAGATACTGTATCAGCTATCGAAAACTGAACGTATTTCTTGTTCAGGGTACATAACCGTTGCTCCAAATGGACGAATGTGTTGATAGATTTGGAGAACCAAACGTGTTAGCCCTGCTGCGCACCAACCCTGGCTATTGACAGGCGCCTGTTGCGGAAGAAGACCAGGAAAAACCGCATTCTTAAGTCGCACTGGTCTGTACCATTTCAAAAAGATGCCACTGAGCTTAACAAACACACTAGCTACTTTTCACCGTACTATGAACATATTGCTCCCACGCTATAAGAGTAGGACTGGTTTAGTCCATTTAAACGATGTGATTATCTTTTCCTAAGATGTGGAAAGCCAATTTCGGCATACCGGGGATATTCTCAAAGCACTGCAGACTGCAGGTATCAACTTTAAGTTCAATTCTTGCGAATGGTTCGCTGGCACAATCAAGTACGTAGGACACGTGATGAAGAGGGGAAAGCTTGCTTTTCAGCAAGTACCAACAGCGATTCTCAGCGAAGCCCAAACTTTTTTTAAACAGACGCAAGTACGCTCTTTTCTAGGCTGATGAAACGTCTACACACGATTTGTGCCACGAAAATCATATAAAGTGACAACGCTCAACGCATTGTTGCGTAAGGGACAGCCATTATGGCTAAAAGTTTTCGGACCGGCTGATTGTGAGGCGCTCGGAAAGACGAAGCTAAGCATTATTAAAGCCCTATTTTTGGCGCTTCCGCTCCCCAAACGACCATATTCAGTGGATATAGACTCCAGCCAGTACCAAATAAGGTTTGGTCTTTGCCAAACACAACCTAATGAGGAACACGAACCCATTGGCTACTGGTCGAGATAGCTGAGAACAGCTGCTAAGAAGTGTTTAGTTTCAGAAAAGGAATTCCTTGCCGTCGTTTGGGCCCGAACCACTAGGAGAACGTATATCCAAGAAGATATTTTTAACGTGAACAACTATCAAACTTCTCTACAATTGGTATTTTCAGTCACAGCCACATCCAGTAGTCTCACAAGATGGCGTTTATGTCTTTCTGAATTCGATTTGGAAATATAATACAAGAGGAGACTCGCCAATGCCGAATGTAACTCAGTACTGCTACTCAAAACAATAGGTAAACCTGAAGGAGTAAATCTATGAAGAAATACCTTGCTATTACATGAATCCGAATTCACCATCTTTAGAGAAAAACAAGAAGTAATTGGAGATTATTAGAATACAGACCCAATTATTGCTTTTGCAGATACTGTCCCTTAATATCAACTCGAGCAAATCTAGAGCATTGTACTTCTCAATGAGCAGCAGAGCGATACGTTTTGTGCGTCGATATGCTCTCGTCTCAACACGGGGGGGGGGAGGATCTCATTTGTTCACTCGATTTACGAGAATTACTGTTAAAACATGTCGAAAAGCATGTTCAAATCGTGATTCAACTCGTCTTTAATAGTCGATTGCTCCATGTGGCGCACTACAGAAAACTCTCTGGTCACTCAGGAGAAACGGGGCTGTTTATCAATCTAAGGAGATATTTTTATTGGATTACTTTTGCAGTGGACTGCCATGCTATAGTAAATATGTGTTTACCACATGTTAAAAATATTCGCGTAAAGCTGTACAGGAAGCGAAAACCGACGAAATTGTTTCACACGAACGGCCTCTTCAATATATCAGTATTGAAATACTAGAAGAATTGATTTGTTCAAGGAGAGACTATCGCGACTTGTTGAGAATCAAAGACCGATTTTCAAAGCTATCGCAGACAGCACCGCTGAAGCGAATGACCACAGCCATAATCACAAAGAAGTTTTATCCAACACTGGCCATTCGTATAAGGACCACCAGAAGTCCTGTTATCAGATAATGAGATGCAATCCGTTGCAAAGTTCTTTCAGAATGTTCGCAGAATTATGAGCATTCGAAACCTGTTTACGGCGAAATTTCATCTGCAATGAAACGTTCCAGTGGAGCGTTTCAACTGCACGCCGATAGAAAACCTACACAACAACGTCGCAGATCACCGGAACGAATGAAAATTGTCTACAGGTACTCTGTGCTACGCATACAATACGAAAGTTCATACCTTAACGATGATGTCTCCGTTCAACGGCCTGGTGGCACGTAGCCTTCCGGTTTTACTGCTTGTGCTCGACGACGAGAAACGATTAGACACGCCAACACCGGTGAAGTACCATCTGAAATGGAGCAACGGCTTGAAAGACAGAGTGGAAGAAACCCATGAAGAGTTATACAAAACGCAGGCTCGCTAAAGATGAAATAAGGAATTTAGAATGCGAAAAAGAAATTCATCCATTAGAGTAGGAGGTCATGTTTTCGTGAGCGTCGAAAGACCGGACAAGCAGGGAGAATCACAGAATAAGGTTTTTCCGATAGCGGTAGATCTATTCAAGGTTGTTAACTTCAATGATGACACAGTATTCATCGTGACTATCAAGGATTTAGAACGTAAATCGCGGGATCGCGTTTAAGTCGCACCTGACCCGCACGAGGAAGGTCAAGTATCTGGTGCAAATGGTGACTCAAACGCGACAGAACAGCAGTAGTACAACCTACATAATCCTGAGGAAAGTAAACCGCCACAAATGAATCTAGTGGAGAAGAACGCTGCTGATATCCTATCGCCAGCGGTTGCGTGCGAAAATCACGGACAGCCTCCAAAATATCGAGATATGCCCCGGGCACGAGCACTTCCGTAACATTCGAAATGTAACCTGAAAGCAAGAAAGATGTTTTAGAATTTGACCTGAATGAATAGGAGACTAGAAGCACGCAACAATGCGCCGTTTCAGTTTCAAGATGAAGCTTCAGGTGATCCGCCACTCGCTATGCCACTGACATCGGCTCCCATTTTTCGCGGGCAAGAAGAAGAATTAGAGCTAACGCCTCCTCTCGTGATGCAATCATCTTTTTTAGGAACGTCCGCAGTCAAGAAACCTGGGCTACAAGGCACAAGAGCGAAGTAAATGATCCCTCTGCTCAGAAGAAAGGACAGTAGAACAGATGCCGCAGCCAACAAAGGTCTAAAGCGACTCGAACCTAGCCGTTAGAATTGGTACACCGCTCTTCTCTGTCGAACTCAGTTCTATTCTTCATGATGCTTAAGCACGTAGAGGTTCCTAACTGCGCAGCGATAGAGGTTCCACCGACTACGTATCAAAATCGGATAAATCGGAGAAATTTTGTCTACGAATGGAATTAAAAAGTCGAAGAAAGTGCACTTCCATGGAACCTGGAACACAAGACAGCCGTTACCCTGAAAGGGGTTCTCAAGGAGGGAGTTCACTGCTCTCGCGGGCAGAAAGCCAGTTAGTCAATAAGTGAACGCTTAGCAGGGCCGAAACTGCTAGTAAGGAGACGGTTAGTTCAACTCCATGGCGATTCAAACCTGTTAATAACAGCCCGGTCCCAAAATCAGAACACACGAAATTTCAGTAGTATGTTTTGGATTGCATATGTGAACATGTAGAGCATGAATACAATACATAATTATTGTATGGAAACTGTTCGTATGGGTTTCCTCCGGAGTAGGATAAATGAGAACCCGAAGCTCATACATCTCTTTCGGAGCTCGTGTGACATCATGTTTGCGTGCGATCTGCACTCCCCTGGACAATAGGCTCCGCATTTGTCATACTCATGGACAAATGTCTTTTACAAGTGTGAGCTGAAAGGTAGTAAAAGCTCAAAGACCGAAAAGAATGAAGAGTGGAAGAAGAAATGGAACCTGATGACACGAGGCCACCGAAATATGAGAAAGAAAAGAATAACTCGAGAAGAGAGAAAGAAAGGAGAATAAAATAAAAGAAGGAAAAGTGAAGACACGAATGCAGCGAAGTTTTACTAGTATAAGGACACCACCGAAAGGGTGTATCATTGGAGCCGTTTTGAGCATCATCAAAAAGACGTGTAGTCACGTACATTAACAAAATGTTTTGTGCGATCACTCTCAACTTGGCCCACGGGAAAGTTTGCGTCTATGAGAAACTTTCTCAGCCGATCAAAACTAATATCTTCGACCGGCACTCTACTCAGGTGTTCGGAAAACTTCGTAAAATAATCTTGAGCTACTCCAGACGTTGTGGATCAATCCACGGAAACCGTCACACCTGCCAGTTGGGGTCGGTCCTCGCAACCGAGCTCAGCCGCCGCTCCCGATGATTTCTCGTAGAACTCCTCTCCGCCCTCAGATGGATTGGAATCATACCCGTATCCAGTGAGCTGTTTCAGCGGCGTCACACGCGAATTTTCCCGGAGAATGAGAGCTCGCATCGGGGGTAATCAACTGGCGCAGGCAGGGATCGTACCTCGCGAAGTCTCCAACACTTGCTGCTCGATCAGTTGAGTGGTCGTGAGGTCTTGCTCGTACTCCGAAAACGGATTTTTCAGCTTACACTACAGACCAATCGATGACGTCAATCAAATCCACAAGATGAACAAAGCCGGTTTGGTTCGAACGGAATCCCAGGACCAGGTTAAGATCGGGTTCTTTCACAAACCCACGCGATGTGGCCGGCATGTACAGAACTCTGAAGGTATCGTAAGCATCACACAGAATGAAGACGGCCATCTCGGCGGTATATTTGGTATAAAACACCTTCCAATATCCCGAGGCCGGGTCGTTAACCAAAGCGAATCCAATGTAGGGTAATGCAGGCGAGAGCTCAACCGGAAATCGGCGAGGAGTCTTGAACGCCGTCCATTGTTCTTGGATGCAAGTGTAGCGCCCGAAGCGCGCGATATGTCAGATGTTGTCGATCTCAATCATTTGATACGGCATGAAATAGCCCAATAGGGATCGATTACGACGTTTCCATTGGAGATATTCCCAATAGACAACATAAACCTTGTAGAGGAAGCACAACTTCGTACGAAAAACTGCTTGCTGGAAGCAGAGAGCTGCGTTAAGCACACCGCGGGTACCGGTGTCGGATAGAGTTTTCGTGTAGTATCGTGCCATTGAGTTCCCTGGCAAAGCGATATGGCTCCCCCAGTTCTCGCTTTATATCGGGTGTTCCAGAATACTGTCAGGAAAGCACCGACTGTGTACATACTATAGCATCAAAGCGTCTTTCCGAATAGGAACCGAATCAATCCAGGCTACTTGAGTGAATAACTTTACGTTGTCGAGAGGATCTCGTTCAGATAAATCTTCCGGATGCGGATAGCTTCTCAGAGAATGACGAGATGGAGCTCCAATCATCCCAACTGACGAAATAAAAGCCGAACTCGGCATCGGAGCCACGGATTGATGTCGTAACGGTACGAACCAGATTTACAAGTAAGTTGTGTGGAAGGAATGGTATAGAGTGGGTGGAGCAGTAGCCTGAGTCGTATAACGAACAGTGTTGGATGGAGCCCCAGAAGGCAACCTCTCGAAAAAGACATGAAACAGGTAAGACTCGGCATTCAAATTCATCACAAGGGATCGAGTTGAAGAGCGGTAAGACGCAGAGTGCTGGAGCAAAGTAGAAGAGTGCGTTAGAAGGCGAAAAATTCGTAGTGATGATGAATACCCAGAGAGCCGGTCCAACCGCGTATAACTACTTCTGGCGTCCTCCGTGGTTCGTGCGTAATTTGGATAGCGTGTAGTATTTTACTTTGTCGACCGAACAGATGGAATAATCTATCGCGAAGTCGTGGTTGCAACTCATAAGTGAGAAGTATGGTGAATAGAATGGTATTTCGTAGCCTCCCGCATAGATGTGTAGTTGCTGAATAAATTAGTAGAACCCGTGTTCGCCCGAATCGAGTGGCTTTCCACGGCGAGCGTGCGTTTGCGACCCTTCTTTGAGAAATGCCATAATTTTAGCAGCACTTTTAGTGGCGATTTGCATGTGCGAGGTTACTACGCTTTATAGTTAAAAGTCCATTAGGGACCATATCCATACAATTCGTTGCCTAGGTGGCTGAACCCTGGGTATTTTTTACGTATTGTTTTGGATCTCACCCTGGTACTCATTATATAAGGTACCAACTGGTGAGCTCCGATCCCAAGTAAGGGAGACAACAAGGGTATCATGGTTGTTGTATTCCTTGCTTAGGACTTCTTAACCGGAGACCCGAGCGAGCTCTAATAGAGATTCAGGTCAACACTATTTCTCGCGCCGCCTTCTTTACCAAGTCCTATCCACCTTTTACAGTGTACTTTTCACCCTCTTTGGCGAGCAGTAGCCTTGCAATCCACTTTCATCTCGCTGGTATTGTAGCTTAACCATCCCCTTCCCTTCGCCTCAAGCACCGCGTCGGCAGTCCAGACTCTATCATAGGTGTCTGCTCTTACCAAAAGAGCGGATACTGCAGACATGGCAAGCTGCCGATGTTTTTCCAGAATTGATTTACGCTTGAGACTGATCTCTAAGTTTCTCCCCAAGAAGTTACTAACAAAGGCATCACCGGGCGTACCAACTATAAAGGGTAGTTCCTGATTTTTGCATGGAGATAGAGATGATAAAAAATGCTGTATAAAATCTTTGCAGCATTTTATGGAGAGTGAGATTCCATGGTGAGGAAAGTGAATGATTGCTTGATATATCAGTTGTTGTTTCTGGCTCTCGGAGACGGGATGCCTGCCGCGGTTTCAAAGTTGCTGATGTTTTTTGTGTTTTGTTGGCCTGCAGCAATGTTTAGTACGGTATGTTATGTCTCGGGCGCATTTTCAAGATTTGCAGTGTTTAATTTGATGAATTGCGAAGTTTCTTAAAAGCACGAACTACTACATTCTTTGTCGAAGGCTTTTAAGGCGGCTTTATGCGTTTGGAGATCATATGGTTGTTACTTGTGACCAGCTCTTGCGATTTGGTGATGAGATAAAAGTGAAGAAGCAGCAAGAGAGAGTGATCTTTTGGCTGGAAGCTTCAAGTTTCACATGTAGATTGTAAAGGTGGCACACCATCTGATTCTTTCATCAGATTTAATGTTTGAGCCGGTTTGGCTATAACTAGCTTTAATTCAATCGAACTGCCCAAAAATTTAAAAATACTCCTAGTCTTAATATAAAGATTGACCCAGTTGAGGGAACTGGACAATATTTTGTGCACTTTATTATAATAGCACCGACGCACGTCAATTGAAAAAATGTACACGATCCATGACGTGCTTTGCATGCACGTCTTGCAAGTGTAACAGAAACCTTCCACGTTTTTCAGGAGTCACATGGAACTACCTTCGTGGCTGATAAGAGCATCTCTAGCGTCCATGGATACATAAAATCTAATCGCCTTTTCAGAGCCTTTTTGATTGGGCTGTCTATCAGATTGAATTATATAAAACCCCATTGAATTCAACTAGACTATTTGGCCCTCACCGCGTCCCGGAATGTAGAGCAATCGAACGAGCCATGGCGTACTCAGAAAATTCAAGTAATGACGTAAATCTCTCCTTCGTTACCGCTACCGGTATTCTTCCAGGACTTGGGCAACTTCATCCACTCCACCGCGCTGGGTCTCGACCTGAAAAGAGCTCCAATTTAACCCGCAACTTTGGCGGGGCTTTGCACCGTCTCCCAAACTACTAACGTACTGCAACGCCTAAATACGACGACAACATGTTTGCACGGCGGTTCCGAACGCCAAGGAACGTTTTTGAGAGCATCTAATGTAACGCATTGACGGGTTAAGTCAGCGTACGAGCGTACGGGTCTCGACCAGTGGTATCGTAGCAGAGCGGGTCCTAAGGTTCGAATCCTTGACGGCGGCACTCTCAGAGTACTTTGTGCAATGTGCTGGCGTTTCCTGCGTAGTCCTACAGGTTGGAACTACGGAAGCGATGGCTTGAAGACCAAAGGGTGAAACAAATATACCAAAGGGGGTTATTTAGTATCCTAACGGTGCCTACCGTACTCTAAGGGAGAAGCGTCACTCGAGCCAAGTAAATAGTTCTGGCGAGGCGCTGGGATCTCCCTGGAACTGTAGTGTTAATCTATTAAACTAATTAAATTAAAATAATATCCTAGATGAATCCACCTGAGGTTGACCCGTACACGTGTCACCTGCAAGATCCTTCAGGGCCCGGTGGTTTACCGGGCTCAATCGTTATTATCGCTCCTTCACATATCTCCCTCCTTAGGATTCGACCGTCACGGCGAATTACAGATGGTTTCATAACTGTTACAGGGGACGCGTGCACTTCATTGCTCCCGGCACCATGGGGTGCGACGGTACGTCGCGTTGTCACCACCTGCGGGGATACGGGGATGCGCGAGCTGATCATTGGTGGCGAAGGGCAATTAATTTGCCCAAGGATTGAAACTGTCAACAGCCGTGAGCGCTGGCCATAGGTGCATCGCCGCCGTATTCGTCGCGTCGCGTTGCCGAGACGGTTCATTTGGTTCCTCCCTCGTCTCCGTTCTTCCCTCGGCGACCCTCCGCGCTTCGTCCACCGTGGTTCACGCCTGTCAGTCCGTTCGTGTCAACTTCGTTACTTTGCCTTTTCTTCGTGGTACCTTTCCATTGGTTGCGCGCTATGCCGAAATCACCTTATAAGCCCGCCGGATACGCCGCACTTCCTTCGGACTATGTCGCCTCCACCGTCTCTCCCATCTATTTCCCGGCGGACCACCCTGGGACAAGCGGTATTATGACCTCAAACAACCCAGCGGGGAGCTCCTCGGGATACCAGGTGGCCTACGAGCGTCCGGGGGACTGCTATGACCATACCATCGGAAGAAATCCGCAGGCAGTGCGTCATGCCGTTCTTCCGTCCTCAGTGGAAGAATACCAAAGTTTATCCCACATGTATCTTGACGCCCGAAGGTTTGCCAAGATACCCGACTTCCGGAGGGGCAGCAAGAACGCGCGCAGCATCTCGTGGTATAACCGATGGTTGCGTTTTCCTGTGGATCCGCGTTCGGCGACGCAATGTCGCACACTCGTCCAAGCGGACATGCCGTACGTCCGCTGCGAGGAAGAAGCCGACTACCAGTTCAGGGTGAACAAACTCCTTTCGGACCTAGACACGGACTTCATCTCACCTCATGTGCGCTTTCCTCCGGCTGGTCACAACCTCTTGGTGCTTATGTGCTTCCGGCCACCGTACGACCACTTATTCTGGATGTCCAACCGGGTCCATTGGAACGAGATGCATGAGCTCGATGGTCGTCTGCGTCAATCCTGGGGGTTCATTTTTTGTTGGCACTAAGTGGAGTTCCACGACATGAGCGCCAACAAACGCATTTCGTTGTACCTTTCCCTACCCCATGAGGATGACAACCAACGGGCCGTGTAATGAAGTGTCTCGCCGCTCCTTCTGGTTCCCACGCCGTCCGTGGTGGCGTATCACTCGTCCCAACTCATGGGCGCTGACCATGACCGAAGGTCCTGGCTGTCCTGGCAGGTCCTCTTCGTCGAGTTCGGCATGATTTCCCTTATGGCCTTTCTGGATACCGCTAAATACGCAAGCCGTGGTGATTTCCGTTCGGAGGATTGGAGGGTGTGGTATGATGAGAACATACCCGGTCCTCGAGGTCGCCTAATCCCACTCCCGGACATCATGATCCGTTCCTAAAGAACCTGGGCATACAAGACATCGTCCGTGGGACTCAGTTCGACGTCGAGGAGACCGAGGCTCTTTTGGATCATGTCCTACAGGTGGAGTGGGGCAAGCCTCCCGGGTTCCTTTGATATGACTGGGATACGGACTCATTCACGCCGATTCCGCTGCATCCACAGGGTCGGTACGACCTGTTCCTATCCCGCCAAACCCTTGAGAAATCGACCATCGGACATTCCGAGGCATCATGTGCCCGACTATCATCCGAAGGCCATTCGTTTCGATCCTCTTTGCTTCGAGCCTGATGTGGAAGCCGCGCCGTTAGTTCCTGCTGGTATGTCCGACGGAGAGTTCTTCGGTGAAGATCCCTTTGTCTTACCCGTGGAGGGCGTTCATCGTCCGGTTGAGTTCGCCGTTGTATTTCCAACCGGTTCTCCTCCTTCAGCTTCTCCGGGGGCTGCTCCTCGGGATGAGCTCTCGTATGAACCGCCCTTCGCCCAAGTGACTATTCCTCCTGGTGAGGTTACTGTCGAAACCGAAAGTCCTGTAGGCGAGGCACTTGCTCAGACGTCTACCAGGGGCGTCGACATCGCTCCGTTCTCTCTGTTGGTCCACTTTCCTGCTTCGGTCAGGGCTGCTGCCGCGGATCTCCGTCATGTCTGCCGTACCGTTGGTATCACGGCCTCGATAGATATTGCCACAGTTCTGAGGGAAGCATGCTCCTGGGCGCGTCGCTCGGCTCGCTACGCCGCGGTGGTCCAACTGGGTCAAACCCCAAAGATTGCCATGGTCAATATCCTGCAGCAGAATGTGCAGGCGATGTCCCAGAGGGCTACTGCCGACTTGGATCCCCGATATGGTCTCAATTTGAGTGACCGGGAGGTTTACGATGGTGACAATAGTTCCTCAGGAGAATCCCGCCAAAGAAGCATGCTCGGCTCGCTGAGGCCGGTTCGGGTGGTCCAGTTGGCTCCTTGAGTGACCCTAATCCGGGTTTCGCTCCTGAAGGTTTCTATGAGGACAACGGAGTTACTCCTGCGCTGCCCCAGTGAGTCCTGTTGATGTTCGAAGCGCTTCCACGAACCTTGAGGTCACCCGAGGGCTGTTCGGCCTCTGTTATTTACTAGATTAAGTTAAATAAAGTAATGCTTTTGCTTTCTCAAGGTCTTTCTTGTACCTGAAATGTGCGTGCCCCGGGACGGCGTCCCACCTTGAGAGCGTCTCGGGTCTTCCATTGGTGTCTCCGAAGAACTGAATTTGTTCCCTGATGCGGGAGCTACGACGAACCGTCGTGCTCCGGCGAACTGTCGTGTCGGGAGGCGGTTTGGGAGGCGTTTCGGACCAATGGTTGGATTATTCGGGCCAATGTTTGCCCCCTCGTGAATGCCGCGCTCCGAGTGACTGATTCTGCGCCAATAGCGGGCGATAAAATTAGCCGGAATGGTTTGAGGCTCTTGCCAAGTATCTTCCTCAGGTGTGTAGCCGAACCAACGGACGCGATAGCGCATAGTTCCATCTTCTCCAATACCGGCGGAGATGATGTGCTCAATCACATATTCCGGTTGGCGTTCATCCTCTCGAAGGAGAGTGTGGTCCAGAGGGGCGAATCCATTGGAGTCAGTTGAAAGTGATGGGTCATAGTAGTTGGCATTGACGATCGTGTCCGTGGGGCTAGTCGAGTCCTCGGGAACTGCCTTAAGGGGTGTGGAGACTTGATTGTCGACCTGAGGTCGTGGTGCTTCCGTTTGCCCAGGGGGCTGGGACGTTCGTGGTCCGGAGGAACTGGGAGCTCGTGTCACGCGGTCAATAGACACGGTGTCCTGTAGGCCGTCAATGAGTAAAGTGATGGTGTGCTCACTGGCCTTAAGGACTTCGTATGGTCCCGTAGAGCGGGGTAAGAACTTCTGGGTAGTGTCCTCGAGTTCTTTACTGTCCTTCGGTGGCCGGTACAGGTAAAACAGATCCCCTTTCCGAAAGGTCGGTGAGTTCCAAACGACTTTGCCGAAGATGGACTTGTAGCGCCGTTAGGCTTTGGTTAGTACAGTTCGGGCCGATTGGGGAATACGGTCAATGAGTCGGCGCGAGTAGCGCTTCGCCTGGGTAGGAGTCATCCCTTCGGTTATGTCCTGGTGTATGATAGACTCCTGAAGGTCAACATCTATCGGCGGCGGCGCTCTCGTTAGCGTTAAGTCGAAAGGCGTTGTCCCTGTGAAAGCGTGCCCCTGCGTGTTGTAGGCATAAACCAGTAGCCTAACGTATTCGTCCCAGTCCAATGGGTGGTCCGAAACGTAGTGAGCAAATCGGTCCAGAAGGGTGGGGTTGAAGCGTTCGGCTTGGCCATGGGTTTGCTGCTGGTACGCCGTGGTGGTCACATGTTTGATACCTAAGGTTGCACAGACATGCGAGAAGAATTTGGATACAAACTGGCTGCCGTTGTCCGTTAGGGGGTATAGTGGCATGCCATATGGATATACCTGGTAGGACAAGAAGGCCGTGGCGACATCCGTGGCCGTTTTTTTTCTAGAGGTAGGGCTCGGGTAAGTTTGGTAAACCTATCGGTTATAACCAAAACAAACCGTTTCCCATGGGACGACTTAGGCAAAGGCCCAAGTATATCCATTGCGACAAATTCAATTGGACCTGCGGCGGGGACGAGATTCAGTTTGGCCTGATGGTTGGCGCGAGACCCTTGGATCTGTGCGCACGATGCACAGTTCCGTGCAGTTTGCCATAGGTCCTGCGCCATTAGTGGCCAGTACAAGAACTTCCTTAGGGTCTGGTACATAGTCTGCCTCCAGGATGACCAGCCAAGCGGGGGAAATGGGCGAGGTATAGGAATCGCGCCCTTAGGGAAGTTGGTATTACCCGTTGGAGTGCGCCATCCAGCGGTGAGCGGCGAGATAGTAGTCCAAATCGGTCATAGTCGAACAGGCATCCTGGGGTTCCTTCCAATTGGGCTGTTTCCTTGCAGTATTCGTCTTCGACCTGCGCCTATAGGGGTTCCTCAATAGTTATAGGGAGGAGCTCTTTTTCCTCCGCGGTTATCGCATTAACCTGAGGTCGTGCCGAATTGGGCGGTACTGCCTCCCAGTCCAATAGGTATAATTCGTTCTTCTTTACCTAAGGATCCTAGGATTGCACCTTACCCATAATGTCATCTGTTTCCGTGTAGTCCTGAGGTCCTTCATCTGTAAAGGTGGTGGGAATTAGGTCGTCCAATGGGGTGTCATCAGTTCCGTCGGTAATGATTCGCGACAGGGCATCTGCTGCCTGGTGCTTGATGCCTGGCCAGTAGGTTATTTCATAGTCATATTCTGACAGCCGGCGGCGCCACCTAGCGAGGCGACTCGATGCATCGGTCATATTGAGTAGCCAGCAGAGTGAGTCATGGTCTGTTCTAATGGTAAACCTGGTTCCCTTGAGGTGCGAACGGAGTGTCAATACGGACCATACGATGGCTAGACATTCCTTTTCGATCGTACTGTAGTTTCGCTCTTCGCTGGTGAGCGTTCTGCTCCAGTAGCCAATAGGTCGATAGTCCTTCGGTGTCTCCTGTTCCTGTAGCAGTGCACAACGCACTTGGACATACGAGGCATCTTTTTACAGGACGAAAGGACTGTTGGGTTTTGCAAAGGCCAATATGGGTGAGTTCAGCAATTTGTCTGTTACGGTCTGAAATGCTTCGTACTGGTCGTCCGTAAGGGCTTCGAACTCCGAAGTTGTTCCCTTCTTCAGCATCGCGTTGAGTGGAGCCGAGATCTTGGCAAACCCTTGGACGAACCGTCGGTAAACGTTGCCCAGGCCCACGAAGGATCGTAGTTCCGACTTGGTTCTAGGAGGCTTAGCCTGGCGAATCGCATTCTTTTTCCGTGTGGCCACCTTTACCGTTCCTGGGAAAACGACGTGACCGAGACAATCCACTGAGGTCTTGAAGAAAGCGCATTTGCGGAGTTTCAGTGTTACTCCAGCGTCGTGTAGGATTATTAACACCTTCTTCAAGTGGCGAAAGTGTGCCTTAACGGTCCGTGAGAAGATTATAATGTCATCCAAATAGACCAGGGCGAACTTCCATTTGACACGGGAATATATATATTGTCCATTACCCGTTGGAAAGTGGCTGGTGCATTCTTCAAACCAAAGTGCATGCGAGTAAATCTGAACAGACCTTCATGGGTGGTAAAGGTTGTCATCCCTCTCGCGTCTTCGGCCAAAGGGATTTTCTAATATCCTGAGTTGGCGTCCAGTGTGGTAATTACGACAGCTTCGCCTATGGAATCCAGACAGTCGTCCATGCGAGGTATCGGGTATGAGTCCCTCTTGGTTACTGCGATCAGCTTCCTGTAGTCGACACAGAACCTGACGGAGCCATCTTTCTTCGCCACAAGGACAAGGGGACTTGCCCATTCGGATTTGTTTGGAGGCGCCGGCTCTATGACTTGAGCTTTGCGCATCTTTTTCATCTGGTCGGCGACAATTTCCCTATCTTTAAGGCTGGTACGGTATGCGTGCTGGAACTGTGATCTAGCATCATCCTGAAGGTCAATGCGGTTTGTAGTGGCTCTGATTGTGCCCAATTTACCTTACCACATGGCCTGGTATTCCTTGAGGAGATCAAGTACCTCGGGCGTATTGGATTCGAATTCTCCGCCGATGGCGACCGTTCCCTCCCAAGAGTCGACGTCCTCGTCGGAATTTAGCGTCGCAAGATTATCCATTTGGGCCTCCATAATGGCCACAAGCGCGGGTAGAGTGATGCCAGTCACTGTACCTTTAGGTAACCGTATCGGTTTATCTCCGAAGTTGCTGATTGTGACCAAGAAGGGCCTGTTAGTGTGGATGTCCATTACTCCATTGGCTATCAAGGTAAGGTGCTTCAAAACCGTTTTCTGGTAGTTCTGAATCGCTGCGAGACCTGAGGACTTGGAATGAACAGATACTGCGATTTGGGTCATCGGGGGCATCGTTATGGTCTTGGACAGGCGAACCTTATTGGACTTTGTGTTTTCGGTGACAACCGCTCATTTGTGGCTAGGTTCTGGTCCTAGAGCCGAACCAGTTATGGGGATGGAAGGTGCGCGGCAGAACGCGACTTTCCTAAGGCCTGGATAAATAGCCTTAATGTATCGGTCGAGAAAGGAGGTCCATAGGATTGCCTCAGCGCCCAAGTTAGGACATACAAGAAACCACGTGTGGACTTTGAATTGTCCTGACTGGAGGTAAAGTGGTACTATCTCTTTAATGTCCACTGGTCTACCTGATGCGTCCGTAATCCTTGGGGTCTTCCATGCCTGAACGAAATCTTGCCACCCCAGTGAGAGTAGCTGAGGATGGACCAAGTTGGGACCAGCGCCTGTTTCCCCTAAAGCTGTGGTCACTCGAGATTTTTTGGAACGAAGTTCTACGGTTACTCGAACTTAATAGTTCTCTTTCCTGAGGATACAAATACGGTCGTTACTGTGTTCCAATTGTGGTTCATTCTGAGTGGTGCATTGTGGGTGGTTTGTACTGGGAGGTGAGGGGCTTTTTGGCTCATGACCGTCCAATTGGTAGAGGCAGGGGCTCAAAGAGGGAGGATTTGCCTCGAGTAGTCCCTTTAGGAGTTTTCCGATGCGGTTTCCGTTTCTTCCTGAGGATAGGAGTCTTCCACGGGGTCGTCCGTAGGATCTACAATGGCGTGGACCTGTGGGGCTCTGATCGGAAAATCCGGAGGCGTGTCATAGCGTGAGCTTCCAGGGATCCCTCTGGTTCGTTGCTGTGCCCTGTTATACATTCATTTGGATCTCCGCACTCGGTAATTCTGTTTCCTTAGGGCTAGGAGGTTTTTGCGTGCGTCCTCAGGCAGATACCTCGTGCAGTCACAAGGTTGGGTCACCGAAAGGCAGAGGAAGCAAGCCTTTGGGGAGCGAACGAAAACATTCTTGCTGAGCGGAAAGGGGGAATACTTGGGTTTGGGTGGTCCAGTGGTCGCTGTAGTTCCCTGGAAGGTACATGATGGGGGCCTGGACAGAGGAGCACTCAAATTGACCCCAAGGACATCTCCCGAATCGGCGTAATGGAGTGATGCATCCATGCCCGACTCCGTGGATCTATCCAATTGGGCTTGGTTGGTTTTACGCAGTAGAGTTGCGTGACCTCTGGTTATATCAGCGTCGCGCCTGGAGGTCCTGTAGGTTTTGCCATAACCCTAGGCTTAGGTAACGAGCCTTCGGAAGGAATATTGCGGGTTTTCCGTGGGCTAACTGCCCACATGTGCCTGAATGGCAGGCAGTAATCCAGTGATGAAGTGACGTTTAAGCCGTCCTTCGGAGGACACGCTTCCACATCGGTAAGCCTTCTTTCATAGGTCGTCTGCGAAAGCCGACTCGGTCATGTTGGAGCTCTGCCTAAAGGAGATGACTCCCTGGTGGGCATCCATTATGACCTTATCCGTGGCGTAAGATTCCAAAATGTAATGAACAACCTGGGGGTATGACCTGAGGAGCTCATGGTCTTAAGCATCCAAAAGGTCAGTTGTGCCAGATATCTTCGAAACCACTCAGACACGCGCCTGTCCTGTAAGGATGAATTGAAAAAGGCACAGAGCGGCGCCCTCGTGGACACCGTTCTGTTTGCAGGTCGTACGAAACAAAATGAGAAACCTGAGGACAGCATTAGGATCGGAACCCGAAAACTTGTCCGTAATGGTTGGTTGCATCCGTTTGGTCCAATTGGCGACTCTGCGAGCCACCGAACCGGAATATTTCGCGGACCTGTCGGCCAGCGGGTACTTCCGGTAGTCTAGAACCTTAAGGAAAAGTTCGTTTGAGGTTGTTAGTGATCTGAGACCTCGAACGGCAGCCTCATTTACTTCCGAGTCGGTCGTTTCGGTCGAGGCCGATTCGGAATCGCTCGTGTCCGAATGATCTCTTCATTTGCTACTACTTTTGTTCTTTCTCCTGCGTTTGCTTCTTTTCTTTTCAGCGGAATAGGGACCTCAAGGATCCATCTCTCTATCAGATCCGATGGAGCCCTGAGGTCGCTGTACCTCATATAATCCGTCGGGTGGGACCAGCGGTCCCTCTTCTAGACGCGGAGCTTCTCTTCTGCTCATCGCTCGTCCCTTTATTGGATTCTCCTGATGGGCAACATGTCTCTCATCTAGACGCGGAGCTTCTCTTCTGCTCCTAGATTGGCACACTGTGGGGGTTTCCTGATAGTATTTCAGGCGAGGGGCGGAAAATTCCCCCGCTCCTGGAGGTTCGGGAGGGGGTTGTCATACGGAGACCGGATGTTTAATTTGTGGTGGGGTGGTCCTAGGGACCAAATACCCTGCCTAGCGGGTGACGGCTCCTTGAACGGCCTGTAGGAGGGAGTCTATGAATAAGTCAGACTCCAATACCTTGGGGACGATTCGCGCGATGAGGTAATCCGTATGGTCAGCAATCGCCGTAGCGAGTTGCACGTCCATAATGGAATCCACGTGGGTTGAGCAGAACTCACGGAGACGGGGCCAGAGAAGGTCGGCAAGACCTGCGGGCAGGTTTTCTCGAATTCCTTCGGTCTGAGGCGTTTCTCCTTGAGGTGTTCTTGGCCTAGAGGTGGCCCTGGAGAGGCGTTCTCGTAATCGCGCTGCCACCGTGGGTTCTCGGCGAATCCTTTCAGGGTTATCCGATGGGGTCAGTACCTCTTGCGGCTGGCTCCTCGTGCTCCTGCGGTCGCTAGCGGTATCAACCTGAGGGTCAGGCGACATCGCCGGCGTTGTAATCGCACTTCGCGTTGCCGTAGGAGTCCTGTGGTCGGGTCGGTTGGGTGTGTTTCCTGCATCCAAAATGGCGGTTGCCTCTGTACTTCTGGTCCGTTGGGGAAACAATCCAAAGGTTAGAATCCGAACAATTATTCGTTCCAGTGGTCCGTTCAATTATTCCATTGGTTTCTAAGTCGGGAGACCTAAATGTAACGCAATGACGGGTTAAGTCAGCGTATGTGTCTCGACCGGTGGTAGCGTGGTAGAGCGGGTCCTAAGGTTCGAATCCTTGACGGTGGCACTCCCAGAGTACTTGGTGCAATGGGCTGGCGTTTGCTGAGTAGTCCTACAGGTTGGAGGTATGGAAACGATTGCTTGAAGACCAAAGGGTGGAACAAATATACCAAAGGGGGTTATTTAGTATCCTAACGGTTCCTATTGTACTCTAAGGGAGAAGCGTCACTCGAGCCAAGTAAATAGTACTGGCGAGGCGCTGAGATCTTCCCGGCACTGTAGTGTTAATCTATTGCACTAATTAAAATAAAATAATAACCTACATGAGTCTACCTGAGGTCGACCCGTACACGTGTCACCTGCAAGATCCTTCAGGGCCCGGCGGCTTACGGGGATCAACCGTTATTATCGCTCCTTCACATCTACGAGCACCTGGATGGGAAAGGAATATTTGTTCGAAGAGCATCTGGCCTCGGAAGGGTGGAATTCATACGCTACTGCGCATTGGAAATGCAATGCGGATGCTAGGATAAGGAGTTGCACAGATTCCTGATACAACTACCTGCGAATATCCAAAGATTCTTTACTTATTCTAGTAAACGGTTTTTGGTGTTTGATTCACGAGGAGTTCGAGGCCAGGTACGTGCAAGAGTCTACGGAGCAGGACCTGAAACGCATAATGAAGATCAATGCCGCCGCCGGCTTTTCCGGTTGTATTGGTAGACTGAGAGTGCAAGAACTTTCCTGTCGCGTGGGTTTGGCAGTACAAGGGAAATGAGAGAGGAAACATACAGTCGTGCTTGAGGCCACATGTCAATCTGATCTATAGGTATTGCGCAAGCATTTTGGCGATCTTGGCTCGCACAACAATAAAAAATTCTGGACAAATATAAAAAGATGCCACTGATACATTGAGGGGAGTTTCCACCTTCTATACCGTACAACGTAACCGAGACCACGCGCACAGTATTATACTATCTGGCAAACGCAATTCACCTAAACTAGGCCATCTTCACAAAAAAAATCAAGGACGCCATATTATTAGAAGAGCTATTATACTAAAAGGGTCAAAAAGCCATCAGAAAGGATATATAGCGCGCTTTCGGGATCCGTGGAGGTCGTTTGACAGCTCTACAACGGCTGCGCAGAGTGTCGAAGGGCGTGGATATGGCATTTTCAACAGAAAGGTCATTATAATACCACACATGGTCTGAGAGGTGCCCGGGTACACGAACGACAGCAACAGGAACGGTGTGGTGCACTCGGAAGATGCCCTCAAAATCTTCAATAACTGTGGGCGCTTCAAATGGGAGTCTTTCAAAGTTAGATTTGAACAAACGAAAAGAATATCGCGCTTCATACTTCATTTTCAACAGTCACCGCACAATCCTCCAGAACAGTCAGTCGTATAGATTACTTCTCTTTAAAGTACGATCTAATAAGCCATAACTGGGAACGCTTGGAAGGAAAAAGGGTTTTAAAACTGGAGAGAAATTAGTGGCGTAGTTTCGATTCATTTAATGAAGCAAAAGCCGGCGCGGAGCCCCGTAAAAGAAAGAAATTACGAAGATCTGTACCGGCACCGTTCTTCTCAAGAACTTTTACGTATTTTTAAGGGCAGTGGCTATTCTTTCAAATCTTCTGAAGGCGCCTCTGGTTTTTTTCAGAGGGTGTCCTTAACTCGTCGTCAGTGCTGGTCGAAACCGACTCAAGCAGTTCTTCTTCTCTTGGGCCTAGCGTGAAGCTATTAAGATCATTTTAGACAATTTCAAATTGTTTCTGGGCGTTATCAAGTTAAATTTTCCGCACCGCTTCGAACATAGCGTTTCTGGCTTTGAATAGCATTCAGGAGGCGAGAAAAACGCAGCAACGTTCTTTGCTTCTATTATTCGCTGCGTCGTATTAGCAGATGATGCCAATGACCATATAGTTCTTGTGTGAATGTTTTCTTGTTTTATCATAATGAGGTTTTGGCTTTTAATTCCAAGAAAAGCTTGTGATTCGTTTCTACGACCATTCTTGACCGAAATTTGTTCAACAGGGTTCCTAGATCTATCAGATTGGACTTGACTTGCTCCTAGCTTCTTCATAATTATGTCGATAGTGTTGCCCAATACTTGGGCTGCTGATGAAGCACTTTTGAGAAGTTGACGTACAGCCACTTTTTGATTGCAAATTTCTTGAAGTCGTAAAATATGATCTTTGTCTCCCAGATGTGAACGAACAGCCCCGTTGACGAGAAATATATGTCTGACAACCCGGTTCGAAGAAATTCTTGAACGTTGTATGTTGCCACCCGATACGTTCGTAAACTGCGAATATGTCTGGAAAATGTTGCAAAATACTTTTTCTTTTCGCAAATTAGTATATGCTTTCTAAAACGCTTGTAGACTCTTGACCATGCTCGATTAAGAGCCGCTTAACCGTCTCTAGAAATACCTTGCGTGTTTGATCAACTTAAGTGACAGGACCTTCAGAAGTTGCAACCCACTTCTTCTATTGCGTTCCGTTTTCAGAAAGGTTTAAGTACGTTCTGTGGTCGATGATGTCAATCGAAAGGATGAGAGGGGAAATGATGGCGATGGTCAGAGTATTAGAAGCTGATAAACATTTGGCAGTGGTAACGTGGGGTACACTATGTATATTAAACAAAGATAACAACAGTGGACAGTTTACAACAAAAAGCGATAAACAACGAGATGTATTAGGTCAGAGTCTGTCAGGTTTTATATGGTGAACGCATGTATTTCGTGGCAACCATTGATTATCATTGATTCAATATTTCATAAATCACTGTGTATCACAACCACTTAGAAGATGTATCTTGAACACAACCACTTATTACATTTCACATTAATTCTCTTTTCTATTTCATCAGAAAAAAGATCAGAGTCTTTTGAAAGACAATTACCGAAAGATAAGACAATCTTTCCCGAAAACAGTTTCAGTATAAGTGCATCGGTTAAAGGGCTGTTTGGTTTCGCTAGTGCATTAAACATATTACGTTTCCCAGATGTCCAACAAACTTGGTTAACCCTGTGAGTTTCAAACTCAAAACCTCTGATAGACCTATCAATAGAGTTGCGGGATGTGGAAAATATTTTGAATAAGTTTTTGGAGTCCACGACGAGTTTGATATCAATATTCATTCCAGGTAGAATTTGATATGCCTTTGCAATAACCTTTGCATCATCTATAGCACCGCCTGCTGCAAAGATTTCAGCGGCATCGATTGACCTAGCAGGTCCCTTCGAATTGTGCAAACACCACGGCACAAGATGTAGCACTGCGTCTTTCTATCATTTCCGAAATAGAAGACCAGTGATAAAGCCAAGTTGTTCGTGATCTGTCCGTCGACTGGCATCTGAAAACACAAGAACAGATAATTTGTAGATTCCTTTTTCAATCGGCCAACGATAGCTAAGAGAATATGCAAGTTTTTACAGTAAACGTTCTCTGGTGATTTGGGTGACTAAATCATGTACCGTTGTGTTCGGCATTTTTTGCTGCAGAAAACCTGAATAAAAAGCGCATAACGGCAAAGCTTCAATTACCATTCCCCCCAATGAGCTGTTGAGATATTTGAACGAGCTTATTTCGATTTTATTTAAAGCCTGCTCCGTTTTACGTCTTTGGATACGGCTTATCGGGTAGGATGATAGTTCTGTCAGTTTTTTATCTCCATGTATGATTTAAGTTTAATCTTCATTTTGGCATATCTGCAAGCCGTAGAACAGGAAAATGCCAGGACCATAAACTACTGTGCCCAAATCATATCTTTCTTGAAAAGTTTCAATAACAGACTTCGCAACATCATCAGGACACGCAAAGCGTCTTTCATGTAAAATGGTTGTCTAACATATCGAATCTTTTGGAAGCCAAATGATGATAACAAATTGTCAATGACTGCTTGCCATTTAGCATTTACGTTAACGAGGCCATAGGCAGCCGTGAAGAGTAACCATAAATGTGTGTTATCTGAGATTTTGCGAGGTGGAACGAAAAATGCATCACGTTGTGCTTTTCCGGTTTGGAGAAAAGTGCTTTTAGAATTAAATTTTGCCCGCCCCCAGTTAAAAATAGCCGCAATCGATAAAACTATGCGAATTGCGGTAGGTGGGCATGATGAAGAATCTGTCTTCAGAAGGTGCTTATCTTGATCATGATTTCCATGTGTAGCTATTCGGGCCTTCATATTGAGCGTATTTTCATCATTAAAAGTCTCTCGGTACATCATATGATTTGAAATAATGTTTGCGTTCTTTTGTACATCATCGATGTGAATGGTCTCAACATTGGACTTAAATTCATGTTCCCCTTTTCGGTAGGAATTGATTAAAGGGGGTTGAGGAAACAATTGTGCCTGGAACTACATAAAGTCTTTTGTTCCGAATGTCTGCTTGTAAGCTCCCAAAACGTCTTGCGAATTACTCGTAATATTTGGATCCTTCACCGAAGCAGAAGCGGCACTCAGAACAGAACCTGTTCCAAGTCTCCGAGTTTCATAGTTTAAATTCGAAGATATAGAATCACCATCATCGTTTACAATAGTGTGAGTGTTTCTAACGTCATCAATTGCATCGACTTTGCCCGAGTAAAAAGTATCATCAGCGAGCCAGTATATTTCGACGGGGTATTCAACACCCGGGCTTGGAATAAAACCAGTATTTACGTAGTTGTTGAAGGCGCTAAAGTCCGCATCTGTTTCAGTTGAATGATCTGTAGCTGGTTGAGGTTCAGCATCATGACTCGTAATACACAGGGAAATGCATAATTCGAGATTTTTATCCAGTGTATCAGTAGCTCTTTGAGTTGTGCTCGCAAGTGTTTGCTCAGTAAGAGAGAGTCTAATTTCTTCAAGAGCAGCGTTTTGAGTTCGACAACCATTTCCTGCCATTTTCGTAGTACCAGAGAGCTTATCATACTGAAAAACTGCCTTCGGGCACTTCATTTTCTTCTCTTTTCTTTCTCATTCTTGATATAGATCTGCATAGTATCACCGACACTCACTCCATGATCATTTATGGACTTAGATTTCGAAATCTTTGTCATCTTCCCACTGGCCATTACGTCATTCTGTGCTAGAATCAGCTCATCTTGTATCTGAAGTGGAAATGCGCCGGTTTTGAAAGATCGTGGGTAACCTTTGGCCATCTCGTATGCAGAACAAACATCTCTTTCGTATAAATCATTAAAACTGCGAAGAGTTCTTCGTACAAATAGCCGATCATTTTCAATGGACAAGTCAATCAGATTATGTCTCACACATTTCTTAAAGTCGCAAATGACACGATCTCTTGATTCTGATATATTGTTTTAATCGGCCGAGAGATGAAGGGCGAGCTTCTATTCCCAGATCAGTCAAGTATTGGTAATTTTGTCATTTTTGAAAGCAGGGTGAAAAACAGTATTTGATGTATAGAACTGTGTAATTCAGAGAGTGCCAAACAAGCAGATGCACATAGAATTAGAAAGCTTGTCTACCACATCTCCTGACGAGAATCTTGTCATGGAATCCATGATATGATAAACGTAATTACCGTTCGAGTAAAATTGACCGACACATAACATATCATTGAATGATCGATTGAGAGAACTCAGCGACAATTTTCGTGTCTGTTTAGGTAAAGATGTCGTCAAAGAGTTTGACATTTCTTCGAGTTCGTAATAAGGCATTTCTTCGTGCTCTCATTCCACATTTTGTTTCTTTCCAGTTGTATCTTGATACCCGTAAAACTGGCATACCCGCTGCCATGCTTATGCACGTTTTCCATGACTGTTTTCAAGTCACGCCAATACATGGATTCCCCAGTTGTTTCGTGTTGAGTCCTGGCCCATCCAGTTGTGTACTGGCATAAAATACGCTCTTCTCCAAAATGTTTGGAGTTGCTGGTGTATGCTGTACCAAACTGACAGACGGAAGGTAGCGGTGATACTGCTTGTCTCACAAACTCATTCTGTCAGTCAGAGTAGAATGGCACGATGTGCCCGACCTAGAAGGAGGAGATTAGCGATATCTGTAAGGTGGGGCAGCAACAGCCATTGAAAGTTGCAACAGGAACCGCTGGTGTACTAAGACCACGTTGGTAGACGGTGATGCACAGCACCCACGGGTCCGAAAAACCGTAAGGACACTAGAATTTTCTTTATGGTCGACTGTAGAAACCAAAAGGTGTAAAAATAGTCTAGTAGGTGCTTTACTTTACAATGCTGACCGAAGTTGCCATGCTTGGTGAAGATAGATATCTCACGAAAGCAAGTACCATCAAGGTGAAGATTTAAGCCTCTTCTCAGAAATTTCATTGTATTTTCGATCTGCAAATCCACCTTTCAACTTCGAAAACTAGTGGGGAGCCGCACAACCGACTTCGAAGAGGAACAGAACCTCCGGCGATGGAGGGCCCACGGTTTTATTACCTACCGAAACCTGTTGGTAAAGCTGCTCAGGAAAGTAATGGAAAAGACCCTGGTTGTAGGGATAAGTCGTTGAGCTCAGAATTGGAGCGACACTGACGACTTTCTTGCAAGAAAAAGAAGAAAAACAAAGGGGCGAAGAGAAAGGGGCACCAGTCGGACCCTGACGCTTCGAGCTCAGAAACCGAATCTGATGAGTCAACGGATGAAACCCGAAGAGGTTCACGGAATCGCAAGAAAAATTCTAGTCGTTACCAGAGAAAAAATGACCGCAAGTGTAAAACCAAACAGTATGACTCGTCGGAGTCAGATTTCGACAACGATCTCGACCTACAGGTGATCGTTCCGATGAACGATATTCTTACAAAGGCGGGCGACTTTCACACCTATGTGTCGGAGAACAAGAACTCTGGGAACACCGAAGAGGTTTCTCAGAAGATAACTAAGCATCAAGGGAGGCTTGGTTTCCAGATAGAGGACCCCGTTTATCGAGAGATGACCTCATCGCTATCATCGACATCTTTCAAAGGTTCAAGAGGACATGTGACCAAAATTGGGTTTCAGAAGGTGCCGCCATGTGGTTATATCAGTTTTATCTCAAAAATCAGGCCGCCAACATGTTGCGCAACCGCTTGCAGGGAAATAACGTACCGGTGGATGATAAACATACGGAAATTCTGACTACATACCCAGAAGTGGTGAACTTTCGCTTGGAAACCTATGCAACCGATCAGGAGATTCAGAAGGGCTACTCTGAGGTGCTTACACACTGTCAACGAGCACAGCAAACTGAATAGGACTATGCACGCTCGGTCTTTGCGACGTCGTCTCGATGCGGTAGCGATTTTACTACCACAAGGTTGAAGTAAATCTATGCTGATCACATTGACAAACCAATAAAGTCGCAGGTAAGGAATTATTTTAATACAAACCGCTAACGGGACTATAACGCACTGGCATATTATGAGCACGGCCTAAGAGATACGCCACGAATGTAAAAAAGGACAGAGGCTCCCACACCGAAAGGAGAAAAGGATAAACCGAAAATGTCAGTTTTTGGCATCGAAGAATCATCCACGATAGATGACGGATCAGTTGGGCACACAACTCATGTGCAAGAATTTCGACTGATGGACACTCCTCTGGTCGGGTAATATTCGTTTCCCAGTTCAAACTAGTCGAGTTCAGTACCTGGTGGGATACCTTTGAAACCAACGTTGACTCCTTCGACGATGGTATGCGCTCCACCCTACCCAGGCCTTGCAGAAAAATATGCTAACGAAGTTGGTGCAAGGCCTCTATACAGAACGAAAATTCCATTCTTTAATAAGGTCTAACCAAAACCAACCACGATGGCCTCAAGAGACCCTGCAACAGGCACCCTCTTCTTCTGGTTTTGTTTGCCTCCCAACCATTTGGCGACGCAGTATAGCAACGTGGCTCCCCAGATACGAACCGTACTCTCACAGGTGCTGCCGCAGAACCATCGGGAAGTCTTCAGTCCCTAACCCGCAGCGGCTCGCCCTAAAGGGAACGCAAATGCGCCACTTATGGCACCTCAACAGGTCAATGTGGTCACGGACGGAACTTAGGAAACTAAGCCCGTCGACGAGGGGGAAAATGCCAACCGGTTGGAGTGAAGGCCACTCCCAAACGCCCCCCCCCCTCTGAAAGCCTTCCCATAACATCTGGTTCAACTATGGATGAATACTCATTGGTAAATAAATATGAAGAGGTTCTGGATGACCCAGTCACTATATGCTCCCTCAAACACAATAACTACAAGTTAAACATCACCCTTGGGTTTACTACTAACCATTTGGTTCCATGTGAAATCGTCCTGGATACAGGAGCGGGACCCAGTCTTGTGAATGCTAGATTATTACTGCGAAGGTTGTTAGACAGGATACAGCCCTGCACATTGCAGATCCTACTCGTGGATGCTAATAATAGATCTCTTTCAGTCCGTAGATACCTTACCCTCATGGTCATGATTAGAAACCTGAAAGTAAAGGTCCGCTTTCTCATGATCAACCAACTGGCAACGGACAGCATTATGTGGACATCTTTTATCGACCGCCACATCCGGCGTATAGTACCCGGATCCCAGACGGTTCTTTTCAACAATGAATTCCGCATTGTCATTATTGGGAAGCGCCGAGGACCCTAGAAACAGAAAAAAAGACGGGAAACTGCAAACAAACCAGCAGGTACAATTCCAAACAAGGTCTAGTTAGCCCACAGAGTATCCATTCCACCTTCCCACCAATTGGTCGTACAAGTCACATCCTTACGACCAGGTATGGTATCAATTCAGAAACTTGCCAAGTTTGGGGAAAAACGCACGACCCTGAAGGGGAATGGAAATGTCAAGAATATACCGAACACACCGTTCAAGATATACCTCAGCAACTTTAGCAACCACATGGTAAAGCTCCTCAAAAAAAACATTATCTGCTGATCCCTCCCAGCGCCAGTTCATATCTTCAATGAAACTATCATGGTCTCATAGAGACGTGAACTGTAAGGAGGTTGAGGCGAGTGAGAGTGAAAACTACAAGGTAACAAGAAACACCGGAAGCACAGAGAAGACTGACAGCAACATGGAAGTAGGGAGGGTTTAGGCTTGGAGAGAAGAACCAAAACTCGGCCTTAAAGGTGAAAGAAACAATAAAAGGATACTCTCTCTACTGGAGCCGTTCGAACCCACGTGGTCCGGATGGCTGGGTGCGATAGAAGCAACCCAGTATCGCATGGACTTGGCCCCGGACGCCAAGCCTATTCATTAGCAACCGTACTGGGCCGGTTCAAAAGCACAAAAAGTAGACGTACTAGAGGTGCAGAGAATGCTCCGTTGAGGTGTGGTTGAGCTCGCAAATTCGGAATGGGCAAGCTCCGTG
This sequence comes from Agarophyton chilense, assembly GCA_030374765.1. Classification (NCBI taxonomy): domain Eukaryota; phylum Rhodophyta; class Florideophyceae; order Gracilariales; family Gracilariaceae; genus Agarophyton; species Agarophyton chilense. The sequence goes on from JARGXX010000099.1 coordinate 1,095,296, forward strand.
GTGCTTGTGCAAAAGCGAGGAGAAACCCCCAAAGCGGTTCTGTATCGAGTAGTGGAAGTTGAATTCCGTTACAGTAAGAGAATCGTTTCCGATACCAAGAATGGATAAATGAATCGATTCCTTAGGGGACAAAAATATAGTCACCACCTTTAATGCCAACTGTGGTTGTTGGAAAATAGAGATACCCAAGGAGGACAGAGGTAAGACCACGTTCACATGGCACGCTGGTCTCTACCGATTCCAGAGGATGCCTTTCTGTTCACGTTATGCGCCGACAAGCTTCAAACGGGCTTTTGACATTACAGTGTCAAAAACCAGGTAGACAACCGAACACATTCAGACAGTACTGGATCTCCTGAGAAAGACGGGAGTAACTCTGAAGTTAAGTAAGTGTATGTTTTTCAACCAGAAGGTGTAGTATCTAGGGCACACAATCAGCCCAGGGTAACTTCAAGTAGCCGAACAAAACCTCAGAGCGGTACGAGAAGAGAAAAAATCTAGAACCAAAACGGATATGCGCTCTTTAAAAGGATTGCGCAACGTCTATCGCAGTTTTATCAAAGGCTTTGAAAAGAAAGCAGCCCCTCCAAACCGCCGTCTCCAAAAAGGTCAACCAGAAATGTTTATGTATCTAGAATACGTAGAACTGGACGTTTTCCATCTCTTTAAAACAGTGCTGCTTTCAACTCCTACATTGACCGAAAGCGAGAAAGCCATACAAATCTGATACTGATGACTCGGGCGCTCGAATGGGTTTCTTTCTAATACAGAAGCAGGACGATGAATCAAAAGCACCATTTGGTTACTGGTGCCGAGCGCTCACACAGACGGAACAGAACTACTTCGTCACGGGAAAAGAATGCCTCGCCGTGGTATGGAGCATTTTGATGCTGCGACCTTACATAAATGGTGCTCGTTTTACTATACGAGCGAATCCTTAATCCTTACGGTAGATATTGGGTCTGAGAGACACCTTCAGGCGGTTAGTTAAATGGAGACTCCGAGTATGAAGTCCAATACTTCCCTGGTATAAAACACAACATCGCGCATGGGATGTCCTGGGTAAATGCCGATGGGCTGGACACCGAATCCGTAGAAGATGAATTACCGTGCTTCACGATTCAGCTGGCACAGTCGTATGGTAAGTTCGAACAAAAAAGAATATGGGATATTGAAGAAGTACGGAAGGAGAAATCACCTGAAATGGTAGGAGCCATCGAAGAAGGGGAGGACACTCCCATAACCTGAGAGCAATTCTTTAGAGCGCCAACTACAAAATTTATTGCAGGACATTGAGCAACAAAATTGGCATCAAAAGGTCGTAGTTCGATATAGACCATGAAGGTTAACTAGTGTGTCGTTTTACTGTAGGCCTAGCACTCCAGAAGATGATACCAGAGTCTCTACGCTCGAAGGTATTGTATTTAGGGCACTACCCAAGACTGACAAGTCATCTAGACAGGAAACTGTTATATTATAGCTTGAGAAAACACTTCTACTGGCCCCATATGGCTCACGATATTTACATCTATGTGGCTGGTTGTGCCTCTTGTGTAAAGAAACGTGGTGGTTCACGAAAGCACAGGAAGTGCCTGAAGCTTTACCTCGCGGGTGGGCGCTTGGAATTCGTAGCTATCGAAATCCTGGGCCCACTGCCAGAAACCTCAGGGGGTTACCATTCCGTGGTAGTCTTCACCATTCGGTTTTCAAAACTCAAAAGGGCTATAGAACTGAAGAGCACACCCTCGAAGGTCCTGGCAAGAGCCTTTCTGAGTAATTCAGTAAACCCGTATGATGCCCCAAAGTACCTACTCACTGGAAAAGGTTCGAGATTAGATTCGAAATTCTTTGAAGCAGTATGTATCATGCTGGGGTTGAAGAATTATGTCACCACAGCGTACCATCCGCAGACGAACGGCAAAGTCGAACGCCTCAAGAAAACCTTTGTGGCAAGGCTACGAACTTTAAACTGGATAGGCAGATTATGTACAGCCCCTAACATATGCCTACAACTCTCAGGTACACAGATCTAAGCAGACTACCCCCTTCGCCGTGGTTCTCTCACGTACATCTCATGGTATTGTCTTTCCATCAGAACCCAAGAACTACCGAAAAGCCGGTACACTTATCTCTACTCAGGTCAAGAAAGATATACTCACCAAGCTCTGGAGAACCTTGAAGGAAGCCAATGCCAAATTTGACAGTAGCCCAAAAGCAGTGTAACGCTTACTACGATCAAGGGGTGAAGAGAACTACCAAGGTAGAAGCCGGAGACTATGTCTTCATTGATATATCTCCCAGTGGGTCGAAACCGACGGCACCAGAGAAAGGAGACGATATTCTTATCGATACTGATATCAATTCAAAGCTACTTTCCACATCCAAAGAACCATATGAGGTAGTCTCAGCGAATGAACAAACCGTTAAGGTTCGAAAGGATGGACTCAAAAACACCATATCGGTACGTTGGGTCTAAATCGACCATATAAATGGTAGCACTACCGCTGACCAAGCCGTTAGCCCTACACCCCAAGAACCGAATTTGGATCCACCAAGTAGTACGGGAAGCTTTCAGTCGTAAGATCTGGAGAATACTGCAGACCATGCGACAACCCAAGGCACCTGAAAGCAGGGTTCCGCACCTCATGTTGGCGGGCACCCTGAGGTCCCAGCCTTCGAATGCGCGATCGACACCATTGTACGTCACAAACGAACACCAGCAGGTCTTCGTTACTACGTCCAGTGGTATGGATATGGCCCTGGATATGACACATCGGAACCTTTTCATCATATAACACGCCACTTCCGATTACGGTACTGGCGTAGGCCCAACGAACCCCAAACAACAGATAGATAACGACCTACACTGGTGCAGTCCGCTAAGGAGGAGGAGGGAAGACATTCGCTGTTCGATTACTAGGCACGGCAGAAAAGGAAATGTATAGTAAAGAAGAAGCACAAGTTTGTTGTAAGCTGAGAAACCTACAAAGGCCCCTCCAGTAAGAAGTTCACACCATGAGTGGTAAAAGGTCCTCCAAAAGACCTGGAACCGGTACCACGAAGGTTCGAAATATGGGACCGTGGGAGCGCACTAGACCAATGTGAAGCAGAACGTTGAGGAGTCGAATGCAACGGCGGCAGACCTGAAAAGGTACCCAAAGGGGAAGGAGGAGCAGTGAAAGGCGACGAGCCAGGCATACGCATCGGCACGTTAACCACAGGGTACTTGTTGGCGAAAGCCAACAGAGGACCAACAGTGGTGCCAATAAAGGGATCGCTCTAAGTGGCCGCTCGTTCCCCACTAGTGCTAGGATCCGAAACGTGATGCGTGACCGCCTGGTATATCCCGCCCTGAAGTCGATTACAGAAGGCCACGGAACGGTTAATAGCGGCGATATAGTCCGGGTGACGAGGAATGAGCTGCTCAAAGGGCGCGAGAACTTCTTGGAAGGAGCGCGGACCGGAACGGTTTAGACACGTGATGCAAACACGCTGGATCTTTATGACCGCACTACTAGTGGCCAGATCTGTAACAAGCTCATCACCACCAGTACTGGTAGGATGCACCATGAGGGATTACGCAGGCCCAGGAGAAGAAGCAGGAACCGAACAGAAAACGTTGATAGAAGAAAGGTCAGCGGAACCAACAGGTACGGCGGTAGTGGAGACGGGGCGTAATACCTTCCGGAATCTTCAACTCATGGACAAAGGGTTGAGAGGACCCATCAATGGGCTACTGTCCTGGTAATACACGGATGGTATCACTGGGAATGGCGAGCTTCTCGAAGTCTCAAACTTCCCACAATTGTTCATCCTTCCAAGAACGGCACAGAGATACCTCCACGTAAGTCAATAGATGCGAAACGGAGTATTGCGTACCGAGGAGAATCTTTTTCACACCAATCTGGTGGATAAGGATCACTGTAAAGCGAGGAATCCGGAACATAAGACCAACCGTTGAATTGTTGTAATCGGTAATCCGAGGATCGAGGCAACGGTACTCCCAGAATATACCGTCGCGGAAAGCTTTAAAAGCTAGAGGGCAACAGGAACGGCCCACTCCGCAAGAGCCACAGACAAAATGGTATGATGGTACCCCTCGTTTCGGTCTCAATGGCTGCCAGAGTATGCCAGCACGGGAGGAGTCGGAACGCACAACAATTGAGGTACCTCGTAGCCCGGTTACCACTCGAGACGGGTAACAGACCATTTGCGGCGATTTTCTGTCGTCTGGGAGACGTAATTCGTGCAGTGCAAACCACGCATGGTATGGACAAGGCTACTTTGACAGCAAATCCGTGCCTCGGTGGAAGCGTCCTCGCCCCAACGGTTACGATCCAACCAGTAAATGGTGTTAAAAGGTGTGTTCGGCATCAGCATCTCAAAGTCATGCTTCAGCTACTTCGTAGATGAACCGATACGGTCCAATAATCCCACAAGGTTACAGAAGTAGAAGAACTCGTCATTATATCGCAAATACGGTGTGTCACTCGAAATGGTGTTGGGAATGAAGTACCGAAACAGTGAGTGCTGTTGGCGCTTTTGGAAGCAAGCCTGTCTCTCTGGGTGGGAACATTTCTCCTTTGACCGATTCGGTGGAGCTAATGGCACTGCGACAAGACGGTAGCTATCCCAACGGTTTCAAAAGGCATAATCAGGAAGGGTAGGATGCTTAATATGTGACCTCAACCCTACGATTTTAATTGAGAGAGGCCAGGAGGTGGGCTCGGAGTGTATCGCCTTGAACTTCTTTGGAAGCAGAATATAAGGGTTAAGGGTGGCCGGCGGGGTGTTGAATAAGTACGGATCGTAATGTCCGCAAACAGGAGAGAAACCAAAGTCCTCACCGAGAGTCGATGATGAAGAGGAAACCCAAGCGGAAACGGACTGACGAAGACCATGACCCCGAGAGCGAGAGCGGGTCAGAGGCTTCGAGATACCACGGCTGCGGTTCGCAACGCGAATACTCTTACCGGACATGGTGGCCAACAGCGATGAAGATGCGGACCGACGCGTTATTTCCTCGGATCCATGGTCTATGTACCCTTCGACGGCTGGCTCTCGCGGCCGATGAAAACCATGGTAGTCGTGCAATGTGTCCTAGGAGGTGCTCTAATTATCCCCTGATTGAGTGGGAAAGAATCGAAGGGGCCCCACCAAAACAGACCCATACCTGTAATGGGAATGAAAAAACGCCGAGAGCTGTAACGTAATGACTGGTAGATCAACGTACTGGTCTTAACCTGGGGAAGCGTGGTACAGCAGGTCTTAAGGTTCGTATACTTGACGGCGGCACTCCCAGAGTACTTAGTGCAATGAGAGGGCGTTTACTGCGTAGTTCCACAGTTCGGGGGAACTGAAAAGATAGCTTGAAGACCAATTGGTGGAACTAATGAACCAAAAAAGGTATTTTAGTATCCTAACGGTGCATACCTGATTCTAAGGGAGAAGCGTCACTCGAGCCAAGTAAATTTCAATGGCGAGGCGCTGGGATCTCCCTTGCACTGTAAAGCTATTCTATCACACTAAATAAAAAATAAAAAAATTCTAAATGTGTCCAGCTGAGGTTGGCCAGTCCACGTAGCGTCGGTAAGATACCTCACGCCCTGGCGGGTTACACGACTCAACCGTAATCATTGCTCCTTCACATATCTCTCTCCTTAGAATTCGACCGTCACAGCGAAGTCCAATTTGCCTCACACCTTCCTGGGGGTCAGGCCCTCAATAGACCTGTAGGTGAATCTCCAATCTTGCCTTTAGGGTCAGAACTTCGTGGTCATCAGCATCCTAATGGAATGAACACGAGCGGTTCTGTGTCCCACATTTGAAAGTCTCATGAGCAGTTCCGGGGAAGTGAGTGCTTAGTTGCTTTCGTTACAACTGGCCGGGATGGGGTGTCGCATCGCCACCATATTCGGGGATACGAGTACGTATGAGCTAATCTTTGGCGCCAGCTTATCAATTAATTCACCTAAGGTACTGTACGCGGACCAAAGGGGGGTGTCAATGCCGCTTTACCTACTCCCTGCTATTTCTTTGTCGACCCCACGCGCGTCGCCCGCCGTGAACCATTGTGCGCGCTTCGCACATTCGGGGTCACGTCGGTCATTTTGCCGGATTCGGTTTCATCTTCCCTCCATCCCGTCGTGGTATTACTCCATTCGTCGGGCGCGATGCTGAACTCGCCCGTTGGATACGCCAATCTCCCTCCAAACTTTGTCACTCCTGTCGGTTCCCCTATTCCTTTTCTGGCGTACCAACCTGTGAGCAAAGGCGCCATGGCTACGAACAACCAAGCATGGAGCTCCTCGAGATACCAAGTGGCGTATGAGCGCCCTGGGGACCGTTAACACCATACCATCGGACGCAACCCGCGGGCAGTGCGTCATGCCATTATGCCGTCCTCTGTGGAAGAATACCAGAGGTTTTAACATGTCTATCTCGATGCCTTGAGGTTCGCTAAGATCCTTGATTTCCGGAAGGGCAATAAGAACGAGCGCAACATCTCGTGGCATAACCGTTGGTTGCATTGTACTGTGGATCCGCGTTCGGAGACGCGCTGTCGTACCCTCATTAAAGCGGACATGCCGTATGTTCGTTGTGAGGAGGAAACCCAGTACCAGTTCAGGGTGAACAAACTCCTTTCAAAACTATAATAGGACTGCATTTCGCCTCACGTGCGGTTTTCTCCGGCAGGTCACAACCTCTTGGCGCTCATGTGCTTCCGACCGCCGTATGACCGCTTCTTTTGGATGTCCAATTGGGTCTACTGGAACGAGATGCATGAGCCCGATGGTTGGTTGCGTCAATCTCAGGAGTTCTTCTTCTGTTGACACCAGGTGGAGTTTCACGACATGAGCGCAGACAAACGTCCTCCGCTTTACCTATCGCTTCCTTGCGTGGATGAGAACTAATGTGCCCTGTACTGGCGTATCTCGCCGCTCCTTTTGGTTCCCACGCCGTCTGTACTGGCGCATCATTCGTCCCGACTTATGGGCGACGACAATGACCGAAGGTCGTGGTTGTCCTAGGAGGTACTCTTCGTGGAGTTGGACGTGATGGCCCTTATGGCCTTCTTGGATACCGCGAAGTACGCAGTCCGTGATAATGTGCGTTCGGAGGATTAGATGTTATGGCATGAGTAGCACATACCCGGTTCTAGAGGTCGTCTAATCCCTCTTCCGGACATCATGATCAGTTTCCTATGGAACCCGGGAATCCAGAATATCGTCCGTGGGACCCAGTTTGCCTTTGAGGAGACCGCCGCCCTTTGAAATCATGTCCTAGAAGTTTATTGGAGCAAGAATCCCGGGTTCTTTTGGTGTGATCACGATACGGACTCGTTCACGCCGATTCCGCTACATCCGCAGGGCCAGGATGACACTCGTGCCTATTATGCAAAGTCTTTGAGGAATCAAAAATCCAACATTCCGAGGCGTCATATGACTGGCTATTACCTGAAGGCCATTGGTGTCGATCCCCTGGACTTCGAGCCTGATTAGGAATCCACGCCGTTGGTTCTTGCTGGTATGTTTGATGGAGAATCTTTCGGTGAAGATCCATTCATCATACCCGTGAAGGGCGTCAATCCTTCGGTCGAGTCTTGGCGAAAGCCTCCCCTCTTCCAGCTCCTCCAGGCGCTACTCCCCAGGATGAACTATCATATGAGCCGCCCGTCGACGGGGTGCATATTTCTCCTGGAGATGTTACTGTCGAAGCCTCTCGTTTTTTAAGGTGATGCGGTGGCTCTGACGTCCACTGTGAGCGTAGACATCACTCCCTTCTCTCCATTGCCCCATTTTCCCGCTTATGTCACGGCTGCAGCCACGGATATCCATCAAGTCTGCCGTACCCTTGTTATTACTGCCTCGATGGAACATTAGCCAGTCATTAGAGAAGCTTGTTTCTGGGCGTGTCGCTCGCCGCGCTTCGCTGCGATTGTCCAACAGGGTCAAGATCTGAAGACCGCTACGGTCAAGCTCCTGCAGCAGAATTCCCAAATGATGTCTCAAAGGGTTACTGCCGACTTAAATGCCCAACATGGTCTAAATGTGAGCAACCGAAAGGCTTCCAGTGGTAACAATAGTTCTGCAGGTGAATCTTCGCCGAAGAGGCGTGCTCAGCTCGCTAGGGCCGGTCTTAGTAGTCCAGTAGGCTCCTCGGGTGACCCTAGTCTCGGTTTCCCTCCTGCAGGTTCCAATGAGGACGACACGGTTACTCCTGCGCCGCCCCAGTTAGTCCTGTTGGGGTTTGGAGCGCTTTAGCGAAAACTGAGGTCATTGCGAGGGATGTTAGGCTTCTGCTAGTTATTCAAATAAAGTAATGCTTAGGCTTTCCCAAATTCGCTTTCGTATTCTTCAATGTGCGTGACACGGGACTGCGTTCGATCCTTGAGAGCTTCTAAGGTCTTCCTATGTTGTCACTTGAGGACTGACGTTTTTACCTGATGCGGGAGCTACGGCGAACCGCCGTGTCGGGAGACGTTTCGAGAGGCATTTTGGGAGACATTTTGGTATTATTCGGACCAATGGTTGCCCCTTCCAGAAGACTGGGCTCTGTTCTGCCGATTTTGCGCCAATAGCGGGCGATAAAAGTAGCCGGAATGGTTTGTGGCTCTTGCCAAGTGTCTTCCTCAGGGGTGTAGCCGAACCAACGGACGCGATACAGCTTATCTCATTTTTTCCCCGACCAGCGGAGATGATGCGTTCAATCACGTATTTCTTTTGGTGTTCCTCCTCCGGAAACGGAGTGTAGTCCAGAGGGGCGAATCCATCGGAGTCGGTTGGGAGAGAGAACTCATCGTCATTTTCATTGACTAATGGGTCCATGGGGACAATCGGGTCCGCGAATAATGCCTTAGGAGCTGTAGGAACCTGAGCTTCGACCTGAGATCTTGATGACTCCGTTGGGGCAAGGGGCTGGGACTTTGGTGGTCCTGAGGAACTGGGAGCTCGTATCACCCGATCAATAGACACGGTGTTCTGTACGCCGTGAATTAGCATCGTAATGGTGTGTTTACTGGCCTTAAGAACTTTATATGGTCCCGTGGGGCGAGGTAGGAGTTTCTGCGTAGGATCTTCGAGGTCATCACTGTCTTTGCGGTGGGCGGTCCAGGTAAACCAATTATCCTTTCATAAATGTAAGTGTGTTCCAGATAGTTTTGTCGAAATTGGTCTTGTAGCGCCCTTGGGCTTTGGCCAGTACAGCCCTGGCCAATTGGATAATGCTGTCGATGCGTCGGCGCGAGCAGCGCTTCGCCTGAGTAGGAGTCATTACTTGAGTTATTTCCTGGGGTATAATGGACTCTTGAAGGTCACAGCTATTGGCGGTGGCGATCTCGTTAGCGTTAAATAAAAAGGTGTTGTATCCATGGAAGCGTCTACATGTGCCTTGTAGGCATAAACCAGTGGCTCAACGTAATCGCGCCAGTCCAACTGGTGCTCCGGTACGTATCGTGCCAGTCATCCTAGAGGGGCACTGTTGAAACGTTCGGCTTGACCATTGGATTGAGGGTGGTATGCCGTGGTGGTTACATGTTTGATACCAAAGGTAACACAAACGTGTGTAAAGAATTTGGATACAAACTGGATGCCATTATCCGTAAGAAGGTAGAGTGGCATGCTCTAGGAATATACCCAGTGGGACAAGAATGCCGTGGCGACATCCGTGGCTGATGTCTTTCCCTGAGGTAGGGCTAGGGAAAGATTGGTAAACCTATCGGTTATTACCAAGACAAACCGTTTCTCATCGAACGACTTGGACAAAGGTCCAAGTATATCCACTGCGACGAATTCCATCGGGCCTGCGGCTGGGAAAAGTTTCAATTTGGCCTGATGGTTCGCACGAGACCCTCAGATTTGTGCCCACGCAGAGCAGTTCCGGGCGATTTGCCACAGGTACTGCGTCATTAGTGACCAGTAGAAGAATTTCCTTTGGGTCTGTTACATTCGCCGGCCTCCAGGGTGACAGGCCAAGCGAGGGAAATGGGCGAAGTATAGGAAGCGCACCATCAGTGACATTGGTACTATCCGTTGGAGTGCGCCGTCCAGTGGTAAGCGGCGATACAAAGGATCGATTCGGTCGTAGTCGAATAAGCATCCAAGGGTTTCCACCAATTGGGTCGTTTCCTTGAATTACTCTCCTTCGACCTGCACCTGTAGGAGCTCCTCAATAGTTCTAGGGAGGAGCTCTTTTTCCTTTAGGGTTATTGCACTAGGCTGAGGTGGTGTCGAATTGGGTGGTACTGTCTCCCATTCCAATAAGTAGACTGCATTCTCGTTTACATCAGGATCATCCACTTTGACCGTACCTATAAAGTAATCTGTTTCCGTATTATCCTGAAGTCCGTCATCTGCCAAAGGAGTTGGAATGCGGTTGTCCAATGGCATGTCACGAGTTCCGTCGATAATGATTCGTGAGAGGGCATCTGCTGTCTGGTGCAGGACGCTTGGCCTATAGATTATATTATAGTCATACTCTGAAAGCCTAAGGCGCCAACGGGCGAGGTGACTTGATGCATCGGTCATATTGAGTAAGCAGAGGAGTGAATCGTTGTCTGTCCTACTGGGGAACCTAGTTCCCTCGGGGTATGGTCGAAGTATTAATACAGACCGTACTATGGGGAGACATTCCTTTTCGGTAGTACTGTAGTTTCTCTCCGCGCTGGTGAGCGATCTGCTCCAGTACCCAATAGGTCGACAATCCTTTAGTGAATCTTGTTCCTGTAGCAGTGCACATCCCACTTAGACCTCAGATGCGTCTGTGTCCAAGACAAAGTGCTTCTTCTGTTTTGGTAAAGCCAGTATGGGTGGGTTTAGAAATTTCTCTTTTAGTGTCTGAAATGCCTGATATTGGTCCTCGGCAAGGCATTCAAATTCCGAAGGTTTTTCCTTCTTCAACATTGCGTTGAGCGGGGCCGAGATTTTAGCAAATCCTTGGACGAAACGTCGGTAGACATTGCACAAACCCAAAAAAGATCGTACTTCCGTGTGGGTTCCGGGGATTTTAGCCTGGCGGATGGCATTTGTGGTCCGTTGGGCTACTTTTAACGTTCCTGGGAGAACGACGTGACAGACATAGTCCATTAAGGCCTGAAAAAAGGCGCATCTGCTGAGTTTCAGTGTAACCTTGGCGTCCTGTAGGATTGTGAGCACCGTCCTCACGTGATAAAGATGTTACTTCACGGTTCGTGAGAAGAATATTACGTCATATAAATAGACTAGGGCAAATTTCCATTTGACTTTGGACAGGTTGATGTCCATTACCCGTTGGAAAGTTGCTGGTGCCGTCTTTAAACCAAAGGGCATACGAGTAAGTCTGAACGGACCTTCGTGGGTGGTGAAGTCTGTCAGCGCTCTCGCATCCTCAGCCATAGGGATTTGCCAATATCCGGAATTCGCGTCCAGTGTGGTGAATACGGCTGCTTCACCTAAGGAATCTAGAAAGTCATCCATACGGGGTATTGGGTATGAGTCCCTCTTGGTTACTGCGTGTATTATTCGCTCTAACGGAGAGAGCAGACACCTGCGACAGCGTTCGGACTGCCGATGGGTCGCTTGCGGCGAAGGAAAAGGGGTAGTAAAGCTCCAACACCAGCGAGCTGGAAGTGGGGTGTAAGGCCACTACTCTCCAGCGAGGGTGAACAGTGCAACTGTAAAACGTTGATGGAACGTAGGTACGAGACGGCTCGTGAAGTGGTTGGGGGCTGACAATCTATTATAGCTCGTCCGAATCTCCGGTTAAGGAATCCTAAGCGAGGAACAGAATAGTCATGATGCCCATGTTGTCTCCTTTACTTGGAGTTGGCGCTCATCTCTGGTACACTATATACTGTGTACCAGGGTGAGTGCCCAAATAAATATATAAATAATACCCAGTGGTCAGCCACTTAGCCAAACAACTGTATGGGTATGGTCCCTAATGGACGTCTAGCTACAAAGGGTAGTAAAGCCCTCCACGTGGATCGCCACTACATGCGCCGTTGCCAGTATTGAATTACCCTAGGAAGGGTCGCAACTATGCGCGCGTCGTGGTAAGCCACTCGACCCATGACGCCACTTGTTCCACTAAGACATTCTGCCTCTAGGCATCCTATGCGGGATGCCGCTCATATCACAATTCTGATGATAACACTCACTTATGAGTTCCAACCGCGACTTCGCGAAAACCCAACCTATCAGATTCTTCGACATAGTAGAATACTACACTGCGTTCAGCTTCCTGTAATCGATACAGAACCTGACGGAGCCATCCTTCTTAGCGCGAAGACAAGGAGACTTGCCCATTGGGATTGATTAGGAGGCGCCGGTTCGAAGACGTGAGCTTTGCGCATTTTGCTCATCTGGTCGGAGACAATTTCCCTACCCTTCAGGCCTGTACCGTATGGGTGCTGGAACTGTGGTCTAGCATCATCCTGAAGGTCAATGCTGTGTGTAATGGATCTGATTTTGCCCAATCTAACTGACCACATGGTCTGGTATTCCCTGAGGGGATCAATTACCTGGGGCCTATAGGATTCTAATTATGCGCCGAAAGCGACTGTCCCCTCCCAAGAGCCGACGTCGTCGTCGGGAGTTGTAATTGAAAAATTATCCAATTGGGCCTTCATAATGGCCACAGCGGCAGGTAGAGTGATGCCAATCACTGTACCTTTAGGTAAACGTATGGGTCTATCTCGGAAGTTGCTGACCGTGACCAAGAAGGGCGTGTTGGGGTGCATGTCCATTACTCCATTGGCAAGTAAGGGGAGGTGCTTCAGAACTGTTTTCGGGTGGTTCTGTATCACGACGAGACCTGAGGACTGGGAATGGACCGATACGGTCAGCGGGGGTATCGTTATGGCATTCGACAAGCCAACCTTATTGGACTTAATATTTTAGGAGATATTTTCTCCTCTGAGGATGGAGTTCCTCTTCGGGGTCTTCCGGGTGATCTAAAATGGCATGGACCAGTGAGGCTTTCATTAGGGGTATCCGGAGGGGTGGCATAGCGGGAGCTTCCAGGTGTTCCTGTGGCTCTTTGCTGTGCCCTGTCAAACATTCCTTCGGATCTTCACATCTTGTAGTTCCCTGCGAGGTATAAGATGGGGGCCCAGACGGAGGGGCACTGAAATTAACCGCGAGGATATCTCCCGAGTCGGCATAATGGAGTGATAAATCCCTGTCCGATTCCGTGGACCTAAACAAATGGGCTTGCTTTGGTTTACGCAATGGAGTTGCGTGTCCTCTGGATATATCAGAATTGCGCCTGGAAGTCCTGTGGGTTTTGCCATGACGTTCGGCATAGGTGACGACCAGTCGGAAGGAGCATTGTTGGTTTTCCGTGTGGTAATTACGGACATGTGTCCGAGCGTCAGGGAGTAATCCCGTGATGAAATGACATTTGAGCCGTTCTTCGGAGAATACGTTTCCACATCGGTAAGCCATCTTCCATAGGTCGTCTGCGAAAGCCGATTCGGTCATGTTGGAGCTCTGCCTAAAGGATATCACTTCCTGTTGGGCATCCATTATAACGTCATCCGTGACATAGGGTCCCAAGAGGTAATGAACAACCTGAGGATATGACCTGAGGAGCTAACGGTCTTCAGCATCCACGAGGTCAGTTGTGCCAGATATCTTCGAAAACACCCGGTCACGCGCCTGTCCTGTGAAGAAGAATTAGAAAAGGTACAGAGCGGCGCCCTCGTGGACACTGTTCTGATCACAGGCCATACGGAACAAACAAAGAAACCTAAGGACAGATATTGGATCGAAGCCCCAGAACTTGTCCTTAATGGTTAGTAGCATCCGTTTAGCCCAGTTGGCGACTATTAGAGTCACCGAATCAGAATATTTCGGAGAGCTGTCGGCCGATCAGTAGTTCCGGTAGTCTAGAACCGAAAAGTTCGTTAGTTTTTGTAAGGGATTTGAGGCCTCGAACGGCAGCCTCATCTACTTCCGAGTCGGTCGTTTCGGTTAAGTCCGAATCGGAATCATTCGTGTCCGAACAGTCTCTTTTCTTGCTCTTTCTGTTCTTTTGCTCCTGCGGTTACTTCGTTTCTTTCCAGCGGAATAGTTACCTAACAGATTGATCTCTCTATCAGATCCAATGGAGCCCTGAGGTCGCTGTACCTCATATTGTCCTTTGGATCGAGCAATCTGTGTCTTTTATGGACGCGGGGCCTCTTTTCTGCCACTAGATTGTCTTTTCATTGGATTTTCCTGATGGTGTTCCCGGAGAGGGGCGAGTGATACCGCCACTCCTGGGGGTTCGGTAGGGGGTTGCCATACGGAAACCGGATGGTTGAATTGTGGAGTGGTCCTAAGGACCGCAGTGCCTGACTGGCTGGTGACTGCTCCTTTAACGGCCTGTAGGAGGGATTCCATGAATAAATCAGACTCCATTACCTTAGAGACTTTTAGCGTATCGAGGTAAGCCGTATGGTCAGCGATCGCCGTAGCAAGTCGCATGTCCACAATGGAATCCACATCGGCTGAGAAGAGCTCCCGGAGACGGGGCCAGAGAAGGTTGGCAAGCCCAGCGGGAATGGTCTCTCTAATTCATCCGGTTTTTAGGGGTTCCCCTTGGGGTGTACCTGGCCTAGAGGTGGCCCTGGTGAGGTGTACTCGTAAACGCGCTGCCACCGTGAGTTCTCGGCGAATCCTTTCCAGGTCGTCCAGGGGAGTCAGTACTTCTTGCGGCTCGCTTCTTGTGCTCCTGCGGTCTCTAAAAGTATCAACCTGTGGTTCAGGCGTCACCGTCGGCGTTGCAGTCGCAACTTGTCTTGCCGTAGAAGTCCTATGGTCTGGTCGGTTGGGTGTGTTTCCTACATCCACAATGGCGGTTGCTTCTGTACTTCTGGTCCGTTTGGGAGTTAAAACAAAGGCTAGAATCCGTATAATTATTCTTTCCAGTGGTCAGCTCAATTATTAATAGGGAATTCAAAATCGGGAGACCTAAATGTAACACAATGACCGGTAGACCAGCGTACTGGTCTAAACCTGAGGTAGCATGGTAGAGCGAGCGTTAAGGTCCGTATCCTTGACGGCGGCACTCTAAAAGTACTTGGTGCAATGGGCGGGCGTTTACTGCGTAGTATTACAGGTCGGAGCTACTGAAAAGATGGCTTGAAGACCAATTGGTTGTACTAATGTACAAAAAGGGGTAACTTAGTATCCTATCGGTGCCTCCCTGATTCTAAGGGAGAAGCGTCACTCGAGCCAAGTAAATATTAATGGCGAAGCGCTGGGATCTCCCTTGCACTGTAAATCTATTCTATCACACAAAATAAAAAGAAATCTAAATGTGTCCAGCTGAGGTCGTCCATTCCACTTGGCGTCTGTAAGATACCTCAGGCCCTGGATGCTTACAGTAATCAACCGTAATCGTTGCTCTTTCACAAGAGCCATCATCGTGCTCGGTTGACCCTTCGGCCTACATTCGACTGCCACCACGAGGTTTCGGGGAATCCGCGCGCATCGGGACCAATGCAAGCTAACGAAGACGGTACGGAAAGAGAAAGGAGACGAGACGAACGGAAACGATGACACCAAGAGGGTAAGGCGCGATGAAGCAAGGAGAAGCGGAGAAGACACAAACAAGGTATTATGGACGTCTAGCACGACACACACACGAAATCTGCAACGGAGAACGTGACAAAAACCAATTCGTACATGAACTCCCGGCCATCATTGGAATCCCTGGAGAGAAGCGTAATTGCGAATCCATTACGAAAGTCCACGAAGGATGAACCTCAAGCACCACAACGGTGATCGAAACCGTTCAGTTCACCGCCCGGCATTTCCAAATGGTATAACGTACTGCACTGGCGACTACTGCACTGTAGTCTACCGCACTGGAGAACGCACTAAAGAACAGCCATGGAACTTGGCTGTCACTAGGAGGGGGATCTGTAGGATGGAGAGCTATACCAAAGAGGTAATGATTCCACGTGTTGGACCTGCATGGTTGCCGGCACGCGCCGTGTACAACAGTGGTTCAGTTAACAATTAGTTTAGCTTTTCGCTAATTTAAAATTAGATAGATAGGATTGAGTAGATATAGAGGCACATCTCAAGTACACCTCCCCGTGACCACGTGCCGATGAGCGCCACCGTAGGTCGGGTGGCCGGTGAGATATATATTTTCACCAAGCATGGGTACCCCGGTCATCGCTGCAAAGTCAAGCACCTACTAGACTACGTTTCCCCCTTGTGGTTTCTACAGTCGACAATAAAGGAAAGTCTAGTGCCCTTACGGTTTTCTGGACCTGCGTGCGCTGTGCATTACCGTCTACCAACGTGGTATCAATACGCCCCCCGTTCCTGTTGCATCTTCCAGTGGCCGGTGCTTCCACACTTTAAAGGTATCCTCAATCTCCTCCTTGTGGGTCGAGCCCATCATGCGCTCCCTAGAATCGACAGGTCTTACAACCCCGCTACCGTTTAAATATATAACACATTTTTGACTCCCGACTCAGAATTTGGTGTTCACCACGTTTGGAATTGGAAGGGAAGACTTGGAGTTGATTCCGTACCTTTTGGTGAGGGAATCACCGAAATAGCAACTGCTGACTGATTATTTTACCTTCATGGAGAAATTATCGAAAAACGCGCCAAGAGGCGACACTACAGCGCCTAGTGGCACAGTTGGTGGTCTCCATACACGGGAAGGACTTTAACAACTAATAATGGACAACTGAGAGGAACGTCTTTGGAAGCCGAGAGCCACTCAGATCGATACGGCGGGACGAGTGACAGAACATCCCTCGGCAGAATCCCGAAATATCAATCTGGCTGGACAACAGGATGAACCCCTTATTATTCGTCTAGATATCGATTCAATTACCCGCGTGGTGGTGGATCGGGCCTATCCGGAAGTGATGGGACGTGTGCCGGTAGTTGTCATCAATTGCCTCGAAAACGAGATAAGAAAACAATTCAACCAATTGGCAGCGCTATCCCTACAAACTCATGGGATTTGCTCACTAGAAGTAGCGGCGAAAGCACACACCGTCAAGGTGCAGACTCAATTCTCTTTTCAAAAACCTTATTGTATTTTTGATCTCGAAACCAACCTTTGAACTCTGAAAACTAGTGGGGAGCCGCATGGTTGAATTAGGAGAGGAGTAGAGCCTCCGGCGATTTAAAAATCTGTGTATTATTACCTACCGAAACCTGTTGGTAGAGCTGCGCAGGAAGCGATTGGCGGAGACCCTGGTGGTGAAGATGGGTGGTCAAGCTCGGAAGAGGAGCGACACCGACGATCATTTGGTAAGGTAAAAACAAAAAGGGGTAAAAGTAGTCTTGTAGGTGCTTCACTTTGCAGTAGTGATTGGGGTGCCCATGCTCGGTGAAAAAATATATATCTCACCGGACACCCGACCTACGGTCGCGCTACTCGGCACGTGGTCACGGGGAGGTGTACTTGAGGTGACCCTCCCTTTCTTTTTAATCTCATGTATCTAATACTAAATTAGCGAAAAGCTAAACTAGTTGCTAACTAAACCACAGTTGTACACAGCGCATGCCGGCAACCATGCAGTTACAATACATGGAATCATTACCTCTTTGGTAAAGCTCACTATACTACAGTAGTTTTTTCTGAAATGGTCTTTGAAACTGCAAACCCATTTTCAGCACACTGCCGAAAAACTGACGCTAATTTTTTGTAAAAAACGGTCGCAAAGTATTCATCTGTTGTAGAATCAGAACTCAACTTAATGTTTGAACAAGAAGAGACAATAACAGATACTTTTTGTCCATTTCTAATGCTCGAATTCGCCAAAATCATCAAGGCATTGAATGGCTCAGGTTTGTTAATAGAACCAAACATGGCACTTCATTTTGAGACTTGAGCTTGAAAAAGAGCTAAGAAGTTTTGAAACGTTGCCATTGGCCGCCTTACAGAGAGCAAAAACCAATGAAACCTTGGTAAACTTCAGTGACAACAAAAAAAGAATCAAGTTTGTAAATAGCTTCCAGATTTGCTTCATGTCCATTTTTGGCTTGAATTTCATCATCAATTACAGACGTACACAGAGTTCAAGCATGTAAGTATAGATGTGACTCTAAAATGATACCACCAAACTTGTTTGGTATCTTGTTCGAGTTTAAGTCAGATACCTTATAGTAAAAAGCGTTACACAGTTAGACCTGGCTTGCATACTATTGTTGGTAGCATTTTCCAACAGTCCAAGAGATGAATTTGACATCAAAAGAGAACCGCAAACGACGCGGCATAGAATTTTGCCCTGGATCTAGATTTATTACTATTAAAAGCTAATAATTTTTCGGCAGTGGCAACGAAGGGTAGACTGTGTAATGAACATAGATAACAACTGTGAACAATTTAGCACAAAGAGGTATAAAGAACGGGATGTCTGAAGTCAGAGTCTGTCAGGTCTTATATGGTGAAGGCATCTATTTCGTGGCAACCACTGATGATCACTGATTCAATATATCATGAATCACTGTGTATTACAACCACTTCGACAATGACTCTTGAACACAACCGCTTATTCTCAGGTCGAGTGCAAATGAGCGTAGGAGAGGCTAGTTAGGTGAAAACAAGACGATAGGAGTTGAGGACTGCTAATACAAACAGTAAGATCAGCAGTCCTTCCTTTATACTCAACAAAAAGAATACGAGAGCAATAAACTATGAAGTGTATGCTCTCGTAAACAAATACAAATACAAAATCAAACGAAAGTCACGTAAGCAATACAAGAATAAATTGACCATGATACAAACATTCAAGTTCACTGAGATCCCCCCTCGACCGGTACGGGTGAAACATGGAGAGCTGTTCGATGCAGTACAAACAGTTCTCCAATCAGAGACTTCGTGAATATATATGCTCGATTTTTCTCAGACGGAACGTGATGAATCGCTATAAGTCCTTGATTGACAGCATCCAATACGTGATGAAGCCTTAGTTCAATGTGATTCACTTTTCGCATGCCAAATTCGGTTTTCGTCCATGCAATTGCACCAAGATTGTCCTGAAACAAAGGAATCGGGTAGTCCAGTGCAAACCCTAGTTCATTTAGAACGTTCCTGATCCAAGTGAGTTGTTTAATGCATTCCGAGATAGCATAGAACTCAGCTTCTGTTGTCGATAGGGCCGTTGATTTCTGGAGCTTCGAACTCCAAATCACAGGAACGTCACCAATAGTGATTAAATGACCCGCCCTCGATCGACGTTTATCCAGATCACGGCCCCAATCGGCATCGGACCAAGACGCGACAGAAGAAGAGACGCTGTATGGTATTTCCAAGCCGTAATGCTTCGTCGCAAGCAAGTACCGTACGACCTTCTTCATGCATTGCCAATGTTCAGATGAAGGATTAGATGCAAACTTTCCAAGCATGGACACCGCTGTGGACAAATCCGGTCGGGTGCGAGTACTTAGAAAAAGTAGCGATCCAAGAACCTCCTTGTATGGCACATTCATCATAGCCGAACATTCAGAGTCACTGGGAACTGTCAATGCGTCATACAGACAATGTGTTTGAGGAAGAGAAGCAGCGACGGGTGTTGCAGTATCCATATGACACATTTTGATGATCTTCTCAATGAGCGGCCGTTGGTGAAGCAGAATTCCGCTGTGGTTCTCATTAATAGAAAAACCAAGATATAGTTCAGTTCGACCGAGATCAGAAATATCATACTTAGTGCAGAGTTTTTCCTTTACCCATGTAGTCATATGAGCCGGTCCGAAAATGCTGAGATCATCCACATAGGCCAGAACGATAACCTTATTCGTTCCAGTTCCGAATAGAAAGACACAAGGAGCAGATTGGAGCGGTTTGAAACCGATGGAGGATAGATAAGAAGAAATATCTTCGAACCAGAGTCTCGGCGCTTCCCGAGTGCCATACAATGATTTCACAAGCTTCACAACACGGCCATCGGCTTCACTTACGTCCTTAATTTTCGGGAGCTTAATCCAAATGGGACTCTCCGTAGGCATATTAGCATGTAAAAAT
This sequence comes from Agarophyton chilense, assembly GCA_030374765.1. Lineage (NCBI taxonomy): Eukaryota > Rhodophyta > Florideophyceae > Gracilariales > Gracilariaceae > Agarophyton > Agarophyton chilense. The sequence goes on from JARGXX010000099.1 coordinate 1,115,264, forward strand.
GCTCCTTTCACATCAATGTGCAGACGATCCCATTTCATAGTAGTGGAGAGAATCATCATGACGCGAAATATTTCAAAGTTGAGTACCGGTGCGTAAAGACTGTCTTTATCAGAGACGGTCTGGAAATTTCCTCGTGCAACCAATCGAGCTTTGAAACGTAAGGGCTTACCGTTGTGATCTCGTTTAAGACGGAAAATAAATCCGGAAGGAATTGGCTGGCCATGGTCAGAGGTGGCATCCTCGTAGGTACCGAGATTGCGAATAGTTTCGAATTCAGAACGGATAGCGTCCTTCCAGTGGGTAGCTTCAGGAGATGAGGGAGCGTGACGTAGTGTAGGTTCATCAGATGTGGTGATTTCTTCAGGAAGTGTCCGTACTGCATTTGCAACCTCTGTCTCAAAGTCAGATGCATACCCTCCAAGGTCTGGATCGTAGGTTGACGGTTTCTCTGGATAATGAGTCAGTCCGGAGCTACTGTCACTGTGGGATAAACTGAGGGATTCAGTTTCGTCTGCATGAGACGAGAGTGAGGGGGTGATATGATTGGAACCTGGAGAAGTGTCATCGTCATCATCACTGGAAGCATAGCCTTTTGAAGGGCAATAGGAAGAACAGTCTGATGCGGTTGGAGGTATAGGTGAAGCAGAATCATTAATGAGGGAAAGACCAGGAAACTCATTTTCAAGAAATCTGACATGCTTGGTTATGGTAACACCGATGCTGGTTAAGATTTTGTACATGCCACCACGGATGTGTCCAAGATTGAGGCCTTCCACAAGTCGGGGTTGCATCTTCTTACGATCTTTGGGGGTTTCCTCCACAAGGGCACGGCACCCAAAACTTCGAAGATGCTTTACATCGTGAGGGGGCTCCTGAAGTAAGTGGACAAAGGGTATGCGATCTGTACTGCGGTGGATGCCGACATTTTTGCAGAAAACTACATGATGAAGAGCATCTTTCCAGAAAGAGAGCGGCAGATGAGCCTGTTCCAGACAGGCTCGTATGGGTCCCATAGGGACAGAAATGTTACGTTCAGCAAGACCATTCGATGATGGTGTGTAGGCAGAAGTTGTAGTAATGACGACGCCACTGTGCTTCAAGGTCTTTTGCGCCTTGAAGAACTCTGAAACACCGTCTGAGTGAAGCGAAAGGACACGTTGGTTAGATTGGCGCTCGAACCAATTTACGTACTCCAACAGTATATCTGATGCTTCGGATTTGCGGAGGAGTGCGGCTGCGAATAGATACCGAGTGTATTCATCGACAATGATTATGTAGTAAACATGACCACCTTCTGATTCAGTGCCGACAAAGGTAATGTTAGTGTGGAGGTGACCAGGTCTACTGGCGGATGTTAAGGAACCCCGGAAGCTACGCCGAAATTTTCCACGAACGCACGGAATGCAATCCATTGTTGATTTGCCAGATTTGGATAGCACATGTCTTTGAAGTAGAGTCCTGACCTCTGCCATCGTTGCAGTATGACCAAGTCGGTTGTGCCACAGCGAAATATTCTTGGAAGTCAAGTCAATTTCTTCCACAGCTACTGTGGACGCCTTCATCGTCATTTCTTCCACAGCTACTGTAGAGGCCTTCATTGCATCATCAGTGCTGATAATATCGGAAACACGAGCCATCATAGCCATCGTTTGGGGGTTTGAGCTAAAATTGACTGGATGTGAGGAGGAGGAGCAGTGTCCAGGAATGTAATATAGTCCATCAGGGTTTTTAGAAGCGCTGCCAATGATACGCAGGTTGTCATCCAGATCAATGATGTAGGCTACCGCTGGAAGAAAGAGTACAGCGAGATTTTTGGCAGTAAGAGCTGGGATAGAGAGCAGACCCATGGCAATATTGCTAGAAACCAGCGTGTTGCTGAGCGAAACCGTTGTGTCAGTTCCTCCATAAGACCAGGTAACGTCTCTTACACCTGTTTCTGTGGATACAATTTTCGAGTTGTCTCCCAATGCAATTGGAACATTGCACTTATAGCTCCGATATAAATACTTTGCGGAGGATGTCAGGTGGGCAGTAAAACCAGAGTCAAACATTAAAAAGTTGTCTTCTGTAGTGCGTGCAGCCATGGCTTGGGGACGTGTGACTGCTATGCGGTTGGTTGTTTTCCTAGAGCTTAAACCAATGTAAGTCAGTTTATCGGGCTTCTCCGTCGATTCTGTAGACTTCTGACCCGATAGCACTGTGGTTGACTCAGTAGGGATTTTCAGTTTGTTCTTTGGGTTCAAGGGATTTAGATAACAGCGATTGGTTGTATGGTTTTCCTTGTTGCATATTCCACATTTTGGTCTGGCTGCCGCAGCTCGTTCTGAGAATTGACTTCCGAGTGTTCGCACTTCATCAAGCAGACGAATCGAAACAACATCCCAGGTGGTTTTATAAGTTGAAAGGGTTTTGATGGCAGCACAAACAGAATTAAGTTCCATTGCAGCAACCGAAGACACTAAAAGAGCAACAGTGAGCTCTTCAGGTAGTTTTGTTTCCATGGCTGTTAGTTGTTCTATGACACTGGCCATCTTGTCGATATGACAACCCATGTTTTGGTTGATGTTGGAATATCTCATGTTTATCAACTCACACATTCGGACAATGCGGGATGCTGTTGACGTGGATGCAAAACGTTCATCCAATCTTCTCAGCATTTTACATGGGTTTCCAATGTCGCTCTGTACTACACGCAGAGCCTCATCAGAAAGAGCAGAAACAATAAGTCCGCTTGCTTTCTTCTTACTGAACTCCCATTTGGCTTTTTTCTCTTCATCAGAGCTGAAGGGATTTCGATCCTGACTCAAAACTTCTCCAATGCCTTTGGCATTACATGCGGCATCAATTCGTATTCTCCAGAGCTTGTAGTCATGCTTCTCATCAAAAGGCATAATTCGAACTTTCAATCCATCAGAATCCATGGTGAGACAGAAACCGAGAGTACAGTGTAGAAGATTCAAATAAGCAAGACAGAAGAGAGACAATTAACAACAACAAATCTGTAAGCAAAAGAACAAATGTTGCAGACTGACGTAACCTGGGCCCAGAACCTCTCAGGTCGAGTGCAAATGAGCGTAGGAGAGGTTAGTTAGGTGAAAACAAGACGATAAAAGTTGAGGACTGCTGATACTAACAGTAAGATCAGCAGTCCTTCCTTTATACTCAACAGACGAATACGAGAGCAATAAACTACGAAGTGTATGCTCTCGTAAACAAATACAAATACAAAATCAAACGAAAGTCACGTAAGCAATACAAGAATAAATTGACCATGATACAAACATTCAAGTTCACTGAGATTTATTACGGTTTACACATAGGGAGCAAAAGTGCAAAGGTGTTTGTGTTGGGGATTGGGCACTTGGCGCCAAAACGTTCGTTCGCCGTCCAATCACAAGTGCCACACTGCCATATCTATTCGTTCCATTAGATTCACTTCAGCCTTTATTCGGGGGTCCGATAGAGAATATCTGACATGAAAAGAAAAGGAAAATGGAAAGGATAGATTTCATTTTTAGCGGTAGAGTCGCATTTTTACCGCGCCGATGAAAACCCAGGATAGATTTACTGCAGTGGAGATGCTGTAACTTGAAGCAGAAAATAGCCTTTCAAAACGCGGGAAAGCGCTAGTTTCCGGTTCAGATAGAAACGAAGTCCATGGGCCACATCTGGCCAGTTCGAAAAGTCCAGTGGGTCAAATTTTGTTGACGGTGCAAACCTGTGCGACCCCCTAGGCAGCGAATGTCTCGTCCTTTGTTTTGCTCACGTGCTATATGAACATTTCTCCAACCGGAGGAATTGTCTGGCCATCATAAATAACACTTTTGCTCCACCAACATGGCTGGCAACCGAAACTCAAGTTACGCCGAATCGTCCGACGACGACGACTTTGCTCACTCGGATGACGATAAGTCACTATCTCGTACTCGTCTGAAAAGGCCTCGTCGCAGTTCTACCAAGCCTCGTCGTCTAGCAGTACGCTCTCCTCAAACTAGCAGTTTTCAGTTGGATGACGAAGATGATCATGTGATTTGTGTCCCAGACTCGTTGGAACACGACGAAGCTCGAGCTCAAGAATCAGACAGTGTTGCTTTTGAAAGGGGCCCGCAAAATCCTAGCTTTGAGAACACAATGGAAAGCGCGGCGAAATCGGAAGGAGCAGACGCTGCTGATGAGAACGAAAACGTAGAAGCTTCCCAGCCGAAGACCTCAGCGAATGGTAAGTATTACAGTACATGACTCAGTCAACAGCGAGATCTTAATCCTCTCTAATAATTGGTACTGACGGGATTATTTCTCGAATAACAGGCAATGACGAACAGCCAACGCGGTCTGCCCGAGTCTTGAAACAACGAAAAGCATATGTCATTTCTGATTCCGAAAGCGAACCATCCGCCCACGAAGACGACGATGCATATAATAGTGCTGATGATTCTCCAGGAGAAGAAGAGGAAGATGTCGCGAGTGACTTTCAGCTTTCCCCGAAGCCTTCCGCCAAGAAGAGAAAAGCAAATGCCCCTTCCAAACGATCTTCTCCTCCAAAGAAGGGAAAAGCTCAGATGAGGCCAAACACAACGGGTTTGAAGACGGGTACGAAGACGGGCACGAAAACGGGCTTGAAGAACGCCAAGCAGTCGTCGATCTCGGCCATGCAGAGATCCATCCCTGAACGGAAGAAAACGGGTGACTCTTCATCTTCTGGAAGTGGAAAGAAACGGCTAGGAGCTCGAATACCTAGCAACTCGTCCGCATTATCTTCGATCGTGAACTCTGCACAGAAACCAAGACGACCTTCGTTACCATCTTTTCCATCTCCACTTGTCCGATCCGGATTGTCAAGAAACGTGTCTGTCCCCCCTTTGCATGCTTATCTCAAGAAGGGTTGAACTTAAACCAAGCTAACAGTGTAAAGTATTCTCAAAAGCATTGGGCCTTATCGACCCCCATCAAGCCCCAATCAATACAAGCTCAGCCGCAGTCTGTGCGTCTATGGCCATTGCTGCATACAAGCCAGCGACCGCTGCTGATAATCCAATAAACAACGGGGGGGTAACGTAATCATTTTCAGGGATGTGCTCTACTCCTGGGCTTTCTATCAATCGCTGCATCCAGAAGTACATATAGGTTCCATAGACAAGGGCGAGAAATGCTAGCACAGTTACAGTTACACTGACTGCCAAAACAAAGGGAATACTGCTATCCTTAGAATCATTTTCCAGTCTCACTGTGGCAATCGCCACAGTCTGAAGAATAACGGCAAATCGCACCCAACTTAAAAACACTCTTTCATTAGACAAATGAGTTAGAATTCTCCCGTCTTCAGGTATTGATCGACGACTTTCCACACTAAAAACCTGTCTTAGGTACTCAATTCCTTCAAGTATTTTACGGCGATCCGCTAGTTTGACGACTCCTAGAATCTTGTCCAGCTCAATGGAATTGAGTCCTACAAGGGAACTTCCAGTGATTGCATAAGCACGAAAAGAAGCCAAATGTTGTGACATACCGGTTCCACGAAGCCATCGAAGAACTTCCTCCGTGCTCTCCATGTTTCTCTGAACGGAGGATGATATGAGTCTCGCAGAGGCGGAACTGTTTTCGCATCGGAATTCGTCGCCTTCCCTTCGCCAGATGGGAGCGAAGCGTACCATGATTGGAGACGATATTGAAATGAATGAAACTCCAACGAGTTTGAAGCAGAAATTGGCACCAAAAATAATTTGTTGAGCCGTAGACTTAACTGCTGAGGTGATATTTAGAGATAACTTTGAACTAGAAGGTTTCACGTCATCGAACCATTCAACGAAGACAACGTCGATGATTTTTGGTTTCAGTTCAGGTTCTCCTAACTTTTACGAGAAGGAAAGTATATTCTGGATGATATTCACGAATGTATGATGCGCCTGCCTATAAGAAAAAGCGTGTCTGTATTTTGACCGTCGAAGAGCATATGATGTATTATGTTCGAGATACGGACGGAATGACTTGGAGGATGACACAAGCCGATTTCACCAGCACTTTGCTTCACATTCTTCACTGTTGAACCCCATATCAGCAGGGGAAAACTTGGAGTTGGTTCCAGTTCACGTGAAGATACCGAGGCTATGCTGGTGTTGTTACAGTACCTCAAATATGTCAAGCGAGATCAAATCTTGGTGATTCACATTGCGACATTAATCGGGACAGATCTTTTATGGGCACCGAAACGAAGTTAGCAGTTAGGAAGATTTTCACATTTGTCCCTGTAAGAAGGGGTATATTTTGCTCCTATTTGGGGACGTCTGTTCATGCCAGCTCTGTAGAGTCTGAAGAATGTGAGAAGGGTAAATCGCTCTACACACCAGCGCACAGCTTAGGATTCATTTCCAGGTGCGCATCGATTCCATTTGCGATGCTTGCGGTCAAGAGAACTGATCATCATCTTTGCTCCCTGCTCTATCCATCGTGCACACCGCTGTCGTCCAAGATTTGACTATTGCTAACAAAGAAAGAATATCTATATCCGTGCTGATAGAGGTGTTTCTACCGAAACCCTTACACGAAGCTGGCAATTGAGCAGTACCAATATTCGCGATACGAAAATCAGAGACCCGCACGACCTGTTTCTCTCAAATTGGGGAATAGCGAGCCTTTTGATATCAGGATACATATTCTAATGCTTCGAAACTCAAAAGCGCTTCAATCTGTTTGGGTGCCAAGTCTTCTAGACTGAATGTGAACACCAAAAATTCGTTGGGAACCGAGCTTAAGTCGTCAAGTGTTATAAAATGGTTGCACCAATTGTTCCTATCGGAGTTATGCTCGGGAAGGCGGACAGTGCCTTCAAGATGGTGGGAGGATCGTCTATAGTATTCAATGCCATCAGGTCAAGAATTTTCGGCAAGGTACTTCGTGCAATCGAATATCCCGACGGGGAGCTGCACAGCATCAAGATTTATCGAATGAATCTGTACCGACTAAAAGCGAACATCGCGGATTCACAGCCGCCACCATTCCCAACTGCATTTGTTGAACCTTACGATGTCAAGCAAATATCTGTATTTACTTCACCTCACTTTACCGAACCCATCAGAACTGATGCCGATGTTTCTGCCCTGCCTGAAAATGCATGGCTCTTCTGGAGCAAGGATACTTTTGAGGAAGCTCCCATTCCAACACGGGGTGTAAAGCTTGATGGCTCTCACATCAAGAAGATTACAAAAGCAAAAAAGGAACCTTTAGTAAGCGAGTTAAAACTGCAAGATGACGCCATTTCCTTGGCCAAAAAGATAAGGAAATCACAGCAGTTTTCAAGGTGGCAGTTTGATCGCATTGTAGACCTTGCCATCGATCGCGATGCTGGTCTCCTGGCGATTGCGCGAAATTTTTCTTCTAGTCACGACGAATTCCGAGTTCATTGTACCCGACTGTTGCGGCGACGGGATCCGCGAAGCATTTTGGTAGGCGATGGTGCCGGAGACCAGGACCTCGATAGTCAGGTTTCAGACGAGGAGATTGGCGAATATGGACCGAAAAGAACCCTTGAGCCGCAAGTGGAATTGACGTCTCGCGAATGACATACTTTCTTTTTTCAATGACGGATGCACATGTGGTGCTCAGAATTCTTTATGACGACGGAAGTGTGCCTATTGTATCGCTTCTACAGTATCACGGCACGTTGGCGTGAGCTTCACAACGCACTACTGGGATAGACTGGTTTTGATATATTACTTTCATTGCAACACGTTCATGAGCAAGAAATGAATGAGCAGAGTGAACCATGAGAGTAGCCCGAGATGTTTTCGAAGAAGAGATTTGCGCGGTGCATTTGGATTAATTACACCTCTTTCATGACGCGGATTCCCGGTGGTGGTGTCACTAGAGTGTCTGCAGCTGGACGTGCGCAATGCTCTCGACTGCGGCATTCATGAATCAATGCTCCCAAAAATATTTAACGCAGTGTGCTTCCCTACCATAAAATCCAAACAATACAAAGCAAATGACAGCGATGATTTGTTCATATGGTGAGTCCACGACCCATCTTTAATCTTTACGGATATGGATAGTTACCGTCATCGGAGCAGCATCCGCGCTGAAGGACAGGTCGAGGACAAAAGATCCTCCTGGACTTACCCTTCGTAGTATGCACCAACTGCTTTGTTCGAACCCAGATATAACGTACATTTTAGTTCCTTGGGTGATATTGATTGTGAGATGTTGCTCAGTCACACAGATGCAACGGGTGCCCCGGTAACCCAGGACGCTCCTTTGGAATGCGGAGTTTCTTGAAAATACTCTTGGCAACATGGGAAGCACTTTTGCTACGAACGGTACGCGCGCTTTGCTTTTGGAAATGAAGAACGTGTCCTTGGCATCAAATCGGCCATCGCTTCCGTAGGACCATAATTGACCTGATATGCTACTTTCCCCTAATTCCTCGATATGGAGCTTCCCCTCAAACTTTTGTGCCGTTTTTGGAGCACAGCAGAGACGATGGCACCAGACTCCCGTCATGGAACCCAAATGAAGTGTTTCGTATGCACCACAGCGCACCTTAATGGAAAATTGCTTCAAAACGCATGACACAGTTCTTTGGAAAGTGACAACGTTCCAGCCTGAGGAGAAGGAACATCCTAAAAATATAAAAAGCAAATGGGGGGGAGGTTAATTGATGAAGATGAGCTACTGTGCTTTCTCAGAATAAAAGGTCTTCTTCTGTCTTGCCGAGGCCGATGACTACTGCGCTGTGCCGCGCTCCAAACTATCTTTAATCTTCTGAACAGATTCGAACTTATCGAAATGCTTGTCCAGAGTTCGATTAAAGATACGGTTACCTTCATTGATAAACGAAATATCTGTTCTGTCCTCATCAAATGTTCGTCTTCTTCGGTATTTGGCTCTACGACGCTCAATGGTTTCGATTTCATTCACCACTCGATCAACGCCTTCCTTGGTGTCCGTTACAGAGCCATATGCGATTACCTCACTTTCTTCATTTCGCTCTTTTGGTGTGTCATTTCGAAATGTGTTTTCCATTGCTTTTGCTCGACGCTTCATGCTCCTCAGCCTTTCGTCGTTGTTTTCTCCTTCAGCTTCGTCTGCAGACCCTATACCATCATCTTTCTCATTTCCATTGCTTCGTCTTTTCAAATTATCTTTGGAGCTTTCTTTTCTGTGTGTTGAAGGACAATGGTTCGCATCTTGACTCGCGAAAGGTTGTCTGTCATTCTCTTGTTGCCGCTCCTCATAATCAACGGCCTTGATGTTCTCTTCTCTTGCTTTCAGCAGCGTTTTTTTAAGTTCTTTCAACCTTTCTGATGCAGAAGCCATATAAACGGTGCTTCAAGGCAGGAATCTTTTGCTTACCGAACAATCAAGAAGAACGCACTGCATGCGCTTACCGAACTGGGCCAGTCTGGAGGGCCTGGCTTTCGTATTCTCTCGCAGCTGGCGTTGTAAATTTGGTTCGTTTCCGCCAACAATTTATAAAAATTATGAGATTTCTGGGAACGAAGATCAGAATTTGATTGGAGGTGCAAGCAGAGACACGGCGAAGATCTTCTCGGGAGTAGCGCTTGCTGCATGTTCTTTGTGAATTGTGATCAGCGTCTCTGTTTTGCATGTTCCCACCATCCCGCTAAAGATCACTCTGCTACTGCTTGCGACGCTGAGGGACGTTGCCCCACAACGCTGCGGAGCAAATGTACCGAAAAAGCGTTGGTTGAGTGACAAGAATGCTCTTGGCACTTACCAGAATTGCAAGAAGCAACTCAAAAGCCGAGGCCACACCGAATCTAAACAACTTCAATATTTTTTACATCATCAGGTAATTTCTGACGGACGCACCTTCTGACGGCAACACTGTGAGCGCCATCAAAATTTTCCAACATATTTTCTCTCTCGTACGCTCCCTTCAATATACTGGATAGACCAGGTGGAAGAACAGAGTAGCGGGAAAGATCGTAGGGAAGTTAGTAACCAATTAATCTGGCCGACCTCACCGAAAAAGAAAACACTTGCATAGTTGAGAAGGATGCTTCTTGGTGTAGTCGGGCACCAATTTGTTCAGCACAGCTCAGACGTTGCTAACATGCTCTTCTCAAGTCAGGACTAGTAGGCTACATGAATTGTTTTTGCCTGTGAACTAAAAACTTCGAAGTGAACCAAATTTTCTGACAGACACGGAGTTCCAAGTACACCGAACCGTCCTTTCGACAGGAAGGCATTCTATTTTCTGGGTTGCGAGGGGCAGCGTGTAACATCTCGAAGATAATTGAAATTATCAGGCAAGTCGTTTTTCGTGTATATCATTTGCCGAAGAGAAGAGCGAGAGCCATAATCGCGCAACACGCGGACACCGTTGGACTCAGTCTTTCTCCTGTATGGCATCATAACAAAGGAAAATAATTGTTGATTAGGTATTCACGGGAGTTAGTCTCGCCACACTTTCGTTGCGCAGAACAAGAAAGTCCAGAAGGTCACGATGAACTTAATGCCAAACTTACCAACTCTTGCTGCTTTCCAGAACACGCCTAAGAATCCATTTCTGTTCCGATCCAGTAGAGCGGGATACATCGATCTAATATATGCACAAGTGCAAATGACCAAAAGAATGACGATGAGCAGACTCTGAAAGTTGAATAGAGCGGACATTGCAGAACCAGTGATTTCCAATCAAATCTAAAGTGCTGGAGATGAATACGTTTCGATCTGTACTAAACAGCTGCTTTGATCAAAGACAGAAGTGCTGCTTCAGACTTGGAAGGAGCAACAGAAAAGCCAGCTTGCTCCGAAATTTTACGTTTAAGGTCTAACGATGCGCACCCTTAGCGTTTTAGCTTTCGCATCAATAGAAACAAACGTGATGGGAACGATTTTGTGATGTGTAGGTCTTTCTCTCTGGCTAGATGCTAACTACCATTGTATCCACCCATGGTAGCTGTGTAGCTAGTCTACTAGCGAGCTAGAGAGAGCAGGGGTGGAATTCAACCAAAGATATTGCTTACAGAAAGGTTTCCGGGCCTCTTAGAAAGACTGGATTTAGACTGATTGTTCGGCTTCATGAAATTTTCATTACAGCAATGAAGTTCCCAATGTACAGGTTCCCGTAGCAAAGAAGACTAGATGACTTTAATCTCTAGAGATGATGCCTTGTGGCGTCTACGTCTTCGTCCCCGTCCCCACCCCCAACTCATTAGAAATGGCGGTCAACATTCCTCTAACCGTAGGCGATCAGCGCTTTCCCCTTCCTTTCCCTGGAGAGGTGTTTCTTCTTACCAGAGATAAGACAGAAATAACGGTGAAACATGCTGGGCACACCGCGAAAAATCTCAAGGGTCGACTCTACATGACCAACATGCGGTATGGTCTTCATACTTATTCCTGGTCTGTGCCGTTAGTTAGATGTTTCTAACATATCTCTAGTATTGTTTTCATGGTGGCCCCTGGTCAAATACAAAAAGCGCAATTCGAGACGTTCGAAGCTCCCTTCCGCGGCATTATCAACGAAGCCTTTAACCAGCCCATTTTTGGATGTAACAACCTTACTGCTGGTATTCTCTACTACGAAGGTCAACCATTTATGGGCGACCTTTCTTTACGTATTGACTTCGTACGTGGCGGCGTCAATACTTTCTTGCCAGTGTTCAATAATGTTTTACTTTCTGTGCGACAGCAGATGGCGAGGGAGTCACATTCAAATCAATACAGCCCACCTGTTCATCCGACCAACACAACACCTCAAGTTGAGGACTACTTCCCAAGTCATAACTCAGCCTTTATAGACCCGCATGATCCTTCCACGATATACACAACTCAGCCAGTGGGCGAAGAATCGCGAAGAAATGATGTTCCTTCTTGGCACGTCAGCGCTCAAGGCTTGCGTTCCCGTCGTCATTGAAATGCTGGAGAAACGTCTTATCGAAAACTAAAGAATCGTGCCTTTGTACTGCAGAACGCATCGTTCTGTGGTTATTTAATCGTGTTAATCAGTCTTGTCTGTATTCGTTGTGACATTGGCGCGTTTACGAATAGTTGAGGTCTCCTCCTTGCGCGAAATGTCGGAATTGGGGATGCTGGTGGTCTTTGATGCTGCTTCATTCACGTCTTGTAGACGCTGCTCTGCATCATCTTTCTGTTCTTCGACGTTAACGACTTCCTGCATAAGCTCAACGATTCGAGCAATAACAAACATTAGCGTCAAAGAAAATCCTGCCAAATACACTGTTTCGAGAAAGAATGAAACACGTTAAATAAACAAAAATTGTTAGATAGCTTATGTCTGGAGAAATGTGGGTAAACTTCTAGTTACTACATCCTGCGTGCGTGAACTTACTCTGTTTTGTTTACCATTCATCATACGTAAATGATTTTGACAGATGTATCATCCGAAGTGGAATTGGTTAGAGATTCGGGATAAACAGTGAGTATACAACGGTCATGCAACATATCCACGTCGAGGATAAACGGCGACTTGACTTACATTTCTCTCAGCGCGGAATTTTCGCTGCTTATCAAAGCTAACAGTAATATATCCCACGCGGGCATCATTCGTAGCTGGATTGGTGGTCTCTGTTGCTTCTTTCTGTTCCAAGTGACGCAGAGTTTGGACTGCATCAGAAACCGCGAGGATAAGTCCCAGAATGATAAAATTGGACACAAATCGAACTCGTTTTCCAAGATCATAGGTGAAAATCTTCCGAGCTATGAATTTGCGCACAAAGCGAGGGAATGGAAGCACCAAAACGGCAGTAATAACAAGCTCAATCATGAGCAAAAAGAAGACCGAAAGCCAAACCACGCTCGCCATGATTGATCAAATAAGTTGAAGTGGACGGAGTCGGTGTATTGAAAGAGAAGTAAATTGGGTAGCGAAGCAAGGAGGTTCCTTAGAGAGGCCGGGTGTGTTGACGTTCAGGGAGTCTCGACGACTAGCTAGAGAGACTGCATACAAAGATGTAAGGACAAGGAGCTGATCGCTATGCCTGCAGTTGTCTGTCACGTAGCGGGCGCAGTGCATCACGATGACTGTCACGACACATGCGTAGGAATTTTTGCAATATTCGCCATCATTTCGAAACCAGCAAGGATCGGGCGTTTGTTGCGCAAGTTTTGACTGACTAGAGGAGAGCAAGTCGTTTCTCCTTTCGACCTCTATCAAGGTTAAATAATATAATGACTGTCGAACAATCAAAGTCTTCTTTATCGCACCTAAGCCTTAAAAGTTACACGTTCAAAGGCTTTCATGATACTAGCCTGTACAGTACAAATATGTCTGGCTAAAAAACAGAGCTTGCCCTGGTTGAAAGAAAGATGTCAACGGCTCTCGTTCCTGTTAGTACCTAAGAGTACGTAGCCCTGCGGCACTTCCGGTTAGTAAAAAATTGAGGGCAGTGATTTGTTGTCCGCTACCACACACATCCCGTCCCGAAAACCCTCTACCACAAGCAGAACTAGTTAGGTTCTCATCTCATGGCAATATTACTTGTTTCACACAGGAAGAAGCGTATGGTATGATCAATGTGCAATACAAAACCAAATACTTATCTTCAATCTAAGGCACAACAGTATGGTCGGTGAGAACATCAAAAAACAGAGAGTTTAGTCGTCCGGACTCCTCCCAATCTTTCTGATTGGTTCGCCTGAGAACATTAAAATCACCACTTGTCACGCAGTTCGCTAGTATTATAAAACAAAAGCTGCGATCCATAAAGTGGAATGACTCGTTTGGCTTCTCCAAACCCAAACGGGAAGCCTCGAAAGTTGAGGCCGTGGACGGGTGCCCTGACAACGGAATACGTTTCTCGGGGGCTTTCAATCATTATTGCGTTTTCCACACCTGGGTTATTCTTAATGATTGTGTACCGAATTCCTGTAGATTCGACATGTTTGAAGAAAGCGAGAAGCGTGTCAAAGTTATAATTTTCCAGTCTCTGCCAAGTGAACATGAGGTCAACCTGCGGCAGTGATCCACGAGCACTTGGAGAATACACGATGAACTCGGTTTCGCCGAGATCACTCTGATTGTAGGACTTCATCATTCCCACCACGGATTCATCAGACTCGATCCCACAATAGTGCATGAAATTGGGATTGATTTTCTAGGCAAGTTTAGAGTTTTAAACAGTCAGTGTTCTAGTTCGGGCCGCAATAAGTTCGTAGTTTTCAGGTGCGTGGCTTATGCTTACCTTCATCGTTTCAACAAACGTAAATATCCACAATGTCTCTGATGCGCACGGGAACGTCACCATTGACTTAATACCATAAAAAGTAATCAGCTGCACTAATGTGCGTGCGAGATCTGCTTCAGGTAAGGAAGGATTTCTCCAACCCAACACACGATTTGCGTTTTCTTTGCATGCCCTACATTCTTTAATGTCGTTAATATCTGTAGGCCTTAGATCGCGAAGTGATGCCTTGTGAGACCCATAAGCCATGTCCTGCAGGGACGATTTTCGAGGTTTTAACGATTTGAGATGTTGAGTGAGAGGAAGATAGGATGGGGGCTCTCTTCTTCCGTCGCGGTTGCTGCTGAGATTGAGATTGTTTCCTTTCCATGATACTGTTGGAGAAAACGCATGAGCAGTAGCTGAAGTCCTCAAAATGCGGTTTTGAAAGTGAACGAAAACCAATATGAGAGTGAGCACAAATACAAAGCTAACGTCTTGTCCAGAGAAATATCTAATCGCCTTTCGGAAACGGCGGCCAGAATGCCATTGACAGCGGCTTTTGTTTGATTTAACTCTGCTTTCCGAGTCGGTAGTTGCAGAGAATAGGTGTTTGCCATGCATTTCTAGATCATCGACTGTCACCGTTTGGGAACACTCCTTCTCTGACACATGAAGAACCAAGCAGTTGCGATGCTTAATAGAGACATGTAAAGTAGAGATATCTGCTGGCTTCGGTGCCAACGGATTTTGAATCAACCCGTACTTTCGAGAGGAGTAGAACGAAATCCAACCAAGTGAGCACTCTCATGATCTCGACAAAACAGTCTCTTGTATAAGATCTGTGATTGAAACTTGAATAATTCTTCTTTGTTTCCGGTTTCACGGATATCTTCTACAGAGTTGAGCAACGCGAAAAATAAAGAACAATAGAACACTTGTATTCTTCGTTTCGTGTTTACGAGACCCTCCGCCGTTTCGCACGCGCGTGACCAGGATTGCGAGACTCTTGCTCCCTACCATCATCAGCAACTTCATTTTCTCCTTCTTCGTCGGCTTCATCGAGAACATCCTCTCGTATACGAAAGTCTCGAGCTATATTACGGCGCATGCCCCGCAATAAGCTTATCTTCGTTCTTTTCTGCGCGTTGATAAGTACTTTTTCGAATTTCTCTACCTCGTATATCAGCTGTGGCATTACTCTTGCTTCACTAGCCGCTCTTCCTGATTTCTTGCGTTGTGTATCACTTGTAGGACCAGCACCCATGAACGCAAGATATGTCCACAGGACAGGGGCTAAACTTTTCACCTCATTGATTAAAGATATGAATGACGTCCTTGGGTCTCCCTTGCGCTTTGCTTGGGAGTTTGTAGCTATGCTCATGACCTTGTACGTCCTCGTAACAAGCTTCAGCAGACGTTCTTGAAGGGACCATTTTCCAATAGCACATGTTGCCAGCCCTCGCAGAGTACGAACAACACTCTCGAGGCGCAGAAGGGCAGCGTCTTCGGCTCGAATAGCTTGCTTCGCCAGTTCCTCACGTTTTATCGTCTTTGTACCGGATGAGTCGTTCTTAGAACTTTCAAGATCAAGGACGTCTGATTCGGAGGCCGCAGTTTCCAGCGATGTCATCCGACTAAGACACCATTCAGTTTCCAATATCGCCTTGTCCGCGCTCTCCAATACTCCTTCAACAAAAGCAAAGCAAGTATCCTTCCCTATAGCCACCGCTCCCACGAGCTTCGGATCAGCAAAGCTCGACTCATTCAAGTCGGGTGGTTCGGCGTTGGCGTCACAATCACCAAGGACAAGAAGCAAACGTACACACAATTCCCCAGCTCGCTTCATATCATTATTGTTCTCAGTATAAAGAAGGCATGATTTGACAATCGTCTTCACCACACGTGAGTCACCTATCTCCTTTCGGGAGAGCGCATCAACAGACCACTGTATTCTCTTCATCAAGAAAATGGACTTTGGTTCAATGCCGTCGAGAGACGAAGAGATAGTGTCCACGAGAATACTGCGGATGCGTAGGCATGTGGTTGTTTCTTTCATCTTGTTTTCGTCGATTAGGGCGTCAACTAGTTCCTCCAATAACTCTGCCGCAGTTTCGTACAATGTGGTTTCGTCTCGCATATCAAACTCAGAGGTGACTGGAGACAGAGCCTTGCAAAAGTCGGACAGGCATTTAGGCTCGTACCGCACGGCCAATTCCAAAGCAATGGCGCATGACTCTGCGGCTTGCAAAGCATTTAAACCGCCTTGCCCTGGAATCGTGGGTGGGGACTCCCTGTACTTCTCGAAGTCCTTCATCACAATTCGAAGAAAAGTGTTCACCGACGTCATCATATCATCGAAGGGTTGCTCCCTTGACTTCGTCACCCCCTTCGAATGCTTCAAAGCTGTCGACACAAAATCGTCGATATGCTTCTTTGTTATCGAAAGCAAGTACACACGAAGTTCTTCAAGTTCCTTCATATTCTCCTTTCCCTTGAACATATTATCCTGAAATGAATGCTCCACTTTCACATCCGTCATTTGCTGAAGAATGCGAATAGAGACATTTAAAGGCAGAAATGGTTTTGAGGCAGTGGAAGCAAGAATGCTGAACAAACCCACTTTAGATGATGGACTCGGGGCTCCTTGCGCAAGGCTCTGCGTGTCACCAGCTTTTGATTTGCGACTAGCACTCTTCTTACCGGAATGAATGGACTTAGCATTACGCTGTAGCATCAGTCGCATACCGGGTCGCAATCTTTCCAGCGCTGCCATGCCACCAAGCTCAATGAACGCATCCGAAGCCGTAGCCGCTCCTGCGTGGCTTAGAATTTCCACGACTTGTTTCCTGAGTGCAAGCAACGGCGTGACTATCTTAGAAAACAAAGACCATTCTTGTTGCTGTTTTGGAATGATAAGAACAGCGTAGATGAGTGCCTCACACACTGAGCCCAGAACTCTGACTTTGTTGCGGAGAACCTTAGGTGAATTGTCATCCATTTCTTGACCATTTGAAAAATCTTCTTTATCGTTTTGCGTCTGCATGACCACTTCCTTTGTTATGCCGAAGTCCTGCACACTTACGCCTGCAATTTTTTTTGCGATATCGAGAATGTATGATTTCTTGTAAGTAGTGCGACACTTCCGGGTTTCAATGAGAGCGAGACACCAAATCAAATCCCCGAGGGGTTCTACTAAGCCCTTTATATCCACACAGTGATCAAGAAGCAAGTATGGAGCTTTTGCTGCATCAACAAAACGACGCAAATGAATAACGAATACTTCAGACATAACTGTAGCTACATTCTGTGCCACGCCCTCTGAATCGATATCCCTGAGATACTGAGTAGCATTCATGTACATGAATGCTTTCAAAGCTGCTGGATAAGAAAATACACGACGTAAAGGTTGAAAAGACTCCATAATTGCATCTATCTCTTTGTCATGAGCTCGAACCCTTCGTTGCGACTGAGATTCAATATCCCTTGATGATCTCTTAGTCGGTCGGTATATTTTGCTCATGGATACAAGGGTGAGAAAAGCCATGATGGACACGGCCCTGCTCGAAACATTCCGATGGAACAAAGATTTTCGGGCAACCAACTGGAAGTAATCGTAAAGATCTTGTCTTGTGGTTAGGAGTGGGCTGTAGGCTTGCATAAGGCCACGAGCTAACCATGGAGGAAGAGTGATTAGAACTTCAATTCCGTCGCGAATGTAGCGAATATGCTCCAGGACAAAGAAAGGTATTTGACGGGCTAACATGTCAAGAACTGAAATCGACTGGAGTGCGGATTTTTCTTGGAGAGCTATCCTTGTTGTGAGCTGGTCTAGAATAGAACTTCGCATGGCGGGATGAGCTTTGAAAAGCTCCAAGAATATCTGGTCAACGACACGCTCTGACAGAGGCAATACATCCGGACTGTAAACTGGCAAAGGTTTGTCAAGAAGAACGAACGCAAACTTAAGTAAACTTTCCTTCACATAATCCCACCCATTTTCACAGGTACACTTGGCAATATGAAGCAATGACTTGGAAGGATCAACCATTTGGCGATCATTCATTGAAACCCTAGCCATGAACAAGCTGTTCTTTCGCAGGACTCGCTCTTTATCAAACCTTGAGATTACATCTCTGAGAATTTGCAAGACGTCAGTTCGAGTGGATACTGCACGGGCCAACGACAGAACTATTCCGGTCCCAAAAGCAGTTAAAAAGTGATCTCGACTTTCAACTCCCGCTTTGGTCAATCTCACAATTTCAATTGCAAGAGAAGGGTCCTGCTTGACAGCGTATTCAATATGAAGAAGAGCAGTGCCTTGAATTTGACGGAGATCGGTGATTGAAGGTGAGGAAGGTACAATGGCGTCTTCATCTTCTGCTAGGATACTTTGTGACAGTGCGTGTCGATGGGTCAGTTTCTCTTCGTGTGAGCTGAATACTTGCGCGATTTGCAGCAACACCCCGCTCTTAACCTGGGAATTACCGCGAGATGAAACATATAACAACAGCTGGTAAATATATGCCGGCAACTCAACTAGGTCAACTCTTCTCATGTTCTTTGTCAAGTGCGAGAATACAACTTGGTTAGCATGATCTGAAAGCGGAGCTTCTCGGGCCACAGACACCACAAAGATGCTGTTCGAGCGAGACTGGGTCCCTGTACTTGTCACTGCGTTTTCCACGAGTTTGCAAACGAATTCGTCCACAAAGCTTTGTCCAGTTCTCCGCACCATGACTTTGCTTCTTGAGGGAGTTCCGCCAGACTGGTCACTGGGAAGTATCTGGGGATTTAAGTTTTCATTGTTCTCCATCTCGAGCGATCTGTTCTCGTCTTGCTGCGTTTGTGTGTCTAAGGCAACAGATTTCTTATCCAAAATCGGACCAACTTTAGCGAGCAAAGAAAGGCATTTTTCGAGTACAGGCAGAAAGTATTTGTCAGCTGCTTTTACACACGCCTCGATAAGCGTTTCTGCTGGTAGATCATCTGTCAGAAGACTGGAGAGTAGACTTTGAAAGGAGCACAGAGGTCCTGTTGCTATCGTTGGCCCTTGTGTGAGAACACTTTGCGAGAGAGATTGCGATGGCAGAGACTGAGTAGTACGAGACTCGAGGTAGCGAAGAGCGGCCTGTATTACTCTCTGACGCGCGGACGCGGTTAAGGGACTCTTCAATGCGTTGGATAGGTATTCTTCGCGATGAAGGCGAATTTGCTCGAAGTGACGCTCTACTGTGGCATCGCAGTCCACCCTTGGATTCCCTTGGCGCCCCATTGTGCAGAGCCTTTTGGAAAGGACTGGCAGTTTGAAGTATGGTCAAATAATCGCACGCATTCCAGAAAGGCTGGCTTTCGCAACTCGGGAGTTGAAAAACGAAGCGGGAGCTTGGGAACTGCTAGCGGAGGGTATGTATCTCAAGTGGTTTGTGATGATATGTGAAAATATTGCAAGTCCACGAAGGGAAGCAGACGCATCGCAGTTTCTGTTTCGAACGAAAATAATTTTCCCGCCAATTCGAAAAAACAGCGAGTACTCGTTCCAGTGCGAGGTTATTCGCGCTGTAATCGGCTCAAACTGAAAGCAGGGCCCCCTGTACTGTATCTGCTCGAATCAAGGGCGAGTCAACTCGGTTGACAAAAGCAGCTTTGTGTCCCCCAAACGCAATCACAGGAATTATGGCGCATGTTCCACAAGATGCGACGTTGCGGCGAAGGATTGAAGTTACTTCGAGACCTGCGAAATCGTGTGAGACACGCGTTGCACCCGGCGATGGCGGGATGAACGACAAATGCCGCGAGGCCTCTACGCACACGAACCTCTTGATATCAATGGCGAAGCCGCTCCCCCCTCATCCTACAGCTTGTGCTCACGGCGGCCGATGTTTGCGCGCAGTTCTTCGACAGGTGCATCCTTCCCTGGCGCGAAGCGAATGGCAGTCCCCCAACTGTCCACGTTGATCCCAAACACTTCAAAATCTCACCTTTGACACAAGCTGCGCCATCAACACTCGAGTCATCTTATACTGCAAAGTGAACCTGTTCGTTCCCCCCGCTGGTGTTCTGTTGCACGGGAGACCTAGCCACCCATCATGCAGACCCCTGTTCCCGACACGGATTCGTTACCCGTGGCCGACCCTCAAGCAGATTCTCTTAGCCTCGAAGCGTATAACGAATCATCCCAAGCTCCAAACGGAGCGACGCGACATGTAGCTCCAACACCGTTGCCGGATACGGACCCTGCCCAGGATGGTCTATTGCCTCCTCCTCATCTCATCTTTCAACAATCTCCGCTTTCATCGGAGCCGGAGCGTCGAAAGGTCAAACGTTCTCCTTCCACTTCCCCGCATCCTGATTCGCCACAACCCAAATCTTTCCCCAGAACGCCACCAACGCCTCCCGATCGTGTAACATTGACTGTGCGCGATAAAGAAAACAATGAGTTTACATTTCAGGTAAAGCGCAGCACTCCGTTCCGCAAAGTGTTCGAGGCTTTCTCGCAGAAAATGAAAGAACCGGTAAAGGCTTTTCGCTTCTTATATGATGGGAAACGAATCTCTGAGTCAGATACTCCAGTATCTCTCGGGGTGGAAAACGGAGATTCTATTGATGCGATGGTTATGTCACAGGGTGGTCAATACCAGCCTCGCTCCTAACACCATTATGTTTCTGACGGTTAATATCGCCGGTTACCACCTCTTAATCCATCTACAAGTCCGCCATATCGCCTTCTGTGGTGCAACGTCGCCAATATTTATGTCGACCTTGTTAAACTATGAAATTTGTGCTGCCAGCTTGATCATAAAGCATTCCACCGTTTGGGCGTGAAGAGGGTTAAGCCAACAGCGGAAGAGAGATAATCTTTGTGTTAACAAATGCCTAACAAGCGGTACCCTCTTTCCCTCCTCCTCTCCTTCCAACTCATATACCAGGTTGAGTAGTGGCCAGAACAGGACGTTTTATTGCGCTACCAGTCCTTACCATAATACAGCCGGTGATTGTCTATAAAGACTGTCAATTCCTGGCGCCGAGGAAAGATGTTTCAGTTTTTACACCAGGCGTTTGCCTTTGGCTCGGAAGAACTGGAGAAGAGGTATAGGCCTATAATGGATTATCCCGGAGTCTGTTTCAATTTGCCCTTCGGGCAGCTAGCTAGGATGCACGAAACCCGTACACTTTTACTAAAAGAGTCACCTGTAACCCGAAGGTCATGCAGATATCACATGACATTCCTTGAATTTTTCGTATTTCGATCTTTCTTTCTTTTCCACATCGAACATGAAACGAAAGTCACCGCTAATGTGGTTGACAGTCACCGTATATCAGTATTTATCCACTCAGAGATGGATTTCGTTCCAATATTCCCGGAGTTGGGATTCGTTTCATCAAACTTTCTTTTCGCCGATTGCCGATGTGTTCGACACTTTTCTCGCGTCCAACTTAATGTTGTCCTTTTTTCGGTTTGACAACGCACATGTCTGTCTTCGTGTGCTAATGAGAGGAACAGAATCGGTATTATCTAACCATCACGACCTGTCTGGAGTGTGATAGTCTCTTATCCTAATCTCTTGTGTCCGAAAAATGGAAACCGTCGGAGATGAACGCATTCGAGCGACCAAGAGCCTCAAGCAAATCGAAGAAGCTGCATTGATGCTCGAGAACCTCTCGAAGTCGGGTGAAAAAAAGTCATTGTCCTCAGGATTACCAAATCGTTTGTCCAGCATACTCAACTCGATCAATTCCATTTCATCTCGTGATGATGCTGAGCGACTACTTGCGGCTGGTACGTAATCACAAACAAGAACTAGAAGATTTCATCCTTAAAGCTTGGTCTGACCTTCCCTCCATGTACTTATATGAAATCGCAAATTGATCTCACAGGTGTATCAATCTGGAATTCCATTATCTCAGTTGAAGCTCAGTCGATCGAGAAGGAAACAAAAGTGGTTTTGGTTCGGGTGCGGCACATAGCGGTTGACTGCATGTACATGTCAACTACTGCCCTAGACGGTATCAGCGCTCGTTACAATATTGACAGTCTTAGTTTGCTCAAATTCTATACTGCGTGTGGGCAGAAGTATGTTGCGGAAATTAATGACACGGATAGTGCAGTAGTGTGTTACTCAAAGGCAAATGAGTTCGCATCGGTAGTTCTAAAAGAGCCAGTCACCACAATTGCAGATCAAACTGTGTTATCTCGAGTAATGTTCGATCTATTAATTGGACGAGCGGAATGTTCGTGGGAAAGGGAAGAATTTCGTAAGGCTGAAGATTATGTTCAACAGGCTCGTAAATATCTCAAAGATCTCCCGGGAGAGTTTGAATTCCTTGCAACCGTTGAGTACAACTTTGGTTTGTTCACCTATCAGGAAAAAGATACTATTGGAGCCTTAAGGTGGCTGCAGAGGTCAATTCAAACTAGAGGAGATCCTGCAAATAAGTCCATGAATGAACAGAAACAGGCCAAGACATTTCGCCTTGCCGGGGTTTGTCTTCTTGCTCTCCAGCGTTATGATGGATCATGGGACATGATGAAAAAGGCTGAAGAGACAAGTCACGACCCAATTGGGTCGTACCTACTGCTCAAGTTGAGCGTTATTACGAGGAAGGACGATGCTGCTGATCAGATGATGCGCGTCATTGAAGACCCTAATTCTAATATAGACGTTTGTATAGCCGCTGTTTCGCTCTTTGGCGATGCTCAAAGAGTTTCTGAAGCTGTCCTAGGATATGAAGAACTTTTCAAGAGGTTTGAGGGGGACCCAGGTACACAAGCATGCACAATAGGTCCAAGGTACTTTGAGGCTTTGTGTGCGATCGGGCACACTCAGAAAGCGCTCGTTATCTTGAAAAGGTGTTCTGGATTCATGGCCCGTCTCAGTGATTTTACTATGACTGATCAAGATGGGAACCAGATTGCCGAAGACATTGACAAGGATTCCGGGGGGGGCAAGATGTCTCAGTTCCTTCGCTGGTCTGCCCTTCTGCTTTCTATCGGCTCCTCTCAGGCAGATCGAAGGGACTTTAAATCTTCTGTGCTCCTCCTGACTAGAGCCCTAGATCTTGCTCGCGCTGCCAAGGACATCTCAGCCCGGCAAGCGTCTTCATCCACAGAACCACACAAAGTTTTGAAGAACATTGTCCTGGACAACGAGGCCAGAGTCTGTAGACTTGCTTCTTCATGTGCACTGTGCAGCATAACCGATGTGAAGCAGAAGATTGATATGTCTGTGAACGATGGGTGTTTGAACCAAAGTGCAGAGGAGGCCATCAATGAAGAGCGCAATTTGATGCTAAATCTTTCCCTCCAACATGCAAACCGTGCGAAGGAAATTGAGCCAGATGACTATTCTCCTCGTTTGCTTTTGTTCAGAACCCACCTAATGTCAGGAAACCATTTGAAGGCTGCTTCAGAACTCGAATCATCTTGCACAGAAATTCGTTCTTTTGATCCCGGGGCTTTGGCTGAGGCTGCTTGTGCTGCCAGAGACGTTGGTTCAACTGCATCTGTGGTAGCTGTTCTGAGATGCATTTTAGCTCTAGACAGTGATGTTTTGATGAAATGGCATGATTCCACAGCGGCATCCCCTCCGAACGGGTTTTATGGAACAGTTCTACTCGCTTGCATAAAGCTGCAGCAGAGAAATACGGGGGTTTCTGGCCCAGAAGGATCCGAAAAACCTAGCAGCGAAACATCTGAAGGAAGAATAAACGCTCCTGAAGAACTACTCAACACTCTGACTCTGGGGCTGAATGGAGTCATGAAGCTTGGGCTTGATGTTGCTTTCGAGAAATCAGAGGATTTTGAGGACAAAATTTCGTATCTGGTAAACATTTGTTGGAATGCTGGGATAGAAGCTGGAACGAATATGCAGTACGATTTGTGGGAGTCATTCTTTTCGATATGCTACGAATTCTGTATGTTTCAGGCAGATAGCGAGGAGGTTCTGCAAACAAGGAGAATGTCCAGAGTGATGAGTGCTTGCGCCAATATTGAAAATCCGGAAGCGAAGCGAGAACATTTTACACGGGCAAGAACTCAGATACATGAATCTCGCAAGGTTTCTCGTAGCTTGAAGGTTCTAAGCGAATTGGAAGGGGAAGATCCAATTGAAGGGGTGCTGTTATTGCTCGAAGCTCGATGTTGCATTGGAAGTCAAGACCTTGAAGGCTTGAATCAAATAGTACAGATGGCTTTGGACCTAGACACTACTGCTGGGGTACTAGAACAACTCGCCGCAGTGTGCTTCAACTTCAAGAATCCACGAGACGGAAACAGTACTGTATCAGCAAAATGTATAGATTTAACAACAGCGCTATTGGCAAAAGCAGGGGATCGCCGCCTATGTGACGATAAGAAAGATCTTGATGCACTATCACTTACCTTGCGTGAACATCTTGGGGTAGAACTGTCTCGGGGCTGCGACCGAGCTCGCTCTTACCAGGTATATCGGAAGATTACCGGAGTCATTCTGGAATACGGTGAAAAGTATCCCATTAACGAGCGACGATGGCTTGTGGCCACAGGTTGGGATCGGGCTCAAATGTACAAACAACTTGGACAAAACGCCGAGTCCAAGAGGTGGTGTGAACTAGTGCTGACGATAATCAAAGATTGTATACCCTTATCGACGTATCGCCCAAGACTTGACGCTTTTCTAAAGTCCATCTGTTGAATAAGACGCGGTTTGGGATATTCAATCAGATACTAATCGCACTGAAGATATTGCAAAATGCCGCATGCACCCATCTGTGTGTGGATGTGGTATAAACACATATGTAGTGTACCCTACTGTACAAAAAGCATTTGCAAGTGCATTATCTTCAGCTTTTGTGAACATCAGTTCTCTGGCCAAAACCAAAGTGAAATTGAAAGTACATGCGTGGTATATTACAACTATTTCGCAAGAAGGCTGGCCCACTCTAGAGATTATCCGTGTCGACTTGTGTACATAAGCGGCACATGATATCATTGCTGTCGCGCTTGCTTGGAGAGAGAACGCAACTCGCTTCCACGAGAGCTCTACGAACGTAGTTCGAGGTGGTAAGGGTTACCTTCGTAGTACACACTCAGAGACTTCGAGGTGATACTCAAGAGGTGGACACGTACACTGCATCCAGAGTTGCTCATGGCTAATCGTCGCGTCGCCGCGCCGCGCCGCCACTAGTTATATCATTGCGTCGTCATTGTACTGCAAAGAAACGATTTCGCCGGCATCATACCCTGGGACGCGATCTATCAAAGCCACTGCCACAAAGCTTCACAGCCACTGGTCTCCATTGTAGTTGCCATCCCCGTCGCGATTGCCGCCCAGCTCCCAAACGTGCGTCCTTCGCGATGACGAGGCCGGAAGCGCCCCCAGTGGCGCGAGCCCGGCTGCATCTGGCGCTTCGCTTGACCCGTCACTTTGCGAGTATCTTCTACGCGCTGCTCGCGCTGCTGCTCGCGCTACTCTCTGTCGTTCCACCACTTCTTGCTCTCCATCTCTCACACACTACGGAGCTCCAGGTACTGTTCGTCACCCCGCTGATCGCGCTCCCGCTGCTCGCCGCGACAATATGGCGCAGGCGTGCGGTGATACGGCGATTGTCAGCCGTCATAATTGCTTTGGATGATGGCGGACTGCTAGAGCGCCCGGAGGAGGGATTGACGCGGCTGGCTGCGCTCGAAAATGATTCCGCGCCTGCGTCGCTGCCACAGCTCTCTGATCGTCTCAAGTCGCTGTCGGACTCTGTCGCCACACCGCCATCCGCCGTAACGCCTTTGTTGTCTGTCGTCCGTGCACCGCTACAAGCCGCTTTCTCATCGCTGGCCAATCACCCAGTTGTGCAGCTACACGGGCTGTTATCGCGACTGTTCCAAACGCTGGGCATCATTTCCGTTCTGCACCCGCTGCTCACCACGGTGATGGGTGGTGTGGCGTGGTTGTTGTCAAAGCCCAAGGAGAGCGTGGCGATCAATGTGCTGGGCGCCGTGTCCGGTGCGGGCTCGCAGATTGGGACATGGGCGGTGAGAAAGCGAGTATTACGATTGGTGTCTGACGCCGTGGAACAACTGGTTGACGAGGAGGTGGAGCGACTGGTTGGCGAAGGGGTGGGCGACGGCTTGATGGATGGCATCTCGAAAATCGGCGGTGATTCTGTGGATATGGCGCAGTTCAATTTGTTGCCCAGACCTTAAGGGACCTGCTTGCTTGTCGGTTCTGTCGGCGCGACCTCAATACCTGTTTCCAGAACTGTCGTGAGACGCAGCTCGGTGATTTCATACCCTCTTTGAGCGCATCGCTACTGTATCAATAACTCTTCCCCAGTGCTCTGATCGGTATGGCGTTCGTACCGAGTCGAAACTGACATAGCAGACGTAAGGAAAGAACCAAAGGTTATCTTAGCATCATTCTCAGCGCAAGAATACCAGACGATTATGATCATACGTCCGGATCTCCAACTTTTTGAAACGCATAAAATGAGTGGTGCGACAATATCTGCCGTCGCCAAGTACTGCATATTCTGTCACTTATGCCGCGTCCATCGAATTCTCCGTCTCTGATCAGCCCTTTCACGGTCAGATTGATATAGGTGCGCGGATGGACTTCCAACGGAGACGAGGTTTGAAGGCATATCATGTCAGCAGTTCTTATTTTGTTATATGGCCGCTGCCTCGTATTTGGACGTCAACTCAGACCATCTACAAAGTGAAGAAGAAAGACCGGAATTTTTGATTGACACATCTCAATCTGTTCCAGCGTGCTTTTTTTTGCTTCTCTCTTTCGTGGCAAGCCTTGCTGGAGAACTACGACGAGCGCCGTGAAGTTGGCAAGTATGTAACCGGAGATATTCATTTGTCAACAGAAGTCAAAACAAAAAGCAGTCCTAATCATGAAATTTGCCCTTTATCTGAATTCGTTCTTTCATTCTAGCGAGCTAGGCTGGCCTAAGAACTTCCATCGAAGAGTCTCTCGAGCAACAATCACTACTAATGTCATGTTCAATTAATCGTTTGAAGTTGGTTTCAGATGTTGCATGCTCCGCAGATCAGAGCCCCGAATCATCAAAGTTCAGCGAAAAGAGGAGTTATGAATGATGCTGAAATCTCTTTAGTTGATTGAGAGGGAAGGGAAGGGAAGGTTTGACAGAAACTATCGATTGACGAGCGTCGGTCTTGGGAGGGACCCTTAATCCTCAGGGATAAATAATCGTTAGGGATCAAAAAAGAATAATTTTCGTTTAAAAAAACAACCGACGGAATCGATTGGTTGCGTCGCCGACAAAACAAAGCGAGATGGAACGGGCTCTCTCTCTCTAGCTAGTAACTCTTTGCTTTTGTAGATGGTGGTTCATTCACGCAGTAATCTACCGAATCAATCTGTTCAACGAAATCCCTTTTGCACTCCTTTTCTTGTCTTGTTGTGTCAGAGCCCGAGCCACAAGCTAAAGGAGGGCCATCGCCGACCCTTACTAGATCTTTTCGCTCTCTTTGCCCAATTAGTTGCGTCCGCTGTGAATTTGGGAATTCAGCTTCCAATAGGTGTGCAAACTTTTGCATGCTGAAAGGAGGGGCATTGTTACTGTCTGACGAACCATAAGTGTCCCAAACGCCAAGGGTCTCTCAAAGTAGTTCCGCAAACCTTTTCCTAACAATCGTCATGGGTATCAAATATGACCATAGTCATGTGGTATCGCAGGCCAAGACCGGATTTGGGAGGCGAGCAATCGAAGCCCGAATGCCTAAAGTTATTGAAAAACCGAAAACGCTGTTGGCGATGAAAGGTCATGCAACGTCTGCTCTTGGTATTGCCCTCTTGAATGATCTTTGTTTGTTGAAGAAACCACTCTGTAAGAAACTGCAGCGAAAGAATGACTTGCTTCCTTTTGAGGCCGGTGGGGAAGCTCATCTAGAAAATTTAGCTCGACTCAACGATTGCTCGCTTTTCGCTGTCGTCAATCACAACAAAAAACGTCCCCACAACATTGTTTTTGGCCGTACTTTTGGGTACCGCATACTAGATATGCTTGAGTTTGGCATCTCCAATTATACCGCTCTTGCAAAATTCCGAGCCCTGAAAAGCGCCCCTGGTTCAAAGCCAATGCTTTTGTTTAATGGCGATGACTTTGGCGCAACTGAAACTACCCAGACCATCCGTTCCCTTCTTCTGGATATATTTCGTGGTAATGATGATATACGTGGATTGAATCTGGAAGGGGTAGATCGGGTTATCATATTCACTTTGCGGGGGGTAAAAAAATTGTTATTTCGACAATATGCTGTCGAACTGAGAAAGCAAAAGGACTCAAGACTTCCTCGGGTTGTTCTCAAAGAAGCAGGACCACGTTTTGATTTGGAGC
The DNA here is from genome assembly GCA_030374765.1 of Agarophyton chilense. Classification (NCBI taxonomy): domain Eukaryota; phylum Rhodophyta; class Florideophyceae; order Gracilariales; family Gracilariaceae; genus Agarophyton; species Agarophyton chilense. The sequence continues at coordinate 1,143,748 of JARGXX010000099.1, forward strand.
TCAGGCGCTCAAGAATCGCTTCGGAGGCATTAATGCATAGCGCTATGAAACGACCTCGAGACCCAGCATTTGTGCGTAAGGTGAAAAACGTTTCTCACGACAATATGGGGGATAAAAAGGGTCGCATTCATCTTGGCAGACAAGACCTTAGCAAGCTTGCGCTTGCTCGCATGAAAGGCTTAGGCAAGCAGCGGCAAAAGGTTGTGGCTGTTGTTGACGGTACCGATGACGCCAATACCGAAGAAGTTGAAGGGAATTTGAAGCAGGCAGAAATCAAATTAGGTGACATTGAAGACATTGAGCCGGCAAGCAAACGTCGGAAAGCCGAACCCCAATTTTAATTTACAAAAAGACAATCATCAATTCTCATGTGAGTTGCTCATCGTTATCTTCGACGACAGCCATACTGAGAACATCAAAAGTTCCCTGTCCCTTTGTTTCTTCTCGGAGCACTTCATCAATGACGCGGAAACTCCCAGGGTCAATAAGAATGATGCCATTATAATCTGCCTCCCAGTCTTCTTGCTCCCATGTCTTTACATGGGGCTTCAGTTTTTCTTTGACAGCTTTTGCTCGTGATAAAGGTACGCTTAACTCCAATCGCATCTGAGCACGGCTTATCGGCATGTGATTCTGAAGTTCTTTTATAACAGTCTGTGCTTGTACCTGCAATGAAGGAAAAACATTAGAGTTCGATTAGGTTATGTTTCTCATCTAGTTTCGACGCATGCAAGAGATCTTCGGAGTTGCTTACTTTCGCGGCCTTGTTGGGAAGAACAGCATAATGCAATGTGTCCTTCATAGCTCGCTCGATGATTCCTACACTAAAAGGACGGTTTGTATCGGGATCAACGCATTTCTCTGAGACAATAACAGCGATCTCATTGAATAGATTGTCCGTCTGATACTGCCTCTCCCTTTCGGAAACCTGTAGCTCTCCTTTTCGGAGAATCTCGAGCACGATTTCCTGAGTGTCTTCGGTCTTAAAAGCGTCTTTCAGGTCCTTGTTTTTGGCCAGAATTCCCTTCGACACATTGCTAAAAATGCTGGTAGTTTGCAAGACATCGTCTAAGTCCTCTTCATTTCCTTGGCGCCATGAAACTACTTTGTTCTTGTAGCAGGCTAACTCAAAGCGTTTTCCTTTTCGCTTCAGCCGCACTACTGCGATATTTGTGAGTCGCACCTGCGTCACCGGTTGCTTTAGACTCATTTGAATTTTTCTGAAGCTGTGCCCACAAAAGTAACTTCGGTTTCACTCGTACCCTTCCTGAAACTTATGGCGCAGCCAAAATTATCAAACCACCGTCTCGTCCGCCGCAACGAAGATGGCACCCTGATCCGCATGCAAGTGTTATGGGGTCAATCTTTTGTTTTCATGACGCACCAAATGGCGCCAGCAGGGAACGGCCAAAAAATTTCTGGACCTTCTTGGGTCCTTTGGGTCTGGATCAACGTTTTTTGGCGTTGCAGTAAATCATTCCTCACGACATTTTTACTATTGGATGCCCCTCTCCCATAAAAAGTTTTCTTTTTCCTTTGCAGAGCGTCGGCACTGTTTCATGGGTGTGCCTTCGTACTGTAGATGGCAGAGAGCGCAGCTGGACAAAAATTCTTTACGTTTGGATCAGAGGTCGGGGAATTGCCGTCGGATTGCGTTCGTGTCGAGGAATTAAAGCTGGAACTGCTGACGGCAAAAAACCAACAACGTCATCACATCTCTAACAGATGGGACGCATACTTGCCTTCGTGGTGTACTGCTTTGACATGTGGTAGGATGGTCTTGAGATATAGATATCAGAACTGCGATAGTTTATGTATTTTTCTGTACCATCCCTCGCTATTTACAATCACAAAGATACGGTGAGGGATTCTTAAGCACGGATAAAATGAAAAATACATGGCAATACGTCGCGGACCACATGCGTCTTTCACCAGTGTTCAACCTCTTTCATGCTATCACATTTGTTTGTTTTACCTTCCTATTTGCCTGAAGCAAAAAGACCTGTGATGCATATATTCACGGTTTATTTTCCATATCAACGTCATATGGCGCAAACTTGACAAATGATGTCCGGGGTACTATTATGAAACTCAGCTTTTGTCACAGCTAACCGCTCCAAACAAATGCTATAAGGCTAAAGCTCTTTGTTTACGACACCATTCAGAAGATACCCAACCCTTCAATAAAAAATGTGTACAAGATGAGGATTGCAAGTTGACACGTGAGGCCAAGCTTCCGCTCTGTATGGGTTTCTTGTTCTTTCGAACCTGGTCACTCAACTTTAGTGTCCAGAAGGACTGCAGGATCCACATGGCAATGGATCCCAAAACGTCCGTTCATGTCAAGGACTACATCCGACGATGTCCATCTTCTGAGGCGTCGCAAGGCAATATGATCTGGTTGTCGCAATGGCTCAATGAGAACGTGAGCAATTATTTGTCTTCCCTCATCAGGCTCCGTTGAACTTGTTGCAGTAGTTCTCGACCAATCACCATTTTGCGAACCACTTTCACCATCGGATGAGCTTTGCTTTCGCGAGACAAGGTCATTCTTCGATGGTACTTCATGTAGAATAAGGCCACTGGATGGAAGTAATGCGGGGCCCGTTAGTTCTTTGTGGAGTAGGTTCACAGAGCCACTCGATCCGTCAGCATCAGTGACCGAAACCTGAACCATACCATTAAGAAGCACACCTGGTCCCTGCAAATAAAGCGATGAACCTTCTCCAGCACGAATAGTCACAACTTCCATATAAGGAAGTCTTTCAAGAATTTGATAAGCCCTTCCGACCACCGTGGTATTGTCCATAGGTGCGGGTTGAAAGAAATTAGTTAGGACATACGAGCTTTGGTCCACAATGGAATTCAAGACTATCTCTCTTGCCAAGGACCGGGTGATTTCCAAGCGGAATTCTTCGCTAGCACATGCCAGTACTCTGACATGCTTAGTGGGAAGGGTAAACACTATTGTTGAATCAGCCTGTTCACAGCTTCTAAATCGTGTTTGCAGAATACGACGTTGGTCAATAGGAAAGATAACGTTCGACATGTTGTAAGAGTTAAGCGTGACCAAGTGACCACAAAACCCATTAAATGATGAAAAGCACCAATGCATCGCAGACCTGGACTCACAACCAGACTCGATAACATCGATATCATCAATCTGTGGTTTCTCGGGGGCATTTCCACTCGACCCCTGCATTTGCAAAGACACTCCGGGTCGTTTGGGACTTCGCGTCTCTAAGGGACTATCCGCTTCCAACCTTGAAGAACCTGTAAGAACCGAATGCTTTCGATCGTCTGAATGACTCAGACTGTTGGTTTCTTCCACAGGACGAATTGCCCCCTGTAACACGAGCACAAGAGACCCTTTCTCAACCTTCAGCTCCTCGCCCCCCTGGAGATGAACAAAGTCACCTTGGTGATCAACAACACTTGAAAGTGCTTTCGCCTCCAAGCCTGCAAACAAGGGATGTTCGCGCAACAGAGAACTAGGTTTCGAATCTGCTGACATAGGTGATCGCAAAGGTAAAGGAAGCCGGAAGGCTAGATGTTTCCGCCGAATCTTAACCAACTCCGCGTGAATCACATTGAACTCATGTTCGTCGATTACTCCGCTCGCCATAAGATCGGACAAAACTGAGTCTTGAGAGCGTTCCGTTAAGTGAATAGCAAATTGCGACGATACCCATCCGAGCACGTATGGATTCAATGCTTCTATGCGATTGAGAAGAGTGGCTGCTGCTTCGTAAAGCTGTTCCGCCTGTTTTCGTACCCTAGGCGAATCGAGTAGCATTTCGCCTTTGAGTATTGAAGCAAGGATGCCCATGACTACTACAGTGTTCGTAATGAGCGACTCCCCTCGGCGCTTTTTTCTCTCGACTATGTTCAGATATCCCCGGTGCCATATAGTTGCAGTGCGATTATTTACCGAATTCAAGAACGAGAACAACTCATATTCCCTGTCTTCCGCGTTTGCATCAAGAGCATACTGTATGTCTTCCTCAAGGTGAACAATGACGCTTAAGTCCAACAGACTTGCATTTGTAATAGCACGAACGTGAGATAGCATGGAAGATAGCATTCGGCGGCGGACTTCCCTGTCTCTTGACGTCCCTTCGGGATGACCTTCATCACAGTCCAACTTTCGATTGATTCCCTGCATACTTAAAGGAGTGGCCGAATGATGAATTTGCTCTTCTATCGAACCATTTGTAGCAGTATGCACAATTCCTCTAGTATCATCCGAGGTGGAATTAGAGCGCTGATTTTCTTCCTTGGTCCGATGAGTACTAGGAGTAATTGCAGAATTTTGATGAGATGGTGCAGCACTCATCGACTTGCGAATGCTAAGATGAAAGTCTTGTATGTCGGCAGAAAGCGTTGGTGAACGCTGAAAAGCAAGAAATGATGATAAATCATTCGGACCGAGATGATCGCCAAGTTTTTTGTCCTTGATCTTCCTTCTCTCTTCATTGCATATTCGTTCTAAGCAATCTTTGGTTGGTGCCGAAGCATTGCTTACAATCTGCCTAACCGCATCCTTGTAGTCAGACGCATGTTCCGCGTCATGAAGCCAGCTGCTCGGAAGAACATTTTGAATCACATAAGACCATCGCGCAGATTTGTACCCACATTCGACGCAGAGGTGATCCAAAATCTGCAACGTACGCTGAACCATGACAGAGCGAGCACGAAGCGAAAATTCTGCCTTCTGTTTGTCTATTCGATCAAACTTGAACCCACGAATCAATGGTTTTAGAAGAGAACCATTGATAAGCAGACATAGAGCAAGAATGCCCGTTGTCCACAGTACAACACGAGATTTCACTTCTTCGGGGAAAATACTTCCTACTACCTCTAATGAAAGAATTAGAGATACTCCTCCTCGTAACCCACTACAACCTAGAAAAAAAGCTTCCTTCCACCCAAGCCATTTGTTGCGAATGGATAGAAGAGGACGGAAAAGAAGGAACAAACCAATGCGCATTACTTGCAGAAACAAGTACCATACTATGATGTAAACATAGTCTCGGGCTTGATGGGGCTCACCAGCACAAGACCAAGCAAAAACGGAAAGCAACATACCAGCATGAACAAAGATAATAGTGCTACCAATCCAACCAAGTAGATTCCAAAACTCTCCAAGCGGCTTGCGTACGGATGGTGTTATTAGATGTCGTCCATATGAAGATAACACCAGTCCGGACGCAATGTTTGCAGTCACTCCTGAAAGTTCAGTCAAGGCTTGTGCGGTCCAGAACCCCAGAAAGGCGACAATAACAGTTAATGACGTTTCAACTTCAAACTCATCGTAAACACAACTTAGAAAGATAAGCACGACGAGGGCAAAAGCAAGCCCAATGGCAATTCCACCTAGAATGAGCTTGAAAAAGTCCCCAACAAGCTCTCCAATGGGTGCGGTTGCTTTGTTTGCATCATCAAGGCTACCAGAGGCAGTATTTCGTAAGGCATCAATCTGTCCGTTCACAAAGAAGCCTGTCCAAAGCACAATTGCAGAACCATGGTTGACAAGCGATTCACCATCAACGAAAACGGTGAGCATTTGAGATGAACCAAGCGAGTTAAGAGCTGATGCTACGCCTAATGAATCTGTCGCGGATACCATTGCCCCGAACATGAGAGCGGACCACCAGGACCACCCCTCGCCACGAATCACGATCATTTGGAAAGCGCCTATAAGTCCAACTTGCAAGATAACGAGGACGAGAGCAGCAGTTAAAATGGGAATGAGAAGTCGTTTAAAGACGTGCCAGCTGGTGTTGAATGAAGCACCGAAAACAAGTGGTGCAAGAAAGACGTAAAGGAAAATTGCGGGGGGATTCACATGAACCCATTGCCTTAGTGAAACCGAAAGTAGTCCCAGATCTACACCACAACCCAAAAGCCCAAGAAAGACTCCAGCCCCAAGAATCAGTAAATGATACGTGATACGCAGATACCTGGCGAGGGGCATACAAATGGCACCAATGAGCAGTACGAGGAGAGGAAATAAGATGACCGTGAACTTGACCGTGCATACATCTGTCCCGTCTTGGATACAAGTTTCTATACCTTGCAGTAAACAACTGGACTGTGACTTCGCACAAATCGGCGCACTAGATCGTACCAGGGGCATTATCGCATTATCCATGACGCAGATTTCAGGCCAGTACCACGGAAACTCTTCGACACATGTAAAGCTCGGCAAAAGATGTACTTGCGACAAAAATGAAAGCTAGGGGACGAAATCTCACCAATTGAATTGGCGTTTAGTCTGAAATGGTACTGTGTTGGTGGATTCCAGTCGGGTAATGGTTATTGAGCAGCTGAACACATCATAGCACACAGGGCAGATTGAAGAGCTAGAGCTAGAGTCGAAATCGAACCTGACATTCTCAGGTGCTCACCACCTCGAAGGCAACAAAGAGACAGCTTTACGCAACCATACGACACGCCGATGCGACATTAAACGTGTGAAATCTTATCAAGATAGAGTCTGCATCGGTGGTGAATGGCTCATCACAATCAGCACGTCAGATTGCGTCCACGCCCCTTAGCATGGGTGTCACTGAGCTACAACAATAATTGTCTAGGACCTGCCGCTGGCGGTATGTGTTCCATGAGCTTTTCTCCGGATTGCTGTGTAACAGATTTCATTTCTCTCGTTTCATATCTCATGACCTTAGCGCTAGCCCACTTGCCAAAATCCTTGAGGATTACTAGTTAGGAGACAACAGAGAGGCATTTCATACACATACACCCGTTACCCTTCCATACCATGCAGTTGGCCATGGGAAACAAGGATGGGTCAAATGTGTTGTGCGAACCATTTGCCGGGGTTAACAAGGATTAGCCAATGCCTTGCTCGTTGGACACCCCGTGACCAAAGAACCACCTCGTAGAAATGTCACCAAACGAGGCAGTATTTGAACAACTACACTACAATTACTTCCGCGTAATTGTGATTTACTAATTACATAGTTTTTTTTAAGTTGCTCTCCGCTCTCAACAGTGAAGGCTAGAGTAGATTTATCTACCAAGGGTAGGACAGTTGATGCTCACGGGCAGGTTGCGATTCAATTGCCACCCAGCTGGTCTGACGCCACAGCCACCTTTGTATCGTTTTTGTTGACACATTGTTGAGAATCAGAGCGCCACACCGACGTTCCTTTTGGCTGTTACCGCGCGACCGAACGACCTTTTCCCCTGTTCTATCAAAGGGTACCTAAACGAGCATTTATTCATCTTTCTTAGTGTGAGAAAAAGTACTTCACGCGACTTGCAAAGCGGCGGTGAAAGATACGTCACAAAATGAGCAGGAGAGCCATAAGAAGATACGACGAAGCTCTTCGTGCACAGAAGATCCATGAAGAAAAAGAGAACGAGGGGACCGACTCTGATACAGCTCCAGAATCACATCACCCTATTTCAAAACCGAGTCCCGGATTCTTTTCATTACTTCAAGACTCTGAAGACTTAGCTGATGAGGACGAGGACAAGGACGAAGACGAACCTACAGCAGAATATGATGTCCCCATTGGGGAAGAAACAACTCCCAACGACCCCACGGATCATATTCAAGAAGCAGAAAACGCGCCGAACATATCTTCTATTGAAAACCAGAAAGCTTCATTAGGGGAAAGCAACCAAGGATTGAAAAAGTCGAAAAAGAAAAGGAAGAAAGGTCGAGGAAAAAAGAAACGTGGAAATGTGCTGTCTCGGGAGGAAGATCCGGACTGGATTGCATTGAACGAGGCGTCTGACCTGAGACCAATTTCATCAAGGAAATCACCCAGTGACATCCCCAAATCCTATTTCAGGAAAGAAGACGATGACGAGATACGGAAAGAAGCAAGTGAAATAATGAAGACTGTTGAGAAAATGGCGCTGTCTGATTCGGATGGCATTTCTGGTCAAAACTTTGCCGTACATGAAGATAACAACCCGCTTCGGGTAGAAGTGAAGCATCTTAATGCTTCGTCAGAACTCAAGAAGCTCTTTGGATCAAGGGCAGTTGAAGCTGAGCGTCGAAACGAGCGAAATGCAGACGCACAAGTCCTTCGCCGTCGGAGACCTCCTCCTCCAAGAGCTCATCTTCGTAAGCAGCTCACTCTGGTGACACCCCGAGACACATGGTTCGGGTACGCACCTGGGTTGACGATGGTTATTGACAAGGAACCCACGAATAACAGTAACCTCGGTCTGCGATATTTCCGCTACAAGCATGAACCATCGTATAAGAGTTTACAAAACGAATATCGGGTCGTAGTCGAAAATCTTGATCATAATCCGCTTGTGCAGTTCGTGAGTATGCATCCTTTCCATGTCGATGGATTATTGCAGCTTGCAGAGCTTTACCGTCAGATGGGAGAGATGGACCGCGCTGCTGAGCAAATAGAGCGAAGTATATATGTGCTTCAGACGTCATGGAATGTGACATTTAAGCCATACGATGGAATGTGCAGACTCAGATTTGACGTCATTGAGAATCGGTCGCTCTATCTTGCGTTATTCCGTTACTCCCAGCTTCTGACGAGAAGAGGGTTACACCGCACTGCACTCGAAGTAAGCAAACTGCTGTTGAACTTCGATCCCGTTAACGACCCCATGGGCGTGCTCTTGTTAGCCGACTCCTATGCTCTGCTATCGGGAGAGTACGGATGGATATTGGGGATGAACAAGTTCTACAAACACGTTCCCTTGAAATACTTTCCCAACTTCGCTGCAAGTGCCGCGATTGCTATAGAAAGTGAACGACAAGATTCTTTCCAATCTTCGACCCTATCAACATCACGTAAAGGTGTATCAGGGACCCAGAGCAAAGAATCTGAGACCGAATTGGAAAGCACTACACTCAGAGCTGAAGAGACTTTGATCGATGCTCTTCTAACTTATCCGATGCTTTTAAAGCCCATTGTCTTGGCAATAAGAGATGACCCTGGGGTGTGGGCGGAGTATACTCTCTACGATGAAAATTGGTACAGCTCGGGAATCGAAAACTGTGATGTCCTGCTCCGCATAAGTCGAATCTATGCAGAGAGAAGCAAACTGTTGTGGAATTCTGTATCCCACAAGGAGATGCTTGCTAAGTGTGCAAGAATTGCGGGCGAACTAGACAGATTAGCAGCTGTCACAGCTAACCAAACCAAAGAAAGCGAGCCGGAGGCTTACCGGATGTTGGAGCGAGTAGTGGCATGTCGAGCTTTGCGCAAAGACGCAGCAGAATGGTTTGAGAAGAGCGGGCTCTATCGTACCTTACAGATAGGTGACTTCACCGATAGTAGTAACTTACCTGGCGAGCTTCTTGCGAGGGATGCCGCTCAGCAAGCGATCGGTGCCCATCCCCAGCGGGATATCACCCTGACACAAGGAGCCATAGAGTTTCTGCAGAGCATGTTGCCATGGAGAGAAGCACGAGACGCGCATCCAGAAGCAGGCTGACCTTGATCTGTACATATTTGCCGATTGTATTTCATGAAGTTTCTCTCTGCGTATATACCTTCGTTGAAATTTGCAGCAAGATGTCCATGTCTGGTCTTTTCAAGATCTTTGTCGTATGCATATCAATACATTTCACTATCCAGCCACTCACAAACCATGGCTGAAGAAGTTAACGTATTCTTATCCTAATCGCCAATGTGTATCGAGTGAGATGCTGTCTTCTGTAAATGTTGCAAACGAACCCCATAACTTGTGGAGTATTTGTCCCAATGAGCGATGTGTTGTATAATCTATCGGATCGGAATTGCTATTTGTTGAACTGCAACGGTTTCTCAAGGACCTGCCCCACCCATAGATAGCTGGGGCCCGAATTACGAGATGCCAGGATCTCTAACTCACAGCTATTACTCTCCCTTTTACTTGGAAGAACTGAGAAGAGCTGCCATCGTGTTTGAAGGTTGTAATCACAGTTCACCGGATTGGAAGACAAGAGTGGAATTCCCTGCAATGCTATTGCACTCACTTTGGGCTTCGTGGGAAAAAGGGTGTCGAGCAAAATGCTCAGCTTTGCCATCTTTCTTCACGGCATATTGGCGTGTTGCGATCTTTCATGTACCAAACGAGAGTTTTTAATGAGAAAGAGACGAGGGGTGGGGGAATACACCCATATTCCTTTAATTCGCTCATGGGCCACAACTGCCAAAGCGCGGTATTTATCTCATTGCGACTCTGATGCCACTTTATGGGTTTTATATTATAGAATATCATTATCATACGTACCAGCTGCGTCAACTTCCACTTTATAACCTTTGCAAGAACTGCGTCGCGGACATTTCAGATGGCGTTCTCATGTAATGTTTCCTGCAGTCCACAGCGTGCGCTTTGTTCACTGTTGGTAGGAACACATGTATACTTCCCTTTTCATTTCAATCAGTCTTTGGTGCTACAGTTTCCGCCATTAATCGTACCACTGCTGCAATCTAGAGGTCATCACCTTGACAACAGCAAAAATTGTTGCACTGAAAAAGAATGTGAAGCGTATATCTCTACTCATTTGCGTTCATAAATTATCGGGGTTTCATAGTATCCGAATAGAAGCTTTCCATCTTTCCAAACGCGTTCATGTACATGCAGTATGTTCTCTGAAATTGTCTCGACAAGCCTAACCTCCATGTTTTCGTTCGGAGAAACAGTGATGTCGATGTTGAACTGGAAATTTTCTTTATCAAATTCATACACAGGGCTGAGTGGGAACGTCTTAGATCGTCGAAGTTCGTGGTAGTCAAATCGTAACATTGGATTGTCATGTCTAACCGATGATGCATCCAAGTCATCAGGAATAGCCAGTGATGTGATGGTGATACGACCATCTTCAATTTTATCAAACCGAAGTAGTAAAGGTCTCACCATGGCGTTTCTTTGATTTGGATGCCATTTATATGTTTCTTCCAGTACATGAAAAGTCTTTGTGGTGTCAAATTGTTCAGGAATGCTATCCATAATGTTCTCTAAGGGTGTGTTGACATGAATCGCAAACGGAGACACACGCTGTCTATCATTCTTTTCGTTTTCAATTTGTCTGGTGTTATCAAAGCGACCTATGATGAACTTCTTCATGAGCTGAAGTTGGTCCAGCATCTTTCGAGGTGTGGCTTTGAATATTTAGCTCTAGCTAGTTCCCACGCTTCGCCTCTTTGGTTCAGATGTTTCGTTTGTCATGGAGAGGATTCTTTATTTATTGTCGCAGTGCTACCTTTGTACATAGTGTCGTGTGATTGTAAAATCGGGCCTTTTATTACGATAAAACATCGATAACCTCGAGGACAACGGGTCACTCGACGCCAAGATTGGTCCTTTAGCAACCAGGTTTTGCTCTTGCGCCCCGTCATCTGCACTCGGTATTCGATATGACACATACGAATGATTATTTTTGTGGGCGCCATCTTGGGAGTGTGACGCGGTGGGCCAACTTGACAGTAAAAGTCAATGTAAATGGGAGTCCCTCGTAGCCAAAAAAGGCCCGTACAGATAAGTGTAGTTCGGTTTCGCAAAGAGATAAGTAGAACGGCAAGACAGGGAGAATACTCAACCCGTCAGATAAAAATAGATAAAATAACAAGGGGAGAACGAAGCTCAACCTAGCGATAATTCTCCAAAATCTTCTTAGGACGATACGCAACGAAAGACTTATGTCAATGGTCACTAGGAGTCAGACTCCCGACTTCCGATAAGACACTCCGGATGTGAGACGATTCTGCAGCCTACGTACTTCTGCGCCAACCAGAAGCACGCGTATACAATCCCTACAAGGCTTCCCGAGGAGAGCTAATGACAGCGAGATATGCCTTCACTCATATACCCAAGCTGGCCTTTTGCAGGAAAGGTTACGCGGCACCACTTGCGGCAGCTTCCCGTCCAGTACTGAATCCCAGGAATCCTCCAGGTCTTACCGACCGACACAGGCTTTTCACTCTGTGGGGGACCCCTTGCCAGACGCAGTACCGTTGGTACACACAAGCCGTCTCCCGTCCACGCCAAAGGCGCTTCAACCGGTACAGTGGGCTGATAGAGGGTGCACCTTCCAGCGGCAAACGCCTCACTGGTCCTCTATACGGCGGCAAACGCCTCACCGATTTTAGATAATTATAGGGTTGCTCCTCCAGCGGCAAGCGCCTCACTGGACCCGAGGCGGCAAACGCCTCACCTTTTGTTATAGTTGAAGGGCTCGAAGCCAAAGGAAATAGTTGAATTGGGTGTTTGTTCGCTTGAGGTCGTCCGAGATGGTGTTCGGAGACTTCAGAGGCCCTTTTATAGAGATCTAGAACCCACAGAATGGGCTGCAACGCATTGATACTCACTTATTACTACGGTGTGCTTCTAGGTTACTCTATTGGCTTCTAGAAGCCAGTACAGCAGCACACTAACCAATTAAAATGTAACAACTACGCCTGACATCACCAGAATACCACTGCAACGTCGGCGTCAACAAAGATGTAGGAACTCCCGGCGCTGCTGGCACATCCTACACGTGTGTTACAGCAGTGCCGGAACATTCCACACGTTCCGCGACCCACACAGCCCCAAGCTCAACGGTTGCTACGCCACGGCAACCCGGAAACCTTAGCATCCAATGGTCGCGGCAGATAGATTTTGAGGCGTCGACAATGTATCCCTTGACGAGTATAGCGGTTGTGTGGTGAGACCAAAGTGTACCTGGGGTGATCTGCACGGACAACACGGCAAGGTCCAAAGTACTTTGAGGAGAATGCCGGCCACTTCACTGTGGTATTCAGCGCCTTCCCCTTCGCCACCAAAACCTCATCTCCAACCTGGAACTTTCTTATCTTCTTCTCCGGAATATCCCTAGTAACTCTCATCTCAGCACGCGCTGCCCGAGGATTAGATGAAGCTAAAGTCTCCAAGGTCCTAAATATCTGTGAAGAATCCCCATGCTGCACCGCCACACCCGAGTCATACGATGTCATACGTGGTTTCACGCCATAAAGCAATTCAAAAGGCGATATTCCGCTGGCAAGATGGCGACGTCGATATCCATATAGAACTGAAGGGAGGTCATCATCCCAGCTTGAACCACGGGCTAAGACAGTCTTTCCAAGAGCTCGTTTAAGTGTACCAACCATTCTCTCAGCCCTACCATTGGACATAGGTGCGTAAGCCAGAACAGTTTTCCACTTGATTCCTTTCTCTTTCATGAACGAAACGAGTGACATGGACGTGAAATAGGTCGCATTGTCGGATACGATGACACGGGGAAGGCCAAAAGGGGCGATGATTCCACTTTTCACAAATTCTACTACAGTTTCTGACGTTGAATTCCTTGTCGGGGCGGCAATCGGCCATCCAGTAAGATGCTCAACACAAACCAAGAGAAATCGGTTTCCTGCCTTGCTCTTCTGGAAAGGACCGGCAAAGTCAATTGAAAACACATCACACAGAGACGAAACCGGTGTGTGAAGGCTAGTATAGTACTGTGGAAGTGGTGCCATCCTCTGACAAGCGTCACAGCTTTTGACGTAATCCCCAGTTTCTCGATACATTGTAGGCCACCAAAACCTCTCCGTAATAAACTTCCTTGTAGCCTTGACGTCCCAGTGTCCGATATCGTCATGAAAAGACCTCAGTATACTCTGCCTATGAGAAACATCTGGTACGACTCGTAGACCCTTTGTAGTGCGCCTGAATAGCTTTCCTTCCCAAACTAAGAACCGTTTCGCATTCCGTCTCACGATTTGGCGAACATGACTGTGATGTTCGTTCATTGACATTCCACAGAGATAACGGGCAATGTTTGCATAGTATGGTTCAAGTCCACGAAATTGATCAGTGTCACCTATGAGGCATACGAGGTCTCCTTCATCCTCGTGCAACTCAACCTTATCACCATGGAGAATCCTCGAAAGATAGTCGGCAGCACCGTTGTCCTTCCCAGCCCGATATACTATCTCAAAGTCATACTCGGCAAGGAAATCGAGCCAACGGGCTAGGCGACCATGTATATCACGTTTCTGAAAGGCATATCGGAGAGCCATATGATCCGTAATAACTTTGAACGGAACAGAGGAGAGAAGATACACTCTGAACTTTTTCAGGGCAAATATGACTGCCAATGCTTCCCTCTCAGATGCAGAATAGTTCCTTTCCGCTGCAGTCATCGTGCGACTAGCGAACTGCAAGGGGTGGATCCTACCGTCTTCTTTCTTCTGAGACAACACGGCCCCAAGCGACACACTCAACGCATCTGTCTCAACAATGAAAGGTTTCTCAAAGTCCGGGAATGACAACACTGGTGGCTCAGTTAACTTCTTCTTCAACCCGTGGAAGGCGTCAAGCATGTCTTCAGTCCAAGTCAGGATTTTATTTCCCGAGGTAGCACTGTGAAGCACTGCCGAAGTCTCAGCAAAGTTTCTGATGAAGCGACGATAGTATCCGGCTAGGCCAAGGAATGATCTCAACTCCGTCGTGGTGGAAGGTATGGGTGCCTCCTGAATCTTATCAATCTTTGCTTGATCTACTGAAACGCCACTCGCGTCAATAACGTGGCCGAGAAGATGTACCTTAGGAAGGGCAAAGAAACACTTTGATAACTTCAGTTTAAGGCCATGCATACTTATTCGTTCCAAGACAGACCGGATGTGCCGTACATGTTCTTCGAGACTTCTCGAAAAGATTACAACGTCGTCGATATAGACCCGGACGAAGGAAAGCCCACGGAGGACGACGTCCATCATACGCTGAAAGGTAGAAGGAGCATTCATAAGTCCAAATGGCATTACTTCGAACATGAAGGTCCCATATCTGCATACGAAAGTAGTCATTTCTTTGCACTCTTCCGACATTTTCACTTGCCAGTATCCAGTGAAAAGATCAAGCGTTGTAAAGAAACAGCATCCGCCTAAGTCATCAAAGATCTCTTCCATACGTGGCAACGGCCATCGATCGGATTTCATGACACGGTTGAGTTCTCGGTAATCCACGCAGAACCTGGGGCTACCATCCTTCTTGGTTGCGATAACAACAGGAAAGGACCACGCTGATGCAGAAGGAGTAATGATACCTGCCTCCAGTAATAAATCGATCTCTTCCCGGATGAACTCATTGTGCCTAGGAGACATTCTTCTCGCTCTGAAATATATAGGCTTGTTGATAGTCAGTTCGAACGAATGTGATACTGGAACATCTGCTGGGCGGAGGTCCATCAGGGTCCAAGCGATGACATTGGTCTCCTTCAAACTCGAAATAAATTTTCCTTTTTCTTTCGTAGGTATGTGAGACAACTTGGACAGCAAAAGTTCTTCCTGAGGATCGGATCCAGATATATTCAGTTCCGGTATAATCTCATCTTCATCAATTCTCACTTTGTCAGTAAGAGCCACGACCAGTTCTTCATCTTCAGAGACAGTATCCTCAACAGCGGCATCAGAATCTGACGTAAAGTCTTCACTATCCGTATCAGATCCTTCTCCATCTGGGGCCTCAACACGGGCGTAGTCAAAACCGAGTATAATATTCTGTCCGGCAATCTTCATCTTCACTTGTTGGTTGCCAAGGTCTAAGCAAGCCTGTAGCATCTCTAGAGTTGGGCACCCGATGATGACATCGAACGGTGGCCCTTCAATGACAAGAAAATCTAGCGGAACTGATATACCTCCGAAGGAGACTGGCACGTCGTGAAGAACTCCTCTGCATGAAGCACTGTCTCCATTGGCGACAGTAATCTTTTTTGAGGTTTCCTTGGGGTTCAGAGAAAGCTTTTCGCACAACTTCTTTGAGATTAGATTAGGAACAGCGCCAGAATCAAGCAGAGCTTCAGTTTCCCTCCCGAATATTCCGACAGAAACAGCTTTTAAACGTCTAGGGTGCTTGGCAACAGGGCCCACAAAAGGACGGCGAACAGTGCTTCGGCGACTAATAAGCTTTCTGATCTGTTTCTTGGCATCGTCGGCATCTCCGCGCATCAACTGGCCAAACGTGATCCCAGAAGAGGCGTTTGCCAACTCTGTAATTACATTATACTTTCTTGCATGATCTGGTATGTTCTCTTTCTTCGGCTTCCTCTGCTTCTGCTTTCTTGGCTTACCTTCGGTAATCTTCTTACGACGAACTCTTTCTTCATGAAGAGGCGGGTTCAACATGAACGGAATGGGCGCTTTGCCTTCCGAGCGAAGCTGTTTTGGTAGCGCTTCTCCGTCCACGGTTCTTTTCATTGCAGCTACGACATCAGTCGTTTCTGAGTCCTCCGTCACAATTGAAACAGGATCAGGCCCTTTTCGATCATTATTTGAGGTTTCTCTCTGTTCTTCAGAATTGTTTGATACCTTTCGAGCTTCGTCGGGCCATATCCGTCGCCAACAGGTGATTTCAGAATGTCCCATCTTGCCACACCGATTACATCTCGTATCACGATGCGGGTTTGAGTCACACTGAGAAGCGTAATGTCCGGGCTTCCTACAGTAAGAACAAGACCTTTCTGAGTCTCGGCGATCTGTCTGTGATTTCTTCATCATGAGAGAGAGCTGTGAAAGCTGATCTGCTAACTTGTCGACCTTAGACTCCAAACCATGGGACGAAGAAGGACCTTCAAGGATCCTAGGATTAGGGACAATACGCTTTGGTGGGGTAAAGAACGAGACATGTGGTCCAATCGTTTTCTTGGCAGTGTCAAAGGCTTTCACTTGAACCTTTAACTCATCATAATTTTCTGCACCTCGAAAGATGACAAACTGGGCCAGGTCTGCGTACCCCATAACAGCCTTTTTCAAAAGGCCAAACTTCGCCTCGGCATTAAAACCCGCCTTCTGAAAGAGGTTATCCATGTAACTCATTGAACCAACTAAGTCACCGTAATCCAATTTTGCCGATATTGCCAATCGAATGTCTTCCTCAGGTTCTTTAACTTCTCCGAATCGATTGATGAAGGTTTTCTTGACAGATTCATAACCTTTTGCTTCTTCAGAGAGTGAACCATTGACAGCATAAGTATCATAATAAAACTCGAACGCCTCCTTCTCTAGGAAACCGAGCAATTCTAATGCCATCTCTTCCTTGGATTTTCCTCTCATAGCAACATTTTCGAAATAGAAAAAGAACTTCACAACATCAATAGATGAACCATCGAAGGTAGTAACTGAAGGGCCGGCTTCCACGGAACTGCCTCCTCGAGAGTACCATGTGGGCGCCATCTTGGGAGTGTGACGCGGTGGGCCAACTTGACAGTAAAAGTCAATGTAAATGGGAGTCCCTCGTAGCCAAAAAAGGCCCGTACAGATAAGTGTAGTTCGGTTTCGCAAAGAGATAAGTAGAACGGCAAGACAGGGAGAATACTCAACCCGTCAGATAAAAATAGATAAAATAACAAGGGGAGAACGAAGCTCAACCTAGCGATAATTCTCCAAAATCTTCTTAGGACGATACGCAACGAAAGACTTATGTCAATGGTCACTAGGAGTCAGACTCCCGACTTCCGATAAGACACTCCGGATGTGAGACGATTCTGCAGCCTACGTACTTCTGCGCCAACCAGAAGCACGCGTATACAATCCCTACAAGGCTTCCCGAGGAGAGCTAATGACAGCGAGATATGCCTTCACTCATATACCCAAGCTGGCCTTTTGCAGGAAAGGTTACGCGGCACCACTTGCGGCAGCTTCCCGTCCAGTACTGAATCCCAGGAATCCTCCAGGTCTTACCGACCGACACAGGCTTTTCACTCTGTGGGGGACCCCTTGCCAGACGCAGTACCGTTGGTACACACAAGCCGTCTCCCGTCCACGCCAAAGGCGCTTCAACCGGTACAGTGGGCTGATAGAGGGTGCACCTTCCAGCGGCAAACGCCTCACTGGTCCTCTATACGGCGGCAAACGCCTCACCGATTTTAGATAATTATAGGGTTGCTCCTCCAGCGGCAAGCGCCTCACTGGACCCGAGGCGGCAAACGCCTCACCTTTTGTTATAGTTGAAGGGCTCGAAGCCAAAGGAAATAGTTGAAATGGGTGTTTGTTCGCTTGAGGTCGTCCGAGATGGTGTTCGGAGACTTCAGAGGCCCTTTTATAGAGATCTAGAACACACAGAATGGGCTGCAACGCATTGATACTCACTTATTACTACGGTGTGCTTCTAGGTTACTCTATTGGCTTCTAGAAGCCAGTACAGCAGCACACTAACCAATTAAAATGTAACAACTACGCCTGACATCACCAGAATACCACTGCAACGTCGGCGTCAACAAAGATGTAGGAACTCCCGGCGCTGCTGGCAGGCGAAAGGCCAAAATACACGACGTCTGGTATGTATGAAATAGACTAGATTTAGACCAATTAAAATTCTGGCCGCATTTCAGATACCGTACAATGCACCGTGGCCCCCTACTCGGAGTGCGCTCTCTGAGCTCGCATGGCGCTCTTTGCGCATATGCGTATCAGGCCAATCACACATCGTCCACATCGTCCCACATCGTCCTCGCTCTCTCCTCGTCCAATGCGCAAGCCGGCCGCAACTCGAACTCCTTCTCCCCAAATCACCTCGCGCCAAGTCCTCGCCATGTAGATGACGTCCACTTTCTAGCCATATTTCAAAACTTTTGGCGCAATTTTGGCGCTCAATAAACTGAGCTCACTGTGCCGCTCAATATTGTATTCCCCATCACCCCAATCCGTATCGTATCGAACGAACTCAACCCTCTCATTCCTTGTTACCCGTTTCATATCGATTCTACACGACAAAAACTCTTTCTCTTCCTAAACAAATGCATGATAAAAAAGGTAAGATATCGAAAACAGGCTGTTTCTGAACCTATTATTCTAACCGTTCTAACATTTTCATATTTTGTGAAATAGAAGATGTTCTTGAACTGTTTTGTAGAAGTCATGGAAAAGAAGGTGTTTCCAAAATATGTATTGAGTTTTACAAGAACCTGGAAAAGTATGGTAGACTACAGTTAACATCGTCCAAGCTGCGGTTTTCAGTTGTCCACCGACACGTCTATGACATTGTCGAAGCAGAGGAACGTGAAACAAGTCCTGTGTCCTTTGTTCATAGTTCGAGCAAGACCGCCTACCTGTGCAGTGATCTTATCACTTCTGCTCTGATGGACATGGAGCCCAAACCAGGAGTTTGTATCTGTCCCTGTGACACAGGCACATCTCTGACAGGCTACGCAAACAGGATGGAGACAAAACGGATGACTTCCAAAGACATTGTAGAACTGATACTGAAGCCGCTATCTAAATCGCTCTCGAGGAATGCTACGGGCACAAACTGCGCCATTCACACGGTAGTAGTCCCTTTGAACCTCTCAAATCAGCATTGGGGGGTTCTCGTAGGACAGAAGTCGCCTGGAAGTAGGTCGAAGAAAAGGAAAAAGCCTACAGTTTTCTTCGGAGACAGTTTACGCTGGAAATGCCCGGAGCAAGTTCTACTTCTATTCAAGCGAGCGTTTGAATATACTATTCTGAATGGCGAGGTTTCTGCAGTTCTCTCGAAGAAGAACTTTATGCTTGACATAAAACAGTACCCTCTGCAGAAAGATGGACATAGCTGTGGGTGTTATGTGATATCCGCAGCGGCTGAATTTGCTGCGGATCGAGGGTTTGCGCCAGGTCGAAGTTTTGCGCACGGCTTCAGCTCTGCTTTATCTGAGCGTTATAGGTGGATGGCCATCAGAAGCCGTATAGTTCACATTCTTATGGCCTACGAGTTCTACGAAGGAAAAGAAGTTTCCGAGACTATGCTGCAGGACTACCGCTTAAATCACCGTCGTCATATATATCGAACTCGAGAGCAGGGAAAGTCCCGCTTGAAGAAGATCCGCAGCCCGGTTAGGGAACGAGGTGATATGATTCTGACGAAGAGAAAGGCAACTGAATCTCCCTCACAAGCTGTATCAGCGATATATTCAGACAGCGCCGCAGCTACTCTCCGGGGACGCGATCATCATGAAGATGTAGACAACGTAGCGAAGAGGGAGGGGATGAAAAAACCGTCCGACATCGATATTGTGTTGCGCAGGCAAGACGATGAGCAACTCAAGGACTTGATTGTGCGGATGATTGAGGGAAATGAGAAGGAGCGGTCGTCGCAATGTCAGCGAGACATTAAGGAACAGGTTCGGAGCAAGATTGACGTCTCCAATTCATGCTTGTCTCCCCTCCTTCGAAGGAGGTCTACTCGAATAGTGAAGTTTCTGGATAGTTCTGACGTTGTTCATTCAATTATGGATCAAGTCCTTGATGAAGTGATGGACAGAATATCTGCTCGCAGCCTACACTCTCTGGACGCTTCCCGAATTTTGCATTCCGTAGTTGATCATGTTATTGATCAGGCCGTAGTCGTCTCTGTTCAAAGGTCTTTGAACGAAAACGATAACCGAGATGAGGAGATGGCTCTTTCAGTGGCATCAAGAGTGGGAGAGAAACCTCTTAGTGGTCCCGGACTGAAATTCGTAGGCGAAGTAGACGACATGAGGGCTTTCATGTGCTCGACAGCATCAAGACATGGGTTCTTGTATGTCATGCACCATTTTCGATTGATAAGAAGTAAAATGAGGCAGAGCGATCGTCTCTTTACTGGGAGATTTCGTTGTGCCAAGAGCAAAGCACCCACTCGGTGTCCTTCGACCATTAACTTCAGCTTGGGATGGAAAAGTCTGAAATGGTGCGTTTCTGCAGATCTACGACACAACCACACACCCCTCAAGGTAGCTGATGAGGTCATTAAGGAGCGTTGTCAAGCTCTTCAGAGCTCATTGAGAGCTCGCTATCAGAGTTGGAAGGAGGAGCTTTCTAGAGGCGCGAGCAGGAGAGCAATAGATTGGGAAGCGTTAGAACAAAAACTGTTTACAAAGAAAGAAGATGATGAACTGTTCACTAAGAAAGAAGATGATTCTATGTCCGACATTCTGGGTTGCGAGGTAATTGGAGACGTTTTCAGGAGAAGCCCGCCAATTGCGCCGAAACTTAAAGTCAAGCCTTTCACGTCCCCAACGCCAAATAGAACGACGAACAACCCTTCTCTTCGCCGCGCTGACCAGTTTCCCACTCCTGAAGAGAAGCTCGAGTATAGTACTTCGTGCCAGCGTGTAGGAGACGTGAATGGGAAACAGAACAGGTCTCCACAACCTGAGGTAGAAGACGTCATTGACTTGTTGTCTTTAGGAAACGACGTAGGAGACGTGACTGGTAATGAATTACGAGGCGTAAATGGTAATGACGTAGGAGACGTGAGTGGTCTAGCAGCCCCACTGTCTGGAACAGGAGCCCCGGGGATACCGAGCCCGGACAGGGAACCCAAGAACTACTCCAAACATAGCATTGAGTATGTACACACTTCTTCCTACTCTTCTACTTCAAACTATCAGTGTAGTACAAGGGCAACACCCAACAGCATGCTTGGATCCGCTGTAGACGAGGGAATGGATAGCAGGAATGGTACGGAAGGGATACATGATGAGATTGGGCTGGATGATAGAACTTCAGAACTGATCGATCGATTTCTGTTTTTAGATGACGAGGAAGAGATTCCTTTAGATATTTTCCACGTAGAAGAATCTCTCAACGACGATGACGACACTGAATGTGATGATGAAGTAGAAGTGCATGTCAAGGATGGACAAGAAGAAAAGATGGAGAAATTTAGTATAGCTGAGAGTAAGACTGGCGAGGTGGAAGACGACAAGGAGCATATTGAAGAATGCTTTAAGTCGGCGGTCATTGCTTACTTTCAAAGCCTTTCTTTCGATGCCCCCGGCCACGATGTAATGAAAAAAGTGCAGCACATCGCCGATTGTATGGGATACTATCTCTATACGAGGACATCGATCTACATAGGCGACAGGAAGCGAACTGAAGCAAATGGAGTGGCTGGAGACCGTCGTGTGCTACAAAAGGGTCTCCTGAAGTGCGAGAAGTACAACTCGAAGCAGCCTGGGCGATGCAATTTCTCTCTTACTATCAAAACAGTCGGTTCCGACGAAGACGGAGGCAATAAATCCTACGTTGCG
The DNA here is from genome assembly GCA_030374765.1 of Agarophyton chilense. Taxonomy (NCBI): domain Eukaryota; phylum Rhodophyta; class Florideophyceae; order Gracilariales; family Gracilariaceae; genus Agarophyton; species Agarophyton chilense. The sequence goes on from JARGXX010000099.1 coordinate 1,165,706, forward strand.
GACTTCACAGGGGCTAGACACAATCATAAACCTGAAGAAAGCTGTGGGGTGAAGCGTCTGGCCCCGAAGATGCGCTCTGAAGCGCTTCACATGACCAACACTCTGAGAATGTCCTTCCAAGATACCTTGAGATACTTGGAGGACAAGTATAAGAAAGTAATCAATCCGATAGCGGCTCGAAAGCAGCTAGGGTACGCTGGCTCGCTAAGCAATCCAAAGGATTTGGAATGCATGAGACTTTGTGAAGCACTCGTTGCCCTCAACAAAGAAGACCCTGGTAACAAGTTCTTTTTCAACTGCGATAGCTCTGGAAGAATGATGTCGGCGTGTTGGACTTTCAAGGAGTGGCTTAATGACTACGAGGACTACGGAATTGTGCCAGGCATCTCGGTGGATTGTAAGGCTGTAGCAAATCGGTTTGGATATCCGTTGTTTACCATCAATGGAAGGTCAAATGATGGGTTCACGCTAACGTTCTTCATGGGTTTCATTGCCGGAGAGAGAGAAGAGGATTTCGTTCAGGTACTTTCGCGTTTCAAGTCCATTATCCTGTTCTCTCCGGCAATGATAACTATGGACCAGAGCGTCCCATGTATTAACGCGACGGAGAAGGTCTTTGATACATCTTTCATATCGCTTGACGAGTGGCATCTAAATCAAAACCAGATGAAGAACGTCACTTCGTGGTGTGGAAAGATTGGAAGGAGCACATGGTGTGATGTTATGTCCCGAGACCTCTTCAACTTGAGAAGGTCGAGAAGTATATCCAGTTTTGTGTGTAGAAGAGAAGCGTTCGAACGACAATACTTTTACGGTTTCCGACGCAACCCTCCGCTTTGGTTCAAGTACCTCTACCACTCCAAACCGCACATGTTAGTGGTCTGTTTCAGAGATGCAGCAGTACCGAAGAGGTATCTTTTTCAGGGTACAGGCTACACGGAGGCATCTAACTCTGGCTACCGAGCATATATTCTGTCGAAGAAGGTGCCTTTCTCTAAGATCCCTTTTGAAATGCTTCGACTGACAAGGAAAAGGAGAGTTGAAAGGCGATCCTCACACCTCAGATCCCTTACTCCGCTCAGCTCGCGTCATAGATCAATCCGAGACACACAACTCCCTATTCCCCCCCCAGTTCTGAACTATATGATCAACGAGTACACCAGTTACGCGCTCTTGAAGTTTAAAGAGCTCAGTATTGTTCCGTCGAAGTCCTACGCAGTTCTAAGCGCAACATTAGTAGACATCGAAGCTGTGGAATGGCGTGAGTTGGTACAAGATGGGAGCTATGTTGGCCCTGTGGCGAAGTTCGAGTTAATGTGGAGAAAAGAGTATGCCGCAGCGTCCAAACCTTTTCCGCAACCAAATCCGCCATCATCTTTACATTCCTTTGCGAATTCATCGCCAGTACTACCCATAACTGTTTTTTTCGCTTGCAGAGTAAGTGGCAGTGGCACAGAAGCAAAGAGAAACCTGGAAGTGCGCTGCAGCTGTAGAAACAGCATCACGATGGGTTTCCCATGCCGTCATGTAGTTCGGTGCGCGATGGTGTATGGGGAGGAGGTTCTACGTCAGCCGCGGTTTAAGGTAGTACTTTCGGAGTACATTGCAATCGACAAATTGTTTGATACGTACTGGAAGAGAAACTCCGAGGAGTGGAACATTTCGAGAGTGTCCAATATTCGTCAAACTGCCGGTGTGATTGATACAGATGCGTAAAAGTCGAATCTCTTGCCCATTGATGGGGAGGAAGACAACAATGCAGATATTAGTGATCTGGTAACCGGAAATTCGGATGTAGAGCTTCAGAACTACGGCCGTTATTCAGATGGAAAGACCATGTACGACCAGATACATCGCTTGGCTTCGGGCATGGGTAATGTTGCAATTCAAAGAGTACATAGACTACTCGAAACAGTGAAGAAAATGCTTTCAGATGGTTCTATTCCTTCACTGTCACTAATAACCAATTATGAACCTGAAACTCTAACCATTTCGGCGGGGACCAACCACTTCGATTCCTCATCGGTTGATCAAATCGACTTCTCCAAAATCCTACCACCAATCTCTTCATCTGTTAGGACTTCAAAACGAAAGAAGAGCTTCACTGAGAGGTTTACTACCAAAAAGCAACGACATGGTGCTCCAAAGTCCTACCCTACTGCCGTTTATGGCTCTCAATCTCAAACCATGAGTCTACCGTCCCAATCTGAGATTCACAACGCGCAAGCCAAAGCAATAAGAATCATTGAAAGTGTACATCGTAAGTAAAATAGATATAAAAGCAAACCTTCAATATTATGAGTATTTACACTTACGAAATGCCTACCATTTGCTTTCTGTGCGACGTGATATGGCCGTAGAGCGAACTTCACTTCTCGCACAAGACGTGCGTTAAAATGATGGAGAACGGAGAACTGAACCTGGGCGGGACGGATGACTGCTCCACCATCAAGTCGCAAGACTACATCTCAGCTTCAACGACCCTTTCTCAGGTTCAAATGTCGCGCCATTTTTCTTAGCTACATGGCGAAGACTTGGCGCGAGGTGATTTGGGGAGAAGGAGTTCGAGTTGCGGCCGGCTTGCGCATTGGACGAGGAGAGAGCGAGGACGATGTGGGACGATGTGGACGATGTGTGATTGGCCTGATACGCATATGCGCAAAGAGCGCCATGCGAGCTCAGAGAGCGCACTCCGAGTAGGGGGCCACGGTGCATTGTACGGTATCTGAAATGCGGCCAGAATTTTAATTGGTCTAAATCTAGTCTATTTCATACATACCAGACGTCGTGTATTTTGGCCTTTTGCCCTGCTGGCACATCCTACACGTGTGTTACAGCAGTGCCGGAACATTCCACACGTTCCGCGACCCACAATTTTATTGGATCAGCAGGATGAAACCAAATTACATCCAGCTACAGTACCAACTGAACAGCTGCTGGACGAATGGATGTGCAATCAAGGGAAGAGGAATCTGGGCCCCAGATTCTGCCACAACCATTAACTTCTGCGCCTTCAGTCGTCTACAGAGAGCGAATCTCGAAGGCAGGGGCCCATATTGGAAATGAATGTTGGCCTTTGCTGGTAGAGAAATGCAATATCTTGGTACGAAGGGTAATCGAGCGAAGGTGGCAAGCCATCTTTTTAGCATTCTTGTACTACATAGTTTACGTGTCTAGGGGCAGTTCCTCGTAGTCAAAGCTTTAACCCCCCCCCCCCCCGATAAGCCCATCATTCTTGCCTCTACTTTACTCATTTTCTTCCACACACCGTCGGCCTCATAACTTGCACATACTTCACGTAACAAAATCGTGTTGCGAAGTATTCTGAATTTTACTATGCAAGCCTTCTCCTTTTATATGCCGATTTATGGGAGCTTCTCAACTTTCAGCTTTCTCCAAAAGAGTTCTCCGTCAACCAAAACCATCCGCTGCTCGAAGAGAAGCGGTCGTGTCCCGATAGCATCTTCATCAGATCAGAGGTCTGATGACTCAGCTACCTGGCAACAAGAAGTACAACTTCTGTTCAACCCTAAACTAACTCGAGGAGCTAAAGAAGTGCTGCTCCAGGACCTCGCAAAGCGATCACCAGAAATCTTTGATGATACGCGTTCCATGTTGTGCAATAATTCCAATTTCCGAGGTCTACAGGATGTCTTCCGCCAGCTCGCGGAAGATGTGATACCGGACTTGGTGGTCAATGGGCCACGATACTTTTCAAGGGCAGTGCAAGATTTGCCTGAAAATGTGTCTCGAATGTCAGGAGACACTGAAGCAATGCGAGAGGCAATGCCCACCCCTTCATCAGAGGACCTTCAACGTGAGTTTCGCAATATCTTTAATCGAACACCTGAGGGTCTTTACACTCCTGAGTATAGAGTTCTATGTTCGTACGATGGCTACGAGATCAGAGAGTATCCCACTGTCATCGTGGCTACATCGTCTATGAATCCGAGCACACAGGAGTCGGAAGCCACGGAAGTAGAATCAGCTTCTGCCATGGGAAAAACTTTCAACACCCTCGCTGGCTATCTATTCGGAAAGAATGAAAATAAGACTGCGATGAAGATGACCACTCCTGTAGTGCTGGATAAAGGGGCTCAAGAAGAAACGATGAGCTTCATAATTGGGGAATACAATTCCGTGCAGGAAGTGCCAAAAACACTGGATGACAGCGTCACGCTACGGGAAGAGGTCGGGAAAACGTACGCTGTCTTAGAGTTCTCTGGATACGTGACTCAAGGAGAAGCGAAACGGCAGCGGAAAAAGCTGTTATCGCTTATTGCTCGAGATGGTATACAGACGACTCAGGAAGGGAACAGCACGTACAAGTGCTTGATATACAATGGCCCTTCAACCCTGCCAAGTCGTCGGCGAAATGATATGATGATTGAGGTGGTTTATCCAGGAAAATAAGTTTTCAGTAGGTTATATATAGCCCCTATACGGTTATGCCAACGTCGGAAACATTTTCATCTTCCTCCTTACTTAATGCGTGCAATTCGACCTTCGAAAAGAACCTCGGTAGAATATACAATCGTACTGGAATGAACATTGCTATTATAAACGGAAACAAGAGACCCGTGTTGAACACGGAGCCCTTGATGTAGAAATTAGATTTCACAAACCAAAGAAGAACAAGCAAGGCGACTTGAATGAGAGTATAGAGGTGTACTCTCTTGATCTTAACCCTTCGTACGTAGTGATTAGGTGGGTACTTCTCGGGCTGTGTAAAAATCAGTAAGATTCTGTCCCACAGTGCATTACCGTCAAGTGTGCCCATTCCGAGGAAAAGAAAAAAACCATATAACACGGAAAGAGGAATCAATCCCAATGCATCTTTGGCCAGAATGCTCAACCCAATTAGGATATGAGTTGCCGCTCCGGTAATCCGCGTCTCTCGTGACTTGATTACTCTCTCGTAGCGGCGTCCATGTTGCTCATATTCTGCGACATCGGCGAGTTGTCGCGCATGCAGTGGAGAATGAGGTAGTGCTGCATGGGTCCACGGCATTCCAAGGATTGATTGGATAATAACAATTATGCTCACGACGACAAGATCAAGGTAGTAACCCGGTCCTTTCCGCAGTTTGTTTTCTACCTTGTTGACGAGCATAGACGAAATATTCTGATCAAGGAAGAAAAGCGTGGCAAGCAAAGCGCCGCTCACAAGAGCCAGGAAGATGTACTGCACTTCAATGTCAAACAAAGGAACCAGCCAGGGTCTCCCACTGGTGGTCACAATGCCGATCCTTTCCGGCACACGCAAGGGTGCCACATCTATGCTCTTAAACGCCTGCCGAACGCCAGTCATAGTGACAATAGCAATAGACACACCGAAATCGCTAAGAAGCTGTCGGATGATCGGCTTGAGTAGAAAGCTTCGTCGGAAATTGAGCAGAAGAGTGGCAATCAAGAACGTGCCCGTGGCAAGGAGGAATGTGAGAAGAAAGACATCGGTAGGATCATGGTCAGCGCTCTTGATCAACGGTTTGACGTACTCGCTGATAAACAGAGCAGCAATAAGCGTAGCAAATATCTCTTCCGTGAAATGACCGCAAAACTTCATGATGTAGCACGCATCTGTGACGACGAGAATGAGCAATATGACTGCCGTCCAGATGCCGGTCCAGGCGTAGAAGGGCAAAAATGGTATGTCGAGGCTCTCGCACCATCGAAACAATACATCGATGAATACAGTCAGTGGGGCGGTGGTCATGACGATGGTGAGTGGCTGGCCGGCGAAAACAGCGAAAGCAAGACCGGCGAAAGCCTGAGAAACGATGGTTTCAATAACTCCGATTGCGGCATTGGTGTTCTCGTCATCCAAAGCTCCAAAAGCTATGGTGGGCATGATGATGGCGAAAAAAAGCCACACGGTGGTGGATAGATACTTGAGGCAGCTGCGAACGTCAGTTATGCCGTCCAGCCAATCTGACTTGTACATTGTTGGGTTGTACCGTCGCTTTATGTCATCAATGAGGGCGCCTGCGAACCTACCGGTACGCGCGAATACCTTGTCAGCTTGCGTGAGCATTTGGTCACTGCGCAAAGGGCGATCTCTTTCTTTTGACAAGTAGCTGAGAATGGCGTGTCGAAAGTGGGCTGGTTGATGGACGGCCTTGGCGTCCGAATAGAAGTCGTCATCTTGAAAGAGGGAGGACAAAGTATGAGCGAGTTCGAATGGAGACTTGGTCTCTTTGACCTCGCGCATAGGCCCAAGGACGATGATGACAAAGCGAATGAGGGAGTCATTTACCACTCCTAAATTGCAATCACTGGTGAGTCGGGCAATGGCAACAACAGGCTTGTCAGTTTCATTGAGGGCACTAATCCTGGCAAACGGGATTATGTAGCCCGGACCGAGAATGTTCTTGTGCCAGTGCGCTGTGGCTTGCTCGCTTGAAGACGAACGGGTGGAGTGATCTTGAGCGATGACGGGAAGCGCAGAAGAGCTGACGTGGCCATCGTAAAGGTCCTCTCGATTGTCAGCCGAGCGACGCTTGTGCAACAGAGAGTCCCTGCCGAAGAGAGCAGCACTGGCGTGGGCAATTGCGGAAGCAGGAAGTTGTTGCTGTTGCTGCAGTGCGTGGAGTAAGGCGGAGACAACAGTCTCCGGGGTATTGGCTTGCAGATGAAGCAGAATTGGGGCGGATTCGGCCAGTCGCTCGAGGTCCTTGTGTCCGCGGATCTCCTCAGCTACACTCTTATGGCGCAGCGGTTCCACCTCACACAGAAAGGCCGGAGCGCGGGCGCTGGACGCAGACAGCGCCGCATTGGAGGAGGAGGGGGAGGGGGAAGCTGCAGCGGCGGCAGCGGCGGCGCCGTCAGCGGCAGCGGCGGCGCCGTCAGCGGCAGCGGCAGCGCCGTCAGCGGGCGGCGAGTGATTCATGGTGGCCATTGTGCAATGCAGCGCACCAGCTCGCAAGCGCACAATGGCACAAGCAAGCAAAGCAACAAGAGGCGCGCCGTTACCAGCGACCAAAGCAACCCCACGCGCTCTACGCGCGCCATTCGCGCCGTTGCGGTGGCGAATGGTGCACACACGCGCCACAGCTCGTCGCCAACGGCGCGCGGCGCGGGACGGTGGAATAGCGAAACGCGCGACACCAACACCCCCACACACACTCTCTCTCTCTCAAGTTGCAGCGACGCCTCGCGGTGGAAGGGCGCTCACGCGCTCACGCGCTCACGCGCTCACGCGCTCACATCGCCCCGAGCTCGCGCAATTTTTCCTCCGCCCGTTTGCGTTGCGACGCTTGTCGTCGCGCCGTTGGATGTTCGACACGTGGCGCTTCCAACCACCCTGGGCTTACAGTAATGCAAGTCGCATATGGCTGACAGACTGCGCTTACAGAATGATTGACTTACAGCGGCTGTGCGAGGGGCGGCAGAGGTGAACAAGAGCAAGTCGCGAGCACGCGGCACATGTACTCGCCACCGCCACCGCCAGCCGCCCGCTGCTGCCGCCGCTCAATTGCTGTCGCCCTTCGCTGACAGCTCCAAGCCGCCGTCGCCACCGCCACTATGCCGCACCGCCGCGCGTCGCGCTTCGGCGCGCCGCGGTACATGCCGCAGCCGCTGCAAATGCCGTACGCCATGCCGCCCGGCATGGTGCCATACTCGCCGTACATGCAGCCCTACGCGCCCTACGCCGCGCCCTACGCCCCACTACCGCAATACGCGCCGCAATACGCGCCGCCACCTTACGCTCCACCGCCCTACTACTCCACGCCTTACGCGCCGCATGCTTACGCGCCGCCGCCATATGCCGTCCCACCCGTGCCGCAGCGCCACAAGCCGCCCGACCTTGCCCAACCCCCGCAGCACGCCCCGCAGCACACCCCGCAGCCCGCTCCTCAGCCCGCCTTCTCGCAGCAGTTGCTCAGCGTCGCGCAAGTTGATGCATACGGACTCCCGGTTGTGTCTGGCGACATCCCCGTCACCTACCCGCAGGTGTTCGGCCTGGAGGAGAAGGTGCTTGGCGCCATTCGCGGCGCCTTTCACATTCGCGATCATCAGGGCGTGTTGCGCTACAAGATTGACAGCAAACTTTCCTTGCACGAGCGAAAGGTCCTCAAGGATGTCAACGGTCACGTCATGCTCAAGCTGAGGGAGGAGCGTTTAAGGCTGCGCGACCGAATTACTTTCTTCTCTCCCAACAATGTGCCAATTCTCACCTTGCAGAAGGCTTCGGCTGTGCAGTTTAAGAATAAGTGCGTCAATGGCTACCTGGGCCCTGAAACAACGGGCAACCCCTCAATTATCATCACTGGCAATGAAGATAACACCCACTTCAGAATTTTCAACAATCAGAATCAAGAAGTTTGCAATATTCGACGCAGGAGGGCAACCTGGAAGAACTCGCTCACCGATCAGGATTCCTACGATGTCACTGTCAATTACGGCTGTCCTGCCCTCATGTGTTTCATTGGCGTTGCGCTAGATGAGATATTTGAAGATTAGTTACATTTAGCTCCTTTTTTTCGCCTTTCTTCTTTCCTCCCTCCCACCCCTTCTGTGCCATGTCACCTTTGCTGTCTTCGTATACATATATCCATTGCACTTACAACATCTTTTCTTGCGCTCGTGTAGTTGCCGTTTGCCGTCCCATTGCCTGTAAATCTACTAATTATTAACCTTGAACATATGATGCAGCCATTCGTCTCACGCCCACCGCCAACTGTTGTACATCATAGCCGTCGCGCCCGATTTGCCTCCGTGGAAATGGTGGAAACGCACATAGTGTTTCTCGCCTTCACCCAACGTTGCTGCGCCGCTCACGTCGCATCGTGAAAACACTCTCCAATTGCATCTCCGCTCGTACGTAGTACGCCCATATTTTTGCCATTTTTTGGCCTGCCATTGGTGAGCGGTGATGCGTATACCTTCTCATTGATGTACGCTGCCACGTGCCCAATATCATGATGACCACGCGAGTACATCATCATCATGATCTAGATGCATCATAAAAAGCCCGGAAAACGTGTTGCCAGAGCCATGGTTATCGTTGCTCACCCCTCATGCACAGGTATGCATCAACAAAGAGTTCCTGTGATCAAGTGTAAAATGGTCAGTGGAATTGAAAGCATATAGAGACAATTTGATGATGCTGCAGGGCAGTCTTTATGTTTGGAGTAGACTCCCGTCCACTCCATCCCAGCAGATGAACTTCATCAATGGCTTTGAGAGAGATACGACGGATTTTGCGTTTAACGCAATATACATCATAAGCGGGTGAAGTCCGAGAAAAGAAACAACTGCTTCCGGTTTAGGTCAGAGATTCCATCGCATCTCGCACAAATTGCCCTTGCTGTGTGAGATAGTGATTCTATTGCGAGGCAGATGTTTTGACAATGTCCTCGAACTTTTGAACACCTTTCATATTCAATTTGATGGTCAACGTTCGAAGCTGGGGCAATTCAAGTAAACTTCGAGGGCCTGGAGCAACAAAAGTCTCTCCTGAAGTCGTTCGCACTGTTTTAAGCCACTTCAATTGGTTCATTCTTTGCAGCAAATGTGAACCATCAGAAATGGTCATGCCATGAGTTGTAGCTAGGTTTTGAACATAATTGTGAGGCAGCATACCCTCGCCACCGTTCTGCAAGTCTTCAACGAGATCATCAATAATTTCAAAGTACATCTTTTTCTCACCAGTGCCTTTGAATGTGGTGGCACATTCAACGGCATCATCCTCTAGTGTATTCACAAGAGCCCAGTATTGCGCCTGATCCCACGGAGAGTATATAGTCTTCAGTTCCAAGTCGAAGAAACTTATCCCTCTATCGAAATAGTTAGCACATTATTTCAAAGCCTTCAGTGGAATTGTGGGCGGAAAACATACTTGTTGATTTTGTCCATTCTGCGATGGAAGGCATCAACATCTCGGATTTTGACTCCCCTCTTATCCTTGTTTGACGACAAACACGAATTATAGAGCTCTATCGCCTTTTGTTGCGGTAGAGCCTTTGAGGCCATCATACCTGAGACAAAACTCTGGTCCACAGCATGCATTGCGATGATGACAAACAACAAAGAAGTCGCTAGAGTTAAAAGCTTTGCGACGCGACGCACGCCGCTCTCGCTATCAGCAAGTCAAAGAAGAACGGGCAGGGTTTCGAAGAGTAGAGCCCGAGTAGAGAAGTGATGAAAAAGCCCAAACTGCTCTGGAGGACTACACCAACACCGCAGACGAAAGGTAAGCTCTGCGCTGGCTCTGCTGCCCTTTTCGCATCATTGAACTCAATCACAAGCGCGATAGGGAGCACAGAAGACGCACCCGCGCAAGCAGGTACGTAGTGTATGGTTTCAGTGCCTTACACAGTTTTTACGCGGGAATTATCACAATGCTCTTTCTTTCGCCTGTTTTGGCATTCTTACAACCCTACCGTGTAGGACCTACGAGGCTGGACGGGGTCAGTTGAAACCTGCAGGTGAGGAGCACGCAGGAAACGGTATTTATCATCTGTTCTGTGGGTGGCCAAAAAACAATCAAAATATCCGCTGGTCTCCAGCACTGATTGCGACTCAATGTCGTGGGGCACCGACGCTCACCGTCTCGAAGCTTGACCAATTCTTTCCATCTACCAGAGCTCACGGCGGCATTCTGTGACCGTTTCTGCCACCAAACTGTCACTGGTTATCCGATCAGGACGCACTTACTCAAGTAATCTCCCCCTTCTGCTCCTGTCTAAGACAGACAGAAGTTGGCATCAATTTCTATCTTTCTTTTGCAACATTCTCGATTACGTACGAGACCTGTCGTCTGCCACGGCACAGCAAAATGTCAGGTCCAACTGGCGATGTTCACGGGACTGGAGACTTTGACATGAAGTCCTTCATCATGGATATACCACCAGTGACTCGCACGCTCTTTATCGCCATGTTTTCTTGTACAGTACTTACCGGACTCAAATTGTTTCCAATCCAGCCGTTTGCTTTACTCTGGATAAGAGTTGTAGAAGCAATGCAGGTCTGGCGCATACCACTGTCTTTTTTGCATATGGGCTCACTTGGAGTTGGGTTCTTGATCCGTATGTATTTTCTTTACACTTACTCGAGGCAACTGGAATCCGGCGTCTTCTTCGGTCGTCCAGCAAATTACGCTTGGTTCCTTACAACAGTTGGGTTCTTTGTATCAGTAATCTCTATTTTGATTCCTTCGTACTTCAATGGAAGTGCTCTGCTCACTGCAATAATTCATCTATGGGGCAAGCATGCCACTAGCGTCACTGTATCACTATATGGGTTTTTAAGCATCCCTGCAAAATACCTCTCTCTATCAATGATATTTATTGATCTCATCCGGACGGGTAGCATCCCTTACACTGATGTGTTCGGCCTGCTCGGGGGTCATATATATTACTTCCTTGATTCCGTGTACCCTGGAATGCCTGGTGGAAGACAAGTCATATCCGTTCCGATCTGGTTCGAGAATGCAATAGACTTTTTACAGCGAACGCTGGGGTCTGTCACTGGACTACAGCGTGGACCACCTGCACCTATTTCCCAGCCTTCGAGAAGTACAGGTAGTTATACCTCTAATGTGTCTGGAAGATGGAATAGCGGCGGTGCTGCATCTGGACCTAGAGCAGGTGTCACGAACCCCGTCTCACGAGGAGGACACAATTGGGGAACCGGGCATACCCTAGGGTCTTTATAAACAACCCACAACAGGATTGACTAAATGTAAATACAATGGCAATGTCAAGATGTCTCAGTGTTAAAGATCAGTTTCCTTGGGGTTGACTTGCCGTGTTTTGACTTTATTATTTGAAATAGTTGAGGCTTTGATATGGGCTCTCTATTCGTTGAGCTGGAATATTTATCTTATCTTCATTGGTATTTTGACGCTTTGCATTCTTGAACTTTGTGTTAGAGCGTACTCGTAGAGGCCACTTACGCCGTACGAGATTCGTTCTGATATTTATAGGGATCAAGCCAAACTGGATCCCAGCGCAAAACGAGCAGCCCAATAAAGCCGATATTGTTTCATCTGGAATAGCCTGACGAACGGATGACATATCTACGTCGCTAAGCGGTCCGCTGGAGTCAAATCCGCATACTAGAGAGTTGCCCGTCGATCAATAGCATGTTTTGTTGTGTCACTTCGATTCACCACAATAATAACGCCAGAAATTTGGAAATGCAACAGAGCCTGCACTTCCTGTCTCACATAGAATATCCGTTCAGTCTTCATGTCCAGCGAGCGTGTGAGACCCTGTCAGGCTATGAATAGAACCGGTATTGTAGCAATTTAGGTGCGAAGGGCTGCTAGTCTCGCCTTTGAACCTAAAGTTATCCCACTAACTAGAGAGTAATCTGCCGTTGTTCCAGAGGACCACAACTTACAGTATCTTGGACATGGCTGTGGTGCAGTCGATTGGATTGCCATCTGATGGCAATCTCACAATTCTCTCTCTCTTTATGAGAGCACGTACATTAATTGGTATCGTGTGGAGCTTGCTAAGGACCCTCAACAACTTGTAGCTCTTTCTTCTACGCTGCAGCCGCCCACTACATATCTATAGCCGTGATACACTCATTAGGCTGCTACATAAGTGCGTTGAAGAACGCATTTGGTTTCTAGAGTTGTTCTCGACCACAGCGTTTCCTTTCGTCACCGACGACTTTGGCCTTCAGCTTTTCATATATCCCTTCATTCAACCTCTAGAGATAGTCGGCTAAGTGGCACACCACGAAAAGGCGCTTCGCATGTACCACATTTGCCGCCAGAAAAAAACCTTGACGACGTCCTTCAACCCAACCCTCATACAATCGGCGAAGTCGGGCAAAAGAACCGGCGCGTAATCTGCATCTTCATCCGGCCCAAGCGTAGTTCCTCCGTGAAACTCCCTGGAAACAACCCTGTCCAGAGGCTCCGTTGGAGCTCTGCCTTAGAGGGAAAAACTCAGGGAAAACGGCGGTTGGAACTTCTTCCGACGGCAGGTTCGTGACCTACTGCGTTCGTGTAGCTAGACGGGTGTCTTTTCATGACGTACCACCCAGGTCCGCAACGGCAACTGGCAAGCTGACCGATTGCTTGGACGAGTTTAATGACCTCCCGGGTCATCTCACAATTGCAGTTCGGCATTGCTCACCGTCATTGCGATTCCAATTAGATGGACTGTATCCGATCAATTTCCCATCAGATTACAAGTTCGCAACCGATGGATGTTAGACATACTGTGCCAGAAGATTCACTTCCTCTTACATATCAGATTTATAAAATTTTGTATCGTTAGATCTGCTATTCATGTGGCAAACCACATTTCCTGATTGAATGGTTCATCAAAAAAGATATCGCAATCCGATTGCAGATTTGTTGAGGGGAGGATAACGTCTGCAAGGAATACGGGATGGAAACCGAACAGAGAACTTCCATCTTCATCGGATTGGTTGCGTCCCTGATCGTGGAATGCAAGTTTTCAATGCTGTTGTCCGACATAGCATCAGACACGCGAAACGCCTTTCTGCTACTGAACTCCTCAGCACAGCGTCTGTTGTGGATCGATAAGGACTGTGGAAGGTATGAGAAGATATAGCAAGATCTTTTTGGGTTGTACTGTCCCTCTTTTGGGCTTATTTAAAGAATGGCGACGCATAGCGAATGTTGTAGATGTTCAGAGTTTTCAAAAGGTCTTCGTATATATCGTTGTGCTTTCGTTCTGCAATGAAAGCCTTCCGTGAGTTGGTTCGGTGCCTGTGAGCCGTTCTAACTGCCCGCCCCTCCTCACGTCACAGGTCTTGTTCTACGACACTGGAGACCCCACCGGGTCGCCATTGCCCACGTATCGTGGGAGCTAGAGTCGCCACTCTTTCGCAGTAAACACCGCCTTTCTGCCTGCCTCTCTACATCTATAGAGACGTTAGAGATTGTGTACATGATACGGAAAATGATAGGTCGTGAATTAGTTTCTCCTCTCAGAATAACTTCATCACTGACAACTCTCAAAAAGGGAAGATCTGGAAAGGGAACAAGAAGCATGAGTCTCAGACACAATCCTGAATTAGTTTGCCGCAAAACAAACCCCATACCTTCATCCTGTTCGATCAAAGATGGAAAAAAGCAATTCGCTCTGCATGCTGCCCTTCAGTAATGAGAGATATAGAACACTTTTTGTTTCGACGTGTCTTGGAAAAGATCATAAGGCGCGAGGGGGTATATGTATCGAATGAACGATATCATGAGTCTTAGTAGGAAGGATTGAGCCACTGGCGTCATAGTTTTGGGTTTTTCTGAGAGGTAGAACTATTTCGGATCGATCTTGCTGCGTATTGAAGTCTCAAACGTGAATATGAAATGAAGACAACTCTATTGCACTTACGTGAAGACTAAGGTTAGAATTTGGCTGTAAAATGATGGATTGAAAAAAGGAAACCCCAGGCCTGGGAACCTATTTGGACCCCGGGGGCCCAATCCCCGCGTCCCAGGATAGGGGTCGCCACTCCCCCACCCTACCCTTACCGTTTGATTCGGACCCCAGGGTTTTAATGCCGGGTCCCAGGACAGTGGAGCGCCACCTCCCTGCCCTAACCTTTCCTCCAACCACTCAATTCGGGGCCGAGGTGATGAACTCCCCGTACCCCTGGACAGGTATCCCACCCCCGCCCAGGTCTCAATTTCCATTTCCATCTTCCACTCCCATTTTTTTGGGTATCCCCCAAGAATCGAACTTCGTCTTCCATCTTCGGTGGCCGTATATTTTCCATTCCGCCAGTGACCCGGGCCCGGGTCAACCACGGCGATGATTTGCATCGTATTTAAATGTGAACTGGCGAAATTCGTCTTTCCGATGAACAGCATTTGTTGGGTGTGATAGATTAATTGTTTCATTTTTCGAATGGAAAAGCATACCTGTCAGTTGAAAGATGTAGTCGTAGGTGAAGCAAAATTGAAGAAGTAGATCTAATCAACTCGTAATGCATTAATACTTGTAATTTGAAACCGCTTCGAGATGCAGTTTGGGCAGTCGGAAATAGGAAAAGGTAGCTTTGTGACAGTGAAATTCTCATGATATCGACTGTGAGCTCTACAAAACAATTTTGCATGGTACAGTTATCTTAATCGTCAATTGGCTTTGACAAGCAAATGCATGTTCAAATGCATTGTTGTTCATTTTGCATGGTCCACTTCAATTGGTCCAGAGAACTTTGTAGGCTCAACGAGCTGTGAATTATTCGCAGCACAGCCATGCGTACACGTGGTTGTCAATGAATTGATCGGTTCGCCTCGCCCATTGACGAGAATCGATCAATTCATTAACGACCCAATAAGTCCTCCCCTTTCCGACGACCTGTGTTCCTCGCTTTTCGAAGTCTCTGGGCTCCGGAGAAAGCGTGAGTTTCTCAGAATGACGTAGAACGGAAGAGTGAAGGGGAAAAGAATTAAGAACGAATCTTAAAAACAGGAAGGCCTTCATAGCTTTTCTTTTTCGCGTAGTTCCACATTTTTCTGACCACGGGCTGCCCGTGTGAAAAAGAAGACCACAACTTTTCATCCTGCTCCATGCTGTCACCGGGACTTGGACAGCGAGAGAATTTGTATATTATTAAGGGTGAGAGTGAACTCTACAACTCAATGGTCTCGGTGGTTCATAATTCGGTTCGAAACAAATCTACACGGGAAATCCTGGAATGAGGCCTTGCTGCTCTGATTGCCACTATGTTTTTTGATGAATGAAAAGATGTGTTATTTGCGCCCTCACTCTCTCAAATCAATTAAAGTCATCTCATGTTCAGCCAAGGGGCGAGACGAGACTTCCTTAGGAAGCTGCCGGCTTCGGCTCCTGGAAAACGCAACTGGTTTGCAACTGGCGCTCGAAGTCCTTTACAACTTGACAACTCTTCTGCCGGGCGCTCTCGGTACTTGTGCTTTTCCCAACCGCTTTAGTTCCGCGGGACATACTCGCTTCGAAGGGTTTTTTCTACGGTCAGGGCATTCGCGAAGCAACTTCTCATTTTAACAAAGAAAAAGCCACCTTCCTTGCTCGATCATCACTGCCTCAAACAAAATGCCCTCTCAAGTAACAAGAACTTCATTCAGGAGGACGGCACTCTGTCAGAGAGTTCCTGAACGGGGATTGTTTGATCAATGCTTTAATGTATCAAGTGGCAGGCTACCCTCTAATGTGAAGCAGGAGGCTCATCACCACCACCACCATCATCATCATACAGGTACTTATTTGCCACGGGGCAATCCAGCAGCAAAACGTTAGCTGTTCCTCTTTGAGTGCATTCTGCAATAAAACCGCGACGCATTTTTCCACCTGCGCCACAAGGCGGCGTAGCCCGGGGATAAGGTTGGTGTGTATTGATTGAGCCCATGCAACGAATTAACGTAAGGCAGAGAATGCTTGGTGCTTATGAACAAGTTTTAGAAGCTGCTTTTCGCCAATCTAGGCACAAGAGTGACAGAGAATGCAAAGCATGAAACTAAGCTTGGCAGTCGTAGATATAGTTTATTGATGAACACAAATGTTATCCGACTTTCTTTACTCTGGTCTGAGAGAGGGAGAGATTTTCTAATGCCCCTTGTGCCATTTGGCTATTTGTGTCACAACTATACGTTGGCTACACTCCGAGTCTGCACCCCTTCGGATCTGTGATTAATGGAGAGCGGTTGATACGCAGTTGCAGACTGAATTTTGTCAATAATGTACGAAGGGTAGATCACTCTTGCTGCGGTGTCCAAAGCGGGCACTGTCAAGAAGGTCGTGTTTTCCTTCTCTTCGCGAGCGACAAGGATTGAGTGTTGCCGAAAGAATTATCAAGTGGCCTGAAAGATTGGCTTTGTTAGTGGGAGAAAGTTTCTTTCAAAAGTAACGTTCTGTGCTGCGTATTGATAGATCGCAACATACTCATAATAGAGAGAGAGGCCATTTGTGTGCTTGAAGACCGCCACCAGCAGAAGACGTGAAAATTGGCGTACGAAGCTCGGAGAGAAATGTGAGTGGAAACGAAGTAGGAATAATTAGTTCTGACGTTCGAGTACTGTGAGAAAAGTGCACACTGTTTGTGCTTCAAAGTTTAGTTGCTGACGAACATTTGACGTGGAGAACATTTGACGTGGGAAACAATTGACGTGGAAACAATTAACTTTTTTTGGCTAAAGACAAAACAGAGACTTTTCAGAGAACACATTCACAATGCTTGACACTTCAGCTGAAGGTTATGCGGTAAGAGGTTTGTGAAGGAGCTCGAAGTTGTTCCTCAGTTTGAGATCGTGTTTGAGGTCTTTGGATGGCCTGAATGATATCCTGCTAGTTACATTCCTAGATTTTCGAAATCAAGAGGTTCAAGACTGAAATGGTTCTTGTCGGTGCATTGACCGGTCTCGCTCTCCGTCCTGGTCATAAAAGGATTTGCACCATCGATACTAGAACTTTCCTTAGCTTCTGCAGCCATTGCTAAAGCTTTTGATTGCAGTGCTTCTGAGTCACTGAGCAACAGATTTGCAGATTGCAAAGCACCATTAAGATCCAGTCTGCTTCGTTGAGAGGCTTTCGCATCATCGGATGCTTGAATATTTGCAAGGGCATTGACAGACAAAATCAGGGACCGTCTGCACGATAAAAACGCCGGATTCACTAGGATAGATCTTGATTCATGTGCGTCATCCTTTGCTCTGTCGGAAGAATCGCCATATGACTTTGTTGCACGAGCTATCAGAGCCCGATTTCGCTCGACGTTCCTTATCAGAGTTTCGTGATCGATGACTCCAGAACGGAGTCCATCTCGTCCTAGAATGTTGCGCAATCCGAAAGTAGTGCGAACTGCCATCACCCCAGCCTTTAGCTTTCGTCTAGCATTGAACGACTTGAGCTTACTGTTGGGTAGATCAGTTGTAGATTGAGACATTCGAATCCATGGGTGCACCAACGCTTGGGCGGGAGTGAGCCGCTTTTCGGGATTAATCTGTAACATTTCTCTTATAACGGTTTTGGCGGCAACTGACACATGGGTCCATTCGCCGGGTGGGAAGGAGTAATCACCATTCACGATTGCGGTGGTTAGCTTCTGTGGATTGTCATATATAGGGAAAGGTGGATAACCGCAAAGAACGATATACATGACCACTCCAAGGCTCCACATGTCACACGAACAATCGTAGCCACTTCCGTTTAAAATTTCTGGTGCCACGAAAAGGGGCGTTCCTATAGCATCAGTCAGAAGTTGATTAGGTTGCATCTTCTCTGAAAGACCAAAGTCAGTGAGCTTTACAGGCCACTTATTGCTGCGATTGTCGACAAGAATGTTCTCAGGCTTAATATCGCGGTGCACACAACCAAGATCGCTCAGGAAACGCAAGGTAAGAAGAAGGGTTCGAAGCAGAATCCGTGCGTCGTTCTCACTGAATGAGCCTCTCGATACGATTCTGTCAAGCAAAGGGCCGCCATCGACATACTCCATGATGAAAAACATGTGAGTGTCTGTCTCATGACTGCTAAGAAGTGTTACGATGCCCGGATGCTCACATACGGCTTGCAGTATACGGAGTTCATTGTGAAGAAGGTCGGATGTTTCATCGTCCAATAGCTTCTTCTCAATTACTTTGATTGCAACGGGCTCATTGTCTCGCTTCCGAAGCGCTTTGAAAACCTTTGCGAAGCAACCGCGGCCTAGCTGATGTCCAATCTGATAGGCGTCGAGAATGGTTTTGGATTGCGGAAACGACGGGCACTGATCAGCAGATATATTCACGCTCATAGTGGGGAGCACTTGCATCCGTAGTTGCATTAAAGAGAAATGTACAGCCTTCAGTCTGTGTCACGCGTGTTGTTGTTTGGTACTCTGAACATTGAGCCAAGCATTTCTTGAGGGATTACAATGACGGAAAAGAGCAGATTTCGTAAAGACTGCGGAATTAATTAGTTTGCGGGGTCCAGCTTTGATCGGTGAGCACTTTGGTCAGAGCTCGAAATAGTTGAGGCGCGCATGGATGTGGGGTGGGCGGAGCGCAAAAGAGCTTTACGGAATGTGGACTGAGCGTGTTGACTTAGGAAAAGCGGGAGACTGGCCAGAAGAATTTGCATGCACGTTCCAACTTGGCAGTTGGGGCCCGCAGGCTCTCAAATCATGCAGCCTCTGCAGTCCCAGTCATCGCCACCGTTTTGGAAACAGCAAATAGCATTTGTCTTTGTGGTCATCGTCTCTTGTGCTCGTCGCACCAGCGTGGCAGGTACGAAGGTATGCATTGAAGCGCAACTAGTCGCTTTTTAACAGCGAGTTTCGGTACCGAAGGGTAACCTTCAGACGACTTGGGCCCCGTTTTCTTCACTGTGCTTGTATACACATAACACGTGTGTTTTGGGAGTCTGTCAGCAGGTTGCTCTTAACGTGTACGCGTGTGTGCATTCCATATGGGAGACATCATTCAGAACGATACACCACACTTTCCGTACGCTTTCCATTCTTCTCAAGCACCGACACAACTTACTCTCTCGGAGATATCTTACCCTACACAACTTACAGTAGCAGTGGTAGTGAGCTCCCTCCCCCAGCCGCGTTGTTTCGCAGGTCTTGCCAGGCCGCACTTTGAGCTTATCTCCATCCCTGACAATTGTTTCACAAGCACCTGGACGAGAAGCCGAAATCGCTTCGAATTCCCGGGACCTCTAAACGTCGAACGGCAAGGGCAGCAAGTATCGAAATCTCGCCCTGAACGCGCCACCCACCTGTTTCGCAAAATGAGTGCCGATGCTACCGCCTTGGTCTCACGAGAAGGCAACTTGGACTCTGCCCCTCTGAAACGACTTCAGGAAGAGACTGAGTCAACCATCTCAAAATTAACCGCCTTAGGCGCTCACAACCTACAGCAACCACAGTTTTTAGATCAGCTGTTCGGCACAAAGTTTTCTCAAGCGAGTCAGGAAGGCATACGTGTTTCTCTGGTACAAGGCGATGACTCCGCAGTGCTAAACGATTCCCCTCATGACATATTCGTACTTAGTTTGGAATCCTTCGACGGTCCAGATCGCGATCGCGAAGAATTGCGGGAGCGAGCTCGTCATCTTGCGTTGGCCTTATCTGATGCTCTTTTATATTCCGTACGAATGCATGATCTACCCCGTGTTCAAACCAACGGCATGGCAACCTTGCAGGGCAGCTTGACTCAAATGTTGATGCTACAAGCTGATGGCGTTATCGAAACACCAGCTCAGAAACGCGCGTTTATCATTGTTGTTAGAGACTATGAATCAGATGTTCTCTCCAGACAAGAAGTAATCAATGGCTTCTTGCAAGAGATGCAAAATGTGTACAAGAATGTCGCGAAGCCACCGAGATCGCCACATCTAGTGACCGAGGTGTTTGAGTTCGAATTTTTATTGCTTCCCAACGAAGTATTGAGTCCCGTCGAGTACCAGGAAGCCATTGCAGATATGCGTACAAGATTACTAGATCCGTTCAATGATAGTTATTTGTTTGAAGGTGGCAAGTTCTCTCGGAAGCCTAATGCATCTGAGGCCGAAATTGCTACCAACGCATGGAAACGTTTGGATACCAATCAGACTGCCGAAATGCCTCCCATGAAAGATCTAATGTCTACCTTCGACTGTGATAACTCTATGAGAAAGGTGTTTGAAAAGTATCGCAGAAGTGTTCGAGTCTGGAAGCAAGACACGGACGGTGGGGTGATAATCGATAAGTTTGGTTCGTGTGCATCGGACATGGTGAAAGAGACCGTATCAGCCTATGAGCGTGAAGCAGCTCCGCACAAAGGCTCAAAGGCTTTCAAGAGAAAGAGGGACGAATTGAAGGATCTTCTTGACGCGGATCTCTACAATTTGTTTGTCGTGCAAATAGCGAAATTGAGAGAAGTGACTTATAGTGAGTTTAAGGATAAACTTGCGTCCTTCACCGACTCCGAGCAACGTCTAGAGCGATCCGTCAATGGTGCAGTGAAGGAATTCCAAAAGGAATTCAAAACCAAGGCTGAGGCCTTGCGACCAGGGTTTTCATCTTGGCGTTACGATAACGGCGCGAAAGAGCTGGCAAACCAGATGCGAGAAGACGCCACCGAACGCTTGCAACGCGCTCGCATTGCCGATTACCAGGAGAGTGGATTGCGACGTAATCGAAGACGAAGGCCGGGCATCGGAGGCATTGGGGGAAGGAAAGAGAGGCAGCCAATCAATCTGAGCTTCCATTACCTTGATCCTGCGCCGTTTGGCTGGAAAGACTCCCGTTTTGAGAAGCTAGGCGCAGACGATGATATTGAATTTCACGGTAATAGTCCTCGGGCTCTTGGATCCGGGAAAGGAGGTGGACTTGCGGTTCCGCTGGAGCCGCCAAAGAATTCAGCATGGAAGCAAAGGAGCCAAGATTTCATTTACTCTGAACGAAGGTAATGTTGCGAACGACACGTTGTCTAATGCCGTGGTCATTAAGGATCGAGACATATTACCTACCTGTATCTCTATCGGTTGGGTAATGGGGAGTACAGATTGTCTTAGACTAAGGCTTTTTGCTGGCAAACCAGAATGCTCTCTTTTCAGTGTGGTTTCCGGAATTCCTAAACTTGTTCGGTTACAGAACTCCTTCGCCGACAAAGCTAATATGTTTCGTAATTATCTTAAGAAAGTAAAGAAGAAAAATTGAAACTTCTGCGACAGTCGTGGTCAATGAAAGCGATCGGATCATTTAAGTTCTGTGCTAACTTGAAGAGGAGAGTTAAGTTATGTCGAACGAAGGTAATTTCCAATGTCGTGGTGCCTGATTTTTTTGGATGATTATTTTTGGTGGTATCAACCAAATCCTTCCTCTCCTCTTGTCAATGTGAAAATGTCTACAACGCATTGTTTTCTATACTGGTAGTGCTCTCAACTTCAAGTAAAACGCAAATAAACAGAGTGTTAGTTGTTGTATTTACGAGTTAGGATTGCTGGGGTGCATTACGTCATGCACATGTGGATTAGTCGAACTGAAGTTGTTTCAAAGCACTAGTAACTTGAGATATTCTCTCACACTTAATCGATGCATTTGCAAACTCTGTGCCAGAGATAAGAATGGCGTTCTCAACTGCTGCTATGGCATCTTTGTCTTGATACTCGACGCCATGCAGCGCAGGTGACAAGTTATCGCTTGACAATGAGTTGCCAGTGCGTAAGTCTTGTGCGTCAAAGTCGGAAGCTATGCAGCCCAAATGTGACCATGAATAGTCCTTGGGTAAATGATTGGACATTTCTTCTTTGGCTCTAGACCGAACTGGTACAAGATTGGGGAAGGATTGCCGCATAGCGATGGCGACAAGCAGAGGATCAATCTTTGTGAATCTTCTTCGATGGCGGGACTTTGCTGTATTTCTCTTGTTTCTTGTTGAAATGACAGTATGACTGCTTTGAGAACGTACGATGCTTCGGAACGCACGCTTTTCGATGGAAGATCGCTTTGATTTGGCCTCAGATCTCGAGAGAATTGACGATCTCGGCCTATCACATGAAGACTGGATATTACAATTGAAAACACTGATGTCGCCATGAGCCGCTGTTTTCCTAAGTGCACCAACAGAAGTTTGGTTCTCGTTCTTGATGTCGAGACCCTTTTTCTGACCGAAAAGTTCAGAACGAGTCTTATTTCCTGTCACCGACATCTTGTACATATCTTTGAGAGAAAGAACTGGTAGATCAACAACATCTGAAGGAAGAGGTGCTAAAAGCGGCGTGAGGTTTTCTGATGGTATCAGACTGTCGGCCGACGGCTTGAGTGCAACGGTTGGGATGATATTGGGAGAAGGCAGATGAAGAGAGGATGCAGTGATATGCCAGTGATTGATACAACCTCGGGGCGGCACCCAGGACGCAACGAAAAATTTTTGGTCATACTCGAAGACAACCTCAAGATTCAAAGAGCGCCACGATTCGACCATATCAATTGTCTTCTCACACGAGGTGATGTCGAGGCTGATAACAAAGTTAGCTCGGGCCCTCGCATGGAGGGATACATTTGTTGAGAGCGGGCTGTGCGACGCAATGGTGACAGGGCCCATCGGCATACCGACACTGGACGCATGAAGAAAACGAAAACCTGAATACTGTTCATGGGCTGTTGAATAAATAGAGCCTTTCCAGGCAACTTTTAGCGGCACAGCTGGGTCAAAGGGAGCAGGAACGCTGTGCGAGGTAAGCGAACGACAGCGCGGAAGCGGAGATGAAGAGCTGGTTTGTGTGGTGAGAGCAGGATGTCTAGGCAAGTGAGGGGAATGAATATGGTAGTGTGGGGTTTCCAAGTCGTACAGAAGAGATTGGTAGATGAGATTTCCAACACATCCCTGAAGTGCGAAATCGGCCTGAAAGAGATGGGCGTACTGTTGACATACGATTGGGGCAACCCTTTTGAAGATGAGAACAATGTACATGTCCACGTTTAGAGTATCATGGATTCGCTTTAAAGTTTCGGCCACGTCTAGCAAAAGCTCGATGTCGTCGCCGTAAAGCTCGTTGAAAGGATCGGATGGGAGTAGGACATAGGTGGTTGAGGGACACAGCAAGGACATCTGGTCGACCAAGCCAGGCAATCCTGGGCGCGGGGGGGCGGTACCGGGAATGTGCGGATGGCAGTTCCACACGACGGGCTCTTCGCAGTTGTAGTAAGTGTTTGGTTTGATAGTGGCGCCAGATGTTCGAAAACGAAGGTGAGGCAAAGTCTGCACAAAGACTGAGTCTAGAGCCGCATCGAGGTCCATGATTAAAGTGGACGCGAGGGAAGGAGCGTTTCAGAAGACGGGAAAGCGAGCGGGAGACACGGCAATGTGGAAAGGCGATGCAGGATGCAGGTCATGTGTACCTCACCGGAGACGCGAACGAGCTTAAAACAGACGCGGTCATGAGGGGCGGACGGCGGCGAGTAGACGGGCGCGTTATAAACGGTTGCGGTTCTTCTCGAGCGAGTTATGATGGCAGGTAGAGAATCGGACTGTCACACGAACAGCCGACAGCCTTGGTGGACGTCGCCCGCCACGTGCGCAGCGCACATGGCAGCGATCCGCGCGCACCAAACGAGGAGCAGCAGCAGCTCCCGCCAAAACGACGCGAAACAGCGCATATGCGACTGTAAGCAAGTATTACAGGGAGCATTCTGGCGGATCAACAACTGGTGGTGGATGCTGGCGCACGGCGCGCCACGGCGCATGCGGCGGCTGGCAGCAGACAGCTGGGTGCGCGCGCGAGCCGCCCCAATTCGAGGCTACGGAGATGTACCCTTCGTGGGCGTAGCTGCCACAACCCACCTCCTACCACGTCCGCACTGATGACTTTGCTGTTTCACTCTTGTCGCTCTTCGCGCCGTGCCGCCAGCAGAATGGCCGGCTGCGTACATTTCCGCTTTCCTCGTGGCGCTGTCGTCTTCCGTTTATCGCCCGCCTTTTCGCGTCGAACAACGCGATCGAGTGCCCCACCCCCCGCCAGTCCATCACTTTCCCACGTGCACCCGAATCACACACGGCGCTACGAACCGACTCCGTCCACCACACACCCCTCTGCCATGCCCTGCGCCAGCCCCTGTGCGCCGGCTTCTTCGCCGTGCTCACACACAGGCCACAGAGCCCCGAGGCATTCCCTGCCGTTGTACACCACCACCGCCTGTCCGCGACCTACCTTCCTTCTTTCCCTATCGAAGCGCACCGACCAGCCCCCATTCTCCCGCTTCACCCACGCTCTTCCCATGCGCATGGTCGAGCACGCCTTGAAACAAACTTCTTGTTCGCCTCCGTTCGTGATCGACTGTGGCTCCTTTCCGATCCAGTCCGCCTTGTTACACCAAACTCCTCTGCTCCTCAACGCCTCGTGCTCGTGTGGTGCTACCACTATGTCCCTCCCACGCCTCCCGACCACAAATCTCGCTTCCGCCAAACCACCGATCCTCGCTCTCTGCCCGACCGTTAGCGCCCACCCGTTCCTCACATCTCCCAACACCTCACAGCTGTCTATATCCACAAACTTTCCTCCTTCATTCAGCTCCACATACTGTTCAATAAACTCACTCATGCTACGTTTCCCGACAAAACAAATCCCACGACTGCTCTTGGCTTCCGCAGCCGCAAGTCGCAAATCGGCCGCAATAGATACTACTTCAGTTTTGAGCAAGTCGCCCACGGGCAGAATAACCCTTCGCAGAGCCGATTCGTGCACGCTACCCAAAAAGTAGCTCTGATCCTTAACTTCATCACGCGCTGCCAAAAGCCTAGTCCCCTTCTCTGTATGCTGCACCATTGCGTAGTGGCCCGTCGCAATCGGTGCGTTTTCACCCCCCACCTGAGCAACACGCTCTGGGAACGCGCCAAACTTCACCCATCTGTTGCATGCCAGATCCGCGTTGGGGACAAACCCGTGTCGAATACCTCGCAAAAACACATTTTCAAACACATCTGTCCAGTATTCTTTGACAAAGTCATACACATGCAGTGGTTCCAAGCCCAACTTTTCAACAGTGAGCTCGGCGGCGCGAAGCTCCCTGTCGAAACAATTTGTGCTCCCCTCGTCTTCTTCAGAGTCCCAGCATCGCATCAGTACCGGTTTCACTCGCCATCCAGCCTCCTGTAGAATCATTGCAGAAACTGAGGAGTCTACACCGCCAGATAGAGCAAGATATATTGAAGAATGCTTCTGAGGAGGCTTTGAAACCGTCCTTACCGCGTAGTTAACTAGTTCAGTCACAGCTCTCATTCTGTTTGTCATGTTTAAACGATGCACGCTTCCAAACTGCAAAGTCCATGGGCCATACCGAGTGATACGACGACAAAAATTAAAGGCGTTCTGAACACCGATTCAGAACAAAGCCCATAAAAAGTGGTCAAGCTCCTCGAAAGACCAAAGCACAACACCCCCCCTGAATATGCACGAATTGAGTTCAAAGCCCTCACAGGAAGTTAAGGAGTAGCCCTTTACCTTTTGAAAATTGCGAAGAATGATCCAGGAAAAATGGCTGAAGGGATTTATGGCAATGACGCGCCGGCCCTGAAGCTTAACATGCTCGATCAGTTGCCTGTACTCTCCCCTTCACAGATAAACACCGAGGAAAAAGTCAAACATATGGGGATCACCAGATACGGCAGTCAACAACGAGTCAAACGCGCCTCTGTTCCTGTAGACGAACGACAATAGGACAATGGTCTGATCCGAGAAATCCTTGTCTATCCGCCCCGTGTCCCGTTACCTCAACGGAAGCCACGCGGGAGACCAGTTCTCTCGATACTATACAATGGTCGATTCTCATTCCCCGTCCAGCGTGTTTTCCGGTAGGATGTCCCCGCCAAGTTAAACTTGGACTATTACTGTCTCCCACGAGATGTCGGTAAGCGTCAACCATATTACCTGCCTCAAGAATTTCTGCAAACCGATCTCTTTCTGCATCTGTACATCCGGGTAGACCGACATCCGCGGGAGACAATTTGGAACGATCCCCTTTTGATTGCTGCCTGCAGTATGATGCATGAGAGAGATCTTCATTTTTCGGCGCAACATTCTGTGTTGTGAAAGGTTTTCGTACCGTGTTGCACAAATTAGCATTCTGTTTCGCAATAAACAAAGAATTATTCGAACACCACACCAAGTGCAACGTACCAAGTCCCCCATCCAAATCACTCGAATTCCGGATTTCCGTTTACGCTCCATGAATTCTTTTACCTGCTTGTCCCAGGCTCTCCTGCGAGCAAAGTGCTTTTCTTCCCAGCCATTGTTTGGGGAATACCTTTCGGGGAATGATTTGAATGACAATAGGTTAGCAATTCTGAAACCCCAGAAACCAACTCGTGGCAGTATTCCCCGTGATAGAATCCACAAACGCGTAGACAAGATTGCTCACTCACGTATGCAGAACAGAAAAATGCTCAAACTTAGCGTAAATGACGCGACCTTCTGGGTGATGTCTCTTTGACTTTTCCCGACCTAAGTGGTATCGCACAACCTTCGGTCCGCTTATCGTGTTCTTGTTCCAAAGCATTGCAGTTCCCGAGTATTTGGTATCAGCCAGACTCAAATGCAATTTATAAGATTGAAGTTCCGGAGTGGACATTAAGGAATGCACAAGTGAAGCATCAGCGCATGACTTTCTGTCCTCTTGCCGCATTTTACTTCTCAATCGTTCCGCTTGAGAGTTGGCCTTTCCAGATGCCGATTTAAAAGCAGCTGATATGCGAACTTCGCTTAGGAATATGACATCTGGGGTGTACTTTACCAAGAAGTCTCGAAAAGCTTGGACGTCAGACTCTGAACGCAGGCGGGGCGTAAGACCATTGCAATTCCATCCCTTCAGAATTTTTGAATTGTGGAAAACAAGATCCAGTTAGAATGTAAGAAGAGTGCTTGGTATAGTCGTAAATGAGGTGAGAGAAAACGGGACATACGACAAGAACGAGTGGGTCAGAACGAAGGATGGGCTCATCCTCAGCATGGGAGGAGATTTCGTGACAGGGTCTCTTGTTGCTTTGGTCCTTGATATCAACTGCTGGTCGCTTCTTAAAGAACTTGTCCATTGAACTGTGCTTCTGTTCAAGGTGTCGAACGCCCCTCTGCGGGTGCCACAAGTTCTGCTCTCAGATTTTGCAACTGAAGGTTGTCAGAGACAGAAACAACAAAAGAGTGTGTCCGTTCTTCATGCGCAATCGTAGGAGAACGACAGAGTTAATTGATATTTATGAAGTGACAGTGAGGGCCGATATCGTTGTAAAGTTGAGTACGTCACACATCAGCGATTCAGCACATCAGCGATCCAGCAACACATCAGCGTTACAGCAACACATTAGCGATACAGCAACACAGATTCTGAACTTCAGCTTCGTCGTTTTGATCCTTGTGTTTTGGGGGGAAAACGTGTCAAGTGACAACGAGCGACCTATTGTTGATACGGCTACCAACCACTCCGGTGCTGGCAAATGGAATGGAACCACTTACCGCCAGGACCGTTTGGGACAGCTGAGTTCGACCTGCGGGTCACAAAAGAATTCAAGATCAAAAAAGTATTTCAAAACTCGATTGACAGAATGCGAATCGGGATATGTCGGTGAGCCGCATACCGACACTGCTCATTGACGATTACCGTTACATCGTCCCGCGATAAAGAAGTGGCGGGTACGCTTTGAAGCCTGAATGCTGCCGTTATGATTTACCCGTCTCTCACCGAATTGGATATGATCTGCTCCCCAATGCTCAAACTATGAAATGCCATCACCGCATTTGCATCCATAAATGTTCAATGACCAATGTTAATTCGCAGTAAAACAGAAGCAGATTACCGTAACGGTCATCATCTGTCCCCACCCAACTCCTTGCGATGGCCCCGCGGCGGACGCGGTCGCCGTCAACTGTCCGCTACAATAGCAAGCGATCTGCTTGAAGCAATAATTGCAGTTTCACATCGTCTTCTGGACTGGCTGTCCACTACTAGCTTCAAAATCAAGTGCGCTTGCTTTCCACTCCCTTGCAAACCGTGCCTAATACTACCTGCTCCGCATCGTACACTTTGCTTTCACAATCCTTGAACAATGACAGCTTTACCGCCCAAGACTGTACAAATATCTCCGAACTCACGACGCCGTCAGTTTCGCAGCTTTCTTGCGTCGCATCAGGAGGAACGTATTCGCTTTCAGCAACGAGCAGAACTTCGCGCTGCGCCTGTTGACATGTCCGAACGGTTACAGGCAGCACTTGCCGAGATACGCCGCATCGAGCGCGAATTCCACACTTTTCGTACTGGCGCAAATGCCAGGCTGGCTGCTGCCTTGGATGAGAACGAAAAGCTTCGCCAGAGCTTGGAGAAGATAAGAACAGGGCATGTCACCAAGCCCGCAGAAAGAGAACTTGAAATCGAACGCTTGAAGCATGCGAGTATCAAACCGCCTTATGCATGTAGTCGGGAGAGGAAAAGCCTGCGCCTGCCATTCATGGCTGAGTCAGCAGCAACGGAAAGGAGAAAAACAGTACGGATCCCGATTCGCTTCAGCAGGAAGTGGTCAACCTGCTTTTGAAAAGAACGAGAGAAGTGCCGAAAGTTTTAAATCACCATGTATATTCTGCTTCATACCCATCATTTCAATCAGGTACCGCTTTGCCCCACTTTGGGTGCTTTTGTTTGGTCGCCCTTGTTCAATTTTAATTTTGTTCTACTGAATTGAGAAAGAATAGAAGTGTGATGGCCTGAAACCAAAAAAAGCTCTACCCGTCCTTGCCGCTCGCGAGACAGTCCATTCCCGCTTTTTAGAGAGAAGAGGTTCCCTCATCATGTCGTTCGTGTAATTCTCTGTATCAGTAACACAGGAGGCTCTATCTGCATTGATGTATTGAAACGCGAAAGGAATATGTCGTCTGCGAAACAACCGAACTTCGACTTGAGCTCCGGTGAACGAGAGCAGAAGTACTCTATTCTATCATCTCCTGGAGGCGCGGGGACGGATCGGGTTTCAAGTACTCATACGGTACACCACCACTGTATGTACTGTACCTTTACCTTCGTAATAAAGGATCATGGATAAAGGGTATGGTCCGTTCCATTGCAGTTTATCTCCACACCAACCATGTTGAGGGTTTTCCAATGACCAGCACTTCTGCCACCCGTGTGCGTTTTGCATCCGAACACTGCGGAACTCATAAAAACATAGTGTTCACTTCGTATGCCTATTCCACATCATGTGGACGTACAGTGCGTTTCAAAAACATATCCCTTCCTAAAACCGGGCCAAAAATGTTTTCTGTACTGTAGAGCCAATTTCCCACAAAATAAAACTTTTCGAGTCAGAAACCTTGTTTCTTAAACATATCCTTTATACGATATGAGCTCCATTATTACTTGTGTACCACCTTTATCTCTCCAAAAACAGATGAAAATTATAAGATTGGACCCCAAAGGCATAATTCCAACTAATATCGCGCAAAAACTAATAAGAAGCCCAAGAAACCCATTAATATAAGAAACTCTGTTCGGTATAAATTCAAGCAATGTTTGAGCCATAACGCATTCTTTTCTATCACAAAAACGCGTAGAAGTAAGCATTATCTGTTCTGTGATACGTAGTTGTGCAAGAGTAATTGCAACAAAACTGTATTTGAATGTAAAATGCTCTATAATATGAAGCAAATTAAAAAGTCAAAATTGGTTAAACTATACAACAACAACAAAATATTCTTTTGAAAACGCACCATAAACGCAAACGTGCATTATATTTCTCATAAAAGGCTCATTAAAAAAGAGTACGAAAAAAGATAATTTTT
The DNA here is from genome assembly GCA_030374765.1 of Agarophyton chilense. Classification (NCBI taxonomy): domain Eukaryota; phylum Rhodophyta; class Florideophyceae; order Gracilariales; family Gracilariaceae; genus Agarophyton; species Agarophyton chilense. Next base: position 1,195,903 of record JARGXX010000099.1, read on the forward strand.
TGGACACAAAATTTGAATATAGATGGACCAAGTTCTTAAAACTTTTATTATCACATAAATTGCAAAACAAAACTTGATTTTTATAAGAAATGTTTTTTGTTGAACTTCTGAGATGGTTTAAGATGACATACCTAAAGAAATACCAACTAAAATAGCGTTTAAAAGTTATAATGAATTAGAAACGTTATGATAAAGTGTTAGAAAGTTATGTGCTATTTTACTTTTACTTTTCGTATGAATTAAGTTATGGTTTTTAGAAGGATATTGCGCTTGTACAAAAGTCACATGCTTAGAAACAGTACATGAATGGTTTAAATATGACTGATACGGATCTCCCAGGACGAATTTCCGATGTATATTTATTTTGAAACAAGTGTGGAGTGCTAGATTAGATTTCTTTTTGGACAAATTAGACGGTTCAGTACAGTTTGTTATTTGAAACTTTGTATCACAAATTATTGTGACAAAATTATCTCTAATTTAATTCGCTTTTTTATTGAATAAATGATAAGGCACTCTTTAAGTGTCATTAAGGGTAAAGAAGCGAAAACAAACTACTAAAAGCGCGTTATAGAGAATACGACTGACGAAAGGATATGTTTTTGAAACAGTATTTTGACTTGATATTTTTCATGTGTAGTTTTTATTGAGTGTACTGTAGTCGAAAAGGCAATTTACGAAAATTTTTGTGTAAGGGATATGTTTTTAAAACAGACTTTATCAATGCATGGTTAGATTAGCAATTGGCAATCGTAAAAAGGGTATAAATAAAGTCAGAGAAACGGTGATAACAGTGGGTTTTGGCAAATATTGAACGGTATTGTTTCTGTAAAAACTTCGGTACCTATTTAGGGTTGGAGAGCTCCCACCGATAAAATGGAAATGAAATTCGGTGTTTGCATTGATTTACCGAAGTGCTTCTTCGGTAGATCGAGCACGTCTACCACCACCCTAGGTAGCCAGGGCACAACCCACATCATACCTTCTCCAAACCAACTACCTACGCTTCTTATACATCAAGCTCCTTCTGGTGGTGTTGTGGTCTTTAATACACCCCCCGCTGCACCACCGACATCTACAGAACCTCTAACGCCGACTCCGGCTCCCTGAAGCACTCCTCCACATCGGCCAACTACAGCGCGGTCTACAACAGTCGGTGCTTTCTTGATTTCAAATGGCACATTGGGAAAAAATGCCATTGTGCCGAATTGGAGATCGTTGTTACCACACTCCAAAACCCTCTTCTGTCACTTCTTAAATCTCTACGTTCCCTTTTGACCCATAATGTCCACACCACCTTTGCTATAGTTTGAACACTCATCGCACGACGTGCTCTCCACCGCTGTTGACGTACAGCTAGTCCTTTCTAGTACTGAAATATTCTTGCACTTTCAGCAGAGGCATAATAATGGAATCGGGGAAACGCGTTAACGTAGATTTAAGTCCTTCCTGGAGAGACTACCGGACTGTTTGCTTTGCTTTTGGTTCATGTAACTCCCTAAAACCAAGGAAACTCTTCTCGTTCACGCCGATAAAGTTACAGAAGCGTGCAGAAGTCGATACAGATTTAGTATCTTACCCATTCTGTTCAATTGACTGCACAATATGTCAAAACCTATGGCTGTGCAGAGAGTTTTGGGATGATGAATATGGTTGGCATGTTATATGCACCAGCAGAAAGTATAGAAATGAAAAATCTAGACGAGCACTACATTTTTGGATCAATCAATGTATCAAATTCAACATAAGATACAGAAAACATGATTTTTACACCTGCAAGTCTATAAACACAAATATAAGAAATGGGAAAAGATGCGGCTTGCTTCTATTTCCAGACGCTTTAAATGCCTCTCGCGAATTTACATTGATCAACATCATTGCCCTGTAGCCAAGATTCGTGGATGTTTTTCTAGCTGAATGCAGTTGAATTTCTAGATGCTCTGCAAATGATGCAAGTAATTTACTTATCCATTAAAGTAGCACCTACTTGCGCTATTCTCATATCAATTATAGTAGATAGTGTGAAGCTGCTATACGAAAGAGAGATTTTGAAAGAAAAAGAACGAGTAGAATATGCTTGTTTGAAGGGAATTTTTGTACAAACAGCGCGAAGAGAAATTAATTAGTTTGGCGCATTCCAGTGTATAATTTAAACAAGCTAAAAGATGTCGAAGATTTCTCTCAAATGGAGGAAGCTTTGTCCATGCACAGCAACAACTGTTAACACGCTTTAAATGAAATGGAAACACTGCTTTGCGAAGAACAACTAACGATACGTGAGAGCAACATGGAATACTTAGAAGAGGTTATGCGCAAATGGGATAGGTTACACCATAGCTCATAATTGATATCCCCATTTGCTGACTGTTTCTTGGACCAAAACGGGAGTTTGAACCATGGCTAAAAGTCAAGATTTCTGAAGTACCCCGTTCGTAACAATAGAGACATCCTTTATCCCTTGAATGATTAATCGAATCTTGACCTAGTTGGTGGTTCTAAAATTCAAAGTAACTTGAACGAAAAGTGCTTGTCCTGTAACTTTTACGAAGCCGGCCTCAACCATTACTACACATTACACGTAGACATTATGAATGCTCTTTATTAACGGGGCGATACTGGAGGGAGAGGAACCTACCTCTTTAATGTTGTCACTTCGAAGATGAAGTCTGTGTTAAGAAAATGGGTAACAGGCCCGTACGCACGCAACCTCCATCAAGTTCAATCGCATATGTACAATTCAAGTCTCTTTCTCAAGCAGAAACAATCTGAGCAGAGCAGAAGAGATAATTAGAGGGCGGGGAACTCGAATGTTCTTCATGATGGTGCATGCAAAAACAGAATATCTTTCGATTCTGAATTGAATGTCCCGTGGTCTTCTCGGCTGGTCGATAGAGATTACAAAGATAAATTGGCGTAACTGCACTTGTTTTCAGGAGCTTTTGCTGCCTTTGAATTATTAAGAGGATCCGGGAACTCGTGCGTTTTATATCATCATGGTGGAAAGTTTGCGGTACCTAAATCGTTTATGAGCAACCATATACTTGATTTAATCCGCAAAGAGTGCACAAATACTAACTCAATGATATATATCGAGGCTGTGTTGTGTTGAACACAGGTTCAAGTACTGGTGAAGATTTGTCAGAGCTAGTTTTGGTTCCTCGCGGAAGGTGTTTAATATTCGACAATGGCAGGAGGGCTCGTATTGAGCAGGTTGATATTCTCTACGGAGAATCTGAGACACGATTTGTCGCGACAATGAAGGAACATATCACTACTTATCTGGACGAAAGGCTTCAGAGAGAAAGTACTCCGCAACATTTTGCGATTCTCTCATCGTTTCGGATGACACAGGTGTATTTGTGATCATGCTATCCGAACTTTTCATTCATGGTAGAGGTGTATTGCACGTCTTGATAGACACCGTGCATGATGTCGACACAGCTATAGAAAAGCTTCAAGAAATGGGGGGTTGCGGTGCAAGCTTAGCAGCTTTATACCCCATCGCTGGCTCCGATTTTATGCCTTCTACTCATGAAATGTTTTGGTTACCGTTCAAGGTCCTACTCAGACAGTATGGTGGTTCGCTGAATCCTTCTATTTTGAATGGGGAGCTTATGTTGGATGTGCTTTTGTGAGTCCTATATCTCACGAAGCACGGAAAAAAGAACTTCTGTAATAAGAGGAAATATAAGTCAACCATGAAGGAAGAATTGGAAAAAGCGGTTTTCACTGAGCGAGAGTTGAACGAAATGCGGAAGTCCTTTTTTGTCTCGGAGAACAAACTTGGATCTTTGAACTGGCGAACGGAGGTCAGAAACTTTGTCGCAGATGAAGCTGCTTGCGCCAATGAGCTGCTCCCAGATCCATCTCGTATTCACTTACATTGGCAAAGAGCAATTTTCATAACTGCTAAGTACTGGGGACGACCTTCTAAAAGAAATGTTTCTCGAGAGTTTGTTAGAGGATGTACCTGGGATGATGGATACAATGAAGATGGTAATGTGGTAATTGACCTTCATGACAATGTGACTAAGATACAGAACCGTATAATGGAGGTTATCACCTGTTGCAACTGCAAAGGCAATGGCTTCACGAGGCGATATGCGTGCCGCAAAACATCTTTGAGCTGTATTGGCTGCGGATGCAATGACGCTTTATGTAGAAATCGTAGTATCACAGGCCTAGAAAATACTGAGGGAGCTGCGACAGAAGCGTCTCCGTCTACAGGCACATTGCAAACTCTTCAAAGCATTGAAAGTGTATTCGAAGCGGGAACTACGTTGCGTTCTGCACGACATGAAAAGCTTAAAATTGATGCATGCTATAGTTTAAAAACCTCATCGAATGACACATCCAGGAATGAATCTAACGACTCCCAAGAAGAAGACAACATTATTGACTTACTTCAAGGTTTTGAGGAACAGAACAAGTCTCCCAAAAAGGGCAACATGTAAGGAAGAGATAGTATTCAACGATTGCCGCTATATTAACACATCTATATAACGTTCCAACATCAATTTCCTTCCTCTCAGCTCATGCGGGAAAGGGCGAACAAACGCGTCGCCATGTAAAACGACGTCTTCAAAGATATGAAGGTTGCGTTTTATCCATAGCCAGTAGAGCTTTTCAGTACCACATGCGTTTCGTGTTTTAGTAGGTATTCTCTGTTACACCATACAAATATACTAACTGATTGAAACATGTATCACTTCGGCTTCGGATGATCACGGGAAGTAGACTCTATTGGTTCATAAACGTAAATGACGAAGCGGGGGTGGTAATTAGCAATTTCCTTTCACAAACCAGGCTCTCTATATGTTTGACCATTCCATATCGCTTCGCAAGAGGTAAAATCACAAGGCGGTAATATGGTTTTGAACGCTGCCTACCGTTTTCAAAAGAATGGATAATCTTTTCAATGAAACATACATCAAACGGAGGATTTCCAGCACCTCCTTCTATTCGTTCTCCTTGAGATTCCCACGCCCCCGAACTACTTAATGCTACATCTGCACTGTCCAAACTCCAAACTATGGTATGACCGAACCATCCCACTTTCATTGAAGCAATCCGCAAAGCTTTCACTAGATGCTTGGCTTGTTAGCAACCAGAGCTTGTATACACTAGGCGGGGGGATCTATGAATTAATTATGTCGTTGCGCAGCTGTTTACGGTGCAGTGCAGTGCACAATGCTGACATGAAAAGATCACAATCCTCTCCCGGCATAGAATTGGCAATGCATGTGTTTGCACCAGTAGTTTCCTTCATGCCCGCCTCTCTGTCTTCAGTATCTAAAGGTTTAGAACAGCGGATGTATCTCTTCCCTAAGCGCATGGACAACGCTCGAGATAATAAAAGCATTCGTTTCTGTGATGCATTTCATGCCGGTATTTGCACTTTGTAATAATTTGATGTTCTTTGAAATCCTTTAATCTGCTGCTGAATAACCGGAACTCTGATGGTTCGAATCGTTCTTCATTTGAAAATTGGTGTCAGAAACTGTCTGTTGATCGTAGAATTTCATACCAATTAAGCAAGCGAGCTTACCTGCACCGTACGTTAGAGGTCATCAGATGGTATTAGTTGCTAATTATAGCCACAGAGAAAGGTATTGGCAAAGAATGAAACTGTGGAATCATCTTCATGCCTGTGCATGTGATGTTGACGCACAGCAACTTGTTCGGCCGCAAAAGACAAACCAAGTATGGATGGGGTACTTTTCAGCAGCACATTGCATGGAGGTGCACTTGGCAGTTCTTGCACAGAAGAACAACCCCAAAAAGAGGTGGGTTTGTAGGGTAGAGAAGAATTGTCCCGATCGCTGGACCCTTATCGGCGATGACATGACCGTTTGCATATGCGGTTCAGGTCACGAGTGTCCAAGCTCCTCCAAACACAGTTACATTTGAGCAGGACGAAATGCCTCAAATAGCAACAGAATTTAGCGATTTTTTGATAAATATTCAAAACACGCAGCATTTCACCGACTCACAAGTAAGGGACCCACACCAAAACCTTCCCCAAATCGGAATACGAACGGCACCGGGCCCCCTCGCCTCACATTCAAGCCCAATATTGGTTTAGCGCTTGTAAAAGAGGTTTAAACCGCTAGTGCTCATTATGCGCCTCACGCACAGACTGTAATCTTTTTTGAAGAGGTTGCAAAGAACTTTAACGATGTCAACCTTTTCGAATGGAGAACTGATGGCAAGCACTGCCCAGATCGTTTTAATCTAGAGAAAAGTTTTCTAAGGCAGATCGTGAAAAGGAAGCTGCTTCTGGTGGTGGGGAGGGGTTGGTAAATTTAAGCAGCTTCTTGAAGACTAAGTCAAGCAGATAGATGACTTCAAGCAGTATAGGGCCGCAGCTAAGATCGAAGCCGCCGAAACGGAGCCTGCTCTTCTCATAGCTGGCCAACACGTGCGGGATTTCACAATGGAAAGGGTACGTCCGCGCGGATCAAGGAGCGCTAAAGGTGAGGAAGACGCTGTGGAAACGCCCAAGAAGAGCAAGACTAACCACACCCAAGCATCATCCGAAGTGAGCCGTGCGATATCTGCGGTCGAAAAAGCCGAGACCGAGCGTTTTTCGTTTCTTGCGTGCCAAGTGAGAAGGGATGAGCGGCAAATGGAGTTTGAATCGATTTCCATAGCGTTAGAGAACCACCGCAATGAGAGCGAAGCTTAAGTGGCTTAGTAGCGTAGTAATATCGAGAAGCAGAGGGTAGCACTGGAATGCCAGAGGTTTGAGGAGGAGAAAAAGAGGACAGAAGAAGGTTCTGTGGAAAGACGTCTTGGACTGGAAGTGCAAATGTCGATGCTGGAGTTGATAAGGAAGATGCGATCCAAGAAAGATTAAATGATAGCGTAAGTTGTTCTGAGCGAGGGTGGAGGGCCAGGTCGTTTAATGCGGCGCCGTGCGGAGCTCGCGAAGAGGTTGTCAGGCCGCCAACATTTTACTCTGTTTTCAAGATTCCCATCTCACTCGAATAGGTCTCTAGATCAGGTGGTGGGCAGCCGAAGAACTGTGAGTTTTGCAAGCCATACAGGTAATTTCGCATGTTTCATAGAATTGCTGCTCCACGATACAACAAACCAGCTAGTGTCCGACGAAATAATTGCCTCCGTGGTTCACTAACGTGACTAAATAATTTCTTGATATCCTTGAAAGCCCACTCCACTGCAATCTTTCATGCTGACATAGGTTTGTTAAACCGCTTTTCACCCTTCGTCAATGCAGAACATGAAAAATAAATGCGTAAGTACCGACACAACACATACGCCGGGTTCCCTTACAGATAAAACTAATTACCTCCGATCACCAAAGACCTTTCCGGATCAACGGCTATGTTCGATCTTCTGTAAAGCTTCATATCGTGCCTTCGACCCTCCAACAGACCGAAGAGGTTGAATCTGGGCGTCAGGCGGGCTGATGGCCCGAAACTTTACGAAATTGCGTCTTTTATGACCGCTGTAGGTCGCTCTTTTCTGTTGCCCTTTTGGTCTCGCTATATAGATACTTGTCACATCTGTGAACCCGACACAGCTCTTTAATGGAGCACCAGCCTTCATGATACATTCGGAATTAAAACCAGCACGATCCTGCAGGAAACTATCTCGGTACTCTGTTAGGGCTTTTCAAAAGCGGCTTTGCACATACTCCAACGCCTCGAAGAACAATTCGTTTAGCTGTGGGGCCCTCATTCCGAATTCCTGCTCCAAATCTCACCATCCACATGTAGTACCCAACCTTCTACAAAGAAAACAAAAGGAAACCACTGCATTTATCCTGTAACGTCTTTTCTTGGTCACGTTGAGAGCACGGGAGCAGGCCAATGATCTTCTATGTATCTGCTTTGACGAATCTACATCGTTTCAAGCACTCTGTGTCGTCTAAAGCTTCCAGATAGACAAAAATGGAACGTACACTAAACAGCCGTTCTATCTGGAGAGCTTCTTCGACTGCCTCGTATTGCTCCTTTTGCATGAACAAGGCTTTAAGTTCATTAGATACGCCAGCTCTGCCACATCTCGTTATGCAAAGCAGCGCCATGCTTGCTTGACACCTTGCCTTCGCCATTCCCCCGTCTCTGATGCTCATCTTGCCGTGGTATAGATGCTAGGCATCTGTCTCCACAACTCCTGATGCTACACACAACAGCACTTCCGAACTAAGTGCTAAAACCTTTTTTTACGGGATGATTTCCAAAACTGTTTTCATTCCTACCGAAAAAAAATACCGAACTATGTTTACCAAAACCCTCTAACTTCTCCTAATAATTTACTGTGAGCGCAATCTCTTTATTGTGTCGCGGTGGGCCAAACATGACGACAAACTTCGCCGGAACTTTCGGCAATTGAAAGGCCCGAATTGATGAATTTGACATAAGTCTTCTGAAATAAGCTTCTTTCTCTTCTTGATTTTCTTGAAACGGCGCGCAACCATATACTTCCATCAATAGTCAACATAAATCAGACTCCCAGTCTTCCAGCTAGACACTCTGGATGTTCAATGACTTTTTCCGCCTTCCCACTTTTGCATTAACCAAAAACAAGTCTGTATAATCTTCACGAGGTTTCAAGAGAAAATATAACAACAAAACAAATATGTTTTCACACTACACCTAAGGCTCTTTGCAAAACGAATTACGCGGCACCACTTTCAGTAGTAATTTTCAGTAATAATTCTCTTATTACGACCGATTGTTTACAACCGTCAAAATTTTTCACTCTTTGAAAGCTCTTAAAAGAAATAGAGCACAGTTATAACAAAAACATCCCGCCCACACATAAGGCCTTTTTTTTACTGCTGGAATGGGCTAGCAGGGGCGATTCGTTTACGTATTAACATTTCACTGGTTTTATGTATTGCCTCAAACGTTTCAAAGATTTTTATAACATCTGAGATTGCTATTCTAGTGACGGTCGCTTTAGTAAGCCTCAGGGAGCAAAAGCTCTACCTTTCAATAAATCAGAATTCTTACAAACCAAATTGAACTAATGGTTTGGGAGTTGGTATTAGTCGAAGTCGTTTCATAGAGAACTAGACGATATCTGAGATCTAAAACCTTCAAAGTGGAGCTGAAGCGTATTAATTCAGAAAAGTTACAATTTTGTACTTTCAGGCTACTCTAATTGCTACTAGCACTAATTCATACAACACCCTAACCACTAAAAGTATCACCACTATGATTATATTTTTCTGTAGTGCTATTATGGCTCTCGATGCCAGCGATTTTATAAAAATTGTAGACCCCGTTTGCATTTCGTACACGTGTTTTTAAGCATTTATGGAATACTTTACTTATTTTGCGACTCACAGTCCGACGGAGTTGCTTTGTATGCTGCTTACTGAGGTCTTCTTTTTCTTGGGTACAGTGCGCTTGACATAGATAAAGCCACCACCCTATTCCTCCTAAATGCCATTCAAAGTTGGGAAATGGGCCTTTTATCATATTCGATAGTTTACAACACCATAATGATTCTAGTTCCAGAGCCTTTCAGAATATGAACTGTAGTGGAATGCCCTTTGGTTGCTCTAATAGAGATGATGCGTGTCATGATTTTTGATTATCTCCTAACAAGGAATGGTTAACAATATGAGTATGACGTGTACTGTGACCCTGGAATGTTGGCCTCTTAATTACGAAATACTATACATAATTTAGTGCCCATTTGGGTAGGCTCACAGTTACAGAAGTGGCATAGCCTACGAGTGGGAATCTAGATATTTATAGATATTTCCACACAGCCACTCTGTAGTACAGTACTTAGTAGAGGCAAGCTCATGCCTGCTTTTCACTTTGTAAAGTCAACACGTGTTGGGCACTGACTTGGTTCACTTGCACGACAGCTTTACCTGCTTCTTGAAGAAGTTTTCATGAGTTTAAGTTTGTTATCCAGCTGGTCCCATCCATAAGAGCACTATGGTGCATACCAGCTATTGGTCTTTACTTTTTTTTGTTTTGTTATCTATTATATTTCTTTCACCGACAAGATAAAACCTCCGTCTCAGTATTGGGTATTCTTTTATCTGTTATATTCCTCGCTCGTTAACACTAGTCTCCCGCCTACTTGCCTGTGGATGTTTCCTCTTTTTCCCTTCTGTTCACCGGATCTACCGACACCTGTTTACTCGCTGTACGCTTCGGTACCGATAAACTGCCGCCATTTTTGGACGCCTTGCGGTAGGCACCGTACTCTAAGGGAGAAGCGTCACTCGAGCCAAGTAAATAGTACTGGCGAGGCGCTGAGATCTCCCTGGCACTGTACTGCTAATCTATTGCAATAATTAAAATAAATTAATAATCTACATGAGTCCACCTGAGATCGACCCGTACACGTGTCACCTGCAAGATCCTTCGGGGCCTGGCAGCTTTTAGGGCTCAACCGTTATCATCGCTCCTTCACATATCTCCTTTCTTAGGATTCGGCCGTCACGGGTAAGTCCAGATGGCCTCTTGATTGACCCAGGGGACACGAGCACTTTGTTGCTTTCAGTACCACTGGGCGTGACGGGATGTCGAGTCGTCCCCGCCTGCGTGGATGCGGGGAAGCGTGAGGTAACCAATGACGCCGAAGGGCAATCAGTTTGTCTACGAACGGAAACTCTCACGCGCCGTGAGCGCAGGTCATAAGGGCAACGCCGGCGTATTCCTTGCGTCGCGTTGCCGAGACGGTCCATTGGGTTCTTCCTTAGTCTCTGTTCTTCGTTTAGCGACCCTTTGCGCATGGTCCACCGTGGTTCACGCCTGTCAGTCCGTCAGGGTCGATTCCGTCACCTCGTGTACCATCGTGGTACTTTTCCATTGGTTGCGCGCAATGGCGGACCTGCCTTATAAGCCCGCCGGATACCCCGTACTTCCTTCGGACTATGTCCCCTCCATCGGCGCTCCCATCTATTCCCTGTCGGATCAGCCTGCAGCCAGCGGTACCATGACTTCGAACAACCCAGCGAGGAGCTCCTCGGGATACCAAGTGGCCTACGAACGTCCTGGGGACCGCTATGACTATACCATCGGGCGAAACCCGCAGGCATTGCGTCATGCCGTTCTTCCTTCTTCTGTGGAAGAATACCAAACGTTTTGCCATATGTATCTCGACGCGCGAAGGTTTGCCAAGATACACGACTTCCGAAGGGGCAGCTAGAACGCGCGCAGCGTCTCGTGGTATAACCGATGGTTGCATTGTTCTGTGGATCCGCGTTCGTCGACGCGATTTCGCACTCTCGTTCAAGCGGACATGCCGTACGTCCGCTGCGAGGAGGAAGCCGACTACCAGTTCACCTTGGACAAACTACTTTCGGACCTATACACGGACTTCATCTCGCCTCATGTGCGCTTTCCTCCGGCTGGTCACAACCTCTTGACGCTTATGTGCTTCCGGAAACCCTACGACGGCTTATTCTGGATATCTAACCGGGTCTATTCGAACGAGATGCACAAGCCCGATGGTCGTCTGAATCAATACCTGGGGTTCGTCTTTTGTTGGCACCAAGTGGAGTTTCACGACATTAGCGCCGACAAACGCCTTCCGATGTACCTCTCGCTTCTCTACAAGGATGAGAACCAATGGACCATGTATTGGCGTGGTTCGCCGCTCCTTCTGGTCCCCACACCGTCCGTGGTGGCGTACCACTCGTGCCAACTCATGGGAGCTGACAATGACCGAAGGTCGTGGCTGTCCTGGCAGGTACTTTTCGTTGAGTTCGGCGTGATATCCCTTATGGCCTTTCTGGATACCGCGAAGTACGGAATCCGTGGTAATGTCCGTTCGGTGGATTGGAGGGTATGGTACGATAAGAACATACCTGGTCCTCGAGGTCGCCTAATCCCACTCCCGGATATCATGATACGCTTCCTAAGAAACCTGGGCATTCAAAATACCGTCCGTGGGAGTCAGTTCGACGTCGAGGATACCGAGGCCCTTTTGCATCATGTCCTACAGGTGGAGTGGGGAAAGGCTCCCGGGTTCCTTTGGTATGACTGGGATACCGACCCATTCACGCCGATTCCGCTCCCTCCTCAGGTTCGGGACGACGCTCGCGCCTATCTCGCCACGCCTTTGAGAAATAATCCATCGGATATTCCGAGGCGTCATGTAACCGACTATTATCCGAAGGTCTTCGGTTTCGATCCTCTGTGCTTCGAGCCTGATCTGGAAGGCACACTGTTATTTCCTGCTGGTATTTCCGACGGAGAATCTTTCAGTGAGGATCCCTTCGTCCTCCACGTGGAGTGTGTTCATCTTCCAGTCGATTCCGCTGTAGTGTTGCCGATCGCTTCCTCTCCTCCGGCTCCTCCAGGTGCTGCTCCTCAGGATGGGCTCTCGTATTAGCCGCCCGTCTCCCAATTGAATATTTCTCCTGGCGAGGTTTTTATCGAAACCGAAAGTCATGTAGGCGAAGCACTTGCTCAAACGACCCCCGGGGGCGTCGAAATCGCTCTGTCCTCTCTGTTGGTACACTTTCCTGCTTCGGTCACTGCGGCAGCCGCGGATCTCCGTCATGTCTGCAGTACCGTTGGTATTACGGCCTCGATGGACATTACGGCAGTTCTGAGGGAAGCCTGCTCATGGGTGCGTCGTTCGGATCGCTACGCCGCGGTTTACAAACAGGGTCAGGACTTGAAGACCGCCATGGTCAATCTCCTGCAGCATAATGCGCAGGCGATGTCCCAGAGGGTTACTGCCGACTTGGATGCCCGGTATGGTCTATATATGTGAGTGACCGGGAGGTTTCCGATGGTGACAATAGTTTCTCAGGTGAATCTCCCTAGAAGAAGCGTGCTAGGCTCGCTGAGGCCGGTTCAGGTGGTCCAATTGGCTCCTCGGGTGACCCTAGTCTCGGTTTCGCTCCTGCAGGTTCCAATGAGGACGACGGAGTTACTCCTGCGCCGCCCTAGTGAGTCTTTTTGGTGTTCGGAGCGCTTCCGCGAACATTGTGGTCATACCGAGGGCTGTCAGGCCTCTGTTAGTTACTCGAATAAGTTAAAAAAAGTTGTGCTTGTGCTTTGCCAAGGTCGTTCTTGTATCTCAAAGGTGCCTGCCCCGCGACAGCGTCTAATCTTGAGAGCCTCTCAGGTCTCCATCAGGTGTCTCCGAAAGACTGACCTTGCTCCCTGATGCGGGAGCTACGACGAACCGTCGTGTTTCGGCGAATTGTCGTGCCGGGAGGCCGTTTGGGAGGCGTTTTGGGATTATTCGGACCAATGGTCGCCCCCTCCCGAAAGCCGCGCTCCGAGTGGCTGATTCTACGCCAATAGCGGGCGATAAAATTAGCCTGTATGGTTTGAGGGTTTTGCCACATATCTTTTCAGGTGTGTAGCCGAACCAAGGGACGCAATAGCGCATAGTTCCATTTTCTCCCATATCGGCGGAGATGATGCGCTCAATCACATATTCTGATTGGTGTTCAGCCTCCGGAAGGAGAGTGTGCTCCAGAGGAACGGATCCATCAAAGTCGGTTGGGAGCGATGGGTCATAGTGGTTGGCCTTGACCATCGTGTCCGTGGGGCTAGTCCAGTCCTCGGGAACTGCCTTAGGTGGTGTGAAGGCTTGAGCGTCGACTTGAGATCGTGGTGCTTCCGTTGGGCCAGGGGGCTGGGACATTCGTGGTCCAGGGGAACTGGGAGCTCGTGTCAAGCGTTCAATAGAGACGGTGTCCTGTAGGCCGTCAATGAGTAAAGTGATGTTGTGTCCATTGGCCTTAAGGACTTTGCATGGTCCCGTAGAGCAGTATAAGAGCTTCCGCGTAGTGTCCTCGAGTTCCTCACTGTCCTTCGGTGGCCGGTCCAGGTAAACCAGATCTTTTTTCCCGAAGGTCAAGGTGTTCCAAACGGCTTTGTCGAAATCGAACTTGTAGCGCCGTTAAGATTTGGTTATCACAGTTCTGGCCGATTGGAGAATGCGGTCAATGCGTCGGCGCGAGTAGCGCTTCGCCTAGGTAGGATTCATCCCCTCGGTTATGTCCTGGGGTATGATAGATTCCTGAAGGTCAACAGCTATCGGCAACGGTGCTCTCGTTAGCGTTAAGTCGAAAGGCGTTGTCCCCGTCGAAGGTTGCACCTGCGTGTTGTAGGCATAAACCAGTGGCTCAACGTAATTGTCGCAGTACAGTTGATGCTCCGTAACGTAGTGCGCCAACCGGTCCAGAAGGGTGCAGTTGAAGCGTTTTGCTGGTCCATCGGTTTGCGGGTGGTATGCTGTGGTGGTCACATGTTTGATACCTAGGGTAGCACAGACATGCGAGAAGAATTTGGATACAAACCGGCTGCCGTTATCTGTAAGGAGGTACAATGGCATGCGATATGGATATACCCAGTAAGACAAGAAGGCCGTGGCGAAATCACTGGTTGTTGTCTTTCTTAGGGACAGGGCTCGGGTAAGTTTGGTAAACCTATCGGTTATAACCAAAACAAACCGTTTCCCATGGAACGACTTAGGGAAAGGCCCAAGTATATCCATCGTGACAAATTCCATTAGACCTGCGGCGGGGAAGAGCTTCGGTTTTGCCTAATGGTTGGCGCGAGACCCTCGGATCTGTCCCCATGAAGCCCAGTTCCGTGCAGTTTGCCATGGGCCCTGCGCCATTAGGGGCCAGTAAAAAGAACTTCCTTAGGGTCTGGTACATTCGTCGGCCTCCAGGATGACCAGCCAAGCGGGGGAAATGGGCGAGGTATAGGAATCGTGCCTTTAGCAAAGTTGGTATTACCCGTTGGAGTGGGCCATCCAGCGGTGCGCGGCGACATAGTAGTCCAAATCGGTCATAGTCCAACAGGCATCCTGGGGTTCCTACCAATTGGGCTGTTTCCTTGCAGTACTTGTCTTCGACCTGCGCCTGTAGGAGTTCTTCCATAGTTATAGGGAGGAGTTCTTGTTCCTCCGGGGCTATCGCGTTAACCTGACGTGGTAAATAATTGGGCGGTACTGTTTCCCAGTCCAATAGGTATACTTCGTTCTTCTTTACCTCAGGATCCTACGATTGCACCTTACCCATAAGGTCATCTGTTTCCGTGTAGTCCTGAGGTCCATCATCTGTAGAGGGGATGGGAATTAGGTCGTCCAATGGGGTGTCATCAGTTCCGTTGGTAATGATTCGCGAGAGGGCATCTGCTGCCTGATGCTTGGTGCCTAGCATATAGGCTATCTCGTAGTCATATTCTGACACCCTGAGGCGCCACCTAGCGAGGCGATTCGATGCATCGGTCATATCTAGTAGCCAGCGGAGTGTGTCATGGTCTGTCCTTATGGTAAATCTGGTTCCCTCGAGGTACGGAAGGAGTGTCAATACGGAACATACGATGGCTAGACATTCCTTTTCAGTCGTACTGTATTTACGCTGCGCGTTGGTGAGCGTTCTGCTCTAGTAGCCAATAGGTCGGTAGTCCTTCCGTGACTCCTGTTCCTGTAGCAGTGCACAACTCACTTGGACATCAGAGGCATCTGTGTCCAAGACGAAAGACCTATTGGGCTTTGGTAGAGCCAATATGGGTGGGTTCAGCAACTTGTTCTTTAGGGTCTTAAATGCATCGTACTGGTCGTCGGTAAGGGCTCCGAACTCCGAAGGTGTTCCCTTCCTCAGAATGGCGTTGAGAGGGGCCGAGATCTTGGCAAACCCTTGGAAGAACCGTCGGTAGACGTTGCACAAGCCCACGAAGGACGTAGTTCCGTGTGGGTCCTAGGAGGCTTATCCTGGCGAATTGCATTTGTGGTGCGTGTGGCCACCTTTAGCTTTCTTGGGAGGGCGACGTGACCGAGATAGTCCACTGAGGCCTGGAAGAAAGCGCATTTGCGGAGCTTCAGTGTTACTCCAGCGTCCTGTAGGATTGTTAGCACCTCTTCCACGTGGCAAAAGTGTTCTTTTACGTTGCGTGAGATGATTATAACGTCATCCGGATAGCCCAGGGCGAACTTACATTTGACGCAGGACATTAGAATTTCCATTACCCGTTGGAACGCGGCTGGTGCATTCTTCAAACCAAAGGGCATGTGAGTAAATCTGAACAGACCTTCATGGATGGTTAAGGTTGTCATCGCTGTCGCGTCTTCGGCCAAAGGGATTTGCCAATATCCCGAGTTGGCGTCCAGTTTGGTAATTATGACAGCTTCGCCTAAGGAATCCAGCAGTCGTCCATGCGGGGTATCAGGTATGAGTCCCTCTTGGTTACTGCGATCGGCTTCCTGTAGTCGACACAGAACCTGACGGAGCCATCTTTCTTCGCCACGAGGACAAGGGGACTTGCCCATTCGGATTTGTTTGGAAGCGCGGACTCTATGACTTGAGCTTTGCCCATCTTGTGCATCTGGTCTGTGACAATTTCGCTACTCTTTAGGCCTGTACGGTATGGGTGCTGGGACTGTAGTCTAGCGTCACCCTGAAGGTCAATGGGGTGTGTAGTGGTTCTGAATTTTTCCAATCTACCGGACCACATGGCATGGTATTCCCTGAGAAGATGAGGTTTCTAGGGCCTATAGGATTCGAATTTCGCGCCGATAACGAGCGTCCCCTCCCAAGAGTCGACGTCCTGGTCTGGAGTTGGCGCCGCAAGATAATCCATTTGGGCCTCCATAATAACCACTGGCGCGGGTAGATTTATACCAATCATAGTACCCTTAGGGAGCCGCATGGGTTTTTCTTGGAAGTTGCAGATTGTGACCAAAAACGACGTGATGGGGTGGATGTCCATAACTCCATTGGCCATCAAGGCAAGGTGCTTCAGAACTGTTTTTGGGTGGTTCTGAAGCGTCACGAGACCTAAGGACTGGGAATGGATCGATAAAGCGATTTGTGTCATCGGCATTATCGTTATGGCCTTTGACAGGTGAACCTTCTTGGACTTCGTGTTTTCGGAGACAACCCCTCGTTTGCGGTCAGCTCCTGGCCTTGGGGTTGAAACAGTTATGGAGATGGAAGGTGTGCGATAAAACGCGACTTTCGTAAGGCCTGGATAAATGCCCTTAATGTATCGGTCGATAGAGGAGGTCCCTAGGATTGCATCAGCACCCAAGCTAGGACATACAAGGAACCACGTGCGGACTTTGAATAGTCCTGCCTGGAGGTAAAGTGGTACTATGCCATTAATTTCCATCGTGTTGAGTTTTGGTCGACTGTGCCCCCAAGCCCTTTTCCCCCTCTTCTTCCTTTTCCTTTACATAACCTGCGCTCACGTTGTGACATCGGTCTAAGAGACGCATCGGTAATCCTTCGGGTCTTCCCTGCCTGAAAGACGTCTTGCCAACGCAATAGGAGCAGCTTAGCATGGACCAAGTTAGGACCAGCGCCTGCGTCCAATACAGCTGTGGTCACTCGAAAGGTGTTGGAACAAAGTCCTACGGTTACTCGAACTTCATAGTTCTCTTTCCTGAGGATACAGACGGGGTCGTTACTTTGTTTCAATTATGGTTTATTTTTAGTGGTCTTTTTTGGGTGGTTTGTATTGGGAGGTGAGGAGCTCTTTGGCTCATGAACGTCCAACTGGTTTAGGCAGTGGCTTAAAGAGGGAAGATTTGCCTCGAGTCGTCCCTCTAAAAGTTTTCCGATGGGGTTTCCGTTTCTTCCTGAGGATAGGGTTCTTCGACGGGGTCGTCCGTAGGATCTACAATGGCGTGGACCTGTGGGGCTTTGATCGAAGTGTCCGAAGGCGTGGCATAGCGTGAGCTTCCAGGTGTCCCTGTGGTTCGTTTCTGTGCCCTGCTATACATTCCTTCGGATCTCGGCACCCTGTAATTCTCTTCCCTTAGGGCTGGGAGGGTTTTACATGCGTTCTCAGGCAGATACCTCGTACAGTCACAAGGTTGGGTCAATGACAGGCAGAGGAAGTAGGCCCTTGGGGAGCGAACAAAAAACGTCCTTGTGGGGCGGAAAGGGAAAATACTTAGGTGTGGGTGGTCCATTGGTCGCTGTAGTTTCCTGGGAGGTTTGTATTGGGGGCCCGGACGACGGAGCACTGAAATTGACGGCGAGGAAATCTCCCGAATCGGCTTGAATGAGAAAAGCATCCATGTCCTTCTCCGTTGGGCTAACCAAATGGGCTTGGTTGGGTTTACGCAATGGATTTGCGTGTCCTCTGGTTATATCAGCGTTGCACCTGGAGGTCCCGTACATTTTTCCATAACCCTTGGCGTAGGTAACGAGCCTTCGGAAGGATTATTGCGGGTTTTACCGTGTGGTAATTGGGCACATGTGTCCGAATGGCAGGGAGAAGGCCCACAATGAAGTGACGTTTAAGCCGTCCTTCTGAGAACTCGTTTTGACATCGGTAAGCCCTCTTCCATAGGTCGTCTGCAAAAGCCGACTCGGTCATGTTGGAGCTCTGCCGAAAGGATATTACTTTCTGGTGGGCGTCCATTTTAACGTCATCTGTGGCCTAAATTTCCAAGAGGTAATGAAGAACCTGAGGGTATGACCGGAGGACCCCACGGTATTGAGCATCCACGAGGTCAGTTGTGGCAGGTATCTTCAAAACCACTCGGTCACGCACCTGTCCAGTAAGGAAGAATTGGAAAAGGGACAGACCAGAGCTCTCGTGGACACCGTTCTCATCGCAGGCCGTACGGAAAAAACTGAGAAACCTAAGAACAGCAATAGGATCGGAACCCGAGAACTTGTCCTTAATGGTTAGTTGCATCCGTTTGGATCATTTGGCGATTCTGCAAGCCACCGAACCAGAATATTTCGCGGACCTATCGGCCAGCCGGTAACTCTGGTAGCCTAGAACCTTTAGGAAAAGTCGTTCGTTGTTGTCAGTGGTCTGCGGCCTCTAACGATAGGCTCATCCACTTCCGAGTCGGTCGTTTCTGTCGAGGCCGATTCGGAATCACTCGCGTCCGAATGGTCTCTTCTCTTAGTCCTTCTGTGCTTCTTTCTCCTGCAGTTGCCTCTTTTCTTCTTTCCAGCGAAGTAGGGACCTAAAGGATCGATCTCTCTATCAGATCCGATGGAGCCCTGAGGTCGCTGTACCTCGTGTAATCCGTTGGGTGGGGCCAGCGGTTTCTCTTCTAGACGCGGAATTTCTCTTCTGCTCCTCGCTTGTCCCTCCTTTGTATTTTCCTGATGGGCAACCTGTCGCTCATTTAGACGCAGAGCTTCTCTTCTGTTCCTAGATTGGCCAACCATGAGGTTTTTCTGATGGTATTCCCGGCGAGGGGCGGATAATTCCGTCGTTCCTGGGGGTTCGGTAGTTGGTTGCCATATGGAGACCGGATGGTTAATTTGTGTTGGGGTGGTCCTAGGGACCAAATTGATTGCCTGGCGGGTGACGGCTCCTTGAACGGCCTGTAGGAGGGAGTCTATTAATAAGTCAGACTCCAATACCTTAGGGACGATTGGCGCGATGAGGTAATCCGTATGGTCAGCAATCGCAGTAGCGAGTCGCACGTTCATAATGGAATCCACGTGGGTTGAGCAGAACTCACGGAGACGGGGCCAGAGAAGGTCGGCAAGACGTGCGGGCAGGTTTCCTCCAATTCCTTCGGTCTGGGGGGTTTGTCCTTGAGGTGTCTCTGGCCTAGAGGTGGCCCTAGTGAGGCGTTCTCGTAAATGCGCTGCCACCGTGAGTCATCTGCGAATCCTTTCAGGGTTATCCAGTGGGGTCAGTACTTCTTGCGGCTGGCTCCTCGTTCTCCTGCGGTTGCTAGCAGTATCAACGTGAGGGTCAGGCGACATCGCCGGAGTTGTAGTCGCACTTCGTTCTGCCGTAGGAGACCTATGGTCGAGTCGGTTGGGTGTGTTTCCTGCCTCCATAATGGCGGTTGCTTCTGTACTTCTGGTCCGTTGAGTAATTAAACCAAAGGTCGGAATCCGGATAATTCTCCGTTCCAGTGATCCGTTCAATTATTCCTAGAGGATTCTAAGTAGGGAAACTAAAATGTGACGCAATGACTGGTGGGGCAGCGTACGGGTTTACACCTGAGGTAGCGTGGTAGAGCTGGTTCTGAGGACCGGTTCCTTGATAGCGGCACTCCCAGAATACTTGGTGCAATGGGCGGGCGTTTACTGTGTAGTCTTACAAGCTGGATCTACGGAAGAGTTGGCTGGAAGACCTATTGGTGGAACTACTGTACCAAAGGAGGTAATTTAGTATCCTAACGGGGCCTACCTGATTCTAAGAGAAAAGCGTCATTCGAGCCAAGTGAATATCAATGGCGAGGCGCTAGGATCTCCCTGGTACTGTAAAGCTATCCTATTGCACTAACTGAAATAGAATAGTTATCTAAATATGTGCAGCGAAGGTCGTCCAGTCCACGTGGCGTCTGAAAGATACCTCAGGCCCTGTCATCTTACAAGACTCAACCGTAATCGTTGCGCCTTCATACTCAAGCTTCCGCTCTCAGTCCTTCCTCGTCCTCATCTTCCTTTCAACCCGCTGGCATAGTTTTTCCTCCAGCCCAATCACCGCCTGGACTACTTCTTGACGCTATTTCTAACATTAAGCTCTCACTTCCTCAACTCTTCCATCACTTTTTGAGAGAACTCTTTCTGAACCTGCCAAATTTCTTTTCTCAGAGCCTTTCAGATCTCCTTTTTACTGCCTATCTGGCCACTAAGCACTACATATAACCCTATGTCAACAATGGGGCATCGTCATTCAAACCCAGTCAGTCATGTTTAATACTTTTTTCATCTGTCTTCACCACTACTAGTGCCAAATCGAATAGACACACACAATGCGTGTCCTAACAAGCACATCAACCATCTAAATTACTGCGGGCAGTTCAGAGGTTTCATAGAATATAAATATCTCTCTTAGTTTTACGTAGTGGCCGTTGTCTAATCCCAAATCCATGAGAAGGACCCAAAACATTTGCCTCCATATCAAATATTCTAAAAAGAAGTTCATACTACTCTTTTTGTGAGATTAAAGAACATACAGTAATTTACGTCTGCACTTCGTTTTGAAGCCGGACAAATGGCTGGCCAACAATTAACAATCCTCAAAAGTACGGAAAAAGAAAGGCAATACGCTTCTTGCGCCTTTTGTTTGCCCGCCTAAATAAACACAAAACTGAACATGCAACGTACTGCATAGTTTGTGAAGGTTCACGTCGTGTAATGGTGCTAGAAAATCCGGCCGATAAAACGTTCAATAAATATAGGAAATCGGGTTTGAACCGCGATTTGACTCTCTTCAACATGCAATTATCTTCATCATATATTCGTAAATGTTTCGTTTAAGAGCCAAGTCGCCCTTTGTCGTGTTCTTGGGGCACAGGCGAAAGTATTCTAGACCATCCGGCTGATTTTTACTTTTGTTCTATTCATTGGAATCACAGCAGATATGCTCAGGAGGCAAGCTGGCGTTCTGACCCGAATTTGAAAGTGGTTTCACACGGCTTTTGCGCGTTCAGAACGGTTGGATGTGCAAAATGGAGAACGCGATTGCGTTCGATTCCTGCTTTACCATTTGACACAATTGATGAAGGTGAAGTCTTCTCTTTGTTTTCGGAAAACGTACAACGTCACAGAGGAAATCAAGTTAGCGGAAACGAAATTCAGAGAAGGTTCGTGTACTCTGCTTGTCTGTACATTTCCAGGGAAGGGAAGCATGGGAAGTCCCCGACTGCAGAGGTGGGATCGTTATCATGCTTTGTAAGAAGATGGCTGGTGCGCCGTATCTTATTCGCCCTAGACGTGAACAGAGGTTCTGTGAACATCTTTGAACATACAGAAGATGCTTACGGGATCTTGTGTAAAGCAGCAAAGTCTTTTGCTGCCTCCGCTGTGCAGTCGTTTGAAGGAGTTTTTGTCCTTCCGTTTCCAAAGGTTTTCGACTGCGGCGATACTTTTATATCAATACTTGACTACTCGAGGACACAGTAGGTCGATCCACGTACAATGGAGAGACATTTTCACTTCAGAAGACGTAGGAAAGTGTATTGGGTGGGGAATTGGACGCTAAACGAGAAAATTTCTAAGATTACCAAAGATCTTGGATAAGTTTTGTTCTTGACATGTCCTCTCAGCGAAAGCAGTCAGGTTGGACGCTTGCTGCGGCTGCAAATGAACGGCAGCTACAAAATGTCTTCCCCCTCTCAAATGGATCTTTAACTATGCCACAGCTTTCTATAGAAGAGTTTCTCTGCTCTTCTGAAACAGAATACAGCATATCGGATCTGATAATTGGCATTCGTTCCATGAAGGTGATAAAACAAGTTGTCTTCTCCCGTCCGAACAACGTTTCCGGACCACTTACAGTTTGCTTGTCGATATCTGGAATTGTAGAGACATATTCTTCTTTCGTCAGCGTTCAGAATGCAGTGGTTCTTACACTGTCGTACAACTCGATGGAAGCATATCGACGGCAACGGATCGATGAGCGAGAGAAGGCTCCGCGCGGAGCACGGATTAAGGCTACCGGTATGGAATCTTTATCCCTTCCTGCGTGTTAGTTTAAAAATTGGGATTTACTTCCGCTTCATGCGGTGAAAGCAGATGGAGATTCTATACCCACAGTAAATGGGAGCTTGGTTCAAGGCATTGGAACGAAGAGAAAACGTACTGCAACACACCATGAAGAAAACCAGTCGGGGATGTTATTGTAGGCACCAATTTCACTTGGTACTCGATAAAATGTTCCCACACAGTTCACGTCTCCAGATAAATGCTCGCTCATCACGTAGTTTTGCGACATTACGTTCGGTCTTGTACTTGTCTACAGAAAAGAGCTGCTTGGAGGAGAAGCAGCGAAATCTGCTACACGCAACGAAGCCCACCCACACTTGTCAAGTATTCGCTTCCAAGATAAGGAGAGAAACAAAGCTCTGAGCTTCCATACCCTCCTGCTCTCAGCATTCAAGTTACCCAACGGGAAATCTGTGCATCAAAACGAATATGGCGAGCAGCAAGTTATGTATGTAGACGTTACGAGAGAAAGCGCCTCGGACGTCATGAATGTTCGAAGAATGCTCCGCAACATAGAGTGTCTGCTTACGACAGGGCGACCCGTGTATTCTCTTTTCATAGTGGTGGCTGATAACCAGCCATCCTTCAAGATAATAGTTAAGCTGTGGTGGGCTTCATGGATGGGCCGAGAAAGCACAGATGGAAAGAAATATGCAAGAATGCTCCGCGAATGACTCGTTCCTTTCTTTGAGTTCTATCATGCAGGGAAACAAGCCCTCTATTCTCTTTGAAAAGAACTTCTAGATAGAGTACGGCTATCAGAGCTGGCAGGTTGTGCTGGCTCATCCGTCGCACACGTACCAAACATACTGAGACACAGCCACTCTCGGAACAACAGAGTAGTGCTCTTTCCCATGAGTTGTGCCCTAATTATTCACGTGATTCATTTGAAGCTTGAGGAACATCTAGATTTTGAGAAGACCATATCGGCAGTTTTCAGAAGCATACCGAGTGGTTAGGTTGCGTCCCGTGACGACGGCCTTCTTTGGAATGATGGTAGCGCTTCTACTGCTAAGGGGTGGCAAGGAGAAGGTTCAAGAATATTGCGTGGCAAAATGTGCGAGCACATTTCGCCTCAACTCATGGAATTCGGTGACCTCTTACGACACACCGTTGAAAAGGAAATGTGCAGCGGTCCTAATGGGAAGCATTTCATCGGGCCGGTGCTGGTCGGTGTTTTGCTGCCAACCGTGGCAGGAACTATCTCTATTCTATGGCTTCTTGAGAAACATACTTCTTAGACTTGTAATTGAAGAGCTCTTTAATAGGACAACGGGATCGAGCGTCGTGAGCTTTCTAGTTTCACTGGCAGCAGGATAAAGGTTGACATGCGTCGAGTTTGGTCATACGTGCACATGGATGAGGCCTTAGAGATGCTCATCATGAGACATCAGAAGAGCTTAAGCGTATCGATGCTGCTGCACTTAGAATATGCGGCGTCATGGCTGCTGGAGGTCTCGCAGCTTCGTTCAGTGGCGCTAAGAGTGACCGAAGATCCTTGCGAGTATGGTAGATTCCGTAGGGCAGACGACGTCGGCGAGAGAGACATTCACCTTCATTTTTACGATCGCAATAGCATCCAAAGGGAATCTATGCGGGCCATGCCAGGTTTGATGAAGAGCTGGGGGCTTCTCAGCCCCTTACACCGTGGTAGCAAATAGATTACCAACGTTTTCTAGACGCCGCCTGTCCGCATGAAACCCATGAAAGCACAGAAAAACTTCTACACATCTAGGAACAGTGCAAGAAAAATACAGAGCTGCACTGTTCAGTACAGTTTCCAGATGTCTTTGAATATCTGACCGTGGCAGACCGCGACATGTATTTTAATGGTAAGCGGTTCAATAAGTTGACTACCTTGCGAAGAATCAGCACGCCTAGACAGTCCACGTCAAAAGAGGGCGTAGGAGTTACTTGATGATCAGATCAAGAACATAAATTCGCGATTGTGGGCACAATGCGTGCGAAGAGGCTCCGATCTAGAGTTCATGTCGAGAAAACTATGACGGATAGAAGAAGAAAACTAACTAAAGCGAAGGATCTGCTCCACCTAACGGAGAGACAGGCGTAGAGGGCGGGAGACACGGAGCCAAGAAAAGATGCTTTATCACGCTGGGACAAGGTTCCTGCTGCTCGGTAGTTGATGTCTCCCCTTTCGAATGCATTTTTCTCAACAGACGTAGCTCTTTGTCATTCTCAGAAATCGAGAATGCTGCGTGCACCCACCTCAGCAGGTCGTTCTTATGTTTTAACGCTTTCCAGTTCCCTCCCGTGCTTGGCGAATGGGTGATCAATCCTTAATGAGACTCTTGACCGGTCGACTCACTCCTACTACTTATTTCAAGTAGATGTTATGAGTGCCCTTCAGTATACGGGTATACTGCAGAGCACTTCCGTAGGATGCGCACATCCCTCAAAAGGCTCTGAGTTGAGCAATAGATCCACAGTTTAAGCAGCTCAATAAGATCATCTTACCCGTCAGAGCCTGATGTTGATGATGTGCTTGACCGCTACATTCTAGAATGACTACCAAATTGTTTTGTAAAAAACTATGGGTGTCTCGTGGTGAGATCGATTCGAAAACGGGAATGACGTAGTTGGAATATCTTTTCTTTCGCTTTGTGAAGTCCGCACTCTCAGAATCGATGTAACTCAATGCCTGGGGGCTCAGCGTACGGGTCCCGACCGGTGGTAGCGTGGTAGAGCGGGTTATAAGGTTCAAATCCTTGGCGTCGGCACTCCCAGAGTACTTGGTGCAATCGAATGGCGTTTACTGCGTAGTCCTACATGTTGGAGCTACGGAAGAGATGATTTGAAGACCAATGGGTGGAACTAATGTACCAAAGGGGGTTATTTACTATCCTAACAGTGCCTGCTTTACTCTAAGGGATATACGTCACTCGAGCCAAGAAAATAGTACTGGCAAGGCGCTGGGATCTCCCTGGCACTGTAAGTCTATGCTATTACACTAATCATAATAAAATAATAATCTAAATCATCCCAGCTGAGGTCGGCCAGTCCACGTGGCATCTGTTAGTGCCCTCAGGCCCCGGCGGCTTACAGAGCTCAACCATTATCGTTTCTCCTTCACAGTCAAGTCCCAATGTACATACTCTACGTAAAAATTCCAAGAGTTCCCATGTTCACCAATAAAGTTGGACATGAGCCCTCGCCTACGGGAATGACTCGGGTTCGCTTTCAATTTTCGCCACAGGCCTCTAATCTTTTTTGTTGTTGTCTATCGTGCGATTTAATCAATCTCGAAAACATATGATTTTTTTATATGATGTGCGCGTTCTAATATTCTTTATTCTTTTTCTATCTTGTCTGGCTCACCGGCATTTTTCTAACGAACTCTCAAAAGACATTTGCGATAAATTTCGAAGACTACTTGTTTCTTTCTCCTGTTACCAAATGGAGTCTCTGTTACAATTAAAGCTCTACTGCGGCGATCGCTGATCCCTGGAAGAAGTTGGCCAACGGCCTATATCCACCTTGCCCCTGGAGAGTTTGTGCGAACACCTCGTGTAGCGAGTCGCGCCAAATATAACGAGGTTTGGACCATAGAAGTGTATTGTACATCATTAAGGTTTCAAGTTACATTAGCAGAAGTCATTTGATGCTGGCAGTGTGCGGCGGTTTTCCCACTCATCTCAGTGAAGGGAGTACGCGTTCAAAGGTGTCTCTTTCACTTCAAACGTCCTCTTAAATAGATAATGAACATTTTGAACTCTTGCAGAGGGCAATATATGTCTTTGTGGTGGTTGAACATTTTTTTCAATAAATGTTGTCGGTGTGTGGCACACTGGCCACTTTTGAGGCAGCAAGATGTTCAAGGGCTTCTTTTGGCGTGTTTTTCTGCAAATAACTTTTTGGATGGTGCTACCCGTGAGAAAAAAAGACCTTGAAACCTATTTGAGCTTCTGGTTCTTTCGTCTTCAGCGCGACGAGGACGGAGCTTGCGGGAATGACAATAAGCGTTTCTGTTGTAAGTACCTTTTTCTTGGTAGTATTTAACTGATTTTTGGCAACCTCCGAAGGAATCTATACTTGCTTTTTAGCATCATTTGATGTGGAGGCCTCGACACGGCACGGACTGTTCTACAGTGCCCGAAATTCTTATACGACACCCCCCCTTTTTCTGACATTGTCGGGTTCTGTGTCAAACGTTTTCAATGAAACCGGGCCAGCTTGAGTCATTCGTTTAACTATATACAAGAGCCAATCCTCATCAGAAAATACAAAATTTTAATTACTTGTTTTGAACTCGGCTACCATAGACGGCGAAATGTTTATACGACACTTCTCAGTCAATAGCAACACAACAGTGTTTATTGTAGATCTTCACTTGCTCATAGAGTTATGAACCGTCCTACTGCGCTTCCCAACTGTGACGCAACGCGCCGGGCCCTTATTTAGGACAAGAAGCCATCCTCCTCCGACCTCCTTACACTAAGCAGTGACGACGCCGTAATAGCTGGCATACTGCCAGGATGAAATACCGTGCATGGCGCTAGGTGTCATACGTGTGGCAATGGCCGGCAGCCAGTTCGTGTGTTTGGCACCATACAGTGCTCTGCACTGCTGCCTTGTAATTTTTAACTGTATTTATTAGTTGTAATCTATCGTAATGGCTAACTGCTAAGCGGCCGGCGGTACTTGAGCGCCGGGTCGCCGGGGGCTATACCGAAGTAAAGTCCTGAAGAGGGGGGGGGCCCTCCGAACTACTAGTTCGTGTCTTGAGACTATAGGGTTATCAGACCTTCGTTCCCAGTCGACGCCGACAAGACAGGCAGCAGTCTGATCAACTGCTGCAGAGGTACCTCTCGCGTTTTAGCCTATCGAGTATTCCCCGTCCAGTCCTTGCCCTCACGGCCATCGGTCGCCGCGTGGTGCATTGCACTTTCGCTCGGTCTATTGGACCGCTGGCAGTTCTACTGCCCGAGCAGATTGTAGACCCGTATCCGTTGGATACCGAGGTGTGGATCGGGAGCCTCGGATAAGTGAGTACCACTTCCAGGTGCAGCTGGGAAAGCCAGGCAGGCGCATTCGTCTGGGCGCTGGTTCAATCCCAGGGCTTGCCCTGATTTGCTATCGTCACCCGTTGGGTGTGAGTGCTTACCACTTTGTGGCGCCAGTCGGCACAGCCAAGCAGACGCTCTCGTCTGAGCGCTGGTACAATCTCAGGGCTTGCCCTGCTTTGCCATCACCACCCGTTGGGTGAAGTGGTTGGTGCGCCGTTGCCGACGTTAGGGTCGTGGCGTTCGTCCTGACTCTGGTACAATCCCGGGGCTCGCCCCGGCTACTCGCCATACGCGATGTATATCCAGGCCGATCACTTCGGTTCGTGTCGGATCGACACCACTCCGAGCACGTCTTCCGGACGCCAAGAGCTCCTGTGGAACGATAGGAGTCTGTGCCTAGTAGACACTCCTCGCCTGTGAGACGGCGTCTCTCTTGAGTCGTTGCGGACTCTAGGACCAGATAGCCGACCCCGGCTTTCCGGGCTCTGCCTGTGTGTAGCTCTTGGCGCCTGCGGCTGGTCTCCCGAGTAGCGCATTGCGTCACATTTCTGGCCTCCCGACTTAGAAATACAAGAGACTACGCAGTCTCACTTCTTCAAATTCAAGGAGATACTCGCCTTTTTGCCCAGGTCGTCACCCGGACCCAGTCATGAGCACCCGATCAGGTGCTTCCTTCAGGCGTTCGACTTCGAACGACAATCAGTCCGTTTCGGGCAGTGGTCGAGAGGCTAGTTCTACAAATAACAACGCTTCAGCACTCAGCGGAAGCAAACCCCCGAAACTTTTCCGAGTTGCCCAGTTAGCCCATGGCCCGAAGCCCGGGGAGGCGCAGTCAGCGACTGCGAGAGATGCTGCCTCCTCACCCTCCCCAGTCGTGAAAGAACCTTCTTCCTCCGGACCCGCAGGTCCTAGTGTGCCAGTGAACACCCCATTGGTAGCTCTTGCTACCTCGCCTAGGGTGGAGTTCACTCCCCTTCCCTTACCGAGGCTGGACCCCCCAGCGAAACAGTCTACGACGACTGATACTGTTCGTCCCAGTAAGGTCTTTCCCCCTGAAAAAGGTCTTCATGCCCCACCCACGGGAGGAATTCCCATCAACGTGGATGAAACTCCATCCCCAAGACCTCCAATGGACGTAGTACCGGTGCAAGTCCGACAGCTCGTTGTTGCCGAGGTCGTAGACCTCGTGCCCAGGCTCGTGACCCAGCAGGTCAACGAGGCTGAGCGGAGTTGGAGGGAATCCATCGAAGCTCGACTCGCCGAACTAACTGTAAAGGTTGTAGGTGAAATGCAAGCTGCGCTGAAACAACGCCTTCAATCTTTTCTTGCGGTCGAGATCCCCCGCCAGGTGTTGCATGCCACACAACGAGGAGTTGTCACTTCTAATGGACAGGAGCTCCAGGGCCTGGAAACTCGATTTGTCAACCTGGACAAGAAGGTTGAGGACCTAGAGTTCCAACGAGCTTCCCTGCAAGGCCAGGTGGCATTCCTTATAAAGCATGGTACTTCTCCATCAGAAGGTGAAGTTCCCTCACACAATCCCGGGGCTTCCAAAGCCAAGCAGGAGCGCAAACGCTCTCAGGTGAAGCGCAAATCCGGTTCGGAATCTTCGTCCACGGATGATACATCATCCTCGAGCTCAGAGTCCGGTGCGGACTTGCGGAAGCATAATCTCGCAGAGATTAACCCTGCTAATAGCCGCTTCAAGAAAGTCTTGTCGTACAAGACATATCGGTTAGATAGTCGAGCAACAAGCGAGAGCTCGAAAGTTAAGCGACGTGTCGCTTCTATGGTTAAGCGGTTCAATACCACCATGGCGAACCGTCAGTTCGATGGAGCAGATCCTATGTCAGTCCTGACCTTTTTAGCTGCGTTCAAACGCGAAGCCAATAACAACGGAATCTCCGAAGGTATGGCAAAGTTAGTACTCCCGTACTTCCTGACGGGCAATGCCCGTATAGCGTACGACAGTGCTTTGCACATGGACGCGATTGACGATTCCTCCACGAGAATCAAGTCATGGCCAGAGGCTATCCAATGGCTGCTACGCAGCTACGCGAAGGATGAGTATATCCAGGATCTAGTACGTGATCTCCGATTACTACGCCAGAGAGCTGGTGAGACTGAGCAGTCTTTCGGACAGCGTGTCCGCCTGAAGTTCTCGAGACTTGGTGGGGTTTATTCACAGGAAGATCAAATTGCTTCCTTTATCGAAGGGCTCTTTCCCAGCGTCGCTTCGTGTGTGACACGAGACCGCCAGCTCCACTGCAATCGATTTACGACCTTGGACGCTGTGGTTGAGCTGGCTATGTCTCATGGACATACGTCACGGCTGACGCGACCGCTCAGGCATCCGTTGAATGTTAAGCCGTATCAGGCTAAGGCACCGGTGATGTCACTGGAGGGTACGACCCTTTCCACCGATACGGCCCAGACAGGCCGTAATCTTGGCGACGACGCCATACTGCATATCCGAACCAATGTAGAGGGTCCGCCTACAGACCCAAGCTAGAGTTATAGCACAACAGAGGCGGAAACCCTTCCGCAATCTCACCCGTTGGGACAGAGATACCCCGCGCTTCCGGTAGTGTCAAACTATAACCCCCGTATGGAGGAGTGGGCGCAGCCCAAGCGCGTTGGATGGGTTGATCGAAGGCTCCAGCGGAGCCAGCATGCGCCGCGACGCGAAGCTTACGGAGATTGTTACTTGTGCGCCAATCCCGACCACGTGGTCGCTGATTGCGAGTGGATCACTCCGGCCATGCAAGCGCAGGCTCGACAGCGTATAATGGAGGCCTCTCCAGAGATAGCGGCAAGGATGCCGGCGATGGTCTACTACGTGGCAGGACTCACGCCTCCACGAAGAAGATACCAGGCCCTACGACCTAGCGCGGTGTCCGCGCAACCCCAGGTCCTTCGCAAGGACAACGCTGAGCCCCAAGCGCAGGGAAACGTCCCCCGGACTTAGAGGCTCAAGTCTCCTCTTCTAAGACTCCGGATATCAGAGACGAAGGTGACGAAATCGTTACCAAGTGTCTATTAGACAAGTGTGCGGAAGTTGTTACGCCGCAACAGGACCCCGTCCTCAAAATAGGACGCTTCAACTACAAAGTTGTAGCCCGTGTGGGCTTTACCGAAGACGATGCCATGGAAGTTTTATCCGTATTGGATACAGGGGCCGCTCCCAACCTCATCCACCAGGATGCAGTTCCGGGGTTGAGGATAACCCCATTGGCACCCGCTCAGAAGTCCCTCGGACTTAACGACGCAGGAGGGCATGCCCTCAAAATACGCGGCACCACCGTGGTAGCCGTCCGCATCGCGGATTATCTGGCATGCGTGTCATTCCTGGTCGCCAAACGTCTGAGTACAGACGTGATCCTAGGATGTGATTTCATCGATAAGCATGTTGACGCTATCCACCCTAAGAGGGGGACCCTATATATGAGTAACTACTCAGCTGTTCCGATATACCGACGACCGGCATCTGATTGGTGTCGCACGCCACCGAAGGGTGAGGGAAAGAAGCTAAAGAAGGACCCCTTCTACCATTGCAGACGTATTCACGTCGCACGGAAGATAGCCCTTTCTCCTAGCTCTGAAACCATCGTCTTGGCGAGGTGCGCCGATGGAGGAAGTTTCTTCCTCCAGCCATAAGAGAAGCTCTTCGACAAATATCGCGTTCGTCTGGCAAATGGCGTCGCGAACGTTCGCAGCAACAGACCGTTCAGAGTTATTGTCGCCAACTTCGCTCGTCACGAAGTGACGCTTTGTAAAGGACAAGTCCTTGGTCGTGCTGTTCCGCAGCGCCCGTCAGACATCTACGCAATCCTGCACGATCGACAACCCGAGGAACCGGAACCCGGAAACCTCAGGCCACACCCGGCATGTGACACTAGAGAGTCGCGGACGACCGAGCCTCCAACGAGCCTCTTGGACTCGATAGATCTCTCGGAGATCTCGCCAAAGATGCAGCGTGCCGTGAAAGAGATGCTTGGTAAGCATGAATACATGTAGAGCGGTAAGCTTGGAGAGATTCGAGGACCTCCCCATCGGATCAAGTTGATGTCAGGGGCAACCCCTGTTCACTCGCAGCCTTATCGAGCTGGACCGAAGATTAGAGACCGAAGATTAGAGAACACGAGTTCGCCGAAGTTAAGCGTATGCCTGATGCAGGTGTCATCGAACCGGCCAGGTCAGAGTGGGAAAGCCCAGTTATCATTGTTCCGAAACCCGACGGAAGCCTACGCTTCTGCGTAGATTATAGGCGCCTCAACGCCCTTACCGTGAAAGATACCTATCCCCTACCCCGCATAGACGAGTGTCTTGACAGCTTGGGCGAGGCCCAGTTCTTTACCACGCTAGATTGCAATAGCGGGTATTGGCAACTGTCCGTCGCGTCTGAAGATCAGGACGAAACCACGTTCACGTGTCACGCAGGGACCTATAGGTTCACTCGTATGCCCTTTGGGCTTTGCAACGCCCCAGCAACGTTCCAGAGAATCGTGGATATCCTGCTAGCAGGATTCAAATGGCAATGTCGCCTGGTGTATATTGATGATGTCATCATCTTCTCCAAAAATGCGGACGAACACATACGACATGTTGAAGAGATACTCATTGTTCTCAGAAACGCAGGGTTAACCCTGAAGTTGAAGAAGTGTCACTTCTTTCGGAGGTCAGTAGATTACCTTGGCCACGTAATCAAACCGGGCCTGTTGGAAGTTGCCACGAAGAACCTTGAGGCTCTCCAGAAGGCGCGACCACCTGCGACGCAGACTGAAGTTCGATCCTTTCTCGGAATGTGCAACGTCTACCGACGTTTTGTGCGAAATTTCGCGAAAGTTGCTGCACCGCTGACGGAGCTTACGAAGAAAGAGGTTTCACCTCGATTGCCGCAGCTCACAGCTGAGAAGTAAGAAGCGTTCGAAATGCTTAAGCAAGCACTGACTCACGCGCCAGTGTTAAAGCTACCAAGGGCAGACCGCCCGTGTACGGTGGAGACAGATGCCAGTGCTGGCCAGATTGGTTGCGTCTTGACGCAAGTTCATAACAAAATCCGTCATCCAGTTGGGTATTGGAGCCGGACCTTGTCCGCCACTGAGAGGAGATACTCTACTACGGAGCGAGAATGTCTCGCAGTTGTGTGGGCGCTGACCATATTACGGCCTTACTTAGAGCGCACGCACTTCACAGTGATCAGTGACCACCAGTCCTTGAGATGGCTTCTCGGATTGTCGGACTCCGACGCGAATAGCCGCCTGACTAGATGGAGGTTACGCCTCGCAGAGTATGATTACAAAGTCATTTACAAGAAGGGCTCGGAAAACCAAGCGGCCGATGCGTTGTCGCGCATGCCCACAGATGGTGATACCGCTATGAGACCTTCAGAGGATATACCCTGTTTTGTGTGTGAGCTGGAGGCTACAGGCCCGAGCATCACGTTCTGCAATGCCTCGCATCCTTGGGATGCCGCCCTCGACGTTGAAGAACATGAGCTGACGGCGGTTTCGCTAGAAGAATTGCTCGCCGAGCAAGCCACAGACTCGTTCTGTGAGGACATGAGAGAACGATCTCTCCATGACCCCAAATGCCGTGTGTACACGGACCATGATGGACTATTAGTCCGCAAAGCTAGAATAGATCAAAGCGAGCAGGTGCTTACACCAAAATCGCTAAGGGAGCGCGTGATGCATATGCATCATTACCCCCGTGTCGCAGGACACCCGGGAGGACGGAGGATGTACGCCACGATGCGTCGACGCTATTACTGGCCAAGCATGGCTGCCGATGTGTACCGTTTGGTCAAGGAGTGTGACTCGTGTGTGAAGGAGAGGATTTCTCTTATGAGAAAAAGCTCCCGATTGAAGCTGTTCCCGGCGACCGCACCGCTGGAAAGTGTCACGATCGACATCCTGGGGCCACTTCAGACTACGAGTAGAGGTAATCGTTACCTTTTGGTGATCTGTGACCGCTTCACAAAGTTGACGAAGACCATCCCTTTGTCGAACACCGATGCGTTCGCAATTGCAAGGGCGTTCTGCACCCATTGGGTGTTTGTCTACGGGCCACCCGTCACTGTCCTGTCGGACAATGGATTTAACTTCGCCTCGAAGTTCTTTCAGAGCGCTTGCCAAATCCTTGGCATCAAGAACCTCTTCACGTCCACGTACCATCCGCAGACCAACTATCAAGTCGAGAGGTTCAACCGAACCATGTTGTCTGCCTTTAGGCATTGTGTTGCTGAGCATCAGCACAACTGGGACCTTTACAGCGATGCGCTGACCTTCGGGTACAATACACAAGTCCATTCTAGCACCGGCCATTTTCCGTTCGAGTCGGTACTCGCTAACGCCCCGGAGCCGCTGGCTCTACAGAGACTCAGAACCCTAAAAGTAAAGGCTCCTTGCGAGATTAAGATGCAGTTTTTGACACAGCTGCGTCAACTGCTGTCGCGCGCGATCGGTGCCTTAACTAAAGCGTAGTAACGCTACAAGCAGCGGTACGATGCTCGCGTCGTTGAGAAGCGAATGACGGAACCCGGTACGTATGTGTACCTGCGGATGCACTTAGACCCTAGGGAGCCAGAGGTTACAGGTGAGAAGATCTCCCGTAAATTGAGACGAAAGGTCGTTGGACCTTACAAGGTCATCAGCGGTGACGAGGAAAACCACACGGTTCTTATTGAGAACGAAGGACTCGAGGAGCGTCATAACTTGGGCCACGTGGTCATTGCGGCATCTAAGCCGCCCACGGTGACGGGAGATGACGAAAGCGTCATAGACAAGATAGTGGGTCATACCCAGGGAGCGGCAGAGAAACGCGAGTACAAAGTTCGGTGGCTCGGATATGCAGCAGAGAAAGACACCTTCCACACAGCTGATAGTCTGCCGTGGAACCTCGTGGTTCGCTACTGCCGACGACGGAAGATCAGCGTCCCCGACCGGGATGAGATACTTCTGCGAGCTAACCAAGGCTCCACTCATGACCTAGTGGAAACCGCTGAGGCAAACTCGCAAGTGTAAACACAACACTGAAACTGTTGGACCTGTGCGGGCTCCCCGCTATTGCGGCCGGAGCAGAGCCCGTCCCAATCCCAACACATTCGCTAAATGGATAACCTACTGGAATGGTAGAGCAAAGGAGGCAAGCAGGTGTTCAAGGGAACGCATTTGTTTTATGAAAAGAAGGTTTGGACAGCTACACTTGAGATAATTCCTCCTCACCATCTACGAGTTCGTCCCCAGGGGCCATCGACGGCCCTGCAGGCACTGCAGTGCTGCTGATATCAGGGATAGCCCCCGTAGTCGAAGTGGTTGGTGCGGCTACTGCAGCAGGTCCCGGCGTTGACGAAGGGTTGTTGGCCATTCTGGCCTGGAGTTGAGCAAGGCTCGTCACCCCGTAGGCCTTGAGGGCATCCAGTAGAGCTGCAGCGGAGTTCTCTTTTGCAAGCTCACTTGGCGGTGCGGGCACCAATCCAAGTTTTAGCCGTTTAACCGACGTTTGGTCGACCATGTCGACATCCTTCGGTTCGGAGGCTAGCTTCGCTAGTTGTTGGCGTCGCCATTCTGCACGGCGTACCAAGTTCGTCGAGTTCGACGAGGTAGATCCCCGGCCTACAGAGAGAGAAGCGATGAAGTCCGCCCGCGGATTCTCCACAACGAGGTTGCCTCCTTGGTCATGGCTGACTAGGTATTGTTCTGGAATGTTCAGAGTCCAAAGGATTGGGTTGAAGACAACCCAATCACAGCCGCGATGCACCGGAGTTGCTCCATCGTTGTGGACAGGGCGCATTGCGCCCCACATTCGGACGCGTGGCATCGCAGGGAATTCAGGAAACACCCCGTCTTTTGGAAGAGAAGACCACCAGGTCTTGTCGATAAATTCGAGTAGAGTCTCCAGACTCTTGGCTTCGGCGTTGCGTCGCTCGTCATCAGCCAGATCGGGCTCGACGCCAGTGAGATTAAGATCTCTTATGTCCTTGCGTACAGGTGGAGGGATCCACCATAAGCGACCCGCGCAGGCCTCATAGATGAGATGGCGTGCCACCGAGCAGGACCATTCAGTGCGGAGCACTGTTTGGTATCCAGGATACCTGGTGAAGTATGAGCCTTGGTAGACGACTACCGGCGGAATTTCGTTGAAGAACCCGTAGGGGACTTCAACTTCCTCCCACCACGATGGCAAAGGCCATTATATGTCGTGGATGACATCTTTCTGGAAGCAGTCGACCTCGACTTGGTGGTAGGCTACCAGAACCTGGTACTTATGTCGGCGCATGCGCTCGAATTGTCGCCAATAATGTGGCGTGTACGTCATGATTTGGTCGCGCCAAGCGTCCATCGGAGGTAGTACCCTTGCGACAAAGTCTCCTGTCGCATCGCGCCTACAGGGGTCGAGGACCCAATTGGCTCAGTTGTCACGGATGACCGTCGGAAGCAGCACACGGAGTATTTTCGGATTCCGTAGGATGCGCTCAATCTCCTCGGCACCCATGCCGTTGTGGACTTCCTCGAAGGTGGTCAGCCAGGGAATCCCCTCATCATCCTCGCAGAGGTACGAGAAAGGCAAGCAAAGCTTGTGAACCAGAGGGCGGTCGTCCGCCCAACTTTCAACCCTGTTCAGGAAGCTTTCGCGTAGCGTGCTCGCTACGTACGGTTCATCCGCCGGACGTCGGTAGAACTCGATGTCTACCCGGCCGATGAAGTCATCGGAAATTAAGCGGCGTAACGCGGCAAGAAGCGCTCGTCGTTCGATTAGCAGCCGCAAAAAGTGACGGCGACCCCACAGGGTCAGGTCCGATGAAGGATGGCTAGCCATCTCTCTGAAGGTGTACGAGCGGAAGCACTCTTCGATTTCTGCGACATCTTGTAGCCATGTGGCTACTTTCGCAAGTCCTATTGGGACTCCAGGACGAGACCAGGTTGTCTCTGAGTCCCAGCGAACCCTTTGAAGCGATCGCTCGAAGAGCGGTTCACGGTGGCCATCGCTGCGGTGCTTGCAGGGATCCGTTCCTATCATACTGTGCGTGGCACAGTTGAAGCAATATCAGCGATGCTGTGCTGTCTTGTGATCGGGATCACTCTTGGCTGTAGCGGGGACGCTACCAGCTGAGAAGGGGGTGATGTGACGCAACGCGCCGGGCCCTTATTTAGGACAAGTAGCCATCCTCCTCCGACCTCCTTACACTAAGCAGTGACGACGCCGTAATAGCTGGCATACTGCCAGGATGAAATATCGTGCATGGCGCTAGGTGTCATACGTGTGGCAATGGCCGGCAGCCAGTTCGTGTATTTGGCACCATACAGTGCTCTGCACTGCTGCCTTGTAATTTTTAACTGTATTTATTAGTTGTAATCTATCGTAATGGCTAACTGCTAAGCGGCCGGCGGTACTTGAGCGCCGGGTCGCCGGGGGCTATACCGAAGTAAAGTCCTGAAGAGGGGGGGGGCCCTCCGAACTACTAGTTCGTGTCTTGAGACTATAGGGTTATCAGACCTTCGTTCCCAGTCGACGCCGACAAGACAGGCAGCAGTCTGATCAACTGCTGCAGAGGTACCTCTCGCGTTTTAGCCTATCGAGTATTCCCCGTCCAGTCCTTGCCCTCACGGCCATCGGTCGCCGCGTGGTGCATTGCACTTTCGCTCGGTCTATTGGACCGCTGGCAGTTCTACTGCCCGAGCAGATTGTAGACCCGTATCCGTTGGATACCGAGGTGTGGATCGGGAGCCTCGGATAAGTGAGTACCACTTCCAGGTCCAGCTGGGAAAGCCAAACAGGCGCATTCGTCTGGGCGCTGGTTCAATCCCAGGGCTTGCCCTGCTTTGCTATCGTCACCCGTTGGGTGTGAGTGCTTACCACTTTGTGGCGCCAGTCGGCACAGCCAAGCAGACGCTCTAGTCTGAGCGCTGGTACAATCTCAGGGCTTGCCCTGCTTTGCTATCACCACCCGTTGGGTGAATTGGTTGGTGCGTCGTTGCCGATGTTAGGGTCGTGGCGCTCGTCCGGGCTCTGGTACAATCCCGGGGCTCGCCCCGGCTACTCGCCATACGCGGTGTATATCCAGGCCGATCACTTCGGTTCGTGTCAGATCGACACCACTCCGAGCACGTCTTCCGGACGCCAAGAGCTCCTGTGGAACGATAGGAGTCTGTGCCTAGTAGACACTCCTCGCCTGTGAGACGACGTCTCTCTTGAGTCGTTGCGGACTCTAGGGCCAGATAGCCGACCCCGGCTTTCCAGGCTCTGCCTGTGTGTAGCTCTCGCCGCCCGCGGCTGCTCTCCCGAGTAGCGCATTGCGTTACACCAACCACTTGTTCAACGAAAAGAAATTCCGAAAGCTCTATTCCTTGCATAAAAAGAGCGAGGTTACATTTAGGTCATGCATAAGCTAGATACATCGGTTAATGCAATTCACATGCGTACAGAAAGGTCTCACGGCGTCATTGCATGATTTTTGAACGATTCTGAGAACTATAAAAAGCGTGCCATTACAGTCGGAAATAATAGAATGACCCAATAAGACCAACTTCATTTGCTTCTAGAAGTATCAAAAGACCATTCAACAGCTTCCAAGCTAAATACAGCTCTCAACTTACTTGTATCTAAACGACGTGTGCCACAAGAGATCTATTCTGCCCCACATCTTCAATGCAGGAAGTGTCGTACGATAACCTCTGGGGTATGATACTGTCTTGTCTCGGGAGCGTAGTGACGCTCAACCGTAGGGAGCGAGTTGATTCTCAACCTTAGAAGGTAGACGTAGTAAACCTTGATGGTAACAGGGCACCGTGAAAACCCGCAGGGACAAACGGCGGGGCGACTAGCCTATACAGTGTAAGTGGACGATGGTAGGCCTCGACTCCCGGGAAAGCCTGTGTGGTAGTTGAGAAACAACGAACCAAAAGGTATAGTCGTGACCCAAGTGATGCCTGTCTTTCTCAGATTGGGATGGAGGAGGTGCAGTTCTCTATATGCAGTGGACTGCTCTCTTTAGATCACCCGGGAGGTGCCAGCAAGGCACGGTCTCTGACCTAGAGTCACAGAGCTGGCCAACACTGGCTACAGTGCCAGGTGGCCACTCAACTACTGTACTAAAATACAAATAATTACAATAACTATCACTAACCATTACTCAACCAGAAGGTACATGTCGACACTACACGTGGCGGACAACACCTAGATGGTAGCTTGCCCGGAGCTGCATGACCGATGATTCCTCGCATCCGTCACCTACAAGGCCAGTGTAGGATATTGACAACCTCAAATGTCAAACCTTCTGCCTCTTAACGACAAGAAGATGAAACAGGCCTTACTTTTGACTGAATCACACAAAGAGCACTGTTCAAAATGGACCCAAAAAAGACATGCATTGACTAAGAGAGGGTGGGGTAGAATAATCTTTTCGGATGAAAAGAAGTTCAACTTAGACAGCTCAGATGGGTTTGTCTTTTACTGGAATGATCTACGACGCGAAGACAAAGTCATAATAAAGCGCCAGAAAAAAGGTGGTGGCGAAATGGTATGGAGTTTATTTGTAAAGCTTCGTAGGAGGGTTTCGGAGAGTTTTGTTGGTAACTAAAATGCAAAGAAGTACACTGAGACTTTTGAAAACTTTCTGCTAGCCCTTCCTTGTGAAAGATATCTAGAATCCTGGAAATTCCAGCTAGGTAATGCTGTTAAACATACCGCGAAACTTTTTCAAAAGTTCTTAAAAAATGAAAATGTTGCAGGTCTGGACTAGACAGGTCTAATTTATGACTTGCATCTTATTTAAAACGTATGGGACATACTTGTTAGACGTGTTAACGTGAATAGATGGCAGTTTGAGAATTTGGAAGAGCTGAAAAGTTGTGTGTTCGAGAAATGGGCTGATATTACGACCCAAGAGTGTTTTAAACAAGCGCAAAGTATTTGCAAACGTTGGGCCGAGGTGCTGGAGAATAAAGGAAGTAAGATATATTACTAATATAATCAGCATCGTTCAGAAATAATCGAAGTATTTACACTGTCGTGTAGGAATTTCACCTTTTATGGTGGCCGAATTCAAAACAAATAATTAAACATTTTGTGTTTTCTGATGCGGATTGGCTCTTTTATATAACTACACGAATGGGACAAGCTGGCCCAGTTTCATTGAAATCTTTTGACGCAGTACCCCACAATGCCAGAAAAAGGGGGGTGTCGTATAGGAATTTCGGGCACTGTGTATAAGCGTTCCAAAATACCAGCTTCTCTTCAGTTTCCAATGGACAGCAAAGACATTGTCCCGTGACTCTGTTTGTAAGGTTTTGTCACGAGTGCCACCTCAAAAATCCATTAAAACTTTTTTTGAGCAATAAATTCTACTATCTACCGCGCGGTCCACATCTGAAAGCTGTAAAAGTCGCTAAGGCGAAAATACTTGAGATAGAGACCCAATTTGTAGGAATGGCACCTTTCCGTTGTCTGCATGAATAAAGAAGCCAACAATCGTAATATAATCCACTATAGTTTGTGACAAAATGGAAGGTAAAAGAATGAGCAACCTCAAATTCCTCTGACTCCACCTGCGCGCGGCGCTCCCAATGTGTTGGTCAACTATCTACCGACTAGCGAACGCAGGCGAGCGCGGGGCTTTACAAATTAAATCGTACGCGGTTGTGCACTTTTTATGTGAAATCATCCAGCTCTTTGTTAATGGACAATAATAATCAAATGACATATATCTACGTTTGTTGTTGAAATTGAAAAGATGTTGAATTGTGTTATTGATGGACGAAGGCAATGATAGACGCGATATTTGGGATCAAGTATAGAAAACTAAACAATTTGGCCCAATGAAGAAACACCTCCCAAAAAGTCGTGGCTTTAAAAAAAACTATAAAAAGCCACCGTCGATTCTTAGATGAAGATGATACGACATTCTGTCAAATTATGGGTTTCTTTTCTGTGAAATCCTATGTGCCGAACAAGATGCCACTAGAATAATTGGACGGAACAAATATCTTCTATGTAGGGGTGTCAAGGCACCTGACGACAAGTAGACCAGGAATAAAAGTATTGTGCACCCGCACATTGGCTTGTATAAAATTTTCCTGCTATGTAAGACAAAAATCTGTTTTACTACTCCGAAAAGTATTGATAATCTTATTTGGTCTTTTTATTTGATTTCGATGGTTGAAGTAAAGGTTTATGGAGAACTGGTGTTTCGAGCATCGTATCTAGAAATCTATTGAAGTTCTTGCTTGTAATTATGCGTCTGCATCACTAGTACAACAACTGCTACGAATTACTATCTGCATTTCTCATGATCTCCAGAAAGAAGAGATCACAGAGTTGATGAATTTGCATTCTAAGATCTCGCTAGCAGCAGAAAGACGTGCAGAAAGTTGCAAAAGCCAGAATTTTTCTGCATGTATCATATCTCCCGCACATTCATATCGATACGCAGGATGTACATTAATCCACACTTCTTCCTGGAAAACAAATTGAAAGACTTGTTTGGATCGTTGTGGAAGCTCTAGTCCAAAACTATTTATTATCGTCTGGAATTTTGGTTCGTAATACATAGAGGCCAACTCTCCATTCTGGAGAATAAAGACTCGTGTGTCGGAGCAGAAAGATACCGATACTTTCGTCTACAAACATCCATAATATGCCTGGACTTCTTTAATAGAAATAAACGACATTTTTGGAGAGTATTTTAAAGTTAATCTGAGCGATGGGGTCAACTTTGTCATGGATAATATATGTTTTTCAATAGCCTATGATAACGGATGTGTTCAGTTCAAAACGTGTTCAAAGAACAAGAACCTCTATGTCTAATCGTATGAATCTTCCATGAATAAGAGGAGAACAAGCATATTTCTTGCCCAGCTTCAAGAGAAAAGAACGGAGGAAACAAGAAGGGGGGATGGGATGGTGGTTGTCAGTCATTTATCGTTAAAAATTATATATTTAATTATATGATTGGTGATCTCCAGTACGTAGCTTGAACAAGTCAGCCAAAGATTTTTTCATCCTGCATGAACGAATTCAGCTTTCATTTAGTCCTATCAAAACTATGTCTACCGTCTGTAAGAAATGTTGCACTAAAGATTGGCGGTGTTCTCGAGACCTAATTTCCAAAAGGCCTCTACGATGTGAGGCTGCGATATGTCAGGATGTCTAGAAACCAGATTCTATGAATCTCTCTTTCCAGGGTTTGCATATTGTCAGTTATACCTCAGTGCTCAAATTGTGAAGAATAGTGTTTGGAACACTATCATCGCATTTGACTCTTCTTCGTTTGTTTTGCGCTGTTCTCAGTGCAAAAGTGTTTCCGGAGCTGGGACTTTTGCTTGAACGTTGCACCACAGACTTCACACTTGTGTGGTTTGTGATCAAGATGTACCAACGAACGATGTCTCTGAAGACCATCTTTAAAGGAGAAATGTGCTCCACAGATATCACATCCGTGGGGCTTCTCTTTGAAATGTACTGATTTCTTATGCTTACTTAGATTCCCTAGAACAGAATCAGATCACAGAAGCGAAGGGGATTCCACAGTCGGTTAGCGACTCTGGCATTCTAGTTACGAAAGTCAAGAGCAAGTGAAGACCATTTTGCTTTCGATATTAAAATGAAGTGAATAAACTATACCTTTCTCCCCGAAACTGCTGCCACATATTTCACATGTAAATGGCCGAAGTTTGTCATGAACAGTCCTGTAGGAAACCAAGTAAAAAAAAGAGCATACCAAACATTGCAGACGGTCAGAAGGGTGTAATTAACGAGCCTTTAGAAAATTGCAGGACGGAGGTATAAAACCAACCTTCTGTGCTTCTGCGCATCATGATTCTGAGCGAAAGTGGCGCCGCAAATCGGACACGGATATTTACGGAGAACTTTTGAAGACGTCGACTTTTCATCGCCGCGAGATCGAGAAACTGATGAAGGGGGGCCGGAGCTTGCTCGACAAGTTTGAGATAAAGAGGATGATTCAATACCGTGCGTAGTAATGAACTTGAGGTCCATCTTTGGGCTGCGTGAGGATGTCATTGTTGAGGTAAGAACATGAAATGTTCAAGATGCTCGGCGTTTTTGTGAATACTATGTCGTAAATGAAAGTACGCGCAAAAGATGCTTGACGGGATTGGCAGCCTTAAATACTGGCCACGCTCGACTTCCCGAGCCCTGTGTGTTGACAGTGACCAACGCGTTGCATCTATCTCCACACGCAAGTTTGAGTGGTCTAAGCATCATGTGAACGAAATAGATATGCCAAAACAAGGGAGAGGGCGATTCGAAAACGAATGCGTGGAATCCCATGGGGCTTCTCCGAGCTGAATGGCTACATTCAATTGCAAACCACTTCGGTAGAGTGTAGAGGTGTGGATGTCCCACGCAGTATGATGTTTGTGGGACAGACCGCCGCCTGTGGACAAAGAAAGCAGGTCTCGTTTCCATCGCTAGTGATTTCACGTGTTGATGTCTGGCAACGCTTGGTTATTCAGGCTCGTGACTCTACGGTTATACTGACGTGTTCCGTCGACGGTGAATTCTTCTCATTACATGTGAGGTAAGGTTGGACAGGCTTCTTGCAGCGAGTGTTCCTGGCAGAGAAGGTTCGAGTTTGTGGGATTTTGCAGGATCGACATGTATCATCTCACAAGAGGTACTTTGGAGTGCTGCGCGAGGCGCACGCGCACGCTTCGGGTTTTAAAGTTGTCTTGAAGACGCTGTGCCGTTGTCCCCTGATAGCGGTCTCGAGTTCCAAGTACAAATCGCTCACCTGGGCCCGATCTGGGCAATAGTCTATGAGCCTGCTTCAAATGCGGCGCGA
This sequence comes from Agarophyton chilense, assembly GCA_030374765.1. Taxonomy (NCBI): domain Eukaryota; phylum Rhodophyta; class Florideophyceae; order Gracilariales; family Gracilariaceae; genus Agarophyton; species Agarophyton chilense. The sequence continues at coordinate 1,239,131 of JARGXX010000099.1, forward strand.
TGACAGATCCAGATTCAATGTTTACTCCACCCCTAGAAATACTATTGTGAGCGCTTGGTCATCGCAGCCAGTCACTCTCAAAGCTCAGCAACCCTGATTTTCAATGGAGGATCGTTCCTCTGCGGTCGAAATGAGAGAGATTGCAAGCAAGCATTTCAGCTTTATTGACTACTTCCGCAATGCTGTGGATAAGAACTCCCGTCCCAACGTCTTATTCTGGAAACCGCGCACAAAAAACTCTGGAATACGAGAAAACGGCTGTACGGTGAGGGCTTATTAGAGTAAGACTGTCCAAAGAACTACATCCGACCTCTTTAGGTGAGAGAGGAAGAAATTTTCCATCGCGAGAAAAAGTAGAGTACTACCTATTTTCTCGATCTGAAGCACAAACCGTTCGCAAAGAGGCTCAAGCACGGAAGCACAAGCACTTCTGTCAAAGACCCTTTTAGCCTCATGCGAAGCGGCAGCGACAGTTGGCCTTGCTCACGAACAAGGCACAGGACCCGACCACGCTGCATATTGGGCGGTGCCAATATGCTTGGCTCGACTTCTGTCACTCAAAAACCATAGATTCAACTGAACAAAAGCGCGAGAATACAAAATAAACAGAAGCCCCTTGAGAGCAATTTGGTTTCACATGGGCATAGGACTTATCTATAAAAACATTCAAAGTACAGTTGCGCAAAATGCGTTCACCTTACCGAACATGGTTGCGGAGGTTCGACAAAAACCGAAAACACGAGAAATCCGGGTGGCTCGTGCGTCAGGAGGTTTATCGCTGTTTGCCTTCGGTGCATGAGATATGTGTCCAAAGGTAGCGTTGGTTTGTACTTCATCAAGAACGGGGCGTTGGTTTATAGTACATGTCTAGAAAGCCAAGACGCATACTCGGCGGTCTCGCTTCGCCTTTACCCCACCAGATTCGGCGCTGGGTGGCCCCACACGACTGGTGAGACGGGCCGCGGCTTCATACTTGCTGATGTACAGTACAGTAGATAACGGTCTATGTAAGGAACAGTACCTTTTTAGAAAACAGTACGACCTCCCGAGTGTCAGGCTGGTGCCTCGAGCCCAGAGATGTGATCTGTTTGCCGCGTCGGTCTATTTATACCACTCTCGAGACTAATCATTCAACAACGATAGAATGGAAGCAGCTTGACAAATCTGCGAGTGCATGACGAATCGCGACCAATGGTTCTGCCTTTACCACACTGCTCGTCCGAAGCGAGGTTCGTTCGAACAACACCACAGGCTACTTAACGAAATGGGCGCAAAGTATGTCACTTTTTCGTCTTAGCCAGACCGGAATGTGGTACGAAGAGAACAAGAACTCGCTGTCCGCAGTTTGCTCAACTGATGGTTCCCGCTTAGCGTACGTTCGATTGATTCTCAATGGGCCACATAGGAAGGCGAGAGACCTTTACTACTCCCTATGAATATTGTTTGATGATGAAATAAATGCGGATTAAAGCGGGCGTCGTTGCCACGCCTCTTCGTATGCAAAAACTGTGATAGGACCGTTATGTCCGCGTACCGCACAGCACATGACACACATAATCGCGATTAATAAAAGTCCATCACAGAATTGGAATCGACAGATTTTGTACTGCACAGTCTTTCAGAGTTCCAATTCGTCGCAATCATCCTTGTAAAATGGTATTTACACGTACTGTCCAGCACTATTCCATCAAAAAACGCTGGATGAGCTCCCTGGACAAATAAAAAGTTCACGCAAACGCTTTCCGGGTGATTTCATTGTGAAGGATTTTTCTTGCTGCTATGGAAGTCAAGAAGGATGCAGCCAGATTAGTCCGAATGCTTCAAAATTGGGTGTGTGTGTGGCCTTGCGGGATTCGTGCATCACACAATCAGCAAATTTTGAAAAAGCCCAAGAATAGGACATGGAAAGTTATCCACGGACGAACTGAGCGATACAAATTGATCCCGTGCAAGTGCGAGGGATCAAAACGTGTGAGTGAGAGGAATGGTCCAGATTTGGTTCAAAAATCATGTAGCCTTGTTCACGGCGAATGCGGTTGCATCAAGTGCAAAAAAAGTTTGACCGAAGAAGAACAAATGTTTCTCTTATTCCACAGCCAAGAATCTGACCACTGTCGTACCAGAAGTTTGTAAGTAGAACTCAGAAGATCAAATGTGGCAGGACGTGAGCTGGATGCCTGAATCCCGTCTTTTCCCACGCCTCGTATGCATCTTCGATGGAGTACATACGCGATGATGACACGTTGGAAAGAGAAAATGCAGAGCACAAACAGTGACCAGGCGCTCCGAATAGCGTGAAGGCGATGCCGTTCGCCTGCCTGTCTGGCGCTCTGGGTCGCTCTTGAGAGCGGTGAAAATATATGATATCATAACACAAAGTGGTTGCCAATACGCGAAATAAATGACTGCGAGCAGTATCATATTTTTAGCACTACCTGTTATCCGATTCCACTGTTCTTTCTGCTAACCCTTAACCCTATCCCTAATAATACCAGGTACCGTTCTACATACTTACTGATAGAAATACGTGTGCCCAGCGAGACGCCGTGATGCAGCCGAGTTGTCGTTCCAAGTTGGGTAACGCCACAGACTCTGCACCTGTGCCGCGGTTCGTCGCTAGCTATCGCAACTTCGCGTAACTAATTCGTTGACCAACGAGCTGTCAACACGCCCTCAACATGTGGGCGGGCTCGACATAAACGTAATTCTCGTGCTCTACGCCTCATTCCTATAACTCTTTTATGAGCCAGGGCACTCTCCAGCTCACCAATCAAGTCCATTTGGGTAACCACCTCCGCCGCGAGTGCTGATCGCTGTCCATGGGTGTCGCGTAGATCCAAGGCGACCAGTACACGAACGCCGTTACCATGCTTCCACCCATTACCACCACTACCGGTATCCGCGCCTTGGATGGCACTGCATCAAGCACCAAGCCCACAAGCAGCTGGCCATAGAACAATCCAGGGATATAGTGGTAAATGAAAGCAGCTCGATCTACTAAGATATATGGCAGTAAGTTGCAAAGCCATCCGCTGAGAAGGAATATTCCCGTGCTTCGCATCCATTGCAATTGGCTATATCTTTTCCATCGCCGCACACTCTCCCGGTATCTCGCAGAGAGCAGCGCTATCACGATGAAAACTAACACACACACCAATGTCACATAGATTACCACCGGATTTCCTAGCAAATATATTTGTGTCCTAATCGTCTTTTCACTCTTAGTCTCTTTGTGCAAGAAATAGAGCACTCCACGCCAGTTTACAATCCACTGATACCAATCGGACTCCCAAGTATGTCTCTTTTTGATGCTTGCATTGCTTTGCACCATCCTCCGGTTCAGATAACGGAATAGCCTTATGAAGGACACTCTCTCGGCTGTTGAATCGTACTCTTCTGCCCCGAGAAGCGTTCGACGAAAATGCATGGGCATAAATTTGTCGTACTTTCCGCCGCTTTTCCACAGGCGGTTGAACATTACGTAAAAAGTTGATGCGTAGAATAGGAGCCCACATAATCCAGCCCATGCACACTCTAACAGACTAAGAGGGTCCTTCAAGAAATGCAGTCCAAAAAAGGAAATGATGGCAATCAGTCCAGGTGTTGCAAGCGCTGTATGTTTGATTGATAGAGCAGCTCCAGCAGCAATTCCAGTTGATGTTAACCACAAACGTCGTTTAGCCGTGCCTGGCCTTGTTTGCCACAACTCCAGTGCGCACAATAGAGCAAGCTGACAGAAGAACAATAATTGCGAGTCCATAAGAATAAGCCTACCCTCGATAAGGCCTAGAAAATCCAGTAAGACAGAGCATGAAGCAAGGATGCTGCTCGTGCTTGAAATGCCTAAGTTTCGAGATATAAGATATGTCATCGGAACTGTGGCAACGCTGAAGAATGCCGACACAGAGCGAACCAGAACGTATTTCACGTGCTCCGGATAAGGGTTTCCTATCTTTTGTATCACAAACGTGGGATCTGCCCGGTAGCCCAGAAGAAAGCTTCCATAAGCCAGAATCAGTTTTCCTAGAGGAGGGTGGATATCAAAGAACCCTGATTCAACAGTCAGAAATTCCAAATTTCACTTGATGCGATACGTCATCAACTTACATGTACCAGTCAGAATACGATCGACGAACTTCGAAAAATGCAACTCATCGAAAACAACTCTGTCATATCACATTGACGGACACCATGTTAGAACAGACATAAAGCATACTTTGTGGGATATAAATTGTACGAGTTTCTTACGCTGGAGGGGTTGCAAGGCGATAAAACCTAGTCGCAATAGCAAGACAAGTGAGAACAGTCAAAGCGATATAGTCTGCATGGGATAGTGGCGTGGCTGGGGAGAGCGTCCTCGGCGGCACATTCTTGTCAGGCGATTTGGGTCCAGAAGCTAACAGAGAAGAGTGGTTGGCAACTTTTGGGCGTCGCAAACGCAATCCAGTCATGTCGACACCCGGATCGTTTGACGGGGGAGAGAAATTGCGACCGAGTTGATGTGGTTTGAATGAAATTCTTAAATGCTTCTGGAGATGGATGTTATATATCTCGCATCAACGTAATGTAAGACCACGGTATGACGGTGTGGCTACTGGGGAAGAGAACGAAGCCAATTACGCGGCCTGCCGAATGCAACTTTTGGAAGGAGTGACGTCTGGGAACGTGGCGGGTTTACCCCACCGGTCCAATCATTGCCCAGGGTTGCAGTTGGTGCTTTCGGAATGTACATATAGCATCCCAACTCGGGACGTCAAAACCCCCGGAAACGATTGGACTCTCAACTTATCAGAGCGCCGACTTTTTGGCTCCCACTACGGAGCGCGCCCTCTGATGTACAACGCATATGAAATTGGGGATACCGAAGGCGCAGCTCTTATCGACTACACGTGTATCACTGTACCACGCGTACACAATGCAGCTGATCTGATCTTTGTGACTCCTCCCACTTCCAGGTGCCGGCCGAGCGTTCACTCGTGCACCAAGCAATCATGATGTATAAAATGCCCAACTGCGCCATGTAGCGTGGCTGCCACGATTGTCAGTGGGCGTCCGCTCGAACGAAAACTACTCTGCTACGTGACTCGTTAAAGTTCAACGACTCGCAGCCACGATACACCTATCTCCGTGCGTACAGCGTTGCTGCAACTTCTCCCGATTCCGACGGACTGCGAGCAAAAGCTCACATCGCGCTTCACGCGATCTCGTTCGAAGACTTGCGCATGGTATCTCTGTCCCGCCTACTCGCCGCCGCAGACGACTCCTCCTCAGAAGAGCCGGCGGCAACGCCTCTTCCGACGAGAGCTTCCCGGGATTGCGCTCTGCCGCCGTTTTTGCCCACGGATTCTATTCCCGTCCGTCTTCGTCTAAGCCAGAGCTTCAAACGCATTTCTCCTTCCACGGAAGAACCTACTCCAAACTCTAACTCTTTGCGTCCATCACCACCACTTCCGCTCCAACGCCTTCTTCGGGACCTTGGTCCGGAGGCTACAGCGCCGCCCAACATGGCTACTTTAGCCAGGACGCTCGCACATTTCGGGAGGCCATCGGAGGCTGCCGTTGCTTCCGCCTTGCTGTTTTTTACAACACATGTTCCACCAGAGTCAGATTCTCTCGATAGTCACACTATGTTTCATCTATTTGCCCTTTTTTGCGGTGATCCAGAAAACTCTTCTATTGATCCTTTAGTTCAACAAGCGGTAGCCACGACGTCCAACTCCCCTTCTGAGTGGCGCGCTGATGTTTTGGTTCAGGCAGTGTCATCCATTGCGATGCAGTTCAATGCACCTCTGGATTGGCGTCTCGTCATACATTCCTTGGATGTCGAAGGTTTGGAAACCCAACTCACACAAGCTGCGTTTGTTGAGATTGCAAAGGCGTACATAGCTGGAACTGGCGGCACTATACTACCTGCAGACTGCATACTTGACGCGTGGCGCTATCCTCAAGCCCAACTTTGCATAATTTCCCATGCATTAACTTCACCTGAGTGCATCAACTGGGATGTCTTGGAAGTTTTTGAAGGGGCATTGGCAGAAGATGTCGTATCACCTTATTCGCGGATTATGTTAATAGAAAAGCTGGTCGAACTGGACGCCCGTGATCTTCTTAATTATGCGGTGAAGGAGAACTCGAACGCTGTTCTCCTGTCGCTCGCGTGTGCCAAACCACAGAACAACACTGCTCTGCAACAAAAGCTAACGGTAACTTTACTAGCTCCTCTTTTCGCTGTATTTCCAACTTCTGAGCGTTCTCTGCGCCAAATGTGGAACGTGTCGCCTGCACTTGTTGAGGCTGGAATCGTAAGCATGTGGAAGAAAGATTGTACTACTCTTCGAACTGCTTTGTCGATGAGCTTGGACATGCAGATTTTGCCAGATCTGCTATCGAGCAACGTATCGGTGGACTTTTCTTTAGAATTGGCAATGCTCGCATTTCAAGAAAACGTACTGAAGTTTGAGAATTGGCTTATGGAGTTCCTGACGACGCGAGGAGCCCAAGCTGCGTCAAGAGTCGTCATATGTCTTGCCCATAAAGCTCGGATTGATCACATTGTATCCAGTTCAATTTCAGTCGATGCAGTTCGAATAATTCTACGATGTCTGATCAATTGGGCGAGAAGATCTCATGTGAATCAAGAAAAGGAGTTTATCGAAAGAGTCCAGGACGTCTATGAGGGTTACTGTCGTCTTGACCAAAGGATCGTGGACCTAGCCCCCGCTGCGGATATTGGAAACGCGAAAGTAATCGTTGGGAGTGAGGTCCCAACTCCATCACCTCCTACTCAATCCGATGCGGCATCTACGGCAGCAGCCATGTTATTACCTGTAGCCCCTGGTTCAAAAAGCTCGTCGAGTGCCTTCCCGCTTTCTGTCGAAAAGGAAACTGATTTATTCTTTCAGAAGTTGTATCGTAGCGAGCTATTACCAGATCAAGCGGTTGAAGTATTGAGGAGAATGAAAGCTTCCAATGTTGAGCACGATGCGCAGGTTTTCAATAGTATGTTGCACACATTATTTGATGAGTATCGGTTTTTCAATGACTATCCAGATCGTCAGCTGAAAATCACGGGAGTCGTTTTTGGCTCCATTATCCAATACGGTCTTGTGTCAGGTGGACTGCTTGGTCTTGCTGTGCGATGTGTATTGGACGCCTTGCGGACTGTTGAACCTGCCCCTCACCCGGTTGGAAGATTTACAAAGTTTGGATTATGCGCTTTGGAGCGCTTCAAGAATCGGTTCTACGAATGGCCCCAGTTTTGTTCTCATATTCTTGAGCTAGCAAGGTTGAAAGACATAGCCCCCGGTCTCATTGGTGAAGTGCAACAAGCTCTCGACATAAATGGTGCCGTAATTCCCAGCGCAGCGGAAAAGAAGATTGGACTTGCGAAAGGTGACAGGCAATCGCTTAATGAGCCTATCCACTCAGCTGACGAAGGAGTTCCTCCTGTGTCCTCCATGCGAGATCCTTCTGCAGATGCGGACGCTGTTCGTGATTTAGTTGCGTCCCCACCACTCTCAACTGGCAACACTCCTTTGAAGGGTAGGAGTGTATCTTCTGCTTCCATACGTTCTTCACCGACTGGCGCTGTCGACGGGTCTCTTGGTCTCTCACCTTTGGATTTATCGAATCTCCTTGGACTTTCAGATGATGAAGCCAAACGGATAGTTGTTCCTGATGAAAACACTCAGGATAAGATGAAGTTCATATTTAACAATTTATCTCGATCAACAATTGACGAAAAAGTTCGTGAGATGTTTCTCATTCTCAAACCTGAATTCTTCAGCTTCTTTGCTGTGTACATTGTTGTGAAACGGGCCTCGTCCGAGGCCAATTTTCACCACTTGTATGTTGACTTGTTGGAGCGAATATCAGTCCAAGCTAAGTCTTTGCTGCCTCTGGTATGCCAGACAACCTTTAAACGGGTTAATGTGTTGCTCGCCTTGGACAGGTCAAAGACCTCAGCTGATCGCGGTATATTGAAGAGCTTGGGAAGCTGGATAGGTTGTCTAACACTTGCACGGAACAAGCCGATACTTAGACGTGAACTTGATTTGAAGGACGCTTTGCTCAGTGCATACTCCAATGGTCGACTTACCACTGTGATTCCTTTCGTCGCGAAGGTCTTAGAGGCATGTAGGGAATCTATTGTGTTTAAACCAACGAATCCATGGGTTCGTGGTGTATTAAGCCTAATGAAGGAAATATACTCACTGGAAGACCTTAAACTAAATATGAAGTTTGAACTCCAAATCTTATCGAAGGAAATTGGCATCGACGTTAATGGCATTGTTCCTTCTGACATCCTGAAGTCAAGACCAGCTCCTGATAAGACTCAGAATCCTGATTTTGCAACAAAGAAGGCAAACTCTTCACCGCCGCAGACGTCTCCAACCGCGACGGCATCATCTTCACCTGAGATCCGGCGGAATTTCGCCCATGGATCTGTCGGTCCAAGATCTGGAGCGGCGATGTTTACTCTTTCCGAGCAACGAAGTGTACTTCCTTCGTTGTCCGAACCCATTCCAACGGGATTGCCAACCTCCAGTGGTCGGTTGAATATGAACCACGGGCTCTTATCAGGCAACATCGGTGCGGTTGCCCACGACTCTGGTGGAGATTTGTCCACTATGTTACAAAATGCATCAATTTCCTCCGGAGTTACAGTTTCTACCCAAGGTCAAAGAAGTGCCATTCATTCACAACCGACGATTGGAGTTGGAACAGCGCCTCCAAGTACATCTCACAGGGCAGGCAACTCACTTAATCCCCCAGAAATGCTTGTGCCGAATCTTTCTCAAATGATCAATGTCAGCCCTTCACTTGGTCTTTTGGACACTTCTCCTAACCTGAAACGACTGATTCCGATAGCAATTGATAGAGCAGTTCGAGAAATTATCCAACCCGTCGTAGAGCGCAGCTGCGCAATCGCGTTTCTGACGACGGAGGAGCTGACTTCCAAAGATTTTGCCAACGCATCTGAGCATGATGCCAATAAGGTGCGAAGGGCAGCCATGCGAATGGTGCAGCAGCTCGCTGGATCACTGGCGTTGGTGACTTCAAAGGAACCTCTAAGAGTTTCTATGGGAAACCAATTGCGAACCATTTTGAGCCCAGGGGTAGTTGCTGACCCAAATACGATTGAACAAACCGCACAAGTAATCTGCAACGCCAACCTGGAAGTTGGTTGCGCCATTATTGAACGTTACGCGAAAGAAAAGGCAGCTCGTGACTTGAATGAGAAGATAGGATCTGCTTTTGCAAGCAAAAGACAATCTCATGCTGCATCGACATATGGAATGGTTCCAGGACCCGATCTTTATCGCGTGTATGAGGAGTTTTCGAGAGTCCATCGTATGGGTGTAGTTCCTTCCCCATACCAATCTCAGCCCCCTGTATCATTGCCTGCGTTTCAACCAGCATCTCAATCTCTCGCTTCAAAGTCGAGTGAAAACGACAAGGATATACAGGGCGTTTATCAAGACAGTGTTTCGAGTGGCCAGTTTGCATCAGAGCAACGCAGAAGTGGGCCAATTCAAGACATTAGGGGTTCTGCAAGACCTCCAGCTAATCAACCTGCGCCGAGAGTAATGGGTTCTACTCAAGGAGGAGCTGAGACCGGATCTAATTCACTTGGTCAAGGAAGAAGAATGGTTCCGACACTGGCCACCGCCTCGGAACCACCAGCCAGACCTCCTCTTTTGCTTAAGTCAACTTCTCAGTTGGCTCCCGCTTCAGTTCTTGGAACTGTCTTGCTTCAAGTTTGTGGGTCTTCTGATGTGTGCGGGTTCAATTCATCCCAGAACGCGAGTCAGCAGACGAATAATCTATCCGTAACCGGGGATGTGGAACTATCGACCCAAGAAGTACTGCAAAGCTTCAATGCCATATATCCACAGTTAATCACCGGAATTGAAGCCACTATCTCGTCCCTAGGTGACATAGACACAAAGATGGGGGAGCTACCTCCAGATCATGAGATTAACACTCTTTGGGTGCAAATCCCTGCTGCAGTGAAACGGTCGAACACTGCAGATGAGGCAGGAATGGCGGTAGCTCAGAAAGTTTTCAAACGCTTCTTTGAAGGAGAGTCTAATATGTACCGCGAAGTTCATGTTCTCATTCTAGAAGGACTTCGAGAGTCTTGTCGAAGGCTGTCAAAAGAACTTGCATCCTGGTTGGCATTTTCTGATGAGAAAAGAAAGCTAAATCTAGAGTGTATATTGGCCTTATTAAGACCAGGGTCTTTGCTCAGCAAAACTAGTTATGATGAGATCCTTGCAAAGGCAATAGACAATGGAAGAAACATAACTGCACTTGCCTTTGCATGTAATCTCGTCCGGAAGGCAGTTGTCGAAGAGCCCCTGGCAACAGCGGGTGATTTTTATCTTACGTTGGAAGTTATTCTGAAAGTTGCTCGGAAGCAAAATGTTCCGAACATGCCTATGAGTGCAGATGACTTGTTTATTCTAGTTCAATCGGCGAGAAGTATCGTTCACAAACCCGAAAGCACAAGCTCATCGATGAATGTTAACTTAGAATCTCAGTCGGCCACTGCGAAGCAAACGAAAGAGCCTGAACGTGTTGATTCCACGGGATCTAAAGATGCCACGGTCCAAATGCTCTTGGATTGGCACGGGATTTTAACATCCGATCCGGATCGGAGTATGTCCGATCCAGTAGTGGCTTCATTTATTGCACAATCTCTTAATATGTCGTTGGCAAATGCTGATGCGGTGGAAAGATTTTTCCGTGTTGCGGTTGAGCTTACCTGCGCTGCGACATCTCAGGTGCTCCGCTCTCGTACCGGTGACTCAAGCGTACCACAAGAAATTATGGATGTTCCTTACACAGGTGTTGACAGCCTTGTGTACCTGGTGATGACCCTGTGCCACGCTGACCGAACTGCGTCTTCATCGAAGAAAATGGGAAGGATGCAGCTGCTTCACTACTTTTTAGTAGCAGTTGCACGAGACGCCTTATTGCGATGCTCAAAAGGAGACTTACGCTGCCACTTTCGCCTATTATCTTTCCTCATGGACCAACTTTCGATTCATAATTCTTTTAAAGAGCGCACTCCGACAGAAGACTTGGATGTTAATCCGGATCACGTTGTTCTAGCGTATTCGAGGAAACTAGAAGACGAATGTTCAGGAGCTCAGGCATTAGAATTTGTGGAAGACAAGACTGGTGGAATGCAACGATGGATTCATGACCTTGGGGCTGTGAATCGATTGGAGACTGATTTCAGTTTAAACAGCTTAAAGATACAGGGGATGTTGGTCGGGGTCCTAAACGTATGTTCCCCCTCTAATATACCTCGGTTTGCTTTCTATTGGTTAGAGCTCTTATCAAACAAAGATTTTTTACCTTGTCTTCTCTCTGTGAGGAATGTGAACGGCTGGCCTTTATTTAGGCACTTGCTTATGTCTTTCCTGAGGTTTATATCTGGGTATTTGAAGAATGCTGAGGAGCCACTATCACCGGTGATAAGAAAGCTGTACAACGGGTTGCTGAGAGTTCTATTAGTTTTGCTCCACGACTTTCCCGAGTTCTTGTGTGCCTATCACCTGGATTTCTGTCGCACAATACCAAGCCGGTGTGTTCAATTAAGGAATCTGATATTGTCTTCGTTTCCCAAGCAAATGCGTCTCCCCGATCCGTTTGCACCGGATTTAGATATCAAGAGGCTGTCGGAAATGACTAATCCGCCTCTAGTTCTCTCTGACTTTATGGGTCCCTTACAAGAGAGTGGTGTCAAAGCTGTTGTGGATTCTTACCTGAATCCCGCCGACAGATCTCTGTTGCAGAGAAAGGCAGTCGATCTTGGAAAGTATATGTATTCCAGCACTGACTCTGGCGATTTAGAAGTTGACATGGTGCTCTTCAACTCATTGATGGTTTACCTAGCTCAAAACGCATCAAGTTTAAGTGGCCAGTACAGCAGGAACAGTCCTTCTACAGATGTCATTCGATTACTGACATCTCAACTTGACTGTGAAGGGCAAGTACAGCTGTTTAATGCCCTTGCTAATCAGCTTCGCTACCCCAACAGTCACACAAGATACTTCAGCAATGTCATTCTGACGCTATTCCGAGAAACAACTAGTGAATCGATCAAAGAGGAAATTGCCAAAGTTCTCGTCGAAAGGGTGATTGCGAACAGACCGCATCCATGGGGACTTTTGGTAACATTTGTCGAGCTTCTGAAGAATCCCGACTACCGCTTTTGGAGTTTCCCTTTTGTAACGTGTGCACCTGAAATTGAGGAGCTGTTTCAGAACGTATCGAAGTATTGCATGGCGCCGTCATTTCAGAGCAGGCGCCAGTCTCTTGTGACAGCCAAATAGCCGAAGGAGAATGCGTTTACGACATTCGTTAGACATAACTGCTATTAATTTATAACTCAAGAATACACTACGCTAATGCGTTACTCTTTCATGAGACACGAGAAACACAAAATTTCCTGTCCCAAGTGGGAATGTTGAAATATGACTGGCATGCATGCCAGACCTCGTTTACGTGATATTCCTGGTGTTTTACTCAATACCCAGATACTAGATATGGTCTACGAATGTTCACTGCCGGTTGAGGCGTCCGCGGTAGAGGGACGATGAAACTCTTCAATTCTTTGAGCGAGATCGCCTTCTTCAGTGACAGACTTGTGAATGTCATCTGGTAGACTGTCAATAACTTGTTTCGCAGCGGGGGAAATGAAAGAACTTCCAGGACCTCTGAACCCAGCTAGAGAATTGAGAAGAACGGCAAATAGAGAAACCAAGAATCCCATGGAAAATCTCACATATGAATACATCTGTGCCTCACAAGTTCCCTTAACTTGACCCTCTCGTTTGTTCATAGTTGTAGATATCCTTGAAATGACACGACGACTAATCCGCACCGAACGATGTACCAAACTATCACTGTCCCCCTTTTCAAGACCTGCTCTGTTTTCCAAAGCCTGGAGAGCAGAAGCATACAACATACGCAGAAAGGCAATCAAGCTTTTTGCAAAGGCACATGACGCGGAAGCCAATTCCTTCCCTTCGTCGGTTGCAAGTGCATCTTTAGCAGCCACTACTGCCCCATCCAGGCCACCAAGAACTTTTCGTGTGTGAGAAACACTACTCGACAAGGCAGGGCGAAATTCTGAAGGCACTTTTTGGTCCACCTTTCGAACGAGAGGGCTTGAAGCTGCTCTTTCAAAAAGAGAAACTAATGGACCTGGTTTCTTTTGGACTCTCGAAGATTCTATTTCGGATGAAAGAGCCTCGCTCTGCGGAACAGGTGGCTCCTGAACGACAGGAGCTGAATCCACATTGTCGCTGGGCGCCATTGTCCTTGGCAACTTTCGAAATTCAATGTATTTGATAAGCTGATGGTATTAGGAGAAAGGATACTGTTGGTGAAAGGTGAAAGGAACAAGCTTTGGAAGGTGAACTTTGACCCCTCCGATTTTATAGTAATGCTAGTCGAGGCGCAATCGTAGTCTTTGTCAGGCATGCTGGGAGCATGTTCCGGTTTGTGTAAGGGGTGGTACAGCAATGACTCCAGCACGTTGGGGAACCAACGTACTGTACACTTTGTTTTGAATCCGTGAATGTTTCGCCGCAAGAGCAAAACCTCAATATTTTTTGCCGTCACAGGTGGAGAGATGCCCTTTTTGCAGCATGAGCCTCGAATCTACGAAGGGTACTGCATACTACGAGGGCTAGCTAGATTCTCTCCACATCGATTATTACCTCGAACATGCTTGTGGCTGGCCAACTACCTAAGGTAGCGAAAATAACTCCCACATCTGCTCTCTAGCATCCTGGCTACTCTCTTCCCGGAAGTAGCCATGGGACGTGTGTATTTACATGGTACAATCACGTATCCAGCTCACAAGAATCAATCATGCGCCCGGGTCTGTATCGGAAAAAGAGATTCTAAGAAATGTGTTGAAAAGCCGATCTGTGCTACTGGAATCAACACCACTCGTGCGAAAGCGTGTGTGGACTCGTGTAATTGCGCATGTAAAGCAGTTCTACACGCTCCAATCGCTAAAAATGTTTTCAAGTGGCTCGCTAGCATCATGAGCTCGGGAGAATGCCGCGATATGTGTGTTTCTGCATGTAGACAACCTGGGCGAGTACAGAAAAGCGAATTTTCGGGATTCCTGAGATGACAGAATCGCGCCAGGCAGAGCCAATTAACCTGCACAACTTCTTCACTCAACGACTCACTAGGTCTCGCACATGTGATTGATACTCATTGGTGTACACACCGATTTGAAGCGTAGTTTCAGTGCAAGGTAACCTCAAGACCGCAGGTATCAATCGTACTCGGCACGCTAGACACAGCAAGACTACTCGAACGTTTTATTTTTTTACCGATAAAATGATCCCTTGCAAACGACAAGAGCGCTCTTCCAGTCTTCGAATCCTGTTAGTTGTGTTAGTATTGCTTGAAGATTGTTAGGGAATGTCTTGGAAGAGTCGGCTTGTTAAAATAAGTTCACTTGTTTCATTGCGAGATCGTACTATTCATTCCATGTCGTCCATGATATTAGACTTGCGCCGAATCCTATGAAGAAATCGGCGGGGTGCTTCCTCATCAACGGTTGATTTGCTCCTCCCAGAGTTTCCAACACCTCGCTCTCCGCGCATCATTGCTCTGAAACCTCCTGAGCTGCTTGGTATGCCGCTTTCCGCACTGCTGTCACTTCCATGACCTATCGAGCCCTGACTAGTTCTAGAACCGTAATGACCACTCAGACCCTTCCTTGAGTCTCCTTTAGACCTGTTCCCGTATAAAGCTGCCAGAACTTCTTCGCGGCGGATTCCTTCTTCTCCTGATATATCGGCCACAGCGGCGTCAATGGCCTCTTCCCTTTCTTCATCCTCCATATCTGACGACAATTCATCGATGTTCGGGTCACCTCGCTGAACCTCTTCATCCCGTGGATGTTCTACATTTTGTGCATCTGCTGGTGAGCTTGAGTTTGGCAGTCGACTCACAATGCTTCCCATCACGCTATCAGCTCCCCGGACCAATCGTCTACGAGCCCTGCTGTATCCCGGTAATAACTTGATTTTTGCAAGATTAGAAACACCTCTCTTCGCGAAAGTCATGACCAAATCCTTCCGAAGCTGTACAGAGAAATCCTTCCATGTCCATATTTGGCTAGAGTAACTGAAACTGGGAGTCGTTACAAAAAGGTCAAAAAAGTCAAGAACTCCACGAGCTGTCGTTTCCTTGTTTTTGTACGAAGCCGTGAGTTCAAACGCGTCAATGAAAACATATTTAAACAAAACACTTGATTCTCCTCTTTTCGCCATCTGACTCACGTCGTCCATGTTCGCATTCACGTTGAACAACCCACTGCTCTGCGGATTTCCAGTTTTCCGTCCATTAGTTACTTCTACAGATGCCAGGTGGGTGCCTGCAGCTCCATTACTTGATTTTGTATTCGCTTTTGATGTTGACAAACTTCCTGACTCATCAGGCGAACCCCTTAACCCATTTGCTGTACCTTCTGTTTTCAAGCGATTGGAAAACAGAAAGTTTGATACGCTGGCGTACAATTTCCTGGTGATCGCAGCTGTCATTGGAGCAACCTGGATAGTAAGGAGCTCGTAGATCGGTATTCCCCCAACTCGATCTTCTTGAGTAGAATACCATCGAAACGCAACTGGTGCACCATCCGAGGCCTTGATTCTGCTTTGCCTTCCTATCGATCCTCCAGGTCCAAGTCTTGTGCCGGTGGTCGCTGGTTCAAGTATGCCTTGGAAATAACTGCTTCTCATTTTGTTCTTTGCATTGATATGACCGAAAGTCATTTCCGTAGAACTCCCTCGCCCCACATAGAACGTATGCCGAAACAAGAGGTCGTCTAGCGTGATCTCTACAAAAGGGTCTTCGCTCTCCTTGTTCAATTCCTTATGAAGTTCTCTCAGTTCCCATGAACATTTGTCGAAAGAATACGACACATACATCGTAGGGTACAAGACATCAGTGGAACTTGCCCGTTGATCTTGGCGCATGAAGGTAGCTACCGCCTTAGCCTTCGCCTTATATCTATGCAAGGTATCCGAAAACCGAGTTTCATCCGGAAGCATTAAAGCGTTGACAAGATCATGCTGGAATGTATCCGCAGCATACATACATTGCTTCGTTATATTGTTCAATCGCCTCATGAAATCATTAAGATCCTCTGAGGAAACCTTACCATCCGCCAACTGAAGTTTGTAACGGAGATTATCGAGTTCCTCATTAACAATTTCTGAAGACCTCATACTTTGCATCAATACCTTGCGTACAACATCTGTTGCAGCATGAAATTCTTCGGCGTTTGTAGATAGACTTATATCTGGAATGTTGATGAATAACAAGGATGGTCGCAGTATATGATCACCTTGCTCATCTCCAGAATCTCTCGCAATGCTGGTAGAAGAGATGAACATCAAATCCATGCATATCGGACTGGTCGTGAGGAGAGCTATTTTCCCAGAGTCGGCACTGTCCGTATATATCCAGGATTCTTGACTAAAATCAAAATGACCACAGGCTCTACCTCTCGTGAACAGGTTGGCCTCATCCAAATGAACTCGATACTCTCGATCCCTCCAAGTTTCATTTCTCTCGCCAAGCTGCATGTTCTTTTGCATCTTCTTTTCAACAAGCCCCAGCCTCACGGCTTTCGAAGTAAGGAAAACTATCCCACAGGTTTCGGGGGAACCAAACCCAACCTGACAATCACAGATGAAGAGCTGAAATTTAGGTTTCGTTTGAAGCACCTCAAATGCTCGCCCTTGTGGCTTACTTTCTGATATCGGATCTTTACAATTCAATTTTGGCTCCTCTGGTTTTTGCGACTTTCTCTTCGATGAAAGAATGTCGATCATGCTCCCGACAAGATTCCTCGAAGCAGCAGCCTTCGGTCTAGAAAGTGCCGCCACTGGAGGTGACAGAGGATCATACCTTGGCATGGAAATTGATTCTGAACTTTTTTGCGTTGGTGATGCTGGACTTCTGTCTTTGTCTTCACTGCTGGCATCCTTCACATGAACTTCCGATTTACAGACGGCCTCGTCCACGTCCAGACGATTACTTTTCTCTTCATCTTTAACATGCTTTGACGACAACGCCCTTATGCTTAAGTCAGGAATATCTTCCCCCAAGTCTCCTAATAAATCTGCAACTTTGGCCGTTCTTACAGAATCTTTATAAGAGCCAGGCTTCTTTTGTTGTGCCGGGTTCATTCCCCTTTTCCCTGCTCTATTTCCATCCGGTAGCACTTCCCCGAGTTTCGTTTTCGGCCCTTTCATGCAAAACACCTTCTCCTCGAAAGCGGGAGGCCAAGCAAACAAAGAGGTTCTGCGAACGGGTGACCAAACCAAGCGCACCCGCTCGACCAAGAGGCGTTTGTCGTACTGGACCTTGTCAAGCTTCTTCCCACGTTGCAAAGGGTGGTTGTTTGAAAATGTGTAGAATGGTGACTTCTCGAGGTCATCACTTCCAAATCCAGAAGATGGTTGACCACTGATCTCAGAACTTGATGCAGTTACAATGTTCTGGAGTTCGTCTTTGAGATCATCAGACAACTTTATCTTGTCCACAGTAAAGAGCTTTCCCATGTTTCCAGCATCCACAGCGAAATCAAGACCAGGAACTCGAATGCTACAGTATATGTTAGAAATGTTAAATCTTCGTCTTGTCAATCTCGATTCTCTCATTAATTCTCCGTTCTCCAGTTTAGTGAGAGAAGTTCTCTTCCGAAGTTCGCCGCTGAGAGTTTGTATGGATACAAATAGTCCATGACCAGGTTCAAGGTTGTTATACAACATTAAATTTAGATCCCGTGCATCAACTGTGACATCCAGCCCAAACAAAGTGTTAGAAAGACCCGTTTCGCCTGGAGGCCTTCTCGAGGGTGCTCCTTTGCGGGGGGCTAGCCTGCATGAAATAGGCCTTTGAACGATGGTCTTGATCACCTTCGTCAAAGTCGTAATCGCATCTGAATGGACCACAGAAGCACCCCAGGGAGCCCACGACGAGTCAGTGAAAATTCCGGTTACTTCGCCTCCAGTATGCATCGATACACCTTCTGTTTGGGGGTGTCGCACATGTGCATGAATTCCCAGAATTATACGTCTTGACTTGAACCCCGAGAAAGTATCATAATTTGGTATAGTGTGAAGTCCAGTTGTCCATGTGGTGAAGTGACCAAACCCATTGTCCACAGGAGACACAGGATGATTTGAAAACACTTCTGATATTGATCCTCTACCAATTCCTGGTCCTCCTTTCGCAACTTCCTTTGGTGAAGGAAATGGGACTACATAGTGGTCTTGAGGATCACCACTATTGACGGATATCACTGGGTTCAGGCCAACCCGAACAAATTTGAATACAACTTCACTCTTTCTCTGTGGATCAAAAACTGACGGTCTTATATGCCAGTTGTGTAAAGTCCAACAGATTGGGTAAGGATCTCGTTCTGTAGCTTCCAATCTGGAGGCAAGCATCTCAAAGTTATCGGCTTCGACTTCAGTAAAATGTTTAGTCTTAGAATAAGGCGAAATAGAGCTCGTAAGATAGCCTTTGAGCTTTTTGGAAGTGATGCGCAACCTCCCATGCATATTAAAGCGGAGAGTATCGAACCATGGTACTCTTGGAGAAGGGTTCTTCCCTCCAGAAAAGAATCTTGCGACACCTCGGCCAAAATCAACAATGGCACCCATGTAGGATGGATTGTAACAACACTGAAGAGAGTCGATAACGAGATGAAGATCGGCATACGTCTTTGAAGGCCCAAGGCCTTTGACGATTTTCACGTTTCTCCTGCGCCCGATAGCCACGGTAGTCTCTGCAATGTAAGGGGGTAGAGTCGCCTGTACGGCCATGCCAAGAATGGAATTCTCAAAGCACATTCGATCTATCTCAGCAAATGTGTGTATGTAATCTCTCAACCTCAATTTAACACTCTGAGCCTCGCAGGCGATATTTCTGAACCCAATTGAATTCCATGCATCGGAATCATAATGCCTTATCTTGTTGTACTTCTTGGGGCCTAGCTCATAGTCATCCAGCATTTTTAGCCTACGAATGCTTTCCTTGCTCCCGTTCCGTCGAACTGCATCATCCATATGTATGGAGAATGAAAGTTGCGTTGCCTCAAAAGAAGCCATAGGCGTGTTCTGCAATAATGGGAGGTGGCCATCGGCCAAAACTATTGGTGGAACAGCTTGTTGTAGATTTCTCACCCTCTCAATCCAAATTTTCGAATCTTGCTGTTCGAGAGCATCACTACATCGCTGCGAAGTCCCAGCAATTTCAGCTCTTGCTATTTTGTGGAGCTGTTGGATCCGGGTCGCCATAATTTCTTGCCGGTTGAGTCTTTCACGGCTTTCATCTTGCATCAACGGCAATATCTTTGTCAAAAAGCCTCCTATTGGATGATCCTCAAAAATTACTTGCACTCCAAAAGCCTTAAAGTTTATATCTGGCAAAGGACGACGGCTGACTTTCTCAGACGAAAGACCGACGCGGGTTAGTTTTTCTTCCTGAGTGACCCTGATCGCAGCACGTAGTCGGAGAATCCAGTCTTGTAAGAGAAACCCGAATTCAACGTCATGGTACAGAATTAAACATAAATT
Source organism: Agarophyton chilense (assembly GCA_030374765.1). NCBI lineage: Eukaryota > Rhodophyta > Florideophyceae > Gracilariales > Gracilariaceae > Agarophyton > Agarophyton chilense. Next base: position 1,258,771 of record JARGXX010000099.1, read on the forward strand.
CGTGATATCTATGTCGATTCGCCGCTTTTCCAAACCTTTATGCATGGTATGAAGAGGTGAAGAAAGTCGTAACTCAGACCCGTATGCAAACTTGTTATCCTGCATCGTCACAACAACGTTGTGAACACAAAACGTTTCTGAGTCCAGTGCACAAGAGGGCAGTTTTCCAATGCTTATACCCATTTTAGGACCATCAGGGAACATCGCAACCATGTGAATATTGGATCCTGAAAGTTCCCAAGTCCGTAATTCTTCCAGGAGCTTTATTCTTTTTTGAGCCCTTTGTTCCTTGAGCTCCTTGTCTGATAACACAGATCTTCCCTTTTTCGTGTCGCTTTCCATTGGGTGTTCGTCGTCTTCAGAATCATCCAATTCGTGGGAATATCGATTAATTTTCAGCTTCTTTAATTCCTTAAACAAAGCTGGGAGGCATGCTAGTCCCGCTTGGGCATCCATGTCCCAATCGATTGAAGCAGATGTCAAACTAATCTTCTTTCCAACTTGAATCCCACGACTAATGTCAAACTTTGCTTCCTCGCATGAAAAGTTCGTAGTTTGATCCCATTGGCTCCAGTGCATTAAGCGCAGTTTTGTTGTAGAGCCCTTAAATCGCATAAAAGAAGAACCAAGAAGGTCAATTTGAGGCAAAAGCATTGTTTCACTCGATAGAACCAAAGCCAATGTGTCCCCATCGCCAATGGGCTCATGTCCAAGAATCGTAACAGTCCAATGACGCATATCCGACATCATGCGCAAAGACCTTGGCTCTCCATCAGCTCCATATAGACTACTGGTACTGGATCGGCTGGCAACGCCCGAAGATGACTCATCAGCACTCATGCTTGAAAAAGAATTCTGTCTTCTCAATGAGCTCCCAATGTACTCAAAAGCAAAACCACGCATGTCGTTCACGAGCTGTACAAGGCCAACTGGTTCTAATGCCACGACTCCCCCATGCCCAGCAAAGTCAAGACGAATACCATGTCTTTTTGAACAGTTAACGTCAACAGCCGCTGTAACGTCTTCAATCCACATCAGAAACTCAGGTCTGGCGGCAACAATCTTCTCAATGTTTTCAACAGACTCAACGCGTCCTTCCTCGGCTTCGCAGTTCTCCGCATCGGAATTAATTGGCTGCGTTTCGTACAGAGTATTTGAAAGTGCATCCACGGCGATAGAACCCGCACTGCACCCGCTCACCGAAATAGACGCGCGAGTCATTGGTTCATGGCGCTCGTCGGCGGCCTTTCCGAAAGCTTCTACTCGTATACTTTTGACGCGAACAAAAAACCCATTCTCCGGTCCGGCTGTTATTTTGTGCGCTTTCGTTGCGTAACCACCAACAGACATAGTGGAAAGCGGAATTGACGAGAACACCATGTCATCATGATCTTTCTGATTCGCAAGAGGAGTTATGATGCGAAGAGAAAGACCATGAATCGCACCGTTACCCTCCCAATACCTTAGAATTCCAGGCTTTCTTGGTTTCTTTGTTGCAGGAGCCGACGGTGGGAGCTTTGCGCGCAGAGTCCGGGAATACCCTGGGCAAAGTTCACCGTCAATATGGGAGACACTCGTTTCGAAAATCCCTGGTGCGTTCCATGATACATCGCGAGCTCTAATCGAAAGTCTTAAATCATCTAATATCGCAAGCCGCCTCGGTCGCAGAAGTGTGAACAACCGAGGATCAAGATATGCATTGATCTCAGTGCCCTTGCGTAACACAAGAGAGGCGTATATTGCTGGATAGGGAGATGCATCAGAAACTGGGCGCTTGCAGACGTTCACATACAACTCATTGACGGAGAGCGAATACTGACTGCCAAAAACTCCAAATGCTCCGCCCTCTAACACAAACTGTTCAGCTTTCAGCTCCCAAGACCCTCCATCTTTCCAGACACGTACCTTATCTACTCGTATCCGTAAACCACGGACAATAAAGGCAAGCACACGAGTGAGAACATTGCGAAGAAGTGTCGACCAGTAACCTCTGTCCATCGCAGCTACACCGAGAGAGAAAAACCTGAAAAGGGCGAGCCACCGGCGACTAAGACGAGGGGTCGGCCGAAGCGACGGACGCATTCGCATGTAAAAACGCTCCGCAGATATATCCAACCATGGTCCCCTACAACCGCTGATTAGAAAACCAATGAAGCGAGTGGTGATGCGCACCTCACAACCATGTGGAAACCGGCGAGCACCAGGGCGGGCATACACTATGATTGTAAAGAACCTGAGGAGAACGCCATAACCTTTGCGACGAAGAATGACAGTGATAATGAACAGAAGCAATAGAATGAAAACAGTGGACAAAGAAAGACCGCCTAGCCATTGAGCAAGACGAAAGAAAATTCGATAAGTCCGCTGGTCAGCAGACGTCGCCGCGAAGGCAAAGCGCATGTTGAGCGGTGTCTAGCCAATTGAGGGCATGACACTTCGGAATTGTTGAAGAACGATATGCTTGACACCGTCAACAGCTTCTGGGTACGCGCAAAAACAGGCGTCGTATTCGAGGCTCACAAGAGAACAAATCGTTTCCTACAGGACCCGAGCTACGCTCGTCGATGAAAAGGCACAACCTTCAAGCCTTCAAAGAAGAACGGAAGTTGTTTATATACAACTGCGCTCGTTCGTAAAGCACATGAAAGCGCTCGCGCCGATGGTGCGGAGGGAATATGGGTGACTTTCGAGGTGGTGCACAAAGTAAGCCTCTTCCGATGAATGGGTATGTGTGGGTTTGTTGCAGGCCCGAAGACAGGAGCCGAACGGTCCTCTCCGTACAGTACGAAAACATGGAATTTAAAAAGTTTATTGTAGGTGCCTCTGGAAGGTGGACTGGTGCCACGAACCATATGCTGTGAGAGTTGCCTTCTCACACCATGTTCTTTGTCCCATTGCAATGCTAAGCCTCTCCACTACAGATATCAAGACAATTGAAGAGGAAGATGCAGATCAACGGATGGGGTCGAACCTGGGCACATGATTCGCCGATTCATATGCCTTTTCAGTACTTAGGATACTAAATACGCCTTTTTCTCACAGCTGTACTAAGCTGTACTAGATTCGATTTCCAGCACTTGTGGAAAAAGACCGTAGATTAGAGTTATCCTCATTTCCATTGTGGAACGTTATCCTGGTTTCGAACGGTACAGATCGTCTGTCATTCCAGAACCTATTTACTCCAGATATCGGTTTCCATCTTCGTGTGCTCAATGCCACGGTGATGATTCATTGCACCACCATTATCACTGCCTCACGAAAAACTGAAAGCATCACAGGGCACAAGCTTTACGCAAGTTCAGATGAATACCATCGTGTTTATATTATGCCTTTTTTGTTTATCAAATCTCCCAACCCTGATCCTTTCTTCACCGTGGTTTCGAAAGGGTCTTGGTCGTGTTCTATGGGCCTCGGTTCCAATCGCCTCTAATCACCAGTCTGAAGTGCTAGTGCTCACAACCAAATCGGTAATAGCATCGTTAAGCATTGAAGATGGCTCTATTCAATGGCGGCTTCCGTATCCGACATCCTTAAACGCAGTTTATCCGACTGCAGTTGCGTTGAAGAGTGACATTATTGTGGTCCAGTTTTCTGACGATAGATTACGTTCATGTCGAACAAACGGTTCGTTTCTGTGGGAAAAATATTCTTGCGAACTCAATAGTCTGAACGGCAACACAATTACATATCGCCCCTGCGATTCTGGTCAGCACGTGCAGATAGACGTCATGAATGGGCTCTCTCATTCCGTTGGAAAAGAGTATGTGGCTTCTCTTTCATCCGTGCAAAGGCTTGGCGATAGTCTTTCCGAAAGGAGAACTTGGCAAATTTATGATACAGTTTTAATTTCGGAAGTTGATGGCAGACTTAAAGCAATGAGAAACGGCGAAGTGTGTTGGCATCTTGAGGAAGGTATCGCTCATTCTCACGATGTAGCTTTGTATCCTCTTAAGGCGTTTCCCATGATAGTACTGCTTTCAGAACTCGGATTTGTTGCGGGATTGGATGGTGCTGCAGCCGGAAAAGTGATGTGGAAAGTGCCAGTAAGAGGCAAATGTCGATTTATTCATGGTCATGCAAAAGCCGTAGTCACTGTTTGTATTGAAGGAAACTATTCTCAAGTAATGGCACTGAACGCAATCACAGGGGGAAAATTGCTTGAAAAGAAATACGAGGACTTCGTCGTGCGAAGAGCAGCGATACATATACAGTGCAAAACACATGTATGCGTTCATCTCACCGATGGTGAGGACCGGGACGAAATAGTTTCAACCGACAATAATAGTTCGGGTGTCAAAGACATGATGCAAATTCATTATGAACCCGGAGGATCTGAACTTCGCGCATTTATTGGACAATCGATAGTCTGGAAGACCGATGTCCCAACTAATTCAAAGATTGTCAGTGTCATCACAGGAGAAAGACATCCATTTGAAAATACGTTGAGACCTCCCTCTGTTCGAGTAACGGGAGATCGACGGGTGCTATTTAAATATACTCATCACCAGGTTCTCCTCGTTCTCTCGTTTGATAAATCAAAGGGGGCTGTGAAGTCCATGCTCCTCGATGGCCGCTCTGGACAAATCTACGAAGTGGTTGAGCACTTGAGATCGGTACCCAAGTCTTTAGGGACGAAAGGAGAGAACTGGTTTGTGTATACAACTTGGAACACAGATCTGTTGCTTGATGAGATTCACGTGGTTGACATGTATCAACAGCCTGAGCTTCACATATCATGGGTACGGAAACGTCTTCGAAAGACCTTATTCACGATCTGGAACTCCTTTTCTCACCCGAAGCTCGTTCAAAACAGAACACAAGGATCGGAACCATATTCCGATAATTCCACATGTGCTAAGGATTTTGAATTGTCGTTGCCATACCCTGTAGATCATCCGTATATTGTACGGTCAAGTATGGTCCTAACACAGGTGCCTGTAGACATGGCTTTGACCAGGACCAGGTTGGGTGTTACCGAACAATCAATATTGCTTTTATTAGACTCTGGACAGAGTACCATTATCTCGAAGTCTACGCTTGACGCGCGACGACCGCGTGACATGAACCTGGCTTATGCTTCTGAGTACCTGAGGAGGTATACTCCATCTCTTTCGCTACAGTCTACTTCATATGATAATGTCTATGTTGAAGAAGGAATCCATCCGAAAGGAATACAGTCGGTGTGTTGTGCTCCTGATGTTTCAAGAGAAAGCTCAAGCCACATTGTCACAGCAGGATTGGATTTACTCTTCACACAGATTCATCCTATGGGAAAGTTCGATTTCCTCGACTCAGACTTTAATTTCGGAACAGTGCTTCTAGTAATAGCCATCCTTTTATTTCTGTTTCTTTATAGCGAGAGCCTATTGCGAAAGACTTCACTGTCGAGGTCATGGTAAGTAGCGGCCTACGAAGAGCACTGCATCACCTTGAGTGAACCCCAAGCCTATGTTCTGTACGACATAGTTCCGAAGTTCATTCACGCTTTGCTGCACGAATTCCTATAAATTATGATACGCATTTGGGACTAGTTCTCATACAAGCCCATCATGTCATCAAACGTTTCTGCACGTCGAATGATATCCCAAACGTCTCCATCAACAAGAATTTCAGCAGGCTTGGTCTTCATGTTGTAATTTGAAGCCATAACATAGCAATATGCACCAGCATCCATTACAGCTAAACCAGACCCCTCTTTGGGGGTGGGTATGGTCCTATTCTTTCCAAGAAAATCGGCACTCTCACAGACCGGCCCAACAATATCGAATGTTTCGATGGAACCTCCTGGCTCCGTAAGGCATATGAACTGATATGCGTCGTAGAGACTAGGCCTAATGAGCTCAGCCATGCTACCGTCCGTTACAATGAAATTCTTAGAGCCGTTTGTCTTTATGCCGATGACTTTGCTGACGAAGACTGCCGTGTTTCCAACCATTGATCTCCCCGGCTCTACAATAATCGTGAGGCCAGACTTAACAAGCTGAGGGCGAATAGTATTAATCAGATCGACAGGACGCGGAATTTGCTCCCCGACCCTTTCATAATCAATGCCCAAACCCCCACCTATGTTAAGGTATTGAAGATTTTCAAAACCTTGTTGCTTGATATCATCTATAAATCCAAGCATTATGTCGGCGGCGTCTTTGAAAATGTCCACTTTTTTAATTGTGCTTCCAAGATGACAATGAACTCCAACCAGAGATAGCATATCTTCTTCTTTGATCCGATCGAGGAACCATTGAAGGTGTGAATTCCGAATGCCGAATTTGCTAGTGGCCAGTCCCGTGCTCACATAAGGGTGTACTTCTGGATCCACGTCAGGATTAATTCGAATGAGAACGTTAGCAGCTTTTCCAGCTTCATTTGCTACGTCACGTATATGCTCAAGATCAAATTCGGAATCGATGTTCACGAGACACCCACATTTCACAGCGTACATGAGTTCTTGATATGTTTTTCCATTTCCGTTGAAGACAGTCTTTGTCATATCCATTCCTGCTTTTACAGCCAGCCTAAGTTCATTTCCAGACACGAGGACTGCCCCAGAACCCAAACTTCTCAAATATTCAACGATGTGAAGGTTATTATTCGCCTTGATCGCATATCCGATAATCGATGGCAGGCCTTTTAAAGCGTCTTCATAAGCTCTGTAGTTGTCGGCAAGTTGTTTCTTCGAATAAATATAGAGAGGACTCGTATCCATGTCATTCTGAATATCTTGAATACGAACATTTTCGCAAGTCATAAATCCTTCCTCGTCAGTCGAGAAAGGCGGTGTTGGATTCTTCACGGCTGGGGCGGCCACAACCATTCTGATAGGTGTGCATGATGAAGTAGGTCGATGAGTCGGGAAACATCTGTTAAATCGTGAAAATGTTGACGTTACGGCTGCTTTTGAGTCCTGGAAGCGGATGGCCGGGATTCGGATGTTCGACACAAAAGCCATTTCCTCAGGTGTATTTACACATAAATATCAGATCTTGCAAAGAAATATGGTTTGCAGGCAACGATCAGCAATCTTTCGGTCGGGTGATCCAGATAATTCTTATCTGTCGGGGATTTCGATGCTCTCTGTATCGTCTCTCTCTCGAGCGAATCAATGTTTTGATCTAAGTGAGATCTCTTGTACCCAAAGAGGGCAACTGCTATTCCACGGCGTTTATGGGATCCCCTGTATCCATCGCGCGCCACATCCGCAGTCTTGCGCAGCATTGCAAATTGCAAAGACCGCGATGGCCAAAGTTACACTGTTTTCGAGAAAAAGGTCCCAAAACAGCCGAGTATTTTCACGGAACGTCCAAAGTGCCTGCAGAAGAGAAGACAGCCAGCATTCTCCAGGGAAGTAGAAACTTCTTGCTAAACGCTTTTTACTCTTCGTAGATATGAACACTTTTATTGCTAGCCACCTCCATAGCTCTACTAGAGGGTACGTTACATGGGCTTTCGGAAGACATATGGTTATGAGAGATTCAGGGATATCACAATTCGCGAGTCATTTCTGAGGTCTAGTTTGTTCCCCAATCCTTGTGTTCAGCTAAGATTAGTATGTTACCGCTATCTTATGATCATTCCTCTACACGACGCAAAACAGTTTATCCCTTCCGACGAAAAAGAATGTCTGATAGCGTTTCCCACATAATTCACGACCAACTTTCGAAAGCTTCCTCCGGAATAATCTTGCCCTGCGACGTTTTCTAAAAAGGCGTTCTAATAGTTTGGCACTAAACGTGTCGGATGTGCAATTATGCTGGCTTGATGATAGCTCCAACACAAAAGTCTTAGAACTTAACCGTCTGCAACAACTGTGAGGATCTGTAAGAGAACTTTACTATGAATGGTCGATGCCTTTCATCTCCTATAGCTCTACGTAGTTTCTGTCCCATTTGAGACATTCAGCGCCATTTGTTCCCTTACATCAATCAAAAGTTGAACGTGATCCTGAATATATATTTTGTTCAAATGAGGTGTAGAGACTTTATCGTGCACCGATTCTATATATATGATTTCTGTTGTTTACGAGCGGACATTGTAGCAAACTGGTTTACATCTTTAAGGAAGGGTTGACGACTGAGGCGATGAATCCCTTTCGTGGCAACGTTCCGGCCACCAAGCCGTGGTATTTATCCTGGACTACACTTCTTCCGACAGCTCCACGTTCCGACCCGTGTCTTCTTTTCCACTCTAATTGATATCCACTGCCAAATTCCAACTGCGTCGCCAACCCATACCGCTATTGTCCTCTGTTTGGTCCCCGATACCGTCGCTGACTGCTACAGTAGCCATCGATCCAACTCTTGAAGCGCAACATTTGTTGCAGACATTCTACCCAGCTTTGGCTGTTTGCTACCCCCCTACTTCGTGGGCGGCCACCGTAACAGTTTTAGGACTCAGGAAGCAAAATTGGGAAAGAGTTGTCATCCCAGCCTGCGAACATCTGACCATCGTTTCGCAGTTGGCAAGCCTTTTCAAACTGTCTCCGCATTCAATCTAGATTCATAGATCGAACAATTGGGCGTTTCTTTAACTGCTCGTGGTGAACTTACCACGAGAATGTCCCTTCGAAAATTTCTGTTATATCTTTATTGCAAAGGTCTACCCTTCGTACAACGGTACTTCAAAACCACCCATCGCCCTATTTGACAGTTGCTCTATTTCATGGCCTTCAGCGTTTTTTATCCTCTTCATATGCACCAACTGATGCATTGCACCATAATAAGCATTTGCCAGTCGGAAGTGACCAGTCGTTCAGTGAAGAAACTCTCTATTTGTTAAAGAAGTGGCCTTGTATTAACGAGCGTCAACAAATACAGCCGTGCTTTTTTATGAAAGAGAAATGGAACTCTTTAAGGATCATTCCTCTAAGAAGGATTTCCCTGAAGTAAAATGTGCGGGGAAATCGGCCCCCTGTGAGAGACATGGGAAACAAGATATAATGAAGCGAAGTTGACTACATTGCCCTCTTCTCTGTTCGTGGTCGCGCGGGACCGCCGGCCCTATGAGAGAGAGTGATCCCATTTTCTCGCGATTACGAGCGACCGGACCGTGTGACAAAAAAGTCGATGACGAGCAGAATAAAAGCTCAAACAAAAAAATAGCTCACATAGGTATTATTATGTATCATTGAATGCTTTATACAATACCAAGTCACAAATGACCGAAAGCCGTTCTTTCGTCTTGATGAAACAGAGGTGTTTAAATATCGGCAACTCTTCCAGTTTCAATGCACATCAGAAGTAAACGAAGAATGCAGTAAGGCTTTAAGACCTCAAGGTATCCACACACATGTCGGGGTTATCACTCACCCTCACGGTTCATTTCGCAAGGTTCCTCGGTAACTGGTGATACGCTTTACTGCACAGCGTACACGGTGCTCCCGCTTGCTTCCGGTCCTACAACTTGCAAAACTTCCTCACCAATGTCAGATCCTGACGCTGAAGACGTAGTCTCCTCAATCCGATACTGTGACATTCTGTTCGCATCACCAGGCGTCAGAGAGTCTACTGAAATAAAAGATCCCGAGTTATAACCCTGTCCGGTTCCTGATCTTGACCCTGAAGAAGAGTCATTCAACCATGGAATCATCGCGTTTGAATTGCGAGGAGTACCTCCAAAATTACTGATCATGAAAGATCCTTGCTCTAGGGGAAATTCCTGTTGGGGATCAACGTCGTCTTCAAACTCTAGATCTGAATCATACTCCGATGAAACGTTTGTACTTGAATTATTCCTCATATTGGTCGCAACAACCGCAACGAGGACAATAAGAGAGATAATTGCGACACCACCAACAGCAATTCCTGCAATTACTCCAGTTCCAAGACCGGAATTTCCTACTGCTGCCATTGGGTTTGTTCTCTCAGCCATCTCTCCTTCCAAAAATACTGAAGCTCTGTTGAAATCATGAGCAGCGAGTGTCTGATCCATATGACCATCGCGGATGAAATCCTTGACTTCATCCAACTTTGTTACGCAATCTGTCTCAGCTATGCACTGAGCTTCCATAAGAAGCTCGAAGGAACTGAACCCATCTTCAGAAGTCTCCCTCAGTACATCCGAGTCGATCCCAATATCAGTAGAAAACTTTGATAGTTGTGAGAGCTGGAATACGCTGACTATTTCCCATTCATCTGGCGTGATAAACTCATTTGAATTTAAGCGAATCTCTTCCGCTAATTCTTCAGCGCTGAAAGAAGGCGGATGTCTTACGACTAGAGCAATTGACATCAATCCAAGTTCCCCTGATGGGATAGGGACATCCTCGGATGCTTCTGGTTCTCCAGAAAACTCGGGGTACATGGAGCCCGTATCATCTCCCAAAATGCCCGGACCATCAAAGAAGTCTGGAAGCACTGCAACCGGTGAAGCTTCTATGAAACTCTCTGTTATATCTTCTCCTGCAGAATCAGAGACCGTCTCTTTGTCTTTCGTGTCAAGCGGCTTCGGGAAAAACGAAACGTTCTCTGTGTTAGCTTCACCAAATGATTGCTGTTCCATATGCGCATTCGTACCTCCACTGGTCGAAGTAGAACTTGGAGTAGAATCATCTGCATTTGACGCATCCTGCACTGGAATAGTATTCGATGGTTTTGTTAGAAAGTCGAAGACTTTGTCAGGCTTTTGAGTGCTGGCTGGCATTGATGGAGGAATTGTATCGGAAGGGATTGGGCGTCCGGGGCTCTTTGGTTGTAACCGTCCAAATGAAACGTCTCCTTCATCTTCGGCGTCAATTTCAGGTTCCGACGAGGGGTCGATGATTAAGTCATCGGATGGCTCAATTGCTTCCGATTTATCTTCTTCTCCACTGAAATGTTTGTCTTCATCGTTATTCGCCCCGTCTGTTTCACTGTCTTTAGATGTCGAAAACGAAAACACGGGAGGCTCTCCTTTGCTCCAAGTTACCGATGAAGTGACTGGTCCAGAAACAAAAACTGATGCTCGCGGTTTAGAGTCGTCAGAATTCTGGGTGTCAGTGTCACCAGCGTCCGCATCCTCTTCCGGAACCTCATCGATTTCCAAGACTTCAGGAGAAGAGCTAGCTATGGTAGAAAGCTCTGGCTTGGGACCCACAAACGGTTCGTTGTCTAATGTAATTGCCGAACTCACTTCTTCATCGTCGCTCGCCTCGGTCGCCTCCGGAGCTTCATCGCTTTCGGGCTCGTGGGTTTTTGAAGGAGCATCTTCTCCTAAGCTCACAAAGTCGCCTAACGGTTCTGATACTGATTCTGGTGACTGTGTGGGAGCCACAGGAAGCGAGGCGAGAGAATCATCAGAATGAAACCGTCGGAAATGAATTCTAGGAGGTGTTCTTCCGTTTGACTTTTCTGGAGCAGCGAAAGTAGAAGAACCGTCCACATTGCCAAAGTCAAAAGACTGCCCAAGGTCGGGGTTGGGCTCCGATAGCTTCTGTGGTTCCGTGGATGCAAGATTTGAATCCAAAGGATGCACTGATGGAGTCGGCGTTACGGTTGGCTCCACCCCGTCCCCTCCCATTTCTTCAGGTGACATGGCAGAGAGTTCTGGGACGCTGAAATCCATCAGTGTAAGTCTCTCCACCGGTGAAGAAGATTGCGACTCAGCTTGTCTGGAGAAGACATCCTGCGACAGTCTGTAGTTATCAATATGTTGTGAAGATAATGCAGCACGCTTTAGCTGAAGATTTGGGGGTGAATGGCTCTCCGTCCTACCGCACGTCACCAGGGCACAGAGTAGCAAAGAGGCGACGGTGGGAAGCATAATTTGACCCCCTAGGCGTTTGCCAGGACTTGTTAATCCGTGCCACCCTGTAGTTTCATGGGTGGCAACGGAACCTAATGACTTGCTAGTGTGTTCAAACTCTGCCAAATTGTCGAGTTGAAACAGTTATGACATGGATATTGCAGTCTTAGTAGGAAGGACCAATGTGGCCCCGCGAAGGTACAAGGAAAACTGGTCTGCGCCTAGAAGCGTGCAACGAGGTTGCCCTCGGTGTACTGCCGCCAATGTCATGCGAAGATAGCGTGCGAAGTTGCGGAAGGGGAAGCCCACGGTCAAGTTAACAGAGTCGTTTCTGAAAGAGTCTTTAGATTGCGCGATGAATGCGTTTCGTACGGGGCACGGCATGCTGACGTAAACGACAAAAGGGACTAGCAGCGTACAGAGGTAACAGTTCGATAGCCAACTCGAAAGAACTTTGAATTGCCAGTATCGTTCCAAAGATATTCGGGCCTTGCGGAACAAACGGAAACTACCATGCGATTGTCAGCAGTTGCATTTACAAACGTTTTACTGGGCCCCGAATTGGTCCAACCGATTTGTGTTAAACCAAAGGTCTAATACTTGGCAGAAGACTGAGAAGCCGAAGACAGTTCCGAAAGGTATCTTGGGGATACAATGGTATCTGTGGATATATGCATGTAGTCGAGTGTTCTGAACAAGAAAAGGAGCAGCGTGTTGTAGCGGGAAGTGTACTTCGATTCGATGGGAGGGAGCCACCAACCATTTTGGTAACCCTTATATAGCATGAAACAAGTAGAATTAAGCTGTTCCCTAAGAGTGACAGAAAACTTGAATGGTGGTCCATTTCTATTTGATACATTAAGCTGGGCAGAGTGGGCTAGAAAAGTGTCCAATCAATGTGCTCAATAACTCTGTGTGCCAAGAGAAAATCGTGTGCTTTCAGAGAGAGCTCTAGAGGGAACATAGAATCGACGAAAGATTCCACATTATCGTGAAGTATGGTCTTTTCCTTCGAGATGAAACTCTCGCGAGAATGGGGTCGTAAGCATTTCATTTGCATCGACCATATTCACTATGATCTCGGAGGGTCATGACAAACACGCATCAAGCTTTAGAACGAACAATAGCCCAATCCTGAGCTGGGTACAACGGAACTTTGTCAGGTGGAATTTATCTTTGTAGGAAGCAAAACACGGGAATGTATGCCAAGTTGGAATGATATGTTACAGGAGCGGATGTGAAAGAATAGAAGCGAGTATACCGTTTGGCTCCGGGCAACATATGGTACACCTCTTGCTCGCTCTGACAACGAAAAACTAAGTAATCAAAGTAACCGGGCGCTTCTCGAGATTTCCTGAGAAGCTTGGCTTTCACGCATTGAAGGAAGCATTGTAGAAGGGCGATTGGTATCTACGAAGATTCGAAGACATGGCTGAGACCGAACTCAGTATCCTTCGGTACGACTAATGAAGTTGAACCAAAGCTTCGAAGCTATATGTAGAAAGATAACAGTCTGAAATCTTTACATACCGGTGTAAGCAAATACTGATTCAGCTTCGACTCTCAATGAGAAGTGCCGTTCATCGTCTTCACGTAAGCCGCGGTATGGAATTTTTGCGCACGTCCGCTCGGGTCGTCACTATCTGACCAGAGAGGAATCCATTTGTGAACACCTTCTCGCAAGCCTTGGGCGCCTTCATATTTGCCAAACCTCTTCTCGAATAAAACACGGTAATAATAAGCTTCCTTCGTAACCGGGGGATCATGTTTGAAGATTTGTGGTGCCTCTTTCATCATCTTATCCGTGACTTGCTCGTCGCAGAAGTCTTTGAGTCCGTCGATCCAATTGTAGCCAACACCATCTGAGAACTGCTCTTTTGGTCTCATGAGAATGTCATCGGGCAAGTACTGCTCGCCGCAAAATTGTTCAGAGAAGGCGTGGCGAATCGCCCACTTCTCAATGCGCTTGCCCTTATCGGTGACCTTGTCCTTCGCAGAATAACACATGGCGACATCCAAGAAGTCGCGATCAAGGAAAGGTACTCTGAGTTCTAGACTTTGAGCTGCCGTGGATCGATCACCCCTGAGAACGTCAGAGGTGTACAAGAGCTTAACCCGGCGGACAGTTTCCTCATAGAAGGCTTGTTCGGAGTCTGCGTTGTGGAAATACAAATAGCCACCAAAGACTTCATCGGCCCCTTCACCGCTCAAGACGACTTTGACATACTGCTTGACAAGCTTTGAGAGCAGGAACATTGGTGTGGATGCACGAATAGTGGTGATGTCGTAGGTCTCCAAATGGTAAACCACCTGTTCCAACGCTCTGATGCCATCATCTACGGTGAAGGTGAGAACGTGATGCTCAGTGCCAAGGAAGTCAGCCACTCTTTGAGCGGCCCGTAGGTCAGGAGAACCCTCCAGACCACAGGAAAAACTGTGGAACACGTAGTCAGAAGGAAGGGCTTTCTTGAGCACACTCGCGACCAGCGAGGAGTCTAATCCACCCGAGATGAACACACCAACCGGTACATCTGACATGAGACGACGCACACAAGCCTTTTTGAAAGAATCGTGGAGCCTTTGAAGGTTGACGCGTTCAGTGGGCAACCAGCCTGGATTGTAGAAGAGCGGGTTGTAGTATCGAACAAAATCAGAGTTTTGTTCTTGACCGCGCTTGGCAGCATAGTAGCAGCCCGGAAGGAAAGGAGTGACGTAGTGGCAGTGATCGAGAATGGCCTTTGCCTCCGATGCTATCCAAACGGCACCATCGGATGAGCGACCGAGATACATGGCTCGCACACCGATTGGATCCCTCGCAGCGACGAACTGCTTGCGAGCGAGATCAACAACTACGGTGGCGAAGACACCCTTGAGAGTGTTGTATAGGTGAGAGATGTCATGGGGGAAGAGCGAGGTGGCAAACTTCTCGTAGAGAGGGGCAATGACCTCACAATCGGAGTTGGATCCGAGGGTGGCACCCTCGAGTTCCACGGAGCGGAGTTGACAGTGATTGTAGATCTCACCATTGGTGACGGCATAAATGGTGTCATCAGAGATGTGCATGGGCTGGGCTCCGTGTTCGGGATCATTGATCTGGAGGCGAGCGAAGCCGAGGGCGGCCCATCCGTCCTGACTGACGAAGGTCTGGAGGTCATCTGGACCGCGGTGCTGGAGCTTTTTGGTGGCGGAGACGGTGAGTTGGACTAGTTGTTCCCGGGAAAGGGAGCTTCCGAGCACAGCGAAAATTCCGCACATATTTGGCAGGGGGAAGGGAACAGGTGCACTTTGGGAGGGAGGACAGAGTGGAGAGTGCTAGAGTGCTAGAGAGACACGGCGGGGCCACGAAGGATAGAGCAGAGGAGCGCAAGCAACGGACAGACGAGGGAATTTGTAGGGCGCGGAAGGCAGGCGAAGGCGGCGGGCAGTAGCACCGCGGGGCGGCGGAAGGAGGCGATAGAGAGCGTCGGTTGGCGCACTTGTGCGGTGGTGCGCCGAGCGGTGCGCCGAGCGGTGCGCCGCTGGCGCTGACGCTGGCGCTGGCGCACAGTGTGTGCACGCGCACACGTGCGTGGCGGCCAAAAAACATTTTCAGCGTGCCACGCGTGCGGCACGTGCATCGCAACACGCCGCGCGCACGCGCGCACGCGCGCACTGCGCTGAGACACACCGATCGCCAAGCGCAAGTCTGCGCACACAGTGGGCTCAATGCATTCGCGCCTGCTCCATGCATTCGTGCCTCCTTGCTTCATGCATTCGTGCCTCCTTGCTCCATGCATTCGTGCGTCTCTGCGGCGCGACGAGCCAGCCCGTCGCGCAACCCCGCCGTCGTTCGACCCCGCCGTCGTTCGACCCCGCCGGCGTCGTGCACGACGCCGTGCGACCTCCGCCACGATCCGAAGCTGCCCACAAGCTCAGGCCCACCCCCCGATCACAAGGCGTCGCGCGAGTCTCGAGGGCGCACCGCCCGCCGCATTCTGTGTCGCTGTTCCAAACTTTGCCAGCCCGCTGCTCCGTTCATCTCGCGAGTTTCGCCCCGCCCCCGCGCTCGCGGAGCAGATGCTCGTCGCCGAGCACACACGTCCACGCACCCCTCCTTGCTATAAACCTTAATCGCTCGTTGCGCCACGCAGCGGCGCTCGTGTGCGGCGGCGCTCGTGCATTTGCTCAATCTGCGTGTCGTATTCGTCGGGACCTCTCACGGCTGAACTTCCGCACTGCCGCGAGCGATTATCTACCAATAGATTAACCTAACCCTTAACCCCCCACCTCATCTCGCGCTGTTTTACAATCGTCGCTGCTGCTATCGGCGCTTTTGGTTCGCTATTGGCGCTTCTGCTATTGGTGCATCTTTTCCGCAACTCCAGCGCCAGCTTTGTCTAGTTTGCCGATATCTCCAGAATGCAAGTACGAAGGGTATTACGATGGTAACGCCCGCACTCAAGAGGCATTGGATTCTTTTTCATGTCGTTGCCTCTTCCTGATCCGCAGGTTTCGCTTGCGCGCCCGCATGACCAGTGGTGATATAATCAGAGTGTACACGGAAACGTCCAAGAACAGCGACGTCAACCCAAAAAAGTCCGCGATAAACGCTGACCAAGACACCGATAGTTGCTTCCCCACTACTTTGGTCAGAAAACTCAGCATGCTAACCTCAATCACATACACATCTGCCTGCGCTCTTACGTCGCCGCTGCGAACGTCCTCTAAAACCGTTTGTGACTGGAACGATTCATTCTGTCCTAGAATCAGATTTCGTTCTAACTGCAACACCGCTATCTTCGCAGCTGGCACCACTCCGAGCAACTCAATCGTCCCGTCCTCAGAACAGTTCGTCATCACGAATATGTTTTGTCCTGGATACAAAGCCCTTTCTTCCAGCACCTCGTCCCCAATTATTGCACTATGCGTCAGCGAGCTCAGAGCCGCCTGCTTTCCTGAGATCGAACTGAAATCCTTGGGGTAGTATGGTCCAGCCCCACTTCTTTCCCACGTGAAGTTTTCGCTGTTGAATCTATACCGAACTCCAACGGACGTCGATGGATAAAAGTAACCCGAGAACATGTAAACGTTGCAAAACATGTCCGCTTGGTCTACCATTCGCGAGTCCCTTGTCTTGTTTTGAAATCCCCTCCGATATTTAGGCCACAAGATGTACTTGTGCGCCTCGTTCTGCGGATCATACCCACTATAGTCCAAGATTTCAAGAAGCTTCAAGTCCATACTGTGATGTGTGAACACGTCGCGAAAGAATTCAATCAGGTAGAATGGTAATCCGAACGACGTTTTTCGACATCTCGACACAAGTGCATTCTGAGACAGGCGTGTAATGAACTTGTGTGACGGTGCTTTGGAGCTCGTCGCTTTTTCCTCTTCGAGCCGAAACATAGAATCCCTCTCTATCGTGAAGCAATGGAAGCAAGACGGCGGATTCGTGTTTTCCGACTCGAAATGTGCAGGATCCATTTGATTCAAAGCAATGCATCGCCCACCAGCCGCCGTGAACGATTCAACTCTCACCTGCGGTAACGACTTTGTTTCGGGATACACAAAGCTCACATTCGAACTCGTTGCCCGAATGAAATCAACCCATACCAAAGGCTGTCCTTGATATGGTCCGTTTGGAAGATGAGAGAATGGTGGCAGTTCCGTACCAATAGTACACAAGTGCAGAGTTGGTAATTGAACAGCATCCGTTTTCTCATACCCAATTGTGCTGGACAGTTGTTCTCTGCTTGCTAAGAAGTCTTTTGTTACAAATACCAACGAAATGATGAGACCTATCAAAGCCAGCAGCCACGCAGATACTGCAACTATTCTCTTCTCCCTCGTGCTAGCCACAGATTGTAGATAATTTGAGAGATTCCATTTGAATGGGGACCCATGAGACCCATAAATACCTAGAACAGACTTTGATCGTCCATCTTCGCGCTCTCTGGGTTCTTGAATTAGTGTTCCACTGGCGCTCCTTCGCGTCCCCATGGGTGCGGTACCGTCCTTACCTCGGAACGACGAAGCTCTACGGACAAGAGATGAACGGGTCATAAATTCTGTATCCTCTCTATGCAGCGCCTCATTTACTTCTGCTGCCGTGAACATATGGCTCACCTGATCAACAGTACAACTAGCTGGAAGTAAATCAGTCGCATGAAAGTCATCAATACCATCCACCCTTCGCTCTGTTGTTTGTCGCGCCGCTTCCAATTGGGTTTCAAGTTCTCCGAGGGATTTCTCTACGGCAAAGTACAGTCCATTTATGTCATCAGTTCCCAGTTCTGCGAATTTTGAATTGAGCTTGCTTTCTGGTGGTTCATCTTCGTTTTGGTCCTGCTTTCGAACATTTCTCTTTCTTAACATGTTCATTCTTAAGCGGAAAGTCTTAGTTTGCACCTTCTCGAGAAGAGAAATAAGATTGGAGGTTAAAAACAAATATACTTGCAAACCCTTTTAATGACTTTGTGTGAAAAGCAAGAGCGCGAAGCCGTAAAGGGTTCTCTCGCAAATAATGGTGCAGGTCGGAGATTACCCATGTTTGGCGGAAGAGGGAATCAAGTCCTACGCTGTGTCACTATTAAGACAGAGGCAGAAAAAAGAGCTCTGTTTCGCTCATGAAATTCAATACTCAATAGACGCGCATTGAATGCGCGTCTATTGAGTATTGAATTTCGTGTCTCGTCGTGGTTTACTCTTCTGCCCAAATAATTTAAGCAACTTCATCATACTTTCCTATTTCTCTTATTCAGAAGTCCTTGCAGTTGTAGTTCTTCTTTTTCAAATGCCATGAAAGTTGTGCTATGGCTTCGCGCAATTCCAAATGAACTACATCTGTGGCCATTGCTTGAGGAGTTCTTTTTGTCAAAAGCCGTATATTGACAAACATAGAAGCGTGGGTCGCCTTCACCGTTCTGTATTTACGAAATATAGTCTGCTAAGGCTATGGAAAAGCACGAGAAAGAAGAAGTGGTAACGTCAGTGTCCGAGAAACTGATTTTAGCTGAACAGGAGTACAATGAAAACAATCTGGAGTTGCAATGCTTTAGGAGAGTTGTTAATGGACTCACAAAGCTTGGAGAGACACGAAAGGAGAAAATGAGAAACGGGGAAGACGTTTCCCACCAAGACGAGTTCTTAGATGAAAATCGAAGGCGTCTGGGACATTTGCTTTCAAATTCTAAAGCAGAAGGAGGACATTACAATGTTGATTTTCATGCTTGGGCAACAGATATTGAAAATGATATACGAGCTCAAGATCCATTGATGTTGTCATTCGACTCTGCAGATGCGGATGTGTTTCCGAAAACTACTTCGTCACGCTTCCTTGACGAGGCTCAGACGATATCGAGTAAGGGCGGTGCGCTGTTGAATATTTTAAAGAGTAACGGAAAACTCTCACCGAAGCTTGGAAATCAAGGATCCACGAAATCTGTAGATCAGAGTTTCTTTTGGTTGACAACAATAGCTTGGGTGTTTGCTGTCTTTGGAATGATGATAACAATAGGATTTCTTGCTGCTGACTTTTGGTACGCTCAAAAGCACGTTGCAATTCACGTAGAACGCTCTAAGCGACAACCGCAAGAACTCCCGGCCATAACCATATGCAATTTCGCTTCGAACATTCAAAGCTTCTCTGACTATCCAACCTCAGAGTATCCTGGCTTACCTATTTTCGGAATTCAGAGATTCATCCGATACAATCAATCTACGGCTTCAGTTGTCTCCGACATTACATACCCCGGCGTTTTGCCAGGCTCCCCGAAGACGCAGATAGAGGACGTAATCGTCGCGAATGATGAGTCTGAATGCGATGAAAGTAGTGGTTTAGATGTCAGAAGAGAAATGACAGCGATGCGATCGAACACCGATCTCAGTGTTCAAAACAGTTTGAACGGAAAAACCTGTCATCATTGCCTACGGTTGGGATACAAAAGAAGGCTTGTGCTCCACCCCCCTCAGAACGAAGCAGATAGCATTCGACATCCGGCAATCAATTTAATACTTTACAGAACGAAGCTATTTGCGGCTTGTCAGACAGAATATCATAGAAGGAACATCATGATTGTGTCTCTTTTCGTGGATGAAATACAGAAGTATGCAGAAGAACTGGAAGGACAAGGGATTCTTGACTTCAACGACGAAGACAAGGAAAAAGCTATTGGAGTAGACTGGTATCGAGTCGATAGTCAAAAGTTTTTCGATTTCTGTTGCAATGTCTACTTTTTCTCCGGTTTCTTTTATCCGTCACGGGACAATGCTGATATTTCTTATCGGTTCGATCACGATACTGCAGAACGCTGGATGAAAACGGGATCTGGACCGTACTATTCTGCATTTACATGGAGTTCTGATGATCCTGTAATTTCGGGTCCACATCGTTCGGTAATTGAAAAGGATTTCTATACTTTTGACGCTCTGGAATTGTACATCGAAGAAGCAGAAGGCATCAAGGGTTCCACAACAGTATCCCCTCACGCAAAGGTAGCTGCATTTGAAGCAACTGACAAGACTCTGTACAGATTGAAGAAAGTATTGAATCAGGGTAAGATTGAGTATAAAATCATTCAAAGCAAATCGGCTTCGCAGGAACTTGCACTGAAGGCAGTAGATTTATACAACGTTCAATTTGACTTTGAAACGTTTGAGACGGAAACGATCATCACGACTCCGACAATGACTTGGCCAGAATTTGTTGTCGATGTGTTCGAGTTCATTGGATTGTTTACCGGAATTTGTATCTTCACGCTAATTGTTGCGCCTGCTCATTCGCTTGTGTACCCAAACTCAGAAACGGAACAAAAGTAAAGTAGTTCCAGAGCAAGTCTACGGTGTAGCTGGCACTGAAAAGAAAACATGAGAAAATAAGCCAAATGGAACCAGATTTCCCAAGACCTTCTTCGACAGAGCAAAGTTTATCATCGCAAACATTAAAAACAGACCGATTGTCAAGCTGGAAGCCTTCCGCAGTAAAATTTTCATCTTAAAACTACGGAGATTTCCCTACACCTCCATAGAAGTACCTCTCACCAAGTCGCTTTCCAAGAATAAAACCAACACCGGTCATTATCCCTGTGCAAAGCGGATAAAGGAAAACAAGTTTGAAATCGTTTGCCCCGGTGGCGATGAGATCCGTTATATTTGTATTCTCTTGGTCCTTTTTATCATCAGGAACGAATGAGGCGGGAGCAGATGAGGCCATCCTTTTAGAAACAGCTATGGATCCAAATGTTGCGCGTTGCTAGTGTTCAGAAAGCAGTAGTGTGTAAAGCTGAAATCGGGATCCTAGTGAGCAATGAAAAAAGCCTTTAGATCTTACAGCGCTACGATCCAACGTTGCCTTTTTTGTGTTGTGTTCTGCTCGCTTCTGGGTAGATAGGCTAACTTGAGCTTTGCTGCGAAGGCATTACCCAGTTTGAGCTTGTTCTGTGATGTCTACAAGAAAACCTTGCGTGCTCTCTACTCTGTACATGGGCTGTCTAATTGCCTCACTTTCAATTTGTTTCTTGATTTAGAATTGAGGTGCAGAAGTACATTACGTGTAGCCAACTTGCTAGGGTGCAATGGATCTCAAGTTGCGCAACTTGAGATCTCTCAACATCTCAACAAGATCCTGTTGACCACTCGCCCCATGCTGAATAACATCCTCCACCTCAACATTTCCCACCTCATCACCGTAAGTAACTGCGTTGGAAGCGTCAAGCAGCATTAGAGCAGTGTTGGGACGGGCGACTTTGATTCTTTTGTTTTTTTCTGTCACCGATTCACAGAGCACCGTCGACGATGACTCCGAAAGTGCCAGCGTTCATGTCTTCGCTGCCGCTGCGCTCGCAGCCTTTTGCAAACCGTTCCAAACTCTCTTCTCACCGCTCGACTAGCATGGTTGCTAGCCAGTCTCTAAAGACATCTGAATCGCAAAGAGTTTTGAAAGAAGCCGCTGATCTAATGCCCGGCGGCGTCTCGTCTCCCGTACGTGCATTCAAGTCAGTAGGCGGTGATGCTGTCGTTTTTGATTCTGTGAAAGGTTCCAAAGCATATGATATCGATGGAAATGAATATATTGACTATATCGGTTCCTGGGGACCAGCAATTGTCGGAGCGGCGAATGAAGAGGTCAATGCGGCGCTTCAGGAGGCCCTTAAAAAAGGCACTAGCTTTGGCGCTCCTAGCGTTCTGGAAAATCAGTTGGCGAAGATGGTCATTGACGCAGTTCCGAGTGTTGAGATGGTCCGTTTTGTCAACTCTGGCACTGAAGCATGCATGAGCGTCGTCCGCGTCATGCGTGCTTTCACGGAGCGACAGAAAATTTTAAAGTTCTCTGGTTGCTACCACGGTCACGCCGATATGTACCTCGTTCAAGCTGGATCAGGTGTATTGACGCTTGGCTTACCTGATTCGCCAGGAGTGCCAAAGGCATCCACAGAAACCACACTCGTTGCCAGATATAATGATTTGAACTCAGTCAAGGCTGTCTTTGAGCAGAACAAGGGAGAGATTGCAGGTGTTATTCTGGAGCCTGTCGTCGGAAACTCCGGCTTTATACCACCAACAAAGGAGTTTCTTACTGGTCTGAGAGAGATCACAGAACAAGAAGGATCGCTGCTGTGTTTTGATGAGGTCATGACAGGTTTCCGCATATCTTATAGCGGCGCTCAGGGTTACTTCGGAATCAAGCCGGATCTTTCTACGTTTGGGAAGGTGATTGGTGGTGGTCTACCAGTCGGTGCATATGGTGGCCGCAAAGACATCATGAGTTTGGTCGCTCCCGCAGGCCCCGTTTATCAAGCTGGTACGTTAAGTGGGAATCCATTAGCAATGACTGCTGGTATTAAAACCCTTGAGATTATGCAAAGATCTGGTAGCTACGAATATCTGGACAAGATCTCTGCTCGACTCGTCAACGGTTTACTGAATATTGGCGAAGAGTACGGACATGCAGTGTGTGGCGGTCATATCAACGGCATGTGGGGGCTGTTTTTCTGCGAAGGGCCTGTTACTTGTTTCGAGGATGTCAAGGAGAAATGCGACTTTGATAAGTTCGCTCGCTTCCATCGCGGAATGTTGAAAAACGGGGTATACCTAGCTCCTTCGCAATACGAGGCAGGCTTCACCAGTTTGAAACATACAGAGGCTGATATCGACAGAACTCTCGCAGCAGCTCGAATTGTAATGAAAGATATCTGAAGGCGAGTATTGATCGGGGGGTCGTAGCCCACGGCGACTGAATCTTCATTACATGTCGTTTATGCGAAATAAATCAAGGATGTTCTGGATCAGTTATGGGTTAGCAGTTTAGTAGCATGAGCCTATGTGTGCTGAAGCAGATTTAAGATCAAGTTCACATGTGCAGAAAGCGGGAAACAAAGAATAACAAGCACGAACATCAAGCGGTTTCACGTTTCGGAATGACCAGTTTGTGGACCGAATCTTGCCATCAGCGTCTGATTATTCAGTAGTAGAACGTGTTGATGGACAAATGCCCTGTCATATCTTTGATCCACGGCATCTTTAGCTTTCTTCCAGACTTGGCCACGGAGCTTAATCTTGCTAGGGGAACTTGCGGAGCCGTGCCCACCAACCCCACGCTGGAAGCCCGAATCGTAAATTCCAACCCTCCAGCCTGCGTTCCATGAAGCGTAGCTGAGGACACAGTCCTGCCACACCCCAGGCTCTCCAGCATGAAAAAGACCGACGTCAAGACCGCCCAGTCGGTGTAGTGACTCGGAGCGTATAAAGAGAGGAGCAATCCACGCACATTCGACGTACATGAATGGATGCAATGTTCTTGAACTTAAGAACGGGACTCTTACAGTCTTTCCTTTTCTTGTTCCCCCGTGGTCACTGGTTTGCTCTCCAAACTCGAAGCCTTTGTCCTCTCCATCCCATAGTTGCCCAATGAATCCACCCAAAATGCCAAGTTTTGGATCGGCATCAAACAACTCGAGAGCATGACTGACCCAATTTAATGACGCAATGTCCTTAGAATCCTCCCTCGGTTCCGATGGCAAGTCATCATCCTGCAGAAGTACAAAATACTCAGCGGAGCTCATGCGCATCGCACGGTTGTAGCACCTTGTTTCGTGTAAATTATTGCTGATTACGATGAAGTGTTTGTAGTCTCGTAATTGTTCCATCCACTTGTCCATACTGGAGTCGGTTGAACCGTCCTCGCAAACTATGATTTCTTGCACTGAAGGATTGTTGATGAGAGCTTTTGCAATTCGCTCCACGTTTTGCTCGTGATTAAAACTTTGAACTATGGCACAAACAGTTGGTGTTTCGTGGGGCTCGTAAACATCAGGCACTCGACAACCGCATCCCATTTCAGCACGAACGCGGGCGATGACAGGATTATCATCGACTCCAAGCATCAAACCACGAGAGATGCAGCGAGAGACACTAGACGTGTCGGCACGGTTTATGGCCGACAGCGGAGTGATCTTGGTGTGATTGGTCAAAATCGGGTTGGCGACCGCATTACGAGAAACCCAGTGCGGTGATGCGGCGTTTAAAATGGTTGCTATTAAGAACAAGACGGTGTAGGTGGCGACGGTGGCGTGCACAAGAGGCTCGGCAGTGCCTGCACGCGCTGCTTGGCTCCGATACGTTTGAACAAACGCGTCCATTTGCGGTTGAGCAACGCTATGGCGTCAGCACAGATTTGTGTTGAAGGTGGCTCAACTCAACTTCTCTTTGGATGTGAAGGGGATCGAAGAAAAGTGATGCAGATAGTGATGCAGATAGACAATTGGGTTCAAGTGGTTGTTTTGGGCATGACAACCGAATACCACTTCGTGTGAACAAGACGTCAGGGTTTGCAAACCCTTTACCCGGACAACTCTCGTCGCTGTTACGGATCACGGCGTCGTTGCGCCCCTGCGCCCCAGCGCCCCAGCGCCCTTGCTTCAATCCGTTCGGCGAAGCGTGCACACTGAAGACGTGAAAATCTGTCTGTGGGCGTTGCGTTCGATTGCGACGCGCCCTTCCGCATGCCCCACCAGCGTCCCGGCTATCGAATTTCAGGCTGATACTGCGGCATCTATGGCGCCGCAAACTGCGGTACAGCAAGGATAGGATCAGAAGCATGCGCCGTGGTTTACGGTTACCGAAAGCGCTCATGTGGGGCTACAAAGGGGTTGGGGCTACGAAGGGTTAACCGTTGTATCCCTCAGAAATAGCACACGTTTTTTTGCATGCCGTTTCATGTGATCCGACCCAAACTTGGGCCGTCGTTTTTGGCGCCAAACAAGGATCAGCGAACAGAAACCTAGTAGTACTCGTAGGCGAGCACGAGAGCTGCAAATGAACAGGTGTAAGACCACTCTGGCCCCCGTCCCGTTTTTCTTCTTGGCGCAGGGCCTTCATCTACGACGGATCGTTTCCGACAGCTCCACCAACCTACTCTCGCCGTTTTCTGTTAATCTCGAAAGCGCCTGCATGGTCCCTGCGTTTTCCACTGCTCAGAGCTGCGCGACACCAACGACGACCGACAAGCACCGCTTTTTGACAGTTTTGCAGGCTCTAAGGAGACCACCACCACAATGCCAACTCCGTCTACTCTCGAGGCTTCGAACGCCCAAATAGCGGATGAGATAAAAAGAGCAGAAGGAAATCGTCGCAGCTTCTTGCTGGCACAGGCGCCCATGTTTAAGCATTTCATAGGCGAGGAGGACGCCGAACCACCTCCCCCTTCTACCAATGCTTCAACCAGAACAAAAGGCTTCAAAAGAAGAATGACCGAGAAGGAAGAAGACAAAATAATGATGGAAAGCGCAGCTGGAGGCGCTGACGCTGAAGTTCCTGTTCAGACCACCCGCCTCTCTCAACAGCCAAGTTGTATTACAGGAAAGCTTCGCCCTTATCAGCTCGAGGGTTTAAATTTCCTCATCGGTCTCTTCGAGCGCGGCCTGAATGGTATCTTAGCTGATGAAATGGGTCTCGGAAAGACGCTGCAGACCATTTCGATGTTGGGCTTTCTGAGACAGTATAAGAACATAACGGGGCCTCATCTCATCATCGTGCCCAAGAGCACTATGGGAAACTGGATGGCGGAAATACACCGATGGTGTCCCGATATGGTAGCCGTTCGGTTTCACGGAAACGTTCAGGAGAGGCGATCTCAAGTAAGCAATCTTATTCAGTACGGCAAATTCGACGCTGTTGTTACATCGTATGAAATTGTCAGCAAAGAGAAAAATCATCTCAACAAGTTCAACTGGCGCTATTTGATTATTGACGAAGCCCATCGGATAAAGAATGAGAACTCCCTACTTTCGCAAGTCGTTCGACTCTTTACAACTCAATCACGCTTATTAATCACCGGAACTCCACTTCAGAATAATCTTCACGAGCTTTGGGCATTGCTGAACTTTCTGCTTCCCGATGTGTTTTCGAGCGCAGATGTTTTTCAGAAATGGTTTTCCGGCGTGGAAGCTATTGAAAGCAACGACACCACGACGGATGCTGCGAAGCAAAAAGAAATAGTCACCCAGCTCCATGCTGTTTTGAGGCCGTTCTTGATCCGCCGTCTCAAGAGCGAGGTGGAACACAATCTTCCCCCGAAGAAGGAGACCGTGCTTTTCACTAAATTATCGGAAATGCAACTTAATCTGTACAGGAACCTTTTGAAGAAGGACATTGACGCCATAAACGGCAAGGGTGGGGATCGCGTTCGTTTGCTCAATATACTCATGCAGCTACGAAAGTGTGTGAACCATCCGTATTTGTTTGATGGAATGGAAGATCGCTCGCTTGATCCATTTGGAGAGCATCTCGTGCAGAACTCTGCCAAGCTGACGTTGCTTGACAAATTGCTACCGCGACTAAAAGAAGGCGGGCATCGTGTGCTCGTCTTTTCCCAAATGACAAGAATACTAGATATCTTGGAGGATTATTGTACGATGCGCCAATACAAGTTTTGCAGGATTGACGGTTCAACAGAAGGGGAATGGAGGGACCACCAGATTGCAGATTTCAACAGCGACGGATCTGATAAGTTTATTTTCCTTCTCTCGACAAGGGCGGGGGGGCTTGGTATCAATCTGGCGACTGCCGACACTGTTGTTTTATACGACAGTGACTGGAATGCGCAATGTGATCTGCAAGCGATGGATCGGGCTCATAGAATCGGTCAGCGCAAAGCTGTGAATGTTTATCGGCTCATCACCGAGAACTCTGTGGAAGAGCGAATTCTACGGACGGCAATGTCCAAGCTGCGATTAGATACACTAGTGATTCAGCAAGGGCGACTTACGCAGCAGAAAAAGAACCTTCAGAAAAATGACCTTTTGGATATGATTCGATTTGGGGCGGATAAGTTCTTCAAGTCGAACGCATCAGACTACGCTGAAGAAGATATCGAAGTGCTTCTAGCCAGAGGAGAAGAGAAGACAAAGGACATGGTCGACGAGATTGACAAGAAGATCAAGGCGTCTGGAAACCTGGATGTGCTCGATTTCAAGTTGTCTGGAAACGAAGACGCAAAAGAAAAGTCTATCTTTCTTTTCGAGGGTGTAGATTATAAAGAGCAGACAACATCTGGGAACGAGTTCTACCTCGATGTCGGAAAGCGTGTGAGGTCAAAGAACTACGACGAAGCTGCGTACTTTAGGGAGGCGATACGTCAGCAAAGCCAACCGGCCGAAAAGAAGAAACCGAGGATGCGATATCGAAAAGAAGCTACATTGCATGATTACCAACTATATGACGTGGTGCGACTGAGGGAGATTTACAAAATGGAGCGCGAAATTGTTGACAAGTACAATGCGGAATCGGAGGCAGCTCTGAGCGAAGGAAAAGAAGCGCCTACGTTACCGAAAGCGAATGAACCTCTTCTATCACCCAAGAAGGAACGGGAACGAGAGGAGCTTCTGGAACAAGGCTTTTCGGGTTGGTCGCGGCGGGAGTATCTCAACTTTCTACGAGCTGTTGAACGTCATGGGCGTGACAATCTGGAAAAAATCGCCGAGGACGTTGGTGAACAGAAGAGCTTGGAAGACGTTGCGTGTTACGCCAAGGCTTTCTGGGAAAAAGGACCGACGCGGATTGAGTCGTGGTCCAAAATTCAGAAAGTGATTCAAGAAGGTGAGCAAAAGATTGCTCGGCGTGAGGAAATGGAGCGTGCAATTCGTTTGAAAGTGAACAGGTACGAGAATGCGTGGAAGGAATTGGATGTGGTGTACGCTCACAATCGATCAAAGACATTTATCGACGAAGAAGATAGGTGGCTGGTATGCATGACTGACAAGTTGGGTTACGGGAAATGGGAGGACATCAAGCTTGAAGTGAGAAGAGCGTGGCAGTTCCGGTTCAATTGGTGGTTCAAGAGCCGCACGCCTGTGGAACTGAAACGCAGAGTGGATGTGCTTGTTCGGCTGATCGAAAAGGAAAACGAAGAGATGCTCGAAGCGGAAAGAATGTTGGAAAAACGAAAAAAAAACTCGGAAAAGCGGCGCGAGTCGTTTGGAAACGGAAGACTCAACGGATCGAGTGGTGGTGGTGGTGGTGGTGGTGCACACAAGAAGAGAAAAACGGAGCAATCGCAAGTGGATTCTTATTTCTCGTCAAAGCCCAAATAGTGAAAAGTGCGCCAATTTTTCATTCCACTACCCTTGGTAGTATCTTGTAGCGAAAAAGAGGGTTAGGATTGCTAGCCTGTGGGACCAGTCGCCCCGACGTAGTGCATTAAAGCATTGTCTCCCGCGAGTATGATGCGCGACATGAGCAACAACAACGAGCTATGGATCTTTGGATACGGCTCGGTGATCTGGAAACACGCCGAAATCGCGCATACGCGTCGCATCGAAGGCTTCATCCACGGTTACAAACGTCGTTTCTGGCAACATAGCCACGACCATCGCGGCACGTCCGTCGCGCCTGGTCGCGTCGTCAGCGTTTACTCACGCGCCGAATATACCCGTCTGGGTGTCACTCACGAAGACGAGCGTCGCGCCAGTCGTGACGAAGGTTGGGCAGTACACGGCGTAGCATTCCTCGTTGCT
Source organism: Agarophyton chilense (assembly GCA_030374765.1). Taxonomy (NCBI): domain Eukaryota; phylum Rhodophyta; class Florideophyceae; order Gracilariales; family Gracilariaceae; genus Agarophyton; species Agarophyton chilense. The sequence goes on from JARGXX010000099.1 coordinate 1,287,474, forward strand.
GAAAGTCAGCGGTCCGCCGTACTAAGCGCGCTACATGCGCGCGAAACAGGCGGCTACGTCGCCCAATGGCTGCCAGTGTATCGTGGCGACCACCACGCGTCGCGCGCCGCCGTTGTTGCCGATGCTTGTCAAGTACTTGTGCCGCGCGCGCTCACGTTTGTGGCATGTTGCACGGGCGACCACTTTGCGGGGTTCGCGCCGCATGCTCACATTGCCACGCAGATCGCACGCAGTCGCGGAGAGTCGGGCGAAAACGTCGAGTACTTGAGTATGTTGCACCTCGCGCTGGCGCGAATGGGGCGCGTGGATGCGCACGTGGCCGAGCTTTACGCGCTGTGCTGCGGCCACGCGCTTCGTACGTAGCACACTTCTGCTTCAATCGCCGCTTCGTAACGGGTGCAATTCAGCGTCGTTGCCGAACGAATCGTCAGCCCGGCACCTCCTCCTCCTTGTCGTCGTCGTCGTCGTCGTCGTTCATCGTCCATCGCGCGCGCTTCCCGGGCCCCCCGGACAGTCGTAAACGGCTTAGCCCACCGCCGCCTTGTTGCCCGCCGCGCGCGAAGGTAAGCGCGTGGAGCGCGCACAGCACGCGTGCGTCACACGCCCCAATTCAGCAGCCCCACAGCGGCGCGCAGCGCAGCGCACCGGCGCGCAGCGCACCGTTCAAGTGCGCCGCGCACGCGTAATAACATATAGTGTGCACTCGTCTCGCGTAACCGTCATCGACGCGCGTGCGGGCGGTCCCCCCCTCCCCCCCCCTCCCCCACCACCACCACCACTCCTTCCCCGCTCCCCTCTCACCCCTCCCCCAAAAACTCCGTGCGCTGCGCGCGCGATCCACATCGCCTCTGTACTGTCGCCCCCCATCCCCCCCCGATATGCGCCGCTTCGCCACGCCCAGCCCCCCTACCACGCCGCGCTCTCCACGCCTCCCCCTCCTGCTCACCCTGCTCACCCCGCCCTTCGTTCCGCTTCTTCTTCTTCCGCCTACCCCCCGTCGCTATGGCGTCCCCGCGCCCCGCCGCGCGCTCGCCTAGCGCAAACACCCTGCGTCGTCTGCTTCACCCGCCCATGCGCGACATGCGCGACGTCACCCTCATTCCCGCCAAATCTCCGGGTCGCACCATTCGCGCCCACCGCTTTGTGTTGGCCGCCGCCTCACCTGTTTTCCGCGCCTCGCTCGCCGCAGACCCCTCCAACAACGTCCTCACGCTTGCCCACGCCGATGTCGACGCGCTTGATGCCGCCCTGCAGTACGTGTACGGAAGCGATGATGCAATCAATCGTCTCCCGTTGCACGCCCTGTGGACTACGCTCACCACCTGCATCTCCTACGCAATGCACCTTCCCTCCAAGGCTGTGCAGCACCGCATCGTGCACACCATCAGTTATACAAACGTTTTCTACCACTGGGCCATGGCGGAGCGCTACAATTTGGTGCCGGTCCAACTCAAATGTCGAACGCTTGTCAAGCGTCACTTCGTGCTCGTGTCCAAGCAGCCCCAATTTGTGCACATCACCTCTCAGCTGTTGGCCCGCATTCTACGCATACACGATTTGATCGTCAACGGCGAAGACGACGTCTTCCAGGCGCTTGAGCGTTGGCTCGCCTACGACGTTCAAGCCCGCGCCGAGCAAGCCCTCCATCTGTTGCGACTCGTCCGTCTCCCAACCATCGACGACATTGTGTTGCTGCGCGTTTGTCGCAGCGCCTATTTTGGCGGTCACAATGAGTTTTATCAACTCTTGCTTGAGGCCCTCATCCGAAGAACCGAGGTCCGCCTCATTCACAAACCCCGCGTGCACGCCATTCTCGAGCATTGGAAATCGGCCAAGGGGCCTGGCCCGTCTTCGCGCTACACGCGCAGTCTGTCCTTCAAGCCGCTGGGCGCAAACGACTTTGAGCTTTTCCCTTCCCCACAACTGTCGCAATCGCACAAACCGCAACCTCAGCCCCCCGCCTCCCCTGCGCCCACCACTGCCGCCGCCGCCTCCGAGCGCGATTACAACCGCAAGGAGGACCGTACCGTGCTGTTTCAGGGCAATTTCCCCCTGCGTTGGTACAAGAGCGTGCGCTTTCGCCCGAGATCGCCTACTTCGCTCTTGTTCTCCGTTGTCATTCCCAAGTGGTCCCTGTGTCGAAAGCGCTTTGTTTCCGAGTCAAGAAGCTTTCTCGATCACAAGTGGTCGCTTTGGGTCGACCCGTTTTCATCCATTCCTTCGCGTGGTACGCGCGACTCGTCGTCGCTGTCCCCGCAACTGCCATCGCAACGGAGGCCATCAAAACGCGACAGTGCAGGTGCGTTCGAGGGAGACACATACGAGCCAGCTGACGATCCTACCTCGCCCGTGTCGCCCACTCGCTCAAAAGTGCTTGTACTCGACGAAACAGACTACATTTCCATTTATTTGTGCTGTGAGTCGGAAGTGACGCTCCGAAAAATGGGTCCCGCAGAGCAAATAGATGCGCGCGTCGATTTTGGCTTGTTTGTTGCGTCTTGTTCGGAGGAGTACGGCATGGAGAGAAAGGTGTGTGTCGGGCGTCGCTTCAAAAGCAGCGGTCAGGCTATGGGGTTTCGAAGGCATATTCGTCGCAATCGACTGCATTCGCCTACGGCAGGCTTGTATAACAGAGAGAAAGATGAGCTGGTTGTCGGCGCTCATCTGGTTGCTCCTGAAGTGCAGCACTCCAGACTGCCATCCGAACTGCCGTCCGAGCTGACCACGCAACTGGGCTCCGCGTCGCTTACCGGCGACGATTTTCGCAGCGAGAGCCCACTTTCGCCATCCCCCACACAGCTGGCGGGAAGTCGTATGACTACAATGGAAACGGAACCATCTCCAATACTAACGTCCACCTCAAGAGTGTCAACATAGTCTTGTCTTGTACCTATTTTCTCTACCAGTTAAGTCAGTGTTGGTTGTGGTATCTATCTCTAGCTAGAGACACAACTGCTGTCGAGTATTGGTTGGCGCTTTCAACAATCCGTAAAACCGCAAAAAGAAAAGGACGCAAGTCATGCACAGTCACTAACATTTTTTTTTTAAACTCCAGCTACGTTGCAGCGCCCCTTGAAGCACATCGTTCTCGTAAGCTTGCGCGATATGACGCATCTCTCTCCTTTCACATGACAAAATTCAATGCCCAGCCTCGCGCCATTCAAACAGCTGTAAGAAGCGCTTTGCGATTATTTTTTTCTCCTCATTCCATTCACATTGTTGTGTCGCGGGTGCGAACGCCCTCACCATACCGCTGACGAGCGCGCCGCTACGTTGCCGTGTCAATGCGAGCCAGCAACTTCAGCTTCAGGGTGCGCCGGCGCGTGTGCTAGCGCGTGTGTTGCGTTTTTCGCAAACGCCTTCTCGTACAAAGCCTCGAGGAATGTGTAACTTCCAAAGATGGCGGCGGCTGTTCCAAATCCAGGAAACATGTGCTTCATGTTTTCGCTCTGGCGTAACCATGGGTGCTGGCGCCACGCTTGATGTGCGCGCGCGAACATTTTGGCGTGTAGATGCGCTTCCCAAGTTTGGGACAATTTGCTTCTGCTGTGGGTGGTTCCGTCGCAAACAAAGTGGATGACGCGTCCGCGGTGAGAACGTGCTCACTGCTAAAATGAAGACAAGACGCGATTCCAATGTCAATCGATGCGGGGGGTGCGGTGCGCGCTCTCGTCGGCAATCTCTCCCGAACAAGACGTGCTCTTTGGGGGCTATATCTAGCTAGTAGTAGCGATCGACTTTTGCCGCTTGCGTACACGTGTGGTGCGTCTACCTGTTTCACACGTGTGCCAGTGGACAGTAGTGCACGTGGCACGAGACACATGGCAAGATGTCACTGGTAACTGCCGGCGACACGGCCCGAGGACACCGTCGGCGTGGCGCGTCAACTCGTCAACCAACACTCGTCCTGGATCACACTTGCTCGCAGAGAGCATTCCATCGCCTCTTCTCCCCCCCTCCCCCCCCCTGCGACCAGTCCTTATCTCTCAACTCAGGCAGAAATGGTCAAGGGAAAGAAGAAGAGCACGGAAAATGTCAACCAAAGGCTTGCTCTGGTCGTCAAGTCCGGCAAGTACACCCTCGGATACAAGTCAACCATCCGAACTTTGAGAACGGGCAAGGCCAAGCTCATCCTCATCGCCTCCAACGCCGCCCCTTTGAAGAAATCCGAGCTGGAGTACTACGCCATGCTTGCAAAGTGCCAGGTTCATCATTTCCAAGGCAACAACATTGATTTAGGTACGTTCGCCTGCGACCACTACTACCGTGTCATAATCCGCACAAACAGGAGAAACTAACTCTACCGAATTGCTCTTCACTTTTGAAACAGGAACCGCTTGTGGTAGATACTTCCGCACCAGCGCGATGGCCATTACCGATCCCGGCGACAGCGAAATTGATAGCGTTTTCTTGAACTCAGAAAGCTAAACCGCGAACAGCGTTCATAAGTGTAAAACCGAGTTTGTCCATTCGACCAAATCTTCACACTTCTTACTTTGCCATATCACTGAAGCGTGCGTACTACGAAATGCCACGAATGTAAACAGCCAACAGATTGTTTTACGAGCCGCTTCTGTTCGCACGTAAACCGACCCATCGTACCTCACATCCCCTACACAATGGCGAGAATAACGGATCAATTGTATGATACGTTACGTTACATGGTAGAAACAACATTCAAGGAACATTCCCACTAGTTCTATTACTAACAACGAGTCACGAGGCACGGATCCCCCTAAACCTCATCATCTGAGTCCATGCTCAGTTCTGCCAGCTGATCTCCGTCTTCTTGATCGGCTTCAGGATCAGGAAGACGCAGGAGAGGTTCTTTCCCATGATGCTTCAGCTTGCTTTTTCGCCTCTTCTTCCGAACTGGCTCCTCTTCTTCCGCCTCAGACTTTTCTTCACGTTCTGAATCATCTTCAGAACCCCTGCCACCATTTTGAGCGACTGAGCCTTTCTTCTCATCTCTGAGCCTCGCTTCCTTCTCTATTCGGGAGTTTTCAACCTTAAAGAATCGTTGTATGGGTGTCTTGAAGCTGGGTTCTATTCCCGGTACAGGGGCGAGCATTCCCAATGAGCTCATTGCTCCGTGTGGCGAGAAATCAGCCCTTGCTCTTGCTTTGAACATGAAATCACAAGTTTCCTTCAACTTTTCAACCAAAGACATTAACAGTATTCTCCATTCAGCAACTCGAAATTCTTTGGCGAACTTCTTCAACGTAACCAACGCAAAATGAGCAAGTTCAGGAAAGGACGGGTGCTTTGATACGCTCGCAAAGTATTTCGATATTTGGAGCACAGTGAGATCAACCAGTCCTGTTAGGAACACTCTTGTTTTGACCACGTCCTCACTAACCCTAAGGATGCTTCTCCAATCCAGTTTCGTCGCGGAACCTCTTCCAGGCAAACGACGAAGTTCACTGCTTCGCATTATAGTCATCAAATGTGGCAGGACCGGGACGAATACACCAGTTTCAGCGACCAGGTCAGAAAGGAAGGAGGCAATGTGCAGCCGCATTGGATGGGTTCGAGGAGAAGGGTTGACTCGCATGACGCCAAGCGCAATCTGAACATATGGGTATATGAGTGGTCGCAACTCATCTTCGCTCCCATAGCGGCCGAGTACTTTCGACCAAAGCCTCAACATGTTGATGTAAGACCAATTGTGGAGTCGTTCCATCTCCTGCTTTCTATCTTTTGCAATGAGAACAGCTCGCAGAGATATGGACATTTCCCGTAGATGAGAGAAAGCGGTTGTGTATGAGGCACCCATATCAACCCCAAACAATTCAACCAAACACATCACAGAGAAATGCACCAAAGGCAGTGTCTTAGGGTTGCAAACTGCTCCTGAGTGTTTGGAAAATGCGCTGCAGCAACTTCGAAGAACAACTTCAGCGTTCCCATCACCGTGAGCCAAACGATTCAGAAGTAAGTATCCTCTAAGTCTCGTGGCATTACTCACTTCGTGCGTCCCGGATGACCATACTCTTATCGCAACTCGTGTAATTTTCTTTGCAAGGCCTTCAACTCCTTTCGTGTACGGAACAAGTTTTTCCAAACGCTTTAGCAAGTAACGAAGCGTGCTGGGATCCTTGACTGAATTGCACATAAGAATCATATGGTAGACATACGGACGAAACAAAGGCTGGACCTTACCCCACCGACTCTTTTCGGATGGGTTCCACTTCTTGAGAGCTTCATGACGGAAGCTTTTTTTTTCTAGAGGCATCTCAAGAACTGTGTCGAATATTTCTTGAATACCTGTAATAGATAGACTCATAGCCTGTTGGTAGGCTGAGGCAGAAGCGAAAGTAACTTTTCCAGCTGTAAACCGACCGTCATCAGTAAAAGAATCTGGGCCAGACTCTTCTTCTTCACGCAAATGCTGGCTGTAGCTCCGTTTCGGTTTCGATCTCGACAATGAGTCTCCTTCCTCCTTCTTCTCCGGAAGAGTTCTTGCCTTTGGAATGACCTCCCTTCCAGCACGTAGTAGCTTCAACAAATCCTTACAAACCTTCAGAGAAGATCTATTTGACTTCATCGAAGCTCTCAAGCTTCGAATGTACTTGGTGTCAACGAAAATCCCTCCAACTGCAACACCTTTTGCTCTTTCTGTATTTGCTTTTTGCATTTCTTCTGTGTCGCTGTCCGTCGCCTCCAAAGCAGCTGCTGCCTCGTCCTCCTCTTCACGGTCATCTTCGCTTTCGCTGTACCCAGTAACATCCTCTGGAGTCTTCTCCTTCTCTTCCCGTTGCTTTGCTGGTGGGACTGAAACACGGTTCTCGTCAATGCTTTCAGGGATGTTCTCCTCGGCACTACATTCATTTTCCTCAGATTCATTCTCAGAATTTCCTTCATCATCATCAACCTTTTCTAAATCTTTTTCGTCTTGGAGAACCATTTCCTCTTCAACTTCTGGTTGTTTTTTACGCTCAGATTGAAGTACGTTCTCCTCTTCGTCTTCCGACATCGCCCTTTGTGATCCGTCCACTGATTTGTTCTTCTCTTGGCCCTTTTCTTCGGGTTGTTCTTTTTCGCCGTAATCCACTATGTCTGAATCGTTAAAATCTAACAGACCTGCATCATTTTCCTCCAGAAACTTGTAAAAATCTGGGTCATCTCGTTTTAAGGCGTCAATATCAGCTTGCATCTGAGAAGTAGAAGGTTCATCATCACTGGTATCACTGGACTCAACCACCTTCGCTGTCTTCTTTGCACTCAAGGGTGTTCCCTTCCGTGGGATACGCATTTTTGAAAGCGCAGAAGCCGAGGTTTTCTTTTTCGACAAAGGGGTGGCCAGACTCACGTGAGAATGATCCCGTTTGGGTTTTGCTGCGGACATCTCAATACCAGTCTTAAGTTTCACGGCCTTCGCCGAATGGCAGGGCTCTGTAGAATTTCCTCCATTTACTTGGTGGGCAACAGAGTCTTGACCAGCGTTATGTGCTGTCGGTGTACTCGCTTTTGATCGCTTTCGTTTCTTTCGACTTGACGCTGTGACCAACGCCTTGGCGGATTTTTGTTGGGTTTGTTCATCACTGCTGGAAGAATCATGACCAGCAGAGGTATTGAACGTTTCGTCTGCTTTTTTCAACGCGTCCATAAGTTCCTTTCCCATTTTCTCTTCTACCATTTTCCCGCTTCGCATGAGGTCTCTGACCTGTTGGAGTATTTCATCAACGCTCTCCTCTTTATTGCCCACGTCTGCATCGACGTCAAAAGGGTTTTGAGGCGTATTCGATTCGAGCTTGGTCGGTGTGTTGCGCTTCTGGTCAGATTTTCGCTTTCGAGAAACAGACTTCTTACTGGCGAAAGAAGATGCCTTTTTTACAGTGCTCTTTCCCGGAGTTTTCAAAACATTATTGACCTTGCGAGTCTGTGGTGTATTCATCTTTGGTTCTTCCTCAGACGACAAGAAAGTAGAAGTTGAAGTCCGAGACTTTCTGGATGCTTTATCCATATTTTTGCCTCCCATTCTAGGACAATATGGCTACTTGGCCGTTGTCAAAAAAAAGGTTGAAACTCAGTTTCCTGGTCAAGACTGAAATATGTACCGAACAGAAATTGGATAGAAATAGTGTTTTGCTTATCAACAGATTCTTTGGGATCAAGGTCGGATCATGCACGACATGCCGACGGCGGCAACAATCCAAAACCGCCAAAATTTTGGGTTTCTTTCCCTTTTATGCTGACCAGCATTTCCCATCTAGAGAGGCGGCATGTTTGGCACATGTTCTGCGAATCCGAAAATATCATGTACTCCGCTCTTTGCATGTACAAAGCTTCGTACTCGGAGGATTATTGAGCACCACGCGCCTGTGTTCTGCTCGCGAAACAGGCGAATGCTATCTGAACTTCTGTTTTCCTGTTCTACGGAACCTTCCACCTGAAGGTGCAGATTTGAAGTTCTGGGGCCATCGTGGCTAATGCGCTAAGAAAAGACGACTGCATGCGCTCAGTTCATGTCTTTTCTTTGTCACCGGTGTCATACCTTGTGCTGTTCTCTTCTTGACATATCATCGTCAAAGGACCGGACTACCCCCTAACAACTCGAGCCCAACACGAAGTTTCCACGACTGTGAATGGGCAGAGCTGTCACTTTCTACGAGCAATACAGTCGAAATTGATCCGTGAGGCATATCAGGGCGTGGTAAATCTGAGACTATGTGCGCTTTCTAGTACGTCGCGCAGATTTAAACGAAACCCCGTGTAGAAATCCTCGAAAATTTATCCACACTGGGACCCAAACGAACAGGAAGTCATACACTGTCAAACACGGTGTATCCGTTGCACCTTGGCACGAGGATTGACTTTGTCGACCAAGCATGCAAAACCAAGAGAAGAAAAATTATGACGCCATCACAAGCTCAAAAGAAAAGGAAAGGAATAACGGAGGAGTTGCCGAGATGAACAGTATGCATGAAGACGGGAACCACCAAAGTAAGAATTTCGATTCATCTACACTAAATGAATGTGAGGTAAAGTTGTCACAAACGCCCCAGGGCTCCGCAATGGAGGAAGGCGATTCCAATTTTCCATCCGAATCTGCAAAAGAACAACCCCTCTCTGTCAAGACCGACACTCAAGCTTCATCATCGAAGATGGAAATGGTGGATGAATCGTACGAGGAGTGGATAGACCGCACAAACGAACCGCTACACTTCATTGGTAATGGCTATGAACTGACTCAAACTCTAACAAACCTTTACTTGACCAATAATCGAATACCGGTCATTGAGCACTTGGAAAAATGCATCAATCTCCGCGAGTTAGTTCTTCGACAGAATGCCATCCAGAAAGTTGAAGGTCTGGAGAATCTTGTTAGTTTATCTGAATTGGATCTTTACATGAATCAAATTACTGAAATTCCTCCGACAACATTTGCGACCAACAAAAAGTTGCAAAAGCTCGACCTCAGTTTCAACCAGTTGCGAGACATCAGCAATTTGCCGTGTGCGAACCTCGCAAACCTTGAAGAGCTATACTTAATTAGTAACAAAATCAAAGTGATACGCGGTTTGTGTGGTATGCCTAAGCTTTCTATGTTGGAACTGGGTGACAACAGAATACGTATTATCGAAAATCTGGACAAGCTCAAAAGCCTCGAGGGTCTATGGCTCGGGCGAAACAAAATTACCAAGATCGAAAACCTTAGTTCTCTCAAGAATTTGAAACGGCTTAGTCTGCAGAGCAACCGCATAGAAGCTGTGGAGAATCTTGAACATCTCACTCTGCTTGAAGAAGTTTACTTAAGCCACAATGGGCTCAAATCCATGAAAGGTATAAAGAACCTCAAGAATTTGCGTGTACTTGATTTGGGAAGCAATTTTATAGAGAACATCGAGGAGGTCGAGTGTCTAAAGCGTCTAAAGGAATTCTGGGTGAATGGGAACAAGCTCGGAAGCTTAGAAGAACTAGCATTGCTCGAAGGCTGCGAAGAGTTGGAGACGGTGTATCTAGAATTCAATCCTCTCGCTAGTGATCCCCAATATCGGCGGAAAGCACTGAACATTCTTCCGTCCTCTTTGGAGCAACTTGACGCTCTTTTGGTGTCTGACGTGTACAAGGAGCTAGCTGAGCAAGAAAGTCTACAAGAGAGTAAGTCAAGGAGCTCCGAGTCTTCCGGAAACACTTGAAAATGAACTCTGTGCAAGGCTGCCAGTCCCAAACGGTAAGAAATACACGATTCTATGCCGTCATTCACGAAGGAATGAAGAGACGTAGGATTTTTGAATTACTAACTGATGTCGATATGCGCGCGGTCTAGCATAGGAGAGTGCTTCAATGCCAGCGGTATGTAGTTTATACCCCTCGTCCTATACATACTATGTACCAACAGCAGAACTGCGGTCGTGCTTTTCCTTTTTGAAGGAGCGTACGACATTTTCCAGTAATACTGTACCATGTATGCCTTTTGAAACAGAATCCTTATATTGATCCTCCTACTTTGCAAATATAGTCAACTACTTACAAAACACTAGTACAGTGCGCGTGGTGGAATCGTACTTGAAGTGGATGTTGATTCTTTAAATCGAGATGCTTTTGATTGTAGAAATACCTTTCACAGATCGTATGTAAAATGTTGAGTACCTCTACAAAAAGGAAATCGTAATTGCGACTCCATGTACCGTTCGTGCGGGGCGAAACAGATGCGTGAAAAGATTTTGATCGTTCTACGAACTCGCACCAATGTCTGAAAGACATTGTAGTTCTCTTCTATACATCATGCGGCACAACAGACCAACCTATTGCCTTTTGAAAGGGGGGGGAAGGCAGTTGGCCGAGCATCGTGACTGAGAGGAAGACGTGCCGATGGCACTATCACATGAAGTAGTAAGCAGAGAACAGGAGGAATGACTCGCTCCACTTAGAAGAAGAGCTGGGTGCCGCTCTAAGGATTCCGCGACTAGTCCATGTTTTTGGCGGCGGCGACAAGCGGAAAAGAAAAAAGAATGGGGCTTCAACCTCCAAGATTCTTATCCACGTTCTTAGAAATCCGATGAATTAGGTGGGTACAAAACGCACCCGTCTTAGACGCGAACCGGCATCAGCATCACAAGCCATCGCCTTGGCTTTCTGCAAAGTCGCAACGTCTCTACAACGCGCGCCTGCAGTTCGTCTTTTCGACCATTCGGCACCTCCCCTACAGATATGATTTTTTCTGACACAATCTTCGCACCCATGCAAGGGAACTTGGTTGATTCTTTATCCCACAAAGAGCCACCTGCCTCTTCCAAGGTGCCCAGAGTCAAGGAGAACAAACAGCTAGTCTGTAAACCGCACGGAGAACGAATTGGATTTGTTGACAAACACGTGTATTTTTTCTTGAAGTGGGTCAATCTCATGAGCATGAGCCATCTAGAGAGAGCTGGGACCAATTGAAACGGACCATGCAAAAGAACAACAATGCATTTGATTCTGCATATGCTTGTCGAAGCCAACTGACAAAGAATCTTGGCATGCAATATGGTTTCGCAGAGCTCCTAGCTAGATGGAATCAAGAGAACTTCGCTGTCACAAAGCCACCATTTATTTTTTATGACTTTCCAAGCTGTGCCTCACGGGATTTACAAAGCAATACAAGTACTAATGTTGTTCGTGTTCTCCAGATCTGCTCGTTGAAAGTTGCATTATTTAGCCTGATAGCCAAACAATTCATTCATTAATTGCAGAAATGCTTTTCCATTCGAAAAATGAATCTATCATAGCCAACGAATGCTGTTCATTAGAAAGATGACTGTCGCTGGCTCATATTCAAATACCATTTGAAACATCACCGTGGTCGACCCGGGCCCGGGTCACTGGCGGAATGGAAGATTTACCGCCACCGAAGACGGAAGACGAAGTTCGATTCCTGGGGGATGCCCAGCAACTGGAAGTGGAGAATGGAATTGGAATTGGAAATACTAAAACATGGGCGGGGGTGGGAGACCTGTCCAGGGGCACGGGGATTTCACCACCTCGGCCTCGAATAGAGTCGCTGGAGGAAAGGTTAGGGCAGGGAGGTGGCGTTCTACTGTCCTGGGACATGGCATCTAAATCCCGGGGTCCGAATCAAACGGTAAGGGTAGGGTGGGGGAGTAGCGACCCCTATCCTGGGACACGGGGATTGGGCCCCCGGGGTCCGAATAGGTTCCCAGGCCTGGGGTTTCCTTTTTTCAATTCAGTATTTCACAGACACCTTCCACTTTTGTCATGAAATTTGCCGATCCTCGTGAATGCTTTCTCTGTACAAGAGAACTTTGTGGTCGTTAATTGCTCATCAGCAGTGCTAGTCTAGAGTCGTAATGAAAGTGCGCGTGAGCCAGAACGGTCAATGTTAATATTACTTTGGGCTTGGAAATTTATCTAGGAAGCCCGATGCTATCTTCGCGCAAGCTGAAGGCACAGTGCGTTCCGCACGACTTTGAATCAATAGCCGCTGGGGCGGGCTACAAAAAAGATGGAAGTTTTGTAGGTTGCTGAGAGAGTTGTTTTTGTGACTTTCAATATTAGCCGCTTTCGTTGGAATGACATCGGCAACAGTTTCTTCGATGACTTCCAACCTTGTTTGTAACAGTTGTGGAAGGGTTTGAGCAAGCCGGAGAAGCGAAAATGTGACCAATAAATGCAGCAGCATTAAGAAACAGACAGTGATAAATACGTCATGGTGGTTGGGTTCTTGAACAAATTTTGTATATACCAAGAAGAAACGCACAGCGAGTGACAAAAGAGAAAAAGGGACGAAGCTATTTTGCTTTCGACTAACACTTGATAGAAGTTATTAATCCGGCTGATTGAATTCCGCAACGAAGCACTGTCTCACAATGCACAGCCTCGATAGAAAAGGTCTGCAGCTGACAATCACAGCTGTCATCGTTCGTCACTTGACTCACCCGTGTAAAGCAAACCGATGCAATTTAGCGAGCCAGGTCGGTTTAGAAGTTGGGGATTATTGGCTTCAATCGTTTTCACCTCAGGATTGATCGTTCTTCTGGCAGCACTGCTTCAGCTATAGCCAAAGTTCAGCTCACAAGTGTGTTAAGCCACCCAGCATCACTTCATATGTTTGTGAACTATCGTTTAAAGAGATGGAATGAAGAGTGAATCGATAGACTTGTGAGAAGACTACAAAAGCTACGTCGAAAAACATCGCTCTATAGATTGGTATGGGGATTGGATCCCATTTCTCTGAAAGGGAGGGTTTTGCTTGTCATCCTTACGACATCTTTTATCTCGCTGGAAAATTGGTGTGGCTTCTTCCTTTGATAGTTGTGACCGTTCCATGAGGAAATTCAGAAGTAAGCGTGAGACGAAATTGGCATTTTCTTATCCTTGCTCGACTCTCCGAATTTCACACAGGACAACATTCCGAAGTAGCTTTATCGTTTCTTTGAATAAAACTGCATCGAGATCCAACCTCACCATGCTCAGATTCAAAGCAGTTCTTAATCTTGCAGGCTGTGGCAAATGGCTAAAAGGACTTCAAGGACTCATCGGACCTTATGGCTTGGACAGGGTATAGCTTGCTCACCAAAGGCTTTCACTGTCATCATCAACACATGTCAGAGTCTTTCTCATATGTTCAATTAGGACTATTCACATCTCGCGTTTGATTTGAGCATGGAAGAGGTATTCACACTTGTTGCTATTCTGTATAAATGAAAACTCAGATGAGAGATGGAAGGAATGGTAAACCCATTTTTCCTTGTCTAAATAAGTCTAGAGATAGAGAACCATCACGCATATTGAAAAATTTAACAGCAGGTCGCATAGAGTTCCATTTGCTCTAATCTGCCTTACCCATACTTTGTTTTAACTGGAATCCAGGTGAACTCCTATCGCAGGTTTTAAAGATTATCGATCCAAGTCAACGCTGACCGTTCAGTTTTTGGCAGATCATTTTTGCACAAATACTAAATTGAATGCCTGTTCCCAACCCGAGCTTAAGAAATCCGTTGGTGTAAATGTAAATACATTATTCGGTCACGCCCATCGATATCGAAATCCAGTCACTGGTGTTGAATGCGACGTGACCAATCTGTCAGACAAATTTGACTAGCAATTATGCGTCACCGAAGCTGTGGATTCTGCATCCCGCCTGGCGATGTTTTCGTCCTGTGCGCAATCGAAAGGCTGCCTTGGCATTGCCTTGGCTTCGTCACCCCTCCTACAACCGATTCGAATTGTAGAAAGGCTCCATGGCCCTCCAACACTAGGCAACGATTTCACCGGTGGTCCCTGCACTTCTTTCGATCTTGATCTTTGGTCTGTCTCGGAGACCGGGTTCCTTTCTCTCTTTCTCGATCCAATTTGTTACATCGAAGAAAAGCCCAACCCGTGAAGGTGGGTTTTTCGTGTGTTGTTCTGCACTTCTCAGAGTTTTATATCAAGAATGAGAGGAATGGTCACCGCACTAGGCTTGAAAGGAATCTTGGGCTTTTTATCAAGCATATTGCTGCTATCGGTCTCGCAAACACGATCTGATGCAGGAGGCAGCCACCAAACCAAAAGAAGATCCCCCGCACACTTTGAAACTCAACTAAAAAAAAAACGCACTCAACAGCGTCGCAGCTTCAAGATTCGTGAATGTACTTTGAACCGTTCTGGAAAGTCGAAAAGACCGAGAGTGCGCACGTTGGCGGAATTGCGAAACCTGAACAAAGAGCATCGAGGAAAGAAAACCTTTGATTTCAGTGAACAGGGGAACTACATTGATCTTCGAGAGCAACTGCGTAAAAAACCAACCATCTGGGAAATGGCTTTGAGAACATAGCCTACCCCGCTTAGATATTGTGCGTTTCAGAAGTTCTAAACCGAAAGAATGAAGAGTTCTCACCAAGAACCGGGTACAGGCAATCCAGATGATCCAATTTCTCGGCTTGCATGGAAGCACCTTGGCTTTCTTTCGGTATAAGGCTCTCTTGGATTTGAACTTGGCAATGTTCATGCTATCCAAAGATCTTGATATCTTCTGGGATGGTATTTCACACAACACATTGTTTCCTTGGGCACTGTCTAGTGTAGCAACACTATCCACTCTGAGAGATATTTCCAAACACTGTGTTTGAGGTTAAAACTAGTCTCGAAGGAGAGGCCTCACCAGGGCTTTGTGTTCGCGAAGAGAGAATAAAGAACCCGCTGTTGGTAAACGTATTCCCATCTTCTGTCAAAAATGATGCGCAGCATCGTCAGGGTTGTGCATACCGTTTGAATATGGAAGACAAGTTTTGGTTTTCGTTTCGTCCTGGATTTCCATTTGGAAGGGTGAAGAGGAACAAAAGGGTGAGAACGCCGCATCGCACCGTATTGGATTTCTTTGGTATTTTTCATTGGTTCTCTCCTGTTTTCGATAGAACAAACGCTACCCAAGTCGTTCAGGCATTTTCAAATGATTTTGAAAAGCGTTTTGTTCATGCACCGTCATTGTCTCCCGTGTAGATGCTACTGTAAAAGTCCAAGTACAAAAACGTTTACCCTCTTCGAGAGAATGCTTCAAGGCCCGTAGTCTTATATATGGGTCTATAGAAGACTTTCTCACGTGATACATCTGGAATGCTGGAAGAATATCGAACTTCTACGAATCTTTGAACTTAAAAAATAAAAAGCTTCAACATAAGAAAAAGCCAGAGTATTCCTCTTATTCTTGACTCTCTTGGGCTGTGATTCTGTGTAAGAAGACCACTGGATTTCGAAAGGTAGACTAATATAACATTCAGACTGCCTCCCTAGCTAGCTAGAAGGAGTCAGTGCCTGTTTTTCGTTTTTTTGCTTTTTTGTATTATTCTGCGGGACATTTTTTTTTTGCTACAACGCAGCTTTCTCTCTCCGTTTCTTGCTTATTCTGCAACTGTTTTTTTTTAACAGTTCATGCCTCGTTTCCCCGTTTACGAGTATCCCACTTCCGGAAAAAAATCTTCCTTTAGAAAAGTCTTTGAATGCTAGTAAAGCTAGAGTAAGTGTTAATAAAAATAAAATTGAACACTGCAATTTATCCAATGAAATATTTTACAATATCACATTCGTCAACCAGCGAGCATATTGGCTGTACCACGAACACTGCGATAAAGAACAAATGCTATAGTGAGGAAGAAAATCATTTGAACCACAATGGAAACAACTGACCCAAGATCCGTGTCTGGATAAAACGTTGCAGATAGATTTGGCGGCAATAAATATTTCAGACACTGACCGAGGGATAGTGTGACAGAATTATAGAAAAGAGTTTGATGAACCAACAAACGCGTGACACTGAAAATGTAACCAAAGGTTTTGCCTTGATGAACCAAAAGTACAAAACCTACGAACCAATGAAAATCTTCACGGAGAGAAGAAAATAATCACAGCGCTTTCTTCTTTAACGTACAACGAGAAAAAACTATGGCGTGTTTGAACACAACTTATAATTCATCTTATTGATGGGTAATCTGCTGGCGAACGAAGAGGAATTATTGAGCAAGCAATTTTTTCCTCGACATCGATTTGGTCGTATAGGTTCGAACTTGTTCGACCTTCGTCTTCCTCTATATGGACTTTAATTCCTCATTTTCTAAATTAAAGAAAGAAAACAATAGAGATGATCTTTTCTCTCCAGGAAGGCGAAGTTTATTTCTACCATTGTCTGATGGTCTCCTGAAAAGAAAGAATACCTTGTCTTGATTTAAAGTTGTTTCATGCTTCTCAGGAGCATAGACCAACCAACAGAGTAGAGAAAAGCACATGCGGCTTTCTCAAAAGCAATTTTCAACTCCAAAACTTTGTTTGATGCTCTTTTTTCCTTTGTTGTTCTTCTCTATCGTGTTCATCTCGATGAATGCCCTTATAGCAACAAAAGATAGTTGCCAAATGGTTTTCTGTACTGCATTGGTGCGTTTCTTAGAATAGGATTTGTTATTTCTTGTGCACGCATCCTGACATCTCTTCTTTGATTGGGTTGATGATGTTTGTAGGTTGTAAAGCCACCTGAAGACATTCAAGGTATTTGATGAGTTTGGAGGATTCAGAAAACTTGAGACTTCTGGGAAGAATTCAAATACTACTCCACAGGTACCTTTGGTCTTCCTTCTGTTTTCGGGAAAAGATTGCATACTACGAACGACTGGCGTCTTGCTGCTAAGGCCTTAGCTTAAACCGGATAGAAACGTGGCATTGTACAGGATTGGTAAATGTATGTGTACTTTTAAATCAATTGAAAAAGTCTTCTAGAGAGCTTCATGGCGGTTTAAAATAAAATTTCAAATTGTACTCGCCAAACCAGCAGTGCATGCGAGGGTCTTTACTCCCAACACGCGAACGAGCGCACGTGCAGACCGAAATGCCCCTTTGGCGCGCTGAGCATCTTCTATGCACCCAGTTTTGCCAAGTCGTTCGGATATACGAACCAGCTTTCCTTCTTCCATGGCGCCACGAACTCGTATACAAACTCTCGACGGTGTCAGTTTCTCCCCGCTCATATTCCCCACATTATTCAAGTACAGAACTGAGCGCACCTCGCGGTGGTAGTTTCTAGCTGTGTGTTTCAAATTGCTTTCCGCGCGATAGCTTTTCTAACCCGTCACACTCAGGCATTTCTTATAGAGTACCGGTACCGTGCGCTCGAAAGCGAGCTTCGATTTTCCCATGTCGAATTCTGACAGCTTTCTGCCGTTCAACTTTAGCACCGTCACATCTTTTGATACCCTCTCAGTTGCACTAGCCCAACTTCCCACTGCACAGCACGTCGAACCGAGCGGCCCACTCTCCGAGTGCAGTATTGACGCGAAGCTCGCAGCTCCATCAATTTCTTCGCAAGCAGAGATGCTAGACGCAATCACTGAGACAGCGAGACAGAAGTAAGTTTTATCAAAGAGCAGCTTTTCGCTTCGTCTTCTGTTTGCTAACGTCTTCCTCTTCTTTACTCTTGCGAAACGAAATAAACAGTGAGTTGTTTTCTTTCAGTGTCGATGAACTGCAAGACTTACGCAATTTGCAACCGTCGACTGACCCAAATGAAGAGTGGCTCAAGCCTTTTTGCGAGCAGCTGGCCTCGAAGTTGAGCCACACTTCCAAGCGACCGCTTTCCAATCCTCGAATACCTTCCCCGCGTCTCTCCACTCCGAAGCGCCCTCGAACAGCAACCATGTCGTCTACAACCCATTCTCACGCCGATATGCCTGCTGCAACAACCCATGCGCCTTCCGCTCTCCAGAACAAAAAGGAAGTCCCGTACACTGAGACCATCCGCGCAATCCAACCGAGCACAAGAAGGAGGGGGAAGAGTAACCGAAAGCCTCAGACGCAATATCTTTCCCCTTCGCCAGTCCAGCCGCAGGTTCACAGTCATGCCGCGATGCGACCGGTACAGCGTCCTGAAGTTGCGGATGAGCGTGAGAAGCGCATGAGACTGATGGAAAAGGATGTTGACAAAAGCGAATATCATGGCTTCATTGACTACATCTCGCGTTTCGTGCGTCTGGCGAACAAGCAAGATCATGGCGCTCAAAGCGCTCATATGCTTGCTACTTCCAACCTGAGCAGATTATCTGAGCTACGACAGCACGTTGAGATCTTCGCTACCAAAGGCGTGATGCGATACGCGGAGCCCGAGTTGTTGTCTGAAGTCATAAGGATATTGCATACCCGCATTTCCTTTGGCGTTGAGACATTTACTAAGTCGAAGAAACGGCCTTTGACAAAAACTTCGAGCTCGGATTCGATACCGAGCGTTTTATGCGCTTCAACTGTTCTTTCCATTCTTTGCGCTCCCGGTTGCGCCCGGAGTCTCCTTGTTGAGGAAGTGCTGGAATCGATCGTTGCGTTGCTGGAAGAAGTGTCTGTCTCTATCATTTTTCCTCTTTGTGACCCATTGTATAGATCTTCACGGACAACAACAAAACAAAGCGAATCCAAGAAGGCCGCCCGCGCGGCTTCTTCTGAAGCCCATGGATTGAGCAGCGACGAAGACTCTTCTGTCGATTGTGAAAAAGCGAATCCAGAGAGACGCAAATTTGGGACAAGAAGGACTATACTGAAGCGCGATGAGGCACTCTTTGATCAAGTATATGTGCTACTCGATTCCTTAAGTACACTTCACAGCCAAGAGCACTTTCTTCCCCATTCAGTCGTATCGCGTCTTGCAAAGGTCTGTGTCCATTCTCTCTCGATTACTGGCATTGAGCGGTTTCAATCTCACGCGACTAATACAGCGTGCACGATCTTCTCATCGTACCCAGACCATCGCCTTCAAATTCTTGACGGCGTTCGAGAAGCATCAAGTTCTGTTCCTGCCCAAAGGAGAAACGTGCGATGCTTCAAAATTGCGGAAGATCAGACTTTAATAAGAGCATCATCGGCTCTTTTCGTGCAACTAGTTTGTGTTGCAAGCAAAGACTCGTGTCAAGAGTCCTCTGCTCTAAAATCCCAAAAAAGTTCATCGGCGGAGAATAATATGGTTTCCGTGAGAAAGACAAGGCATGATTGTGCTTTGAAAGCGGCTGTCCACGTCCTTGACCCGCTCTTGATGCGGGTGTGTGCAGATAGGGACCCTGAGTACAGAGCGGCGTTTATGAGTCTTCTTGAGGATTTGCTTGTATTGTACGGCCGCCCCGAATGGCCATCCGCAGAGCTGATTTTACAAACGCTATCCGTCTCTGTCATCACCCGATTCCGTTCTTCTGAGGACAAAGCCGTGCACACGAAGTGTATCTTTCTGGATATATTGGGATCTCTTGCATCAAAGATGTGTGAACTCTATGGTTTTGGTGTACTGAAAGAAATCCAGCAATCTGTGTCATTTGACATTAAGATTGAAGCGCTAGAGATGGAGCGAGAGGTACTGTTGCTTTATCTTGATCCCAAACGATCGCTCCAAATAGCGGCAGCCAATTCTTTTTATGACGCATTGTTTCTTGTTGATGACTATAGTGTTGCAAAAAATCTTAGAAGAAGGGCTCACGCCATGAATCAGGAAAGACGTTTGGTTGATCGCCACGACGACGAGGAAGTCATTGATGGCCAAGATGGGAATCTTGATGTCGAGAAAAGCACCATCACGGCCTTAGAAGAGATTTCGAGAAGACGAATCGAAAATGTTGCGGCCCGCCGCTTGCGTAACGAAGAAGTATCTCGCTCGGACGCTTTAGTAGCGGCGCGCGTGGTTGGAAAGAACAGAGGTTTCACGGCAGGGTTTAGCACAGTATTGCAATCTATTCTTGAAGGTCTGCATGACAGCGCACCAACTGTTCGCGCGAAGTCTATCAAAGCCCTTTCCTCAGTGGATCATTCTTGCCATGGTTTACTGTGCTATTTGCCCAACGTCCTTAATTACATTGAGGCAAGTTGCAGAGATGTGTCAACTTTGGCAAGAGATGCTGCGTTGGACCTCATCAGCCGCTCACTGTTACAAGTTGGTCCTGAACAGTCTACCGGCCGTGGGGTATCGAAAGACGGCGACAAAAATGATCCAGTCCTCATGTCTAAGATCTTCTTTATCGTTGAAAAACGATTATGTGATTCCGCAACCTCTGTAAGAAAGCGAGCGATATCGATAATGAGGGCCATTTTAATGAGGGCTTTGGAAAAAGCCGAGGAGCTCCGTTTGGGTGCTGAAACCCCCATTGATGCGCAAACACGCGTTCGAACGCAAGAAGCACGCATAGTACAAATATGCACGAGTCTCGTGAATCGGCTCGAGGATCCTGAACCAACCGTGAAAGAAGCTGCTGAGAGAACGCTTCGATTGGGACTTTTCGGTTTCGATATCTCGCACGAGCTTTACAGATTCGACCCGAATGACGTAGACAAGGCGAACCAATTGGCAAATCGGCTCATTTCTGTGTTCTCAAGACTTCCAACCGGGATTCATACAGGCTTCATGTCACGTGTGACTCATAAGTCTTTGCTAATCAAACAAAAAGGCTTGCTCGCTTCCATCGTGAATGCGGCAGTAGAACGCCTGCATGGGTGTGAGGCAAAAGCCGCGAACCTCACAGGTGACAAAAGTCGCAACCAATTATCAAGTGAAGAAATCGCGGAGATTCGTCGCTTTTCGGCAGAAAAAGCAGCATGCTCTTCAATTATAAGCGCCTTTGCGGGATTGGACCCGGCTTTGGTGTCGTCACATTGTCGCGCGCTGGCGCCGGTTATCAAGTCTGTGGGAGGCAAGTTTTACGAAGGAGACATTCATTGTATTCAAAGGATACTCCATGTTTTGGAGATTGGGGTTGGCACGGTGAAAGATATTAACGAATCGTTTGTGGAAGAAGTAATGCATGACATTGACATTATCGTATGCACCTCCCCTATTGGCGCTTTCGAAGAAGCTGCAATAAGGTGCTTTTGCGAAATTGCGCGAAAATCGGATCTCAAGAGTTGTAAAGGACTTGTGCAACGGTCAGCGAGCGCGTTCCAGTCGTTTCTGGCTGCAAACTTGGAGAACTTGCGGTCATATTGCGCAAGAAACATGCCAGGACAAATGGCATGGTTGGAAAGAAACGCCCGCTTTGCTTTAATTCGGTTGGGATTGCTGGCACGTTATGGAGATTTTGAAGCAGCATTTGTGGAAGAAGTTTTTGAGACGCTAGCATCAGCAAGCGAAGCTGTCGCTGTAATGTCAGACCGAGACCTACTGGCTCGGTCTGCTGTTCGTGGTCTTTCCCATTTTCTGATTCGGAATCGGTGTTATTTGCAGCAAGGAACAACGATTTTGGTGAAGTTCTTGGAGACGTGTAGGAGTTCAGAAGGGGAAGAAATTTTGGGTGGAAGTAACCGTCCCTCGGAAAAACGCGAGAATCAAGGCTTATCATACAGTGAAGGGGTGCAACTGTACGTGCTTCAAGGGTTTCATGATCTCCTAAGGGACGAAGAAGAGCGAAATTCCTCTTCAAAGGCAGAACCCAACGGCGACTCTCGAAAGAGAAAACGATCGGATGAAGCTCTGACGGACGAGGAAATCGATGACGGGTGCAGTGAAAGCTCTAAGGAATGTACCACTAAATCATTGAGGCGGCGCTCGGGAGACAACAATGTGGTGTTGGCGGCTGAAGAAGATATCGAAGCTGGATTCTTGGCACTGAGCGCGCAGGTGATGGTACCACACCTGCAAAAGGCGGTGCTGCATAACTCGAGCGCAATACGGCGCATTGTAGCCAACATCTTTGGGTTGCTTGTGCGCCAGGGCTTGTTGCTTCCCGCTACGGTGGTGACATCTTTGTTCATTCTTATGATCGATAAGGATGCAAGGTGTCGAGAGCTTGCTTGTAGGGTGGTGAACTTTCTTGCTGATCGTCACGGAGGAATGTTTGCTTCGGCAGCGCTGCCAGCGCTGCGCACTTGCTTTGAAGCATCGTTTGATTTGTTGGCGATCGATAGTGCGAAGAAAATTAGTGGGAGAGAGGAAATGGTACGACACGAAGAGGACATAATGCGGGAGTGTAATGACAGCGAACGTGTGGTAGATCAAAAAGCATTGGTGGACACGATCATAGGTATGGCAGTGGACCAGAAGAGTGGAATGTCGTTGTTGTCACAGGCGTTTATGTCAATGAGAAGAGAACAACGACGCGGTGTTCTGGAATGCATTATGAAAGAGTTTGACCCACGCGCATCGGTGGGGTTAGAAACGCGCACGGAGAATAGCAATGAAACAATGGTGATGGATGATGACAGCAGTGCCAAAGCGGGCGCCAATGGAGGGCGTGCGCATGTGGATTCGGGGTCTGACTCGGATGTTGGGCGCGCGCGAGAAGGAGTAGTGGACGTGTATGGGGCGGATAAGGTGTGCCCATTGGCAACGCTGTACTTTTTGGCTATTACCTTAGCATGCATCGATTATACTAATGGAGCTGGCATTGGTGGATCGTTAACGCAGGGAGGGGGCACTGCAGCCGCGGAAGCAAAGCTGAAGATGGCCAAGGAAGATGTAAGCGAATTGGTGGGCATTGCCACGCGGATTGTGTCAAACAGCGGACAAGCTGTGCTGCAAGTGACCAAGCAGGTGTTGCGGAGCAACAATGCGAGCGCGGAGAAGAGAAGGAGAGTGTGCATGTATGCAACGCGTATGTCACTGTTGTTATCGCTCAAGCAGCACCTGAAAATATCGCGGTGGAAAGCGGCGATGAGCGGGGACGAGAGCAAGGTGGAACAGGAAGGTAACCGGGGTGTGTGTAAATTGCCCAGCTTTCGGCCGGACGGAACGGGGCTGCAGATGGCGCGCGGCGCAGGGGCGGGCGGCGAGGGCGGCGAGGGCGGGGATGCGGCGGCGGCAGAGGGTATGTACAGGGAAGAGCTGGAAAGGTTTTGTAGACTGATGCGCGAGGACGCAATCGACGAAGCGGACGTGAGGAGCTCGGCGAGAAGGAGCGCAAAGAAGGGGCGGAGCAGGGGGGGAGGGAAGGGGCGTCGGCGGGGCTCGCAGGGACGGGCAAAGGCGGCGGCTGCGGCGGTGGAGGCGGACCGGAGGCCTAGGGTTCGGCGACGCGCTTCAGTGACGAAAATTGTGTATGAGGAGGACTCGAATTCAGACAAGGGTTCGGATTACCGAGGGGAGTGAGGGGAGTAAAATAAAAACCGATCTCATGGATGGGGGGGTTGTTGCAGAGGTTTGAGGTGCAAATTTTTTGTTTTGGGATTTTTTAATTTTGTGCTTGTTTTTGGGGGGGAATGACGTGCACGGCACGGGTTGTGAACGGAAGCAGTACATGCTTCCCGTCGGTTCTATGATGTGGGTTATGATATGTAGTGTGTGTGGGTGGCGCTAAAGTGCGATGGAAAACGAGGTGAAGAAGAGCGGGGACCGGGGACAGACGGTGGGGCCGGACCAGCAGGTGACACACGAAAGTTGTGGAGTTGTGCAGGCACGGTGGCTGGCGATGGGCAGTATTACATTGCCGGCGGGAGGCTGCGACCGGCTGGGTGGGAAGAGGGAATGATGAATGTCAGGAATTGGACTTTTTGAGGGCAACGGATGGGGAGTGGGTGACGCATTGGGGGGCTGTGGTGGTGGATGCGGCAGCATCAGCTTTCCTTTCCTCTGCTTTTTGCTGCTTTCGCCTCATAATCTCGGCGTCCTTTTCCTTTTTGTTGGTGAGGGTCTGTGCGGCGTTGGTGGCGCTCTTCTTCTTCTTGCCGCCGGCGGCCTTGACGGCGCGCTTCTGGGCGCGTTGGCGGTCGACCTGTCGCTGGTTTCCGCCTGGAGCGCAGGGAGTGCACGGAAACGGGTCGGGATGGTGTGAGTGGTATGGGAGGGGGTGGGGTGGGGCGGGGAGCGGGGGAACGGCAACTTACGAGACATGGAGTGGGATGAGATGGGTGATATGCGGGGCGGAGGAAGACAGACAGTTTGGGGACAGGGCGGCGGCGATAGGGCGCAATGACGGCGGCGACACAGACGGACGGCGGTGACGAAAAGCGAAGCTGTGCACGCGCAGCTCGCAGCGGGTATTTGTACGCGAGCGCAAGCGTGAGCACAAAACGCGTGGGTTGCTGCTGTGGCCCCCCCACACAGCGGGGCTGTAGGCAACAGTGGGGGGGGGGGCGTGCACACACACACACACACACACACACACACACACACACACACACCCACACGCAGCGCACACGCGCGCGCGTGACACGCGCGTTACGAAAGAGCGCTACCTGAACAAAATGGTAACCTTTTTCCGCAAATCGCGCCAGCGGGTGGTAAGCTTCACATGACATGATGTCAGTGCGAGCTGCGCCCTCGCGGCGCGCGTTACAGTCGCGTTGTTTGTCGCGTCGCCGCCGTTGGATACATAATGTGATTCCAGCTCACACAGACGGGAAAAAAAAAAGGAGAAAGCGCACACTCCTCATCGTGGGGTCACCCCTCCCCAACCGCGTTGGTGCAGCATCGCCCGTGTATGTGTGGTGCGCAACATGACGCGCGCCGCATCGCGACGCGTCGTCATTGTCAATATACATATCGCCCCCCCACGTCGTCAGAGCTGAAATTCCATCGCGCACATGGTGCGCCGCGCAACGTGTCCGCCGATGACCGCTCTGCCACCTGCGGAGCCGCCTCCGTCGCTCTCGCGCGGCTCAGATGGTCCGCGAATACTGTACGCCGTCGGGCGCAGCATGACACACGTGGTGCCGCACGACACGTGGTGCCGCAAGACACGTCTCGTTGTACGACACGTGGTGCCGCACGACACGTGGTGCCGCAAGACACGTCTCGTTGTACGACACGTGGTGCCGCACGACACGTTTCGTTGTACGACACGTGGTGCCGCACGACACGTGGTGCCGCAAGACACGTCTCGTTGTACGACATGTGGTGCCGCACGACACCACACGTGGCCTCACATGACAGTTGTATAGAAGCGTGCACACGTGTGTCGCGCATTGCCAACTGCCGAGGCTGGCGGCCGTGTGTGCGGCAACAACAACAACAACAACAAACAAAGGCGAGAGACGGGCGGCGGCGGCGCGTGCAGCGAGTAGGCGAACCGGTGCAGCAAACAGCTGCGCGGGGGGGTGTGGCGACATGCAGCCCGCGTTGCCATCGTCGTCAGCGCGCGCGCTCGCGCAGCGCCCGTCACCGCCGCTCAAGTCGCGCGTATACGTGCAGCTTTTCTCGTGGTTTCTATTGTAAGCTCATGAGTACATATCCCAAAAAGTCGCCCGCGTTGCTTCAAACACTTTTCGTCACATCCTATCTTGCCTCCCCCCTCCCCCCTCCCCCATCTCCCTTGTCTCTCCTGCCGTCGCCGTCTCGCGTGTCGCTGACCGCCCGTGTGTGTGTGTGTGTGTGTGTGTGTGTGTATGTGACCCCCGCGCGCGCCAAGGTTGATAGCCGTGCTGCATCTGTTCGAAGGGCACAGCGTGGGCGTCTATCAGCTGTGCGTATCTCTCACAGGAATCTATTCGAGCTGGGACGACGTGACGTCGCGCGCGCCGCTCGTGTGCGCCTTCGCGGCGGGCTGCGCAGTCAGCGTCGTGCTAGACGTGTTATATCTCACGTTGCTGCTGTGCGCGTCGTCAGCAGCGCTGCGCGACGCGCTCACGGCCACAGTGGCGTCCAACACCTTCCCCAACGTGGCGCCGGCGCTGCGTCAATTGCTGGCCGCACTGGCCGCCGACGTGCACTTCTTCTCGCTGTTCTCGGCCGTCACCAGCGTTCTGTTCGACGCCATGGCCGCGTACTGGGGCTTGTCGCTGTACCGCCAAGCCGTGTACGCCGCTGCGTCCTCGCCGCAGCGCGCCCCGCTGCTGCGCGCGTCACCGCCGCCGTCTTACTCGCCGCCGCGCGTGGCCGGCTTCTCGTCGCTGTCTCGCGCGCCGCACAGCCCCGCGCCGCCACCAGCGCTGCACCCCTTCCCCGGCCGCGGCCACCGACTCGGCGCCGCCGACTCGTCAACGTAGAACAAAGTTTAATGTCTCCCTCTTATCTGCCGGGTAAACGCGTTTCAGTTCAATTCAGTTCAGTTCACAAAGCAAAGCAAAAGCAGCGCACACAATCGCACCCCACCCACGCCCGCACCAAGTCATGCGCGCGTCGCAACCGCGTTGGCACGCAACGCCGCCTCGCCCCGCCGACAGCCCGCATCCTTGCCAAACTGCGCGTGGCCCTGCTGCGCCAAAACCGCAATCACATCCTCCGCCAGCAGCTCCACCATGCAAGTCTCGGCAAAGCCGTCCAGCTCACTGCTGTCCACCAGCGCCTTCAAGTAGTTTACCGCGTTGCAATGCGCAGTCTTTTCCGGCAGCATCATGCCCACAGAATTGCTGCTGCACATCATGTGCGCCACCTGCTCAACGCTGCACAGTCCGTCGTCGTCCAGCCCGTACCCGCACGACTGCTCGTGCGCAAACGCACGCACAAAGTTGCGACAGTCATCGACGGCCGACAGTTTGGCGTCCATGTTTTTCGCCTTGGCGTTGCGGTACCTTTGCTCACACAGGCGCGCCACGGCCGCAACCGTGGCCTCGTATGTGCGCGACACCTTGCGCGTGCGGTCTGACAACAGACCTCGCAGCGCCTCGCGGCGGTCGGGCGCGTCAATGTTGAGACTGTTTCCACACCCGCTGAACGCAAAGCTGAACTGCTCCACGCACGACGCATGCACCGGCATGGGCAGTACGACGGCGTTGTTGTTCGCGCGAGGCCCGCAATCCAATCCCAGGCTGGCCATGTCTGGAAACATGCTCTCGTCGTGCGCGTCGATCAACTTGGACAGCGGCGGTTCATTGACGTTGTAGAGGCGTTGAAAGTTGAGCAACGGCACTCGATTTTCTGCAAAAACAATACAACAACGAAAACGGTGTGAGCGCGCGTTGGGGGCGGCGGCGGAGGATGAAGAAAGCGGGGGGGGGGGATAAGGCGGACGTACCGTGCGTCGGGGAGCGGTTGGGGGCGGTCGGAGGAGAGACGGTCGGCGAGGAGGTTGGGGAACGGTAGTGCAGCGGCATGGTGTCCGGCAGAGTCTTGGTGGCGTAGCGGCCAGGCAACTGGCCGGCGTTGGCTCGGCGCGACCTGGAGCGCGGCTTCTTACCCAGGGGCGGCGCAATGGCACCCTCGCTGGGCACCTTGCGAATGGCAGAGCGCTTGGCCGACAAATCGGGCGACGACGGTTGCGAAACAGGCGACGCAAGCTTCCTAGAAGCCTTTTTAGAGGAGGGAGGAGGAATGTGAAATGGAACGGCGTCGCGACGTTGCACGGCGGTGAGATTGCCGTGGTCATCCTTGAATAGAAGAAGCTTACCCTTTTTGTAGCGCACGCCGCAGGCGTTGCAAAGGGTTTTGGGGCCGTCTGGACCGGCGCGCCATAGCGGGGTTTCTGTGCTGTGGCAGTGAACGCATTGTAGACGGAGGGAGGGATCGGCTATCTTACCCATGGATTGGGGGGGGGGAGATGATTACAAGAATCAAACACCGCGCGCGGCGTGCGCGTGCAGGCGTGTGGTACGAGGGATACGGACAGGGAGTGCAACTGAAGAGCGGAGAGAACGCACTGAAAGCAAGAGCGAAGAGAGGAAGCGGACTGCACGAAGAGCGCAACAAAAGGAAGAAAAAGGGGGGGGAGTGGAGGGAGTGGGGGGGGGAGTGAGGAGCGTGGAGAGGGAGGGAACAAAAAATGCACGGTTGGCAGCTACGCAAAATAGGAGAGTGCAGCGGAAGACGACGGCGGCGACGGCGAAGGCGAACGAAGAAGGACGACGGGGCGACGGGGCGACGACGGCGACGACGACGGTGCGACACGCGCGCGCTCCAGCCCGCCCGCAGGGGGGCGGGGGGCGCGTCGAGCACGCACCACGGGCGCAGCACGCGCAAAAATAAGCAAAAAACAAAAACGCTCGTACGTGGCGAAGCAGCGCACACCACGTGCGCGCCGCGCGTTGAGTGGTGCGCGTGGCGCATCGCCGGCGGCGCTGCGCGCGTGCCACATCTCGCGCTCGCAGATTGGCCGCCGTTGGCGCGTCTTTCTGCTCGACGCCACGGGTGCCACCATGCCACGCGTCCACGCCGCCACACGGCCACGTGGCCAACACGCCACGCGTTTACGACGCCACACGTACACGTTGCCAGCGCGTCCACGACGCCACGCGTCGTCGACGGGGAAGCGCACGCTTACCAGTGCAGCGGACGCGGCGCGGAGAGCGTGTCGCGTCGCACCGCCAAGTCATCGCAGCGAAGAATCGGTGCTTTGGCGCAGCGCGGAGCGCGGGCGCGACGTCGGGCGGAGGCGACCGTCGGGTCGCCAGCGACATGGGCGTGCGCGCGCGCCGCTTGGCAAGCGCGCGCACCGTCGCCTGTGCGCGCGCGATGCGTCGTCGTCCCGCATCTTGTGGCGTCGTGCCCGTTCGTTCACCAGCGTTTGTTTGAGCGTCGCTTTCCGAGCGCGTTGCCATTCTGCACGCGCTTGCCGTCGCGCGCGCTTACATACCACGCGTCGTTGCGAGCGCGCCACTGCCTTTGTCGCTTTCGTCTCGCTCCGCTCTCGTCTCGCTTCGCTCTCGTCTCGCTTCGCTTTCGTCTCGCTGCGCTTTCGTCTCGCTGCGCTTTCGTCTCGCTGCACTTTCGTCTCGCTGCACTTTCGTCTCGCTGCACTTTCGTCTTGCTTCGCTTTCGCTTCGCTTCCGCCTCGCTGCGCTTTCGTCTCGCTTCCGCTTCGCTTCCGCTTCGCTTCCGCTTCGCTTCCGCTTCGCTTCCGCTTCGCTTCCGCTTCGCTTCGCTTCCGCTTCGCTTCCGCTTCGCTTCCGCTTCGCTTCCGCTTCGCTTCGCCTCCGCCTCGCCTCCGCCTCGCTTCGCTTCGTGTTTGCTTTTCGTCGCCTTGCGCCGCGTCGCGCCGCGCTACTCCGTCCGACATGCCGCGCCGCGCTCACCCGCACTCCTTTCTGCCGCGCCGCCGCCGTCGCCGCCGCCCGCCTTTGTCGCCGCCTCTGTCGCCGCCTTCTTCGTCGCCGCCTTCTTCGTCGCCGCCTTCGTCGCCGCTGCCGCCTTCGCCGCCTTCGCCGCCGCCCTTGTCGCAGGCGTACCGCACCGTGTGCGTGGCGGACTTCGTGGACGTGCCGCGCAGCCGCTTCGCGGCGCCGACCTTCCCGCCGTCACACAAGCTGCGCCGTCCGCCATCGCTGCGCCTCAGCGCCGCGCCCAAGTCGCCCCCGCCGCCCATCGCCACCGATCCGCGCTACTTTGGCGCTCTGCCATACGAGCGTGCGTCGTCTTCTTCACACACGTCGCCTCGGTCCAGTTCCGATACCAGCTCTTGTTCCATTGACTCAAATGTGTATCTCATTGACAACGCGAGCCACTTGTCCAATCTGCTCACCATTGTGGCCTCGTCCACGTCGCCGTGTCGTCGCCCCACACCTCCGTCGCCCCCCCGCCCTTCGCCTTCGAGTCCTCCGGCTTCCTTTCGCGTCGTGCGCCCTTCTGCTCCGTCTGCTCCGTCTGCTCACGCGCTTCATCACCAACACCTTGGCCCCGCGCACTCGCACATGGCACAGCCGTGCTTGGAACGCTTTCGCTATCAAGACGCCCCCTCGGACTCCGATTACACTACTCGCACTTGCTCTCCGTGCCGCTCGTCGCAATGCGACCAGCCCTCCTCCACCTCCATAACCGACTTGCAACCGCTCTTTCGCCCACCGTCCCAATGCTCTCTTTCGCAAGTGCGCCCGCCCACCCCACCCATCAGTCCTCGCACACAATCCTACTCTTCAGCCTCTTCTGCATCTTCTTTTCGTGCCCCGTCTCCCGACGTTTGCACCGTCACCACGCTTGAAAGCAATGATCACTTTTTTCGCGCCGCGTCTCGCTCTCACTCCCCGCTCATCACACGTGTGGACAGTTTGTATTCTGCAAATCATCTTCTACACCCCAACCGCAATTTGATGTGCCACAACCCGCCTTCTCCCACAAAGTACACTTTCAAGCCCACTTATCGACACTCTTCGCCGCACGTGTCGTCTCCAAGTCTCTCATTGCAACAGTCAACTCCGCTTTTCGATACGCAACGCCACACCGCCCCGATTAATCCGCCGCTCTCTTCATCAACCCATCAGGTATGTCACAGAAAAAGTTATTCATTCTCGAGCCTTTCCAGCCAAGCACATTCAGAGCCTCTCACACTAGCCGCCATCAAAAAAGCCGTCGATAGTATTGATCCCCGAGTTGTTTTCAGCATGGCACAGTCACAATCGCTCGCGTTTGCAGCCGCTGGATTGTTTCGCAAGAAGAGAGACAGCGAGAGCACTTTCAACTCCTCCTCCACCGAGTATTACGAGGACGACTACACCCGATTCCTCGAGAAGAAACACTGCCTGTCGCCTTCCAGACTGATTCATCACCCTTACATATCCAAGATGATGAGCCCTGACGCCTGGACTCTGCGTGGCCCCCCCAAGCCACACTTTCGGAGTGAATCAACGCTGTCCATCCCGTCGTCTGATGAACACTATTTTCCGCCTTCATAACACCCCATTCACGCCGGAAACGGCTGCACGTTTTCTTATACTTTGTCTTTCATATTATGTTTTGTGTTGCATCAGTTTTGTATTTTCGCGGGTGCACATGTACAAGTTGTTGTCGAGAGCTAGCATTCCATCTCGAGGTGGCAATTGTTAGCACACCACCACGATTATAATATTTGTACATGTGTTGTTTGTGTATGTGTGTTCTTGTGTTTGTATTGTATGTTTGTATGCTTACCAACTAGCTAGTAGACACCACGGTGCAGAATGGCACTGAATTTGTCTTACGTGTAGCTCGTCTTCGTCTGCCGCACGACATGCTGTTGCCAGGGAGGGAGATGGCGCCGTCGCAGTTCACAGAGCCCGTGCGGCGTTTTCGCCCTTATTTTGCGCATTCTGCGTGAGCTCCAATCGACGCGACGCCAGTTTGTTCTGGGTGGCAGGCAATAAACGCAGCTCGAAAAGCAAGTCCTGTATACTAATGCTAACTTCCACCACGCCAGAGCTGCGGAACGAGCACCGAAACCAAACGCTTGCACCGGGAAAGTTGCTCGTCTTGCGCCCAAGGGACAGAGAGCAGTGCCTTTTGACATTGCTTTCGGGTAGTTGAAAACGAAGTGCATGGAGAAAGAGGGAGGGAGCTATCGCAATCAAACATTTCGCGCGAAGAAAGACTCGCTTGTCGGCGCGGCCAGGGCACTTTGAACACGAATTGTGTCGTCTGCGCCAAGCCAAATCAACTGCACGAGCAAGACCGTGTCCGTCATCTCAAGTTATGGTTATTTGGGATGATGAAGCGTGATGGACATAGATACTCTCAAGCGATGATTAAGCATCTGTAACAGAGAGTGCGGCGCAGGCAGTGTATCGAGTCGTACATTTATTATCGACAGTTTGCCGAACCAAAGGCGACAATCAAATTGAAGATATTTGTACGAAGGGCGCCTGCTCAGGCTTCCATTGATGGTTTGCATGTGAAGCGAAACGTCACAGATTTCCTCACATGTCTTCCACCCAGTTCTTATCGCTTAATCCTTTGAACACCATCATTGCATCTCCGCAAATACAAGCTCGACAGCGGTGGGTGGCTTTTGTGCAGATGGCATTCAAAAATGAAGGAAGCAATGTTCCTATTCGCGACCGCGCACGGGATGAACTTCGTGAATGTCGTTCTTTAATAAGCAGTTTGTTTGTAGCCCAAGCTGACATGCTCAAGTCTGTGTACGTTGTTTTCCTCACGTCTCGAAACGATTTATTGTCGTCGCCTAGTAGCGACTGACTGCTTCATATCCCATCCAACTCGACTCATGGATTGCTCCTTGCAAAAACAAAAGGCCCACGGGAAACGAAGAAGGACAGCGTGTTACTCGCGACACGACCAACGAGAGCGTACAAGTGATGGAAAAACTTGTAGCTCAGGTGAAATCCTTCCACGCAGTTATCGAGCAAGGTAAGACATCTCTGTCGTTCATTTCGACCCTCACATCTATCTGACGTAGCTCTATTTGGTAGTTCTGGACCATCAGCGGCTAAACGGAATAATTGAAGACCTTCGTAAGGCAAACAGTGTCGAAGACGCAAAAATCTCTCACTTGGGTGCAAATTTGCGAGCGGCCGAATCCGTTCTGCAGAACGCTTTGGACGAAGCTAGACCGCGTCTCGCTGCGTTCAAGCGTGCGAACAAGCGACCAATAGATGTGGATGAAGTTATTAGTTATGGGTCAAAAATCAGCGCTTCTCTTTCCGCGCCCTTGGGGTGGGATCCCACTCAACCGTTGGGTAACTCTCTGCCCCCGGCTCCAACAGAAGAGATGATGCGAGCCGGCAAGTTGGGAGCTATGGATGTAGAAGAAGACAAAGGAGGAGAATCATCCGAAAAGGCCCGAGCATGAAGAAACTTCGTGTCCACTACGCTTTTCGCGACGACTTGAATCACAACGCAACCAGCTGGTGTGAATGAATGTCAAGTGTTTAGAGAACAGAACAAAGTCCCAGTTTATCAAGAACATGGTCCTATTTGCCCGCATCGGAATCACCTATTCGCCGTCTCTTTACGGCATAAAATGGCGTTGAAGCAGAAAAGTAACTCGATGATTCCGCTGGTTTCACGGTAGGGAAAGATGTCGCAGCTGCTAGCTGGATCTCTGTGCCGGTGATAACATCTGCTGCACCTGATAAACCTAGCTTTTCTGCTTCGCTCTTCACATCCTTCTTCTTCTGTTTTTCTAAACGTCGCTTAGCGGCCATGGCCACTGAGGACGACCTTTTCGGCTTCATTCGCAGACTCTTAGACCCTTCGGCACCAAGCATTCCTAAACCTTCACCTTCTAGTTCTCCTTCCTGTTCTTGTACCCCAAACGACACTCGATTCGCTTGCCGTCGCATTTCAGTGAGACCAAGACGTTCTTTTTCCTTTCGCGCACGTTTCCCTCCGCGATGCTTCCGTTTTGACTCATCACCAGGAATGGGCAACGGTTTCAGAGTTCGCGCTGGCGGGGGCTCCATCCATTGCTCAAACTTTGCTTCAAGGGCCTTTCGGTAGGCTTGCCCGACAGATCCATCCGTCCTCTGTCGACCAAGGTCGACACGGGCCGCCAACACTGCCTTGCCGGCAGTGACATCCCCGGCCTTGGAACGGTACTGCTTCGGTAGACTCATCACCAGGGGGCAAGTGTGAATGACTCCTTCATGAATTCGTGTTGTAGCCGTTGACGTTCCTTGAAGTGCTTTCTTTTTCTTCCCGAGAAGCTTGACGTTGGAAGCGGGCATTTGAGCTAGCTCTTTTAGACCGCCAGCATGCCCGATAAGTTTTGCAGCTATGGAACCATCTGTAATGGCGACAAGATTTGGTGCAATAAGAAGCGCATTCCGTTCAACATGATGTAGAAGACGCGTTTTCCAGCTCTCCAATTTCAGCATGTCATCGCAAAGTCCGTAGACTACCTGAAGCTCATCATCTCTCAACAATCTCCCGGTCGTTGATGATGCAGTTAACTGAACAGTTATAGCGGATCCGGATGGTAGGATGCTTCGCAAGTCTATCTTAGAAAGATCTTGTTCTGTCGCGGCCAATCGTGCTACTTGTGCAAACTCAACTGGGTCGAAAATGAAGGTTTCTAGCTCCGGAAAACGAGGTGAAAATACTTTCTGTAGAGATTGGTGGAATGCTTTGATATGGTCGTCGATAACTGCAACGGCTGGAGCGCAACGAATAAGTGAACCAACAAGGGCCGCTTCCGATTCGGGCTGACGATCAATTTCGTCTAAGAGAGAGCTTATCTCCTCTTCGGTCGCTCGCTCCATCTGAGAAACCCCCAGTGCTTGACTTGCGATTCGGAAGTCTCTTTGCTTGGATAATTCCTTGACCTTGGGTTTCCTTCCATGCGCTTAACGATGGAAACAAAGAAACGGAAGATACTCTATTCGGTTTGTGTAAAGCATGATTCTAAAATAGAGGCCTTCCGGCATCCTACAGTACAGTACCGCCACAGCTGCATCCATCCGATGAATTCCATTCGCTATTTTAGCCTCCATCAGATGCATGACATGCCCAAGTCATGCCAACACATGAAATCCCAGCTCCCCCACTCCCCGCCCCTCAAGCATTAGAGAGCATTCTCCTCCTGCCACAAATAAAACATCCTTCATCCCAAGCGATACGAAACGCATGGCGTTATCATCGGTCATTGACCTTGTTGACCTGGCATCCTTTTTGTCAGACCCTAAAGTCTCCGATGACTGCCAGCGAATTGCAAATTCTCTTCGCGACTACGGAGCAGTACTCATCCGCGATCCTCGCGTATTATCGCAGGACTCGGAAAAGTTTGTAAATCTCATGGAGCGCTACTTTGAACAGTCTCCGGATGTGAAAATGAAAGATGCCCGACCAGAACTTTTCTATCAGGTATGGAAAACGCGTTTGTTTCAGTAATCGCAAACATTTTATCTCTTGCTACTAATTTGCATTCGTAGGTTGGGGTAACTCCAAGCAACACTGAAATACCAAGAGATCACACGCAGATAGCCGAAAAACTTGATGCGTCAGAACAACCAGTGAGCAGAATACCAGCTGTAGAAAGAGATCCTAAGTGGCGCTTCTTTTGGCGATGTGGAGAAAGACCCTCTAGCACCGAGTTTCCGGAACTAAACGCACCTCAGGTAATCCCAGATGCGTTCAAGGATGAATGGGAAGGCACGATGAACGGTTGGGGGGATAAGCTTCTACAAGCCGTGATGACGGTTGCAGAGATGCTTGCCCTTGGACTAGGCCTCCCAAGAAACTGTATCCAAGAAAAAATGAATGAAGGACCCCACTTACTCGCACCGACTGGCTCAGATATGGCTTTGTACGGGAACTCAGTTGGAACTACTATAGCTGGCTATCATTATGATATTAATGCACTCACGATTCATGGCCGTTCTCGATATCCTGGCTTATTCGTTTGGACAAGGACTGGGGTGCGTATTCCCGTCCACGTTCCAGATGGGTGTCTATTGATACAATCTGGAATCCAACTTGAATACCTTACTGGTGGCTTAATTAAACGTGGAATGCACGAAGTAGTCGTGAGTGAAGATACGAAAAGGGCTGTAAAACGTTTTGGAAAAAGCAATGGAAGTCTGTGGCGCGTAAGCTCCACTCTATTCGGGCACATAAGGTCCGACGCGTCTCTGGATCCATTTGAAGCACTTGCGTCCGCTGATGACACCAAGCAGTACTTTGGGCTGAAAGCCGGAGATCAGATCGCGGAAGAGTTGAAAGCAATAGGATTAGCGTCATAGTGACAGTCGAATGGTGCGGAGGAAGTGCAGTACTCAGACTTGAGAGTATTTGCTCGTGTGTTTTGCAACACTCAAGCAAATCTTTTAAAGTCACCATTGGCCTACAAAAGTTGTGTGACATCGCTGCGTCCTGTCCATTGAACATGGGACAGATACGGAGTCATTGCGAACTGTCGAGGAATGAATTGTGGACCAGATGGCAAAAAGGTTTAGAGTCATCTGTTCAGGTGTAGATTTTGAGGTCCACAGATATATCGTTGCGGCGAAACGGGAGACTGAGTTTATGGACATTGTGAACATGTTGACGGCCAATTGCGATCGTCGAAAAAGTTGGTAAAAACACATCTCAGTCTGCCAAAGGCGTAACAACTGGTAATTTACCAGTGGCAAATGGTACTTGCTGCAGTAGCTAGCTGCTGGACGTTGGTATGTAGACTGTATAGCTATTCCACTAGTATCAAGGTGGAGCAGTGATGTGGTGCAATTGATTTTGAGATGGTTCACGTGCGTACCGCTGCCAACAAGCATGACAAACATGAAATGATTTGAAGATAACGTGACCGATTTGTTGTGAAATGATATGTCTGATCATTTGGCGCAGTGAGCGCAAAAAATTGCAGGGATGCATAATGCAGTGCAAACGAAGGATGCAACCAAGTAGCAGACTGCTACCCTTCGTAGTAGTGATGTGACACAAATGAGGGAGATGCCCTTTTGGTACAAAAAACACAAAGACGCAAATAATGATGATAAATTTGAGCTCAGGGGAAGGCGGGCTGATGCATGTTGCAAGCAGACAGTAGATGTCAAAGTCAGCCGAGCTGTTCACACCCGAGACACTTTCAAATTCTCGAGAGCGCCTAGAGGGGAGGAACGGCCTTGGCTGTCTAAGGCATTCTAACGTATTGACTGTCATCGAATGCGTTGACGTTCCGTCTCAGCGTTGAGGCGCAATCGCGTGCTAATGACGACCGCACAGCTGCTGTTCGCAGCAAGCTGGCCAATTATTCGCGTAAGCCATGCGCGTCGGCTACGAGTTGTTTTTCAAACACCCAAGTGCACGGCAGCAGAGACGGCGGCTCTGTCTCGTAAGGCCGTAGTAGTCGGCGCCGGGGTGGCCGGCTTGTGCGCGGCTCGCGAGCTCGCTAACGGCGGCATGAGCGTCACGCTTCTCGAGGCGTCTGACGATGTCGGGGGCCGCGTGCGCACCGACGTGGTGGACGGTTTCCTGTTGGACCGCGGCTTCCAGGTGTTCATTGAGGCGTACCCTGAGTGCAGAAGAGTGTATGTAGGTCATGGGTTCAACCCAAGTCTTTTTGCTGCGTTGCTCTCAACGCTCTGACAGTGGCGAGAGGTGCGTTTTTTTTTTCCTTCTTGCGTGCCTTGTGTGTGGTTGGTGTGAACAGACTACGATACGACGAGCTCAAGCTTCAGCGCTTTGTTCCGGGTGCTATGATATGGTATAGGAAATCATTTCACACAATTAGCGACCCGTTCCGAGCTCCGTTGCTTGCGGTGCGCGCAGTTTTCACGCCGATAGGCAGCGTTGTGGACAAACTGCGCGTGGCGGTGCTACGCACCAAGCTGTTGCGCACGCCGGTGGAGGAGATCTTGGGCAGGGGCGGGCAGCGAGTGGACAGCTTTCTTCGCGCAGAAGGGTTTTCAGAGCAGTTCATCGACACGTTCTTCCGGCCGTTCTACGAGGGAATATTCCTGGCGCCTCTTTCGGAGCAATGCTCAAGGCTGTTTTGCTTTGTGTTCCGCATGTTTGGCGAGGGCGCGGCGTCGCTGCCGGCCGGGGGTATGGGAGCGGTCTCGCGGCAGCTGGCAGAGGCGCTGCCACGCGCAGTGGAAGTGAAGCTGGGGGAGCGGGTAACAAGCTTGCGCAGCGGACGTGTAGAGACGACGCACGGAGCGTACGACGGTGATGTGGTAGTAGTGGCGACGGAGGGCGACGAGGCGGCGCGACTGGTGCGCGGGGTGGAGGGCGGTGAGTGGCGCGGCAGCGTGTGCGTGTACTTTGCGTCGGAGCGGGCGGCGCCCGTGTCGCGCGCCGTACTGCTGCTCAACGGCGAGGGCGACGCGGACGGACCGGTGAATAACGTAGCGTTCCCGGCGCAGGTGGCGACG
Source organism: Agarophyton chilense (assembly GCA_030374765.1). Lineage (NCBI taxonomy): Eukaryota > Rhodophyta > Florideophyceae > Gracilariales > Gracilariaceae > Agarophyton > Agarophyton chilense. The sequence goes on from JARGXX010000099.1 coordinate 1,325,283, forward strand.
TCGTACGCGCCGGCCGGTAAGACGCTGGTGTCGTGCACGGTGGTGGGCGACGGCAGCGGCGGCGACGACGACGAAGTGCAGCGCGCGGCGCGCCATCAACTGCGTGGGTGGTTTGGCGAGGCCGTGGACGAGTGGCGCCTGCTGCGCGTGTACCGCATCCCGCACGCGCTGCCCGCGCAGGTGGTCGACGACGGCGGCCACGACCGCACGTCGGCGGCGGCGGCGGCGGCGGCGGCGGCGGCGGCGGACGATGGCGTGTTTGTGTGCGGTGACCATACGATGTCGCCCACGCTGCACGGCGCTATGCTGTCGGGCCGTCGCGCTGCGGAGCGCGCGCTGCGCTACGTGCCCCGCGCCCGCCGCGTAGCCTCCTCGTCGTAAACGCGCGCTGCGCTTCGCGTGGCGCGTCCCGTCGCGGCCCGCTTGCGCTTCGCGCGTTTGCGCTTCGCGCGTTGCGTTTGGCGCGTTGCGTTTGGCGCGTTGCGTTTGGCGCGTTGCGTTTGATGATGGCGCAAGGTCGCGCGACCGCGACCGCGACCGCGACCGCGTCCGTAACGGCGACCGCTGTCAGCAACGACGCTCCGCCGCCGCTCTCGCGCCCCATAACGCGCGCGCCGCGCGTCGCCACGGCGCTGCGCTGCCTCCGCACGGAGCTCATTGCCGTCGCCGTCGCCATCGCCGTTGCCGTTGTCGTCGCCGTGCGCCACCATGCGAGCCGTACCACCACCTCCACTGCTGTTGCTGCCGCTGCTGCTGCTGCTGCTGCTGCGGCGCGACGCGCACGCCTCGCCCTTCCGCGTCTCTGAGCCGCGCCACGTCGGGCACGCGGCTGACCCCGCGGCTGCGTCGCCGGCGCCGGCGCCGCGCGCTGCTGACATTGACGGCGCCGTCTTCGACCTCGTGGCGCAAGCGCCGGGCTGCGTGTCGCGTGTTGCACACGGTGTTGTGCGCTTCCAGCCCTTCGAACCGGGCGTGTCGCTCGCGCTCAACCTATCGCCGCCCGAGGCGCTCATCCCATTTGATAACATCTCTGTATCTGGCGTCACATGCGCGCGGAATCATTTGAACGACGTGCTCGCGCTGTACGATCCATCGCGTATCGCCCTCACCGACGTTGGCGTCAACGCCGCTGACGTGCCGCACATCTACGTCGCCGGCGTTGACGCCGCCCCGAGGCTGTGCGCTCCCGCTGTGTATCCGCCCCGCGTGTATCTTTATACCTCGCAGTTGCAACACCTCTTCCGCGCCAACCGCCGCTTCGGCGGGGTGCAGATTGACGTTGCCGCCCGCGCCCTGGCCGAACATCCTGCCGCCATGTACATGCTCTCCATTCCGCGCAACGACACCCAAAACGCCTGTCTGTACCGCCGCCGCCTGGAGAGCGCTTACAATTCGAAGCTCAAGCCCGACGCCGACGAGGACCCGAGCGCCTCCGCCGAGGCAGACTACAATGACGACGACCACGACGACCACGACGACCACGACGACCACGACCACGAAGGCCACGACGAAGATGACGACCACCAAGCTCCATCTCAAACTGATGACCCCCTGGAGGAGGAGCTAACCCCTGGCCCTCTGCCTTCCGGCCCCACCACTTTCTCCACCGCCAACGAAGAGGCCATGTTGATGGAGGAAAAAGAGGCTCAGCTCGAAAGGGAGAAAAACAGCAACAATCGCTGCTTTCCGGCTTCAGCCATTGTTCAATTGCACGACGGCCGACGCATTCCCATGTCTCGCCTGCAAATTGGCCATCGCGTGCAAGTTGCCCTTTCTGTGTTCTCCCCCGTCTTCATGTTCACGCACAAGCTCACCGGCGTACTCGCCCCATTCGTGCACATCCGCACTCACAGCGGCCATCAGCTCTCAGTCACTGCCTCCCACTTCATCTACCTTGACTCGAAGCTCACACCGGCTGGAAACGCTGCAATTGGACTACAGGTGCAGCTTCACGATGGCACCCTTACCAATATATCTCATGTTTCCGTCGTGCAGCGCTCTGGCTTGTACAACCCGCAAACCCTGCACGGAGATATCATTGTCGACCACATTCGCTGCTCTACCTACACCGAAGCCGTCCGCCCTCTTGTTGCGCACTCTCTGCTAGCTCCTCTACGATTGGTTTTTGACAGGTTTGCGATTTATACTTCGCGCTTTGATAACGGCGCTGACGCTTTCTTTGGCGATTTTCTAGCACCATTGCCTTACATTTTTAGCAAATAGATACCGAGTTATACAAAAAATGGGATATGTTCATCATGGGAGCGTTTGGAACTCCATTAGTTCCCATGCTTTGTGAACCAAGCCACGTTTGTGGTCTGTATTTCATACGCAGAGTACCTTCGTACCAAAGGTACATAACTACTTCATTTTCCCCCACAGCACATAAGTAGGCATCAGCCGTAAAACAATTATTTCCGGACAGAATGCCAGACACCGTCTTCACCGTGAGCCCTAGTCCCACAGTAGTAAGTTTCATCACTGAGAGCGCCATTTCCTTTCTGCAGTCCATTCCTCGCCATTCTACTTGAGAGGGCTTCTTTCATTTTAACTACTTTGAAGATGAGAAATATCACAATGAAATATTCCTATGTGGTTTTTGTTCTTGCGGGCGGTCAACTCAAGATTCGTGTTCCAAGATCTCGAGCTCGTGGAAAATCAAGGGGCCGCCGTGACAAATCACGTGGCCTTGTCTACTCATATCCTTTTGCGTACAGTAATAATCAAGTTGGTCTTTATCTTCTCAACCAGATGTTGTGCGGAGAGTGTAGAAGGCGACTCTTCATCTCTTTTTCCGTGGCCCCTTTGAACGTGACAAAAAAGCACGGGAAAAAAACTAGAGGCCTTCATATGTCCAGGACGTTGCAGCGCCCCTACGAGCATGCTTATGTCGACATCCAACATCCAACTTTGATAAATAATTTTTTTCTTGTTGTCTCGTGTCAATTGCCATGCCTGTGCCATGCGGGCCATGCTTTATGAGGCCCATGCTTCTGTATTATTTGGTGGACGAGCCAGTTTCAAACCGTATGGTTTGAGATTGCAGTGGAATTTTGTTGCAGATAGAATCGTATGCTCTCGCCATTGGAGCTCCTTGAGCGACTCAAAAAGTTGTGGTCAAAGGACAACACCACCACTAGCAAGGCCTGATCAACACCGTCCATTGCGTCTTGCAGAAAGACCCGACAATTATTGCTTTTATGAATGAGGCTCTCTTTCGCAATGTTCAAGTGTCTTTGTTGCTTGGACAGCGTTTTTTTTATTATTTGTATGATGAAGGGACAAGTACTGTCTAGCTTAAATTGTGTTTTGCATGGGCTTCAGTAGTTTGTTAGTCAGTTGCGCCCATGGCGAGGGTGTATTAAAATGTTCCATCTAGTTATCGAACAAATAACAATTAGCTAGAGGGGTCGTTGCAGTTTTGAAGCAGTGCTATGATAGAACACGTTAAATGAGCGAGTAAACGTCATGTGCACTATGAGAAGCACGCGCGGGCTTGCATACTGATAGTCCTCAAAAGCTTTACCTCTTGTTCATTTTGGCCATGTGTCTCTCAAACGCTCCGCTGCGAATCAGATAGTCAAAGTGTGATCCTGTTGGCAATTCTACAAAACTTTGCTTTCTTCTTTTCCGTTTGCGACGTGCCACCCCCCGTTTCATGCCATGCAATCCATTATCAGCAAGGTTCCTTGCCTCCTCAGCCTCTTGTAGTGTGCGTTTTCGTTTCTGTTGACCAATGTTCTTGCTATGCTGATCAACTGTACGTCTTCGTCGCAATAATGGCGCTACGTCGTGCGTCTCTGTATGTTGCAAGCCCCGTTCTTCTAATGCACAAGCCGAAACATTAGACAGCTGTGAACGGCCAATCCGACAAGCGTCATATCTTGATGTGATGTCTTGAGGAGGAAGGACTCCGATGCCCCCTACACTGGGGCTGTCTTGCTGTGGCTGTTGATTCCGTCTTTTGCAGGTGGTCAGTTCATCACCTTCCACCTTCAGCTTATCGCGCGAAATTTGGCCAGGCCGGACATGCTTTATTCCAGTCGACGTAGGGATCCCTCTCTCAGAATTGCATTTTGTTGAACGAGACGCTCGTCTTCGGTTCGGTGCCATCACCGGTGCAGGGGGTGAAATGGCCTCGTGATGTCTTTTTCTTACGAAAGAAAGCAAGTCACATTCGATGTCTTCAGCGAAACCGTAACTTTTGCGAGGCGATTGATACCACATGGCGGCCGTATCTTTCGGAATCATTGTAGGACGTTTGCAATGTTCAAATAGATTAGCTGCTTGCATCATTTGTCGTTAACTGACTAGATTACCATGAGTATTGCCGTTACAACACGCGAAGGCGGAGAGGATGTGGTTGCAGCAGTCAACAGCGAAACTAAAAAATTTTCCTACAGTAACTTCATTCATGATATACATCCCGTAGTACGCGCAAGCTACGATACTGTAAATACAGTCTCTACAGGACTTCACATGCCGCATCTACTGTAGGTTAAGTGCTGCCCGCGTGGTTGATGTTTACCCTATTTGCTGTGATCTAAGTTTAAAGAGTCTATATGAGGGAGTTGAGATAGATATGACGTTCCGGTTTGGATTTCTGTCTCACCTCCTGCTATCTGAGGGTTTTACGATGCTAAAAGTCTGTTCTTGGGCGGCCTGCAATCTTTGCAACAGAGATCCGCCGCCCGTGGACTTGTGAACTTTGGCAGTGACCTTGTTTTTAGAGTTAGATTGGTTACCCAAAGATGTTAATCGTTGATGGTTCACTTGAGTTCTCTGCCCAAAATTGTTAGTTTGATTAGCTTGAAAAGTTAGGTCTTGGTGCGAGCCGTTGGTGCTGGGAAACATGCTTCTTGGTTGGCCAAGGGGTCCGCTCCGAGACGGAAAACGTTTGCTCTTTCCATATCCTGCATTCGAGTGTCGATTCCTACCAGATGGTTGAAGCTTTCGATTCGACACTGCGTTCTTGTCTTTACCAGACGCATTGCCTCGCATTCGTTGCTCGTCATGATTCGTCCTCTTAACAAATCCTCTATGATTGACATTTGGTCTGGGCATCAATCGCAAGTTACTTGGATTCTTGTGCTGGGAAGCATCTATTGCTCCATCGCCTATGCCTCTGACGTAATTTTTTCTTTGACGTTTTTGGTTCACCTTGTGGATCCCAGTAGAATGTCCCGGAAAGCTTTTCGGAATAGGCAAAATCTCTCGAGTTCCATCTCGTTTCATCATCTCGGGGGGTTGGCTTTGAGGCGAATGTCCATTGCCAACCAGGTTCTGATTCCATATAGGAGAGGTACGGGTCCCGTTGAAAGGGTTACCCACCGAGGTCGATTCCCAGGATGGATTCGGCTGTGGATGCTTTTGAATTCCATGGTCAGAAGTTCTTTGCTTCGTTCCAAGTCTGGACAGAATATTCGGCTTTGAGTGAGAACGTGATGGCGTCCAGTCTGAAGCTGTTAGTTGGGATACTAGGTTCGAATGAGGCTTGACAACATCGGCCCTTCGCTCCACTACTGTGCGTTGGGTAGGGTATCCCGCCATGCTTTTCGAACGCGTTTGAGTCTCCGTTCGCGAATTTAGTGTATTCCTGCCCCTCCTTGTAGAATTCAGGTTTTCAGGCTCTTCAGGTTGAACGAAACGAGCCCTAGGATCCTTTTCAAGAAGAAAGCTACCCTTCTTGGAAACTTCAGGCGGTACAAAACGCGCCGCAGGGTTTGTTTCGAACAGGGAACCGTCTTTGGGCGTGGAGTTTGCCTTGCTCTTCCATGGTGCGAAAGGTCTGTCCAAAGCATTACTGACTTTCTGAGTCGGCCCATGTTTCGGGGCGGCGGCATTAGAAACTTCAAAATGGGGATTGCATGCCTTCGTCACATTAGATGAGGAAGCATTGCTGACTTTTTGGATTGGGTAGTGATTAGAACGGGCTGTACTGGACGGTTTATCTACCAGTGAATTTTCTACCTTCTTCGCAGTATCCGAGCAAAGGCTTATGGGCACGTTAGATCTCAGGGGCAAACTTCGCAATGCAGTATTGCCGCTTGTGACTGAGTCTCGTGTCCGTGTCTTCGCAGCATCCTGCTGACCCGATAAAACGCGATCAATGGGCCTGTCTCCGTTTTCTGTTTGTAAGTCTTTCAATCTGCCCAGATCTTTCCTGTCCTGTTCAAGTTTTCTATCTTCTGTCTGGAAACCATGTTTTTCCACCGGGAGTTTTCTTTCAGTGACACCCTTCACGAGGGATTTAGGGATGGGTGGCGCAACGACACACTCCCCACTACCAGTCCTTGCCGACGTCTTGCTATCACCGTTCGCGGTCAAGTCCATTCTTTTGACTTTTCCCCCTCTTCTCTTCTTCACATCTCGCGCAATATTCTCAGGCTTTTCTGGGGTTGGTCGTTTGAGTGATTCTGATTGGGGTTCATGTACTTTTCCCCTGAGCTTACCCGCCGAGTCCTGGTGATCATTTTCTTGTGGCACGTCCCTCCCAGGATGAGCTCTATATTCACGATCAGTAGTGTCTCGTTTCTTGAAACGATCCCCGCTGCCCGAAACACATCCCAACGATAAAGGTGGGCGATTACGGTATCCGGTTCCATTACCTTCGGCATTTTCACCAGGTAAAACTGTATTGCAGTTTTTCGAGAGAGAAATCACGTGGGAATTTTCACGACAGTGCCGAATGAGTCCTTGCCAGGGTACTGATGTTCGACCCAATATCATTGCATTTCCCACAATCAGCAAAGAATACTTTGCTCTTGTAAGCGCTACATTCATTCGCCTCTCATCGTTTACGAACCCAATATCCTTGCAATTACCACCCCGTACTGTGCTGAGGACAACAACCGGTTTTTCTCGACCCTGTATACCATCTATGGTACTCACTTCGATGTTCATGGACTTGAGAATCACACATTCACGTACAAGTTGCTCCAAGAGAACAACTTGTTGCCGATAAGGACTCAGAAGAACTATACTATCCTTGAAATTCTCATCTCTGTAAGACCCGATGAAATTTTCAAGGATCCTTATCACGAGGCGTGCTTCCGCTAGGTTGCTAACAGACCCTTTCGCCGTTCGCTTCTCGATATGGTTCATTCCTGAAGTGTCAAAGAAACTGAGCGGTCCAAACCTTTTCTTCGCGTCATGATGAAAAGCTTTTGTAATCTGCTTTTCCAAAACATTGGGCCCATCCCGTATCTTTCCAAAGTAGAAATGTGCATTAGGAAAACTGGAAATTGATGGGTGCATACGATACTGTACATTCAGAACCATCACTCTCTCTCGATCTGCTGAGCAGATACGCTCAAAGAGCGATGTTCGAAGCTGTTTGGAAACGGTGGGATTGGTAGACACCACTGTCGCGGGAAGTTGTTGTGGATCTCCGACAAAAACTACATGGCTAAACTTTGGAGAACTTCTGCCCTTGGCGCCAAGCGAAATTGGAATAAGACTTTCCGGTTCTATACTCTGTGCGGCTTCATCGATGATAACAACATCAAAATTCACTCCAAGAGTCTTTACCAACTCATGCCCAGCTGAATTCAAAGTTGAAAAGACCAAACTTGACTGATTCAGTATTCTGCTCATACGCTTCATCCTGTCCACTTTCTTAGCTTGATCTTGCACCTTCCTTTCATCTCTGACCTGAGATAGGTGACTCTTGAGTGAATCTTTTTCATCATGTAAGAGGGTCAGTTGGTCGGTTAACGATTGTATTTGACATTCAATTCCAGACGACGAATATTTTGACGAGTCAATCTTCTCCTCCTTTTCTTTCTCCATCAGCTCTAGTCTTTTGTTGTGCACTTCAGATATTCTTTCATTAACCACTTGCAGAGCTCGACATCGATGTTCCAACCGTGTCTTTGTATCCTCTAAGTCAGATTCGGCGCGGTCTTCCTTCTCACCATACTTTGCGAGTGTGCGAAGCTCAAAACGCTTAAGCTTGTCGAGAGTCGTACCATGACCCACTCGAACAATTCGAGGACACGCCTTACCACCATCAGGCAAAGTTAAGCCATGTTCTATCACTCGGGACATGATTTCATCCACAGCAGCATTAGATGGAGCGCACACAAGCACACGTATAGCAGGAATTCTTATTCTCATTCCTATGTCATCTACCGAGACTCGGACGATGCGTGGGAAAAAGCGTTCAAACGAAGTAGTAATAAAGGCAGAGATTAGGTTCATAATAGTTGACGTTTTCCCTGTGCCTGGAGGGCCTTGAACAAGGCTCAATGCTCCATGGTTTTTTTTGAAGAACTGTTTTTCTGAAGTTACTCCATGGTATTGGAGCAATGGACCCGATGAACGAAGGATGCTGCGCATTGCATTCACTTGGGAATCATTTGCACTACCTGCTTTCCCGAGATCCGAAATGAAATCAAGAGGACCAGCTGCAAGGCTCATAGACTTCTCTCTCTGGCGAGAGTCGACTTTGCTATTAATCGACAGGCCGAAAGCCGGGTCAAGAATTGGCCACAGTAAACCATCTGGGAGATTCGGAATCGACCAGAGTGCTTCAATTTGCCGTTGAAACGTAATTAGGTTCATTAAACGACTTACCTGAATTCTTCGTCCTTTTCCAGGAGCATTATCCAGGCCGTGGTCGAAACACAATTGAAGAACTAGTTCATGAATTCCCTTTTCCACCTTCGAGGTTGAGACAAGAGCGACTGCCTCAGTCAGAGGACCACCATCGCGCTCTGTACACCTGGCCGGGGGTATTCGAAGGTATACAATATCCGTCGCTTGAGCCTGAAAGATAGAGAACTGTGAGCTGGAAAGATCCTGGCCATGCTCTCTAGGTGGCCCCCCTTGGTCAGCACAGAATCTCAGACGCAGATTATGAAAATATCCAATGCTTGACGGGGGTTCTTGGACCTCGAAGGCAGTGCGGCAATACCTGTAGCCCTGCGGATCTTGTAGAAAATTGTTGGCAAAGCTGTTTTCTTCCTTCATCATATTTAGAATAGAAGCCCGACATTCAGATGTAAGTAGCGGTTCCCAAAACTCCACGTATTCCTCAGCATTGGAAAATGTCTTGCCAGATGTCTTCATATTGCTTGGTCGTGGGATCGAAGGTTCTGCATTTCTAATGAGAGCTCGATATAGTAAATCCATGTCGCGAGGTTGTAGCTTGCGAATATCTGGAGACAATGTACACTCATGCAGTTGCTCTTTCTCTAAATCTACGATTGGAGCTGCGCCTAGCTCCGCAATTTCAACCGACTTCTCACAAGCCTCCCTTGATGGCCTGGTGCTATTTAAGTTGATAGCCACCTCCATCGGCTGAACGGCACGAGTGCTATCCGCAGCAAGGCGTGCAGCTTTCTGCGCAATTGCTTGCTCTCTCTGCAGCTCAAACAGCGTTTTCGTTGGCTGACTTTCTGGTTGCAGCCCTCGACGCATCTTCGGCCTCACAGGGGCGTCACCCAGCAACTCCTTTCTCAATTCGCTTAGGTGACAGACCCCTCGTTGAGGCCTGACCGTGGTTCTAAACAGCGGAAGTCGTCCTCGTGTGCTCCCCAGAGGGCCACGCGGGCCTAACTTGCTCGAATTGCCTTGGTTGCGGATAGACCCGTCTCCACTGCGCTCACCACTTGCTTTTCGGGAAAAAAAGTCATCAATCCTTGTGGTGTTCAACGTTTTGAGGTTTGTGTTTTTGCATACCTCCTTGTTTTTGTTTTTATCCCAGGACAGCAGGAATGACTTCGCTCCAGTGAGGTTTCCTTTTTCGACCAGCACTTGACATTGCTCTAAGGTCAATCGATTACAACCTGTTTCACTATTTGCATGCATTCTGATAATTTTGAACATCGACGAACGATGATCCTCAGAGAGTCTCCATGTCGGAGCAATGGAAGACATTGTATGAGCCCAAGAAGCAAGGGCAGAAGAATCTTTCATGGTATGCATGCCAAACAATCCACTGGTAGCCTTTCGAAGAGCTGCTGGCTCAGAATGTACATTCTTGCGACGAGCATCTTCGTATAATATGCCCCAGACCTCTCGCAACTGAGCGAAGAACTGACAACAAGCCTCACGGAACTCGGATTCGCTTACATGGTCCTCAAAAATCTTCCAACTCTGTGAAAAGGAGCAAATTGCAGCGAATGCCCATTCCGACACAGATTTTTCATGCAGCTGGGAGGTATAGCCCGTATTTTGAAGAATCCGATACCACAAAAAAAAGGAGGCGTATGTCCTCGGTGAAACCATGTTCTTAAGTCCAAACATAATACATAAGGAAGATTGGACGCCATCAACAAGCATATTTGTTGTCTCGGCGTTTTTCTTCAAGGCCGAGGCCAGGAGCTTCGATGGATTAGAAACGGCAAAAGTACTATTGAGCCCAAACGACTTTCGCATCGCTGCCATGCATCTCAGACTGATGTCTTTCTGAGAGCTTGAAAGGAGATGTGTGACGTGAAACGGCAGTAAACGTAACCAACCAGAGCCTAAATTTCTTTCACAGAGAAATAGAAACCTTGATCTAACAATACTTTGAACCGTGCTGATGCAGCCTGTTATGCGTCTTTTCTGCTTCTCTATCGAAGGTGGAGAGGATGATACGTTCAAATGAGGAAGATATTCTTCTTGGAACAAAGCCCCGACCAGTCTGTTATCAAGAGCCCCAATTAACCTGTGCAAGTCAAACAAAACGGACATTTCCTTTTCGACAAATGAATCGTTCTCGGGGTTTTGCCCTCTTATATGAGTTCCAGACACGACTTGTCGCCACAAAGGTCCAACCCATGTCCATACTGGCTTGGAATTCTCACCAATATTTACCAAGTCCGACAAATATGTTTCCTCTTCAACACATTCTCCAATACGGATTCCTTTCCCTAAAAACGTGGAAAAGATTAAGTCGACATCTTTTGATGGCCTGATACTCCTGAGGATGTTTAAGACATCATTAAGCAGTACAAACCGGAACAAGTCCCAACCCCAGTCGCTTTTTGGATCCTCCCGCAAGGCACTCAAGACGATGTTCGAAATCATGACTGTATCTTCGATTGGCAACATAGGAACTGAATACCTATAGAAGTACAGTAAAAATTTCGAAGTAACCTTCAGAAGAGTGCCTCGGTCCCTAACATGCTCCTCAAGATTCGTTAAAGCTTCCGCAGCCTTGGAATGCGGATTACATCCGCTCAGCCTGTCTATACCAGATATATCATACAGCTTTTCCAAGCATTTTGTGTGCAGCCGTATTATCTTCTTTCGGTCACAATTGCTGCGAACGATGGTGAAAATAGGACTCAACAACCCAAGAAGGCTTTCTCGGGTCGCAGATGAATTTGAAGGCCTTCTGACTCCTAGCAATATATGATCCAGGAGTTCTCTCGGCGAAAACGAACCAGAGACGAACAAAACGTTGTATGGAAGACTTCGGAGAAGAACGCGAAGAATCCTGTACGCAGACTTCACGACCTTTTCGAACTTCGATGACAGCGCCAGTGCGACATACTTCAGTATGCACGTTTTCTCATTATCTTCTATGAATGCATTCAGCGCAACCTTGTCTGCGGTACATAGTACAGCTGAGAAGCCTTCCCATCGCGATTGAAGTTTATGAACGTCGGAAAGAAAATCATTGTCATTAATATAGGTGTCAACGTCCAGTGCCTCTTGTAGAGTTGTGATGTGTCGGACAGCTTTTCGTAGTAGGTAGAGGAGCGACTGCAAGCCTGTTGGTAATTTGGTGCAGTCTTTGTATACGCGGAGCGCCCACACTTGAACTGCCGGTGCCTCGTGAAAGCAGAGTGCTAGCAAGCCCGACGGTACAGATCCAAGACTTCGAATAAACGGCAATACATCTTGGGTGTTTCGGGCCGGTGTGCGCTTTCGGAAGACATCCCCAAGGGGCTTGCAAAATTTAGAGAATGTACAGAGTCGAAGACTGGATAGAGCCTCAAGAAAGGCTTCCCTGCACTGGATAATGACACCCAGCTGTGCGGGGTCGTCTTCGTTGACATCGGCGCCTTTGATTATACTAGGTAGGACGCGATCGCAATCCCAGTCAAGCAGGGATTGTAGTCTCTTTTTCGCAACAGTCTTCGACCAGCTTGTCATTTCACCGCTAATTTCCCATGCTGCCACTGCTAAGTGATACTTGGTTGCACATTGGCGACAGTTCTTTATCTGGATGGCGACCTGATCTCTAAACCGCTGCCATGTTTCTCGGTCGTCGTCAAATGGTTCTGAAAGGTAGGTGATCAAGTAAGACATGTACTTTGGAAAGCAGCACCACCATCCCACACAAACTTCAGGGTGATGCTTTTTCTTTTGGAAATAGGCAACAAGTTCAACGACAAAGCGTTTAGGGTCACTTTTCCTGAGGGACAAGATGTGTTCAGGGGGACTTGGTAACTTGGGCTGCGCGATGACTGCGGTGTTGGAACGAGGGCAACCGACAGACTTGGACTTCGACGCCATGACGTTCCAAAGGCAGTGCCGGTGCCAGGCGCAAAATGTTACGTTTAGTAAATGAGTGTGGAACGCGTAAAGCGGAGGAACGTAGCCTGCGCGAAGGGCTAGCTGGTACACCAGGCAGCAAAAAAGTCAGGTTGAGATGGGAAATCAGGTGAAGAATATGTGAAGTGTAAGGTGCTACAAATGGCACAAACACTTGTTGTCTATCGTTGAAGGTCAAAAGCTGCAGAGCCTGAGAAGAAGTGGAGTGTTTTGAGAGCTTGGTAGGAACAGGCTGGGAAATCACACGTCTCCCGCAGGAGTGAAAAGAAGTTGAGAGTTTGAGAAAGCAGATGCGGGGAGGTGAGGGTGAAAGGGCGGTATGCGGGGGAAGGTGGGGCTTCGCTTCCAAGCGATGGTGGTGGGTGGCTGCTCGACGGGTTGGGCGAATGTGCAGTTCGGGGGGAGGAGAGCAGGGGGTGGGAACAGGGAGCAGGTGCATGGGCGATCGAGGCCTCTCAAATGCGCGTTAATTGGATGGCTTTGAGAGTTGGATGTCGCAGCTGCTATGTAAAATTTTGGCGGGTAATGACCAAATGCGGAAACGTTCACAATGCGAAAGGGGGCTCTACACGTTTCCACGCTGTCAACAGTTGCATGCCCTTCCGCCGGAAAGCTTTTTTTGGTTGTGGCATGCCTCGTTCGTGTAGGTGGGCTTTCCCTCCGTGACCAGGGAGAGGGCTTGCTCCTCATTCTCCTCACGCGTTGCACTGCGCAACAAATAATGCGAACGCATGCATTCGTGCGGACTGAGCGCAGGCACGTGGAGCGCAACTTCTGGCAATGCGCATGACGTAGTAGCGTTTCCTGGGCATCACAAAATGGATGCGAAATGCACTGCACGAGTCTCAAAGGCGGAAGACAAAGGATTGTAATTAGCAGCCATTGCCGCGCTTACAGCGCGGCGGTGAGATCGCGAGTCTGGTTTCCGTCACCGTCGCCGTGGGGGGGGCGCAAAAGCTTTCCGGCTGCGCGAAGGCGTGAAGCAGCAAACGCCATTGCTCGAGCCGGAGAAGCACGACCGCGCAGCAGACGAAGGTGCCATGCGTTGCGCACAAGCGCTTGCGGAAGATGGGTAGAGTGGCATTGGCGTGCGGCGGAACGCAAAATGGCACCAACTGTCAATTCAGCAATGCGGACGCGCAAGATGCGGGGGCGATTGTAGTGGCGGCGCGAGCGCCGTGACGCGTGTGCACGCTGGCGCGCGTTCAGTGGGCCACCTCAGTGCACGCTGGCTTTGTGGCAGCGATGATAGCGATGCGAGGTGCACACTGTGCAAATGGCCGCCGTCCACGCGCCGCAAGAGGTGCCTCATGCCGCCGCCGCCCTAAATGCTCCCACTCGTGCTGGCTGACGCTGTTTAACAGACCGCTACGTACTGGCGCCTTTCCTGGCCCGTTTTGGCGCCATCACCCAACCCACCGTGTGCCACCCGCTCAAACGTGCATCCTCCCCCCGCCCCCCGCACTTCTCCTCCATCTCTCGCTTTTGCCCCCTCCCCCATCATGACAACCTCCTCCCACCGCCACCCCCAGTACGCGCCCGAGCCCCCACCCCACTCCGTGTCGCTCTCCAGCAACCATATCGAGCTTCTCATCACCACGTACAACGACGTGTTCAGCAACCTTCGCACACACACCCATGCCCTCGCCTGGATCTTACGCGCCGCCTTTGACACCGGCTTCAACTTTGATGGCCCACGCCCCAATATCAATCACTCTCGCGGCTACGGTCTTCTTTACGTCTGCGCTCGCTCGTCATGCGCCTCTCACATGTCCGAAACCATCTTGCAGCGCACCAACACCATGCTCCTGCCCACGGAGAGTCTTGACCACTGCGTGCACGGCTTCTTCTTCGACCTTGTTCAGAACCCCTCCTCTCCGCCTACCACCAATATTGGCCGCTATGCCTACTCGTCCGGAGAACTGTTCAAGTGCTCCCGAGTGCAAGGCACAAGCCCGGCTAACCCTACAGTCACGATTTCACGCTTGATCCTTGTGAACCGTACCATCTTCCTTCTCGACACTGTCGTGGTCTCTTTTTGCTACCCCACTTTGACCTGTGTCCCGGACGACATTCTCCTGTATTCACGCCACCTGTCCTTTCACAAGATCGCCACCTCATTCCCGACTCCCTCAACTCCCGATGGCTCTTTCCTAGGCCTCGCCCATTTTGGCATGTACGACACGCTTCCTCTGCCCTGTCGCATACCGCCTGGCATGCAGCGAGCTGATTCTACAAATTCATTTCGCGCTGTGCCGGCCCACATCGCCATCTGTCACGCCCCTCGTTCCATGCTCGTTGGAATGCATCAGGATCTTCTCGATCGTTTGCGAGCTTCCTTCGTGCAGCTGATTGCCACAGATGCACGACTATCTGTCCCGATGAGAACAGTGGACGCCTTCACCCCATCGAGAATGAATGATGCTCCTCAGCGTCGTACCATGTCTTCACAACATCACCAACCTTCGTATGTTTCTCAATCTTCCCAACCGCACCAACTCCAGCAGCAATTCTCATTTTCTCCGCAATTGATACCCAGTGTCGATGATCCGATGAACCCTGCTGCAAACAACCCTCGACCGTACGCAGACTGTCGTATAGATATACCTCGCATCCCATCAGACATGCGCGCCGTTTCATCGCATCAACCAACCTCCCAGCGCTTAATATCGAACAATGGGATACACGATAGCTCGACCGTTCTCCCTCACGATATTGCCCCAAGTATCGTTCATGTCAACCCCCAGCTTGTGCCAAATAGTGATCCCGACGTGTCTCTATCTACCGCTGGGCCAGACTCTGTTCACCGCGCCTCTCATGGTTCGCAGAGAATCCTGCCTGGCAACGGGGCAGATATTACACCTACTGTACGCGTTAATGAAGTTGCTGCTGGTTTGCCGCGTTTATCTTCACGCGTGCTTCCGGCTAATAGTGCTAACACTAGTTCTAACGTAATCTTCCCTGAAGCCACGGATAATGCGGCAACTATCGTAAACAAACCGCCAAGTGAGCAGCCAGTACCTCCGTTTACGAAGACCTTGCCAGCTCCCACAAAGAGCGAAATCGTTATTCGCAATCGCATCTCAGCGCAGCGAAGCAATGAGAAGCGCAGACGGAGAATTGAGAACACAAAAATGGAACTGGCGTACTTGAAAGCATACTTGCCGTCCTTGGAACAACGGAAAGGCTGCCTCATGGAGGAGAATCACTCTCTGAAACTGCGTTGCATCCAACGATATCGAGAGACAGATATCGAATCGTTCTTTTAACTTTACTTCTTTGATTGCATCAGTATCGACTGCGTTGCCATTACAACAAACCCAGAGAATCATTTGTCGGTCTGTAGGGCAAGTCCCCTGGCATGTACAGTGCACGAAACATGGATCCGTATCACTATAGTACAAAAATAACCAACCCGTACCAATGTGGACGTCTTGCGCAGCGTTCCCGAAACTGCAGAAGGGAACGAACATTCGTGGGGAACATAAATGCAGTGTAGAGATAAAGAGACATGGATTTAGATAGCAAGGCCCTAGAAAGGCTGTGCCCAATAGCTGGTGGAGAATTCTAGAAACCGAGCATTGTACGGGCGCGACGTGGATAGGAATCCCCACGGAAAATTTGGGTACATACGAACGGTACCGTCGTGGGGATAGATGTACGTGTAGGACGATGGGGATTAGCACTATCGTCATTATGAAGATTGTTGGTATCTAAAATGTTTCAGATTTCTCGGCCTCGGACTGCGTGCGGTTCTCCGAGGCTTGGAGAGCCGCTCGCAGCAGACATGCGCCGCGCGCGCTCTTCGTGCAGCCCTCAGCCACACGTTCATCTCTGTCGCCAATCGTGTACCCGGTAAAGAAAACCACCAAACGATCATGCCCCAAGTATTTCTTTGCCGAGGATCCGACTTCGCCATCACGGCCGTAATCGACTTTGACCTGCGCCCTCCCCTGGATAGATAACGTTTTTCTCAAAGCTACAACTGAGAATGTGCTCGGCATTCTGTTCGTTTACTCCAATCCTTTGGAACAAGCACTGCCGTATCACCCAGAACACTCGGGACTCATTCATCATCCATCATGCCGAAACAATTTCATTGTCCCCCGCTCGCGCTATTTTCCCTGTCATGCAACAAAGTATAGAAACGTCTACATCTTCAATAGTGCAGCAACCTTCTCGCCTCCCCCTTGCTTCGTTCGGGTTTGGCGACGGGTATCAAAAAATGGCAACAAACGGTGAATGGTTTGGATACGAAGCTACGTTTAGCTCAGAAGGAACTGTACTTTCAATTCCAGACCGCTATGTCCCCGATGAGTTTCGAGATTGGGGAGTTGCGCCCAATGGTTTTGACATAGTTTCCAGCTCTAAAGTCACCGAAGATACGCTTTACTTGAAACACACGAGGGCATTACCTAGCGTTGGCTGCGAGGCGGACGCCGTAATACCGGAAGTCTCAGTCCTGAAATGGGAGGGGCCGGGAAATGGAGGGTTTTCAGATGGTTGCATTTCATGCGGATCACTTCAATATGATGGGTCTCCGATGCTTACTATACTTGTCAGTGGAAAGGAACGTGTACAGTTATGTTTCCGTGTCAATGAGCAAGTTGGAGACGTGACCGTTTTTAGAGAGAGTTGGGGCTCTGAGTTTTGTGATGGACAAGTTCTGCCGGGTTGTGGGGGCGGGACTCGGTTCGCGGAAGGTTCCAAGATGAACATTTCCGACTTGCTTGGATCTTGGGAATACGAATCTGAGGAAGTAGACTTTTCGAAAGATTCAAATATTCGACAAACAAGCGGGGCGTTGAGTAGAAAAAGTCTAGAAGGGGAACTCGTTACGCTTCCCATCGGGTTGTCAGTACGTGTATTACAAGAAGGAGGTTCAGTTTTGGTTGAATCGGGATGGCTCCATGATGATAAGCGAATTGTAATCGAAAGGCAATACGAAGAAGGCGTTTTGACCAAAATTAAGAAGAGCATCGAACGTCGCACAAAGGTTTAGTTTAGTAGATCAGCCGAAATTGGACGCTTGCTTCAAATCCTCTTCGGCCCATTTAAGCTTGTATTCGTTTAATACGGGATCCATTACTGCCCGCCATAGTTGGGGAATTAATAGCATTGGTGCCAGAGTGAGGTAACCATATGGCAATTGAGGGCTGCCTTTTGTATTCTGTAGACTTTGATATCGCCTTGAAGCGTCTGTTAGGGAAAGGAATGAAGAGTTGGACAAAAGTCGTTAGTGTCATCGCTTGGTACAAAAGCCACGCTCTCTGTTAAACTTACGGAGATGATGGTCAGGGTGCAACTGGAGCTTGAACATGACGAAGTTCGAGAGAAGTAGAGGAGCATCCCAACTGTGACGGGGACCAACAGTTTCGAACTCTCCATCCTTTTTTAATCGTCTCATTAATCCATAGTGTTCGATCGCGTTCACCTGTTCCAGTAAGACAATGGCAAACAAGGCCTGAAACAGCAAAACCGCAACCCCTTTGACACCATAAAAGAAGCCAAACCCCCAAACAAACATCATTTGACCAGTCAAGAATTGTAGCATTTGGTTCTGAAGCGAAAATACACTCAAACCTAGATGTCGTAGTCTAGTATTTTCAATTCGCCATGCCGAAAGGTATCCCAAAAAAACAGTTCTCGGTAAGAAACGGTAAAAAGACTCTCCATAACGCATTGTAGCCGGGTCCATGGGCGTTGCGGCTCGAAAATGATGTCCCTTTGAATGTTCAATGGTAAAGTGCGTGTATTGAACTGCCATTAACATAAGCTTGGCCAGGACAGGTTCAAAACGGTTGCGGCGATGCAAAAGCTCGTGGGAGACATTGATGCCTTCTGCTGCGATAAGGCCGATAGCGAAGAGCAGACCAAAAAGTTGCAAAGGGTGCAAGTGGAAAGTATTGATGCGATGCACAGCCCACAGCAGGATTCCAAAATATGTTGGGCACCATAGATGTACAGCCAACAAGAATACAGGTCTTCGATCTAACTGCTTTCGTTGGAGTGGGTTTAGTTGCACAGTCGGAGATAGCGCGATGATATGATCGAGACAAGGAACTACAATCCAAACAAAAAATACAGGTATAAGAGCACGCCACGGTGAAGATGAGTACTGCGTGAGCACAGTAAGAAGCGGAACCAGATAGGGGAGGAAGAACGGATATGAACAGATAGGAGTAGGAGGGTCTGCAGACGTCAAACGCCGACGCACGACGCACTTTGGATGCAGTTCGAAAACATCTCCAATAGACATTGATGAAACTGAACGAGACGCTATCTACCCGAGACGCGCAGTCACTGCAATACCAGTAGTTTCTGTCCAATATATGTCATATGTTTCGCAAAGATTATGGTTGGGTATCAGTAAATGCGTATGAACATAGTTTGCTGGAGAAGAGGTTTAGCCCGATACAAGTAGTTTTCAGTGGGGGATGATGTCCTACAGAAGGCGAAGCAGTGGGATTGATGGCTCTCCGTGCCATAAAATTTGGTTGAGAAGTGATTGCCGAGATATGAAAAAGTTGGAGCTTGGAAAATAAAGCTCAAATGGCACTTGATCTGAGCGAAAGAAAGGACCTGCGCTGTCTACGCCCCGTTGTTTAGGCACCAAACGCGCTGTTCGGCCACCAAAGTTGGAAAAAAGTTCTCTAGTCGTGAACGACGCAATAGGCCCATTTTGACGAGTCCCTAGCTACTAGAGTCACAGTGGAACGTCACCAGTAGATTCAATTTATGGCAAGGTAAATATCGCACAAAGGTAGCAATTGCTACATTACCTTCACAGCCACGGGGGAGTGGCTTTTAATAAAGCTGCGCACGATTCGGTACATGATCGTCATATGATGTTGCTAGCCGGCACGCAGCTTTATCTACGAAGCTTAATTGATGCAACATTCACATTATGCATTACACAGGTAATTCTCACAGCTTCGGTGTGCACTGCTTCGTTGTGCACTGCTTCGTTGCTTGCGACATGAACAGCTCGGGCGTCAGGCCGGCGACAGCATCGCAGTGTTGCATAGAGCGGAGGATTTTGGGACAGAGCTTAGTAAATCGAAAAATGATGGCCAAATGAATGCAAACGCAGCTGGCGGAGGTGCCGTTTGAACAAGAAGGAAGTTGTCTGGAATCGCAAGCCACCTTGCGGGAGGTTGAACGAATCACTAAAAGCTATCTAGACAGTATGGAACGAGTCTTTGGTCGAGGACGGTATGGTCTTCAACTACGATCTCCGCACATGCTTCTCGTTTGCAGAACGCGGGGTCGACAGACTGTCCCGCCAGTTCGGCAATTCGCATTAATCATCTCGGTTCCACCTTCTTTCTCGACTCCCGCTTCCTCCACAAAACTTCTACATAATGTTTTATTTTCGGGGACTTGCGGCCTGTTATCGACAAAGCAGATCACACTTGCAGCAGACGCGCATGATTGGCCGTTTCCGCCCGTTCGATGGCAACGTTGGAGCAAAGTGTCACACAGCGACCGATTTGGGACACGCGCCAGCGTGCACGTCGCGCTTGAGACGCGCCAAGCGGCGCCCGCCACGTGCGCCGCGCGCTGGCCTGCTCTGTGCCGTTACGAAAGCGCCATCTCCCGCAGCTCCCGCGTAGCCAGTAACGGCCATCTGCGCCACTGCCTCAGCCCGCAAACGTCTGCCTTCGCCTCCGCGCAATCTGCGCGTCTCACCGCTCTCACACCGCGCAGTCATGACCTTTCGTCGCCGCTGCCCCCATATATGCTCGCGCCCATTGCTTAAAAAGCACCGTTCCGTCTCGAGTTTCACCCCTACGCGTGAGAGCACCCAAACCAGCCCTTCGCCCTTAAGTTCTTTCTTTCGCAATCAGTGAGGAGCTTGTCCCGCTGCTTGTGATCCTGCTCCTCATTCTCTTTGTTATTCTCTCACGTCCTCACGTCCTGTCTACCATCCTTCACGACGACGCGTTTGGTTTTAACTTGTTTCTTCTAAGCTACCATGCCCACTTCTGCCGTCCCCGGCTACCGTCAGTCCTACATCGAGAAAGACCGATGCGTACGGAACAGCACCGCTGTCAAGATCCCTGGCGTAGATGTAATGCAGGGCTTCACGCTGAGTAAGGCCGAATTCGAGGATCTCTTTCTACAGACCGCAGAGAACGTTGACGACGCCAGTCACACCCGTCCTGACTTTCGCCAGAAGCCCCTCTTCAGACGCAAGCCGCAGCGGAGGTCACCGAATCCGTCCGATAGTGACGCCGACTCCGATCCAAGCTTCCGTCCGTTTCGTTCCGCCGCCAAGCTCATCGAGCCGAACATCAACTCTGCGGAGGAGGCAGCTGACTACGCCGATCTTTGCAGAAAGCACGCCATGTCCTTACAACGGTGCTTGCCGCCTGACTTGGATGGTGCTGGAGAGTTTTTCGAGAAGGCCGTTGACGCCAGAGCCAAATACGCTTTGTTTTGTACTTCAGAAAATGCTGATGCACACGTTGAGTATGCTCAGAACTTGAGTAAGAGAGGCCTCACTCCAGAGGCTGAATATCACTTGCGAAGTGCTGCAGATATATACCGCATGATGGATGCGCGCTCGGCAAGAAAGTATGGCGATGTATTGCTTTATATGGCCGTTGTAATTGATCGCCAAGGGCGTCTGGCAGAAGCCGAGAATTTCTACAGATCTGCATTGGCTGTGTATCGGAAGAATAAGCTTTCAGACGATAATGTCAGGGTGGCTATTGACGGCTTAAGTAATAACCTTCGCGCACAAGAGCGATCCGATGAAGTTGATGCAGTCGTGAAGAGACACTTCTTGGGCGCATTGGATTGATTGTACTCCTGGATTGATTGTACTCCTGGATTGATTGTACTCCTGGATTGATTGTACTCCTGGATTGATTGTACTCCTCGCTGGCTTTTGGAATGATAGCTTATCCCACATCAAATAGGAAATCATCAATCCCATCCTTTTGTCGGCCTTCGAATATGTGTTACGAGTCTACGTCGGCTCCTACAAAACCTGTAGAATTTTAGTTTTTTTCGTTCAGACATCTCATTCTTGTCTCTCCCCCTTTGTAAAGCAATGGAACTTGTTCTTACATAAGTCCAATCACCCGTCCAGTTTCAGTATCAATATCTACATCATAGTAGGATGGACGTGTTGGCAATCCAGGCATTGTTTGGATGTTACCACATATGACCAACACGAACCCGGCACCTGCACTCAATCTTACTTCCCGTACTGGTAACTTGAAACCCTCTGGGGCACCCTTCAGAGACGCATCGGCAGATAGACTGTACTGTGTCTTCGCGATGCAAATTGGCATTTGACCAAAGCCCTTCTTCTGATACAAGTCCAGTCTCTGGCCAGCCTTTTCCGAAAACTCAACACCGTCCGCACCATAAACCTTCTTAGCTACTGTCTCTATCTTTTTGCGCAGCGGTTCCTTGTCTTCGTATAGAAAGCGGAAGTTCTTGTTTGGAGCCTTGCTTGCCCTAACTACCGCATTGGCCAAGTCAATAGCCCCCTTCCCGCCTTCCTCCCAATGATTTGAGACAACAGCATCAAATGCACCGGCCTCCTTGGATAGATCAGTGATGCGTTCAAGCTCTTTATCGCTATCTGTATAGAACCTGTTACAGCAGACAACAACTGGAACTCCGTACTGCTTGGAATGCTCGATATGGCGTTTCAAATTCGCGAATCCTTTTTGAACAAGTTCGATGTTCTCTTCAGTGTATACCGCAGACAATGGTGTACCGGCAGATACAGGAGGGCCACCTCCATGCATCTTCAACGCTCTAACAGTTGCAATGAGTACGATTACTGAGGGCTTTACTCCTCCAAGTCGACATTTTAGATGTACGAACTTTTCCAAGCCAATTTCTGAACCGAATCCGGCTTCGGTCACCACCAAACCATCCGGCCCTACGAGCTTCAAGGCCAATTGGTCGGCTATAACGGAAGAATTCCCTGAAGCAATATTCGCAAAGGGTCCGGCGTGAACAAAAGTTGGCGTTCCCTCAAGAGTTTGTAGCAAATTTGGCAACAAGGCGTCCTTCATGAGGACTGTTAGTGCACCAGCGACACCTAGATCTTCAGCCGTGATCAGTTCCCCAGAGTTCGATTCAGCAACCACAATGCGAGCAAAACGCTCTCTCAAGTCTTTAAGACTGGTTGCCAAGGCGAGAATAGCCATAATTTCTGAAGCTACGGTGATATCGAAGCTCGTATCACGAGTAAAACCTTTCTCTGTTGGAGATTTTCCGATAGTTATAGAACGAAGATAGCGATCGTTTACATCTACAACACGATTCCACTGAACTGTATCCGGGTTAATGTCGAGACGCGCAAATTTTGTAATCTCTTCTGAACTAAGTTGACTTGGGTCATTCGTGGAAATTCCAAGTTTCTTCAGGCGAGGAAGCATATTGCGCGCAAAATGACGAGAACCATCCTTCGGATTTAAAGGACAAAGCCTTCCAAAAAGTGCTTCATCAGTCTGATTCTTCTCGTGAAGTATGCGGGTGTCGATTGCAGCGGCAAGTAAGTTATTAGCAGCAGATATCGCGTGAATGTCTCCAGTCAGGTGCAAATTGAAATCGTCCATAGGAATGACTTGACTCCAACCACCACCAGCTGCTCCCCCTTTGATGCCAAATGTAGGGCCCTGGCTTGGCTGCCTGATACATGTGAACACATTTTTGTCAATATGTGCTCCAAGTGCTTGGCTCAGACCTATAGTTGTAGTGCTCTTCCCTTCACCTAGAGATGTAGGGTTGATTCCTGCCACAATAACAAGATGCCCGTCGGGCGAATTCCCAAGACGATCTCGAACGGCCAATGAAATTTTTGCCTTGGTTGTGCCATACGGAATGAGCTCATCTGAAAGAATCCCAGCCCCTTCGGCAATTGTCGTGATAGCTTGTATGGGCACCGACTGGGCTATCTCAATGTCGGATTGAACGGGGAGCGTTGGTGTAACTTTGCGGCCGGTGGCTACCATGTTTTGGACAGAATAGGTGCGTACAACTGTGGCGGCTGTTCTCACCTTTCTGGACAATCGGTAAACTATATCTCGCATGTATAGAAGTTATCCCCCTTTGAACAAAGATTATTTGGAGCTACTTTCAGATCAGAGATGCCTCCCGCGAGATATAACAACATTTTCGACTTTCCGACTCTCTCCGCAACCAAGCAGATCGCGCTAAATAAAGTTCTCATTTTCGAACATCGGGTTGGCGTTGATTGTAATCGCCTCTCATGCAATTTGCGACCAAGCCTTGTCTCCGCTCTAGAGAGAGAAGTATGTAGGTTATAGTGATATTCCTTTCTACCGAAGGCTGAATGCTTGACGCGAGTACCATTTTCAAGGGACGCCCACATTCGATCAAATTGCTGCTCAGAACTTCCGTGATTGAGTGCACTTAGTACAGGTGAAATCTCCACCTTATCTCTTCTCCTTCTCCACTTACTTTTGGAAACTGCGACGCGACTCACCTGTCATCCGTGAGAAAAGAGTTCTCGTCACAAGTAAAGGCTTTGTTCCTTTCGCAATCACGGTATTTGTTGTCGTTGGTTAGATGGCTTAGGTACCTAACAATCATTTCACAATGAACGGAATTGCCATTATCACTATACCATTAACATAGTTCTCTCTCGCACTCTCTTGTACTCTCTTAGTTTGAATTTCATACTACCTTCAAGCACCCAAGGTTTCTTGAGGTATTGTTAGCAAGTGTATTGATTACAGAGAGCCCAGAAACCACAATAAAACCGCTACTTTCGTATTTCTTTCAGCTTCACGGTGACCGCAGCTCTGTAGTCCACGCGATTATTAGCCGCAGCATACATTTCCTGTTCTGTTCTGAGAGCTTTTGCTAAAGCTTCGCCCTCTGATAAGTGCTGATTGTCTCTCCACCCTTCAAACAACTTCTCGACAGAAGTTTGCCTAAGCTTATGTGGTACTTTCGGCTTCGGATTGAAAGTAATCACGGGCTTAACCACGCCCTGCCGTGAAACCGTGTACCCGTTTGGTCGAACTCCTCCGATTACTTCGCTGCCAGGAACATATTGTACCTCCAAACCTGTTGTGCTCGGCATCGGTATAGCACTGCTTCTGCTTGTGTTCATACCTACGGTCTGGGGTCGAGTTACGCTCTGAGTCACAGATGCCAACGAGTTTGTTGCACTGCGCCCCATCTGGAGTTTCGCTTGTCCCGAACCACTTGATTTTCTGAGCATCGAAAGAACGGAAGGTTGCTTTGAGGCTACACGGCCGCTACTCACCTGCCCCCATGATGCCGGAAGTCCACTTCTGCGTGCTCCGACCATTAACGTTGACTTTTGCTTCAGAGCTTTTTCTGCGTTCGATGCGTTTACTGCTTTCGCCCAAACCGCACTCGCAGACCTTGGCGTACTTGCCTCGCCAATATTTTTCTCTTTGACGACTTGAGAAGAACCAGACATACTTGTGGATGGTATTGCGTTTGTTTTGAACTGATTGACGACTTTGATTCCGTTTTTCTTTACAGCCTTGCTGTTGCCACGCTGATGTGAGCCGTTCCCTTCCTGGATTGTGGAAGTTTTCCCATCGCTATGTTCAAGTGAAACCTTCGACTTATGGGCTACTTTAATTTGTTTCTCAGCTTTTCCTTTCTCATCTCTCGACGATGGATCGCTTTCAGCTTTGTCCATTTTCGCAATATCATTTTGTTGAGCTTCCGTCTTCTTCTCTCTCTTAGGGGCTGGTTGAAAGACTGAAGTCGAATTCGACATGCTGCGCTTTGAGAGAATGCTCGGGCCTGCCTTCTTCGTGCTATTCCAACCTTTCAGGGCTGATTTCGGGCGCTCTAGGTCGGTTGGTTGAGGCTCTTTTTTTTGCGTTTCTTCGACTCCTTTGTCCACACGCTTTGTCACCGCGGAATACACAGAAACAGGATCGCGTTGCGCTGCCGCAGTCTGAACTGACGGCTTGTTGGTCCGCCCTTCCTTAGAAACATCAGCGTCAGCATCAGTGTTAGGGTTTGATTGCATTGCACGCACTATTCCGAGACGTAATAGACGAGAAGCTTCATCGACAGCGTCGGTTATGGATGGGATACGTAACACGTCAATAAACATATGCGGATTCCTGGCGTAGCCTCGCCCTTTCATGACGCAGAATCACGTTGGTAGAGTGATGAGATCAAGTTAGCGGATTATATTATCAGTGAATCTATTGAATGACTCCGAACTGGGTGAATGAGAAGAAATGAGGAAACTAACCATCTGCCGTCGAGACAGCACGAATGCGAGGATCTTTATGTACGGTACTCATGATTGAGAACGATTCTCGCGGCTCGCTTCAATGAGGACACAGTCAAGAAGGAGCTGAAATTGGGCGTGGCTGATGCGGACAGTTCTACTGGGAGGGTGCGTTTTGAGTCGAATTCGCAAAACGTTCGTTTCGCGCTCTAGGGTTCGGTTCACCTAAGGGGCAAAATGTTTGCTAGCTCTGTGGTCGGTAGAGCTACAAGCGAGCCCAAAAGGAACCGCACGCTTTGTTCAAAGTCAGTCCGGTCGCAACCGACCTTAGGGTCTAACCCACCAGGGAATGACGTCACCGTCGATACGAATGCAACTTCGTAGTGCGAACAGGGTGGATGTTGGCAAAGATTGGCCAATTTTGTTCCCGAGTGCTTTTCGCACGCAATATGCGTTTCCCGATAATTTGTGTAATGCAAAGCAGCAAGTTGACGAAAGTCCGCGGAGAAACGCTTTCACCACGTGGACACATTTCTGACGTCCCCTTCACCAGTGCCCCAGAATCTTCAATCCATCCAATTTATTTGAAAATTTACGACTCTTTTCGTGCTCGGACTAACGACTTAACTAGCTTTGTTATACTGCACAATCGCCTTACATTTGAAGCCAATGAGAAAAGCAGTCTTATGTGCAACAGCGAGATCTTGATCTAAGAACGGGAGGACTAGCTAGTTATTATCGAATGGAAAGTGGTGTCCCTACATGTCGTGGGAGAGAAGAAACCGATATCACAATAGTACTTAACAAAACTGCTGAGCATCAATCCTACCCAGCTAGCTAGCTAGCCAGCGGTCCAGAGATCGAACGACAACGCTGAGAAAGAAAACATGCAATCCCTGAAGCTCCTGACATATTGGTGAAGAGGCACAGTATGTGAAACGTTTCAGTTTGCGAGGGGTAGATTGCTTTCCCTGTAAGTTACCGTGCGGGGTAATGTCACAACAGAACAGCTCCTGGATCACAACTAGTGTACACCGCACCCTATGGGCCAGAGCAAAAGGCTTTTCTTTCTTTCTTTACTTTTGTATCACGATCGATATTTCCCTATCTTTTACAAGCCCGATAACTCTAGCGACCATAGCTTCATCTGCTCTTGAAGACGTCCATTCTCGTTTCTTCGGTGCAGCTAGCTCGTCGCACTTGACGTGTTTGCCAAAGTGCATCGAAACAAACATGTTTTACATCTTTCTTCACTACAGCACTGTTCACAGCGGTTTGTTTTTTCTTTCCATGCATGACCCAACTGGAAGAAGGAAAACTTGCTCCGCCCTTCTTCCTTCCCTTCTTATCAACGAACCATGAATGAAGCATTGGAAGCATTGGAGTGGGGCCCGCCGTGAGTCAACACCATGCCGGTTCGCGGCCCTCACAATCACAACATAGCCGCGGAGGCGGGCTTTTTGGCCAAACTTTGAACAAAGAAGATCTTTTTGAACATGATGGATTTGTAACAATTTTCCATTTGCAGGCCAGTAGATATTTGTCACGGCGCTCACACGTACTGTTCTGCAGATGATCTTCGGGAGAGCAAATCTCCCATCTGTCAACGCAAGTTCCCGATCACAGCCTCCTTTCACTTCCAGCCAATCTTGAAGGGTTTGCGTGTACACTTGTGGACTTCTTCAAAGCCTTCTCGTGCCACAGCCACGAACAACTACGAAAGTACTTTAGTCCAAGTAAACTGGTCTACACAGCACAAAGAAAGTGGACCACCGAGCAGCGATATTCTCAGTGGCACTGATACACGCTATCATTTCAATCCTCTCACAAGGAGATTGCAAGGGCTAACTTCTTATTCCTCATACCAATGCCACCGACGGCTTTTCTCGCTCTTTTCATTCCAAGAGCCCCTCAATGGGGTGGAGAAACTTCAAATTTGAATAAGCGCCGACCAAGTAGTTCTGCCTCACGACAACGTGCGAATTTCCGGAGTGATCTTAGTCAAGAAATTCCGCCAGAATCAAAGTCAAATCCATTTCGAATCACCGAATTACAGGACAAACTGGACGATGCGCTGGCTGCGGAGAAATACATTTGTGCTGCAAGCCTGCGGGATCAACTGCGAAGCGCAAAGAACGAAGACTATATTCAAGTTTTACAAACATTACTTCAATACTACGACGCATTCAACAGCCATTCTCTCAAGCGCTTGGGTCGCATGTGGCAGCCTCGTGATGACGTTACTTGTCAACACCCGCTAACAAAACTGCATCGTGGGTATGAGGCTGTACTGCAGAGCTTTGAATCATTGTTTAATACATTGCCTGCAGACTTAAGCATACAGGTTTCAGACGTGCGAATGCAGGTTTTTGGACATGTGGCGATGGTAACGTGTTTGGAGATTCCGCGCAGCAGCGTCTTGAACGAGATGAATAAAGGAATAGTTCAACAACATGGCCTGTTGAGTACGTCCATCTTTGAGAAGCAGAGAATCGGTGAAACCGATGAGTTTGAATACTTCATGGTACATCATACCAGCGCTCCAGTGATCCCCGGTGTTTCTACCACATGAGCGGCTACTTCAATCCGGCTGGGCGATTCCCTGTATAATGATTTTCGAGCTTGCGTTTGATAGGTTCTTGTTTTGTACAATATGTTTCCTTCTCTTTTAGGATACGGGTGTAAATAACAAACGATTCTTTGATTCGGGATTTTTCGCTCTGGAACAACAAAGACGAATCTTTCGGTGTACCATAGACTGGCTTTGATTCAGGCAAGATAGGATCGAACCCATTGGGTGGTGGCGAAATAACACTAACAAGAAAGACTTGGCAGGGACCCCCACTTAACGTTGAGAACCCATAATATCCCAATAAGAATGTTTCCATCGAATCTTGTCCGCTATTGCTACAAATGCACGATGTCATTTCCTACATTACACTCGGTAAATGAACAAAACCTGTTTACCAATGTGCATCAGTGCTCATTTGTAAGATTTCATTAGCATCTATACAAAGGCAGAATTGTGCCACTTGGACGCGCAATCCTCCCGCTGTACAGACTCCAAGTGGTGAATGACGGATTCCAGCCATAGCTGGCTATCTACACTGCAACGATGGAGTGTGTACACGGCAGAGGCCGGTGATGAGAAGATTTACGCCTGTGGTTTTTTTGTACTTGTGACCAAAAAATGACAATGAAATTGCAGTTAGTGAAATCCCTGCAAATCATGTGACAAATCTATTGTAGTTTTTGTATATAAAGCGCGCGGCAGCCGGACTGTCAGAACAGAATCGGAATGCGCAGAAAGCGGGAGGAAGTACCCCCGTTCTCCATGTGAATTGGCCATGTTCTCACTGGCCGCTCCGGTGTTTGTTTAATCGTCCAGGGAGCCAGACGCGCGATCTCTGACTAAACTCCGTGTTGTCACACGTGTTGCACGTTGTCGAGTTTAGGTTCCTCCAAATCATCGAGAAATGGGTGAATACAGAAATAATCAAATCGCCGCCTGGTCAAATTTGAGCCAATAAAACTGCTCAATTTTTGACATGTGCAGAACCAAATCCGCCATTCTGGAAGGACCCTGCAAGGGTTCTTTCAGTTCCAAGCAGCCCGCCAAACGCCTGACGTGACGAAATGAGTTCACGTCAGGCAAAAGCGGCTCTTTCGGCGGCGGCAGGAGCATTTATGACCACGTTAAGCGTCCTTGTGACGATAAGAAAACGTCCGAGACGCCCAAGAAGGTCACATAAACTGGCTCAGCACAAACGTCAGGGACTGCTGCACCCCAATAATGAAGGCGATGAAACACCACGGCAACGACTTTTGCACCTTGGTACAGACCGTGAAGTCATTGTCACTACCCACTTCACACGACAAGTTGTCTTTTAGACATTACTGCCGCTTTTCGTCTCCACTCGTTCAACATGCAACTACGGGAGCCCTTACAGAACCAGCAATACTACGAAGGGACCAAAACCAATCATGAAATCCGTAGATTTGCATGGACTTACGCTATACTATCTGAAAACCAGCTGCAATATGTATCAGCTGGGTCCCTTTTTTGGTTTAGTCCCATCGTCAATGAGTGTTTGGCTTGATTACTCACCTGATGTTCTACTGAAAGCGATAAATCAGGATCAAGCTCCACTTTATGAAATCCGATGGCCTTCTGTAGAAGAAAAAAAAGCCTCTGCTGCACTTCTGGAAGACAATCGTCATTTCGGACCGCTGCTGAAGGGCATGTTTGGTCTTACGGATGATGGAAGGTTTAAATGCCAGAATTATGGAGATATAAACTTCCAAAACGCGTACTATGAAGGCTATACACAACAAGAAGAAGTCACAAATTTGTTTGTCTTCAACTTCTTTGGGGAGAAAATTAATGCCGCTATTAACTTCCCGGGCAGTTGGCATGACACAAGGCTTGCCGGTGTTTCTGGTTTGTACTATCCGAAGCTATCCAACGAAATGACTCCCGCAGGAATGGCTATATTGAGAGACTTTTCGTTTGTTAACAATACCTTATGTACGGATGGAAGGATTTTGCGTGCGCGCAAAGCAAATGAAATGAGCGAAATACCGGAGTCGGTAAAACTTGCGGTTGTAGACCTAATTATGCAACGCGTAATGCCGAGTGAGAGAAAGAGCGCAGAGTGGGGAATCCGAGCTATAAAAGGCCCGTTTCAACGCCTTAAGACAACACTCACATCCAACTCAATGAGGCGCAGAATCGTCATAGAACTCGCCGTGCGTTTATTGAACTGTCGCACACTTCTAATGGGGCGCAATCAAATCTTGTCCACCTACGGTGCTGCTTTCGAATCATCTTAAGTGCGGGTCCTGCCCGAGAAGTAAATTCCGCGAATGCGAGCAGGCGAGCTTTACGTGCACTTAGTCTCGCATGGTAGGGCCCGTGCGAGCGGAAACGCTAGGAAGTAGAGAACCGCTCTGGTTGTTCTTGTTACTGCAGATTCACGCTCGAGCCCCAGCCGGATATCTTTGCCACAAGCTGCTGGAGAACCGATTTTATCCCAGAAACCATAGCTTGTGTGTCATGCATGTGTAGGACGACGCTTGTAGCGGAGACACCACGAAGATGTTCGGAATCTTCCTCTCTTGAGAGACACGCCTCAGGCGGAGGAGACGCGTCCCAGCGGAGCACAGAAACAGAGCTACTCTGGAAAGGCACGACGAAGTCGGGTGTAAGACCGAGGCCACTCCGGCGGGATATACTTACAGTGTTTAGGTGAGCACGGCACAGTCCGGGGTGTGACCAACCGTAGGCGGAGCGGTACCACGGCGATTGTCGGAAAAGGAGCGAGGAAACACTCGTATGAGGTGGACGAGCGAGGTGAGTGAGGCGGCCACTCACGAGAGCCAAAACGGAGAACAAGATAAAAACGGGGGCGAAACCCTATACAGGGGCGAAACCCTATACAGGGGCGAGACTACGACAAGTGTCTGCAATTAAATATGAACCCACGGTGGTGGTAGCACTCTGGTCGACAAAGGGGTGGATGAACTAATGTGCGACGGGCGCTCACGCAGTATGCGGTGAAGACGCGCCGAAGGCGAAGAGTTCAGAGCCAAGACTCCCTCCTTTTTCTCCCAAGAGGGTGTTTACTGGGGAGCAGTGCTCAACCCCCCTAGTAGTGGGGCGCGCAGCCCCTGACAGTGGGCGCGCGCCCGAAAAATAGACACTAAACAGCGATAGCGTAGCTAAATAAATACTAAAAAATACTAAATTATACTAACGATTAGGTAAAATCCGGGCCACGTTTGGAACGTCTCGCACTCGAGCGTCGGCATCCGTGCAGTCTACGTGTTCCACCAGTGTGTACTTCCGGTCTTTACCGGCCGTCAGCACGCAATAGCGGTATTGTTTGTCATAGCCCAAGCTAGTCCTCAAGCTAGCGAACTCTCTAAGTCCTGCGGAGAAACCCCCTTGAAGGGCATTGTCCTTCAGCATGCTCTGATTAACTTCATCCTTTAACTCTTTAACCTCCTGCTTCAAAGCGTTTGCATTCAGGTATTCTTGTGTAGCTGTTGGGGCTTCAAAATCATTCCCAGAGTGCATTGTGTTCGCGTTCTTACCAATAAACCCGGCCATTTACTCCACGTTCTCCACCAACACCTCTTCTGTCTTTCCCCTCTTGGATGGCAGCCCTCCTACGCCAACTGCACGCCTCTTCACCCTTCCTCCGATAGTGTCATTATCCTGGCTCTTCTTCTGACCTTCTGTGATAGAATTCTCCCCCACATCCACGGCATCAGGCTCTTTGTCATCAACCAAAACGATTGCGGAAATCTTCCCTTGAATTTCACGACCAATATTTTTGGCACGTCGTACGTCCGGCGGACAAGAAGGATAGCCTGTCTTTTTCTTCGCGTTGCACAGCTTGTCAAATTTGTTCTTCAGCGAGTCTTGGTCTCGAATCGATCGGGCGTTTGCAATGCTTCACTGCGAAAATTCGGTAGCCACCAATGCCCACAAGTTAGAACCGAATGGTTCTACTTTTTCGACGATGTCGAGCAAGGATGTGATATCATCTCTATAATAATTGGGTTCGCCTGAACGTCCTTTGCCCCCTTTATTACGGGACTGTTTGCCGTTCGCTGCAGGCAATGGAGTAGGTTTAGGTGCTGCGGATGCATTAGTTGAAGGTGTAGAAACAGGAGCAGCAGGTGGGGCGGGAGCAGTTTGTGGAGCGGCGAGAGCAAGCGCAACGGTACGGGAAGGGGAGACAGTGACGGAAGCGGTCGTTGAGCTCATAGTGGGTGAAGGTCTGAGTTCTATCGAGAGCGATGTGAAGGAGATTCATGGGCTTTGGAATGTAATTTGCAGCTTTGTGCACCCGGGTTTCGGTCTACTCCTTGGCGCCAATATTTGGCTTTCTGTTTGGCTTTCTGGTGTACTATGGGATTTCTGAACAGCGCCAAATCTTTGGCGCTTTGGTGGTTTGATTATTTCTGCATTCACCCAATGTGACCTGGTAGTGGGATCTTTCCTACGACCTCTTTCATACTCTATTTGCAACTTCTATGTTGGATT
This sequence comes from Agarophyton chilense, assembly GCA_030374765.1. Classification (NCBI taxonomy): domain Eukaryota; phylum Rhodophyta; class Florideophyceae; order Gracilariales; family Gracilariaceae; genus Agarophyton; species Agarophyton chilense. The sequence goes on from JARGXX010000099.1 coordinate 1,358,057, forward strand.
GAATTTACTTTAATCTGTCTTATCATGGCCATTGGGTCTTTTTACACGGCGCCCGTCGCAGTTCCACTGTTCGCGACTTACAGTTAGTAGGTGTAGTTTTGTTGTGTTTTCCGCGCCGATCTGGGAAGGCGGGGTAAGGGGAACGGAAGTAAACGCCAGACCGCAAGGTCATGTTCTCTTCTACGCGACTACGTCGCTGCGTCGTCTCTCCTATCTTCTTCGCATTTATTATTCGATGGTCACGTCAGGCTCGTTCCCAGTTGTGGCCTAGATTGCAGTCCGCCTGACGCGCCTGCATAGTGTCCAGCGACAACCTCCAACGACCAAATATTACACACGTGTGTATGGTGTAGTATGATCTGGCGGGAATTGGAAGAGAGTGTATGATTTTCGACCGATTGTTCAAAACCTTGCACAACTGACCGCCCCTTTGTGAAGGAGCGATGAAAACTGTTGAGCCCTGTAAGCTGCCGGGCCCCGGAGGATCTTGCAGGTGACACGTGTACGGGTCTACCTCAGGTGGACTCATGTAGATTAATTTTTTGTTTTAATTAGTGTAATAGATTAGCAGTATAGTTCTAGGGAGATCTCAGCGCCTCGCCAGTACTACTTACTTGGCTCGAGTGACGCTTCTCCCTTAGAGTACGGTAGGCACCGTTAGGATACTAAATAACACCCTTTGGTATATTAGTTTCACCCTTTGGTCTTCAAGCCATCTTTTCCGTAGCTTCAACCTGTAGGACTACGCAGTAAACGCCAGCCCATTGCACAAAGTACTCTGGGAGTGCCGCCAGCAAGGATTCGAACCTTGGGACCCGCTCTACCACTCTACCACCGGTCCAGACCCGTACGTTGACCCATCCGTCATTGCATTACATTTTAGTCTCCCGACTTAAAAACCTTTAGAATAATTGAACGAACCACTAGAATGAAGAATTATCCGGATTCTGACCTTTGGTTTAATTCCCAAATAAACCAAAAGTACAGAAGCAACCGCCATTATGCATGCAGGAAACACACCCAACCGACCCGACCATAGGACTCCTACGGCAGGACAGAAGGCCACTACAATGCCGGCGATATTGCCTGACCACCAGGATAATACCGCTAGCGACCGCAAGAGCACAAGGAGCCAGCCGCAGGAAGTACTGACCCCACTGGATAACCCTGAAAGGATTCCCCGAGAACCCACGGTGGCAGCGCTTTTACGAAAATGACTCAACAGGGCCACCTCTAAGCCAGGGACACCTCAAGGAAAAACCTCCCCAGACCGAAGGAATTCGAGAAAACCTGCCCGCAGGTCTTGCTGACCTTCTTTGCCCCCGTTTTCGTGAGCTCTGCTCAACCCACGTGGATTCCATTATGAACGTGTGACTCGCTACGGCAATCGGTGACCATACGGATTTTCTGATCGCGCGAATCGTACCTAAGGTATTGGAATCTGACTTATTCATAGAGTCCCTCCTACAGGCCAATCAAGGAGCTGTCACCCGCCAGGAAGGCAATTTTATCCCTAGGACCACACCACCACAAAATAAGCATCTGGTCTTCATATAGCAACGCCCTACCGAACCCCCAAGAGCGGCGGAATTATCCGCCCCTGGCCGGGAATACCATCAGGAAACCCCATGGTGGAACAATCTAGGAGCAGAGGAGAAGCTCCACTTCTAGATGAGAGACAGGTTGTCCATCAGGAAAATCCAAGGGAGAGGCAAGCGAGGAGCAGAAAAGAAACTCCGCGTCTAGAAGAGGGACCGCTTGCCCCACCCGACGGATTATAAGAGGTACAGCGACCTCAGGGCTCTATCGTATCTGAACGAGAGATTGATTTTTTAGGTCTTTACTCCGCTGGAAAGAAAAGAAGTAACCGCAGGAGAAAAAAGAAAGGAAGTAGCAAAAGAAGCGACTATTCGGACACGAGTGATTCCGAATCGGCCTCAACCAAAACGACCGACTCGGAAGTGGATGAGGCTGCCGTTCGAAGCCTCAGACCACTGACAACAACCAACGAACTTTTTCTTAAGGTTCTAGACTACCGGAAGTTCTGGCTGGCCGACAGGTCCCCGAAATATTCTGGTTCGGTGGCTCGAAGAGTCGCCAAATGGGCCAAACGGATGCAACTAACCATTACGGACAAGTTCTCGGGTTCCGATCCCATTGCTGTCCTTAGGTTTCTCAGTTTGTTCTGTACGGACTGCAACCAGAACGGTGTCCAAGAGGGCGCCGCTCTGTACCTTTTCCAATTCTTCCTTACAGGAAAGGCGCGTGACCGAGTGGTTTCGAAGATATCTGGCACAACTGACCTCGTGGATGCTCAAGACTGTGAGCTCATCAGGTCATACCCTCAGGTTTTTCATTACCTCTTGGAAACTTACGCCACGGATGACGTTATAATGGATGCCCACCAGGGAGTAATATCCTTTAGGCAGAGCTCCAACCCGACCGAATCGGCTTTTGCAGACGACCTATGGAAGAAGGCTTACCGATGTAGAAACTTGTTCTCCCAAGGACGGCTCAAACGTCATTCCATCACGGGATTACTCCCTGCTATTCGGACACACGTGCGCAATTACCACACGGAAAACCCGTAATGCTCCTTCCCAAGGCTCGTTACTTATGCCGAAGGTTAATGTAAACCCTACAGGATTTCCAGTTGGAATGCTGACTTATCCAGAGGACACGCAACCCTATTGCGTAAACTCAACCAAGCCCATTTGGTTAGCTCCACGGAATTGGACATGGAATCATCACTCCATTATGCCGACTCTGGAGATGTCCTCGCCGTCAATTTCAGTGCTCCTCCATTTAGGCCCCCATCATATACCTCACAGGGAACTACAGCAACCACTGGACACCCCACACGCAAGTATTCTCACTTTCCGCCCCGCAAGGACGTTTTTGTTCGCTCCCCATGGGCTTGCTTCCTCTACCTTTCAGTGACTCAACATTGTGACTGTACGAGTTGTCTGCCTGAGGACACACGTAAAACCCTCCTAGCCCTTAGGGAAGGGAAGTACCGGGTGCGGAGATCCGAAAGATTGTATAACAGGGCACAGAAACGAACCATAAGGACCCCTGGAAGCTCACAGTATGCCACGCCTCCGGATACTCCGACAAAAGCCCCACCGGTCCTTCCCATTGTAGATCCTACTGACGACCCCGTGAAAGAACGCTATGAGTAGGAAGAAACAGAAACCCCATCGGGAAACTCCTAGAAGGACGACTCGAGGCAAATCCTCCCTATTTAAGCCCCTGCCTCAACAAATTGGACGGTCATGAGCCAAAGAGCTCCTCACCTCCCAATACGAACCACCCACAATGGACCACTCAGGATGAACCACAATTGGAACCCAGTAACGGCCCTATCTATATATTCAGGAAAGAGAACTATAAAGGGCGAGTAACCGTAGGACTTCGTTTCAACAACTCTCGAGTGATCACGGCTGTATTGGACACAGGCGCTTGTCTAAATTTGGTCCATCCTAAACTGCTCCCACTGGGGTGGAAAGATTTCGTTCAGGCAAGGAAGACCCCAAGGATTGCAGATGCATCCCGTAGACCAATGGACATTAAAGAGATAGTACCACTCTACCTTCGGATAGGACATTTAAAAGTCCGCACGTGGTTCCTTGTATGTTCTAACTTGGGTGCTGAGGCAATCCTAGAGACCTTTTTTATCGACCGATACATTAATGCCATTTATCCAGGCCTTAGGAAAGTTGCGTTCTACCGCGCACCTTCCATTTCCATAACTGGTTCCGCCCCAGGGCCAGAAGCGACCCGCAAACGAGCGGTTGTCTCCGAAAACAGGAAGTCCAATAAGGTTCGCCTGTCAAAGGCCATAACGATACCCTCGATGAACCAAATCGCTCTATCGGTCCATTCCCAGTCTTCAGGTGTTGTAACGATTCAGGACCACCCGAAAACGGTTCTGAAGCAGCTTACCTTGATGGACTATGGAGTAATGGACATACACCCCAACAGGTCCTTTTTGGTCACAATCAGCCACTTCCGAGATAAACCAGTGCGGTTACCTAATGATACAGTGATTGGTATCACTCTATCCGCACCCGTGGCCATTATGGGGGCCCAAATGGATAACCTTGCGACGCCAACTCCCGACGAGGACGTCGACTGTTGGGACGGGACGATCGCCATCTGTGAAGAATTCGAACACTATAAGCCCCAGGTACTTGATCTCCTCAGAGAATACCAGGCCATGTAGTCAGATAGATTGGGCACAACCAGAGCCACTACACACCGCATTGACCTTCAGGATGATGCTAGACCACAGTTCCAGCACCCGTACCATACCGGCCTTAAAGATAGGGAAATTTTCGCCGACCAGATGTACAAGATGCGCAAAGCTAAAGTCATAGAGCCGGCGCCTTCAAACCAATCCGAATGGGCAAGTCCCATTGTCCTCTTGGAGAAGAAAGATGGCTCCGCCAGGTTCTGTGTCGACTACAGGAAGCTGAACGCAGTAACCAAGAGGGACTCATACCCGATACCCCGCATGGACGACTGTCTGGATTCCTTAGGCGAAGCTGTCGTATTTAAGACACTGGACGCTAACTCGGGATATTGGAAAATCCCTTTGGCCGAAGACGCGAGAGCGCTGATAACCCTTACCACCCATGAAGGTCTATTCAGATTTACTCGTCTGCCCTTTGGTTTGAAGAATGCTCCAGCCACTTTCCAACGGGTAATGGTGGCCATTATACTGTCCAGAGTCAAATTGAAGATCGCTTTGGTCTAATTGGATGACGTTATAATCTTCTCACGGACCGTAAAGGAACACTTTCACCACGTGAAGGAGGTGCTAACAATCCTAGAGACGCTAGAGTAACACTGAAACTCCACAAATGCGCTTTCTTCCAGGCCTTAGTGAACTATCTTGGTCACGTCGTCCTCCCAGGAAAGCTAAAGGTGCCCACACGGACCACAAATGCGATTCGCCATGCTAAGCCTCCTAAAACCCACACGGAACTGTGGTCCTTCGTGTGCTTGTGAAACGTCTACCGACGGATCTCCCAAGGGTTTTCCAAGATCTCGGCCTCTCTCAACGCGATGCTGAAGAAGGGAACGCCTTCGGAGTTCGAAGCCCTTACGGACGACCAGAACGAAGCATTTCAGACCCTAAAGGACAAATTGCTGAACCCACCCATATTGGCTTTACCAAAGCCCAAGAGACCTTTCGTCCTGGACACAGATGCCTCTGATGTCCAAGTGGGTTGTGCACTGCTACAGGAACAGGAGTCACCGAAGGACTATCGAGCTTTTGGTTACTGGAGCAGAACGCTTACCAGCGCGGAGCGAAACTACAGTACGACCGAAAAGGAATGTCTATCTATCTTATGGTCCGTATTCACACTCCGTCCGTACCTAGAGGGAACGAGTTTTACCATTAGGACAGGACATTCACTCTGTTGGCTACTAAATAGGACCGATGCATCGATTCGCCTCGCTAAGTGGCGCCTCAGGCTGTCAGAATATGACTACGAGATAACCTATAGGCCAGTCATCAAGCACCAGGCAGCAGATGCTCTGTCGCGAATCATTACCAACGGAACTGATGACACTCCATTGGACGACCTAATTACTACCCCCTCTACAGGCGATGGACCTCAGCACTATACGGAAACAGATGAACTTATGGGTAAGGTGCAATCAGAGGATTCTGAGGTAAAGAAGAACGAAGTATACCTATTGGACTGGGAGACAGCACCGCCCAATTTGGCACCACCTCAGGCTAATGCGATAGCCCCGGAAGAAAAAAAACTCCTCCCTATAACTATTGAGGAACTCCTACAGGCTCAGATCGAGGACGAGTACTGCAAGGAAACAGCCCAATCGGTAGGAACCCCAGGATGCCTGTTCCACTATGACCGATTTGGACTACTATGTCGCCCCTCACCGCTGGATGGCGCACTCCAACGGGTTATACCAACTTCGTTGAGGGCGCGATTTCTATACCTCGCCCATTTCCCCCGCTTGTCTGGTCATCCTGGAGGCCGACAAATGTACCAGACACTAAGGAAGTTCTTCTACTGGCCATTAATGGCGCAGGACCTATGGAAAACCGCATGGAAATGGGCATCGTGCGCACAGATTCGAGGGTCTCGCGCCAACCATGAGGCCAAACTGAAGCTCTTCCCCGCCGCAGGTCCAACGGAATTTGTCGCAATGGATGTACTTAGGCCTTTGCCTAAGTCGTTCCATGGTAAACGGTTTGTCTTGGTTAAAACCGATACGTTTACCAAACTTACCCGAGCCCTGTCCCTAGGAAAGACAACGGCCACGGATTTCGCCGCGGCCTTCTTGTCTTACTGGTTATATCCATATGGCAATCTACTGTACCTCCTTACAGATAAGGGTAGCCGGTTTGTGTCCAAATTCTTCTCGCATGTCTGTGCTACCTCAGGTATCAAACATGTGACCACCACAGCGTACCACCCGCAAACCAATGGCCAAGCCAAACGCTTCAACTGCACTCTTCAGCACCGGTTGGCGCACTTCATTTCGGAGCACCAATTGGACTGTGACGAAGACGTTGAGCCACTGGCTTATGCCTACAACACGCAGGTGCACGCTTTCACGGGGACAACGCCTTTCGAATTAACTCTAACGAGAGCACCATTGCCGATAGCTGTTGACATTCGGGAATCTATCACACCCCACGACATAAAGGAGGGGATGACTCCTACCTAGGCGAAGTGCTACTCGCGCTGACGCACTGATCGCATTCTCCAATCGGCCAGAACTGTAATAACCAAAGTCCAACGGCGCTACAAGTTCGATTTCGACAAATCCGTTAAAAACACACTGAGCTTTGGAAAAGAATATCTGGTTTACCTGGACCGGGCACCGAAGGACAGTGAGGAACTCGAGGACACTACGCGGAAGCTCTTATCCAGCTCTACGGGACAATACAAAGTCCTTAAGGCCGATGAACACACCATCACGTTGTTTATTGACGGCCTACAGGACACTGTGCTTATTGACCGCGTGACACGAGCTCTAAGATCCTCTGTAACACCAAAGTCCCATCCCCCTGGCCCAACGGAAGCACCACGACCTCAGGTCGACGCTCAAGCCTTCACACCACCTAAAGCAGTTCGCGAGGACTCCACTAGCCCCACGGACACGATGGTCACTGCCAACTACTATGACCCATCGCTCCCAACCGACTCCGATGGAGTCGCCTTTCTGTACCACACTGTCCTTCCGGAGGATGAACATCATCCGGAATATGTGATTGAGCGCATCATCTCCGCCGGTCTGGGAGAATATGGAACTATGCGCTATCGCGTCCGTTGGTTCGGCTACACACCTGACGAAGATACTTGGCAAGAGCCTCAAACCATTCCCGCTACTTTTATCGCCAGCTATTGGCGCAGAATCGGCCACTCGGATCGCGGCCTTCACGACGGGCCAGCCATTGGTCCGCACAATTCCAAACCGCCGCTAAAACCACCTCCCGACAGGACGGTTCGCCGGAGCACGACAGTTCGTCGTAGCTCCTGCATCAGGGAACAAATTCAGTCCTTCGGAGACACCTGAGGAAAGCCTGAGACACTCTCAAGATTAAACGCCGTCCTGGGGCACGCACATTTGAGATACAAGAAAGACCTTGGGAAAGCACAAACACTACTTTATTTAACTTATTCGAGTAACTGACACCTGCCTAACAGCCCTCGGTATGACCTCAAGGTTCGCGGAAGCGCTTCGAACACCAACAGGACTCACTGGGGCGGTGCAGGAGTAGCCTCGTTGTCTTCATTGGAACCTGGAGGAGCGAAACCGAGGCTAGGGTCACCCAAGGAGCCAAATAGACCACCAGAACCGAACCCAGCGAGCCGGGTACGCTTCTTCGGCGGGGATTCTCCTGAGCAACTATTGTCGCCATCGAAAACCTCCCGGTTACTCAAATTGAGACCATATCTGGCATCCAAGGCTGCAGTATCCCTCTTGGACATCGCCTGCGCATTCTGCTGCAGGATATTGACCATGGCGGACTTCAAGTCCTGACCCTGTTGGACAACCACGGCGTAGCGAGCCGAGCGATGCGCCCAGTAGCAGCCTTCCTTCGAGACTATGGCAATGTCCACCGAGGCCGTGATACCAACGGTACGGCAGACATGACGAAGATCCGCAGCTGCAGCCGTGACCGAAGCACGAAAGTGTACCAAAGGAGAGAACGGAGCGATGTCGACGGCCTCGGTAGATGTTTGAGCAAGTGCCCCGCCTACAGGACTTTCGGTCTCGACAGTAACCTCGCCAGAAGCAGTATTCACTTGGGCGACGGGCGGCTCATACGAGACCTCATCCTGAAGAGCAGCGCCCGGACGAGCCGGAGGAGGGGAAGCATTTGGCAACACCACAGCGGACTCGATCGGAAGATAAACGCCCTCCACAAGTAGGACGAAGGGATTTTCTCCGAAGGATCCTCCGTCGGACATACCAGCAGGAACTAACGGCGTGGCTTCTACATCAGGCTCGAAGAACAGAGGATCAAAACCAATGGTCTTCGGATAATAGTCGGGCACATGACGCCTCGGAATGTCCGATGGATGATTTTTCACAGACTTGGCGGGATAGGTACGAGCGTCGTCCCAACCCTGAGAATGCAGCGGAATCGGCGTGAATGAGTCGGTATCCCATTCATACCAAAGAAACCTGGTAGTCTTGCCCCATTCCATCAGTAGGACATGATATAAAAGGGCCTCGGTCTCCTCGACGTCGAACTGGGTCCCACGGACGATATTCGGGATTCCCAGGTCCCTTAGGAAACGGATCATGATGTCCGGGAGCGGGATTAGGCGACCTTGAAAACCGGGTATGTGCTCATCGTACCATACCCTCCAATCCTCCGAACGGGCATTACCACGGATTCTGTATTTCGCGGTATCCAGGAATGCCATAAAGGACATCACGCTCAGCTCAACGAAGAGTACCTGCCAGGACAGCCACAACCTTCGGTCATTGTCATCGCCCATGAATTAAGACGAGCGGTTCACCACCACAGACGGTGTGGGAACCAAAAGGAGCGGCAAAACACGCCAATACATGGCCCATAGGTTTTCATCCTCGTGGGGAAGCGAGAGGTACAACGGAAGGCGTTTGTCGGCGCTCATGTCGTGGAACTCCACTTGGTGCCAACAGAACAAGAACCCCGGGGACTGACGCAGAAGACCATCGGGCACGTGAATTTCGTTCCAATAGACCCGGTTTGACATCCAGAATAAGTGGTCGTACGGGCCACCGTAAGCGCCAAGAGGTTGTGACCAGCCAAAGGAAAGCGCACATGAGGCGAGATAAAGTACGTGTATAGGTCCGAAAGAAGTTTGTTCACCCTGAACTGGTAGTCAGCTTCCTCCTCGCAGCGGAGGTACGGCATGTGCGCTTGGAAGAGGGTCGCGTCGCCGAACACGGATCCACAGGACAATGCAACCATCGGTTATACCACGAGACGCTGCGCGCGTTCTTGCTGCCCCTCCGGAAGTCAGGTATCTTGGCAAAGCTTCGGGCCTCAAGATACATATGGCAAAACCTTTGGTATTCTTCCAAAGAGGACGGAAGAACGGCATGATGCACTGCCCGCGGGTTTCGTCCGATGGTATGGTCAAAGCGGTCCCCAGGACATTCGTGGGACACTTGATATCCCGAGGAGCTCCCCGCTGGGTTGTTCGAAGTCATGGTACCGATGGCCTCAGGTTGGTCCGTCGGGAAATATATGGGAGAGCCGACGGAGGGGGCATAGTCCGAAGGAAGTAGGGCGTATCCGACGGGCTTAAAAGGCGGGTCCGCTATGGCGCGCGACCAATGGAAAAGTACCACGATGGTAAACGAAGTGACGGAGTCGACCCTGACGGAGTGACAGGCGTAGACCATGGTCGACAAAGCGCGGAGGACCGCTAAAGGAAGAACCGATACTAAGGAAGAAGCCAATGGACCGCCTCGGAAACGCAATGCAAGGAATACGGCGGCGATGCCCCTATGGCTATCGCTCACGGCGCGAGGGAGTTTCCGTTCTTAGGAAAATTAATTGCCCTTCCGAGCCAATGTTCAGCTCGCGCTCCCTTGCATCCCCGCAGGCGAGGACGACGCGACGTCCCGTCGCGCCCGATGGTACCGGGATAAACGGAGTGCTCACGTACCCTGGGTCAATCACGAGGCCATCTAGGCTTCGCCGTGACGGTCGAGTCTTAAGGAGGGAGATATGCAAAGGAGCGACGATAACGGTTGAGCTCTGTAAGCTACCGGACCCCGAAGGATCTTGCAGGTGACACGTGTACGGGTCGACCTTAGGTGGACTCATGTAGATTTTTTTTTTTTTTAATTAGTGTAATAGATTAGCAGTACAGAGCCAGGGAGATCTCAGCGCCTCGCCAGTACTATTTACTTGGCTCGAGTGACGCTTCTCCCTTAGAGTACGGTAGGCACCGTTAGGATACTAAATAACACTCTTTGGTATATTAGTTTCACCCTTTGGTCTTCAAGCCATCGTTTCCGTAGCTCCAACCTGTAGGACTACGCAGTATTCGCCAGCCCGTTGCGCCAAATACTCTGGGAGTGCCGCCGTCAAGGATTCGAACCTTAGGACCCGCTCTACCACGCTACCACCAGTCGAGACCCGTAGGCTGACTCAACCGTCATTGCGTTACACCCTTAACCCCAAAATGGCGGAAATTGATTCCCATCCATTCTCTACTGCAAACCACGAACCTATTCAAACCTATATCACCGACGCTCTCATCACTGCCGGCCCTTCCTCTTCCATCTTTTTGTTCCCTCCCAATTCATGACAACTATCGCCAGCGTTTCTTTCAGAGATACTTCACCTATCAAGAAAAAAAATCGTTCTAAACTCACTCCGAAGAATGACCTCGTAATTGCTCGAGAGGTATCCGCAGCGCAAGCACACATCATTTGATATGAAGAGAGTCGGAAAACGTTCGGACGGGGAGCCACGAAAGTAAATCTCAATAAGTTCTGTTACAAAAGGTCATTTCTTAGAGAATCCAAGACCGTTTCAAGAAGAGTTAGGATAAATTAGAGCAACGACATGCGGCGAATAGTCGTCTTTCTGGAGTTGATGGAGCGATTAAAGAACCTAGTGAGTTATAAGGAGGGATAAAAGAAACAAGGTACGATATAGAAAAGGTTGCAGAGGACGAAGTGCCCGCTTTGGAAGAGAACGAAGCTAAAGAAAAAAAACAGGTTGTAATGTGGTTGGAAGATCGCTAGCATGGAAGAAGGGCCAAATAAACGACAAAAAGAAGATGTCATACACGATAGTGAGGCTAATTTTGCTAGGAATAAACTAAAGACTCACAATATGCCTTAGAATGCGCTCAATGAAGATCTGACGTCGTTTGGCATGGTTCTAAAGGAAGAAGCTATCTTCTTTCGTATAGAAGTAGACTCGAGGCGATTGGAGTTCGAGAAGGTGCGTATCGAGGTCGAAAACCATAACTGTGAAAAAGACGGAGAGAAATCAAAACGCACAACGTACAGGAGCTTGAGAATTTTAAGCCGATTATGGCCGCCTTCGTACAGACAAAAAAGTAGGAATAGTGGATTAAAATTGCAATTTAATTAAGGGGCAAGTTTGGAAGCAACTAGAAGAACGCGAATGGAACTTATTGAAGTGACAACGTCAGTTTTCTCGGAATGCTAGTTCAGTGGTCAAAAAAGGACGAATTGAAATGACCGAAAACCCCGTGAATTTATCCAAATTGGGAGGTATTAATTCCCGAAAATGTTTTCATTCGTTCATTAGTGCTAGTTTGTATGGGAAGGAAAACTAGCACATATCTGCAGTTTTTCTAGTTTTGATGGAGGTAAAACTAGCGTGAATCTTTCTGTCGCCGTAGTTTAAAGGTAAAAGTAGAGAAGTGGTGCAGGAGCAGATTCAATCTTTGTGCGCTCTAGATTGACAGATTAGTACAAACAACCGGTCCCAAAATGGACCTCAAAATAGAAATTGAACATTTAGTACCATCCATATCAATCGCAATAGAATCGCAGCCCGACCTGGCAGACCTCACGTGCCTTGCATTCTATATTATTCTCCACCGCCCTCCCCTGTCACGTGCCCTGTGTGCGCCATACTCTCTCTCCGTCTACGCCCCCTACCAACTTCTTTCCCACCACCTCTCCTCCACCCACCATGCCTTCCTGCTGCTTCAACGGTTTCTTTTTCTTCGCCCGAGAAATCCCCGCCCTCCAGCGGCACCAGAGAAGGTGCCCTCATCGCCTCTCCGCCAACAAGCGCTTCCTCTCCCCTGGCGGAAATGAACCCAACTTCCCCCCCCGCACAAAACGCCACAAATCCACCTCACAACTCCCCCCTCATCCTCCTCCCTCACATCGCCCTTCCGACAACGTCCCTCTCGCACACCATGACTCCTACCTCCAAGACCTGCTCTCTCTTTCTCCCTCCACACCCAGGACGCCATCCACGTCGCCACTGCCCCTCTCGGTTCCCCCTCCTCTCTCGCTCTCTCCCCCCTCCCTCCTTCCACTCCCCCCCTCGACAACCCCCACCTGGAGAAAATGGTCCTCTACATCTCCTCCATCGCCTCCAAGCTTGGACAACGAAAGGCTGACGAACTCATCACTCTCCTTAATGATCCCCACTTCTCCGAATCAACATTCCAGAACTCAGTCTCCTCCGCAAAGCAATGGCTCGAGCTCCAGGCAGACCTCTTCCACCAGAGAATCAGGTCCATTGGTTTCGCCCCCTCCACCATCTTCGATCCCCACAAACGCTTCTCCGCAACCCTCTTCCAGAAAGACGCAATCCATGTCCTCAAACAACAGCTCGCCCTCGCACACTTTAAGAACACCTTTTTCCACCCCATCTCCCAAACATCCGCCTCCTGCTCCCCCGCCTTCGCACACCCCATGGCAGCCACCCTCGGCTCAAAAGTCGTCCCCGCACTCAAGACCCCCATCATGCAGTCCACAAAAGATAACATCGTCTGACATCTCCCTCACTCCACCGGTATCGACTCCTTCATCGGGCTCGTCCAAATCTACTTTGACAAGTCCTCTACCTCTCTCAAATCTTCTTCCATCACCTCCTACCCCCTCCACATCACCCTTCTCAACTTCTCCGACTCCTTTCGCCGCAAATGCATCTCCGACAATCTCACACTCCTTGGCTATCTTCCCACCTCCTTCACCCCAATCACTCCTTCTCCAGATGCAGATATCATCACTCATTCTTCCTCCATCCCCCGCCAAACAAAAATGGAACTCATACAGCAGACCATCTCCTCCCTCCTTCAACCTCTCTTCTCTTCCGCCCTCCCCGGTTTCCCCTTCCGCGACGCAGACGGCGTTCTTCGTCAATGCCACCCCATCATCGCCAGCTACTGCGCAGACATTCCCGAGGCAAAGGATATTCTCGCCATCTCCCACGGCACCCGCCCCCAGCACCCCTGCCACAGATGCTCTGTCCCTCGCTCACAACTCCACCAACACTCTCACGCCCATCCCCCTCGATCTCTTCCCCTCACCCTTGCAGCCCGCAACAAACACTTCTCCCTCCTCAAGGACTCCGAAGCAGCTCTCCTCGCCCGCAAGCCAAGAGTCTCGCGCAACTTCAAGGAACAAGCTCTCCAAGCACTCCACTCCCTCTCCCTCGCAAAATACCCCTCCCTCTTCGAGTCTTACCCCCTTTTCAACATCACCCCCCTCGTCACCCCATACAACATCTTCCCCTTCGAACCCCTCCACAACTTCTACCTCGGCGTTTCCAAACTCATCAAGCTCGCCGCCATCGAACGTCTCAGATCAGAACACCTCTTCACCACCATCAGCTCCACAAACTCCCGCCGTTGCTTCCACTCCGTCCGCACCTCCATCCTCAAGCACTCCAACTTCATCCTCACCGCCATCGAAAATTATTCCCCAGCTACCGGCCTCCACATCGACTTCTCTACTTCCGAAAGCGGGCAGTCCCTCAACGGCTTCTTCACAACTGACGGGGTCCGCGGCATGCTAGAAGCAAAAGACTACCGCGCCCTCGACATGGTCTTCCCCTTCATCGGCGCCTTTTTCGACCGCTGCTGTGACGAAGCCAATTCCGCTCCCATCACAACTGTCTTCTCCAAGTACACAGACCTCCTCCTCACCTCCATGTGCTACAACTCCGTCCCCTAATGGACCACTTCTCGTCTTGCCAAACTCGCCTCCCAAATCCATTCCTTCAAGCACAGAGCTGTCGATGTTCTCGGTCCATACCATCCCTCCAACCTTGGCACCCTCAAATTCCACCTTCTCGATCACATCGTAGACGACATTCGACGCTTTGGGGGTCTCCACTTCAACGATGCAGGCATCTTCGAACAAGCCCATACCCTCTTCAAAGCACATTACTCCCGAACCTCCAAGCGCAGACCCACCGCGCACAACGAAACCATCCGTGCCATCGAACGCTCCGATGCCGTCAACAATTGGATTTCTCTCTCCGCTGATCCTTCCGTCACCTCATCCTCCCATGCCCCTCCTCCTCCCTTCCAAGCCCGCAAACCAGGTTTCGTCCGTGATGGCAAGCACACCTCCTTTTCCGATCTCATCACCGCTCACAAATTCCTTCGAGCAAACCCCCACTCAACAATCTCTTCCCTTCAGGACCTCTTCTACCCAGACACTATCGCCATCATCTCACAGATTGGAACCCTCGCACTCCCCTCCTTCGTCACACTCACACTCGAAACACTAGCTGTCAACCAGGACTCCCCCACTCTCCGCCAAACCCGTCTCACATTCGTCAATTCCGCATACGTCGTCGGCGGCTTCACCCCAACCCTAGACGACTACATCGCCGATCGAAACGAGCTCGCCGTCAAAGATCCCCCTCTCCCACTCATTCAACGTATCTTCGCTGCTCCCTCCTTCGGTCCCTCTAAAACCCCAAAGTTCTCCCACATCCTCGTTGCCGGTTCCAGCTTCTCCAACCCCACTCCCACCGCCTGGGTCTGCAAGCTCAACTCTCTTCTTCGCTTCACCACCCCTTCTTCCCCTTCCACTCATAACGAGTTCGCCTTCGTTCAGTTCCTCGAACTCGTTCCACCCCAGGATCAACTCGATGTCTCTCTCAATTGCATCTGCCTCCGATGGGCAATAGACGACGAACAAAACCACACCGCCCACCCTCTTCCTATCTCAAACACTTCCAACTCCGACAACGTCTCCCCCTGGTTCGGCCTCGTACCATCCTCTTCCATTCTCGGCCCCGTTCATGTACTTCGCCAAAACTACCCCGCACCCCCTTTCACCCCTCGATTGCACTGGCGCTTCCATCGATTTTACCTCAACAGATTCTACCTAGACCCAACTGCCAAGCCCTACTTCTCCAACACCACCACTGGTGGCACAACACCACCACTGGGTGGCACCTATAATAATACCTCCCAAGGCACATGATCCAATAAAATATTCACCGCTGCTTTTCTTCCATAGCCGACCCCCATCTTGCTCCACCTCCTTACCCCCTTATCCCCCCGTACCTTATCACTCTCCCACTCCTTGCCTACTCCCCAACGCTAAGCGCTTGAACCGTGGTTCTTATGGTCCACATGACGCTATATAGCAATCTAACACCGCTCCAAGTCTTCTCGTGAGATTCTCCATGAAAAACTCCTCCCTTATCGCCAGATAGATTTTCTCTCTCGACGGTATCCATAGCCCAACCGTCGCGATTCTCTCCTTATTCCCACTCACATCTCTACGATTCTCTCCACAGAATCCATCATTCTCAAACTCCTCAGCATACTCATCCTTCACCATGTTCCAGGCAACCCTCAATATGTCTTCAACAGCCAGTGGCAGAAACCTCCCAAACAGCGTCGAGAACAAAAGTTGCCTTTGGCCTCCCCGCCCAACGTCTCTATCCATCGTGGTCACCACACATCCAATCCATGCATCAAGTCGCGCAAGATGCATCACCGTCCCATCCACATACTGCCTTTCTCCATTTCTGTGACTCTCTACCGCGTAGCCCATAGACTCCTCCAACACTTTCAACGACACCTGATTTCGAAAATACATATCTGCCTCACCAAAGTCCTCCAAGTTCTCAGACACCTTCGATCCAGAATAAGTAATATCTTCAATCGCACTCGTTCTCGACGCACACAGCTTACCTCTCCCATCCTCCCCCGACCCCATCAACTTCTCCTTCGCCTCCTCAATCTGCTTCTTCAACTCCGCCCAAAGCTCCGTCCCTTCAGTCACCTTAGCTCGTTTCGCGATCAAATCATATCCAAGCATGGAAAACAGCTTATCACGCGCTGCTCGCTTCCGCACCCCAACCGCATCGCTCAATCTCTGCTTCATCCTTTGTCTCAAGCACCTATCCGCACTTACATTTTCCACGCACTCCTCTCTCCTCCCCACTTCCCTTATCGACTCCCATTTCTCTGCCATTAAGTCAGTCTCTACAACGTGCTTCAACAACAAATGGCTCCCGCCCTCTGTCGACGGCGTATACGGTCTCATCTCATATGCAACCTCAATTGGACATCTCGGAACCATTTCCTTCTCTCCCACCACAAACATACTTTCCTGCCTACTCTCCCCAACCGCCTCACTTCTATTCTTCCAGCTTCGACCCACATTCTCGGTGTCGAAGCAAAGTTCCGATGCCTCCAGTTTTGCATAATGAAGAATCCTATCATACACACGAAGTGCAAATCCATAAAAGCATTCCTGCACTCCAATGTCATACTTTCGTCGCCGCGTCACGCCTCCCTCCCCCCTCCCTTCCCCAGCGATTCTACTTTTCAACGCTTCCCTCCAACTCTCAATCAGCACATTCTGCTGCTTCATTTCCTCCCTCGCCCGATACAGCTCCGTTTGGGTCATTTTCAAACTCACCATCACACTGTAGCTGTCTTTTTTTATACGTCCCATTTGTCCCTTCAACACATTCATCTTCTCAATTAGCATCGACCGCGGCAACAAACCTATGTCATCATCATTTTCTTCATCTTCCACTATACCGACGTCGTTCTCCACGACATTTAAATTCGCATTCTCCCCGTTATCATTATTCCTTGTGAATACAATGTTTCTCCTTACTCTCATACCTCCCGGCGTCCTTCGCCTTGCGTTCACCTCAAACCCTTCAACTCCCAAACCCACCCCTCTCCTCGGTGGCAAACGCTTGACATCTTCTCCCTGATGAGAAAGAACTGCTGCTCTTCCATCGCCTTCCTCCCGTGAACCACGTGTTCTCCCTCCAACAAACCCCCTTCTCCCCCCCTCACTCACATGCACTTCTCTGCTTTCCCTTTCGTCTATCGCTCTTCTTCCTGTAACTCGAACACTCCCCATTCTTTCCCTTGCACGCTCTCTCCTTTCTTCCACGTAATCCAAGTTCGCCCCCTCCCATCTTTCCGCCTGTTCCCCCGCGGTAACTCCAACACTCTCTCCTTCTGTTCTCTCTCGAACGACTCTTGCGCCCGCGATTAGACCACTACTGGGTCCACCTATTCTACCCTCCCCACCACGGCTACTCTCTATTCTCCCTTTCTGCATCTCATCATCACCGTCCTCTTCCCTCATACCCGTAAACGATGCCCCTGCTTCTTCAACGCCTCTGAGGCGGGATCCACGTTCTCCGATCATTCTCTCTCCCTCCTTACGCCCCTTCGTCCTCTCATTCGGAATCTCTTCACCTCCTTCAGGTGCAGAGCATGGATTTACTGGCTCCACATCAGCTGAAAACGTGAATACAGCACTTAGAGTCCGCTCGGATGCATCCCCTCTCCTTGTCCTCCCTTGAGCTCTGCTCACCCTCCCCCGCAATCCACTTCTAGGTACACGCGTGCGGTTGCTTCGCACGCCATCCCGTTTTCCATCGCCGCTCCGCACCATCTCTCCCGTAGGCGACGTGATTTGCTCCGTACGCGACGTGATTTGCTCCGCACTCTCCTCCGTCACCGTCTCCTTTGCGCGAACAGCCTTTCCTTTGCCCCCACTCGCCTCTCCTTCCCCACCATCTTGCTTTGATCTACCTCTCCGGGGCACGCCTCTCTTCTCTCCACTCGCGCACTGGAGCCTACGCCCCTTGTCTCTTCCGCCCTCCGCATCCCCTCCATGCCGCCGTGATTTTGTACCGCGCCCGCTAGTGTTCTCGCTTCTCGATTTGCGCTTCAGAGCCATGGTTGAAGAGAGAGAGAGCGATTGTGGTATGGTCTTCCACGCGTTGCAATGCGATGGATGGGAGAGAAGCTTCGAAACATTCTGCTTCCAAAAAAATACCTCCACCCTTTTCGTGTTCTCAGAAAACCCCCAAACTTTTCAGATATTTTAAATATGCGCTCGAACGCACCAGATATTGGAAAAGTATTCTCCTTCGGTGTACATGACTTTCCGTTAGCATATGTACTACGTCACGCTTTGACGTTATATGTAGCGACAAACATAGTAAAAGCCCACAATATCTGGTACACTACAATGAAGTAAAGTAACAAAAGCGATGCACTTTTAATCGATTACTATGACTGGCGTGATATTCATACTCGAGATATACTCTGTTCCATAATCCGCGAACAGCTCCTCTCCTATTTCTATATCTCGAATTGCTTGCACAGAAAGCAATCTATAGTCTCTCAACTGAAATGGGGTCCGCCCCGTCCCGGGAGTTCTGATGACCCTAACATTTGCAGTTCGGCGTCTCATTAACCCTTCTTCAACCGCATCCCTGTCCCTATCCCCTTCCACATACTTGGGGTCGTTAATTGTTCCCCCCAAGCAAAATGGAGCAGGGACAATCCACACCGGAATAAGAGACACCCCACTAATTCTTCCTGGTAGCTTGTGAAACACTTCCCCTCGGACGCATATCTCCATCGCGTACTGCCGAAAACGATCAGCAGTCGCTTTCAATAGCCCCCCTCCGTATGCCTTATGAACTTCCTTCCGCTTTGAAAGATCATGGTACACCAAAGTCCCGTAAAAGTAACAAACAGTCTCACCTTGTATCACCCGGCGTGTTGTGTACACACCAACTCCAGCATTTGCAATCCGACAACCACATACTGTCGCCTCCACTGCCAGAATAGCATTCCAATCCAACAGTGACATATTTCCTTGAAAACTTCTTGGCCACTCATACAGCGCCTGCCGTCGCCCAATCTCCGATATATTCTTATCCTGCCACATGGAGGAGAGAAAATCTACGATATGGGGTGGAAACATCTGATGCTCGGGAAATCCGGTAGGTGTTTTCCAGGACTTCGAACGCTTTATGACGACGTCCGGAAACAAGCATGTCACTCGAGTCACAGCGTTCCGAACATCTTGCCTTATATGAATGTCCGTCTCGTTGTTCCGCATGCATGACGCAAATTTCATTGTAGCGGCGTGCTTCGCATGAGCAAAGCACTGCGGATCTGGCTGACACCCTAGAAACTGACGGTGCTTTTCCAGTTCCATGCATGCCATGGCCGTTGAAAATGTTCCGGCGAAGAGGTCCACCACTATGTCTCCCGGCTGAAAAAACCTGCTGATGAGCTCCTTCAGCAAAGCGCGTGACTTCTGTTCCGCCCGCACTTTCTGATACGTAACTGCTCCTTTGGCATTCTTCCTTTTCCATAGAAGTGTTTCACCATTCGACATGGGAGGCACTTGGTCAATCACGCTATGGTAACCCGGA
This sequence comes from Agarophyton chilense, assembly GCA_030374765.1. NCBI lineage: Eukaryota > Rhodophyta > Florideophyceae > Gracilariales > Gracilariaceae > Agarophyton > Agarophyton chilense. The sequence continues at coordinate 1,377,735 of JARGXX010000099.1, forward strand.
TATCGCGATGGTACATAGCTGAAGTTCTCATAGTTCACCATGCCATGTTGTTCGTCGTAGGACAACCCGCTGCGAACTCCATGAATGGCGTACTCTGTTCCGGGAAACAGGGAGCACGAACTACGTCCGGGATTACACATCGGATTGCCTTGAGAGCGAATGAAGTGCAGCTGGACCTTGTCCACGACAAACGACCTGCTCTTCTGTCCATTCTCATCCTTTGCACCAATTCGACCCAACACTTCTTTCCATTCGTTCACCTGCTCAATCGCGCAGAATATAACGAAATGCCCTCCCGGACGCAGAAGTTTAGAGATGAGCTTCGCCGTCTTCACCATGTCTTGCCGGTTAAGAACGTCGTACCAGCTGTTTTTCCTGTTCTTCTTCGCACGTATATTATACGGCGGGTCCGTGAGAACCAACTGCACTTTCCCTATCGGAGAGACCCCATTGCTGCGCAATGTCTCGTCAATCTCCACTAGGTTCTCGAAAGTACAATTGTACATTCGACAGTGTTTATCCATCTCCGACTCGCACTTTTGGAGAGACATTATATCATCCAGAGAGGTAAGGTCGTGAGGCGGCAGAATACCCACCGACTCAGATTCGACCGACCTTGGTCCAGCTGTGGAAGAATGCTGACCAACACCCATGTTCTCTTCCTCATTCCCGGTCCCACCCTCCACTCCCTCTCCACCCTCCACCGCCGGAGCCTCCGAATCTTTCTCAGGGGGTACAAATTCTATCTCGTCTTCCTCCATAACCATAGTAGGTTCTGCATTTGTCGCAGCCACCACTTCCACCTCCACACTCCCTCGCAGCTTTAGTGGCGATATGTATTCCGAGATGGTAGAGATAAGAGAGTTCGAGAAGCAGTCGAATCTCTCCGCAAACACTCTAGGCAAAGTGTATGTAGACGGTTTTAGAACGTCCCATCTTTCCGGAGCTGATATAGAGTAAAGCTGCTCATTCACCACCACTTTGTGCAGGTCAGCGAGAAACTCTTTGGCCAACATACGAAGTGGAGTGTCAACGTACTCCGGCAGGTTCCACGCCCATGGGACGACATCCTCCTCCAATAAAGTACGGTTTCTACCAGGAAGGAGTCATTGGGCCATATCCTTGTGAGAGAACCCATCCCTTCTGTTTCCGATTGCCTGGAACTGCATATCAGAATATCGTAGATGGATAAAGGGCAAAACCATGAATTCCACGCCAGAGAATCCCAAATACTGGGCGAAGCTGTCCCACGCGTTATAGACGAGCTGCACACCAAAGCCCACAAGCTGAGCTACTGGTTTGTCATAAATCGCCACCTTCGAAAATGGCGTATCGTCGGTTCTGTCCCGCTTTCTTCGCTTACGGGAGACTTTTCTCTTCTCCATAGAGACCGACTGAATACAAATGAGGAACAGCAACCTCTGGAACATTGTCGGGAAGTCGGTCGCGAATGGAGCCCGGCTTTTGCTCGCCTTCTTTCGGGTTGTATCCAGACCTTTGAAGAACTCTGTCAAAGTGACATTCTTCGGGATGCCCTTGAACTCCACCGCCTCGTACGCGTTCCAAAAGTCCCTCACGCGCCTATCTGGGTCCCCATCCATTATATCCAGCAACCTCGCCGAGAAATAATTCTGACAGTTCGAGCCCCTCATTCCTACAACTCGGAGCTCATCTTCTGTGTAGTTGGTGTGGTCGGGACCTAGGAGAGTATAAAAAAACTTCGCGGTCTCCGGTAGGATGTGGCGATTGGCAATTGCGAAATCGATGAATGCAGTGTGCCCCACTTTTCGCGGCTCATCTTCCTCCCGCCTCGTTGATTCGCAACGATCACGCAAATCCAGACACGCCCTGATAACTTCATTCCCCGTACCAAACAGTTTACCCATTTCGAAGGTGTCTGCCGCAGGCGATGAAGAAGTTCTCGTGGGTTCTGCAGCCATTTATGTACGTGTTCAAACAACCTCACGGGCGGTCGTCACGAGAGCCTGAGTGAAAGAGAGCAGCGGGTGCGGGTGGGTGCGGGTGGGTACGGAAAGATTGTGAGTACGGTTGAGGAGCGCGCACGGAAGAACGGTTGTTGCGGAACGACTTCGCAGCTATCCTGGTTGCATTCTGTCGGCCGTCAGAGGCGCGCTCCGACTTCATCGGGGGTCCCGATGAAGTCCCCGCGCACCTCTGTCGGCCATCAGAGTGCACCGTGTACACTTGAGCGTTCCAAAAATTACAAAATTATATGTATTATGTCGGCCGACAGAGGTGCGCGGGGACTTCATCGGGACCCCCGATGAAGTCGGAGCGCACCTCTGTCGGCCGTCAGGATGTTTTTAATTTTTTAATTTTATTTTCTTGTATCGCCTACCAAGCCAATAGGCGTGTTTGTGATGGAAAGAGACAAGGAGTTTCTTGAGTTTGAAACTAAGCGGATGTAGCTCAGGTTGAAACTAAGCGGACGTAGTTCAGGCTGATTGCAACGAACTGCTCTCGGGAGTGTTCCGGATAGTCGCCACCAAAGGAGCTCGATCTAATACGTCTTAGTCTGTATACCCTAAAATGCTCAAAGCGCTCTGCGACCATTTGCAACCTCGACCGACTACGATCCGATTCAAATGATGACTAGAGGCAAAGCGAAAGCGAGGGGTACTCCGCGGGGTACTCCACGCGCCACTCCGCGAAAAGCTACATCGGGAAACAATCTGGCTGGTGGGGATAGGGTGGCGTTGTTCCTGGCGGATGGGACAGGGAATAAGAAGGGTACTATGGTTGGCACTGCGAAGTTGAGAGGTTTTGGGGGCAGTGGAGCGGCCGGGAAGGCGCTTTGCAGAGCGATGCATGGCCATTCGTTGCGCGAGTCTGCGAAGCCGGGAGAGGACTTGGTGGCCATCTGGAGGACTGAAATTAAGGAGGGGATCAACTCCAAGTATCTGTACTCCTTCAAGGGAGCAGAGGAGCCGCCGGAGTTGCTGAAGGATATGGTGTCGGCAGGTATATACGCATGGGATACCTCGATGATGACGCGCGTCTCCTCTGTGCTGAATCCAGGGCCTCCTCGGCCGGAGACTCCCAAAAGCGCGACCCCCTTGAAGGAGTTTGCTACGCCTTTGAGGGGGAAGAGGGCACAGCCAACAACAGTGCCGCCGGCCATGAAGCAACCCGTCAAGCCGAAAAGGAGGGTGACGATAGTGGATGATTCTGATGAAGATGTTGTGGAGGTGGGGTCAGCGGTGAATGTACGCGGGGATTCGCACACTGGTCCCGAGTTGGAGTTGTTCGATGACGGCGATGCCGTTCCTTCGCAGGAAGTGGATAGGACTCTCGTGGAAAAGAAGATCTCTGTTTCAGACTATGACCAGTGCCGCTTGATTGTGGACATAGATGACATACAAATCCCCAAGAAGACTGTCAGAAGTGTGAATGCGGAACACAAAGCGGCGACGATGGCAAAGTGCAAAACGTTTGGCTGGCTTGCGTCGGCATGGTCGATTGCTGTTGCCATCGTCGGGGGAATGGAATTAGATTTCAGTGAAATTGTTCACAATGGAAGGGTAGTGGTGCCTGTCATACTCATTGACGGTCATCACCGCGTCTTGGTTCTGCGAGATCTGAAGAATGATCCCTCTGAAGAGAGAAAGTGGTTGGAAATTGTGCGGTCTCTTGATGTCGTTCTTTGGAGACGCAAGGACCGGAAGCCTTTATCGCTGAACGAAGTGCTCGGTCTTGGTAATGTACTCAATGTAATGAGTTCAAATGTGTTGAAGATGAGTTTCGCCGACAAGGTTCATTCGACAGTGTCCTTCATTTGCAACTTGATTGACGATAAGAGAACCAAGTTGGCTGACCTTACTCCGACACGGATAGCTGGGGCGCTGAAGACGAGCGAAGCTATAGGAATCTACAGCTTGCGCCACTTGATTCGCTATGCGACTCTTGGGTTGAAATTCGTCAGGAGCGAAGGTCTCCTGGAGTTCTTTGAGAACGTTTGCAAGGAGGGTCCAGTGCTAACGCTTGCGCATGTGTCGAGGGACTTGTTGTTAGGACTCGAAGACGAAATATTCCGTTTTGCAATCCGTTGTTTGCAGCTACATGTGAGGGTGAGCATGGGTTCTACGGGGAATATGGGACGTTTCCAGGAGACGCGAAAGCAGTTCTTCCAATGCGCCATAGGAATGTTCCAACTATGCGAAAGGGCGGGAAAGGAGAAGGGTCTGACGGCTGGGAAGGTTCTACACAGCACAATTGTGATGGGAAAGAACGAGGTGTCTTAAAGGAAGTACCTTTGCATGCAAACGGCGAAGATGGAACTCAGTGGTCCGAAGCGGTTGTGGCCGGGGTTGGTGTCGAAGAAGATGAAAATCGCACAAAGGCGGATTGAAGGCGGTCTGAAAGTGAGTCTGGCGTCCCCAAGTGCGGAGAAGGATGTGGTGGAGGTGCCACCTTCTGTGAATTTTCCTTCGTCTAGTGCTGGGGAGTCTGTACCCCACCAGGAAACCGTGGTTCCCAGACGCATCACACACACTAGAAAAGGTACAGAGCGCGGGCTGGATGCTGCGGGTGAGAGGGTGATGGAACCTAGACAGAGAAAGAGGAAGAGAAAGGCTGTGGTCATTAATGATGATGAACGCGAGTATGAACAGCCTTTAAAGCGGAAGAGGAAGAGGAGAAAGACGGTGGGCACATCTGCGGCTCAAATACCGGCTGACGTGGTGGATGTGTTCAAAAAGATGAGCAAGATAGAGCTGAAGTGCTTCTTGAAGGAACATGTCCTCAATGTTTTCTCATCGAGTGAGGATGAACTGGATGATGACGAAGGGCAGGGTGCATTTGTAGGGGACGAAGAGGAGGAAGGTGTGCAAATGCGTTGCTTCGAAGACAATAATCCGGAGGGTGTTCCGAAGGGGCTGAAGAGGGCGGGACCGTATGCGGGGGGGTCGGGTATGTCGTGGGTGTACTTGGTGAATGCACTTCCGAGCGAGTGGCCGGCGGGTGAAAATGGAGTGAAGCATCAGCACCTCTGGATGCAGATGATTTACCTACGGAACAAGCACAGGGCGGAGTGCTTGAGGGTAGAAGACTTGAAAAGTGTGCACCATGCGGTTTATTGGCGTGCTGCTCATAACAGGCACAAGGAACTGGGTTCCACGAAAGAACCGGTTCTTGGGGTGATTCTACCGACGAAGGACCACCCTGTGAATGAAGAGCAGGCGATATGGATGGCAGCAAGGGAGAAGGATGACTTGGTCCGCGAGTACTTCGCGACTAAGAGAAGCGAGCTGATGGAGAAAGGATTTTGTGTGCTGGAAGAGTTTGTCACGGACGAGGGGATGGCGGATGAGGCGATGAAGAGGGGACTTTGCCAGAGTTCTTCCAGACGGATTTCTTGAACCAGCCGGACTTGACGATTGAAGGGAATAGAAAGAAATGGGACCCTATAATCAACGCTGGTGAGAAGAGAGACGCTGGAGATAGAATAAAGGGGGTTGGGCGGTACATCACGACGAAGGTGGGGATTGTGGATTCTGTGGAGGGGGACGAGAACAACGTTTTAATGGTGAGGAAAAGGGCATTGTTGGATGGGAGGTTTGGACAGATTGCGGCCGCTCTTCGGTTGTGCAACAACCGGTCGGGGAAGAAGAGGATGTATGCCCCTGAAACAGGGGGGCGAGTGCTGTGTACGGCGGAGGGCTGTCCAAGGCAGGTGTTACATACGGAATTTCGAGGACTGACCGATGCCGAGAAGAACGTCGGAGAGGTTCCAGGGTTCTTCATGATGGCGTCGGGAGCGAGTTCGTTTATGCTTTGGGTTTGTGAGAGGTCACATAACATGTACGTGCCCGACGACAGGAGCTTGAAGCGGCTGTCTCGGACGATGGTAGTGAGGAAGTTCAGGATTCCGCCGTACTCCATTTTTATTGGAAGAGGAGATGTGTTTCATGCTGGAGCTGGATACGAGGATGCATTGGTTAAGGAATTTTGCATGAGGTATCACATGTACTTGGTACCGGATTTATACAAGCTACGGGACGCAGTGCATAGGCAACCAGCATTTCGGCCTAAGTTCGAAGAGGATGATTCCAAAAAGGGTGATGATGAAGACGTCCAGGTAGATGAGGATGAGGAGTTGGATGAAGATTATAAAATGGAAGTTGTTGAAAGTGGGGAAGGGGAGTATGAAGAAAAGGATGATGAACCTGGGATGGGTCTCAACTCGGCTAACACAGATGGAGACTATGAAGACGGCGTTATGATAATGGATGACGACGACGACTACATAGTATCTGTTACCTATTGAACAATAAAGAGTACAATTTGAGGTAATATGTGGAGTAGTCCCCTTTTCCTGTAATAGTGATCAGTCGTTTTTCAGTAGAACTCCTGAACAACTGGATTGAAACGCGTGAGAGCAGCACTTGCTTTCACTTTCTCATAGTGAATGACAACTGTCGAAGATATCAAGATTACGACATCCACTGTGTTACCAAGCAGTATAGGAACACCAGGGCCCTCAATGCGAGAGGTGGAGAAGGCGGTTGAAGAGAGTGCAGCGAAAGTGCATGCCGACAGCCTCATACCGAGTAGTCGGGAGGTTACAGCCGGACTGGATATGAATAAAGCCTGTTGAAAAGAGTGGGAGAGGGCGCCAAGCACGAGGTTCATAAAAGAGGTTCTCCGTGGTTCCGGGGTCATTGTGAACTTTGTGTTAAGATAGGACTCTGGAAAGAAGGATATAGAAACAAGCTGGAGAAGATATGCCAAAGCGCCAACTGCGGCCCCTCCTGTGGAGAAGGCGATACAATTTGTCTTCACGTCTGATGAAAGGGCACCGCTGACTGGCATGAAGCGGTGAACGAGGAAAAGTATGGCGTTGAGGGCGATGAGTAGAGTAAGGAGTAGAGCCCCGAATTCCAGAAAGGCTCGTTTCTTCCAGGTATATCGCTGGTTTGGATTGAACGGCGTAGTTTGTAGAGACCCGTATAACGCGTTTATACAATGTACGCCTCCTTCGATTATTAGAATGTGTAGCAGGCTTGGGATAGGACACCTCAATAGCGTTATGAGAATGAACCGAAGGAGAGAGTTGAATCTGAATGGAAGCGTATATTGCAGAGCTCGGTCTGTAACTCCGAAGAGTGTAGTTAGTGTGATTGTGAACGTTAAGGTCGATGTGAAGAGTGTTTGCTAACTGAACATCTTAGTAAAGGCGTTCCGGTTTGCTAGTCTTCCTTGTACACTGCACATAGGTAACGATATGATACCGCTCTTTGAACAGTTGTTTCAGAGTATCTGAAGGAGGTGGGAGAGGAGAGGGGGAGAGCGAAAGGGTCGCCGGTGACGCCAGGGAGACGCGGGGAGCCGGCTGGGATGAAGAAGGGTAGAGAGGAATGGAAAGGGGGAGGAGTTGGAGAGAGTCGGCTGAAGAAGAGGAGGGTTGGTAAGGATGTGGAGAAGAAGGGTGGGAATGTGTGTGTGGTGGGGCAGCCGGGTGTGAGGAACTTGAGCAGTGGGGAGGTGGACGAGGTTGAGAATGCGGTGGTGGACTTCTTCAACCTCAAATACCCTCCCGGTGGAACGCTGGAGCCTAGTAAGCAAAAGGGCCAGTAAGGAGGTAGAAGGTACTGACGACTGCCTTGGTATGGATCTCCACCTAGAGCGGTCAAAAGTGACCAGTAAACTGCAAATGCAGATTAAACTGCATTAAGTGGTCAAAACACTAAGATGCATGGAGTTCTTATTTCCAAAAATTTGTTTTTTCAGGTGCCGAACTAGCGCAATCTGCAAAACTCTTAGATTTTTTGGCTTTTTATTTACAAAACTAGCTATCTAGCACACTTATCTAGCATTCCGAGAACACAGACGAAGGCACCTTCTTCCGCTTACGCAGGTCGAACGAGAAGTAAGGACAAATATGTTACTAGTTTATTTTTATGACTAATGTAGTCTTTTTATGTTGGAGGGGCGCATTAAAAATACTGCGAAATTGTGTGTGGGTGTACACATATTTGAATATTCGTAAACAATAAGGACAATATGTACAAAAGTCCTACAGGTGATTCTTCCTTTCCGATCTTCCTCTCGAAGTTTACAGTTGACCAATATAGTTTCTTTTCTTCGTAAAACCACTCAATGATGACTCTCTTTATAAATAGCAGTTTTAAATGTCTCTTTGTAGTTGGTCAACGAAGAGCCTTGAAATGGAACCTCAAAAAAAGCTCTTTCGTTATTCTTTAAATCTCCTTTCAATTCATACTGAATCCTGTTGACTATCATTAGTTACAGTAGAGATTCTTCCAGCCCACTTCTAATGTATAAGTTCCAGTCATGTCGACGCCCATTCATCTGTTTACTGCCATGTAACTGCAGTCCAACCGGTGTCGTAAAAGCTTGAAATTTTAGAGGATGTTTCCTATTGTGACCATCATATGCATCGTGTTGCACCGTGTTGCGTTTCAGTTTTGCAATTTCGATGACGATTTCCCCAATGAACCCGACTTATTAGTCGAGGGCTTGAAACTTTTCTTTTATTGCCACCGCTTAGATTGGAACTCGAGTAAAGAAGAAAGTATGGTCGATATCATCCATATCCAGGTTTCCTCTCGCTTCAAACAACGACTCAATTCCCTCCCAAAATATCTCTGAGACGTGTGTAGCATTTATACCGAACGTAAATTCCATATCAATCTGTTTGGATGGAGGAGCAAGTCTCCTAATTATGATGCATGTAACCAAGAGAGAATAATAAGAGTACCGATTACGCTCTGTATGCTCCTTATACCACTTTATAGCATCTAAGACCTGTAATAAATCCTTCTTAGTGAAACGGAACATCGACAAGCAGCGTACATCTTTGTATGCATTGAAATTGAAGGTAGAGATCTTCACAGAGATACGATCAAGCGACCAAGGTAACGAAATAATTCGTGTCTCTTTCATGGACATCGTGCTGTAGCGTACATTAGTAATGCCATTTTGGCTCCTATCAACTCTGCCGGGACAGCTCGTCTCGTTTCAAGGCATTCCAAGACCAAACTCCATTTCTTATTACGAATAGAGGCGATTGTGACAGAATAATCGCCTTGCATTTCTTTTCTCATTGTTATGATGGTGTACGAGGGCGGTGATGACAGAAAAATTAAAAGTGTAATACTACAATTCCGTTTTTCTTGACATTGGCGTATGTCTAGTTCATTTTTCATGAACAATGGAAATGCAATGTAAATATACTGTAATATTTTAGTTACAGGCATTGCAGAAATACCTTGGCGTAAAGCCTTAATTCAAGATGCCCAACTTGGAAAGAGTGGCTGAATATGTGTGGAAATAATTCCGTCCTGAATTCATTAGACAGGACCATGTAATAGATGTCACTCACCGATTTGTTGCGCTTCTGCACCAATGGCGGCGAAGAACTGCATCGATTGATGTCGTCACACTGTAGTATCTGCAAACCCTGTATCAACGTCTCAAGAGCTACGTGTAGCTCTGCGGCACTCATCAACGTTGAGTGCATTTTGGTTCCAGATGTCAGGGACAAGTGCCCTGTACCCACGGAACTCTAGTGCTAATAAGACCATTGGAATTTTATAAGGTTAATTGGCCTTGTATGAGGCCATAGTTACATCATTGATAGATTTAGTAAACTTTTTCAGTACTCTTAAATTCCTGCGCTTATGTGTTGTCAACACTATCGTCCTCGTTGGCTTCAACCTCCGGCACCACAAAAGATGGTCTACAACTATAAAAAATCATAATTTTCAATCCGGTCTGTGAAGCATGTCATCATAAACTGTTCCCCGACGTGTGGGCGGAAACCAATTCTACACCCAGCCACGCCTTCTTACGTCAAGAAGCGACTGTAAACACTTCTTCGCCACATAATGGAAAAAAAACTCGTTAGTGGATGTGTGGAAAAAGATGAAGTTATTGTCACAGAAAAACGTGGACACACTTTTGTCACCATAAACTTCGAGCTCCCTTGGAGAGAGAAGCTTTCCCATTACAAAATGTCCATGTCCAACCTGGTGATCATATCAATGTTCAGAACAATGCTCAAGAAACTGTCGAACTATACATGGAGATAAATGGTGCTGCTACTACTAACGAAGTTCCGAACAATTTCGAAAAACACAATACCGAGCATGGGAACGAAAGTCACACTACGACTCCGCCCAGCCCTCCTACTGTGACAAAAAGAGGCACGTGAGACGTTGTTATGAAATCCTTTCGACCAAGTGAACAACGGATATTGTGTTCTTGACTCTAAATGGTCCAGTGTGAATTCTGCAATGGAAAAACGGGATCGGTAGGAGATTTTATATCGGCCATGAATGCTGCTTTAAGACTATCGCTGTATTGTTTCTTTAGATGGATGTTTCCTGTTGCACCTTTGGAACAAATTGTTCGATCTACAAGCTTCCGACTGGGAGAAGAATGTCTAAAATTGACTAGTGAAGGTGGAATTGGGATTTTTTCAGTCTGATGGTTTTGATAACCCGCTTACAAAAATATAATAGAAAATCACTACGGTCTCAAGAAACATCTTATAGATTTATTGACTCTCCACAGCTCGGAAAGATCGTGTCACGCAACCGGTTTGAACATATAAGATAATTTATCGTTTTCAGTGGACCTCGAAGCGATCAAATTCTGATGAAGCCAGATTATTATGCGTATCTGACTTCGCGAAAGATATTAATGACCATAGAAAAGCTTTCGTAACTCCCTCACACACATTTAGTGTGGATGAAAGTATGTCACGTTGGTAGGGACTCGGCGGATAGTGGATTGGAATCGAGCTTCTACACCACAGTACTCTATATAAAGAACCTGAAAATGGCGGAGGATTGAAAACAGTTCGCTAAAGAAAGAGTTAAGTAATACTCGAAAGAGAAATAACCATGAGCTCTACGGAACCAAAGGTCCAGATTCATGAATCTGAACATGCACAGTGAGCAGCCGTTCTAATGAGACTAGTGGAAAAATAGTTTGCATCTAATCGCGTTTTTTGCGCTAATTTATATTTGGCATCTGTTGAGACTGCCGAAGAACTATTAAGAAGAGGAATGAGATACATTGGAGTTATGAAAATGGCCAGCAGAAGGATTCATGTCTTCGTTGCAACTGAACACAGTAGTTTTGGGGCACCACTTGTAGTATCCGCTCTTGCAGCAATAATGGACAACTGCTGAAGTGTTTAAACTGCCGTTGTAGAGCTTGTGGCGACATGGAAAGGGGTGGAAGAGCTACAACTCCAGCGAGCTGGAAGTGGGTTGTAGGCCAACTTCTAGCCGGAGAGGGTGAACGGTGCAACTGTTGAATGTAAAGGAAACGTTGAAAACAAGACGGATCGAGGAAAATTGTGGACTAACTCTCTATGATAGCTCGTCTGGATTTCCTGTCAATGATTTCTAAGCGAGTAACAGAAGAGTCATGCTGCCCATGGTGTCTCATTTACTTTTGTTCGGCGCTCCTTTCTGATACCTTTTAAACTGTGTACCAAGGTGAAAGTCCAAATAATATATAAATTGTACCTAGTGGTCAGCCACCTAGCCCCACAACTGTATGCGTTTGGTACTTAGAAGTCCACTAGTTATAAAGAGCAGTAAGACCTGACAATTGGGTCGCCATTACACATGTCGTTGCCAATATGGAACTTATCTAGTAAGGGTGGCAAATGAGAGGTCGCCTTAGCCTGCCATTCGACTCGTGCCATCACTTGTTCTACCAGTACATCGTTCCTCTATGCATCTTATGCGAGACGCCGCTTCATATCTGAATATTGACTCTACCACTCACTTAAGAGCTCCAACCGCGAGTTTGAGATAAACCAAACCATCGGTTCTTCCACCATACTAAAATAATTCACAGCATCAACGTAGAAAACATGTTCCCTGTCATGATTCGGAGCTAATTTCTACAGCAAGCTCGCAGTCTCAAATGAAGTAGAATAAGATCCCACTACTTGGATATTATCAACATCCGCGTTCACGGTTCTGCCGCTAAGTAACGAAAGCGATGGAGGTTACCCTTTTAACAGGAGTGTTTTATATTTCCGATGATTTGTAAGAAGCCTTGCACGATTACATTGTTTCTCTGCTTGTGCATCCTGTACAAGTTCGAAGTAGGAAGTTTTTTTTACTGGAAACGAGGTAGAAGCGCTGGGATCGCAGGCTCTAAACAATCAAAGAACATCGTATAGTGATCTTGAGTGGAATAAACATTACTGCAACGATGAAATTTTTTGTCCAAACAAGTTAAGTAAACATTTTTGGTTTCACAAGACTTCTGTTTCGTATCGATTTATGCGAGTGCCCCGTCGCTAATTTCATTTTCTCTTGCGTATGACCTTTGTACGAAATTAACTAGTTCATGCCAGAAGATGCCTCGTTCTCCCGAAGCCTTCGAAGATCCTCTAACATAGATACGCTTGTGCTACACTCATTTCGAATATATAGGTCTCCTGGACGAACTGGGCGAGGAAACGAAGCTCTATAATGGGGTCTTCTCAAGATGATCGACTCTTTTGAAGAAGAATTCTCATCATTTTGATTCAATCATTCACATTTCCGGTCCGTTTTGCAGAACGATCAGAAGAAAAAGCGTCCATTCGATAGTATCCGTTAACAACAGTTTCCTATAAAGTGGATTTGTCGGTTTCAACTCTTTTGATCCAGGGTGTCGTCGATTTTTCTCGCCAGAACTATTAGCTCCCTGAGTTGTATAAGTAGCATTGGACATTGTCGCACGAGATCATATTTGATTATAATCGCTTTCCGACGAGTCAGACGACCAATCCGCAGAGCAGCTGTCAGAATCTGAACGAAATGACTCCTTGGCGATGTGAACCTTTTCTTCGACTGACAACGATATGGATTGCTCGCAAAGGGTAAAGAATCGATCGAAATAACATTTCATCCACCTTGGCGGCAACCACCTCATCCATGCAAATAATCGCTTCTATCGTTTTAAAATGGTTTTGAAATTTGTCCGTATCCGTACAGACTTCCTTCACAAAAGTCTTGTACACTTTTGTAAAGGTTCTTGGAGCACACAGGCATTCCAACATGTAGTTATCGTTTTGTCTAAGGAGACGGATCTGAGAAGAGACATCCCTCACTTGAGGGTTCTCAAGCTTACCCCGAAGGTTGGTATCCTCCATTAGGTGTGAGACGTTTGCAATGTTAACCATGTTCAACATCGCCTCCAAGAAGTCTATTGTCGTTGAGTCAAAACCTAGATTACTCGCATACGGTACTCCCACCACGGAGGCTACTGCTTGAAGTGCCGATGTAACAGAGGTCGTTCTCCGGACTTATGCATTGACTTCATCAATTGTTAGTATTTCACGAACGGACATCCGCGAACGCAGCGCAGCTGTTGGAGCAGCACCTGCACGAGCGGTTTCATCCCTGTAATGCGCAACCAGTGGAGACATACTGCAGGCAGTCTATGGACAACTTCGGATTTCCAATAAACTCAATCAAGAGAATTTAAAGAGTGGAAACAAAACAAAATTTTTACAGGTAAAACTTCCTAACCACAGGACCCAAACAAATATTTCATAACGTGATAAAGCTAAAAAAACCTAAAAACATAAACCTAAAAACATAAAGAATTAAAGTCAGGAGACCACTTGTGGTGTAGCACCCTGTAAAAAAGATAAACTCGATAACATTCTAGTCCTTACCCTTTTAAGAGTAATAATCATCGATTAAGTTCTTCATTTGCTGATGTTTTGGGCGTAGCTCCGACGCTGTTTGGACGTACCACGGAGATGGTAAAGGAAGGAAAACTTGCGAATGAGGTATGAAACAGAGTGTAGAGAGAAACTCAGTGAAGAGGGACAACCAAATATTGAGAAAAAAGGGAGCGCAACGGATTGTAAGGAAAGCGCGAAGAGATCCGACTATAGGGGATAAACGGCAAAAAGGATAAGTAATATTCAAGGGTAAACCATATGCAGGTGTAAAAACCGAGTCTTGTATCGCGAGTAGCAAAAATGGAAGATTGTATTATAGGGCGAACCGAAAGGGAGAATTGAATCAGGTACTTCTGAATGGACAGAGGCGGTAGAGAGAAAGAAACCGATGTGGTGACCCTCCAATGGAGTTGTACACTTTGTTCAGTTACTCAAACTATCCCCGAACACTGGGGTTACCTTTGCTTGATGAAGGCGATGGCCGCGAAGCCATTGCCCAGGTATTCATCTCTTAATTAAACTAATACAGTTATGTAAAACTGTGAACACCGTCTTCGGTCAATGCACGTTCCATATGAGTCTCTTCTCATATTTAGAGACATAAATAGAATCTACCCATACGGAAATATAATTATAAAGAGAGTCCAAATCATAAACGCTACCATGCGTTCAAATGTCTACCAGATCCACTTCCAAAAAAGTTTTCAATGCCCAAATAATATTTTGGCACCAATATAAACCATATCTAAATGGCTTTTCATAGATTCTCTACGGAGAAGGTTGCCTTAATTTGAGTCATATGAATTCGGTAAAGCCAATGAACACATCATCGTTTGCTCCACACAAATATTGTGCTCAGTACCTACTCAATAAAATAAAATAAAATCTAAACGAATGTAGAGCCACCACTTATCTTCCCAGCTGCCGAATTAGTTCCTTCCCATTTGGAGACGATTACAGTAGGCCTCTACTTTAGCGTTATCCGTGTACACGACAGATAAACCACCACGTGTCATTTTACTGCGTCCAAAATAGTCCAACCATCCATGATACCGAAAACTTCATTTATGATAGCGATTCATATACATAGCATCTCCATAAAGGCGATAGAGAATTTAATGAATACTTTCTTGTGAAAAACAGCCACTGACTTTGGACGGCACGGCGTTCGGCGTTTCCAATCTACTTCGAATCTGAATGCGCATGAGGCCTTTGAGCGGCGACCTGGTCTTTGTAAGGTGACCCCGTTAATGCCGCCTCGACTCTCATGCCGTATTTTGTTTCTTCCTCGACGTCAGAAGAATTATTTTTCTCACTTCAAACAGTAGTTAACCTTTCATCCGGCTCACAAAATTGTCCCAATTCTCATTAGAACTAATATCAGAGAATTGCAGGACGATATTACGGAAATTGATTAAGTAGTTCGAATTAGACTTGGTTTGCTTCGGAATGTCATTTTTGTTTTTTGGTCTTCTTTTAGGGTTCTTGGGCACAATTTACTTCTGATCTTTCAGTCACAAAAAGGACCCAAGTATGTATCTTGTTCAGATTATTAAACATAGTGTATCACTATTCTGCTGAAGTACTAGTCAACAAGGTCGAAGCGTACGTAATCTCGTTCTCATCCATGAGATTGAATTGGTTGCCGAGTTGTACCAGGTCGACATACTGTTCCAATTTATACACCCAAGTATAATCCGTAGTATTCTACAACAATGGCCTTCCGATGGATTCTTTGTCACCACATTACGTGTGAAACTTAATACTTAGTGGTAGAGATGGCACTACGGTATGAAGCAGCGTCTCGCACCCGATGCAAGGAGGCAGGATGTATTAAGTGAACACGTGATGTCACGAATCGAATCGGGTGCGATGGTACGCGCTTGTTTGCAGCCCTTCTTAGCGAAATATTACATTTGCAACGGAACATGTTGTATCGATCAACGTGTGGGGTTTGACTACCCTTTTGAGCTATAAATGTTTTAGTGACCATAACCATACAGTGGTCTGGCTAAGTGGCTGACCACTGGGTATTAGGTTGATAATATTTTGGCACTCACTTTGGTACACAGTATATGATGTACCAGAGATGAGCGCCGACTCCTAGTTGGGAAGACAGCATGGGCATCAAGACTTGTCTGCTCCTCACTTCGGTTCCCTTAATTGGAGATCCGGACGAGCTATAATGGAGAGTTAGGCCATAATTTGTCAAGCTGCCTCCCTTTCTACGTTCTATCTACGTTCTACAGTTTCACTGTTCACCCTCGCTGGCTAGTAGTAGCCTCACAATCCAATTCCACTTCTCTGGTGTGGAAGATCTAATACCCCTTTCATTTTGCCACAAGCATCACTTGGGCAGTCCGAACTCTGTCTCAGGTGTCTGATCCTAACATAAGAGCGGATACAACGTAAACTACCAAATAGTCACGTACCTTGGAAACCGTTTTTCGTTCCTTTGTGTTCATCTTGACCGAAACAGTATCGTTTCGACTTTCGTTTCCATTTGCCTTACTAAATTATAAACCGTGCTTATCATTATTCATGGAACCTGAAAAGCGATGTTACAAATGAAAAAGGCGATATCTGCACGAGTTGTGTTTTTAAGCCTGCCAGTTCGATGTTCCCCACCCTTCTTGGGTGGAAGACAGCCACAGAACTCAAAATTGGGAAGGAGGTATTGCATAAGCTCAGTGTCTGCGTTGATTTCGGCCCTTACTGGCCGTGAGACCTCTGCTCAAGTGGAGTAGAGTTCCATTTCAAGTATTCATATTAAAAACTAGTTGAATAAAAATTCCGCCACGCAATTTTGTGGGTCTGCAATTCTACCTGGTAACACTCAGGAAGAAAAGGTTGCATTGCAGTGCTTTCTTTGATACGTAGAAGTTCTGGACTACGCTCGCTGTGTGATCGTAGCGCAACATAAGTTAAATAATCAAAGTATCGATTGAATTGTTGCTTGATGTACATTTTGCAGCATGCCTTGAGTGGTTTAAAAGAAAACTAATTATTTTTCCGGACCTTTGGCGATCTTTGGCAGTGATAAATAGCCATGTTCTGGAATTTTGAACTCCACTTAGAACCTTTGAGAAGTCTCGTAAAGGTACGTGTACATTTTTGACGATTTTTTTTGAAAGGGTTTCATTTTTGACTCTCTTGGATGAAGAGCAATATAAGAAGAATACGAAGGTATCAGATGGGTTTTTCTGACTGCAGAGTGTAGAAAGCTGACGTAGACCTTTCGAATAACCAGTACTGTCATGAAGCACTTCGTCTCTCTTTACATTCGCAATGGAGAACAATAACAATTGCAGCACGAGAGTACTAATGTAATCATTGCCTGAAAATGAAATGTACAAGCCAAGAATTTCAGAACAGTGATTCTATTCTACCAGAACTATTTTGTAGGTGTCTCGGTAGACCATTGCAATGAAATTCACATACGTGCCTCGATACAATGCTCTCTCAAGGATGAAGAAGTCACGTGAGTGATTTCAAAAAGAACTTCAAATTCTGAGGCGAACTTGTATTTCACAAGATGGCGCATGAAGTCTATACCTTACTATTTTACGAAGCACCGTACCAGAGAGTAGTACATGTACATAAAAAAAACCTCCATGCTCTGTCAAATTGATTCAATAGCAGTGATTGACACTTTCTCAACGACAGTTTAGGGAAAAACGTTATGTCCATGTCAAGTTGGAAGTCTCCTTCCGAGGTTTTCGGGTCGAAACGAATCCATTGAAAGCCATTTCTCGTTCACAACCTAAACAGTACAACTTTGCCGATGTGTTCCTGCATATGGAAGATCATCAATTTGTGCAATGAAAACACTTGTTTCTCGTGAAAACGTTACTGTCTGACGATAAAGTTTTAAATTATAGAACATATCGAATCCAAAATGGGGAACAAACAAACCGTAAGGATACGGGTAACCATATGATGATGAGGCGTTGAGAACTGCCAGTATTTCTCGGCAGAAGAAGGTCTGCGAAAAACAGAGATGTATTAATGCCGTACATTCCAAGTGTCGTCGAATTTTAGACCAATATCGCCATATTTCAACACTGAAACACCCCCTTCAAAACTGGCCTCCTCCAAAATAGAGTCTTAAAACTTTATTATAAAACTCGTGGCAGATGAATTGAGTTTCGGTGATAAAAACCAATCAAGTTTCGGCCAATGAAGATATGCGTGTGATACTCGCATCTGGTTTTGCATCGGCAGTGTAGATAAATAGGAATCGCTAGCTTCGTATGACGGAGTCGTAGATATTACCGAGAAGGTAAGTTCAAGAAGAAGTCGTATTGTAGCTGAGTACTTAGCCCCTGTGGAGACCGGAAACCATGGATGTGCAGTATAGCTTTCACTTTTAAGATAAATCATAAGGGCAGCATCGAAACTACACGAGGAATGTAAAAAAAACAAAAAACAGGAAGATTAAGATGAGGGGACAGATGGGTTGACTCATGTGCATGATGCTGAGTTTTCGGCAAAGCTAAGGCGTGCTAGTGTTTTCGCAGTTCCGCAAAATATGGATACTATTTCCAGTCGAGACCAGGTTAGATAGATTTACTTTAATCCACTATGTTGGGCAAAAATATTAAACCAAACTTAACTTTAATGTTTTCAAGATCCGTGGAGTGTGATATTCCACGATAGGCTGTAGCGTACTTGATAGCGGAAGGATGTCCACAGAAAACACCTCGGGAAGCGGGAGTCACCTCGGGAGCGATTCTTCTTGAAAAAGGGGGTTTGGAAGGGGATGATTAAGGAAGCATGAAGAGAGGAACGATATATTTAGGCACGAGATAATATTACAGTTACGGCGGTACGTAAGACATACGAGATCGGCTCAACAACCCTTGAGCATTCACAGGAAAACAACATAAACAACACACAAAACAAACAATAAAGAAGTCGTAAACGGCGCAAAGGGGAGGAAATCCTCAGAACAAGATCTTAAGCTGAAATGCGGTTTGCACAGAGGCTATAGGTGCTTCTTAGTCGATAGCGTCTTCAGGATTTCTAACGATGACAAAGATTGTGGTAATTTTGTTGTTGGGTGGCTTTTGCCCTCCTTACTTGGGGCCAAGTGCCCTTTATTGTGATAGGAGGCAAATGAGCTGCTGTAATGGAATTTCTACACTGTGGTGTGCCACAAAATAAATATTTGGTGGTCAAACTGGACAAGAGCACAGTAGTACGGTGCTATAAAACTATTCCTAAGTCCTAAGCTTTCCTTGAAGTATTCTTCTCATAATATCTCGTTACCGAGGGCAATACCAAGAAGAGATTATGAATGCCGTAAAAGGACTTAGATGATTTTTGATCATTCGATTCAACGTGCATCACAAATGCTACATGGTGCGACTCAAGCCTTCTATTCTTGACCGTTGGAACACACAACATAACAAGCAGTACTTCTTGCCGTGGGTGTATGTTTTTCTATACAGGCGCATTTGCCGTACTAGTGTACCGGCGTACCAAAATGTGGGTCTTTCTAATGTGCTAGTATTGATAACGGAGCAAATGAATTCACTTCAAGAAAAAGAATCCAGGTAAAAAGAACTGTTTGTGGATTGTAAGACTGTAAAGCTTTAGTTCGTAAATCCTTTCGGAAAACAGCTTATCAAGTATTCGCGTTTTCATTCGGTATGGAGACGCACAAAGTCCGGTGATGAGGGCATAGAAATGCAAAACAGCTGGTGGTGAGGAAATTTGAAATGATAGAAGCACTTCCACACGGGCAAAATGAATCTGCTACAATTAAAGAATACTGACAGTCTGCAAACGAAAGTATTTTGGGATCCAACTGAGGTCAACCTAGTTGAGCTCAACTAATACAGTAATTAAGCTATGGATTCGGCGTAGCGCTGTAGAAAAATATTTATTTACAATCACAATTTCTGCCAACAACGCATATACGTTCTGTGTCGAATAATACGCGCAGTTAGAGACAGGCTGGCCGGTACCGGACAGGAACCCTCAAGAATTATCGCGCCGGCCTTTTTCCAAAAACTCAATATAATTTCGGCTTCGGGCGGCTCTGACCAATTCTGCTCAAGTCAGATTGCCTTTCGGCTCCACACCTCTCTTTTTTGGCAGCGAAATCACTCCTTTGCACAGTTTGTGCCCCTTTTGTCGCCAACTTTCTGAGTCTTTCTTTCTTTACCTGGGGGATGGGTTCTCTCTCTATCCCGACTGTGCCTATTCTTTCTGTGAGACCTTCACTCACGTAGAACTGTTTAGAACCTTCTGTTGTTATCAAAACCGCGTGATACGGCGTAGTGCTCACAATCAATGGTCATTACGCATTGGTTCAGGAGTAAGGAACTCTCACTGCTCGTTTGGTATTGTGTGAAAATATTGACTTCTGTCTATCTTTCGTATAGTTCCAATCACAGCAATATCATCCAGCGAGTACCCAACGGTGAAAGATGCCAGCTCAGAAGTGGAAGCCGCCAGCATCACCAAAAAGCAACATTCAACGCCGGCTCTTTTCTTTCTTTCGAAGCCCTTAGCAATGCGCGCGGGCGGTACATAATTCGTGCCGTTACTCAATGTGAGAAGCGTCGCCGTCGTATTTCATCTAGTAAGTTCTCTTTGAAGCGATGTACCGTATGCAGCATTGCATTACAGAGCCGGTGTGCATCAAAGCTGCCATAAGCATCAAACTGCGCTACGACATGCTTATTACAAAGATACAGACGTCTAGTGCTGTGTAGAGGAACCCAAGTTACTCGAAGCTCCCAATTTTGGATTTCAGAATAGATGTCGTCATCATAAAGCTGGCGTCAAAAAATAAACTTTTTTTTTAGAACAGTTGCATTATATACATTGAGTTCTTACATTTTGATAGAAGCCTTCAAACATTTTATTTTATTACATCACATCTT
This sequence comes from Agarophyton chilense, assembly GCA_030374765.1. Classification (NCBI taxonomy): domain Eukaryota; phylum Rhodophyta; class Florideophyceae; order Gracilariales; family Gracilariaceae; genus Agarophyton; species Agarophyton chilense. The sequence goes on from JARGXX010000099.1 coordinate 1,398,321, forward strand.
TATATTCTTGTTTTTGCCAGCCGCACATACGTTGATCACTATCTCTATGCTTTTTTTCTATTACAATTATTCTTTTTGTCGTCTTGCTTTGACATTTTTTCTTTGTCCTATTCTGGACTGTACTCTCGAGAGCATATCTAATTCTTGTTTATGCTTGTGTTTGAACCACCCGCGTTGTGTCCGTTTCTTACTTTTACGGATATGACGTTCACAATAAGTTCTCAATAGAGAACGTCAGTATAGTATCAGCACGCCGGTATCTACGAGGGCTGTGGGCTACAAGCTTGTACGGACTTAAAAGTTAACAGGTACATGCCCTTGTACCTGTACAAGGCCCCCTTGTACCTTGTACGGGGTACAAGGGTTTTCAGAAATACCACTTGTATGGGTTTGCTTGTACGGGATAAATCGGTACAAGACATGTTGGCTACACTAATTTTGCTCCTACACTAGTTGTACCGTCCACAAAAATTGTACCATCTACCGTAGTTAACAACGGATATCTGACAATCAAGTTAGATTGAGGATATGGTTGAAATTGAAGAAACTGGAGAAATTCTATTCGCGAGCAGCGAGCCATCTACAATCGGTGGTGTTGATGTTTTTTTAAACGCTGTTTGGATCGCCGGAAGCAAAAAAAGTAAAGAAGAAAGCTCCATTATGTAGTGTGTGGGCGCTGCTAATTTCAGCTCACGATCCCGATGACGACAGCATGAAGGATATGTAGTACTGTGCTTTATGCGGGAAAGGAAATCGTAATGCTAATGACAAGCGCGATGGCATGGGTCTCATCAGGTACAAGGTGTCTTCTGGAACAGTGCCAATGCAGAGGCATTTCCTGAAGCAGCACCTTTAATAGTTGAAAATTGTGCAAGACCATATTGACGATTTCTGCAAGGAGGAAGGATTGTCAAAGAAGTCTAAGTCCAGTAGCACAGTGCATCCCGTTCGGGAGTTCTTCATTCAAAGTAAGCCGTACGGAACAAGATCTCTTGAACCAATCAAGTTCGAAAAAGATATGATGCTGTTTACTGCTCAACTCGACTTGCCTATCAACATCGTTGAACGCCCATAGTTCCATCAGATAATCTTAAATCGTGATGATAGGGTTCAAAGTCCGAATAAGCGAAAGCTGTGCGACTCTATTTTCCAGGCCTTCTAAAACGATGTCAAAAAGAAATATGTTTAAACGAAGTTGAACGATATAGAAGTCGTTTCGATTTCCTTCGACTTATGAATGTCTCGTAAATGCGAAGACGTTTTCGAGATGTCGAGATGATAGGTCATAGACTCGACTCAAACTTCCTGCAACAACATGTCGAACAGAATTTGGTAAGTGTTTCCGATACGGCTGGGCCCGAGCTCGCGGTCAAATTCGAGAAAATGATGAGCGATTTCAACATATCAAACAAATTCATCGCTTACGTCAAAGATGGTGAATCAAATCTGGGAAAATGGACTGAAGCTCTCCAGAACTCTATTTCCAATGATTATTTTGAAAGCGTCTTCGCAGGTCCTTGTTCAGGTTATTTCTCGAGCTTGTAATGCGGCCATGAAAGTAACAGATGACTAAGCTTTCAATCCCGTAGATTTTCGAAGATGCAGGAGCGCGCTCCAGAGCTGTACAATACGGACTAAAAAGAGTGGAGTAGGTCCTTCGTCATGGTTGAGCTCTTGCAAGGCAGTCAGTTTACCTCGGCGAGTGATGACTACTCCTGTGAAAACACGCTTTGCCTTGACTGTTTTGATGATGAAGATGATGCTCAAATACAGAGAAGTAGTCGTTCATTGTTATGCAACTTAAGAGAAAATGGAACTGCTGAAGCGAAATTTTCAAGACGACGTTTGGCAGGCCGCAAAAGTACTCGTGGAAAAGGTTGAGCCCTTGCTGATGTTCTGTATGAAGAGCCAGACAAAAGATGACTGGTTTATGAGCTAGTCGTCACTTGCTACTGCCGACGTTTATGCCTTCTGTGTAGAAGAGTATGTACAGAACTTTGCAGACTGAGAAGGGGAGCCTGCTTTGACTTCTGAAATAGAACTCAACATTGCCAAACTGAGAATCGCTGAGACAGTTCTCAACAAACTATAAATCCTATTCCAACCTTATATTAATTCAATCTGGAAGGTTTTGTACACCATTCCGTTTGCATACTTTTAGATCCACGCTATACTGCTGATCTCAAACAAGCCGTGGGGTATATGGATGCAAAAAGAAAGCTTCGCAAAGTTCGTAGTGAGAACGATCGGGACACGGCGACTCGTTTGGAAGAGATGGTTCAATATTACGATCAATTTTTTATTATTTCTGCTTGCGTAAAGGCGTGCGAATTAGACGTGTGTAGAGCAATCGCAAATGGGGAAATACCTCTCGGGTGTTCGAGTCCCGCTCTCGCAAAGAGGAATAAATCAGCGAACGAGCCTTCGTGCCACCGATGTGTGGGTGTAAGACCACAGTGGTTCAGGCAATACCTACGAAGGTGATGAACCGAGGAAAAGGGGAAGAATCAAATGGGCATCCAAGGACAAGGATATTCCGTGGACAACAGAAAATTGTAGGGCGAAAATGTAGGGCGAAATAGGACGCACGACCAAGTGTACAGACCTATGAAAGGGGTATCCATACTGGATAAGCGAAACCACGACGGGTTAAAAAAAACCCTTTACAGGGGCGGTGTACTGTCCTAAACAAATAAAAACCAACAAAAGAAAGAAACACACCAATAACAATGGTACAGTGACGCCTGAGCTTCCCGATGGGATAGACTTGACAAACCGGTCGCGGTTTCTCCGGTTAACAGATAGAGACTCGCATAGGCGATATAATCTAAAGCCAAGCATTTGGTTACCATTTATTTGGTGGTAGTGATGGCGGTGGAACCATCACTTAAGTCTAAACTAGACAGCGAACTACACGTGTAGACCATAGTAGTGCAAGCCAACCCTGGTCCATACACGTATCGTGTGTGTAACCCCAGCCTTGCACGTCCATCCGTCCACTACGGTACTGTGGAGCAAAACCCAGCGACGGGAAGTGCTCTCAAGGTGTTCGAAGCCTTGCTCCCTGGGGGAGGCAGACTCAGAGACAGAGCCCTCCGTTCCACCCGTAGTGTGGGGTGTAACTCCCACGGGGGATTCCTGCAGTACCGACAAAGGTGAGGGGTAGAAACCGTTGGGTCGGGAATGGGTATGGGTATCCCAAAGAATGGGGGAAAATCCGGCGAAGAGGAAAAACGGGGCGAGGGTCGGGCACTGACAGGCACCGGACCCGAGAACCAGAAAAGGGGCCAAACAACAAAAGAAACCCAATGCAGGGGCGAAAACCTGTCCTCGAAAGGAAACACAAAAAGCACGCAACAAGTAAGCAGAACCCCCACGGGGTATCGTGCACGCAGGTCGTCTGAGCGGTCCCAAGGGGGTGGTTGCACGGAACCCAAACGTGGGCACTCTCCAAGTGGAGTCGTGTCCCTACGCAGGCGTTGCTAACCAGAGCCCGTTCCGGAATGTAAGGCCGAAACGATGGCGACGAAGAACCTCTAAAGGTATCGAAGACCAACCTTGGTTTCCATTTACTCTGAGCTTCGGACTGCCAGATCTCGCCTCCCTAAGTAGGGCCCACTAACTAAACTCTACTAATTACAGTAGTGCACACCTGCTCAGGGCCATACACGTGGAGATCCCACTGTCAGGGCCCAAAAGTCCAACGTTCTAACAAGTATCCGAAAATCGGTGCCGAAATTAAGCCACGTGTATCACGGGGCCAATCCAACCATGGGCCATCCGAATCTTCCCTTCATAGGCTAACTCTAACCAGAAAACCGTGCCACCTCAGCACACCTTAGAGGGGATCATAGTCATAACCCTCGGAGGGTTCAACCCTCATTCTATGAGTTGCATCTTCAAGTATCCCCTAACTGGGCGTTGCTCTACATCTCCCCCTCCTTAAGACGAGGAAGAACATTCCGAGCCGCGGGTGTCTCGCTTTCCGGTCACTATATATACTTCTCTCCCAATGGGGTCCTTCACCACTTCTGAGGATCGCCACAAAACCGGCACATCGGTACAACTTTCTTCTATTCCTCCGACTTTCGGCGATAAGCAACTTCTCGCAACAGCAGTCTCAACCAGCCCTCTCAAGGGAATGAACCCATACGTCATCAACCCACTCTCGGGGCCGTCGGCCTCCGCGCCAGCGGACAACGAAGCTCCCCAGCAGGGTGGATATTTCTCCGGTTTTGATGCGGCTCCGTCAGGTACCGAACCTTCCGCCTCGGTGAGCAACCGACATCCTCAGGAGGATTTGGACACTAACGCGGTGGCGTGGAACTCCGCTCATGCGATGCCCTTGGTAGCAAACTCCAGAGGTTGGATCTCAAACGAATCCTTTCGAAGGTGGAGTCCCCTTACCAATCCGGTGATGTATTCCCGCCCTCCGTGGTTCCATCCAACAGCGGTTCGCGACGATGAGCTCATCGACTCCTACGTGGAGGACGGCTTATTGCCGGGTGGCCTACCTGTCGAGGTTGTACGTTCTCCCGATTGGAGGGTGCGCGTAGCCATAGAGCCTCAGTATCTATACCGCGGTCGCGGGGAGTCCCTGGACAAGGCGCGCGCAGCGATGGCGGCTCTGGCCTACCAGTGATTGGAGAGGTCACGCTTTGACCATCTGGTTCCCCCGTAGTACGGGTTCGATGTCGCCTATTACCGCACGTACGGTGAGGTCTCCTACGGGGATAACCTGGCAGCCTTTCCCGAAGCCGAGTTCCGCGGACCGGGTTTTCCTCTCCGAGAAAATATGCTCCAATGGAGTCGTGCCATCCTTCGGGCTGAATTCAGGTACCTTCAACGGCAGTTTACTCAGTATGGGTTCGATCGACGCGTGCGCTTCGAGCGCCGCTCGCGCCCCCGTTTCGGGTTCCTTTTCCCGTGTCCTCACGTGGAACAGGAGCGTATCCGTAACACAGCGAAGGTTGGGCGATTCGTGCCCCTTCCAGCTTGGTGGAGTAAGGTAGAGGTCCCCCGAAGGTGCTTTGCTGAACTGTCCCCGTGCATCTACTATATCGGGTCTCGTTTGATGCACGACCCGAACTCGGGATACTGGGCCCTCGTTGCAGCCGAGTGGGCAGCCCGCGTAGCGGCGCACCTCCTCTGGGATGCTCATGACCATTTCCGTATCTGGTATATTCCTCCGATGCTACGGACCATCATGCGTCAAATCGACCTTGTCCCAGCGTTGGGTTCGGCCAGCAACGTGCAGGACCTGTATCCAATCTTGGACGTGATCGACAACACCCAATGGGATCGAGTTCCAGTGGAAAATCCGCCCGCAGGGGAAGGATCCGCGCGAGAAAAGTCTCCTGGCCGGTACGATCCGGGCTCCGGTAACTGGGTCTATTACAATCCCTTCGAAGGGGTTCGCATCAGCGCGGCGCAAGCACGGGCGCTGATTGACTCGCCTCGACCGATGCCGGTGGGACACCCGACTGGGTACATTTATACCGACGATTAAGAGCACGAGCCTCCAGTAGACCTGGACGATCCAGCGTTGGATAACGACATGCCAGCTCCTAGTGGAGTGCTCTCTGTGGAGCCATCTGCACCCTTCCAACCAGTGGGAAAGACCTCAGCTGTGGCGGCGAATGCATCCGGTGGCGGTCCATCTGCTCCCCCCGGGTGGGGTGTGAACACCCTTGCGCAGGCGCCGGTTGCCACTCCGCAAGCGGATAGTGTGCGACAAGGCCTCGTGAACGCGGGCATTCCGATTCCCCCGGGTATGACAGATGTGAGCCAGATGTTGGCTTTCGCCTCGGCGTACCATCAGGGTCAGAATCCCAACGGTGGGGCGGGTCCCTCCTCGGGCTTTCCGTAGTTCCGCCTTCGGGCAATTGTAGAGTCCATAGCTTGGCGACAATAGTAAACTTCTGATATTTGCATAACTTCTTTTCTTCTTCCTTCCTAGAATCTTAACTTCTACTTCATCTTCTTCATTCCTTCTTAGGATCTTCTTCATCTTCGTCTTCATCTTCTTCCCTTCCTAGGGTCCAATCTTCTTCTTAATCTTCTTCTCCACTTCGTGGGTCTTCTTTTCCGTTTTCATCATAAACTGTCCCGATAACCAGTGCTGTGTTCCCCGGCTAACGGCGCTAGGCCGAGGGCCAGTAGACATTCCCTCTCAATACGTGTTCTTCGGGATACTCTCCTCAATTCCTCTTCAGAGGTCCAACATCTTCCTCACTTCGAGGTCCCATCCACACCAGTTCCCGTGGTGGCTTACCCGACTTGGGCACGATCCAGATCTGGAGGCAAGGTTACCCGAGCACGTCGGTGATAGGATAAAACCTTAGACCTCGGAAGGTGCTCAATGGGTTCCACTGTATCCTCATCAGGCGAGAATCCGTACCATCGGACTTGGTAGCGAACTTCTCCCTCGGGGGTGTAGATGTGACGCACGATGCCATCGATAACGAATTCCTGCGGGTACACTTTTCCCTGTTCGGGCTTCTTTTCCATCTTGGAACGCTCTAGTTCCCTTGAGAGTGTCAACGTAGGGTCTAGACACACCCCGGTGGGTTCTTTTCCGTGTTGCGAGCGGGTCTCAGCACTTCGTCCAAACGGCACCGAGTGGCCTGTGGGCTACCTTGTAACTTCCGTCTACGCAGTCAAAACGGCCCAGTTTTGGGTTCTTCTTAAAGCTGAGATCTTCCCAATAACATCGGTGTTCTTAGATTCCGTGACGGTTGAGAAACAGTGACGCGGTAGCGTCTCAAATCTCAGGGGGGTAAGACTACAACGTCAACCCGAGCTACGGGGACAAAGGTTGCTCCCGTGCAACGCGCCGTGCGACAGAGGCGGTTTGCGCGACGGTTGGTCGTCAGAGCCTTTTGATTGGCTCGGTTCCATTCGACGTGTGCCACACAAATGCGCGGGCGCCCCGTGTGGGGTGACCGTTCATTCTGCGGGAAAATCTGCATATGCGGATGTGAGGTGGCGCTTTCGACACGCGCTAGCACTCTCCTGAGCTGTCCCCGACGGGTCTCACTCATTGCTTTCCTATTCCTGAGGGTTCCAGTGTCTCCATAGGAGTTCTTATTCCCATTCCATAACGGAGAGCCAAATTTGGTCAACCTCGTCGTCGAGATCTTCCCCGTGCGGGTCCGCTGACACAGCTCGTTCCCGAGAAAGCGGGGGTTGAGTGTGCGACACCTCAGTGTCTCGTCCGCGGCGGCGGGTGATCGTCGGCTCTGTAAGCGTTCCGGGTGCGGAGGTCCCCACACGACTCTCCCTAGGCGGGGTTTCGTCATCTTTTCTGACGTCGTGCTCGGCTGGGTCGGCGGTGATGTCGCTACCCATACGCTGGGGTTGTGACTTCTCTTTCGCTGGCTCGGTCGGGCTCGCCGTCTCACTGTGAGAACTAGATTCCATGTTAGGGCGACTGGCTGACGCCGAAACATCGTGCTGCGAAGGAACTAAGTTGATTACCTCCGGTGGGGGAGTAACTCTGTAAGAGTTCGTTGACTGGGCCCTTGAGGGAGCGGGCACAGGTTCGGGAGTATCCGAAGTTTCCGGTAGGTCGGTTAAAACACGTTCCGGGTGCGGAAGTATAACGGGGCGGGTGTTCGAATCTCCGCCTGACGGGTTAACTTCCGTTGAATCATCCCCTGTGGAGGGCGTTGGTGCCGACACCACTTCCACATTTGGGTTGGGTGCTCGTGTGATGCGGTCCCTGGAGATCCGCTCGTGCCGGTTAGCGATATCCAATACCACCGTGTCCGGGTCTACAGAAACCACACGATAGGGTCCGTCCACAATTGGCGAAAGCTTGTGCCTACGTTTCTTTTCAGGATTGTAGTATTCCTTTCGAAGGAAGACGAAGTCGTCGGGCTCCACCTGAGGAAGAGGTTTGCGAACCCGATTGTCAAAGTCCTTCTTGTAGGCGCGGTGAGCTTTGTCCATTGCTTTCTGGGCTATCGGCACCATCTTCGTAAGCCACTCCTTCCAGGCTTCTCGGTACAATCCCGGGGACGGGTACGTCGACAGCGTCGGTTGAGTTTCGATGGCGACCGGCGGCGGTGTCCTCGACAGTACTAGTTCGAATGGGGATCACGATGTAACCCGATGTACCTGGGTGTTGTATGCATACGTGATAGCGTCTGTGTACAAGTCCCAATTTTTGGGGTGATCCGCAACATACGATCTCAAAGCGTTGAGTATCGTGCGGTTAAACCTCTCCACCTGGCCATTCCCCTGAGGGTGATACGTAGTAACAAATAAATTCCTTACATCAAGGATTCGACATACATCCTGAAAGAACTTTGATGCGAATTGCCCTCCGTTGTCGGATAACAACTGCACCGGCGGTCCATATACGAACACCCAATGGGTCACGAACGCTTGCGCGACGGTAGCGGCGGTGATCCGCTTCAGCGGCACAGTTCTCGTTAGCTTAGAGAATCTGTCAGAAATGACAAGCAGATACCGATGACCTCGGGGCGTCCTGATAAACTCCCCTAGGATGTCTATGGCCACGAATTCGAGTGGTGCCCGTGCCGGGAACAGCGTCAACTTCTTAGAGTGCTTCCGAAGTTTGACGTCATTCTTGGCGCAATTGGCGCAGGCCCGTCTGACGGCGTAACAATCGAATGCCATTGCCGGCCAGTAAAAGTCCCTTCTCAACGTGAGGTACAGTTTTCTCCCCCCGGGGTGGGCGCCAACCTTCACATAGTGAGTGAGGTGTAATACCCTCTGTTGTAGGGTGTGCGGCACCACTATCCTCGGGCGAGGTCCAACGGTCCTGATTAGGTAACCCTGATCGTCGTCCTCGAAAGGTAACTGAAATCCTCCGTTGAGGCGAGCCCGAATCCGTGTACAGAATGGGTCGAGCTGTTGCTCGCGTATCATCTCCTCTGGAGAGATAGGTATAAAAAAGCCGGCCGGCGAATCCAGACTCTCGTTGACGAGTATATCGTCACAAACATTATCCGTCAGCGGTTGAGCTCCTCCATAGAGGTCCGATACCATAAAACATGGGATGTCATCGTCCTCGTAGGGTTCCGTTTCCGCTGTGGTTCCCAAGCGGGATAGTGCATCAGCCTGAGTGTTCAGCTTCCCTTTCTTGTACAGGATCTCAAAGTCGAATTCCGACAGTCGGAGACGCCAGTGCATAAGGCGGCCCGAGGGTTCGGAGATCTCCAGGAGTCAACGCAAGCATGCGTGGTCCGTATGGACTTTGAAACGAGTACCCATCAGATAGGGGCGAAGTGTAGCCAAGGCCCACACAACGGCTAAACATTCTTTCTCGGAGACCGAGTAGTTCCTTTCATGGACATTCAGGGAACGTGACCAGTACCCAATAGGGTGACGTTCACCATCCTCAGAGGATTGGAACAGTGCACACCCTACTTGGTTTGCACTAGCATCGGTGTCCACTTCGTAAGGGAGCCCAGGGTTGGGTAGAGCCAAGATTGGCGGTGATGTTACGGCATTCACCAGTGCCGTGAAGGCAGACGCTTCCGCTTCGCCAAAAGGTTCCAGTTCAACTGGTTGTCCCTTCGTCAGGAGCCTGTTGAGGGGGGTGGCAATATCCGCAAAGTTCGGGACGAATCGGCGATACACGTTACACAGACCTAAGAAGGATCGCAACACCGTTTGAGTTTTCGGGTGTTTTGCTTCCTTCAAGGATTTCACTCGTACTTCATCGATTGAAAGCTGTCCGGGACGGATGATATGACCCAGATACTTAACCGATTCGGTGAAAAACTCGCACTTCTTGAGTTTCAAGGTGATTCCCGCGTCGCGGAGTATCTTCATTACGTCCCTGACGTGTTCGAGGTGGTCATCCAGGTTGTTGGAGAAGACAATAATGTCGTCTAAATACACTAGACACGTCCTCCACTTGAAGGGAGCCAACAGAATGTCTATCGCCCGTTGAAACGTTGCGGGGCCATTTGTCAACCCAAAAGGCATCCTCCGGAATCGGAAAAGTCCTTGATGACACACGAAAGCCGTTTTGTCTCGATCTTCCTCCCTAATAGGGACTTGCCAGTAGCCCGAATTGGCGTCGAGGGTAGAGAAAACAGTAGCGCTCCCAAGGGAGTCGATGTATTCGTCCATCCGAGGGATCGGGTACACATCCTTAATGATTACCTCGTTCAGGCGTCTGTAATCGATGCAGAAACGCCACGATCCATCCGGTTTCGGAACTAACACCACTGGTGAGGCCCAAGCGGACTGGGCAGGTTCAATGACGCCCGCTTTAAGCATCTTCTCCACCTGAGATTTCTCCTCTTCCCGAGCTTTCGGTCCAGCCCTGTAAGGGTGTTGGGAAATAGGCCGAGTGTTCGGTAACAAGTCGATGCGGTGTTCTGTAATCCCAATAGTTCCAAGGGAACCATCCCACATGGGGGTAAATTCACGAAGCATGTGCCTCAGCTTCTCCCGATGAGATGCGGGTACATGGTTGAGATCCCATTTCTCCAATTCCTGAACAGGATCCGTCTGGTCTGCTCCAGTGATAGGGGCCGTAACCTTCTGAGGTTTAAAGTGTTCAGCGTGTGGAGCTGCAGTCGTATGCTCACCGTCTTCCGCGATTTCGGCAGTGTCCTCCCCCTCCTTAGGGTCCGCCACACCAAGGACCTCTGCGATAGAGATATTTGTAGGTACGACCGCATGCGGGTGTGGAAGAACAGAACCCAGGATCTGGTGTTTGACCAAATGTTGCGTTGTCTTTCCAAAGTTGGCTACCAAAACCTTGAAAGGTTTATCCGGTTCCACGGAGACAACCCCATTCGCAAGGGCGAGTTGACGCCGCGTATACAGAGACGGGTTCGGTTGTACCACATGCACACCAATTTGCTTGGTAACAACTGTGACCCAAACCTGGGTTTCTGGAGGGATAGCCACTGACTTCGCAACCTTTACCCGTGTAGACACCGGGTCCTTCCTCACAGATTCCTGCGCGACAGGGAGAGGAACGCGTGTTCGCGCTGCTCCCTGTAAGGGTTTACGAACGATTGGGATCGTAGACCCGTCTTCGAGTTCCACAGTTCTATTCCGAGGACGGATGGCTTCCACGAAGCGGTCGCAAAAGTCACAACCCAGTATGACTGGTGCTGCAAGTGACTTGCATACAATAAACTCTAGTTGAACGAGATAGGAGCCTAACCTCACCATGAGGGAAATTGTACCCAGTGTCCGTAGCTGGTTGTTGTTCGCATCGGCGATATCCAAACGTGGACCGGTACGAACTTGAACCCGGAGCAGCGGGGGTAACAATTCAACATGAATTAAGTTAGGAGCGGCTCCTGTATCCAGGACAGATATTTGACGAACCATAAACTGGTTGGACAGGCCGAAGTCGGCGAATACTTTATAATTCCGCTTGGCCATTACCATAACTCAATCCGGAATACGGAGATTACGGGACCGTATCCACGGGCGACGGAGGACACTAAAGTATCCCGAGTTAACGTCGGTGTCAGCCGTTCTCCTTGAAAGGATAGTCACAGCTGGGGAGCGAAGCTGGAGCGCCTCGGGCGTCTTCAAATCCGGCTTAGAAGACGCCCCTCCCGCAGGGGAGACTCCCAAGTTTAGTTTTTCGAAGCGGACCCCATCGAATTCGGTGCAGCTGCCTCGAAGGGGACCGGTTGTTCCCCGTTCGCGGGTACAAGTTCTGTATCCCTGTCAGCAAGGTGAGCTCGGAGTATCCTTTGTTCCTCATAGGACCTACTCGGGACTCGAGCTTTCTCCTCAGGGGTCAGAGCCTCGTACTGAGCGATAATTCGTGAACCCTCCCGCAGAGGAAATGTGCAGTCTGGTGCTTTGTGACCACGGAGGTAACACAAATAGCAAATCAGCTCTGCCGGGTTCGGTTGTGGACGTGAATCCACGCGACGTGGTGCTGTATCCCTCCATCCGGGGCGAGAGAACCGAGCAGCGGTATTCACAAAAGGTAGCGTTGCGGCTGGCACCCTCCGTCCGTGGGTATAGAGCGCAGGGTCTTCATCCGTAGTCGGAGCGGATGTCGACGGCAACTCAGACGTACCCATAGATTCGGGGTTACTTCCCATGAAGTGAATGTTATCATTGACCCCCACAGGGGCAGGACCTCCTGCGAGTGACAAAGACGAGTTACCTCCATCGGCGAGGAGTGCACGTGTCGGCCGACTCTTTCGGTTCTGCCGGGCACGGAGAGTATCCCCCTCAGCCTGGGCGTACTGAACCAGTTCCAAGTAGGTCAGCTTGCGCTTCTCTTCCCGATGTCGGGCAACCAATGCCCTTATCGAGGGGTCCAAACCATCCACAAACATGGAGCATCTCTCCTAGGCGGGGAATACATTCCCGCATCGGTGAAACGCTTTATTCAAGCGAGTTGAATACACCGTTTCGGTGTCCATCGGCTTCTGCCGCGTATCCCTTAATGCAAGGATTGCTTCCTGAATCGCATTTCCAGTAGCGTATGACCTCAAGAGGTACTGCACCGCTTCGGGCCAGCACGTGACTCCCCCTTCCGAGGCTCGGGATGACCCACGGACGGAGTTGAACTGGTCTTCAGCCATCCCCTTTAAGAAATAGGGTAATGCAAGATACGCTTGCGCTTCACTCATACCGAGGATGTCAGCCTCCTGGACGAACCTCGCAAGGAAATCGAGCACCAGAATTGGGTCTGTTCCTGTGAACTCCCTCTTCTGTAGGGTGATGCTCAGACTTTTGATGTAGTCCTTGACCTCACCCGTTCCGCGGGATGTTCGATCTCCCGAAGGGTTATCCAACCGGTAATAGCGGTACGATAGCAGCTTCCGATAGAGAGGATTCGTCGGCTTCAGCTCCCTTAATCTAAGGTGTTTCCTACCGTTCTTCCGGGTACGGATTGCCCCTTGAGAGGTGTAAGTAGCCTTCGACCGAGTCGCCCGGGATGACCGGCGTCCATCTTCACAATCCGAAGATTCGGAGGACGAACTCGATGACGAGCGATTGGGATCGGAATCCGAAAACTCCTCTTGGAGGTGAACCCTCTTCTTGGACTTGCGGCGGTCCCGTTTAGCGGAGCGGTGTTCTTCGTCTTCCGAAACGTCGGGTTTATCCTTCGAGGCTTCTGTGTCTCCGTCCATACGGATAATGGCCTCGAGGGTGTCCAGCCGAGCTCGGAAGCGTTCCGCTTGCACGCGGTGTTCCTCCACGAGACTCCGGTACTCCTGGATAAAGACCCCAGGGGTACCAAAGCTTTCCAAAAGGGAGTTCACATCCCTCCTCAGGGTACGAAGGTCATCGGCGACTCCCCGCACCTGGGCGTCCTCCACCTTGCGGCGGAGGGTAGTAACCTCCTGAAGGAGCTCGACGTGAGCCGCGTTGGCGATATCGATTCGAGTCTCCAGGCGCTGTAATTCAGGGTCGGCCCGACTTCGGGGTGCTGCTGAGGGGGTCTCCACCACTGGAGCTGGGCCCACAGCCACGACCTCTCGAGGACCTGAAACCACTGAGGGGTGCTCTCCGAGTGTCCGGATCGATACCGGAATCGTTCCGGACTTCGAGAATTGAGCTCCTCGACCTAGGCGGGGCCGGGGGCACTGAATTCGCTTGACGGTTCGATCCAGTCCTGGAACCACGGGTAGGCGGCGACATGCTGCAGACACGACACCGGCGATTCGGGGTAACGATGAAATTCGATCACGAGATCCCCGGAGAACGGATGACGTAACACAAAACAAAAATAAAAACCAATTACACCCTTTCCAAAGGGGACCACTACAACAAATCTTCACGACGGTGCCTCCTCTTCCAAGAGATATTCCAACACGTGGATGACCAACCCAAAAGTCCGAGAACGGATTCTAAGTCGGGAGACCACTTGTGGAGCAAAACCCGGCGACGGGAAGTGCTCTCAAGGTGTTCGAAGCCTTGCTCCCTGGGGGAGGCAGATTCAGAGACAGAGCCCTCCGTTCCACCCGTAGTGTGGGGTGTAACTCCCACGGGGGATTCCAGCAGTACCGACGGAGGTGAGGGGTAGAAACCGTTGGGTCGGGAATGGGTATGGGTATCCCAAAGAATGGGGGAAAATCCGGCGAAGAGGAAAAACGGGGCGAGGGTCGGGCACTAACAGGCACTGGACCCGAGAACCAGAAAATGGGCGAAACAACAAAAGAAACCCAATACAGGGGCGAAAACCTGTCCTCGAAAGGAAACACAAAAAGCACGCAACAAGTAAGCAGAACCCCCACGGGGTATCGTGCACACAGGTCGTCTGAGCGGTCCCAAGGGGGTGGTTGCACGGAACCCAAACGTGGGCACTCTCCAAGTGGAGTCGTGTCCCTACGCAGGCGTTGCTAACCAGAGCCCGTTCCGGGATGTAAGGCCGAAACGATGGCGACGAAGAACCTCTAAAGGTATCGAAGACCAACCTTGGTTTCCATTTACTCTGAGCTTCGGACTGCCAGATCTCGCCTCCCTAAGTAGGGCCCACTAACTAAACTCTACTAATTACCGTGGTGCACACCTGCTCAGGGCCATACACGTGGAGATCCCACTGTCAGGGCCCAAAAGTCCAACGTTCTAACAAATATCCGCAAATCGGTGCGGAAAACTAAGCCACGTGTATCACGGGGCCAATCCAACCATGGGCCATCCGAATCTTCCCTTCATAGGCGAACTCTAACCAGAAAACCGTGCCACCTCAGCACACCTTAGAGGGGATCATAGTCATAACCCTCGGAGGGTTCAACCCTCATTCTATGAGTTGCATCTTCAAGTATCCCCTAACTGGGCGGTGCTCTACAGATACTACTGTAGAGACTTAAATAACATACCTTCTTAAGTGTCTAAAACACCAAAAACTAATATTACTCATAACATCGGATGACGTGGTTTCCGATCTATCGGATGCCAAATGAATGGTGCCCCGACCAGTTATACGCGCACGCGTTGCTCTACACTATCCCGATCTCTGTCGAAGAGGTTGGTGATATGGCCGTAACACTAGAATAAGGAGCCAACGAAAGCGAAAACTCAGAT
This sequence comes from Agarophyton chilense, assembly GCA_030374765.1. Classification (NCBI taxonomy): domain Eukaryota; phylum Rhodophyta; class Florideophyceae; order Gracilariales; family Gracilariaceae; genus Agarophyton; species Agarophyton chilense. The sequence continues at coordinate 1,413,324 of JARGXX010000099.1, forward strand.
CTAAAAGCTTCATAAAAGAATTGATAAATCAGGTTTTCACTAATTAATACTTTGAGGCCTATATGCATATATCCAACATGCTTGTACGGGGTACAAGGGTTTCGTGCAAGGTTAGTATTTCAACTCCTTGTACGGGGTAGCTCTTACAAGCTTTTACTTCGTACAAGCTTGTATGCCGCAGCCCTAGTAACATCTGTTCCAAAATCATATCCCTCGCCCAAGTTTTCCAAACATCCACGTTTTGGCTTCAGTAAAAATAACCAAATTAGTGTGAAAAAAATATTGAAGTAAAAATACTGTTTCAAAAACATAACCTTTATTTTATCCTTTTTATTATAACGCGAATTCAGTAGTTTATTTTTGCTTTTTTAGCCTGTGTACCACCTTTCCAACGATGTGGTATTGATTCTATAAAAACATTGATAGCATTACTGTCAATCTTTTCCCAGCAATCTTTGATAAATTTTTACAAATCAAAAACTGTATCTAACTGCCTTCATTGCCCGTAAACCATTCGAGCCAGCATTATCCAAATGTAATTGATAAGATTATCATCAGGAGAGCGCGCAGACCAATCCATAACCTACGTATTTAGAATATTAAACCAATGTTTCATAGAATTCAGATTAGAAACAAGTGCATTATTATGCTGAAAAAGAATTTCTTCTCCGTGCATACAGTATTCAAACGGTATAACGTAGCTTTCTTGAATCTCACAATACGTTCCAGAGTATAAAGTTGTTTCAAAACAAGCCATATTAGTTGCTTCTTCCGAAAAACGTCCAGCCCGAGTCATTATTGGTGCTTCTATTGAACATTTGTCATAAATTCTTCCTTTTTTGTAATTCATGCCAACAAGATTGAAATCAGTCTTAATCATCAAGACTGAACTTTGTTACGTCGGAAAGAATACCATTATTTCATTCATTTTTCCACTAAGCCGGTTTAACACACTATGTAACACGATTATTCTGGTTAAAATCTTTTTAAACCATATTTTCTAATTTTTTCTACTTAAACAAATGTTGACAGTTAATTAAACGCCATTTAAAAGATCTCAATAGACGCAAACTTAGATTTTTGACAATTTTACGCAAAATGAAGTTTTTCGACAGAGTTTTGCTTAATAAGACGCTTATTGGCCGGATATAGTGACGTAAGATGGCCAGTTGACCTTTTTGTTCTGTATGTAGCGGTTTTTTTTATGTAATTGCTGATTAATTTTGGGCTGCGCTTGAGTTTTCGGGCTATATCTGCTGGAATCTTACCTTGATTTACCAATTCCATGATTTTCAGCCGTTCAGAATTTGTCAGAGGCGGGCCAGGATCCATAATTGAAATAATAATTGTATTAAGGATATACTTTTGAAACAGTGTTATTGACTTGGTAGTTTTTATTTGCTGTGAAATGTGCTCTACAGTACGTGAAATGCCTTTTGGGCGCAGTTTTTGTAAAGGGATATGTTTTTGAAACGCACTGTATTTACGCCGGTACGCCTGGTGCGGAATAGAATGGCTCTATGTCGTGCAAGGGCGGGACGCGTGTCGCATCGCTGGCAGGAGTGCTCGCGGAAAGCATAGTCAAGCAGAGCGGGCAACGAGAAGAAAGAACTGTACAGTAACCTTAGAGATACTGTACACTCTTTGGCCTCCTGTCTCCATCTTTACATCTTCTTGATGATACAGATGGTGTGCCCTTGTGATTTACGGTAGCACATAAGTGACAACAACCGACAGGCAAAATTGTGTGCGGCTCGTATAGCGGCTCGCCTTGCTTGCCAACTAGATGGAAAATTCCCCATTTCCACCCCATACTACAGCTGTCCAACAGCATCACTTGCTTGACTTGCGCGCTTTGGCACAAACCCATTAAACTATTTGCCGAAGACGTGAGAATCTGCCCATCTTGCACGTTCCGCATCTCGCTGACGTTCTCACCCTTTTGGATTTTCCGGTATTATGATGACGATCTCAAGAGTAGCCATTGCGCAGATGACTTCCACCTCCTCTATCGCGCAGAACCTCGATACAGTCGCCGATCTTATCACAAAAGCCCACCAACAAGACGCCTCCTTCATATGTCTCCCGGAATGCGTCGACTACGTCTCCGCCACTCGCAAACAATCCGTCTCCATGGCCACCCCGTTAACCTCCAATCGCTTCATCGACCGTCTTCAGTCGCTCTCGACTCAGCACAACATCTGGGTGTCCGTCGGTGGCATCCACGAGCTCAGCCCAACGAACAGCTCCCGTATTTACAACACGCACTTGATCCTCAGTCCTTCCGAAACCACCCCACGTGCAATCTACCGCAAACTTCACCTATTTGACGCCCAACTTCCGTCCGGGCCCGTATCAGAACACGACACAACCGACGCGGGCAACGAACTAGTTCTCTGTCGCGACACGCCGCTGGGAAACATCGGCGTTACAACATGTTATGACGTTCGTTTCGCCGAGCAGTACACTGCATTACGGCATGCTGGTGCGCACACCCTCTTGGTTCCATCTGCGTTCTTCGTGCCCACTGGCCGTGCCCATTGGCATGTGTTGCTGCGCGCTCGCGCTATTGAGACACAGTGTTTTGTTGTGGCCGCTGCCCAGACGGGGCGTCACGATGGAGGACGGGAAAGTTTTGGACACGCCTTGTTGGTAGGACCATATGGGGATGTCCTTGTTGATGCTGCGAACAATGCTCCTGTTGTGCATGTGGCTGATATCAATCTATCAGAAGTTCAACGTGTGCGAAATGCAATGCCTTGTGCTCGTCATCGGCGCGCAGACGTTTTAGGACCTGTGGCTCAGCTCTGACGCCTTCTGTGCTCGTCTATTCCCCATGTATTACATACATCAACGCCTAGTTTGTTCCCAATTTTCGCCCATGACATACAGCATTTTTCTTGTTTACCTTATGAGATCTATGCTGCAAGTGTTTATGGCCCCCAATCCAGGAGTCACAACCAGAGGATGCCCGGCTCTGTTGAAAACCCATTTATCAAGCGGTAGCGTATCTGTATCCGCGAAAGTCAGATACAAGAACTTCAAAGTGGAACCAAGAAATTCACTAGGCATCAAGTCTCCCTTTGTGATATTACCGATCGTGTACTCCTCCAATTCGGTAAACGCCCCGTTCTCCAGCTCACATTCTTTCTTTATCTTCAAAAAGGTACTCCAGGCCTGTTCCCTATAATACACTTCATGCGTGGAGCGCCACATATAAAACAAGGCTTCGATCAAATCGGCTTGTAACCGATATGCACCTTTTGTGATCCAAAACTTGCCATTAAACCTTACTGAATCACCTCCCAATCCTCCCGGAAAATGTTCATACATCCGGATACAGGATTTCGTAATACTTTCTGCCACATCTCTCCATTGATCTTCTCTCTTCGCCGAGATTTCTTTGTGTTGTGCGGCGATGTGGAATACTGCGGGTAAATAACACATTGATTGTTCAACCATCGCATCGCTTCGATCACTTTTTCTGTCCAAAACGCGAAGGTAGAGATCCCCAGTCGATGTCTGGTGAATCGCTCTCTTCAGCAACATGTGCATAGATGCATCCAATGGGTATCGATATGTGGCTTCACACCCACCGCCTTGCCTCCACGCCTTGGTTAGATATTCATAAAACCCTCTTGCATGGCCAGTGAATGTAGCTGTGGTGTCAATGGCCGGTCCAGCTCCTATCGCAATAACCGCACTTTGCCACAATTCCACCATGTAAGAATAATAAGAATGAATAGTATTGAAACGTGAGTGATCAGGCGAATTGAAATCGCTGTCTTCTTCCTCCTCATCCGCCTCAATGCTAACCGTACGGCCTTTTAATTCGTCAGATATGTGTTCTTTCAGCAGACGTGGACCAGCTTCAACCACTGCCTGCACAGCTCGATCGGCCTTGCATCGCAACAGCCTCAACTCGGGCCTGAGCGTATGAAAGGCGAGTGCACGGAACTCTAGAGAGATTCCAGCGGCAGCTGATTGTGACGTCTGTTTTCCCTTGCAAACATTAGCAGCATCAAATGTACCGTTGCGAAAACCAGCAAGTCGGCAGAATGGGTACGGTACTCCGTTTAATGTATCAAATGTCGGAGCGAGCCGAGCCGCAAGGATTTCAGCCTTGTCCAAGAACAAGGGATCACCAGTGAGGTGGTAGGAAGAAAGCAACGCACCCATAATCCTGGTTGTCACCTCATGAACATTCACGAATTCACTGCTTTCCAAGTTGAAATGGCGATCGACCCAGCTACGAGCGGTCTTGTATGGTTCCTTTAGACCCATGATGTACAGAGTAGGTATGGCTTCGACTATAGTGGCCGCCAAACTGAATTCATCCGAACCCTTTTCAGAAAGTGGACGAAGGGTATCGAAGCCCCAGGCATGCTTTTCGTATGCTTTCCAAGCCGAGAAGGCAGCGGCGCGGATGTCCTCCATTCGTCGCTTACTGAGATCGTCATCGCTCAGCCTCGAAGATGGAGGGACGAATGAACCAACTGGAACAGCGGTCAAGCACGTGTCAATGCGAGTGCATCCACAGGTGTGGTTTTCCCTATCTTGCAGCACATGTTCTCGGCTTGCTTGCTCTAATGCTGCTGGGGGAGGAAATCTGCCTAGTGAGGTTAGGAACAGCGTCAAACCAATGGAGAACAAAATGAGAAAAACTGTTGTGCGAGTCAGCAACAGATAAAGAATACGGAGTAGAGTAAAGCGGAGAGTGTGCTTTACTGGCTTGGATAGAACACGCATCTTCAGGGAATGGGAAGCACGTCATTATAGTGAAAAAAGATTGGAGCGCGGTTTCTTGTGACATAATAAAACTCGACGAAAAGCGGCCCTACAGACATTGCTTTTGGTCTACTTGGTCGGGACAACTATACTAGAATCCGAAAATGTCACAATGCTGCGTTTTAAAAGAGATAGCACTACAATGAGGCTTGGGGCGCAGCCATTCTTTGCTGTAGACATCACATATGTTGTTCTTGACGCGTCGGCCAGGTAAATAGGGAGCAGTGATCTCCACAATGGAACAGAGGTTGTGCGTAATTTATCCCTTTTGAATAACTCCACTGATCTATGTACAGTACGTAAGTGTGCAAGTTCATCACATCTCACGGGCAGAAAGACGTTCAGAATCTCGATATTTGCAAGACATTGAGCACAAGGGATATGATGGATATCCTTCGTACAATACAACAACACAGATTATGCAATGCCTCACAAGAAATGTCGCGTTTGGATGGTCTTCTTCTACATCTTAGAGTGTGAATAGACAAAAGAACCAGTTCTAAAAACTGCAACACTCCCGTGTCCCGTGGAGTTTCCACTCTCCGAACCAAGGCACGTCATGTGCAATCAAAACTCGACAATCTAGCTCGATTCCTATCGTTGCCTTATTGTGACTGATCTGATTGCTGCCCAACAGAGTCCATTGCTGTGGGTTGAGGCCGACACAGTTACCCTTCCCCAAGACGGAAACTTGGAACAACATTCTAAAGCAGTCGCTCCAGGGAGCAAGCGGTTCGGAGAGCTTAGAATCAATTTTACTCACCAACATCAACAGCCTGATCTTACAGTGCGCGTCGAAATTAAAAGACCACATACAGTGCGTTTCAAAAACATATCCCTTCCTAAAACCGGGCCAAAAATGGCGTTTTCCGTACTGTAGAGCCAATTTCTCACCGAATAAAACCTTTTACCATTATGACTTCTGTACCGCTTTTATCTTGCCAAAACTATATAAAAATTATTAGATTGGACCACAAAGGCATGATCCCAACTTTTATAGCGCAAAAACAAATAGAAATCCCAAGAACAAACAATTATTACAGAAAACTCTGTTCGGTATGAAGTCAGGCGATGTTTGAGCCATACCGCATTCTTTCTAACACAAAAACGCGTGTAAGTAAGCTTTATCTGTTCTGTGATACGTCATCGTGCAAAACAAATGGAAACAAAACAGTGTTTGAATGTAAAATGTCCTTAAATATGACGCAAAAAGTCAAAACTGGTTAAACTATACAACAACAAAAGAATCTTCTTTTGAAAACGCACCATAAACGCAAACGTGCGTTGTCTTCTTCAGAAAAGCCTCATTTTCAAAAAGTATGAAAAAAGAAATTTTTGTGTTCGAAAACTGTGAATATGGACGAAACATGTTTCTACAAATTCTATAAGCATGATAATTGCAAATCAAATTTGAGTTTTGTAAGAAATTTCTTTGTATATACATCTGAGATGGTTTAAAATGGCATATTTAAAGTAACACCAATTAAAATAGCGATTTTAAAAGCTTAAATGGCTTAAAAAAGTTATGATAAAGTGTTAGAAAGTTATATGCTACTTTATTTCTACTTTACGTATGAATTAAATTATGATTTTTAGCAGGATAGTGCGCTTGTAAAACAGTCAAATGTTTAGAAACAGTACATCAATGGTTTAAATATGACTGATACGGATCTTTCATGACGAATTTCCGATGTACACTTTACTGAAAACACCAACGGAGTGCTAGATCAGATGAGTTATGGGCAAATTAGACAGTTCAGTACAGTTTTTTATTCGAAAGCTTGTATCACAAATTACTATGACAAAATAACGTTTAATTTAATTCATTTTTTTATTGAATAAATGATAACACTCTCTGTAAGTTTCAGTAGGGTTAAAAAGGCGAAAACAAAGTACTAATCGAAAAGGCAATTTACGAAATATTTGTGCAAGGGATATGTTTTTAAAACAGACTTTACCTTTTTGTGTTCCACATTCAAACAGAACGAGTAGAATGTGAGAGGAAGACTTTAACCAGACTGTATTGTTTGACATTGAGTACAGAGGCCGATATAAAACAATAAAAAACGTTCATGTTAAAACACCCCCTGAGTTCTCGAGATATGCTCAAAATACTTGATTCCAAAACTATAGGACCAAAACGAAAACACTTTTTTTCGCGACAAACTTCAATTCCAAACAGTAACAAATCCATACAGAATGAATAGAACAGGTAGACACACCCAAACCGCAGTTGAATCGCAAATTGTACATGAAAAATGCCTCGGGAAACCACCCTTACCGCTGGAGGAAAATGTTATTGCTCATTTTCAAGACAATTTGACACACTGAGTTATCGCAAAAGAAATGAGCAGATTTAAAACAGTACTCACCAATTTGTTAAAAACTCCGGCAGCGTAAGGAACAAAACTTCTGTTTCAAAATCATATCCCTTGCCCAACATTTCCGAAAAAGACGTTTTGGTTACAGTACAACTAGCAAAATCAGTTTGTAAATTTTGATGTAAGCATACTGTTTCAAAATCATAACCTTTATTGCATCCTTTTTACCATTATGCGAATTCATTAGTTGTTTTAGCTTCTTTAACCAGCATAATGCTTATAAAACGCTTCAGCTTTTATTCTATAAAAGGATTTATAGCATTACTGCCAGTAATGCTGTTAATGATTTTATAGAATCAATGCTGCTCTATCTCAAACCCGCGTACAAGTCATATTAAGACTTGTACCCAGGTTGGGGATTAAGCTTTCAATACTTTAAGCTTCGACACGAAAATCTTCGGTGATGTATGACCATGAGCTAACTCGTATTAAATTAACGGTGGAAGTGGAGTTGCTGTATAGACTCTTCGTTGTAGTTTTATCACTATGGGCACCGCTGAGCCATCATCCAGCGCGACAAGCCGTCCATGGAGGAGGATTGCTTCAATTAACTTGTCGCAATAGTCACATTCTAGTACAACTGGTGCAGCAGGCGATTTATAGACAATAAATCTCACCATCACTGAAAACTTTTCGATTCGAACGAGCAGCCTCACTGTTCCAAGTGTTTGCACTGCATTCTTTTTACCCTTCCAGATATACGGCCCCAGACTGTAGTGGATATGTTGCATGTCTTTTGATGATAGTTCGGAGATCTGATTAGATTTCGGTCCTGTCTCTGGCTCCAGGACGGTAAAGAGGCGGGTTAATAAATTCTTATCCGAGCCAATATCAGCGTAAACGTTATAGTTTTTCTTCTGCAATATCATAATGGAGTTCTTTTGTTCCGACGGACAAACGTAGCGTCGCCATGGGCGTTTAAGTTCACAAACGAACAGTACTCGCTTTCCAACGGACGGATTCAATCCGCTCGACGGAATATGATGAGTTCCCATCAACATCTTGGAACTCCAAATGTAGAAAAAGGGAGGGAGTTCTCCCTTGACAAAACTAGAGTGCGGCCTAGGACCGACCCGTAGGGGTTCCCTCACTTAGTTTTCCGACGGATTCGTTTCGTTCGCTCTAAAGTTGTTACTCCTAAATGGTGGGTTTGACGTCGAAAATTCGGGGATTTTAACCACTAGGGCTCTATATTGACGTCTGGGGCTGTAGTTAAGCCATGCCTTCACTCTTCACTAATTATCGGCCGGCACTCAGTTTCTTTCCTCCTCCGAGAGGGCTTCATAATTCGCGAGAACGCGCATGAAATCCTTTGCAGGAAGTGTGCATTCTGCCTATAGATGATGACGATCGTAGCATAGGTACCATATTCACGTTTCTAGGCGTGTTGCTATCATTGGCTAGGATCTGTTTGCAACCCGAGTGTCCACCAATCCGGGTTTTCCATTCTTTAACCCTCCCTCTAGCCGAACCCTATACGCACAATATACTGGGCGTCTGCCCTCCATCGCCATTACGGCTTCTTCATCCAGTGACTCCGAATGAGTTGACTCGTCCGTGGGTACTGATGACTGCTGATAATTGAAGGGCAATGCCCTTCAAGGGGGTTTCTTCCCAGGACTTAGAGATTTCGCTCGCTTGAGGACTAGCTTGGTCTATGACAAGCTATACCGCTATTGCGTGCTGACGGCCGGTTAGGACCGGAAGGGCACACTAGTGGAACACGTGGATTGCACGGATGCCGACGCTCGAGTGCGAGGCGTGCCACACGTGGCCCGGGTTCTACCTAATGGTTAGTATTATTTAGTAATTTTTAGTATTTATTTGGCTACGCAATCGCTATTTAGTGTCTATTTTTGGGCGCGCGCCCACTGTCAGGGGCCGCGCGCCACACTACTTAGGAGGTTGAGCACTGCTCCCCAGTAAACACCATCTTGGGAAATCTCAAGGACGGAGTCTTGGCTCTGAACTCTTCGCCTTCGGCGCGTCTTGACCGCATACTGCGTGAGCGCGCGTTGCACGTTAGTTCATCCACCCCTTTGTCGACCAGAGTGCTACCACCAGCGTGAGTTCATATTCAAATCGCCGACACTTGTTGTAGTCTCGCCCCTGTGTAGGGTTTCGCCACCGATTTCCTCTTGTTCTCCTTTTGGGCTCTCGTGAGTGGCCACCCCACTCACCCCGCTCGTCCACCTTATACGAGTGTTTCCTCGCTCCTTTTCCGACAATCGCCGTGGTACCTCTCCGCCTAGGACTGGTCACGCCCCAGACTGTGCCGCGCTCACCTAAACACTCTAGGTATATCCCGCCGGATTGGCCTCGGTCTTACACCCGACTCCGTCGTGCCTTTCCAGAGTGGCTCTGTTCCTGTGCTCCGCTGGGACGTGTCTCCGCCGCCTGAGGCGTGTCTCTCAAGAGAGGAAGGTCCCGAACATCTTCGTGGTGTCTCCGCTCCAAGCGTTGTCCTACAAACTGGTCTCCCGACTTAAAAGTTTGAGTCGGGCACACTCAGTCACGATTAATCGGAAAGAGGACTCACAAATTGAGGTTGATCTCAGTTGCCCTCTTTGAGGAAGTTTCTTGGCCCCACTAGCCGATCGGATTTGGATATTCACGTGTAACGGACTCTTATCTCATGTCGTCCAAAGACCGTCCGAGGACGCAGAGTCCAACCGGTGTACCGGAACCCTCGCAACCATCCCGTATCCCGGTCCGTTCACGATATCATACCGGTGGATTGACTGGCGTGCCAGGTGGAAGGACCTGGAGACCTCGTGTCTCTGATTCGACACCCCCAGCAAGTGGAGCAGGACCGGCGTCTGCCGCCGCCCTGATGCTCTCCACTGCGAGGGACGTCACGCCCCATCCCAGCCTTGCAGCTGTGGAAGAGCAACCCCGCTCTATGCGGGAAACTCAAGTCATCCTTGCAGAGGAGTTCGATTCCCTTCGCAAGAAGGTAAACGACACTGTTGCGCAGGATTTTTCTGAGGACCTCCGTGTCCTCCGTGCGGATGTGACCTCGATTCTAGAGTCCCTTGGTGGACCCTCGTCCTTTGTCAAGGACGCCACGGACAAGTTCTCGCGCGTCCGAAGCCGTCTCGAGACTTTGGAACAAACCCTAATGTCGGGGAATGATCCGGCTGAGCCGGTTGCAGTATCCCACAAGGGAAATAAGGAAGAGAACCGCCATGCTCGAAGGAAGCGAAGAAACACGGATCCCGAAACGTCGGACTCCTCATTCTCGGAGTCCGACTCTTCCGAATCATCGGTGGAAGTAGCTCGCCGTGAGCGTTCCTCACGCTCTAAGCGGTCAACAGCCACCCATGGTGTGATCCGCGCCCGCACGAAGGGAAGGAAGCACACAGGTTTGAAGGAGCTGAAACCGACCAATTTGCTCTTTAAGAAGCTCTTATCATACCGGTACTACCGTTTGGAGGACTTCTCTTTGGATCGTACACCCCGTGGTACGGGAAGAGTAAAGGACTGCATTAAGCGAATGCAGCTCTCACTACGAAACCAGTGGTTTTCTGGAGAAGACCCTATATTGGTGTTGGATTTCTTGGCACGCTTTGTCGCGGAAGCTGACATCCTTGGAATGAACGAGGGACAGGCCTACATTTCCTTACCGTACTTCTTACGTGGGCTTGCAGAAGATCAGTATCACTCTGTCAGAGGTACATCAAGCGCGTCCGAAGGAGGGATAACCTGCTGGCCTGAAGCATTTCAGTACCTCCTGAGGTCATATGCTACTAACTCCGCCATTCAGCAGGCTATACGCGCCCTGCAGGACACTCGCCAACGTCCAGGCGAGTTGGAAACCGATTATTTGTCGCGCCTTAACAAGGCCTTCCACCGATGTGGCAATGTTTACCCCGCTGAAGAGCGTTGTACCATGTTTGTCGATGGTTTGGACCCGGCGATCCGGACTCTTGTTGCTCGACGCCGAGAAGATAGACCTGAAGCCACGTTTTTGGAACTAGTGCAGTTCGCTCGCGCAGAAGGTGAAGCCCTGCGCGCACGCACTCCTGGATCCAGGGTTAGGTCCGCAAATGCGTTGATGTTACAACCGGGTACCCCGTCAGCTTCGATGATCGACGAACAGGCCTCTCGAAGGGATTATGATAACGTGCAGCTAGCCCATAGCGACGTTCATTCCATCCCGACAACGGAGTTACCCTCAGCCTTGGACGACTCACAATACGTGATTGACGATGACACGCTACTCTATGCGGATAGTGGTCGCGTTCGTACGCCACGCGTCCCACACGAGAGTGTTAATGTCCGCTTTTCGCGTTCTGGTTGGAGAGATACCCGCCCCGCGGTGAAGTTCGCCGAGCCTCGCCACCCAACACCGGCTTCTCGTCTGATTGTCATCTCCGCTACGAACCAGGTCATACTTTTCCACAATGTGTGTTGTCTCTCCGAGAATGGGCACAAGTCGTAGTCAATTACGAGGCCCTATCCCCGGAGGACAAAGGAGCTGTTCCGATTGAATCGTATATCCGTGCTCGAACGGATGTTCCACGTCACGTGTTGCTTCCCCGAGTTCGGGTGGTACCTGCACCGGAATCCCGTGTCACCGACGTGTTCGGTCACCCCACCGCTTCTGCGGAATCTTCTAGACCTGATGCCCAGGCGTTGCCCGTTCAACGCCCTGAGCAGCCGCCTCCGGCGGAGCAGGCCCAGAAAACTAAATGTGGTAGTCTCCTCTCAAGGAGGGGCGCCCTCAGAGTCGAGGTTGACGGCGCCCAAGGCGTCCAAGCCTCGCTCCCTGGTCAAAATCCTTTCAAGGAAAGAGGCAGTCAATGACGTGAACTCGGAACAATTTAGTGTTCAGCGTCGTCCGTTGAAAGTTGTTTCCCATAACCGGTTCCCTGATAGAGTTCTGGTGATGGCAAAGAGAAACTACAAGGTCTATGTTGACCTTGGCCTTTCACCCCAGTTTATGGTGCGACACCTTACCGTCTTAGACACCGGTGCCGGTCCGAACTTTGTCGTGGAGGAATTGTTACCGCCTGCTTTGCAGTCTAGGATCTGCCGCGACCACGTCCCGGAGGTCGCTGACGCGAAGAACACACCGTTGGATACGGTGGGGTCCATAGAACTGGTAGTCCGCGTTGGCGCTCGCGTGGTGAAACTCGACTTCGTCGTATGTCGGAAATTAGCCGCCCCAGTCATCTTGGGTTGCGACTTTTGCGACCGCTTCGTCGAAGCGATCTTCCCCCGCCAACGGCGTGTCGAGATGGAGGATGGATCTTCCACTCCGATCGTTCGTCGTCCGCTTACGCGTGCCACGAAAAAGCATGTCCCGCTACCGGCAGCACAGGAACCTGGACCGGATAACCGTGAATCTAATAAGCTCCGCGTCGCAGCGTCGTTGTGCGTCTCGCCTGAGTCCCAAATGATGGTGAAAGTAACCTCCCGTCAACACGGACTCCGGGTTTTGCAACCATCGTCGCCACTGTATGACAGGGACAGCCTCGCAATTGCGAATGGAATCGTCCATTTGGAGCCAAACCAACCGTTTCACGTGCTGATCGCTAATCTAGGGACTGTACCCCAGTATCTGGTGAAGAACCAAGTGATAGGGTCCATCATGCCGCACCCCATCGCTATGGTGCCGACAAAGCTGACCGCAGCTGACGTTCTCGGACTCGTTCACTCTAAGGAGGGGGACAGCCCGGAACCCGTTTCATCACCGGTACTCGGGGTTCAACCTGTAACATGAGGGACGCAGCCCGTTTCAACGAGTGGTGACCGCCCCGATCCAGTCCAAGAACTCGAGGACCTGGATCTCAGCCACGTCCCGGAGTCATACTGCCATCGATTGCCAGAACTTTTAAGGGACTTCACCACTATGTGGGACGGCTCCCTTGGTGAGATTACCACTACGGAACACCGGATTGATTTGCTACCGGACACCCGACCCATCTCTCAACACCCATACCGTGTCGGACCCGCTGCACGCGAGGAGGAAAAAGCACAAGTGGATAAAATGCTTCGAGCAGGAGTCATTAAACCGGTTCAGTCGCCGTGGGCTTCTCCAGTAGTACTGGCTCCAAAGCAGGATGGTTCCTGGAGGTTTTGCGTCGACTACGGTCGGTTGAGTGCCGTCACAGTCAAGGACGTGTATCCAATCCCAAGAATGAACGAGTACATTGACTCGCTGGGCACCCCCACCGTCTTTACAACCCTAGACACCAATTGGGGATACTGGCAAGTTCCGGTAAGGAAGCAAGACCAGGATAAAACCGCTTTCGCGTCTCACTCCGGAATCTACCGTTTCAAACGGATGCCTTTTGGTCTTACCAACGCTCCCGCTACTTTCCAGCGAGCCATCGACATCCTACTAGCCCGCTTCAAATGGCGTACCTGCCTGGTCTACCTGGATGACATAATCGTCTTCTCAGATAATCTGGACAAACATCTCACTCATGTGAGGGATATCATGACCACGCTTCGTGATGCGGGTGTAACTATTAAGTTGAAGAAATGTGACTATTTCAGGGACATCGTGAAGTATCTCGGCCATGTTATCCGTCCAGGACGTGTTAAAATCGAGGAGACTCGTGTTAAGTCACTCAAACAGGCTAAAGAACCGCGGACGCAAACCGAGATTCGTTCCTTTCTGGGAATCGCGAACGTCTACCGACGATTCATCCCGCACTTTGCGTACAAAGCTGCACCGTTAAAAGCGCTTTTGCGGAAAGGCCAATCACCAAAACTGGACCCCTTAACCCCCGTTCAAACGGAATCGTTCAACTCTCTTAAGGATTCTGTCATCTCCACCCCAATCCTCTCGTTGCTCAAGCCTGGAAGGCCCTTCACCGTAGATACGGACGCCAGCGACTACCAAGTAGGTTGTGCACTGTTTCAAACTGCACCAAATTGGGAAAGACGCCCCGTAGGGTACTGGCCCCGATCGCTAAACGTCCACGAGAAGAATTACTCCGTCTCGGAGAATGATTGCCTTGCAATATTGTGGGAATTACAAACTTTGCGCCCCTATCTCATGCGTCTGTGTTCTCGGAATGCTAGATAAGTGTGCTAGATAGCTAGTTTTGTAAATAAAAAGCCAAAAAATCTAAGAATTTTGCAGATTGCGCTAGTTCGGCACCTGAGAAAGAAATATTTGGAAATAAGAACTCCATGCATCTTAGTGTTTTGACCACTTAATGCAGTTTAATCTGCATTTGCAGTTTACTGGTCACTTTTGACCGCTCTATGTGGAGATCCATACCAAGGCAGTCGTCAGTACCTTCTACCTCATTACTGGCTTTTTTGCTTACTAGGCTCCAGCGTTCCACCGGGAGGATATTTGAGGTTGAAGAAGTCCACCACCGCATTCTCAACCTCGTCCACCTCCCCACTGCTCAAGTTCCTCACACCCGGCTGCCCCACCACACACACATTCCCACCCTTCTTCTCCACATCCCTACCAACCCTCCTCTTCTTCAGCCGACTCTCTCCAACTCCTCCCCCTTTCCATTCCTCTCTCCCCTTCTTCATCCCAGCCGGCTCCCCGCGTCTCCCTGGCGTCACCGGCGACCCTTTCGCTCTCCCCCTCTCCTCTCCCACCTCCTTCAACACCTTCCGCGCACCCCAAATCTCCCCCACCCCTTCCATGTGCACTTCCAACACTTTCACACGCCTCTTCAGTTCCTCATTCGCCCTCCACAGCTTCCTCATCTCCAGCCCCATGGGGATCCGCTCGACATCGCCAACGCCCGCGAAAGCTATCGACAAGAGCCATCGCAAGCGCAAGCGCACTCACCTTAGTGCGCCCAGTAGTACCCGCAGCCTCCCACACAGCACCCCCCCTCGAAAATCCTCTCGCCCACCTCCGGCCTTTTATCTCCTTTTTTTGACCCGCTTTTCGCGCGCGCTCGCCCAATTTCAGTACCCTCGTACACCCCTGCATCTACGCTCCGGATTCCCTTCACCCCACTCATTGCTCACTCACACACTCCCATCCATATTCCTACACCTTCTATCATGTTCAGCGCTCCCTCACTACTCCCAATTTCATAGCCTTCTCATTTATAATAAATCACACTCATTCGTAAAACAAACCGCCGATTACTCATAAGCCCTCTTTCCCGTTATGACTTCCATAACAACACACACTCCTACACTTTTAACACGATAAACACCATTCAATATCATAAATCTAACCTCCTTCCCAAAAACCCCTAACACCCATTCCTCCACAACCATACTCCTTCTCTATTTAATCACATCTCCACACTCGCCACCCCCACCACTTCTTCAATTCCAAGCACACCGCACTCCAAACACCTTTCGCAATCAACATGACCGACTCTCTCACTGCCATCCCTTGCACCTCCGACCCAGCCCCTATTGTCGGCAGAGGCCGAATCGGCACTTTGCTTCGCAACAACGGCACCCCACAAGATGCTTTTCTCTCAACTCAAGAATTCATCTCCGCGCAATACATCCCCGACGGCCCCATTTTCTTCTGCGGCAGAAATCATTCACTCGAAGACGTCATTCAATTCTGCTCTTCCTCCCGCAGAGAGGATCTGGTCTTCCTTCAGAACGGAAACATTCTCCCTCTTCTTTCAACCTATGGGCTCCAAAACTGCACCAAACCGTTCTCTTCCTCGCCGTCCCCTCCCTTAACGCACCCCCCGAGGACGGTGTCACCCTCCTCAGTCCCCATGGTCTCACAACTGCCACCGGCAAATGGGCTCCCGCACTCGCCAATCGCCTCAGTACCGCAGGCCTCACTTGTCATGTCGTCGACCAGCCCTCCTTCTCTAAAGCTTACTACGAAAAACTCGTATGGATATCAGCTTTTAATCTCGTCGGCTCCTCTTATGGCTTTATCACAATGCACGAAGTTGCAGTACAACACCGCACAGTCGTTTCAACCATAATGAAAGAGCTCCTCGCCATCGTCACATCCGAAACAGGAATCGCTTACAATACAACCGAAACACTCCAAAAACTTCTGGCCCACGGAAAAACACTTACACAGTTCCCCACCTCGTTCTCAGACTTTGAGTTCCGGAACGTCTACTTCTACAACGTTTCTAACGCCCAAAAATCCATTGGAAACCGTGACCCCGCCCCTTTCCATACGAACTTCTTGAACGTCCTCCTCAATGGGTAGTACTTCATTCATACACCCCTTCCAATAAAAACAAGTCCTCCTTTCTAAAGCATATGTCCATCTCCTTCGCTGCCTCGATAAAGACTGCTATCCGCACGACACCACGTCAGAATATATGAAACGATATTAAGAATTGCTTCGTACATCACAAATCATCACTACAACCACTCTTCATAAATCTTCCAACTTTGCAATTAACTCTGTACCCAATAACCGCTCCTACAGCCTATCAAAGGTTTTCATTCATAACAATTATTCATACTCCGCAACAGAGATACGGCAACAACCTAACAACTACTTTGATCACTACATATATATATCCATCGATGACCACCCTACTTCATTGCGCTCAACATACTGTATCCGGTCCCTCACAAATACCTTTCTACACAACACTCTCCTCTCCTTCTCAAGCATGCAGCGCTACGAAGCACGTCTTTTTCTACCCCCTGGTTCTTCTGTCCAATGCTCAGCAGCTGTGGATATTCTTCCACAACGAACGGTTATCACCATCGACGAAGTTCTTCAAATCAAACTTCCAACCACCCAGAATGTGGTCGAAGTCAGAGGGTTCCAGAATCATATCACCAACGAGCTCATGGACGAGATTCGTGACATTTGTACGACCACCAGGAGGCTCCCCACTCGCAACTCCCTACAGCAGCAAGATACTCTGAAACAACTGTTCAAAGAGCGGTATCATATCGTTACCTATGTGCAGCGTACAAGGAAGACTAGCAAACAGGAACGCCTTTACTAAGATGTTCAGTTAGCAAACACTCTTCACATCGACCTTAACGTTCAAAATCACACTAACTACACTCTTCTGAGTTATAGACCCAGCTCTGCAATATACGCTTCCATTCAGATTCAACTCTCTCCTTCGGTTCATTCTCATAACGCTATTGAGATGTTCTATCCAAAGCCTGCTACACATTCTCATAATCGAAGGAGGCGTACAATGTATAAACGCGTTATACGGGTCTCTACAAACTACGCCGTTCAATCCAAACCAGCGATATACCTGGAAGAAACGAGCCTTTCTGGAATTCGGGGCTCTACTCCTTACTCTACTCATCCCCCTCAACGCCATACTTTTCCTCGTTCACCGCTTCATTCCAGTCAGCGGTACCCTTTCATCAGACGTGAAGACAAATTGTATCGCCTTCTCCACAGGAGGGGCCGCAGTTGGCGCTTTGGCATATCTTCTCCAGCTTGTTTCTATATCCTTCTTTCCAGAGTCCTATCTTAACACAAAGTTCACATTGACCCCGGAACCACGGAGAACCTCTTTTATGAACCTCGTGCTTGGCGCCCTCTCCCACTCTTTTCAACAGGCTTTATTCATATCCAGTCCGGATGTAACCTTCCGACTACTCGGTATGAGGCTGTCGGCATGCACTTTCGCTGCTCTCTCTTCAACCGCCTTCTCCACCTCTCGCATTGAGGGACCTGGTGTTCCTATACTGCTTGGTAACACAGTGGATGTCGTAATCTTGATATCTTCGAAAGTTGTCATTCACTGTGAAAAAGTGAAAGCAAGTGCTACTCTCACGCGTTTCAATCCAGTTGTTCAGGAGTTTCTACTGAAAGACGACTGATCACTATTACAAGAAAAGGGGACTACTCCACATATTACCTCAAATTGTACTCTTTATTGTTCAATAGGTAACAGATACTATCTACTCGTCGTCGTCATCCATTATCATACCGCCGTCTTCATAGTCTCCATCTGTGTTAGCCGAGTTGAGACCCATCCCAGGTTCATCATCCTCTTCTTCATACTCCTCTTCCCCACTTTCAACAACTTCCATTTTATAATCTTCATCCAACTCCTCATCCTCATCTACATGGACGTCTTCATCATCACCCTTGTTGGAATCATCCTCTTCGAACTTAGGCCGAAATGCTGGTTGCCAATGCACTGCGTCCGGGAGCTTGTACCCATCCGGTACCAAGTACATGTGATACCTCATGCAAACTTCCTTAACCAATGCATCCTCGTATCCAGCTCCAGCATGAAACACATCTCCTCTTCCAATAAAAATGGAGTACGGCGGAATCCTGAACTTCCTCACTACCATCGTCCGAGACAGCCGCTTCAAGCTCCTGTCGTCGGGCACGTACATGTTATGTGACCTCTCACAAACCCAAAGCATAAACGAACTCGCTCCCGACGCCATCATGAAGAACCCTGGAACCTCTCCGACGTTCTTCTCGGCATCGGTCAGTCCTCGAAATTCCGTATGTAACACCTGCCTTGGACAGCCCTCCGCCGTACACAGCACTCGCCCCCCTGTTTCAGAGGCATACATCCTCTTCTTCCCCGACCTTTTGTTGCACAACCGAAGAGCGGCCGCAATCTGTCCAAACCTCGCATCCAACAATAACCTTTTCCTCACCATTAAAACATTGTTCTCGTCCCCCTCCACAGAATACACAATCCCCACCTTCGTCGTAATGTACCGCCCAACTCCCTTCATTCTATCTCCAGCGTCTCTCTCCTCACCAGCGTTGATTATGGGGTCCCATTTCTTTCTATTCCCTTCAATCGTCAAGTCCGGCTGGTTCAAGAAATCCGTCTGGAAGAACTCTAGCAAAGTCCCAGTCACATCTCCATCGAAGTTTACCTCCCTCTTCTTCGCCTCATCCGCCATCCCCTCGTCCGTGGCAAACTCTTCCAGCACAAAAAATCCTTTCTCCATCAGCTCACTTCTCTTAGTCGCGAAGTACTCGCGGGCCAAGTCATCCCTCTCCATTGCTGCCATCCATATCGCCTGCTCTTCATTCACAGGGTGGTCCTTCGTCGGTAGAATCACCCCAAGAACCGGTTCTTTCGTGGAACCCAGTTCCTTGTGCCTGTTATGAGCAGCACGCCAATAAACTGCATGGTGCACACTTTTCAAGTCTTCTACCCTCAAGCACTCTGCCCTATGCTTGTTCCGTAGGTAAATCATCTGCATCCAGAGGTGCTGATGCTTCACTCCATTTTCACCCGCCGGCCACTTGCTCGGAAGTGCATTCACCAAGTACACCCACGACATACCCGACCCCCCCGCATACGGTCCCGCCCTCTTCAGCCCCTTCGGAACACCCTCCGGATTATTGTCTTCGAAGCCACGCATTTGCACGCCTTCCTCCTCTTCGTCCCCTACAAATGCACCCTGCCCCCCATCATCATCCAGTTCATCCTCACTCGATGAGAAAACATTGAGTACATGTTCCTTCAAGAAGCGCTTCAGCTCTTTCCTGCTCATCTTCTTGAACACATCCACCACGTCAGCCGGTATTTGAGCCGCAGATGTGCCCACCGTCTTTCTCCTCTTCCTCTTCCGCTTTAAAGGCTGATCATACTCGCGTTCATCATCACTAATGACCACAGCCTTTCCCTTCCCCTTTCTCTGTCTAGGTTCCATCACCCTCTCACCCGCAGCATCCAGCCCGCGCTCAGTACCTTTTCTAGTTCGTGTGATGCGTCTGGGAACCACGGTTTCCTGGTGGGGTACAGACTCCCCAGCACTAGACGAAGGAACATTCACAGAAGGTGGCATCTCCACCACATCCTTCTCCGCACTTGGGGACGCCAGACTCACTTTCAGACCGCCTTCAATCCGCCTTTGTGCGATTTTCATCCTCTTCGATACCAACGCCGGCCACAACCGCTTCGGACCACTGAGCTCCATCTTCGCCGTTGGCATGCAAAGGTACTCCCTTAAAGACACCTCGTTCTTTCCCATCACAATTGTGCTGTCTAGAACCTTCCCCGCCGTCAGACCCTTCTCCTTTCCCGCCCTTTCGCATAGTTGGAACATTCCTATGGCGCATTGGAAGAACTGCTTTCGCGTCTCCTGGAAACGTCCCATATTCCCCGTAGAACCCATCCTCACCCTCACATGTAGCTGCAAACAACGGATTTCGAAACGGAATATTTCGTCTTCGAGTCCTAACAACAAGTCACTCGACACATGCGCAAGCGTTAGCACTGGACCCTCCTTGCATATGTTCTCAAAGAACTCCAGGAGACCTTCGCTCCTGACGAATTTCAACCCAAGAGTCGCATAGCGATTCAAGTGGCGCAAGCTGTAGATTCCTATAGTTTCGCTCGTCTTCAGCGCCCTAGCTATCCGTGTCGGAGTAAGGTCAGCCAACTTGGTTCTCTTATCGTCAATCAAGTTGCAAATGAAGGACACTGTCGAATGAACCTTGTCGGCGAAACTCATCTTCAACACATTTGAACTCATTTCATTGAGTACATTACCAAGACCGAGCACTTCGTTCAGCGATAAAGGCTTCCGGTCCTTGCGTCTCCAAAGAACGACATCAAGAGACCGCACAATTTCCAACCACTTTCTCTCTTCAGAGGGATCATTCTTCAGATCTCGCAGAACCAAGACGCGGTGATGACCGTCAATGAGTATGACAGGCACCACTACCCTCCCATTGTGAACAATTTCACTGAAATCTAATTCTATTCCCCCGACGATGGCAACAGCAATCAACCCTGCCGACGCAAGCCAGCCAAACGTTTTGCACTTTGCCATCGTCACCGCCTTGTGTTCCGCATTCACACTTCTGACAGTCTTCTCGGGGATTTGTATGTCATCTATGTCCACAATCAAGCGGCACTGGTCATAGTCTGAAGCAGAGATCTTCTTTTCCACGAGAGTCCTATCCACTTCCTGCGAAGGAACGGCTTCGCCGTCATCGAACAACTCCAACTCGGGACCGGTGTGCGAATCCCCGCGTACATTCACCGCTGACCCTACCTCCAGAACATCCTCATCAGAATCATCCACTATCGTCACCCTCTTTTTCGGCTTCACGGGTTGCTTCATGGCCGGCGGCACTGTTGTTGGCTGTGCCCTCTTCCCCCTCAAAGGCGTAGCAGACTCCTTCGAGGGGGTCGCGCTTTTTGGAGTCTCCGGCCGAGGAGGCCCTGGAGTCAGCACAGAGGAGACGCGTGTCATCATCGAGGTATCCCATGCGTATATACCTGCCGACACCATATACTTCAGCAACTCCGGCGGCTCCTCTGCTCCCTTGAAGGAGTACGGATACTTGGAGTTGATCCCCTCCTTAATTTCAGTCCTCCAGATGGCCACCAAGTCCTCTCCCGGCTTCGCAGACTCGCGCATCGAATGGCCATGCATCGCTCTGCAAAGCGCCTTCCCGGCCGCTCCACTGCCCCCAACACCTCTCAA
Source organism: Agarophyton chilense (assembly GCA_030374765.1). Lineage (NCBI taxonomy): Eukaryota > Rhodophyta > Florideophyceae > Gracilariales > Gracilariaceae > Agarophyton > Agarophyton chilense. The sequence continues at coordinate 1,434,830 of JARGXX010000099.1, forward strand.
CTCCGCAGTGCCAACCATAGTACCCTTCTTCTTCCCTGTCCCATCCGCCAGGAACAACGCCACCCTATCCCCACCAGCCAGATTGTTTCCCGATGTAGCTTTTCGCGGAGTGGCGCGTGGAGTACCCCGCGGATTACCCCTCGCTTTCGCTTTGCCTCTAGTCATCATTTGAATCGGATCGTAGTCGGTCGAGGTTGCAAATGGTCGCAGAGCGCTTTGAGCATTTTATGGTATACAGACTAAGACGTATTAGATCGAGCTCCTTTGGTGGCGACTATCCAAAACACTCCCGAGAGCAGTTCGTTGCAATCAGCCTGAACTACGTCCGCTTAGTTTCAACCTGAGCTACGTCCGCTTAGTTTCAAACTCAAGAAACTCCTTGTCTCTTTCCATCACAAACACGCCTATTGGCTTGGTAGGCGATACAAGAAAATAAAATTAAAAAATTAAAAACATCCTGACGGCCGACAGAGGTGCGCTCCGACTTCATCGGGGGTCCCGATGAAGTCCCCGCGCACCTCTGTCGGCCGACATAATACATATAATTTTGTAATTTTTGGAACGCTCAGGTGTACACGGTGCACTCTGACGGCCGACAGAGGTGCGCGGGGACTTCATCGGGACCCCCGATGAAGTCGGAGCGCGCCTCTGACGGCCGACAGAATGCAACCAGGATAGCTGCGAAGTCGTTCCGCAACAACCGTTCTTCCGTGCGCGCTCCTCAACCGTACTCACAATCTTTCCGTACCCACCCGCACCCACCCGCACCCGCTGCTCTCTTTCACTCAGGCTCTCGTGACGACCGCCCGTGAGGTTGTTTGAACATGTACATAAATGGCTCCAGAACCCACGAGAACTTCTTCATCGCCTGCGGCAGACACCTTCGAAATGGGTAAACTGTTTGGTACGGGGGATGAAGTTATCAGGGCGTGTCTGGATTTGCGTGATCGTTACGCATTAACGAGGCGGGAGGAAGATGAGCCGCGAAAAGTGGAACACACTGCATTCATCGATTTCACAATTGCCCATTGCCACATCCTACCGGAGACCGCGAAGTTTTTTTATACTCTCCTAGGTCCCGACCACACCAATTACACAGAAGATGAGCTCCGAGTTGTAGGAATGAGGGGCTCGAACTGTCAGAATTATTTCTCGGCGAGGTTGCTGGATATAAGGGATGGGGACCCAGATAGGCGCGTGAGGGACTTTTAGAACGCGTACGAGGCGGTGGAGTTCAAGGGCATCCCGAAGAACGTCACTTTGACAGAGTTTCAAAGGTCTGGATACAACCCGAAAGAAGGCGAGCAAAAGCCGGGCTCCATTCGCGACCGACTTCCCGACAATGTTCCAGAGGCTGCTGTTCCTCATTTGTATTCAGTCGGTCTCTATGGAGAAGAGAAGAGTCTCCCGTAAGCGAAGAAAGCGGGACAGAACCTACGATACGCCATTTTCGAAGGTGGCGATTTATGACAAACCAGTAGCTCAGCGTGTGGGCTTTGGTGTGCAGCTCGTCAATAACGCGTGGGACAGCTTCGCCCAGTATTTGGGATTCTCTGGCGTGGAATTCATGGTTTTGACCTTTATCCATCTACGATATTCTGATATGCAGTTCCAGGCAATCGGAAACAGAAGGGATGGGTTCTCTCACAAGGACATGGCCCAACGACTCCTTCCTGGTAGAAACTGTACTTTATTGGAGGAGGATGTCGTCCCATGGGCGTGGAACCTGCCGGAGTACGTTGACACTCCACTTCGTATGTTGGCCAAAGAGTTTCTCGCTGACCTGCACAAAGTGGTGGTGAATGAGCAGCTTTACTCTATATCAGCTCCGGAAAGATGGGACGTTCTAAAACCGTTTACATACACTTTGCCTAGAGTGTTTGCGGAGAGATTCGACTGCTTCTCGAACTCTCTTATCTCTACCATCTCGGAATACATATCGCCACTAAAGCTGCGAGGGAGTGTGGAGGTGGAAGTGGTGGCTGCGACAAAGGCGGAACCTACTATGGTTATGGAAGAAGACGAGATAGAAGTTGTACCCCCTGAGAAAGATTCGGAGGCTCCGGCGGTGGAGGGTGGAGAGGGAGTGGAGGGTGGGACCGGGAATGAGGAAGAGAACATGGGTGTTGGTCAGCATTCTTCCACAGCTGGACCAAGGTCGGTCGAATCTGAGTCGGTGGATATTCTGCCGCCTCACGACCTTACCTCTCTGGATGATATAATGTCTCTCCAAAAGTGCGAGTCGGAGATGGATAAGCACTGTCGAATGTACAATTGTACTTTCGAGAACCTGGTGGAGATTAACTAGACATTGCGCAGCAATGGGGTCTCTCCGATAGGGAAAGTGCAGTTGGTTCTCACGGACCCGCCGTGTAATATACGTACGAAGAAGAACAGGAAAAACAGCTGGTACGACGTTCTTAACCGGCAAGACATGGTGAAGACGGCGAAGCTCATCTCTAAACTTCTGCGTCCGGGAGGGCATTTCGTTATATTCTGCGCGATTGAGCAGGTGAACGAATGGAAAGAAGTGTTGGGTCGAATTGGTGCAAAGGATGAGAATGGACAGAAGAGCAGGTCGTTTGTCGTGGACAAGGTCCAGCTGCACTTCATTCGCTCTCAAGGCAATCCGATGCGTAATCCCGGACGTAGTTCGTGCTCCCTGTTTCCCGGAACAGAGCACGCCATTCATGGAGTTCGCAGCGGGTTGTCCTACGCCGAACAACATGGCATGGTGATCTATGAGAACTTCAGCTATGTACCATCGCGATATCCGGGTTACCATAGCGTGATTGACCAAGTGCCTCCCATTTCGAATGGTGAAACACTTCTATGGAGAAGGAAGAATGCCAAAGGAGCAGTTACGTATCAGAAAGTGCGGGCGGAACAGAAGTCACGCGCTTTGCTGAAGGAGCTCATCAGCAGGTTTTCTCAGCCGGGAGACATAGTGGTGGACCTCTTCGCCGGAGCATTTTCAACGGCCATGGCATGCATGGAACTGGAAAATCACCGTCAGTTTCTAGGGTGTGAGCCAGATCCGCAGTGCTTTGCTCATGCGAAGCACGCCGCTACAGTGAAATTTGCGTCATGCATGCGGAACAACGAGACGGACATTCATATAACGCAAGATGTTCGGAACGCTGTGACTCGAGTGACATGCTTGTTTCCGGACGTCGTCATAAAGCGTTCGAAGTCCTGGAAAACACCTACCGGACTTCCCGAGCATCAGATGTTTCCACCCCATATCGTGGATTTTCTCTCCTCCATGTGGCAGGATAAGAATATACCGGAGATTGGGCGACGGCAGGCGCTGTATGAGTGGCCAAGAAGTTTTCAAGGAAAGATGTCACTGTTGGATTGGAATGCTATTCTGGCAGTGGAGGCGACAGTATGTGGTTGTCCGATTGCAAATGCTGGAGTTGGTGTGTACACAACACGCCGGGTGATACAAGGTGAGACTGTTTGTTACTTTTACGGGACTTTGGTGTACCATAATCTTTCAAAGCGGAAGGAAGTTCATAAGGCATACGGAGGGGGGCTATTGAAAGCGACTGCTGATCGTTTTCGGCAGTACGCGATGGAGATAAGCGTCCGAGGGGAAGTGTTTCACAAGCTACCAGGAAGAATTAGTGGGATGTCTCTTATTCCGATGTGGATTTTCCCTGCTCCATTTTGCTTGGGGGGAACAATTAACGACCCCAAGTATGTGGAAGGGGATAGGGACAGTGATGCGGTTGAAGACGGGTTAATGAGACGCCGAACTGCAAATGTTCGGGTCATCAGAACTCCGGGGACGGGGCGGACTCCATTTCAGTTGAGAGACTATAGATTGATTTCTGTGCAAGCAATTCGAGATATAGAAATAGGAGAGGAGCTGTTCGCGGATTATGGAACAGAGTATATCTCGAGTATGAATAACACGCCAGTCATAGTACTCGATTAAAAGTGCATCGCTTTTGTTACTTTACTTCATTGTAGTGTATCAGATATTGTGGGCTTTTACTATGTTTGTCGCTACATATAACGTCAAAGCGTGACGTAGTACATATGCTAAAGGAAATTCATGTACACCGAAGGAGAATACTTTCCCAATATCTGGTGCGTTCGAGCGCATATTTAAAATATCTGAAAAGTTTGGGGGTTTTCTGGGAACACGAAAAGGGTGGAGGTATAATTTTGGAAGCAGAATGTTTCGAAGCTTCTCTCCCATCCATGGCATTGCAACGCGTGGAAGACCATACCACGATCGCTCTCTCTCTCTTCAACCATGGCTCCGAAGCGCAAATCGAGAAGCGAGAACACTAGCGGGCGTGGTACAAAATCTCGGCGGCATGGAGGGGATGCGGAGGGCGGAAGGGACAAGGGGCGTAGGCTCCAGGGCGCGAGTGGAGAGAAGGGAGGCGTGCGCCTGAGAGGTAGATCAAGGCAAGATGGTGGGGAAGGAGAGGCGAGTGGGGGCAAAGGAAAGGCTGTTCGCGCAAAGGAGACGGTGACGGAGGAGAGTGCGGAGCAAATCACGTCGCTTACGGAGCAAATCACGTCGCCTATGGGAGAGATGGTGCGGAGCGGCGATGGAAAACGGGATGGCGTGCGAAGCAACCGCACGCGTGTACCTAGAAGTGGATTGCGGGGGAGGGCGAGCAGAGCTCCATGGAGGACAAGGAGAGGGGATGCATCCGAGCGGACTCTAAGTGCTGTACTCACGTCTTCAGCTGATGTGGAGCCGGTAAATCCATGCTCTGCACCTGAAGGAGGTGAAGAGATTCCGAATGAGAGGACGAAGGGGCGTAAGGAGGGAGAGAGAATGATCGGAGAACGTGGATCCCGCCTCAGAGGCGTTGAAGAAGCAGGGGCATCGTTTACGGGTATGAGGGAAGAGGACGGTGATGATGAGATGCAGAAAGGGAGAATAGAGAGTAGCCGTGGTGGGGAGGGTAGAATAGGTGGACCCAGTAGTGGTCTAATCGCGGGCGCAAGAGTCGTTCGAGAGAGAACAGAAGGAGAGAGTGTTGGAGTTACCGCGGGGGAACAGGCGGAAAGATGGGAGGGGGCAAACTTGGATTACGTGGAAGAAAGGAGAGAGCGTGCAAGGGAAAGAATGGGGAGTGTTCGAGTTACAGGAATAAGAGCGATAGACGAAAGGGAAAGCAGAGAAGTGCATGTGAGTGAGGGGGGGAGAAGGGGGTTTGCTGGAGGGAGAACACGTGTTTCAGGGGAGGAAGGCGATGGAAGAGCAGCAGTTCTTTCTCATCAGGGAGAAGATGTCGAGCGTTTGCCACCGAGGAGAGGGGTGGGTTTGGGAGTTGAAGGGTTTGAGGTGAACGCAAGGCGAAGGACGCCGGAAGGTATGCGAATAAGGAGAAACATTGTATTCACAAGGAATAATGATAACGGGGAGAATGCGAATTTGAATGTCGTGGAGAACGCCGTCCGTATACTGGAAGATGAAGCAAATGATGATGACATGGGTTTGTTGCCGCAGTCGATGCTAATTGAGAAGATGAATGTGTTGAAGGGACAAATGGGACGTATGAAGGAAGACAGCTACAGTGTGATGGTGAGTTTGAAAATGACCCAAACGGAGCTGGATCGGGCGAGGGAGGAAATGAAGCAGCAGAATGTGCTGCTTGAGAGTTTTAGGGAGGCGTTGAAAAGTAGAATCGCTGGGGAAGGGAGGGGGGAGGGAGGCGTGACGCAGCGACGAAAGTATTACATTGGAGTGCAGGAATGCTTTTATGGATTTGCACGTCGTGTGTATGATAGGATTCTTCATTGTGCAAAACTGGAGGCATCGGAACTTTGCTTCAACACCGAGAATGTTGGTCGAAGCTGGAAGAATAGAAGTGAGGCGGTTGGGGAGAGTAGGGAGGAAAGTATGTTTGTGGTGGGAGAGAAGGAAATGGTTGCGGGATGTCCAATTGAGGTTGCATATGAGATGAGACCGTATACGCCGTCGACAGAGGGCGGGAGCCATTTGTTGTTGAAGCACGTGGTAGAGACTGAGTTAATGGGAGAGAAATGGGAGTCGATAAGGGAAGCGGGGAGGAGAGAGGAGTGCGTGGAAAATTTAAGTACGAATCAGTGCTTGAGACAGAGAATGAAGCAAGCATTGAGCGATGTGGTTGGGGTGCGGAAGCGATCAGCGCGTGATAAGCTGTTTTCCATGCTTGGATATGATTTGATCGCGAAACGAGCTAAGGTGACTGAAGAGACGGAGCTTTGGGCGGAGTTGAAGAAGCAGATTGAGGAGGCGCAGGAGAAGTTGATGGGGTTGGGGGAGGATGGGAGAGGTAAGCTGTGTGCGTGGAGAACGAGTGCGATTGAAGATATTACTTATTCCGGATCGAAGGTGTCTGAGAACTTGGAGGACTTTGGTGAGGCAGATATGTATTTTCGAAATCAGGTGTCGTTGAAAGTGTTGGAGGAGTTTATGGGCTACGCGGTAGAGAGTCACAGAAATGGAGAAAGGCAGTATGTGGATGGGACGGTGATGCATCTTGCGCGACTTGATGCATGGATTGGATGTGTGGTGACCACGATGGATAGAGACCTTGGGCGGGGAGGCCAAAGGCAACTTTTGTTCTCGACGCTGTTTGGGAGGTTTCTGCCACTGGCTGTTGAAGACATATTGAGGGTTGCCTGGAACATGGTGAAGGATGAGTATGCTGAGGAGTTTGAGAATGATGGATTCTGTGGAGGGAATCGTAGAGATGTGAGTGGGAATAAGGAGAGAATCGCGACGGTTGGGGTATGGATACCGTCGAGAGAGAAAATCTATCTGGCGATAAGGGAGGAGTTTTTCATGGAGAATCTCACGAGAAGACTTGGAGCGGTGTTAGATTGCTATATAGCGTCATGTGGACCAGAAGAACCACGGTTCAAGCGCTTAGCGTTGGGGAGTAGGCAAGGAGTGGGAGAGTGATAAGGTACGGGGGGATAAGGGGGTAAGGAGGTGGAGCAAGATGGGAGTCGGCTATGGAAGAAAAGCAGCGGTGACTATTTTATTGGATCATGTGCCTTGGGAGGTATTATTATGGGTGCCACCCAGTGGTGGTGTTGTGCCACCAGTGGTGGTGTTGGAGAAGTAGGGCGTGGCAGTTGGGTCTCGGTAGAATCTGTTGAGGTAAAATCGATGGAAGCGCCAGTGCAATCGAGGGGTGCAAGGGGGTGCGGGGTAGTTTTGGCGAAGTACATGAACGGGGCCGAGAATGGAAGAGGATGGTACGAGGCCGAACCAGGGGGAGACGTTGTCGGAGTTGGAAGTGTTTGAGATAGGAAGGGGGTGGGCGGTGTGGTTTTGTTCGTCGTATGTTGCCCATCGGAGGCAGATGCAATTGAGAAAGACATCGACTTGATCCTGGGGTGGAACGAGTTCGAGGAACTGAACGAAGGCGAACTCGTTATGAGTGGAAGGGGAAGAAGGGGTGGTGAAGCGAAGAAGAGAGTTGAGCTTGCAGACCCAGGCGGTGGGAGTGGGGTTGGAGAAGCTGGAACCGGCAACGTGGATGTGGGAGAACTTTGGGGTTTTAGAGGGATCGAAGAAGGGAGCAGCGAAGATACGTTGAATGAGTGGGAGAGGGGGATCTTTGACGGCGAGCTCGTTTCGATCGGCGATGTAGTCGTCTAGGGTTGGGGTGAAGCCGCCGACGACGTATGCGGAATTCACGAATGTGAGACGGGTTTGGCGGAGAGTGGGGGAGTCCTGGTTGAGAGCTAGTGTTTCGAGTGTGAGTGTGACGAAGGAGGGGAGTGCGAGGGTTCCAATCTGTGAGATGATGGCGATAGAGTCTGGGGAGAAGAGGTCCTGAAGGGAAGAGATTGTTGAGTGGGGGTTTGCTCGAAGGAATTTGTGAGCGGTGATGAGATCGGAAAAGGAGGTGTGCTTGCCATCACGGACAAAACCTGTTTTGCGGGCTTGGAAGGGAGGAGGAGGGGCATGGGAGGATGAGGTGACGGAAGGATCAGCGGAGAGAGAAATCCAATTGTTGACGGCATCGGAGCGTTCGATGGCACGGATGGTTTCGTTGTGCGCGGTGGGTCTGCGCTTGGAAATTCGGGAGTAATGTGCTTTGAAGAGGGCATGGGCTTGTTCGAAGATGCCTGCATCGTTGAAGTGGAGACCCCCAAAGCGTCGAATGTCGTCTACGCTGTGATCGAGGAGGTGGAATTGGAGGGTGCCAAGGTTGGAGGTATGGTATGGACCGAGAACATCGACAGCTCTGTGCTTGAAGGAATGGATTTGGGAGGCGAGTTTGGCAAGAAGAGAAGTGGTCCATTCGGGGACGGAGTTGTAGCACATGGAGGTGAGGAGGAGGTCTGTGTACTTGGAGAAGACAGTTGTGATGGGAGCGGAATTGGCTTCGTCACAGCAGCGGTCGAAGAAGGCGCCGATGAAGGGGAAGACCATGTCGAGGGCGCGGTAGTCTTTTGCTTCTAGCATGCCGCGGACGCCGTCAGTTGTGAAGAAGCCGTTGAGGGACTGCCCGCTTTCGGAAGTAGAGAAGTCGATGTGGAGGCCGGTAGCTGGGGAATGATTTTCGATGGCGGTGAGGATGAAGTTGGAGTGCTTGAGAATGGAGGTGCGGACGGAGTGGAAGGAACGGCGAGAGTTTGTGGAGCTGATGGTGGTGAGGAGGTGTTCTGATCTGAGACGTTCGATGGCGGCGAGCTTGATGAGTTTGGAAACGCCGAGGTGGAAGTTGTGGAGGGGTTCGAAAGGGAAGATGTTGTATGGGGTGAGGAGGGGGGTGATGTTGAAAAGCGGGTAAGACTCAAAGAGGGAGGTGTATTTTGCGAGGGAGAGGGAGTGGAGTGCTTGGAGCGCTTGTTCCTTGAAGTTGCGCGAGACTCTTGGCTTGCGGGCGAGGAGAGCTGCTTCAGAGTCCTTGAGGAGGGAGAAGTGTTTGTTGCGGGCTGCAAGGGTGAGGGGAAGAGATCGAGGGGGATGGGCGTGAGAGTGTTGGTGGAGTTGTGAGCGAGGGACAGAGCATCTGTGGCAGGGGTGCTGGGGGCGGGTGCCGTGGGAGATGGCGAGAATATCCTTTGCCTCGGGAATGTCTGCGCAGTAGTTGGCGATGATGGGGTGGCATTGACGAAGAACGCCGTCTGCGTCGCGGAAGGGGAAAGTGGGGAGGGCGGAAGAGAAGAGAGGTTGAAGGAGGGAGGAGATGGTCTGCTGTATGAGTTCCATTTTTGTTTGGCGGGGGATGGAGGAGGAATGAGTGATGATATCTGCATCTGGAGAAGGAGTGATTGGGGTGAAGGAGGTGGGAAGATAGCCGAGGAGTGTGAGATTGTCGGAGATGCATTTGCGCCGAAAGGAGTCGGAGAAGTTGAGAAGGGTGATGTGGAGGGGGTACGAGGTGATGGAAGAAGATTTGAGAGAGGGAGAGGACTTGTCGGAGTAGATTTGAACGAGGCCGATGAAGGAGTCGATACCGGTGGAGTGAGGAAGATGCCAGACGATGTAATCTTTTTTGGACTGCATGATGGCGGTCTTGAGTGCGGGGACGACCTTTGAGCCGAGGGTGGCTGCCATGGGGTGTGCAAAGGCGGGGGAGCCGGAGGCGGATGTTTCGGAGATGGGGTGGAAAAAGGTGTTCTTGAAGTGTGCGAGGGCGAGCTGTTGTTTGAGGACATGGATTGCGTCTTTCTGGAAGAGGGTTGCGGGGAAGCGTTTGTGGGGATCGAAGATGGTAAAGGGGGCGAAACCAATGGACCTGATTCTCTGGTGGAAGAGGTCTGCCTGGAGCTCGAGCTATTGCTTTGCGGAGGAGACTGAGTTCTGGAATGTTGATTCGGAGAAGTGGGGATCATTAAGGAGAGTGATGAGTTCGTCAGACTTTCGTTGTCCTAGCTTGGAGGCGATGGAGGAGATGTAGAGGACCATTTTCTCCAGGTGGGGGTTGTCGAGGGGGGAGTGGAAGGAGGGAGGGGGGAGAGAGCGAGAGAGGAGGGGGAACCGAGAGGGGCAGTGGCGACGTGGATGGCGTCCTGGGTGTGGAGGGAGAGAGAGAGCTGGTCTTGGAGATAGGAGTCATGGTGTGCGAGAGGGACATTGTCGGAAGGGCGATGTGAGGGAGGAGGATGAGGGGGGAGTTGTGAGGTGGACTTGTGGCGTTTTGTGCGTGGGGGGAAGTTGGGTTCATTTCCGCCAGGGGAGAGGAAGCGCTTGTTGGCGGAGAGGCGATGAGGGCACCTTCTCTGGTGCCGCTGGAGGGCGGGGATTTCTCGGGCGAAGAAGGAGCAACCGTTGAAGCAGCAGAAAGGCATGGTGGGTGGAGGAGAGGTGGTGGGAAAGAAGTTGGTAGGGGGCGTAGACGGAGAGAGAGTATGGCGCACACAGGGCACGTGACAGGGGAGGGCGGTGGAGAATAATATAGAATGCAAGGCACGTGAGGTCTGCCAGGTCGGGCTGCGATTCTATTGCGATTGATATGGATGGTACTAAATGTTCAATTTCTATTTTGAGGTCCATTTTGGGACCGGTTGTTTGTACTAATCTGTCAATCTAGAGCGCACAAAGATTGAATCTGCTCCTGCACCACTTCTCTACTTTTACCTTTAAACTACGGCGACAGAAAGATTAACGCTAGTTTTACCTCCATCAAAACTAGAAAAACTGCAGATATGTGCTAGTTTTCCTTCCCATACAAACTAGCACTAATGAACGAATGAAAATATTTTCGGAAATTAACACCTCCAAATTTGGATAAATTTACGGGGTTTTTGGTCATTTCAATTCGTCCTTTTTTGACCACTGAACTAGCATTCCGAGAACACTGACGTGATCAACTGGCTCGTCCAGGGGTCGTACCAAACGAAATCTCCAGCACTGGCTGTTCGTCTAGGAGAATGGTCGTGGTGACTTGCACGGGTTCTGCGAGCGGATTGATCAGCTGGCACTCCAGACCAATCGACACTGTCGATCAAATCCGCAAGATGGAGGAAGTCGGCATGGTTCGCACGGGATCCCAGGAAAAGGGAAAGATCGAGTTCTCTCGCATACTTTCGCGCAGTGGGCCACATGTACCAAACTCTAAAGATATCATAAGCATCCCACAGGAGGAAGACGGCCATCTTCGCAATAAACTCGGTATAAACCACCGTCGAATATCCCGAGAACGGGTCGTCAACCAACGCGGACCCGATGTAGGAGATCGCCGGTGGGAGCTCCACAGGGCAACCACGAGGACTCTCGATCGCCGCCCAATGCTCCGGTATACCGTTGTAGCGCCCGAAGCGCGCGTTCCGCCGGATGCGGTCAATCTCGACCATTTGATACGGCACCAAATAGCCCAAACGTGATCGAGTACGGCGTTCCCAACAAGGATAATCCCAATTGGGAATGTCACGCTTTCAAAGGAAGCGGAACTCCGCACGGAGAAGAGGTTGCTGATAGCAGAGAGCTGCATCACGCACACCGCACACACCGCACCAACCGCTAACATCGACTTCAACGAGTGTCTCGATATACGAGTAACCTTCACCGTCGGTACGGGCTTTCCAGGTATCTAGTTCCCAGTCCTGCGGTAGGAGAACCGTACTGATGAATCGGTGAAGACGCTGGTAAATCAGCTTGGTGAACCGCGTACGGGCTTCGGATAAGGTTTCCGTTGAATATCGCGCAATCGTGTTGTCTGGCAAAGCAATATGGCTAGCCCAGTCGTCGCTATAACTCGCGTGTTCCGGATTATCGTCAGGGAAGTACCCACAGTGTACATACTGTTGTATCAACACGTCATCGCAGATAGCAACTGGGTCAAGCCAGGGCGCTTGCGCGAAAAGTTTAACGTTGTCGGGAGGATCTCGTCCATAGAAATCCGTAGGGTGCGGGTAGCTCCGCTGAGCACGACGAGAAGGAGCTCGAATCACACCCGCAGAGGCGACGTAAGCCCCGTTCGGCATCGGAGCCACGGTTGGCTGAGGTAACGGTACCGACCGGAATCCGGTTTACGGTGTGGGGAACGAACGGTATGGACCGAGTTGAGCAGTAGGCTGCGACGCATGACCAGCAGTGTTGGACGGAGCCCCAGAAGGCACATCCTCAGAGAAGGGCTGGAACGGGTTAGACCCGGCGTTCAGATCCATCGCTAGAGATCGAGAGGAAGAGCGGTGAGAAAACGAATGCTGTTGAGAACTATAAGAGTTGGTCGGGCGTCGAGGAATTCTTGATGACGATGAGTACCCGGAACACCGGTCCGACTGCGTATAAACGCTTCTTGCGTCCCCCATGGTTCGCGCTTAACGATGGGGGTATGTAGTATTCTACTATGTCGGGGAATCCAATGGGTTGGTTTTTCGCGAAATTGCGGTTGGAACTCATACGTGAGTGTTATCATCAGCATTGTGATATGAAACGGTATCCCGCATAGGATGCCTAGAGGCAGAATGTCTTAGTGGTAGACGTGGTATCACGAGTGGAGTGGCTTGCAACGGCGCATGTAGTGGCGATCCACGTGGCTGGTTTTACTACCCTTTGTAGATGTAAGTCCATTAGGGACCATATCCATACAGTGGTTTGGCTAAGTGGCTGACCACTGGGTGTTATTTACGTATTATTTGGGCACTCACCCTGGCACACAGTATATAGTGTACCAGAGGTGAGCACCGACTTCAAGTAAAGGAGACAACATGGGCATCATGACTATTCTGTTGCTCGCTTAGGATTCCTTAACCGGAGATCCGGACGAGATATAATAGATAGTCAGCCCCCAACCACTTCACGGGCCGTCTCGAACCAACGTTCCATCAACATTTTACAGTGGCACTGTTCACCCTCGCTGGCGAGTAGTGGCCTTACACCATACTTCCAGCTCGCTGGTGTTGTAGCTCTACCACCCCTTTTCCTTCGCCGCAAGCGACCCATCGGCAGTCCGAACGCTGTCGCAGGTGTCTGCTCTCTCCGTTAGAGCGGATACTACACTATGTTTTGGCATTTAACTTAATCGTTACGCGCGGTCTATACAGGGATTTTCTTCGAGAACTGCACCACAGTATAGCCATACAGGCTTTGTGACCATCGATATTAATAATAAAAATCCTATTTGATACTGAAAATCATTCCCTGAAAAACATATTAAGTTTGTATGACGTTTTTCATTTTGTTAGAATGGGAAAGTTTGACGGAATAGTTCACACGACGAGAATTTCATTTTCGGGTATTTTCCCATCGTTTTCTGACAGATCACGATCCTGGCGCGAGCCCTCTTTCTTCGCTCAGTGCCGTCATGGACACCAACGTCAATTCCCATACGAAGCTCCATCCTCTCCGACGTACGCGAAGCGTTATCCCGTGGCAACGCTGTAATTATTTGCCGTCCATCATTATCGCACATATTCTGCCCCGTCATGCCGTTGAACACGCCGCCCTCCATTTCCAATCCTTCCCCTGCGCCAATGATGCCGTGCCAGCCACCGATGCTGTTCTCAACAGTAAACCACAGATTGACTCCTTCGAGGAGCATCCCATGCACCTCTGTTGCGCGAGAAATGTCCGCAATATGAGTATTAGAGTCATTCCCATTGCAGTCGCTCTGGAACCAGACGGCAACATGTCCGTATCTGTCATTATTTTTCCCTCTGCCGTGGAAGGTTTCAACATGATTCCAACTGGAGGGTGTGGTTGTGTGCATCGAGGTCTTTCTCATCTGCTGGATATTTCGCCCGACATTCTGGCGCTCGCATTCATTCCAGAACCAGTCGTGTCCACTGAAGTCAATTCTATCCTCGATATACGCAACACATCTGAAATGTTGGAAGCTACCTCCATGCCCTCGCTGGAATTGCATTCGCACACGTTCCCAGCCAACATGCATCGCTCGTCTTGCGAGCCGTCTCCAGCTACGCTACATTTCTGACGCGATGGCCCCAAGGTTTTCGCAACCTTCCGGGCGATTGGTTTACCTTGTGGCATGTTACTGGCTGCAATGCTCCCCGCTCAGTATGATGTTGGGTCAAACCTCATTCGATCCGCTGAACAGCGGGCATTTGTCGAAATTTCGCGACAAAACTTGATTTCGGTCGGGTCATGCAGTTCCCCCGCAAGCTCGTGGCAGAGATCACCAACGGCATGTAATTGAAAGAAAATTTCGCGCTTGTTGAGAGTAATGTGGAATGGAAAGTAGAAAATCTTTTCACAGGGGCGTCCGTACAGGAGGTCTCCATCATTCACAGGCTATTGGGATTCGTAGAGATCCGCCTTTTGCGCCTGAACTGTTCGAAAGGGGGTAGTAGCAGAAGTGCTGGGGGTGGTTATGGGCGTGTTTGGACGTATATTTTGGATGATCTTTTGCTGGCTCATCAATTGCTAAGTTCTACATCCTATTCAATAGATGGCGTGAACAGGTACCTTTTTAGTGTGACGGAATACTATAGGCCTATAATAACGAACTGACGAAAAGTAGAAGCGCAGTGTAACAAAGTTGAATATGTGCATGTGAGACCGGCGTGTACTGCGATCTCAATTTTTCCTGTAACACCTGGCGCGTTTGAGTATCTCCAGAGTGCGCAAGGGGTGATGTTGTACACTGAAAATCCCGTGTCCACACTCTAAAACTACTGAAGTGCAGTGCACATGATGTGTACGAACGGAGAAGAAGTTTTACATGAATGCACTTCATAAATGTCGTGTATACAGGGCTTTAATTTTACCAGAGGTACCAGAAGCTAGCTTCTTCAACTCCAAAAAAAGGAGACAACATGACTATCATGACTCTTCTGTTCCTAGATTTGGACACCTTTACCGGAGATCCAGACGAGCTATAATAGAAACTCAGCCTATAACAACTTCTAAAATCGCCTCTTCTACCGTGTAGTATCCGCCTTTTACAGTAGAGTGTTCACCCTCGCTAGCAAGTAGTGTTTTTAAAACCCACTACCAGCTCGCTGATGTTGTAGCTCTACCATTGCTTTTCCCTTCGCGGCAAGCACCATATCGGCAGTCCGAATTCTGTCGCAGGTTTCTACTCTTACCGAAAGAGCAAATACTACAAATATAGTCACTTCTCGAACGCACTAATTTACAATAGTTTAATGCGAAAACCACAACTTTTCCAGATGAAGTTCCACTTCTCCGCAAGACAGCAACCGATACGAAAAGTTTATCCGATCTGAGAATATCAATCAATACTACGGAAACTGCGAAACACTTCTGACTATACCCAACCAGATATGTTCTTTGTGGTTAACAAACTTGCTCGAGCCCTATTTAAACAGAATAAGAGACATTGGGGGATGTTTAAGCGGGCTTTAGGTATCCCCAGAGAACCCGTGAATGTGGAATTCAAATTCTTTTTTCAAACATGCCTCTCAACAAACTCCTTCTACACAACTCCCTCATTATTAATTCCAGTTCTGAAAACGCAGCAGACGTCACTGACCGAAGGGCAACAGCTGATTATGTGCACTGTTTTAACAATGTACCATATCTTTGGACTTCAAGAATGCAAAGCATCACGGTTTTATCTACTTTTGAATCAGAATATGTGTCTGTCTTCTCTGTCGCCCTACAATTACTTTGGATTTGAAGGCTAAATATGGAGATTGATATGCTTCCGACGAAGATCACTACACTCAACATTGGAAATACTTCCGCCATTAAAGTCGCAAAAACTACGGGTCCTTCTACGAAGAAGAAGTACATCGATATTCGTTACACATTCAAGAACGAAACATATCGTTGTTGAAAGTACCATCCAAAATTAAGCTCACCTACTAAATGAAAAAGCTGCTCAAGAGGCAGCATTTCTGTCATGTGATCATTAGAATAGGTGTTAAGACGAGAGGCCGTACATCACGTCTCCGTGAGAGTGTGAAGTGCCTTACCAAACCTGGAACGTCAAAAACGCGACGCACATAACTCGCTAAAATGTGCCTTACTCATTGCACACATGTATAGACGACTGCCGGCGCTTATACAGCGCTGGAACGATGTCTAAGTAAACAAATGAGCTAAGGTTTGAGAATTGTGAGTCTTCGCGAAATGCGTAGTGTATTCCAGAAATGCTGTAGCAAACATTTGAGAAGTGCCAGCAGGGTTCACAAATTTTATACCATCACCGGCATCGAAAGTCATAATGGCGCTTTAGAAAATATATTTTCATAGTTGTCAAATTTTTATTGGTTCTGCTTTTACCGCTGCTAGAAGCAATTTGAGCAATCTAGAAGCACATAATAACAATCAAGTAGTAATGCATTTCAGCTCCATTTTGGATTTTCCAGATCTCTAAAAAAGGGGCTCAAATGTTTCAAGTACCCTCTCGGATGACCCCAACTAACATTTGCCACCCAAAATATTACTTTCCATTGAATTTGAGCCGTTCAACTTTGTCGAGAGGTGAGGCATCTGCCGTCTTGGGACCAGTAAGGCAACTGCCGCTGGAAGAGCAAACCCATTCATAAAAAAATTTTGTGGGGCGTTTGGTGCGATACTAGAGATCATTGAGACCCTAGCAGCTGGACGAAGCACCCTATGTAAACATACTCTACGGGTCGAACCGTCCTATGTGTAGGTAGGATTTTGTTTGTGGGTACCTAAAGTGCTGGGGCTATCTACAAAGCCCCAAAAGAGTAAAATGTCTTTGACGGTCTTAAGAGTTTTATAGAAATTTGAGATATAAAACTAAACAGGACGCTAATGCAGGTGGTGCCGCGTAACATTTCCTTGAAAGAACCAGCTTCGTATATACATTGAAAGCATGTGTATTTTTGTTTCATCTTCTCGGGGAGTTTGTTAAGGATTGTACAAGTCTGTTTTAGGTTAACGCAGAAGTGGAAAGGATGTAGAAATTGTTACATATCCAAGTTTCTAACCGGAAGCTAAGGAGTCTCACCTTCAGTAACTATTTGCATTAAGTATTTGGTTGCGCGACGTTTCAAGAAGATACAGGAGCAAAAGAATTTTATTTCGTCCTATTTATATCTATTTCATGTATTTGTGCTTTTCAGTTGCGGAAAAGCTTTTATGTTGTCTTGATGGTGAGTTGGAAGAGAGAGCTTTCATTACAATATAAAGGGCGTATGGTCATGCTTGGCACGTACCGAACGAGAGCTTATTATATATTTCGAGTACGGCGTTAAGCGTTACCACGGGCAAAGTACCAGAGCTTCATTTCATAATGAGCGATTATTCGTTGGTGTTCAGTAGTAATGGAAATCCTCATCAACCATGCTCTTCGAGAAGCAAGATAATGTCTCAAAGAGGAGGTTGAGTTTTAACGCCCTGCTTTGGAAATGTCGCCAACCAGCTTGCCAGACATAAAATCAAGTAGAGCTCCACCGATTCGTGCGGAATTAGCGGAAATTTGTAAATTGCCAAGTCCGAAGAACGATATTGTCTCTTTTATATGCTGTGAATACGGTGCATATGCAACCGAAAGAAGTTTTCCAATTATCGGTTCACATACAGCTTGGAAAAACCGTAGGATGGACACAATTTCCGCTTCATATATCAGAGTAAATTACAGAGAACCTGTTTAAAAATCTCTTATTTCCACGCCTGTGACGTTTGGTGCATACTTCATCAGACGAGGGTCCCCTGGGTACGCATTATATTCAGAGAAAAGACTCAGAGCCTCTGGTACTCGTAGGCATCCTCCACAATCGGGGATTAGAACTCCTGCAGATGCGCTCTTCATTTGCTCTAGAAGTCTCGATATGAATTCCAGTTCGATTGGCTTCGCCAAAGGTGTAGCAGGTGAGGACTTATGAGCTTTTTGCCAACTTCGAAGAGCGCTATGAAAAATGCCAAGTCTCTTCTTGGTTTCAGGGAAAACGATGTGAAGAGTACAAATCAAATTTAAATTTCTTGCTTGCACCCTGACAAAAAGTGTTCTTCATGATTGCTTCCTATTTATGCCAGCAAAAAGCCGTCCAACTACGCAAGACTGGCTGGGACTGTTCTTCAGCAGGCCATAAATTTGTTAAGAGCTTTGCAATAGCTCGAGATGGTACTAGATTTGAGGCCCTTTCCGATAAGCGGGTGCTTCACAAAAAAGACATGGCGGGCACGGGAAACGAGACACATTATTTCAGTGCCGGTGCATCAAGCTGTATTGCGCTTTTTCGCCTGCTATGAAAAGATCGCTCAGGGCCTACTAGCATTTTCAGTGCACGTGAAGAATCAGTGAGTGCCAAGATTCCATGCCCAAGGTTCTGTAACATTTTGAGTGCTGGGGAGTCTTATTGACATGTCGCATTTGATAGCTGTTCAGAACGAGAGAGATGTGGCGCGTGATCTTTTTACAGTCGCTTCCCTACGATCTCGAACCCTATCCAGGGTCTTGCAGGAGAACTGGTTTTAATACTGTGCGGCTTGGGGTATTCGCTGGGTTCATGGACGATGGAACGTATGCGAGGAGTGGATGTAGGTCGAAGCCTACGCAAACGGCACTAAACCTTCTCGTCAGCCTTTTCAGATGTGTGCTTGACTACCTGCCTTTTTCAAACGCTCCTACAACGGCTTGAGAGTCGGAGAGCAGTAGAAGGCGTCGGCCTTTCTCGTTTCGTTATGCGAGCCATTTCATTTCCAGGCATGTGGCCCATCCCTCGTGAGCGTTTGGGTGCTCGGTGAATTTTCATGGGAAGGAGAAAGCGTTGATCCATTAGGAGCCAGTAACAAAGGCTCTTAGTACTTTATGAAATGTGTTTCAATGTCTTAAGTCTTCCAGCCTGGTAAGACAACTTTGACGTCATCAAATATTTGTAAAAGCAGGGCGCGATGCTTTCTCAGTATGAAACAGGGTTCTTCTGCAGGAAGGATGATTGGGTGGCGTAGAAAAAATATCGGGAGAGAGTTGGTATCCTTCCTGTAAATTTCAAGGAAGCTCTTTGATATATATGTGTGCAAGATATACACAGCCCATTTAAACCCCCACTGGAAGGGTTTGCTGGAAAGGTCTCCCAAGATCATTTTATTCTGGTTGCATTTGGAGGGACCTGGAGATGTCGCGCTGTAGGTCTTCTGGAAGGTTACCGAAGTGAACAATTTTCATGAGGAAGAGGTACGTGAGCCACGAGGGGATCCGAATGTTGTGGGACATTTTAGAAAGGTCGAAGTAAAACAAGTGGAGAGGCTGCTGTCTTTGAAAATTGTGTTTTAACATGTCTGGAGTTGGCAACTCTCTGTAATGAGCGTCCGCCATGATTTCATTCTGAACCCTTGGCCAACTTCTAAGACAATCTTTAGTTTCGTTTTAGATACTTCCAAGTTGTTCATTGTAATGATATTGCGAAGCTTCGAGTCAGACGGAGATTCGGATTTTTACATGCGACCAAAGAAGAATGCCAGAGTTGTGCATGCCTCGGAGGAGAGGAGGTTTCTTTTCTGAAACAGAAGAGTCCCGCTGGTTTCGTTTTGTATGCTTCCAGCGCCTTCTGTAGAGGCAGCTCGAAAGCATTTGTGCGATCCATTGTAAACAAGCGAATGATGTAGGGTGGGAGCTCATGCTCTCATTCGAAGCATTTTTTGGCAGTGTACAAAGAGGGCAGGTCGACATTGCTTGAATCGATGCTCTTGAAGACCCCTCGAACATGGATTGCAATCGCCCACCGCAGTTCAAACTCTTGAAAGAGTCTGTTGCATTCCGAAGGGGCGGGGGTTTCATGCGATATGGTGGTATCGGTAATTTCGGAATCGGGAGTCAGTACAAGGTTTTCGATAAGGTTGTACAGGAAAGAGATGCATCTGCGGTTCATGAAGGTCAAAAACGCGTTTTGGAGAACTGTAGCGCGGCTGCTATCTGGAATATGGAGCATTTGGGTGAGCGGGATTGTTGACCAAAACATTCAAGCTTTTAATTGCATTCTCCAGGAATGGACTTCGAGCGGTTGTATCAAAAGGAATAAAAGTAGGGAAGGGGCTTGGTCGGGCACGTTTGAATTTTTGAATACGCAGGACCTCTAATTGTTGTTTTCCCGCGGCTGTGGAGAGCGTTCGAGGTGTTGGAATTTCTGCAGCGGTCGCTGCGTCCGCGTGCTTTTGAATGAGTTCGTTGCTTTCATTTCGAGAGCGAGCTGCCGCGCAATTGAGTTTTGGTACTCTGTCAACAGGCCTGCTGCTCTCGGATTATATTCCAGTATCTGCATCGCCGCTCTCCATGCAGCAGATTGTTATGCATTATTTGTTATGATTGCATTCTCGACATGAAAAAGGACATATAGGCGCTAAAGCCCGATTTTTAATCATGCGGACTCCTCCAGTGCTTTCTCCAACGTGACAAATGATAGATGCATCAAGCGGACCAAGTTTTTTGCCTCTGATTCGGCGGCCCCTAACTCTCCGTGCATGCCCCGACATCATCGTATGTTTGCTACTACAGTCTCCAAGTGGGCTCATTTCTGGAGCAGAGACCATAATATTTTCGAGCTTATTCGGGTTCGCACTGACAACGATGATACTGTGTGGGCCTTTACGGGATATGGACCAAGTCTCAGAGGTCTGTGGGTGGTATCCTTTCCCTGTTCGCCAACGATAGGTATATCTCCAATTTGAATGGGTTTGTGCTTCTTACGCGAGGGTTCAGTGCCCTTTTCTACCACAACCATCGTCTGTCAGTCCGGGAGGAGCTAAATCTTCTAGTGTGTTTTCTAAAGCGTTTGCGGAGGGTCGTCCGCCACTGGCTGTGTACTGTGCATTTCTTGAAACTTCTTTTAGTATAGTGGCGGAACCGCGCGTATGAGCGAGAATGGCATACCGGACAGACGCCGGTGTGGACAAGGCTGTTGACGGCCATGCCCCCATGTGGGGCTGCCGCCAACCCGAACAGAGATGTCGAAGACGGGACACGTGGACGATGGGATGGGAACGAACGCCGCGCTGCGGAACAAATGATGTAACAAGGGCACAGGTACACGTAGATGAACACTGAAATATCTTTAGTAATCATTTAAATTTTCGTTAGAGTAGAATACGCTTTACAGTAGGGCCTGAGCTCCGATGCACCTAAGTACCCGGATTCGGCCGCCACCCTTGGCACTAAACGGTAAGCACGCCTAGCCTTTCGCCTTCGTCGTCTGCCCATAGCAGCGACTACTCCGAACGGTTCTACTACAGGTTCCCAAGCGGTCCTTACCCCCCGCTCGTTCCTGACCGTGCTTGGTGGCAGAAACAGCCCATTCTACCTACCGCCAACCGGTGCTTTCGGGCGTACGCGTGGTACAATCACACACGACGCTCAACAGCTCGGTATAATCCTGCTTTTAGGAACTATCTAACATTAGTCTCCTGAATTCGAAGTGGGATTATAAACCGACAAACTTGGAAGGAGTCACGAGTTCAACTCAAGACTCGTAATCGGTCGGTAATTCGCAACTGTACCGTCTTGCGTACAACCGTACGGTTATGGCTAACGAAGACCCCGCTCCGCCCGCTTGGGCTCCCCCGCATGGAGCTTCTAATTCCGC
The DNA here is from genome assembly GCA_030374765.1 of Agarophyton chilense. Classification (NCBI taxonomy): domain Eukaryota; phylum Rhodophyta; class Florideophyceae; order Gracilariales; family Gracilariaceae; genus Agarophyton; species Agarophyton chilense. Next base: position 1,456,232 of record JARGXX010000099.1, read on the forward strand.
TTCGGTTGGTCGCCAGATCACTTGAAGCTCCGCTCAAGTGTGAAGGAGCAACGATAACAGTTGAGTCTTGTACGCCGCCGGGGCCTGAGGTATCTTATAGACGCCACGTGGACTGGCCGACCTCAGCTGGGCTCATTTAGATAATTATTTTGTTTTAATTAATGTAATATATTATCATTACAATGGCAGGGAGATCTCAGCGCCTTGCCATTGTTTTTTACTTGGCTCGAGTGACGCTTCTCCCTTACAGTAAGGTGGGCACCATTAAAATACTAAAAAACCTCCTTTGGTACATTAGTTGCGCCAATTAGTCTTCAAGCCATCGTTTCCGTAGCTCCAATTTGTAGAACTACGCAGTAGACGCCAGCCCATTGCACCAAGTACTCTGGGAGTGCCGCCGTCAAGGATACGATTCTCAGGACTCGCTCTACCACGTTACCTCAAATTGAGACCAGTACGCTGACCCATCAGTCATTTCGTTACAGCAAGCCCCCGCCTGTCCGCTCGAGAATCTTGAGGACCTGTTCGGTACGGGTTCTTCCCGCATCCCCGCTCCACCATGCAGATAGAATTGACGTCTGCCGTGAGCGCCGCGGGTCCTCCATCTGTAGACTACCCACTTGCGCGGTAAATACCGTACGGAACATACTCTACCCGGGCGCTATGGGAGGAGCTCGAGCCCTATATGCTCTTGCAACTCCGCACAGAAATTAGTGTCCGCGTACCTGTGGCCGTAAAAAAGTATCTAAACGAATGGATTCCTGGTCTTTTACGGAAGGATCTCTCGTCGCTCATTCGACCAGTGGTTCAAAAGTTTCTTTCCAAATACTAGCCGAAGGATACCAAAGGGGATGCTCAGGGCGGCCGCGTGCCTGCCCTTCTGGATGTCATCGAGCAGCCATCCCTTTTTGAAGTCATTCCCATCCGAACGGATATGGCACCCAAACGCGTCGGTAGGGACCGATCGGATAAGATGGACCCGCAGATGGTCCGTCTGGCCATGTACCTTCCAGAAGTCCCATCCCTGGGAGATCAACACGGAGAGTCTGACAGTTCCTCTGAAGATGACAGGGATCTCTGCAGTCGCCACGGCAAGTCGAGCGAACTCTCCGATTCGGATCGGAAAAACCGCGCACAGAAGAACTGCAGACGCCGCAAAAGGCACAATTCTTTCGACTTGGACTCGGACTACGGCCGGACTCTGTCTTCAGACGCAGATTCCAAGGCGGACAGTGACGCCGATTACCGAAGTTCCACACGTTGCAAGACCAACCAGTATCGTTCCCGCTCCGATGGGACTGCGCTTACCCGTATGGAGCAATTGAACGAGCTGTTCGCAAAGGTTGCAGACTTCCGTACGTAGTGTCTGTTCAATCGTTTTGAGTCATAGAACTTCTGCGTGGATCGGAAGATCGTACGCTACCAGAAGAAGTTGAATGTTCAAATGAAGGGATATTCCGTCTCCGGCTCAGACCCGATATCGCTTCAAAATTTTCTCCAGAAGTTTAACACTGCATGCAACCAAAACGGACTTATCGAAGCGGCAGCGCTTTGGTGCTTCCAGTTATATCTTAATGGTCCGGCGCACGCGCTCGTACAATATAGGATCATGGGGGAGTCCGGTGCTGCACACTTACAGCGCTGCGAGTCCCTCAAATCTTATTCGGAAGTACTAAACTTTTTATTGACTACGTACGCGACGGAGAATATCATAGCCGATGCGTACGCCGACTTCACCCTCTACCGGCAGTCGTCGAGTATGTTTGAAACGGAATATGTCCAGAAGCTGTGGACAAAGGCACTCCAGTGCGGCAATTTTTTTTTCGATCAGCGTGTGACATTCATCTTCGTCGAAGTGCTTCTCTCTGCCATACGGTCTAAGGTTTGTAATCAACTCATGACTCATCCAGCTATTGGTTATGACGCGCTCGCGCGGTACGACGAGTCGTACGGCGATACCCAGCGTGCTTCAAGGCGACAGTCTGTTAGGGTCGATCGAACAGATACAACTGCTCGGCAATCCACCCGAAGGTCAGTTCTAAGCGTCGATAGCCCTCGACACGCGAACTAAACCGATTCGAATTGTGACGAGCTCGTGCTCGCTTTCTCCCAACGCGGTTCGTTCCAGTCTATTCCCACGACGCTTACAACGTCTATTGCATCTCTCCGTACGGTTCCAATCCCTATGCTTCCGCCTGCGCCCCCCGCACAGACATCACAATCCATGCAGAACGCTGGATATTTGCTGGGCAGACCGTGTCGAATTTGCCTTTCACGGGAACCGAGTCACTGTCAGATGCTGACTCTTGAGGTCCGTTGGACTTAGTTAGCCATTCCCGAGGCTAACTACATGCAGCGTCGCGACGAGGGTTACTACAGCTTTCGTTTACCTGGCCCGAACGTCAATATGTCGATTTCCGATCAGAAAAATACAGGCAGCAGGGTACTTACGAATCCAAACGGTCGAGAACAAGGCCCTCGCATTGTGTTTTGTGCTAACGAACGCCAAACAGATTCGAAAAACGAATAAGAAGATTCTTCGAAGCACACCACCCTTCGGGAACAGAGCGCCTCCCACAACCCGACGGCCGAGGTCCAAAATCCGGCTCTGATGAGCTGACCCCGGTTTATTTGGTAGATGAATACCATTCGGATAATTTTGTCGTACTCTTAAAGAGCGCGATTTCCAAAGTTCGCCTTTCCGACGGTTTGCATTCTACTGTCACGTCCCTTCTCACGGGGGTACTTCACACCGGAGCGGAACCGACTCTCATTCGAAAATGACATCTCCCACAGCAATGGTAGTCCAAGCTAATTCTAAGTTCGGTTCCTAACCATTAAGGCACTTCGCGGAACCATATGGGTATTACTGGCATTTTACCTATGCTTGTCCGAGTCTGTGACCTCCATGCTCAAGTACCGTTTCTAGAAACCCCCAATCTGTCCGCCAGCTGCATCCTTGGCACTTCCTTTCTAGAGCGATACTTTTTGGGAATCTTCCTCTCGAAACAGACGGTCCTCTTTCGTCACTTCCAACCAATTGACATCCTGTCATCCAATTCCTGTCCACCCGTACCGGTTAATGAACGTACACCACAACCTGATACCTCTCGGAAGACTCCCGCGACCAAGTTGCGAGTCGCCCGCCAGGCCGTAATTCCACCGGTGTCGGAGGTCTGCGGTAGGGTCACCACAAAGACCTCTGGCCTTTCCTTCATTCGGTCTCATCACCGTACGGGTAGGCAAGAGCTTGCGCTCCTTCCCAACGGCGTTATGAAACACCGACCGGTTATTTCCTTTTAAGTTCAGGTTGCTAAGTTCTCTGACCAACCGCTTCGCCTTTTCACACGCTCCATTATCGGTTTTGCGCTTTCTTCTCCGATTGTGCTCATTTCACCCGAACGGTTTTCGTCCCAGTGCGCCAAGGCTAAGGAGGGGGGTACCAATTCCCCCAATTTCAAATCAGAAGATACTGCTATAAATCAACCCAACGTAGACGGAACCAATACATAAGAATAGACATCTAAAGTCCAAGTGTCTCCGGACTATGAAACAGACCGAGAAAGGGTCATCAATCTGCTCCGACGGTTTTAGAACATGTGGAATGGGTATTTAGCTTGAGAGGGGCCAGCTAAACACCGCATCAAACTTGACCCAGGCACTAAGCATATATACCAGATGCCCTACCGTGTGGGACACTCGTGCCGTGAAAACAACGAACCGAAGTGGAAAAGCAACGACCGCCCATTCTACCTACTGCCACCCGGTGCTTCCATGCGTACTAGTGATACATTCACATACGACGCTCAACCGCTCTGTGCAATCCTGCTTTTAGGAACTATCTCACAGCTTTCTGCAGTGCTATACACCTATGTATACATTATCGTTAATCACAAGATTTTCACATCACTTCGTCATTAGTCGGATCAGCCTCTCATTGATACTATGATACCAAATATTCTTTCATCTTCTGATATTTTAGGCATCTCTGAGCTAGAGAGCGACCGGGCTATTTGCGCAATTGATAATATCTTTTCCGCGTGTGACAGCACTCTGCAATGTTCAATAATCGTTGAAAAGCCGAATGCAAGCGTGCAAGGGCTTTCAAACAAACAGCTCATCCTTTCTGCCTTAAAATTTCGTGAACCGTTTGCAGCAGAAGAAGAAATTCTTTCTGCGAATGCGAGGTAGTATATACTGAAGTCATCCATTGATAAAGTTACACAAGCATTCCCAGAGAACACTTTGAATTCAGAGAACTTCTTCTTGCCGTAGACCAGTTTGACAGCTCATTATCCATTGTTTCAAAAAACACCGACGAAAAGAGCTTTCTTTTGGAGGCATCATCCTGAAAAGTGATGTTGCACCAGTAGTGTGAGATAGTTCCTAAGAACAAGATTGTACCGAACGGTTGAGCGTCGTGTGGGAGTGTACCACACGTACGCACGGAAGCACCGGGTGGCGGTATGTAGAATGAGCTGTGGCTGCCACCAGAGACGATCAGGAACGTGCGGAGGGAAGGGACGGCTTGGAAACTTGTGGTAGAACAGTTTGGAGTTGTCGCTGATTTACGCAGACGATGAAAGCGATAGGCTAGGCGTTCTTACCGTTTATTGCCTGGCGGCCGAGCCCGGGTATTTAAGTACACCGGAGCTCAGGCCCTACTGTAAAGCCTACCCCATTCTGACGAAATGTTAAATAATGACTAAAGCTATCTCAGTGTTCATCCACGTATACCTGTGCGGGATAAACCAAAAAGGTAGCAAGGGGTGTAAGATCTGAGGGTTCTAGGGGGCATGGGATGTGCTCGACCTAGGAAAAGGAGATTGAAGATACCTGTAAGGCGTGGCAGCGCCAGCCACTGTAGGGTGCAACAGGACGCCTGGCTCACTGAGAACACGTTGGTAAACGACGATGCACAGCGCTCCTTAGTCCAAAAAACCGTAAGGAAACTAGGCTTACCATTGTGGTCGACTGTAGAAACCAAAAGGGGTAAAAGTAGTCTAGTAGGTGCTTGTCTTTACAATAATGACATGGGTGGTCATGCTTGCTGAAAATATATCTCACCAGCCACCCGACCTGCGGTGGCAATCCTTGCCACGAGGCTACCAGGAGGTGCATTTGAGGTGCGCCTCCCTATCCACTTACTTTTATCAAAACAATACTAAATTTGCGAAAAGCTAAGCTAATTGCTCAATAAACTACTGTAGTACACGGTGCATGCAGGCAACGATCCAAGTTAACCATGTGGCATAACTACTTCACCAATGTAGTTCGCTATATGGCAAAAGGCCAAAATATATGACGTCTGATATGTATGAAATAGATTTGATGTGGACCAATTAAAATTCTGGCCGCATTTCAGATACCGTAGTATGTGCCGTGGCCCCCAACTCGGAGTGCGCTCTCTGAGATCGCATGGCACTCTTTGTGCGCATGCGTATCAGGCCAATCACATCGTCCAAATCGTCGTCTCTTCCTCCTCGTCCAATGCTCTAGCCGGCCGCAAATCGAGCCCCGTTTCCCTAAATCCCCTCGCGCCAAGTCCTCAGGATGTTAGTGAAGAAAAGAGCACGGCATTTGAACCTGAGATGCAAAGATGACTAGCAAGCTTTAGCAGTTCTTCCTCGGAGCGACAAATGCTTTCCTCTCCAGATGATTGAGCAGGAATCTTTGCTTCCCAGCTCACCTCCATCCCGCCCATAATGGCTTTGATCGTATGGTCAGGCTTTTTGAGTGACAAAACAGATGCGCAGCTGTTATTAAGCATCGACAGAAGCTCTCTCTTTGAACTTGGTATATTTGCAAAGACCTCGAGCTGATTCATACCTTTATTGTGTAGTTTACCTATGAGATACACTTTTTATTGTGTCTATTGCTCTCGCGTTCGCAGGTTTTATATCAGATTGAGAAGGTAGAGTCAGGGTCTAAGATTGAGAGCCATTAAAAACCGAAAGAGTTGATTGCAGCCCACCGATTCGTTGTTTCTTCCTAGAAAACCGCTTTGCGAAGCTCTTCTTGCGCTTCAAAGGCCTTATAGAGGACACAATTGGTGGTCAAATTTCTGAAAAGTCAATTTGACCACTTGATGTTGCATTGAAGTCATGCTTTGCCGCCGCATTCGTAAGAGTTGCAGGTTCTGCATTAGCTACAAGAGCTAGGGAAGGAATAAAACGATCAGCAAGTATTGTATTCACTGTTGCTAATTGCCTATGCACTCTATGGAGTGCAATATTGCTCATGCCGGAAGCCAAACGATGTATCTGGTCGTACATTGTCTCACCGTCGGAGTATTGGCCGTAGTTGCGAAGCTCCAAATCCGAATTGGCTGTTACGAGGTCATTCAATTCCCCTCCTGCGTCCTCCGCGCCTTCTACGGCTATCAGCTTGGAATTCAAAGCATTTACATCAATCACACCTGTTGTTTTACGAATGGTGGACACTCTCCAAATGTTCCAGTCATCCGAGGTTTGCTTCCAGTATGCGTCAAACAGTTTGTTCAGTCCAATGTAATCTGATAGTAAAACTTTGAACGGTAGCTGGCGGAGAACTTTTTCGCCGTACACCATTGCCCATCGAACAATAAGACGGCATGGAAAACCCATTGTGATGTTCTTTCTACAGCTGCAGCGCACTTCGCGATTTGTTTTGGCTTCTGTGCCAGTTCCGTGTACTCTACCGGCAAACAGCACAGTTATAGGTAGAGTGGAGTGTTCAGTAGGATTGGAATTTGATAAAAAGGCAGGACGTGTCTTGGAAAGTGTTTTAGAGGCTGCGACATACGATTTTCTCCACATTAGCTCAAATTTGGCGACACGTCCGACAAAGCTCTCACCTTTTTCGAGCTCAAGCCATTCTACAACCTCGATATCTACTGTACTTGCGCTTAACACTGCGTAAGTTTTTGAGGGAACTATATTGAGCTCCTTAAACTTAAGAAGCGCGTAGCTTGTGTACTCATTGATCATGAAGTTCAGAACTGGACGCGGAATAGGGAGCTCTGTGTCTCGGATAGATCGATGAAGTGAGCTGACTAAGGGATTTGATATGTGAGGATTGCCTTTCAACTGTCCTTTTTCTCGTAAGCCGATGCATTTCGTAAGGGATCTAACAGAAAGGCACATTCTTCGATAAAATGTATGGCCTATATCCAGAATTCGATGCCTCTGTGAAGCCTGTGCTTTGAAAAAGATACCTCTTTGGTACAGCTGCGTCTTTGAAACAAACCGCTAGTATTTGTGGTTTCAAGTGGTAGAGTTATTCGAACCAGAGCGAAGGGCTACGTTCCAAACCATAGAAGTACCGTTGTTCGTACGCCAGTCTTCTAAACATAAAACTTGATACACTTCTCGACCTTCTGAGGTTGAAGAGGTCTCGGGACATGTCATCGCACCATGTGCTCCTTGCAACCTTCCCAGACCACGAAGTAACATTCTTCATCTGGTTTCGATTCAGATGCCACTCATCAAGAGCAATAAAAGATCTATCGAAGACCTTTTCGGTCGCGTCAATGCACGGCACGCTCTGGTCCATAGTTATTATTGCCAGAGAGAACAGAATAATAGACTTGAAACGAGAAAGTACCTGAACGAAATCTTCTTCTCTGTTTTTGGCAATGAAACCCATGAAGAACGTTAGAGTAAAGCTATCGTTTGATCTCCCATTGGTTTTGAATAAGGGATATCCGAAAAGAGTCGGTGCTGCCTTACAATCCACAGAAATGCCTGGAACAGTTCCACACTTCTCGTAGTCATTCAACCACTTTCTGAAGGTTAAGCACGCGGAAATCAATCTCCGGGAGGGGTCGCAGTTGAGGAAGAACTTGTTGGCTGCGTCTTCTTTGATTATGGCTACAAGGGCTTCGCAGAGTCTCATGCATTCCAGATCCTTTGGATTGCTCAATGAACCTGCAGATCCGAGTTGCTACCCAGCCGATACAGAATTAATTTCTTTCTTATACTTGTCCTCCAAGTATCGTTACGTCTCTTGGAAGGATATTCCACAAGTGTTAGACATGTGAAGGGCTTTGGTGCACATCTTGGGGGCCAGACGCTTCACCTTGCAGCTTTCTGCAGAATTGTGATTATTTCTAGCCCCCGTAAAATCCCCATCGTAGGATCTACATGCTCTGTCTTCGTCTGAACCAACTGCCGTAATAGTGAGAGAGAAATTGCATCTCTCATGTTGCTTCTAATTGTATCTCTCGCACTTAAGGTTCCCCTTGTGGAGTACACGACGGTCGACAGCGACTGCATTTGCTTTGCTCTGCTTCCTGTCACCTACGCGGATCGATGTACTCGTGAATAGATAGTATCCCATAAAATCCAAAATGTGCTGCACTTCTTTCATGACATCATGACCGGGCACATCGGAGGATAGACTTTGAAAATAAGCAATGAACTCCACCTTCAAGCATTGTTCAATGTGCTCCTTGTCACCTTTGACCTCATCATTCTTACCACTGGGCGAAATATGCTTCTCTACTTCTCCATCTCTGACGTGGACGTCAAAATCATCAAGGAATTCAATGTCGTCATCGTCGTTCAATGGTTCTTTCATGTAGAAAATATCTGGAGGAATTTTTTCTTCTCCATCTAAGAACGGAAAACGATCGATCAGGTCCGATGTTCTATAATCAAGCTGTAGTCCAATGTCATCCTCTATCGTTTCCATGCTATTCGTGGTCTTCACTACCTCATCTGCCTCTGATGCCAGCATTTTGTTCGGTGTTGTCTTTGTACCATAGTCAGGGTTTGAGCTAGAACAGAAGGAAGAATCTTCTACACAGTGCTTCTTAGGTTTCCTGTTGGGATTCGGTATCCCAGGGGCTTCAGTTTCAGACACTGGGGCTTCTAGATCACTCACGTCTCCTAAGTCATTAACAATTACGCCTCGTAAGTCTTTATTACTCACGTCTCTTACGTCATTAGATGACTATATCATATTAACGACGTCTTATACGGTTTTTGCCCTGTTTTGTATCCCATCTACGTCTCCAAAACGCAGGCAAGCAATAGCGTTCTTCAAGATCTCTTCGGGAGTTTAAACCAGGTCAGCGTGGCGAAGAGAAGGGCTGATAGTCGTTCTATTTGGCGTTGAAAACATGAAAGGATTGACTTTAAGTTGCGGAGCAACTGAAGCGTTTCTCCTGAACACCTCTTCCATTACCTTGCAACCCAGAACATTGAATGTGGAACCATCTTGTTTGTTAGTAAACAGCTTCGGTTTTAACAGTTCCCAATCTATTGCTCTCCGCCTCCCTCCGCTACGATCCCCCTCCTTCCAATTCAGACAGCTAGGCGTCATTTAGCTATGAAGAGCTTCACATCGCTCCTTAATGACATCAGCAGTTTACTCAAAGGGTGTGTGGTAGTGTCATAGGTCAGCATGAACATGCCATTTCAGACTTTCTCTTCCGAAGCTGAAAATAATGCTTGAAGGACACCGAGTCGGTGCTGAACCCTTCACACACCGAAGTCTCTCATTGAAGGTACGATCGTTCTCCTTCATCTTTCTTATCACAATTCGAAAGTGGTGCATGACATAGAGGAACCGATGAGTAGATGCTGTCGAGGATATGAAAGCAATCATATCTTCCACCTCGCATGAGAACCTTATCCCAGGATCACGGGGAGCCTTCTCTCCTACTCGTAATCCCACGGAAGGAGTCCTCTCGTGATCTCAATTACGGTTTTCGTCGAGAGAGTGTACTTCTCGAGTAGATACTCTTTCTACCACTTGATCAATGACGTGATAAATGACTGAATGCGCAACCTCAGTACTATTGAGAAACTCCACTCTGCGAGTAGAACTTTTTGGCGGCGGAGGAGATAGGCATGAAGTCAAAACCTCAACCTTGCTTCGAACCATCGTCTATTTGACATTGCAACGACCTTTTTCTTTCAATTCCCTCCATCCTTCTCACTATGAAATACCTCAGCTGCTCACCATCTGATTTGAATCCGGCATTCACCATGCCGGACGGATTTTCTTCCTACACCAACTTCGCTACGTTGACTAATTCATCGTTTCCAAGGATAGTACGTACAGGGTTGTCGCCATATCTGGATGGTGCTTCTTGCCAGGGATATCCGGTCTCTTTCCTTTTCATGGCAAATCACCCCGTTCCATAACAGGACTGTGAATCTTCTTCAAGCGGCGCTTCCCCTGCTCCCGAGTGTGATAAATGTGAGAGCGATGATGCAAGCGAGACTGTTGAAGCATACTCTCGGGTACTCGTTTCCCTTCGTAGAATTTGTAAACTATAAGAATATGAACTACATGACTCCTGATTTCCATCCATGTGTACTGTTACGATAACGTATCACTAGTAAACTCCGAAAAACCCCTACCAGGGGCACATTATCGACCTGCAGCAAACTCAACCGCCGCATATATGGCATAACACCTGCAGCTCGTTCCATTCTCCTACCCAGAGTATTTCTTTACATCAAAAATATAATTCTTCTTTAAGAGAACCGCAAAACGCTTGCTATTCATATCACTATACTAAAACGATCGTTTTAAAAGCATCAATACTTTCTGCGAATATTTCCAGCGTAGAAATTTGCCAAAGATAATTTTGAGCTTCTTTTTTCTGTTGAAGCTACTTCCATGCGACTTCTTTCCAACCAGAACCTCCCAATGCTGATTCAAAAAATTGAAAGTGGCAAAGAAAACATGGATTGAACAATCAGAGCCCGTAGTATTTCTGAAAAAGGATTCAGAAAGCGGCTGCAGAATTTTTTCTACTATTTAATACTTATCCATGCTTTCCGCGTCTATTATGTCCGTATAGCTAGTAAGAGATGTTCTAGTGTCGCACGCACAAAAAACGTCTAGCTTCGGATTCATTTCTATGAGGGACAAGGTTATCAGATAACTGCACAGATAAGCCTTCTTCTTCGAACTATGAAAGAAGGATACATGATTGATTTTAAGTTCTTGCGCATCTATGATTTCATAGACCTGTCGGTTAGCTACTGAAAATCGCATCTTGAACGTGGGTACCTGGTTTTTACCGTGCATTTGAATGTTTTGGTGGAAATCAGTGCACATTATGAACAACTATTTGATTTATTTATCCTACATACAGATATATTCAAAAACGTTATCTACATGGAAAACAATGTGGGCGTTAGCACAATAAATATGTCGGAAAAATATCTTTTTTATATCTATTTTCGTTTTTCTGCATTTAAGAGCAATATAAAGATACACAGGGGTTCAAAAAAACGATATGAGAGGGATAAAAGGGGATGAAAGAATGGAAAAAATCAATATGATTCAAAATGTGAGATTGGGACGGGGAATAAAATGTTGAAGAGCATCAGTTTATTTGTCGCAAAAAGTAGCGCCATTGTTTTGAAATGAATCTGGAAAATCGACTCCGGAAGTTGGACTCCATCGACCTTGTGAAGACTTGGCGCGAGGTGATTTGGGGAAAGAAGGCCCGAGTTGCGGCCTGTAGATTGAACGAGGAGGGAGAGAAAAAGATAAGGACGATGTGATTGGCCTGATACGCATATATGCAAAGAGTGTCATGCGAGCTCAGAGAGCGCACTCCGTGTTGAGGGCCACGGCGCATTGTACGGTATCTGAAATGCGGCCAGAATTTTAATTGGTTCACATCCAATCTTTTTTATACATACCAGATGTCGTGTGTTTTGGCCTTTTGCCCTCACTCTACTACAACCCGTACTGTTGTTACGTCTTCAGTTCCGCGACGGGGCGTTCTTTCTCATCCTATCGTCCGCGCGTCCCTCCCACGACATCTCCGTCCGGAGAGGCGACAGCCCCACATGAGTGCGTGGCCGTCAACAATTTTGTACACACCGCGATCCGTCAGGTATGCCATTTTTGCTCATCCGCGCAGTTCTGCCACTATACTACAAAAGCTATGAATGCATTAGATGCTACGTATATATGAGCAGTGTGATTTGAACGGTTATGGTCATATCTGACCGGTCAAATCAGGCATCTAACCGTTACAAAAATTTTTGTTGGCCAGCAGATTAAAAAAGTAGTTACGAAGACCAACAGCAAGCAGAAGTAAAACAGAACAACCGAACAGACTGCCCGGAGATGTGTGAAGAACCGATTCGTGAGTGAGCGAGGGTAGATGCAGATTGCCGCCACAACGAAGCGTCGAAGGTCAGCGACGTAATCCGAGGCACACTGGGAATCCCCCAAATAAATATTTTTCTGCGAAATACTATATTTCCGCCGATATTTATTGTCAAGTTTGGCCTACCGCGTCACAATCAAAAGATGGCGCTCAGTACTATCACATTCGGTACCCGTTCCTTGGAAAAATAATTCGCTCAAATGAACACCCCCGTTCACAAGCAAGGAAAAAAGGAGCTCAAAACATGTTTTACCCCGTATAGGGGCAACCAAATATCCTCGTAGCTTTCTAGGTTGGTCCCGTTCTCAAGAAAGGGAGCAAGATTTCGACGAGAACACTCTTGGTACACTAGGGCGGAAGAAAAGGGCCTCTTCGCAAAATTTTTCCGTGCAGATACCTAGCGTCGCAGACTGCAACTCGCAGCATTGAATTGTCAGCCAATGAATTTCGAAATCTTCCACGCTAAGTGTTGCAGCAAGCGTCAGACATTGGTGTTGCACACTTCCTACTGACGAGCCAGATTCCCAGTCGCTCCAGAACAAATATACATACAGTGCTGAAGTAACAAACCCATTGCCCGTGACAACGAGTGACGAGAATACAGATACATATATGACTTGTAAGCACTGTCCTGTTTTCGAGCAAAACTATTGCAATGAAGACGATCTTTTATTGCATATCTGTACATACAAATTATAAGGTGGTTGCGTATATCAGGTCGAACTTTGCTCAACGTGTGCATCAAAGTACCAAGTCATTAACCAGCGATGTATTCCTTCGTTCGTATTCTAACAGGCTCGAGTAAGTGCGGTCACTGACTGCAATGAACAGTCCCTCAGAGCAAGGAGTAAGTGCAATGCCTGCAATTTCTCCAAACAGGTCAATCTCCTGACATGTGTCAAACTCGCCTCTGTTCACATCAAATATGTGCACATAATCTCGCGCTTCTGCCATGAACATAAACTGTCCGCACGAGGAAAAACGAAGCGAGCGAACTGCGCCGAGACGGGCACCAAGAACGCTGAGAGACTGTGACATGTAGCGTACATCCCACACACGACATGTTTGGTCCTGTGAGCCAGTGGCAAGCAGTCTGCCGCTTGGATGCCACGCAGTTGCAAACGAAAAGTCTTCGTGTCCATGCAACTGGGTGATTCGTTCCCCAGAGTCGCCGTCAATTACCTGGACGGGTTTATCATCACCTGCAACAGCCACCATCTTCCCGAACGGGCGTCGGGTGGCATGGTTGACGGGCTTTTGGAAGCGGAACGCAGACTTGCGTTGAAAAGAATTGATGTCAAAGGTTCTTACGAAACAGTCGTTATTACTAGCAATGACAGTATCGTTATGGATGTCGATGGCATTCGTGATCGCATTGTCGTCATAAGTAATCCTGTTGTTGTGAATGATGGTGCCATTCTTAACATTTTTGGCAATCACTTCTCCATAGAAACCGCCCGCAATGACCAAGTCGTCCTTGGCAGTAAGTGTAGAGATCTGCACCAACATGCCGAGGCCGTCAGGTCCTGAAATGGTGGAGCCACTAAGATCAAGCACCTTTGACTTGCGCTTGGCACAGGCATCCCAGTGAACAATGACGCCCTCATGCATGACAAACACGTCATGCTTGCTAGTAGCCCACGCAAGGTTTCGCAGCTGAAAATGAATAATGTTGCACTTAACCTTTCTGGTATTCCTATAAAAGTCGTAGAATCGTGCATCCTTCCTCGGTTCCTTGACCAACCCATCGGGGCTTTCCAAGACAAAGCGACCTGGATTTTCGCGCAGGCGCGTAGCGCGGTAGTCATCCCTGGTGAATTGTAGCGTATCCCAAGGAATGCCCTGTACATCGACACCTTGGGCGGCATGCTCAGCAGTGATATCACCGGCAGAAATGCCATAAGGGTTAAAATCGCCGAGGTTGAACTGAGTAGGGCTGGTCTTCACGCGAGACTTTGAAGCAGCAGCGCAACCACGACAATCAGCGGAACGGTGACAACAGTCGTCATCCAAGCCATCAAGGTCATTATCGTCATCCGACGGCACCGAATCTTCATCATCAGATGAGGCCAACGCACAGTGGGTTCCGTCGGCGCGATGCGGCGAGGAAAACGGATGTGCGATGGAAGCGGAATGCAAAGCAGCATGGCAAGTACAGACGTTTTGGACAGCACGGCGTGACCTTCTCCTAGTGGTGAGCGGTGGTGTGGCGGCGCGACGCGCGGCGACAAGCGCGCCAACCGGAGACTGCAGGCCATTGCATGCAGCGTAGCACTGCGAACGCGGGGCGTGAACGCCAGGTGTGGCGCAGTGCAGCTCACCCATGGCGCCGCAAGGGGCGCACGCAGAGAGATCAGGGACGGCAGAATGAGCCAGCTCACAAGCGGCGTTTTCGTAGGCCGCCCAACGGAAGTAGTCGAAGGAGTTGTGGTCGCCAGGGCGGGGCAGAGCCGGAGGGGCGGGAAGCGCGCGCTCAGTGAGCGCCGGCGCACTGGGCAAGTGGACGACATCCGGAAAGACGGCACACGGTGGGTGAAGCCTGGATTTGGGGACTCGGAAGACGCGGCGCGGCGGAGGGGCATCCATGACTGCGAGAAAAGAAAGGAAAGAAACGGCGAAGAGGCAGGGAGGGGAGGGAGGGGGAGGAAGGGCGGGCGAAGAAGGGCGACAAGGAAATGAGGGGAGGAAAGGAGGGGAAGAAGGCGGGGAAGGAAAGCGAGGTGAAGGGAAGGGGGGGGTGGGGGATAGGGGCGCGAAGGGTGGTGGAAAAGGGTAGGGGGAGGAGCGGAATGGAGCGGCTCAAAGGGGCGGGACACAAACAGCGCTCTGCGCGAGGCAAACCAGCAGACGGCAGGCAGCAGCGTGGAGAGTCGAGCGCACACGCACGAGCTGTACTAAATTGCAACGCACAGCGTGCACAGCGCGCACGCAGCTGGTACGTTGCACTGCACATATGCGGCAGCCACGCAGACGCGACAGCCACGCGCGCGCGTCCGCCGTGTCTCCGCCGTGTCTCCGCCGTGTCTCCGCCGTGCGTGCCGCGACGTTTCGTTACATACGCCGTTTTTGTTTCGCCGCTCCCCCTTCCGCGCTCACGTCCGCTCGCCTACCGTCCGATCGTGCACGTCGTCTAGCCGCCGCTCCTCCGCCCTCACCGCCGCCGTGTCGTCTTCGTCATCGTCGATATCGCCCATTTCGTCCATCTCGTCGTCCGCGTCCTCCCAGTGGATCACCGCCACGTCGTTCACGTCGTCATCTTCGTCGTCGTCATCTTCGTCGTCGTCCTCATCGCCTTCTGTCTCGCCGCGAGCGCCACCCTCTGCCCTGTCGCCACTGCGCTCCCTTTCGTCGCTCTTGTCAAGCTCACTCGCTGCCGGCGACGCCCACGGCTCCTCCTCCACAAAAGTGATGCGTCCCTTGTCGCTTCCCGGTAACACCTTGGCCAGCGATTCCACCGGCACGTCGTAGCCGGACAGAAACGCGCGTCCGCCGTCCATCATCTTCTCAATCAGAACGCCCACGCCCACTACCGTTGCATGCGCCATCTTCGCCAGCTTGAACAGCGCCTCTGCCGTGGAACCCCCTGCCAGAAAGTCATCTATGATGAGCACGCGGTCACCGCCTTCCAGGTACTCGCAAGATACGATGAGCTCGTTACTGGTGCCCTTGGTGGCCGAACGATACGTTGTCTGGTACGAGTCGCTTATCGTGATGGGCCGACTCTTGCGCGCAAATACCAACGGTATGCCAAGCGTCCTAGCCGTCGGCAACCCAACAATCAACCCAGTGGACTCTACCGTCAAAATCTTGTTGGGCATGGTGTGCCTCAGCCTCTCAGCCAGCTCCTCGCCACACACCTCCATGAGATCCGTGTCGACCATGTGATTCAAAAACGACGACACCTTGATGATGCCATCGGCCAACATCTTGCCCTCGCGAAGAATACGCTCCTTAAGCATCGTGGCGCCCACCAGCGGCTTGGAGTCACCCTGCCCGTCGGCACCTTGCACGTACAACCCAAACTGGGTTGGTGAATCGAAAGTGAGCTTGAGGCGCCGCGAAAGCTGCATGAACAGTTCATCGAACGCCGAAGCAATGGCGATAGTGGCGTGATGCGCGGCTGCAAATGCCATGCAAATATTGGCCGAGCGCTGCGCCACGACCTGCATCTCGCCGTCAAAGTACGCCACAGCGCTGTTGAAGGTCACCATACGATTCTCATCCGAGATGGGGCGCACGCGCTCAATCATGGAGTTGGCTTCATTAGAAACATCTCTGGTGTAGTAGCCGTGCTGCATGGACTTGTTAATGCTGGCGGAAGATTTGGGAGCTTCAATGGTCATGTCGTGAAGCTCAGAAATGGCCGGGAGCCCCGTGGCATCGTACACGGCTTTGGCCTTGAGCAAGGCAATTTCTTCGATGGAAGCGTTGCGATAGGCGGCAGCGCAGCCGTGCACAAGCTCAAAGTCATCAAAATTATGCTCGATGAGAATGCCCACGCGGGAGTACTGGTTTTTGAGCTCGTTTGCCTTTGCATTATCGACAGCCAACGCCCACACGTCGGAGTAATCATCGGGGTTTTCAGCGTGCGAGTAGAGCGGCGATGAGATCAAGCCGGCCTCCTTCCGCTCGCGATAATCGTCGAGAGCGGGCGAGCGCAAAAAGTCCACGACGCAATGTGGATCCAACGCGCGCTGCTCGCGTTGCTCGCGGTCGGGCGTGGGGACGGACGGGGCAGCGGCGGCTTCAAGCGGCTCAGCAAGCTTGGCGGCCTCCGCAGCCTCGTCAGACTGCGCGCTCGCGTGCTTCATGCACATACGGCATGCGGGGCGAAGACGGCGCGGCGGTCGACGCGCGCAGGGCGGGCGGCGCGGCGCGGCAACCCGCGGCGGAGGTGGGGGTGCGCATAGCAAGCTCGCGACGAAAGCGGCGGCGGCCATGAGAGACAAACGCCACGGTCCGCCGCTGCAGTAGCAAGCTCCCTGCGTTCAAGCTAGACGTGCGCGCTCTCACTTGTTGTCGCCGCCGTCGCGTTGGGACGCGCGTGTGGTTCGTGTGGTTGCGATGCGCGTGCCGCGCGTGTAGCTGTGTGTGTCGCTACCCCCAGCACGTGGTCACGTGTCAATGTGTACACATGGCCACATGGTACAGTGGCTACGTGTTATGCATTTCGATTCTTCGTCGGGGCGCCGGCGGCAGCTACATAATAACAATCGGCAGCGTCGGCCTGCCACGAAGGAGCCAAGATCTGCCTTCTTCTCGGCGCCATCTCAGAACTCATCTCGGAGCCATCTCGGAGCCATCTCGGAGCCATCTTTGGACGCCAGGCACTACTCGGGCCGGTGGCGCACGTGAGGGGCGGCGTGCTTGATTGCGCGTGGTCTCCGAGCGCCTGTGCTTACTCTACGGAGGCGGTTTCACCCCGCCCTGTCTCCACGCCGCTGTGGCGCGCAGGCCGGGACAGCGTGACCCGTAGGTGAGTTTTATCGCTTGTACTGACTTTTGTGGTGGGAAAGCCGCTCAAATGATGAACAACCTTATATTTGCTACTCTTGAAGCGCGTGCGACTTGTGACGTCCACGCGATGACGAGTGATTACCATCTTCACCAAGATCGTTGATGAGCTATGCTTCCTGCCAGTCGCCCGCACGAAGACTGAATGTGTTCCATGAGTGACTGACCGCTTTGTGTTTGTGCTTTTTTGTTTTCGTGGCCCATCACTGCCCATAGAGTCGCTACGGAGCGCGCCATATCCATGTTTTGTTTGACGCCTTCACATGTCTTTGTCGGTTTATTTGCCAAGCGCTTGGTCACTGCATCAAGTGCTGAGCACGCGTGACCGATCAGCCCAAATGATTGCGTGGCACTCGTTTGTTGATTAATATCTACCAAGCAAAGAAGAGCGCTACTGGCGATAATTACTTTTTCTTTGCGCTTAGGAACGCTACTTCTGTTGTGACGGCTGTTGTAGTAAATGTCGTCAAACATGTGTCGCCGAAACCAGGTGCAAATGGTGTTGACTTAGAAGTGGCGGGCAGCAATGCTTCGTCATTATGCACACTGAGTGTCCAGAAGCCGCCGTTCGTGCATTCCATTGCTGTGTTTTTTTTTTTTTTAATGTTTGGCGCTGCCAGATACGCGGTACCGATGTCATAGAGATATCGTGTATGGCGAGTGGTGTGGAACGCTGTCAAACACTTGTTACTTTGTGCGAATGATAAAGAAACGATTGGTATTCCTTTGCTGAGGGCGCATGCGTGACAGTTCTCAGCCTTCGCGAGATAAATTTACGGCGGGGGACGTGCTATGGCGCACGCCGGAACAACATGTGCGGTGCGGTGGCAACGCCGGTGTGGACTGCTTGCAGTTGTTGCGAGAGCGCGTGCTGCTGTTCGTGAAAATAAGAACAAAACCTACGTACCCTTCGTATATGCTTGTTTTGTGGAGTAGGGGTGAGCAAATGTTAGAGAGCACAGGCTAACGCGATCGCGGCACGTTTTGGGTGGATGTTCCGAAACACTGAGTAGTTGGGTGAGCCTGGTGACTCATCGGGACTAATGCCTCATCAGGCGGGCGCGAAAGAGCACACGAATTCACAAGTGGCGATACGGGGAAAAGAGGGGGAGGGGGTGGGTTTCATGCCGAGCGCAAACCACAAGCGTGTGTGAGGGGCGGAGACGCGTGAAATGACGCGAAAACATCGACTGCCGGGAGAGGAAGCAGCATTCTGCAGAGTTTGCGTCGCAGACGCGCGACAGTTTGTTGTTTCTGGACGGTGGTTGCGAGAGGGCGCACGAATGACGTCGAATGACGTGCTCTGCGCGACGATTCGCGGTGTGTGAGGCGCGAAGTCACGTGTTGAGCACGAAGGCGCGTCGCTCGGTGGCTGGCTGTTCCCAAAGCTGAGGGACGCGGCGTCTCCCACAACGGCCGCTCCTCGCGCGCAGCCATTGGCCGCCAGTGTGAAGGCGTCGGCGGCGGGTGAGGGGCTGCCAACGCTTGCGCGAGTCGCTACGAGCACGCCACCACCGTCGTCCGCCATCGCCATCGCCATCGCCATCGCCATCGCCATCGCCATCGCCATCGCCATCGCCATCGCCATCGCCATCGGCGTCGCCAGAATCATGGCCATGGCCATGGCCATCGTCATGGCCATCGCAGCCATCACCGTTTTGCCGCTGCACTCATTGCCCCCACGTATGCTCCGTTTTTGAATATTCCCCGGTCAGGGGCGCCACCGCTGTCGCCGTCATGGCGTGCTACTTGTCTCCCTCGTGTCTCGATTTCGCATGTGTGCGCGCGCGCCAACGTTGCGTGATCGTGTGCTCGCGGCCAGCACACGCTCCACACGGCGCACACGACTCCAGCACGTGCCGCTGTAATGCGCAGCACGTGTGGCGCGTAGCACGTGACCACGCCCTCTTTACTCGCGTCGCACAGTGGACTGAGCCCTATCACTTCCACACGCACGTGCTTCTTTCACTCCGCCCGCCTCGCATATGGCACGTCTCGTGTAGTCCACGCTGAACGCTTCCATCCAGATAGTGCCGAGCTTTAGCTTTAGTTTGTGCCCGATTTGGGTATGCACGCCCAATTTCCCGCTTTCCCCTCCTCTCCCCCTTCCACCCTACACCGCCTCCCCTCCCCTCCCCTCCCCTCCCCTCCCCTCCCCACCCCCCAACCCCCGCCTCCTCCCCACCTACACCTCGTCCCGCCACCTTTCCCACCCTCCATCCCCTCCCATCCTTTACCTATTTTTTCGTTTCTACGCTAAGAAAGTAAAAAAGAAAGTAACAGCGGCTCCACTATCACTCCCTCGGTGAGTATATACACAGATATAGAAAGAAAAGAGACAAAAAAAAACACACATCTCGGAAAGAACAAACTGTGTGTATGTAAGTGTGTACACACACGACACTATTTGCGGAAGCGAGAGTGGGTTTTCGGGTGCGACGATGATGACGATGAATGCGCGCTCGAGCGATGAAACGACGACGTGGCTGACAGCATCATAGGCTGAGAGTGCGAAGAGCGCGATGTGGCGCCCATGGCGCCAGCAGAACCGCTGGCAACCAGTGAAAATGACGACGGCTGCCGCGACGACGACGGTGGTCGTAACGACTGCGTCCGCGACGATGAAGGGTTACGAATGCCATGCACCTGCTTCTCATGTCTGGTGAGCCCGTCCCTAAGCACAAAACTCTTAGGACACAGCGAACATTCAAACTCACGCACGCCGCTCTCGCGTTTCTCGTGCTTTGTTAGGTTGCCCTTCTCTGTGAAGGTAGCACCACATTTCTTGCAGACGTGCTTGCGAATTTTGAGGTGTTTGGAGTTGATGTGCTTCTGAAGGTCTCCACGCGACTTGAAGCGAAAGTCGCACGCGTCGCAGCGGTGCTTGCGATCGGGTGAGTCGACGAGCATGCGGTGGCGCGCAGAGGAAGGCGACGCGTACGGCATGGGCGCTGATGATGATGATGCGGAGGAGGCGGCGAAGGGCGCGGGGGAGGCGGGGACGGGCGGCATGGTGTCGACGTCCATGGCGGACGGATCTGGGGATCGTTCGCGGTCGTTGAGGATGTACGACATCTTGAGCTTGTGCGCGGAGGAGGCCGATCTGTGCGCCATGGGAGTGGGAAGCACGGGCGTGAAGGGTGGTTGTGAGGTGGTAGGTGCGAAGTGGTGGAGGTTTTTGTAAGGGGGGGGGGGGGGGGGGGGGGGGGGGTTGGAGGGGACGTGGGGAGGAGAGGAGGGTAGTGGGGCAGAAGGAGGGGGGCAGGGGGGGAGAAGGAGCTGAAAGAGAGGGGAAGGCTGAAAGAGGTGCAGGGGGGGGGGGTACAGGTGGAGCTCTTTAAGGGAGAGGGGGGGCGGCGACGGCGAGGTGGGGGGTTAAGCGGGGGGATGAAGTGGGGGGGGCGACGGGGGCGAGGCGGAGCGGGGCGTGATGATGCAGCGCGCTTGCGTGCTGCGAAACAACGCATAGTGGTGTTAGATATGCATGCACCACTGGAGTCGAGTTTTTAGACAGGCTCTGCAACACGGCTGCTGAGCGTGACAGCGCTGTATGTGCCGGCACGGCGGTTGCGCGTGTGGGTTGGTGTGCGGATGGGTACGTGCTTGCGGTGCGTTTCCATTGGACGCCGGCTGCGTGCTCGTGGACCGTAACAGCCAATGCACCGTCCGCGCCACCAGCGCCACACGCGCGCGCCACGCGCCGGAAAGCGACACGCGCCACTCGCCGTGGCTTACACAGTAAGCAGCACTGCTCTCTCGAGGGTTTTGAACTGCAAACTGATCGCATTTGGCTAGCACGTGAGCGCATTGCTGGCGCTTGGCGCTGCCGCTGTCGTGGTGCTGTCGCTCGTTTTCCGCATCTCATTCTTCGCCACTGCGCGCGCGCTTCTGTTGCGTGTCACGCCCTCGCTCGGTGTTCTGTGTGCGCCCACGAAGCACCCCGTCTTCACAATGCGCTCCATGGCGCTCACCAGCACCGCTCGCACGCAAGATCTCCATCCCCCCCCCCCCCCCGCATCACATAACCTAACCCAACAGCGCTCAAGCGCACACACAACACGTCCAAACCCTTGCAATCACAATTGCGGCGTACGTCATTTTGTTTTTTTTCTGTGGCACGCAGTCACGGGTTATTCATGTATCATAACTACTGTATGGATCTCAATCAGATTTGTTTTCAGCCACCTTTTCGACTATCCTGTGTAAACACCCCGCGCCCATTTTGTCATTCCACAAAAGCTCTCATCGCAACAGTCTTTCGCACCTTGAGCCTCCATTGCGCCCGAAGCCTTGCGCGCGCAACCGCTCCGCCCCTGCAGCTATGTACTCACATCAATCTACACCAAGGGTATCTCTTTGCGAACGGTAAGGGATACGGCAGACACAATGCTCCGAAAACCATTGTGCACCCGCGCACAGCCACCAGCGCCGCGGACACCAGCGCCACGCGTGCCACTGGCCCACATCTGCGTCGCTGGCCCAGCGCTCAGTCAAGTTTTACGGCGCACTACGTCAACACCGCCCCGCTGTGGCTTCGGTACGCGCCCTCGTCAATTGCTCGCCCCGTCTTGACGTTGCTTGCGTTTTTGCGTGTGTCACCCATGGCTGCCGCGCCCGGCAGTCGAGGCCCTGCTACCCCGGTTGTCAGCAACAATTATCCGTGGCACGGACCGCCCGACTTGTCCAACAGCAAGCTTAGTGTCTTCAACACTTTCACCGCCTCAAAGGTGCCCTTCGTTCCAAACGATCCCACGTCAAATATCCTCACATGGTACATATGCGGACCCACTGTGTACGACTCGGCTCACGTCGGTCATGCCTCAAACTACGTGCGTTTCGATATTGTACGCCGCATTCTTGCCGACTATTTCGGCTATCATGTGCGTGTTCAGATGAATATCACCGATATAGATGACAAGATCATTAACAGGGCTAATCAACGCTCCATTCCATTTCACCAACTGGCTCGCCATTATGAAGCTGAATTCATGCGTGACATGGACTCACTCAATGTTCTCCGTCCGCATTACATCACCCGAGTTTCGGAATACGTCTCAGAGACCGTCGCCTACATTCAACAGATCATCGACAACGGCTTTGCGTACCAAAATGGCGGATCGGTTTATTTTGACACCACTGCCTTTGTGCAGGCTGGCCATGAATACGGAAAGCTCGAGCCCACTTCCGTGGGAAACGAAGCGCTCATTGCCGAAGGCGAAGGTGCTCTCACAGCAGCCGACGAGGCCATAAAGCTTCAGAAGAAGGCGCCGGGCGATTTTGCACTCTGGAAAAACAGCAAGCCAGGAGAGCCTTCCTGGCAATCTCCATGGGGCAACGGCCGCCCGGGTTGGCACATTGAGTGCTCTGCTATGGCCTCTACCGTTCTTGGCCCTGTCATCGATATCCACGTTGGAGGCGAGGATCTGCGTTTTCCACACCATTCCAACGAGGTTGCCCAAGCCGAAGCCTATCACAACAGCCATCAATGGGTCAACTACTTTTTGCATTCGGGTCATCTTCATATCGAGGGTTTGAAGATGTCCAAATCACTTAAAAACTTCATCACCATTGAGAATTGGCTACAGAGGTATAATGCCAGACAGATACGTCTTGCTTTTCTCGGTCATCGTTACAACGCGCCAATGAACTATACCGATCATGGTATGGAAGAAGCCATTAACCTTGACCGAAGCTTTATGGACTTTTTCGGTACGCTCAAGGCCATGTTGCGTCACATTTCAAAGTGTGACGTCAAGACGAGAAAGTTGCGGCCTAGCGACCTGGAGGCGGAGCTTTTTACTGAACTGAACCGTTGCCAGCAAGCTGTTCATGACCATCTGGCGGACAACTTTGACACCCCCGGAGCTTTGCGTGAAATCCAGAACTTGGTGCGCTCCACCAACGCCTACATTGCCTCGCAGGGAGACCAGGCTAACGAATTGACTCTCGAAAGTATAGGCCGGTATGTCACCAAGATGTTTAAGGTGTTTGGATTGGTTTCAGGCGGTGGTGATGTTGGCTATGGCGAGGACGGATCTGTTGGAGGACAATCACGGGAAAAAGTGCTCAGCCCTATCCTTGACGCATTTTGTGAGTTTCGCGATAAGATTCGGCTGACCGCGCGCGGTGACATGTCTGAGGCCATTAGCAATATTCTCTCTCTCTGTGATACCGTGAGAGATGAGGTATTACCCCCTCTGGGCGTGAGGCTTGAGGATCGTGGCGTGGAGCAGTCATCAGTCTGGAAGCTGGAGAATGCGGCATCGCTCGTAATGGAGATCCAGCGGAAGAAAGAGGCCGAACAAAAAAGAAGGGAGGAGAAGTCTAGGCAGAAAGCGGCTCGTGAGGCCAAGTTGCGAGAGGAGCTGGAGAAGGGCAGAGTATCTCCCGAAAACATGTTTCATGAGGGGGAGTATGCTGGAAAGTATTCTGAGTTTGATGAAGTTGGCATGCCGACCAAGGATAGCGAGGGTAAGCAATTGAGTAAATCTGCGCTCAAGGGCTTGGCAAAGGCAAAGCTGCGGCAGCAAAAGCTCCATAGCAAGTACCTTGCTTTCGCTGCAGAGGAGGCCGGTAATGGAACTTTGGGGACTTAAGCTGCGAGCTCGGAGATGACAAATTTTCGAGTTTGGCGAGTGATTCCATTGTAATGCCGCAACTTTTGGTACTATTCACAGCATGAAACTCATTCTCCAAAGCCAAAGTGGTATCAAAAGGTCGTGTACTCTCTATAGATACAGAAAGGGCTGATGAACAGCACTGCTCAACTAAATTAGAACTTCATAAATCAAGTGACCGATACTAATGTGAGCCCCCTCTTCTTTCAAACCAATTCATGTTATTGAAGAAGCGCGTGCAAAAACGGTGTGAAAAAGTGAACGTAAAAAAGACCGCTCTGTTTAACATACTTTAAAAGTTCTTGATCGAGACAGGATGAAACACGGGTCCGCATTGAACAATTTTGTTTCCTTGGGTTCATCAGTTTCTCCGTATCTTTGTCGAGGGAGTTACAACTAACGAAGAACTCTCCTTCGACTCGGCGTAGACAAGAAAAGAAGTATGTCTAAGCCCCCTTCTCTCAGTGCAAGTCATGAACCCTGCCCAAATATACAGTGCCAAGATAATCTATATAGATACGATCTCAATGTTTATTTGGTACTAAAAGAAACACTGAAACGAGGGTGTAAGCAAAAAGTGATCCAGCTTGCCGAACCATATGTTCCCTGTTCTGCGTGTTCATAGAATAACGAAAAACAATCATTCATTTCTTCGAGAAGAAACCTCCGCCCTTCTTCCTCCTGCTAGCACTAGAATCAACACTAGCAGAACTAGCCCTACTGTCCCGCCTTTGTGGCCGATGCCCGCCCTTCGATCTAGTATCCTCTGAAGTTCCAAGATCCGGTTCCGGTAAAACGTATCTTACATTGTTCAAACTGGTCTCATCAATACCGATTGTGGGGTGTCTTTCGGAATGCTTCCAATCTCCATCCACAATAAACTTGAACTCGTGGGGACCCGGGGGTACGGGCGTAACCACAGACCAAGTTCCTGCACCTTCATGAAACATTTGTATAGCTTTCCAATCATTCCAGTCACCAGAAAGTTGGACATCATCCTTCGCACCATCCGCAAAGACAAATTCAGTCTTCACGCCTTCAGGAGCTGAGGCCTTTCTACTCAAAAGAAAGAACCGCGAGAATGTCAGAGCTTGGGCTAAAATAAGGAGGGATTATGAAGAGTACTTACTTGCTGCCACCGCCACGAAACATGATGGGGGAGTGATT
The DNA here is from genome assembly GCA_030374765.1 of Agarophyton chilense. Lineage (NCBI taxonomy): Eukaryota > Rhodophyta > Florideophyceae > Gracilariales > Gracilariaceae > Agarophyton > Agarophyton chilense. The sequence continues at coordinate 1,481,657 of JARGXX010000099.1, forward strand.
TAATGAGAGAAAAATTTTGGTGAAGCGGATAAGAGGGTTACCAGTTAAATAGAGAGTGAGGGTGGCACCCTTGCGGTTTGGGTTAGGATTGCTACCAGCTGCTTTTGGGACGTCGATTGTGATGAGGAAGAAGGGTGTTCATCCAACCACGCGAAAAAGGTGCCTTGAAACAGACTCAGAACCATAGAATTTGAGACACTTGGAAGAAACTGGTTTGACGCGGGAATCCAGGTCGAACACGTGGCTCTGCATACCAATACTGCAAGGTTCCAACCTATCCATCCTCATCCAACCTCCTCCCAGTTTTGGAGGCCGCGGTTGTTTGAACCATTCCTCTAAAAATCAGTTTCAAGACCACATCGTTCACTTCGAGTAGTGATCCTTGTTTCAAAGAGAAAATGGTCGCAGAAGAAGAAAAGAAAGACGATGGGCCGATCCAGACGCTTGACGAGGGTGACATTGCCCTCTTGAAGACTTATGGTCTCGGTCCATACTCTCTCGCCATCAAGAAACTTGAAAAGGAAATCAAAGATAAAGCGAAGCAGGTCGATGAGCTGTGTGGTATCAAAGAATCTGATACTGGTTTAGCGCCTCCGTCTCAGTGGGACCTTGTCAAAGATCGCCAGAACATTAGCGAAGAACAACCACTTCAAGTTGCCCGATGCACCAAAATAATTAGTCAGGAGGGCGAAGACCCTAAATACGTCATTAATATCAAGCAAATGGCCAAATTCGTTGTCAGCTTAGGGGAAAGAGTTGCTCCCACTGACATTGAGGAAGGTATGCGCGTTGGCGTCGACCGTAACAAGTATCAGATACAGATTCCACTCCCTCCAAAGATTGACGCATCAGTCACCATGATGACAGTCGAAGAAAAACCTGATGTGACGTATAACGATGTTGGAGGTGCGAAGGAAGCGATAGAGCGAATTCGAGAGGTTGTCGAACTACCGCTGCTTAATCCGGAAAAGTTTGTGGCGCTGGGAATCGACCCGCCGAAAGGAGTGCTTCTTTACGGCCCTCCTGGTACTGGAAAAACGCTTCTGGCTCGAGCAGTTGCTAACAGAACTGATGCTTGCTTTATTCGTGTCATCGGTTCAGAACTTGTGCAGAAATATACGGGTGAGGGAGCTCGTATGGTCAGAGAGCTGTTTGAACTTGCAAGAACGAAGCGGGCATGTATTGTATTCTTTGACGAAGTTGACGCCATTGGTGGCGCTCGTTTCGATGATGGTCAAGGTGGAGATAATGAGGTACAGCGTACTATGTTGGAAATTTTGAACCAGCTTGATGGATTTAGTGCGAGAGGTAATATCAAGGTTCTTATGGCAACGAACAGACCTGATACACTGGATCCCGCTTTGCTTCGACCAGGCCGACTTGATCGCAAGATTGAAGTTGGACTCCCTGACCTCGAGGGGAGAACTCAGATATTCAAGATTCACGGAAGGTCTATTAATTGCGAAAGAGACATTCGATGGGACTTGCTCGCGCGACTTTGCCCCAATGCTACTGGTGCGGACATCCGCTCTGTTTGCACTGAAGCTGGTATGTTCGCAATTCGAGCTCGCCGCAAGACGGTAACAGAGAAAGACTTTCTCGAGTCGATCGCTAAAGTCATTCAGGGATATGCAAAATTCAGCGCGACTGCAAAGTATCTCGTGTACAATTAGTTATTGTTTATGCAGGGTTTTATCAACAAAATATTCCCAAGCTTCTCCCAGTTTCGCACTTGCCACACTACAGAGTATACCGATATATCGTCCCTGTTCGCATTGTGCTGGTGCGAACAGCATCCCCGGTAGTTTGGAGTCGCTTGTGCTTCGTCTCGACGCGCATCTAGTGATCTAGAATTGTATGTTTGGAAAGCGCTGCACATAGAACACAAGGTACGCCTCTTCACTGCGAATGATCTCGCCAACCTCGGCGACTCTGCTCACCTTCTCGTCGTCACATCGAAACCATTCCCCTTGTCTCCTTATTATGGAGGTATAGTGTCCACTGTCTATTCGTCCACTATGGTTAACCACAGCAAATAGATCGTACACCGCGTCCTTGCTGGGGCGTACCATTGCCTTTGGTGATTTAGGTCCTTTCGGTTGATCATTCGGTGGTGGGTCAGTCGTGTTCGACACCGCTGTTGTCCCTACTTGTTGTACAGCATCCCCATCCCGCCTGCGCAGAACCTCTGAGGTTTGAAACGGAAATAGGTCCAAGCCATCGGCCGGAAACTCTACAGGTGTATCTATCTTCACCATTTCACTTCTTCGTATGCTCGCGAATGATTGCTCAAAACGCTTGAAATGAAAACAAATTATGGGAGGCAGAGTTCTTATACTCATTTGCTTCAAAGACTCCTGCCTCATGTTGCAATTCATGCAGTGCATCTTAGAAGAAGAGCCAAGCAGTTCTGGTTCCGTAAACCTGGAGAGGCATTCTCGAAGAGTGTTCGCTAAGTCGATATCCTTTTCTCCGTCGCCCTCGCCACTCGAATTGTTCGCGTCATGAGAGGACCTGCTTCCCGAAGTATTCTGTGAGCCATGGACACTGTCAGCTTTACTTCGCGACCCAGAGCGATCAGTGCCTGGCTGGGTAAAGCTTCCAGCGCTGTTTTGAGAATCCAGAGCTGGGGAAGGCGCTCTACTTCGACGGGTAGAAGCCGGTTTGATGACCTTATCCACATCAAGTGATATGTCGTAGAAGCGTTCCAAGGTAGGCGAGCTGTTTCCACATATGCGACAAATAACATCCGACTGCAAAGTTCCGCTGAATAAACTTTGGACGATACTTGTGGTCGAGTGAATGGAGAGAAGGCTTGCTTTAGAAAACACTCCATCGCGATCGGCTCTGACGTTGGTTACCGGACTTATAGGACTTAATTTGCGTTTTGATTCAGAAGATCCCCGCCGTAATGCGGTCGATAGTTCATTCTTAATTGGTTCTGTGTTCTGCTTTGTTCTCTCAGGGTATTTCTCCTGCCGGCAGTGGGCACTCAGGACATTTAGAGCCGCTATCAAGAACTCATGGGCGTCATGCTGTGCATAGGTGGCAAGATGTTCTGCATTTCTCCACATGATGTCTAATACAGACTGTGGAACAAGAAAAGGAACTTGCAAGGCTGCTGACGATTGTCCATTCTTCTCTTTTGGTGGAACGGCCTCGATCGTGAACGTAGAATCACATACCAACTTATCCATTGCACAGGCCAAGCAATCAGATTTGGTAGTTTTCTTGCAATAAGGTCGGTGTTCATCTGCTAGAAAGAATCTGCGAAGAGGAGGAGCATTGAGAAAAGCCTGCAAAACGGAATTCATGTAACAGGAATTTCCAAGATTGAAAAGACCAGCAGGAGGTCGAACACCGTTTCTCGGCTGGGTAAACATGACGGAGTTGAGAGTTATTTTGTTGAGTTCTTGATCCGAGGGAGTCCATTCTGATGGAGTAAGAAGACGCCTCTTTTTCGTACGATCCTTGATATTCGAAAGCTGAAACACTGGACTGCCCTGCACTGGGGTGTCAAGGGGCGAAATAGAAGACGTAAAACGACGTCGCTGGGCCCGAGCCATGTACTTTTGCAAACTTATGGCGCCATCAAGATATCGATTGAAGACATAATCGTTGCATTGCGCGCAAAACATTTGCTGGTGCTCGACGGACAGATGGAGAAAATGGCCAGCTGACTGAAAATGCTGGAAAAGGTGGGTGTGGTGCTCCGGAAACGAAGGGTGTTGCTCAGTCTGGGGGCTCGCCTCTGGCGTGGGTGCGATGAGCGCTTGAGTGACATTGAGGCACGACATGTAAACGCAGTGCAAGCAGACGAAGACGTCTTGCGCAGCGCTGAGCACGCAATCCGGATGTAAGCATCTGGGAACGCTGCCGCTGCCAATATCAGTCAGTGGTCGGTTGGCAGCAGCGAATACCGACTCGGCTGCTCTAGATACTCGGCGCAAGCCGTCCGCGTTGCAGATGTTGGACAGATGTGGACAAAAAATTCGCATGGAGGAAGGGATGATGGGCAGTTAGGTTGGTGCTTGGCATTCTCATCGCAGTTACAGCACGAAGCGGATGGTCGACTGTGATCAACCGCAGCACTGGCTTATTGCGGCCCGTGGCACTGCGCCTTAGGAGAGTTTGGGTGCTCCTGATTCGTGTAGGCGCGCGCACGGTTTTCCTCGCTTGGGGACGAAGATACACCAAGGAAGTGTGTCAGCGTGAACGGCACGGCACGTATCTGTGCGCATCAGCACAGCCCTCTCCTGCGATGGCAAAGTCATAGACTAGCAATTTGTTACCTTTGGTACCAACGGTACCCCGTGTTCGTTTTGTTGCTCGCCGCTCGCCGTTTCCCGGAGTCAAGCCACGTGCACGCGTTGGCACGATTCGGAGTTGGGTCGATTGCGGCCTTCGTTCCACCTACACGCTTGGTAATTGGTTTGTTCTTCGAGATCTGTCAAACATTACAGTGACAGAACAGTACTATAGTGAAGCGACGACGACGACGAAGTAAAGATGAAAGTCAGTGCCTTCTACTAACAGGTTATGGGCCATCGCTAGAAACTCCACCACGGATTCCACAAACCACCGCCTCGCCCGCCGCTTAGGGTGCGAACTCTGACAAGACACCACTATACAACAACTCTACACCAACGCCATACTCACGCACAACGACACACACGAACCACGAGACACCACACAACAGCATCAAACCACCAGCACAATTTCCAACCCCCTTCGCCAATTCAGTCAGACAAAACGCACCGCATCTCAGAAACAGAAATGAAAAACTATTTTCTATGATACTTAGCACTCAAAACCTATGTTGCCACCATTGAATCTCTCTCACATATCCAAGGTAATCCAGCACCTCTCACTGACGTAGCAGAACTAAAACTCTTCGAGTCCAAGAAAAACTGCGTACTATCAGCTATACTCAGCAGCGTATCGAACGATATACTAGGCCTATTGCTCTTCTCAGATGAAGACCCCACGCCCTATGACCTAACCCAAAAAATCATAGATCTTATAAATCAGACCACGAACGAAGATCACAGAATCCTAAGGACGGAAGCCTAAAGCATTGATCTTTAAGAAATGACGAAGATGGACAGCTATCTCAACTAGCACCTAGCCGTGAGACAGAAAATGGTGGCAGCACGCTACCCCAGCATCTCCGATGAAGATACTACCATTGACCTCATCAAAGCAGAACTCAAGGCACATGCCACCCTCACACCAATTTCCGGTCACATTATCTCCAACAAGCCCAGCACAATCCGCAACTTCACTAGAGTCTTCAAGTCACTCTGCAACCTCTATCAATCAACTCAACCAGGACCCTCCACAAGTTCAACCAATTTGCGATACACCGGGAACTATGGCGCTCACAATACCAGGTACACAAACCGTCCTAATCAACGCCGAAACGCCTACCCAGTACGACGCATACTATACAATCAACTCTGCAGCTACCATAAGGCGCTAGGAATACGTTGCAACCACACCAATGCGCAATGTAGGGATCATAAACACCCCGAATTCAGTTCCCCACACCAAAAGCCCAAATCCCACTTCATACAAGCAAAACACCAACACAACATCTAACCCCCCATGCAACAACCGCCTCATCCCCAACACCACAACGTCGCTGTTCCATCGGAAACAGACCCCTACGTCAACGATACGTTCATATTCGACAGCAGGGCACACCCCTCTCACATCACACACCCCCACCCCTCCATGAATCAACTTCGAACACCCATCCTAACACAATCCGCCACAGAACACAAGACTCAATGCACGCACAGTAGACTGCTGCACCTGAGAACGAACAACAATAATTCTCTTCACACACACGCCGTCGTCAACGCGCATATCAGCCATAATCTCATCTCCGTTAACGACCTCACAGCTCGATATGGCCTGGTCATGTTCACAGCCAAACAAGGATACGTTGTTAACACCATGCAGACTCCGGCAGTGCTAGTGGCCACGGCCAAGTGGAGACACAATTAATACAGTGTAGAAGCCAGCATCATAGATAGTACCATATTTCGAACAGCGCGAGCCAAACCATTAAAACACACACGCGCCAAACCCACGAAGCGACAAATACCCACTCCAAATACCTCCCTCACCTTCCCTTCCAAGGCCACTCACACTACACTCCCGCCACCCATCACCGACAAACCAAGAACACCACACGGCACACGGAACCTAAGGGAACTTCGAAACCCAATCATTCGACAGCGACACTCAAACATTCAGCTGGCTGCGCACAACTGGTACTTATGTCTGAGCCACACACATCCCAGAAAGCTTCCTCTCACCGCAAGCGAAAGCCTAATACCCAACATGCCCGCCTCACTCCCAAAAGACTTCCAACTAACCTGCAGAGCATATGCGCACGCGAAACAACAACCAGCCCGTCATAAAAGCAAACAACACACATATCACACAGGCGAGTACATGAGCTCCGACACCTGTGGCCCGATCACTCCCACATCGACACATGGCAACAACCATATGCTACTAATCGTTTGCGCCACAAGCAAATTTTCAATAGCCCACTTCATAAAGAACAGAAAGGATATCTCACATCACATTGATAATACGCTGCACCACATCCGACACACAATGGAACACCCACTACAAGACTTCCTCAGCGATAATGCCAAGGAATACACATCCAAACCAATGCATATCATCTACAACCTACACAAAATCCGTCACCACCTGCGCACACCGCACCAACTGCAAGAAAACTGCATAGTCGAGAGGCTCAATCGTACAATCATAGACTCCGACCGAGCAATCCTTAACTCAGCTGGACTAGACGACGCCCATTGGGAAGATGCGGCTCGGGACACCATCTTCAAATACCATCTACTGCATCACACAGCCACCGATAACTCTCCATTCCAACTATGGTACCGAACTAAAACCCACCCTTCACAAACTCTTCACCTTTGGGCAACTCTGGAAAGCTCCCGTATACTCTCCAATAAAGAAACTGCAGACACGGGCGGCACCAGCTCGGTATATGTACGGTACCTCACTTACACATAGTAGTTCTCAACCTAGCGAACAACACATACCACCAAATACGAGCAAACGACTTCCACCCTTACAATACTCACACCGATTCCACGACAACAACAACCAAAGCCTTCAAAGCCAAATCAAATCACAGACAACCCACTCCCACCAAAATACAACTTGTAGTGCAACGCCAAGGGCGGCGGAAACACACGAAGATGTCCGAGTCTTCCTCCAAGGAGGGTAGCACGGCGACGGAGCCTCTCCGGAGTGAACACGACTAAGTCGGGGTGTAAGGCCGAGGTTCACCGGCACGCCAAGCGGGGAGAGTGCGGGATGCTAGAAGGGAGCAGACCAGGTATGAGCTGTATTCCACGAGAGTGGGCAAGTGATAAAGGGGGGACCATCCAGTGGGGGCGGTCGGGGGCATGGGCCACGAGAGCCAAAAGAAATATGTAGCAAACCCAATACTGGGGCGAGAACACGGCAGTGGTATGAAAGATATACACGCTAACAGCGGTGAGTCTCCTGTTGACGCAGGGTGGATAAGTCTACCGTTAGTAACGCGGCTTCACCTCCTTAGAGTGTGGAAGACTCGCGAAAGCGGAAAAAGACTTAGAGCCAAAAACCCTGGTTGGGGAGGTTTACTGAGTGTCAGGGCGAGATCGCCCTGGCACTATATAGGGTAGAATACTGTAAAGAGCTCCCTAACCTAGTGTAATAAAGCTAAATAAATAGAGAAATATCTAGCTATGCTGTGCCAACCTGTCCTGGGCCACCCGTGGTACACGTGGGTAAGTCACACCCGAATCGGGGCCACGGCGCACGGCCGCCGGTGCACTTCGCGTACAACGCGTATACACCTGGCTACGCCAGCCCGCTAGTAGCGGTATTACTCATAGATCTCACAAGTATCGCCAGAGGCGGAAAAACAACCAAGTCCTGGAAAACGGCCCTCACGAGGGTTGCACTTCATATCCCCCTCCTGAGGCGCGAGTACGACATCCGCGATGGTGGGCAACGCGCCGAGACGAATTCATAAGAGTGCAACCAGCTCGCTGGGATCCACTTCATCCGATGCCAACAAACGCAGTGCGGCAAAACTCCAGTCTCCTGGCAACAACCGTTCTCAATTTTCCATCTCAATTGAATCCACATCCTTGCGTGCCAGTCCTCCGATTCCTCGGCATCGTCTTTCGCTTCGCCGGTCTCCTCTTCCGGTCATCCGGCCTCGTCGCTCACCGATGAGCAACCAAAACAATCAAGCCAACCGTCTCCCTGCGGGGTACTTCTCTGGCTTCCGGTCCGCTCCGCTTCCGCAAAGCGCGTCATCGGCTGCGCCGCAGATTCCTATCGCGAACGCAGCTGCTGCTCCGCACGGAATGTTCCCCCCGAGAGGGTGGCCGCCATACGACATGCTTGTCGGGCGCCATCCTGGGCATCATGCGTCCGTTCTCCGGCTTGCGCCGTGGTTCCACCCGATTGCGGTGTTAAACGAAGCGCTCATAGCGATGTACACCGATGGAAACGGGATGCTTCCGGGCGATATTCCGGCCGTGGCGACAACTTCGTTGGATTGGCGACGCCGCGTAGCGGTTCCGGTCCACGCTGTGGCGCGCCGGGGTAGTGAAACCTCGGCTTCCGCTCATGCGGCCTTCTTCCTTCTTGGCCATCAACGGCTTCGCCGGGCTCCTTTCGAGTATCCCATCCCCGATGGTCTTGGCACCAACATTCGGCTTTACCGCACTCAAGGTGAAATTGGTTACGTCGACCGCTTGGCGGGTTTGGAAACACTCTCGTGGAGGGGCATCCCGATAGCACGGCAAGAGGCCATGTGCTGGACGCGACCGATTATCCGGGCAGAATTCCGCTAGATGCGTCGACTTGCGCGGGCCAACTTCCTCGCCCTGATCCGCTTCGAGCGTCGAACACGATCCCGATTCGGGTATTTGGTCCCGTATCAGAACGTGGAGATCGAACGCCTTCGCGTGGCCGACCGACGGGGTCGCTATGTCCTCATTCCACCGTGGTGGTCGAACCTCGAGGCCTGCCGGGGCTGTTACATCGAGCTGCCACCAGTCATCACGTATTACGGTTCGTACCTTATCTAGGATCCCGAGTCCGGACTGTGGTCCGTGGTGATTACCGAATGGGCAGTTCGCGCGGCGGTGTTCATCCTCTGGGAGGTTTATGACCAGCACAGACTGTGATTCCTCCCGTTCCAATTGAGGTCCGCTATTCGCAGCCTGGTCCTGAGCATCCCACTTGATGGAGTAACCAACGCCGAAGAAGTGGCGGGTCTTCTCGATTACATCGACCAGTTGGATTGGACCACCGTTCCGATTGAACAAAGCGGGCGCACCGTGGGTAGCCGGGGTCAGGACCTGTCACCAAGAAGGCGTACTCCCTTGGGAGGTGATTTCGTATACTTTGACCCTTGGGAAGGGCACGAAATCTCCGCGGAGGAAGCGAACGAACTCCGGTTTGCACCACGCCATATCCCCGAGGGGCATCCGATCGGTTTCGTGGACGCGGATGAATATTACCACGTCTACGACGGCGACGATCCAATGGTGGACAACTAACCCGACGACGGGGAAGCGTACACCGAGGCGGAGGTCGAGGGATCCGAAGCAGAAGGCCCCTATAACGCGTGGACGCCAGCCACGCCTTACGTGGATTTGGATAACCCCGCGGGGGCTGGGTCGGAGTACGCGGTAGCTGGACCACCTCCGGTTCCATCGGTGAATCTCCCAAGTGGTGGGGCGTCCGCCCCAGGCGATGCGAGCTCCGCTCCGGCGGGTCAAGCGGCCGTGATCTCCCAGTTCCTGCGACAGGTGGGGCTGGGGACCAACGCAGCGAGTGGCAATGTTGCCGCGATGGGCGAGGCCTTGATCACCCGCCTCCAGGGAGGTAACCAACCCGGGGGCGGTGAGCCGAACCCGTGACGGGGCACGCGATCCCGATGGGGAGTTTTCCCTTGTGACTTAGAGTAGTATCCCGAGTGCTCGGTATTTCATCGATAGCTTCGAATAAAAACCAAGTGACTTGTGTAACCCAAAACCTTCCTTCACTAGTCTGTTCTCAAGCAAACCTACTTCTCTTTTCTCTTCCACCGAGGTGGGTGTTATCCCACCTGGGCTTTAACAACCGATTCCGGGATTCCCGTCCCCGTTTTGCGGTAATATGACACCACCTTCGAACGTGGGAGATGTTCCATCGGCTCATCCGAATCCCATTCGGGCCCTAAACCGTACCAACGGACGAGGTATTGAATATAACCATCCGGATGGTATGAGTGCTCCACTATGTGGTCGACCACGAACTCCTTCTCGTAGACTTCCCGCCCTTGCGGTGTACGCGTCACCGGAACAAACCGGTGTACGTCCGCAGGTGCGTGTGGGCTACTGTGCCCTTCCCCCGAGGGGTCCATGGGTTGGCGTTGCCTTTCCATGCCCTGGGTTGGGGAACGAACCGGGTTACGAGTTGCCTTGGCCGCTTGGCGGGTTGCTTCCGCCAAGGCGTCATGACGAAGAGCGTCAGTTCGACGGCTTCGGCCGGAGGCCTTCCCGTTGGGCAATTCTCCCAGTTTTTGGGTCGGAATGCTTTCCGAGAGTTTTCGTGCAGAGGCCACTCTTCGAGAGAATGCGGACTCATCCCAAGGCTGGGTTTCGCGGTCGCGTTCCGCGATTCGTCGGGGTGAAATCCGTCGCGATGGTGCTGGACTTGACGCGGGAGGCGGTTTCATCACGGGGCGTCGTGCGTTGCCGGGTGAGCCGCCTTGGGCGTTGATTGGCGTATCTCCCGAGCCGGGTGTCTTCTGGTCACGTGACACGTCCGGCTGATGGCTGGGAGTACTCCGCGCCGTGCTGCGTTCCGCCTCCTCACGTGAGGGCGTGTGCAACGGCGCTGCCGGTATGTCTGCTCGCTTGGGCGACAAAGTACCGCGACGGGCGTGCAACTCCGGGTCAACCGTGCCTTCCTCACCAACGGGCGGCGAAGTGCGTGGCGAGGAACCCCTGCGGGGAGCGAGTTCGTCCTCAACTATCCCTTTCGAGGGTTCAACTTCACTCGGCGACGAGGTGCTTCCGTCCTTGACGGGCACATTCTCCGGGGTGACCTGTGCGCCTTCGACAACGCTGTCGTGGTCAACCGAGACACTCGGAGTGCGTCCGCCACTGCGCGCGGGTTCTGAACCAGCATCAAGCGTGCGGGGTGTGAATCTCCCGTCTGCTACGGTGTGCTTGCCTGGCTTAGCCGGTGTGTCATGCCGTACACTACGAGGGACCACTTCCGATCGATTCGGCCTAGAGGGGCCTGCGAGGGCGTGCTCTAAGTTTTCCAGCGTAGCTGGTGTCGACGAACCGTGACCCACGGGCTGCGGGTCAACGCTCGACGGCATAGCCGGTCCAGTATCGCGAGGGCGAACAGCATCCTGCGACGATTTTGGTTTCGCTTCGGCGGGAGGGTTTCCACTACATGGTGCGTCCTGTCGAGTAGAGTCCCCGTGGGGAGTGCGATCAGACGCAGATGCGGTGGCGCTTCCCATAGAGGGTTCGGCAACGGCTGTAGCGCGCAAATGCGAAGATGCCACGTCGGTAGACGGGACGTCCGGATCACCGTTGTTCTTGCTGGTGTGTCCAGGAGTCCGTGCACCACGGTTGTCATGACGCGACGAAGCGGTTTCCGTCTCTCGACGAGAGTTATGAGCCTCTTCCCCCTCCTGAGACGGAGCGGCATAGGGAGTGGTTGAAACGCCTAACGGGCGGGGGTAGACACCGCGCCGTGGCGTGAGAGAAGAGAGGCCATTCTGGCCCTGGTCCGATAAGATCGGCAAGTCAGAGAGTCCCCGGGTAGGGTTTGGTAACGCAGAAGGTATGGAAACCACGGCAGTGGGCTGAGCCACTGTTGTGTGCCGAGCACCATCATCCTCAGGGAGGGATTGTTGACCCATTTCGGTTACTTCCAACGTCGGTGGCGGGGCGAGTACAACGCGGTCGCGGGAGATCCGCTCATTAGCTTCGACAATTTCCACCACGATGGTGTCGTCTTTCACCGAAATGACCTTGTAAGGACCGTTCGCGACGGAAGAAAGCTTGTGCTTCTTTTCCTTTTCAGGGTTCCAGTACTCCTTACGGACGAAGAAGAAGTCACCGGCTTTGATTGGCGGGGCCTTACCGCGTACGCGAGAGTCGAAATCACGCTTGTAAGCGGCTTGGGCACGAGCCATCGAGCTTAGGGCGACCGGGATCAGCTTCGTAAGCCACTCTTTCCACCTGTGGCGATAATCCCGCATCCAGCGTGGGCTGGGGTTCTAACGCGACAGCGGGCGGAGGGCGGGACAAGACCAGTTCGAAGGGAGTCAAGCCCGTAGTACGGTGTACCTGCGTATTGTACGCGAACGTCAAGGCGTCGGTATATATAAATCCCATGTCTTTGGGTGGTTGGCCCCGTAAGAACGGAGAGACGCTAATTGCGTTCGGTTAAACCGCTCCACTTGCCCATTACACTGAGGGTGATAGGTCGTTGTGAACAGGTTCTTGATGTCAAGAATCCTGCACACGTCCTCGAAGAATCGCGATGCGAACTGTTTTCCGTTATCGGATAGAAGATTTACCGGCGGGCCGTAGACGAATACCCAATGGATTACAAATGCTAGTGCAACCGTGAAAGCGGATATCTTCCGTATAGGTACGGTCCGAACCAGTTTTGATAAACGATCCGTGATAACGAGTAAAAACTTATGTCCACGTCATGTGGTGAGGAGCTTACCGAGGATGTCAATGGTGACAAACTCGAGAGGAGCCCGTGCCAAAAATAGTTTCAACTTCGTTGAGTACTTGCGAAGTTTCACCCGATTCTTAGCACATTCGGTACAAAACCGCACCTTTGCGTAGCAATCCATCGCCATGGCGGGCCAGTAGAACTTCCTTCGCACAGTGAGGTAGAGCTTCCGTCCACCGGCGTGTCCACCAAGTTTCGCATAGTGCGATAGATGCAAAAGTCTAGACTGTATAGTATGCGGCACCACGACTTGTGGGGATGACTGAACCGTCCTGACGAGGTATCCAAGATCGTTCACCTCGAAAGGGAGTTGTGCACCGCCATTAAGCCAGGCGCGAATCTTCGTACAGAAGGGGTCACCCTGCTGTTCTCTGACCATCTCCTCCGGGGGTATCGGCACAAAATTACCCGGCGGGGGTTTCTCTGAATCGTCCGAGACGAGCAATGCGTCAATATCATCATCTGATTCCGGGCTTTCGTTCCATTTATCGTGTAACCAATCCAGGTCCCCCGGTGTTCCATCGTCTACGACGAAGCAAGGTATATCCTCGTCATCGATGGCTAGAGCTTCCCCATTCGTAGGTAAACGCGAGAGCGCGTCCGCTTGGGCGTTCTGAGTGCCCTTCTTGTAGATCACTTCAAAGTCATATTCCGCAAGGCGGAGTCTCCAACGCATTAAGCGGCCTGACTGCTCCGAGATGGTTATGAGCCATCTTAGGGACGAGTGATCCGTGTAAACGGTAAAGTGCACACCCATGAGGTAGGGGCGGAGTGTAGAGAGGGCCCACACAACTGCGAGGCACTCCTTCTCCGATATGGAGTAGTTCCGCTCGTAGACATTGAGCGAGCGTGACCAGTACCCAATGGGTTTGCGTTCTACTTCGGGAGTATTTTGAAAGAGCGCACAGCCTACCTGGTAGTCGCTAGAGTCCGTGTCCACGGAAAACGGTAGTCCGGGTTTCGGTAACGATAGGATCGGTGCTGATGTGACAGCCTCCCTAAGGGAGTTAAAAGCATCCGTCTGGGCGGACGTAAAGGGGTCCAGTTTAGGTGATTGACCTTTCCGCAGAAGCGCGTTCAAGGGGGCCGCGATGTCAGCGAAGTTAGGGATAAACCGTCGGTAGACTTTGACCAATCCTAGAAAGGAGCGCAGTTCCGTCTGGGTAGCGGGTTCTTTCGCCTTGCGAAGGGACCTCACTCGAGCTTCCTCGATCATTACACGTCCCGGACGGATAGTGTGCCCGAGATACTTCACAGTATCGGTAAAGAACTCACATTTCCTCAGTTTGAGGGTTATTCCAGCATCACGTAGCGTAGTCATCATGTCCTTGACATGGGTGAGATGGTCATCCAGATTGTCTGAGAATACAATGATATCGTCCAAATAGACGAGGCAAGTACGCCACTTAAAGCGGGCCAACAAAATGTTGATAGCACGCTGAAAGGTAGCGGGAGCATTGGTTAGACCAAAAGGCATCCGTTTGAAACGGTAGAGTCCCGAGTGACAGACAAACGCAGTCTTATCTTGGTCCCCCTCCCTAACGGGAACCTGCCAATATCCCCAATTTGGCGTCCAAAGCCGTGAACACGGTAGCAGTGCCGAGAGAGTCGATGTACTCATCCATTCGTGGGATCGGATACACGTCCTTGACGGTAACATCATTCAAGCAACGGTAGTCGATGCAAAAGCGCTAGGACCCATCGGGTTTCGGAGCCAGTACCACTGGGGATGCCCACGGCGACTGAGCCGGTTCGATCACTCCAGCTCGGAGCATTTTGTCCACTTGGAACTGTTCCTCTTCTCGAGCTTTGGGGCCTGCCCTGTAAGGGTGTTGAGCCACCGGTCGGGTGTTCGGCAATAAATCTATCCGGTGTTCCGTTGTATTTATCTCACCAAGAGAGCCATCCCACATTGTGGTAAACTCCCGTAACATCTCACGCAGACTTTCACGGTGTGACTCCGGTACATGACCGAGGTCGAGTTCCTCGAGTTCTTTCACGGGGTCTACCCGGTCGTAACTCGTCGGAACGGGCTTCTTTTCTGTTTCGGCAAATGATTCGGAATCGCAACCTGAGGTTGCGATTCCGAATCATTCGGTGATTGGACGGCAGTTTCCTCCCCCTCCTTAGAGTGAACGAGACCGAGGACTTCGGCAGCGGTCAGCCTAGTGGCGACCATCGCGGTGGGGTGAGGCATTACCGATCCAATAACTTAGTTTTTCACCAGTGATTGGGGGGTGGAGCCCAGATTGGCAACGAGCACGGTGTACAGCTTGTCTGGGACCATCTGCGCGACTCCATTCGCCACGGCGAGTTGATATCCATCGTACAGAGATGAGAGAGGCTGAATGACTCGTAAACCGTGTTGACGGGAAGTGACACGCACCCATACTTGGGACTCTGGCGGGATTCGGACAGACGCAGCCACGCGGAGCTTGGTAGACTCCCGAGAAGCGGGTGGAGGTTCCTGCGCGGCAGGGAGCGGTACGTGCATCTTGGAGGCACGCCGCAGTGGACGGCGGACAATCGGAACCGACGAGCCGTCTTCCATCTCAACACGCTTTATGCGGGGCCTTATGGCGTCAACGAATCTGTCACAGAAGTCACATCCCAAGATGATGGGGGCAGCTAATTTCCCGCATACAATAAAGTCGAGTTTCACCACGAAGGAGCCCAAGCGAACGACGAGAGCGACGGTTCCAACCGTTGAGAACGGGTTGTCATTCGCGTCTGCGACGTCGGGCGCCACGCCAAGGCGGATCTGAGACCGCAAGGGCGGGGGCAGCAGCGACTCCACGATGAAATTCGGACCAGCACCTGTGTCCAAAACAGTAAGGACTCGAACCATAAACTGGGTAGAAAGGCCAAGGTCGGCATACACCTTGTAGTTGCGCTTGGCCATCACTAAGACTCTATCCGGGAACCGGCGGTTAAGAACACGTGTCCACGGTCGACGTAGAACACCAAAGTGTTCAGATTCCACGTCTGAGACGGCCTGTTTCCTCATGAGGATTGTGACCGGGGAGCGAGGCGGAGACACCTCGGGCGTCGTCAACCTCACTGTTGGGGACGCCTCTCCCGAAGGGGAGACTCCCGAAATCAGTTTTCCTGAGTCCCATCCGCCTGGGGCGGGGCCTCAGAATCCTGAACCACTAGCAATGGGGCGCCAGAGGCGGGGTTTGAAGGAACGGGGCGGTGGTCGGGAGCCTGCTCGGCAGGGTAAAGCAACGCATTGCGCGATTTCGCCTCTGGAATACTCCGTGGAAAATCGATCTTCGCTCGAAGATACGACGTCATCGGAACAATTCGCTTTTCCACTGGGGTCAACGTCTCAAAATTACCGATTACTCGGGCTACTTCCCTCATGGTGAGGATACAGTCCGGTGAAATGTGACCGTGTTCGTAGCATATGTGGCACATGAGTCCCGGGCGTGAGGGCTGCAAACCGGAGCGAGCATCCGTGAACTTCACCGCTTGGCAGGTATCCTTCCATCCAGGGCGACTCTGTCGGAGCGCACCGTTTGAATACGGGATGCAAGGTCCGTGAACACGGGGAGAGTCTGCGTACAGCAGGGGTCCATCCTGGGCCGTGTCATATGAGTCGTCCGTCGTAGACGGTAGTTCGGTTGTCGGGACCGAATGGATATCGCTTCGGGCGAAGTGTACGTTGTCGTACTTCTGTTGGGGGCGCTCAATCTCAACCAGCTATAGGGATGGCGACTTCGTTTCCATCACCAACGCCTTGGCGGTTCGCGACCTGTGTCCGGGGGCACGAGCTCTTAAATCGTCACCTTCCGCTTGCGCGTGTTGGACCAACTCCAGATACGTGGTCTTCCTTCGGTCTTCCCGGTAACGGGCCACAAGTGTTCGGATAGCGGGGTCCAGTCCATCGATGAACATGGTGCAGCGCTCTCCGGCGGAGTGTACGTTCCCACTACGGTGGAAAGCCTTGTTCAGGCGCACCGAGAATTCGGTTTCTGTTTCTCCAGACTTCTGGCGCGTATCGCGAAAAGCGAGAATGGCCGACTGAATCTCGTGATTAGTGGCGTAGGACCTCAAGAGGTATTGTACTGCTTCTGGCCAGCAGGTTACCCCTCCTTCGGAGGCTCTAGACGAACCTCTTACAGAGTTGTATTGATCCTCGGCGAGGCCTTTCATAAAGTACGAAAGTGCAATAAACGCCTGTCCTTCGGTCATACCGAGAATATCCGCTTTGGCGACGAGCCTCGCAAAGAAATCTAACACCAAAATGAGGTCTTCTCCAGAAAAGCTCTGGTTCCTGAGGGACAGTTGCATACGCTTTATGCAATCCTTCACTCTACCCGTGCCACGGGGCGTGCGATACAAAGAGGAGTTCTCTAGCCGATAGTATCGGTAAGAAACAAACTTCTTGTACAGGTGGTTGGTGCATTTCAGCTCCTTCAACCCGGAGTGTATCCTTCCCTTCTCGCGGGCGCGGATCACACCTTGGGTGGCAGACGACCGTTTAGAACGAGATGAACGCCTGCGATGGCCATCGTCAGAAGAGGAATCTGACGAGTCCGACCCATTTGAATGGTGAGAGCCATGCGACGACCGTGAGGAGTTCGACGAGTCCGAGTCATCGCTGTCACGCTTTCCACGCCGACGGCGGGTATCGTCCCTTTTCCTCTCGTGTTTCGCTTGGTGCGACACAGCAACCGGCTTCTCCGGGATGTCTTCCATCAAGATGGTTTGCTCTAACGTCTGGAGACGGGCGCTAACACGATTAAATCGGGTCTCGACACCTTCCACGTAAGCGGCGGTACCACCAAAACATTCCAACAGGGTGTTGACGTTTGCCCGCAACAAGCGGAGGTCGTCAACCACTTCCATCATAGAAAAGCCATCACACCTGGAACGCAGGGCTTCGAACTCTTCCACGAAGGCATTGTGCGCTTCCCGCATTCCGTGGATCTGCTGCCTCACACTTGAGTTGGTGTCGATGTGGAACTCGTTTTCCTGGGCCTTTTCGTCGGCAGGAGCCGGGTCATCCACGGCAAGGGCCGGTCCAGCACCAGAATTGAGTCCATTCTTCGACGCCTGAGGCGGTAGCTTGTTGTTCTTGGAGGAGTTCGACCCCTTACTCTTGCCTTTCGGAGCGGCTTGAGGTAACGGCGGGGGAACCCTTCCAGGGTCCGCAGGCACCACGTCATTGACGGAACGGCTCCGCGTGATCGCGGGTTCCCCTTCCGACGGTAGTCGTGACATGGTTGTAGCGTTGACCACTGAGAATAGGACAACAAAAGCTTCCACCAAGTGGGTCCAAACCAAGAAATTGGAAAGCAGATCTCGACAAGAGAAGACAGCACAGCAATGTGAAAACAACCAAACCAGGTCCCCCTAGCCTTCTAAGTCGGGAGACCAGTTTGTAGTGCAACGCCAAGGGCGGCCAACTTTGACGGAACATATCAACACGCCAGTAAATACGGACGCCTTTTCGGAAACCTGTACGCCCCCCCCCCGGCGCAGCTTACTATTACAACTACGGCTTAAAGCAGTTGCTGTCCAAACATGAATTCGTCAGTTTCGAACACGACCCCTGCCTCTACACACTGAAAACAGACGAAGGATACACAATTGTCAGTACCACCATTGATGACTTTCTGTTACTCGCATCCAAACAATCCTTAATCGTCTGGAACGCCTGGAGGCGGTGGTAAATGCGCAGACTGCTGCTACCACAGTTGTCTTAGAAGAGGATGAAACCTTTTTGAGAGAACATGGTTGGAAGAAATCGAGAAAAAAAATCGAAGAAACGCAAGTAGAGAAGGTACAAACACGAAACCAGCGATAATTCGTCAGATTCGGGATATGAGGACTCCAGTTCTGACGATTTTGATTCGTCAAGTACGTCTGGTGACGACTGCAGTGATGATAATCATCGTAGCTCTCGTTGAAACAAGAGGAACAAGTTTTCTTGGTTATTAAGGAAGAAAGGCTCTATGTACAAGCGGCTCAAGCGCCTTTCTTGTACCAATCCATTATACTGGAAGGTCCTGGACTATAGGTATTACCGCCTACAGAAAAGCGCAAAGAACCGATTTCGTCGCAAAACAGCTAAAGTGAAGGACCACATCAACCGGTAAAGGATTGGGCTGAATGATCTAGTCTTTAATGGCAAAACCCCCATTCTCGTCATCAAGATCCTTACTCGTTTCGTTGCCGAGGCGGATACCCTAGAATTGAGTGAAACTCAAGCTTGGGTCTCGTTGCCTCACTTCTTGGTAGGTTTTGTGTCAGAGTAATATCGTTCCGTTTGCGGATCTCCAACAGACGCCGACGGAGGTGTAACGTCCTGGCCAGAAGCCGTACAGTGCTTACTGCGAAGCTAGGTGACGTCTAAGGCAATCCGACAGGCTATCTCGGATCTTCGTGATGGGACCCAGAAATCTGGTAAAGGAGAAGAAAAGTACAGCTCTTGGCTGGACAAAACCGCCACTTGCTGTGGAAACGTTCATTCAAACGAAGATAAGATTACGTTGTTCATCGATGGGCTAGATCCCAATATCAAGTGTCTAGTGGCTTTATTGCGAGAGAAAAATGCTAGAACCTTTTTTCTGGAGTTATTTCAGTTTGCGAAGCTGAAGGTGACGTGGTGAGAGCTCGCGGAGTTACGCATCACACAAAAAAAATTGGTTCATTCAAGTCAGAGAAGCGACGTCAACAAACTGCGAAGTCTGCTCCCGATGTGCTACGTCTTAAATCTCCTGTGGACTCACGAGAGTCCAAATTCAGTAGTTATGATGACCAATCGCAGTGCGATTCTTTCTACTGGATAGATTATTGTAGGACAACGCTTGGAGCGGAGACATCACGAAGATGTTCGGGATCTTCCTCTCTTGAGAGACATGTCTCAGGCGGAGGAGACGCGTCCCAGCGGAGCACAGGAACAGAGCCACTCTGGAAAGGCACGACGGAGTCGGGTGTAAGACCGAGACCAATCCGGCGGGATATACCTAGAGTGTTTAGGTGAGCACGGCACAGTCCGGGGTGTGACCAGTCCTAGGCGGAGCGGTACCACGGCGATTGTCGGAAAAGGAGCGAAGAAACATTCGTATGAGGTGGACGAGCGGGGCGAGTGGGGCGGCCACTCACGAGAGCCCAAAAGAAGAACAAGAGGAAAACGGGGGCGAAACCCTACACAGGGGAGAGACTACGACAATTGTCGGCGATTAAATATGAACCCACGGTGGTGGTAGCACTCTGGTCGACAGAGGGGTGGATGAACTAACGTGCGACGCGCACTCACGTAGTATGCGGTGAAGACGCGCCGAAGGCGAAGATTTCAGAGCCATAACTCCCTCCTTGGGATTTCCCAAGAGGTTGTTTACTGGGGAGCAGTGCTCAACCTCCTAAGGAGTGTGGCGTGCGGCCCCTGACAGTGAGCGCGCGCCCAAAAAATAGACACTAAATAGCGATTGCGTAGCTAAATAAATACCGAAAATTACTAAATAATACTAACCATTAGGTATAATCCAGGCCACGTGTGGCACCCCTCGCACTCGAGCGTCGGCATCTGTGCAGTCTATGTGTTCCACCAGTGTGCCCTTCCAGTCCTAACCGGCCGTCAGCACGCAATAGCGGTATAGCTTGTCATAGCCCAAGCTATTCCTCAAGCGAGCGAAACCTCTAAGTCCTGCGAAGAAACCCCCTTGAAGGGCATTGTCCTTCATATCCCCCTCCTTCGGTGACGAACACGCCGTCGAAATGGCGGGGAGGCAACGGTCCAACCGGCATAAGAGCGAGCCGCGTAACGCGTCCAGCGACCACTCGACTGTCGAAGGCAGAGCAGCACAACCGACCGACAAACGCACCAACGCGGTAACCACTCCTCGAACTTCGAGCGCTCTTCCGCATCGTACGCCAACTTGCCGCGACCACATCCCGATACCTCGGCGACCAGTACTCCCGATGAACGGTGGTAACAATCCCGGCCGGGGTTACTTCTCCGGTTTCCATTCGGCTCCCATTCCGCGGGGGAGTGCCTCGCCAACCGCCCAGAGCCGATCCCGGGGTCCCGTTGAAGCTTCAAGCCACATCACTCCTGCGGAGGACACCTGGCCCAGTTACGAAGAACTCGTCGGGTTAAACCCGCGTCAACATGCGGCGATTCTCCGGAGAGCTCTGTGGTTCCATCCGACAGCGGTCTTCGACGAAGAACTCGTGGCCGCGTATGCTGATGGCAATGCGCGTCTCCCGGGCGAGCTGCCGGCTTTGATCACTACTTCGTGGGACTGGCGACGCCGTGTGGCGGTTCCCGTTCACACGATTCGGCGGCAAAGTCGCGAGTCGGCGGAAGATGTGCATTTTATATTCCTTTGCATCGGCTACTCACGGATCAACCGGGCGAACTTCCAATACCCCATCCCCGACGAATTCGGCTTCGACCTACGGATGTCCCGGACTCAGGGTGAGATCGGCTATTGGGACCGCCTTGCGGCGTTGGAAACTTACGCATGGCGCGGTCAACCGTGAGGGTGTCAAGAAGCGATCTGCTGGGTCCGTCCGATCATTCATGCCGAGTTCCGTCACCTTCGTCGTGAGTCCCGATATCGGTGGTTACAGAACTTCATCCGCGAGGAGCGTCGGGGCAGATCCCGCTTTGGGTTCCTTGTCCCTTATCAGAACACGTAGATAAACCGGATTAGTCCCTTCTATCAGTTCGGGCGATACGTTCCCCTGCCTGGGTGGTGGTCCTCCGTCGAGGTGTGCCGGGGATGTTACATGGAGTTACTTCCAGTCCTCTCCTATCTGGGCTCGTACCTCATCGAGGATCTGCACTCCGGCTTATGGTCTGTGGTCCTAACCGAATGAGCAGTCCGCGCCGCGGCGTACATCTTGTGGGAAGCCTACGACCAGTATCGACTGTGGTATCTTCCTCCGCGTTTGCGTGATTTCATCCGGCAGCTGGACCTTCAACTCCCTCTTGGAGGTGTCAATAATGCCGATGAAGCTCAGGAGTTCGTCGACATCATTGGGCGTGTCAACTGGGCTCTCGTGCCTGTCCGGCCGAGCGGCCGTGGTCAAGAAGCCGGTGGGGCTGATCGGTCTCCATGGCGTCGCACGCCGTTCGCGGGAGATTTCATCTTCTTTAACTCGTGGGAGCAGCAAGAGATCTCCGAGGTGGATGCGTCGGCACTCGGGATGGCTCCGCCAGGCATACCATATGGGAACCCCGTTGGGTTTGTCAACTCGGATGACTTCTACTACGCCTATGGTGGTGATGATCTCCTGGAGGAGGCCGGCGAATACCGTGGCGAAGAGGTCATGGAAGACGTGGAAGACCTCGATGGTGCCGATACGACGGCGCAGCCGGCGCAGGGAGCGACTCACGCAGGTGCAGTGGTCGATCCAGTGGCGGCGGCGTTGCCGGACGAACCGAGAGTTATCGAGGTTCCCATACGCCCAGAGGGGGCCGTGATCTCCCAGTTCCTTCGGGGTGTCGGACTGAACGCGCAAGCGGCGAGGGGCGACATTGGTACGATGAGAGACGCCCTCGTGGCACGCCTGGCCGGCGGGAGTAACTCCGCTAGCGATTCGGCTGGCGCGCAAGGTAATCCGGGTTCTTCCAACTGATCCCTTGGGATCTTGGTTAGTATATCCCGCTGTGCGGTAGTGTGTGCAGCAACTTCGAAAATAGTAAACTGCTTCCGTCTATGACGTATTTGTTTTCTTTCTTCTTTTCCACTTCTTCTGAGTGTCTTTCTCCAGGTCTTCTGTGCATCTGCTCCTTCTTCCAAGCGTCCTTATCCAGATCTTCTGTTCCTCTATCCCCATCGGGTGTCTTCTTATCCCACTTGGGCTCGGTCTATGGTAGCCGGAAAAGCCGAGACAGTACGACGATGATACTGTACCATCTCTGACCGAGGTAGGTGCTCTATCGGTTCGTGTGATTCCCATTCGGGGCCGTACCCGTACTAACGGACCAAGTATTGGATATACCCCTCTGGGTGGTAGGAGTGCTCCAGAATGCGTCTGACCACGAACTCTTGTCGGTACACTTCCCGGCCCTCCCGTATGACGGTGTCGCTATTTCCAGGTGGTACCCGTCCTGAGCCAGGAGGTAGCGAAGTGATCACGCATTGGGCAGCTTCGCTCCGGTCGGACCGTGTAGCGCGCAAGGCAGTCCTCGGCTGAGTGGAATGTCGACCCAACTTCGGCGGTTCATCTTCCCCAAGTGCCTGGTTTTGCTTCGGCGATTCCCACTACGGTTGGAGGGCCCACACCGGCGGGTAACCCGGGTGATCATTCCGCTAATCGGCGTGGTGAAGCTCGCTTCGGCGGTGAGATTCGCTAGGGCGGTGGCGCATTGTCGCACCTCTCTGTCCCACGACGAGGTTCCGTGTAGTTCCATGAGGGTTCCAATGGCTGGCTGTCCGGCGTCGGCGCCGTGGATGTATCCGCCTCCCTGTGCGGGGTACTTGGCGGGGCGTCGTCCACTCGTACTGTATCAGGCTGCAGTTCGTCGAGCGCATTTGTATTCCGTGTTTCACGTGTGGTGACACCTCGGCGAGTGTTGGTGGCGTTATCCACAGCTGCGTTCTGAGGCTTGGATAGCGGCTGCGTCGAGTCGCGCAGGACGTCGGTATCAAGCACCCCTGATGGGCGAAGAATGACACGCGACGGTGCGGCGTTTCCAGCGACCGCATCGACCAGATTTCCACGGCTGTCGGACGCCTTCCCCTCCTTAGACGATGCACCGGGATTGGTGTCCGTCGGGTGGACTGGGGAGGAGCGACGAATGCGCGACACGATTCCTTGCGGGTTGGGCGCCGCGGGTAGCGGAAGGTCAGACAAACCCAGAGATGGGTGTGGTAAGGCGTAGGGACGCAGTGGACCTGGGGTAAGGGGGTCGAGGAATCCGTTTCAATGGGAGCAGTAACACCAGTAGGTTGGGAGGTCAACGGCGGAGGAGCCGATACCAAGCCATCGCGGGAGATGCGTTCGTGATTACCAGCGAGGTCAACAATGACGGTGTCAGGAGCCACGGAAATAACCCGAAAGGGTCTGTCGGCAACGGGTGACAGCTTGTGGGGATTCTCCTTCTCAGGGTTCCAATACTCCTTGCGGATGAATACATAACCGTCGGGGGCGAGACGTGGCGGCGAGCGAGGGGCTTTGGTATCAAGGTGACGCTTGTAAGCGGCCTGGACTCGGCCCATTGAACGCCGTGCGGCGGGAACGAGCTTCGCGAGCGAAGTTTTGTACGCTTCGTGGTAAGAAGTCGGTGGCGGAAAGGTATCCAGCGTGGGCTGTGGTTCCAGCGCCACGGGCGGTGGGGTACCGGACAGTACCAGCTCGAAGGGCGTTAATCCAGTTGTCCTGTGCACCTGAGTATTGTACGCAAAGGTGAGCGCATCAGTGAACAAGTCCCAATCTTTGGTGTGGTCTACAACGTATGAACGGAGTGTCGCAAGTAATGTCCGGTTGAACCGTTCGGCCTGCCCATTAGTTTTGGGGTGGTAAGTGGTCCTGAACAGGTTCTTAATGTCCAAGATGCGACATACATCCTCGAAGAAACGAGAGGCGAACTGTCTCCCGTTACCGGGGAGGAGGTTGACCGGTGGGCCGTAGACGAAGACGCAGTGTAGGACGAAGGATTGAGCCACGCTCATAGCGGAGATCTTCCGTAACGGTACGGTCCGGACCAGCCTTGAGAAGCGATCCGTAATTACGAGTAAGAACTTGTAATTCCGCTTAGTGGTAAGGAAGGGACCGAGTATATCGATGGCCACAAACTCCAATGGAGCGCGAGCAGGAAACAGCTTCCACTTCGTCGCATGACGGCGGGGCTTGATACGGTTCCGAGCGCAATCGGTACAAAACCGCACCGTTGCGTAGCAGTCCAGTGCCATGGCAGGCCAGTAGAAGTTACGGCGTAAGGTGAGGTAAAGTTTCCGTCCCCTGACGTGGCCACTCAGTTTGGAGTAGTGCGACAACCGCAATACTCTCGACTGGAGATTATGTGGTACCACGATTTGTGGGTGCGATCCGACAGTTCGTACAAGGTATCCAGCGTCATTCACCTGAAAGGGAAAAGTACCTCTTCTATTGAGTTGAGCGCGGACCTTTGCGCAGAACAGGTCAGCGAATGGCTCCCGTATCATCTCCTCTGGAGCAATAGGCACGAAGTTCCCTGGTAAGGGTTTCTCGGAATCTTCCGAGAAAAGAAAGTCGTCCAATTCGGAACCGGAATATGAAGAGTCCGTGTCTCGTTCCTCGCCCTCGATGGTAGCGTCGTCGCCATTCACTGAAAAGCAGGGTATTTCATCGTCTTTGACGGGTAGTGCTTCGCCAGTAGGGACCAGGCGGGAGAGAGCATCGGCTTGGGTGTTGCACGATCCTTTTCGGTACTGCACGTCAAAGTCAAATACCGCTAGACGGCGACGCCACCGCATCAAGCGGCCTGAAGGCTCCGAGATGGAGAGTAGCCATCGAAGTGATGCGTGGTTCGTAAAAACGTTGAAATGATTACCCACTTCAGTGTTCTCGGAATGCTAGCTCAGTTGTCAAAAAAGGACGAATTGAAATGACCGAAAAACCCGTGAATTTATACAAATTCGGAGGTGTTAATTACCGAAAATATTTTCATTCGCTCATTAGTGCTAGTTTGCATGGGAAGGAAAACTAGCACATATCTGCAGTTTTTCTAGTTGTGATGGAGGTAAAACTAGCGTGAATCTTTCTGTCGCCGCAGTTTAAAGGTAAAAGTAGAGAAGTGGTGCAGGAGCAGAATCATTCTTTGTGCGCTCTAGATTGACAGATTAGTACAAACAACCGGTCCCAAAATGGACCTCAAAATAGAAATTGAACATTCAGTACCATCCATATCAATCGCAATAGAATCGCAGCCCGACCTGGCAGACCTCACGTGCCTTGCATTCTATATTATTCTCCACCGCCCTCCCCTGTCACATGCCCTGTGTGCGCCATACTCTCTCTCCGTCTACGCCCCCTACCAACTTCTTTCCCACCACCTCTCCTCCACCCACCATGCCTTCCTACTGCTTCAACGGTTGCTCCTTCTTCGCCCGAGAAATCCCCGCCCTCCAGCGGCACCAGAGAAGGTGCCCTCATCGCCTCTCCGCCAACAAGCGCTTCCTCTCCCCTGGCGGAAATGAACCCAGCTACCCCCCCCGCACAAAACGCCACAAGTCCACCTCACAACTCCCCCTTCATCCTCCTCCCTCACATCGCCCTTCCGAGAACGTCCCTCTCGCACACCATGACTCCTACCTCCAAGACCAGCTCTCTCTCTCTCTCCACACCCAGGACGCCATCCACGTCGCCACTGCCCCTCTCGGTTCCCCCTCCTCTCTCGCTCTCTCCCCCCTCCCTCCTTCCACTCCCCCCCTCGACAACCCCCACCTGGAGAAAATGGTCCTCTACATCTCCTCCATCGCCTCCAAGCTTGGACAACGAAAGGCTGACGAACTTATCACTCTCCTTAATGATCCCCACTTCTCCGAATCAACATTCCAGAACTCAGTCTCCTCCGCAAAGCAATGGCTCGAGCTCCAGGCAGACCTCATCCACCAGAGAATCAGGTCCATTGGTTTCGCCCCCTCCACCATCTTCGATCCCCACAAACGCTTCTCCGCAACACTCTTTCAGAAAGACGCAATCCATGTCCTCAAACAACAGCTCGCCCTCGCACACTTCAAGAACACCTTTTTCCACCCCATCTCCCAAACATCTGCCTCCTGCTCCCCCGCCTTCGCACACCCCATGGCAGCCACCCTCGGCTCAAAAGTCGTCCCCGCTCTCAAGACCGCCATCATGCAGTCCACAAAAGATAACATCGTCTGGCACCTCCCTCACTCCACCGGTATCGACTCCTTCATTGGCCTCGTCCGAATCTACTCCGACAAGTCCTTTACCTCTCTCAAATCTTCTTCCATCACCTCCTACCCCCTCCACATCACCCTTCTCAACGTCTCCGACTCCTTTCGCCGCAAATGCATCTCCGACAATCTCACACTCCTCGGCTATCTTCCCACCTCCTTCACCCCAATCACTCCTTCTCAAGATGCAGATATCATCACTCATTCCTCCTCCATCCCCCGCCAAACAAAAATGGAACTCATACAGCAGACCATCTCCTCCCTCCTTCAACCTCTCTTCTCTTCCGCCCTCCTCGGTTTCCCCTTCCGCGACGCAGACGGCGTTCTTCGTCAATGCCACCCCATCATCCCCAGCTACTGCGCAGACATTCCCGAGGCAAAGGATATTCTCGCCATCTCCCATGGCACCCGCCCCCAGCACTGCTGCCACAGATGCTCTGTCCCTCGCTCACAACTCCACCAACACTCTCACGCCCATCCCCCTCGATCTCTTCTCCTCACCCTTGCAGCCCGCAACAAACACTTCTCCCTCCTCAAGGACTCCGAAGCAGCTCTCCTCGGCCGCAAGCCAAGAGTCTCGCGCAACTTCAAGGAACAAGCTCTCCAAGCACTCCACTCCCTCTCCCTCGCAAAATACCTCTCCCTCTTCGAGTCTTACCCCCTTTTCAACATCACCCCCCTCCTCACCCCATACAACATCTTCCCCTTCGAACCCCTCCACAACTTCCACCTCGGCGTTTCCAAACTCATCAAGCTCGCCGCCATCGAACGTCTCAGATCAGAACACCTCTTCACCACCATCAGCTCCACAAACTCCCGCCGTTCCTTCCACTCCGTCCGCACCTCCATCCTCAAGCACTCCAACTTCATCCTCACCGCCATCGAAAATCATTCCCCAGCTACCGGCCTCCACATCGACTTCTCTACTTCCGAAAGCGGGCAGTCCCTCAACGGCTTCTTCACAACTAACGGCGTCCGCGGCATGCTAGAAGCAACAGACTACCGCGCCCTCGACATGGTCTTTCCCTTTATCGGCGCCTTTTTCGACCGCTGCTGTGACAAAGCCAATTCCGCTCCCACCACAGCTGTCTTCTCCAAGTACACAGACCTCCTTCTCATTTCCATGTGCTACAACTCCGTCCCCGAATGGACCACTTCTCGTCTTGCCAAACTCGCCTCCCAAATCCATTCCTTGAAGCACAGAGCTGTCGATGTTCTCGGTCCATACCATACCTCCAACCTTGGCACCCTCAATTTCCACCTCCTCGATCACATCGTAGACGAAATTCGACGCTTTGGGGGTCTCCACTTCAACGATGCAGGCATCTTCGAACAAGCCCATACCCTCTTCAAAGCACATTACTCCCGAACCTCCAAGCGCAGACCCACCGCGCACAACGAAACCATCCGTGCCATCGAACGCTCCGATGCCGTCAACAATTGGATTTCTCTCTCCGCTGATCCTTCCGTCACCTCATCCTCCCATGCCCCTCCTCCTCCCTTCCAAGCCCGCAAACCAGGTTTCGTCCGTGATGGCAAGCACACATCCTTTTCCGATCTCATCACCGCTCACAAATTCCTTCGAGCAAACCCCCACTCAACAATCTCTTCCCTTCAGGACCTCTTCTCCCCAGACCCTATCGCCATCATCTCACAGATTGGAACCCTCGCACTCCCCTCCTTCGTCACACTCACACTCGAAACACTAGCTCTCAACCAGGACTCCCCCACTCTCCGCCAAACCCGTCTCATATTCGTGAATTCCGCATACGTCGTCGGCGGCTTCACCCCAACACTAGACGACTACATCGCCGATCGAAACGAGCTCGCCGTCAAAGATCCCCCTCTCCCACTCATTCAACGTATCTTCGCTGCTCCCTCCTTCGGTCCCTCTAAAACCCCAAAGTTCTCCCACATCCTCGTTGCCGGTTCCAGCTTCTCCAACCCCACTCCCACCGCCTGGGTCTGCAAGCTCAACTCTCTTCTTCGCTTCACCACCCCTTCTTCCCCTTCCACTCATAACGAGTTCGCCTTCGTTCAGTTCCTCGAACTCGTTCCACCCCAGGATCAAATCGATGTCTCTCTCAATTGCATCTGCCTCCGATGGGCAACAGACGACGAACAAAACCACACCGCCCACCCCCTTCCTATCTCAAACACTTCCAACCCCGACAACGTCTCCCCCTGGTTGGGCCTCGTACCATCCTCTTCCATTCTCGGCCCCGTTCATGTACTTCGCCAAAACTACTCCGCACCCCCTTTCACCCCTCGATTGCACTGGCGCTTCCATCGATTTTACCTCAACAGATTCTACCGAGACCCAACTGCCAAGCCCTACTTCTCCAACACCACCACTGGTGGCACAACACCACCACTGGGTGGCACCCATAATAATACCTCCTAAGGCACATGATCCAATAAAATAGTCACCGCTGCTTTTCTTCCATAGCCGACCCCCATCTTGCTCCACCTCCTTACCCCCTTATCCCCCCGTACCTTATCACTCTCCCACTCCTTGCCTACTCCCCAACGCTAAGCGCTTGAACCGTGGTTCTTCTGGTCCACATGACGCTATATAGCAATCTAACACCGCTCCAAGTCTTCTCGTGAGATTCTCCATGAAAAACTCCTCCCTTATCGCCAGATAGATTTTCTCTCTCGACGGTATCCATAGCCCAACCGTCGCGATTCTCTCCTTATTCCCACTCACATCTCTACGATTCCCTCCACAGAATCCATCATTCTCAAACTCCTCAGCATACTCATCCTTCACCATGTTCCAGGCAACCCTCAATATGTCCTCAACAGCCAGTGGCAGAAACCTCCCAAACAGCGTCGAGAACAAAAGTTGCCTTTGGCCTCCCCGCCCAACGTCTCTATCCATCGTGGTCACCACACATCCAATCCATGCATCAAGTCGCGCAAGATGCATCACCGTCCAATCCACATACTGCCTTTCTCCATTTCTGTGACTCTATACCTCGTAGCCCATAGACTCCTCCAACACTTTCAACGACACCTGATTTCGAAAATACATATCTGCCTCACCAAAGTCCTCCAAGTTCTCAGACACCTTCGATCCAGAATAAGTAATATCTTCAATCGCACTCGTTCTCCACGCACACAGCTTACCTCTCTCATCCTCCCACGACCCCATCAACTTCTCCTGCGCCTCCTCAATCTGCTTCTTCAACTCCGCCCAAAGCTCCGTCCCTTCAGTCACCTTAGCTCGTTTCGCGATCAAATCATATCCAAGCATGGAAAACAGCTTATCACGCGCTGCTCGCTACCGCACCCCAACCACATCGCTCAATGTCTGCTTCATCCTCTGTCTCAAGCACCTATCCGCACTTACATTTTCGACGAGATAACATATTCCTGTCAGAGCCGATGTCGGCATAGACCTTATAGTTTCTTTTAAACACTACCATGAGGTAACTTTCACGTTTTGACGGACAAGTATAACGTCTCCAAGAACGGTGTAACTAACAGTCAAACTGTACTCGCTTTCCATCCGGCGGATTGTTTCCGTACGGCGGAAATTTGGGAGGCCTCAAGAGAATCTTGGGCTTCCAAGCGCGGGAGCAAGGAGGCGAGCTCTCCCTGGTCAGCACTACGGGATCGACTACTGCCGACCCCCTAGGGGCTCCCTCACTTAGTTTTCCGGTGGCACCGGCTTATTCGCCTCAAAGGCGCTTCTTCCTACCGGGGTTCAGGGTTGTAACACTTCAGCATTCTGAGCAACCGGCTTTTCCGTCCGGCGCATTGGTGTCTGAGAAAACCAACTTTTGGATTTCCAATACATGCCCGCCGGTATGCGGATCCTTTCC
The DNA here is from genome assembly GCA_030374765.1 of Agarophyton chilense. NCBI lineage: Eukaryota > Rhodophyta > Florideophyceae > Gracilariales > Gracilariaceae > Agarophyton > Agarophyton chilense. The sequence goes on from JARGXX010000099.1 coordinate 1,512,171, forward strand.
TCTTCTGAGAGTGCTTCATAATTCGTCATGATACGACTCAGATCCTTTGAAGGAAGCGTGCATTCTGCACTCAAATGGTGTTTTCCATAACATGAATAACATATCAAACCGTCACGACGGTTGGTCAACATAGGTTGTGAACGGTATGCTGTGCGAGTATCCACCCATCCGGGTTTCCTGTTCTTAAAACCTCCTTTGGGAGGCAACTTGTAGGGACTGTATATCGGGCGACGGCCCTCCATAGCCATTAGGGCTTCCTTGTCCTCAGACCCGAGAATAGGAGATCCACTGTAGATACAGAAGAGTCCGTATATTTCATTAAATGGACCGCCTCCTCATGCGAGTCACTCCATTTGGGTGCCAACGACGAATCTCTTGAGTGCACTGGAGATTCCAGATGTAGCAGTTTGCTGCGCTGATTAACCCTGGCGGAGATCTTCTCCTTACCCATTGGGGTTCCAAAAGCCACTGAACGACGGGGGCTACCACGCGCTCTGGCCGCGTCTCCTTCAGCTTTCGCAAACTGAACTAACTCCAAAAAGGAGACTCTTCCATGCTTCTCTCGATATCGAGCTACCAACCACTTGATGCTTGGGTCCAGCCCGTCGATGTACAAGGTAATCTTGTCCTCCGTCGAATGGAGGTTTCCATAGTGGACTGAAGCTTTGTTAAGCCTTGAGCTGTACTCAGCTTTGCCCTCCTCAGGCTTTTGGGTCACATCCCTTAGGTCCAGGATCGCCTGACGTATCGTGTTTGAAGTTGCGTAACTGCGCAGCAAATACTGCATCACCTTTGGCCATGGGGTAACGCCGCCTTCATCGGCTGTCAATGATCCGCATACGGAACGATATTTCTCTAAAGCAAAACACTTCAGGAAGTGTGGTAAAGACACAAATGCCTGTGGTTCACTCATCTCTAGAGTGTCTGCCTCGGCAACGAATCGAGCGAGAAACTCGATAACGAGAATGGGGGTTCTCCCATCAAATGTTAAATCATTAAGGGCGATTTTCAATCGTTTGATGTGATCCTTCACCTTCGCGGTTTCGCGTCCTGAGCGCTTCTTGCTCTTCACCTTCAGACGGTAGTACCTGTAATTTAGGACCTTCCGATAAAGCGGATTCGTGCACGGGAGCACCCTGAATTCTCTGTAAGGTGAGCCTATTTTTCTCATTAACCACGAAGACGTGTTCTTCTTCCGAGATCGGGCCCTTCGATGACCATCATCACTGTCCTCGTCATCTGACGTATCTGAATCATCCGAATCATCAGTACTGGAACTGAAGCCCTCCGTACTTGACGATTCATTACTCGAATCACGTGCGGACTTCCGCTTCTTACGTCGTGACTTCGACTTCTTCGAACGAGCTTCCTTCAAAAGAGCTCCTTCCTCTTCCAGCACGACTGGTTTAGCAGCAGTCTGTGCATGAACTGCTGCCTCCAGGCGTTCTAAACGAGGGTTAACTCGAGTGAGGACCTCCTCTACATCCACGGTTAAGCCGGGTAGCGCATCGGGCGTATTCCCCTACCTCTCCAGTAGATGGTTCAAATCCTCACGTAGTGTTTTCACTGATGCAGAGACCTGCTTCCCATCGTCTTGACGAACGAGTGCTTGATGCGCACTGCGTAATTGTTCGACATCAGCGATAAGAGCAGCGATCTGCGAATCCAATGCAACCATGCGCACACGCAAAACGCTTGACTCAGACTTAAGACGACGCCTTTCCCTGCGCAAATCATCCTCTTCTTGAGGTCCGACGACCTCGGGGTCAACTACGGCTTCTGTGGTGGGCGCGACTGCCGCTGCCACAGGGGCCGGTACATCCGAGAGATCTCGTTCATCATTCACCGAGCGTGAGCGCGACATCGCTTGACGATACAGCCGCTCTCCGGCTTCAACAGATGAGGCGAGCCTCGGTTTCGGGGGTGGTCCCGCAGGACCGGGGCGATCAGTACTGGACTGGCTTCGCGTCTTCGGCATCCTAGACCAAACCTGAGTCCAGGTTCGAACCAAATGGTGTCTTCGACTTCTCGACCACGTGTTCAACCACGATGAATTTTGCAATTGCCGGAGGTGGTTCGATTAACAATAACTGTAGTTATTCGACTTCTTCCAAGTATCGATATCGATTCCACGTTCCAGGAACGAATTGTTCAGTGCAGCTGACCACAGTGGTTCTAAGTCGGGAGACCACTTGTAGTATCCGCTCTAACGGAGAGAGCAGACACCTGCTACAGCGTTCGGACTGCCGATGGGTCGCTTGCAGCGAAGGAAAAGGGGTGGTAGAGCTACAACACCAGTGAGCTGGAAGTATGGTGTAAGGCCACTACTCGCCAGCGAGGGTTAACAGTGCCACTGTAAAATGTTGATGGAACGTTGGTACGAGACGGCCCGTGAAGTGGTTGGGGGCTGACTATCTATTATATCTCGTCCGGATCTCCGGTTAAGGAATCCTCAGCGAGGAACAGAATAGTCATGATGCCCATGTTGTCTCCTTTACTTGGAGTCGGCCCTCACCTCTGGTACACTATATACTGTTTGCCAGGGTGAGTGCCCAAATAATACGTAAATAATACCCAGTGGTCAGCCACTTATCAAAACCACTGTATGGGCATGGTCCCTAATGGACTTACATCTACAAAGGGTAGTAAAACCAGCCACGTGGATCGCCACTACATGCGCCGTTGCAAGCCACTCAACCCGTGATACCACGTGTTCCACTAAGACATTCTGCCTATAGGCATCCTATGCGGGATACCGTTTCATATCACAATGCTGATAATAACACTCACTTACGAGTTCCAACCGCGATTTCGCGAAAAACCAATCCATCGGATTCCCCGACATAATAGAATACTACACATAGGTTAGTGAGAGTTTCTTCTCCGATGCTGCTGAGAGTCAGTGTCGCATCAAAAGTTCTGAGTCGCACTGCCAAATATATTCATGGAGAACTGGTTCAACGTACATTCATAGACTCCATCAAATTTCAAACCGTTTTATGTATACCACAATGATCACGCCCAGTATGATGGTTTCGAAATAGGATGCTCGAGTGCTACAACTTGCTACGATCGAGTTGTAGAAGTAGTGGAAGTAACCGCACCACTTTCCAAACGCGACTTTACCGAAAGTACATCTGTGGTGCCCATGACATGTAACGACCACTCACCATAGCGGCCCCACCGTGGTCGTAATACATAGGAGTCACATGTTGTCGTCAGACATGTGGATCTGTGCTGCCACAAGAATTGGATGCCGGCTTGCACGAGCACTGCTTACTCGGCGCGCACTATTTGAGCAGAATATCCCTGCCAGTACTCCGCGTGCATTCTATTACACGTGCAATGCAGACGGTGGATTACCACGTGTACTTCGGTGACACTGCACAGAAACTGCTGCACTCGTCAAGCACTCTGAGAACTCCGTGAAGACCCTTCTACATTCTACAAGAGTACATTGTTTACTGTGTACCAGGGCGACGCCCCAAATAATACATAATTTATACCAAGTGGTCAGACACTGAGAAAAACTACTGACCGGGTATGGTACATAATGAACTTCTAGCTATAAATGGTAGTAAAACCCGACAAGTGGATCGCCATTAAATGTGCAGTTGCAAATATTTCATTTCTCTAAGAAGGGCCGCAAGAGCGCGCACTGTGACAATCCACTCGACCCGTGCCGATGGGTGTTCCACTAATATATCCAGCCTCGAGGCACCATATGCGGAACTGTGGTATTCCACGAGAGAGTGTAGCGTACTCGAAAGCAGTTGGATATCCACAGAAAACGCCACATGAAGCTGGCATCGCCTTGGCAGCGACTGTATTTGAAAGAAGGTGAGGGGATGGAGATGATCAGGGCAGTCTGATGAGAAGAATGATGCCTGTACACATAAGATATTACTCCAGATACGTTCGTAAGATATACACACGAGATCGGCTCGAAAACCTTTGTCCATTCACAAGAGAATAACAAAAACAACATAAAAAAGAAACAATAAAGAAGCAGTAAACAGCTCAAAGCGAAGGATATCCTCTAAACAAGAAATAAAGCTGAAATGCAACCAGCACGGAGGCTATAGGTGACCCCTAGTCGATACTGACTTTAGGATTCTTATTGTACACCCAGACGGTGGTAATTTTGTTCTTGATTGGCCTATGCCTTCCTCACCTGGGGAAAGTGCCCGTTATTGTCCCAGGAGGCGACGGAGCTACTGTAATGTGGAATACACTGTGGTGTGCCACAAGAAAATTATTCTAAAATAAACGAATAAAATATGTGGTGGGCACACCTTACAAAAGTACAGTAGTACAGTTCGACAAAGTTATTCCTAACTTCCAATTTTTCCATGAAGTATTCTTCCGATGATATCTCTTCATCGAGTGCAGTACCAAGAATAGACTATGAATGCCGTATATCGACTTAGATTCTTTTTGATCATTCGATTCAAAGTGCATTTCAAATGATACATATACCCCTTGTCAAGCACAGAGCACCCGCAACCCAGTAACGTAAAAGCTTATCGAGGGCGTGTTTCACTCCGGCTCTCCGGTTTCAACTAACCCCTAACCCTGCATCTCAACACGACCGCTCTTCACGTCTTCTTGCAAAGCCTACGACCCTTGCGAAGAGCATTCCTCCTATGTAATGAATCAACCAACGTCCTACGATGATCCGGATAAACCAGCACATCATCAAACCATCGCCTCTTCGGTTGGTCTCCGAAATCTCTGTCCCGATGAAAAATGACAGCATTGAGAAGAAAGCTCCTGCTGAAACGCAAACGGATGGCTCTGAGCCAATAACGACGTTTGAGATGCAGAGTCCTGCGTACGAACCGGAATAGCCATTGCTGTTCAGGAAAAATGCGAAACTCGACAATCTGAGGCGGTTCCTCGAAGAAGCTGGGATTCCTCCCGATTTCATTAAAGACAATCGTCCATAGATGTTGAGTCTCTTGCACTCTTCGATGGGTGAATACCCCGGCGCTTCAAGATCGTAAGGTTGCACCTCAGTCGTACTGTAGTAAATCGTCTAGCGGTATAAAATTGGGATAAACCCTTTTATTTCTGCCTCCAAAAACTCTGTTCTCCTCTTTTTCTTCTACTATGTGGTAGTCGACTTCTTTTTTCTTCTTCATGATACTTCATGTTATTTCTTGTCCCCATAGGTATCACATTAGATCGGGTTTATCTGAGACCAATATAAAGACGAGAGCGTAATCAATATTTATGGAGATATCCACGGTAGCTTGTCTACATTACTAAAACAAGTGAGATCGTGATAAGTGATGTATTAACTCCCATGTAACGTCTTAGCGTTGATACATATCCCATCGTACTCTACACAGCAAACTGTTATCCCTAGCAAGCCATCCCTGGCTTACAATTCTTTCGAGAAGGTAATTCTCTGCTCTATTTAGTAGCTTTTAGGTCCAGTTAGCGCTCCTGTGATCAAATTCTGCCGTACGTACTTCGCGTAGAGTTGAATTAGAGTGCTCAATATTCGATTGCTCTCTTGAAGCGTCTGGTGTCGTGTTACCGCGTTCATCAGGATTGCCTACTTCCGGGTGTCCTAGAGCTAGTCTTCTGGATTCTCGTGATCTTTCCTGTTTGGCCGGGACCTCCAACTCAACATTCGGTTTATCCGCTTCTTTTAGCGATGACGCGATGTCTCTTCTCGCTGTACGCCTTTCTTCTGCCTTTGAGGGCGTTTTCGATACTATGCTTATGGTAGCGGTGGGTGTGGGGTATACCCTTTGTCGCGCGGCGTCCTTCGACGAGGGGTCAACCGATACAACTTTGTAATTAAATATGGCCTTTTCACTTCAACTCAGTTTCCCTCGAGATCGAGATCTCTTTTTTTCTTCTGGGATTCCTTCTGTTCTCTTGTGACATGTGTGTCCTTCTATTCGAGTAGTGGAACATTCCTCCTGATTTCAACCTTTTCATTATTGTGCGCTACTGTTCGCGGCGAGACAGTCACGACCAAAGGTTCTTCGGTTGATGGTTCCGCGACGGAAGGTGCGCGAACATCTTCAAATGAAACTTTCTGTTAATCTTCTCTCCAACCTCATCGGTATTTTTCACATGAACGAAACCTGGTGGGGGAGCTTTAGCTCGCTACGTGTTCACGGCGGGTGTCGACAAGTCGGCTCCGAATTGCCCTCCAAAGTCCAGAATCTCACCCATTGATGAGCCGTGTACCGGCGGCCCGCTAAGCGACGTCATGCAACGGCTCTCCGAATTGTGTCAGCCATGTGGCAATATTTTTGTGTTAATATTATTCTTTGGCTGCAAGTCCGCCAGCGCCTGTACTGTACGGCTCTGAAACTGTGTTTGCACCACAGTAGAAGTACGTATCAAATCTCTCAGCTGCACATCGGCTTCAGGGCTCGGCATGACGCCAGCTACATCCGAACTTGGTGCACTCACTACACTATCGCGTTGAATGCGATCAACATCCTTATCTCTTCGTATAAAAATAGTGTGCTCTTCGATTCCGACAACTTCATGCGGTCCAGGCGCGATTGGTGCTCACTTTTGATGGCGTTTCCCTTTTTTTTCTTCCTCTGTTTTCCTGTTACCCTTCTTTCTTATTCTCACGAAGACGTGTCCTTTAACTAAGATATTTGGGAAGGCCCGCCGTATTGACGCGTCGTAATTGCTCTTGTACCATGCTTGGGTTTCTCCCATCTCAGTTGAGGCTTTTGTAGTGCGTTTGCGCGGCTCGGCCCTCTAGCGTAGTAGAAACTGAGCCGAATCGGCATGTAGTCATTTTCAGTTCTGTCTGAGCGAATCTGGATTGGCAAAGGCGGTTGGTGGCGTGGCAATACCAGATCGAATGGCACTAACTACGTATTTGAGTGAACCTGCATATTGTACTCGTAGCATAGAGTGTCTTTGTATAGATGCAGGTCCTTGGGGGTGTTCAGAGATGTAATGCCGTAGTGCGGCGAGTAGAGAATGATTTTATCGTTCCACCTGCCCGTCACAATTAGAATGATACGTCGAGGTAAGTCCCTAATCCCCAGTACCTCGCATACATCTTGGAAGAAGCGTGTATTGAATTGCTTACTATTATCTGAGAGCAAAGTATCCGGCGGTCCGTAGTAATACATCCAATGGGGCATAATTGTTCCTGCTATCACTGCAACAGTGATCCGTTTCAGCGTAGCAGTCCTGACCAGATTAGAAAAGCGATCAGTAATTACCAGCAGTTGTCTGTTTCCTCGCTTTAAGCGAATCAATTCTGCGTGTATATCGATAGTGAGATACTGTAGAGAAGAGTTCGCCAGGAATAACTTTAGAGTCATTTTCCACAACTTAGCTCGATTTCTAGCGTATGTTGCGCATAACTTTGATGTCGCATTACAATCCATGGACAAAGTAGGCCAATAAGAATTTCTCCTGAGGATTGGATACTGCTTCGTTTTTCCTGGATGACCAGACAACTGTCAGTAATGAGCTGAACACAGTCCTTTTCTCATCACAACGTTTGGTATCACGATTTAATCATAGGCTTTGACAGTTCGAAAAAGAAATCCTCAATCGACGAGACGAGAAGGTAGCTACTCTCCCCGCCCCCCCCCCGTTATGACGAGAGCGGATACTCGCACAAATGGCGTCCGGCACTTGTTCACACAGAAGCTCTTTGAGCTTTATTCGTTCGAGTCGGTCATTGCGATCTGTGTTCGTAGTCTGGGTTACCAGTAAATCAAAAGGATAATTTTTTTCCCAGATTAATCTCCTTCTCTGTATCTTTCTTACTCGAATTCTCCATTACCGAACATGGTATCTCATCATCGATTTCGAATTGGGTTTTGCCCATGGTTTCGAGATGCGATAACGTGTCAGAATGAACTATTGAAGTCTCTTTCTTGTAGTTGACCGTATAGTCAACTTCAGAAAAGCGTAAACTGCATCGCAGTAACCGTCTCGAAGGGTCATTAGTCGACATGAGCCATCTCAAACATGAGTGATCGGTATTGACCGTTAACTACACCCACTGGAGATAGGGCTGTAGGGTTGTTAGAGACCAAACCATAGCAAGATATTCCTTTTTTGATACCGAGTAATTCTTCTCTTCCTGATGCAGTGACCGTCGCCAGTGCTTCAAGGGATCTCGCATGCTGTGTTCGTGTGTTAGAAAAAGGGCACACCATACATGATAAACACTTGAGTCCGTGTCGACGGAGTACGGAAGATTCATTTTCGGAAGTGTTAAAACAGGGGCTCGTTCGCTTCAACTTTCCGAAGGCTTCTATCTCGGATGTTCCGAATTCTTTCAATATAACAAGTTTTCCTTTATTTAAATATGTGTTCAAAGGGGCGTCGATATGCAGATAACGCGGTACAAATCGTCTGCCAAAGCTCCAGAAAGGCCTGCAATGGGGTTAGAATTCTAGGAGGTCTCGCCTTACGAATCCCAATGGTTTGAACTTCTATCATTTCCATATATCCTGTTGTGTGTCTAAGGTACTTCACTTGATCTGTAAACCATCAAAATTTCTTGATCTTTAAAGTAATTCCACCTTCTACTAGACTCTCGAGGATCCCCTCCACATCTATAAAGAGATCTTTGAAATTCTTACTGAAGACCATGATGTCATCTAAACAGACCAAGCATATCTTCCACTTTTACCGCACCAAGATAATATCGATAGCGCATTGAAACGTCGCAGGAGCATTGGTTAAAACCAAAAATCATTCGCATAAAGCGATAAAATCCTGCATGACAGAAGAATGACGACTTGTCTTGGTCTTCAGAGGCAATTGGTACTTGATAGTATCCCCAAATTGCGTCCAGCACAGTAAAGACATTGGCTTCTCTAAGACTGCTGATCTCTTCATCTATGAGTTGCAATGGGTACGTATTCCTTAGAGTTACTGCGTTCAGTTTGTTGTAGTCAACAAAAAAGCGTAAATAAATATCCTTTTTGAGATCAAAGATCACTTAAGACGCTCAAACCGATTGAGCACGCTCAATAATTACCTTCTCCAGCATGGAGATACCTTGTTTCTGCTCGATATGACGAATATGCGGGTCTTCCCTTTAAGCCGGTTGAGTAATTGGTCTGCTATCCGTTAAAACGTCATTTTGATATTCAGAAGCGGAAATCAGGCGGATGTGGCCTTTTTTCATATTGAAATACTTCAAGAGTTACTTTCAAAGTCTTCCCTTGTATTCCGCAGGAACATATTCCATCTCCAGGCCCTTGAGAGCTTTTTCTTTCACTTCTTCAGTGATATTCTCCTCCATCATGATCTTCATGTTCTGCTTTACTTCTGTCGGTGTCGATCGCGGTTCGCTTTTAGCTGTGATTCTTAATACGTCTGCCGTCATTATGTGTGTCCGTATCACAACCGAAGGGGGAGGCAAAGCGGTCCCGAGAACCTGATTCTTGTGCACGCGGCGCTCTTCTTAACCAACGTTGCTCACTAAAATCTTGAAAGGTCTCTTCGGTTACAACGGGGAGATGCTGTGAGCAACAAGTAATTCATAATTGGTATACAACAAAGCATTCGGCTGAATGAAAATAAGTCCATGCTTCTCAGAAAAGGCTGATATCCAAGCCTGACATTCCGGCGGTATTATGGTCAACTGACAAACCCGAATCTTGGGTGAAATTCTGCCCAGTGGGGCTTCATATTCCTGTTAAGGTGGTAACGGTACTTCTGAAGCAGTGTGCCGCAGCGGTTCGTGCACAAAAGATACGATTATTCCGTCATCCAGGTCCGCTTCACTATTCTTCGTATGAATTGATTCCACATATCTGTCGCAGTAGTCACATTCCAGAACAACTGGTGCTGCTAGCGGGTAACACACGACAAACGATAACATGAAAACATGAGTTCTTATCCTAGCGACAAGTGGTACGCTTCCAAGAGACTTTATCGGTTTCTTTTTTGCCTCACAGATACCCGACAGCTGTGCCTTTTTTATTCGAGCTCGCTTGTCGGATTGCAGTTCAAACAATCTGATAAAGTTCGGACCGGCTCCGGTATCCGAGACACCGAGTCTGCGTGACAAGAGTGATTGAGACAAGCCAACATAGGCATAGTCCTTATAAGTTCTACGGAACATGACCATGAAGTAATCAGTTCTTCTTGTTGGACTCATTTTTCTTGTCATAGGGCACTGTAAAGTACAGTCGAGCTGTAGTGGTTTGGTTACATCCAAAGATCTATCTGACTTCAGAAGGACCTTCTCTTTAACTTCCCGGAAGCGAGGCAATGTAAGTTCTCCGCTCTGTGATATGGGCTCGATCCCAACCGACCCTGTCAGGGATTTCTCATTTAGTTTCCCGACCCAGCGGGGTTCTTCTCCACCATCTCTGCGTTCCTTCCAGAAATGCAGCGGCCTGTGATGCTTAAGTGTTCTGGATTCCAACACGACTTCTTTGGGAATGATTCTAAATACCTCAAGCTTTGGCTTTTTAATACGACTGACCTGGTACACGAAAGCGATCTCCCTCTGAGAGGGCTTCATAATTCAAGACAACGGGATATAACTCCCTGACGGATTGGGTACACTCCGACGACAGATAGAGTCTTCCATAGCAACTGTAGTACATCAGGCTGACCCTTTTCATTACTAATGTGCTCTGCTGATAGTATCAGCAGAGCCTGATTCTGTCCACGGGTATTGACCCATCCTGGCTTATTTGAAGTGAATTCTTCAGTGGGCGAGACGATTTCATTAACTCTGTAAGGGTATCGGCGCAGCTCCATGGCAAACATATCATCCTCTCTGAGGGATTCAGTAGACGGCTAGTCCGTAGTAGGTACCGAAACTTCTGGGTTGTTCAGATAATGAAGTGCGTTCTCCATGGACTGGCTTTCCTGTTGTGTCGTGTGCGTTGAAACGTGTGAGTTCCCTGGGGATTCCAAATACAATAGTTTGCTTCGATTCAAAGCGTGCTTTGAATTTTTCTCCTTGCAATTGGGTACTATCGTAAGTGATGCGTTCCACAGCGACGAGTGCAAACGGCTTCATCTTGAGCCTTTGCTTACTAAACTAATTCCAAAAAGCTAACAAGAGCATGCTTCTCGCGATGACAGCTTTTAATGACCGGGTAGTCTGATCCAAGCCATCGACAAATAGCGTCATCGTACCATCGATAGAATGAACATTTCCACAACTGGTGGCTGCATTGTTCAGTCGTGAACTGTATCCAAATTCTTTCTCACAAGAGTTCTGGACAACATCCCTGAGATTCAGGATAGGTTCCCGACTTGTGTTCCACGTCGCATAATATACGCAAAAGATGATGCACGGCTTTTGCCTAGCTGGTGACTCCACCTTCGTCAATCTTTAATAAACCACTCACAGCGCGATGCTGTTCTAAAGAAAATCCAGTCAGAATATCTTGAAGAGCCCCAAATGATTGAGCTTCAGTCATTCCTACAGTGTCTTCTTCCGCATCAAATCGACTTAAAAACTCAAACACGAGTATAGGATCCTTTCCAGAAAACTCAAGTACAATTTTCAAACGAATGATGTGATTCCTCGCCTTCGCCATTTCTCGATTGGATTGCTTGCTCTTTAGGACTTCCAACCGATACCTGCGGTAGCTCATAATATTCCGATAAAGCGGACTGGTGCATGGAAGAGGTTTCAGGTCTCTGTGAGCCGGTTCCTTGTTGCGACGCGACAGTGGTTGAACACTTTTCTTTTTTCTCGATCTACGAGTTTCATCTTCGCTGGAACTGTCATCCTCTTGGGAACTGTTCTCTTCGGAGTCGTCCGAGTTATAATAACGCTGCTCCATTCTGATTGGTTCTTCTTCACTGTCACCGTTCCTTGTGAAAATTTTTGATTTTGAACGTTTCAAAGAAAGCTTCTGCTTCTTCTGCTTATAATTGAGCGACTGCGCTTCGTCAATAATCAATCGTGCATCGTGAACTTCCGGGTGCGGAACGGACAACGGTGTGTTCGCCACAATTTCTAATCACACCAAGTGAGGGTTGACACGTGATAGGATCTCCTCAACAGTGACTGGACATGCTTGTAAAGCCCCAGTGGTATTATCCTGTTCTTCTAGAAAAAGATTAGGATCTTCTCGGATTGTCCGAAATGTACCTGCCATCCGATCTGTATCCATTTTTCGGTTCTTCAGAGCAACATGAGGCCTTTATAACGTTTCCAAAGACGATTTTGACAAGTTAGCTTTAATTTCCGTTTGCTCCAAAAGGCTTTTGCGTCGTATATTCCGCACGTAGTTGCTGCAGTTCGGCTCGCAAGGCTGCATCTCCCATGAAATCATGTATTAAAGAGGTGGCATTCTCTTGAGCAACCTTCGTAGGTACCTGCGAGGGTGTGCCAGCGCTCCATGTCCATCTCAACTTGCTTCTCGCCTGACAGTATTGGCGATTTCCAATCTTCGTAGAGGTGCCTAAGTGGGGTGCGGCTGACTCGGTCCAGTCTTTATTCGAGCAGCTTCTCGTGGGCATTGTGTCCCAATATCAACTGGTAATCCAGGCCACAAAATGCGAAGACGTAACACAATTTCAAAAAATGAAAACAATAGAAGTCGCAATCGATACAACCAAAATCGATGACGATAAAAAAACTTTTAGCCAATAGAATAACAAGCGATGGTTCGTAAATCTTCAAAAATAACCTTCGGGTTGACCAATGAACTCAGCGAAAGGTTAGATCCAGTTCCGAATGTCTTCGAACAAAACAGATTCTTTGATGAAGGTTCAAACTTCTGCTCACTGATCGAATTATCTCGTAAAGAAATCCACCAACGATCCAATGACGTACGAGACACGAAAGGTCCGGTCCCTTGGTGACCGGTTCTTACACACAAGTGTACTTTTTTCTAAGTCTTCTAGGTTGGCAGACCACTTAATGTAGTATTCCACGAGAGACTCTAGCGTACTCGATAGCAGGTTGATGTCCACAGAAAACACCACAGGAAGCGGGCTCCGCCTTGTCAGACTGTCCTGGAAAGAAAGAGTGTGAGAAGGTATGCTCAGGGGAGCCTGAAGAGAGGAATGAGACGTGGAAACACAAGATAGTACTTCAAAAAAGGTGGTACAAATGACACGCGAGATCGATTCGAAAATCGTTGTGCAATCACAATAAAACAACAGAACAACCAAAACAACACACAAAAGAAACAATAAAGAAGCGGTAAACAGCGCAAAGCGGAAGATATCCTCGGAACAAGAGATAAAGCTGAAATACGATCAGCACCGAGGCTCTAGGGGCTCATTAGTTGATACTGACTTTAGGAATCTTAGTGAACACGAAGATGGTGATAGGTTTGTTGATGGTTGGTCTTTGAGTTTCTCATCTGGGTCAAGCGTCCGTTATAGTGCTAGGAGGAGAAGGAGCTACTGTAATGTGCAATGTCTACACTGTGGTGTGCCACAAGATAATTCTTATAAAATTAACGAATAAAATATGTGGTGGTCACACCGTAGAAATGTACAGTATTACAGTCCGTCTAGTATAATCCTCATTTCCAATCTTTCCATGAAGTATCCTTTCCATAATATCTCGTTGTCGGGTGCAGTACCAACAATAGATTTTGAATGCCGTACATCGACTTCGATACTTTTTGATCATTCGATTCAACGTGGATCTCAAATGCTACAGGAGTGTCGAGTCATATCATCCAATTGACCATAGTTCTCACTTATCATTTCCAACTGCGACTTCGCGATATCTTATCCCATCTTTTCGGCCGACCAAGCAGAATACTACACTATTGAAGTACGTTGGGAGATATGTATGTCCTTATCGCACATTATTCGCACCTTCCAGCCCAAGTAGTTCGTAGGAAAAACCAATCGCTTCACGAAACGGAATTTAGAAGAAGGGCATTAGTAAAAGCGGTCAATGAACGTAGGAGAGGGTAGTCATCTTGGAGTTGTCCACCGTAGAAAAAATGACGATGTATTCTTTTTCTGTGATTTGGCTAAACAGATAGAGGTCTGCTTGGGACAGCTTATAGCTCATTGAAGTGAGATACGCTGTATTCTTCGTTAAGTAAACGTGGCCTGCAGATTTACATCCATAAATGTTGCCGAGTATTCTGTCCGTTCTACACGGATGTCTGCAGGATTCATCAACTCTTGGCGAGTGTCTTTCCCACAAACCTCTCTTATGATCAAAATTCCTTCTAAGAACGAGGATTTGATATCTAAATGTACCATATTCAGTCTGTATGTTGCCGTTATATCCAGGATTAGTCTGCTCGTTGCGCGGTATGCTGTGTATAAAGTCTTCTTATTAGGGTCTTAGTGGAGGAAATGCTGCATCCGATCTCCTCGTAATACAAATCGTGCCATTCTACGGATATTGTGTGATATCGAATCCACGTTGTACTTGTATTTCATTATCAGTGGTTATACTTTGGTGTTGCGCGGCACTTCTCTGTCTTGAAGCCATTGTATGATGTTGTTGCCACCGAAGTAATCCAATTCTTTGTCAAGAGCTCTGCACCAGAATTGAGCGTCGTGGTGCTTCTTTGCTTGTTGGCGGCTTAGTGGTGGGGTTGTTGTTGGGGTATTTTCACTGGGATAGGACGAAATGCAAAAGCACTGCAAGCTGTAGAGGTATTAGGGATGTGGTGTACAGGATCGGTGATGGTGTAGTACGGTTTAAAGCCTGCCATACGAATTTATGTTATACGATTCCATTTTGGGTCCATTACCTGGATCTGGCGTTTATCTAAAAAGCACAAGTAGCGACACAGAAAAGCGCGCTTATTGAGCTTCTTTCGATTCTTCTTTTTGGTACAGATAGATGCGCTTCCGATACTGGCCAAAACTAGGCATGTTGTTTTGAACTGGTGGTCGACCGTGCCATTTTGTATACGGTATGGATCGGGTTGAATGATACAGCACTCGGCTGTATTTGTATGTAAAATCTCGAAATGCATCTTCCCAATACAAATTGAAGATTTTGTTATGAATAAGGGCTGCTAGAGCTGCAGCGAGGAGTGTAGCATTGATCTGTTCCGCGACACCATTTTGTTGTGGAGAATAGGGCAGTGAAATGAAATGGTGAATGTTGCTTAGAAGTACTTTTATTAGCCTTTGAAATGTATTCTCCGACGTCGTCAGTATGAAGCAGGGTTACCTGATTGCCAGTTTTGTTCTCAATATCATGAACAGCAATGGAAATACGTTGGTTTAAGTGTTTTCAGTTGGCTAACAAACGGAGAATCAGGTACTTTGAAGAGCTTTCATTGAGTGTCATGAAGAAAGAGTTACCTTGTAACGATAGGGGCTTGATTGGTTAATCTATGTTGCTACTGATAGCTGCGCCAGTCACATAGTTGTGTTCTACACGATGGAATGGCGATGTGTTTTGTTTCGCCTCAGCACAAGCCTTGTAGGTGATTGGAGGTGGTGTGGATTGGAGACTGTTCTGTAGGCCTGGTAGAAGTCCTTGTTTGGCCATAGTCTGAAGTGTACGGAGGTTTACATGGTTAAATACTAGGTAGTATTTGTAGAAAAGAATGATGACTTTTGTCACTCTGGGTTTCAAGAAGTGTGCAGATCTTAGATGGGAATTTTGGAAACTCTTTGGTCTAGAAGCGTGGTCGTTAAGTGCATGGTCGATGTACTGTTTGGTATTGGATTTAAAGAGAGCGACTTCAGTTCATTGCTTTTATAATGCCTAGAGAAGGCCCAAGTTCGCCCCGTTCGGGCTACATTTCCGAGACGTATTGGCTTTTCAAGAAGGTAAAGACCGTCGCTGAATGTTGCGCTTCCAATGCATGAAGGGAGGTTGGGGTTGGTAGTACTGATTGGAAAAGCCTTATTCAGAGTGAAGGCCACGCTTCCCCACGCTCTTGCAATGTCATGCACAGATCGAAGTAGTTTTGAAATCGATGAATTGGCAGTGGCTGGCACTGTCAACGAAATATTTTTATTCGGGGTTAACTGTGTCATCCCAGAATGTGTTGATGTAGATCTATGATTTGTGGAAGTGTGAGTAGTTAGCGGTTGTGTAAGGAGCTCCATATTTGCCGTAGGATATGTCAAGTGTGTAGGATGGGACCCATTGTCAAGTGCAAATGTACTTTCGGTATCCGGCTGTCTGGGAGATTCATCAAGTGCTGGTTCAGTAGAGCTTGTGTCTACAAAATAGGCTCCGGTTTTGTAGTACGTGTGCGTCTAAGTTGACTACCACGAAAAGAGACGGCTTTGGAAGTATTGAAGTATATTGGAGTAGAGAGGAGCAATGAATACTTGTGTGTAATATACTGGAGTGCCTAATGGTTGCATAGAACATCCAGAACCAGGGTAATTTGCATATTGTACATATTTAGATCCAAACTGAAGCAAGTTCCACGTAGGCCATTGCTGATAGTTGTATCTTCCGCGTCCACGGTAGCAGAGTCCTCTTCCACGTGATCTTCCTCGATAAGTACTTCGCAGACTTGGCTTTGGTTCTGTAGATATATTGGTATGAAAGGGAACCAATGTTATATTTTTAGTCATGAGACTAGCTTCTGATGTTTGCAGGCGTTTCTCGAGATCTGCGAAAGATGTAGGAACACTGTTCGAATCATTCTATGTGCCTACGATATTCTGATATTTGTGGAGCAAAACCCGGCGACGGGAAGTGCTCTCAAGGTGTTCAAAGCCTTGCTCCCTGGGGGAGGCAGACTCAGAGACAGAGCCCTCCGTTCCATCCGTAGTGTGGGGTGTAACTCCCACGGGGGATTCCGGCAGTACCGACGGAGGTGAGGGGTACAAACGGTTGGATCGGGAGTGGGTATGGGTATCCCAAAGAATGGGGGAAAATCCGGCGAAGAGGAAAAACGGGGCGAGGGTCGGGCACTAACAGCTACCAGACCCGAGAACCAGAAAAGGGGCGAAACAACAAAAGAAACCCAATACAGGGGCGAAAACCTGTCCTCGAAAGGAAACACAAAAAGCACGCAACAAGTAAGCAGAACCCCCACGGGGTATCGTGCACGCAGGTCGTCTGAGCGGTCCCAAGGGGGTGGTTGCACGGAACCTAAACGTGGGCACTCTCCAAGTGGAGTCGTGTCCCTACGCAGGCGTTGCTAACCAGAGCCCGTTCCGGGTTGTAAGGCCGAAACGATGGCGACGAAGAACCTCTAAAGGTATCGAAGACCAACCTTGGTTTCCATTTACTTTGAGCTTCGGACTGTCAGATCTCATCTCCCTAAGTAGGGCCCACTAACTTAACTCTACAGTAGTGCACACCTGCTGAGGGCCATACACGTGGAGATCCAACTGTCAGGGCCCAAAAGTCCAACGTTCTACAAATATCCGAAAATCGGTGCCAAAATTAAGCCACGTGTATCACGGGGCCAATCCAACCATGGGCCATCCGAATTTTCCCTTATAGGCGAAATATAACCAGAAAACAGTGCCACCTCAGCACACCTTAGAGGGGATCATAGTCATAACCCTCGGAGGGTTCAATCCTCATTCTATGAGTTGCATGTTCAAGTATTCCCTAACTGGGGGTTGCTCTACAATATTATGGTGAGGAAGAGAGACCACGTATAATATTGTCAATGGTCATTGCTTCGGAAGTTGTATTGGGACGATTGTAAATGATAACGTTCGCCCTAATGATTCTGTGCTGTTTGAAATATTCTTCAATTGTAGTTTTTGTTTCCAGAATAGTTGAAACTGCTTGCTGTCGCAAAAGCTGGTGGTCTTCCATAAACGAAGAATGTAATATGGCATCAATTGTGTTGTACCCACTCCTTCGGTAAGGGCATACACCTGCAACAGATTTCGGACTACCGAAGTGGTGCTTGCAGCGCAGAAAGAAAACATAGAAGAGCTACGACACCAGCGACCTAGAAGTGGGTTGAAACGCAATTACTCGCCAGCGAGGATGAACAGTACACTGTATAATGGGGAAAACACGTGGTAAACGAGGCGGGTCGAGAATTGATGTGGACTGACTCTTTATTATAGCTCGTCTAGATCTCCAGTTAAAGAGTCTTAAGACAGGAACAGAAGACTGATGGCACCCTTGTCGTCCCCTTTACTTTGAAGTCGGGGCACACCTCTGGTACCTTATATATTGTGTACCAGATTGATGACCAAAATAATACGTAAATGGTACAAAAGGGTAAGCCACTTAGCCAAAACCCTGTAAAGGTATGGTCCCTAATGTTCTTCTAGCTATAAATGGTAGTAAAGCCTGACCCGTGGATCGCCAGAAAATGTGCCCTTGCCAATATGGCACCCTTTTGAGAGTGGTCGTAAATGCGCGCGCCGTAGCAAGCCAGTCGAGCCGGGCCATCACTTGTTCAACTAATATATCCAGCCTTCATGCATGTTATGGAGGTCGCCGCATCACATCATCTTATTGGTCATACTCCTCACTTATGAGTTCCAACCGTGACTTCGTAAGAAATTATCCCATCGGTTCGGCACACCAAGCTGAATACCACAAATTACTGCAATAAGTTGGATCAGTTCTGTACTGGAGGTTAATTGGATAACAACGTCAAGTATCTGTGGTATTCTTCTCAAAATTTGCATGCAAAGTGTTGCCTTCTTTTTTCTGTATTTTGCAAAAGTTTTTTCGGTGGGCTGTAGAATTGTATGCTAAGGCTCAATTATAGAATCAATGGCGTATAAAGTTGTTGATTCTTCAAGTGCTACCTTCCATGTGTTGTAATCTGTACCATTTTCTTGTAGTCTGGGAAGGATACGTTGAGTTGTTGTATATGCACGTGGATTTGTGTCGCCTTGATGGGGTTTTGTTCTTGTATAGATAAAGGTCTGTGCTGAGGAGTGGTTAGTTCAATGTTCGATGTATATCGAACCGTTTTTATTTCTCGAGTAGTGAATGGTAGAAGCTTTCTACGTTGAGGTGTCGGGTTTGGCATTCGGGGTAGGGTTGAGGTCCATATCCTGTGATAGTTAGGTCTTTGATCGGTTGTTCACTTGGACTTTTTACTATTGCTGTTAAGGCACCGACGGTCTTCTATACACATGTGAGATGTTTAAGGCCCATCACACTGCAAATGTAAGGGTTATCCGTCATAAGGGCTAAATTCGACAAGAACCCAAATTTGACAAGCAATTTTGAACCAACCGATTGCAACCCGTGGTTTCTTTCCATCTTCATATCACCTCGGTATCGCCCTTCCCATCACCTCTCCACATTGCCGAAAACATTAGACAGTGGATCGCAAATCATATTTTGCCATACGAGAGTCCATTCGTTGGCCAATTGCTCAAATTAAAAATGGCGAGAAGCGCCGTAGGCAAGCATCCGCCGCTCGCCAACAAACAGTTCGACTTCTCCGACAGAACGAACCCGTTTCTCTCATTTTGGAACAGTGGAGTCTTTGAACGACAATAGTTGGTCGCCAACGCAGAGCTTTATTCAATAAAAAAACAGAAATATTATCTCAACTTGCTTAACCATATCAAATACGATGCCGGAAGGTCGACAGTATTGTCTCGGGACGAAGAGAATATGATATTTGAGCGTATTAAACATACTGCAGAGCGCGTTTTCGACCTCTACGCCGGACATATGAATCAGGAAATGGCACAAATTAACAATGATTGACGCAAAACCTACAAAAACGGAGTCCCATCCGATGCCTCATTGAGGTTCCTTCGGTCAAAAATTATAACAATTACAACCGAAAAACCGAACACCACACGCATACGTACTTTGCCGGAGAGAACATAGATCATGGCCACACACTGGTAGATCATACAAAAGATCTAAAGAATAATCATGACACTATGTTTGAAGACCTCAAACGCTTATGTAACCTCGACAAAACAGCCGTTAATGCCACGCTTCTAAAACGAATCAAATGCTTCACCATTTCCGACTCCAACATAAGACGAAGACGTCACGACAGCAAAGAAAATGGTGCGCACCTAACAGCGGTTGTTACTGCCTCAGCATCATGCTCCGTTGCACCACTTTTCTTTGTAGCTACTGGGAAGAACGTGATGCCGCGCTGAAAACTACCACTCTGCTTATAGAAAATCCATATTCCACACTCACTTCATTGGATGACATCGTTCGAATGAATTACAGGCAAGACTAGAGTGGTTTGTTCTAGTAAAGGATCGATATCTAGTTAAATGTTGTCCAATTTAACGGCCCATTTCAATGAATTCAGCAACCATATAGTGGACGAGTCTCACCCTTTCCTGCTTCTGATAGATGTCCATAGCTTCCGAAAGTGCCACGAGTCGATTTTATACTGCCAAGAGGCCAATACTATAGTGTTCCAACTTCCAGCTAGTACCTTTTATTTTCTTCAACCTTTTGACTCTAACATAAGAAAAAGTTCAAGAAAAGAAAGAGAAAATCAGAGACATGTTTCTAAAAACCGGGTTCTACAGCTCTTCAAACATTGCCTTCAAACTTTAACATAGTTTCTCAGGCTTTGTGTCTTTCAGCTCAAATATTCGGAAGCATAGCTTTGCCAGGACAAGTTTATGGCCGATGAACTTCAAATTCTTCACGTAGTTGCAGAAGAGACTAAACGACTCTCGTAGAATCTTAGATTGGGACGAAATCTCGAGTTAACTTGTCAACGATAAATCTTCAAAATATTGGTAGTATCCTGTATGCCAGAGTTAAATGGATTATTCAGCACGAAAATTGTCCCGCAGTAGGCAATGCTCTTGTGGAGCAAGATTTAAAAATTAGTCGCTGAAGGCGTTGAATCTTGTAAGATAGGACTCTGCAAAAGGCTGGGATTCGTGTAATGAAGAACAACACTGTTAGTTCGTCCGGGCACCTGTCTAATTTTGACGAAGCGAGAAGTGTTTAAAAATATTAAGAAAATGAACAATCCTGAGAAACAGAGAGCACGTACGGGGCAAGAAAATTGGGAGTTGGAACCAAAGTCATTGGTTTAACAAAGAATGTTGGTAAACACAGTGGTAAAGATGAAAATGATGACATCTTCTTGGTGGAGCTTTGGAGGAGGAGGCACCAGATGCCAAACAGCGGTGGAAAGGAAAACAGATTAGCAGCAGATGCCGCATCAGCGCTTCTGGGCTTGACCAATCGACGAGAATGACGGAGATAAATCAGCGTGGGTGATTGATGGTTTGTCAAATTAGGCCTTGTATGATTTTCGGGGCCATTAACACACATAGAGTTCAAAAAAATCTGCACTTAAGAGTGCGTATAATTTAGTTTGAAGAGCAGCAAATTTTTGTCAAATAAAGCACCCGGGGAGGATTAGCGGTTAGAATAATGCTAAAATCTCGTCCACGGTACAGTGTGTGTAAATCACTTACGAGCACACGCCCACCGTGGCCAAACACCAGCATTCCAGAGGTCCAGAAATATAATATCACCACAACCCATTCTCTGTTGAATGCTAAGCACAATGCCAGCATCGATTTTAAATTTGAGACCATTACTACTCAGTAAAGTATAGAACTGTTTGATATCCTTTAAAAAGCACTTCGAAATAATTTACAGTTCAAAAAACAAATGTATCCTTATCCAATACTTTGTAGCGCGTCCACGAGCACCGAACACCGCCAACATGTGACGAGGCAAGCTCTTATAGAGCTTAAGGAACAACTGTCCACCAATAGTAGCCCAAACGCCTCCAATAGCTTCTTTAAGATCCGCAACATTCTTAGAATGTCTGCTACGTGCATGTACTCTTCTGGCCGTAATATCCCATATATTCCCAATAATATTGATATCCAGAGATTTTGCTGACCACTCTAGCGTCTTAACTTTCTTCGAAAAGAGCTAATCCTTGGTCAAATGTGCAGTCTAAATAGAAGCTCTATCATGCTGAAACACCCGAGGAACACTTTCTCCAAATACCTCTGCGGCAAATTGCAAGAAACCATATTGTAATACTTTAGCATAACGCTTCGCTTTTTGTGACCCAACCATGTACATCAAAGAGGAAACTACATATAAAGGTATAGCTTCTCAGACTTTAACAGAATCACCACCATTTTGACGCTTGGAAAAAATTTCTCGTTACCTCTCAGAGTATGCCAATAGCAATCCAATTTATCTGGTCGGTCAAGATTAAACTATTTTTCTTCGTTGAATATCACAGTGTTCCGAAAACTTTACCCTAGAATGACAAAAATGCGACACCACTATACCCTATTTTCCTGACGTTTTGGAGTCATCAAAGGAGCTTTCGCATTTTTTTGTACTTCAAATGTGGTGTAGCCTTTAGAATTTGCTATAATATTCGATCTTTTGCAAGCAGTTTTAAAGTAGATTTTATCTTTCTAGATGACTCTTCACAAAAAAGCTCTTCAAATTGATGTAAGTTTCTGTGTTGAATTCAGTCGACGATTTTTTTTGTTCTTCTTTTTGTGGCCCTGGGGTTTTTTGACGATTTAGAAAATTGGGAACAGCACTGACGCATCTTCCTATCTTGTTCGAAATGGTACTGAGTTGTACACACTCACTATGGTTGGCAAGAATTTGGCCTTTTTCATTATCGGTAAGAGCAGGTCTTCGGCCCATTTCTGCTGCCTGGGACTGATAGTTACGGAAACTAAGATATAGAACAAAGAATATAGAACTGTTTCGCGAAGGTTGATTTGTGATTTATTTGTACTAGCAGAAGATTGCGCGCGTTTTTTCTTTTGTACTGAAACGAATTTCGCGGGTCTTACTAAAGATCATGAAACAGTTTTGTACTTAAATACGGAATAGTGGGTTCATTTTAAAATTCGATGCCGGGATTGTGCTAAGGACTAAATAATGAATAGATGGTGGTGGTATCATATATTGGCACCTCAGGAAAGGTGGTGTTTGGTGGAGGGGGCGATGTTTTCAAAATTGATTTTCGCACACTGTACGAAGGTACCTCGAGTCTTAGTATGTGTGCACCAAGTGGAGGAAAACGGCACACATTTTTGTCAAAATAGAGACTGTACGCTCCCAAGAAATCCACGAAATTGGGAAGTAGTTGGAAAGCCTGCCATTGCAAAAGTTTCACAACATATTTCACATACACAGAAGTTTTCAGACTCGGAAGCCTGCGATATTCGGTGACGACTAGAGAGTATTATTCTCACCAGGGTCAACGTTCGAATCTCAGCGACCACCATGGCGTCGCAGTCGGACTTTAGGCACACGGCATGCCGCGGTCGCGCATACTCACTTGGATTAGTTGTAGGGGCCCTTTGCAAACGGCGTCGCAACTCACACAGGTCCGCGTTTTGGACTCCAAGCGTCATGCTATTTCTCGATGAACGGGCTCAACGCATTTGGACGAGCACGATCGCGTCATTGCCCGCAGTAACCGCATTTCAAACAGCGTTTTTTCGTTTAACTTCAATAGGTATGGGGAAAAACAGTGTTTTTACAACTTCCGCTTCACGCGCCGCGATGTCGAGCGAATGGTGTGGGCAGTAGCTCGCCCAGGTGCAAAGATACATACGAACCGTAACAAATACAGCGTAAAACCCATCATAGGGACCTGCCTCGTGTTTCGCTGCATGTCCTCCCCTGTAACATGGGCGGACCATAAGCCTATTTTAGGCAAAAAAGGCCTCATTTATCGGAGATATACTGGGAGGAAATAAAATTGATGTGGAAAGCTGATAAAGCTGTTCTTTACAGAATATCGATGCCCTTCATGCAAGAACATGCGGCGAAGAACGCGCGTACTATCTACGACAAGGCGCATGCACTTCAGAACTGCGTCTCATTCGTAAAAGGGACGGTGATTGGTATTGCTCGTCCAAAAGAACATAGGCGACAACGTGTTTTTCACAAAGGGCATAAACGCAAATATGCTCTCAAGTACTACGCTGTGAACACCTCTGACGGATTATCTTTACATGTTTGCGGCCAAACAGAAGGACATCGGCACGACTGGACGTTGCCTTTGTTCTATATTGCAGGTGGGGCACGCAATGTATTGCATCTATGGGGAATCAGGGCACAATCGCCGTTCGTATTTAGAGGTCCCTTTCCAAGAAACATCGTTAAACGCAGCTCAGAAGGCGTTCAACAAGATTTAGTCGACAAGGATAACGGTGGAGTGGATATTTAAAAAGATCAAGATGCATTTTACTATCGTAGATTTAAAGGGCTAGGGTAAACTTTTGAAGAGCCCGATTGGATTTATTCTTCTCTGATGCGTGTTCTTGGGCGATTGTCACAGTTGAATGTATCTCGACCAGATATCGCAATACTTAATGTACTCTCCTCCATCACTCGAGAAAATCTTGGTCATGCACACAGAACATTAAGATGACCGAGCAAAGGTTGCGAGGACCAAGTTCGCGAAAACAAGCTTGCGAGCTTTAATGAAGACTTGGTTGGCGTCAGAGCGCTACAACACTCTACAAGGAGAACATAGCGCTTCTCTGCAGCGATTCCACAACTTTCAAAGGCCAAAAACTGCCGCAACGCATGAAAAAACTTACTTCTCTAGAGACTGGAAAGAGCCTAGTAAAACCTGAAGTTTCCTCATTTATAGCTCTTTGTTCTTCTAACGTTGCAATCGACGCTCTTTTCGGTATTAAAGACGCCTTTTTTATACAACCAAACGCTGCAAGCTCCCCTTAGATACCATGACGTCGTAATTTTATGCGCTTTTTGCGATTCTTGGTACTACCGCCCGAGTCCC
Source organism: Agarophyton chilense (assembly GCA_030374765.1). NCBI lineage: Eukaryota > Rhodophyta > Florideophyceae > Gracilariales > Gracilariaceae > Agarophyton > Agarophyton chilense. The sequence goes on from JARGXX010000099.1 coordinate 1,536,761, forward strand.
TTCCTGAACCTTCACTGTTGCCCTTTTAATCGGGTTTGCACTTACATTTGCGGTACATGGAAGCAAGGAAAATTTTATTTGCTATATGTTACTTCTGTTAATCTGTTTTGAAATCCTTCTCCTTCTTCTCGCTCTTCTCTCGCTTGAACTTTTTTCAGCTTCATCCATTTTCAAGAAGAGCTCTTCAAGCTCGTTTAGTTCATTCTGATTTATTCCAAAATGCATATGTGTGAGCCTGTTTTCTTTTCAGCAGCTTCTTTTAAAACAGTGTAGAGATCCTAGCATTGCATTAAAATGACCTTGAAGGGCATGTAGATGTTAGAATTTCAGCGCGTAGCTACAGATTCATAACGTGGGCGTGTTTTTTTATAGAGGGCTATTTGCGTCTAGCAACTGCCACCTCTTGAACAATTAAAAGGTCTCCAAAAGGCGTAATCTGTGAGCAACGGACGCTATTGTTGTGGAGTTTGTCATCATGCGCAGAAGATGTCGCAACGGAGGGTGCATTAGATGGCGTAGTATCCGACGCAGTTTAAACAGCTTTGTGATCAAGAAATGTCTGTACGGACGCGATGGACGCAGGCATTAGAGGCAGGGCTGCGGGTGTATATTGCGTAGAAGAGGACGAGGCAGTGTCGCTGGCCGCAGCGGGGAATAGGTCTGGGTTTGGTTTGTGAGGGATGCGCGGCATTGGCTACACAAAGGCTGGTGCTTTTTCAAGGTGGTATCTACCCTTCCCGCCAAATTATATTCCTCACGGCTGTGCAACTTCCTCACAGACTCGTGACAAAACGGACACAATTCAGCCCGGTTTGTAACGAGCAGGAGGGAGAATTCTGCAAGGGTGCTGCCACTGTAAATTTTATTTCTCACATGCTCCAGAAATGTGGCTCACATCCGCAGGCGTACGGTCACTAATATCGATGTGGCCGAATCCTTAGCAGAATGTGTGACCCTACTCCGTCGAGATATAATCATCATCTTTTTCTTGTAGACTCTAAATCTCTAGTTTTCTAACGCAAAGCTGAAAGAGAAGTTCAAGAGGGATTTTTCTCTCTTCAAGAAAGCCAAGAGCTTTTTTGGATGTTCTCCCGAGAATTCATCATCTTTCTATCATTGCATCAGTATTCTACACGACGACCCGAGACTGAAGAAAAGTAAGAGATTGTTTTTCCCACTGGAAATGTTAAGTACGAATGTACATCTCTTGGCTCCTGAGGGCTCGAAGTTTCTCCAGAGGTGGTGTATCACCTTAAAACTTATGACGTTTACTCCCTTTCCCTCCTCCTCATCACCGCAGCTGCCCATTCACCCTCCGTCCCCTCCGTCCCCTCTCTTCATACGGGCTTTGTACCCATTCCTGGTTTACAAGAACCCTTTGTAAATACGTAATTCCCCCACCGCTTTTCGCAAAACGGCGAAGAACTTCCTCGTTCTGGTATTAAACCTGTTCAGAATGGAGTGTCACACATACACATACCACCTCAGCCAACTAAAGACAGGCTTGTTATCGCCATGCCTTTTTCTTGAAGCTGTTTGGCTTGTTTCTTGTTTTAAAAGAGTTGAAGAGCAAAACAGGATAATTGAGATTGGATGAAACGCGCATCGCTTGAAAGAAAGCACTCCGCCTTTGCCGTAAATAAACTTGTCGTCGGTAATGTATCTGAGAATTAGGGATTCAATACAACAAACCTAAACGACACCAGGTTTTTTTCCTTCTTGCTGTCGGTTTGGCTTCTCAGGCGCCACATCCCTCGTTTCGGACTGATGTAAGCACTCCACGAAACTATTCCTCTTCTTCATTGCACACAAGAATCGTTCTTACTATTAATTTGTAGCCATGGCACAATACAGCTTCCATCCCAAACTGTATTAAGCAACGTAGAACAATAGAACAAATTCTTCTCCGAACTGAGCTAAAACAATTGGGAGACAAAACCATCTACACTTCTTCATTCTTCTCCTTCCTTATTGCTGCGTCGACACAATTTCTGAGCAGCATAGCAATAGTCATAGGACCCACGCCACCAGGTACAGGGGTGATCATGCCCGCAACTTTTCGACATTCTTCAAAATCAACGTCTCCCACCAGCCTGTATCCCGACTTTTTCGACGAATCCGGTTTTGAGTTGATACCTACATCTATGACTATACACCCCGGCTTCAGCCATTCCCGTTTTACCATCTCTACCCGACCGGCTGCAGCAATTACAATATCTGCTCTTCGAACGACACCAGGTAGATCACTCGTCCGTGAATGTGCGATGGTAACAGTAGCGTTTTCGTGTATGAGCAACATGCTCACAGGAAGTCCGACGATGTTACTTCTTCCAATCACCACTGCTTCCTTCCCTGATATCTCTACACCACTCCTTTTTAAAAGCTCTACACAGCCCCGAGGCGTACACGGCACAAACAATGGATTTCGACCTTTCATTGCAAGTTTACCAATATTAACGACATGAAACCCATCTACATCTTTTTCAATTGATATTGAAGACAGAACACGTTCTTCATTAATATGTGACGGCAGTGGAAGCTGTACCAATATTCCATGAACCGATTCGTCTTCGTTAAGATCACGGACGGCGCGTAAAACTTCTATTTCGCTCGTTGTTTCCGGGAGCTTTACATGAATTGATCGCATGGAGCACTCTTCACAAGCCTTGATCTTCATCCTCACATACACAGCAGAGTCGGTTCGGTCACCAACAAGGACAGTGGCGAGAGCAGGCACAACGGTAGACAAAGACTGTACGTCTGCTTTAATTTCGGCTCTTATCTCCGCTGCGATTGCCTTTCCATCGATCATGACACCATATTCAACCTGGTTATCGGTCATTTTAGGAGATTTCGAGCGCAGGAACGTCAATTGTTCAAACAAAGCCGGATATTTCTTCTAGAGCGCAAATGCATAAAAGAGGCCAGGTTTGACTGTTCTTATCACCAGCAAATATGAGTGTTCACAGACTACACAGTGTAGCAGCTCTTGAACACGCGCTTCGCTATGACAAATGAGTCATTAAACTCAAACGCTCATATCTTGGATACCGTGATCGGGATCAACGACTGAAGCGTTTCGAATATCGAAGGACGGAACTAGACGAAACTATCGGAACGAGATCGCACCAGATGAGGTATAGATTGGCAAAGAATGGCGACACCTGTACCTTTTAGTGGATTCAGTGCATATGTGTTTTCTCAACAAAATTGGTGCCGACATATTATTTATTGTTCGTGTCGTGTATGAGGATGGTATCTTTGTATATGGTGGGGTTCGCAAAGGTTAGGCTCAAATGGTTATCACGACAAAATGAACAGGATAAAACACATCTTCGTTGAAATCGGCACGATATAGTTTTGACAGTGTTTAAACATCATTGCAAAGGGTTGCGTTACGGTACTACCATGCCGATGCCCCTTCAGATTAATTCTTCAGAAGTTGGAAGTGTTTTTATCTATGAGAGCATAGATGCACTGCTTGAAGTATCAAAACTACTGAGAGACAATGAAAGGAGGGCTGTTATATTGCGAACCCAAATATTCGTACGTGAACATTTAGCATTCCTTTGAATTTGTACCTGTGACTTTCAATCGCTGGCGCATGAGATCTTGAACGCAACGAGAGCAATAGCTTTTTGTCGCTTTTCTCTTTCAACTAATTTCTCTTCATTGTACGCCTCAAGACTTGAATTTAGCAATCTTCCGCGCTTGGCTTTTCATTCGAATGGGGTAATGAGCTGTCGACAATCTTCACTGTGGAGAAATTGATGGGAGTTGAACCGGTTCTGTTTGTTTCCGTTGTGAAACAGAATTCTTTACAATGTGATCATGATTACATCAGCGTACTGCGCTGGCTTTTTCGCGTTACTTATTTGAGCGTTCATTAGCACTGACTCGCCTAGGAATAATAACCCCCTTGCTGATGACTCCAATAACCATTCGGCGCCCCAGGTCCGGCCGCATATACACTGGAGTTCTGAGATGCACCGGGCATGGACTGATTCATTCCGGGACCGTTTCCTCCATCTGCTCTGCCGCTGTTCGGCTGCCTATTATTCCAACTTACAGGTCCTCCGGCCACAACACCGCTGCTTACTCCCGGCATGCCACCAGTGTAGTCTTGGTAAGCCATACCATGTACTATTCCTCCAGGCATACCCATTGCCCCCAGGCTATTTCCAGGATTTGGCCGGACAGGTTTGTATGCACCGTCGTTGGGATTCTTCTGCGAGTTCGTGTGATTCATCGATGTGTTCAAGTAACCCCCAGGTGTGTACATACTTTCACTCAACCCAGAACCGTTCCTAGAATTTGCACCAAGACCTACACTGGCGTCATCAAAGCCAAAGCCCCCTCGACCGCCCTGGGATGATACTTGACCCGCGGTAGGATACGGAAAAGGATTCGGCCCTGGTGCCATTCCAGGGGGAGGTCCATAAGGACCAGTTGGGAATGGATACAGAGGGTACTGCATGGAATGATAACCAGCCATCAGGTACGGTGGCGCAAGGGGATCCATCCCAGAGGGTAGTCCGGATGACCCTATGGTGGCTGTTTTATCTACATCTGAATTTCCACCGTGCATTCCGTCCTTGTTAATACCAGTCTGGACACCGGCTTGCAAAGCACTAATGTCACCCAAGCCAGGGATTGCTCCATACTTTCCTGTCCCCGACTGCATTCCGGGCAAGGAAGCTGGGTCATAATGAGGCATTGATCCAGGGGGACCAAGATTTGGTGCCCTAGAACTTCCAAGTTCTCCGCTATTGTCATAGGATGGTATCGCGGGAGAATAACCGTGAAGAGAAGGAACTAGATATGGATTCGGATAGTTAGGTGGCGGAAAACTCCCTCCGTGACCTACTTGAAGCATAGGAAACATTCCGGAACCAGTCGCAGCAGCTCCAGACGAGATCGGTGCTGAAATAGAGGGAGGTATTGGAGCTCTCACTTCTGGTGCCGATGACATCGCGACAGAGACATCCAGAGGTGCAGAAGCTGGCAATTGGGCTGATGGTACAACAGATGGTGCAGTTGTGGAAACTACAGAGGGAGGAACGGGCGTGGATGAGACGGCAGCTGCACTCGTTTGCGGAGGCGAAGGTTCACGCACAGTCGTTGCTGCTGGGGCATCAGCTGTTACCATGGCCATTGGGATAGGTTCGGACGTTTTCTGATCTGCTGTAGACCAATTCACGCCGTCTAAGCCGGCTAAACCAAAGGAACCGAACTGAAGACTCAGAGAGTCTCCGGAATTTTGCTCTGAACCTATCACAGCTGCAGAGGCCACTGCAACAGCGGTGGAAGATTCATCTAGATGCTTGTCAGATTGCGTTTCCGTTGCCACAGGCGGGGTGCTCCATGCGGATGGAGACGAGGTCGGTGCTTCCAAGATGACGCTTTCAGCAGTTGAAGGGCTTGGGTCGACTGCAGCCTCCTCTGGTTCCGATGCTGGTGCTTCCACAGAAGGAATTAAGGCAGGAGTAGTTGTGTAAAGCCTGGGACGCTCTCTATCGTGCCGTGCTCTTGGCTTTCGTGGTCCTCGATCTCTTCGTTTCTTACCTTCAATAGGTTCATTGACTGTAACTTCGCCAATCGCCTCAGGTACTGGGGGCTCTGTATCGATGGCCTTAGTGACAGAACTATTTGTAATTGGACTCTTTTCAGCTTGGGTTGCATGTTTCTCATGGCTTGTGCCAGCTGCGGCAGCTGCAGCATAATTCAGAATGGGTTTTGAAGTCGAACTGGATGCAGCAGGTTGTTTCGGAGCGGAATCATGAACCCGCACAGGGCTAGCTGACTTGACCTCGTGATGAACGGGCTTAACTTCCGGCTCAGGTTCCGGATCTTCCGCAAGTGGCTTGAGGCTCCAAGGGTCTTCTTGAGAGGGTGACGAACTTCCGGTCTTACTCCAGGCCGAACTGTTGACCTCGGTTGAAGAAGCATGTACGCTGTCATCAGGCCCCTGATTCTTCTGTGGAGATTGCCACGTACCGACTGCAATTCCATTAGTCGTGTTCGGTTCGTCCCCCACATGGCTATGAATCGGAGTATTTGCGCACCCTTGCGTCTCCGTTTTCACACTCTCGGACACATCCTGCACAGTATCGACTTCTTGGTTCCATTTCTTCGCCGAATATGAATCCTTGGAACGTTGATGATGACCATATTGACCGTGCTGCCGAGATCCACGGCGACCACCATTCAGTTGTGATTGATTGTCGCTATGAAACGAACGGTCGCGGTCACGGTCTCGACGATCTCTATCACGGTCTCTGTCCGATGGGCGTGAATGATTCCAGCCGCCTTTTGGCCCAGAAGCAGATCGGCTGTGTGGAGCAGGTTTCTTCTTCTTGGAAACTTCGGACCATGTCGAAACCTCGTTTCCACTAAGGAATCGCTCGATGGCCATGGTCTCGTCCATGTGACAGGCATCCAAGACTCGGATTGCCTCATCTCTGGTAACATTGCAGATTTCAATGATGTGAGAAATCTTTTCCTCCTCAAGAGGAGGGAGCTTGACAACAGGGGGGTGGGAACCTTCTTTTGAGACAGTACTGGTGTCCTGAAGATAAGAAGTCCAGGTTGGCCATGAATCAATGTGGTTCCGGGAAAGAGAACACGATGAAAACGCGAAGATGAAGAAGAAAAATGACGAAATAAGGTCAGATAACGTGATCCGGCTTGTGTGCGTTTGACGGCAAGTCTGAGGCGAAGCTACGAATATGTGGTCCAATTCTAAAACCCCATACAGGCATGAAACATCGCCAGTGGAACAGTAAAATTCAGAAGTAGCTTACCATACTAACAGGGGCCATATGGGCTGAGGAGGAGGGGAGGGTAGAACGAGGCGGAGCGAAACAAAGCGCAAGCAGTGCAAGCTGCCCTATACAATCAACGACAGGAGTCTGATGAGGCCGTACAACGTTGGAAATGATGGGAAGAAAGGAGGGAAGAAACTACGGAAAGCGGACGGGGAACGGACAGGAGGGCTGGGCTCGATGAAGGGGTGGGGGCTGAGGATGAGTGCCGACGAAGGTGACGCGCTTGCACGGGCAGGAAACCACAACAAAAAAAGGAAGACGGTGTACACGAGAGAAGGCTGCGCGGACGCCAAACAGGGCACGCTTGCTCTCGCTGGACTGGCGTTTGGTTTCGGTTCGCCACGCAGAATCGCGGTGCTTGTTACACAGCATGGGCACGTGGCAAAAATGGTTTTATTTTTCGGGTTTGGGTAATTCCAGAGATACAGTTCAAACTGCGAAGGGAACTACGACGGGTATCTACTGTATGCATGTGGAATTGAAAATCGGCAAGAGCAATTTGAACGTAAAAATCCTTGCAGTGTAATCTGATTCGCAGAACCACTAAAGAAGAATAGTTGGTACGTTTGTAAGTGTGTTAAGGAAAAGTATTGAGACTCTCACGTTCTTTATCGCAAATGGCGAGAAACCCATTGCTGGTGTTGGTAAGTGTAATCATGATCATAATATGGCCTTGATGGCCTGCTGCAACATGGCCAAAGGGAGTTTCCGTGTGACTCTTTCCTCTTACGGAGGTTGAGACGCCAGGATGTGAGACATCGAAAACACATAGCTCTCTGTTTTCAAATGTTTAACAAGCTTCGACCTCGCGCACTGCAAGCTCAAGGAGGGCTACGTACAAAATACGGACTGACGAATATTGGTCTCTATCATGCACAAATACTTTACGCCACGACGAGAGCCTAACCACACCGTCTTCGTTTCTACGACGAAGACGATGGCCCGCCAAATACCAGTTTCCTGAACTGCGCTGCACCCTTCGATCCCATCGAATTTACCAAAGCTCTAAACTTGCCATCCGTTTGATTCAGCAGCTCGGCTGGCGAGCCAAATTCAACCGCGTTTCCGTCCTCCATGACAAGAATCTTGTCGTAGTCTGCGAGAGTAAATAATCGGTGGGCGATCGTCAGAATAGTTGCATCCTTCAAGTGCGTGCGAATGGTTTCCTGAATAAGTCTATCAGTTTCCATATCGAGCGAGCTGCTGGCCTCATCCAGAATCAGAATCTTTGACTTCCGCAACAACGCGCGAGTCAGGCAGATTACCTGTCTCTGACCGGCAGACAAATTTTCTCCGTATTCAGCAACTTGTGCGTCTAACCCTCCTTCGAATTCCATCACGAATTGCTTCATGTGCGATTTCTCCAACGCATCCCACAATTCTGCCTCAGAATGCCGGTTGAACGGATCCAAGTTAAACCGAATAGTCCCACTGAACACGACAGGGTCTTGTGGGATTATCGTAATGTTTGTTCGCACATCATCTAACCCGATATCCTGCAAGTTCACGTCATCTATACAAATGCGACCGCCTTCAATCTCAACCATACGCAAAATCGCAACCATGAGAGAGCTTTTGCCGCTTCCTGTGCGTCCAACGACGCCAACCTTCTCACCTCCAGATATGGAGACATCTACTCCTTTCAGGACAAGTTCTAGGCCTTCTCTGTAACGCATACGCACATCTTCAATCTTCACGTGTCCATTCTTCGGCCAATCCTTTGGTTTGGCGTCATCCTCTGGATCAAGCTTCGCAGGCGCCTCTTGCGGGAGTTCTTCGCTGTAGAACTTGGCCCGTTCGACAGAGCTCATTTGACCCTCAAGCTCGGTAATGGACCTGACCGTGAAGCCAAGAATTCCGGTCACTTGAAGGGCATATGACAAACTGAGACCAATGTTACCCGCAAAGATATCACTCGATGCAAACACACTAAACAAGGCAGTGGCGAAAATCAGAAGCGTCCCGGCCATTTCGAGATATAGAGAGAACCACCGATTCGCGGCAATCCATGAGAAGTAAGCTCTTTGGTTCACGTCAATCATACGCATGTTTTGGCTTTTAGATTGGCCTTGCTTCCCGTATGCTCTGATAGTGCTGAGACCTCCCAATGTTTCAGAAAAGTGGGCATAAATAGGCGACTTAGATATTGCATCCATTCTCTTAAGCTCTAAAGATGTGCGGTTGAAGAAACGCTGAAGTATAAAGTAAAATACGGTTACCGGAACAGCCACGCTGAGAAAGATAGGAAGAATCACGCCAATAAATGCGTACGATGCCACAAGATTCAGAACGGTGGTGAGCATTTGTTGAAAATATTGGGGCAGCAACTCGTCCAGAGTCTGCACATCCCTAGAAAACCGAGAAATGATTCTGCCAATCGGGGTTGTATCGAAGAACGTGAGTGGAGCTCTTAAGACGCTGTGCAACATTTTGTCGTGCAGTTTCTTGGATGCGTAAAGGGCCAAGTTCAAAAACCATATACTCCGAATCATAGTCAGCAGGGCATAACCAACGGCTAGTGCAAAATATATACCCATGAAGAAACCAATAGGCCTTGGATCACCCAGACTCTGACGCTCGGACCAGTACGATAGCCACCATTGAACGATTACCGATAATGCTACAGTTGCAACCCAGAAAAAGAGCATGAAAACAAACACGATGAGCCCACCACACGCTATTGCATACTGATAATATGCCTTGAGTACAACGTTTCCTGTTTTTCGTTCTTCCTCTTGCATGAGAGTTGTACCCGCTTGCGGACTGTTTGGAGCTTCGACATTCTGTTTCCTTGTACTTCTCGAAACAGATGCTGATATCGAATGCTTGCTAGGTTCATGAACTGATTCTTCACGGTGATCTTCATCTTCTCTATCATTTTTTGCATCTTCTCGTTCTTTTTCGTTGGCAAGCTGTTGGAAAGAAGAATCTGTTGCGACAAGAGTGGCGTAACTTCCTTGACAACGAATAGTACCATTCTCCAAGAACAAAACCTTGTCACACTCCGGAAGAACGTGGACTTGGTTGGTTATCAAAATTCTGAGTTTGTTTTTCAGGAAACCACGCTTTGAAAAACACTTTCGGAACACTTCCTTGCTAACATGGGCATCTAAAGCAGATAGAGGGTCATCAAAAAGATATACATCAGCATCGGCGTAAACAGCTCGGGCAATACTGACACGTTGCTTTTGACCACCTGAGAGATTGATTCCTTTCTCGCCAATAGCGGTCATATCTCCAGCTGGGAGGATGTCAATGTCATACTTCAAAGCAGATACATCCAGAGCTTTTTTGTATAAATGTTCATCAAATTCCTTGCCAAAGGTAATGTTATTTCGCAAAGTGTCATTGAAAATCCATGCTGTCTGCGCAACGTAGGCAACCGACCCCTGGAGTGTCACAGACCCGCGAAGCTTTCTCATTTCTCCAAGAATGGCGTGAATAAGAGACGATTTTCCAGATCCCACTCTCCCAACAATAGCAGCTAATTCTCCGCCTTTGAATTTCACATTTACATCTGAAAGAACGGGACCTCGAACTGAGATGTGCTCCTGCACATCGCTTTCGCCCGTGTTTTCGTTTTGCATATTCTGATCTGGCTTTCTCTTTCGCTTCGGCAGACAAGAAGATAGAAACCCTTTCTTCGGAGGTGGGGTACTATTTTGAGCAAGCTTGCTCCACTCGAAAGCTCCATCATCGATCTCGATACCAACGGGTTCTGCGTCGCTCGAAGAACCTGTGTAAGAGCCGTTACTATTGTGCTTTCCAAGCGGTTTCGGTTCCTCCGAGTCACTTGCAGTGGATTTGTTGCGAGCGTAATCATCAGTGTTTTCAAGACCAAGAAAACGTTCGATACGCTTCATACCGATTCGAGCATCGATATAGGAATTCACGGTCATCGGTAACATCATGATCGGTGCCCGCAGCTGGTTCAGCAACGTTATGCCGGTAAAGACAATGGCTGGGTTTAAGTCTCGATTAAATACACCACTGAAGAACGAGAATGTTATGACACCGACAAGAATCGGCATGACCATCATAATCGCGAGGAAGGCAGATCTGAGCCAGATTGTGTGTGAGAATTTCTTCACTTCATTTGATCTTTCCTTGTCCACGGCGGCAGCGAAAGGTTCTTCCCATGCGTAGAACTTCACGGCCTTAATGCCCTGAAGAATTTCGTTCATGAGCTTTACTCTTCGATCAGTAATTCCGATTCCAGCTTTGCGCAACCTCAGCTGTGCTGCCATAAGTTTCCCTTGAAGAGGGAGGGAGGCAATCGTGACAATGAGACCGATAACAGCAGACACCCCAATGTAGTAGTACAACAGCGCAACCGCACCAAGGATTTGGATAGGGGCGGACCACAACACGTGAAAGAATTGGAAGAAATCGCCGATACGCTGTGTGTCAAGCTGCATGAGATTGACAATCTCTCCGAGCGAAGACGTGGCTCTTGCGGAGGGGCTCATTCGCAGGCTTTTGTCATATATGGCACCTTGCAGCCCTGAGCGCACACGCATACCGCCACGCATGGTGCGCATGAAGTAATGGTTCTCAACAAGAGTCTTGACCAGTGGAGCTGCGAGAAGCCCAAATGACCATCCTATACCCACAGTGTTGCTCGGAGGGTTAGGCCCAATGCTCTTGTTTTGCAAAAACTGGAGGAGGCGATTGACAAAAACCGGTTGAACAAGTTGCATGGCAACGTCCACTACTTTGAGAGCAGCGGTGAAAACGAGTGCTGAACGGTGGTTTTTGAAGAGAGCTATCTGCAGTTTTGGATGCTTGGAAGTAATATCCTTGACATTTTCATACTCTTCAATTAGATTAGACGACGTATATTCACCTCGTTCAAAATCACGTAGTTCCCACAGATCTTTGTCAACCAAGGGGTTCTTCCAGCCCTGATAGATGAAGGGAAAGAGCCATGTGAAGAATATCTTGGAAAGTATATTGGCTTTTTGTTCAGGACATGGGTTCCTTTCGACCAGCTCACTGCCCGGCTTGACCACGGTTTGGATGGGTTGGTCGGTCATAGGAGATGGACAGGCTGATGGGGATTAGTCGAAACTAGGACAGGCCCGGCACCTTCCGGTCTCAAAGATGACGGGTTCGAGAAAAATAGGTTGCGCAGATTTCACTATGGTACTGAAAACTGGTCAGATCAACGTCGGCCGTGGCAAGTGAACTACAAATAACAACGAAGGTCGACGATAGAATTATTTGCGGCTAAAAACAGGAGCTTTTGATGTGAGTACGTGATCGGATTAGCACCCAGTATATAACTCAAACAAAGGAGTTTGCAACGGTATTAAGCACAAGGATAGAATAAGCGCTGGAAGGTTGTGGCTGGAAATATGCAACCAAGATCAGTTACAATAGAGGAAGTTGACCCGCAAATGTGAGTGCAAGATGGTAGCAAGAGAAGGTCGAGGCAGTGTGGCACAAGGCTATAATGTACTACAAATGTGCTACAAGCTTCTAGTTGCATGCAGTGCTACACAAGAAGGGGTGAATATGAAAGGGGCAACCCAACTTGTGCGGCTGCGAAGCACGTGTATGGAACAGGGTGCGTTGTCCTAACGAAAACGTGATGCGAAATGAAAACATGGCACCAAGCGACGCAAGCAAGCGACTGTTCGCCGCAGAAATGGCGCCGTTCGCATCTGGCACATTCGCCAACCGCATGTCACGCAAAGGAGACGACAAGACAGGCAACGGATTGCAGAGGCGTTTTGAAAACGAATAACGCGCGCCACCACAACCACACAAAAGGGACAAGTGCAACTTGTATGCAAACTGCGTTGCTCCTGGCCACACAGCGTTCATATTGCGTCGCAGCTCCGTCTCACAAGCTCCTCCAATCGTTGCAGCCCTCGTTTCAGCTCTAGACCAATGGTCGTCGGCTGTATGGCGCAACGATTGGCGCACACCGACACCAACTTTGTATCACTTCTTGGTGTGATCCAAAATTTGTCTCACCTTTAACGCTTCCTTGGCTACACGTGCGTCTTGCTAACCAGGCCTCGTACATCACCCTGTCTCCAGTTGTTTACCTCCGGTGCGCACGGAACAATCCCTCCTTTTCCTCTCTAAACGTCACCAAGTGGGTGCCCAAGCAAGGAGCCATTGGATATCATCGCGAAAATCATCAACAATTTCTGATAAACTATTTCTGCCATATACTCTGCGAGTAGCTAATCTCTAACCAATTTGCCCAACCACAATACCAGGATTAATGATCCAATGCAACAATTGATCGCACGGTTCCATCAACCCACACTGCCCCACGACTACTCCCTGGCTCGAGTGCACTTCTCTTGCATGCAACGTGCATAATAAGCTTTTGATTTCAAACCCCACCCGCCCACCAATGTGGCGGTCGGTTGCAGGCTGTCCACGTCACGCTTCCTTGCTTGCGCAGATCAGGAGAAACGCAGGACAAACGTCCGTAGAAATGAGTGCTCGTTTCAATTCACACCTCTCGAGCTCCGTCACATTCTTTACCTACCCATCCGCCAACTTCGCATTTTCTTCACAGTTTCCACAGTCTCACCGGATCACCGTCTGTCAAATATCATCTAGACTAGTCCAGTCTATTCTCCGTCCAACAAACTCATCACTATAGAAATGGAGCCCGAAAAGCAGCGTCAATCAGTGTCAAAGTACTACTCATCCACTTTAGCTTCCACGTCGGATTTGAAGACCTCTGCCTGTTGTCCAATCGACGCCGTCCCTGAATCACATCGTTCAATTCTTGCCAAGCTTCATCCTGAGGTAACATCGCGATTCTATGGTTGTGGTTCGCCTATTCCATCCCATCTCAAAGGCTGCGATTTGCTCGATCTTGGTTGCGGTACTGGGCGCGATGCCTTCCTTTCTTCAGCGCTCGTTGGACAGGAAGGCTCTGTAATCGGTGTTGATATGACGCCTGAACAACTTGAAATTGCAAACCGCCATCGTCAGTACCATTCTACCCAGTTCTTTGGACCAAAAGCCGAGTCCAACGTACAATTTCGCAAAGGTTTTATTGAAGACCTGCGTCCAGCAGGTATTCACGATGCATCCGTTGATGTCGTTATTTCTAACTGCGTGTGTAATTTAAGTCCGGACAAAGAGGCTGTTTTCTCTGAGGTTTCTCGAGTGTTGAAGCAAGGTGGAGAGTTCTACTTTTCGGACGTGTATGCCGATCGTCGTTTGACAGAAGAGGCCGCTTCTCATGAAGTTTTAGTCGGCGAGTGTTTGGGTGGTGCTTTGTACGTTCAAGATTTCCTTACCATAATGAATCGTGTTGGATTTCCAGACGTTCGAGTAGTCTCAGCTGCCCCAATTGGGTTGCATGATGCTGAGCTCCGAAAAATGGTGCCGGATGTCACTTTTTATTCATTAACAATTCGCGCCTTTAAGATCGACGCGTTGGAACCAACACGCGAAGATTATGGCCAAACAGCTACCTATGTATCATGCGGTAGTGGCCTTCAGCTCGATATTGACAACACCTTCAAAAATGGAGTACCGATAGCAGTTGATTCAAACACTGCCGCCATACTGCAACAGTCAAGATTCAGGCATATGTTTAATGTAACTGAACGGGGCGATCATCGCGGCTCATTCAAGCGTGCTCAAGAAAACTCATCTGACATACTGGATATAAGATGTTTCCGTGCATTACCATCTCTCAGTCTTTCTGCCAAGCAATCCAGTGGAGGTTGCTGTGCCCCGGCACCACTAGTTTCCGATGCAAACCCAAAAAAAGTCTCCGTAATCGCGAAGACCTCCTCATGCCATCCAGGTGTCGGAGGGAGTTGTTCTGCGTCTGAGAGACCTAAGAAGGATACTGAGACACGGAAGAAACCTTTCGATAAGAATCATTAAATTCTAACTGGAGCAACTGCATATTTTCCGTCTTTTAAGTATTCCTGCGAGTAACAAAAATGTTTGGAAAGGATTATGCAGCAGTCGATGTAGATATGCCAAAATCATCACAAGCAAGGAGTCTATTTTGCCCTAAATTGTCTGAAATGGTAAGAACTCCAGCGACATCGTTCTGGTGACGGAACAACATAACATAGTTGCATGGGCGTTTCATAAATCAAAGCCAGGCATGATGTCCATGAGGGACTTCAGTACCTCTTCCGGGCTTGAAAATTTTCTCGCCCTTTCGACAAGTCCCTCCACAGAGCGCGATTGCCATGTTCGTCGTGGATCTTTCTTCCTTTCGATCACCAGTTCGTCTATGCCAGTTTCAACTACCTCCTTTACTTTTTTATAAACCTTCCTGCACGCATCAACGTCTGAAGAGTCCACCATTTCTGTATCAATAGGTTCATGGAATTTGAAGTAAAAGCGATCGAGACGCGGAGGTATCGTGGTCAGTGGCATTACATTTCTTGCAGATAGTTGATTGTTTTCTAGAAACCGACGAAATCTCTGGCCTAGTATTGGAAGGTTCTGTAATTCTTGTCCATCGAGGAGAAGGTTCACTGCATCATCGGCCCCAGCTGCACTGAATGGAACAATGAGTGCATTGAACTTTGAAGCCGGCCGGAGAAAGTCCAGTTTATCGTCCCAAAAGATCTGATTTCGTTCCCCTCTGCGACGACAAACTTCCCTCGCCCCTCCTGGAAATAACAAAATTCGCTCTCCGGCCGCTAGCAATCGGTAAAAGTTTAAGGGACTTGCTCTTACAGCTCCAAGACTTTTGATAAAGTTATCCCATCTTCCATTTGAAACTCTCGAATAGAGACCAAAGTGGATCTGATCCGCCAGTGGCCGAAGCCTCTCTCCGTTGAGCAGATCAAAAATTTCCATATACACCAATGAAGTATCCATAATCCCAAGCATGCCATGGTTCCCCACAAACAGTACAGGTCGCTTCCTACCATTTCTATCCGCTATTCTCAGTGCATCCCCGACGTTCGCCTTGCCCAACACTCTCGGGGAGATTGCTTGCCTCCAAGGCTCAAACACCCTTTTCCCCTCTGCAATTGCCTCTGTGTGCCCGTATTGCTCGCCTGGTTCATCACGTGCGACTGTTCTACCTCTTACGTACCCATTGGCCTCAGTTCTAGAACCAGTTTTACTCTTAAGCCCACTTTGTTTGTCCGAAGCAAGGAGGTCGTGCAGTTTGACATCCTTTTCCCACAGAGCGGCATGCTCACAACCTTGAAGAGTACTGACACACGTCACATTTGGAAGTAAAGCCTCAAGTCTACGAGCTTCCTTTGTAGAGTTCAACAGTCGATCATTTTGGGAGGCAATTATTGTCGTTGGGGTATTGACCAGCTTTAGACAGGAGTTCGGAAACGTAGTTTCGAATTCGCGAAGCAGTTTGACGCGGTGACACAATGTCGAGATCGGAATGCTTTCTATGTCAATACTGCGAAGGGGTGAGAGACCGGGAGGAACGTTGCGGTGATCCAAACGTTCTTCACGAGTGAGGAATGCCTTGAACAAGATGACGGCTGCGGCTTTATACATAATTCTTTCGGTTCTATCGATGCGCAGTATAGGAAGTAAGTTGGTAAAGTCCCGGAGCAACGGCTGTTGTGCAAGAGCAGTCCCGGAATTTAGCAAGAACAGTCGATCAAAGGTATTTGGAGGAGATGCAGCAACTATGCGGAGCGCGAGTGCTGCACCAAAGCTCTCACCAACAATTGTAATGCCAATGCTGTTACGCTTCAGAACATCGATAGTGCGCAAGGCAGAACGTACGAGGCAGTCCCAATCACTTCGGTCTTCCTTGGCGTGACATATTGACACAATTGCATACTGCTCCCGCAGATTCTCACACTGGTTTTCTGGTAGCGGCTCTGAGTCAAGGCCCGCGATGTAAAGAAGGACTGGCAAGAATATGGGCTTCTTCTGAGGTCCAAGTAGAAGATTAGGTCTTCGTGGATCCTCGACAAAAACAAGTTGGTCTGCACGATTTTGTGACATGCATTGTATACGCTCGGGCCATTTTAGAGTCGGTGATCCACACCTGAATAGACGGGAAGCAAAAAAACTTGTCTTGCACACTGAACATGGTCGAAAGAATGAAATTGGGTTACCCAGACAGCTAGTGGGCGATGTAAAGCATAGAGTCATTCTTGAGAGTGATCTAAGATGATGACTCAAAGATACTCAATTGCTAATGCTTTCCTCTCCGGAACGAAAATTTGCTCTCTATTCCATGAAGCCCAGAACTCTATCCCCATGGACTAAAGATATGACCCATCGTGACTATGCGAGACAGTAAGAAGGGGGGTGATAGGAATTTCCCACGAGTAGATCTCGGGTACACACTATCTCGTGGTTCAACAAAATTCCTGTATCACACTGGCTGTATGCACCAAATTTAGATGTGTGATGCATTTTAAGAGGTCTTAAAACGAATGACGAGTGGGCGCTCCATTCCGCGCAGCTGACCCCCATTCCCTATGGGCGCCGTATTGCACATGGGCGACGCGGCGCATGGCAACTCGCACAAGATTTTTTTTGCCCAAATCGGTGCCAATCAATCTTCTGCAAGGACATGAAGTCAGAATTCTATTCGGATTTCAGAGCGATACAAACACATCATTTGAATAGAAGCAGCAGTTTGGACGAAACGGTACAGGGCTTTTTATTCCACTAGCTTCGCGTTTGTTTCGCGGTAAAGCCAGCAGCAATACCCTTGGTGGAACCGAACCAGGGTTGTCTGTGTAGACGTCACCACTCTATTACAAACGGAAGCCAGCCAGAAAATGCCGCGCCAAAAACGACGACAATCCCGCAAGACGGAAACAAAGCCATGCACGTATGAACTTGGTTATGTGCGCCAAGACCTATACGGATGCAGACAGTGCACTGTGCGAGCCGAAAATGTTCCGTCTGCTTTCTGCCGCAGTTGCCGAGAAGTCTGCCATGCAGATCACATACACGAAGTGTTTGAGATGTACACAAAAAGAAACTTTCGCTGCGATTGTGGTAACAAACGAGCTGGAAATGTATGTCGAATGAACCCTGAAAAAGATGAATTCAATATAGGCAATGAGCAGAGTTACTCTCATAACTTTCTCGGCCGCTACTGTCGATGCGATCGAGAGTATGATGTACGGCTTGCAATGGCACAGTGCGCTATGTGTGAGGATTGGTTCCACGAAAAATGCTACAAACTTGACAAAGAGGCCTCAACTGAACAGCCTTACGATTTTGATTATGAATTCACTTGCAATGAGTGCGTGAAAAAGTTACCCGTTCTTGCCGAATATTACGACTTGTACGGCGTCTGGCAAAGCATACAAGAAAATGCAAATTCCCTAGCAGGTACCTGTATTCGGCCAAAGGACGGAAAGCCTTCAACACAGGCAGGCAGCGTAGATTACATGTGGCAAAACGGCTTCCGACTATCTCTATGCAAATGTAGCGATTGCATGGATATGTATGAAGCTAAGAGAGTGCTCTACATCGTAGAAAGAAATGATTTTCTACCCAGCGTCAGAGAAGTAGAGGACACAGAACTTTTAGGACCTAACTCTCCGGCTAAGAACGAACAAATAATCGAAGATCTACTTAGAGAATCTGAATACGGCTCGCCTCGTCCGTGGAAGAAAAAAGACTTTTCGAAGAAAGGTTTGCGAGGGCCGTCTAGTTCTGGGAAAAGAAGTGCGCAGAAAAATCCTGATTCTTCGAAGAAACGTCAGACAGATTTGCACGGAATAACTAAAGTGGAGAACGTCAGAACCATGCGGGAAAGAGTAAAGAGTTTTATAGAAGAGGCCATCCGAACAAATGGAGCCAGTATGACGCGTGTGTCTCTTCTGCAGTATAGAAAAGATATTGATGCTCTAAACTGCGTGGAGTCGGCAGAAGGAGTCTGAACTGCTTGTGGTGGGCGTTGAACAATGACCGACATTTCCAATCAAGCAATCTTTGTTTGCGAGCGAATTGAAACATGATTTACGTCTTCTATGCAACTGTACAGAGAACAGTCAACGACCAAGTACGGCTGTAAATTCTGTGATTGACGAGGCTTCTTGCCCATCTCTTACCGACAATATAAAGAGAACTCGCCACTGTTACAACATAGAAAATAGTGCTATCTAGATATGCAGACGAAATCTACCGTTCGTGAATTGGGTTTAATCCAAGTCAGTTCGAAACCTATGGTTGTTTGAAAGGTGTTTTTTTACAACTCTGTTGTCCATCTACCTCGCAGTGCGTGGAGATGACATCGGACTACGTACGTTTTTAACGTAGTTCGACAAAGTAAGCACGAGACAATATTCAGAGACACTTCGGTTCATTGTCTTTTTCGGGCCCAATAAAAGGTGTCACTAAAATTGCGCAAGTTACAGAGGATTAGTGGCAGTCTTCGTCAGTTAAAACAGGACCATCAAAATCAGTAGCTCGGCACACGCTAAAGCCAACGATTGTAACCTAGATACTTGAGGGACTACCAGCTTCTGAAGTGATCTCATTCTCCGTTTTCGCGTCATTGCTGTTGTGGACGACCTGTTCCTCGTTTGCGGTAGCTATGCTTCCAGTTTCGCGCTTAGCAGCTTCTTCTGCAGCCTTCGCCGCGGCTATTCCAGCCCTAGACTTCTTTTTGACTTTCTTCTTGCGACCTGAAGAACTCCCAGACTTGGGCGGCTTGGAAGACGAGGGTTGGGAGTCGACATCGATCGAGCTCCCGGCAAGAAGTTTCTTCGGGCGAGGGGCAGGACGTGGAGTAGCGCTCATTCGTCCTCCAGAAATGTAGCCTTGAGGTCCAAAGCGACGGTTGGATACAACCTTCGAAGAACGCATGAGACGGTTGTATTGCTTCTCCTCCTCTTCCCAAAAGCGGTGCTCGAGCTCGTCTTCAAGCTCTTCATTGCTGTAGTGTGGCGCAGATGAGGATGACGGCTGTGGTGGTGCTACAATGGCATTGATGGGCGGGAGAGCAAAAGAGGCCTCAATGTCATGCTTAGCCGAGTGGATTTCAGTGAGTTGAACCCACGGGAAGTTGCGCAGCATCACGGTGAGCTGTAAGACAGATGGCGGCTCATTTTCCGCTGTGTTCGGACCGCAGAGCGGAAGGCCATCGACATCTCTGTGAACGATGAGTGAGGTGAAGGGCGCTTTGCAGTTCGGACAGAGTTCTCGAACAAGGGTCCAGGAGACAAGACATCGAAGACAAAAAGTGTGGTTACAGGACGGGACGGTGACCCGGTCGTAGACAGAAGGGCACACGTCGTGGCAGATAGTACAAAGGTCGGCGGTGGGGGGGGCGGATGCGGATGCGGATGCGGGTGCGGATGCGGATGCGGATGATTCGGCACCTTGTTCGATGTGAAGGTGAGATACATGTTGGCTTAGAGAGGCAACGGGCGGTGAGGGCGGGTTGTTATTACGCTGTGGAAATCCATCGTTGCAGGTATTGGACATAGGACGCTCGGAGAGAGAAGAAGAAAGAGCGTAAGTGCGTTGCAAGCAAGCGCACGAAACAGCCAGAGGAGGAGCCGGAAAGCGTGCGGGTGAGAGAGCAACGGCCCAAGAAGCCGGGAGAGTGCGGAGTATCTAGCAGTCGACGGGAAAGCCCTCAGACATATAGAAAGCGTCAAAGACGCCAGCAGTGGCGGAAGTAGCACACAACGGCACGGACTTTTGTACAGACGAGCACACGGGAAGAAGGCCGCGTCGAGACGGAGCTTTTCACGAGCGGACACAAGCACCACACGCAGTCGGGGGGCGGCCATTTGCGCCTTGATTGCCCGTGAGGCATCCCTGCGCTGTAAGCACGAGAGAGGGCGCGCCGACCCTCAGGTGCTCTCGCTTGGTCCGCGGGCCTGCGATAGGCGCCATTGCGCAGCACGTGCACCGGGGGGGGGGCCTTTTGAATGGCACACGGACGCGGATAACCAATGGGTGCGTTACACACGCCCCCTCTTTTTCAGGACGAATATTCGTTGCCGTAGCAAGCCTATCTCTCGTTGAGGTGCATCCGCCCTCTGCATCCCGCAAGAAGCGTTTGAACGGGCGAGAGCGTTTCTCCGCCTCTCGCTGCTTCGAACAGATTCTGCAATTCACGAAACTCATACTTGTGAGGATTCGCATACCTCCCAGCGAACGTTCGAGCCCATTTGCCCCGTTCCACCGAGATGCAATGATGCACCTCAGCGCGGGTGCGCGCTCGCAGATCCTCGCGGTCAACCCTGCTCACCGCTGCTTGTGTTTGTCCGTAGCGCTTTGAAAGAATCGTCAAGATTTTCATTGCTTACAAGCTTCGTTTAGGAGGTAATTATGCAAAAGGTGGCATAGAGTATATCCAACAAAAGCTTTATCCAGCAAAGATAGTCATTGGCCTGCCCCGACCACGGGGTACCCTCTTTTTGACGACAGTTAGAAAGAGAGCATTCGAATTTTAACTTGCCACTGTTTCTGCGACCGTATGCGCCAACGCCGCCCCTCCGCCAACCCCACAGATGTCATTCTAGGTGAACCATCAAACAAGCAAAAAGCAAACAGGCATATAATGAATTCGTGTCTTGCCGAGGGTAAGTTTTTGGTAGAGTTAGCCCTATGTCAAGAAAAATTCTGTAATCATGTGCTCGGAGAGTAGTAGTTTGTCTTCACCTCGCAGCTACGATGAAATACGCGTGAGGACCATTGATTGATTGGTACGAGTCTCAGAAAACTAAATCACAGCCGATGTGTTTGATGCCCGGACGAAGCAGTTCTGCTCCATAGACATACTACATACTCCCGATACGACATGAGACCTCTTGAAGCTGTGCCTCGAAACTCTCGCTCTAAGCTATTGGAAGCGACTGCTAACCGCCGTTGCATTACTCTCCCACCTGGAGCAACGATGGCAAGCAATCCATAGCCGGTGCAAACCTAAAAATGCATAAATGAATAGATAGATTGTTGCGCTTTGCGCTCGTGAACCCTTCGACTGACGCTCGTTCGTGGTTTAAAGCCTCCTTGGCTGAGACTGTCGGAAACTTTCTCGGCAAAGCCACGCTTTCTGCCCAAGAAGACCAGACGTGCTTCAACAACATGACGCATCACATGCTCCCTTCGTATGTCACTCTGATGGATTCGCTCCTGGTAAAGACTCGGGATGTGGCATGAAGGCGTCATCATGATAACGATGAGGAGATGCCAATTTCCCGCGCGCACAGGTAATTCACATAGACCCCAACAATTACCCGCGCAAACGTGCCAAACAAAGGCTTTAGTTTTAAATGCTCTTGTGCTGTACCCCTTTCAACATGAAGCAAGACCCCAGCGGCGCGCCGTTAACCTCCACTTTCGGCGTCCCGCATCAAGGGCATCTCGTTCACGCGAGCGTCACGCAGACGCCCACCCCTCTATCCACTCACAACCGACGCCTATCTCCCGCTATATTTGCCCAAACCGCCCCTCTGCACCACCGTTTCTCTGCGCTTTTGTGACTTTTCAGTAGGGAGCCGTTTGGCCGTTGACTATTGTTGACTCTTACTCTTTACTGGCCCCATACACACACTTCTTGCACGCATTCTGTTGAAGGGAGCTGTGCGCGCTCTGTAACCCTTCATCGAAAACTGCGCACCGCTTTCCCTCAAACTGTTCTCCCTCGATATGGAGTTCGGCTTTGCAATAGTGATTGATGCTCTGCAACAGCCGCACATACCTTCTCGTATAACTGCCGCGCGCACCATTAAGAACGCCATCGTTGGAAATCCGACAAACAAGCGCTTGTTCTTGGCCAAAGGTGTACTACACCCACTCATCAACGCAGCGAGCAACGAACACCCTGAATTAGCTGAACAAGCCATTGCTGCGATCGGTTCCCTTGCATGCTGTCTTCCTCCCGTACCTATCGAAAGCATTGCTAACCCTCTCTTACGGTGCCTGTTTTCGAATGATGTTCGTCCCGTAAGTGCAGCCACTCGCGCCTTGAAGCTTGTTGTATGCTCCGATGCCATAGATATCAAATCTTTAGTCCCAGTTTTTACAACTCAGGAGGTTGCGGAAAGGCTCGTCCAATTGCTGCTCTCTGAAGATGATGGTCTTGCAGAAGTTTGTGCCGTCATTGTATCTCGCATAGCTATTTCCAGAACGGAGGTTGTCGTGTTTGAACGCGCCAATGCCGTTTCCGCTCTTGTGCATATTCTTTGCCGTACAAACCACGAGAGATGTACTGAAGCTTGTATATCTGCCCTCGCCTCTCTGTCTCAACATGACTCTTCCGTTTCTAGACAACTCACAAATGACCATGGACTCGTCACAATAGTAATGCCTCTTACAAACTCAACAACACCCTCACTACGCCTGGCCGCGTGTCGCATTCTTACCATATTTCAATCAGATGGGCTGATAGCCCACGGGCTGGACTGCAACGTCGTTGTATCATTGGTCAATCTCCTAGACGTGCCTGCTCGTCAAATTCAAATAACTTCCGCGCGTACTCTCTCTGACCTTGTTGCAAACAACCCAGAATTGCAAAGCGTAGCTACGGAGAACAACGCCGTCTCAAAGCTGGTAAGCATATTTTCACAAACCATGTCCGACAAGGTCACTGCAGAGAACGATGATGACATGACAGATTCCGATCCAATATCCGTTCAGAAAAATGAGTATCGGACAGACTCCTGCGCCAGTGCTCTAGCAGCTATAGCATCCTTAACACGGAACATAGATGCTTCGCGCGTCGCCGTTGTTAAAGAAGACGCGCTGCCAAAGATTATAGCTGCTCTCGAAGAGGAAAATACGGATGTGGTGTTCGCTGCAGTGCAATGTATTCGCTCTCTGAGTCGAAGTGTCAAAATAGTGCGTCGCGATATAGCAGACGAGAAGATTGGTACAACTCTTCTTCGCTTAGCATCTATTTCCAATCCTGAAATTCAGAGATGTGCGAGTGCAGCTTTGTGCAATTTTGTTCTCGAGTTCTCTCCAATAAGAACTTCAATCCTTGCTAGTGGAGGTACTTCAGTTCTTATTGGTCTTCTTGGTTCAATGGACGATGAGCTGCGAGAAAATGCACTTTGGGCAGTTAAAAATTTGCTATTTAAAGCCGATTCAGGGACAAAGACAGCAGTGATGAATCAGCTTGGATACAAGAACTTGCAAGCTCTATGCACTGATAAACGTCTTAGAGTCCGTGAGCTCGCGATGAATATCATTCGAAATCTAGCGTGCTCCGGTTCAACACAATCTCAAAGAGAACAGCTTGACGCTTTATTTGCAGCTACAGGCAATAGGTTGATATCTATACTTTCGGGTGCTCTCAAAACTGACTCTGACGGTTCAGAATTGGCTGTGCAAGCACTGTATGTGGTATGTAATATTGCCTCAGGCACTGAAGAACACAAAGCTTCGCTAATTGATTCTGAGATTCCGCAGCTCATTTTGCAATGGACATCTAACGATGATGAAAGGGCTAGGATTGCGGCGGTCTGGTGTGCTATTAACCTTTCATGGAATGATAAACCCTTGCAACCTCGAAGTTCTTCCCATCAAAGAAGTCAACGGCCAAGGATGCGCATGCCAAGGTTTGAAATGTTGCAGCGACAGCATTTACCCGTTCCGTCTTCTCCTTTCTCCCAAAGAGTCCTTGAAATGTCGGACAGGAATTATGACACTGTTACGGTGATTGACCGACAAGTGAACTCCTCAGATGCCGATATGGATGTGGAAACTCGTGAGGATCTGATGGCCCTTTCTTCCAGAAGACAATCTGTTCAACCTAGGGCATCACCGCGACAAGCGCCATCGTCGTCTCAGCGCAATCAAGCACCGAAAACTAGTGGCTATCAATGGAGAATTGAACGCTTACGCGAATTGGGTTTCGAAGGACGGTTACGTTCCCTCACAAATGACCCTCATATAGAAGTACAAGGAAGAGCAAGAGCTGCCCTGGAGTTTTTCGATTGTGGAGACGTTAACCCATTGGATTACAGCCCGTCTGCATTGTTAGAATATGAGCCTTCTTCGACTTCGGTAACACCTCGTCAGTCCTCACGCACACAGCCCCATTCTATTATTCATCGTGTTCTCGCGAGTGATAGCTCAGATTCAGGTTCATCGTGAACAGCTTTGTAACAAGACAACAGTTAAAGACGTTTAGTGCATTAGTTTTGTTTCTAATCAGCTCGTATCCGTGAGCAGTACAACTATAAGAATAAATGTTTACTCCTAAACCTTATCTGCCCTAGAATGTGTAAGGTAACACCGACATGGAATATCCAGCCACAGGCTAGCGAGTCCGTGGAACAATAAGATTTTGTGAGGAGCGAAAAGAGGTGTTCTTAGGGCTTTAATGACCAGTGGAGACACGGGCTGTTATCAGCGCGACGAGCCGCGAACCACTTTTTCACCTAAAGATTAGCGCATGTGAACATGCCAAGCTCCCAGTTTCTCCCCCGCGAGCCGACCCTTCTCCCATCATTTATATTGTTTTTCTTCACTGTTTGCGTTCATGTTCTAAATGACAACCAAAGGCAGCCATCGACAACCTTTTTCGAAAACACTGCATACAAAACAAAGCCGTAAGTTTCAAACTCACATTTTCAGCGTCCAATCCGCACTCAACTACCGATTCTTCATTGAAGATCAAGACAGACGCTAATCTTAAAAGAAAACAATAACATTACTAACGACCAATCTTCAAAGTAAAACGTAGGAACTCTACAGCCCCTGCCCTTCGAAAAACGTAATTCAGAGTTGAGGATAACACTCTGTCGAGAACGACCACCGAGCACTCTTTGACTCTTCCCTTTTGAAAACGATGTAGAATCTATCATCTACCTGTTCAAATACAAACTACAACGTATAGAAAACTTTGAACCATCAAGCAATGAACACATGCCTGCAGCCATGGATGGACGAAGCTGACCCCCACGAGCAAATTTGTTGGCACTCTGAGTTATGTCTGAAAATCATGTTTTTGTTTATTGCGAGTTTTTATTCTAACTGCACACGTCAAAAAAGTTTACCAAGGTAAGGGCTAGCAATTCTAGCTAGCAACTAGCAGTCTAACTTTAACCAAACCCTTTCTGTGCAATTAAACTGCTGCCATTGCGAGCGAGACCTAGCGGTGCATGAGGATAGCCGAGCTCGGTCTGTCTGCGCTGGTGTCTCCGGCGGCGACGACGACGAGGGCGCTGCTGATTTGTGCGTAAACCTGCAAATTAATTCTTTTCCGTAGTTCTCGAAATCCACCACTTGGGCTGGTAAGGTTTCCAGGATAAAAAGGTGAAGCTGAAAACGGCATGACCGATTACGCAGGGATTTCTATGCTATTTCGGATAATCCTCCTAGTTTTCTGTTCGAGGCCAACAGGCACTGCTGACCCAGGTCGATAGTTTACGCATCTATCTATCGAGATTCTTTGTCGAGAAATCCATGTGACAACTTCCCACTGCAAATTCTTTTCATTGGTTTGAACCCATAAATTCCACCCGAACTTCACTACACAATAGTTTCACAAAGCCCATATCGTTGGACGATGGAGAAATCTTCAGGGGCTATGCCCGAGATTCCTGGATTTCGCTACGATGTTGGTCGCAAACGCTATTTTAAGATCCAGCCCGGAGAATTGAAGCAATCCCGAAACCTCGAAGAGGAACCGCTTCACCCTGCCAAGCGAATGAAGCCCAAAAGTCAATGGAATTCAGAACGCCGTACGGGGTTGTATCGATACCTCAAGGATATTGAAACCAATATTAGTCAGCCCTCTATCCTTGCCGCGAACTCTTTTCTCCTTTCTAAAGGTTTGAGAACGTGCCTCAATGATACAGGTGGAGGGAATCCAAATTACAAGATGGGAATACTTCCTAAACATCGAAGAAAAGTCAGCGGTTACTTAAATCAGCTCGCGCCCGCAGAAAACCGGGAATCCTTGTGGGATATGGATAAAGTAAACACTTTTTTAGAGGTGAGAACGAACCATAGTGAGGTAGTCGTCAGCGCTCATCTCTATCCTATCGGGGGTTCGCGTTGGAGCATCGATTTACCCGAAGCGGTGCAAACGAAGACTTGGGCGTGTAATGGGTCTTGGCTAGTAATTGGATCCATTGTGGGTCGCTCCTATCAAGTTTTCAAACTTCGTGTCTCGGATATCAGAATCCGTGGAGAGCGGCCTCATCTCATACCTCTACGAGGACGGTTTTCAGGAGCTGTAGCCATCAACAGCAAGGGGATCCCGGCCTTAGCGATTCAAAAAAGAGTCTTTGTGCTGTGCACTGATCCAGAACAACGTGAGCCTCTTGAGCCAAGCTGGTTGTTTGATGTCTCTGGTAAATTGCCAATCGATAAATTGAAATACTTTGGACAGCGGATGGCGGGTTCGATATTCAACGGAGAAGTTTTTGTGTATGATACGGGTTTACCGTCGTCGTCTGTGTGGAGATCTAGGGGCGGTACCCGAGTTGTTGACATAAATTCTTGCGACGATGGAAAGACTGTTTTCGTATCTTCAATGCTCAACACAAAAATGAATTTAGTATGCTGGGATACGCGAATTCCGTATGCCCGCACTCCACATGTGCGATTTGAAGGCCACAAGAATTCCCACAAACAGCTACGCTTTCACGTTGATACCAACTATGCGTGTGGCATCTTAGCAGCCGGAGGAGATGATGGTATTGTGAGGTTATGGGACGCTAGAAAAGCCGAACTCCCCTTAACCGCGATCAATCTTGACGGCGAAATACCTGAAGTCGTTAAGCTTGCGGGATTTGGAGCGGGTTTTATGTGCAATCCATGTTTATGGGTTCAAACAGATACGTCTCTTTACTTGTACCAAAGTTCTCAACATCTTCTGCATTAACAATCATCCCATGATCGAAAGCCATCAGTACGGTATCAAAAGATGGACTCCGCCTTTTGCGTAGCATTTCATCCCCGTAATATGCTCTCGCGCAGCCAGGTGAGACTATTTTTTGGATGGCTAACATGTTCATTAAAATGTGAGCGTTCGAGATCATCACCGTCACGATGTTGGAATTACTCTTTCCTAAAAATTCCAGTTTTAACATGGGTTCAGTTCTGACGGACAGCATGCGTCTACCAAAATGTATGAATGTTCTCGTTTGAGACTAGGCTTTTCGTTCAAGTCGAATGTTCTCGTACCTCGAACCGATCATGATTGCATGCGAGACTCACGCAGAACAGACAATTCAGCTGGATGTCATTGGAACATATGATACGAGGAAGCATTAGAATCTTGGAAGCACAAAGCCATCAGAGGGCGTTTAAGCCACTATACTTAGTCAATGAAGTTATTTCGACAGCTCTAAAGGCTTGGGGGATTGCCGAATACTCGAAGAAATTTACGATCGTGGGAGTACGAAGGGCACGAAAGGTACACAGTGCATAAGTGAGACGGTGTTTCTAGAGCGGATCCACTCAATAGGCACGTTTCATGCGATCCCATAGAACACACAGAAGAAGAACACTAAGAATTGATGCTATCAGCAATGCAACATGGTCTTTTGGAACATTGTGTGCTCTGCAGTACCTCTGAGCGACGGGAAAATTGATGATGAACAATCTATCAACCGTATCCACAGGTAAACCCGATAAACGGTTTTCCTTAATTCTGGAAACCAACGACAATGGAGAACATCTGTATCGTCTTCCCTCGCCCTTCACCGTCGCACCGTTTGAATACTTCAGTCTTCTGGGCTCCCTGCCCTCCATTTCTCCCCTTCCATAGCCCCGCTGTTCCAGAATAGCTTCTCACACTCCGACAAGAAGCCAAAGCACTCCCTCGTTATGTTTGTGGCTTGATCGTACAGAATTAATCCGCCATGATTTCCGGTGTGTCTCCGTCAAAAACAAAGTAATCGTCGTGCACCTTTTCGCCTTTTCATGAGTGTAGCAGCGAGGCGTTCAAAAGTGATTACTTTCAGTCTTTATGGAGGAATATCGACGTTATTGAATGGGTGCCACCAACCTCGCCAAACTAGCAAAAAGGGGCGATATTCTCTCTATGGTGAGCGAGTATGGAGTGTTCCGTGTACCGCGGAATACGGTGGCATGTCGAGACGTGCGGAAAGGTGAACCTTTCAAAGTTTGACGTGCTTATAGAGGAATTTGGTGGAAAAAATGAAAGATTCGAGATGGGCTTCGAATGACTTTCCGCATTTTGGAGTTGGCTCCCAAGAATTTGCCAGGCCTTGCGAGGAGGGTTTCGGCGATCCTGAGAATGTATAATCGTATTTCGACTGACTTCCTTGAGCAAGAAATACGGCCCAAAACGACCAAACTGGCTTTCCCAAATCTCCAGTAATCTCCACTTTTGCTTATCGATTCCCGGGTATACAGGCTTTACATGTTATATGTACATTGACACTAAGGTTGTATGTAAACTACAAGACTAAAAACTAACCAGCACCAGTTGAGGGGGCCTTCATCACTACAGTTGTTGATAGTTGCGAGAGAGGTCGGTCGGAATGTTAAATGTGAGACACATATCGTTTCCATGACAACGAAAGTGTAATTATAGCTGTCCACAATCGGTTATTTGGCATGTCTTGACGATACGAGCTCTTTGCTTGTCATCTCTATTGAACACTTGGGCACACTCCTCAATTGCGTTGAGAACAGGGAATGAGTCTTTGGCGACTTGCCCAAAAACGGTATGCTTACCATCCACTGCCGAAACGCACGCATTCAAGAAGAAAAGAGTGTTAGCAAGCAGCAAAAAAAGCTCGCGACGCGTAAAGCAATTCAGGTATGTGGTTTAAACATACGCCAGTCTGTGCCCTTTGGATCAACGACGATCATAAATTGGGAGTTATTAGTGTGGGGTCCGGAATTGGCCATACTCACGACACCGTATTGGTCGTGACATAACTTGTGCAAGTTCTCGTCTGCGAATGACCGGCCGTATATAGAACGCCCACCACGCCCCTCCTTCGACTTGGTCTTCAGTTCGACATCTCCCGATTGGAGGACGAAACCAGGAACAATTCGATGGAACTTGCAGAACTGGTAAGAAAGGTCATGTTCACCTGTACACAAAGCACGGAAATTCTCGCATGTACGCGGCTGAATGTCCGGACGGAGATTGATGATAATTCGGCCTGCTGGGGATGCATCGATAGAGACATCCAGGTAGCACTTCATGCGCTTGTGAAGCAGTCGTGGGCGCGCAACTTTGGTGGGTACGGCGGTTGTTTGCACGACGACCTCTGCAAGGAACAAACGCAATTGAGGTCAGCATGAGGTACAGACGAGCGGGCTGTGGTTGGGCAGGAACTTACGACCATGGTCGGGATCTCCAGGGAAGGTTGCGGTGACTCGAGGCCTAGGGTTAGATTTTGGCTTGGTCTTCGAGACAGACTGGCCCATGACAGCGGAATGAGAAGCAGGCGCGCGAGGGGCAATGGCACAGAAAGCTATCGGTCAAGGGCGTTAGATGCGAAAAAGAAGAACGGGGGTAGAGTGGGGGAAATTGCGACGTGGGCGACTGCGAAAGGTCGCGAATGGAGAATGGAATGGAAAGAGTCCATGCTAAAGAGGAGGAGAGGGAGGGAGGAGCGGGGTCGTAGGGCGCTTGTAGGGGCGATGCGGTGGAGCTGACGACAACAACAGACACATGAAAGGCAATGTGGCCGTTGCAGGCGCGTGCGTGGCACGTCTGCGGAGTGCGCAATCTCTGGCGGGGAGCGCCCTGCGCCGTGAGGTTGATTTGTGCACGCTGCGCGACTGCCACGTTGTGCGGCCCGATCTAACGGTCGTGCCTCGACCAACAGTCTATCATTGTTGCAGAGCTCGTCCGCGTGCCACCTCCGTGCCAATGAAGCCTGGTGCAACCCGTTGAAGTGCTCAGACTTCTCGCCATTCGCTCTGCACAACGTTCCGAGTGAAGTCGTCACACGGTCGGGTCGTTGGTCTGTCACTCACCCTGCCACGTGAGCTCACAGCCTATAGTTTCGAAACGAATCGCGAAGCTCTCCAATGCGCAGTCGTTCTTGTGTGATTGGCTCATGTCGCTCGCCCATGTCAATCCGCCGGCGAAAGCACTGTCTCGCACAAGGATACCTACCCTTGGCGCTGAGAGGGTGAGAGACCACCAAAGAGCTATATCGCTTTCTCACGATACACGCCGCGAAATGCACCCTTCTAGAGCTTCTGCTGTGCGCTCTCAGCTTGCTGCTTCGTTCATCGCCGTCTGTTGTTTCCCGACGCTCGTCTTTTCAGCATAAACGCACGTTGGCGAGCACTGCGCTCAACTGTAGCTAGCAAGCAACAGATGAACCCCAGCCTGAACATGCGACCAATGTTCGCTCCGTTCTTTGCGCCGTTCCGGCAGCCCGTTTCTCTGCGAATCGCTGCGAATCGCTGACCATCCGCGCCACGCAGTCTGTCCCATCGTACCCTGCAACTGCTGCGGCCCACGAGTTGCTGCTACTTTGTTCTTGTCATACACGGAGGTACGTCCCTCGGTGCCCTTGCTAATATGCTCCGAACAGCACACGGCTGCAACTCGCTCACATGGGTTAAGTCACCTACTTCACGCCATCGGGCCATTCACAACCCACATCTCCTCTTGCACACTGCGAGCACCCCTGTTTTCGTCACATAGTTACGCCATGAACCCATGTTTGTTGCAATCATCCACCATCGTCTTGTCCCGCATACTGATACTCTTATCACTCGCTCTTTTTACAACTTTCCCGTTATCGATTCCATAATATACTTGGCCTACCTCAACCCTTCAAGTCTTCTGTCTACAGTGGAGACCAGTCCTCTTTCCCTCCCCCGCCTCGCTGTGGAAACCAAAGGTTCTGCATGTCCGTAACACTGCGGTGTCCAGCCCTTGCATCATGAGATTCTTTCAGCTCTGGCTCATCGCAGCTCTCTCCGTCGTATTTTTCATCTCCCCTGCTCGGGCTCAGGACCAATGTACCCTCAGTTCTAGCGGAGCTTGGTGTTGCATCCAGCAGTTCCGTTGCGGAACTACCAGATGCGTAATTGATAGAGAGTAAGTTTCACAATATGCAACCTATTCGCAACATTAACCGTATTCGTCTAACCGGCATAAACTTCTACCTTTCGATAGATGCATGCGTGGCGCCGCCTTTTGCAGGTCCACTGTGTGTACGCGTCCGGGAGAACCAAGGCCTGGAGCTCCCCCCGCCCCCGCTCCGGCTCCAACAGCAGCTCCGGCTCCGGCTCCGGCTCCGGCTCCGGCGCCAGCCCCCGCTCCGGCCGCGGAGCCGACGAACAACGATCCCAACGCTGCCCCAGCGCTTCGTCTTGAGGATGCCGTGCCGACCGCATATGATGACCTTTTGAACTGTGGAGACACCCGTACTCGTCGAGAGATTCGGGACCTTAGTGATGAAGAGTGGAATAACTTTGCCAATGCTCTGAACGAGCTTCGCAACCGCCCAAGTCGTGTTGACCCCAATCGCAGTCAGTTTGAAGACATGGCTAGAGTTCATCAGCAATTTGTGCGCGAGGGACATGGAGGCTCCTACTTCCTTCCGTGGCACCGCCTTTTCATTCTTTTGTTGGAGAACCTTCTTCGTGAGATAAACCCATCGGTTTCTGTCCCGTATTGGAATTGGGCCGTTGATGGTGATGACCCTGCTTTGTCGAACATTTGGAGTAGGACTGGAGGAGCCGTCCGTAACGGAAATGGTCAAGCGACTTGTATCCCGAACTGGCCCTTCCAAAACATGCAAACAAACCATCCGAATACTCACTGTGTCGCGCGAGGGTTTGTTTCCGGCAGTTCTGGATCTATGATTTCTCTTGACAACTGGCTCACTATTCAAGCTCTGATGGATAGCAGTGTTTCCTTTTATGACTTCACCACCGCTTTGGAGGCCACTCATGGTCGCCCTCATGTTGGTATTGGTGGTGATATGTCTGTCCTGGGAACAGCTCCGAATGACCCAATGTTTTTCTTACACCATTGCTTTGTAGACTATATTTACTACAGGTGGCAGACTAACGGAAATGGTTCGCCTGAGAGATTTGGCGGAATCAACCCGGGTGTACAAGGGCGAGTTCGAAGGGGTGACATATTGGGCGCGTTCCAGAGGACTGTTCGTCATGCTCAGAACTTGCAATGCGTAGAATACGCTGGTTTCTCCGGAAATGTCAACTTCAACACCAACAGCGGCGGTGCATCATTAGCTGTGGATGAAATTCCTCCAGAATTCATCACCAAAAATCATCTGAACGGAACGAGGATCAAAGAAGGCCGTGACATTCTTCAACACATTCTAGATGATGCTCTCACTGGCGGCAGCGGTAGCAGCACTTGAGCCTTCTGGTATGTAGAATCTGGAAAGGGTGTGACTAGTGTATAAGGTGACAAGTGCTTTTAAGCATTTTTTTAATTCAATTAACAAGCAAATGCATAGGGTCTGTAATGTTTGCTTCGAGAAAGACGTTGTTTAAATTATCTCACTGCGATTAGCGGTCTCTCACGAAACTATAGAAGTAGGAAAGTGCTGTATTCGATTGAATTGCCATCTGACGGTATTCCCAGAATGATAACTATGGGTAACTCATTTTCACAGGAACTGCAATTGAATGGACTTTCTCAAAGCAATTCTGTCATCAGATTGCATGATTGGAATGGATGGGTTCTCTAGCTAGACCATACTATCATATGCGTGCCACTCCTCCGACCGTTCGCAGTCATAATGTCCTCAGAAATCATTGTTGCAAAAGTGTATCGAAGTCACCAAAAGCTTTGAACTGAACCCCATCTCCTGATTGTATGCGTAATCAAAAAAGAGGTTACGAACATCAACCAGATTGCGGTTTTAGTGAGGGCTTCCAATTCGATGGCGATTTCAGGAGAGTAATGCCATCGGGTTGTACACGAGGATAGCTTCTGCCAAGAAATGTGAGATAGAAACGGGGGAATGTATTTCCGTCTGTTTGGTTACACCAGGTTGGAGCCTGAGCGAGTTTGGATACAGGGTAAATTAGAAGATCCTTTCAGTGCTCGCTCTCCAGCAAGAATGCGATGTAGAGAAACGTTCTGAGAAAATCTCCTGAAACGCTCTGGGCTAAATAGAGTTGGTTGAAGACGATAGTTTTGGTATCCCAGAAATTCTCGAGAAAAGAGGTGTAAGCCTTCCCTGCTCTGGAAGAGCATGGGAGGGTGAAAAGAACGGAGATGGCATATAATTCAGAAACAAAATCGAAAGGAAAGGAAGGGATTCATTCTTTGATATTTAATGACACCTTGTCCACTCCAAGCGATAGAGAAAGCTAGGCTTGTACTCCCAAATTCATGTCCGAGTTATGAATGGCCATTTTCGTTCATCCCTCTTCTTTGCAGCGATTTGCCAAGCTACGCCAAACGGTTGACCTGAATAAAAGGGGACGTACGGACGTTGAAATTGGATGTACGTTTGAAGTCATCGGGCTCTCAGTGTAGGGCGCTCAGCGAAGTCTCCGTTGAGACGTCTGGCATGAGGTTCCTCAAAAAACCGCATATCTGTCCGCAATTCATGGGAATTCACTCGAATCGCGAATCTACATAACAGGGTTCTGCCTGTGATTTGTTTACAGACAATGCTTCAATAAAGGCACGTGTGCATTTCGTAGGGTTTTGCACCTTCAGGGCGAAGGTGACAGTGTCAGTGATCTAACATAGATGATCTCAAAATTTCAAAACATGCTAAATTTTGAATTCAGTTGAGCAGGAGAGTTCTTGTCGTCAACGGCCAGGGCAGCCTGACACGAGTCGACCGGTTAGTGGATGGTGGCTCGTAAACATCGGCCATCCTTTTGCCTTAGTGTTGGCATGTGTAGGTAGCACCAACAAGGTTGGGCTGCACAACATTGTCTCAGCCTTAGTTCGACCTGCCAGGGCGGACAACAGTTGGAGTGTGCGATCTGCGGCGAAGGTGGTGCAGCGTCATTGTAGACCAGTTGGATCGCTCGTAATTCTGTGCCTTGCTCTCCGAACCGTCTCCGGAAAGCATTGACTCATCCACAGCATTTTCAGCCTTGGAACATCTGTTCTTAACCAAGAATGCGGCGACTGCCGCAGCAAGCAACACAGTCAAAGTGAGAATGAGTCTGGCAACCGGAAGCGAATCGGTTGATGTTATACGAGTCGCGCTACACATCCAATCTATAGTCAAGGCGGCAGACCAACTAAACTGGTGACCACCGTGCGGGGATCCAGAGATGGGGTTGAAGTACTCGTAGAAACCAGCCGTTTGAAGCATTTCAATACTGCGTTCCTTGAGATAGGAACTAATTTCCTCGGCGTCTTTGTTGCCGTCTGCATTGCGCAACAGCCCGTCTCTAACGAGGTAGTTGATGTTGATCCATGCAGGTCCTTTCCAGTACGTTGTGTTCGTGTAGCCTGGGTCGTCTCGAGACACAGAGGGGATGGTATACGCGGAAAGATCAGGGCCCAAGAATCCTGGCTCGCGAAGGTGGCGCACAATCGATTTGAGCTGGGCAGAGCTCATTTTAGCACCAAACACGCCAACCAAGCCACCGGATATTTTGGAACGGATAAGCTTCTTGGACACCATATCGTAGTCGTAGAAGAAGCCGTCCTCTTCATGGTAGAGTTTTGAGGTGATAGCCTGAGCAGTCTTTGTGGCCTGCTCGCGGTGGTTGTTGGCTTCTGCAGTTTTTCCGAGAATCTCAGCTATGTCAGCGAGTGAGTCTCCTGCCCGAGCAAGGATCGAGTTGAATAGCACATCCTGGATGATGAACGGAGATTTGGCGAAAATGGCAGTCTCATCGTATTTGTTATCATAGAAGATTTTGATAAGATGCACTGCGCGATCATAAAAATGAGCGCTGGGACGCTCATGATGATCACCAACCTTGCCCTTGTCCACACGGGTGTAGTCGGGGATTTGTTCGGGAGTGAGATGAATGGATTTGAGCGCGTCATCCCATGCGGGAGAGTTGTCCATTCCACTTTCCCACATGTGACGGATGTACACAAGATTCTCATTGAGTGGATCTCTTTCACGGTAAAGGTAGTTGTGCCAATCAACAAGTTTTGGGTAGATAGTTCGCAGATGCTCTTTGGCGAGCGCCTTCTGGTCGGGCGATCTTGCGTTGTTGTAGATGGCCAAAGAAGCAATGGCGTGAACTGGAGGCTGCACGATGCCAGAGGTGTGAGAGTTTAGGGGAAAACTGTTAGAGGTTTCTATTTTCCAGAAAGATGGGCCCGGAAAGTAAGACTCGTCCGCGTTGGGGTTGAAGACGATGTGTGGAAGCAATCCGTTCCTCCACTGCCCA
The DNA here is from genome assembly GCA_030374765.1 of Agarophyton chilense. Lineage (NCBI taxonomy): Eukaryota > Rhodophyta > Florideophyceae > Gracilariales > Gracilariaceae > Agarophyton > Agarophyton chilense. The sequence goes on from JARGXX010000099.1 coordinate 1,572,775, forward strand.
CGGAATAGAGCGTCGGTCTCAGCAATAGCCTTGTGTGTGTCATAATGACTGTAGCCAATTGAAATGAACGAAGAGTCCCACGACCACTGGTGCGGGTACAAATTGGGAGACGGGAGTGTGGAGTTCATGTCCATGACCCAGTTTCCGTCAAGGACTGCCTTCGCCTCGGCAATGAAGGCTTGTTGGTTTGGATCGGTGACAGCTGGACACAGGGATGCAATTGCGGTGGAGACAAGGACGGCGGCCAGCAGAGACGATAAGATCGAAAAAGCCATTAAGGACGGTGGTTGTGGCGTGACACGGGGGAGGAAAACCTAGAAACGAAAGTGAAGATGAAGAAAGTTGAGAAGGGAGAAGGTCAAGTGCAGCACAGAGGGGGTTTAGAGTAGGTAAGGGAATGTATAAGTCGATGTTTAAACGACTGATGGAGAGAAGTGCGATTGGCGTAGGGGCCCATCCAAGAGCGATGGAAGAAGGGAGATACAATCAACACAAGTGGGTGCGGGAGACTGGCTTAGATGCGAGTCTTATGGATATGTGGAGGGCAGTGGAAGATGGAGGAAGTGGAGGAGATTGAAGATGGAAGAGATTGAAGATGGAAGAGATTGAAGATGGAAGAGATTGAAGGGGAGGGGCAGCTACAGAGCACGCAAAGCGACTGCTTTTGGGAGCGCTGTTGGGCAATAGATACAGACAGTCAAGTGCGACGAAGGGCAGGGACGCACACGAGGTAGGGGCGGGGGTAAGGCGGGCGACGGCGACGGACTTTAAGTAGTGATGCAACGCACAATGAGAGGGGCCCAGAAAAAGAGGGCACGGCGCCAAGTGGAGCAGGTGCGGGCAAAACGGGGATTTGCAACGGTTGGCCAGCGGCGGCCGGAGCAGCAGAACGGATGGACACGACACGGACAGGGCGCAGGGCGCGCACAGATGGCGCAGTCAGTCGACGCGGCGATGGCATTGTAACTACATTGACGAGACGATGTGCTGGCGCGTAAAAGGCGTCAGCATGTGAGGCAGCAAAGTGAGCATTTGGCCACCATCAACGGCACTCGGCCCACGTGAACGCCACGCGCTGCGCCGCATGCGCAGCCCTCTCCGAGCACTCTCCCAGCCTCCGGTCTTCCACTGCGCGCCGCGCGCGCGCCCCCCGCGGTGGAGGCAGCGCGCGCAGCGAGCGGCGCCGCTTGCTTTGCCGGCGCGCGCTCGCCGCGATCTGTAAGCTTTGCTGTCAGAGTATGCTTCAGCAGTGTGCGCATGGCACGCGCATGTGACTCCCTCCACGTCGGGGGCGCGTGGAAAAAGTTTTTTTGGACTTGTGCAGACACGTTTTACGATATGGTTTACAGCTGCGCGGCAACGGGAGGCTACTGTACAATACTAGCTGGCGTTTCCACCACGCGAGTCGTTCCACTGCGTGCTTTCCACTGCGTGTGTTCCACTGCGCGCGCTCCGCTGCGTGCGTTTCGTCGCAAGCTCCACCACATTGCGCGTGTGGTGCCTTTCGCTTGGGCGCCTAAGCGTAAAACTTTTTTGCCGTCAAGGATATATTAGCCGTTTTTAAATAAAGGTAAACTCCCGCTTTTGGAACTTGCCTTTTTTAAATAGCACACGCAGAAATCTTGCTTCCTGGCCTAAATCCAAAATAGACACGGTTCTAAAAGCAGGTTTCGCCCTTCTCCAGTTAATCCTTATTTTTCTTCACAAGAGAAAGCGGCCTTCGGCCGCAGGCGGTGCTGCGCGCCGCGGTCGTTCTGCTCGACTATTTCGTTTCTATGAAGCTTATTATACTATGCTTGAGCTTCTAGTAGCGTTTGTAGCTCTAAGCGTAGCCTTTTGCAGAGATATAAGGCCAAAATTGCTGAAGATTCTATTATTGACAGTGTCGACGTACAGTGATGGATCATAGCAGGTTATCGGCTACTAAGAGCGCTGTGCCGTTTAGAATTAGCTGGTGCACGATATATTAAAGATATATCGTGAAACGAGCTCTGAAATGTATGGTGAGCTTGGTTAAGGACATTTTTTTTAAAAAGAAATGGGGCAGTTGTAGCATATTATGCCGTTCAAACTGCCTCCAAAACTGTAACTTGCGGTGTCAATGTACAGGCACAGACTTGGAAACTTGAGTGCCGCTAGCGGCGCTGCGCGCCCTAGCAGCGGCCGCGGCACGCACATATTTTCGTTTGAACTGCCGCGAATACTATAACTTGCAGTGTAGATTTCAAGTGACGGACTTTGCAACTTGACGGCCGCTAGCGGCGCTGCGCGTCTTAACAGCGGCCGTGACACGCACAGTGGCGCCGGATATCTCTTTGTAGCACGAGAATGCATTGGTTTCAAACTATCTTGGTGATTTGGCTTTTTATGGCTCCGTGCGTCTCTAATCCGGAATGGGAAAAAGTTTGAAGATCAAAACAGGTTTACACGCAAACAAATAGAAAAGCATAACATTTTTTTGGCTGAGTGTTTGAGCACTGATGCATATCTACGTAGTGGGATGAGGATTTCAAAACTCTATAGCCTCAGGAAGCACTGGATTGATCAGTGGAACTGGCATCGGATGTATCGTCTGTGGATTGTCAGGCGTAAGGCTATAGTCGTGCAGTAACAACACATGCTCGTTCCTTCGCACTCGTGACAGCGCCACATACAGCTGATCTGCACAGAAGAAATTTGATTGCACATCAACAACTAAACCGTTCAGAGTTTTGCCCTGTCTTTTGTGAACTGTTGCTGCAAATGCAAGTCGAATGGGGAACTGTCTTCGAATCATAGGAATGTTTGCAAAGGAAAACTCAAAATCAATGCGATGCAGCACTTGTGACTCGATTACTTGACCGTTTTCGTTGAACCTTGCCACATGCATCGTAAACTGATCCACACGAACTACGACAAACATTTTTCCATTTACCAACACTGGATGCAGAACCTTTCGAATAACCATCACAGGAACACCAATTTTAAGGCACAGGTTGTGTGGAGGGATACCAGTAGGAGCATATTCATAGGCAAACTCAGGCACAATAGTGTCCGAAATATCCGACTCGGCAGTCTGCGCTCGAAGTGGCTGTACTGTAGTTGCGGATTGCAAAGTGATTTTCTCACCCGGAAAAAGATTCAGGGCAGCAGTTTTGTGTTCATCCACCAAATGATTTGTGGATGCAATTATCATTTTGCTGAGATCTACATCTTCTTTGCGCCGCGTCGTGACCCACTTCCACACAAACGTATATGCGGTTTGCATCACTGCAGTACACTGCAGTGGAGGTGGTATAGTACTCGAGATGGTGTTGCGCGCAACGGCACGCAAAAAAGCCGCAAACCCCGGATCATCTTCTTGGCGAACTTGTTCTGTGAGATAAAGAACTTGCACAGAGAAATCTGTCCAGAGATTGCTTTTCCATGGCAGCTCGTTCAAAATGTTTGTATACACTCTTCGAACGTTCCCACCCGCATCAGGCTCCATGTACGACTGAGGCACAACAGGAAGCAACTATGAGTAGTCGCCGGCGAACTCTATAGACAGTCCACCGAAACATGGCGGTTGCGTTTGTGTTTGAGAACTTCGCAAGTCTTTGAACATCACGTCCATGAGCTCAAACAACCTTCTGGAGAGCATCGAAACCTCGTCAAGTACGAGTAGCTGTAGATTGCGCAAAAGTTCCGCTCGTTGAGACCAAGGACCGTACTTGGACAACAGTGAAAGTTGTGTAGTAGTACTGTCTTTATCTCCCACACCCAAACCAAGCAGACTGTGCAATGTGCGACCTCCCTCGTAAAGGGATGCAGCGATTCCCGTTGTAGCTGTCAATTCAACTAGCATTCCTTTTGATTCACATATATCCCGCAACAAATTCAACATACACGTCTTTCCAGTGCCTGCAGATCCTTGTATAAAGAAAACGTTTCCAGGAGTGGTCAGACGATCTTGATCGGATTGCTGTCGGAGTTCTAAAGCATTCACAATCGTATCCAGCACGTGTTTTTGTGTTGGTTTCAGTGTATTATACCTGGATTGCAATCTGCTTGCATTTTGCACCACTCTTAATTGGCGAGTGACTACTGCACGATCAGTCTCAGTTTGTTCCTCATTTTGCTGGATAAACTGAACAAAGAAGCTATGCTCACGGAGCAAACGACCTCCATGGTGGTCAGATATGCTAATAATTCGTCGATACATTTCCAGCTTTCGCTGTTGTTCATCCCCGGCGTGAATATCGCTGCACAGCGCCTCCCAGTGATCAACAACCATTTTCTCTGCATCTGCGCCTTGCTGATACAGCGTAACTACCAACCGCCGCAGTTCAGATGAAGTGCTGTATATTTGAACTGCCTCTTCAAACGCAATGGCAAACTCGGTACCGTGACTGAGCAGCCCGCTTGCGATCGCTGCTTCCCGAAATGTGGAAAGCTGCTGTCCGTCAATGGTCCTCGCATCTTCGTAAGAACTTGAGGCGCGATTCATAAGTAATAAACGCAGTGAAAAAAGTTCTATTTCGGCAGGAACGACGGCTCGAATTCAGGCGACGTACTGATTCTCTTCTGACCTCTCCACGACATACATCGACGGATCACAATCGTCTCTCGGCACTTGAGTACTGTCTCCATCAAAGAGATTGAGTACACTAGTTGGGAGGGTTCGATACAGGCGCACCTTTTCATAGTAGGAGAGGTAATCAAGACTGGCATATGTCTCAGGTCTCTGAAAGTACCGTTCCAGTGTTGATGGCTGTGAAACCGTGTGAATGTCATTAGGGCTGCGAAGAACAAAAGTTCTCTCTCCCTCCAAATGTATTGCAAGTCGCTCCACAGTGGGCAGAATGGAGACGTGACGAAACTCAAAGATTCGCCAAGCAGCATTCACGGCACCCACCACACGTGCCCGCATGTAGGCACGGATTTCATTCTGCACCACAGCTGGTTGTTGGGTATCTGTACCCGATTCATTCTGGTTGCTAACATTCAGAGCAACTTCTTGTGCTTTGGGCTGCTTAAAAGCATACTTCATGAGGTACGCTACCGCTCCTCCACCCTGCGTGCGCTCTACATTGATGTGTGAGCGGTACTTCTTAGTGAGTGTAGGATTGTATGGCACGATTTTGAGATCTTCTTCATTTCTTCTTCGGTAAACAACACGGTTTGTTCCTTCTTCGATGTATGTTTCTTGGACAATCATTGTGCTATCGTACCCAAATCGGCAACGACCTGCACAATTACGACAATATGAAGAGTGGCAGTGGCGGTGCATAGATAAAACGAGGGCGCGCAGTTCGTCATCTTCCCCTGGACTTGGTACTTCGGCTCGAATCAGACTGTCAATGGCATGTACGTCTTCTATTACACCTCCTTCTAACCATAGCAGGATGTGATGGTGCGGTACGTTTCGTTCTTGAAACTCCAGCTTTTCTGCAAGTCCCAAGCACTTCGACCCAAATAACTGTTCTGAATTTTTTTCGAGGTCTTTCACAATATCGTTGATGTACTGGTTGTAAACTCTGGAAATCAAGTCTGGGCGGTCAAACGGGCGTGGACGATTAGCTGGTGCTGTGAAAGCACTCCGATGAGTCGTATCCATGCCTAAACGCTTCACATTCGCTCGCCATACGTTCATTGTGACAGTGATGAATAGCGAATGGGGTCCTTTTCTTGCCACAATCGCTTGCACATCCTGTCGTTTACTTTTCCATTACTTAGAAGAGTTCACTGAGTCATCAGGAAGCAAAATGCGTCCCATAAGCCTGAATTGCGCGTCAGTCATTCCGCCAGTCGATTGATTTTGCGCTTGAACGATTTCCGTCTCTTGAACTATGCGTGCTTGCTGCTGCCGTTCTAGGTATTGAAGTCGCATGTCTTCAATGTTCGTTTGTGTGCGAAGCAACCACATTTGCATTAATGGACCACTATTAAGCAAAAAGTTATTTGAATACAGTCGACGCTTTGCATTTTGTGCCCAAGTAAGCTTCTGAAGATTCCACTGATCGAAACCGAGCCCTAAGCTTTCTTGCGTACCATTTCGTGCTTGCAGATAGAAACGCAGGTCAAACGGTTTATGCTCGTCGCCATACGGGTACAGAAGGGGAAATGTACCTCTCTCTGCTAGCATAGAAGACGGTTTCAGCAATGTATACCGCACTCGGGGGTTGCTGTTTGAGTTTACTGCAGCCCCTGCTTGCTCCGTGTCGCCTGTGATAGCTGCATGTTCTTCCGTAACTGTACCCTCAGTCAACTGAGGCACCTGGGCCTCGACATGGTACAGACCGCCTGGATCGACTACGAAGGTTCTCATCATGGATGGTCCAGCTCCAGGAGCATCTTCGGACATCGGACCTGCACCTACGTTGTCACCAGACACTGTTGCAGTTCTGGTGCCCTCATAATCGCGCACTATCACTCCCTCGTTCGCAGCTTTCGAGCTTACGTCAACCGTATTTTCTTGTTGTGCCTGCATTTGCTCCGTTGTCAGCATCGCTCGATACCGCTCTCGCACCACATCAGGTTTGGGCTGAATCACCTCGTAAAGTCTCGGAACCATGTGTTTCACGTTGATGTCTTGGATAAACGCTCGCAGGTTTGCTCGTGTATAGTGAGCAGGATCCAGAGAAGGAGGCCCTGCGCCCCAAAGAAAACTTATACCGCGTGCTGCTCTGTCTGTGTGCCGGGAGAGCGAGTGCTGCAGTTCCTTCTAGTCTGAGAAACGAAGAGCCACATCCTGTGACATAGGACATGTCCATAAACGCTTGAGTGGTGGCAAAAAGCGTATTCAAGTTTAAGGAGTTCGAGTGGAATGCTCTTGAACGGTATATGCTTCGTATTTCTTCATTAGTATGGCGTCTACGAAATGTGACCCCCCATCCTGAATTTCGTTTCATGCCACAACAGACTCCATGTACCTGTTTTCCTAAAAGCACACACCCACACCACTTGCAACTATGAATTCGTAACGTCCAGTCTTCGTACGGACAGGAACCATAGGTGTGTGAAAACTCACCGCATCTTCTGCATCTGCGGGTTCCTACGGTGGACAACGTCTCAAACTCAGGAATGTTTGCTACGAGTGGCTGGATCAATCCATGCTTGAGCAGCATCGGAATCCCATGCGTAGTAAACGCGATACAATCCACGATCTGGACGTCCGGCAAACAGCATGACGGTCGAATCAAGCTCTTGGAGCGATTGTTGTTCTTCTGAATGAATAGCAAAAGTAGGAACCTGCTGAAGCTCTGACTCAGCGGATGGTGCGGGAGCTGGAGTGATTTCATCTTCTTCAACTTCCATCGGAGCAGGCATCTCTTCTTCGACATTAGCCCGAGGATGGTTTTCAGTGGTTCTCGTGGTACTTGGAAGTGATCCACCGATGATTGGAGCTGTAATGATTTCATCTTCGTTCAAATCCGCGACGACGACTGGATCTTGCACATGCTGACCAGTTTCGTTTCCTTGTACTTCATCTGGAGCATCTTCGACAGTAACCGTTACTCTTTCCGGTCCTTCCACTCCTGCGATTTTCGCGCCTCTGTTTTCTCCAGAACCTCTTCTTCTTCGTCTCCATCTCACGCCTCCATAGTTTTGTCTCTCTTCTCCTTCTTTATTCATTTTATTTTGAGCTTGTGCTAGCTCTTCGAATCTACGACAAAGTTTATGTAATATAAAAAACAAACACAACTAAACCGTGTGAAGAAAAATGTTTGATCTTTGGTTGCAGTTTGTTGCTTTGCACCCACCGGGGCTGGTTGCATGCAGCTGTCTTAATTAAAAAAAAAGCTGCAAGACTTATATTACCCAATGCAACTTATGCGCAGCACAGGGACTCTCGACACACTTCTGTTGAAAAGTGACGGACGAAGTGTGCCCAGCCGGTTTTCAAGCCGTATGCCGTTTAACCCGCGTCCGGTTGTTGGGATGGGTTTGCTATTACTCACGGCAATACTCCCTGACACGCAGTGGAGCAAGCGCTTTCCAGCCCCCAGAGGTACGACACGGCGGCCGCCCCAGACCTTGCACAGCAAGGTCTGCTGGTATAAGGTCTGGGAAACCCTCAAGACTTCCTGAATCGCCGTCAAACGATCAGTGTACCAGGCAGCACCTGACTTTTCCCAGATCCGTGGTACTCAGTGGGTTACTACGATGGCGGCCTGCACACGAGCTCGGCCTTGCCTAGGTCCCAGGGCAGTCACAGCACTCAGTCTCTTGTCATAGAGTGCTGTGGCCCATGCCTGAAATTTGGAGGTTTTTTTGTGGTTAGAGTCAAGAGCCGAGTTGTCTGACCCGGTTCATCAGTGCACCATATATGCTGTTTTGGAGCCTGAGGGTCGGAGGTGTAACGTATTCTGATTGGTCGGCACTTGGGCGGCGCACGGCACTGTAGCAAAGTGCACTCGATAATTATTGGGTGGGAGTGCATTTGCGTGCCACGTGTCAGACGTGTAGGGAGATTTGGCGCGAAGGGGCCCCCCCTCATACTGATGACAATCATTACTTGGGAGAGATGGCAAAGACCACGCCTCTCCAGATCATCAACCATCCCAAACCCTGATTCCCTCTCTATACAACCTCCTTGCAGCTCTCCGTCATCATGAACATGAGTGACTCTTTGATCCAGGACTCCATTGCTTCAAACCCCCTGTTCTGAAAAATGCAAACGCCAACATGACCACTTCATACATTTAGCATATCACAGCATTTTCCAAACCAAATTGGTCTTCAACAAAAAACGTCAAAAAACTTTAGTTCATCTTGCAATTTATCGAACGATAATCGCGACTTCACAAGATGAAAACAATGGATACTACATGCGCTATAGTATCAAGCGATGCACAATTGAGTCACATTGCAGAATCTGGTATCATCATACAGAAAAACACAAAAATGATCTAGACGAGGCGCTAAATGTAAAGTATCAGTGCTGAAATCGTTCATTACGTGAAAACCAGAACCAATGAAATGGCCAAGAAAGTGATAGTTGGAATCCTTCAAAAGGCTAATGAATACGATGAAGGACCAATTGAAAAGAGGGTTGGAAAAAAGAGCGCAACAAGTTTTTGATCAGGCAATATTGAAGTACGAGCATGTATCATCGAATCACGCTTTAACTACAAACTGGAACGCGTGGAAAATATTTTTCAAAGCTGCATATGTGATACGCAGTGAAACAGTCACGTAATCCAGAGCAAAAGGAGCCATTAGAGGGGTTAAAGTGACGTTCATTGGCAAGAAAAGAGACAGAACGAATTTAGACAGCCTCGCATTTACATATTTTTGATCGAAAACGCGAATCGCTGATGCAGAGAGCGCAAGTTCTGCCCTGCGATCGCGCAAAAAAACATCTTTTATACTCACAAACCCTTTTGCATAGAGTGAAGGACATTCTTCAAGGAGGTTTCTTCGCAGGACTTGTTTCGCTCGCTTGAGGAATATCTTGGGCTATGACAAGCTATACCGCTATTGCGTGCTGACGGCCGGTTAGGACCGGAAGTGCACACGGGTGGAACACGTGGACTGCACGGATGCCAACGCTCGAGTAGGAGGCGGGCCACACGTGGCCCGGATTGCACCTAATGGTTAGTATTATTTAGTAATTTTTAGTATTTATTTGGCTACGCTATCGCTATTTAGTGTCTACTTTTCGGGCGCACGCCCACTGTCAGGGGCCGCGCGCCACACTACTTAGGAGGTTGAGCACTGCTTCCCAGTAAAGAACCTTTTGGGAGATCCCAAGGAGGGAGTCTTGGCTCTGAACTTTTCGCCTTCGGCGCGTCTTCACCGTATACTGCGTGAGCGCCCTTGGCACGTTAGTTCATCCACCCCTCTGTCGACCAGAGTGCTACCACCACCGTGGCTTCATATTTAATCGCCGACACTTGTCGTAGTCTCGCCCCTGTATATGGTTTCGCCCCCGTTTTCCTCTTGTTCTCCTTTTTGGCTCTCGTGAGTGGCCGCCTCACTCACCCCGCTCGCCCCCCTCATACGAGGGTTTTCTCGCTCCTTTTCCGACAATCGCCGTGATAACGCTCCGCCTAGGACTGGTCACCCCCCGGACTGGGCCGTGCTCACCTAAACACTCTAGGTATATCCCGCCTGATTGGCCTCGGTCTTTCACCCGACTTCGTCGTGACTTTCCAGAGTGGATCTGTTTCTGTGCTCCGCTGGGACTCGTCTCCTCCGTCTGAGGCGTGTCTCTCAAGAGAGGAAGATCCCGAACATCTTCGTGGTATCTCCGCTCCAAGCGTTGTCCTACAAACTGGTCTCCCGACTTAGAAATTTGAGTCGGGCACACTCAGTCACGATTAATCGGAAAGAGGACTCACAAATCGAGGTTGATCTCAGTTGCCCTCTTTGAGGAAGTTTCTTGGCCTCACTAGCCGATCGGGTTTAGATACTCACATGTAACGGATTCTGATCTCATGTCGTCCAAAGACCGTCCGAGGACGCGGAGTCAAACCGGTGCACCGGAACCATCGCAACCATCCCGTATCCCGGTCCGTTCACGGTCTTATACCGGTGGATCGACTGGCGTGCCAGGTGGAAGGACCTCGAGACCTCCTGTCTCTGATCCGACACCCCCAGCAAGTGGAGCAGGACCGGCGTCTGCCGCCGCCCAGATGCACTCCCCTGCTAGAGATGTCACTCTCCATCCCAGCTTTGCAGCTGTGGAAGAGCAACTCCGCTCTATGCGGGAAGCTCAAGTCATCCTTGCAGAGGAGGTCGATTCCCTTCGCAAGAAGGTAAATGACAGTGCTACGCAGGATTTTTCTGAGGTCCTCCGTGTCTTCCGTGCGGATGTGAACTCGATTCTAGAGTCCCTTCGTGGACCCTCGGCTTTTGTCAAGGACGTCGCGGACAAGTTCTCGCGCGTCAGAAGCCGTCTCGAGACGTTGGAACAAACCCTGATGTCGGGGGATGATCCGGTCGAGCCGGTTGCAGTATCCCACAAGGGAAATAAGGAAGAGAACCGCCATGCTCGAAGGAAGCGAAGAAACACGGATCCCGAACCGTCAGACTCCTCATCATCGGAGTCCGACTCTTCCGATTCATTTGTGGAAGTAGTTCGCCGTGAGCGTTCCTCACGCTCTAAGCGGTCAACAGCCACCCATGGTGTGATCCGCGTCCGCACGAAGGGAAAGAAGCACACAGGTGTAGTATTCTACTACTTCGGCGTTCCGATGGTTTCTTTGTCACAAAGTTGCGTTTGGAACTCATTACTGAGTGGCCTGGTCAGTGCTAGGATAAGAAGCGACACACCGCGTAAGATGCCAGGAGGCAGGGTACATTGTTGGAACACGTGGTATCACGAGTGGAGTGGCTTGCAACGGCGCATATAGCGGCGATCCACGTGGCAGGTTTTACTACTCTTTGTAGCTAGACGTCCATTAGAGACCATACCCATACTGTGGTTTGGCTAAGTGGCTGACCACTGGATATTATTTATATATTTATTTGGGCACTCACCCTGGCACACAGTATGTAGTGTACCACAGGTGAGCGCCGACTCCAAGTAAAGGAGACAACATATGCATCATGAATATTCTGTTCCTCGCTTAGGATTCCTTAACCGGAGATCCGGACGAGCTATAATAGATAGTCAGCCCCCAACCACTTCACAAGCCGTTTCGTACCTACATTCCGTCAACGTTTTACAGCTGCACTGTTCACCCTCGCTGGCGAGTAGTGGCCTTACACCCCACTTCCAGCTCGCTGGTGTTGTAGCTCTACCACCCCTTTTACTTCGCCGCGAGCGACCCATCGGCAGTCCACACGCTGTCGCAGGTGTCTGCTCTCTCCGTTAGAGTGGATACTAGAAGTGGTGTCCCGACTTAGAACCACTGTGGTCAGCTGCACTGAACAATTCGTTCCTGGAACGTGGAATCGATATCGATACTTGGAAGAAGTCCAATCACTACAGTTATTGTTTATCAAACCACCTCCGGCAATTGCGGAATTCATCCTGGTTGAACACGTGGTGGAGAAGTCGAAGACACCATTTGGTTCGCACCTGGACTTAGGTTTGGTCTAGGATGCCGAAGACCCGAAGCCAGTCGAGTACTGGTCGCCCCGGTCCTGCGGGACCACCCCCGAAACCGAGTCTCGCCTCATCTGTTGAAGCCGGAGAGCGGCTGTATCGTCAAGCAATGTCGCGCTCACGCTCGGTGAATGATGAACGAGATCTCTCGGATGTACCGGCCCCTGTGGCAGCGGCAGTCACGCCCACCACAGAAGCCGTAGTTGACCCTGAGGTCGTCGGACCTCAAGAAGAGGATGATTTGCGCAGGGAAGTGCGTCGTCTCAAGTCTGAGTCAAGCGCTTCGCGTGTGCGCATGGTTGCGTTGGAATCGCAGATCGCTGCTCTTATCGCTGATGTCGAACAATTACGGAGTGCGCATCAAGCACTCGTTCGTTAAGATGATGGGAAGCAGGTCTCTGCATCGGTGAAAACACTACGTGAGGATTTGAACCATCTACTGGAGAGGTTCGGGAATACGCCCGATGCGCTACCCGGCTTAACCGTGGATGTAGAGGAACTCCTCACTCGAGTTAACCCTCGTTTAGAACGCCTGGAGGCGGCAGTTCATGCGCAGACTGCTGCTAAACCAGTCGTGCTGGAAGAGGAAGGAGCTCCTTTTAAGGAAGCTCGTTCGAAGAAGTCGAAGTCACGACGTAAGAAGCGGAAGTCCGCACGTGATTCGAGTGATGAATCGTCAAGTACGGAGGGCTTCAGTTCCAGTACTGATGATTCGGATGATTCAGATACGTCAGATGATGACGACAGTGATGATGGTCATCGAAGGTCCCGGTCTCGGAAGAAGAACATGTCTTCGTGGTTAATGAGAAAAAAAGGCTCACCTTACAGAGGATTGAAGGTGCTCCCGTGCACGAATCCGCTTTTTCGGAAGGTCCTGAATTACAGGTACTACCGTCTGAAGGTGAAGAGCAAGAAGCGCTCAGGACGCGAAACCGCGAAGGTGAAGGATCACATCAAACGATTGAAGATCGGCCTTAATGATTTAACATTTGATGGGAAAACCCCCATTCTCGTTATCGAGTTTCTCACTCGATTCGTTGCCGAGGCAGACACTCTAGAGATGAGTGAACCACAGGCATTTGTGTCTTTACCACACTTCCTGAAGGGTTTTGCTTTAGAGCAATATCGTTCCGTTTGCGAATCATTGACAGCCGATGAAGGCGGCGTTACCTCATGGCCAGAAGCGGTGCAGTATTTGCTGCGCATTTACGCGACTTCAAACGCGATACGTCAGGCGATCCTGGACCTAAGGGATGCGACCCAAAAGCCTGAGGAGGGCGAAGCTCAGTACAGCTCAAGGCTTGACAAAGCTTCAGTCCGCTGTGGAAGCTTCCACTCGACAGAGGACAAGATTACCTTGTACATCGACGGGCTGGACCCGAGTATCAAGTCGTTGGTAGCTCGATATCGAGAGAAGCATGGAAGAGTCTCCTTTTTGGAGTTAGTTCAGTTTGCGAAAGCTGAAGGAGACGCGGCCAGAGCGCGTGGTAGCCCCCGTCGTTCAGTGGCTTTTGGAACCTCAATGGGTAAGGAGAAGGTCTCCGCCAGAGTTAATCAGCGCAGCAAACTGGTACATCTGGAATCTCCAGTTGACTCGCGAGATTCGTCATTGGCACCCAAAGGGAGTGACTCGCATGAGGAGGCGGTCCATTTAATGGAATATACGGACTCTTATGTACCTACAGGGGATCTCCCACACTCGCAGTCTCAGGACGGGGAAGCCCTAATGGCTATGGAGGGCCGTCGCCCTATGTACCGTCCCTACACGGTGCCTCCACAAGGAGGTTTTAAGACCGAGAAACCCGGATGGGTGGATACTCGCACGGCACCCCGTTCACAATTTCTGTTGACCAACCGTCGTGACAGTTTGATATGTTATTCATGTTATGGAAAACACCATTTGAGTGCAGAAAGCAGGCTTTCTGCAAAGCATCTGATTCGTATCATGATGAATTATGAAGCACTCTCAGAAGAGAAAAGGAGCCGCGTACCGCCGGGCATGTATTAAAAAGCCAAAAGTTGGTTTTCTCAGACACCAATGCGCCGGACAGACAAGCCGGTTGCTCAGAATGCTGAAGTTTTACAACCCGAAACCCCGGTAGGAAGAGGCGCCTTTGAGGCGAATCAGACGGTGCAACCGGAAAACAAAGTGAGGGAGCCCCTAGGGGGTCGGCACTAGTCGATCCCGTAGTGCTGACCAGGGAGAGCTTGCCTCCCTGCTCCCGCGCTTGGAAGCCCAAGATTCTCTTGAGGCCTCAGAAATTTCCGCCGTACGGAATCAATCCGCCGGACGGAAAGCCAGTACAGTTTGACTGTGAGTTACATCGTCCTTGGAGACGTTATACTTGCCCGTCAAAACGGGAAAGTTGCCTCATAGTAGTGTCTAAAAGAAACTATAAGGTCTATGCCGACATCGGCTCTGACAGGAATCTGTTATCTCTTCGATTGACTATCCTGGACACAGGTGCTGGTCCGAACTTTATACGGGAATCGGAGGTCGCTCCTGCTGACTTAGAACGTATTCGATACGGTTCTTTACCGGACATCCGGGATGCCAACAAAAATGCTGTGAAGACACTGGGAACAGTTCGACTCGTGGTGCGTTTGGGACGCTTTTTAGTCCTAGTCGACTTCATCGTCTGTAAGACGTTAGCTGCACCAGTGGTACTGGGATGTGATTATTGCGACAAGATTGTCGAAGCCATTCGCCCGCGAAGAAAACTAGTGGAACTAGATGATGGATCAATGGTACCAATTGTTCGCAAGCCAATGCATCGTTGCTCTGAAGCACCTCCACATCCACCATCTATGGAATACGGGAAATCCCGAGGACGTGTCTCGCCGAGGATTCGAGTAGCGAAGTGTGCCATGCTGAAGGCGCAGACCCAAACTTGGGTTCAAGTAAGAACAGAACGACACGGACTCGTGGTAATTCAACCGAATACTCGGATGTACGAATCCCGTGGATTGCTAGTCGCTAACGGCATTGCTCAGGTTGATCCTGGTAGCCCCGTTTGGATACTAGTGAGTAACTTCACCGATAACGATTATCAGATACCGAAGAATCAGGTTGTTGCAACAGCTTTGCCTCATCCCACAGTGGTGGTCCCTACTCATATTTCTACTGCAGAAGTATTGGGATTAACCCATGTCGGTGACACAGACGAAGAACTGCAAACTCCGTCTGGAGATCATTTGCAAACAGCAAAGGATCCAGAGAGCCTGGTCGATGAGCTAGACTTAGCACATGTGTCGGAACACTACAGAACGAAGATCAGGTCTATTTTGAAGATGTATACATCCATGTGCAGTGGAAAACTAGGAGAGATCTCCGCTACGGAACACCACATTTATTTGGTCCCAGGGTAACGACCCATCTCCCAACCACCCTACAGAGCGGGACCGCGAACTCGCCAAATCGAGGAGGAGAATGTTAGCAAGATGCTGGAAGAAGGAGTAATCGAAGCAGCTCAATCTGCTTGGGCCTCACCAGTGGTGGTGGTTCCAAAACCTGATGGTTCTTTACGATTCGGCATCGATTATCGAAAACTGAACGCAGTTACAGTTCGGGATACATACCCGTTGCCTCGAATGGACGAATGTATTGACAGCTTAGGAGAAGAGAACGTGTTCACCACGTTGGACGCCAACTCTGGCTATTGGCAGGTGCCTGTAGCGGAAGAAGACCAAGACAAAACCGCATTTGCGTGTCACGCCGGTCTTTACCGTTTCAACAGGATGCTCTTTGGCTTAACGAATGCACCGGCTACTTTCCAGCGTACTCTGGACATCTTGCTCTCAAGATACAAGTGGAAGACTTGTTTAGTATATTTGGACGATGTGATCATCTTTTCCGAGGATGTGGAAAGCCATTTACGGCATGTCGAGGAGATCCTCAAAGCACAACAGAGCGCAGGTATCACATTGAAGTTCAAAAAATGCGAATGGTTCCCTGGCACCGTCGGGTACTTAGGACACGTGATCAAACCGGGACAGCTTGCCATTCAAGAGGCACAAACAGCGGCTCTCCGCGAAGTACAACCTCCGTCGACACAGAAGCAATTGCGTTCTTTCCTCGGCTTGTGCAACGTCTACCGACGATTTGTGCCGCGATACTCGCATATAGCGGCACGGCTCAACGCAAAGCTGCGTAAAGGACAACCAGTACAGCTGGAACAATTCAGACAAGCTGAAGTGGAAGCGTTCGACACGCTGAAGACAAAAATTATTACAGCCCTAGTCTTGGCGCTGCCCATCCCCAACCTGCCATACTCAGTGGATACCGACTCTAGCGAGTACCAAGTAGGGTGTGCCCTTTTTCAAACACACCCTGATGGTGAACGCAAACCCATTGGTTACTGGCCAAGATCGCTGAACGCAGCTGAGAAGAAGTGTTCAGTTTCAGAAAAGGAATGCCTTGCAGTCGTTTGGGCTCTAACCACATTTCGACCGTATCTCCAAGGAGAACGTTTTACCGTCAACACGGATCATTCGTCTCTACTATGGTTACTGTCCATTCCAGACCCGTCTGGTCGTCTCACACGATGGCGCTTACGCCTTTCTGAATTCGTTTTCGAAGTGAAGTATAAGAAGAGATTGACCAATGTCCAATCTGTCGCGCTATCGCGACTCAAAACACTGGGCGAAACCCAAGGCGAAATCGATGAAGAGATACCTTGCTTTTACATGGAGACCCATTCACCATCTTTCGAAGAAGAGGAACAAGAGACCCTTGATGATTATTCGGATGCAGACCCGTTACTTGCATTGGCAGACACTGACCCTTCAGTTCAACTCGAGCGAATCTCGTGCACTGAGCTCCTCAATGAGCAACACGCCGATACGTTTTGTGCGTCGATACGCTCTCGTCTTAACGGGGGGGAGGAGCTCCCCTTTTCATTCGATTCACGAGGAATACTGTTAAGACATGTCGAAAAGCATGATCAAATCGTCATTCCACACGTCTTGAAGAGTCGAGTACTCCATCTGGCACATTACAGCAGATTGTCTGGTCATACAGGAGGAACGAAGTTGTTCATGACTCTAAGAAGAGATTTTTACTGGCCTACTTTGGCAATGGACTGCCATGATACCGTGAGGTTGTGTACAACATGTGCGAAGAATCGCGTGAAGCTTTACAGGAAGTGGAAACCGATGAAGTTATTCCAGGCCAAAGTGCCATTACAATACGTCAGTATCGACATCCTAGGGGAATTGATTCGCTCAAGGCGAGGTTATCGCTACCTATTGGTAATCACCGACCGCTCCTCGAAGCTATTGCGGACTGTGCCGCTGAAGCGGATAACCGCAACCGTAATCGCACAGGCGTTTATCAAACATTGGGTATTTAAAGACGGCCCACCAAAAGTTCTGTTATCAGACAATGGGAAGCAATTCGTTGCGAAGTTCTTTCAGAATGTTTGCCGCATTATGGGCATTCGAAACGTGTTTACCACGACCTAGCATCCGCAATGCAACGTTCAGGTGGAGCGTTTCAACCGCACGCTGGTAGCAGCACTACGACACTACATCGCGGACCACCCGAAAGAATGGTACATGTTTACTGATACTCTGTGCTACGCGTACAATTCGCAAGTGAAAACCTCTACGAAGACGGCACCGTTCGACCTCGTGCTCTCACGTAACCCTCCGGCTTTACCGGTTGCGCTCGACGACGAGACAGAATTGGACGCGTCGACCCCGGCTAAGTACCATCTGAAATGGAGGAATGACCTGAAGGCCAGAGCGGAAGAAGCCGCTAAAGAGTTATCAAAGACGCAAGCTCGCTATAAGCGAAACTATGATGCCAGAAGGCGAAGAGGAAATCCAGCAATCCGAGTAGGAAGTCACGTCTTCGTGCGAGTTGAAAGACCGGACAAACAGGAAGAATCTCGTCATAAGTTGTTCCCGATAGCGGTTGGACCCTTTAAAGTGGTGGAACTTGATGAAGACACAGTGGTCATCAAGACAGGTGAAGACGTTGAACGTGTATCGCGCGATCGCGTTGAAGTCGCGCCTGACCCGCAAGTGGAAGTCCAGGTATCTGGTAGAATTAAGGAGGCCAGTGCGACAGAACGTCAAGGCAAAAGCCCAAGTGACTCTGGGGAGAGTGAACCGCCACGAATGGCTCGAGCGGAGGAGAAAGCTCCTGATCTCCCAACGCCAGCGGTTGCGTACGCCAATCAGGGACAGCTTCCGAAATATCGGGATATGCCCCGTGGCACGCGCACACCCGTAAGTACAGAAATGGAACCTGAAAGCAGGAAAGATGTTTTGGAATTTGGCCCCAAGGACTTGGAAACGAGTGCACGCGAACACACGCCGTTGCCGCTTCAGGCTGAACCGTCAGGGGAAGTACCACTCGCTGTTCCGCCGATATTGGCTCCCATCCCTCGTGGGCAGGAAGAAGAAGAGGTATCGCCTCCTGTCGTGGTGCAAGCACCATCATCCACCGAACAGCGGTCAGAATCGGATAAACCGAAGGAAGTTCATCCACGAATGGAATTGAGAAGTAGCAAGAAGTACGCTTCTATGGAACCTGGAAAACAGGATAGCTCTTTATCTGAGAAAGGTTCTCAAGGAATGAGTACACCGCCCCTGCGGGCAGAACGACAGTTAGTCGACGAGCGAACGCTTAGCGACGCTGAGACTGCTAACACAGAGACGCTTGGGTCAGCCCTAAGGCATTTCAAACCTGTTAACAGGAGTCTCGCGCCAACAGCGAAAGCATAGGGAAACGCCCAGGAATATGTTATGGATCGCATATGTGAACATGGCGAGCATGAAGATACCCGAGAATTACTGTATCGAGTCCGTTGGTACGGTTTTCCTCCGGAAGCGGATACGTAGGAACCTATAGCTGATATCCTCCGTTCGCAGCTCGTGCGATATCATCTACGCATGCGATTACCACTCCCCAGGGAGATCGATTCCTCGATAGTCAGGCTCATGGGCACATCCCATCTCTAAGTATGGGCTACAAAGGTAGTAAAAACTCGAAAGGCGAGAAGAAAACAAGAAATCATGAAGAGGAAACGTGAAAACACGCAAGCACAGGACATTTACTGATTATCACCTAGGATAAACTCGAGAAGCGAGAAGAAGGATTGAAGAACTCGAGAAGCGAGAAGAGATGATTGAAGAACTCGAGAAGTGAGAAGGGAAGTATGGAACTCGAGAAGCGAGAAGAAGAAGTTAAGAACTCGAGAAGCGAGAAGAGATGAAGACTAGAAGATAAGAAGGGAACGTGAAGAAACGAAGTCACCGGAGTTTTATTGGTATCAAGATACCACCGCAAGGGTGTTGAATAGGAGTCTTTTCTAGGATCATCAAAGAGACGTGCGAGCACGCAGGTTCGCAAGAAGCTGTGCGCGATCACCCTCAACTTGGTCCACAGGAAAGCCCGCATCTAAGAGGAACTGCCTCAGCGGATCCAAGCATGGATCTTCGACCGGCACTGCACTCGGTTGTTGGGTAAACCCACGACAGTACTCTTGAGCAACTCCCGCCGCTGCAGATTGATCTACGGAAGTCGCTACGCCTGCCAGCTCTGGCTCGTCCTCGTAATTGAGTTCAGCCTCAGCTCCCGGCGCTTCCTCATACGGTTCCTCTCCGTTCCCGGATGGAGTAGCATCGTACACGTATCCAGTAAGCTGGTTCGGTGGCATGTCACGCGGGTTCTCCCGAAGAAAGCGAGCCTGCTCGGAGGTAATCAACTGGCGCGTCCAGGGGTCGTACCGAACGAAATCTCCAGCACTTGCGCTTCGTCCAGGAGAATGGTCGTGGTGTCTTGCAAGGGTTCCGCGAGCGGATTGATCAGCTGGCACTCCAGACCAATCGACACTGTCGATCAAATCCACAAGATGGGGGAAGTCGGCATGGTTCGCACGGGATCCCAGGACAAGAAAAAGATCGAGTTCTCTCGCATACTTTCGCGCTGTGGGCGACATGTACCAAACTCTAAAGGTATCATAAGCATCCCACAGGACGAAGACGGCCATCTTGTCGATAAACTCGGTATAAACCACCGTCCAATACCCGAGAACGGGTCGTTAACCAACGCGGAACCGATGTAGGAGATCGCCGGTGGGAGCTCCACAGGGCAACCACGAGGACTCTTGATCGCCGCCCAATGCTCCGGGATACCGATGTAGCGCCCGAAGCGCGCGTTCCGCCGGATGCGGTCAATCTCGATCATTTGATACGGCACCAAATAGCCCAAACGTGATCGAGTACGACGTTCCCAACGGGGATAATCCCAATAGAGAATATCACGCTTTCGAAGGAAGCCGAACTCCGCATGGAGAAGAGGTTTCTGAAATCAGGGAGCTGCATCACGCACACCACGCACACCGCGCCAACTGCTAACATCGACTTCAACCAGTGTCTCGATATACGAGTAACCTTCACCGTCGGTACGGGCTTTCCAGATATCTAGTTCCCAGTCCTGCGGGAGGAGAACCGTACTGATGAATCGGTGAAGACGCTGGTAAATCAGCTTGGTGAACTGCGTACGGGCTTCGGACAAGGTTTCCGTTGAATATCGCTCAATCGCGTTGTCTGGCAAAGCAATATGGCTCGCCCAGTCGTCGCTATGAATTGCGTGTTCCGAAATACCGTCAGGGAAGTACCCACCGTGTACATACTGTTGTATCAACGCGTCATCGCGGATAGCAACTGGATCAAACCAGGGCGCTTGCGCGAAAAGTTCAACGTTGTCGAGAGGATCTCGTCCATAGAAATCCGCAGGGTGCGGGTAGCTCTGCTGAGCACGAAGAGAAGGAGCTCGAATCACACCTGCAGAGGCGACGTTAGCCGCGTTCGGCATCGGAGCCACGGTTGGCTGAGGTAACGGTATCGACCGGAATCCGGTGTACGGTGTGGGGAACGAACGGTATGAACGGGTTGAGCAGTAGGCTGCGACGCATAACCAGCAGTGTTTGACGGAGCCCCAGAAGGCACATCCCCAGAGGAGGGCTGAAACGGGTTGGACCCGGGGTTCGGATTCATCGCTAGAGATCGAGCTGAAGAGCGGTGAGGAACAGAATGCTGTTGAGAACTGGAAGAGTTGGTTGGGCGGCGAGGATTTCGTGATGAGGATGAGTACCCGGAACACCAGTCCGACTGCGTATAAATGCTTCTTGCGTCCCCCATAGTTCGCGCTTAACGAGGGGGTATGTAGTATTCTACTACTTCGGCGTTCCGATGGTTTTTTTTGTCGCAAAGTCGCGTTTGGAACTCATTACTGAGTGGCCTGGTCAGTGCTAGGATAAGAAGCGACACACCGCGTAGGATGCCAGGAGGCAGAGTACATTGTTGGAACACGTGGTATCACGAGTGGAGTGGCTTGCAACGGCGCATGTAGTGGCGATCCACGTGGCAGGTTTTACAACTCTTTGTAGCTAGACGTCCATTAAGGACCATACCCATACTGTGGTTTGGCTAAGTGGCTGACCACTGGGTATTATTTATATATTTATTTGGGCACTCACCCTGGCACACAGTATATAGTGCACCAGAGGTGAGCGCCGACTCCAAGTAAAGGAGACAACATGGGCATCATGACTATTCTGTTCCTCGCTTAAGATTCCTTAACCGGAGATCCGGACGAGCTATAATAGATAGTCAGCCCCCAACCACTTCACGAGCCGTTTCGTACCTACGTTCCGTCAACGTTTTACAGCTGCACTGTTCACCCTCGCTGGCGAGTAGTGGCCTTACACCCCACTTCTAGCTCGCTAGTGTTGTAGCTCTACCACCCCTTTTACTTCGCCGCAAGCGACCCATCGGCAGTCCGAACGCTGTCGCAGGTGTCTGCTCTCTCCGTTAGAGCGGATACTACAACAGGTTTGAAGGAGCTGAAACCGACCAATTTGCTCTTTAAGAAGCTCTTATCATACCGGTACTACCGTTTGGATGACTCCTCTTTGGATCGTACACCCCGTGGTATGGGAAGAGTAAAGGACTGCATTAAGCGAATGCAGCTCTCACTTTGCAACCAGATGTTTTCTGGAGAAGACCCAATATTGGTGTTGGAGTTCTTGGCACGCTTTGTCGCGGAAGCTGACATCCTTAGAATGGACGAGGGACAGGCCTACATTCCCTTACCGTACTTCTTACGTGGGCTTGCAGAAAACCAGTATCACTCTGTGAGACGTTCATCACGCGCCTCCGAAGGAGGGGTCACATGCTGGCCTGAAGCAGTTCAGTACCTCCTGAGGTCGTATGCTACTAACTCCGCCGTTCAGCAGCCTATACGCGCCCTGCGGGACACTCACCAACGGCCAAGTGAGTCGAAAACCCATTATTCGTCGCGCCTTAACAAAGCCTTCCACCGCTGTGGCAATTTTAACCCCGCTGAAGAGCGTTGCACCATATTTGTCGATGGTTTGAACCCGGCGATCCGGACTCTTG
The DNA here is from genome assembly GCA_030374765.1 of Agarophyton chilense. Taxonomy (NCBI): domain Eukaryota; phylum Rhodophyta; class Florideophyceae; order Gracilariales; family Gracilariaceae; genus Agarophyton; species Agarophyton chilense. The sequence continues at coordinate 1,595,207 of JARGXX010000099.1, forward strand.
TTGCTCGACGTCGAGAAGATAGACCTAAAGCCACGTATTTGGAACTAGTGCAGTTCGCTCGCGCAGAGGGTGAAACCCTGCGCGCACGCACTCCTGGATCCAGGGTTAGGTCCGCAAAAGCGTTGATGTTACAACCGGGTACTCCGTCAGCTTCGATGATTGACGAACAGGCCTCTCGAAGGGAACATGATAACTTGCAGCTAGCCCATAGAGACGTTCCTTCCATCCCGACAACGGAGTCAACCTCAACCTTGGACGAGTCACAATACGTGATTGAGGAGGACACGCTACTCTATGCGGATAATGGTCGCGTTCGTGCGCCACGCGTCCCACACGAGAGTGGTAATGTCCGCTTTTCGCGTCCTGGTTGGAGAGGTACCCGCCCCGCGGTGAAGTTCGCCGAGCCTCGCCACCCGACACCGGCTTCTCGTCTGTTTTTTCATCTCTGCTACAAACCAGGCCATACTTCTCCACAATGTGTGTTGTCTCTCCGAGAATTGGCACAAGTCGTAGTCAATTACGAGGCCCTATCCCCGGAGGACAAAGCAGCTGTTCCGATTGAATCGTATATCCGTGCTCGAACGGATGTTCCACGTCACGTGTTGCTTCCCCGAGCTCGGGTGGTACCTGCACCGGAATCCCGTGTCACTGACGTGTTCGGTCACCCCACCGCTTCTGCGGAATCTTTTGGACCTTATGCCCGGGCGTTGCCCGCTCAACGCCCTGAGCAGCCGCCTCCGGCTGAGCAGGCCCAGAAAAACTAAATATGGGAGTCTCCTCTCAAGGAGGGGCGCCCTCAGAGTCGAGGTCGACGGCGCCCGAGGCATCCAAGCCTCGCTCCCCGGTCAGAATCCTTTCAAGGAAAGAGGCAGTCAATGACGTGAACTCGGAACACTTTAGTGTTCTGCGTCGTCCGTTGAAACGTGTTTCCCATAACCGGTTCTCGGATAGAATTCTGGTGATGGCAAAGAGAAACTACAAGGTCTATGTTGACCTTGGCCTTTCACCCCAGTTTATGGTGCGGCACCTTACCGTCTTAGACACCGGTGCCGGTCCGAACTTTGTCGTGGAGGAATTGTTACCGCCTGCTTTGCAGTCTAGGATCTGCCGCGACCACGTCCCGGAGGTCGCTGACGCGAACAACACACCGTTGGATACGGTGGGGTCCATAGAACTGGTAGTCCGCGTTGGCGCTCGCGTGGTGAAACTCGACTTCGTCGTATGTCGGAAATTAGCCGCCCCAGTCATCTTGGGTTGCGACTTTTGCGACCGCTTCGTCGAAGCGATCTTCCCCCGCCAACGGCGTGTCGAGATGGAGGATTGATCGTCCACTCCGATCGTTCGTCGTCCACTTAGGCGTGCCACGAAGAAGCATGTCCCGCTACCGGCAGCACAGGAACCTGGACCGGATAAACGTGAATCTAATAAGCTCCGCGTCGCAGCGTCGTTGTGCGTCCCGCCTGAGTCCCAAATGATGGTGAAAGTAACCTCCCGTCAACACGGACTCCAGGTTTTGCAACCATTGTCGTCACTGTATGACAGGGACAGCCTCGCAATTGCGAATGGAATCGTCCATTAGGAGCCAAACCAACCGTTTCACGTGCTGATCGCTAATCTAGGGACTGTACCCCAGTATCTTGTGAAAACCCAAGTGATAGGGTCCATCATGCCGCACCCCATCGCTATGGTGCCGACAAAGCTGACCGCAGCTGACGTTCTCGGACTCGTTCAATCTAAGGAGGGGGACAGCCCGGAACCCGTTTCATCACCGGTACCCGGGGTTCAACCTGTAACATGAGGGACGCAGCCCGTTTCAACGAGTGGTGACCGCCCCGATCCAGTCCAAGAACTCGAGGACCTGGATCTCACCCACGTCCCGGAGTCATACCGCCATCGATTGCGAGAACTTTTAAGGGACTTCACCACTATGTGGGACGGCTCCCTTGGTGAGATTGCCACTACGGAACACCGGATTGATTTGCTACCGGACACCCGACCCATCTCTCAGCACCCATACCGTGCCGGACCCGCCACACGCGCGGAGGAAAAGGCACAAGTGGATAAAATGCTTCGAGCAGGAGTCATTGAACCGGCTCAGTCGCCGTGGGCTTCTCCACTAGTACTGGCTTCAAAAGCATGATGGTTCCTGGGAGTTTTGCGTCGACTACCGTCGGTTGAATGCCGTTACCGTCAAGGACGTGTATCCAATCCCAAGAATGGACGAGTAAATTGACTCGCTGGGCACCGTTACCGTCGTTACAACCCTGGACGCCAATTGGGAATACTGGCAAGTTCTGGTAAGGAAGCAAGACCAGGATAAAACCGCTTTCGCGTGTCACTCAGGTCTCTACTGTTTCAAACGGATGCCTTTTGGTCTTACCACCGCCCCCGCTACTTTCCAGCGAGCCATCGACATCCTATTGGCCCGCTTGAAATGGCGTACCTGCCTGGTCTACATGGATGACATAATCGTCTTCTCAGATAATCTGGACAAACATATCACTCATGTGAGGGATATCATGACCACGCTACGAGATGCGGGTGTCACTCTTAAGTTGAAGAAATGTGACTTCTTCACGGGCACCGTGAAGTATCTCGGCCATGTTATCCGTCCAGGACGTGTTACAATCGAGGAGACTCGTGTTAAGTCACTCAAAGAGGCTAAAGAACCGCGGACGCAAACCGAGCTTCATTCCTTTCTGGGACTCGCAAACGTCCACCGACGATTCATCCCGCACTTTGCGGACAAGGCTGCACCGTTAAACGCGCTTTTGCGGAAAGGCCAACCACCAAAACTGCACCCCTTAACCCCCGTTCAAACAGAATCTTTCAACTCTCTTAAGGATTCTGTCGTCTCCGCCCCGATCCTCTCGTTGCCCAAGCCTGGAAGGCCCTTCACCGTAGATACGGACGCCAGCGACTACCAAGTAGGTTGTGCACTGTTTCAAACTGCACCCAATTGGGAAAGACGCCCCGTAGGGTACTGGTCCCGATCGCTCAACGTCCACGAGAAGAATTACTCCGTCTCGGAGAAGGAATGCCTTGCAATAGTGTGGGCATTACAAACGTTGCGCCCCTATCTCATGGGTAATCATTTCACCGTTTTTACGGACCACGCGTCACTTCGATGGCTACTCTCCATCTCGGAGCCTTCAGGCCGCTTGATGCGTTGGCGTCTCCGTCAAGCGGAATTTGACTTTGACGTGCAGTACCGAAAAGGATCGTGCAACACCCAAGCCGATGCTCTCTCCCGCCTGGTCACTACTGGCGAAGCACTACCCGTCAAAGTCGATGAAGTACCCTGCTTTGCAGTGAATGGCGACGACGCTACCATCGAGGAAGAGGAACGAGACACGGACTCTTCATATTACGGTTCCGAATTGGACTACTTTCTTCTCTTCGAAGATTCCGAGAAACCCTTACCAGGGAACTTCGTGCTTATTACTCCAGAGGGGATGATACGGGAGCAATTCGCTGATCCGTTCTGCGCGAAGGTCCGCGCTCAACTCAGTGGAGGAGGTACTCTCCCCTTTCAGGTGAATGACGCCGGATACCTTGTACGGACCGTCGGATCGCACCCACAAATCGTGGTACCACATAACGTCCAGTCGAGAGTCTTGCGGTTGTCGCACTATTCCAAACTGAGTGGCCACGTCGGGAGACGAAAACTATACCTCATCCTACGCCGTAACTTCTACTGGCCTGCGATGGCAGTGGACTGCTACGCAAAGGTGCGGTTTTGTACTGATTGCGCTCGGAACCGTGTCAAACTCCGCCGTCATGCGACGAAGTTGAAGCTGTTTCCAGCTCGCGCTCCATTGGAGTTTGTGGCCATTGATATACTCGGTCCCTTCCTTACCACTTAGCGGAATTACAAGGTCTTACTCGTAATTACGGATCGCTTCTCAAAGCTGGTCCGGACCGTACCGTTACGGAAGATCTCCGCTATGAGCGTGGCTCAAGCCTTCGTCCTACACTGGGTCTTCGTTTACGGCCCACCGGTCAACCTCCTCTCCGATAACGGGAGACAGTTCGCCTCTCGGTTCTTCGAGGATGTGTGTCGCATCTTGGATATTAAGAACCTGTTCACGACCACTTTCCACCCCCAAACTAATGGGCAGGCCGAACGGTTCAACCGGACATTACTTGCGACACTCCGTTCATACGTTGCAGACCACCCCAAAGATTGGGACTTGTTCACTGATGCACTCACCTTTGCCTACAATACGCAGGTTCACAGGACAACTGGTTTAACGCCATTCGAGCTGGTACTGTCCCGTACCCCACCGCTCGTGGCGCTGGAACCACAGCCCACGCTGGATACCTTTCCGTCACCGACTGCTTACCGCGAAGCGTGGAAAACTTGGCTCACGAAGCTCGTTCCCGCCGCACGGCGTTCAATGGGCCGAGCCCAGGCCGCTTACAAGCGTGACTTTGATATCAAAGCCCCTCCCTCGCCTCCACGTCTCGCCCCCGACGGTTATGTATTCATCCGCAATGAGTATTGGAACCCTGAGAAGGAGAAACGCCACAAGCTGTCACCCGTTGCCGACGGCCCCTTTCGGGTTATTTCGGTGGCTCCCGACACTGTCGTTGTTGCCGCATGTTGACGCGGGTTTAACACGACGAGTTCGTCGTAACTGGGCCAGGTGTCCTCCGCAGGAGTGATGTGGCTTGAAGCTTCAACGGGACCCCGGGATCGGCTCGGCGCAGTTGACAAGGCACTATCTTGCGGAAGGGGAGCCGAATGGAAACCGGAGAAGTAACCCCGGCGGGGATTGTTACCACCGTTCATCGGGAGTACTGGTCGCCGAGGTATCGGGATGTGGTCGCTGGAAGTTGGCGTACGATGCGGAAGAGCGCTCGAAGTTCGAGGAGTGGTTACCGCGTTGGTGCGTTTGTCGTTCGGTTGTACTGCTCTGCCTTCGACAGTCGAGTGGTCGCTGGACGCGTTACGTGGCTCGCTCTTATGCCGATTTGACCGTTGCCTCCCCGCCATGTAGAAGGCGTGTTCGTCACCTAAGGAGGGGGATATGAAGGACAATGCCCTTCAACGTTTCTTCGCAGGACTTAGAGGTTTCGCTCGCTTGAGGAATAGCTTGGGCTATGACAAGCTATACCGCTATTGCATGCTGACGGCCGGTTAGGACCGGAAGTGCAAACGGGTGGAACACGTGGACTGCACGGATGCCGACGCTCGAATGCGAGGCGTGCCACACGTGGCCCGGATTGCACCTAATGGTTAGTATTATTTAGTAATTTTTAGTATTTATTTAGCTACGCTATCGCTATTTAGTGTCTATTTTTCGGGCGCGCGCCCACTGTCAGGGGCCGCGCGCCACATTACTTAGGAGGTTGAGCACTGCTCCCCAGTAAACACCCTCTTGGGAGACCAAGGAGGGAGTCTTGGCTCTGAAATTTTCGCCTTCGGCGCGTCTTCACCGCATACTGCGTGAGCGCCCGTGGCACGATATTTCATCCACCCCTCTGTCGACCAGAGTGCTATCACCACCGTGGGTTTATATTTAATCGCCGACACTTTGTCGTAGTCTCGCCCCTGTATAGGGTTTCGCACCCGTTTTCCTCTTGTTCTCCTTTTCGGCTCTCGAGAGTGGCCGCCTCACTCACCCCGCTCGTCCACCTCATACGAGTGTTTCTTCGCTCCTTTTCCGACAATCGCCGTGGTACCGCTCCGCCTAGGATTGGCCACACCCCGGACTGTGCCGTGCTCACCTAAACACTCTAGGTATATCCCGCCGGATTGGTCTCAGTCTTACACCCGACTTCGTCGTGACTTTCCAGAGTGGCTCTGTTTCTGTGCTCCACTGGGACGAGTCTCCTCCGCCTGAGGCGTGTCTCTCAAGAGAGGAAGATCCCGAACATCTTCGTGGTGTCTCCGCTCCAAGTGTTGTCCTACACCGCGCGTCGACGCCTACCAACGTTCACCTACACGGTATAAGCTAGTCGCCCCGCCGTTTGCCCCTGCGTGTTTTCACGGTGCCCTGTTACCATCGAGGTTTACTACGTGTACCTTCTAAGGTTGAGCGCCAACACGCTCGCTACGGTTGAGCGTCACTACGCTCCCGACACAAGACAGTAGCATACCCCAGAGGTGATTGTACGACATTGTTGTCCTTTACATAGTACCAACCACCCTCATTGGCGAGTGGGGCCTTACAACCCCCTTTCTAGCTCCCTAGTTTTGTGCTCCATAACATCTTTCTGTTAGCCGCAAGCACCCATTCGGAAGTCCCGAACACTGTCGCAGGTGTCTGCTCTCTCCGTTAGAGCGGATACTACAGCCAGCACGAGTAAATAGTCACGAAACCCTCTGAATTGGATCGTAAGATGGTGTCTGTGCTCTGGGTGGACCGAGATAAGAGATATTTCATCAGAATTTGTAGCAGTACCAAATGAGAAACTCCTTTTTCTTGTGAAAGATGGAGGACAACTTATAGAATAACCAAGAATATTCCGCTTTGTATTGCTATCATAGAGGTTCGAGAGGAGTAATTATCTTGTTGTTATAGAATTGATAGGCATAATAAGTCACATAGAGATGACCAGAATAAGGAGAAGAAGTTTGAAGTGAAAGAATGGTCTTTTAAAGTGAAAACACCTTTGCCTGAAATGTGCTTGGTTGTTGCTTGAAATATTTACGATGTTGCATACGGGAACACATTGAATATTATAAAGCATATTTTCTATTGTAATCATGCATAAGGATTAATAGATAACAACTTGAATGCTATAGAAACTATGAAAAGAATTTTTTAGGATTGAAATGAAATGACCAACCTTTATTTGGCTAGTTTCGGCATTTATTAATGAAAAGAAATCACGAGCGAAGAAAATAGATGATTCTTGTCTGGAACATATCTAGGACGATGCAAAGTCTGCAAAAACACTTACAAATCAAAATTATGTTTTTTTAAAATTTAAAACTTATAATAATATGGAAATTAATATATATTAAAATGAAACCGGTCTTCCTTGTTTTCAAAATCATCTGCATGACATTCATCACATTTTCAGGCAACATATAGTCCACATCGTTGATGTTTGTGTGTCAGCATGCGTTTGTAAGGCTTTTCAGATGCGGTTGTAAAAGCATAAAACGAAAAGTTTAATGATTTCAAGCTTGTGACTACTTAAATCCGCGTTATTTCGATGTGTTGTTATATTTTGGTCTCCGATCAAGCATTGCGTTTCATGCATGCCATTTTATTCTGTGTACTGTTCAAAAGGGCGAGAATGAGTTCTTAGAACATAGTCCTTTTTAGAATTAGTCGAGCTTCCGTAAGAGTTTTAGAGTTAAAATGAACTCAGCAAGGTTTGAACCCATTGTTTATCAGTCTCCGAGCGGTCGTGAAACCACTGAGTTGATGTTTCTGAAGACCACTGCTGAAGGAATGTACTTCAAAGCAGGAGGAACATGGTTAGAAAAATTAGTTCGTAAGTTAGAAAATAGAATACGCCGCTGCAGTGTGGAAACCAGCGATTTTTACTAATTTTTTGGAAAAAAGAACTGGCTTCATATGAGGTCAAGCTGGCCTCATGTGAGGCCAATACGCCGGGAGTGTAGACACTAGAGAGGTGGCCTTATCCTGATTTCGTGCACTGTAGAAGACCGCGGCCACTTCACACTTCGTAGCCCTCATGTCCCCGTCTCCATACTACTGCACAGTACGCGTACTGTACATGTTCTGAAAAGACTGAAATAAAAAACGCGTCGACCATGGTACAAACCGTAGCAATTGCTAGGAATCCCTTAGATCTCTTCTTTCGAAAGATTCAACTTACCACCGCGATCAAATTGCCCGTCGCACAATACTGGAGAAACCTGTGCTTCAGCTCGCAATCAAATGCTGTTCATGGCTTCAAGCGGAACTCACATAACCCTACTCACTCTGCAATTGAAGGAAGATACCTGTATTACTGAAGAAGGTCGATGTGAGTGAAGAATCTGAATGATGCCGTATGAGGTAGACGTGACGAACAAAGTCCGCCGGGCTATGTCTCCTGATGTTGGAATAGCTATGGCTGCTCTGACTGATCTTGCCGCAATCCCAAAGGAAATTTCACCCGGCGATGTTCTACTTTTACTCGCGCGGGTGCCAATAGCTACTCACAAAATTCTCGATCTCATCTTCAATATCATGCGACAGCACCCAATACTTGTTGCTAAAGCTAAAGTCATCAAGAAAATGGACGAATTCACGACTTCAATGAAAAAGATCCCGTGCTCAACCCGTGAAGCGCTTAATTTCGTCAAGTTGTCTTGCTTTCTCCTTGAAACGGAGGGATTCAATGATTCAGCACTCAGACTCCTTGTCGCATCGATTGCTGCACTGGAGGCAACATCACAAACATCTGGCGGCTTCCAATCGCGAAGAAAACAAAAATCAATTCGCAGTGCTTATCACAAAGGATCACATTCCATTTCGCTGAACCTTGCATTGTACAAGGCTCAGTTATTCGCAGTCGGCGATGGATACTCAAAGTCACCTTACGAAGCTCTGGCTTCTATTGGATTGTTATCTAAATTCTATGAGGGCTTCTGTCAGGCGGAATGTGAACGGTATTTGACAACAGTCGCGAGTCTTTGCATGAAAACTGTTACCCTTGCAGAAGACGTTGTTCGTGCATGTTCCTCTGCGCTGCGAAGAGCAGATGAGGTGACTGTCGTTGATAAAGTAATTCCAATTGTGGATCATGCGCTCAAGCGGCAAACAAAGGCAGCACTACCTGCGGTTCTTTTCCTGCTTCGTGGCCTTCGGACAAAAGATGTATCTAATGGGGCATGTAAGATTCTCTTTCCAACCCTCCAGCAAGCGTCCAAGAGCTCCGATGAATCAATGAGGGCCTATGCTGTTCATCTGGCCGAAGAACTAGGTCATTGCGTTAAGAGCGAGAACGTTTTGTTGAAGATTGCGGTTCACCAGACGGACTCCCTCAAGACCGCAAGGTACGGATACCAAAAGATTGCTACTTTGCAATCAATCGCTGTGCTTGTATGTGCTTCGAGAAGATCGAAAAAGATTTATGAAGAAGTGCTGCAGGATATCTTTTCCATACTCTCATCAAAGAAAGAGAAGAGTACTGATGTTCGGTTGGCCGGCTTTCTGACAATGGTTCAAGTTCTAAACGAAGTGCAAAGCGGAACCGAAGTCGCCGAAATAGTACGTCAGTGCACTAACCTGCTGTTGGAAGCTCTACGAGGAAAGTCAAACGAAAACGACCGGAAAGCAGTACTTTTGGCCATGACGAACGATATCCCTCGATCTTGTATTTCAGAGTTCTTATTTGACGGAAACCCTCGAGAGATTCTGGAAGAGATTGGCGCCGGGGGGGCTACTAAGTCAAAGCAAGAGGACTCTTTACGAGCCTTGGGTATTTTGTCGGTATGGAGCAGTGCAAATGTTGACGAAGTGCCAATGTCCTTGGGAACAGCGGCATATTCAGTTTTATCGGATCCGAAGTTATCCCCTGTTCTACAAAATCCAAACACATTTTCTTCCATAACGGAAACAAGTTGTGCGCTGGCTTGCTGCTCCTGGATCGTCCAAACTAAGCAGAACGCTTTGGATGCAGCTTTGGGATCACTTTACATGCACTGTTTAGACAAACGATCTCAAGTTTCGAAGAAGGCTTTGAAACTAATTCGAAAGTTTCAACAAAATGGAGACCATGATACCATCTTACGAATGCTAACAGTTTTATGGAACACTCAATTCAAAGGTGAAGCAGGGAAAGCCCTGGTTGCAAGAAGCTACACTTTTGACGATGGCATGCGGTCGGCCGAACAATTGGGGCAGACTTTGCTTGCAACTGTTTTGCCGAGTATTCCGATGGAACGTCTACCGATTATTGTTATGGCTACGAATCACCCTCGAGTATACTCTTCGCCAACTGATTTAAGAGCGAGGAAGCCCTCCCGCTTCTGGTTGGCAATATCAAAAAAACTCAAGGAAGTTGACCCAATTTATAATCCGGATTTCGATGAAGACTGGTTAGCAGAGTGCCTCGGATACCTTCTTGGAAACGACGGTCTTCTATCTGAGAACTACGTTTTAGTCAAGGCATCTGTAAATAGTATTTGTGCCCTGGCGGATCCATCAAATACTTATTCGACTCGCGTTCTTAGACATGTAACTGGCAACTTGGAAACTATTTTGAACGAAATCAAAGAACTGACTGAAGCTCATTTTGAAGCTCATAGGTTTGTGAAGGAGGTGGGGGATGCTGATATGAATGCTAACTATACTTCTAATGGGTCTGTAAATGCCCTCCAGAATAATGCAGTCAAGAAGTATCAAAGCTCTGCGCACAAGCGTTCTTCTCAGGAGAAACAAGCCCAGACGGATAGAGCCCGAGCGGCAGCGGCATCTGCTACTGCACTGAATGAGAAGATGAGAACTGCCCGTGTTCTTGCAGAGAAGGCAGATCGAGCCCTTTATCGTGCGAGGAGTATGCTTTTGGCAATTTCGAATTTAGCTGCTGTGGCACCTCGTGGTATGCATGATATGATGTCGAAAGCCTTGTCTTTAGTCTTGCCCATGGCGAGTTTCAAAACGTTGGAAGGACCGTGTCGACGCTCAATCTCTGCGTTGACAAGCACCATACATCGACGGCTTCGGAATATTGATGACGAAATTCCTGGGTGCCTCTACAGTCTTGAAAGAGGGCAAAATGTTAACGTAGTTGTGACAAAGATTATCGTTTACTTGAACTCCATAATCCCACCAGCATTTGAAGCAGAAGATTTTGCCTGTGTATTGCCTATTGTTCGAGCCTCTCTGCTTCGGGATCCAAACCAGTCCGATCAGACTGGCTTGTCGAGAAGAGGAGGAGCAACGAAGAGGAGGGAAGATGTCGCAATCGTCAAAGCAGCGGCACAAGTACTTCTTGAGCACTGTAAACCCCAGGCTGTGGATGCAGCTGTAGCAGCTGCAGCGTCAAAAGCAGGGACATGGATTCTAGAAGTCTTGGAAAGGGAAGACGGTTCGTTTACAACAGCTGCTGATGCATTAGCCTTCTTGACTGGTACTGCCCTTAGTCCGGGGGCTGCTGCACTTAGCCAGGTCTATTGTGGCGTTGTTTCAGGGAAGTCGTCTGTTCGTGATGCAGTTTTTGCATCCTTAGCCCGGCTTCCTTCTCTTTCATCACCTACCATTGATTGTCCTCGAGACTCGGCATTGGGAAGAGCGTTGTGGCTGGGTTGCTTCGATCCTGACGAAGCCAATTCCGAATTAGCAAATGAACTTTGGGGAAATTACAACCATCCGTTGAATACTCACGAAGACTGTTTAATTTTGTTGGAGCTGATCACCAAGAGTGATGCTGACGTTCGTCTCATGGCCGCCCGAGGAATTGCGGAAGCTCTTTCGTCGAAGGAAGCTGAAAAAACTCGAAAGGAATGTTTTGCGAGAATTTTCGATATCTACTCAGATCATTTGCCAACTCACCACCAAACAACTGATTCGAGATCTTCTTCTCTAAGAAAAGGTATCCCGCCACCGGTGAAAAGAGGGCGAAATCTGTCAGAATTGGGCGAAGCAAACGATGAGAGATGGACTGCCCGTGAAGGAGTTGCCTTGTCTATTGAGCATCTCGCGCTCAAGAAGTCTCTCACTCTCGGGGAAACGACAATCGTATTCTCCTTCCTTGCTGGAAAGAGTCTTGGTGATGAAAACAAAACTGTTCGCGACCACATGTCAAAGGCGGCAATGGCTGTTGTTACTGCTGCTGGAAAACACGGCCCGACGTTACTTCTCCCCATGATTGAAAAGCAGTTAAATGGTACTGTTAGTCCCTCGACGACACAAGACGAGATTCTTCATGCCGATCGAACAAGAGAAAACCTAGTTATGTGCCTCGGGTCTGTAGCTGGTTTTTTGCCTTCGGATGATAAACGGGTGGAGAAGATTGCAAGGCAGGTTATTAAGAGTGCAATGGAAACCCCGTCCGAAGTTGTCCAGAACGCCGCAGCTCGTTGTCTGGCACCTTTGGCTGATGCAGCAATTTCACGTGACAGCGAACAAACTGTTGAAACGCTAATGAAAACAGTTTGGAGCGAAACGTCCTCATATGGTGAAAGACGGGGGGCCGCATACTCTCTGGCTGGTCTGAGTACTGGTCTAGGACTGAAGTTCGTGAAACGAACCAAACTCATTGAAGAAATTGAAGCCGCTGTGAGGGATAAGTCACCCAGGCGGCGTCAGGGGGCATTTATGTTGATCGAAACACATGCAATCATGTTAGGGAGATTGTTTGAACCATACACAGTTGTGATTGTACCATTCCTGCTTTCATGCATGGGAGACCCTGTTGTTGAAGTTCGCAATGCCTGTTGGGCAGCGGCACAGGCCTCTATGGCTGAGATATCTTCGCAAGGAGTGAAAATGATATTGCCATCTCTACTCACAGGTTTGCAGGAAAGGCAATGGAGAACAAAGGCGGGGAGTGCCGAAGTTCTCGGCGCAATGGCATTTTGCGCACCTAGGCAGCTCGCGCAATGTTTACCACAGGTCGTACCTAAGCTTGCAGAAGCATTGGCTGACGCCCATCCGAAGGTAGTGAATGCAGCAGAATCAGCTGTGAACCGAATCGCCGCTGTTGTGCGCAGTCCAGAAGTGCGAAAGCTCTCGCCCTTCCTTCTGGCTGCGTTGCGGGACCCCTCTGGCAGAACTCGTGGTGCAATCGACGCAATGCTTGGATCGGAGTTTGTGCATGCTATAGACGCTGCCTCCTTAGCATTATTGATTCCGCCATTGCATCGAGGGCTACGAGACAGAAACTCTGAACTGAAAAAGCGCTCGGCTGCAATTGTTGGCTCTATGTGTAACAATGTTGCAAACCATGAAGATGTTGTACCGTACCTCCATCTCCTTTTGCCGGATTTACGAACGACACTTCTTGATGCAATTCCAGATGTGCGACGAACATCTGCCAGGGCTCTCGGTGCTCTAGCGGTCTCTCTTGGAGAGCAAGGCCTAGGTGACATTGTCCCTTGGCTAGTGAACGCTCTGTTGGGCGGGGCGCGGAAGACAGCCGATGGTTCTGGTGATCGAAGCAAGGCCATGGGTGCGATTGTCTCTTCTAGTGCTGAAAGATCTGGCGCTGCAATGGGTCTCGCTGAAATATCTGCGTCAATGAATGACAGGAGACTGGAAGAAGTGTTTGGCAGTATTTTCAGCGCCGGCGAATCGTCAGCTGAGGCCCGGGAAGGAGGGTTGATGCTTATCGCATCCATGCCCCGTGCTCTGGGAGACAGGTTTGAAGCGAGACTCGGATCTTCATTGGCGGCCATTCTCAAAGGTCTTTCAGATGACTCTGACAATGTGCGAGAAGCAGCGCTGGAAGCTGGACGAAACTTGGTTTCTGCTTATGCCAAGACATCATTGGAGCATCTACTCCCGGAGCTTCTTTCGGCGATGCGAGAGAAGCTGTGGCGCATCCGGCAGGCTGCTACACAGCTTTTGGGCGACATGCTCTTAGTTATCGCTGGAGCAAAGCCAGAGAGTCCTGACGCATTTGCGTCCAAGCCGGACGATGACGATGAAGAAGATAAAGCCGACGAGAATGGTTCGGAAGGAGACGAAAATGAGGACGACGAAGACGAAGACTTTGAATCACCAGAGCAGGCAGCAGCAGCGATGACTACGGAGGCCACGATGAAAGCCATAGAAGAAGTTCTTGGCATTGAGAGGCGGAATGAAGTGCTCGCTGCTTTGTACATCATACGGTGCGATGTCAGCGTTCGTGTTCGTCAAACTGGAATGCAAGTCTGGAAGTCGGTTGTGGCCAATACTCCTCGCGTTCTTCGTGAAATCATGCCGTGTGCTGTTCGACAAATTGTCGACGGACTTGGAGACGAAGATGAAGAACGCCGTGCTGCATCGGGGAGAACACTAAGCGACCTTTCGCAGAAGCTGGGAGATAGAGTTGTGCCTGAAGTGCTCCCCGCACTTCGTAGTGGCATCTGTAACATGGACGCCTCTGCGAGAATCCGACGCGGTGCTTGTGAGGGCTTAGGAGAGCTTGTTGGTGCAAGTCCGAAAAACCAACTCGAGGAGTATTCCGATGAACTCATTGACACTGTGTACCACGCTCTGTTTGACAGTTTACCAGTTGTACGCTCAGTTGCGGCAGAAGTATTTGCCCTTTTGCTCAAACCACTTGGCACTAGTGTGGTAGATATGATCATTCCAAGAGTAATCGAAAAGCTATCGTCGGATTCTACCGAGGCCGAAACTGCGTTAGACAGCCTGAAACTCATTCTGATCGCAAGCGGGCCTCGCCTAACGTCAATTGTTGTCCCTCGGTTGATACTGACGAAACCGCTGCAAATGGCGGCGTGCAAGGCCATATCCACGGCTGCAACTGTGGCCCACAGCGGGTTTGAACCGTACGTCAAAGATGTGGTTGATGCAATTGTGGACACACTTGAAGACGAGGACGACATCGAGACGGAAGCGATCGACAGTGTGCTGGGCGCAATAGCGCTGGGAGGCGATGAGGTAAGAAAGCTGATGTTGGATACGCTGTTCTCCAAGTACAACGAGGGATATGCTGAGCGCAGAGTTGCAGCCAGTCGGGGTGTGAAAGGGTTTTGTCGGGCATCATCCGCAGAGACTGTTGGTGGTGTAGCTGTGCCTCTACTGGAAGTGCTAGTGCGGCAGCTGGCCGACACTGACGAGGTGGCTGCCAAGAGTGCGTGGGAAGCGCTCAACCAGCTTTCTGAAGTGGTGCCGAGTGCAGTACTATGCCATCACATGGCGGTGATCCGACAATCGCTACGCGCGGCGGCTTCGGGGATATCTGTGGCGGAGCCGTCGACAACCGTGACTGCGCTGCAGATGGCGAAGGCAGTGGCGCCGTTCGTTCCGATATTGTTGTCAGGACTGCTTGAAGGAAGCGCAGAGTTGCGAGAGCAATCGGCGCTTGGCATTGCTGAACTTGTGGAGGTGAGCAGCAGCAAGGGCTTGGGAGCGTTTGCAGTGAAACTGGCAGGCGCGCTGATTCGTGTGATTTCGGGGCGATTCCCATGGCAGGTGAAGGCGGCGATCTTGAGAGCTCTACTGGCGCTGTTGAAGAAGGGGGGCGTGATGCTGCGATCGTTTGTACCGCAATTGCAAAGCACGTTTGTGAAGAGTCTGTCGGACAAGAGCCGTCTGGTGCGTGTGAGGGCGTGTGCGGCGTTGGGGGCGCTGGTATGTATTCAAAGCCGATTGGAACCACTGCTGAACGAACTGGTGAACGTGAGCTTGAACGGAGTGAGTACTGATGCGCAGTCAGCGGCGCTGCACTCGCTGGCGCAAATATTTAAGGTGGCCAAGAAGCTGCCGGACAGCGCGTTCAGAGGGACGGCGGAAAGCGTGAGCGAGGCGCTTGGGGAGGACGATGGCGAGGTGCGCGAGGCGGCAGGTCGGGCTCTAGGTGTGCTTGCCGGGCGATGTAGTAGCGAAGCGGAGTACTGCGGGATTTTGGGGGCGATTGAAGAGCGGTTCAGCATGGAGGGATGCGAGTACACGGTGCGCGTGAGCTGCGTGGAGGCGATGGGGCTGGTGTTCAAGTACGGGCAGCTGGTGGACGAGCTGCGGTGGGGCGAATTGGAGCGGTTTGTGGAGCTGATGTACGGCACGTTAGACAGCGCGATCTGGCAGCTGCGCGCGGCCGGATGCGCGGCGGTGGGGCGGCTGTACGGAGCGTCGCAGGAGCGCGCGGCGACGCTCGGGGCGGACGAGGCAACGCTGCGGAGCGCACTGCTGCGGCTGAGCGAGAAGGGCGAGCTGGACGAACGCGCGGAAGTGCGCGTGGCGGCGCTGCGTGCCATCAAGGCGGCAATGGCGGCCGAAGCGACGGAGGCGACGGCGACGGCGATGGCCGTGGAGGTGTGCATTGGCAGCGTGGTGACGTGCGCGGGGGAAAGCAATACGGCCGTGCGCGAGGCGGCGGAACGCGCGCTGCGGCGCGCGTTGGTGGGACGTGGCGGGGGCGCACCGCGGCGTGATGCGCTGCTCGCGGTGCGCGATTGCCTGGACGAGGAGGAGTGGCGCGTTGTGGAGCGGCGGCTGCCGCGGCTGGAGGCGCTGGGCGAGTCGGACGAAGACGTGTGAGCGTATGGGCGTGTGAGCGTATGGGCGCGTGAGCGTGATTTTATAGCGAGGCGGTAAAGAACGGCAGCCAAGAAGAAGAAGGCGACAGCGACGAAGAAGAGGGCGAGCGACGAAGACGCGGGCTGCTGCGCTACGAGACTTGACGCTTATCTGAGGCGCAGTGGCGACGACGGCAGTGGCATGGGGCCCAGAACGCGCGCGGCTGCGACCGGCGCCAGCACCTCGTGCACGTGCAGGAACGTTGTGCGACGACGACGGAACAGCACGTCGCGCGCCCACGTCGACGCGCGCGGCTGCGTGTGCAGCAGTGGCGCCGTCCGCGCGCAGCACCCAAAGTGCACCGCCAGAACGGCGCGGCTGGCCGCCACACGTCGCGCCGTGAACACGTCGGACACGTCTGACACGCCACCCAC
The DNA here is from genome assembly GCA_030374765.1 of Agarophyton chilense. NCBI lineage: Eukaryota > Rhodophyta > Florideophyceae > Gracilariales > Gracilariaceae > Agarophyton > Agarophyton chilense. The sequence goes on from JARGXX010000099.1 coordinate 1,611,741, forward strand.
GCCTGCCACGGCGTCCACGCGAGACGAACGCCCATCGCATCCCAACGCTAGCGCGGTGTACGCGCGCGTTGACCACGTTGCCATGGCCGCGAACAGCGGCGCGCCATCCGGCAGGTGTATCGTCACCACCCGTAGCACCGCCGCTTCGCCGTCGAAGCGCTCGCCGCTCGGTAATGTGGGCACTTGGGCACCGCGCACCGTCTGAAGACGCACCGTCAGCGGCGCCGTCGCTAGCGCGGACAGCAGCGGCGTCGTGTGCCCGTCCGATAGTAGCGCTAATCGCCAGCGCGGCGCGTCGCGCAGTGCGTCGCTTAACGCACCACTCCTTCCCGCCCCGAATTGCGGCCATGGTTGCGATTGCGTTGCGGCCACGCGCGGCGTTTCGCCGCTTGCCACTGTCGCTGCCACAGCGCGTAGCTTCGCGCAGTGGGGGAGCGCGCACGAGAACGCTGCTGCTGTAGTGGGCGCCATTGCACGTGCGTGTCGCTGCGCTTCTCTCACACATTGGCGCGCCCGCGCAGACATAGCGCCGCGCGCCACTTTGTATTTGTTGCTTTTCATACCAATTGGTGCTTGCAAAATCCATTTTGTGCTTTCATTACAATATCTGCCGGCACAGCTTTGCGCCCTGCTAAGAGAGCTGCGCACTGCCTGCCGATTTTTTTACTGCTCATCGTTCCTGTGTTTGCTGTTCAATTTGGTGTCGCCGCCGTCCCCTGCTTGGCGCTCCCCCGGCTGCGCGCCTCCTTTGCATTCTACTCCGCTCCATTCTTCCTCCCTTCTCCGTGTCCCACTCCGCTCCATCCTTCTCATTCCCCCCCCCCCCGTGTCCCACTCCGCTCCACTCTTCCTCCCATCCCTGTATCTCGTTCCGCTCCGCTCTTGTTCCCCTCCCCTGTGTCCTGCTGTGCTCGCCTCTGTCCCCCTTCCCTCCCTCCCGCACCGCTTCACTCCTCCTCCCTCTCGTAACTCCCGCATCCTTCCCCTGTCTGCATCCCGCCCCGCCACTCTTCCTCCTCCGTCCTCGCCGCCCTACTCCTACTTCCTCTCTTCCTCGCCCTATCGTCATGTCGTCGTCCTCCACGCCGCTGGACATTCTATGCAACGTTGCCGCCGCCGAGCGTCGCGCCCCACCGCACGGTCCGCTACCACCCCCACCACCTCCTTTCCCTCCACCTCCCCCGCCGCCACCACCGCCTCCTCGCGCCACGCTGCCACCCATCCGCCCCGCGCTCCCCCGTCTGTCGTCGTCCGCCCCGCCGCGCCCGTACCACCCGTTGTCGGCTTCGTCGCTGCCGCTGCTGCATCCGGCTCCGTTGCCTTCGTCGCCGCTACGCGCCGTGCTGCCCTTCCCGTGCTCGTTTCCAACTGCGCTGCCGTCGCGCTCGCTGCTGCTTCCGCACCCTACCCACCTCCCACCGCTGTCACCGTCGTCCCCCACGCCCTGTTCGCGGCCTTCGCTTTCACAGCCTTCGCTTTCGCAGCCTTCGCTTCCGCGCAATCTCTCTGCTCCCTCGCTGCGCCCCCCGCACCATACTACCCACAACCACAACCACAACCACAACCACAACCATATCAACACCCACACCAACGCTTACACCAACACCCATACCAACACTCACACCAGCGCCCACCACCATCCACTCTACTCGCATCAGCCTAACCCCCACCACCATCAGCAGCACCCCAACCACCGTCACCACCATCAACCCTACCCGTCCCCCTCCTCCACCGTGCCGCAGCCCGCGTCGTACCCGTCGTCGCTAAGTGCACTGCCTCGCGCTCCACCCATAGCGCACTCGCCGCTGTCGCTGCCGCGCATGTCGCTGCCCTCCATGTGCACTTCGCCGCCCTCGTACGGCTCGCCTCCAGCGTCCACCGCAGCCCCGCGCCCACGCTCCACCTTCGGCTCGCCCGCCTCAATCAAGGGTGTCGCAGGGCGCGCCTCCAAGTCCACCGGCCGTCGCGACAGCTACACACGCTTTACAGCCGAAGAGGAGGCCATGCTGCTGGATGGCGTACGCGTCTTCGGTGTAGGCAACTGGAAAAAGATTTTGAACAGCTACCGCTTCCATTGGAAGCGCACCGCCGTCGATCTCAAGGACAAGTATCGCAACATGACGCGTGCCAAGATGAGGCGTATCAACGCAGCTGCCGCTACTGGCCCCCAGTCCGCTGCCGCCTCCCCGCGTCAGCGCTTGCCGCTGCCGTTGCCGCCCGTGCGCCGCCGCAGCAGCGTGAACGGTGGCGGCGGCGGTATTGAGCATGATGCGCGGTTCTCATACGCGTTGCCGCGCGTTGGTAGCGCACCACTACCGAAGCGCGCCTCATCGCATGTGGCGACGCACGTGGCGCGCATGCAAATGAGCATAAGCCCTGTGACTACGCCCAACACCACCCCAGCTGGCAGTGTCGAGGAGAAGAGCCTCGCTCCATGACGCCGACAGCTTGCTAGAGCGCGGGAACCGTCCGCACGCCGTCCTTCATTGTAACATAACAGTCCTTTCTTTTCTCCTGCCTGACGGTGCCGAGGCCGCTGCTGCTGTACACTATTCCTGTAACTATTTGGATCTACTTGACAGCGTCACCCTTCTGCGTGAGCATCTGTAACTTGTGTTTCGGTAAATCATCCCATGTCTATGATCAATTGCATCGTCAGCGTGATAGATACTCCCCTCCCACCCTCCCCCCCACATGCGATTCTGTAGTCCGAACGGCTGCAGTGAGTAAAAAGGGACCGTCATCATCATCATCATCAGCTGCAGCAGCAGCAGACAAATGCTCGTGGACCACGTATACCACGTGTCCTGCGTGTGAGTAGTGTGCGTGGCGCCAATCCTGCGCGGCTCTTACAGCGCTCCTGCTGCCGCTCACGCGTCCAGCTCTGCTTGCCTTCCTGCGCTCTGTCCGCCTTTGCAGCCCCCCCCTTCCCTGCCAACCCTTCCCTGCCAACCCCTCCCCCTTACTGTCGCCCCCACCAGCATTCCCAATGCCGCCTTCTTCCCCGCCGCCTCCCGGCTCGCCGCCCCGTCCACTTTTGCCGCACCAATCCCACGCCCTTCACCGCTTCGGAGCAGAGGCCGCTTCCGTGCTGTCACGTGCCCACCCGGACGCCCACGACCGCCTGGTGGAGAGCGACCGCCTCCGCCTACAGCGCTTCCATCAACACGCCGTCAGCTTCCTGGAGCGCGCCTTTGCCGACCAGTCCACAGAGCACGTTGAAGATACCGCCTTGTCCCCCAAGTCTCCGCGAAACGACCATCACGTGCAAATGCTGCACGACTTTCATCATGAGGCGTTAAGCATTGCCGACGTTGCCGTGCAAGAATCGGCCTTTGGCGCCCCGGACGCCCCCGACGTTCTCGATTCCCAAAATGCCTCCGATGCATCTGCCTCCGCCCCGCGCCGGGACTCCACCGCCGATAGCACGCTTGTCCGCATCACTCGTGACAAGCAGCGCTTAGAGCAGCACTACAGAGATGCCGTATCCTTTCTCAACCGCACGGACAACGGCGGTGGCCTAGTGGAGGAGCAGGAGCTTGATGCCCCAGCTGTCGACCGCCTCCAGCTGCAGCGCTACGCGAGGGAGGCTATGATTTTCCTGGACAAGGCCTTTCGAGACGACGTTACCGCCGCAGCCGTGGCTGCCACGGGCGACGCTTCTACGCCTACCGCACAAAACGGCCCTAAACATCTGACGGACGAGGAGGAGAATGAGGAACAAGAACAAGACGTGGAAACCGCTTTGGGTGACGTGCAGGAACACGACGAAGAACAGCGACGCCAGCGAGATGAGGAGCGCCAAATTGCCGAAGACCGCGCCGCCCTGCAGCGATATGAGTACGAGTATGACCAGTTCTTATCTAAGGCCTATCAGGATGATTCCGCTATGTTTGTCGAGGACGCCGACAGTGTGACCACCACCAATAGCGCCTCTGACCGCGGCTTGTACGCCCGCCGCATGGCCCCGTCCACACCCAGCGCTGAAAGTGCGTCGTATTCTGGCAGCGCTACCCAAGAGGACGAAGACTTCAGTGACGAAGAGGCCCACACTGATGACGAGTTTCAGGATCCGTCCACTGCCGAATCTGCTCAATTGCCTGCGCGTAACTTTTCGTTATACTCCAACGCGGAGCAAGTTTACCCGGCTGGCGGCGTGGGCCATTCTGACTGTGACCTAGCCGACGATGGAAACGGAGGGGTACACGAACAGATGGTGAGGTACGAGCAGGAAGCGGCAGATTACTTTAATGGCACCAATGTCTCGGATGAGGAGGATGCGCGGTTTGACGCTCAGGTTGCCGCTTTGGAAGCCCGTGAGAACGACGAGTGTCGGTCACCCGAGATGGCACAGAGACTTGTGGCAGATGAAGGTGTGAATGACCGAGTGGACGATACTGTTATTGGGAATGATGAAGAAGACATCTTCGGTGTTGATCGCCAGGTGGATGAAGAACAGCGAATTAGCTTGCAGGAACTGAAGCAAGGGCCAGATGACAACCAAAGCTCATCAAGCGAATTTGAGATTCCGTCTACCAAATTCCCAGACAGGGTAGAAGCGCCACAGCACAGCCCTGAAAAGGAGCACGGCGCGAGTCCTGTTGCGCACCCTTTGGTATCGAGCAACTCCAAGGACCTACTGGTGGATGTCATTTTGGAGAACAAGGCTGGAAAGAGTCAAAAGTGGTCCCAGGTTTCCGTAGACCGCTCGTTTTATAGGCAAGTGCCTCGTGGCTCTACTGTCAAGTTTAGGCCACGAATATCCCCACAGCTGTCTCAAACCAGTCAAACTGGCTCTGGCTCCAATTCGTATGCCGCTATGATTCCGTTGGGCGAGCTGCAGCGAGTGGAAAAAGAGCGTGACACGGCGTTGGCAACGCTGGAAGATATCGTGAACGAGAGGAGCATGCTGGCAGCGCAAGTTAGCGAGATGAAATCCATGATAACATCGACTGGATCTGAAGAAAAGCATCGCGAGTTTTGGGAAGATGATGACAAGTTTATGCCGGCGAGTGACATCGATCTTGCTTCAGAGTTGCGGGAAGCCCATGCTACGATGGAAAAATTGACGGAGGAGATGGAGACAACACTTTCCGTCTTAGATGCTCGATATCGCGAAACTCTCAGTAGAGCACACAAGGCCGAGGAGAAGTGCATCCGACTAGAGTCAAATGCTTCCATGCTTGAAAACGAGTTTGCTTCGCAAGGTGTGCGGTTGTCTAAGGCGATTGCCGAACAGCAGAGACTGGGACATTTAATGAAGAGGAAAGAATTGGAGCTGGAGACGTTGCGTCGAAAAGCAGAGAAAGACCTGCAGAAGATCGATGAGGCGTACAGTGAGGAAGCTAAAACTCGCATGCAGAGAATACGCGAGCTGACTAGCGAAATCACTACATTGCAAGAAAAGCTTAAGGCTGCAAGCGGCAGGAATGAACGGCGTCTCGGCAGCTCTTCTGCGTCAAGACGGCTCGAGCTGGAAGTATCTGCACTAAAGAGAAGGTTAGGGGATAGCGAGCGCAAGGTAAACGAGGAGCGACTGAGTGGGCGTAGAAAAATGGAGACGGAACTGAAAAGAATGCAAAATGAACATGACGAGGAGGTTCGAAGTTTGGTGGGCAAATTGGACGGGTTAGAGCGTCAGGTTGCTCAAGTCGAGGACGTGAAACGGGAAATGGGGAATTTGAGAGGTGAGCGAGAACGATTGCAGGCTACTGTCACGACTTTAGAGACCAAGGTAGTGGACGTGACAAAGAACTTGAAGGAGGCCAAGCGCGAGCAGATCGCGGCCGAGGCAGAAGCAAAACATGTGCGATCGCGCTACGAGGAATCGCTCAAGAAAAAGTTGGTAGAAATGGATCACGGAGGCGAGCTTGCAGAGCTACAGCATGCTTTGCAAGGGCTGCGCGATGAGGCGACCATGAGAGAAAAGAAATTAAAGCAGCAGCTTGACGAGTTCCGCGCGCGCGCAGAGCAAGCCGAAGTGTCGGCGGCTCGTGCAGAGAAGGACGCAAAGGAGGCGGCTGAGGTGGCGAAGCTGGCGCAAGAAAGAAGTCGACAAGCTGTCGAGACTGAGAGGAAGATGAGGCAGACAGCTGAAGCAGAGAAGGAGGCGATTGTAGTGGAGAGTAAGGCGTGGGAGAAACTTGCCCAGCAGCAAATGGAGCAGAGCGTCGCTGAGGTTGAGATTGTCAAGAGCTCATCGAGACGGGGGTTGCGGCGGAGCCATTCGAAAGGACGTGACGGCTCAAAGAAGAAGGACAAGGGTGGGCGGAGTGATGAATCTGGACGAAAGAAGAATGCACATCGTCCACGCCTATTTGGGTAGGATGGGATGTAGAGTTGGCGGTTGGAGGAGATTCCCAGGGGCTGTTGGGGTTGTAGTATTATTAGGCTCATAGGTTTCTGTAGGTTTGTCGGTAATGAAGATGAGATGTCGTTTAATCGCGTCTGCTGACTCAAGTTTTTTTGGGGTTTTTGGGGTTTTAGGGGTTTTAGGCATTCTCCGCACATAGGCCTTTTGCTCATTGCACACAGCCAATCAGCGTCGTGGTGAAATGTTCCAGCTCGCGCAAGCGCCCTACGCGCCGTGCCACTGTCGGACAAGCGCACCACTTGCAATTGGACCGAAACAAGCGCAAAGCGCACCTTCTACCTGGCGTTTCACACTGCGTTTCACACTGCGCTTCACGCCTTCGCCCAGCGGCAATTCGCCGCCGGCGACTACGGGAGTGATGCCGCTACAATCTCTGATCCGTCGCCTCAGAAGGCTGTTTCACATCCAGGACATTAGACTTCTCGTCGTGATCACCGGCTTCGTGCTGTTCTTATTCGGCGTCACGGACATTTTCGTGCTCACTGAACTTCCGAAAGAGACACGAACATCTTCCTCATTTCGAATGCATTCCCGCCATCTGCGCGGGGTGACGCCGGCCTCTGTAGCGGAACATGTCGCAAAAGAGGGTGCTTCGTGTAGGTATACTCGCGCGAGCACGCGCCTTGTCGTAGATGAACGTGGCTATGTGTGTCCTCGCTCTCATATCGATGCACTTTCCAAGTGCTGTTCACGCTCGGCCGCATTGGCGCGATATGAATGTTCTTCATGTGATGCGTCTTATTGCTGCTCCGTGTATGAGCATTGCGTTTCGTGCTGCATGGCCCCGGAGAGGGAGCAGCTTCGAATGACCATCGAGCCCAACAGCAATATGATCAAGTACATTGTACGCGACGGGTTTGAATTGTGTAGCGTCTTGTGTCGCTCGAATTCCAACAGTCTGGTTCATGAGAACGCCTACAGAAATGCCCGTCATCACTGTTTCGGTAATCGTCACCCGCCTTTCGATCGTTCTCTGCACCAGGGAGTTTTCGATTTTGCTTCCCCAATGGAGAAGAGATAGGCAATAATGGTCTGCCGTCAGTATCGCTGATGATATCGCTGTCTCATTCGACAACACTATTTCAGTTGGTGTCAGGCGATGTGATTTTTGGTGCGCCCACCATCGACATGGTGCAGGTGAAATTTTAACTTACATAGAACCTCTACTCCGCGAATTTCCGTCTGCAATCTTGACTAAACCCCGCCCATTACTAATTCCTAATCGATACCTTCTGTAACACGGAAGGACGAGTACGAAGGTCGCTTTTTAATTGCCGTCATATTGTCAAGATTCTTGACCTGTTCAGGAAATTGGAAGCTTTCGCAGCATGACATGAGATTCGTGATCATGAAAAACTGTAAATGGCCGATGATACGTAATTACAGTAGCAATGACGCTCAGAAATTTTGAAACGTGTTTTTTTGGAATCACATACAGTAGTTGTTTACCTTCGCAGTGCCCGTGCAGAGAGCTGTAACAGAGATCTTCTCTTTTTGTTCACACGATTGGTGTTCCTGACGGTGTTCCTGGGGGGATCCCCGACTCGTGCCGTTGCGGTCGAGCTTGTGTACATCCTGGAACACCCCTTCCCCTTTCTTTTCAGGTGCGGTCGCTCCGCAACATGAGGCAGGAACATAGCTTCAGGCCAGGAAAAATTTTCGTGTCGACGTTTTGGCTATCTAGCAGGTGTTAAACGACTTGATGGTCTTCTCCCACCCATTCTTCGCCACGGGGCAAACGATCCGATGAACTGCTTCAAGTCTTACGCCAAACTTGAATGGAATAAAAAGGATCATTTTCTCCATCAGTAATGAGATCTAATGCTTCAAGGAGTGCTCACCTGCTCCACTAATTTCTGCCGCAGCATTCACGAAGTGAAATTCGGGAAAGAGCTAGGCTTTCAAAATTTTAATATCCACGCTTTGATTCTCTTGTGCTGGCGAACCCACTGCTGCCGCGAAATCATGAAATCCCAGCACGAAAGCGGTAACATTCAAGAACTCAATTCAACTCAATGCGTTTCAGAAGCTCGTGAGTCTTTATTCCTCTCTTGGCCAAAAAATCATTAACCGGATGACTCTCAAAATTACATACTTCACCAGCAAACACTATAAAAGCGGGGGCTTCAGATGCAGGGGAAGCAAAAGTTTGTCTCTCCCACCGCCGTACACACAGTACTACGACTCACCCTCACGCAAAAGAAAACTTTGATTTCTATCCCCTGATCACGTTTCTTTTTCAAGCATGTCTTACATGAAGCAATCTGTGGCGAGTCTGGCGGCTTTCTTCGAAAGGAGATCTCGTGAACTTTTCTCTCAAGACCAAACCAAATGCAGTAACGAAGTCACTGAGGCTTGCACTAGCAATGAGGATTCTGCGGCGAAAATTGGTACTTCTTCTGATCCAGGAATGAAACTCCAACTAGAGTCCATGGTACATGATTTCTGGAACGAACTTGTCAGCCATGCGCGAAAGAGCGGTGTAGCAAGCATCGAGCAGTTTTTCCCTATCGTTTGTGATAACATGAAAAACACCCAGGCTGTGAATGTTTCGGAGGAGGTATACAGACGGGAACTAATATCTGCCCTTGAAGCATTCCGCCCAAGTCATGCCCATAATGGAGGGAAAAACAAGAAATTGGATAGTGAAGAGCAGGTCATTATCAACTCAATAAAGCATCGCCTGAGAAAGATGTCGGACCAGGCTCAGGTTGCAGAAGACGCTCTTCACATGGCTAGAAAAGAAATCCATGATCTTGAATACACACGTGAAGAAGACGAAAAGAAGCGAAGGAAGCTCTTTACGGTTCTAGAGGAAGTCAGGAGCGAAAACCGGGAACTGCAATCCAGAAACACATCTCTTCTGAAAAGTTTGAGAGACCAAGAAACCGATTTTGAGCGGCTGCAAGCTGCGAAGAGAATAGTGGATGTCGAGAAACTCCGCTCGATGCATAAGGCAGAGATGGCAGAATTAGTTGCGAAGCAATCGTCGTTGCGATGTACGATGTTTCACACACAGTTGAGGGAAGCGGAAAGCTCTTCGTATGTAGTGCACGAACACGTGGATGAGCTAGAACGAGTTCTACATGAAATAAGAATTCTCCTCACAAGCAGTTCGAACTCTTCGGAGGATTCCAACGGTCACTTCTTCCGTTTTCCCCTCGAGGCACTTGTACACAAAGGGTCCAAACTTTTGGGAAAACTTGGAGTGTCACTATCTGGCCACAGCAACGAAGCGGGCACAAGTGGGAGGAACAGACAACAGCCTTTGTCTGAAGCTGATATTTTGGCTGAGAACAGGACCTGTGAAGAAGCATTGGCGTCCAAGAGTAAGAAGCTTTCTCGCGATTTGTTATCTGGTTCAAACAAAAGAATCGCGCAGGAAACTCAGCCAAGACTGCTTCGCAAGGTAAAAAGCCGTCTGCAACATGGGCCAAGGAATGAAGAAAGGACTGCTGAGACAGGTACTCTAGCCGGAGACGAGCACTTAGGCGACTCTCAAGCACCAAACAGTGGAGCAAAACTGTTTCGCGGGCTGTTGTCTGGTGCATACCTAAATGAGAAACAAAATCCATCACGACTTTTTTGCAAGGTAACCAGTGGCTCACGTCACGACGGTGGAGGAGGGCGTTTTAGGAGGAAACCCCTAGTCACACCACCAGCGCAGGCCAGTTGTATCAAAGGAAATAGACGCTCCGCCACAGATGTAACGCGCGAGGCTGAAGATGGTCCAAACTCGAAGGGAATGCCGACGACATTAGCAGACTTCAAGCGCATTCTCTCGTTAAACTCCCACCCAGATCATCGTAGCCAATTGCAAGGTAGGGAGCCGTTGGAGATTAAATCTATTGGAAAGACATTAGAATCTCTTGGGAAGAACTTGGATACTTTACGAGATGTCGTTGAAAGTAAGGAGGAAGAAATTCATCGCCTTCGTCGACAGCTTCGAGCTTCAGTCAAACTTTCGGACGCTTTCGAGCAAGGTTTGAGGAAGGAGTACCAAAAGCGGGTGGAAATGGAGAAGATAATGGAGGCGAATGAAAAGAAAGAAAATTTCATGTGATGTCGACAAGGAAAAATGCAGCGTTCGCAATGGTGTAAATGTGCAGTTTTCGCGTCGTTTGGTCTAGGGTCTAAACAGCTTTGAAACTGGCGTCGGGCGTTGGGGGCAGCGCGCAAGTAATCGAAACAGGACTATTTCTTACTCGTCTGGGATGGCGCTACGACGTTTCTTTAAGCTATGCCTCTTGTTCAAAATAGTACTACTTCATAGATACGCACTGATGAAAAATAAAATCAGTCCTTGAATCAGCGATTTCGAACATTGATTACCATGGTAGCAATTGCTTCCCTTCGAAGGGTATGTTAACCCTCTGTGGTTTTTACAACCAGAAGCCCCCCCTCTCCCTTCCGCTCCTTCACATTTTTACGAACAAGATCAATTGTTCCTTTTCCCCTTAAATGTTCTGGGATTGAACAATCTCGCAACCGCGCATCGACGTTTCAATTCATAACAACCCAGCGTTTGACAGTTCTGTGTCTCCCGGACCATGAGTCATGGTAATAATACGCAAGATAGCGTTCTTCGATGTACGTGGGTGGTTCTTTGCAAATCATTCATCTCAGAAACATGTTGGATCCGTACCAGTTTAAAAACTAGCGAATATATATGCATAATATGCAACTTACGTTGCAGTATGTATGAGCATACAGCGAGTGGAGTTCAGAGGTTCTACGCATCAAAGAGAGCGCTGCAATGCAAGCTTTGTGTCCTGGGTGTTGCCAGCCGTAAAACAACTAGTATCAATAAAACCTTTGTTTCATAATACATACATAGGAAACACAGCATCTTCTTTCGACGGCTGTAAGGATCACCCGAGAAACGGCGATGGCAATAATTGTCAGTAACGAAACGCTCACGCAACTGGTAACATCTTTGAGTTCCTAGGCTTCTTATGTATGATAAAAGTGTAGATACTCTTTGACCGCAACAAGGTCATGGTTCTGCAGTTATTCCTATGCTTGGGAGAAAGCGTTTTATGTATTTTAAAACCCTTATCATACCTCAGGCAACATTCTAGAAATCAGCGTGGGCGTTCACACAAAAGAGAAAGGACATTCATTGTTCGTATATCGAGTGAGGCAATTTTGTTCATGTTGTTCTAGAACAGGGCTTGGTTTAAAGTATGAAGACAGACCGAAACAGAAAAGTTGCGCCACATACGAAAAGGATAAGAACGAGAAACGAGTGAGGCAGCTCTGAACACGCAAAAGAATTCAACGAGGTTGTGCCATTTGTTGTGATATTTGGTACCGTTCTGTGTCTCGCTGGTCACAACCTAACGAAAGCTGTAAAAATCTTTTCCAGAATTGTCGAGTACATCATCGAGAGTTATTGAAACAACCAAAATTGGAAACGCAACGAAAGATTAGTTTTCTTGATAAAAGAAACACCTTCAGGACACTGCTGTGCTGTACTAAGAAGTACAGCATTACATCCACAATAAAGAAGAAGAAGAAGTTGACATCAAACAAACTGGTAAAGATTGTCAAGTATTGGCCATGCGAAAAAAATGTGTCATTGAAGAAACAATAGCAGGAAAGAAACAGTCTTATTAGAGGGAGAGGGGAAATATATATAGCGGAGATTGCAATAGCGACTTCCGTGATATGTGCACACAGTTTGCCACAGTTTGAGACAAGGCCACCGAATCGCGCTCAATTCGATACGGTACAGTCCAAGTGTAGTCTAAAGAAGTCGGGTTGAGTGGAATGCGCACGTTCTTGATAGTTTACGCAGGATGGTCAGACGCCACAGCAACGGACATCTGGGAAAGCTTGCCACCTGTGGAGAAGGCAAATGGTGGTGACGACGACATCACAACTCTTCTTCCTCCATCGATCGTTCAGAGCAAAGTAAGTGCTTCGGTGCTACAGCAATACCTAGAGGAGCCCGTAAATTTTGGTCCTCTTCCCTTCCGTTTCGTATTGCTGAAGAACTGAGAGGTTCTTCTGGATAGATCCTGCAATTCCTTTCAAATTGGCGAAGAAACATGTTGAACGAAATTTAATGCTAATGTTGGGTCCGTAGCTATTCTACTACTAAACGTTACAGGTGTCGGTGTCACGGGAAACAAACGTACGACGATGGTTGTCAAAAATCTCTTCTACCAAGGAACGAAATGACGCCAAATGAAATTGTTTGGAAAGAATTCACGGCGAAAACTATTGGAGGCAATCTCCGAACTGGTATGCCGGATCCATTCAGAATGAAAGGAGGTAAGGCGGAATGAGCAGAACATGATTGTACTGTAGCACACATGTATTACGATGTAGTTTTTCAGAGCAAGCGGAGAGCAGCAAGTCATTTGACGCTGTAGTACTTTTGAGTATGAACTGAACCACCGGTAAGTGTCTAGTCGATGGTTCCGCGAGCAATCATAATGATGATGACGGGATAGGTCTGAAGATGACCTTTGGCCCCAGTCCAGTTCGAGTAAATTCAACAGGGGCGTGTGTCTCAAAAACTGGCACACAGAAATTTAGAAAAAACCAAGGCTCGGGTTTTCGCATCACAAGATCCAACCTACAATTCTAGTACCGTGTTGCGTTTCATTCACGCTTGTGGGTTCCGGAGGAGGTCCGCTTGCTCGTTCATTTCGCTCTCGTTGTCGGGAGATGGACCAGAGACAGACACAGTACGCTGAACAGCATGTGGCGTTGCATTCTTTGTGCATGGATAAGATTTTTACGATTTGAGGCACAGTTAGTGGCCACACTCAACGCTTCCACGACTGAATATCTCGGAAACAACAAGCACATGTTCACTTGTATCAAACTTAACAAGAGATAATCCAACGCACCTTAAATTCTTCCTTAACACCGATGTCGACTTTACAGATTGCTTGGTACAAATTGCCGCGAATGCCCGTACATACCCATAACAGCGCGCCCAAGGTTCTCGTTTTTGCGCCACGCGTCGACATTCTTTCCGTTTCTTCACACGTTTACTTCTCCGAACATCTTCTCTTGGATGCTGGTCCAAGGGGTCTACCCCTGTAGCGCCACGAAGACATGCAAACGCATTCAATGGGCTTGTTCCACGTTACACCTGCATTCATGACGTGCCTCCTTCGTGGACGTCATCAACATGGAGGGCTTCGCGTAAAGCCCGCAAGAGTTTTTCAGTAAATACTCGCATTCTCAAGAGCTTGAAGAGAAACGTTCGATTGCGCAAAAGATGATCCTGTGTTAAGGGACGCTCAAAGCGCGCCACGTCCAGCTCCGCTCAGCATGCAACAGCGATGGATGTTGGTATGCAACGTCTATCTGATTCTGCAATGCGATTGGTCGCCTACCAAACGTGCTACATTTCCATTGGCTCTCTCATATCTCACAGTCTTTCTGGCGCACAAGGTCTCCCAACTTTGCACATGCGCATTGCGTGCGCGCTTCAAAAGCAACGAGAACACGCAGTGCTCCCTCCCTCCCTCCCTCCCTTCAGTACAATAGCGGCGCATCGCTTTCAAAGCTCTCAACGCCACCACAACTCTACCACTTCCCCTATCTTCCACGTGATGTCCGCCGCCTTTCTCGCGCTCAATCCGCTGCCGCGCTTCACCTCGCCTTCGATATTTCCTCGACATGCTTCGAAGGTCACTGTGCAGCGCGTGTTCCAGCCCCGTATGAGCTTTTCTTTGGAGCCCATACAGCAGTTATGGCGTTTTTGGTTTTCTCAGATGGGCTCTGAAAACAATTCTACGACGTACCAGGCTAGCAACAACTTCGCAAAAGAAAATTTACCGTATCATCAAGCCTCAGTCCTTAACATTCAGCCAATTACCGCTGCCCAAGATCTTGTGCAACTCACAGTTGACGTTTCTGAAGCGCGTCTCAACGAATCATACTCTAGCCCCGGCCAATTTGTGCGTCTTGCATTATTAGGCACCAAACGTTCTGTCTTGGTTGCCATTGCCTCCCCACCGGATCCCGATTCCACCCAGTTTAGCTTCATTCTGTCTCCCAGTGCCCACGGAGACCTACTGAAACGCATGAAGAAAGGGGGAATCATATCCATATCCGACGTTATGGGCACGGGTCTCTCTGTCAACCTGCCCCGTGGTACCAACCTTCATGTGCTCGTTGACTCGCCCCAGGGGTTTGCCGCGATTAGTGCTTTGCTCGAATGGGCTCCTTTTCGTGCATCAACTGGAGAAGGTTGTAACCGCACCAGCCAAATTAACGTATACGCTGCAATTCCCACGCAGAATAGCATGCCGTACGCACGCAAGCTGTCGAGATGGACCGCATATGGTGTGTCAGTGTTCCCTGTCGTATCCGTAGATCTTGTCGATTTCGTTGCTAATACAGTTTTGGGGTCACAGCATACCTTGGCAAACGATCAGGCGTTGGTATGCGTTGCAGAGGATGAGACGTATAATTCACTTCAGCGTTCTCTTCTACTATTTGGCTTTCGCAAATCGCTCATTCAGAAGTGGATAGCCCGAGATATGTCGCGATATGTTTATCAGCCGCCACATTCGACAGAGCCTGACCCTATATCAGAGGATATGTACAAGGATTTTATGCGCGCGCAGTTTGAGCGACAAGTCTGGCAGAGTTGGGTGGGTGTCCGAGAGGATATGCGTCGTGATTTTGAACAAAAGTGGTCTACTCGGCGCAAAATGAACATAGACGAGGCCGCGAGCCAAAAAGAAAAGGCTAATGATTGGGCTTCTTGGTCGGCGAAGAATCGCGACCAGTGGAAACAAGTGCAATGGGATAATGTATCATGGAAGTATTACTGGAAGTCGTGGGATGAAAAGAGGAGCCAATGGCAGGGTGAGAGCAAGTGGGCGAATGGGAATCAAAAGGCTTGGAATCAATCGAAGTCACAGGAATATTGGGACTGGGTTGGGACTGGCACCGGCTCGGGGAACAAAGCCAGTGGCGACTCATCTACCTACTCCCAGAGTTACTCGGGAAGCAGTTGGAGCAGATCCAACGGGTGGGATGAAAACAAAGGAGGATCTCAGCGTGGTTATCGCTACGAACAACATGACTCTAAACAGAAGGCGGGGAATAGATCAAGTTACTGGGGCAACAATGCAGGGAGTAGTTGGAGCGGGTGGAATTATGACGGATCTCATCGCAAGTCTTACTCTTCAAGCAATCGCGGATACGGTTCGCCGAGACAAGGAGCCGATATCGATTTCTACAACATCCTTGGAATCAATTCAAGCGCTTCCAGGGGTGAGATCAAGAAGGCATACAGACAGAAAGCGATGGAACATCATCCGGATCGAAACCCTGGCAACGTTGAAGAGGCACATGTGAAAATGAAACAGATTGTAGTGGCGTGGACTGTGCTACGGGATGATCAGAAACGGCAACGCTATGATCGCTTTGGATCAGGCGGAATTTGATGCGAGAGGAAGGGTGAGGGATGTAACATAATATTTTGTTCTGCGTCTGTTCGTTATAGAGAGGAAGTGGCGACTATGTATTTCGTTGTATTTGATACTTCTGTGCAGATATGTAAAGAATTGAAATTCCAAGTTGGGTAAACGATATTTGGGTCTTCAGTTGGGGAAATAAATCATCGCTAGCTAGGCCCAGACATGTTCTCCAGAGAAAACCTTGTTCAACGCCGAAGACCGAGTGATTGTTCGATGGATTTTTACATCAACGGGGAACATATTCTTCAGCGCTGGGGAAGAAAAGCCTGCTGTCTTCCGAGTTTGGAGCAAGACCAACGTTTTCTTGGTAAATACATATCCAGAGGCAGTCGGCCCTTCGGACCTGAGATGACAATCGAATTCGCTTCACACACGTAGCCCCACGTGACATCGACGCAGTGATTGGCTCAGGCACTGACGGCACACTGTAGGCGACCAATCGTTTGGTTGGCCGCACGGAAATTTGCCACGGAAAAAACGCATAAAGCTACCGGTATCGCTGTTTCGATCCCATCAACAAACCCCTCGGACAGCAGTCTCACCTCTTCCCGCAGTCCACGTCGCTCACCCCCAAGGTTCAACTGCTGCTTCTCCACTGCTGCTCATGTAACCGAACGGAACAGTATTGCTACAGCCCTTCTTCGCGACAGTATGGCGGGCGGTGCGTTGCGCATCTTTCTCTCAGCCGCTATCTTTGTGCTCACCGGAGTGGTAATGACCATCTCCATTCAAGGCGTCCTTTACTCTGGCGGAGGTGATCGTGCCACTTTTCTACTGGCCATTCCGAATTATCTGGGTATCACGGCTGTTTATTTCTTAGGTGCGCGCTGCTTTCGTCTTCTGGACTCTCTAGGCGTGTGGTGCGGTGGCGGAAATGATGCGAACCGTGTGCATGTTTCCCTCTATGACAAGAAGCTCCAACCCAAATTGGGTTTATTTGAGACTCTATTTCATCGTGACCGTCGAAAGTTGTTCGTTTTGGCCTTCAACGAGACTGGCGGTTTTCTTACTGGACTCACCGGTTTATCCATCGCTGGCTCTGGCTTGTACCAAGTTGTCTTTTCGGGAGGTACAGTGTTCACTGCGCTACTCACAACGTTCTTTCTCAAGAAACGTCTGACAGTTTCACAATGGCTCTTTGTGGCTGTTATCACCGCTGGGCTCATGATTACTGCCGAACAAGTGACTCATTCTGCCTCTGAGGCAGGTGCTGCAAGCCTCGTGAGCGGTCTGTCTTTCGTGTTGGTTTCATGTCTCTTTTATTCTACGAACTATGTAATCGCCGAACACGTTCTTGATGACCTTGCGAATGATCACGATCAAGAATCTGATACTCTTCCCCCTCCATCTGGGCTCGACTTGTCTCTGTATACAGGCGGTTCCTGTTTGTTTATATTTGGGGCGTACGTCCTGACCTATACCGTACCAAACTGGAAGCAACTTGTCGTGCACTCAATTGAACAGCACCATGGAAATAGGACGATTATTGTTGAAGAGTATATCTATCTAACTGTTGCCTCTTTCTTTCATGCAATCACACATTATGATGTTGTCGCGTCGGTGGGTGCTGTTCCGATCGGTGTACTCAATGCAATTCGAGCGGTGAGCGTTTTCGGTGTTAGCTCGTTGTTTTTCTGTTCAAATCAGGCCTCCCAATGTTACAATTCGCGAAAAGGTATTTCAACCGCTGTCGTAATTCTCGGTGCCATCGGGTATTCGGCGGCATCTGCTGCAGCAAATGCTGCCAAGGGATACACAAAGCTCTCGCAGGTGGACGCAGTTGCAACGCGGACGGCCAGAAAGCTAAAAAGAGCAATGAGTCAATCCGTTGATCTATCAAAAAGCTTATCGTTATCACTACTGCAAGGGTTTGAGGTATCTGCAGACAAGAGCTTTACGCTTGGCAGCGCAACGGGCTCTTCCAGAAAGCGAAAAGATTCCATACAGGGCACGGACGGATGACCAACTTCTGCCCGTGCCGGAGTCCCGGATTTTATATAGTTGTAATTGTATTATAGGCAGATATTGACGTGAGGGGATCATGTGGATCGAAGAGGCCAAGTCCACCCCGCCATGCTGTGGCATTCCTGATGTGAGCATAGAATGCCTTCACCTGACTCTCTCTCCTACGCTTACTTCCCGTATCTGACATTAACAACAGCCGTGGTTCATGCAAGTAAATTGGTCACAGAAAACTGCTCATAGTACGACGATTTGTCTGCATCGCGGTTCCGCTTTTTTAGACAATCGAGTATTCCGCTCTTCGACCAAAATGATCTCATATATTACCATCAAAAACAGCATGCGATATACGGTAGAAAAACCCGTCTATAAAGTACAGGGCAACGACTGCTCCAACAATTGTAACAACGATCAATGCAGTTAGTCGAATAACTCTGGAAGCTGAGGGCCATTCAACAAGCTTAAGTTCATCAACTAGCCCCCGAAAAAACCCGACCAGAGAGCTTTCATCTTTCTGAGAAAGGCCGACTCCCATCGTAGAAATCTTTGACAGATCTATTTCTTCGTTGACACTATTCCCCTTTGTGTTACCTTTGGTAGAACTCGGGTTCGGTTCTGAATTGTATATTCCAGTCAGGGTTGACAATGTTGGTAACGGTAGCTCATTTGGAACCAACTTTTCTAACTGGGACTCGCCATCAGGTTGCTCGATGTTTGACTCTTGTTTTTGGAACTTGGCAAGCATAGCAGGCGAATCATATCGCCTCTTTGGGCGCTTTGTGGCAGGACGCCGTCTACAAGCGCTACTGGAGGTGAAAGATGAGGTTGAAAACAGTGCAGCCGGGGTGGAAACGAATGTGATTGAAGCTGGCATGTTTGAAACAGTTGTGTTCTTGTCAAGGTCAGCTTAAGAGTTTCCTCCACGCAAGGCAATGTTCATGTGGAGACCTTGCCTTTAAGACCAGAGTTTGCGCTGGGCGTGGGAGATACGAACAGCTGGCGTATCGCTATTGGTCTCTAGAAATGAGTTGCCATCGTTGGGGGACCGTTCGGGTCGGAAATTCTGTTCCATGGGCCCGTTTCATCAACGGACAACCCTACGCCGCCCTGTGAAAACAACTGGAGCTCAACAAAAACTAGTGTATTTTCGAGCGGAGATCCCCGCTGCATGATCCGTATGGTTTTTGTTAACTCCGACAGATCATTCCGTAGATCGCAATCCTGAGGGCCATCCTTCTCCGCTTTTCGGAAGTGCTTCTCTTCCTTTTCTTCCTACAAATCGGAAGGATCGCCCTTTAACAGCCTTCGAAGACGAAGATCTTCCTCTTACACTGCTAAGGATGGCTCCGGTTCATGTTATTAACGCCGAAGGCAAGGCAGCTTTGTCCGCAAGCACGTGGTTCCCTGAGTATGATGAAATAGGTCCTGAGGCGCTTTTCATTGTGTCTATTTTGGGCGGACAAGCCTCTGGTAAGTCAACGTTACTCAACAAGCTGTTCGGCACTTCGTTCGTCGTTGGGCCACGTGCGGCGGTTGCGACGGCGACAACAAAGGGCGTTTTTGCCGACAAGGCCGAAGACCGAGCTACGCTTGTTGCTATAGATGTTGAAGGTTCTGATTCACGCGAACGAGGCCGGGACGGTCGAGCATTTCAAGCTCGTTGTGCTGCGTTTGTTACCTGCATCTCGGATGTTCTACTATTGAACCTATGGTATCACGACGTCGGTCGATTCGATGCAGCTGGTTATGCGTTACTCAAGGCAGTGTTCGCTGAAGCCGCAAAGAATGCTGGCCAGGATGCCTTGAGAACCGCCCTCGTTTTCGTTGTGAGAGATGTGGACGATGACGTCAATATGGATGAACTTACGCAGTTGCTCAAAGGTGACGCAAAGGATATTTTCAGTGATGTTGCGAATGATGAGGAAATAGAAACTCTATTCGATGTATCTGTCGTCGGTTTGCCGCACATGAGACATAGAGAACAAGATTTTAACAGCGCCTGTGAGAAATTGGCCAAGAGAATCATGGACGACTCAACAGAGGAAAGTTTAGCACTAACTGAGTTCTCCAAAGCTATTCCAGCAGATGGGATCGGAACTTTCACTTCCAAGTTGTGGGATGAGCGGGCGACTAGTAAGTCCATCACGGTTGGTAATGGAGATGAAGCAGTTGAAGGTAGCGATGCCATGTTGAAGAATGCATTCAGGTGCAATGAGGCCTTTTCGCAAGCGTTATTGGATGCATCTACAAACTTGGAAGATTTCCAATCTTCAACATTGGAAGAAGGGGAAAAGATTGAGGGCTTTGGCTCAAAGTCGGTAAAGATAATGAATGACGCATTGGCTTCGTATGATGCAGCAACGGAGGATATTGCGGATGACAGTATTCAGATCCGAAAGCGACGTGAGCTGGAATCGATCATTGACACTTCACAGCACGCAATCTTTATGAAACAACTCCAAGTTCTTCGAGAAAATGCCCTGGCGCACTTTAAGTCAGCGACAGCATCGGATGAGATGCCTTCTGACTTTGCATTCTACACTGCCGATTCACTGTTCCAGCGGGAGGCCGAAGAGTCGAAGCGACCAGGATCAAGCTGGAGTGCGAATCAGGAGCGTCAGGATCTGCAAAATATGATGCAGGAGATTTCGACGCAACGCAAGCGACTTCTGACCTCGCAGGTGACGGCGGCCCAGCAACAGGCACATGCTATGCAGTACTTGCAAATGCAACAGAGTCAGATCAACCAGATCCAGTCCCAAGCGTATGGTGGCAGTGCTGGACAGTGGAATGTGGGGGCGGCATACAGGCCGCCGGATACGAACATCAACGCCAGTCTGAGTTACCAGCAGGGTCGCACCAACATCCAAATTTCGATGGTGCCAGACGAGTCGGCATCTTTGCTTGGTCCGAATGGCTTCACAGCTGGCGTGGGACCTGGCAACCTCGGACTCTCGTTCAATATAGGCTTGTAGGCGATTTTGATTCATGCTCTTCCACCATTTGTGTGAAAAGTCATTCTTACGAGCGATTTCAGGAACAAGATTATAAACAGAAAATGGAAGCAAATTCTACTTTGTGAACAGAAAGATGACGCCAGTATATAGATCCTTCGAAGGACTTTATTTTCATCGGTAGAGATGGGCTTGGGCTGGACTTTTGACTTTCACAATTTGGTCTGAACTCAATTGCAGTGCATTCCGAAGAAGACTGAGTCTTCATAAATTCGAAAGGTTTTGGTTTCCGTTGACGACCCACCCCTCGGCCCGTTTCGCTACTCTTCAGAGATGATAAAGCCAAGGATTCAAAGTGAACGCGGGGTGTGCGTGCACATCACTGCAATTCTTTGTGCCTGACTCAGTTACCGCGTTCTCGCACATCTATTCAGCACGCTGCTCGATAACAGCGGCGTTTCAGAAGAGAAAAGCACGTGGAATGTCGTCGGGCAGCTCAAGAGTGAGTCATCAGGTTCTTAATTGACAGAGGGAAGTAGTTAAACGTAGGGTTAAGGGCTGTCCATAGCGACAGGATGCGATGAAACACTGACTGCCAAATTGAGAGCCCTTTAGAGAAAACTTTCAAAAATGGCCCCACAAAATTTCAGAGCAAACCAGCTCTTTAAGAGCTGATCCCACAGTGAACAATTGAGATACTGTGACATCACGATGTGACCGTCGCCTCGGGTTCCAAGACACTTCATATCGGAAACTGCCTGCAGTGTCATGAAAGCCACTCAGAAAAACAAAGGAAACAAAACGTCGCACATTTGCCATCGCACGGGCCTCTTGGCATTGCACTACTTTTTTAGTCCTCGTTGCAGGATCGCGCGCAGAACGCTCCGCAAAAGACGATCATTTTGGGAAATAAACTACAATCTCTCTGATGGCGAATTCATATCATGCTATTGACTTCCTAGAGCGTCTGTCCAACGACTTTTAACATCCCTCCGTCCATTGTTATCCCAATACAACAAAGAAGAATATCACGATGAATTGTAAGTGCATTTCAACAGTAGAGCCATAGCAGCTGCTACATAACTTGGGGCCTTTTTCCGCTTAATTTTTGGAGCTAGTTACTGGGGTCTTATTTCTAATTATTAATTATCATTATACACCGTCGACAACATTTCCGGAAACGTTCTTGGTTCTTGTGACGACTTCTTAGAGTTCGACGGTTTTTCATCAAAAGCAAGCATCAAAACATATCAAAAAAGGGCCTTAGATTTTACCATATCCGACGAGGCTATGAATCTTTTTCTCGTTTAAGTCGGAGCCTGAGATGAGACTCTAAGTTTTTTGCAGAAGCCGACAAAGGAACTTAACAATCAACACTTTTACACCAGGAAAAGCGGGTTTGGAGTTCTTGTTCAGGCGTTTGTTGACGTAAAGTATCGGTTTATTGCGTCATCAGCAGTTTGTGTGGGATCTACGGTTGACGGCATGGCTCCTTATTACTTGAACATTGGCAGATTTCTATAACAAATAGGTCTTTCTAAGGGCTCCCGGATAGCTTTAGATGAGGCGTATGGGTTTACGACTTTTATAATTACTCTGACTTCGCGCTGTATCGCTAGAAGATATCAAGATGGTTTTACCGTTTGCCTTTGCTCTCATCGTGTTCATGTGAGGCAGGTTTTTGGAAAGCTTAAACGACAATGGAGTATTATGTATATATCTCTTCAGTACAATCTGCCAAAAGTATTAGTAATTGTGAAAACTGCGATAAGGCTCCATAACTACTGCATCAATTTGTAGTGCAATGCCCCAAGAGGGGAAAAGACACTCAAGGTGTTCGAAGCCTTGCTCCCTTCTTAAGGGAACTCAGCGCAGAGCCTTCTGTATCTCATAGCCTTGGTTGTAACTCCACAGAGACTTCAAGACATATCACGGAAATGGGGATAGAAAAGGGTATGAAGTGTACAATAAAAATGCAGATAAACCTTGCAACACGAGAAATAAATGAATAAACAAAATGGAAAACTCCAACGGAGCAGTAGAAACATCAAGAAACCAATAAATAACCCAATATTGGGGCGGAGAAGAAACCTGTAACACACAGTAAAATATAAGTATAAAAGAAACAGGTAAAACACGCAAAGTGTCGTAAGAATCACCCTTTAAGAGATGCTGGTGGGATAAGTGAACCGATAGCAATCCGGATATCTCCGAAGAAAGTAGTAATCCTGCAAAGGCAGTCACAGTTAGAGCCGAACTCTCGGTACCCATTTTCTTGGTGATGGCGACGGCGAGATCGCCGAAGCCCAAGCACTGTTCTACTGTGGCCACTAGACTAATTAATTAAATTAAATAAACTAATGTAGTGCCACTTATTATATTACTACATTTTCAATTAATGTACTTCTCATATGGGGACCCATTATAGCGGGGATCCCAGCCTTCTAAACATACCACGTTACCATCGCGCCAAAATTCTACAAAGTTCTTCTCATAAGTAGAGCATCCCCCACAAAAGTATCAATACTAACTTATGAGTATCCGACACCGGAATATCGCCGAGAACGTTGCACTACACAATTCTGATGATTCTTGTGATATTTGTGGTCTTCTGGTAGTGTTTTTGAGTCTGAAGCCCGTGAATGTTTGGAGAGATGGCTTGCGTGGTCAACCAATGGGTATGATTTTTATTTCGATCCTTTGGAAGACGACAACTTCACTAGCGACATTCGCCTTTCTGAAGCTAGTGTGAACTTTGCTGACAATTACTCGAACACGCGTGTCAGACTGTGTCGAATTATTGAGAAGCTTAAGTTTGTGCGTCTTTGTTTGCGGTAAATCGGTACCCGGTGCCGTGACGAAAGCATAAGAGGCAATCGGTCCAATAGACTCTAGGCGTTGACTGCTGCTAGCGGTGATGTGGTTGGGCTGGTTGGAGTGTCGCAGTGCGTTGCAAACCCGTCCCTCACCAGCAGCGTGGTGCAGAAATGCGACGCGGCCACCGTGCTATCGAATGAATTGCACGCCACGTTCTCCGACGCACATATGTAGGTGGTCAAAACGTTTTAGTAGCAACACCGTGCCGCGATCAGAGGCGCGTTGCGCGCGTAAGACACACATTATCCATTCGCTTTGTGCAATGTGACAATGACAAGGGCAGCTCACAGGTGCAAATCCCCTTTCTTATCGATCTAATTCGCGACTGTACGCAGCACGTGTTGAAGCACAAAAAAGACAAGATGAGCCGCCCCTGACTCATTATCATGGTCACCAAGCGCCTTCGCATCATGTAGTACTTGCTTCGCACCAATTCAGAGGCTCAAATACGCTTCGTCAACGAGCTCGCCTTGCCTCCCAACTTCGTCATCCACAGCGACCGCCAGCAAGGCGATAGGAAAAACGCTACGCCCAGGTTGCACTGATGTTCTGCCACACACACACATCTTCTTGAGGAATCCAATGACGCTTAACGCAATGCATTACTCGAAAAAACGGTCAGCAACGCCCATGTCCAATCTCGTACTTCCTCCTCTTCTCGCGCGTGCCTCACACGCTCGTTTTTATAGCAAGCGCGAGCCACGCAAACAGTGGTGAGTCGGTCGCGGGAAGCTTTCAAAGCCATACACATGTACAGAGTATATACGAACGGAAAGTTGAGGACGCTCTCTGCGCAGCAGGTATGTGGCGCAAAGGGACGCGCAAGGCCGAGTGCCTTGTGGTCTTCCCATTGCGATCTAACTCTGAATCTAACTCTGAATCTCACCCTGAAGCTCAAGCCTCGTTTGGGCTTTGAGTGCCGCATAGTTTCATAGTTTCGCACCGCCACGCTCGCCGTCACAGCGTACTGCCTTCATACCCGACCCTTCCGTCAGGCGAAGCGCACGCGCCCCGGGACACTTGTGTGTGCTGTCATGTTCTTGTCCACTCTGCTGGTTGTTGCCTCCAAGCAAGCCACCAACACCTCTCAACGTCGCGCACCGATACGCGTGGCACATGCGAACACGTCAGGGTGAGAATCCCATTGTGACGTTGGCAATGTGTGCGCGAAGCAAAGTGCTGTGCTTTCGATTCTCTAGGCGAAAACAAAGCGAAAGTGACGTGAAAGTGACGCACATCGAGGTTGGTTCCGGCGCGCTCTACATGCGAGCCGTGCGTTGAGCTTGGTTCATGATTATCTCGTCGGCGCAGCAGGATATGGGCTTGCGCGTGCTACAGGCTGGCGGCGTGCGGCCGTACCTGGGAAGCATCATTACAGAGACCGTACGCTGCAAATAACCCGTCCGCGTAACCGTCGTCGTCCCCCGCTACAAATGCCCCACGTCTTGCTTGCGTGTTTCATCCTAACCTCCCCTCCACCCCCACCCGTCGCTGTTGCTTTGGGGCATACCTAATAGAATGCGCTCAGACAGGTGCACGCCACAGCCGCCCTGTTCCATGTGCAGAGAGCCAACGTTGTGCATTCTCCGCAAACCCTCAAGGCCGATGCTTCCCTGCACTATCCGTCGATGCCGCCCTGCCCGACGCTCGCATCACCCTGGACGATATCCGCCACCGCGCCAACACCATTCTCTTTGATCACCACCAGCAAACCCCTCTGCTGTCCGCTCTGCTCCAAAACTTTTGTCAACTCACCGACGCACGCAGACAGTATCTGGCCGTTCCCAAATGCAGACAGATAGTTGATGCTTACATTCACGCCTTGCGCCCGCTCACCCTGCATCAAAGAAATGGTTCCATCACGTAAATGGACACCGTGGCCGCCAATATCCTACGTTTTATTCCACAGGTCGACGCTGTACACGCAGGGAATCCAAGTATCTTTTCGCTGATTATTTTCATACCAATCAACAAATCTCCACCTCCATTTAGAACCGTTACATCGAATACTTCGTCAATCAAGGCCCATGCTGCCTTTGTCCACTTTCTAGACAACGAGTTCCGTCACTTTGGCTGGCCCATGAACTTGCGGCAGCCGCAAACCGACTCTCAAGTAATCTCTTCTATCAATTTTAATATCAATCATCTCAGTCACCTGCAGCACGTCGCAGACCAGGGCGACTACATTCCTGATCGAACCAAGTAGCATCGGGCCTGCTCGGACTCGTGGGCAATTTCTGCCATTCTGTGCACCCCGCTCGCCCGCTTCCGATACCATTTCCTGGAGAGCCTTGATACCCACCCCTCTCCAATTTCTATCATAATCCCAAGAGAGCCATGTCTCGTTTCGATCGCCCAGAGTGGAATGCCGACTTTGAGTTTGATCGCATTTGAGAGGCTACCACTTTCCTGAGCAAGGACGACATCGACAGCACACAGGGCGCCGACGTCAAGTTTACGGAAGTCTTTTATCGGGTCTTTGCCGAGGAGATCGTTTAAGTCTATGAGTTGGCGTCGAGAACCTCTACTAATGATGCTGAAGCGGACATCCTCATCGCTCATGCTTCGAAGAGTGCCAAAAAACTTTGAAGCCGAGCTGCGCGCGGGTATCATTCGTATTCAGGCGCCGCCGTCGTTGTCCTTCTTTTTCTTGGCTTTTCTCTCGTCGCTGTATGTGCTCAGTATGAATGAATTCTTCCTAATTTCCTCGGCTAGCTCTGAGCTCAGGATTGCTGACGCATTCTGGCGAAGTTTTATTGAACCAAACTATAGCCCTGTGGAAAGAATTTCGAATGGCCCTTGTTTAACATTCAGTTATTCAGATGCTCCGGAGACCATCCTTCTACTGCTGCCTGCGTATCTAGCTCTGATGGTACTGGCATTCAAGTCATTATCACACATGCCCACACGCGGGAACCTAGAAACGCAAATGAAGTCTTTAAAAAGAAGAAGAAGCAACAATCAGAAGTAAAGCGAAAACCAACAGGCAACCTAATATCCAGTAATCAAGGAGCTTCTTCATCTAGTTCACCAAGGGCTTATGTAAGCATTTCAATTTGCTTCTCCCACATTTTCGTGTGCTTTCCTTCATTCAGTCTATCCCCCGCCACACCAATCTCGTCCAACAGTTTCTTTCGATTCAGGAAGTAGGTCACTGAAGACGTGGATCTCTCAGCAGCAGCTCTTGCTTTGTCAGCCTTCCTTAAGTCCTTTTCCTTTTCGTCGGCCTTGAAGTAGCTGCTAACTGATTCAAAGAATTTAAAACCAGCATCTTCGAACTCTCCTGACGATCTTCTTCGCGACTGAGATCTTGTACCTGAATTGCTTGTAGCACCAGTTCCCATCTTCACTGTCCATGAACTCTTTAAATTTTGGATTGTTCTGGCCGCTCCTTTTGTAACCAGATAGTGGCAATGAAGGCAGACTTCGAAAGCCGTTCCAAACTGCCGGCAAGTAAACGCCGGGACGAAATCCTATTGGAGGCTCTTCCGGAGTAATGGGCTCGTCGAATAAGTATTCCAAAGCCTGCTAGGATCGTAGAAATGCATATTCGTATCCCCCCTCAATGACATTCACCCAAACGTCAGACTGTTTCAATTCCATATCCATTTCGGAGTGCATGATGAGATTCTGGGATGCCTTCAGAAAGGCAGACGTGTAATCCGGATCATCTCGTATGAGAAGCACCAAACGTGCAAAATCAGACAGCGTAAACGTCTTCTGTTTTGGCTTGCTAGGCGGAGCAGAGTTTTGCGTTTCTTTGCTAGATGTGACATCAACAGTGGTTGACTTCGACCCTTTGTTCCACTTTCCAGCAAGATATTCGGAAGGGCTGAGCTTTCGCTTGGACCTTTGACTGAGTATACTCTTCCCTCGTCCACAAAGTTCCGGATATAGTCTCGCTTTCTTTGCTGCATCTGAATTGGTTCAATGCGCAATACTACGAATCTCCTGCATACACGGAATGGGCTTGTGAGTGAAAACAAGCAGCCATCGCTTCAAAAACTGGGGATACTCCCGATTTGTTCCTCTCATAATATCTTCAACGGTATAGAAGTTATCCTCAATGCAGGGTTTGTAAGTAAACGTTACTATTTGTGCTATAGGTACTGCTCGAGATGTTCCAGATACTTTGTATTGAGCGCCAACACCCCATAAATTGAACATTTCTTTCAGGGTTTGCAATGATTGACTACAAAGAAATACGTTTGCTTTATGCATATCAGAATCCTTACACACGCTTTTCCAATGTGAAGAGAGTGATTTGACTTCATCTTTGCGTATGTGTGCCATTTTGAAGCGCAACAAGAAGCTCTGAAATAGCTAACGTCACTTTGTTCCTTTCGGGCTTTGTTTTGGCGCGTTTAGTCGCGTGAGGAGCGTTTTTCGTAGACAAAGAGGACTTACTGCTCTGAAAAATTTGAGGAAGGGGAGTTTATGGTGTTTTAAATTAAAAGATTTGCGAAGTGAGAAGCTCGGCGAAGCTTCTGGGCAGGTAGAGAAAGGAAAAAAAGTGAGCGTCCCTGCCAAACGGGAAAGTCGAGGGTCGTATGGTTTTGCGTTGTACGAATCTGATTGCCTCTAAAACCTGCTAATTGGCTTTTGGGAAACATATCAGTTCTCGTTTATCACTGCAGTGACTTCTCCGAAAGAGCATGTTGCAAGCACAATTTTGGATCACTTAGAATACCCAAATGAATCTGGAATCGAATTGGTTATTGTTGAACTTTTGAATAGCCACCGTTTTTGGATCTATTATGAAAAGGAAGCCCGAGAGTCAAAGTGATTTTTGAACAGTGCAAAACGCACTTTTGTAGAGCTCTAGTGCACCGTAGACTGCCCGTAACCTGGAAGTGAAGGCAAGTGACTCAAAGGCATTCTAAACAAGCGTTCTAACCGTGCCACCGTTTTGGCTTGTTAAAACGTGTACCTGTCTTCTTGGATTCTGCGTGAGAGCACAACTTTGGCTCAAGTTCAAGAAAAACCAGGGTGATCTAAACAACATCATAACGTTTG
Organism: Agarophyton chilense; assembly: GCA_030374765.1. Taxonomy (NCBI): domain Eukaryota; phylum Rhodophyta; class Florideophyceae; order Gracilariales; family Gracilariaceae; genus Agarophyton; species Agarophyton chilense. The sequence continues at coordinate 1,640,381 of JARGXX010000099.1, forward strand.
CGTCAGATTTCAATTTTTGAATATGCAAGACTTATACGGCGTACACTCTTTACTCTGCCCTCCGAAAAACTTCCCGCTCTCTACACAGTACAAACTTTTGACGTTCCTCCATCTAAAGTACGCTGCCTAATCCAAATCCAAGTGTTTGCCGTCCCAAAATCTACATCGAGCTCCGTCATACTCCATAGCGTCAGCTGCCCCAACCACGTCTCTCTGGCATTCACACGCCATCTCCATTCCAGCCAAAAAATGGAGCAGGTACAGCCGAACGTGAACCCCACAGTCTCTTTTCCAACTTTCTGCATCATCCACAACCCTAAGTAGTTCAGAATGCTGCGCGACCGGCGGCACCAACATTCGTCCTCCAGAGCGATATATTTACGAATACCGTAAAAAAAATAACGTTTCTCCTCTATGTCGTCTATTGCATCACAATCAATCTCAAAAAATGTTGAAAACTCTTTCTTTGATTCTAAGCCCAATACCGCACGCTTACAGTCAAATAAGACAAATCTGATAGAACTCAATAAGTTATTAATGTTTTCTATTTCAAAAAGAAGGTCAAGCTGCAAAACGTTGCGGACTATCTCAAAATAACAAAAGTGGGAATCAAGAATAAGCTTGTGTTTCGGTTATTGCTCCTTGCGTTGTAGCACGCAATTCTGGGCTCCGAAGTTAAAGGTTGGCGCAATGACTGCAAAACATGCAAGGATTTTGAAAATTTTGTGCAATAAGTTCTGGTTTCTGATGCGTACTATACGGAAGAGAGACGTTTGAGTTAGTTGTTGAGAAGAAAATGGAAGATGTGGAAAAAAGAATTGGATCGCAAGCGTTCGATTCTCACTAACATCCATGAAAATATCATTGGCCAAAGTAGTCTGACGAATGGCGACCGCTCTGGTCCACAAAACTTTTCTCTCGAAGGATTTGCACGTTTGGCTATTGTTCTTAAATATGACAATACTGCTCGTTCGGAAATGATGTGTGGTTTGGGTGGTGGGTCGTATTCTGGAGCGTGCCGAACGTGATGCAAGATTACCAAGAAGTGAGTAATGGGCTATCATTGCTGAGCGTTTAAAAGATACAAGCTTAGTGACGAGAATGATTTTTTGGTCATATTTTGATCACCTGGACACCAGTCGCCCTCCACTTTCTCATCGTTCCGCGGCGTTGTTGAAAAAATACTACGGTGATGCTGAACAAAACTTCACCGTTTTTTACAAAAATGGTGCGCTTCATGACAAAATGACCCGGAAAATTCCTTACTTTTCTTCTGCGACCTCAGCTGGACATATTTGGAGAATTTTTTTATTTTATTTAGTTGTGATAGAATAGCCTTACAGTGCAAGGGGTATTTAGGCGCCTCGTCATTCATACTTACTTGGCTCGAATGACGATTCTCCCTTAGAATCGGGGAGGCACCGCTAGGATACAAAATTACCCCCTTTGTAACATTAGTTCCACCAATTGGTCTTCGAACTATCGTTTCCGTAGCTCCAACCTGTAGGACTACGCAGTCAACGCCCGCCCACTGCACAAAGTACTCTGGGAGTGCCATCGTCCAGGATACGGAGCTTAGGACGTGCTGTACCAAGCTACCTCAGGTTGAGACCAGTACGTTGACCCACAAGTCATTGCGTTACACAAATGTTTAGTAAACGTATTTCGATACCTTATTGTTTGGGGGTTGAATAAAAATGTTGTTGAATGAGATTCATTTCTGCATCGAGAGATTGAGCTTTCTGAAGCATGTGATCGTTGACGTAACTCTTCGCATTATCTCGCAGAATATTTCGCATTAACTAAACATCCTTATATTTCGATACCATGTAGTCTTCCAGTGCTATACTGCACTCATTTAAGAAATCCTTCCATAATTCTGCATGTACGCTTGAGAATTTTGATGTTCTGTCCTTGAAACGCATGGCCCTATGGTGAGATATCTTTGGAATATCCGTATTATTTGGGCTGACTATGATGGTTTTTGATGGTGCGTGCGATTTATTTTGGACATCAATCGGGTGTTCAAAATTTCTGGTTTTTGGTGCATCCTGAGATACTGAATTATGTTTCACAAATGATGGAAAACTTAAAGATGGTGTGGAAATTTGAATTGCTTCTTTGGCAACGATACGGTTTTCATTACGGATGTGAATGGTGTGTGCTAAACGATTCATGATTTTTCCCGGAAGGTGATGTACTAAGTCCATGCCAAGTTTCCGTGAAAGACCAGCAAAACCGCTGAGTACTGCTATATTGCATAAGACTTGGGGGTTTAAGAGCATGTTCGGGGTACAATCGACTCAAATAAGATTTACCAGTTGATTCTCAGTAATATCAGAGATGTCACCCAGATAACTTCTGAAAGCATCGAGCTGGGTTTTCTGAGAACTATGATGTATAACTAACGAAGCTCAAAAAAATCATATTGGGTACAGCTGATACATCACGATTTGGTGGAAACCGAAGAAAAAAAATTCATGGGATTGGAGAATCCATTGGGGTTTCTGGCGGAGGAAACGGTAGTCGATTATGTGCCACAGTTTGGGATGGTTAATATGATTCTGGAGGTTGATTACTAGAATTATTTAAAGTACCTCTATCTGCTATATGCGATCTGGTATAAGCCATTCCTTAATAATGAACAAGTGTTGAGTATTTTCTTTTAACTTTATCTACTAATTTAAAAAAAAGTAATCTTAGTTCTTAAAAAACGGAGTTATTTAGAGACAATTGTTCTTATTATTTAGAGTCGAACGATAACGAAGACTTAAAGGATGCAACTGAAGCTCGGGAGCCTCAGAGATAATTATCTCACAAAAGTGGCAGTACACGTCTTTGCGAGAATAGTTTTCGTATATATCTTCACCAAGCATGGCCACCCCGGTCACTATTGTAAAGATAAGCAACTAGTACAATACTTCTACCCCTTTTGGTTCTTACAGTCGACCATAAAGGTAAACCTAGTGTCCTTATGGGTTTCCAGACCCGCCTGCGCTGTGCATCACCGTCTACCAACGTGGTCTTAGTACGCCCGCCGTTCCTGTTCCACCTTTCAGTGGCCGGTGCTGCCACACTTTACAGGTATCCTCAATCTCCTCCTCCGAGGTCAAGCCCATCATGTGCTCCCTAGAACCGACAGGTTTTACACCCCCTCGCTACCGTTTTGGTTTATATCACACTACTCTCGACTACTGGCAATGACAGGTTTTGGTTTATATCACACTACTCTCGACTACTGGCAATGACAGGTGCATAGAGGCCAGAAGTAAGTGACAAAGCCGCAATAATCAACTCCAAGTTTTCACAGTACCCAAAAGTTCCACCAGTGAAATATTTCCCGTCAAAGTTGACACAGAGTTGTATTTAAAAGAACGGTTGCCCTAAATTCCGTAATTTGGGGCAAAATTCTAGCGGAGAAGCGAAAGCGTTTGTAACCTGTCGACGTAAGCGGAGCGGAATTAGTCGGAGCGGCGGGTTTGGCGTAATATATTCAAAACTATGCGGAGCGGCGGGTCCGGCATTTGTGGAGCAGAATTTTGTGGAGCAGCGGGGTAGAAGATAGTTTTGAAGAAGTCTGGAATTTTTTATTGTGACGGTTACGATGATGAAATAGAGAGACGGGGAATGGTCTGGTCTCAGTCTTGAATGCCCTTCTGTTACAAAAATATTATAAGTCAAACCAGCTGTTCACAATCGTATCGTAGGTACCTGCAATTCAAACCACACAATTATAAAACTATTATATTGTAAACATTTTTATAGATAGACTAATATCAGACTACCCAAGCAGTAGCGATACTCGAATTCCACTCCTAACGAGATATTTTCTCCCGGTGATTGTTTTTGTACGTTTCTATGCTTACTAAAATAGTTTATACAATAGGCAAGGAAGGCAAGTTCATACAGTTTTTGATTTCAGAAAATGTATTAAAGATTGCTGGGAAAAGACTGAAAGAAGTGCTATCAATTGTTTTACAAAATCAATTAAAAAGCGCTTAATAAGTTGTTATAAAGGCTAAACAAGCTGAAATAAACGACTGAAATCGCGTCAGCGTAATTATGATGCAACAAGGGTTGTGTTTTAGAAACAGTATTTCAACTTCAAATTTGTCACACTGATTTCGTTAGCTTTACTGTAGACAACACGTCAATTTTTGGAAATTCTGGTTGAGAGCAATTTTTTTGAATCTGTCTTCTCTGAAAATTTCGAATATCCCGCTAAGATTCTACCTTCCCCAGAGGATTAAAGGGGAACATGGGTAAAAGTGGAGCAATATTGTTGGGAAACGAAGCAAGTGCTCTGTACGAGGTTACAGTAACCAAGGGAGACAAGAATGGATCAAGCAGCAACTCCAGGAAATTTGCAGTTGTGTTCTTCAGCACAAACCAGAAGCAATGCAGCAGTTTCTTAGGGCAAGACTAGAACTGCGCTAAATTGTGCAATATATCCATATTATAGAGTTTTCGTCGCTTGTGGCATCCCTACCAGTGTGCTTTACCTATATTTGGGAGCAAAAATTATGCCTTAGGCTCTATATCGATCTCAATCTCGCAGCAATATAGAGCTGGATATAGAACGCAACCCGTCTCCAAAGCATTGAAAACTAAGACTGCTGAAGCCAATAAGATCTCAAACACTATATCTGCGACAGAAGATTTTTTCCAAAGGCTTCATGCCTTGGCGCGCAAACTTTTGGCGCCAGCGCTCTCTTCAAGATCTCCCCCACTACCCACGACAAAGACGTGGAACAATGTCTAATACATCACTCCCCAGGGTTCTCGGACCTCCATCATCATCGTCGCCTTTGCAGGCTCAATTTCCAACTGCACAAGAGTCTTTATCAATACAAACGCAGAATGCCTAACAGCCACTTCAAGAGCCGGAAACGGCTGCCCCAATTCTCGTAGTTCCTACAAGAGCGCTTGAATTCCAAATGTTTCCTCAATCATCGACTGAACCGAAGGAAAGAAAAATATACCACATTTCTCGGCCTATGACTTTTCCGAAATGCAAACTACTACCAGTTTCTACGCAATATACATCTGCAGATGAAGCCCTCAATGTACAAGCGTCACCCCTTCCTTCTGCTTCAATTTCTAACGCCAGTCTCCTAAGTACTTCTTATTCATCACCACAGAACGCCCCACAGATTGAAGAAACTCACACACCTACGTCAAATAAAAAGCGGCAAGTCAGAGGTCCCTCGTTCACCGATGTCGAAGTTTTATTCTTGGCCAAAGCGTGGATCGAACAATCTGCAAAGGGCTGTAATCAACACGAACGACACTTTGGGGCGGTGTGGAGAGAATATGTCAAGAAAAGTACAAAATGAGACGTTCGTCAGCTTTGTTACGGAGCACATGGCAGCGAGTGGCACGGGAAAATCAGCATTTTGTTGCAGCAAAACAAAAACTGCGAGCACTACATATATCAGGTATTAATGATGAAATGATTGAACATCTTGCACAAGAGCATTATCGAGTGGGAGCAGGGAAACAGATGAGAGATGGAACCACTAATTAAGCACCACCGTTGATATGGATTTCAACCGCGGAGTATTTGTCAATGCAAGACAAGTTTTGTGATGATTTTAAGAACAAACCGGTAAAGACTAACAACCACATGAAACGTATGGCACAAACGTATGAATTTTTGAAGCAGAAGGGAGCTATTGGGGAGGAATGTGTGCCAGGTGAAAGCAAAAGCGTTGGATGTCCCGATGTTGTTTGGCAGGGAAAGGATTCTAACTCTGTGGTAAGTACAACTGTGACAGCATCTACTACTGAGGAAGATATTCGGCCGATGGGTATAAAGAGGAGAAATTTGAAATAAAAAATGGTGAAAGATGCAGTGGATGTGAATGAGAGCCTAAGAGGAATTCGTGAGGGTATTACGGAGGGCAACAGGCTTATACAGGAGGAACAAAAAGCATAGAGAGAACATCGAAAGGACGCAAGAGATATAGAGCTTCTGAAGCTGCTCGAACCAAATTCACTGGAGTTTAAAGAGATTATGAGAAGTTTAATGGAACGCTACAAAGCTGAGTAGAAGACAGAACGTGGTTTTTCACTTAAATAGACAGTTAGAACAATAAAAAGGAATCCCTTGAAGTAGAATTAGCTAATGGAAGTCCTTCTTCATCTGTCTACCGCGATGTTTTGTAAGCTATTTGGGGGGAGTGCTAATCACAATACTTATTTAGAACTATCCAGGGGATGTCCTTCATAGTTTGCCTACCACAATGGCTTTGACGCCATTTTGAGGGAGTGCGAATCACCATACGTTTTGTGAATATTCCATCATGAACTTTGGCTGGTGGCTTCCATTGAAGTGGTTTTTCCCCTGAATACCGAGAAGGCAGTTCCTTGTGGACGTCTCGTAGTAGTGTGCTTTAGAAGAAACATCTTTTCTACGCCACCGAGTCTTTCTTCCATTGCTTCCCGAAGCTCAACCACTAATGCTCCAAATATCACGCTAGTGACAGATACAGTTCGGCGCTGCCCCCCACTGCATCTGTCCCACGAATATTCTCTCACACTGAGAGGCTTAGGTGTGTTGCTCATCTAAGGTTTGTAGTTGAAACGAAACCTTGAACTCAGTCGTGAGTTTTTCAGTAGACGAAACCTTGAACTCAATCTTGCAAGAATCCTTCAATGAACCTTCAGCGGGTATTGGCCATCATGGCACGAAGGATTTGGTGTGTCATGATGTACCATCCGAAAAAAGGATCTCGGAAGCCAGTACAATCGAGCAATAATCTATAACAGTGCTTTCCATACCTTGTCCATTAGCAACAACTCTTCGTGCAACACACGACCACGCCAGAAAGAGGCTTTACTCCAGGTACAAATAAGCATTGTCACCAGAGGTAAGCACAAAACAAGGCAATTCACCTGTAAAACATCTCTCATGAGCTCGTGCATCTGAACCTAAAAAGCTCTTTATGCGGACGCACGCCGAATGGAGACGAGCCCGGTTAATTCTCTGGGCAGCTGCACGTCGCACACGTTGCAGGACAGCCGCAAGGCGCTGGTACTCGCCGGGCATTACCAGCTACAGTCGGTCGGCGGCGTCGGAAACGCAGCGCTGCGACAGCTGGCACAGACGCAGCAACTGCTGCTCGGGGAATAGGCGCGCCAGCTCATTCTCCGCGCAGACGGCCCACGGCAGCGGCAATACTTTGGGCCACATCTTGACGGAGCGAGCAACGCGCATCCTGGGCGACGAGTCCTGCCCCGTGTGCAAGCTGCAATCAAGGTACATGGCACGCGGCGTGGACGGCTTGCAGCCAGCTACGGACTTGGACGACGATTAGGAGAAATGCTCGGTGTGCGTGTATGGCTTCGTGCGCGAACAGTGGCGGCAGAGAGGGTCGGTGGAAAAAGCGTTGTCGTCGTCGATGGTTCCCATTAGGATGCGCGCGCGGCTTGGGGAGGTATCTTCGCCGGAAGCGTGAGCAGATGCGCTCACGTGGAAGCCTGTGGCCGCTTACAGCCGCCGCTCTTAGATGCTGTCCCCCTCGAAAAATCGTATTTTTCTTGCTTGATTGGTTAGTTCATATTGGCTGCATTGTGTTTCGTTTCCAGCAAGTGGCAAAGGGCTCGCCAACGTACTTCGCAACGGCTCGTGGTGATTGGGTGCGCTCGTTTCGTGCTCGATACAGAGATAATACGGTCAGAAAAAAAGGAAAAAAAAGACGCTTAGAAGCTAGCCGCTGAAGATCTAGAACATTTGAAGAATTTTTATCATGCACTACTAGCTTGCGAAACGGAAAACCTTGAAATATACGAGATCACCAGTCAGATATGAAACATGGACGAGACTGAGTCGTGGGCGAACGAGGACAAGTCGGCAAGGCATTCGTAGAAGCAAATACGAAACATGGTGGTTTCAAAAGTGGCACCGTCAAGCCAGGTAAGCATTTAACAGTGGTCATTATTACTTTTGCAACAGGTCATGTTCTTTCACCCTTCTTCATATTTGCAAGGAAGAATGTGATGGAGAGATGATAAGATCCTCTTGGTGAAGACATCTTCGAAGACATGAATGGGACTTCTCACTGGTTGACGAGAGAAGACTAGTATTATCCAGATTCATTTCAGATTGATAGCAAAAATGGCTCTAAAGCAAAAGGAATCATACAGTTCATAATAAGCCATTTTCTACGTCATGCAAGGCTTTTGGCACCGCCTGGTAGTAAACTTCTTGTTCTGCTGGATGAGCAAAAGTCATGCTGTGGTTTAGAAAAGCTAGAACAGATAAAAAAAGGACATGCTGAGGTGATTCAAACTTCGGCCAATCCATCTCACTTCCTACAGGCAAAAAATGATGATTCCATAAATCACCACTTCAAGTATTTAACCAGAAAAGTACGTGACTTCTTGTGAAGTGACAATCAAATTGACTTCAGTGACATGGTAAATAAGCTCCATCTTTTCGTCGCTGGTAGCCGCGCACTGAATCAGTCTATTATGAGAAAAGCCTTTTAGAACACAATGATATGGTCTATGGATTTCCGCTTTCTAATATGGGCAGAACAAAAGTAGAACAATGAATAAACAAAGCTGTTCATTACCAAAACAAAAAACAGGTTGAAAGAGAATGATTGGTGGGGAATTCTGATAGACATCGTACAAAAGAAAGGCTCCATCTGTAAAAAATATGTGAGTATTGACAATCGTGTCGAAAAAAACAATCGCGCGGAGAGCATTGCTATGAACCTGAATCCAATAGAAACCGAGTCATGAAAAACAGAGAAAGAGTGTGTACTCGTGCACATAATGACAAGGGATCTCCGGTAATATATATCACGTACGGCGAATTAATTCAGAAACGTAAATCTGTTATCGAGAAGTCAAGGTAGGAAGAACTCGAAAATCAAAAAAAGAAGGTATAGGCAGTATATCAGAAAAAACAACGAGAGATAGCAAAGATGAAACGCCAAAAGGAGTAAATGAAACACATGATTGAAGGTCAACGTGTTAGTAAAAAACTTAGATTGAGACGCATAAAGACACAAGATTAAAATAAAGCTGCAAAAGGCAGAAACCAAGAAGTTCAGGTAATAGCAAAGCAGATTCGAAAGGTGGGATAGAAACGGGGACACCATATCAACGCGCAGAATGTTACAAGTGATAATTCCACTGAAGATGAGTGTGACAAAGAGAGGAAATTGCTTAGAATTGGTTTTCCACCTGAAACTGACACGGGAAGTGGTTAAATTACAAAAGAATTGGACGAAGAACAGAAAACCTGTACATAGATTCCAATATTTTCTGAAAGCTTACCTTTTTGTCACTCCAGCGAAAAGGTGGACACAACAAGAGCAATAGCGATTCTGAATGAGAAAAACCAGTGCGCGAAGAACTTGTTGACATTGAATGGCATATATAGCGCTGTTTTGAAGACTCATAATGGTGAGTTTGAAGAGTCGATAGGGAACAAAACTATCATGGGAAAGAAAGATTGGAATTATTGGCGTCTGGTTCAGAAAGACGATCGCGCTCCATTTTGACCCTTGCGCACTGAAAATTGATGATAGTGGTCAGTCTTAATAGTGACCGTACGTTTGCGGAATGTGAGCCACATAACTGCAGCATGTGATGAATAAAATTTACAGTGGCAGCACCCTTGCAGATTTCTCTCTCCGGCTCGTGACAAACCGGGCTGAATTGTGCCCGTTTTGTCACGAGTCTGTGAGGAAATTGCACAGCCGTGAGGAATTTAATTTGGCGTGAAGGTAGATACCACCTTGAAAAAGCACCAGCAGCCTTTGTGTATCATATGCCGTGCATCCCTCACAAACCAAACCAAGACCCTTATCCCCCGCTCTGACCAGCGACGCTGCCTCGCCCTCTTCCACGCAACATAAAACCGCTGTCCGGCCTCTAATGCCTGCGTCCATCGCGCCCGTCCCGACAGTTCTTGATCAGAAAGCTGTTCAGGCTGTTCGAGATATAACTCCATGTAATACACCCTCCGTGGCGACATATTCTACGCATGATGACAAACGCCGCAACGATAGCGGCGGTTGCTCGAAGTATACGCCTCTGGACGACCTTTTAATTCTACAGGAAGTGGCGGTTGCTAAGGCGCACATAGCCTCTTGTGGGCAAACGCGCCCCCGTAATGAAGCAGTAGCTACGCGCTGCAATTCTAACACCAGCATGACCTTCAAAGTCATTTGGAAACAGTTCCAGGATCGTTACACCAGTCTACAAGAAGCTGCGGCGAAAGAAAACCGGCTCACCTATTTGCGTTCTGGAATGGGGGGGGTGAAGTAGGCGAGCTCAACGAGCTGCTTTCCCAAATGCGTGAAGCTAAGGGGGATCTTGAGCTAGAGAAGAGCGAGAAGAAGGATTAGGTCGCCGAAATAGAGAAACATAAGGAGAGTAAAGGGAAGAAACGTATCGCCGCTTCCATGTCCCGCAACGGTAAGCTCTCACCCGATTATAAGAGCAACGATAAATATTCAGGAAGTGACTCGGGCGGTAGTCCTAAGAACCGCAAGGAGCGCAGGAAGGTACGAAGTGCTGGCATCGGAAGAGAGCTTGCAGCGATTGGTGACTGGCTTAGAGAGTCGGATTTGGCCCGCATTGACTTGGAGCGTGATCAGATAAAGTTTGAACGTCATAAGTTTGATATGGAGAAAGAAGAGCGAAGTAAAGACCAAGAAAAGCGTCAATTGGAGCGTCAGAAGAACAGCGAGCTAGACTTGGAGAACCTACAGGCTTTAATAGGCTCGTTGCAGTTTCAGCAGAAGTAAGTTTTTCATGAGTTGCGGCGGTTTTTCACGCTTGTAATTTACAGAGTCGCTGCAGAGAAGCGCAGTTTTGTCCTCGTGGAGTGTTGCTGCGGACCAAGTCCACGTTGAAGCTTGCAAGCTCGCATTTGCGGACTTGGTCCTCGCAACCTTCGCTCGGCTATCTTAATGTTCTGTGTGCATGGCCAATTATTCCTCGAATAAAGAAGGGGGGCACGCAAAGCATCGGGATATATGGTTGGGATAAATTCAATTGCGGCAGTTGGTCAAGAACATGCAGAGGAGAAAAAGCGATCCGATCGGGCGTTCCAATAGTTTCATCTTGCGCTTGAAATCCACGATAGTAAGTAAGATGCCTTTTGATCTCTTTAAATATCTACTCCACCGTCATCCTTGTCGACGACATGGCCTTGTTGAACGCTTTCGGAGCTGCGTTTAATGATTCTCCTTGGAAAGGGACCTCTTAATACCAACGGCGGTTGTACCCTGAACCCCCATAGATGCAACAACTTCTGTAACCCACCTGCAATATAGAAGAAAGGTCATCGTCCAAGTCACTCCTAACTTAAAACGCCCAGTCGTGCTGATGTCCTTGTATTGGACCGCAAGCATGTAGAACTACCCCGTCAGGGATATTTACAGCCTGGTACTTGAGATAATGCTTGCATTTATGCCCGTTGTACATAACACACTGTCGCTTATGTCCTTTCGGACGAACAATACAAATCACCGTCCCGTCTATGAATGAGACGCAGTTAGGAATTGCATGAGCCTTGTCATAGATTGCATGCGCGTACTTAGCCGCGTATTCTTGCATAAAGGGCATCTATATGCTGCAAGGAACCGCTTCATTAGCTTCCCACATCAACTCCAGCGCCTTCCAGTATATCTCCGATAAATGAGGCCTTTGCTTGCCGAACATAAGCTCCAGGTCCGCCCATGTTGCAGGGAAGGACATGCGGCGAAGTACGAGGCAGGTCGCCAGGATGGGTGTCAAGCTGTATCGGTTACGGCTCGTATGCGTCTTGGGACCTGACCAGGCTACTGCCGACACCGTTTGCTCGACATCGCGGCGCGTGAAACGGAAGTTGTAGAAACGCTCTTGGTCCCCGTACCTATTGAAGTTAAACGCAAAATCGCTGTTTGAAATGCGGGGACTGCGGGCAAAAACGCGATCGTACTCGTCTAAATTGCGTTGAACCCGTTCAGTGAGAAACAGCAAGACGCTTGGAGCCGAAAACGCGGACCTGGGTGCGTTGCGACGCCATTTCCAAAGGGCCCTTACAACTACTCCAAGTGAGTACGTGCGACCGCGGCAGGCCGTGCGCCTAAATTCCGACTGCGACGCCATGGTGGTCGCTGAGAGTCGTACAGTGACCATTGTGTGAGTAGTACTCTCGAGTCCACACCAATTACCGCAGGCGTACGAGTCTGAAAAGTTTTGCGTAGATGAAATAGCCTGTGAACTTTTTGCATTGGCAGACCTCCCAACTACTGTCCGTTTTCGCGCATTTCTGGGGGGCGTGCAGTCTCTTATATATCGACTCTTGAATGGAAACGAGTGTATCTCGTCGTTCGTTCTTTTGGCACCACGTCGGTGACATTTGTAGGTCAGATTCAGCTATTTTGCAATTAAAATGAGAGTTTCCATTCTACTTCTGCTTTTTTTTTCAGAAAGTTGTTCCACTTTAATCCTCCGGGGTAGGTTCAGTGACCGAAATTAGAATAGAAAAACCCCACCTTCGTCATTTTATTTGACCTCTTGTTGAGTGATTCAATTGAAATGTAGCCTGCGTAGAAAACAAACAAAATAAGCATCAAAACTGGTTTCATCTTTTAAAAACGCTCCTGTTCTTTCACGATAACCAAACAAAGGCTACTGAAGAGTGAGAAATTAGATTAGAACAACAAGCCTTGTTTCATTCATGGTACGCTATAATAACATCTTTATAGCTCGTCTTCTTTCCAACTCTTTCTAACACCTATAAACAACGTCTCTTCATACGTTTTAGAAACTTTTACCTCAGACGTCGACCTTTTTCTCATTCTTCAATAATTGCGCTTTTGTCGTATAATGGCAGAAGGTCTGACCTTTGAGGTTGTCAATATACTACACTCACCCTGTAGGTGATGGACGCGAGGGATCATCTTCCATGCAGCTCTGGGCGAGCTACCATCTAGGTGTTGGCAGCCACGTGTAGTGTTGACATGTACCTTCTGGATGAGGAATGGTTAGTGATAGTAATTGTAATTATGTGTATTTTAGTACAGTAGTTGAGTGGCCACCTGGCACTGTAGCCAATGTTGGCCAGGTCTCTGACACTAGGTCAGAGACCGTGCCTTGCTGGCACCTCCTGGGTGATCTGGAGAGTGCAGTCCACTGCATATAAGGAACTGCACCTCCCCCATCCTAATCTGATAAAGACAGGCACCACTTGGGTCACGACTATACCTTTTGGTTCATCGTTTCTGAACTACTACACAGGCTTCCCCGCGCGTCGACGCTTACAATCGTTCACCTACACGGTATAGGCTAGTTGCCCCGCCGTTTGCCCCTGCAGATTTTCACGGTTCCCTGTGACCATCGAGGTTTATTACATCTACCTTCTAAAGTTGAGCGTCAACACGCTCCTTACGGTTGAACGTCACCACGCTCCCGAGACAAGACAGTAGCATACCCCGGAGGTGATTGTACGACATTTTGGTATGCCGACTTAAAAAGCATTTTTAGGTTTCGTCGTACCTTCACGGTTCACACGAGATTCCGAGAAGTATTGGACGCTCGTACACCTATTTGGTTTCAGGAAATCCCGAAAAGCAATACAGGGTACCACTAATGGTCACAAATGGAACGACCTAAAAGGAATACGCGTGGTGCGAGCGCCCCGCCAAGCCAAATAGGTCTTAAACGAGCCCCTTCGGCTCAACCGATTCTTGAAAACCCCAAGGAATTGCTCCGGCACCCTCGAGACAAAACCGGAAAGGTACATGGTCCGCCGCCTATGGCAACGGAACCTCAAAAAGAATTACCAATTCAGGTTGCAGCGGGGGAGCTATGGCCTCATCTCGAAGAGCGAGCGAAAGCGCTCGTCACCCTCGCGTCGTCACCCTCGCGGTCGAGGATGCATTAACCTTAAAGGAGAAGTCGGATACCCGGATGGTTCCGCCCTCAATGGACGTCGATGCAGTTACCCGTATTCTGGTAGAGTGAGCAGCTCAAGAGCTATCGGAAAGAATACCTGAAATGGTGAAACAGTATCTCTTTACAGATGCTAGGGAGCATGTCTACCGCGCTGTGCGGGACCTTTGGGTTTCCGAGGGATTCGCAGAATCCCGACCTACATAGGTGAACATCGCAAAGCGCATACCACAAGGGTTCCAAATCGGTCATCCCACCCATTCCAAACACTTACCTACTGATAGTGAGTACCTACAGGGTCCAAGGCAGAGTCAAGAGGTCCCGGGGAAGCTAAAACCTCAAGACATTTATCTGCCACCAATTACTGGTTTCGTTCAAAAGGATACCCATGGAGGTGGTCCCAAGGACGATGCATCTGACTCGTTGGATGAGCGACGAAGAAACCAAAAAGGGAAGAAGCGGAGGACAAAGAGGGGAAAGAATCGAGAGAATGATTCAGACCCCGACTCGTCAGGCTCCAGTTCCGATACGAGTTCATCGTCGGATGATGACCGTAAAGGTAAGAAAAAGAAGAAAACGAACAGGTCGACGAAGAAGTCGTCGAAAAAGAACCGAAAGGGTAAAAAGCGATTCAATGAGTCGCCCGACTCTGAGTCGGACACCGAAATGGACCTGGAGGTGCACCAACCCTTGAACGATATTTTCACCAAAGCGGTTGACTACAGGACTTACCGGTGGATCAAAAAGTCTTCTGAATACACCCAAGAGATGGCTCAGAAGATTACTAAGCACCACAAGAAGCTCAGCTTCCAAATGGGTGACATAACCTTCACAGGTATGGATCCTATTGCGATAGTTGAGTTTCTACAGAAGTTCAAACTTTCATGTGACCAAAATGGTTTTTTCGAAGGCGCTGCTATGTGGCTATTTCAGTATTACCTCAAAGGAAAAGCATACTACTTGCTGCAGGGTAGGCTCTGCGACAATACCTTAGCGATTAATGAGGATGGCACAGAGATGTTGGAGTCATACCCAGAAGTGGTCAATTTCCTTTTGGAAACATACGCCATAGATGAGGTTATCCAAGAGGCTTACTCAGAAGTCCTCTCTTACCACCAAAGGTCTGGGAAAACCAAATCGGAGTTTTCGCTCGCGCTGTGGAATCTGGCATCCCGTTGTGGTAATGTATTCACTATCTTTAGGTTAAAGTCGCTATTTGCCGACAATGTCGACAAAGCGATCCGTTCCCAAGTACACCAATACCTGGCCACTAACTGAAAGGTAGACTAAAATGGGCTGGCTCGATACTACCAGGGCCTTGGAGATACCCTTAGGCTGGGAAAAAAACCAGCCGTACCTCCAACCTCGAAGGATAAATCGAAAAGGTCAGCCTTGGAAATTGAAGACACAACAACCTCAGAGGATAGCTCGCACACCGAAGTACCTACAGGGACCGCTATCCATTTGGTAGCGACCCAGGGGCGGTTCTCGAAACCTTCCACGGTAGGAAATTGGTCGTCAACGCGTACACCAAACTCGGTACAATCGCCGCCAAGTGCGATGAGTTCGCAGAGGATGCAGGGAGCGAGCTCCCATAACTCGCCACCCACATCCTACGACACTGCTCCTACCAACCAGGTTTCGAAGCCCCCCTCAATGGTAACGCGAGACCCTCAAACTGGAGGCCTCGCTTGCTGGTTTTATCTCGCGATAGACCATTTCGCAAACAATTGCTCTAATTTACCTCCAGGGATGAGAGACCAGTTGATTCAGGCTCGCATGCAGAATCACCAACGCCTCTATGGGTCTTCAACGCAAGCACCAATTAGGTTCCAACCCCGTACACCGGTACAGGTCAATACCATCGAGGAAACACCAAACTTAGACTCCACCCTGCCGTACAGGAGGAAAACACCGAACGGTTGGCGTAATGGCCGAACCCAACCTGCTATCGGAAGGCCAATCGATACCCAGAACCTTGAAGGTGGAAGAGAACACGTCACAACCAGTTCCGGTTTGTCATATGAAGTACAACAACTATAAAGTACGTGCTTCAATGTGTTTCTCGGATCGCCTTGCGGTTCCGGTCACCTGCGTGTTGGATACGGGGGCCGGACAAAACGTTCTGAACTCCCGCGTCATACCTGAGGCGGTACTTCGGAACTTGAGCCGACCCCCCGACAACAACCCGCCTGTGGATGCAAATGAGCGCCCATTAAACCTTCGAGGTATGCTCACCACTGTTGTGCAACTCGGAAACCTCAAGGTAAGACTGCAATTCTTTGTTGGTGACCGTTTTCCAACAGACTGACTACTCGGTACGAACGTTATTGACAGAAATGTCAAAGCAAGCCCTCCTGTTTCCCGTACGTTCGCCCTACGTCACAGGGGACGAATTGCCATTTTAGGTAATACGGAAACCAAACGAGGATGGTTCGTCGAACCGAATAAGACGATATCCACAGAAACGGTCTCCAACAATGTGCGCATTACCAAACAGGTTGTTATACCGCCAATGCACCAAATATTGGTACCGGTGTCGTGTGCGACCCCGGGTTGGTCAAAATACAAAACCATCCGAGTTTAGCGCATCGACACCTCACCTTGATGGCCAACGGGTTTGTAGACAACATCCCAAATCAACCCTTTAAGGTGTGTCTCAGTACCTTCAGCAGTCACGACGTGAAGTTGCCGAAAAACACAAATGTTGGCATTGCACCACCGGCAACACAAGGGGTCTTCACCGTAGCTCACACTGATCTCGGAGAGGTCGCCTTCGATTACGAAGGGGGGTCCGCAAATGCGTCCACAACCACAAACGTATCGATAAACACCAACTTGGAATCAAAGCTAACCGATAAGGCATCGGTAGACAGTGACGAGAAACCGGACCCTGTGAGACACTGGCAAGATACAGTTCAGATCGGTGAAGAAAACGGCGAACTGCGGGGCCGTATTCTCGACCTTCTGGAGGAGTTCGAAGCCATGTGGTCAGGCCATCTGGGCCAAATTAAGACCACACAGCATCGCATCGAGCTTCTCCCTGACTCGAAGACGATTTATGGGCAACCATACCGTGCAGGTCCGAAGGCGAGAGAAGTAGAACTCAAAGAAGTAGATCAAATGCTCCAAGAAGGTGTAATTGAACCAGCCAACTCAGATTGGGCTAGTCCCGTGGTTCTGGTTCAGAAGAAAGGGGATAACCGTATGCGGTTCTGTGTAGACTACAGAAGGCTCAATAGCGTGACCGTCAGGGATTCGTACCCGATACCTAGAATGGATGAGTGCATCGACTCCTTGAGAGATGCGCAGATATTTACCACGTTGGATGCCAATTGTGGTTATTGGCAGGTACCCGCAGGTGAGGAAGATCGAAACAAAACGACCTTCACGTGCCATGCAGGTTTGTTTCGCTTCACGCAGATGCCATTCGGGTTGCGCAATGCGCCAGCCACCTTTCAAAGGGCGCTGGACATCATCCTTTCGAAGGTTAAGTGGACAACCGCCTTGGTATACATCGATGATGTAATCATCTATTCCAGATCGGTAGAAGAGCATTTTTCTCACGTGCGCACCGTACTAACCCTCCTAGCTGAGGCGAGGGTGACGCTGAAGCCACGCAAATGCGTCTTCTTTACCAGAACGGTTGAATACCTGGGCCACATACAAGGCCCTGGTACCCTAGAAGTTGCGCCGAGCAACATTAGAGCCGTACAGGAGGTCAGGGTGCCACGATTTCAGACAGACATACGATCCTTTATAGGTTTATGCAACGTCTTTCGTCGCTTCGTGGAGTGATTCGCGAAAATAGCGGCTCCCCTCAACAAGAAGCTCCAGAAAGGTGAACCTGAATGGTTTGAGAATCTATCGAACGACGAAATGGATACCTTTGAGGGATTGAAACGAGCGCTGTTGTCGCCGCCAATCTTAGCGTTTCCGAAAACCGAGAAGGAATATTAAGCAGTAGTGTGGAGCATGTTGATGCTCCGTCCATACCGTTATGGTGAGCGCTTTACGTTGCGCACGGACCACGATGCCTTACGGTGGATCCTCGGACTCGCAGATGCGTCTGATAGACTTGCCCGTTGGAGGTAGAGACTGTTGGAGTTTGAATACGACGTACAGAACCGTCCAGGTATCAAGCACAACATAGCTGATGCTATGTCACGCTTATACACCTCAGGGTTAGAGACAGAACCTGTGGACGATGGCATCCCTTGCTTTTTGGTGTCATCAAACCAAAATGGTACCCGCGAACTCCTAAAAGGATGTTGGGACTTACCTGAAGAAGGTGCTTTGCGGAACACCGACATGGCAACGCAGATACTGACCCTAGAGGAAACGAACGTGATGCCCGTTATCCGAGAGGAGTTTCTACGAAAACAGGCCCAGGATGCGTACTGCAGAATCCTGGATGACCAAATTGGTTTCAAAGGATCACAATTCGATGTGGACTGCAATGGGTACATCGTGAAAAGGTCAACCTTGGATGGTAGCCTTCAAAGGTGGTTCCGAAGGCGCGTCCCCCGAGAGTCTTGTATCTCGCGCACTACCCACCACCATCGGGACATCACGGTGCCACCAGGATGTACTACACCTTGAGGCAACAGTTCTACTGGCCTCATATGGCCCATGATGTCTATACCTTTGTAGGTCAATGCGAATCTTGTGTTCGAACCCGCGGTGGTATTCGAAAGCATCGAAAGTACCTCAAGCTGTTTCCAGCAGCGGGTCCACTGGAGTTTGTTGCGATAGACCTTCTAGGACCACTTCTAAAGACCAAGAACGGGTATCAGCAAATTCTAGTGATCACCGACAGCTTCTCGAAGCTTACGAGAGCGATACCTTTAAAGGATACGAAGTCAACCACGCTGGCGATCGTGTTCCTCAACAATTGGGTCTCCCCGTATGGTGCACCACTGTACCTACTTACCGATAATGGTTCAAACTTGGCATCGAAGTTCTTCGAAGCAGTCGGTAACCTCTTGGGTATCAAGCACTATTTCACTACTGCCTACCACCTGCAGACGAATGGACAGGTCGAGCGCTTTAACCACACATTGGTATCAAGGCTACGACAATATACGGAAGAGCACCAAACTGGGTGGGATGAGCTGGTGCAACCGCTCACCTACTTCTATAACCTTCAGGTACACCGTTCAACGCAGACCACTCCCTTTGATTTGGTTCTTTCGCGACACCCCCCAGGTATTGTAGTGCAGGGAGATCACACCACCAGCACTGCAGCTGGCGCACTGACCCCTGCCCAGGTCAAGCGGAATACCCTTGTGAGGTTGAGGAGGGCTCTCAAACATGCAGAGAGCCGCCTCACTGCAACCCAGAAGCGGTACAAGGCCGACTACGACCGTAGGGTAACCAAACTGGTCTCTGTATCCCCGGGACAATATGTCTACATAGACAACCCACCTTCAGGTGAAAGACCACGACCGGGTGATGAATTAGACGATGACGCTATTGGCAGAGACATCATTTCGAAGCTTCTACCCAAATCAGTGGGATCTTATAAGGTATTGAACGCATCAGACCACACCGTTACGGTTGATCAAGATGAAATACCGAATACGATATCAATTGACCGTATTACGGTAGCACCGGAAACGGTTCAACATCGCATGGAGGCGGGCACCTCAGCCCGAGAGCCCAGAGCGGTAGCTCTGCACACTAGACCCTCGGAAAACCACACCCCAATTGAGGTGAATGATGAACTACAACGGGATGATCCGGATCACAGCCCTGTAACAGGGACGGAAATGGAACCTCACACGGTAACAGCGGGAGCTCTCCACCCGGCTCCCACAAACGAAGCTCCCAACTCGTACCATATGAACCCTTGAGGTGGCGTTCTCCCGAAAGATTAGGATCAAACCTCAGAGGAATTTCCCGTTGACCGTCTTGTGAACCACACTTGAACCTATAATGGTCTGAAGTACACCGTCAGATGGTATGGTTGGGGCCAAGAAGGAGACACCCTCGAACCCCCAGCCACAATACCCCCACACTTCCGTATCAGGTATTGGCGCCGTCGCAAGGAGCCGATGCCTGCAGACGGCTAACGTTTGACCTTCGTGGCACTCAGGCCTAAGGAAGGGGGAGAAAAGACGTTGTTTCCTGCAGAAGGTGGACTCATATGTATGTCAGATTACCTACAAGGGAGGACACGAAAGAACAACCAAATATAACAGTAGAGGAGACAAGAAGAGACAACAATTTACTTTAAGAAGGACCTGTCGGTTTAGGAGCAATGGAATCAGGAGGACCCGTGTTATTGACCACCCACGGAGGAAAACTTGCAGAAATGCTAGGAGCCATCGACCTAGGAGGTAACGAAGGAGCGGTAGCCCCGCCACTGGGGAGAGGAGTCGAAACCAAAAGAGGATAAACGAAAGGAACCGCTGGAGCGAGTTGCCAAACCGCAGGGTTCAAGAAAGCACATAGAAGGGTATCCGTCAAAGGATCAAATGGCGCAGCAGCAGAGATGCTTGCCAGATTGGCAACCTGACGGGTGGCCAGTTGGTACATGTCCAACTGGAACTGATTCCGGAACTCACCAAGTTGGTTCAGCGCCTTCATGTATTGCGCATGGCGCGGCTGCAAACCTTCAAGGAGCGACAATGCAGCAATTACGGAGTTAGGCCCAGCCCTCTGAAAGTTGGTGACGCAAGCCTGGCAAATGCGAGCCAGCAAACAGACCACGGGCGGAGAATCCATCATAGGTTGAGGCGGAGGATGAACAATACCCGCCAACAGAGGTCGAATCGGACCAGCAACCCGCGAGGAACTCTTTTGAGTAGGAGTCCCACCCATAGGGGTAGGCGACTTACGACCTTGAGGGTTAATCGGAATGCAAAACCGGAAAAATGTCGCGTAATTACCGACGGGGCCGCTCAATACCAATAAGGTCTCACAACCGGAAGCTTCCACCGGAAGCTTCCACCACGGACCCAGGCCAACACCTCAATGGTTGTATCGACGCAAGCTCAGGTCCAACCGGTGCCAAGAGTCAATCTTTACAAGGTAGACGAAACCTGAAAGGTCGAGAAGCCAGGAAACCTTCAGGGAAAAGCCGGACAGTACGGTTACGGTCGCGACGCCTCCAATTAAGGGCAGTACTACCTGAAAGGTTCTCGAGCCGTGGGAACGACCAAGCGGGACGGCGCTGGGTAGGGACCTAGAAGGGAAATGAAGTTGGAGTAACCGGGAAGGATGCGATACCAAGTTGGTTAGACAGTGGGCGATGCGGAAGCAGAATCGCAAGCAAGTAGGGCCACTACCGAAAATGTGTCCGCGAGCGCGTTAGTTACCCTGCATCGCTCTCATAACAGTCCCTACCTAAATGTTTGTCGCTCAAATCGGGCGCAGACGTCGTCGCGCGCCCTCCCCATCCGATACTGGCGCCGAGTTCTGAACCTCAAGTGATCGCGTGTCGTGGACAGACACCACTCTGCTACCCGCGTCGTTGTCGCTCGCAACCACTGTATGGTCTGATGGAAGGAGACACGGGGGCGTGCCTCACGGGTGGGTAGGGGGTCTGTCGTAAAGTGGCAGAAGGTTTGACTCTTGAGGTTGTCAATATCCTACACTGACCTTGTAGGTGATGGATGCCAGGAATCATCGGTCATACAGCTCCGGGCGAGCTACCATCTAGGTGTTGTCAGCCACGTGTAGTGTTGACATGTACCTTCTGGATGAGGAATGGTTAGTGATAGTAATTGTAATTATGTGTATTTTAGTACAGTAGTTGAGTGGCCACCTGGCACTGTAGCCAGTGTTGGCCAGGTCTCTGACACTAGGTCAGAGACCGTGCCTTGCTGGCACCTCCTGGGTGATCTGGAGAGTGCAGTCCACTGCATATAGGGAACTGCACCTCCCCCATCCTAATCTGGTAAAGACAGGCACCACTTGGGTCACGACTATACCTTTTGGTTCATCGTTTCTGAACTACCACACAGGCTTTCCCGCGCGTCGACGCCTACCATCGTTCACCTACACGGTATAGGCTAGTTGCCCCGCCATTTGCCCCTGCGGGTTTTCACGGTGCCCTGTTACCATCGAGGTTCACTACGTCTACCTTCTAAGGCTGAGCGTCATGTAGGACAATGCCCCCAAGGGGGAAAACATACGAAGACGTCCGGATCTTCCTCTCACGAGGTAACTGGCGCGGTAGAGCCCTCCCAGGGATCGGCGCGCAATGCCGGGTGTAAGCCGGAGCCGAACCGTCGCGACGGGCGCAGGGAGGCTGAAAGAAGCCGAGAATATCCGCCGAAGCGGTGCTTGCGTATCCTATGAGGCGGCAAAACCCACGAGAGTGGCGAGCACGACAGGTGTCAGTGCGGGCCGCAAGAGTGGGAATTGCCCAATGAAGGGGAGGAAAAGGGAAGGAAAATGGGAACGGAGGCAAGAGGGCGAGGTTGACCACGAGTCGCAAGAGGGGACTCGGGAATAGCCGGCACTGCCGGGTGTAGCAAACCGTATACACGGGCGGAACCACGAAGTGGGAATAGATACCCAACACACGAGGGCTGCTTGAACGTCCAAGGGGGTTGGGAAGCCGTGCACCACGGGAAATCCCTCCGTAAGGAGTTGTATATCCGCGCAGGCGGTTCGACCCAGAGCCAAGATCTGGAAGACCAAGATCACCCTTGTTGGGGAGACTTTACTGGACCGGCGGCCGCGAGGCCGGCGGCCTAAGTACTGTAGTCACCGTAGAATAGAATAAATTAAGTCTATCCTAAATAGCTAAATGTCCGCCTAACAAAGGGGCCAATCTGGCGGCCACGTGTATGGCACCCGGTCCCGCCAGTGCATCACCGGCGTTCCGGCCATTGCCATGAAAACGGATTACTCTTACTCATAAGGAGGTTGCACGCCGGAGGCTCCGGAAAAAACTTAAGTCCCCAAAAACCTCCCTGGAGGACGTTGCTCTTCATATCCCCCCCCTTAAGACAGGGCGAACACCTCGAAGAGGAAGTGGGCATGGCAGCTCGTCATGATAAGAGCGCGTCCGACACCGGGTCTCCGGAAACCAACACACCTTCACCAAGGATCCCACGCAAGCTCTTCGCATCCGATTCCAACCACAGCACACCAACACGCACCATGTCCAACCCCGACCGTCATAACATATCCGCGACTCCCGCCCTTGGCGGTTCCACCGGCTTCCGGTCCGCGCCCCACCCTGGGGATGTTACCAACCTCGCGTACGAAGACCGCCGTATTGGCGCCCGCTTTCGCGGACAGGCGGACCCACCGCAGTGGCCGATCTACGACGCCCTTGTGGGTGCAAATCCAAGAACTCGGCATGGCTCCGCGATGTTGCGGTATGTGGCTTGGTTTCACCCATTGGCTGTCCTCGACGAGGATTTGATCCACTCCTACACCGATAATTCGGAGATGCTCCCGGGCGACCTGCCCGACGTGGTGACCATGTCCTGGGATTTGCGTAATCGTATCGCCATCCCGGTACACCACCTACTCCGCCGACGCGGTGAATCCTCTGCCGAGGCTCAGGCCGCGTTTGTGGGGATCGCTTATCTCAGCCACCATCGCGCGCCTTTCGAGTTCCCGATACCGCCAGAGGTCGAATTCGACGTCCACCTTTACCGCACTCGCAAGGAAATGTCGTACTGTGACCGTCTTAACGGATTGGAAACCCTCGCTTGGAGGGGCACACCGATCGCTCGGCAAGAAGCCCTTTGCTGGGTACGACCGATTCTTCGGGCAGAGTTCCGCTACCAACCGCGGCAGTCGCGCTCGAACTTCCTTCAGGACTTCATCCGCGATAAGCGGCGTTGGCAGGCCCGGACCGGGTATTTCGTACCGTACCAGAACACGGAGATTGAGCGCATCGCGCCTGCTCACCGACGTGGTCGGTACGTCAGTCTCCCAGACTGGTGGTCCTCCTTGGAGGCCTGCTGGGGTTGCTTCATTGAGCTGCCCCCAGTCTTCACTTATGTAGGGTCGTCGTTCTTGAACGATCCCCAGTCGGGGTGGTGGTCCGTCGTGGTAAGCGAATGGGCCGTCCGCACTGCGGCTTTTATCCTCGCTGAGGCGTACGACCAATACCGATTGTGGTACGTGCCACCGCGTGTGCGGGCTGCGATCCGTCGTTTGGACATGCGCATCCCCCTCGGGGGCGAGGCGAACGAAGAAGAGATGCTGGGCCTCCTCGACTTTGTGGAGGGGGTCCAGTGGGATGAGGTCCCGCTGGAGAACTCCCAACGCATTCAACTGCGTCGCGGGTCTTGCCCCGGATTAGGGAGGAATACGGCGCTAGCGGGGGATTTCATCTACTTCGACCCCTGGGAGTACCACGAGATCAGACGCGAGGAAGCGGAAGCCAACCGGCATGCGCCGCGTGAAGTCCCGGCCGACCACCCGCGAGGGTATGTCGACTCGAGCGACTATTACCACGGCTATGCGGATGGTGACCCGAAGGTCGACAACGAACCGGAGGATCCGGGTTACGCTCCGACGGAGGATGAAGAGTCTGGCGAGGCCGGTGAGGAGTCCGTTGAATACGGTGGTGCGGCTCCATCCGGGGCTGCTGATGCCGTGCGAACGGATTCCTATCCGACTCCATCGGTGGCGGGCCCGCCCGCAACTGCCGCTGGCGCGGAGCGGGGCGAGGTCATCGCGCGCTTCCTTCGGGAGGTGGGGCTTCGCCCTTCCGAGATCTCGGGTGATGTGGCCGCCATGCGGGATGCCTTAGCCAACCGCCTGGGCGGGGGTCCACCTCGTGCGGAGGAATGACCGGAGCTTCCGGTAGAATGTAGGGCAGCGCAACTAGGGCGCCCTTGCCAGTAGTGAGAAATAAAAAAGAAGAGGGTCGCCTTTCCGACGTCCTTTCCCAAGTCCGCTTCTTTCTTTCCGGGGTACCGGCCTTCTACCGGGGTTCCGGCGTTGCAGGGAACCAGCCTAGCTGGGAGTTCCGTGTTTAACGGTGGGCGCTTCGCGCGCGGACCAGGTAACTGGCACGACCACCAACGAGGTTGGGATAGCGTGAGCGGTTGCTTTCTTCCCCGCGTTGGGGCATGGACGGAGATGGCGCGTGGCGCCATTAGCCATTTCATTCCGTGTTCACGGTTTATCCCTCTTGGGCGTTTACCAGCGTGGCTGGGAGTGCGGTCCGCGCAAGGCGGTGGTATCGCATTACCGCGGAGCGCGGGAGGTGCTCGATGGGCTCCGGGGTGTCCCACTCCGGCCCGTATCCGTACCAGCGGGTCCGGTACTGGAGCACCCCGTGCTCATCGTAGCTATGTCCGACGATTCGGTCGAGGACGTACTCCTGCGCGTAAACTTGCCGGCCTTGCCGGGTGGTGGTGACCCGAGCCTCAGCGCCGCGTGGTGCTGGGCTCGTCGTCGCCCGTTCCGGGTCACCCGGTTTGTCATTCCGCTCTCCAGTTGTTGCCGGGTTGCCGGGGATGCCGTACCGCTTCGCGGAAGTTGCCGGCGCGGACGGGTTGTGTTTCCGCTGGGCGGTAGGGGCTTCCCTGAAGTCCGCTCTTACCGCGAGTTTGCGGGGGTCCTTCCGTCTTGGTGACGGTTCGCCGGAGGCCTCCACTGGATTTGGGGCATGTGGCGTTCCCATTGGTGGGCAGGTTCCGCCGTGCGGTGCGCCGTGGGCGGTGAGTGGTGCACCGTCCCGGCGATCCGCCTCCGCGGGGTGGCTGTCAGCCAATGACCGGGATGCCGGGTGCCCATGGGTCCGATCTGCCGCCCGAGTCACGTGACCTTGAGGACGGGTGGTCGGACCGTCGCGGACGGTTGGCTCCGATTGTTCGGCAAGGGAGGCGGTTTTCGACTTGTCGTCGCACCTCTTTTCCCCCGTGGGGTTCGTACCGTTCTCAACGAAGTGGCTCGCTAGACCTGCTTTCGCAGCGCCCGCCGGAGTACCGGTATCGACAGAAATGCTCGGTGTGCGACTGCGAATGTGCGGGGAGCCCTCAGTTGTTTCCACGCGGTGTGGAGCGTCCGTAGGGTCTCGCTTCCTGGCTTCGGGTCTTCGAGCGCCTTGGTCCCCCTTGCGGGGTTGCGTGGCGGTCGGGTTGACCGCCGCCTCCCGCGGGAGCGGATTGGCGTCCGGCGACGATGCCGGTTGCCCGCTCGGGGGCCTTGCCCGGGGTGTCCGGTTAAACTTCCGTTGCGACGGCGATGCTTCCGCGATTGAGCGGGTCCACTCCCCCTCCTTAGACGGAACGACGGGTGATGGTGGGCTAACCGCATGGCGGGTATAAATACCGCTGCGCGGCGCCCGTAAGGGTAGCTGGCCGCGAGGGCCAGGTGTTTCTGGCATTGCCGGTGGTTCCGATAAAGTCGGTATATCGGAGAGACCCCGTGAGGGGTGCGGTACCACGGCGGGGCGTGGTGCCACCGTTGTCCCCGTGGTATCCGAGGCCGTTTGGACGGGGGCTGATGCGTTCTCCGCATGCGGCGGTGGGGCGGCTACGATGCGGTCTTGTGAAAGACGTTCGTGGTCGCCGTTCTTGTCCACCACAACGGTGCCGGGGAGGGAGGACACGACCCGGAACGGACCTTCAGCGACAGGCGAGAGCTTGTGACGCTTGTCGGTCCGGGGGTTGTAGTACTCCCGGCGAACGATCACGTAGCTTCCCGGCTTGGGCGGTGCCGGTAGTGGTCCGCGTAAGCGGTTATCAAAATCCCGCTTGTAGGCGGCCTGGGCACGTTCCAGGGACTTTCGGGCGACCGGTACAAGCTTGGTAAGCCAGTTCTTCTACTTGAGGCGGTATTGACCCACGGATGCGAAAGAGTTGACCCTTTGTTGGGGTTCGACCGCCACTGGCGGGGGTGTCCTGAGGAGCACAAGCTCGAAAGGAGTCAGACCGGTTGTCCGGTGAACCTGCGTGTTGTAGGCGTAGGTGATAGCATCAGAATAAATGTCCCACGTCATTGGGTGATCGGATACGTAGGAGCGTAGCGGCGCGAGTAGGGTGCGGTTGAAGCGTTCCACCTGCCCGTTTGTTTGCGGGTGGTAGGTGGTAGTAAACAGGTTCTTGACGTTGAGGATGCGGGAGACGTCCTGAAAGAACCTAGAGGCGAACTGGTTACGGTTATCGGATAGAACCTCTATCGGAGGGCCATAAACGAACGCGCAGTGCGTAACGAAGGCGTTCGCAACCGTGAAATCGGTGATCTTCCGTAAAGGTACGGTGCGCACCAGCTTCGAAAAGCGGTCAGTGATAACCAAGAGGAACTTGTTTCCCTTGCGCGTCTTGAGTAGAGGCCCGAGAATGTCGATTGCGACAAACTCGAGGGGAGCCCTTGCGGGGAAAAGCTTCATCCGTTTGGAGTGCTTCCGGAGTTTCACCCGGTTCTTTGCGCATTGGGTGCAGAACTGCACCGTAGCGTAGCAATCAACCGCCGTAGTGGGCCAATAAAAGTCCCTTCGAAAAGTTAGATAACGTTTTCTCGAACTGGAGTGTCCCCCGAGGGTCGGGTAGTGTGAGAGGTGGAGCACCCTGGTTTGCAGGGTGTGGGGGACCACGATCTGGGATCGGTGGTCCACCGTCCGGACGAGGTAACCGATGTCGTTTACCTCGAACGGGAGGTCCTCTCCACCGTTTAGGCGGGCCCGTATGCGCGTGCAGAACGGGTCGCCGAACTGTTCTCGGATCATCTCCTCGTTGGAGATCGGTACAAAGGTCCCGGGTACGGGTGTTTCATTCTCGCGCGCTGCGAGTAGCTCATCCATTTCCATGGTGTCTTCCCCGGTTTCGGTCCAATCCGACTCCGTCGGTGTTTCCCCTTCCAAGGTAAAGCACGGGATCTCGTCGACCTCCGGGTCGGCAAGTGCTTCACCTGTCGTAGGTAATCGAGAGAGGGCGTCTGCTTGGGTGTTCAGGACACCCTTTTTGTAGACGACCTCGAAGTCAAATTCCGCTAAGCGGAGGCGCCACCGCATTGAGCGGCCAGAAGGATCTGCGATGTTCAGCAGCCACCTCAAGAAGGCATGGTCCGTGTACACGGTGAAATGAACGCCCATGAGGTATGGGCGCAGAGTGGATAGCGCCCAGACCACTGCGACGCACTCCTTCTCGGAGACCGAGTAGTTGCGCTCGTGGACGTTCAGCGTGCGGGACCAATAGCCAATTGGTTTGCGTTCCCCCTCGGGGGTGGTTTGGAACAGTGCGCATCCCACCTGGTGGTCGCTGGTGTCGGTGTCGATGGAGTAGAGAAGCCCAGGTTTGGGCAAGGATAGGATGGGAGCTGTCGTAACTGCCTTAATCAAGGAGCGAAAAGATTCCGACTGATCGGTGGTAAATGGCGCAAGCTTCGGGGGCTGGCCCTTCCGCAGTAGCGCGTTTAGCGGAGCGGCGATATCAGAGAAACTCGGTATAAACCGTCGATAGACGTTGACCAGACCTAAAAAGGATCGGAGCTCCGTTTGGGCACGGGGATCTTTCGCCTCACAGAGGGACTTGATATGAACTTGTTCGATCATTAACCGTCCTGGACGCATGACGTGCCCGAGATACTTCACCGTGTCGGTGAAGAACTCGCACTTCCTCAACTTGAGGGTTATTCCTGCGTCTCGCAGTACGGTCATCACGTCCCGCACGTGGGTCAGGTGATCGTCCAGGTTTCTGGAAAAGACAATGATGTCGTCCAAGTAGACAAGGCACGTGCGCCACTTGAAACGCGACATCAGTATGTCTATTGCCCTTTGAAAGGTGGCCAGTGCATTGGTTAAACCAAACGGCATCCGCTTGAAGCGGTAGGAACCGGAGTGGCAAACAAACGCGGTTTTGTCTCGGTCCTCTTCCTGGACTGGGACTTGCCAGTAGCCCCAGTTAGCATCCAGAGCCGTAAACACGGTAGCGTCTCCGAGCGTGTCTATCCACTCGTCCATGCGCGGAATCGGGTAGGTGTCCCTCACGGTGACGGCATTGAGGGGGCGGTAGTCAACGCAAAACCGCCACGTGCCGTCAGCCTTGAAGGCCAGCACCACCGGTGAAGCCCAAGGAGATTGGGCGGGCTCGATGACTCCAGCACGGAGCATCTTGTCCACCTGAAATTCTTCTTCCTCCCGAGCTTTCGGTCCCGCCCTGTAAGGGGGTTGTGCAACCGGACGTGCGTCCGCTAGCAAGTCTATCCGATGTTCGGTTGTATTGATCTCACCCAGTGAGCCGTCCCACATTGTGGTAAACTCGCGTAGCATTCCGCGTAAGCGGTCCCGGTGTGAGACCGGTACATGACTTAGGCACAGGTCCTCGAGGGCCTTGATCGGGTCTATCCTATCGTAGCTCGTAGGCTGTGCCCTGGTGCCAGGTGTGGGAACCGACGAGGTCGGAAATGCATCCGTCTTGACGGTTTTATCGAGCGCCAACTGCTGCGCCTCTCCGGAGATTTCTGCACCGGATACCGGGAGACCATCCTCGGTGGAGGGAGTCATTCTGAGTACTTCGGCAGCCGTCACCTTTGTAGGGAGCATCGCGAGCGGGTGCGGCGTCACAGACCCAATGACTTGGTTCTTTGCCAGCGTCTGGGGAGCCTTTCCCAGATTGGCAACCAACACCCTGAAAGGGAAATTCGGCGTGACTTGCACGATTCCGTTCGCAACGGTTAACTGAAATTTCTCGTACAACGAGGGCAAGGGCTGAACAACCCGAAGACCGTGTTGACGGGAATTGACTGAAACCATAACCTGGCTCTCCGGGGGTATGGTGACTGACGAGGCAACGCGTAGCTTCGTAGAATCCCGGTTCGCCGGTGTGGGTTCCTGCGCAGCAGGTAGAGGAACTTGTTTCCTCGATGCCCGCTTCAGCGGTTGACGAACAATGGGGACGGTCGATCCGTCCTCAAGTTCCACATGCTTAAGGCATGGGCGGATGGCGTCGACAAACCTGTCGCAGTAGTCACATCCCAGTATAACTGGCGCGGCCAGCGAGCGGCACACAATGAAAGTTAGTTTAACCACCACCCGCCCTAGGTCAGTGTTCTCGGAATGTTAGTTCAGTGGTCAAAAAAGGACGAATTGAAATGACCGAAAAACCCGTGAATTCATCCAAATTTGGAGGTGTTAATTTCCGAAAATATTTTCATTCGTTCATTAGTGCTAGTTTGTATGGGAAGGACAACTAGCACATATCTGCAGTTTTTCTAGTTTTGATGGAGGTAAAACTAGCGTGAATCTTTCTGTCGCCGCAGTTTAGGTCCATTGGTTTCGCCCCCTCCACCATCTTCGATCCCTACAAACGCTTCTCCGCAACCCTCTTCCAGAAAGACGCAATCCATGTCCTCAAACAACAGCTCGCCCTCGCACACTTCAAGAACACCTTTTTCCACCACATCTCCGAAACATCCGCCTCCGGCTCCCCCGCCTTCGCACACCCGATGGAAGCCACCCTCGGCTCAAAGGTCGTCCACGCACTCAAGACCGCCATCATGCAGTCCACAAAAGATAACATCGTCTGGCATCTCCCTCACTCCACCGGTATCGACTCCTTCATCGGCCTCGTCCAAATCTACTCCGACAAGTCCTCTACCTCTCTCAAATCTTCTTCCATCACCTCGTACCCCATCCACATCACCCTTCTCAACTTCTCCGACTCCTTTCGGCGCAAATGCATCTCCGACAATCTCACACTCCTCGGCTATCTTCCCACCTCCTTCACCCCAATCACTCCTTCTCCAGATGCAGATATCATCACTCATTCCTCCTCCATCCCCCGCCAAACAAAAATGGAACTCATACAGCAGACCATCTCCTCCCTCCTTCAACCTCTCTTCTCTTCCGCCCTCCCCAGTTTCCCCTTCCGCGACGCAGACGGCGTTCTTCGTCAATGCCATCCCATCATCGCCAGCTACTGCGCAGACATTCCCGAGGCAAAGGATATTCTCGCCATCTCCCACGGCACCCGCCCCCAGCACCCCTGCCACAGATGCTCTGTCCCTCGCTCACAACTCCACCAACACTCTCACCCCCATCCCCCTCGATCTCTTCCCCTCACCCTTGCAGCCCGCAACAAACACTTCTCCCTCCTCAAGGACTCCGAAGCAGCTCTCCTCGCCCGCAAGCCAAGAGTCTCGCGCAACTTCAAGGAACAAGCTCTCCAAGCACTCCACTCCCTCTCCCTCGCAAAATACCTCTCCCTCTTTGAGTCTTACCCCCTTTTCAACATCACCCCCCTCCTCACCCCATACAACGTCTTCCCCTTCGAACCCCTCCACAACTTCCACCTCGGCGTTTCCAAACTCATCAAGCTCGCCGCCATCGAACGTCTCAGATCAGAACACCTCTTCACCACCATCAGCTCCACAAACTCCCGCCGTTCCTTCCACTCCGTCCGCACCTCCATCCTCAAGCACTCCAACTTCATCCTCACCGCCATCGAAAATCATTCCCCAGCTACCGGCCTCCACATCGACTTCTCTACTTCCAAAAGCGGGCAGTCCCTCAACGGCTTCTTCACAACTGACGGCGTCCGCGGCATGCTAGAAGCAAAATACTACCGCGCCCTCGACATGGTCTTCCCCTTCATCGGCGCCTTCTTCGACCGCTGCTGTGACGAATCCAATTCCGCTCCCATCACAACTGTCTTCTCCAAGTACACAGACCTCCTCCTCACCTCCATGTGCTACAACTCCGTCCCCGAATGGACCACTTCTCGTCTTGCCAAACTCGCCTCCCAAATCCATTCCTTCAAGCACAGAGCTGTCGATGTTCTCGGTCCATACCATCCCTCCAACCTTGGCACCCTCAAATTCCACCTCCTCGATCACAGCGTAGACGACATTCGACGCTTTGGGGGTCTCCACTTCAACGATGCAGGCATCTTCGAACAAGCCCATACCCTCTTCAAAGCACATTACTCCCGAACCTCCAAGCGCTAACCCACCGCGCACAACGAAACCATCCGTGCCATCGAACGCTCCAATGCCGTCAACAATTGGATTTCTCTTTCCGCTGATCCTTCCGTCACCTCATCCTTCCATGTCCCTCCTCCTCCCTTCCAAGCCCGCAAACCAGGTTTCGTCCGTGATGGCAAGCACACCTCCTTTTTCGATCTCATCACCGTTCACGAATTCCTTCGAGCAAACTCCCAATCAACAATCTCTTCCCTTCAGGACCTCTTCTCCCCAGACACTATCGCCATCATCTCACATATTGGAACCCTCGCATTCCCCTCCTTCGTCACACTCACACTCGAAATACTAGCTCTCAACCAGGAATCCACCACTCTCCGCAAAACCCGTCTCACATTCGTCAATTCCGCATACGTCGTCGGCGGCTTCACCCCAACCCTAGACGACTACATAGCCGATCAAAACGGCTATGATCCGTGCTTTGCACGGTGTTGTCTGTGAAAACATGCATTTGTAGCGTTATATTCGTGTTGCACTGCACACATCTACCTTGACCGCGCGAGTGCACACGTGTCGCTTGCACGAATATTCGTCCGCCTGCGGGGAGTGCTACGGCATGCCATTGGCCAACTTTCCTACACGTGCCGACATCCTCCAATCACGTGCCGTGGCACTCTTGGTTCCGCAGCCCGCGCGAGTGCCACGGCACGCCATTGGCGAGCGCGAGTACACGTGTCTCCGTCCTTGAATCCTGCGACGTGGCACTCCTGTTCCGCGGCCCAGCCTAGTGCCACGGCACGCTATTAGTCATCTGTTACACGTGTGTCGCCGTTGACCAATCCCATTCCGTGGCACTTTTGTTCCGCGGCCAAGTGGCCCATTCGCATCACACGCAGCGACACACACACACACAAACATGTGCTTTAGTACTCTGACGGCCGACAGAGATGCGCTCCGACTTCATCGGGGGTCTCGATGAAATCCTTGCGCACCTCTGTCGGCCGACAAAATGCACCGTGCACACCTGGGCGTCCTAAAAACTATAAAATTATATGTATTATGTCGGCCGATAGAAGTGCGCGGGGACTTCATCGGGACCGTTGATGAAGTCAAAGCGCACCTCTGTCGGCCGTCAGAGTGAACCGTGTACACCTGGGCGTTCCAAAATAATATGTATTATGTCGACCGGAAAGGGTGTGCTGCGACTTCATCGGTGGACCGATGAAGTCGCAGGCAACCCCTGTCGGCCGACAAATACGGCATAACATCACGCATGATGCGTTTCTGAGATGTTGGTCGACTGTCGGCCGACAGAGGTGCTTTCCGACTTCATCAGGGGTCCCGATGAAGTCCCCTCGCACCTCTGTCGGACGATAGAATGCACCGTGTACACCTGGGCGTCCTAAAAATTACAAAATTATATGTATTATGTCGGCCGACAGAGGTGCGCGGGGACTTCATCGGGACCCCCGATGAAGTCGGAGCGCACCTCTGTCGGCCGTCAGAGTGCACCGTGTACACCTGGGCGTTCCAAAATTATATGTGTTATGTCGACCGATAAATACGCCATAACATCACGCATGATGCGTTTCTGAGATATTGGTCGACTAACGGCCGACAGAGGTGCGCTCTGACTTCATCAACGGTCCCGATGAAGTCCCCGCGCACTTCTGTCGGCCGACATAATACATACAATTTTGTAATTTTTAGGACGCCCAGGTGTACACGGTGCATTCTGTCGGCCGACAGAGGTGCGCGGGGACTTCATCGGGACCTTCGATGAAGTTTGAGCGCACCTCTGTCAGCCGAAAGTCGACCATCATCTCAGAAACGCATCATGCGTGATGTTATGCCGTATTTGTCGGCCGACAGGGGTTCCCTGCGACTTCATCGGTCCACCAATGAAGTTGCAGCACACCTCTGTCGGCCGACAATTCAACAAAATGTTTTAAAGACACCATTCGGGCCATTTGTGGGCCGCCAGGGGTGTGCTGCGACTCGATGGGGCTGGAGATGGGGAAGCTGTGGAGTGCGAATGAGGAACTGAAGAGGCGTGTGAAGGTGTTGGAAGTGCACATGGAAGGGGTGGGGGAGATTTGGGGTGCGTGGAAGGTGTTGAAGGAGGTGGGAGAGGAGAGGGGGAGAGCGAAAGGGTCGCCGGTGACGCCAGGGAGACGCGGGGACCCGGCTGGGATGAAGAAGGGGAGAGAGGAATGGAAAGGGGGAGGAGTTGGAGAGAGTCGGCTGAAGAAGAGGAGGGTTGGTAAGGATGTGGAGAAGAAGGGTGGGAATGTGTGTGTGGTGGGGCAGCCGGGTGTGAGGAACTTGAGCAGTGGGGAGGTGGACGAGGTTGAGAATGCGGTGGTGGACTTCTTCAACCTCAAATACCCTCCAGGTGGAACGCTGGAGCCTAGTAAGCAAAAGGGCCAGTAAGAAGGTAGAAGGTACTGACGACTGCCTTGGTATGGATCTCCACCTAGAGCGGTCAAAAGTGACCAATAAACTGCAAATGCAGATTAAACTGCATTAAATGGTCAAAACACTAAGATGCATGGAGTTCTTATTTCCAAATTTTTTTTTCAGGTGCCGAACTAGCGCAATCTGCAAAATTCTTAGATTTTTTGGCTTTTTATTTACAAAACTAGCTATCTAGCACACTTATCTAGCATTCAGAGAACCCAGACGTAGCCTGACGACCAGGTCGATCACACCAGCCGTTTTCAACCGGGTGTTATTGGCATCTGAGACGTCGGGTACCATATCAGAACGGATGAGTGACCGCAATGGCGGGGGTAAAACCGATTCCACAATAAAGTTCGGCCCAGCACCTGTATCCAGGATAGTGAGATATCTCACCATAAACTGCGTGTGCAGACCAAGGTCAGCGTAAACCTTGTAGTTACGCTTGGCCATTACCAAGACTCTATCCGGGATCCGGTTATTTCTAATCCGTATCCACGGTCGACGCAAAACACCGAGGTGTTTAGAGTCCGCGTCTGCGGTGTCCTTCCTTGTCAGGATTTTCACCGGGGAGCGAGGCATCGGCGCCTCGGGCGTCGTCAGCCTCAACTCTGAGGACGCCTCTCCCGAAGGGGAGACTCCCTCTATTCTTTTCCTTGTACAGGGTCCTGGTCGGGCGAAGGCCCGACTTCCTCGGCAACGAGTGTATGATTCCGTTGCACGGTAGCTACCGCAGGAGCGGGTTGAGATCCACCAGCGTGGTTTGGCGCTGGTGCGGCGCGTGCCGGCTGAGCCGGTTTGTACCGAGAATTCGGAGTGTGAGGCAATGCGTTGGGGAAGTCCGTCTTCGCGCGGAGATATGACGTGAGTGGCACGGAGCCCTTCTCCTGCGGGGAGAGGGCTTCGTAATTATCCACCACTCGCGCCATATCGCGTTGCGATAAAAGGCATTGCGGGGAGGTGTGCCCGCGCTCGTAGCACAAGTGGCACACCAACGTCACTCCCGCGTTTCGCGGTACGGCATTCCGAGCATCGGTGTATCTTCCGGGTTCCCAGTTTCCAACCCATCCAGGGCGCTGACTTCGTGTCCTTCCGTTCGAGTACGGCATACGGGGGACCGGAGTGCGGCGGTCATTAAGATAAAAGACCTGCCCGTTCTCCGTGCCCCTTGCGGTTGAGTCAACCGAGCCATCCGTCGTAGACGGTAATTTCGTTGTCGGAATAGATAAACAATCGTGATGGATGACATTCATATTGTCATAACCCTGTTTGGAGATGCCATCGGTCGCAAATGACGGTGAAGAAGAGTCCGACTCAAGCAGCAATGCCTTAGCGGCCTTCGACCGGGTTCCCGGATTGCGTGCACGTAGTGCATCTCCCTCTGCGCGGGCAAACTGTACGAGTTCAAGGTAGGTCACCTTCGGCTCTTGTTACCTGTAACGGGCGACAAGAGTCTTAATGGCTGGATCCAAGCCATCAATGAACATCGTACAGCGTTCCCCAGCGGGGTATACATTACCACAACGGTGGAAAGCCTTATTCAGGCGTACCGAGTAATCGGTCTCGAGCTCGCCGGAGCGTTGTCGAGTGTGTCGCAAAGCGAGTATCGCCGCTTGTATCGCGGAGTTGGTTGCGTAGGAACGCAGGAGGTACTGCACGGCCTCGGGCCAGCAGGTCACACCTCCTTCGGAGGCTCGCGACGAGCCCCGAACCGACAAAAACTGATCTTCAGCGACACCCCGTAGATAGTAGGGTAGCGCCACGTAGTCTTGTCCTTCGTTCATTCCGAGTATATCGGCTTCCGCTACAAAGCGGTGTAGGAAATCCAAGACCAGAAATGGATGATCCCCAGTAAACGACTGGTTACGAAGTGAAAGCTGCATCAGCTTCATGCAGTCTTTCACTTTACCCGTGTCACGCGGTGTCAGACCTAAAGAGGAATCTTCTAGCCGGTAATACCGGTAGGACAGGAGTGTCCGGTACAGAGTGTTGGTGGGCTTCAAGGGTTTGAGGCTCGGATGTCGCCGACCCTTGGGGCGCGACCGGATGGCCCCGTAGGTGGCAGAGGACCGCTTTGAGCGGTAAGAGCGCCCATAACGATCCTGTGGGTCATCGCTCACCGACGAATCGGAACTCCCCGAGTCACTCGGTTTACCGTCCGCCTCAGATGATGAGTCGGACGGGTGTCCGTGCTTACGGTTAGAATCCCGGTTCTTCCGGCTCTTCCGGTTCCGCGACTGGGTCTCTCGATGAGAGACAACCGGTCTAGCCGCGTTCGCGGGCGAGGTTAACGTCCTCTCGACTGACTCAAGTCGGCTTCGGAGACGCTCGAAGCGATTCTCCATACCTTCTGCGAAGGAAGACGGAGCGCCAAATCACTCGAGTAGTGTATTGACGTCCGACCGCAATACGCGGATATCCTCGGCTAACTCACTTGGAGGGGGGTTAGCGAGGCTTCCTCGTAAAGAGGTGAACTCCCTCGAGAGGGTATTGTGAGCATTTCGCAGGGAGCGGAGCTGCTCTTCCAAGCGTACAATCCGCGCTTGGTCGACCAACCGCGGAGGCGGAGAAACCACCGTTGCAACGGTCGTTATCCCGGAATCGGGCTGCGGGTCTTCAGTGCCGGTGACCGGTATCCCCCGGGAATCCGGTGTTGGAGCCAGGGCCTGTGGAACATAAGTGCCCCTGGCATCACCGCTTTGGCGGGAACGGCTGCGTGTTGCAGGACGCTCCATGCTAGGCGGTTTCCTTGGCATTGGCCACACCGTCTCGGCGGAAGAATAGAAAGCAAACCGGTGAGACCGGAAAAAACCCGTTAAACAGAAAACAACCTCACAGAGGACACAAGCGGTCTTGACTTCTAAGTCGGGAGACCAATTTGTAGGACAATGCCCCCAAGGGGGAAACCCTACCAAGACGTCCGGATCTTCCTCTCACGAGGTAACCGGCGCGGTAGAGCCCTCCCAGGGATCGGCGCGCAATGCGGGGTGTAAGCCGGAGCCGAACCGAACCGTCGCGACGGGCGCAGGGAGGCTGAAAGAAGCCGAGAATATCCGCCGAAGCGGTGCTTGCGTATCCTCTGAGGAGGCAAAACCCACGAGTGTGGCGAGCACGACAGGTATCAGTGCGGGCTGCAAGAGCGGGAATTGCCCAATGAAGGGGAGGAAAAGGGAAGGAAAATGGGAATGGAGGCAAGAGGGCGAGGTTGACCACGAGTCGCAAGAGGGGACTCGGGAATAGCCGGCACTTCCGGGTGTAGCAAACCGTATACACGGGCGGAGCCACGAAAGTGGGAATAGATACCCAACACACGAGGGCTGCTTGAACGTCCAAGGGGGTTGGGAAGCCGTGCACCACGGGAAATCCCTCCGTAAGGAGTTGTATATCCGCGCAGGCGGTTCGACCCAGAGCCAAGATCTGGAAGACCAAGATCACCCTTGTTGGGGAGACTTTACTGGACCGGCGGCCGCGAGGCCGGCGGCCTAAGTACTGTAGTCACCGTAGAATAGAATAAATAAAGTCTATCCTAAATAGCTAAATGTCCGTCTAACAAAGGGGCCAATCTGGCGGCCACGTGTCGCGCGGGCGCTGCGGCCACGTGTATGGCACCCGGTCCCGCCGGTGCATTACCGGCGTTCCGGCCATCGCCGTGAAAACGGATTACTCCTACTCATAACGAGGTTGCACGCCTGAAGAGCAACGTCCTCCAGGGAGGTTTTTGGGGACTTAAGTTTTTTCTGGAGCCTCCGGCGTGCAACCTCGTTATGAGTAGGAGTAATCCGTTTCACGGCGATGACCGGAACGCCGGTGATGCACCGGCGGGATCGAGTGCCATACACGTGGCCGCAGCGCCCGCGCGACACGTGGCCGCCAGATTGGCCCCTTTGTTAGACGGACATTTAGCTATTTAGGATAGACTTTATTTATTCTATTCTACGGTGACTACAGTACTTAGGCCGCCGGCCTCGCGGCCGCCGGTCAAGTAAAGTCTCCCCAACAAGGGTGATCTTGGTCTTCCAGATCTTGGCTCTGGGTCGAACCGCCTGCGCGGATATACAACTCCTTACGGAGGGATTTCCCGTGGTGCACGGCTTCCCAACCCCCTTGGACGTTCAAGCAGCCCTCGTGTGTTGGGTATCTATTCCCACTTTCGTGGCTCCGCCCGTGTATACGGTTTGCTACACCCGGAAGTGCCGGCTATTCCCGAGTCCCCTCTTGCGACTCGTGGTCAACCTCGCCCTCTTGCCTCCGTTCCCATTTTCATTCCCTTTTCCTCCCCTTCATTGGGCAATTCCCGCTCTTGCAGCCCGCACTGATACCTGTCGTGCTCGCCACTCTCGTGGGTTTTGTATCCTCAGAGGATACGCAAGCACCGCTTCGGCGGATATTCTCGGCTTCTTTCAGCCTCCCTGCGCCCGTCGCGACGGTTCGGCTCCGGCTTACACCCGGCATTGCGCGCCGATCCCTGGGAGGGCTCTACCGCGCCAGTTACCTCGTGAGAGAAAAATCCAGACGTCTTCGTATGTTTTCCCCCTTGGGGGCATTGTCCTACAACGCCGGAGGCTCCGGAAAAAACTTAAGTCCCCAAAAACCTCCCTGGAGGACGTTGCTCTTCACGTGAACACGCTCCCTACGGTTGAGCATCACTAAGCTTCCGAGACAAGACAGTAGCATACCCCGGAGGTGATTGTACGATAGCTTTTAAAAGACTGTACATCAGTAAATTTCCTTCCATTTGCGTAGACGGCACGGAAGTAAACCCCCCATACACTTTTAATAGGGTTTTAATCAAATCTGCGTGCAGGCCATTTCATTTTTTCAATATTTTTAAATTCAAACCACTCTTTTGTGAATTTTGAACAGTTTATAGCAGCATCGTTCTGCTGAAGAATAAAACTTTCACAATAAACCTTTGACGATAGTGGAAGCAAATAGTTTTCCAAAGTATTACAATACTTTTTGGAATCTTGATTCTCATTAAAACCATTAAATCACTGTAACAATCTTCGAAAAACGTACACCAATCCATGAATCTTCTCTCACCAACTTTTCGCCTAGAAATGACTTTTTCGTCCTTTTTAAGATCATGCCAGTAGTAGTGGGATCCATCCACACCATTCAAGTTAGTTCTTCTTCATCAGAAAATATAACCTGAGGTCATTGGGCAATGAAAAAACCGTGAAATTTTCGTACTGTCTCTAGCCTTCTCTGAACATGTCTTGGCATCAATTTCGGTACTTTTTGTATCTTCATGTACTTCATAGTTGTAGATTTATTCAATATCTGTTGCACACGCCGAGTAGTCACAAATAAGTTGAGATTTTTTTTAGTTGTGATGCAGATTACTTTTTTCTTTCTGTCTAGCAGAGAAGAATATGGTAAGATTCTTTAGATAGCTTACAATTGTTCTTTGTGTTGTAGTTTTTTCTGTGTTTTTTTCTATTGTTAAGATTAAGCTGCGAAAACCATTCGGCTTTGCTTTGTCTTCTTGGCGATTTTGCTGAAAGAAAAGATTTCGGTAAAAAGAGCATCAATGGCACCTTTTTCTTCGAGTGTCAGGCACGGGTTTCTACCCATTCTAGGCTGCGTGGAGAACTAGAAGTTAAGAAAAAGATTCAAAATATGCTTTTAAGTTAGTTTTTTTTTTCTATTGGGAGAACGTTTGATTATAATGGTCATAAAAACTTTTTGTTCTATTCTAATTTCGTGGTCTGAGTTACCGTTTCTCATACACTTTGGTAAGAAACCACTCGTTTGTTTTTTTTTTTCCGTTTATGTGTGATACAGTAGAGTAGCGGGTGGCTAAATATGAATGGATCAAGCTCCAAACTGACCGAGAAAATGGAAAGACATAGGGGTGTTCTATTCTAATTTCGGTCACTGTAGACATGCTCCTGTGCTCCCAAAGAAACTAAGAGGATATTGCGATCTATCGTTTACGTTGATTTCCGACTACTCTTCTTGCCAAAATCACTTCATCGTGTCGTAAAACCTATACCACTCGAACGACGACTTTGTTGAGGGTGACACCCAGTTAGCGTGTCTGTGTTTCAGAGGGGGTGGAGTTGAGTTAAAGTCGTCTAGGCATTTTACATATGACAAACAAAATGACAGTCTAAGTCTGTAGTATCAGTACAGTTGAGTTATTGAATCTAAAAATATCCACCACCAACATGGCGAAAACAATGCGGTCGTGAAGTGAGTTGGCTCGGATATGCTGTACACCTCCTTTGTAATTCCAATCCGTGGTAGTCTTGTCACAGGAGTACAGTGCTGCCATTCGCAGGAGGCCACCAAAAGATCGAGACATACATGAACAGAAGCGGCAATTTCGAACCAGATTTTGTGGACTGTAGTGTTCGTATTGTGGCTCTAAGGAACGGGCAGTTTGGAGGGCGGAGGTTGTTCGAAAGCGGTCCCGAAAACAAAATAATGCTTGCGAAACAGACTGCATACGATACGATAAATACTATTTCAAGGCACGTCTGGAAGTTGTTCTGTCACTGTTAGAGGTTGAGCGCTGAGGTCGCCCACATCAGGTAAGCCTTTCTCAGAGTTTGTCATGACGGTTTCATACAAGTCTGCTAGACCGTGGTGATCTTCCAGTCCTGTCTCTTCAAAGGAGTAAAAAAACTCCTGTTCCGTCTGCGCAGGGGAAAGTCGAAGGATACCCATGACATCTTGGTCATCCTCTAAAACATTCGGGACAGGAGGATTGGGGATAGAGATTTCGGGTGTAAACTCCGGTGTGTCATTTTGTCTAGACGATGACGGTTCAGATTTGACGGGAGGGTCTTCACCGCCTTGAGATACGAGGAGACAGTCAATGGGCCCTGAGTTACTCTTGACAAATACTTGATAGCGGCGTTCACCGTAGGGCATACCTTCGTCTGGATCCGGGACTTCGAGTTCCGTGCCAGGGGGTGCCTTGATAGCAATAAGAGTATCGCCACGAAGTTCAGGAATAGCCTTGATATCGTGATGCGTGACATATGCATAAGCAGCACACTGTTCACCGGACGCAAGCTCTTTCAAGCGGGCTTGCATGGAATCTATTTGCTGGTCCAAGTCACGTTCCTCAGCGCTGAGGATATCAAACTCTTTTCGAAGTGCGGAAAGCTCTTGTTGCGATGTAGGGGTTGTAGATACTGGATGACGCCATTTGATATTGTTCTTACTTTTTTTCTCGATGATTCCAATACCTTCCAGCACATTTGTAATGTCGTAGATTCGCCTCTTCTGTACATGCAAGCGTTCGGCAGCCATATTTAGATCCAGAACGCCGTCGTTGCTATCCTTGAGGAGATTGACAAACTTTGTAGTAAGAAGGCCGAGGCTGCTGTCATAGCGACACGTTTTGTCTTCGACAAGCATGGAGGCTTTCTTCTTGGGTTTGCGGTTGACGGTTTCCGGGACCCCTCGTGCTGTGATGTTGCGGGGACGTTTAAGAGAGCGCTGTTCGGGGGAGGTGGGGGATGGCTGGTTGAGGGTGGTGAGGGTGCTGGCGGCGACGGATTCGTCCGCCGAGGGTGTAGGCAGTGAAATATTCTGAGCAGTAGTGGGTGGGAGCGGAGGTGGGGGGCCAGGTGAAGAAGAAGCGGCAGTAGAGGCCATAGTGCGAGTGACACAAGTGCAGTATGGACGAAGAATGGCGCGAAGAAGAGTGTGCACAGGAAGAACGATAGGAAACAGCGGCGGCGGGAAGGGCGTTATGCCGAAGTGGATGGTGGAGAGCGTGTTGGAACGCGTGGCGTGGAGCGGTAATAGCGAGGTGACGGGGTATTTGGGGGCGAGATGAAGTATGTAATGCTAAGGAGGACAACTAAAAAGGGATGGTGAAACGTTGCGAGATTGTGCTAGGTGGCGCAGCGAACCGTACAAAGGTACACCGCCAGTTAATGGAATGGACGCGGCCGTTGCACACTAGAGCAGAGGCTCCGAGAGATGGGAAGCGCTGGTGCAGCTGTTGGGCGCACAAGTGCAGTCGGGATCAATCGAAAGCAGAGAATGCAGCGCAGGGTGCGGGCCCGTTCGGACAGTGAGCGGACCGCGACGTGAAAGCGCGGGAATTGTGCGCGTTTGCTTTTTTGAGTTTCCCGTCCTTACCGCCAACTGGCGCAGGTGTTGCACGCGCGCCGCACGCGTGCCACGCGTGCCACGCACTCTTCTGCCACGTTGCACGCGTGTGTCGCGCACGAAGGGCGCGTGCTGCGCGCATGCTCGCCGAAAGAATCTCTGGAACGAAACACAAGAGCGACGCAGCACATGAAGCGAAAGACGCGTCATTCATTGTTTCGTTTCACGGGGAGTGTATCTACCGACGGTACCGTCGTACGTACACGCCGAGTCGTTGCAGGTCGCCTCACGCAGTTGGCGCGGCCGCCTATCTTGGAAGTCTTGCCGCGATGCGAGTCCGACTGCTGTCCGCGCTGCGCCTTTTCCACTCCGGCGCGCGCGCTGGCGCAGCTCGCGAAGACGCAGCTGGCGTGGCCGCCGCCGCCGCCGCCCGAGTCTCGTTACCCGCGCTGGGCACCAGGTCGGGTCCTGCGCCCACGATCTATGCGCATACGCGTCTCACCGCCGCCCTCGTGGGGCGGCCCAACGTTGGAAAGTCCACCCTGTTCAATCGGCTGGCCGCAGCTGTTCGCGGCCGCCAATCTGATGCAGGCCACACACCCCCACTTTCGTTTGTGCGCTCGGTTGTGCACCCTTTGCCGGGCGTTACTCGAGATTCGAGGGAGGCCGCAGGGGCAGTCTCCGACCTCTTGCTCAACGTGGTCGACACCCCGGGCTTGGAGAGCGCTGTCAGTGAGCAGGAGCATGTTAATTTGGAGCAACATGCTTCCTTCCCTGAGGGCACTTCTCTTGTTGATGCCGTCGCCCATTGTGAGCACGTTGCATATCGTCGCGTCTATGCCCACATGAAGACCGCTACCATTGACGCCGTTAAACAAGCCAACCTAATTCTATTTATTGTTGACGCGTCTGTCGGTGTTACATCTTTGGACCACGCACACGCACAGTGGTTGCGTTCCTGTTTGACTCCGCAAAAGTCTATTATTCTTGTAGCAAACAAATGTGATGTCGCCGATTCGGACAAGCGTGCAATCGATGCCTACGAGCTTGGTTTCGGCGATCCCGTGCTCATCTCCGCCGAACAAGCTCTAGGGTTTTCTGATTTGTACGAGCGCATCCGCCTCGTTCCCAAGCCTCCACACATTGACCAAAAGCCGCATTTCGGAGATTCTACAACCAATTTAAGTGACCAGGAGTCTGAAATACAGCGGTCTTTTGATGAAGAGCTTGTCATTACCACCTCTGCTCGCCTTCAGGAGGAACCACTTCAGCAAGTAATCGTAAGTATCGTCGGTCGTCCGAACGTTGGCAAATCGACTCTGCTCAATCGCCTTGTTGGTGAGCAACGTTCTATTGTCGGTGCTGCGGCTGGTGTCACCCGCGACGCCGTTTTATGCCCATGGAACGCTTTGTATGAACGGCCTGAATACCCACCCGTGTGGTTGTTTGACACTCCTGGTGTCCGAGCCCAGCCCAAGGTTAGCGCTGATAATCTCGAGAGGCTTATGGTAAAGGCTTCACTACAGGCCCTCAGATCCAGTCATGTCGTTGTGGTTGTGATTGATGCCATCGATTCACTTACTCGTCAGGACGCCAAGCTACTGGACGTTGTTGTCACTGAGGGGCGCGCTGTTGTACTTGTAGTCAATAAGATTGATACTCTAGATCAGAATGACATTTCTGCCTGGAGAACTCGTTTGCGCTTCGACGTCGACAACAAACTGGAGCAGTTGAAAGGCGTAGAAGTAGTGGAGATGTCAGCGAAGAACTGGGAAGATGATCCGATGCAGGGAAAACGTCTGTACGAAGCTATTCAGCGTGCTCGAGAACGATGGGAAAAGCGAGTGCCCACATCAGCTTTGAATCGTTTTGTAAAGGGTTTTAATGAGCGTATGTCCGTCGGAGGTGGAACAAGGGGAGAGCGGCGAAATCGTGTTGGAG
The DNA here is from genome assembly GCA_030374765.1 of Agarophyton chilense. Lineage (NCBI taxonomy): Eukaryota > Rhodophyta > Florideophyceae > Gracilariales > Gracilariaceae > Agarophyton > Agarophyton chilense. The sequence continues at coordinate 1,684,607 of JARGXX010000099.1, forward strand.
TAACCAAGTTCATAACGCAGAAAAAGATTCGCCCTCCGATGTTTAGATTGGATGGGTCTTCTGCCGTGTCAGTGAATTATCTTCGAGCTCTTGGAAATGCCCTTCGTCATGAGTTCGGGTTTGAAGGTGTTCCCATTCGGGTGAAGAGACCGTCCAGGCGAAGAAACCGTTGAAGCAAGTGCTTGCATTTTTCATTCTGCTTTCATTGATCGAAATAGCAAAACCATGAGAACTCATCTGATTGTGTAGTGGTTTCATACTCACATTACGCGAAAAATGTGATTCTGCCATGATCGGTCCACGGTATATTGGGCAATGGATCCCTTAATCATGGATCGCACCGCCAACTTTTCTTTCGGGTCAAGAGCTACTCCTGATCCACTTTCTAGTACGTCTTCAAGAACATTGATAGCCACACGGGCGACATCAGAGGCAGCATATTTCCGACTTAGCTCGTATTGATCATCGTCCATCTGAATTCTCGAAACAACCGCTTTCTCCCGGAGCCGCATATTGGTGATCCGAATCACTTCGTTCGCAATCTTTAGAACGTAAGGATTGTCTTCCTTTCTCAAAGATTTTGGTATGGACCGGAGGCGATTCCTTTCTGGTTCGCTCTCAGAATTCGAGTTGAGCTTCTTTACGACCGTCTGCAACTTTGCGCTCAGTAGTGGTCCATGTTTCTCGAAGAAGTTATAGAGTTTGTTGTAGATGTATATTGACACCGTCGGTCCCAATAACGACATGAGTTTTGTGATAGGCCAGATCCCAACTATCTCACGAGAATAGTTCTCCTCTTGACTTTGGTTGACTGAAGGGGTTTTTGTGGAGGAGCGGATCAAAGCACCTTGTACCGAGAAAATGGCCATGCTTAAGAGTAACATGCATCCCGTATGCTTATACAAAAATCCCATTTCAACCCCTTAGAGATCTCCGTCGGATGAAATGTCTTGGTTACTGACGCAGCAGGTTGGCAAGGTTAAAAGGGAACTATGCGAGCATGTTATATGACTGCCATCCGAAGGGATGTAGTAATAGAAATCACGAGGTGTATTTCTTGAATGTGGTCGTTTGAGCGTTAACACTAATTCCGAAGTTGAAGAAATCAGAACTTTGTGCGCAGTAGTATCTAGTCATTTGTGTTTAATTGAATTTGCGTTCAAACGAAGAAACTCATCTTCCCAGCTCTATTGCTTCAGAGCAAGAAGACTAGTGAAACATTGCAGCCCGCCCTCTAAGCTATCTGCCGTTACAAAACAAGTGAATTAGCCCGCGTTCAATTCGAACACCAAAGATTTCTAAGGGTAAAATACTGTGTGAAAAACCTATCTTTAGTTTTGAGTTATAAATCAAGCGACACACAAGGGTGGTTGTCTCTCATATCCTCTTTGGTTTTGTAGAAGACAATGGTTGAGGGTTCTGCGAAAAACCCAGAAGATATCATAACCTATACTACGTTCATCCGGAATATGAGTTCAATGCCCACAATTGTCTGATTCACTCAAAATCTCTGGAGCAAAAATGGTCCTACTGACTGGCAGAAACTCATCTTCAACCTCGTCGACAACCAGCGACGTTGAATCAAGCTGTAAAACTTCCCTCAGTCCCTGAAGCTCATCGTGAACATCGAAACCAGAACTGAGCTCGGTCAGGATCTCGACCATTTCCTGATCATCGCCGACGCGTAAAAGTCTTCTAAACTCCCCAACTTGTGCAGGATATCGCACTGTTCTTGTTGGCAAATCAACCTCCACTACTTTGTCGAAATACCTCCCGGCTGCTTTTTGCAACTCGGCTTCTGTAATGTCCTTCTCTGTGACAGGCTTGATGGCTGGTGAAAATGGAGAGGAATCACTGATTAAAAATGAAACAAATGGATGGACGCTTCTCGGAATCAGATTCCCGTGAGTATGATGAGGTTGAGAGATGCTCCTCAATCGGGTTCTCGTCATAGGAGAACGCTCCTCTGTCCTTCTATTTTCTGCTGTGTTAGAATTCATTGTGGTATGAAAACGAGAGAGCAACAAATTCTTCACATTCTGAAGGGTAATCCTTCTGCCTCCAATAATGTACTCCAGGCGTTCTGAGATCTGCTTCATTTGTTCGAAGTCCATTTCTTCAAAATCACCAATGTGGATGCGGGCCTGAATCCAAAACATGTTATACAAATTGACAAGAAAAGAAATTATTTGCTCGTCAGTTTCCAAGCAACATAGAGCAGCCGTCTGTAGTTCTAAAATTGAGTTGCTAAAAGTAACTAGGCGTGAGTCTTGCTGGATCCCAATCATCTCTATTTGTCTGTAATCATGTAGCTGTTGATGAAACCGACAAATATTCAGGAGCTCTCTTAAAGAATCAAGCACCATCCTTTCCGGTTGCCGGGAATACAAAGCACGGTGCGTGTATCGTCCATTCAAAACGAGCCCATATCCAGGATCATTCCAAATCCATCGATAGAATAAATATTCATTCTTGAACCCATGATCTCTGCAGACATGGTGGAATGCCCCCACTTCATGAAACTTCTGTCCAAGTGCCACTGCATCTTCGACAGTACATAGAAGTTTTTCGCAAATCCACTGGACTGCTTCTTGTCCGATGAAGCACGCCCGAAAAGTGCTAAATCTCCACTTACGATCTTGAACATGAATTCCCGTATCTTTGTTTCTCATTAGCTTTAGAATTTCAGCAAAGTCTTGTATGCGGGCGCGACCGAGAGCGTCAAATATGGAGAAAGAATGTAACTTGTTGTCCTCATCGCCCTTCCATCTATGGATAGTGCCATGATGTCTTCCAAACCTTTGGCTTATTCTGAAAACTGAAACATTAACAGGAATAACAGCTCCCTTGCGAAAAAGTCTCCATGATTTTCTGCAACGGTCGCCGTCATCTACTGAGCGGCTCGACGAGATCGAAAGTTTTGATGATCTTGACGATGAAGAAAAACCGCGGAAGAAAGGATTCTTTATCACTACGAAAGTAGACGCAGATGTGGGTGAACCCATCCGAAGCCAGGTACTCTCCAGGACTCGAGATGCGGACGTTCGACGCTTTGGGTCTTTGGCGAGTAGTCCCCGGATCAGGTCTTTTGCAGCTTTCGAAAAGTGTCGTGGAAAGGTGTACTTGCAGGAAACGACACTTCGAGCAATGTCTCCAGGTGTTTCTCCTTCAAAAGGAAAGTATCCCGCCAAGAGAGAGTACAATATTACACCGCAACTCCACATATCGGCCTTCTCCCCTCTATAGGGAATTGATTGGACTATTTCAGGACAACTGAAATCTTCAGTACCTACAGCAGTCTTGCAAAGATCTGTCTTGTTCTTATTGAGATCTTTAACGAAAGCAAGTCCAAAGTCGCAAAGTTTCATCTGGCCCGTGGATGTCAGTAGCATGTTTTCAAGTTTGAGGTCTCTATGGTATATGCCCCTTGAATGGCAATATACCATAGCTTCCATAAGTGACCGGAATAGAACCCGGGCCTCGTCCTCTGGATATCGGAGTCTTTTGGTGAGAGCCGTGTGGGCATCTCCTCCGTCAACAAATTCCATGACCAAGAAGATCTTTCTTTTTGAAATTAAGACCTCCTTGCCTCTGACAATGTTTGGATGTTTTAGAGCTGTCAATAACTCAATCTCCTTTTTTACGCATTGGGTCATCTCGTACATACCAAGTTGGACCTTGTCCAAAATCTTAATTGCAACGGTTTCTCCTGTCGATTCATCGAAACCTTTTCGAACTATTCCAAACCCACCAGAACCTATTTCCTCTTGAATGAGGTACTGCCCCAACCGGAATCGTTTGTCTTTCGAAGTCATAAAAATAAGGGGAGAAAAGAAAGAACTTGTGAGCTTAAGCTATGAGAAGAACGAAATGACAACAAAAAGAACGTCGTGGGTTTGACGAAGTATGTAATAAACGTATCGTGGAAGGCAAAGCCTGAAAGAAAAAACTTTTGTACAGCTTTCGGCACTCCAGTTCATGAGCGATTCGGATACGTTTCCTCATCGAATGCCTCTCAACAAATAGAGCACTCGATGAAAGTTTTGGCTGTAATCTGAGTCTCAATGATATCATCAGGCGGTACAGAGAACAGGAAAGGCTTGAAACAGTATACGCGATCGGATTCGTACGTGTACATATGTTTTGCAATGCATACCTGAACTTTACGTTTTAGGTGTCTCGAGTGGTATATACTGAGAGTTTACGTGTCCTACCATGCTGTGGCGACATCAAATTGGAACACCGCAGACGAAAAAGTGTGAGTGAGAGAGTAATTTTAAGTCCAACTCGTGTTTGTTGAAAAGTTTCAAGGTGCAAAGAGGCAATGAAAATCTCTCTCATTGTTTCTTCCCCCGCTCTTTGTTGGAACAGACAAACAGCAGTCTCCTCTTTGTGAGAATACTTTGCTTTTTGGTTGACCGTGCGTTGTATATACATCTCACATGTTCAAGAATTGAAGTGAAAGTGTTATTCGAAAGTGGTTGTGTCTTATAATGCTATCGATCTTGATGCGATGAACAGTTCCTAGTCATGCGGCCTTATCATCGAATCGGATGGTTCGTGCTTGGGTCAAAATTATGCTCTCATTTCACCTTAGGTAGCGAACATTCTGTAGAGCCTACACCGAAACCTATTTCAGAGGCCGACGCCTCTCCGTCATGATCTCTGAAGCCATCGACATCGTTCGTAGTGCCAACACACTTCGAACTCCCGACTGTGGCTTGAAAAGATTGCTGCGATACATCTCGTATCCTCTACGATGGTAACTACGACGGGTAAGAATTATTCTCATCCTTGTGTCCCTCACCCTTCTAGAAAACCGCACTGCAGAATGCCCAAAGCCTTTGTAGTTCAACCTTCGTAAGGGTCCACATTATATTTAAAATCAAAATCTGGAGAAGTCGGTCGGTTATCCTAAGAGCCTCTGGTGGAACAATAGCGTATCCATCAGAGGGTCATTCTACCCATGCGTGACTCCCACAATGCAGCTTACGTATCGTACCCCAGTTCTGCTTCACAAGCGACACCACAAGGATCCGTCATCGATATGGCTAGAAAGCGCCTGAGACACGTATCGGAAATGCATCCTTCTCCACTACCCGGCCTTCCCACCCGGTCTTCTGATCAGCTCTAAGCCAGAATCGAGCGAAGTTGTGCAGTGCGAAGCTTTTGTGCTGCTTGCGCGGTCTTGTGGCGTAAAGCTGTTCGCGGACAGGATTCCTCATGTCCGAAAAAAGTATTTTTAGTTTGCCGACGTACAGAGTTGTGAATCTGCGCATTTCCGCGCCAAAGGCCTCTTTCACAGTTGCATTGTAACCCATCTGTTGTTTTGCCTCTGCCCATCGCGAACCGAGTTCAAAGAGGAGTTTTAGCGCGGTTTTACTTCGAGACGTGCCATGTTCTAGATCGAAAACAAAGTCAGAAGCGAGATTTGAACTGTAACTCAGCTAATGGCAGTAAACCTGCTACTTTTGTTCGCTTGTGTTGCAATTCTTGCCGCCCCGAGGTGTTCAACAGCATCTACACAGATCGATTCCTGCATTCCCACGAATGAATATGTGACCGTTCCTCTTCGAGTCAGTGTAACTTTCGCGGGAACGCTTCCTCTGTTTATGCGTGAAAATACATGGTCTCCGGGAGCGAAGAAACTTTTCATAAACCAACTGGCTGACAAGGTACGCTACACTGCGCTATTGACTTCTGAAGAAGATGACATACTAGTTTCTTTGGTTGGAAAACTTCATCCCAAAACATGTTCAGTCGTGGAATTTTCATATATCTACGATATGAGTATCGTGGATGAGAAAACTGCATCAGCCTTAGATGCTGACCTGCAATCCATTCTAACAGAATCAACATCAATCTTTGTGGATGGTACCGCAGTTGCCGATAAGTTTTGGCAGACACTTCAATCCGATTCGAATTTCCGACCAAGTGACAATCATCAAGTGTACAACATACTGATTTACGACGCCATATCTGTCGCTCCGCAATATGGATATCGAGCGGAAGAAGGTGGAACTGTAGGTACGGTCGCGGTGGCTAGCGAAAAGCGATTCGCTATAATCGACGTTGGTGCCAAACCCTTCTTTCTAGCAGCAGAATCGTTGACTGTTGGAGACTTACTTGCATCAAATTGGAAGTCTGCAAGGGAATACTCTCTTGAACTTCATGGAATTGTATCCAAACTTCTTACCCCTCCAGCATCAACGAAAATGCGCCATTTTCCGCAAGAAACCAGAATTTCGTTTAAGCTTAGTCTGGTTGATGTCAGTGCTGTGATAGGAAGGATGTCTGGCGTAGCCGGAGAAAGCGAAGGAAACAAACCGCTTGGGGCCAGCTTTAATTCTAAGCAGTTCATGACCGTTTTGAACACAGTTTTTCACAATCATGTCATTCCAGACAAAGAAGTATCAATCTTGACGGAACAAGTGGATATGATGCGAGATGCAAATATGGCTATGGCCGTGTCGCGAGCATTTTCGGTGAAGGGATTGGAAATGGTTCTAGACAGTGAGCTTCTGATCGGAAGCCTCATGCGTAACTCAACGGAACGATACGGCTACTTTGTTGACTCCTCATTTGTTGCGCATGTACCTTTGTACTTGTTCTCGTTTGCCGACGATTCCAGAATAACACACTTCGACACAGGCGAACAAGTGCGAGCACGAGTAGTTGGAAAGGAGGCTGTGGTCATGGCCGAAAACAGGCTTCGAGATGCTGCGGTAGATGAGCATGTTAGTACTACATCAGAAGCTACCAAAGAAGTACTAGAACTCCTCTGTGGTTTGAACCAGGATAGTTTATCGCTATTGAGCGCGCGAGATGGAGTGGTACCTGTAATACTCCGAGACATTGCGAGACGAAATATCTTGGTTCAAGTACTAGATTGGTCTCAAGTACCCTCATGGAAGGCGAAAGAATTATTGGACTTCGAAGGTCTGGATAGTCGTTTAATTCCACATCAAAAGGGAAGTCGCATTGAAATTGGTAGGAATAAAGTTCGCGATGGCCTCCGAAAGCTAACAGACCAATGGCATAGAGCTGCAATGTCCTTATCTCTCGAAAGTATCGAGTCTGCTACAATGAATCTGATGGGAATGTCGAATGAACTGGCTGACATGCTTCACGAGGAAGTTTGCAATCAGGCCTTGCCAGAGGAAATATTGTTAAAGGCTGAAGTAATGGGGGTCAAGCACGTTTCTGCAGACGAAAATAATCGTTCACGCTTTCTTTTGTACGTCGTATTATCGGCAATAGCAGGGGCTATATGCGGGGGGTACCTGCATTGGAAAGCTGTCAAGCAATCGAGCTTTCGCGGCACATACCTCGATGACCTGGCAATTGCACCGGCAGTGCGAAACCTAGACGTCGTAGGGACAACGCAATGGTTCAGCACGCTCACCTCCTCATATAAATCAAAAACTCACTAACAGTATACCTGCCTTTCAATATGTTATGTCTGCTCTTTAAGATGCTCGGACTGCTCTCCGTCCCCCTTTCGGATTAAACTTACTACTATCCAAAATAAGCTTGCGCCTCAATTGACTGTGTAAATCATCCAGCTTCTTAATGTTTTCGATGAAGTATTCACCGTACCGAGAAGACTGCTTGGTGTCAGAAATGTGCACAACCTCGCCTTCAATGTAAAACCCGACATCCGAGGACGTGGAAAACACTCCATTGAGGGGCGGAACTGCAAAGCTGCCGGTAAGAGTCCAGCTCCTGTGTTTCAGCGCATGAAGATGGCTTCTGAAGGTTTCTGCTTCGACATCCATGAACGCACCAAGCTTCTCAATCTCAATTGTGGTATAAAGCTTAAGGTACGAGCGCACTTCGGGTAACACAAGCTGTGATTTGACGACCTGAATGAAGAGCTTACTTTGCAATCTTGGTGCCTCCATGTTTGTATCATCTGCAGCATCGTAATTTGGAGGTGCCGGTGAGATAAACTTCGGACTAGCATGACTGAACAAATCTCCGAACAATTGCAACTCTCCCTGACGCATACGAGAAAGTTTATCTCCGGATTTCTCCCTCACCATGGACATCATGCTCTCATCGACCTGTTGTGGTTGCATTGCGAGGCACAGCGCCAAAAGGGCCATCATCTGATCATTTCGCTTGTTGATCTGTTCATACTGGTAACTCCGGGTGTGGTTGTGCTTAATGCGACTGATGTGAATGATAGTTGAAGTGAACACGCGGACAGCATCCTCGTACCTTCGAAGCATAATGTAGCAGAATCCCATGTAGTAGTAAATTGATACGTGACATGCGGTAACATGGGTAAACAACGCTGTAGAAACATCAAAATCTATAGGTTGAAGGACCATAAGCGCAAGACGATAATCGCCGAGTAAAGTGTTGACGCGGAGCAAACCAATGATAGAGAAGTACCCGATGTAGCGATAAACTGGTACAGTACTGATGTCGAAATTAGAACTATCTGGGTCGTTTGATCCACTCGGTTCGCCTCGCAGAAGCCAAGATATAATGTTTGACTTGTGAACCAAATAGGTTAGAAGCGATAGTACTGCTCGAACATTCCAAATTTGATCATTTTCCCGAAGGTATTGGATTTCCTCAGGAGTCTTGCTCTTGAGCTTTGCTCGATATTGGCACCAGCTCTCAAATTGATAGATAAACTCGTCTATCATATCCCATAACCATGAGGGCGGGAGGTCATGATCAATCATGCCATGTTTCAGAAAAGCCTCGAACAGAGAGCAGTAATTCTGCCATGAATCCACGCGTTGCGCTAGACTCGGGATCATCTTCGAAAAGAGATGTCGATAATATAGCTCATTGTAAAGCAGTAAAAAAGTCTGATCGTTGTCTACATAATCGGCTACAAATTCCGCAGAAGGCCAGCTGGAAGTCCTGAAATAGCGTTCCGTAAGGCGAGAGAAAACTTGCTCATATAAATTGTGTAGTTCCACGATGTTGCGATCGAGGAAAGTTTTGTGCATGTAGCTTAGAAATTGACCGACAAACTCGGGCACTTCACTGTACGCCTCATTGGCGGCCAATTCTTCGGCAGCATCGATGTCTGCATCGGTGAAGGACATTTGCGGGGTGCCCCCTCGACGCCACGAGCCTTCCATGTTCAAAATGAGGCTTCAAAGATTACGGAAGACAAAAGGATTCTGTGAAGGGAGTTACGAGCAGCGAACCGTGTCCAGCTCAGGCAACAGAGCTGCACATTGATCGTCCACCTATTTGCGCTTCTCCTTCGACGCGACGCAAGCACGAGTTGTGCGCGTCGACGACGACCCCATTTTCTTGGCTATCTACAACACGCTATTAATTTAATAGACAAAACCAAAATGTTTTAAGTTTTAAAAAACTTTAATTTTAAAGGTGATATCACGTGTACATTGCGAATCCCAGTTTGCGTGTGAAGTTGCAAGATAAATTCTAATTTTGAGGAAAAATTGCTGCCCATCCTGGACCGCCCACTTCTTGTGGGGATTGTTGAGATTGATCGAGCAGATTGCCCTCCACATATTCACAGCGAGGAAAGAGACTGGAAAAAACCTCATGGCAAGGTTGGTATAGGGAGAGGGGGGGAAATGTGGAGGCGAGGCGTCCCGTTCTCCTATTGCGAAGTTCTGGGATGGCAAAGAAGTGTCCTGTAAAAACAATTAGCACCTATGGTTTTACTTGCCGCGATCCTTGGCTTCTTCAAAGAATTTGTTCATTCCGTACGGATCATCCCCAGCTCCACGCCCCGAGGGAACATCACGTTCAAATTCAACGGGTTTATTTCGTGGGCCCGTAGGCATTGACGCCGCGGCTTTACCGTCATCTCCGCCGAATCCACGATCAGCGCGGAACTGACGTTCTCGTTCATCCACATCGTTCGCAAGCGACGTTCGATACTGGAACTTCGCGGCTGAGTTAGAGCCCGCAAACAATGGCTTGTCGTAAATATTGTAAGAATCATCCGCTCCATAACCTCCTACGATTGATAGTGTACCTCTTCTGGTACTCCCTGCTTCCTGATTGAAGAGGCGCTGGTCGTACAAGACTTCTCCAGACGGCTTTGCCGATGCAGATTGCCCCAGCGCCACGCGCTCAGCCACATCTCGATCTTGATCTCGAGTAAACTTCGTGCGCTTAAATGTCGATCGGTCCCAGTCCAAATTATCCTCTTCTCTGCCACGCAGCTCCCTTTCTCGCTCTATTCGGCGTTGGTTTCTCATCTCATCTCTCCTTCTCACGCTCTCATCTGCATGTTCCACGCTTTCGCCGCGGTCACCAAATCGTGTTCGTCGACGCTTCTTCTCAGCTTCAGGAGCCTTACTGCCCGAGAGAAGCGGTGGCGCCTCATCTTCCACGGGGATGACCGAGTCCGCCCCAGAATACTCTGCGAAGCCACGCACCTCAGATGGCGCAGCAGAGCTGAGCATATCGGTTCTTTCCGAAAGACCTAAATAGCCTTTTCTTTCGCGACGTGACTTTTCTGCCAGTTCTCGGAACTTTCGTTCACTGGCTTCTTTTGCCTTTGCACTGACTTGTCGCTGCAGCCGAGCTCGTCGCTCAACTTGTTCTCTTGCTACACGCTCAGCATTGTAGAGTGCCTCAGCCATCTCCGCGAACCTATCATTAATGGAGTGATTAACATGCGCGCGCCCGTCCGCAGCTAACCGCTTATCAAGTGCTATTGTGTAGCCTCTGTTGTTCTTCCAGTTTGACACAACTGGAGGAATTTTCCATTCGGCTGCCTCGGCCTTGCTGGGCTTTCGATCAGGGGAATGCATAACAGGGACGGGGGGGCTTGGGGGGTTTACAGGAGCTTTTCGATGGGAGAATTTCGGAGGCTCCATGGGGTCAGAAGGAGCTTCCACCATTCTTATGATGCGCTGTCTCGAGCCGACAGCAGCGCTGGTGTTGGTGTTTGCTGGGGTGTAGCGCACAAAGGAGGGGGTTTCCTGGGTCTGGTTTCCACTTTTAGCGGCAAGTTTTCCTGAAACAACCAGTTCAAGGGCTGCGCGAGTTCGACGGGCGGTCTGCTCGATCTCCTGTTTGGTGGGCATGGGCTTGAGTACCTCATCGCGCGGCTTCTCGACTAAGGCGTCGTAGGAGGTGTGCACGGTTCTGGTAGCATTTTCGCCCTGGCGCACGATGGCGGAGTAGTCAGGACCATCACCGTTAACATTCAAGGAGAGGACACGGGAAACGCCAGCTTGGACCGATGGCTGGGCCGGGAGCACGGTGAGGGCGCGGTTGGATACATCCTCGGCGGGCTTGAAGACGTTTCCGTCGGTGGGTGGGGGAAGAAGGTCTTTCAACGACATGCCGGGAGGCGAGAGGAGACCACAACTGCGGCAGACCCGGGGGGAGGGGGGGCACAACGGGTGCTGTGGCTGAGAGCATGCGTACCGTGGCGACAGTGCATACAAACCGAAAATCAAAAAAAGGCGCCTCGTGGTGCTCTGGGGGCGGTGCCCAATCGCATCGGAATGAATTGTACTGGCATTCATTCATGGAACAAACGCTGGGGCGCGTCAACTTGCATGTGGACTGTCGCGCTGCTCTTGACTCGGCAGCTTACGCACGCTGTTTCGATCTGCTCAGCTGTCCAAAAACGGCTCCTGCGAGCATCCCAATGGCGTCACAACAGGCAGTTCGTCTACTTGAGGCACACCCTCACCGCACTCCGCTCGAAGCTGACCACTTGCGAGCCCTCTGTAACTTACTCTTCACCCTGAGGCGAGCCCTCGGCTCCGAAGCTGCTGCCAAAACCCCCGTGTACAATGCCATCCTTCGAGTCCTCAAGGCGCACACATGCCCCCTCCCTAATACCTCCGTCACATTTGCCCAGGTCCAAGCAGCCCGGCTCCAGCTTCTCGCCGAAAAGCTCTATCGAGAGCATAAGCCTTTTCCACAGGAGCTCAATGCTGCTATCTCCCAGGGGCTGGTTTCCGGCTTCGACCCGTCCACGGGCCTTCGCGTTCCGCCAGAAACTCAGAATATGCAGTTAGCTAGACAAAAGTATCAGGAGCAGGAAGATATCATGAAGGAGAGACAACGTCTCCAAGAGCTTCAAACAGATTTTCACAAGTCCCGAGCAAGTTGCGTAGAAGCTGTAAGGGCGCACGAGCCAGAACCGCCCACCCCTGAGGAGATGCTCCCATGGGAACAACGTCGGATCCCCATTCCTCGCGAGGGACTTCAACGAGGAAGGTACATGGGACTGGACCAGAACACTCTTGTGAACGAACGCTATAGATCGCTCAAAGTCCGAACCGACGCCATTTGTGCAGACATATCCCGCATTCTCACAGACCATAGCACAGGCAGCGACACTCTTAGCCCCCGTAATGCTGCCCTGCTTGAGACACGAAACCGCCATGTGAATCTTATGTCCTTGCAAAGTCGAATTCGCCAGTCTGTCTGGAACGAGTATCAAACGGGCACTCTGGATGGTCGCCGTACTTCTAGGGCCAAGGTTCGAACCCTCAAGCAACTGCAACGTGAGTATGAGCGCGTTGAACGCGCAAGGCAACGTCAAGTCGAGACGGAAGAAAAGGATGCTCGCCGAAAGAGGCAGGCATGGATGAACTCCATGGCTGACCATCTCAATAAGTTCCGAAGCTATCATAGAGATACAGTGAAAAGAGGTGTGCGTGCCATGAACAAGGCACTTTTGAGGTATCACGAAGAGTTATCTAAAAACACAAGTCGAGCCGAAAGAGAAGCCGAAAAAGCTCGTATTCAGAAACTCAAGGATGATGATGAAGAGGGCTATCTTGAACTAGTCAAACAAACAAAGAACACCCGAGTTTTGGAACTTCTCGAACAAACTGACAAATACCTCCGAGAATTAGGTGCCGTTGTAAAAGAGGAGAGAGCACGAAGCGGTGTAGTCGAATACGAAAACAATACGGCTGCGAAGACCGGAAATCGCAGAAACTACTACGAGATTGCACATGCAATTAAAGAGGAAGTGCGGACGCAATCTTTACTGTTAGTTGGTGGAACATTGAAAGAGTATCAGCTACACGGTATCCAATGGATGGTCAGCTTGTACAACAATCGTCTAAATGGCATCCTTGCCGATGAGATGGGTCTCGGGAAAACAGTGCAAACAATCGGTCTCATAGCTCATCTTATGGAACGCAAAGACAATCCTGGCCCATACTTGATTATCGTTCCGCTCTCTACAGTAAGCAACTGGGAAATGGAATTCGCGAGATGGGCACCGGTAATCCGGGTTGTGGTTTTCAAAGGGGACGCCCGAGCTCGAAAGCGATTGTTTGAAGAAGTGATTGAGAAAAAAAGCTTTAATGTTTGTCTCGTTACGTATGAGTACGTTGTTCGAGGGAAAAACCTCTTAAAGCGCGTCGAATGGCAGCATATTATTATTGACGAAGGACATAGAATCAAAAACCACGAAAGCAAGCTTAGCTCAGTTCTTCACGCACACTACCGAAGCCGCAATCGCTTGTTACTCACAGGGACACCATTGCAGAACTCACTAACTGAACTTTGGGCTTTGCTTAACTTTTTGTTACCCAACGTGTTCAAGAGTGCCGAATCTTTTGAAAGTTGGTTTGCATTACCTTTCGCCAACATGGGGGTCGAGAAAAATCTTCAGACTGAGCAACAAACGCAGCTCACAGAAGAGGAAAGTTTGTTGATCATTCGAAGATTGCACCAAGTTTTACGACCGTTTCTTCTTCGCCGGATGAAGGCAGACGTTCTTCGAATGGGTGAGCAACTTCCTGAGAAACAAGAGCATATTGTGCTATGTGAAATGTCTGCTTGGCAAAGGCATATGTACGTCAGGATTCTAAAGGGTGAACGGCTGCTTTTCACGGATAAGCATGGGAGGCAACGTTACGACAAGCTTCCGAATCCTGCAGTGCAGATGAGAAAATGTTGCAATCATCCGTATTTGTTCTATGCAGATCATTCGAATCAAGTTGTTGATTCTCATATGTTGTGGAGAGCGTCAGGGAAGTTTGATATGTTAGACTCCATAATTACCAAGTTGCTGAGAACAGATCATCGCATTCTTATTTTCAATCAAATGACTAAAGTAGTGGATTTGCAGGAAAGACTTTTGCGGTATCGAAATATTTCATTCTATAGATTGGACGGAGGAACAAGCAACGATGACAGGAAAGCCATGGTTACCGATTTCAACCGTGCAGGATCAGACGTTAACGTTTTTTTGTTGACAACAAGGGCTGGTGGGCTTGGAGTTAACCTACAAACTGCTGATACTGTGATAATTTTTGATAGCGATTGGAACCCATCTATGGATGAACAAGCGCAAGATCGAGCCCACAGGATCGGTCAGAAAAGGGAAGTGCTCGTGCTGCGAATGATAACTGCGAAGTCTATCGAAGAAAGCGTAATGGAGCGAGCATCTTTCAAACGCGGATTAGAAAAGAAAATCATACGAGCTGGCATGTTCGATGAGTTAAGCAAAGACTCGGAGAGGCAAGCAATGTTGCGAGAACTTCTTCGCGTGGAGGGTGGAGCTGGAAGCGAGGAAGAACAAGAGGACGGACTGCCCACTGAAGAAGAGGTCAACAGAATTTTGGCCCGCAGCGAAGAAGAATTCCACAAGTTCGTGATAATCGACGAGGAAAGAAGACGGGAAATCGAGCCTCACTCACGATTGTTGGTCGACAAAGAAATCCCAGAGTGGGCAACGAAAGTTCCGAAAGCGCTTCTCAAGAAAGCGACAATAAGTGGGGCCGGAAGCTGGGGGTCCTACGGCGGTGTTGATATCTCCCTGATAAATGGACCAAAGAAGAGACGGGCTGCGACAGAGAATGTGAGCTACGGCGTTGACCAATTAAGTGAGAGAGCCTACATCAAGCTTATGGAGCGGTCGGAGGCCGGAGAAGACGTTTCTTTGCAAGATGCCATTCGAAAAGAGACCACACGACGAAAGAGGCGAAAAAAGAATGGAGTTGGTTTAAACGAAAAAAGCAGCCTTACTGCAGCAAAGCGTTTGAGATCAGATGCGGTTTCTGGAGATGAAGCGGGGACAGATACAGTGGCATCGGCAGACAACGTTAAGGAGTCACCGGCTAGCGACTCATTGACAGGGACAAGACCTGCGGGTGCGAAAATGGCGGTAAACACACAGTTTCATGATATTGAGGATGAGAACGGAACGGGTGGCGAGAACAGTTTTGTCCCGTCTGCTGCCGATGATATGGTTATAGAGGAAGATGATGAGGATGAAAATGACGAAGATAAAGCGGCGCTCCATACTGAGGTGGCCGCTCTGACCGGCGGTTTTGAACAATTGAAATCTGACGATGATAGAAACGATTCTTCATCGGATGAAGCTGTCATTCGCCATCGATGCAAAACAGCGAAAAGACGTAATTCAAGTATGAATAGAAAGAAGATAATGGACGACAGCGACTCATCCGATGTAACTGAAGAACCTCCAAAGATGAAGATGCCACGAAGGAGAAGGAAGAGACCGTTAATTTCCTACAGTGAAAGTGGTAGTCCGGACGTAACCGAATCGTCAACTGCTATGGACGGAAAATCGAAAAGAGCTAAACGGACTCGAGCAAGCGACACTCAAAGTGAGGATGAGGATATCCATAATAGCAGGAACAGAGGCAAAGATAAGAAGATGGTGGATAAGAGAAGTGGGAAGTCTGCTTCAGATGGCACAAAACTTGCCTACAATCTGCCGAAACCTCCGAGAAAGAAGGGTATCACGTCAGAATTGTTGAAAAAGAAAGAGGGTCCAGAATTAAAAAATAGGCAACTTTCGAAGGATGTGGTGAAGGATAGAAAGATTGGAATTACAGGGAGGGAGAAGAAGGAGAATGCTGAGGAGGTAAAGGATCGCAGTATGACAACGACAACATCGTCGCTAGGATTAAAGAAGGAAGGCCATGAGTCCGGAAAGGAAGCAAACGGGCCAAAGAAACGCAAAGCAGATCCTAGTCCTTTCGATGAGTTGCCAGATCTTCCAAGAATTCCTCGTGTTTCAAAGTTGAACCCCACACAGCAAAACAAGGACCCAAAGAATCCACCAGCCGCCCCAACCAACGCTAGACCTCCAATCCCGCCTCCCCCTAGTTCCCAAACTCCAATGTCACAGCCACGGAATTCTTCTCAACATCGCAATGGCCCTCTGCTATCCGGACCATCTCCCCCTAGAGGCACGCCACCACACAGAATATCTCCCCCGCATCGCGGGTCCCAGCCGCACCGCTCATCTCCTCCCCATCGAGCTTCACAACAGCACTACAACAGTCCACCGCCTATAAATGCTCCTCCACCCCATCTGCTGAACCCCCAGCGCATGAGTGGTCAAAAACATATGGGACCCCCACCCATGGCTCCGCCACCGCACATGGGACCTCCACCTCACTTAGTTGCCGCTCAGCATATGGCGCAGCAAATTGCAGCGTGTCAACGAATGGGTATAGCTCCACAGATACATCCGCACATGCCACCGCCTCCTCCTCCACCACCGCCTCAGTCACACTTACAATTGCCTCAACACATCCCGCCTCATATGAGTCAAATGCAGATGATGAACGCGATGCAGCGCATGTCATCGCAACAGATGAATAAGCCACAACACATGCCACCTATGCCAATGATGCCACCCCCGCAACACATGGGTGTGCCGCAGCATATGGGGGCACCTCGAAGAATGCCGCCACCGCCGCACCACATGGGTGCGCCTCTTATGGGCGGACCTTCAAGTATGGGTCCACAGAACATGCAGCACTCTCAGCCTTTCATGCCTCCGAATCACATGGGACATCCTCCTCATCACGGAGGCTCTCACTTGATGGCACCACCGCCACCACCGCCTCCACCACCGCCGCCACCGCCACCTCCTGGAGTCTCCGGTCAAGGCATGCATATTCGACCAGGCGGTGGACCACGTGGGCAAGCCTTCGGTCGACAAGGAGGCCGTCTTCCTCTTCACCATGGAGGGGAGCTTAGTAAGAGTGCTGCTAGGGGAAGTGCTGTTGGAGGAGAGGGACGAGATTTAGGGGAGATCAATAACAACGGTCCTCCTCGTATGGGTTACCCTTCCTGTCCTCCGAGCTTTGCGAATGTTCAAAGTCTTATGAACGGGCCGCCGCCTATTCACCGGCCTTCTATCGGTCATTTCCCTAATCAGGATGGTGGGCCGATGTCAATGTCACGCCAAAGACCGGGGCCACCAAGACCTGGTGTGCCAAGACTTGGGCCACTGAGACCAGGATCTTCACAAGGTGCCCAGCGCAATCAAAACGGGCGGTACGGGAATTCGGGTTACATTAGGGGTTTTGGTGGGTGGACGGAAGGGAATTCTACGTATCGCACGTTTGAAAACAGAACGCAGGTGGGTGTGAAGCACGGGAGGGCGAATCTATCAGTTGGGGAGAAGAACGAAGGAGTCCCTGAAGGTAAACAAGCGGGCTCTGAGGTTTCTCCTCGAAACGCCGACCAGAGCCAAGGAGAAGGGATCACTGAAGGTGATGGGAAAGCAGTAGAGAGTTAGTCGTTGGTTTTTGGAAATACAGTATATGTAGTATAGCACGCCTAATTTGTTTACATGCCCCAAGTCAGAGCTTTCTTGAGTAGATAACAATAACAATCGTAAAGCTTATGAGAAAATCATAGTTTCACAAAGAATACTCCGCTAGTCAAGTGCGCCGTGTTAAATCTGTGAGCCGACTAGGTCAAACAGGGAGGCAGGGTCTTTAGTTACGGTGCCGTCCCCTTTGGGTCTAGCTGCAAGATCCATGGCTTTGTTCTTTGCATTGGGGGCGAGAAGTGCAGAGACTACAACACGTGCAACATCGCCGCGTGGAATTGTACACTGACCCCTTTCGAACACTGAGAACAACTCATCATTTCGTCCGACAACAAGTTCTCTCTCTTGCTCCTGTTCGCTGGACAAGCCGGCGGGATTGATTATTGTGTAGGAAATACCTGACTCTATTAGATAGAGTTCTGCTTTCCTCTTAAATCTTAAAATGTTTCCGTTGCCAATACGATTGAGAGGATTGTTGTCTTCTGTGCTTCCCATGGACCCCACCATTATGACGTGTTTGAGGCCGAGACGAATAGCTAAGTCGATCTGGTTCTTCGCACCGATCCAGTCGACCAACTCCGGGGTGCCATCCGGGTCGTATCTGAACTGAGGTGGAGTGCCCTCCGGGGCGGGAATAATCCTTGGTATAGCGCTTGTGAGAATTATGAGGGCTTGCTTTGCGGTGAAAGGCTGTTGTAGCGTTTCGGGCTTTGTAATGTCTCCTTTAACTAAGTTTTCTGTGGGCGGCAACACTTGGCTGGCAGCTTGCACATCGCGTACCAAGCCCGTGACGGAGTAGTCGGATGGGTGTGATTGTAATTTTTCAAAAACTAGGCGGCCGGTACGACCGGCTGCTCCGGTGAGGATGACGTTGAGAGTCATTGTTGTGGGGCAACGGTGATGGGGTTGAAGAGGTAGACAGGGTTTGGTGCAGCGGTTCGAGAACGATGTCGGTGCACAGGTTGGAAGCGGTGTGGAGACTATAAAAGCCATGGCGAGGGTTGCAGAGGGTAGGAAAACGGTTTGTGACAGGGCGAAAACGGCGAAGGCAAAGAAATGCGGCGGATTGTCGTGGTTGAAAACGCAACAAATGCGAGTGTGCGTGAAGCGGGGGCGATCTCGGACGCAGAGTGGAGCATTGGGGAGGGTTGAGGGTTGTTGCGGTGGCATGCGCATATGCGCGCTTGGGATGTGTGGGTGGAAGACATGCTCAGATCGTGCTTACAGTGTGGATCTGCGCGTGGCACGGTTGTGCCGCATGTCGCACAAGTGCGCGATCGCAATGAGCAAAGACTACAGCACTTGGGAAATGCGTCCGTACCGCAGATGGTTTGGGTTAAAGCTCGCGATCTGCTCGCCAAGTTGAACAGAAGAAAGCGACGCTGAGGCGTGTGGGCGCGGAGAAGTACAGGCCCCTCCTTGGGTTAAGCTACAAGTTGGTAGCCAAATTCGCAGAATCGAATCGCCGCGCGCGATGTGCATCATGCTGACGATGGGTGACGGGGGCCTAGGGCGGTGTGCCAGATGCCGCTGTTTCTCACGGCCTGTGAGCGGCCAACACGTTGCACGGCGCGCGCCTTGCGAGAGCTATCTTTTTGCAAACACTCGCAACTCACACCCTCCAACTGAAACACCCCGCAATCAACGCCGCTATGAACTGAGCGCTGGGCCGTTTTTGTCCTTTCGCACTTCTTGCTCGGTGCACTCGCTTAGTATATCTACCATTTCCTCTGCCGGCTTGGAAGCGGCGTTTCCGTCGGCTAGTCTTCTTCTTCATCGTTTGGCTTGCTTCGCTATCACACCAGCTCCCGTTGCCGCGCCATTCACATACTGATCAGACATGGGCAAGTACGCTGTCATAATCGGCATCAACTACGTCAACAACCCGGAGGCAGCTCGTAAGTGATCATGCTCTCTTTTCTCCATCATTACTGCGATTTGAGTTTTCTCTTGCATTGCATCACTCTCTAACTTTATCAATTCTCAATTGCCAGTCAAGGGTTGCTGCAATGACGCACGACTCATGTACGATCTTGTACGAAGCAAGGGCTTTGAGGAGGAAAACATAAAGATGCTTGTGGATGATGATGACAGTTGCGACATGCCCAACCAGAAGAACGTTAAAAAAGCCCTAGACTGGCTTTGCTCCGATCGCGAAGACGGCGACGTGATCTTCATGCATTTCAGCGGACACGGAACGCAGGTACCGGCCGATGATGATGACGTCGAGATTGACAATCTCGATGAAGCCATCGTTTTGGACCAACTCTTCTTGATGGCTGATGATGATCTCAAACAGTTCTTTTCAAAGCTTCCGAGTGGTGTCAATGCCACCGTTGTCACTGATTGTTGCCACTCTGGATCCATGCTAGATGGAACCGAGGTCGCCATCGAAGGCGCAAAGGATGACGACAGTGCCGCCCCGCAACATGAGAGCTCTTCACTGCTTAGCATCCTGGGTGGAAGTAGGGGATATGAAGTAGCCCACTCGGCACGCTCGCTTCCAATTTCTACCATTTGCAACGTCATGTCTCAGAAGCTCGGAAAACCTGTCGAGCCTACTAGCTCAGGAGTCAATGGCGCGATGGCGCAGGTCTTTGGAGGCACTGCTGGCAAGCTCATGATGAAGTTTGCTTTGCAGCAGCTCAAGAAACAGGAGGGCCAATCTAGTAATCCTATCTTTGGCATGCTGGGCTCTGTTTTGTCCAGCAAGATGTCCGCTGCGGGAGGAAACTCATCTTATTCTGGCGGCGGTGGTCACTCTAGTGGCGGGCACTCTGGCGGTGGCGGTGGTAATCCGCTCTCCTCTCTCTTGGGTGGATCGGCCGGTGGTCTTGTTGGCTCCTTGATGGGCGGGGGAGGTGGTGGTTCTTCTGGCGGCAACCCACTGTCCTCCTTCCTTGGTGGTGGCGGCGGTGGTAGTGGTGGTGGCGCTGCGCAGCATTCCTCCTCTCAGTCGGGTGATCCTGTGGGAATGCTCTCCGGATTAATGGGTGGTCTTGGTCTTGAGGCCCAGACCGAACCAGGGGCGCCGCAATACAATCCTTCTCACCAGCCCATGACACCAGACGTATGCACACTTATCACCGGTTGTCAGGCAAGCGAGACCAGCGCTGATGTGCGTCCTCCCGGCGGAGATGCTTTCGGCGCCTTGACAAAAACGCTTACAACAGTGCATGAGAAAAACCCGGAGATATCCTACTATGACCTGGTTTCTGAAGTGCGCAGGGAGTTGTCAAAGGGCGGTTTCGCCCAGAATCCTTGTTTGGAATGTTCTGACACGAAGGCTAGGGATGTGTTTATTTGCTGAGAAATCCTAGTGGGTCGTTTTGAGTGCAGCAGTGATGAATCGTGCAGAGGTCGTGAAGGGTCTTCTCCATTGCCCCTGTGAATAGTCCAGTAAAACATTGGGTGCGCCACGACGCGAGAAAACGTTTAAGTCCGCAAGATTGAACCACTCGGTCTTTATTCCTTGATTCCCCAAGAGATTGAACTCTTTTTCTTCGACTATGCATTTCTGAATTACACTCTTGACGTTGCGCAAGATAATACCGCGTCAATCGCCACAGATGGCTTCCGGGTATGATTTCTTCCATCGAATCGATTCAAATGAATTCTTTCGCGAACGTGCAACAGTTTTGTCGACGCGATCCATGCGGAAGCTTGGGTTCCCAACAAGGCTAATCCAGGGTCACGTGAGTTATCATTCACGCTGGCTGTCGCATCCTGTAGGGAAAAGATTGGGACACGAGATTGACGACGTCAGTCTGAGAGGGTAGCAATAGTGTTGGTACTTCCTTGTACAATAGACAGGAAACATCGAAACTATTGCTACTCTTGGTTGCCAGAAGAACCTGGCAGATATCTGTGGAGAGATGAAGACAAAGAGCTGTGCCGGAATTACAACGCAGTTTCAATATGCTGTTTTTGGCAAGCCAATGGCATGCCAAACGGCCGACCGAACCAATGAAGTGAAAATGTTTTGGATATATGGTCTCGAATGGTGTGGGTGGGCAAATCGATGAGATTCTCAGCCATCGCAAATCTGCAAGCGCCCTTTGCACCTCGATCCCACCCATCTTCACCGGGCTTCTCTTCGACTCTACACTGCGTTTAGACTTTTCGAGGCGGCAATTGTTCCATCCGAGAGCTCGTACTGGAGTGGAACATCATGACAGGATTCGACATAAAGACCCTTTCCACCACAAAAGCGTTCGGTTGCGCAATAACTCGCTGCAGCCATGTGTCTCCAACTTTGAAAGGTCTCACCGCTACCTTTTCGGTGATTCTCCCGCCGTTTCAACGACAACCTGTTCTGTACTGGTTATCCGGGTTAACGTGCACTGATCAAAACTTTGTGACAAAGGCAGGGGCAGGGCAATACGCGTACGCCAACAAAGTAGTGCTGATTTGTCCTGACACCTCTCCTCGTGGTGCCGGGGCTCCGGGTGAAGAAGACAGCTGGGATTTTGGTACCGGTGCTGGGTTTTATGTTAATGCGATCCAAGATGGCTTTGAGCACTATCAAATGCACGACTATGTCGTGTCGGAGCTTCCAAAAGTAATCAAAGAGCTTCTTGGTGACAAAGTTGACTCGGATAAGCGTTCCCTATTCGGGCATTCAATGGGTGGAATGGGGGCCCTGTCTTTGGCGTTTCGTAATCCTGGCGTTTATAAATCAGTGTCAGCTTTCTCCCCGATATCGAACCCAATGCTTTGTCCATGGGGCAAGAAATGCTTTGGACGCTATTTGGGAGAAGAAACGGAGAAATGGAAACGCTATGATCCGACTGAGCTCGTCCTGGCTAATGGGGCCAGTTTTAATTCCATTCTTATTCACCAGGGCGATGCCGACGAGTTCCTTGAGACTCAGTTGATGCCCGGCAACTTTGTCCAGGCGTGCGACAAGGTGGGACAGAAAGTAAGGCATGCATTCAGTACTAGAATAACAAAACTTTACAAAATATGGCTAACTCTTTGTTTACTTTCCGCTGCTTTTGAAAAAGGTTGAGCTTGTTATGGCAGATGGCTACGACCACTCGTACTATTTCATCCAGACATTTGTTGGAAAGCACATCGAATTCCACGCTGCAGCGCTGTGCAAATAGACTAGGCGAGGCAGGTAACCCGATCATTGAATCAAGCACTATTATGTTATTGGGGTTGCTACACATCGCTTGAGCACCAGCTTCTGCTGAGCAAGTCTCTTAGTGAGGGGGAGGGGTGAGGCAGCGCGTAGCGTCGTAGGGACTCGGAGGACAAACGCAAGACTATAGCAGCGTGTGCAGAGCAAAAGAGGACATTCACACACACCAATCTCGAGAGAGTTGCTTGATGCAAGCGCACTGTGACGATTTTATAGGGTACTTACTTTGTAGGCGGGACAAGTAGGTCGCCAAAGAGTGCCCTGAGGGCCTTGGCCGAGAGAGGTTATCGGTTCACCCTGGTGTCGCAGGGTATTGTACAGTGTAGCTGTACCAGTTAGATCAGATGCAAGGGCAGGCACATGCTGTGTAGCTGTGTATTCTTCCAACCCAGCAATAGAGATGGGCTAAGTTAACATCTCTAGCTAGCTACTAGCTGGAGAGAGAGTTCAAAAAAGGTTTCCATTTTGCCCCGCCGGAAATGGGCAATGCGCATCCCTCCGCCCTCAGCGTCAGAAACAGGGCCATGGCTCACTTTTCCTTCAACGTGTTTGGCATTCAAAGCTACTGAGGACGAAGTGGATGTTGCTGAGTGATGCGTGCGTGCGCGCGTGTACGTACGTACGGGTCGTACGGTACGGCGCGCTGCTGGAGAACAAGGGCGCATGCAGAGCAGCAGTTGTGCACGCGAGAAAGGAGCACTGGCGATGAAAGTGCTACATCGTTCGCGGCTTTGTAGGGTGAAAGCATGCATAACTGTCATTCTTTTGGTTGCAGTGGGGACGGCGCAGGCTCAAAGCGCGAATCCGCCACCGGCTGACCCGCCGCCTGAGCTTGAAGAGGGGCACTCCATTTTTGCTCTTTCGATGAGCTTTACGTCTTCGAAGCTCGGGTTTTCGATTGACGTTGTAAACGCGGCAAGGTTTCTTCTTTCAGAAAACGTTGGAATACCACTGGAGAAGTGGGTGTACACGCATGGCTTGGTGGTGGATAGCGCCAAACTGTTGTTCCTCATCAAGCTTCAAGTGGTTGTGCCGACACAAGTTGCGAGCGAAAAGGAAGCAGAAGCGAAAGATTTCATCAACAGCGGCCAACTGGACGAGGAGTTTTCTAAGTTGGGACTGGTGGACATGCAGTTCAGAGTGACCAACGCCGAGGCGGGTGCGAGCGAGGTGAGCCTTTCGCCGCCAACACAGCCCGACCTGAAAGAGCTGGTGGATGAGTGGCCCAGCATTGCAGAGGGGGAGGAGTTTTCGCAACTATTGGACTTGTACGTGCAGTCGCCGGAAATACTGTTCCCGCCTGTGCTGAAGGATGCTATGCTGTGGTTTATTGCGAATTGGACGGAAACACTGACCGAGCCCGCAAGCTGGTACATGCCTGAACTGGCAGTGCTCAACTCGACGCGCGGCGAGTACATTGCCAGTTTGGTGCACGTGGGGGGCGAAAACGAAACGGAGGCTGTCGTAGAGGGTGGGGCGGCGTATGTTGCTCGCGGGGGGCTTTCGCAGGCGATAGGCGACAGCGGGGCGCGCGGGGTGAACATTAGTGTGCTGCCCAAAGTGGAGGTGGTAGGGGCGGAAGAGGAGGTGGCCAGAGATGGAGACGAGATTGGGGTGGATTTGTTGTTGAGGATGTCAGCACCGGTGAGCGGGATCACGAAGGAGGTGGTGGCGATATTAAAGGCGTCGTTCGCAGCTGCGACGAACACATCGGAAGGGGCGTGGTGGCTGGCGTACGCGGCGCCGGAGGTTGAGGAAAACGAGAATGGACCGTTCATGGTGGACGTAGGCGTGGTGGTGGGCAAGAAGCAGAGACTGGAGACGGTTCGATTGGTGGCGGGGGTGGTGCGGTCTAGAGCGGTGGACCACGCGTTGTGGGCGTCCGGGCGCACAGACGTGGTGGTGCGGCTACGACCGCGACTGACGGCGTTCAAATCGAACGGGAGCGGGGGCAGGGCAATCCGGTCGACGGCGGCGACGGTGGCGGCGAGCATCGGCGGGATGGTGGTGGTGTTTGCGATCGGGGCGGGCATACTGTGCTTGCTGCCGCGGGAGGGCAACTTTGGGCCGGTGCGCAGTTTCCTTGGGCAGGCTGAGAAGAAGAGCGGGCGGGTGTGGCGGTTTGGGCGGTGAGGGCGGCGACGTAATGCGGAGCGGGGGGCGTCACAGTTTGTAGAGGCCCGATTGATGTTGTTGTTGGTGTTGTTGGGGAGGCAGGGGGGGCAGTTGCCAGAGCGGGGCGTTGTTTCGGGCGCGCCAGGCGTTGATACCCCAGTGGTTGAGGGCGCGAATGACGTCTACGTACTTCTCCGGGTGCTTGCGGAGGATTAGGACGTGATCGGCGTCGGGGACGCGCCAAACGCGGGCGTCGACGCCGCGGGCCTTGCGGAGGTGGATGAGGGCGTGCAGGGCGTCAGGGTCGAGCAAGGGGTCGGCGGCGGAGTAGATGTACTGCTCAGGACAGAGATAGGAGGCGCGGGTGAGGTCGCGCCAGAAGACGACCGGGAGGTCGACGATAAAGACGCGCTGCAGCCAGGATAGCAGGGCGACGACGGCGAAGAGCAGGTTGAAGAGCAGGCCCGGGCGGACGGCAAAGGCGCGCGAAAGGGCGGCGGCTGCGGCGTGGACGTGCATATAGCACGGGGCAGAGTCGAAGACGACGGCAGCGATGGCGTGCTTGCAGGTGTTGACGACGATCTGGTCGTCGGGGCGGAGCAGGTGCGGGCCGTGGGCGGCGAAGAAGCGGGAGAGGTGCGGGGACAGGGTGGCGCCGGCGTTGGAGAACTTGTGGAAGACGACACCGCCGGCGGTAAGGCGCGGGTCGGCGGAGAGGATGCGCAGGACGGAGAGCAGGAAGTTTGCGCTGGCGAGCGGGCGCATGGCGAAGACGACGGAGGGCGGAGTGACGAGGGCGACGGTGTTGTAGCGCATGGCCTCGTAGATGGCGGCGTACTTTGCGAGGTTGTTGAGGGAGGCGCCAAGCCAGCCGACGAGGACGGCGGTGGGGGCGGCGGCGGCGGCGGAGGCGGCGGCGGGGATGCGGATGCGCACGGGGTGGCCGGTGTTTGTCTTCTTGTGATACTGCTCGACGGGGTGCATGGCGGGGAGCGGAAGGGAGGGAGGGAGGGAGAGGGGGTGGGAAATGGGGGGTGGGGGGGGGGGGGGTATGGGGAACGGGGAATGGGAAGGGGGAGAAGGAGTGGGGGCACGCACATATTCTCCAAACGCTATATCGCCAAATATTTGACGCTCTGCAGATATTATTCAGGACAACGTAAAGCCAAACCAAATTCTACATGCACACACACACATGTCAGCACGCAGACTATACAGTCCCCGAAAATTGAAACGCAATAACGCCACCCAACGCATTGTTTGGCACCTCCGTCCGAAAGGCTTTTATTCATAGTGCCTTAAACATGTGATCATATCTTGCTATCCCATTCAGCTTTGGCACCCAAGCATAAAACAATACATACACCCCAACAAAGACCACGAAATTACAACGCGCACAAATATGTCACAAGCACAAAACATTATTTTATCATTACTTTGTAGCATCGCCCTTTTCATCAATGACAGCTTAAAGTCGCCTCTAAATACTGTGCTACAATTTCATTAAGCTGGAGCAATTACTTTTCATACTTCTACAATAGTTTCCTTCAATTATTTTACACTTTAAAACTGCCTGTAGCCAGCATAAACTTTCTTTGCCATTTCACCCCACACATTCTCAAGTATATTGTAATCCGGAGACTTGGCAGGCCAAGGTAGAGTCAGTACACCATACTGTAGTAGCCAATTTCGCGTGTATTTTTCAGTATGAATGGAAGAATTGTTTGTTTTAAATACACGTAAACGATTCTCAAAACACATCCACAACAAGAGCATTGACCCCGTCTGTAAAAAAAAGAAATGCTTGTCCGAATTTTGATCACCACTAGTATTTATAAGCTCGGAAATACCATAAAACAATTTAGCTCCCCAAACCATAACCAAAGCACCACCACTTTTGCGAGTACAAAATGCCAATAAAAAGAAACACCATCTAAGCCTTCCAGAGTTAACATGTTTTCATCATAAAAAAAACTGACATCCAAAATGGGTCGCTTTTGGTATGTTCAGAGGTGCCTATTAAAAGCACCTCTCCTTGTGACTTTTTGTTCATTTGTGGGGGGTTCAAAAAATTGCGGTAGTGAAAATGAAAACTGTTTTTCAATATTTATTGTATGCGTCGAACAACAATTTGCCAGTTGAGTCTCGTTTTTAGTTCATAAGCGCTATAGTTTCCTATAGACGCGAGCCTCATTAGCAGCTTTTAGCTCTTTTTGGATATCTTGAGAGCATTTTTAGGATTTTGAATAGGATTTTTTTTCGGTATGGTGCCTCAAAAAGCGAGATGTAGTGAAGGGGGTTTGAAAAGTTGATATGCTATGTGACAAATATGTATTTGTTTGCTACGCAGTGCTATATGTTGGTGTTGGTCCTTTTCGTAGTTTGTAAGGTAGCCAGTGAGATTATGATTGAATTTTCTGGAAAGGATGGATGTGTGCACGTGATCAAATCACAATTCTAGGGAACTTTTCCAGAATATAAATAATATTGACTACTTATTTCTTCGGGATCTATTAAAGGAATCGTTTGTACTCGTTGTATTTCTGCGGTCTTGCTCGCGCCATATTCGATAAAAAGCACGTAGAAACGGGAAACCAGAGCACACAAGGTAAGAATGCATCTATTTAACATGTAAATGAGATGCTTTGACTTCATCCGCTTTATTCTGGGATCGAAACAATCGTTGCAGCTTTGACGTCTCAACATTTCGGGGTGCATCTCAGATTTTGGGTACTGTATTCTCAAGTAACACATTTAGGAGTTGGATTTATTCTGTGGGAGTCAAAGACCGTGTTGTGTTTGCACGGATATTGGGGTGTTTATGGGATTTTTTATAATGGTATTGAAAAGCGGATGCGGACAGGTAGCGTTTCTCAACTGCATCTCAAAACGACAGTTAGTTCGTAATTTAGGTTTATTAATTTTGTCAGGAATCTGTTGTATTCTACTGAAGTATGTACGGGTCTCGGTTTAGTGAGTATTTACAAAAATAACCGCGAAGAGCGAGTGTCGCCTTGCGAGCGACGGTTCTAAGATAAGAAGGGAGTGTGCGGGAGACAACCAGGTGTGCCAAAACAGTTGGGATAATACGTTTTTTCAAGAGACGTATGTCCAGATGCATTGGTACGTAATGCACACAAGATTGGCTCAAGAACCCTTGCGAAAACACACATAAACAGGTAGCAGTAGAGAAAGCAACACACACACACACAGAAAGCTGTAGAAAAATTGTGGTAAATGCGCAACAGTAGAAGATATCCTCGGAACAAGATCTGTAGCTCAGAACGGTTGTGAACTGATACTATAGGTGTGTTTTTGTGGTGAATCACTTTAGGATTTTCAGGACCCACCAAGATGGTTTTAAGGGTGGTTGGTTGTTTGCTGGTCTTCGGCGTCCTCACCTGGGCCTTGCGCTTTTCAATATACCAAGAGGTCAAGCTAGTGTAGGGCAATCTCACATGGGTTATTTCTATCCAGCATTTCTGTTGCTTGAATCGTGTTGGCGTAGTTTTTTAACGCAAAGTGCCATGGAGCGTAGTATTTAATTTCGAGAGTTGGTATGCGTGATTGAAGATGTATGTTAACGTTCAAGGGCGCCAGATTGTTTGGCGTTTTGTTTTGTGGGATGTGGTTGTTGTATTCGATGATTTGTGCGTTGCAGTATAGCTCCTGGGTAATTTGTTGCAACGATGGGTCTAGTTGCCGTGGGCGACGACTTGCTAGGCGGCGATCGATGGGTTGTGCCGTATTGGGAGGAGAATGGGCGATGAGTACGAGAGGTTGGGTGTTTTTCGTGTGCGTCGGGCTCATATCCTGTGAGAGAAAGACTGTTGTCTCGGTGTTTATTTTGTGTTTGTAGCTACTGTAATGCTGATTGACAAATTAGTTGATGCGCTAGAGGCAGCACACGCGATATGACTATTTGCCAATGGCAACGTTGGAAAGCAGCGTGCTGAATGCAACTTTGCAGCGTGTGATTTTCAGGGCGGCGTTAGTAGAAAAGTGGATAATGTTGTGGTTCCAAGCCGGACAAGGCGCGTCAAAATGGTTAGATAATGTAGTAAAGAGTGAGACGTCTCTGTGTGACGACTTGAAGAAGAAGAAGAAGAAGAAGAAGAGAGGAATGGGCATAGGATGAAACGACAAGAGATGGTTGGCGACGGCGATAGCGGTGAAGCAAATATGGACGTGAAGATGAGAGATGAGCTAGTTGCATGACATGACGTAACAGATGATGGGCGCAACGTTTGAAACGTGTCGCTGACAAAGAAAAGCAATTATGGGAGCGGCGTCAAGTCAGTGGCTGATAACAAGCAGCACGAAAACATGCATGTCATCATGACAGTAAAGTGGATGATGATGATTGCAACGAGGGGTAATTACTAATTAGTGTGGCGCACACGAATTGGAGTGTTCAGCTGTAATTGTGTGTGATTGTGAAGGGCGGCGGCGGCGAAGGGCGGCGGGCGGCGAAGGGCGGTGGCGGCGGCTGGGGGTGGACGACGATGGCGACGCCGACGATGACGAGCGCGGGCACCGAGCGGCGCGGCGCGTCGCGGCTGGGCGCGTACTACTCCGGCTTGGCGGAGGCGGAGGCGGGCGCGGGCGACGAGGCGGGCGCGGGCGACGAGGCGGGCGCGGGCGACGAGGCGGGCGCGGGCGACGAGGCGGGCGGGGGCGAGCTGCGCGGGCGCGACGCGGCGCTTGAGCACGCGGCGCGCTTGTCGCGCTCGCAGTCGCTGCGCGCGCTGCTGACGCACGCGGCGCGCTTCGACACGAGCAGCCGCAGCGCGCAGCGCGACGGGCGCGCCGCCACGCGCCACCACTACGCGCAGCTTGGCGGCGCGCTGCGCGCCTCGCAGCGCGCGCGTCAGCTGGCCGCGCACGCGCTGCGTCGCCGCGGCGCCGATTCGCGCGACCACGATGCGTTCGGCGCGCTGCGCGACGCCGCGTGCCTCGCCGCCGCGCTCACCGCACGCCTGCATGCGGCCACCGCGCCGCTGCGCGCGCTGGACGCGGCGCGCGCGGCCGCGCTGCTGCTGCAGGCGGGCGCGCTGCTGAGCGCGCAGCTCAGCGCCGCGTGCCACGCGCTGCCGCTGTGCACGCACCCGGCGGCCGTGGCGAGCGACGTGCTGGCCGCCGCCGCGCGCTTCAACGTTGTGGCGCCCGCGCTGTCGCGCCTTGCCGCGCCCCAACAGCGCACGCACGACGGCGACGAGGAGCGCTTTGCGCGCGTGCACGCGCGCCTGATCGCCAGCGCCGTCGAGTTGCGCGCCGCGCTGCGCGACGAGCGCACCGACGCCTTGTCGCGCGCGCAGACGGTGCGCGCGCTTCGACTGCTCGGCGAGCGCGAGTGCACGCTGCGCCATGCGTTTGTGCGCGCCTTGGAGCGGCGAGTGGCGCGCGTGGCGCCGCTCAACAGCGCCGACGAGCAAGACAAACGGTCGTGCGACGACGTGGCAGCCATCGTGCGCTTCGGTGCCGACGTGGTGGCGCCGCTGCTGCACGAGTCGGCCGCCGACTTCGACGCGCTCTTCGTGCGCGACGGCCTATATGATGAAGACGACGGCGACGCGCGCTGGCGCGCGTGGCTCCAAGGCGCCACGCGCGCAATGCACGCCGCGTTCGGCGAGCGCGCACGCCGCGTGCTACGCGCCGCAGCGCTGCTGCGCGACGCCGACGGCGCGCGCCGGCTGCTGGCCGCCGTGCAATCGCTGAGTGACGCGCCGCCGTCGTCGTCGTCGTCGTCGCACCCGCGCGCCGCCGCCGCGCTTCAACGCGAGGCGCACGCGCTCCGTCACTTGACCACGCACGCGGCGCGCGACGAGCGCGACGCGACGCTGGCGCGAATGGCGACGCTGGAGGTAGCGCGCGACGCGCGCAACGTGCTGCGCGACTTGCTTGCGCTCACCGACGCCGCGCGCGCGCTCGCGCTGCAGCAGTGCGCGCTGCCCGACCTGCTGCGCGCGCTGGCGCGCGTGGCCGCGCGCGACGCGCTTCGCAGAGCGCACGGCGACGACGACGGCGGCGACGACGGCGACGACGACGAGCGTTTGGCGCGCGCCGCCGCGCTGTGTCGCAAGCTGGCCGCCGCCGCGGAGCAAGAGGCGCGCGCCGGCGGCGTGGCCGCCGCGCTGGCCGAGGTGGCCGCCGCGCTGCGCGCGCGGCTGTTGCTCGCGCTGGGCGCGCGCGCCGACGCGGCCGTGCGCGCGCGACTGGCCGCGCTGCGCGCGCCCTCGTCGTCGTCGTCGTCGTCGTCGCCGCCGCCGCAGCGCACCGACGCGCTGCGCGACGTGCTGGCGCGCGCGGCGGCGCTGGGCGATGCGTACGATGTGGCGGCGCTGCGCGCGCGCCGCACGCCGCATCGTGCTGCTGACGATGATGACGATGATGACGACGATGGCGGCGCCGACGCCGATGCCGACGATGAGCCCCGACTGGACGACGACGTGGTGTTGACGCGGCGCGTGGCGCGCGCGTTTGTGGCGCGCGTGCGCGCCACAGCGCTGTCGCCCCGCGCCGCCGACGCGCTGCTGGCGCGAGACGTGCCGTTGCTACGCCGCTTTGCCGGCGCGCGCGCCGCACACGCGCTCGCCGCAGCCGTGCGTATGCGCGTCGTACGCCACTGATGTGTGTGTGCGTGTGTGTTTGCGCGCGTCGTCGCCTCCACCTCCCCTTCTCCCCCACCAACCCTCTCTCCCTCTCTCCCTCTCTCCCTCTCTCTCTTTGTTCCAGCCCCAGATCCCGCCATGAGCGCCTTCGTCAGCACCACCGCCGCCGCGCCCTCGTGCCGCGCCTCTCTCGCCGCTGCCCCCCGCGCGCCCGCGCTGCGCCCGCGTCTGTCGCGCGCCGCGCGCACGCGTCACGCCCGCATCGCGCCCGCCATGGTGGCGCGCGCCGACCCCACCGACCCGCCCGCCGTTCCTGTCCCCGCCGACTCCGCCGCTCCCGCCCCAAAAGCCGCCGCCCGCGCCGCCTCGCTCTACGTCGCCCTGCTGTTTCTGCTGTGGTACCTGTTCAACATCGTCTTCAACATCCTCAATAAACAGGTGCTCAACGCGTGGTCCAACCCGTGGATCCTGTCTACCGTGCAGCTGGGCGTCGGCTCCCTCATGGTGCTGCTGCAATGGGCACTTGGTCTGCAAAAGCGCCCTAATCTATCGCCGTCGCTGCTGCGCGCCCTGCTGCTACCCACACTCAGTCATCTCGTCGGTCACGTCTCCACGTGCATCTCCTTCAGCTACGTCGCCGTCAGCTTCTCGCACATCGTCAAGGCGTGCGAGCCCGCCTTTGGCGCCCTTGGCAGCGCCCTCGTGCTTGGCGAGATCTACTCGCCCGCCGTGTACGCCACGTTGGTGCCCATCATCGCAGGTGTGGCGCTTTCCGCCGTCACTCAGCTCCAGTTCTCGTGGCCGGGCTTTTTGTTTGCTATGCTGTCCAACGTGGCGTTTGCGTCGCGAAACATCTTCAGCAAGCTTACCATGGGCAACTTCAAGAATGATCCCTCGCTGTCGCCGCAAAACATCTATGCACTCATGTCCATCATGGCCTTTCTCATCGAACTGCCGTTTGCGCTCGCCATCGAGGGTCTGCCTGTGTTGCCGTCTGCACGCATCGCCCGCTTGCTCGCCGCGTCGGGCGTCTTTTATACGCTGTACAACACCGTGTCGTTCATGGCGCTTGCCAAGACCGGCGTCGTCACGCACGCTGTGGGAAATATCCTCAAGCGCGCTAGCGTCATTGTTGTCACCATTCTTGTGTTCAACACACCCGTCAAGATGTTCAACGCTGTGGGAATGCTCGTCGCCCTGCTCGGCACCTTTTTGTACTCCATCGTCAAACAGCGCTTTTTGGCTCGCAAAAACAAAACTAACAACGCCGCCGCCGCCGCCGCCGCCGCCGCCAAGTCCGCCTGACCCACTGCGCGCGCCTGTTGTCTGGTAGAGTAAAACACGAGCCGTGCTTGCGCCTTTTAGTGAGCGCGCTCCTTGTTTGTTGTGTAGCTGGCGCCCGCCGTCCAACATCCACATGGAATCGCTCTTGTTCCAACACCCGCTCTGCATACCGCTAGTAGTAGCTAGCTAGCAATTGCTACTAGCCCCCGCCCACCGCGCTTTTGCAGCATTGTCAACTGCACTCGCCACACCCGCCCCGCGCCGCTGCTGCTCGTCACCTCACTCCCGTGCCCAACGTGTAGATTAATAATAAATAAAAGTACATCTCCCATGCATAATCACGCCGTGGCTATTGGCCGAACAGTTCCAGGCGTGATCAGCCGCCTGAATACATCAAACTCACACCTCCTAATGAACGTCATGCACTTGTCCACCTCTTGCCCAATTGTTCCAGCGCACGCACCCCACCAACCGCTGCTTTGTGCCCGCTTTACACCAACAACTCTTTGGTGCATAGTCTCCGTCTTGAAATTTTTGAAAACTACATTCCAACTATTTTGACACTACGCCCGCGAGCAATTGCAATCATCAACGCTCCTCCTGCCTCCCAACGCATCCCTCGCCTTCTTGCATACCGCGCTGCATCACTACAAACTAATCCCACCTTTCTGCACCACGCTTCTCAAGTCTGACTGTTTCTCTTACACCCGCGCCCTACACATCTTTCATTCCGAGTAATATCTGATAAAATAACCGTCGCTACGCCTGCACCATTTCGTACGAGTCCTCGCAAACAGTCGTCTTCTCGTACCAACCAAGCACCTCCGCATTGTCTTGAACCTCCGCAGGCTCCAATCATCAAGCTTCCGACCCATTCAGTCCCATTCTTGGTCCCGCCGCAGCAAAAAAAACCCTCAGAAATATACTTCTTCATCCGCTATTACAATCTCTCCGTACAACTCTCCGACTTACAAAGATCGACAACTAATTACCTGCGTTCACTCTTATTTCCTTGAGCAAACAGTAAAAGTCCTCAAGTCTGTTTGCAACCCATGGGGTCTGAAAACTCGTTACAAAACGTGCTCCGAGCTCATTGCGCTGCTAGTAGCTTGTCTACACACTGAAAGCTCTTGGGGGTTTACCACCACAATTTGCATTCAGAATAATACTCAGTTAATGGCCTTCGAGGAGTGAGACCGAGAAGCGGTCGATATATGTGCTTCGTACAGTCATCTTCCCGAGCGTTATGAGTTTATCAATCTGCTGCATTTTACTGACCGGTAAAAAATTGCTATCCTAAACTTGGCGCTGTGGAGCAAAACCCGGCGACGGGAAGTGCTCTCAAGGTGTTCGAAGCCTTGCTCCCTGGGGGAGGCAGACTCAGAGACAGAGCCCTCCGTTTCACCCGTAGTGTGGGGTGTAACTCCCACGGGGGATTCCGGCAGTACCAACGGAGGTGAGGGGTAGAAACCGTTGGATCGGGAATGGGTATGGGTATCCCAAAGAATGGGGGAAAATCCGGCGAAGAGGAAAAACGGGGCGAGGGTCGGGCACTAACAGGCACCGCATCCGAGAACCAGAAAAGGGGCGAAACAACAAAAGAAACCCAATACAGGGGCGAAAACCTGTCCTCGAAAGAAAACACAAAAAGCACGCAACAAGTAAGCAGAACCCCCACGGAGTATCGTGCACGCAGGTCGTCTGAGCGGTTCCAAGGGGGCGGTTGCACGGAACCCAAACGTGGGCACTCTCCAAGTAGAGTCGTGTCCTTACGCAGGCGTTGCTAACCAGAGCCCGTTCCGGGTTGCAAGGCCGAAACGATGGCGACGAAGAACCTCTAAAGGTATCGAAGAACAACCTTGGCTACCATTTACTCTGAGCTTCGGACTGTCAGATCTCATTTCCCTAAGTAGGGCCCACTAACTAAACTCTACAGTAGTGCACACCTGCTCAGAACCATACACGTGGAGATCCCACTGTCAGGGCCCAAAAGTCCAACGTTCTAACAAATATCCGAAAATCGGTGCCAAAATTAAGCCACGTGTATCACGGGGCCAATCCAACCATGGGCCATCCGAATTTTCACTTCATAGGCGAACTCTAACCAGAAAACAGTGCGACCTCAGCACACCTTAGAAGGGATCATAGTCATAACCCTCGGAGGGTTCAATCCTCATTCTATGAGTTGCATCTTCAAGTATCCCCTAACTGGGCGTTGCACTACATCTCCCCCTCCTTAAGACGAGGAAGAAAATTCCGAGCCGCGGGTGTCTCGCGTTTCGGTCGCTATATATACTGCTCTCCCAATGGGGTCCTTCACCACTTCTGGGGATCGCCACAAAACCGGCACATCGGTACAACTTTCTCTTACTCCTCCGACTTCCGGCGATATGCAACTTCTCGCAACAGCAGTCTCAACCAACCCTCTCAAGTGAATGAACCCATACGTCCTCAACCCACTCTCGGGGCCATCGGCCTCCGCGCCGGCGGACAACGAAGCTCCCCAGCAGGGTGGATATTTCTCTGGTTTGGATGCGGCTCCGTCAGGTACCAAACCTTCCGCCTCGGCGGGCAACCGACATCCTCAGGAGGATTTGGACATTAACGCGGTGGCGTGGAACTCCGCTCATGCGATGCCCTTGGTAGCAAACTCCAGAGGTTGGATCTCAAACGAATCCTTTCGAAGGTGGAGTCCCCTTAGCGATCCGGTGATATATTCCCGCGCTCCGTGGTTCCATCCGACAGCGGTTCGCGACGATGAGCTCATCGTCTCCTACGTGGAGGACGGCTTATTGCCGGGTGGCCTACCTGTTGAGGTTGTACGTTCTCCCGATTGGAGGGCACGGGTAGCCATAGAGCCTCAGTACCTATACCGCAGTCGCGGGGAGTCCCTGGACAAGGCGCGCGCAGCGATGGCGGCTCTGGCCTACCAGCGATTGGAGAGGTCACGCTTTGACCATCTGGTTCCCCCGGAGTACGGGTTCGATGTCGCCTATTACCGCACGTACGGTGAGGTCTCCTACGGGGATAACCTCGCAGCCTTTCCCGAAGCCGAGTTCCGCGGACCGCGTTTTCCTCTCCGAGAAGATATGCTCCAATGGAGTCGTCCCATCCTTCGGGCTGAATTCAGGTACCTTCAACGGCAGTTTACCTAGTATGGGTTCGATCGACGCGTGCGCTTCGAGCGCCGCTCGCGCTCCCGTTTCGGATTCCTTGTCCCGTATCCTCACGTGGAACTGGAGCGTATCCGTAACACGGCGAAGGTTGGGCGATTCGTGCCCCTTCCAGCTTGGTGGAGTAAGGTCGAGGTCCCCCGAGGGTGCTTTGCTGAACTGCCCCCATGTATCTACTATATCGGGTCTCGTTTGATGCACGACCCGAACTCGGGATACTGGGTCCTCGTTGCAGCCGAGTGGGCAGCCCGCGTAGCGGCGCACCTCCTCTGGGATGCTCATGACCATTTCCGTATCTGGTATATTCCTCCGATGCTACGGACCATCATGCGTCAGATCGACCTTGTCCCAGCGTTGGGTTCGGCCAGCAACGTGCAGGACCTGTATCCAATCTTGGACGTGATCGACTACACCCAATGGGATCGAGTTCCAGTGGCAAATCAGCCCGCAGAGGAAGGATCCGCGCGAGACAAGTCTCCTGGCCGGTACGATCCGGGCTCCGGTAACTGGGTTTATTACAATCCCTTCGAAGGGGTTCGCATCAGCGCGGCGCAAGCACGGGCGCTGATTGACTCGCCTCGACCGATGCCGGTGGGACACCCGACGGGGTTCATTTATACCTACGATTACGAGTACGAGCCTCCAGTAGAC
Source organism: Agarophyton chilense (assembly GCA_030374765.1). NCBI lineage: Eukaryota > Rhodophyta > Florideophyceae > Gracilariales > Gracilariaceae > Agarophyton > Agarophyton chilense. The sequence goes on from JARGXX010000099.1 coordinate 1,721,123, forward strand.
CTGGACGATCCAGCGTTGGATAACGACAAGCCAGCTCCTAGTGGAGTACTCCCTGTGGAGCCATCTGCACCCTTCCAACCAGTGGGAACGACCTCAGCTGCGGCGGCGAATGCATCCGGTGGCGGTCCATCTGCTCCCCCCGGGTGGGGTGTGAACACCCTTGCGCAGGCGCCGGTTGCCACTCCGCAAGCGGATAGTGTGCGACAAGGCCTCGTGAACGCGGGCATTCCGATTCCCCCGGGTATGACGGATGTGAGCCAGATGTTGGCTTTCGCCTCGGCGTACCATCAGGGTCAGAATCCCAACCGTGGGGCGGGTCCCTCCTCGGGCTTCCCGTAGTTCCGCCTTCGGGCAATTGTGGAGTCCATAGCTTGGTGACAATAGTAAACTTCTGATATTTGCATAACTTCTTTTCTTCTTCCTTCCTAGGATCTTAACTTCTACTTCATCTTCTTAATTCCTTCTTAGGATCTTCTTCATCTTCTTTCCTTCCTAGGGTCCAATCTTCTTCTTAATCTTCTTCTCCACTTCGTGGGTCTTCTTTTCCTTTTTCATCATAAACTGTCCCGATAACCGGTGCTGTGTTCCCCGGTTAACGGCGCTAGGCCGAGGGCCAGTAGACATTCCCTCTCAATACGTGTTCTTCGGGATACTCTCCTCAATTCCTCTTCAGAGGTCCAACATCTTCCTCACTTCGAGGTCGCATCCACACCAGTTCCCGTGGTGGCTTACCCGACTTGGGCAAGATCCAGATTTGGAGGCAAGGTTACCCGAGCGCGTCGGTGATAGGATAAAACCTTAGACCTCGGAAGGTGCTCAATGGGTTCCACTGTATCCTCATCAGGCGAGAATCCGTACCATCGGACTTCGTAGCGAACTTCTCCCTCGGGGGTGTAGATGTGACGCACGATGCGATCGATAACGAATTCCTGCGGGTACACTTTTCCCTGTTCGGGCTTCTCTTCCATCTTGGAACGCTCTAGTTCCCTTGAGGGTGTCAACGTAGGGTCTAGACACACCCCGGTGGGTCCTTTTCCGTGTTGCGAGCGGGTCTCAGCACTTCGTCCAAAACGGCGCCGAGTGGCCTGTGGGCTACGTTGTAACTTCCGTCTACGGAATCAAAACGGCCCAGTTTTGGGTTCTTCTTAAAGCTGAGATCTTCCCGATAACAACGGTGTTCTTAGATTCCGTGACAGTTGAGAAACCGCGACGCGGTAGCGTCTCCAATCTCAGGGGGGTAAGACTTCAACGTCAACCCGAGCTACGGGGACGAAGGTTGCTCCCGTGCAACGCGCCGTGCGACGGAGGCGGGTTGCGCGACGGTTGGTCGTCAGAGCCTTTGGATTGGCTCGGTGAGGCGGTTTGCGCGACGGTTGGTCGTCAGAGCCTTTTGATTGGCTCGATGCCATTCGACGTGTGCCACATAAATCCGCGGGCGCCGGTTGCCACTCCGCAAGCGGATGTGAGGTGGCGCTTTCGACACGCGCTAGCACTCTCCCGAGCTGTCCGCGACGGGTCTCACTCATTTCTTTCCCATTCCTGAGGGTTCCAGTGTCTCCATAGAAGTTCCTATTCCCATTCCATAACGGAGAGCCAAATTTGGTCAACCTCGTCGCCGAGATCTTCCCCGTGCGGGTCCGCTGACACAGCTCGTTCCCGAGAAAGCGGGGTTTGAGTGTGCGACACCTCAGTGTGTCGTCCGCGGCAGCGGGTGATCGTCGGCTCTGTAGGCGTTCCGGGTGCGGAGTTCTCCACACGACTCTCCCTAGGCGGGTTTTCGTCATCTTTTCTGACGTCGTGCTCGGCTGGGTCGCCGGTGATGTCGCTACCCATACGCTGGGGTTGTGACTTCTCTGTCGCCGGCTCGGTCGGGCTCGCCGTCTCACTGTGAGAACTAGATTCCCTGTTAGGGCGACTGGCTGACGCCGAAACATCGTCCTGCGAAGGAACTAAGTCCTCCTCCCCCTCCTTAGGCGGAGAGCCAGGAGGCTTGACTACCTCCGGTGGGGGAGTAACTCTGTAAGAGTTCGTTGGCTGGGCCCTTGAGGGAGCGGGCCCAGGTTCGGGAGTATCCGAAGTTTCCGGTAGGTCGGTTAAACCACGTTCCGGGTGCGGAAGTATAACGGGGAGGGTGTTCGAATCTCCGCCTGACGGGTTAACTTCCGTTGAATCATCCCCTGTGGAGGGCGTTGGTGCCGACACCACTTCCACATTTGGGTTGGGCGCTCGTGTGATGCGGTCCCTGGAGATCCGTTCGTGGCGGTTAGCGATTTCCAATACCACCGTGTCCGGGTCTACCGAAACCACACGATAGGGTCCGTCCACAATTGGCGAAAGCTTGTGCCTACGTTCCTTTTCAGGATTGTAGTATTCCTTTCGAAGGAAGACGAAGTCGTCGGGCTCCACCTGAGGTAGAGGTTTGCGAACCCGATTGTCAAAGTCCTTCTTGTAGGCGCGTTGAGCTTTGTCCATTGCTTTCCGGGCTATCGGCACCATCTTCGTAAGCCACTCCTTCCAGGCTTCTCGGTACAATCCCGGTGACGGGTACGTCGACAGCGTCGGTTGAGCCTCGATGGCGACCGGCGGCGGTGTCCTCGACAGTACCAGTTCGAATGGGGATAACGATGTAACCCGATGTACCTGGGTGTTGTATGCATACGTGATAGCGTCTGTGTACAAGTCCCAATTTTTGGGGTGATCCGCAACATACGATCTCAAAGCGTTGAGTATCGTGCGGTTAAACCTCTCCACCTGGCCATTCCCCTGAGGGTGATACGTAGTAACAAATAAATTCCTTACATCAAGGATTCGACATACATCCTGAAAGAACTTTGATGCGAATTGCCCTCCGTTGTCGGATAACAACTGCACCGGCGGTCCATATACGAACACCCAATGGGTCACGAACGCTTGCGCGACGGTAGCGGCGGTGATCCGCTTCAGCGGCACAGTTCTCGTTAGCTTAGAGAATCTGTCAGAAATGACATGCAGATACCGATGACCTCAGGGCGTCCTGATAAACTCCCCTAGGATGTCTATGGCCACGAATTCGAGTGGAGCCCGTGCCGGGAACAGCGTCAACTTCTTAGAGTGCTTCCGAAGTTTGACGTCATTCTTGGCGCAATTGGCGCAGGCCCGTCTGACGGCGTAACAATCGAATGCCATTGCCGGCCAGTAAAAGTCCCTTCTCAACGTGAGGTACAGTTTTCTTCCCCCGGGGTGGGCGCCAACCTTCACATAGTGAGTGAGGTGTAATACACTCTGTTGTAGGGTGTGCGGCACCACTATCCTCGGGCGAGGTCCAACGGTCCTGATTAGGTAACCCTGATCGTCGTCCTCGAAAGGTAACTGAAATCCTCCGTTGAGGCGAGCCCGAATCCGTGTACAGAATGGGTCGAGCTGTTGCTCGCGTATCATCTCCTCTGGAGAGATAGGTATAAAAGAGCCGGTCGGCGAGTCCAGACTCTCGTTGACGAGTATATCGTCACAAACATCATCCGTCAGCGGTTGAGCTCCTCCCTCGAGGTCCGATACCATAAAACAATGGGATGTCATCGTCCTCGTAGGGTTCCGTTTCTGCTGTGGTTCCCAAGCGGGATAGTGCATCAGCCTGAGTGTTCAGCTTCCCTTTCTTGTACAGGATCTCAAAGTCGAATTCCGACAGTCGGAGACGCCAGCGCATAAGGCGGCCCGAGGATTCGGAGATCTCCAGGAGCCAAAGCAAGCATGCGTGGTCCGTATGGACTTTGAAACGAGTACCCATCAGATAGGGGCGAAGTGTAGCCAAGGCCCACACAACGGCTAAACATTCTTTCTCGGAGACCGAGTAGTTCCTTTCATGGACATTCAGGGAACGTGACCAGTACCCAATAGGGTGACGTTCACCATCCTCAGAGGATTGGAACAGTGCACACCCTACTTGGTTTGCACTAGCATCGGTGTCCACTTCGTAAGGGAGCCCAGGATTAGGTAGAGCCAAGATTGGCGGTGATTTTACGGTATTCACCAGTGCCGTGAAGGCAGACGCTTCCGCGTCGCCAAAAGGTTTCAGTTCAACTGGTTGTCCCTTCGTCAGGAGCCTGTTGAGGGGGGTGGCAATATCCGCAAAGTTCGGGACGAATCGGCGATACACGTTACACAGACCTAAGAAGGATCGCAACTCCGTTTGAGTTTTCGGGTGTTTTGCTTCCTTCAAGGATTTCACTCGTACTTCATCGATTGAAAGCTGTCCGGGACGGATGATATGACCCAGATACTTAACCGAATCGGTGAAAAACTCGAACTTCTTGAGTTTCAAGGTGATTCCCGCGTCGCGGAGTATCTTCATTACGTCCCTGACGTGTTCGAGGTGGTCATCCAGGTTGTTGGAGAAGACACTAATGTCGTCTAAATACACTAGACACGTCCTCTACTTGAAGGGAGCCAACAGAATGTCTATCGCCCGTTGAAACGTTGCAGGGGCATTTGTCAAACCAAAAGGCATCCTCCGGAATCGGAAAAGTCCTTGATGACACACGACAGCCGTTTTGTCTCGATCTTCCTCCCTAATAGGGACTTGCCAGTAGCCCGAATTGGCGTCGAGGGTAGAGAAAACAGTAGCGCTCCCAAGGGAGTCGATGTATTCGTCCATCCGAGGAATCTGGTACACATCCTTAATGGTTACCTCGTTCAGGCGTCTGTAATCGATGCAGAAACGCCACGATCCATCCGGTTTGGGGACTAACACCACTGGTGAGGCCCAAGCGGACTGGGCAGGTTCAATTACGCTCGCTTTAAGCATCTTCTCCACCTGAGATTTCTCCTCTTCCCGAGCTTTCGGTCCAGCCCTGTAAGGGTGTTGGGCAATAGGCCGAGTGTTCGGTAACAAGTCAATGCGGTGTTCTGTAATCCCAATAGTTCCAAGGGAACCATCCCACATGGGGGTAAATTCACAAAGCATGTGCCTCAGCTTCTCCCGATGAGATGCGGGTACATGGTTGAGATCCCATTTCTCCAATTCCTGAACAGGATCCGTCTGGTCTGCTCCAGTGATAGGGGCCGTAACCTTCTGAGGTTTAAAGTGTTCAGCGTGTGGAGCTGCAGTCGTATGCTCACCGTCTTCCGCGATTTCGGCAGTGTCCTCCCCCTCCTTAGGGTCCGCCACACCAAGGACCTCTGCGATAGAGATCTTTGTAGGTACGACCGGATGCGGGTGTGGAAGAACAGAACCCAGGATCTGGTGTTTGACCAAATGCTGCGTTGTCTTTCCAAAGTTGGCTACCAAAACCTTGAAAGGTTTATCCGGTTCCACGGAGACAACCCCATTCGCAAGGGCGAGTTGACGCTGCGTATACAGAGACGGGTTCGGTTGTACCACATGCACACCAATTTGCTTGGTAACAACTGTGACCCAAACCTGGGTTTCTGGCGGGATAGCCACTGACTTCGCAACCTTTACCCGTGTAGACACCGGGTCCTTCCTCACAGATTCCTGCGCGACAGGGAGAGGAACGCGTGTTCGCGCTGCTCCCTGTAAGGGTTTACGAACGATTGGGATCGTAGACCCGTCTTCGAGTTCCGCAGTTCTATTCCGAGGACGGATGGCTTCCACGAAGCGGTCGCAAAAGTCACAACCCAGTATGACTGGTGCTGCAAGTGACTTGCATACAATAAACTCTAGTTGAACGAGATAGGAGCCTAACCTCACCATGAGGGAAATTGTACCCAGTGTCCGTAGCGGGTTGTTGTTCGCATCGGCGATATCCAAACGTAAACGGGTACGAACTTGAACCCGGAGCAGCGGGGGTAACAATTCAACATGAATTAAGTTAGGAGCGGCTCCTGTACCCAGGACACATATTTGACGAACCAAAAACTGGTTGGACAGGCCGAAGTCGGCGAATACCTTATAATTCCGCTTGGCAATTACCATAACTCGATCCGGAATACGGAGATTACGGGACCGTATCCACGGGCGACGGAGGACACTAAAGTATCCCGAGTTAACGTCGGTTTCAGCCGTTTTCCTTGAAAGGATTGTTACAGCTGGGGAGCGAAGCTGGAGCGCCTCGGGCGTCTTCAACTCCGGCTTAGAAGACGCCCGTCCCGCAGGGGAGACTCCCAAGTTTAGTTTTTCGAAGCGGACCCCACCGAATTCGGTGCAGCTGCCTCGAAGAGGACCGGTTGTTCCCCGTTCGCGGGTACAAGTTCTGTATCCCTGTCAGCAAGGTGAGCTCGGAGTATCCTTTGTTCCTCATAGGACCTACTCGGGACTCGAGCTTTCTCCTCAGGGGTCAGAGCCTCGTACTGAGCGATAATTCGTGAACCCTCCCGCAGGGGAAATGTGCAGTCTGGTGCTTTGTGACCACGGAGGTAACACAAATAGCAAATCAGCTCTGCCGGGTTCGGTTGTGGACGTGAATCCACGCGACGTGGTGCTGTATCCCTTTATCCGGGGCGAGAGAACCGAGCAGCGGTATTCGCAAAAGGTAGCGATGCGGCTGGCACCCTCCGTCCGTGGGTATAAAGCGCAGGGTCTTCATCCGTAGTCGGAGCGGATGTCGACGGCAACTCAGACGTACCCATAGATTCGGGGCTACTTCCCATGAAGTGAATGCTATCATTGACCCCCACAGGGGCAGGGCCTCCTGCGAGTGACAAAGACGAGTTACCTCCATTGGCGAGGAGTGCACGTGTCGGCCGACTCTTTCGGTTCTGCCGGGCACGGAGAGTATCCCCCTCAGCCTGGGCGTACTGAACCAGTTCCAAGTAGGTCAGCTTGCGCTTCTCTTCCCGATGTCGGGCAACCAATGCCCTTATCGAGGGGTCCAAACCATCCACAAACATAGAGCATCTCTCGTAGGCGGGGAATACATTCCCGCATCGGTGAAACGCTTTATTCAAGCGAGTTGAATACACCGTTTCGGTTTCCATCGGCTTCTGCCGCGTATCCCTTAATGCAAGGATTGCTTCCTGAATCGCATTTCCAGTAGCGTATGACCTCAAGAAGTACTGCACCGCTTCGGGCCAGCACGTGACTCCCCCTTCCGAGGTTCGGGATGATCCACGGACGGAGTTGAACTGGTCTTCAGCCATCCCCTTTAAGAAATAGGGTAATGCAAGATACGCTTGCGCTTCACTCATACCGAGGATGTCAGCCTCCTGGACGAACCTCGCAAGGAAGTCGAGCACCAGAATTGCGTCTGTTCCTGTGAACTCCCTCTTCTGTAGGGTGATGCTCAGCCTTTTGATGTAGTCCTTGACCTTACCCGTTCCGCGGGATGTTCGATCTCCCGAACGGTTATCCAACCGGTAATAGCGGTACGATAGCAGCTTCCGATAGAGAGGATTCGTCGGCTTCAGCTCCCTTAATCCAAGGTGTTTCCTACCCCTTCTTCCGGGTACGGATTGCCCCTTGAGAGGTGTAAGTAGCCTTCGACCGAGTTGCCTGGGATGACCAGCGTTCGTCTTCACTATCCGAAGATTCGGAGGACGAACTCGATGGCGAGCGATTGGGATCGGAATCCGATAAATCCTCTTGGAGGTGAACCCTCTTCTTGGACTTGCGGCAGTCCCGTTTAGCGGAGCGGTGTTCTTCGTCTTCCGAAACGTCGGGTTTATCCTTCGAGGCTTCTGCGTCTCCGTCCATACGGATAATGGCCTCGAGGGTGTCCAGCCGAGCTCGGAAGCGTTCCGCTTGCACGCGGTGTTCCTCCACGAGGCTCCGGTACTCCTGGATAAAAGACCCCAGGGGTACCAAAGCTTTCCAAAAGGGAGTTCACATCCCTCCTCAGGGTACGAAGGTCATCGGCGACTCCCCGCACCGGGGCGTCCTCCACCTTGAGGCGGAGGGTAGTAACCTCCTGAAGGAGCTCGACGTGAGCCGCGTTGGCGATATCGATTCGAGTCTCCAGGCGCTGTAATTCAGGGTCGGCCCGACTTCGGGATGCTGATGAGGGGGTCTCCACCACTGGAGCTGGGCCCACAGCCACGACCTCTCGAGGACCTGAAACCACTGAGGGTGCTCTCCGAGTGTCCGGATCGATACCGGAATCGTTCCGACCTTCGGGAATTGAGCTCCTCGACCTAGGCGGGGCCGGGGGCACTGAATCCGCTTGACGGTTCGATCCAGTCCTGGAACCACGGGTAGGCGGCGACATGCTGCAGACACGACACCGACGATTCGGGGTAACGATGAAATTCGATCACGAGATTCCCGGAGAACGGATGACGTAACACAAAACAAAAATAAAAACCAATTCCACCCTTTCCAAAGGGGACCACTACAACAAATCTTCACGACGGTGCTTCCTCTTCCAAGAGATATTCCAACACGTGGATGGCCAACCCAAAAGTCCGAGAACGGATTCTAAGTCGGGAGACCACTTGTGGAGCAAAACCCGGCGACGGGAAGTGCTCTCAAGGTGTTCGAAGCCTTGCTCCCTGGGGGGAGGCAGACTCAGAGACAGAGCTCTCCGTTCCACCCATAGTGTGGGTTGTAACTCCCACGGGGGATTCCGGCAGTACCGACGGAGGTGAGGGGTAGAAACCGTTGGATCGGGAATGGGTATGGGTATCCCAAAGAATGGGGGAAAATCCGGCGAACAGGAAAAACGGGGCGAGGGTCGGGCACTAACAGGCACCGGACCCGATAACCAGAAAGGGGCGAAACAACAAAAGAAACCCAATACAGGGGCGAAAACCTGTCCTCGAAAGGAAACACAAAAAGCACGCAACAAGTAAGCAGAACCCCCACGGGGTATCGTGCACGCAGGTCGTCTGAGCGGTCCCAAGGGAGTGGTTGCACGGAACCCAAACGTGGGCACTCTCCAAGTGGAGTCCTGTCCCTACGCAGGCGTTGCTAATTAGAGCCCGTTCCGGGTTGTAAGGCCGAAACGATGGCGACGAAGAACCTCTGAAGGTATCGAAGACCAACCTTGGTTACCATTTACTTTGAGCTTCGGACTGTCAGATCTCATCTCCCTAAGTAGGGCCCACTAACTAAACTCTACAGTAGTGCACACCTGCTCAGGGCCATACACGTGGAGATCCCACTGTCAGGGCCCAAAAGTCCAACGTTCTAACAAATATCCGAAAATCGGTGCCAAAATTAAGCCACGTGTATCACGGGGCCAATCCAACCATGGGCCATCGGAATTTTCACTTCATAGGCGAACTCTAACCAGAAAACAGTGCCACCTCAGCACACCTTAGAAGGGATCATAGTCATAACCCTCGGAGGGTTCAATCCTCATTCTATGAGTTGCATCTTCAAGTATCCCCTAACTGGGCGTTGCTCTACAGGCGCGGCACCGAACATTAGATCTGAACCTCTCTCTTACCAGCTCTGTAACTCAGGCAAACAAACACCCTTTTACACCAACTTTCTGCTTGGACGATTTCTCGAGGTTTGGTGTGTTGCTGCGCGATTGCGAACGGGCCAAACGAGCCCTCAGTGCAGCAGTAAGATCCACACGAAGTTCATCAGAACTAGACAGCGGTTTTTCTCGCGATAGGCACTGGAAAGTAGTTGAAAAACGTTTCAAGAACCCGTCAGACGATTCAAAGCGAAATTTTACTGGGCGGCTGGTTGAGGTAGATTCAAAGAAAAGGTCTCCCTGTTTTAGGTCTACTACTGTGTTGAAAAAGCAATTTACAAGCGGTAAGAAAGATTTTGTCGTACAATCACCTCTGGGGTATGCTACTGTCTTGTCTCGAGAGCGTGCTGACGCTCAACCGTAGGGAGCGTGCTGACGCTAAACCTTAGAATGTAGACGTAATAAACCTCGATGGTAACAGGGCATCGTGAAAACGCACAGGGGTAAACGGCTGGGCAACTAGCCTATACAGTGCAGGTGAACGATGGTAGGCGTCGACGCGCGGTAAAACCTATGTGGTAGTTGAGAAACAATGAAACAAAAGGTATAGTTGTGACCCAAGTGGTGCCTGTCTTTATCAGACTAGGATGGAGAAGGTGCAGTTCTCTATATTCAGTGGACTGCACTCTCTAGATCACCCGGGTGCCAGCAAGGCACAGTCTCTGACCTAGTGTCAGAGACCTGGCCAGCACTGGCTACAGTATCAGGTGGCCACTCCACTACTGTACGAAAATAAATATAATTACAATTACAATTACTAACAATCACTCAACCAGAAGGTACATGTCAACACTACACGTGGCTGACAACACCTAGATGGTAGCTCGCCCGGAGCTGCGTGGCCGATGATCCCTCGCATCCATCACGTACAAGGTTAGTGTAGTTTATCGAAAACCTCAAAGGTCAAACTTTCTCCAACTATACGACACCATGCCTTTGCAAAATTGTTTCCATAGTATAACGATTATCATTTTCGTCGACAAAATGATTGTAAATTTCGATACAAATGCAGCCAAGAAAATTTCCATTCGTTCAAAGGAAGATCCTGGTGTTTCAAAAATGTTGCCCAAAAATTTCCACTTCCCTCCATGCTTTAGCGTAGTAAGAAGCATATAAAATATATCTTTTGAAGTAAACGAATATTTCTTTACGTTCCCTGTATTCCACTTTTCATCAACCATGATTGAAACAACCAACCAAATTTCATCTAATTCTTTAGATGAAAAATTACACGTTTGTAAAATACTTGCTGACCCATTACGCAAATAGAAAGAATCGTAAATTGGACATTGAGAATCATTTTCTTTATCAGAATTATTGAAAAAGAGTCGAGCAGAGTGCTGGCGGAGTTCTGATTTATTTCTCTATTTCTGTCGTATAGTGGCAGAAGGTTTGACCTTTGAGGTTGTCGATATACTACACTGACCTTGTAGGTGATGGATGCGAGGGATCATCGGCCACGCAGCTCCGGGCGAGCTACCATCTGGGTGTTGTCAGCCACGTGTAGTGTTGACATGTACCTTCTGGTTGACTAATTTTTAGTAATTGTAATTGTAATTATATATTTTTTAGTACAGTAGTGGAGTGGCCACCTGGCACTGTAGCCAGTGCTGGCCAGGTCTCTGACACTAGGTCAGAGACCGTGCCTTGCTAACACCTCCCGGGTGATCTGGAGAGTGCAGTCCACTGAATATAGAGAACTGCACCTTCTCCATCCTAGTGTGATAAAGACAGGAGCCACTTGGGTCACAACTATACCTTTTGGTACATTGTTTCTCAACTACCACACAGGTTTTACCGCGCGTCGACGCCTACTATCGTTCACCTACACGGTATAGGCTAGTTGCCCCGCAGTTTGCCCCTGCGGGTTATCACGGTTTCCTGTTACCATCGAGATTTATTTCGTCTACCTTCCAAGGTTGAGCGTCACTTCGCTCTCTACGGTTGAGCGTCACCACGCTTCCGAGGCAAGACAATAGCATACTCCATAGGTGATTGTACGAAAATGTACAGCGCACACGGGTCCAAAAAATGGTGCTGATACTATTTTAACCTTCTTGGTCGACTGTAGAAATTAAAAGGGGTTAAAATAGTCTTGTATGTGTTTGTGTTTACTAAAGTTTCACGGGTGGCTATGCTTGATGAAGATATATCTCACCAACCACCCGATTTACGGTAGTGGTCCTTGCCACGTAACCATGGGCAGGTAGACTTGAGTCACGCCTCCCTGTCTATTTAATACCATCTACGAAATACTAAATTTGCGGAAAGCTAAAATAGTCGCTAATTAAACCACTGTAGTACACGGTGCCTGCAGAGAATCACCCAGGTCCACCACGTGGCATAATTAACTCATCGTAATAGCTTACTATACTACAGTACTTGTCCGTTCGAGAAGTGTCAGCAACTGTGACTGACAATGCGCGTTGATGTCTTATGTATTACTCTGTACTCTATTTTATGTTTCGTTATTGTTATGCGTATTTGTAATTGAACAACAGACGATTACGTCAAACTGCTGTTGTTTTAGAGCTACTTCCTGACCGTTGGTACCTTACTTAACAGGATACGACGCCCTGTTGGACCACAGAAGGAGGAATCATCGAAGTTGTAAACAATTGTACTGTGTTTGTTGTCTAAAAAATTGCTACCGCTGTTCCTGTGAACGCACCTTCGTCCCGAGACAGAGCTCAATAGCGCACATACGATTGTACTCTCTTCGTGTTCATCGACATTCCGGAATAACGGTAACTACGTGAGTACACATTTAAAATGTCTGACAGCGTAATCAATCAAGTACAACCGACTTCAGGTTATGCAATGTTTGGTCTACTTCAGTCTACCAATGATCGCCAGTATGGTATACGTAACGCATTTGCTGCTTATGCTGATCATACGAATCCGCATCTTGCCGGTAACGCTTTGACCGCCGCTATCAGGGACGACATAACTGCCATTCAGATGGTCCACCCCGATTTTGCTTGCAATCCAGAGATTTATAAATGCCTACGCCGCTTCTTGGAAAGCAAAGGCGTTCAATGCTCTCAAACTGAGGAATCCGGCAGACTAATTCCTCGACGAGTACTTTGGTCTATCTACGGTACGGATGAAACAGAAGAATGCAAGCGTGCTATGGCTACGTACGACGCCATACGTCGTGGTGAAGACGTAGTTTTGTCACCGAGGGCCACTGAAAGTGCACAGCAGCCTTTCAATCAAGGTAGGCAAAATGGTAATCACACCCGCACTGATGACCAGTATGAGAACAAGTCGACCAGAATTTTCACCATGAAGTTCCGAAGCAAGGACGATAAGTTTTCTGGCACATCGGATGAGGATTGGGAATACTATCTGGCACAATACCAGAAATTATGCGTAGAGAATCGAGTGAAAGCGGGGGACCGTGTTATGTACCTCCATCATATGCTTCAAGGACAGGCCCTCCAATTCTATTACCGTAATATTGACGGTAGAGAGAATAACTGGGGAGCAGTTGTGGCGATGTTCCGAGAAGTTTTTGCCTCTCCTGCCAAGATGGAACGCACGTCTCAGAAGCTTCAAGGGTTGCACATTTCGCAATTCGAAACGAAGAGCCGCACAGAAGCCCAAGCTCTGTATGACCTGGCTCGTGATGTAGAACGTCTCGTCCCTATGGCCCACCATGAGAACTGATCTGACCGTAGCATGCGTGTATTCCTACAAAACGCAGTCAAAGGTCGCGAATGGGCTCGAAATGTTGCTGCCACGTCTCACATGGAAGAATTGAGCTATTTAAAATATTTGTCCTTGCTGGAACAAGCTCAAACGCAATGGGAGGAGCACGACCCTTCGCCTTCTACAGGACGTTCTGATTTCCGCAAATCCAGGTGGAACGTGAACTACAATAATCATGGACGTTACGGTCGTCATTCTCATACCGCTCGCCAGAGAAAGTCCGAGTCTCCTCCCTCGTGTTCTTCAAACTGCATGTGCTTCAACTGCGGAAAGGAGGACTGTCGTGTCTCTCGGTGCAAAGAACAACTCAATTTCGAACGTATCGCACTGAATAAAGCAGCATACTACGAGTCGAAGAACAAGTCCGTCAACGTCAGTGAAGTACTTGTCGAATTTGCTCCCGATTTACAGGAGGCACTTGATGAAAACCATGAGGAAATTTCTAATCACGAGGCAGAACGACCAAAAGCAGAATCATTTGATACGAACTTCTTGTCCAATTTCGACGCAATGACAACCAAGTCCCAACTTGCCGCCACTTCGAACGCAGTTCTCAACGATGTGAACGCCGTGGACATCGAAGATGAGCCTTTTTAAAGCAGAGCCTATCTAGCCGCCAGGTTCTGCACATCAGGCAAAAGAAACCCCCGGCCAAGATTCATGACGCACGTCGCTCACACCTCGTTAGTTCTCGACGAAATACTACACGCTCCCACCGCAAGCGACTACCTAAACGCCGTCTGATACATGTCTACAATATGCGTCTGACGTCGTCACCAAAATACACCAACAACCATTTTGAGGGTGCATGCCTTGATAGTGGAGCACAGAAGTCAGTGATCGGTTTACGTCAAGCACAAGCTTACCATCGGCAGCATAATACGAGAATGAAGTTGACTCGCTCATGGTACTCCTTTCGCTTTGGCAATGATATTCGAAATAGTCTCGGAAAGATTGCCATCCGCATACCCATTCCAGACGGAGGTTTTCTCCCTATCGTAGTGGACGAAGTCTCTGCTGACGTTCCCCTACTCATTGGTTTGGACATAATGGACAGAGAATCTTTAGTTGCCGACAATGTTGACAATCTATTGGACAATCGTCGAACGGGATGGAAATTACCCATTACTCGTAAACACGGTCACCTCTTTATCGAATGGAACACAAGTAGGATCCTTTATACACGCACTGATCTGAAGAAATTACATCTTCATTTCTTCCACCCGAATGTAAAGCGTCTCTACAACCTGCTACGAAGAGCACGTCCAGAAGAAGTCAACCGCGAAACATGGAAAGTTCTCCAAGAGATTGCCGAACAGTGCCGAACTTGCAAAACGTCATCCCCTCGACCTTACCGTTTTCGAGTTTCCATTCCTCCCGATCAGCTGATTTTCAATCATGAAGTGGCCATTGACCTGATGTGGATAGAAGGACATCCTGTTCTACATTTTGTGGACACCCATACGCGTTACCAAAACGCCATCCTTCTAAAAGGAGAATCTGCCAAGGATATTTGGGATGCATTCGTCGAAGGCTGGGCTTCTGTCTATGTTGGCTACCCGAATCGTATTCGCGCTGACGCTGCCAAAGATTTCACGTCCAAGTTTTGGCACGATGTCACATCACTACACGGTATCAACGTACAGATATCGGGGATCGAGAGTCATAATTCTATTGGCATAGGGGAACGACACCATGCGCCTTTACGACGCATCTTCAAAAGTTATCCGAACCGACCACCCTTCCGTTGACCCTGAAATTGCACTACGTCTGGCAGTGAAAGGAATGAATGACACAATGGGACCCGAAGGGTATGTTCCAACTCTACTCGTATATGGTGCATTACCTTCTTTCCCTGTACTCAATGCCACACTTCCTCAACAGAAAGAACGTATGGCCGCTCTTCAGACTGCCCGTAACGAAATGGCCTCAATCACCGCACGTCTCCGAATCACCGAAGCACTTCAGTCTCGCCTACCACCTGCAACATATTTTCACATTCGCCCTGGGGACGAAGTTTATATCTTTCGGAAACGAGATGCTCTCGACCGTGGTTCTTGGGAAGGCCCTTTTACAGTGAAACGCATTCATGAAAAGGAAATTTATGTTGACTACGAAGGCACAATCACACACTTCAACATATCTCAAGTCCTGCCCTCCCCCGATACCGCCGCCGATCGCGAATTGGAACGCCTTAAGGTTGCACTCGATGCTTTCCGCTCTGACCCGTCGTCGCCACATCGCGTTTACATCACCGATGTCCTCTCCCCGGGTGACCGTCGTTCTTCTTTACCTCAGTTTGATGCTGCAAAGGCCAAGGAGCTCGCCGGTCTGGCTCAACGTGGTGTTTTTGAAATCGTCTGTAAGGAAGACCTTCCACCTGGAGCAAACATAATGGGAGGGCGTTTTGTTCTATCCATTAAGAGCAAGGGTAGTGATGAAGAGGTATAAAAAGCACGTTTTGTAGTTCAAGGGCATACCGACGCGGAGAAAGCTATTTTGGTCCATCGGAGCACCACAGTGAAGCACAGTTCTATTCGGATGCTCATAGCCCTCGCCGCAATCTTTGGGTTTCGATTATGGTCTCAAGACATATCTCAGGCGTATCTACAATCTTCTGGGCAACTTATGCGCGACGCCTACGTGAGACCTGCTAAGGAGTTCCGCCTCTCCAACAACCAATTACTGAAGCTTCTCAAGCCGCTCTACGGCCTTTCTGATAGCGGGGATTATTGGCATGCTACATTTGCGCGACATCTCCGTGACGATCTTCTGATGCGACCTATTGCAAGCGATCTTGCGTTTTTCTTTCGTACGACTCATGGAAAACTCATTGGGCTGATGGGTACCCATGTGGACGACACCATTACCGCTGGCCACGAACAGTTTCATTCTGAGACGAAGTCCACCGAGCAACGCTTTGACGCAAAACCCCGAGAATACGATTCTTTTCTCTTTGCTGGTCTGCAGGTTGAACGCACGGCAAATGGTTATCTTATACACCAGGAGCGCTACTGTTCAGGACTCAAGGTGCTTCCTAAAGATTCTACATTCCATGATTTTCGCTGCCGAAGGCAAGAGCTCGCCTGGCTGTCCCATACACATCTTGATGTCGCGGCAGAAGTGAATCTTCTTTCTCAAGTCACGGAGAAAACATGGTCAAGTGATACAGTGAAGTCGATTAATGGAGTCATCAAATACGTGCAGCAGAACGCACGTCGGGGCATTCGTCAACAGTCTTTGGACGACAAGTCTCTCTCGTTGAAGGGTTTTTCTGATGCATCTTTTGCTAATGCTGATGGATGCCGCTCGCAATTGGGATATCTAGTACTCTTGTGCGACAGCTTTGGACGATGTAACATCCTCCACTATTCGAGCTACAAGTCCAAGCGAGTGGTGAGATCAGTGCTAGGTGCAGAGGTGTATGCTTTCGCGGACTCATTTGATTTTTCTTATGCACTTTGTCATGATTTAGAACGAATCCTGGGACACGCATTGCCTCTTAGCATGTACACAGACTCCGACAGTCTCTTTAAGGTAATTACTCGAAACTCTACAACTACAGAGAGACGACTTATGATCGATATTGAGTCAGTCCGTGAAGCCTACTGTGCACGTGAAATCAGCAACATTGGATGGATAAGAAGCAAAGACAACCCAGCTGATGGTTTCACGAAACTCGGAAGATGTACTGCGCTTGAAGCTATTATGGATAACGGAACGATTGATCTTGAAGTCTTACAATGGGTGATCCGCACAGATGGAGTGCAAGTGAAGCAGTCTACACCAAAGTTTGACGTTGAAGATGCCCGAATGTCCGTTCGAGCAGTGTCAGCGACTGTGACTGACAATGCGCGTTGATGTCTTATGTATTACTCTGTACTCTATTTTATGTTTCGTTATTGTTATGCGTATTTGTAATTGAACAACAGACGATTACGTCAAACTGTTGTTGTTTTAGAGCTACTTCCTGACCGTTGGTACCTTACTTAACAGGATACGACGCCCTGTTGGACCACAGAAGGAGGAATCATCGAAGTTGTAAACAATTGTACTGTGTTTGTTGTCTAACAAATTGCTACCGCTGTTCCTGTGAACGCACCTTCGTCCCGAGACGGAGCTCAATAGCGCACATACGATTGTACTCTCTTCGTGTTCATCGACAGTACTGGATGCTACAAAACCCTGTTTTGTTTCCGATTTGTTAATACTAACCATTCTTTCATCGATGTTTCATATATAGTCCGAATCATCCAGAATAACTTAGTTTTGTTTGATGCATAGTGTATTGGCCTTTAAAAATATTTGTAAAAGGTTAATATCTTCTGGCACGAACTTGGTGTATCAGTACGGAAATCTCTTACGACCATCGTTGACATCATATACTACAACAGAATTCAATTTTTTCTTGTCGACGGCAGAGTTAAAATTCGCAATGTTTCAAACGCGACCACAGTATTTCGTTTTTCGAAAATATCGTAAAGAGCATTTGTATATATTTCGATTTCTCTCTAGCCCCCTTTATTTTACATTTGAGCCTAGAAAGTGTTCTAAGCGAAAATTTTGTCATCAATGATATAGCGCGCAGTGGTACTTATTGCATTTCCGTCTGAATGGAATATTGTCTTCAGACTCCGATTTCGCCATATGGATAGGTTCGACGCTTAATTTTCAACGTTTACTTTATCTTTTACGGTGTGACCATCGTTAGGATTGTGCTGCTTTTTTTTTTGCTGATGGACATACCGTTTATTGCTGCAGTTGCTTTTGTATGATTTGTTCATAAAATTTTTGCACTTTTTTTTAATTTGGCGGTTTTTGTCTCTTCTATTAAATTCAATACTGGTAAGCTTAAGTCACGTATAATTGTTGCGTCTACAGATCGATCTGAGGAAGCGAGTGCGCGTTTTTGTTTGAAAGAAGAACTGGTTGGGCTGCAACGACATCTAGGAGGGGTTTCTATGAGCTGTTAAGCTATTAGTGGACACAGCGGTCTCTCAATGGTTAAAAGCGCAATCGTTCCAAATTAGGCTTTGTTCGACAGTACCATGCACTGGAAGGTAGTTTCTTAATGGTTTTATTAGTACTGACTACGAAAAATGCTTATTTGCCAACTGTTGATGGCAGTAAGGACGAATAGGGTGGTGGCGTTATCCAGATTTTGCGCCCTGTACAGCGTGGTGACGCAGCATTCGGGCTGGAAGCCAAGTACAGTGCGTTTCAAAAACATATCCCTTTACAAAAACTGCGCCAAAAAGGCATTTCACGTACTGTAGAGCACATTTCACAACAAATAAAAACCACTAAGTCAATAACACTGTTTCAAAAGTATATCCTTTATACAATCATTCGCTCAATTATGGCTCGTGGCGCACCTCTCACACGCTCTGAACAGCTGGAAATCATGGAATTAGTAGGTCAGGGTATGATTCCAGCAGATATAGCCCGAAAACTCAAGCGCAGCCCAAAAACAATCAGCAACTTCATCAAAAACCCCGCTGCATACGGAACAAAGCGTTCAACCGGCCGTCCAACGGCACTATCCCCGGCCGATAAGCGTGGAATTAAGCGAGAACTATGCCGCAACACTTCATCTTGCGGGAAAATTGTCAAAAATCTAAATTTGCCTCTATCACGATCTACAATATGGCGTGAAGTCAACCGTCAAAATTTGTTCAAGTACACAAAAATGAGGAAAACTTTTTTTTAAAAGATAATCACAAGAAAAATCGAGTTGAATGGTGTGCTCAAAAGGCTTATTGGAAAACGGAATGGAATAATGTTATCTTTTCCGACGAAAAAAAGTTTAACCTTGATGGTCCAGATTGCTATAAATTTTATTGGCATGATCTACGAAAAGAAAAGAAGGAATTTGTGACTAGGCATTCAGGAGGCGCATCAGTAATGGTTTGGGCTGGAATCTCCACGAAAGGAGCAACTGATATGGCTTTTGTTGAAACTACAATGAACTCTGAGAAGTATGCTGAGGTTCTAGAAAACTATCTTTTACCTTTTTCATACTGTATGCACGGAGAAGAATTCATTTTCCAGCAAGATAATGCACCTGTGCATAAGTCTAATTCTATGAAACAGTGGTTCAATAGTCTAAATATGTCGGTTATGGAATGGCCTGCGCGCTCTCCTGACCTCAACCCTATCGAAAACATTTGGGGAATGTTGGCCCGAATGGTTTATGGGCAAGGAAGGCAGTTTGATACAGTTTTTGATTTGAAAAATTGTATCAAAGATTGCTGGGAAAAGATTGACTGTAATGCTATCAATCCTTTTATAGAATCAATGCCAAAGCGTTGTATAAGTGTTATACAGGCTAGAGGAGCAAAAATAAACTACTGAACTCGCGTTAGAATAAAAAGGATGCAATAAAGGTTATGATTTTGAAACAGTTTTTTTACTTGAAAATTTTTTCACACTGATTTTGTTAGTTGTACTGTAGCCAAAACGTCGATTTTTGGAAAATTTGCGCGAGGGATATGATTTTGAAACAGACTTTACAACGGCGTGCGCGGCGGTTAAGTTGCAGCATTTTAGCCACCGAGGCGGCACCGCCAAATCGTTTCTACAGATGAATGTGTATAAACGTGGTGTGCACTGCCGCCACTGCCTGCGCTGTTTGCAAGCACACGCGCCGCCATTAACGGTGGTACGTCCGCCACGTGGCGATGCGCGAGCCTTCCGTCGCGCGCCAACCCCTCTTTGCTCAGCACAGCGCTCACGGCGCCGTGTCACCTCGCCCCGCAGTAGCCGCGTCGAAGCGCCGTCGGTAGCTGTATACCACCGTCTGCTCTCAGCACCACGCTGCGATGCTTAGCGGTGGCGCTCGTTTACACAATCACCGCGCTCGCCGCATTCGTCCCCCGCATAAGCGTCCCCGTCATTCGCGCTTCGCGCTTCAATCACGCGAACTTCGTTGCGCATTTCGCGCGGTGCTGCGTACGCTTTGTACACCTTTGCCTCGTTTTGCGGTGGCGGTCGTCGCTGTGCACGTGCGCCCCGCTATCTACAAGAGAAACGTGCGACGCCAACGCTCGTTGCAATCTGTCGCTTGTCCACTTGGCGAGTGAGTGGCTTTTGTGTCAACGTGCGAATGCGCCGTTTCGATCGTGGCGTCGCCTTTGCGTCGCCCGTCTTGCTTACTACTTGTTCGTTTACGCGCTCTCAAAGCCGGCGAACGCGCCCGTCTTTCTGGCGGCCGCTGCGTGCGTGCCGCCGCGTGCATGCTGTTTGTTCCATGTCTGCTTCGCCGTTGCTTTCGCCCTACGTCGTGCCGTCCTGGCGCGCCTTGTCCGACCTTGCCGTTCCGCAGGATTTTATCAACGGCCCCAATTTCATCACGCCCTCTAGGGAGCTGCAATCGCTGCGTCTCTTTGGCCAGACCAACGCTGACGTCAGACTTGTTCTCTACAGAGACCATGCCAGCTGGTGTCCGTACTGCCATAAGGTTCAGCTGCTCATCGAGGCGAAGAGAATTCCTTACCTCGTCAAGAAGATCAACATGAGTTGCTACGGAGCAAAGCCCCAAGAGTTCCTCAAAAAAGTCCCGTCCGGTTTGCTGCCCGTCATAGAGCTGGACGGCAAAGTCATCACCGAGTCCATGGACATAATGTTCTTGCTGGAGGACACCTTTCAGACACCCTACAGGAAGATGATCCCCACTGATGACAACGACATGATGCAATCCTTTCACAGATATCTCCGCCTCGAGCGCGTCTTTCTTGGCGCATGGCTGTCCTCCTTGCGGGGCCCCATGGCCATGCTTCCGAGAGCTTTACAACCTGTTAACCAGACGCTCGACATTATTGAAAAGTCCTTGGCGGAGTTTGCTGGGCCCTTTTTCTACCCAGGCGACGAACCTTCCTTTGTCGACATCAATTTTTGTAAGTTCTTCACTCTTGCATGCTATGTGACACCAGCATCCCCCTAACCTTTTTCCTTTTTTTCTTCAAAAAAAAAAATTAGCTACCGTGTTCGAAAGAGCTCGTTCTTCTCTCAAGTATTGGAGAAGCATGGATATCGTCGAGGGCAGACCCAATCTCGCCAAATGGTTCTATCACTGGGACAAATGGCAGCCGGCACTGCTCACTCGCAGCGACGACTGGACTCACATTGGCGCACTCCCACCGCAAATTGGACCGGTCAAGTTCACGGCCAACCGTCTCACATTGTCGCACTCAGTCGAAACAGCTCGCGGCAAGCATGTACTCAACGACGGACCCGAGGGAAAGCTCATGCGCAACATTGCGGCCGAAACCATGTGCAGAAACTCCGCACTGGTGGTGAAGGACGCCATTCGCGGCGGAAAGGTGCCTGAGAAACACCATGCGCATGTGGATCTCGCGTTTAGAATCATGGCCAATGCTCTGTACGACCCGGATGTTCTAGAGGCTTTGGAAGACACTGCCAGGGAGCAAATGCCGCGCGAATGCTGGAAAGACGTTGGTGACGCCATTCGATTCGAGCGGGCGCGCTGCTGCAGTCCGAGGGACATGCCGCTGTTGGCGATGCATCAGTTTTGCGGCGTTATCAACTGGCTGCTTCGAACACTAGGTCAAGAACTGTGATTGGTTTACCTTCTTTTTCTTTTTTTTCGTTTGACTTGGCGCGTTCATAGTAACTCGGAAAGCAACCACATTCCTTCTATCTCGTCCGTTTTTTGGTCGGTTTGCACGGCAAGGAAGTGAATGCCGCTGGTTTTTTGTTTAGCTTGTTGAAATTGGCGAACGTCTTGTTTGACATCTTTGGTGACTTGTGCAAATGTGTACACTGTACTTAGACCACATTCTAATAGGATTTGTTGCTTTTCGAACACAACCCTTATAAATGCCAGTTCGGTACCGCTCAACCATGCCGACAGTGCTCTCGCTCGCTTGGAGAATATGATCATGCCGGGCACCAGCACGTCGGGTGGCAGTTGTGGGTCGGCGAGACATGCGTCGCCAAAGTAGTTGTCCGGGTCGGCATGGGCAAAAAAGTGCTGCAGCTGAGCGAGCGGCAAGTTTCCAAACGCAAAACTGTCGCATCGCAGCGCATCTGGCAGCGGCTGCGGTACGTTCATGTCAAGCGAGGTGAAAATGGAGGTGTTTGTCAACAGCGCTTGCTTGAAGCCAGGCATGTTTTTGTACACGTTTTGCTGGCGGTACTTGAGCAACTGGTACAGCGCATACGTCCTTCTGGACGGCGACAGTTGCACGTCAATGTCGGAGAGCGCAATGTTGATCATGTTGAACATCTGCGAGCGGAAGAAACGAATGGTGGTGGGCTTGGTGGGCGCAGAGTCAATCACAGCCTGCACTCTGTTGCGCAACTCGCGCGAATTGACCAGCGAGTTGGGAATGGCCTCCACATGCTCAAACGACGCGAGTGAGTCGGTGATAATGAGCTCCCACAGCTTCTTGCCGTCCAAACCAACGACGGGACGCGAGTAGAAATCAAGCTCCCACACGTCGGACGTGGTTGGCGCCAGCGGCACCGGAAGCACGCTGCGAATCGCGACGCGATGCACACGCGAAGCAACGCTTCTAGACAGTTTTCGACGCGCGGCAGCGCAGCGCGAGATTTGTGCGGCGCGTGTGTGAGCGCGCCGCGGTACATATAGAGATGCGACAAATGACGGCGGCGTGCTCATTGTGACTATGGGTTGATTGTGATGGTAGGCACCACCGTTGGACACTCTCTGTCTGCCTCGGTACCGCCCGAAATCTGGTTGAACAGCAAGTGCCGTCGAGCGCAGGATCTGCGTGCTTGCGCTTGGTCAGGTTGCGCTTCGGCAGGTTGCGCTTCGGCAGGTTGCGCTTCGTCAGCGGAGCGCTCTCGAGCTGCGTGATGCACAGCCGTGGACAGCGCGCACACGTGGAAGATGGAGTGAAGATGTGCTCCGCGCGCTGCACGCACGCGTGTGCGGTGCGTGTGTTGTTTGTAAGCAGAGCGCTGAGAGCCGTTTTTTCCGTTGATGCACGCATAACGGGGGGCTGCTATTACTCTGCTCGTAGATGATCTACGTTGGTAGGTAGACTACTAGCTACGAAGGAGGGTTAAGGGTTAGCAATTGCTAGCAGTGGAGCACTTGCTGCAGTTCAAGTGGTGCTGCGCGTGGTGCTGCGCAGCGTGGCGACGCGCTCTGGTTGCTCTCCGCGTGTGCTGCGCGTGCGCGCCTTCTGCGAGTGCTTAAGAGCGGGCACGCCGCTCCGCGCGCCCCTTCGTAGTCAAGTCCGTCACATCGCAAACAATCTGCCCGCATCATTGCCGCTTGTCGTGGTGTGTATCGTGTTGCTTGTCGCTGCGTGTTGCCGCAATGGTCGCTCACCGTGCGCGCAAACCGCCCTTGAGCAACGCAGTGTGCCGCTGCTTTAAACCGTTCATTGCAATTTCGGCCCCTTTACTCATGCGCTTATTTTCGGCGCTATTTGGCCATGCCTTGCTTGTTGTAATTAAGCAAAAGCCCTCACGCCCGTCGTGCCGATTGCTCAATCTCCCTACCCGTCTTCGCATCGCACCGTGTAGCCACTACCGCCACTTTCGTCCCACTCCGCAGTCGCTCCGTCACAGTGCTTGAGCGATTGCCCCCATGGCCGAATTGGATAGTCAGACATGGGGTCTCATCCTCAATCTTTGTGTGGGAACTGCCACCGTCCTCATCTGCCTCATCACCTTCCACATTCTTCGTCGCAGAGTTCCGTCCGTATTCGAGGCTCGACGCGCTTTAAACAATACAAACGTGCGACTGGATTACTTTGGAAACCGCGTGTACAGTCCACCTCCCCCGTCCTATGCCCTTTTTGGATGGCTCACCCCCCTCATTCATGTTCACTTGGATACGCTTGCCGCAACGCACGGTCTGGATACCGCCTTCTTTCTGCGCTATTTGAGGACCATGGCTGCTTTGTTTTTGCTCATGTTTGTACCGGCTACCGTGCTTTTGCCCATTTTCAAAACCGCTCGTTTCCTTTCCAATTCCGACGCTGATGGTGCCGTTGGCGTTCAGATGTTTTCGCTGTCCAATGTCGATCCGAACGATAAATGGAGGTTTTGGGTCGTGCTCGCAATGGATTATTTGGTTCTTATTTTCACTTGCTCTGTTATTTTTCGAGAGTTCAAAGTGTACACAAAGCATCGAAAGGCGTACCGTGCATCCGCTAATCCGTCAAATTATGCGCTCCTAGTT
The DNA here is from genome assembly GCA_030374765.1 of Agarophyton chilense. Taxonomy (NCBI): domain Eukaryota; phylum Rhodophyta; class Florideophyceae; order Gracilariales; family Gracilariaceae; genus Agarophyton; species Agarophyton chilense. The sequence continues at coordinate 1,745,372 of JARGXX010000099.1, forward strand.
CAGGATATTCCCCATCAAAGTTGTAATGAACACGCCGTCTTCGAATACTGGAACACCCTTTTGCCCAACTCGATTGCCAAAGTGTTCTTCGTGAAAAATGCTTCAAAGCTTCTTGCCAAGCATGTCAAGTTTTGGACCTCCGTCAAGAAAAGGGAACGTGCAGAGTGGGATCTTCACTTCAACCAAAAGCTCAACGGCAGGCGCCCTACGCACAAGGTCGGCTTCTGTTCGTGTTGTCGTGGTTCTTCTGTAAGAGTTGACTCCATAAATTATTGGGCCGAACAGCAACATCATTATGCAAATAAGATCACTCTCTACCAACAACCAGCCAATGCAAATCTCTGCCCGTCAACCAGGGCTGCAATCGTTATCTTCACAACTCGAAGAATCGCGAGTGAGGCCGCTCAAGTAAACTTTGCACGTGAAGCCACAGAGTGGCGAGTCGAGCGTGCACCGGAACCAAAAGCAGTCAACTGGCCTGCATTCGCAATTCCAGCCTGGCAAACAGGCATACGAGCAATGCTTACAATCGTGTGCTCTATGCTTCTGGTCCTGTTCTGGATCATTCCTGTCACTTTCATCATGGGTTTGACAAATCTACAAAATCTTGCAGGCATAGAAATTCGCGGCAAGAATCCGTTTTCATTTCTGGACGGCGTGGAGGATTGGCTTCCGGCGCTCAATGGATTCATCGAAAGTTTCTTGCCGGCGATTATTCTGTCAGTGTTTTTGAGCTTGATACCGACCTTCTTACGTGCATTTGTGTCAATATCCAAAGTCTCATCAATTGCCAAGATAGACATGCAAGTCCGAGATTGGTACTTTACCTTTGTTGTGTTCTCCAATTTTCTATTTGTTATTGTCGCAGGCTCGTTGTTGGACAAGCTTGCTGAAATAATCAAGGAACCTGGCCAAGCTGCCGAGTTTCTGGCGTCTTCAGCTCCAAAGCAGGGGGCATTCATGATGAACTTCATTCTTCTGAAAGCATTATCCGAAACACCGAAGGAAATCCTTCAGATCGGTCGAGTGGTCCTTCGTGCCATTTTTCTCAAATTCTTTGCGCGCACAACCCGCGAAAGGAATGATGTTGAGACGGGTTCTACCATGTTCCAATATTATCGCCATTATGCAATCGCACAACTTATTGCCCTTCTCGGTCTCATTTACAGCACGATCTCACCTTTTATCATCCCCATCACATTTACGTACTTTGCTGTCATGTACGTGGTATGGAAGTACAACCTGTGTTTTTCGCTGCACAACGAGTACGAGGACGGTGGTCGTATGTATGGTGGAGCTCTATATGCGTTGTGGGTGAGCATGTTCTTGCATTTTGTCACCATGATTGGAATCTTTGGTGTGAATGATAACCCGGTGCAGACTGTTTTGGTAGTGCTTCCAGCAGTCATATCGGTTGTGTTCCTCTTTTTTTGTCGTCGACGGTTCCAGACAATTTGTGAGCATGGTTCAGTTCTCGAGACGCAAATTATTGTGGATGAACAAGATGGACCTGACATGATACCGGATGAACTTGCTGCAAAATACTTACATCCTGGCTTTCAACCTTTGCCCGATCCGATAGAGAATCTCAACGGTGTTAGCGAGAAAAATGACAGAATGACTTCTGAACTGGAGCAGGACGTAGAAATGGGCCCGATTCCCACAGTAACAAACAAGGGAACGGAACACCCTTCCCAAAATTCGGTCTCAAGCGAGGATTGGAAGGATGCAATGGGGACAGCACCTCTCGACGAGAACATCAGTTCCCCATGATCAAAAAGGGAAGAGCTGTGAACCACAGCGAACAGCAAAAGTACAAGAGAATGAAACGAGCAAGCGTGACAAAGTCCAAGAGAATATCCTTCATATCCCGGACTCTTATCCATTATTTTTGAATGTGACCCGGACTTTGAGAGTGTCGAAGTGGTACATCTCCTGGATATACAATGACCTGGCGTTATCAACAAACATATTGCAGTTGTTCCTGTTCGAGATTCTCCGTTTGTGGAACCCCACCTCCAAGTGTACAGGAATTCCCCAGGTGTTGTTTGTGAGAACAAAGTCACGGGCTCACGAAGGAGTTGCGTTTTTGAGGTGTACAGAACAAGCAGAACTCAAATCTAAAGACTTGATACACACAACCAACCAAGTATAATGAGCATGACTGCCTCACAGCTGCAGCTCTTAACATCCTACTCATACTCACTCCCCTTTCTCAATAAACTGATACTCACTTCTCGAAACCATAATAATTCTTCCCGGGGCTTCGCGACGGCTGCTCGGTACTATGGAGCCAAAATCCAAAACGACCTTGTCCTCCCTTTGATACAACTGCCCATTCCCTCTAGCTAGCTAGAGGGAACAGAGAACAACAGCGCGATTCATTCACAACCAAATTCTCTGCATGGGGGGAACACTCCTCGCAGTCTGTCCCTGTCCCGATCAAGATTTTTCGTTACCCAAACTGCTGCAAAATAACATCATTAGTACGGGTAAGTCTTAAAATTATACTGTAAAGCCTCGTGGACATTGCCCATGTGGCATGTCTTGTTGTCCGAGTGCAAGAACCAATGACCGAATGTTATGGCTCTTGCTTTCTTCTTCTCCGTTCCTGAAATAAAGTTATTGTTGATGACTACTGGCCGTCTCGACTCCAATGTATTGTACATTCCGGAATACCATGAGCCCCCGACGAAAAGCTCAGCGTTCAAGAGCCCAAGAGCGACAGGAAAGTCTCGAATAAATGCCGAGTTGAAAAGGAGAAGATCACTTAGATGATGCTGGTCATGTTTAACGAAAGTCGAGGCGTGAATATCCATCTCGTCCACTTTCTTAAGATCATAATCATTTTTGAATTGCGTATACACTTCACTCCACATACGGCGAGTTGGTAAAATAGATCGCAACATTATCGTATTTCCAGCCACATTGTGCTGTGTATCAAGGGTTCCAACCATGTCTGAGCCGGCCTCGAGTTCTTTTTCAATGTAATCAAACGGATTCTGTAGCCATACCTGATCTGTTTCAAATAGAAACACGTCAATGCCACGGTCAAGCAAATCGCGAATCAGACGAGTTCGCATGAGCATGAGCTTCCAATAGGCTGGTTGACCGTATATGATGTTCTGAGAGTCCATATTGTCCGCGTTCAGAGCGTCCAATATATCAATTGTTTCCCCGATTCCAATTTCCCGCAGTTCCCGCTTGGACATTTCGTCGAGAGTGATCCAAATGATGTTTGGGGGAACGAAGCCTCCGCCCTGAACATTGCACAACCAGCTTCGAGTCAGTTGCATGAACTTGTGATTAATGATCGTTAGAGACACCATTTTAGGGCTCTGACTGACAATTTTCTTCAAGGCATTGAAATATCCCGTTCCTAAATCGCCGTCGACAGGCTCATACCATACTCTGCCAACGCTCAATACATCTCCGTGTGATGTGGAATAAAGACCTAGAGTAGAATCATTGGCAACGGACTGCAGCGACAGAGCAGGGTACTCAGACTGACCAGGTAATGTAACTCCAAGATTGTTTTCTGCAGTTAAAACGCGAAGTGTATAGTTGCTGGCCCATCGTGGAAACCATCGCTCCCACAGAAGATATGGATTGTTGACGTAGGAATAATCCTTTCCGACAACTTTTCCAAATTGAATTAAGCGTTTATCCCGTGCATTCTTGTTGGATCCCTTCCAAAACGCTGGAACTGAACTGAGTGAATCCCATGTGTGTGGCCATGAAACCCATTCTCTCCTCCGATTGGAAAACCAGTGAGAAAAAAACTGCCATGTGTCGAGCCCATGCGCACGGATTGGTGAAAAAGCGCAAGTAGTGTTCAGAGAGCCTACAGGCATGGACCACCATGGAGAATAACCACCCTCGCCGTGGCACCCAATTACAGCGCCGCCGATATCCTGCCGCCCACCATCTACATACAGTCGGTTTGTGGCTTGGTGTGCTAACTCAAACCAGGAAAGGGCTCGGTTGGTAAATTTGACGCCACTGCGCAAAAATACGATCTTGGTACTGTTTGCGACATCACGAAGCGATAAATCTGCCCACATTCGAGCACCTTGATGCAAATGAACTTCCACGGCGCATGCACTGCCGCGCCCGACGCAGGAGCCATGATAAAGGGCTAGTGCATTGAAGTCAGGTTCGGTGAGGGCATAGAGTCTATGCACGCATGTATTGCTTGGAAGGTTAAGTCTCGAAAGACCTATCAACGATGAATGTGCCGTAGATGAATTGACTAATGAGATGAACATGTAGTTCGGTGCCATAGCTACCAATGGGTGTTTTGCAATGTGACATTTGGCACGTGGTTGTGCAAGATTCGCTGCGCGTCTCAAAAGCGTGGCAAGCCAAGATGAACATAAGAAAACGATTACAAATGCAAGCAGTGCGAGGATGAGCAGAATGGCGGCGATGAATCTTCGACGAAGTGTGCGGTCGCGTCGCGGACTTTTACGAAGACTGCGCATATTTCGGTGAGTGTCAGCAGGAGAACGTGAAGAGGTAGAAGGGAGCATCACGCTTGCCCCACTCGAACGCGAAGCAAGTTTTGTTCTATTGGTCGTCATGAGGGACGTCAGTGTTCGTGCTACGGTTCAGTTTCATACACAGAGGACGGAAAAACATGGCATGTGAAGTGCAAGTGCTACAACGGTCAAGTGTTGTTAAATTTTGTGCCATCTGAGCGGCGAGGAGTGCGGGGGGGACTAGTGATACCTTCTTCGACGGCAACCCCTTAGTGGGACAACGGCAATGAATGCGACGACGCGGCGCAGTAAGCTATTTATGAGGATGCAATACGGGACCGGAAGGATTCGACGTCGGGGGCCGGACGGGCCGAGACAAATTGCGTTCTGAACAGCGGCATGTGTACACTCGAGTGCAGTGCGGCGTGACTACGGCGTTACTTGAACCTTTAACGTGTGCCGCTTGTGCAATACTATGCGTTTTGGACAGTATGCAGTGCATACTATGCACCGTGAGACGTCTAGTTGCAATCCTATCCCTCCTGAAAGCGAGCGTGCCCTCGCACTGCAGGTTTCAAGCGTCTCTTGGACGACACGCCAGCACGCCTTGACGATAGCATTTACTTGCAACATGTCACCACACCGTCGCCATCAATTGTAGACGGCTTGCCTGTGCCGCCACTCGCAAAGACTCCGTCTCACACCGATCTATCGCCGCCTGACTCTGCATCACCACTCTCTAGTTCTGAGGATGCAGCTGTCCACCCCGTCGGACTTCTTGAGTAAGAATCTCTGCATCTTCAGCCATGTACAGTACGAAGGTACATTTCACAGTGCATAGTATTCACGATTTTACAAAAGTATCTACGGTCTGTACGACGTATTGACGGTACGACGTATTGACGGCGCTTTTATCGCTCACGAGATGCCTACTGTAAAGCACGGTGGAGATGCACACATCACTTTCTGCCAGTTCCATAAAAACCAACGCGCAGATCATGTGCCGCCAAATATCTACTTTGCTCAGTTATCGTTTTTTGACGGAGTGGAAAACCAGAGTATGCAGACGCTGGCCCGGAGTTGCTGCCGATAGCATAAGCGATGGTATCGACACTGCCATCCTTCAAGGCCCTTCAACCCCGCACGACACCGCCGCTTTTCGCCCTTTGCACGACAATCATACATTAGCACCAAGTGCACTGCATGACCGCCAACTTCTCACAAGCTACATCACTCTGCAGTAGGAACAAATAATCATTAGCCTTTCAACCCTTGCATCCAACACCATCATGACCACTTCGCATAGCGCCCTCCTCATTATTGATGTCCAGAACGACTTTCTTCCCACAGGAAGCCTTCCCGTGCTTGAGGGCGATCATGTCATCCCGGTAATTAACAGCCTCACTACCAAAACCCCTTTCCTCGGTGCTGTGTACTTGTCAAAGGACTGGCACCCCTCCAACCATACTTCCTTTGCCAGCAATCACCCGCACAAACAACCGTTTGAGACAATTCAGATCCAAATAGATGGCGCCCAATACGATCAGGTTCTCTGGCCTGACCACTGCGTACAGCACTCCGACGGCGCGGCGTTTGCCCCTAACCTGGCCATCCCCGATGGTGCTGTCACGATCCTCAAAGGAATGGATGCTCGCTTCGACTCATACTCAGCCTTTTATGACAATGCCAAAAAGACACAGACCAAACTTGATGACCTGTTAAAGAAGAACAACGTACGTACTCTATATGTATGTGGACTTGCGCTTGATGTCTGTGTGCAATTCACTGTGCTGGATGCCATCACCCTCGGGTATGACACCGTAATTATCCTTGATGCATGTGTAAGTTCCCTCTTCTCCGATTCGGGGCGGACATTTCCAATCAAGTTTTCCGCTCCGTAATACAGCTGTATTGCGCACGCACACTTCGGCAAAGAGCCTGATTCTACAGACTTGTCCGGTTCCAATCAAATTTACGTCCATCATTAACACAAATTCTATCTACTGTGAACACCAATCCCAAAAATACCAGAGAGGTCTGTCACCCGAATCAAATGCCCGTGCCATATCCAAAATGGAGGCTGCTGGTGCAAACATTATCACAGCAGCAGAGCTAGAGCAGTACACATGAAAAGCTCACGGGATGCCAATGCCTCAGCCGCCTCCTCAAGACTGTATATCGATACTAGTGCCACAACCAAACCGGATATCGATCGCATCCAGACAGCGGCGCAGGCGAGAAAACGTTCGTCGCCTGAGCATGCATGCCGTGACGCAATCGGTAAACCACTCACCTATCGCAAATATTTCGCGCGGTAGAAAACGTTTTTCATGCAGAGACCAAAGCAGCGCACAAGCGACACTGCAGATATGCCTAAGTGAAGACAAATACATACAGTCTGGCGCTACGTGCTTGATTGTAGCTCACTTATCTTTTGACAGAGATTCTCATCAAAAGCTCTTGCGTCCTCAATCATGTTCATAACAAACGCGGTAATCTTTCCTAGCATAAGCAAGGCAAAGCTGGAATTGGGGTCCCAATGAAGCATCGAAGGTGCCACACACTTTGCCAAGCAATGAGCATTCATCTTTGACACTTCGACGTTGGCCGAAACGCGCCCCAACAACCTCATAAATCTGGCCAAAATGTACGCGCGCCTTGGCGACGAGATGCGCACGGTGGCGTCTACTGTGCGTGCAAGATGAGACTCGCGATAGGTGGCGGCTGTTTTGAACACAGAAGCTTTTTGTGAATCGTCAGTGGGTTGTGATTCAATGTATGCCCGCAGACATTCCTTTGCCACAAGCGGTTCATTGGCGTGGCGAATTTGCGCCTTGATGACACCAGCTGCGACGTGTGGATCTGTATTTGACGGAAGTCCGACCCCGATGTCCACATGCATGTTTCGGACGAGATCATCTACAGCGCTGACCGCAAAGAGAGTGCGTTCACCGAGCCCATTCAGTTCGAGGAAGTCAATACAAGCGAGAATGAGCCATTCCATATGCGATGTCCATGGATGCCGTTCAGGTTGTACAGAAAGGTTGTCCGGGTAGTACTCCCGTCTCGGACGGGTAACCTGACTAGAAACATGTCTAGCGGACGGACGTCGGGATGGCTTTGAAGATCCGAAACACAGACACCCAGGCTCGACGGGGGCGTCGTACTGAGGAGAAGGGCGCGGGGGAAGGGAAGTTGGCGCAAGAGAATGGGGGGTTTGTCTGGCCATGTTGGCAGCCGGTTGCATCCGCATGAAGGCGTTAAGCGCCTCAGCACGCGCAATGAGGCTGGTACCGTTGTCGACAATTCCAGTTCCGCCGCCACCCATCATGCCAGCCATCATATCCTCCTGACGAACGATGGCAGGGTCGCCGAATTGGTCTGCGTGAGGGCCAGCCGTCGCCATTTGGTATTGGCAGCTCGAGCTTGGGTGGTGAGTGCCAAAATGAGACGAGGGAGAGAGAAAGCGGAAGCGGGAAAGTGGACGATAATTTTTTGTCTAAGGTGCGCGAAGACGAGGCCGGCGGGTAGATGAGGGGTTAATGGAAGGCGAGGGGGGGGTTGAGGTCCTTTGGGGTACGATATGGCGTAGGGGAGGAGCGGCGCCAAGGGCCGACAGAAAAGCGTGCCCAATAGCTACCGTTGTACAGCAGAGACCAGATATCTCTACACGAGGCAAGCAGCGCGCATCGCGCACGACGCGCGGCGGCGGGCGTAACGGGTGTGGAGCAGCAAGCGACGCTTGGTGGCAAACGGACGGCATTCGCCCGATTGCTCACGGAGCACGGCAAATTCAAAGTTTCAAAAATGGGCGGCGCGAATAATGTGCCACCTCGATTGGCCGCGGCCAATGATACGGCGCCGTTCCGTTTGAAATTTCAAATCGTGGTCTGCATCGTACCTTGGCCACCATCGTGGGTGTTGCGTTTGGACGCCGCCAGCGCACATTTGATGGCGGCGCGTGCCGTTTACCTGCTGCTGATCTTCCGCCGCTGGCCAGCTCCTTAGCTCGTCTACTTGCCTGTCTGCTGCGCTCTCACCTCTCTCTTCCTACCCCGTACTTGTGCACTAACCCGTCTGCAAAGTTGAATCTTGTATCCTTCGTAATCCTCTCTGTTCTTCCTCCCGCTCTGCTGCAGCATCGCATCCAAGATTTGCCACTATCTTCACACTTAGCTCTTTAAAGCTTTTTCATCTCCATCTACAATTCAAATGGCTCGCGGCGGTCACACGGCTAATCCTCATCAAAATGATGACAGCCTCGTTCGAGTGAAAACTGTTCTCGTTGGTGACGGTTCTGTCGGTAAGACCTGTATGGTCTACAGCTATGCCGAGAACAAGTTTCCCACCGATTACGTCCCAACTGTCTTCGATACCTTCACCGCTACCGTCCACGTTGACGGCCGTCCACGCACCCTCGAGCTGCTCGACACTGCTGGACAAGAAGACTACGAGCGCCTTCGGGCTCTCAGCTATCATGAAACCGATGTATTCATTTTGTGTTACTCCATCGTACATCGTCCCAGTTTAGAGAACATTGAGAGGCGTTGGGCACCGGAAATCAAGCGGGTGTCCCCTGGTTCCCACATGATTCTTTGTGGCTGCAAGATGGATCTTCGCCAAGACCCTGTGGAGATTGAACGTTTGAGGCAGCGTGGAGAGGCACCTCTTTCCTCTGAGGAGGGCGAAAAGGTGTCTCGAAGCATCGGAGCGGACTCGTTTTTCGAGTGTTCGGCACTCACGCAAGAGGGACTGAAAGACGTTTTTGATGAGGCCCTGTTATCGGCTTGGGACCCGTTGCCCAAGCCGAGGAGGTCGGCTGCCGCACCTACCGCATGCTGCACTATCGCATGAATGTCATGTGTGATGGCACATGTTCTTCTGCACAGACAGCTTGGTTCGTACTTGCACAACTTGAAAGAAGCTGTCGTCCGTTGTGCCTTGGGAGATGATGGACGTGTATCCTGTAGGGTTTGGGTGAGTATGGTTTTTTGTCTGGTTGAGTTTTGTTGAGATAGTTTATTCTAAGCTGCTTGGTTTTCGCTGTTCGTGAGCTGGGACTGGATTCAATGAGCGCTTGTTAGTTTGGAAGCTTGTGATCCAGTGGAAGCAGAAGTGATTAATTTCTGGTAGAGAATGTTTGGGGAGCATAGCGATGGCGTATGACGTCGTTAAAGCTGGTCGGGACAAGAGAGAGAGTACTGTACTCTTAGGCAGTGTTCCATCTAGAAACACGTTAGACTCGTTACAATACCCATCGTATAACTATAATGGTGACAAGATGACAACGATGATATTCGATGAACGCTCACACTGATAGTGCGCGTTTCCCTTAGGCTCGTATGGCACTTGTCGCGAGTGACACAAAGTATTTCCCGTTCAATTCATTGGCTAGTGCCCTTGCTCACCTTCCGACCACTGGCGGTAATGACGTCAATCACTGTTACTTTTTTCGGCGCTTGGCGACATCGTATGAAGCTCTCGACGAATTTATTAGATTCGTAGTTATGGATATCAAACGTTCCAACGACTTTAGATTCGCACGGTCTAGAGCGCTCCGTCGCCCGCCCCAATTGTAAACAATACAGTCAAGTAATCTCGCGGTGTAAGATTGCAAGTACTAGTTGTCAAGGGTGCTTTTCGTGAAGAGAGTATATTCGGCAAAAAAGCGAATACTGACTGATATGGGGTAGGACTTTACGCCATGAATTCCAAGCGGACGCTTCTGAATGGATGAGCGGAATACGCGCAAAACAAAAAACCCACAGCAAGACAAGCATTTGCTCTAGTTGTGCGCGTTGTCGGTCTGCGCAAGGGGAGTTTCGACGTACGAGCTGTCGTCAGGAGCACAACGAAGTCGCAAAAACAGTGCTCGATAGAGTTGCGAAATGAAGGATACACATAATCTTCCACATGAGACGTACGAGCCGCGTTTTCGCACTGCATTAAAAGGGCGCTCACGTGTTGCCACGGGCAATAACAGAGCATGGCGCAACTGGTTGCTCTCGTTGCTGTCGTGCTGCAAAGATTGCAGTATTGAACGAGGACTCGTCTGCATAGGCTGCATCATCGCGGCTCTTTTTCGGCGACGACGAACAAATTGGAGACGATTGCCACGAAGACATAACCAAGGTAAGGCCGATCGACAAAAACTCCGAGTCCACCCAAGGGAAGGAGCAACAGATAGGTATGACTAGACGCCGCTGCCGTGGATGTCGGCAACTCAACACGGGGGAAGCAGACCAGGAGCAAAGATTGTGTAATTAAGAACGCGTTGGTGGTGCTGGTTGCGCAGGTGCAAGCGCGGCACGTGTGATGCGCGCTCCATCCGTCACGCGCGACCACGCGCCAAGCACGGGCCCACTTCCCAACTGCGCACGCTGTGCTGCGCAGGCCGGCAACACAGCTCACTCCGCCCTCTCGCCCATGCGCTGGTATAATCGCGCGGCATCCCACTTCCATCTCATGCGGCGTACACTGCTCTGAGTGTTTCGCTGTGAGCATAACCGACTTGCGTGCCGCCCATCGTCTTAAGCGCCAATCTTTCGTAGCTTCTTTCACCCCGCTCTCATCTCCTTTTTGAAGCTTTCTCACGCGTTCTTAATGGCCGAGTCTTTCGAGTTACCCGAGTGGTTGTTGGATACGGAGCAGCGAGCTGAACCGTTAAGACTGCCTGCCGCCTTGGCGCAGCTCCTGGAGCTGGAGTTACAGCCATTTGCCACTCAAGCTGTCTCAGCGCTCACGGATGTTACTGCCCCCTCTCATGCAGTCGACAAATCGTCGCCACAGCGTCTGCCGCGAAGGACGTCCGTGTTTCCATCGCCGCAGCTCTCTCTTTCTAAGGCTCGTCGACAGCAACCGCCCGATTCTCGTCAGCGTCATAATGAGATGATGCGTAAAAACCGCTGGAAGTTCAACGCTAAGTTCGAACAACTGGCCGCCCTTCTTCGTTCGTACGAGCTTTCAACAACCTCGTACAAGCCAATGAAGAACAAGATACAAACGCTCGAGCGAGCCATCTTCCAGTATGCGCTCATGCAAAGAAATAACGCTCGTTATCGGTCCCTGCTCACGTTTGCCCCTGATGCTACCCCAGTCGTTGTTGCGGAGTACGCCCGGACATTCGCCACCATGCCTTCTCTGGCACATGCTTGTGAACAACTTCTGTCTCACCTTTGTGCCACCCATGACTGGAAGTATGCTGAAGTCTGGATTCGAGACACAACACAGCAAAATCGCTACAGCTTCACTCTGAGACATGCTTTGGTCCCATCAAACAATATGCCAGACACAAGGGCTCGCCTGACTCGATTTGCCGCCCTCACCAAGGCGAGCGCGCCAGATCCCTTCTTGTTGTCGCAGGCCATGTTCCCAGCGCCTGTGTGGATCCCAGATCTGTCTAAACAACGAAACAACAGCAGCAGAGCGCGTTATGCAGCCACTGCCGGGCTCACTACAACTCTCATAACTCCTGTCTTTCTGAATGAAACAAATGATGGTGTCGTGAATCCTTTGCCGGACGCTATTCTTACTCTTATGCACGCTAATGATGAACTCTTATCGTTTACTAATTTGATTCGACCATATGACTCGGCAACTATAACCGAGCTTCTGCACTTGGTTTCGGCCGTGGTTAAATCCCGTTCTACTTCATCGTAGCAATCCCCCTGCTTTGTTTGCTAGCTTGCTTTCTGGTGCTTCTGTTATGAAAACTGCCTTTTTTGAATGCTGCGGCTTTGGCGTCTTTTTTTTGACTTGGTGCTTGAGGAGTGTTTGTAAATTGTGAATCACCAATTAAGTATCGACCGTAGTGAGCACAATGAGAGCTTTCGGTAAAGAAAAAAAGATGTGTCGTGTTGCCCTCCCCTATGCGCGCTTCAACAACATATAACAACATGCAATGTGTAATGAAGTTGGAAGAAAGAAAGATTTTGGTGCCCTCCTCCTCCTCTGACCTTCTTCCACTTCTCTTAAGACGCAATACTTGTAAACTGAGTTGATTCCATTTAATAAAATCGCATGGGAGCACTCTCTTCGCGCATGATAGGATGTCATAATGCATATCGCACATGGGTTTGTAAGGGCGTGTGCAAACGACAGTTATGGATGTGAGCAGAGTGAACAATAGGTGCAAGTTTTGTTCTCAGAAATAGGGCTTGGAAAAAACTTGAGAGGTCGGTTTTGACAAGAGGTTTAGGTTCCGCTGGAGACCCATTTTCAGAAGTGACTCGCAAAGATACCCTTCTTAGTAGTACGATGACACGATTAGACTAACGTCCTCGCACCTTGTGGAAACGCTGCCTCTACTAGCTCGCTCTTTTTTGTGGGGGGGGGGGGGGTATGTGGACTCGGTAGAACACATGATGATGTCCAAGTCTGTGGTTTTTTTATTCTTGGACAAGGGCGTGTGACATGCAATTGACCTGTGATTATATTGTATATGCGTGATTCGAAAGGATGAGCGTTTGTTGCAGTAGACGAGCTCTTGTATCCGCAGCGGGAGATTGGTTCCGTTTTTAAGTTAATCCAAAAATATGATTGGGTCCATGTCGTGACGAGGGCATCGACTCATCGCCAAAATGAGACCACGAAACGGCCTTGTGCTTACTCAGAAAAACGTCGGGTTTTGGCAAAACAAGTCTCGAGTTGGTGTGCGTTATCGATACCCGACTGCTTCTACTGCGATTGATACTACAGAAATACATATGGGGAGTTGTTCATAAGGAATTCACAAGTACGATGCCTCTCGAACACGACGCACCGCAGTTTAAGACGGTCCTCTCCCGGTTGTTGGTGCGGATGGAACACGTATAGGCGCACGAGAAGGAAATACACTAGGTTTTCCATGTGCATGTGCTTCAGAATTAACGACTGAGCGACTTTTGGCTTCTTTGTCGGTTAATATCTCGAGATGTATGGGGGCGTGTATTCGTTGGGTGAGTTTGAGAGTGTATTTAACTGGTGGCGTTCGTTGACGGAGGCCGAATTGCGAAGAATAAGAGATGGATAAACGTGGTAATGATGGGCATGATGGTTTTGGTGGCTGTTGTCGAAATCCATGAGGGCTTCATCCAGGCGGTTTTATGACGGTTTTGAGTGATAGTGTATGTTACTGATTGGGTACACGACGAGCATATGTTTAAAAAGTATCGGTGCGCATTCACGAAACAGCTGACACTGATTCTACATCCGCGTGCGAACGCGGGCAGAATGTGCGTGCAGCGTGTGCGCAGTAGAGCCGTCGAGACTTTGGTGCGCAAGGAATACGTTTGGGACCACAGGAATTCCGTTGTCCGATCTGCTCCAATTTGCTGTGGAGAACCGGGACAGGCTTCAAGTTTACTCATGCGATGGGCTCCCGCGAGCTGAGCGGGAGAAGCGAGAGGGTCAGCGTGCTGCCATCACGGAACATAGGGTGCTTGAGACACGAGTAGAAATGTGCCAGCCGCCACAAACCGTTTGGACATTGAAATGAAGGAGGGAGTGGTGGTTATGGGACATATCGACAGGATCGAAAAAACGTGTCGGATTTAGGGTGTCACGTGTACAATTGAAGTCGATCTCAAGGATGGGTCCACGCTCAGCACGTTGAGCGTCACTTGCGACGGAAACGAGAAATAGAGGCTCGAAGGTCGCAAATTAGAGACAAGAGGGGTTTGAAGCTGGGAGCGCGGTGATTCGCTTCGAGATCAAACAAATGGACGCGTTTGATGGAGACATGGTGTGGACACGTCAGATGAAAGCGAGCGGCGCGACTAGCCTGTAATGGCTCGAATGCCAAACAGCGGGGCTATGATTGGATACAGATTGTATGAAGCGCGACATTATGCCTTTCTTACGTGTGATTGTTCCTCGAGGTAGAATGATGCGCAGCGGCGCTTGTCGTTTGTCGAGATGTCACCCACGAAGGGTTTGCATCTATCTATCCAAACCAGCACTCAACGGGAGTGCAACCCACGTGGGCCACGTTTTCGTTATCCACGTTGCCTTCGTCGTACACGAAAGACACGCGTACACGTTGAACAAGTGCGGAGACAGCGCGTGGCATCGGTGTCCACCGCACTTCGCAGTGGGTTGCGTTTGGGCGTTGTTGGTTCGATGCAAAAGGGCGAGTGCAAATGAGTGGCGCCGCGACGCGCCGCACCATCGCGGCGGCGCGCTGCACCACTCATCACATCTCCGCCAAACGCATCGGGCGCGCAGAGAGCGTTCTAACGACACATCTGCCCCAAATGATCTCCATATTTGTTCGTCTGCACCTTCTTCGTTGTCGACCTCCGTCGCCCAGCTAGACCATCCTCCGAGCCCTACGTTCCGTCTGCTTGCCCAAGATGCGTGCCGAATCGCCTGCGTTCTGCCCCTCTGCAGTGCTGTCCAACTTGAGGCCCACCGCGCGTCGCGCCGCTGCGCTTCACGTCTCCTCCTTCCGCCCGTGCCTCTGGCGTCCCGCGTCCGCACCACCGCGCCTTGCCTCAGTACCTGTAGTCAAGTGTGTCGCCGCGGATGCCGTGTCCAAACCAGTGCAAGCGAAATCCGAGTCTTTTACGCAAAGAGATGACGTCGTCACTGTCGCCTTTGTCGCACATATCGATCATGGAAAGTCCTCAATGTGCGATGCCCTGCTCAAGGGCGCTGCTTGCTTCAGGGAGAATCAGCACGTAGAGGAACGCGTCATGGACGGCATGGATCTCGAAAAGGAACGCGGAATCACTATTAACGCCAGCGCTGCTAGTCTCATGTACAAGGGCGTCAATGTTCAGATTTTGGACACACCTGGCCACGCCGATTTCGGTGGAGAGGTAGAGCGCGTATTGAACATGACCGACGGTGTCTTATTGTTGGTTGACTCCGTCGAGGGTCCTAAGCCACAGACTCGCTTCGTGCTTAAGAAGGCAATTGAGTTGAACAAGAAGATTTCTCTTATCATCAACAAGATGGATCGCCCGCAGGCACGCCCCGATTTCGTTGTGGATGCCACCTTTGATCTTATGGCCGAATTAGGTGCCACTGACGAACAAATGGATTTTGAAATTGCTTATGCCTCCGCCATTAATAGCCAGTCCGGCTCACAACCGGATAGTCTCGAGAACAACATGGATGCCGTCTTTGATCTAATCTTAAGATTCCCTCGTCCAAAAGTTGCCCTGGATGCTCCGCTGCGACTGCAGGTCAACAACGTCACCTACGATGACTTTAAGGGACGTTTAGTTTCCGGTAGAATTCAAGCAGGCGTATTGAACAAGGGGCAGTCAGTCGTTGTGTGCAATCCGGAAAAGGATGATGTCCGTGGCAAGGTCGCGGAGATTTTTGTGTATGACAAGCTTGGAAGAGCCTCTGTTGATCAAGGCAAGGCTGGCGATATCGTTTTGTTTTCCGGACTCAACAAATTTGAGATTGGAGATACTATCTGTTGCCCAGATGCCGTCAACCCTTTGCCACCCATTTCTGTGGAGGAACCAACCGTCCGTATGGCATTCATGGTGAATACGTCTGAATTTGCTGGGCAGGAGGGAAAATATGTCACCTCTCGAAACATTCGTGATCGTTTGGACAAGGAACTTGAGCGAAATGTAGGACTCAAGCTGGATTTTGAACGCTCCACCCCTGAGTGTATTGAAGTTTGTGGGCGTGGTGCGCTTCATCTTACTATTTTGATTGAGACTATGAGGAGAGAAGGTTTTGAGTTCATGATTGGACCTCCTACTGTTATCACCAAACTGGTGGATGGCGTCAAACATGAGCCTTATGAACAGTTTGAAGTTGAGGTTCCGGAACAGTACATGGGGGCAGTTGTTGACCTACTTGGGCGGAGAAAGGGCGAAATGGTCAACATGGCTGGTGCGAATTCTGAGAATATGGCTAGCGTGACGTATATGATGCCTACCAGAGGTTTACTTGGTGTGAAGAATGCTCTTTTGACAGCGACAAGAGGCACTGCAGTAATGAACTCTCAGTTCGAGGGGTATCGGCCGTTTGCCGGAGCAATGGAAGGTAAGGAGAATGGCAGCCTAATCGTGTATGAAACTGGTAAGGCTACCTCTTACGGCCTTGAGGCGGCTCAGGAACGGGGCCGTCTTCTGGTTCAGCCTGGAGAAAAAGTTTACAAGAATCAAATATGTGGAATTCATCAGCGTCCTGGGGATCTGCCTGTTAATATTTGCAAGTTGAAGGCGCTTACAAATTATCGATCGGCTACGAAGGAGATCAAGAGCGGGATGCAAGGCCTGCTGGATTTTTCACTCGATGATGCTATTGAATATATTGGACATGATGAAGTTGTGGAAGTAACTCCGGAGAGTGTGAGGTTGTCCAAGAGAGCCTCTATGATGATGAAGAAGAGAAAGTAGATTTTATATTCACCATCGGTTTCGTGCTTATATTTGTTTTGATGGTTGAATATTTGTGCGGTATAGATTAACAAAGTCTCGTTTTGCTCCAAGCCTTAGAAAAAGCCGTAAAGAGTCCACGCACAGCTTAACATCGAAGAATTCTTTCCCTTCTTGCGAAGAGAGAGGGACTTGTACTTTCTTCGAGAATAGCACCTCCCTGGATGCAGGAGAGGGGATGGGGTGGCGGTGATGGGAGAAGGCTTCCGTTCGAGGGGCTTGCTCCTTATTTGATTGAAGGCAAAATAGCGTCAACAAACTCGTCACATGTTGTACGAAGGCAGGGAGATAACGGAGGGTTTGTAATGCCTCGAGCAGACATGCCACTCATAATTGCTTAATCAGTCCCCAATGGGAATCGGCAACCAAACCGATAGCTCTGGCGAGTTTGCGGAAGTCACGGGTTATCCACGCGGCATTGTCTTCCCACGACCAACATAACTGCACAAAGACACCAATTCTCCAATATCTTGTAGAAGGGCGCGATTGGAGCTAGGCCCGATCTGGACTGCTAAAGCACCTCATTAAAGGTTTCGAAATCCATTCGAGCACCGCTGAGCGCTTGTTTTCATATCTTCTTTGGTCGCGGGTCATTGGCTAGCGTCGAGGCGCCTGGCCCAGACGGTTAGTGGTATTATTATCAGTGACAGGCCTGTGGCAGTTGAAGCCCCAAAGCGTTCCACCATGGATACCATCGAAACTCAACCTTATGCTACTTGACTCCGAGGAAACGGTTATGCATTGCACTAGTTCGACAACGCCCTTCGAAACGTTGTGTTTCTGAGAGTCTATAAGATTATTCTTGAAGAGCAATGGCGACTTTCATACCGGAGGCCAGTCGTTCAAAACAGGCACCGCATCTTCATCCCGTTCGCATTGCCATTCTGTCATTTGCGCTCTTTGCTGTGCTTATGACTTTGCGAGATTCTGGATCACGCACTGAGGATGTTCTTCCTAATTTCTCGAGCAGTAGTCTTCCATTATCCGTGGATGAGAAGACTGCAGTCGATTCTGGTGTCTTTGAAGACAACTCAGAGAACACCGCAGACTCCACACTCAGCACTGGTGAACACAATGACCTCAAACCGGTTACAGCCAATTCCTTTCACTTAAACGATTTCAAAGAGAACGAATCTTTTGAACGCAAAAATGAGTATCAGCCTCCTCCGTGCAGCCAGTCTAAACCGGGAAAACAAAACTTTTTGATGGTATTCATGGGACACAGTGCTTCTTCGGCCATTTTGTCTGAACTCAAGCAGCACTCGCGGTTCTTTATCACCATACCAGAACCAATAGACCACCCGCCGTATGAGTTTAATACCGACTTGGGAATCCGATATGCAGACGAATTCTTTAAGAACGCGTCTTCGACGGGGAAAATATCGGGGTTCAAGATGCGTCCATGGCACATTTTGCACGCGGCTGGAGAATGGAAAGCTCTTGTCATCAAATACAACATAAGATTAATATGGCAGTACAGGATTAATGTCTTTAAGCAAGCCGTAGGTGAGTACACAGCAAGGTATATGAACGATAGCTCAGCTATTGAAGGGATTGATCACACAATGTCTGACGAGGATCGCTGCAAAATTGGTGTGGGTTGTCAGTTTCGAATTGAAAACGTTTCACGACTCCACGATCTTATGGTGAACTTCATTGAGAACAACCGACAGATTCAGGATGCCGTACATCTACTCTCGAACTCGAATGAAGAAGAGCAATGCATGCTGCCAGTTACATATGAGGATTATCTCTACGGCCGAGAGACTACAATGCGGAAGCTTCTAAAATTTCTGGATGCTGACTACGAAGATCATGCACCGTTTCGAAAGAAAGCTACGAGCGATAACATGTGCTACGCTCTCTTAAACTTTCACGAGGAGATATGCGACGCCTTCTTCAGGTGTTCAAAATGGAGATCAATGCTGCATGACCCTCGAAACTTGTGCACATGCTCTCTATCGAAAGGAATTGGGGCATCGACATCACGGTCGTTCTGTCCTGAAGTGAGGTGAAATTCTGCGAGCCTGAAAAGACATAGATCTAACTCATCCGCTTCTAGAGGGCATCGCCGCATGATGTTTGAGCCGTCAGACATTCGTTTCATTTTTAACATGGAAGCACAATTGGAATGGATAAGAGAGAGAGGAAAGCACATTGCTAAGCGGGATATGGGCCTCTACCTAGAGAAGGAGAGTAGCTGGAGGAGGGAGTCCGTTTCCAAGCAGCTTGGAACACGTACTAGAAACAGAGTACGAAAAAAAAGGTAGATTCATCCACTGACGACTTCGAAAGCAGTTCCCTCAATAGTTTGGGCAGAGGTGTCAATTCTCAAAATTTGAACTCGTACCCTGGAGCCGGTAGTTAGCATAGACTTTGCAACTGCCAAAATAGCTCGATTTCGGTCAACTCCACTTTCCTGCTGGTCCCCGTCAGCCCCATTTCTAATCCTCTTGAGTTGATGAAGTTTGAAAATGTCCGTGAGCAGTTTCCCAGAGACTTTGACTATAGAAGATAGTCCCGTCCCTTCTAGCGATACATCAATCTTCAAAGAGGACGACTTTGTTATAGTTACATTTCTTACCCGCCCTTTGAGGACAGAATGTTTCTTCCCTGCAACTGAACTCTGCTGTGCACAGTGTGCAGATAAAGACTCAAAAAGTGCATTTCTTCTATGATCTGCAACTGTTTTCTCGCCAGCTGAATGGCGTCTAGCTAGCCAGACTCGTAGCTCTTCCATCTGACGTTTTCCTGCAGGTTGTTTCCCGAATAGTATGCTTTTGATTTGCCTTTGAATCGTCAAATCTGCATATCGTCTAAGAGGAGCAGTCCCACATCGAGCAACATAGGAGGCAGCGTATCGCCCTTCCGGAAGCCAAACATTGTTTTGTTTGGCGAACTGTCGCACAAGAGCTCCGGCAGACGATAGAATATTATCTACGACCCCATGTGCACCGTTCGATTGGAAGTCTACCACTTTAGCCATTCGAACTGATTTAGAGCTTGACTTGTCCTGACTTTTCACGAGTCGGACTGAGGCTATTGATTTAGAATCGATGATATCCCTCTCAAATTTTGTGGGTTCATCCAATTCGTTTCCATTATATTTCCGATTCCGACGCAAGGGACGCTTGTTCAACTTAGCTGCAAGACCTGGAGCTATTTTTGCCAAAAGATGCAGATCGTCAAATTCGTCCTGACTGACATCCGCAGCTTGGGCATTTTTCGTAAGCACAGCGTCGAACTGCTTGTAGTCGATTCGCTTCACTGGGGGCACTAGAGATGGATATATCTTCCATGAAAGTAACGCTTCGGTTTCAAGATCAAAATCTACTTCAATGGTAATAGCTTCGGTTGCAAGATTAGAGCTAAAAGAGGCGGCATCCATAGCCGCGGCAGGCAGCATGTGAAGGGGTCTAAGTGGAAGATATAGGCTCATACCACGTTCCCGCGCCAGCTTGTCGATGGCAGAACCGGGCTTTACCACTTCGTCTACATCGGTGATGTGTAGAAAGAAATGCACCCTTTTCTCATGTTTGTGTAATATGACCGAAAAAGCGTCGTCTAGGAAGCGAGAGTTTTTGTCATCGATGCAGTAGACTCTCATGGGTGCTTGTCCTACCGCTTGCAGCACACGGCGCTGCTGCGCTGTTTCGTGGACGGTCTGTCTCGTGCTTAGTAAAGCCCGTCTCTTGCGGGAGATGAAACGCAGTTCTCTAGCATCCTTTAAAATTGAAGGTGGAAAGGACCATTCTCGACTTCCAAGTCTCTTCGGTTGCGGTGACTTGACATCAGAATTGACACCATTTGACGTAGCAGATATCTCCTGGTTCAAGCCATTGAGATTGGAAACACGCTTAGATTCCCTGGGTGTTCCATCAGTTGCTGCAGTTGCACCTGTTGACCAGAAGTCCAAGTCCAAGAGCAAATGTGTAGCCCCATCATCTGTCGGCTGATAGCCCAACGACTCCAGGGCTGTCGCTGCCTTCCCTTTCGCGTTGCCGCCACCTGCAGCGATTAATTCAATTTCGCGCAGCATATCTAGCTGTTCTCTTGACCAGGCAGCCGGACGACGGCTTTCCTTATTAGATGGATTCTCAAGAATAACTTTGCATAGATCCGTGAATGAATTTCTGCCGCGGGATTCGACAACGGAGGGTGACAAAGCACGCCAACCAGAGCCTGGAGTGGCCCTCTTAAAGCGCGTGGTGTCTGATGCGATAAGAACACCTGTTGCTGCCGTAACGGCAGCATGACGCCTGGGAGTTGCTGTGGAAGGAAGGGGGAACTGAGAACATGCAATTCGAAAAGAGTCTCGAAGAGCCTCGGGGTTTCCTTTTGGAATTCTTCGCATATTACTATACATATTTGTTAGATCAAGACTTCGGGGTGGTGAATTCCGGAGAAACTTGAGTCCCATTTCGATTACAGAAGCAAGGTCTTTCGGAGAAGAGGGTGTAATAGACTTCGGCCATATTGATATCACTTCCCCAAAACTAATCTTTGACTCGAAGAAACTGAATTTGTCGGTGTCGGTAAACTCGACAAAGTTGACTCCAATGGCTTTCCCAGAAATCGAAGAGACGAATGCGAAGCGGATTTCGCCTTTGTACCATACCTCTAGAACAGAACCATTACTTAGCTCTTCGGTCCAAGGTTTCGGTTTCGAGTGTCGTTCACCAATTAAAGTGCGATTCTTATTATCTTCCGAAAGCGCGCACCGAGGTTTACAAAAGTTCGAATCGTTGTGAGAGAGCGGCAGTACTTCGGCAGCATGGGGTCGCCTACTTGTGGAGGAAAGAAACAGCGAACGAAGTTGAAGCCGCCGAGGATAGTGACCAACTTGTGCTGGACTTGAAAGTAAGGCTGACGATGAGATATGCGGAAAACTGGTGACAGGGAACAGAGATACAAAACAGAAAGAATTTCGGCGCCTTGGCGCGTTGACGTCGCTTGCAACTTCTGACGTCATGCTTGGCAGCTGTGACACAAATCGTATGTGACTCGTTTGCTTGTTTGGCTCACTCTCATGCGCTTCCTAGCTATATTTAGTGGGCTTGTTTCAAATGCTTCAACCGAATGGAAGCTCATGGACAGTTTCTGAGAAGATTCGGGCGATGGGCTGGACACTCTTCACGGTCAAAGAGGGTTAGCAATTGCTGGCAATTGCCACCCGCTGCCTGAACCCCAAACACCCACAAACATGCACACACGATCTGTGAGTGATGTGGAAGGCTTGACGGAAGTCTATACAGTGCCGAAACGTGAGAAGAGAAGCTGCAATCCTGGGCAAATGAAAACTGAATTTTGCCAACTTATATGCAAGCTTCAGTTGTTCTTGAACCTTCCGCCAACGATCCAATTCAGGGTTAGCAATTGCTATTGCTAGCTAGCCAGCTTTTAAGATTTTTTTTGTTGCATTGTGGTCCACGGTGGACCTCCACGAATATCTGGTTGACGTTCTCCAAACCATCAGCTGCCATCCGTATCCTTCCCCCTCCTTCCCCCTGTCTCCTCGATCATGCGTACTCTCCCGGCCTCTTAACTACCGTCACATCTTTCATATGACCTGCAATGCAGAGCAGGAGCACATTCATTAAATCGCTCGAGAAGGATATTATTGCATCATTCGTTATGCGCTTTGCAGCATAACACGGCCGGGATGATAGCACTTCAAAGCTTCTGTAGTAAAGCTACTTGGTTATATCAACTGATTTCCACTAGAAGTGGTTCCCATGGGTCGATTGTATCGACAGGTCCACCTTGCGAGCGTATTCCTATCTGGATTCGGACTGCGGAGTACGACCCATCGAGAAAAATGGACTATGGACAAGCTAATCGACGTATGCTGAGCCTCCATGGGTAAATCAATCTCTTGTACGTATTTGTTGAGGGTGATAGAGTCTACGGGGACAAAAAAGTAAACCCCTCTTTAGCCCGACGACAACGCTGAAACTCAGGGCGACGAAAGGACAGAGTGGCACGAAGCACAACCGGATCTCTTGTACGGAACAGGCTCGCTGTATGCTGAAGATTGTCGAACAGTTCTCTTTTCACTTTTTGCTGACGATTACTTCCAGCTGTCGAGCTGGATAATACAATGTAGAATTATACGAGAATGGCTTGCTATGCTACGAAAAAATTGACGGGTCGCGACCGTTCCATTCACCCAAGCTCTCCTTTCGCGGTTTATGCTCTGAGCTTGACGAAACGACAAAAACTTCCAACTTACAGAATTGTATCAATTCATTAGCTACTCAAGGGAGATAATTTCGTCCGTACTAAGTGTTGCATTTAACGCCATCTCAAGTTTTACGCCCCATTACTTAATTTCTCACACCAATTCTAACATTCTACGTCGATTATGGCCGTGTGCGACCATTCAGCTCGCCCATTCTGCCGACACTCTCCCTTTCGGTCTGCAGCAACTAAAAGCTTCCCGATGTCTCCTCTCAGAATGCCACACTTACTGTGAATCTTATTGGGTTTCTTGTGAGCGTGCTTCTAGACAAAGTGCCGATAACCATGAATCTTGAACACCCACAGTCTTCACATTATGTAGCCCACCAAACACAGCAACACAGGCAAGCCGAGCATCCGTATCCATCAACCTGGACTTCCTCCCACACACCACAACGATACGAATCAGCTCAACCGGCTGCACCAGCGTTACCCGTCGTAACCATGAACGTTTACGCTATTCCATTTGCATATACAGTGAACAACGAGCCGCTCTTCTTGCAATTTGGTAGTCATTTTGCTGCGGAGGCAGCGCAATCCGCCTCATATCTCCGGCAAAGATATTGGCAAATGAAAACCCAACCGGCAACCCGAGAGGATTATGCTTATTCTGCGGCGGCCGTCAGTCGTCCTGCTCGAGCTTTTGACCAAATGCAAGCTTCCGCAACCGATCGTTATCAGCATTATGAGTCGGGAAGTGTCCCGCGACCTCAGCCCACGTTCGAATATCAGTATTCAACTGGCAATGCAGAAGGAAGAGCGCGGGAGCATAACACAATTGTGCCTCGTTCAGTAGGGAACGAGATGAACCCGCAACCACCGCCTCTACCTCAAAGAGTACACCGCGAACCGGAAGTTGCGAGAAGCGTAGTCCCAGATATACCTCCCGTTCAATCTATTTCAGCTAAAGACGGCATTAAAAACCACCATGTGAATTCTGCCATGCACCCAACGCATGTCAATAGCAATGTCAACTACGAAACAGAGGACCGGTGCAGTGATCGAAGTGGGCGAGGCCTAGGAGTGGCTGCGAACGTTCTGAAAGAACAGAGCGCTCACCACGAGAGCAATGACGTTCGAGATTCTTCTCATCATCCCATGAGTATTCCGAATGTTTCACATCCGAATGATGTAACTGTGAAAACATCCAACTTTTCTGAGAGCGACAAACCATCAAGATCGAGAGGTTCGAAACGTTTTTCAGATGGACATTCTAATGACACAGAGGGGCGGTCCTCTAAGAGAAGTAGGCTTCACTGGACTCAGGAGCTGCATGCATCTTTTCTAGCGGCAGTTGAGAAGCTCGGTATAGGAAAGGCAGTGCCGACTTCAATTATCCGGGAAATGGGGGTTGAAGGGTTAACCAGAGAAAACGTGGCGTCGCATCTACAAAAGCATAGAACTAGCTTGAAGAAGGCCGAGGACGAGGCTGAAAAGAAAGAGCTTGTAGAGACTTTGAAAATATTCATACAAAGTGACCCCAATAACCCACGTAAGGGTATGTCGGATGAAGATGTCTTGAAGGAAGCTGCTGCTCGGCAAAGATTACGAAGGAACGAGAAAGAAACAACCCTTAAAGATTCGGTTCAGGCCATTGCACCTCATGCACCCAAGCATCACACACAAGGCACAGAGCGTCAGGAGCCACCAAAAGCTCAAAAAAGGGGTAATCGCTGATCATTTAGTTTCTGTCACGTTTATTGGATCTCCTCATTCACTGGCATGATGGAGCCGCAGTGGTTTTCGAATCCTCTGCTTTGCTTTTTCAGCGTCACAAGTCTCTACTTCGGGTAAACCAGTAGAAATCCAGCGGAATGAATGCGTGAATGTACAAAAGCTTATCACAACAGCGTAGCCTATAATCCAACAATACCAACTGTCAACTCAGTGGAGCTTTTGAGAAACCAGTTCTCTCTCCCCCCCATCCCCCAATCCTTTTTATAAGATTGTAAAATTGCGTACTCAATGACTAATTGAGTTTTACCGTTTTACGGCTCGGACGGCCCCTGTACTCATTCTCGCTCGACTACAGCCGATTCGTTCTCGAGGGCCGTTGAAGATGTTTTGGGACATTATGTTATTTCCTTTCCAGTAGCAACAGAAAAGAATCTACGATACGGGTGCGGACCTCGGAACTAGAAAGAATTTCAGCAGTTTCGCTTAGGGGGGGCTCTTTCAACAACACATCATGCTGCCATCAGCTCCCCGTACCGAACGATCAGCTCATAGTCAGGGTCAGAGTCTTCACTCAACGATGGTCAAAAAAATCTTTGGTGGTAGGAAATGGAGAGATCCAAATCAACGCAGGATGTTTTCAATAGTCCTGGAATAGAGAGCTTTGGACCCTAGTCAGAGAGTAATCTGTCATGAACAAGAAGCTCGTGTTTAAAAGCGAACAGGGATCCCATTTCTGCCTGTACCGAGACGGACGAAAGCTACGCGTACTTCCTCTAAAAGTTCTTTTCTGATGAATGTTAAGGCCTTTAACTTTTTGTGGACAGCTTGGGCTGAACTTCTCGGCCCCGAATCCATATGCAAAAGATGAAAAGCGACAACTCTGTACAAAGGAAATGTATCGGACCATCAGGCAGAACGTCAGCGTAGACTGACACAGACTGACACAAGTGCTGATCATCATCATGGCACCTGGCATGACTAGCTTTAGTGGTCGTGATCGTGGTGATATCTAGACGTAACGGATACATGATGACTATCATATTCTTTCTTCCCATCAGCATGCCATAGCCATCATGGCAATATTATGCTGATGGGGTTAGAGGGGTCCTGATATACACATACATCGCATGCGAACAATAGGTGCAGATTGATATTGACAGTGCATACTTCCCAACGTCATGCATCATGATGGCACGGCTCTTTTTCCGTGCTCCGCTCGTATTGTTCAGCAGGGTGCTTGCTTGAACAGTGGTCGCTGACGATTTGCTTCAGCAATTGGTTACAGGTTCCATTTGGTTACCAACGCACATCGATTATCCTTTCCCTTGTCCTTTGTGTAGACCACACATGTAATTAATTGTCCAACGGGTGAGAGTTTCTTGTCAAATATCGATTGTCGCCGATAACGGTTACCCCTGGTCACCTGTACTCCACGACTACTGTGACGGACTGGTTTTTTTAATTTCTCGGAACTCGATTGGTTGTGCAACAGGAAGGCGCTCCCAGAAGCTTTCTTTCGAAACAAAATCGTTGTAGACTTTTGACTTGATCCGTCTTCTCGACTTAACGACGAACTAATTCTCCATGGCATTTCGAATTTGATTAGCATAATGCCGGTTATACCTCAAATTCTGCTTCTTTTGCTCATGAACCTAGGAGTAAAATGCATAAGAGTCAACATCGGAAAAACCGGCATCGGTCCAGTTCCGCCGTTCGGAGAAACAGCCTCGCAAATGTCTGGATCATTAATTGAGGCCTTCAGCCACAACATCCAACATAATTCAAGTACCTATTCCGACGTTCCTTCAAAAATTTCATCATCCCCAGGAGTTGATGTAATGGATATACATCCATCTCCTTATCCAGAGGATCTAATGGCTTCTGATTCACCGGAACTTGAAAGCATTGTATTTGTGTACCCATCTCTTCCAATCCAGGAAGGGCTTATGGTTCACAACCTTATGGAAACTGACGAACAAGACCGCATATCAATACCTTCTCTTGAAGCTGTCGTTCCTCTTGAATCCGATCCTCAGCCATCTGAAGCCCCGTATGTTGAATTTGTAATGTCGCCATCGGTCATTGTGCTCCATCCACCCGACTTCCCTGAGCTTGAAGTTACACCAACTAGGTCTCCAGCCCCATTCTCCGGAACTGGGGTTTCAGCTTCTACAATCGGGTCATCGGCAACACTTTCCGGTCGAATGACCTCATCACGGCTCGTGGGTATCACAGTCGCACTGCTTACCGTTTTCGGAACTCTGTCTACTGTCACAGCAATTTCATTTTATGGGAGAAACACCAATCCGTACCGGCCCTTCATTACCGGAGCCTCCCTTTCAGAAGAGAGCTTTGACTTTGCCCAAGATCCTGTTCCAGAAACGCTCAATAGCATTCATAACAGTCGGGAATCAAACATCCAGACGCGGAGGTACGAGGCAGCCAGTCTCAACCGAGATATTGAACCTGCGGAACGTCTCGCAGCAGCAAAACTTCTCGAGGATATCCCAGATCGACATTGTAGATGATATCGCTCCGATGCAGTCATTGGGAGCATTCTGGAAAGGTTGCACGATCCCAATAGTCCACCCGCTTCATAGAACACTTGGAAAAAAACTTGAGAACCGCACAAATTAAGTGCTGCAATCAGCAAGAGATTAACATCAACATCGTCTGTAATGAGAATTGGCCTCTCGAACGAGAAAAAATAGCTATCTTGAGAATTGACGAGCATCCCCATCGTCTCGCCTTCCGTAGGGGTTAGAAGCGGAAAATGCATGACCAGTATTCTTTTGTCTAATTATCTCGCGCAGTTTGTGTTGCTGGCCACGATATCCTTTTCCATGACCACCTCCCCCGCCCCGTCGGACTTGCCCTTTGCTGCTGCCCATGATATTGAGATTAACCCTGGGAGGGTTATCGAAGCAAAAACTGGCTGCAACTGCATTAAGGTCTAACCCATGGACGTTGAAAATGTCTTTCATGGCATGACTGGCATATGCTTGTAGATATGAACGGTAGGCGTCCTTGGCAGACCGATTGAGGGCATAATTGGTCGATATCAACTTTTCAAGCTGAGGCTGTACTTTTGCAAGTTTCTTTTCAGGAAACTCATATTCATTGAGAGGTATTTTTGCTGCTTTCAGATGACGTAAAAATCCAAGTTCTGACGGCAAAAGAAACAATAATGCTTTTCCCTTCCCATCTACACCGCGAGCAGTTCTTCCGACGCGATGAATGTATTCTTTTGGTTCATCAGGCGGGTCGAATTGTATGATCCAGTCTACGGCGGGGATATCCAACCCACGTGCAGCAACATCAGTGCATATGAGAATAGCAGTGCTGGCGTTACAAAACTTGTAAAACGTCGTTGTGCGCTTGTTTTGCTTTTGACGCCCATGTAAGTCCATGACAGGTATGTCAACATGATTGAGAAGTTCGTAGTAGAACTTGACCGCGTTGCAGCTTGACATAAAGACTATGATCTTCTTCTTAAGATTTCTGCGTAGGAAGGTATAAAGAAGTACGAATCGTTTTTCGTTCTGAATGATAACATATCCTTGCTCTAGGCCTGCGACGGTAGATACCTCTGTCTTATCGTGTACACCCACATACACCGGTCTATTTCTGAACGAAACCCTGACTAGGTCCTCGACCTTCGTTGTTTGCGTAGCAGAAAACAACATGGTTTGACGTTTCTTTGGGAGATACTTGATAATCTGATGCATTTCTTCCTCGAAGCCAATCTCTAGACATCTATCCGCTTCATCGATAACCAATACCTGAAGATTCTTGAACACAAATCCAGGAGTGTTCTGCAGGTGATCTAGCAACCGTCCAGGAGTGGCAACAAGTATTGCAACACCCTTTTGGAGTTTATCAGCCTCTGCTTTTCTATTTGCGCCTCCCATTACAATACTATGGGTCTGGGAGTGGTATTTGCATATTTCCGTGACCACGCCATAAATCTGAAGGGCCAGTTCTCGAGTTGGCGAAATTACTACTGCCGCCGTTCCGTTTCGATTAGTCCACTTTACGCGGAAAAGAAGTTCAATGACTGGAATCAGGAATGCCAAAGTCTTTCCTGAACCTGTTCTAGCAGCACCAAGTACATCTCGTCCTGACATTCCATGTGGTATAGACCGTGCTTGTACTTCGGTCATGCGTTCAAACTTCATGTCCGTCAATGCGCTCAGAGTCTTCTGAGATAGGTTGAGTTCTTCAAACTTTCTCTTCGTGAGCACACCGTCGGTGGCAATGTCCTCTTCCTTTGTCTCTGCAACTTCCATCGTACTGGGCTTCTTGGCTTTCGTGCCAGTACTGCAGTTGCCGTGCTCTTGAATCGCATCCCTGTCAGCTTTGGTAGGGCTAGCTACCATGGAAAGGGTTTTAGAGATTTCAATGGATGGATTTTCTATACACACTTCCAGCTTTTCAGTTTGGAGTTCATTTGGGTCGGGGTTGGTCTCTTGAGAGAGAGCTTGGGTGGTCGAGGCGCCGCTTCCCTTCTTAGCCTTCTTAGGTCGCTTCTTCCGTATCTCTTGGTCATCATTCTTACGTTTTCGAGGGACCATATCCCAGAAGGTTTGCTGAGAGGCTGCAGTTTCCAACACTACAGTTTATTTGTGATTCCAGCCCGTACGAAAAGAACGGGACCACTGTATTCGATTCGCTCAGAGAATGATTCCTTGCTACTCACAAGATCAAGAAAATAGATCGAACCCGTTCAGACGACACGGTATTTGGTGCGACCAAGTAGAGCTTCAGAGTTTCCAGAGTTTCCAGAGGTGTGAACTGAGCGAGAGAAATCTTGTTTGAATGTAAAACAATATGTGGGAAACGTGAACTGTTCAGCGGTTGTGTTGCTGGTATTCGGGCCGAAATTTACAAGCAAGCAACTATGACCTGATCCTGCTTTTCGCTTTTTCCGACTGGATTCGGTGTGAATCACGACGGCGGAGTGAGGGTGACATCGTCAAAACGCCTGGACAACAACATAGCGGAAAATAATTCTAAAAAACCCGAAATGTGGTTGCATTCAAGGCTTGCAGCGCACTGCAGCCACCGAAGGCAGGGTACGGTACCGTCGTACAAAGGGTAGCAATCGCCATCGACTCTTGGCTAGCGTAATTTCTCTTTGCTATGCTTCTCCAGAGTTGCTCTGTATGTAATTGGAATAGAACATATTCATGTGAAGTCCTCGTGTTTTTTTCACAATTGACTACTACAGCGCTTTCCTATGAGAAGCGCACTGGATGACGATTTCACAAATGTTAGAGAAAGGAAGAAACAGTGAATCTAGGTCATGGAGGACTCATCGTCTTCATCTGCTTCATCTTCTCCCCAAAGGCAAGGTTTGGGCTTCAGCCAGTTTCCGCCTTCTAGTCCTTCTACTTCTTCTGCAAGCGTAGCTACATCCTCTGACGGTGAGGTGCCCGGCCTCTCGGCTGCATTCGGTGGACGTCGATCACGCTCCAAGAAACGCCGTCGAAGTCCATCGCCTGGTCTAGAACAGCGTCCAGGAGCATGGGAGGCACACACGCGTGGAATCGGATCGAAAATTCTTGCAAAACAAGGATTTACAGGGAGATTGGGTAGGCATGGAGATG
Source organism: Agarophyton chilense (assembly GCA_030374765.1). Taxonomy (NCBI): domain Eukaryota; phylum Rhodophyta; class Florideophyceae; order Gracilariales; family Gracilariaceae; genus Agarophyton; species Agarophyton chilense. The sequence goes on from JARGXX010000099.1 coordinate 1,775,765, forward strand.
GAATTGCAGAACCTTTGCAGCCAGTGATGCGAAGAGGGAAGGTTGGATTAGGAGCGGATCAAAGAAAAGAGGAGAGCCAGAAAAAGAACAGGACGAGGAACACTCTCCATGATCTTGACGCGGAGATAGAGGCAGCAAATACGCGCATTCAATCTAAACTGAAGACAGTTTCTACTGAGAAAGAAGAGACAAGTACACGCATGTATGAACCCATGCGGCATGACTTAAAACCCGTTTCTGTGAAAGTGTGGGACGAGATAAGCGAAAAACTGAGCGGAGCACGACGCACTGTTACAGTCATATCGCCGCAACTCATGTATGATTTGAATCGCCTTCGAGATACGGCCATGTCACAACTATCCACAGCATTACGTGCAAAGCAACAAGAAGAAATCATACTGCAAAATACAGCATCTGAGAAAGAGAAAGCTCAAGATAATTTGGAACGGATCAAGGCTGAATTAAATGAACTTGTTGCATTAGAGAATGCTCTCGCTGGCCTCGAAAGTCCGAATGGTGTTGCGTATGAGCGCGCTTTGAAGAAATTAGCGGATACTGTGTCTCAGGTTGGTGACAGGTTTCACGTTGGGAGGCAAAGTGTATCTGCGGCATTAGCAGAGCTGGTTTGCAGAACTGTGATAAGGTCTTTTCATGAATGTCTTAAAAACTCTCAAAAACATGGCAAAGCCGATAAGAAGTCTGCTGGTTTTGTCGGTGGCGTACTTAAGACAGTCAAAACAATAATATCCAGTGATGAGTACACGAAACTTTGTGCTGTATCGATTTTGGGACCGTTACGGAGGGTGTTTTCACGAACCAATTTGGATATAGTGAGAGGGGCTTGTATTGCCGACGTTCTGGTCAAGATTCGTCCAATGATATCAGATGCCTTGATTCAAGTTTTTGCGGAGGAGCTTCTCCTTCCAAGACTTGTTGCACATATCAAGATCACCGGTCGTACGGGAGAAAAACATGTACCAACACATGTATGGATTCACCCATGGTTACCTGTAGCTGGTCGCAAAGCGTTAGTCGAGGTGCTCCATCACGTGCGAATTAGCCTTACTTCATCCCTTGAAGCTTGGAAAATATCAGATTCGAATCTGCAACGTGCAGACCTCATTGATATCACGAAAAAGTGGAGCGCCGTTCTATCGAGGAAAAAACTGCAACTCGCACTTTCACGACACGTGGTGCCAAAGTTGGCAGCTGCCTTATGTCAGATTGATGGAAACACGTCTGAAGTGCTTGTCGGTTTCGAAGCGCTTTCAGATTGGGCTTCTGTTTGTTCCAGTAGAATTCTCGCGGCAGAGCTGGCTGAACCATTCATCAAAGGACCTGGAACCGTGCTTCGATCCACAGCATTCAAGGATTGGGAAGGTGGAAGGCAATTATATCGAAGGTGGAACGACTGTTTACCAAGCCGTTTTAAATATCATTTTCGCCCTGTCCTTGCAGCACTTCTTTTTGTTTTAGATGCTGCTGCGACTGCCAACCAAGGGGTGAGGGCCAGGCTATTGCATGCGGATATAACCCCTCTCTTGAAGAATCGCTTCCAAAAAGTCAATGAAAAGAAAACAAAGATAGCCCGACCGGTTGTTCCGGCTAGGAGGGCGAGATTAGTGGATGTCGTCGCCATGGTAGCAGAGAAGGAAGGTATACCTCTGGTTGGCTTACCGGACGAAAGGGGACAAAGGGTTTTCAAGCTTGGTCGAATTCGCATCACTATTGACGTTGGAAGGGGAGTATTTCTGCATGGTGGCAAGATTGTTGGGGTGGATGAGTTGGTCGAGTTGGCAAAAGCGTGATCCTTGTATGAATACTCTGAAGATGAGAGACAGTGCTCGCGTTTAAAGGTAACCGTTTATTCTACTCGGAAGCACATAACCGCCAGTATTGAACATAATGATATAGGCTCCTTGTCAAAATCGCGATATCGTCTGGTACCACGTATCATCGTGTACGATTGCAATATATGCACCAATGACTAATGCATTCCTCGATGCAATGCTTCCAAAAAATGTAATATAGAGGACGAGAAAGGTTTCATACGCAAATATGAATGTCCCATTTCCCATTCCAAACAATCGTCGTTCCACCGCATTCGACGTGATCTTGGGTAGTCAATGAACTCATTTGTATCTGTCAGTCCTGATTCTTTACGACATAAAAACTAAGTTTTCTGTCAAAGTGGATCTGTATCAAACGCTCTTCGGTGATTCATTGTACATGCCAGAGATGTGAAACAATAGTTTGGCGATGCGTTGTGGTCAAGCAAAGCAATGTAGCAGGGGCTCTAGAGAACAAACAGTTGTGTTACGGTATATCCAAAGGATGGCTGATGGCAATATTCGGCGGCGATGGTTTGAGTATTATCCAGCAGAGATCGGGGCATGGCTTCTTTCTGGCACTAATCCTTTTCAGTTTTCTAGGAAGACAGGAGACCATTTATTTGATGATTGTAAGGGCAGAGGTGGTCGGTCGACGGTATTTGTCCTCAAGCACTGGCGTTGGACGCGCTCTCAACTCCGGCGCCATCATCGAGCCGCAATAATCGTCTTGCCCTTAACCTTGTAATCTTGCTGCCTTTTTTGATTTCCACCTTCTCTTGTCAACGCCACTTTCTCACGGGTAGCTGGTCTTTCGGAGACCTTACGTGTGCATCGCAGATTTGCTGTTCCACGAAAGGACAGAGATTTTCTACCTTTCACGCCTGACCAAAAATAAAGATCGAGCGTAAGCTGTCTGTGAAGCGTCAAATAAAGTTGCTAAACTTTACAGAATAGCTGGGGTTGGCCTCCTTAGAATTAATTATCGATTTTGAACTGTTATTTTCATTGCAAATGCCTCGACTTGCTGCAGTATTGCATATACAGACTGTAGATGCTATTTTACCCACCGTCGGCAGTCAAGGTTTGACTTCGGCACTCACACATCTCTTACGTATTCGAGCTTGCTCTAGTGAAGTGCTAGCAATCTATCCCTCGGAGCGTTGGTAATTTTTAAGCCAGATTTTCAAAGCAGCAAGGAACCTTGTTTGCTTCTATTCTGCGAATCCTTTCGGCTCTTCGGACGTGCAATGAGAAAGTTAAAGTATCACGAGTACAAACTACTGCGAAAGGCAGATTTCTTAAAGTGGAAGCGAGACAATAATCTACGAGAAGTCAAGGTTGCTCGAAGATATCATCTTTCGAATCCAGACGAGTATCATCGGTACTCAAAGATAGTGGGTGACATCAAGCATCTTTGCTCTAAACTTCTTGAACTGAAACCGGATGATCCGACACGGATGCAGCGCACGGAAGATCTCTTGACCAAGTTGTATGATATGGGTATCATATCTATTAAATCTAGCCTTGCAGAATGCTCAAAGGTCACAGTTAGCGCAATCTGTCGAAGACGACTGCCTGTCGTAATGAAGAGACTCAAATTTGCAGAAAATCTCACTGAAGCGATATCTTTGATAGAACAAGGCCACATTCGAGTTGGGCCTACGCAAGTGAAAGACCCTGCCATGCTTGTGACCAGGAATATGGAAGACTTTATAACTTGGGTGGACACAAGTAAGATCAAACGAAAAGTATCTCAGTTCAACGATAATCTCGATGACTATGACCTTCTCAATGCGTAGCACAGTTCGAGAATCAGTGAATGCGTTCAGTTCTGTGATCTTCAAAGTCCTCTAAAACCCTCGCAACGAGTAGTACAGTCGTGAACCTCCTGTGGCCGAAAAAGACATCGAAGTTGGGAGTTGTGGCCGGCCACCACAGGCCATTGATAAGGTTGTGTCGGAAACCGAGCCAGTAAGAGAGAGTAAGAAAAAGTAAGAGAGAGAGAGAGAGATGGGTGCGTGAGCAATTCCTTGAGTGCTTCAGCATGAATTCTTTGTAAGCTCAGAAAACCAGGGGGTTGCACGAGATCACTATTCTAAGACACCTTTCGCTATTCGCGGCGATAGATGCGAGTTCCCTGACGAAGCAACTGTTTTCAAGGAGTCGTCAGCACTTCGCTCAGGCAGCCAGGAGCGTCTAAATAGCTTTGCTAGTTCATGTACTTCTAAATCAACGAAAATTGGTCTGCCATGAGGGCAAGTATGTGGATTGTCGCATTTTAGGAGTTCTCCTGTAATCTTCTTCATCTTTGTTTGGTTAAGAGTAGTTCCATTTCTTACGGCTAGTTGGCACGACAATGATGCTGCAGCTTCTTTAAGGGTTTGAGCATCAGTTCCAAGCTTGAGAAGCGCCGTGGCGAGTTCGGGAGAGGGGAGTGTTGCTAATAGAGTGGGAACCGTTTTCACCCGAAATCCTAAGGTTGTCTCGTTGCTGTCACAAAATGCCTCAAAGGTAACTCCGAGAGATGTGAGCGAAAATAAGAGTTCTTCACTAGTATCACTGGGAAGAACAGTTTCATGTTTTGGAGCACCGAAGCAGGATTCATTCCATAAACGAAGGAGCCTCTCATAAATTGCTCTCTCATCGGCTACGTGTTGCTCAATAAGCAGAATACCACCTCCATACTCAACCAGAATGTAGGTATTCAACACTTGACCAATGACTTTCGTTCTTAACGGGGCCACATACTGGGAATCTTGTTTGAGCATTTGGCGTCTGGCCTCTCCTTTCTGCAATCTTTGCAGGAAACGTCCAACTCCAACAGAATTGTTTAGATCATGCGACATGAGAACTGAGTCGCTGTGCGTAGTTCCTTTTTCACCATCTGATAGAATTCTGGATCGAAGTGCGTTTTTAATCAAAGCCAGACACGCATCTTTCGTGCTGTGTTCCAAATCTGAGTTCTTGAATCGCATGACAGTCTTCTGGGGGGATATGTTCCAGTTCACATTCAGAGGAGCAACTGTAAAATGCACGAATACTACAGGGTATCGACCGCGAGGAACCTGTACTGCTTCGCAAAGAGCGCGTTTTATCCAGTCGAGGTCCACGCATCTTCCGTTCACGGCTGTTACCACCCAAGAACGCGAAGCCGAGTGGATGGCAGAGGGCAAACCAATGACCAAAGATACATCTCCGATTTCTGGGATCGATATGGATGCGCTGCGAAATTCTGAGACCGAGCATCGAAACTTGGCCGCAAGGTAGCGCATTCTCTGGTGCTGAGGCTCCCCCGCTTTAATCGCACTGCTCCAATTCAAGGAACCGTTTCTGGAAAAGTTAAAGCTGATTTGTGGATGGCATAGAGCGGCACGAAGTAACCATTCCTTACATTCTGTAACCATGCGCCGATTTTCTCTGACATTCAGACACCACGGAAGTTCCATTGCTTGGACTATGGTTCCAGTATTCATTGGAACGTTAGATACTGTTTCCACAATTGGTATACCATCATTTGTGAAAGAAACGGATGTTCCGTAAAGAACATCTTCAGTACGCGATGATATGGACAAGCGTTTCGCAATGCTTGCAATGGACCACAACCCCTGTCCTCTAAATCCTAGAGTACCAATTCCGTTTTCCAACTGTTCTAATGAGCAAAGCTTTGTTGTTGCGTTGCATTTCGCAACTTCCAGCAATCCATTAGGCACCGATATACCAGCCCCATTATCTTCAACGGTGATGGAACGATTCAAGATATCAATATCCACAACGAGTTTACTGGACTGAGCGTCGATTGCGTTCTCCACTAGTTCCTGTACAACTGATTTATAGTCATATATCACCTCGCCCGATGCAATTCGCTGCACGACCTCTAAAGGAAGAATTGAAACCTTTGAAGTTCCCTTCTTTACCTTTGGGAGACCTACATGGGAGCAACGAGTAAATGAATACTTCAGTATCGCAGGATTCTGTCGAGAGCAAACACCACGCCATATGGAGCCTCTTTTCGCACTGTGCTTCAAGTGCCCGCTCACTTCGCCGAAACTCTTGAACCTAAGTGTGGAGGTTGAAACCCCAGGAAAAGCCCATCCTAACATGTTGGGAAGCTTCGCTCTCTCTCTCTCTCTCTCTTTACGGGCACACTTGTCTAATTCCTACGTAGTGCAGAGCGTTCTTTGTCAAAAAAACGTTCCCTCACTAGGAAGACCAGCATTTTTTCTGGCCACTTCTTGATGATTTCGTCTACCGCTACGCTTCGCTCTCGGCCAAACATGGGAGATTTTGCTACCACACAAAGGGCCGTTCTTAGAGCATCTCTACCTGTCGGGCCAAAGACAATTTTTTGGACATCCAGTTCTTATTGGCGACCCTTAATTTGGTATTTAGGACTAGGGATTTGGTCTACCTACCTCGAATGGTAGGTCGTCCCACACTTAATCTGTTCGAACTTTAACTTGACGAAAAATGCCATAATCTTGGTATCATGATGTTCAGGTATCGGTTTCTTGGACATCTCGCGCCCAATTTGTTTCGAACCAATTTCAGTAGAGGCCCCACAGATTGGGGCAGATAGCCAGTGGTCCGAAAACATCGGTTTTGCGGGCAATATGAGCTCAAACTCATAACAATCGTTTTCTTTATTGAACTTAAAACAGAGCTTACGCAAATCTGACAGACACATCCTACGCCGTCGCCCAAGAAACAATCCAATCACGACCCATCAAATACACAGTTTAATACCCCTCTCCAACGTCCTGGGCACATTTCATCCCTCCAACACTCCATCATTTTTCTTCCTGAGAGAATTCACAAGCTCTTAGACAACGAGCAGCGCGTTGCTGCATGCAAGAACCGTTTATTCTCTCACGCATTATAGTGCGTCTAAGGCGACGTCAACCAACCGCCGGATGTGCTGTGGCGGTCTTTTGTAATCAACTGCAGGCCTATCGCCCACCTTCTGACAACCCACCGCTTTCTTTTTTTGCAACTCTTTCTTGGTCATGGCATTGATTACAAAATTGCTCTTCAAATGAACACCCTTTGCAGAATCAATCCGAACTCGGCCATTTTCTTCACCATCAGCATCTTTAAACAAAGAGTAGTGTGGAGAACTGTAAAGATCCAAGAGCGATTTAACTGTTGCTGAGTCACAATTTGCACCTTTCAGCTTTCGTGGCACCACTCCAAGCGGTTTAAAATCTGCGCCGTTCAGTTTAGGATCTCATAAACCAGTGCTACCGAACCCAGATCTAATGTTCGGAGCGTTGTGAGAGCATATATATGCTACCTACAGGCACTTTGCCACATCAAAGGCGTTCAGTTTGGTCTTTTCTTTCGCAGCAAGGTACAACTCTTGTCCAAAAAAAGACTTTGGTGACCCGAAAACAGATACGTCCAGTGGTTGTGTTACATGAGAAGAATGAGACAGAAGCGCTATTACAATGATTCGGTTTTTTCAACAACTTCAGTCTATGGTACTAAACATGTAAAACATTCCCATCCAATAAAAGCATTATGTACTACCCCCCTTTGTGCAAGTGATTTGTTTGGCGGATAAACATATTGGCCCGTTCATACAAAATCATGAAATCGGCACCTGGAATCTCTCCCTTAAACGAATAAGAAGGCGGTATGACATCTTTCAGTGTTTGCGTATTGCTCTTAACCCGGCGATGGTGAGCTAACTTCCATGGAAATATGATTAAGGGACGATAGAGAACTTCATAAGCTGAGAGGACTGACATCAAAATCACGCTATCCAGCTTGCCTTTCGCCGAAAGACATTTTTGGATAAGTTTACGTCCGGTGGCTCCAACTCCTTTCCGCAAACTTCTTCCTCTCTGTTTCGCAATAGAAGTACCTGATTGATCCATATTAAATATACGGGACGGATGAGGAATATTATATCCTTTTAACGCCTCCTTCACTCTCATTACATTCTTGGCCAGAAATACTTCAGTGATTGCATTGACTCGCTTGTCGTCAAAAGTTTGGACAAGCATGTACTGGAGACCATCGCGTTTCATAAACTTGTTGGTCCATGTCTTTGAAGGTCTGCCTTTTGTTAACGAAATCTAAGCTTGCCGACATGGGGGCAGCATTTTGACATACTTTTCGGCGAGGTCTTGCACACCCGCTTTCTTCAACGGAGTGTTGTTGTTCGCAAAATATTGAATGGCCTCCGCAAGTATATGCTCGTCATTTGCGTTCAGTATTGTGGTCCTGTCATTTCGGCGCAACGGAAGTTGTATACAAGACTTCGGTTGAGCAGAGGGTGTAGTAGCGCACCACTGCTTGAGATCCCTGCCTATAGTACTTTCGGATACATTGTACTTCTCGGGAAGAGACAAAAACGGTGATAGGCATTGAAATATTTCGTATATTGCTTCTCAAATGAGATTTCCGCAGTTCATCTTTCTCGATGTAGAAGATGTTTGATGCGCTCAACGTTGGATGCCGCATTGTGGCGGGGTTTCGTTTGCACTGTTTGCGAGAAGAGAACAGCGCGCGCTTTTCGAAAGGCTCCATCGGCGTTGGCGCTCACAGCAAGTTGAAGGCAAGCAGCGAGATAGATTTCGCGTTCTACGAGCTAAAAATATGCGGAGGACCAAACTCTTCTATTTCGCTTAGCTGTAGGGGGTGTCCGCTTTATTTTTTTGTCAGGTTAAGGGCTAAACATTTACTGCGTAACTTTTCCGATGCAATCCACAACATCTTCGTCACCCTCCGACGATAGCAACGGGGTGTTCAAAGCCTTAATTGTCTGTGTCAATGCGTCTCACCACGACAAAGCAAAAAAATTGATCCTGTTTTGGTCACAAATCAAATAGCAACATCAGACATGAACAAGGATCACCCAGAATTGGACAAAGGCTTATATTCTCGAATCGCTCCCAAAGCTACGATATTTTCCGTGCAAGAATTTGAGAAACGATTCTCTGTAACAACAAAAACAGTTTATGGGAAGCTTAGAACCTTTATTTGGGCCTTCGATGCTTTTTTGTTGTAAAACCGGACTGTCCCGGACTTTGTTGGACTAGATCATTCAAAACGATGTGTCCCGCTTTGATATAATTAAGTAGCAGCTGTTCAGCTGATCAGGTGATCCTGTACATACAGCTTCAAGAAGAAACCGCTTTACTAGCTTTGAAGAAGTTTTCAAAATATGTTATTAAACGCTTTATGGATACATATCTGAGCATACCGGCAGACAATGACATTGTAAGAATAGAAGACATCTACTCTCGAATTGTCTTTTCGAGTTGATTAGGAGCCGTTGATTGCTCTGGATGGGAGTGGTCTCATTTCCTTTTTGCATTACAGGGACAATAAAGACAAAGAAGGCACACAAACTTTTCGTATGGAAATGTTTTTGACGATAAGCTCAGGATATGTCATTGAAGTGTACGTTAAATATTTTTATCGCTTGCGCGTGGTTTTGAATCTTGGCCCTATTACGGAGAATCATTGCCGAACAGACTGCCCGTGCACGCGCCCGTTCGCCTTCACTGGGTGACTTATTTATCTCTTTTTCCACTCTTGTGGCTGACTACGCTTTTCCATCAATTGGATTTCCTCCTTCTACTTCACTCTTTTCGATTTTCATACCTGTTTGTCTCAGGCGCACACCCCCACTTCGTCGTGCATCCCTTGTGACAACCACTAGGCTATAAAAGTGTCTGACCTGACACCAGAAGAACGTAGCCAGCTGTAATAGTAGTGAGCTCCCATATCCCGTAAAGATTCCGTTTTGTGCCACCCCATAGAAGAGATGACACCTAACGTCTACGTTTTGTTTAGTCTCTGGACGTTGCACCACAATTTCATCATTTTCGGAATTCCCGCAGCAAAGAACGATAATTTGATCATTAATTAAAGCTCTCGTCTTCTTGACATGCATGACGGAACTTGGCTAATCTATTGTTTAAATTTCAAAATAGAGGGGTATACGATTGATTGGTTTTACGTCTTGACCAACGTTAAATACCTTTGTTATAGATTTTTTGTAAAACTACCTCCTGGTCCAAGGTCAAGGAAAGAATATCTGTAATTCAAGGTCAATCATGAGCTCGAAAGATGGCTGAAGAATCTTCGCGTGTCTATACGGTCAGTTCGAAATAATGGACAGACCTTCCCGATTTTCAAGATTCATTGATCTCAAAAACATGTTTCTCTATGAGTATATACTGCACAACACGATATCAGATGAAAGTGACTACGATGGAACTGCAACGTTTAAATTTTCACAAGAGCAGATGCAAAGAGTTGGAGATAATTACAACCAGATTACTCATCCGAGCTGCACATTTCAAAAATCCGATATTTATTGTTCATTTCTTGATTCCACGGAAACACTTGATGACTGTAACACTTACGGGACGCCCTCACTGAGAGCTTTTAAAAAAGACATGACCCCAGTGAAGAGTGAAAGCGCATATAGACACGACACTCATTGAGATGTTCCAGAAGGAAAATTTATAAGGGTTCAACACGCTTGAGCTACTTCACGTTCTTTCTACAAACGTTGCTGAATGTTGCAGGCGATATAATGTAGATTTTGTAGAATGGAAGGAACCGAATTCAGTAGCAGACCAGCAATTAAGGACTTTACCCACGCTTCCAAGGCGTAACAGTTCGATTCATTTTGAATCGATTGACGTTAGGGAGCCTTTTCAGAACTCAAAATTTTAGGGGTTGCTATTTCCTTCTAAACCTGAACCCAACGCTTCATCTTTGGGCACAGTACCTCCAGACGACAATTTCAGAAACGCTTTCATAGACTGCTGTTCATATTTTCTCAGCAGAATAAGAATCTTTCGAGATGCCTCTTTTTGTCTCGCAGAAGAAACGAAACGAGATAAAAGCCGTTTTCGAAAGAACTGAGAGAACATAACCCGCTATTACTGAGGAATATCCAATCTGAGCGCTAATATAATTTTAGCCGTGTCCCACTCCAGTCGTTCTTTTGCAAGCTCCAGCTTGCGTTCGGCAACCTCCTGCTTCTTTGAAGCGGAAATCTGCAACATATTTTTCCTTCCACTGATTGCATAAGCCACAATCACATCAGAGAAAGGACCACGCGCTATCGCAGCCTTCTGCTGATTCTTCGTAAACGCTTACTTACCTACCGATCGTTTCGATTTTGAGCCTCTTTCTTCCTCCTCAGTCATTACGCACCCGTTTAGTAAAGAGGAGCTGTCTCCGAGGTAGAAAAAAGAATCTTTGTAATTAAACTTATCAGACACGTGATGTTTCAAGTTTTTAATGCAGTCCTGTACATGCGACATGAATTGGCTTCTTTCGCTCTAGAACATCTCTGCAACGCGAAAGAGTGAATATTCATTGGGGTTGCCTGTCAGTTGCATAAAGATGACGCTATTGTAGCAGCCTTGTAACCTTTTGCACTCTCTAGGCGCTTTTCTACGCGTCTTGCGGCAGGCATCGCTCGAAAGGCCTTCTCAGCGATGGGAATCAAAATCGCAACTTTTTCCCAGCAAAGTACAGGCTTCTTTAGGTTTAGCGCTTTCTTCGATGTATGCAGCCCGAATACGGCGACCTATCTCAGCATGTTATTTGTTAGACCGTTTTCTGGGGTCCAAATCCGCAACGGCCGCTGCTCTCGTGAGGACAATAGAGCTCGATGTCATCCCATGAGAAGCCTTTCCCGCCATGAACTGGTATTCATCTATCGATATGGGCGACCTCTTTGCTCCTCTCCGAAACAAAAGATGTCATGTTCAACTCTGAGAAGGCTTTACGATTTAAACCACCTGCTGCCCGTCGTCAAACCTTTCAGCACACCTTGCGATTCATTTGTAACCCTAACCTTACAATTTTTAACATTGACTACTGTGACAGCTCGCTACGCTCGTACTATATCGCTTCGCATTCTAACTAAGAAATACTTAGCAATGTAAAAATTAAAATTTGACAACATTAATTCAAATTTTCAAACGAAGCTATAGTGTTTTAAACTACCACGCCATGGCATCCAAGCGACTGAACCAGAAATTGATTTAGTCTTAGCAAGCTCACCTCCACTCCCCAAAAACCAATCCTAGGCCAACCACCATTTTAACTCCCACAACCAGGCCCACTACTATGTTTCCAATAACGCTTGCTAATAGTGAAATACGTTCAAAGCTCTAATTTTATATTTCAGGAAGGAGTTTTCTGTTCTGATGATTCCTTTCAAAAATTTGATTCCGAGTGTCAGAATCCTGTAAGTCTGTTTCAGAAATCTGACGAACTAATCTTAACGATTTTCGGTTTAAGTTTCCACATGGTCATCCAAACCCCCAGCCCAATCCTGCAGCGACACGTTCGAAGATATTAATTCACTGGTGTAACCAATTTGAGTGCCTGAAGTTGGGACGGGGATGTTTTGTTAAAATATGATAGAGTTCATGTGGTCTAATGTATCCCTTAAATCTATTTTTCATCATCATCGGCATTCTGTCTCCTGATCGGCTATTCGATCTTTTTTGGGGTCTTCTAGCCCGCCTCCGGACAACTATCTATAAATTCCCCATATCCTCCCGCCTTCCCTCCAGAAAAAAGACTTCTTAGTTCTCTCAACATCTCTTTTACTTCGAGTAATAACAGTCATAGACTTTAGTTTGGTATTCTTTGGTAGTAATTTGATATACCCGTTGAGGCTGCCAGAACATTGTCGGGAAATGATACTGGATTTGGATTCAGAACGACCCATTGATGGGGTCACTGTATTCGAACGTAGAATCAACTTCTCCTACGGACTCCTCCGCAACGAAAATAATTTCGGCGAAATGAATCCTGCCCGATGCCTTGCAAGAAATTGCTCTCCAGGCTATTTGGACAGCGTTGCTCTCTTTTGACAGTTTATAGGGGTGAATTTGTTCGGATGCTCGGCATATAAACAAATAAGCACACTTGGAAGTCCTTCATGTATGCTTTGGAATTCTATTCTTGCGTCTTTACTTTTTTCGTTCTCGTGCATTTTCATTCTTCATATTCCTGTCATGTTCACTGGACGCCCCTGCAATAGGAAGCAATTCCCGCATGCTCATTGAATTAGAAATTGCTGGTGAGGTTGCCGTTGTTTTTTATGTTAACCTTCGTTCCCGTCCCCTTGATTCAGAAAGGCTGGATCGTTTTCTTTAAACTCCTTTCGAAGTTTCCTCGACTTGTGGAGCTTAGGCTTCATTGACTTGCTTATCAAATCGTCGTGCTCTTCTTCGAGTTCTCTGGCCGCTTCTCAGTTTCCAGTCTTATCAACCATTATCACTGACGCCAACCTACGAATTGCTAACTGTACGGCCAACTCGTTTTTGGCTCTTATGACGCCCAGCAAGCTGATGAGGCAGTCAATAACTCGAACCAATGTTGCCGCTTCTCGGCGGTTCCGAATGCCCGTCGAGTGACGAGCTTGAACCCACGCAGAGACCGTCAGATAATTTTAAAGGGCTTTGCGGTGCATATTTTCTCCTTAAATACTGTCAACAGAAACGTGTTGTTCAGGAAAAAATTTGCTAGCAAAAGAAACCCAGAACTTCATGTTCGCCTTCTGCCGATTCGAATAATTCAAAGCCTTTCTCGCAAGGCTCTAAATTTTCTCACCGCCTTCTTCAGACTCTGAGCCAGATTCATTGCCGGAATCGACAAGAACTTCATCCATCGCCTGTCTGACATCGACCAAAAAATCCTTCCCTGTTGATTTTTCTTTAAACTCTTCCACGACTTCTTCAATTCCTTTATGTCTGTAGTCATGCCCTTTTGCGACTTCTCTAATCCCTCGATATAAGAAATAATTCTTTGCATTTCATTGGAGCGGGCAGTAGTTTCTTCCTCTGATTCTGAATCTGGAGCGGACTCGGACCCGTATTCACTCGAAGTCTCACCCTCTTTGCCCCCTCCCCCCCCCCCCCGGTGTTCGTTTAGAGCTCTGTCGGGGTTTTTGATCCGAGACGATTACAACTCGAGTACTCACTACTGCCCTAGAAGACCTCGCCTTCGGCGCACTTCCTTCCACACTTAGTGGGTATGTTTTATCTTCAATGCAGCGGAATAAGGTATCCATTACACCCTCTTTAGGGATCCTCGGTATCTCATTCCTGATTACGCAAAGGAGAGCATTTTTACTCTGCGACTTTTCTACACGATAAACTGAAAACCTATCCGGAAAAGCTTCTCTTACGATGCCCAAGGCAACTTCCCCTATGCCCTCGATCTTCTGCACGAGAGCCCTCCAGTTTGGTTTTTTTCTTTGTGGCAGGTTCATCACCTCTGAGAACGGTCAACCCACCACGTTCCCGGAACTACATGAATCCGTAGTACAGGCTTGCGCTTTTAGGAGGGCTGCTACCGGCTTGGCGCGCGATCTCAATAGGTTCAGCCGTCATCCGACTTCCATATGAGTGGAAATAGCTCCAGCCCTCGTATCCGCCAGGTCTTTGAGATTCGTGCCTCGACAACTCTATCCACAGTTACTACTGAACATACCTTGGTGCTTTAAACACCCCCGCTCGGCGTCAATACGCAGGGCGCATGGTACTAAAACTTGAATATCAATTTTCAGAAAAACCTTCAAAAATCAAACACTAGTATCACAAAAAACCATTATTTACGATATGTGACTTCAAAAGACCTTATAAGACTCGATAAAAAACATGCAGAACCCACAGCCAGATACGAACTTCACGGAACCTTTTGGATTGCAATAACGATAAACTTGTGCAGATGGGAAAAACCCCTGGTCACCCAGTTAAGGAAAGACCTGACATAACTATGTTTCCGGCCTCTAACACACGCAACGTTAATAAAACCAAAAGACTACAACCCATACGAGAAATCATTTAAGCTCCGCATTTCGTCGAACCTAGCCTTAAACAAGTATTTTTCATCAGCATACCGCAAAGCTGGGCCATGTAACACGGGTACTTCAATTTTTTAAGAAAATTAAAGCAAATTTCAAGATTCCTGAAAAAACACACCAATAAAATAGGGCTCGCTGGTCTACGGAGGCCTGATCAATTCCCCCTCCAGCAGGGTTCCCTCCCGGAATTACTCCGTTAGCCAGCTTACGCTGCCCGGTCGAAACCACGAGGAGGTGGAGTAAAGCTTTAGTTGACCAATCGCGGAGGCGTCATTTGTATGTAAAGTCTCCGGAAATAATAATCCATACGCAGGCTCTGTAGAAAAACATCTTAAAATGATATATAAGCTTAACGACAAACCTTGCCTCGCACTTTGCGATGAATTTGGTTCCCAAATCGTTGGCTTCCTTAATCTTTGGCTTCCCAACCTTTCGTTGGCGAATAAGCATTTAGTTGGCGCTCAAACCTTCAGCGTCTAATCCTTGAGTTGGGGCTGGGCAGCAGGTGCTTTACAAAGGCGATTGGAGGCGCGTTTTTTTGGCGCCCGAGTTTGGGCAGCCCTTCCCAAAGCATCTTCGGTAGGGAGGGACCTAAAAAACTATGGCTTATTTTAGAGCTTTGGAAAACCCGGTATGCTACGGACTAAATTATTGCCCAAAATTTTTTATTTGAGATTTTTTCTAACATGTAGGTTTGCTCTTAGCATATTGTATTTCGGTCGAGTTTCGTTATTCGGGCCCGAAATAAATATATATCCCTAATGCTGCATGTGTTCGCTATACCGATCCTAGATGGAAAATTCCGATTTGACCGTTTTGGCCTTAGGTTCGCTATACTGAACATAAGAGCTGTTTCAGGGGTCCCATCGCTACCCCTCAGGTGCCAAATTGGCTCTTTTCACTACAACTCTTTGAGCTGGTTTTAAATCCAGATGGAGCGTGGAACTCTCGCCACTTTCAAGATCCAGAATCGGCTGAGAACCGGCCTTGCCTGTCACCCAGGGGGGCCTGCCTTCTATGATGATGTTTCATCAACCCATCCCCGCCTCAAATGTCGCTGCACAACCCACTCCACTCGCAACTGTTGACTCCAATGTCACGGGCGGCAATCAAGAGGACGCAGTGCATCCAAACGCATCCGGTTCCCCCGTTAGGGCCCGCACCACAGGAGGTGCGGCTCGTTCAAATGTCGCAGCAGGTGAGACCTCTGGGAGACCATTATCGAGGACTAGGGGGCGGGCTAGGGGGCGGAGGGGATGGGGAAGCGGGGCAGGAACAAGGGAAAGGGGACGTGCGGGTTGTGGGGCAGGGGGGAGGAATGGTCACGACGCAAGCTATGGATGGACACTGAGTAGCATTGAATGCAACAAGGTGGTTCTGGAGAAGGAGTTCGGGGATAGCGCCATTCAGCATCGTGCTCGTTTGCTCTGCAGTGTATCCGTGGCCAACATGAAGGTTGAATGCAACGTCAAGAATCTTGCTCCGACGCGTTGTGAGTTTGTTGTCTTGTTGGCCAATGGATTGTTAAGGCAATTGATGGAGTGGTTAAATGAAGGCATTCTTCTGAACAATCTTTCTAATGACCCTGTGTCACTCTCCGACATGTATGCGTACCTCGCCGTCCTCCTTTTTTCTCACACAACTGGTTTTAGTTTTGAAAAGACCATGTCTATTCTAAGACAAGCAGGAAGCATCTCCTCGTCGTTAGAATCTGCCCGGTTCATTGCCGCAAATGTTTTGGCCTATCCTCCAACCGGCAGGGGCAGTCAGGGAAATGTCAGTTGGAATGCACAGAGGGATCAAACGCGGTATCTCATTGAATTTGAGACTCTGGCCTTCTGAGAAACACGCAAAATCTTCTTCACGCCGTTGCACTTGTCGGTAACGCTGGATGATGATCTTTTAGGCACCAGAGCAACCGACAACCAGGTAAAAATGTTAAGCTCTCGGAAAGCAGACAAGGAGGGGCATTCTGCGGATGCGGTAGCGGACCCTCTTTTCAGGATCGTGCTTTCCATAAGGTTTCGGCGACGTGAGGAGTCGCAAGTGGAATCTGTCAGGAAGCTAATGGCATCCCTCATGGATGGGCGTGGGGAGCAAACTCTGACAGGGTGTGTTGTTACAGCTGATCGAGGCTATGGAAAGGAAGCTTTTATGGAGATACTAATGGAAGATGGCCTAGGTTCTGTTTTTGTCATGCCTGACAACATTTTGGGATGCCACCTCTTTTTAACCAAGTCGTTCCTAAATCCACTTCGAGGAGATTTAGAGGAAGAGGCGGAAAGCACATCAGACGAAAGAGATAGCCTGGATGTGTCCGTGCATGCTGTACAAGCAACAGAAGGTGCTGCTTCAAATTCCCAGCGGCAGTCTTCTGTAGCAGACTCGTCAGTTCAGGGCGTTGATGTTTCCTGCATCGTGCCAAGCACAGCAGCTGGAGAGTCCCGTGGTGTCGAAAAAGATGCTCGGGAAGAATTGTTCGCTGGATTCGATAGGCGCAGCCAGTACGTCATAGACGACGACCCGATTTGGGGCCCAAAAATGTTCTTTGCCACTAAGACTGCTAATTCTTCTGCTACAAGAGTAGGACAGAACAAGATTGTGGCAATAGCAGTCAGGGAGCGTGGAACAGTTAAATTTTGCAAGTTACTCAGGTTTTTGTATACCGTACCGCCGGCATTGCAGAGCAGTTTAAACACCTGGGTCGCTGTGCCGCGATCTAACACAAACCAGAACAAAACTTTGTTCAGTGGTGGACTAAGTAGCGATCATACACTTTAATCTTTTCGGGAGATCGCGGAGGGCCGAATACCTGAGGGTTGTAGTGTGCTAACCCTGGGTCAGCGATGCGCTGACTGGTTCGTGCTGCGCCAGTTCAGGGGAACAGGGACAAATTCTGGGCACTTTTTGATGGCGAATTCGGATGTTTTGCACATGATGGGCATGGAGGTTGGCACCGTTGAATAAGAACGGACACTGCAGCAATGATTTGACGTCTTGAATCGGGGATGGTTCAGCTCGAAAGCGTCTACAGAGGCCATGATGAGGGGAACTATAAACGAACAAGCTGTTACGAATGCGCTGGAGGCGATGTCCTTTGGGAAGGCTTCCTATGAAGTGGGGATGGTGTCAGCAAGAAACTAGAGGTACCTTGCTTGCTCTCCAGACGGTGTTTTGTGTATGGATTCAGAGTGTTGTTTCGGGCTTTGGTTTGAGGAGGATGTTATATAAATGGATGGAATGCGGATCGCGCTGGCTGCTGTGGAGATCAAGACTACGGTGGCGGCAACAACACTTGAAGAAGTGATGCAGTTGGCGTCTTTGGATGTCGTGCGTTGTACTTTTGGCGATGAAGTATTTCGGAATTATGTGCCTAAGGAGTACAGGGCACATGTTTTACATCAGCTAATCGTGCTGCGCCTTCGCTACTCTATGTATGTTGTGGCTGCAGAGACTGGAATTGTCTACTCAGTCCTCATAAAATGCACGGGAGGTATCCTTACCGCGTTTAGGCATGTTATTGAAGACGCTGCAAGGCTTTTGGTGTAGTGGGCACATGAGGACGAAGTCTCTTTTCCGGCTTTCATTACGGCAGAGTACATGGACCTGCTAAAGACTCGGAACAACTTTTGGAAAATTTTTGACAAACATGTCCTTGAAAATGGCTGTTTTCCACCCTTGAAGCTGTTTAAACACGCGGCACAGAGCTTCTACTCTAAGACTAAAGCTGGTGTAGATGGAGCCACGCAACAGAGAGCCATCTTGCGCAGCTCAACCTCCCATTTCAAATGGGAGCAGAAAATCGTGTCGCAGACATTGAAGACGATTGCAATTAATTCTTTCTTGGCATGGAGAATGTTTGAGCGACAAGACTTGTTGCAGACGTCGGAATCTTTCCAGTCACCAGAAAACTATCGCAACTGTCTAAATAAGGTTCAAGCAACGGCAGATTTCATGTTTGACGTATCACAGGATTTGATTAGCTATGCTGCAGCTATTCAACTGCAAAGCTCTGAGATATTGAGTGTAGAGAAAGTAAACGCAGCAGATGAGGTGAAACGCTTGGTTGATTTCGTACGAAATCGGAAGAGAAACAGGCTCGTGTTCTTCAACGGAACCGATGGCGTTTCATTGCGACTTGCTGTTAAAGGCCACACTCCTTAGCAGAAACAGCTCGTTTATTGTGCATTGTGCGGGTTGAAAAAGCCTGGTTGGAGGGGGCATAGATCTACTTACTGCTGTGATCTTTGTTCCGTTCATTTGTGCGTACGTATCTATCCAGGACTTAGGAAAAGCTGTTGGACCCTCTGGCACGCAAACAAGCGGCTCGAAGGTCGAAGAACGCCCCCGCCTGTGGTTACCACAGAAATAGAAAGCAATGGTGAAAGTGGTAGTGGCATTGGGGCACAAGGTGATCAAAGCAATGGTTCCGTGCGGTCCAATCGAAGATGTAGGTCCAGAGAGACCGATTCTGGTAGTTAGCGATCCACACATAGGCAACGTAGGACGTAGTTTATTGTCTAGGAGCAATAGTGCAGTAAAAAATGGTGAATTTGAAAGACAAAGATCGGGCCTATGGGTGCAGTATAGAGCACTTAACGGCATATTTTAGGTTGCGGTTTCATGTCTGGAGCTCTGTGTTCTATCCTTCACCATTTAGAAATTTGGAAACATCTAAGGCTGAAATTTTGTGGATAGATTATAGTAAGCCCCTGGATGACTCCTGTCAACTTAGATTGGCCAATAGTTAAGTCTAGCCGAACTACTATTGCGCCAAAAACAGGTTCCGCTATAGCAGACCTCAAAATCTGGCATTAGGGATATGCAAGTCTGCTGCGCGTTGTTTCGACTAATTGCGGCTGTACCTCATTGGCGTTCAAACCATTCGTGTACGACCCGCTGTGAGGGAGTGGTACCTGCTTTGTGGCTATGCAGATTGTACACATCTCTTTACTCGATGTTAGTTACCCACGCCATTCCAGCTCAACAACAAACATGGAGTTCTGAAGCCAAACATCGCAGGCCCAAATTGCTTCAAGGAAGAGCGCTTATCACCCCTATGCTCCCTCTCTCCTTTGCCACTGCGCCACCCCCACCCCCACCGCCCTTGTCATAGAAATGTTTCCTGTGCGCAAATCTCGCCGGATGGCTGATTGATCTCTTCAAAAGCTTCTTTTTACCGCCCAAAAACGACATCCAAACTGGACAACTGGTCTTTTTTCTAGATAGGGCCCCTTCCCTTGCAATTTTTTTCATTTTACAACAAACTTCGCCATCTTTTTAGCCTCACCCCATTTCACCAGCTCCGATATATTGATTATTTTATGTATTGCCATATTTCTTCCAGTGTTCTTTTTTAATCAAGAGAAATGCGAGAAAAAACCTTTTTGAAAGCGACATTAGAACAAAATGAAAAACCATTTCGACTTTCCTTCTTTCCTAGGTTCATGCTATCATGATTAATCTTGGAAAGTGTTCAAGATGGTTAAACCGTCTCTTATCAATTTTGTAGATGTTCTTACGACTGTTGTGTATAATAATAAAGACAAAGAACCCATTGTAAAGGCTGGAAGTATTTTTACGAACTGTGGCCTGGCGACTTTCATCAGATTGTTAGCTGGAGAAAAGCTTGGGATTTGTTTGCCGTTTTGCGTGGGAATATCGAATGTGTCTTAGATTTGTCACGATAACGTATAAGCATTCGGGACGAAGTGTCTTCCAATGCCGTGAGCCAGAGCAATCACCAGGAGATTAGGATCTTCCCCTCAACAGATTTAGGCCGCAGTTAGAGCCTCTCCAGCTGACTAAGACTAATTCTGATTGTGGATCCGTGGTTAGGTTTCAAGAAAAGTGGAGAGAGTAGATTACAAGCCGTAGAAGCCACGATATGTGTGTAGGGTATCCTCCAGTGAAATTAAGAGTCCGTTAAAGTGATGATGACAACGAAAAAAGTGCCAAAAGTCTGGAGCCACGAGAACAACAAGACAACCACGATTAGAGAAAAGGGAGGGAGAAATCAAGGGATTTGAGTATACCAAAGAGAAAAATAGAGAATAAGAATAAGAGAACATACCACAATACTGTGGTGAAAATCCGCAAACGGTATGTGGAGCGAGCTCACGACAGCTCCTGTGAAACCTTTTGTTTCTTTGAGTGAGATATAGAGGTTGCAGGCTGTGTGGACCTTGTCCAAAGAGATTTGAGTACTAGCGAAGGGGAACAAGTCTGGAGCCCAGAAGCCTAAGTTGGAGGATTTACGTGGTGTCTCGGCAAAGTCGCCGAGACACTAAAAAGTATTGAAAACTAAAATAAACCTCCTAATATTGTTGTAAAAATACTAGGGTATATATCTAAAATATGCAACGATGCTAGCAACCTCCTCACAACTATCTGTGCTACACATGTTCTAGTTGACTCTATATAATGTGTACACTGTGCATGCGTAATTTTACAGCGCATATGGGGGCCTCATAAATGGAAAACGATACTACACGTAAGGCGGTGCTTGTCATAAAAGGAACATCCCCGAAAAAACCAAAGTTTTACAAAGCCATCTCCTCAGGGCTTGCATTTCAAGTTCCACGACCTTCGAAGTTGAAGAACAGCGGTTCCAATAACTATTCATGGTTTTCTTCTGTAGTTCTCTTCCTGTCAGTTCTGCAATACGGTAGTGCATTTGCACCGCAGGGTCCGAACGCGAAAGGGAAGGTCTGAATGGAAATATATATCCGTCTTCGAGGTGGCCTTTTAGGACAACCTTCCCGGTCTCCCACCATGGATCGGTGTACATTCTCTGCACCTTGCGCCGATGTCCCTATCCGATTTCAATGTTCGACCATGCGCTGATATCGAATTGAATTAATGGTGACGGTCCCTGCTTCCAGTTGATATTGCGTCTATTGCGACTAGTTTGTGAGACTGGCGTCGAAACGTGGCGATACCGACGCATTACGTGCCTCACCGTCGTGGCAAATCGTCTTCATCCTCCCATGTGCTTTTCGTCCTTCTCGGGCAACAACGTATTTGCTGGGGTCTGTTTAAGTTTCCCATTACCAATGGTCTAGGGTCTGACGTTAGATTGTAACGCACCAAATACGAAGCAGGGTATTTAGACCACCTTGTGAGTTTGGAAACGGTCCATTTACGGTACATTTCCATAATGCGCCAATGGGCGATGTACTGGACTCGACCGATAATTCGGGCAGAGTTCTGCGACATGCAGTGTCTCGCATAGGCCAAAATCCTGACGAAGATCCGTCTTGAACGGCGTTCACGATCCTCATTCGGGTATATGGTCTCGTACCAGAACGTTGAGATTGGACGCATTTGTGCAGTCAACCGACGTGATCAATACGTTCCTATACCACTTTGGTGGTTTCCACCTCGAGGCTTCTAAGGGCTACTATATAGAGCTCTCTCCTCTATTTACATATTTCGGTTATTACTTTCTCAAGGATTTCCAATCTGGGCTACGGTATGTCATCGGAACGAGTGGGCTGTCAACTGTGCGGTCTTTACTATTTGGGAGGCTTACGACGATTATCTACCGTTTTTTTCTCGTTGCGGGTTCGTGCTGCGATCCGAGCGTTGGTCTTGAGTACCTCACTGTATGGTAATACGAACGACGAAGAGTTCGCGAAAATTATCGATTTCATTGACCAGGTCGACTGGGCTGTGGTGCCGATTACGCAAAGCGGTAGGGATTACGGAGCCCTGTTACACCTAAAATCACCAAAATAGCGAAAACTTTTGGCGGGAGACTTTGTGTACTTTCATCGGTTTTAAAATTGCGGAATCTATGCGGAGTACGCAAACGTCTTCCATATTGTGTCTAGGAATATCCCTAAAGAACATGCGACCTGTTTTGTCTACATGGACGAGTACTACCATGTTTACAACGGTAAACATCCCAGGTTGAATAACGTACCCAATGAGTGGATAGGGAACGCCATAGAGGCGATCATTAAATCAATGTAGGGGCGCCAATTACTCTGATGGCTCCTACAATTCCATTCAGTGATGTGGATTACCCTGGTGGGGTGGTTTTTACTAAATCAGCGTTCATGACCATGAAGCGATTCGAGAACCGGTTATTACAAACCGAACTTCACGATCAACGCCAAACACAAAAGTGTTTCAAGTCGAAGTCTAAGATGGCCAGTTTCCATGCTAAGGTTGTTACTGGAAAGGGAGGCAACGACGGCCCATGCGAGGACAACTAAGAATTAGAGGACTGCCTTCTGGTAGGTGACACTTTCTTGATTAGTTCTCTTGAAGGTTTTCCACCTGCGTCGGGTGCGTAGAATCCTTAACAACCAGCAGCATTTTGCTCACAAGCTCAATGGTAAGGGTTGAACGGGGTTCAATAGGCTGCGAAGCAGGGTAAAGTAATGCTTTACGCGGTTTGAGATTCAGAAGACTCCGAGGATAATCTGTTCTAGCAAGTAAGTACGACGCGATAGGAACGGTTTGCTTCTTTTCGGCATTAAGGGCCTCATAATTGGCAGTGAGATAGGCCATTTTCTCAGGAGAAGGATAAAGCCCGATGATATATGAGCATTGTCCTAGCACATTTGATAAAATTTTACTTGACGTGACGAGGCGAGGGCCTAATGAGGTTCGGTCAAATTCACCGCTGAGTGGGTATCTCTTCATCTTAGACGGCTTTTCCAGAGTGTAGTATTTTCGTACGGCACTCACAGTCAATTAACACGGTGGACTTGTCCATGAAGCAGGGCATTTTCATGTTCTGCTGAAAAAATATTTCTGAGCGAAAAGTGTACATTTTCGTAATCCCTCTGAGAAGGTCTGCTCTCTTCCATAAATATAAATAGAGTGTAGTATCCCCTCTAACGGAGAGAGCAGACACCTGCGACAGTGTTTGGGACTACCGAATGGGCGCTTGCGGCGAAGGAATAGATGTGGTAGAGCACAACACTAGCGAGGTAAAATGGGGGTTATAAAGTCCCACTCGCCAATGACGGTGGTTGATACAATTGAAACAGACAACTACTTGTTGTAGCTTCTCCTGATCTCCGGTTAAGGAATTCTGAACAAGGAACAAGACAGTTTGTAAACCCGTTGTTGTCTCCTTTACTTTGGAGTCGGCGCTCCCCTCTATGCCTTACGTACTGTGCACACGGGTGAGCGCCGTACATAATAATATCTAGATATAAACTTGGTTAGCCGATTAATTCCTCACAGTACGGGATAACTAGCTCTAGATGCGCTTCCACCTACGAAGGGTAGGCTTGGCTGCCACGTGGCTACCCACTTTATGCGCCGTTGCCATTCCGGTATTTCTCTATAAAAGGGTCGAATCGGATGCGCAGTTGCCGGCCGAGATCTCACGTGTAACATACCACCTCACTGGCTATCTGCGGGATGCCGCTTCATAACTTCATCATATCTGTTGCACTCACCTATGAGTATTATCGTACTTAGCCGAAAAGTCTTCCAGCGGTATTCCGAGAGTAGTAGAATGCTACACATCCCCCCAGTTGATCGCGAAGCACGGGCGATGCAAGACGTCTTTGTATACCCAAACATGCATGGGCCTTCCGAAATCTTCTTGTCTCCACGAAAGTACGCCAACTTCTGCTTGACGTCAGACGATTCACAGTATTCTGTTTCGACTCGTTCAGCGATGAATCCTTCCGCGCCGCATAACTCCAACAACGGAGACGTATCCTCAGAGAGTTCTTACGACAGCATTGGCTTCAACTCGCAAGCTGCAGCGCCTTCGTCCTTCCGATCAATGCAGTCTCTTCTAGTGAATTTTCACTCCTTGCCTTTACAGCCTTCGACTTCAGGGGTGATGTCAAATGCGGCTTATGTATCCTCCACTGGGACTATTTGAGCGCCGTCTCGACGGGCTCAACGCAGCTATCCGGAAATTCACGTTTCTCTTAAGTACTTCTTCTTTTTTCTCGAGTCTTCTCGTCTTCTTCACTCACATCTTTCTTCTGAAGGGAAAGAAGATGAGCAGTCGCTCTGCGAAATCGCGTCTCGAAAGAACATTATCGCGGCGTCGATCTCCACAGGGAGTGGTAGTCGAATGCGGCGATGATAACCCACAACCTGCGAGCGCGGGATATCAGTTATAGGCTCCCAAGTATCCGCTTACGGAGGAAAACCGTACCAAAGGATACAATGCAGTAGTCTGTAGGTGTCTTCGTCTTCGCCGTGATCGATGATGCGATCTATGACGTATTCCTGGGCATTTTCCAACGTTTCGGCGGATGGCGCCAGGTTCTGCTTCACCGGCTTATACTGTCTGACAAACGAACGCGTTGAATCCAGACGGGATGTGAAAACGTTGTCATTTCCTTGAACTTCCCGAGAGAGAGCTTGGGAACTCCCTTTATTTTCAGGTTGAACCGGCGTAGTCTGTTCGGACAGCTGAGTGCCTTTTTGTGCCACTGCAACCCCGTTCTTGGCTTCTGGCTTCATAGTCGTTGGGTCTACGGTTACCCGCTTTTCTTCACGTTGCGTGTTCTTTCTATCGTTCTTAGGGTGTTTAGCCAAACTGGACTTCTTCACCGAGGGTTCGGCCGGAGGTGCATATACCACCAATGGAGGTTTAGCCTCATCTTTGCATTCCTCTCTTTGGTCGGCTGACAAGTGCGATCGTTCAGCGAGTGGCGTTCCACTTGACGGTTCAACCTGAACAGGTAATGGCGTGTGTGGAGCCGCTTCGGGACAAGATCTAATTGGACCACAATTTAAAATATCTTCCCTTTCTTCAGGTACTGTGGTCGTATCAGAGTGCTGGATCTTGCCACGAGGCTTAATCAGATTTTTCAGAGAATTAATGTGGGCTGCCACTTTACTGCCGCACAGCGGGAGATCCCGAGCCGTGTCAGCGCCGTGTGCCACGGGAGGCCGATTGTCTGATTAGACGGGTAGCTCCCGTGCCTTCTGACAAACAGTGCTTCCCTTCCCAGTTTCTTGGGGTTTCGAGTTGTCTGGTGCAGTTTCAACGCGATCGCGCGAAAATCATTCAACGTCCTCTCATGTCTTCAGAACTATTGTGTCATGGGTGAGCTCCATTACCCTGAGAGGTCCCGAGGCTACCGGTAGCAATTTGTGACGTGGTCCATCCTGCTTTTCAGGTCGTTCCACGAGGACAAACGCATATCTTCCTACCTGGAGATCTGACAACTGTCTTCGCCGTCGGGCATCCGAATTAGGTTTGTAAATCGCTTGCGTTTTTGCCAATTCTCTAGCCGCTTGCTCTGTCCTTAACCTCAGGTCGTTCCTCCACTTCAGATGGTTCTTCGCCGGTATGGGTTTGTCTTCCTCGACTTCGTCCAAGCTAATGGGTAGTGAAGGTGGGCTACGTGATATCATGAGATCAAAAGGAGCCGCCTTTGTCGACGTATGCACTTGCGTGTTTTACACATAACAGAGTGTGTCTGTGTACATGTCCCACTCCTTCTGGTGATCCGCGATGTAATGCCGAAGAGCGGCTAATAACGTACGGTTGTAGCGTTCCACCTGAAAATTACAATGTGGATGGTAGGTCGTGGTGAACACGTGCTTGATGCCCATTATTCGGCATACGTTCTCAAAGATCTTAGCGACAAACTGTTTTCCATTATCAGATTGCAGAACTTCCGGCGGTCCGTACACATACACCCAGTGTTTGATGAAAGCCTGATCTATTACCGAAGCGGTTATCGTCTTCAACGGTACAGTCCGTACAAGTTTTGAAAATAGATCCGCAATTACCAATAGGTAGCAAAATCCTTGATTGGAACGAATTCGCTCTCCAAGTAGGTCGATCATGACGAATTGTAGAGGCGCCTTTGCCAGGAATAGAGTCATCTTTTTCCTCTTCTTATATAGTTTCACCGGATTCATCGCACACGTTCGGAATAGCTTCACCGTAGCATGGCAGTCCAATGCCAAAGTTGGCCAGTAGAAGTCCTTTCTTAGTGTCATAAACAACTTTGTTTCTCCTGAGTGTCCAGGTAGCTTCGCATACTGGGCCAAGTAGAGTACAAGACTCTTCAAAGCGTGCGGAACCACGATCTGATCATACTTCTCGACATATCTGAGCAATATACCTCGTGAATCGAGCGAAAAGGGCAAGTCCTCCCCCCCGTTAAGACGAGAGCGTATTGCTGTACAGAAGTTATCTGTGAGTTGATCATTGAAGAGCTCAGTAATTGAGATACGCTCGAGTTGATCAGGAGATTCAGTTCCATGGGTTGCCATGAGACGATCCAATTGGTAGTAGTCCCCTTCATATTCCTGATCTTCAAGTTGCGTTTCATCTTTGTTCATCTCCATTGAGAAACACGGTAAATAGTCATCGATTTTTCCTTGGGTTTCCCCTAATGTTTTCAATCGCGATAAAGCGTTGGTCTGTATGTTAGCCAGTTCCATCTTATATTTAACTTCGAAATCGAATTCAGTTAGGCATAAGGGCCAACGTGTTAATCTCCCGGAGGGGTCCGTTATTGATATTAACCATCGTAGGGACGAATGATCCGTTTGGATGGTAAACGTTTCTTCCTGGAAATAGGGTCGTAAAGTGGTCAGCGCCCAAACTACCGCAAGGCATTCCTTTTCTGATAGGGAGTAATTCTTCTCTGCAGCGTTCAGCGTTCGTGACCAGTAGCCGATTGATTTCCTCTGACCGTGCGGATGGGTCTGAAAAAGAACACATCCTACCTGATACTCCCTGGAGTCGGTATCCAAAGAATTTGGTAGGTTGGGTTTGGGCAATGCAAAGATTGGTGCTGTGACGAGTTTTGTCTTCAATTTCTTGCAGGCTTCGTATTTGGCGGGTCCGAACTCCTCAAGCTTAACAGGTTGTTCTTTACGCAACAATTCGTTCAATGGGGCTGCAATGTGCGAGTAGCGCGGTATGAGTTGTCGGTAGAAGTTACATAATCCAAGGACGGATTGCAGTTGAGACTGTGCAGTCGGTGGTTGCAATTTGCGGACTGCCACTGTCTGAGTTTTGTGAATTGCAAGCTGACCGGCCTAATTTTGTGGCCCAAATACTTCACAGTATTAGCGAACCATTCGAATTTTTGAACTTCAAGGTTATACCTGCTATCTGCAACGCTTTGAGTATCTCCTCCACATGTCGCATATGACTTTACATATCCTGAGAGAAGATAATGATATCGGCCTAATAGACTAAACATGTTTTCCATTTACACTTCGTGAGTAATATGACTGGGGCGGGCTGGAAAGTTGCCCGAGCATTGTTAAGTCGAGAGGGCATCCGCTTGAAGCGGTATAGTCTAGAATGTGACACAAATGCAGTCTTATCCTGATACTTTTTGGCTACAGAAACCTGCCGATAGCCAGTGTTGGCGTTAAGCGTGGTGAACACGTTCGCACCGCCAAAGCTCTCTACACAATCGTCCATGCGAGGAAATGGATATGTATCTCGCATCGTAACTGCGTTGAGTTTCCGGTAGTCGATACAGAATCGTAAAGAACCATCAGGTTTTGGGACTAAACCCACAGGTGAAGGCCAAGTAGATTGTGCTGCTTCTATTCCTCCTGCTTCGAGCATCTTGGCAACATTGTCCTCCTCGATCGGACGAGTTCAAGGTCCTGCTCTCTGGGGTGGCTGAGAAATGGGACGAGAACTCGGGATAACATCAATCTGATATTCGATGGGGGAGATCTCTCCTAGTTTTCCACTCCACATAGAGGTATGCTTTTTCCACATTTGTTTGATTCTTTCCTTATACCCTTCGGGAACATTCTCGATAACTAGTTCTTCTACCAGCTTGTCTGGGTTCTTTTGTTCTTCCGTCGTTTGAGACTGCTCTCTGGGACCCTCATATGCTCCAGTTGATTCGTCTGACACATTAGAAAACCCTAGCACATCTGCAGTAGAGACATGAGTCGGAACCACTGATCTGATGTGCGGCAGAGCAGCTGCAAGGATCTGATTCTTCAGTAAACGATAATAGTTATCGGTAAAATTACTCATGAGTATTAGGAAAGGTTTGTTCGGTTCAACTTGGGCAATTTCATTCGCTGCGAGAAGTCCTCGACGCCCAAACATAGCTTCATTAGGCTGTATTTCCACGATAACGTGTCGTTGTGTTATCTGTAACGCAATGACTGGTGGGTCAGCGTACGGGTCTCGACCGGTGGTAGCGTGGTATAGCGGGTCCTAAGATTTGAATCCTTAACGGTGGTACTCCCAGAGTTCTTGGTGCAATTGGCTGGCGTTTAGTACGCAGTCTTACAGGTTAGAGCTACAAAAACGCTGGCTTGAAGACCACTTAGTGGAACTAATATACCAAAGGTGTTTATTTAGTATCCTAGTGGTGCCTACCTTACTCTAATGTAAAAGCGTCACTCGAGCCAAGT
Organism: Agarophyton chilense; assembly: GCA_030374765.1. Lineage (NCBI taxonomy): Eukaryota > Rhodophyta > Florideophyceae > Gracilariales > Gracilariaceae > Agarophyton > Agarophyton chilense. The sequence goes on from JARGXX010000099.1 coordinate 1,804,805, forward strand.
AAATAAAAATGGAGAGGCGATAAGATCTCCCTGGCACTTTAATGCTAATCTATTGCATGAATTCAAATTAAATAATAATCTTATTGAGCCCCGCTGAGGTCGCCCCGTCCACGTGTCGCCTGTAAGATAACTCAGGCTGTGGCAGCTTACAAAACTGTGCCTTAATCGCTGCTCCTTCCCATTTCTCCCTCCTTAGGATTTGACCGTCACGGCGAAGTCCGAATTGCCTCACACCTTCTTGGGGGTCGGGCTCTAGTTGGACCTATGGATGAACCTCCAATCTTTCATTTGGGTTCGGAACGTTGTGATCCTCAGCGTCCTAATGGCCTGGACACGAGCAGTGCCGTGCCCGACAGGTCGGCGTCTTATGACCAATTCAGGGGTTAGTCGCTCTCGTTACCAGTGGGCGCGACAGGGCGTCGCATCTCCACCATCCTCGGGATTGCCAGTGCGTAAGAGCTAACGCTTAGCGCCAGGTGGGTAACTAATTCACCTAAGGTACTGTAGGCGCACCGGGGGGGGGGTCCCTTGCCGCTTTTCCTATCCTTTGCTATTCTTTTTGCGATCCTACGCACGTTGTTCGCCGTGATCCACGGTGCGCGCTTCGTCCATTCAAGGCCATGTCACTCATCCTGCCCGATTCGGTTTCATCTTTCCTTCTTCCCATCGCGGTATTCCTCCATTGATCGCGCGCGGTGCCGCGATTGCCTTATAAGCCTGTCTGATATGCCACTCTCCCTCCGGGCTTTGTCACTTCCGTAGGTTCCCCTATTCATTTCCCGGTGTACCGTTCTGTGGGCAGTGGCGCTATGGCTTCGAGCGAACAAGCGGAGAGCTCTTCGGGATACCAAGTGAGTTATGGGCGCCCCGGGACCCATTATGACCATACCAACCGGCGAAACCCGTAAGCAGTGCGTCATGCCATTCTGCCATATCGTTTGTATTACTGCCTCAATGGACATTGCACCAGTCCTGAGGGAAGCTTGCTCCTGAGAGCGTCGCTTGGCGCGCTACGCCGTGGTTGTCCAACGGGGTCAAGATCTGAAGACCGCTATGGTCAATATCCTGCAGCAGAATGCCCAAGTGAAGTCCCAGAGGGATACTGCCGACTTGGATGCCCGGTATAGTCTAAATTTGAGTGACTGGGAGGATTCCGATGGTGAAAATAGTTCTTCAGGTGAATTTCCGCCGAAGAAGCGTGCTCGGCTGGATGGGGCCAGTCCTAGTGATCCAGTTGGCTCCTCAGATGACCCAAGTCCCGGTTTCGCTCCTGCCGAGTGCATTGAGGACGATGGAGTTACTCCTGCATCTCCCCAGTGGGTCCTGTTGGTGTTCCGAGCGCTTCCGCGAACCTTCAGGTCATGGTGAGGGCTTTCATACTTCCGTGAGTTAGTCAAATAAATTAATGCTTGTGCTTTCCAAAGGTCGTTCTTTTATCTCAAAAGTGCGTGCCCCGGGACGTTTTAAAGCCTTGAGAGCGTCTCAGGTCTTCCTCAGGTGTCGCCGAGGGACTAACCTTGTTCCCTGATGCGGGAGCTACGACGAACCCTCGTGCTCCGGCGAATCTTCGTGTCAGGAGGCGGTTTGGGAGGCGTTTTGGGAATATTTGGGCCAATGGTTGCCCCCTCCTGAAGGCTGCGCTCCGTGCCGCCGACTTTCGTCAATAGAAGGCGATAAAATTAGCCGGAATGGTTTGAGGCTCTTGCCAAGTTTCTTCCTCAGGTGTGTAGCCGAACCAACGGACGCGATAATGCATAGTTCCATCTTCTCCCCGACCGGTGGAGATAATGTGCTCAATCACATATTCCGGCTGGTCTTCATTCTCTGGCAGGAGAGTGTGGTCCAGAGGGGCGAATCCATCGGAGTCGGTTGGAAGGGATAGGTCATCGTCATTGGTATTGACCATCGGGTCTATGGGGGTAGTCGGGTCTGCGGGAACTACCTTAGAAGGTGTGGGGATTTGAGCGTCGACCTGAGGTCGCAGTGATTCCGTTGGGCCAGCAGACTGGGACTTTGGTGAGTCGCGGGAGTTGGGAGCTCGTGTCACCCGTTCAATCGATACGGTGTCCTGTAGGCTGTCAATGAGTACCGTAATGGTGTGTTGATTGACCTTAAGGACTTTGTATGGTCCCGTAAAGCAAGGTAAGAGCTTCCGCGTAGTGTTCTCGAGGCCCTCACTGCCCTTCGGTGGCCGGTCCAGGCAAACAAGTTCCCCTTTCCTAATGGTCGGTGTGTTCCAAACGGCCTTGTCGAAATTGACCTTGTAACGCCGTTAGGCTTTGGTCAGTATAGTTCTCGCCGATTGGATAATGCGGTCGATGCGTCGGCGTGAGTAGCGCTTCGCCTGGGTAGGGGTCATTCCTCCGGTTATGTTCTGGGGTATGATAGACTTTTAAAGGTCCGCAATTATCGACGGCGGCGCTCTCGTTAGCGTTAAGTCGAAAGGTTTTGTCCCCGTGGAAGCGTGCACCTTCGTGTTGTAGGCATAAACCAGTGGCTCGACGTAGTTGTCCCAGTCCAATTGGTGCTCTGATACACAGTGTGTGCCAATTGGTCCAGAAGGGTGCGGTTGAAGCTTTCGGCTTGGCCATTGGTTTGAAGGTGGTACGCCGTGGTGGTCACATGTTTGATACCTAAGGTCGCACAAACGTGTGAGAAGAATTTGGATACAAACTAGCTGCCGTTATCCGTAAGGAGGTAGAGAGGTATGTCATATGGATATACCCAGTGGGACAAGAAGGCCGTGGCGACATCCATGGTTGTTGTCTTCGCTAAGGGTAGGGATCGGGTAAGCTTGGTAAACCTATCGGTTATAACCAAGACAAATCGATTTCCATGGGACGACTTAGGCAGAGGCCCAAGTATATCCATCGCGACAAATTCCATCGGAACTGTAGCAGGGAAGAGGTTCAATTTGGCTTGATGGTTGGCGCGAGACCCTTGGATTTGTGCGCACTATGTACAGTTCCGTGCGGTTTGCAATAGGTTCTGCGCCATTAGTGGCCAGTAGAAGAACTTTCTTAGAGTCTGGTACATTCGTCGGCCTCCTTGGTAACCATCCAAGCGAGGGAAATTGGAGAGGTATAGGAATCGTGCCCTTAGCGAAGTTGGTATTACCCGTTGGCGTGCGCCATTCAGCGGTGAGCGGCGAAATAGTAGTCCAAATCGGTCATAGTCGAACCGGCATCCAGGGGTTCCTACCAACTGCGCTGTTGCCTCCCATTACTCGTCTTCAACCTGCGCCTATAGGGGTTCCTCAATAGTTGTAGGAAGGAGCTCTTTCTCCTCCGCGGCTATCGCATTAACCTGAGGTGGTGTCGAATTCGGCGGTACTGTCTCCCAGTCCAATAGGTATAATTCGTTATTCCTTACCTCAGGATCATCCGATTGCACCTTACCCATAAGATCATCCGTTTCCATATAACCCTGAGATCCATCATCTGTAAAGGGGGTAGGAATTAGGTCGTTCAATAGAGTGTCATCAGTTCCTTCGGTAATGATTCGCGACAGGGCATCTGCTTCCTGGTGCTTGATGCCCGGCTTATAGGCCATCTCTTTGTCATGTTCTGACAGCCTGAGGCGCCACCTAGGAAGGCGCCTTGATGCATTGGTCATATTGAGTAACCAGCGGAGTGAATCATGGTCTGTCCTAATGGTATACCTGCTTCCCTCGAAGTACGGACGGAGTTTCAATACGGACAATACGATGGCTAGACATTTCTTTTCGGTAGTACTGTAGTTTCGCTCCGCGCTGGTAAGCGTTCTGCTCCAATATCGAATATGTCGACAGTTTTTCGGTGACTCCTGTTCCTGGAGCACTGCACATCCCACTTGGACATCAGAGGCGTCCGTATCCAGGACAAAGGGCCTATTGGGTTTGGGTAAAGCCAATATAGGTGGGTTCAGCAATTTGTCCTTTAGGGTCTGTGAGGGCTTCGAACTCCGAAAGTGTTCCCTTCTTCAGCATCGCGTTGAGAGGGGCCGGGATCTTGGCAAACCCTTGGACGAACCGTCGGTAAACATTGCAAAATCACACAAATAATCGTAGTTTTATGTGGGTCTTGGGAGGTTTAGCCTGACGGATCGCATTCGTAGTCCGTGTAGCTGTCTTTAGCTTTCCTGTGATGACGACGTGACCGAGTTAGTCCACTGAGGCCTAGAAGAAAGCGCATTGGCGGAGTTTCAGTGTCACTCCGGCATCCTGTAGTACTGTTAGCACCTTTTTCACGTGGCGAAGGTGTTCTTTTACGGTCCGTGAGAAGATTATAACGTCATCCAAATAGACCAGGGCGAATTTTCTTTTGACTCTGGGCAGTATGATGTCCATTACCCGTTGGAAAGTTGCTGATGCATTCTTTAAAACAAAGTGTATACGAGTAAATCTGAACAGACCTTCATGAGTAGTAAAGGTTGTCAGCACTCTCGCATCATCGGACAAAGGGATTTGCAAAATATCCCGAGTTAGCGTCCAGCGTGGAAAATACGACAGATTCGCCGAAAGAATCAAGACAGTCATTCATGCGAGGTATCGGGTATGAGTACCTCTTAGTTACTGCGTTCAGCTTCCTGTAGTCGACACAGAACCTGACGGATCCATCTTTCTTCGCCACAAGGACAAGGGGACTTGCCCACTCGGATTGGTTTGGAGGCGCCGGCTCTATGACTTGAGCTTTGCGCATCTTTTCCACCTGGTCGGCGACAATTTCCCTACCTTTAAAGCCGGTACAGTACGGGTGCTGGAACTGTGGTCTAGCATCATCCTGAAGGTCAATGCGGTGTGTAGTGGCTCTAATTTTGCCCATTCTACCCGACCACATGGCCTGGTATTCCCTGAGGATATCAAGTACCTGGGGCCTATAGAATTTGAATTCTACGCAGATAGCGACCATCCCCTCCCAAGAGTCGACGTCCTCGTCGAAATTTGGCGTTGCAAGGTTGTCCATTTGGGCCTCCGTGATGGCCACAGATGCAAGTAGAGTGATACCAATCACTGTATCTTTAGGTAACCGCACGGGTTTATCTCAAAAGTTGCTGATTGTGACCAAGAAGGACCTGTTGGGTTGGATGTCCATTACTCCAATGGCCATCAAGGTAAGGTGCTTCAGAACAGTTTTCAGGTGATTCTGAATCGTTACGAGACCGGAGAACTGGTAATGGACCAATACAGCGATTTGGTTCATCGGCGGTATCGTTATGGCCTTTGACAGGCGAACCTTATCGGACTTCGTGTTTTCGGAGACAACCGCTCGTTTGCGGTTAGCTTCTGGCCCTGGGATTGAACCAGTTATGTAGATGGAAGATGCGTGGTAGAACGCGACTTTCCCAAGGCCTGGATAAATGGTCTTAATGTATCGTTCGATAAAAGAGGTCCCTAGGATTGCTTCAGAGTCTAAGTTAGGACATACAAAGAACCACGTGCGGACTTCGAATTGTCCTACCTGGAGGTAAAGTGGTACTATCCCCATAGTGTCTATTGGTCGACGTGATGCATCGGTAATCCTGGGGGTCTTCCTTGCCTGAACGAAATCTTGCCAACCCAGCGGGAGTAGCTTAGGATGGACCAATTTGGGACCAGCGCCTGTGTCCAATACAGCTGCGGTCACTCCAGAGTTGTTGGACCGAAGCCCCACGGTTACACGAACTTTGTAATTCTCTTCCCCGAGGATACCGACGGGGTTGTTACTGTGTTCCAATTCCGGTTCATCCTGAGTGGTCCATTGTGGGTGGTTTGTATTGGGAGTTGAGGAGCTCTTTGGCTCATGACAGTCCAATTGCTTGAAACAGGGGCTTAACGAGGGAGTATTTGCCTCGTGTCGACCCTCTAAGACTTTTCCGATGGGGTTTCCGTTTCTTCCTGAAGATAAGATTCCTCTTCGGGGTCGTCCGTAGGATCTACACTGGAGTGGACCTGTGGGGCTTTGATCGGAGTATCGGGAGGCGTGGCATAGCGTGAGCTTCCAGTGGTCCCTGTGGTTCGTTGCTGTGCCCTATTCAACTTTCCTTCGGATTTCTGCACCAGGTAATTCTCTTCCCTGAGAACTAGGAGGGTTTTTTGTGCCTCCTGAGTTAGATGCCTCGTGCAGACATGAGGTAGGAGTATGGACAGGCAGAAAAATCAGGCCCTTGAGGCGCGAACAAAAACGTCGTTGCCGGGCGAAAAAGGGAGAATAGTTAGGCGTGGGTGGTCGAGTGGTCGCTGTAGTTCCCTGGGAGGTATATGATGGGGGACCAGACAGAGGAGCACTGAAATTAACCGAGAGGACATCTCCCGAGTCGGCATAATGGAGTGATGAATCCATGTCCGAATCCGTGTAGCTAACCAGATGGGCTTAGTTGGGTTTACGCAATAGAGTTGCGTGTCCCCTGGATATGTCTGCATTCCGTCTGGAAGTCCTGTAGGTTTTTCCATAACCTTCGGCATAAGTATCGAGCCTTGGGAAGGAGTATCATGGGTTTTCCGTGTGGTAGTTGCGGACATGTGTCCGAATGGAAGGGATTAATCCCGTGATGAAGTGACGTTTAAGCCGTCCTTTGGAGAATACATTTCCACATCGGTAGGCCTTTTTCTATAGGTCGTCTGCGAAAGCCGATTCGGTCATGTTGGAGCTCTGCGTAAAGGAGAGTACTTCCTGGTGCGCATCCATTATAACATCATCTGTGGCGTAATTTTCCAAGAGTTAATGAACAACCTGACAGTATGACCTCAGAAGCTCACGGTCCCTAGCATCCATGAGGTCAGTTGTGCCAGATATCTTCGAAACCACTCGGTCACGCGCCTGTCCTGTGAGGAAGAATTGGAAAAGGTACAGAGCGGCGCCCTCGTGGACACCGTTCTGATCACAGGCCGTACGGAACAAAATGAGAAACCTAAGGACAGCAATGGGATCGGAACCCGAAAACTTGTCCGTAATGGTTAGTTGCATCCGTTTGGCCCATTTGGCGATTCTGCGAGCCTCCGAACCAGAATGTTTCGGGGACCTGTCGGCCAGTCGATAATTATGGGAGTTTCGAACCTTAAGGAAAAGTTCGTTTGTGGTTGTCAGTGATCTGAGGCCTCGAACGGCAGCCTTATTCACTTCCGAGTCGGTCGTTTTGGTCGAGGCTGATTCGGAATCACTCGTGTCAGAATGGTCTCTTTTTTTGCTACTTCTGTTCTTCTTTCTCCTGCGATTACTTCTTTTCTCTCCAGCGAAATAGGGACGTAAAGGATCTATCTCTCTATCAGATTCGAAAGAGCCCTGAGGTCGCTGCACCTCATATTGCCCATTGGGTAGGGTAATCTGTCTCTCATCTCGACGCGGAGCCTCTCTTCTGCTCCTCGATTGTCCTTCCACTGGATTTTCCTGGTGGTGTTTCCGGCGAGGGGCGCGGAATACCGCCACTTCTGGGATTTTGGTAGGGGGTTGCCATATGAAAGCCGGATGGTTGACTTGTGAAGTGGTCCTAGGGACCGCGTCGCCTGACTGGCTGGTGACTGCTCCTTGAACGGCCTGCATGAGAAAGTCTAAGAAGAGATCAGACTCCATGACCTTGGGGAAGATTCGCGTAACGAGGTAATCCGTATGGTCATCTATCGCCGTAGCGAGTTGCATGTACACAATGGAATCCACTTGGGCTGAGCACAGCTCACGGAGACGGGCCCAGAGAAGGTCGGAAAGCCCTGTGGGAATATTCTCTCTAATTTTTTCGGTCTTACGGGGTTCTCCTTGTGGTGTTCCTGGCCTAGAAGTGGCATGGTGTGGCGTTCTCTTAAACGCGCTGCTACCATGGGTTCTCGGCGAATCCTTTCAGGGTCGTCCATGGGAGTCGTACTCCTTGCGGCTGGCTTCTCTTTCTCATGCAGTTACTAACATTATCAAACTGAAGTTCAGGTGACATCGTCTGCGTTGCAGTAGCAGCTGTTCCTGCCGTAGGAGCCCTATGGTCTGGTAGGTTGGGTGTCTTTCCTGCATCCATTATGGAGGTTGCTTCTGTACTTCTGGTCCGTTGAAGAATTAAACCAGAGGTTAGAATCTGGATAAATTTTCCTCCCAGTACTCCGTTCAATTATTCCAAATTCATTCTAAGTCGGGAGACCAAAGTGTAACGCAATGACTGGTGGGTCAGCGTACGGGTCTCGGCCGGTGGTAGCGTGGTGGAGTCGGTCCTAAGGTTCGAATCCTTGACTGCGGCACTCCCAGAGTACTTGGTGCAATGGGCTGTCGTTTACTGCGTAGTCCTACAGGTTGGAGCTACGGAAGCGATGGCTTGAAGACCAAAGGGTGGAACTAATCTACCAAAGGGGGTTATTTAGTATCCTAACGGTGCCTAACTTACTCTAAGGGAGAAGCGTCACTCGAGCCAAGTAAATAACAATGCCATGGCACTGAGATATCCTTGGCATTGTATTGCTAATCTATTACGATAATTAAAATAAAATAACAATCTAAATGAGCGCAGCTGAGGTCAACCCGTCCCTGTGTCGCCTGTAAGATACCTCAGGCACCGGCGGCTTACAGAACTCAGCCTTAGTCGCTGCTCCTTCACATTATCACTTTTACGCAGGTTTGGGATTGAACCTTTAACACTGTAAGTTTCAACACAGGAATCTTTGGTGATGTACGTCACCGAGCCAACTCGTATTCCAGTAAGGGTGGAAGTGGAGCAGCTGTAGGGACTCTTCGTAGTGGTCTTCTCACTATAGGCACTGTCGAGCCATTTTCTAACGTAATTAGTCGACTCCGACGGCGGATTGCTTCGACAAATCTGTCACAATAATCACATCCCAGAACAACTGGTGCGGCCAGTACCTTGCAGACAGTAAAACTTACCTTCACTAAAAGGTGTACGAGTTGAACGACCAACTTCACTGTTCCGAGTGTTCTCACCACAATCTAAGTAGCATCTCTGATATCCAACAACGGACCGTAACCAATTCGTTCCTGATCGGTGGGTCCTAGTTCGAATACCCGAATAAAGTTGGGTCCGGCGCCTGTGTCAAGAACTGTCAGGCGGCGGGTCAATAAATCCTTGTCCGAGCCGATGTCGGCATAAACTTTGAAGTTCCTCTTCTGCATTATCATAATAAAGTTTTCCCGTTTCGACGGACAAGTACAACGTCTCCAAGGACGTTTGAGTTCACAGTCAAACTGTACTCGCTTTCCAACGGACGGATTTAATCCGCTCGATGGAATATGATGAGTCCTCATCAGTACCTTGGGTTTCCAAGCCCGGGAACAAGGAGGCGGGTACTCCCTGGTCGAATCTACGCGATGACATAGGGCCGACCCCCTAGGGGTTCCATCACTTAGTTTCCCGACTGAGGCGAGTCGTCCGCCCTTGGGGCGTTGCTTCCAACTTGCGAATTAGCCTGTGGTGCTTCAGTGTTGTGAATCACTGGAGCTCCAGATTCACGTCCAGGACGGTAGCTAAGCCATGCATTCACCTTCAAGTACGTACCATCCGGCACGCGGGTTCTCTCCTCCACTGAAGTAGTCTCGTAATTCGTGAGGACGCGAACTAAATCCTTTGCCGTAAGGGTACATTCTGAAGACAGATGATGACGGCCATAGCACAGATTGCATATTAGCGTTTCACGGCGTTCTGCCGACATCGGCTGTGATCAATACGCTATTCGGGTGTAAATCCATCCAGGTTTTCAATTCTTGAATCCTCCATCCGGGGGTTTCATGTATGCACGGGGTGCTGAGCGTCTGCCTTCCATAGCCATCAGTGTTTCTTCCTCCTAGGATTCTGAGTGAGGTAGATTCTCTGTGGGTACCGATGAGTGCCAATGATCCATAAGGTGGATACGCTCGTGTGGTGATTGGTTATCGTGTCTAAGGAACGACGAATCTCGAGAGTCAACTGGAGATTCCAGGTATAGCACATTTCGAGTGGGTTTCACTACTTGTTTGCGTCTTTCCTCTGCTTTGGATGCATAAAGCGTTGTGGTGTTCCGCGTAGCTCCGCGAGCTCTTACCGCGTCATCTTCAGCTTTCGAAAACTAAACCAACTCCAAAAATGGGGTTCTTTCATGCTTTTCTCGAAATCTAGACACTAGAGATTTGATATTGGGATCGAGCCCATCGATGAACAAGGTAATCTTGTCCTCCGTTTAGTGAACGTTTCCACAGAGCGTGGCCATTTTGTCAAGCCTCGAGCTGTACTCTGTTTCTCCCTTACCATGTTTCTGGGTCACATCACGAAGATACAGGATAGCCTGTCGGATTGCGTTCGGTGTCGCATAGTTTCGCAGTAAGTGGTGTACTGCCTCCGGCCAGGATATACCACCTCCTTCGTCAGCTGTCAGGGATCCGCAGACGGAACGATATTGCTCGGACGCAAAACCCGTGAAGAAATGTGGTAATGAAACCCAAGCATGAGGTTCACTCATTTCTAAGGTGTCCGCCTCGGCAACGAAACGAGTAAGGAACTAGAAAACGAGAATGGACGTTTTTCCATCAAAGACTAGATCATTCAGTCTAATCTTCAACAGCTTTATGTGGTCCTTCACCTTTGCGGTTTCGCGAACCGATCGCTTCTTTCCTCCTCTTTTCAGGCGATAATACCTGTGGTCCAGGACTTTCCGATACAACGGATTCGTACGAGGAAGTGGCCTGAGACGCTTGTACTTAAGAAATTTCTTCCTTAATATCCCAGAAGACTTGATCCTCTTCCTAGAACAGGAACTACGATGATCATCATCACTGGAATCGTCAGTGAACGTATTCAACGAGCCAGACTCGTCAGCACTGGATTCCTCATCCTCCGATCTTGATGGTTCATCACGAGTGTCCGGCTTGGACTTTCGCTTCTTGCGGCGTCTCGACTCCGATTTCTTCGAAAGCTCTTCCCTCAAGGGGATTTCATTTTCGTCTCTTACGACTTGAGTAGCAGTAGTCTGCGCATTCACTACTGTCTCCAGGCGTTCCAGGCGAGGTTTAATTCGAGTGAGGATTTCCTCAACGTCAACGGTCAGGCCAGGTAAACCCTCAGGAGCATTTATTGGCCTTTCCATTACTTGGTTCAAGTCCTCTCCGCAGGGTTCTCACAACCGCAGACATCGGGTTCCTTTCTTCTCGACGAGCGAGAACGCCTTGTTCTCGGCGCAAGCGCTCGACATCTTCAGCAGTGATCATAATTTGCAATTCCAATCCAATGATTGGCTCACGATAGGTGTTTGACTCAGATTTGAGACTGAGCACTTGAGGGCGTAAATCATTTTCTCCAGCAGGGGTTACGACCTGTTGGTCTCTATGTTAATTATGGGATCCATCTAACTCCGTGATTGGTTCAATAGCCACCTCCACGGGCATTGGTACATCCAAGAGATCTCTTCTATCGGGTACCGAACGAGAGCCTGTCATCGCCTGACGGTATAGTCGCTCTCCAATTTCTGTAGATGAGACGAGCCCCGGTCGTAGACGTGGGTCTGAAGGATCCGGGGCACCAGTACTAGACTGGGTCTTTTTTCGGCATTTCGAACAAATCCAATGTTCGGAGACGAAATAATTGAGGTCTTCAATTAAATATGATAGCGTAGTTAATTATGGAATTCCGTAATAGCTGGACGTGTTTGGAAACCGTTGAAGAGATCTTGTTTCAGGCGAATTAAATATCGGTATCGATTCCACGTTCCAGGGTCGAAATATTTGGGGTAGCCGACCACAACGTTTCTAAGTCGGGATACCACTTGTACTATCCGCTCTACCGGAGAGAGCCGACACCTGAGAAAGTGTTGGGGACTACCGAATGGGTGCTTGCGGCTAAAGGGAAGATGTTATACAGCACAACACTATCGAGCTAGAGTGGGGGTTGTAAGGCCCCACTCGCAAATGAAGGTGGTTAGTACTATTGAAACGGACAACTACTTTTTGTGGCTTCTCTGGATCTTTGGTTAAGGAATCTTGAGCAAGGAACAAGACAGTTTGTAAACCCGTTTTTGTTTCTTTTACTTTGGAGTCGGTGCTCCCCTCTGTGCCTTAAGTACTGTGCACAAGGGTAAGTGCCGCACATAATAATATCTAGATATAAACTTGGCTAGCTGATAAGCCCCTCTACAGTACGGGATAACTAGCTCTAGATGCGCTTCCGCCAACGAAGGATAGGCTTGGCTGCCACGTGGCTACCCACTTTCTGCGCCGTTGCCAACCCGGTATTTCCCTACAAAAGGTCGAGTCGGATGCGCCGTTGCAGGCCGAGATCCCACGTGTAACATACCACCTCGCTGGCTATCTGCGGGATGGCGCTCCATAACTTCATCATAACTGTTGCACTCACCTATGAGTATTATGGTACTTAAGCGAAAAACATTCCATCGGTATTCCGGGAGTAGTAGAATACTACATATGGATTCCACTTCCTTCGTTAACGTTTTTTCGAAGTGCCCCCTAAATTTACGAATGAGAGGATGTAGTGCATCACCTTCCACTTGCACTTGTTGTACCAACTCCAAGTATAATGTCCTCCGCTGGTCTACACGGTAACGAACCATCAATGTACGGATGGCTGGACCGAAGCCATCGATGTACATGGTGAATCGTTCTCTTGCTGAGTACACATTAAAACATCTGTGAAAAGCCTTTTTTAGGCGTACCGAATAGTCGGTTTCACTTTCTCCAGGCCTTTGACGGGTATCGCGAAAAGCTAAAAGAGGCGACTGAATCGAGTGGTTCGTCGCGTTAACCCTCAAGAGACATTGTACCGTTTCGGGCCCGCATATCCCTCCTCCTTCGGAGGCACGTGACGAACATCTCACAGAATTGTATTGATCCTAGGAAAGGCCACGTAAAATGTACGGCAGTGCGAGGTATGACTGATACTCATTTATTAAAAATGTATCGGCTTCTGCCACAAAACGTGTGAAGAATCCTTAACACAAATTCGTGGCCCACTCCAGAAAAGTTATGGTTTCTCAGTTAAAGATGCATTTGCTTGATGATGTCTTTCACTTTATCTGTGCCACGGGGTGTGAGGGCCTAAGAAGAATTCTTCAATCGGAAATATCGATAGGAGGCCAACTTTTGATGCAACGGTTTTTCGCTCTTCAGCTCCTTCAGATGCAGATGCTTTTTTTCTTTTTTTCGGGTACGTGCCACAACTTTCGTGGCTGATGACGTTCGACATTGGGACGGGCGTCAGCGATGTCGAAGATGGTCATACTCAGACGATGAGTCGGAGGACCTCGACTAGTTATGATCCAATTTATCGGAGGGGGACCACTAAGAGTGGTCGGTGGACTCCGGTGAATCCGATATGAAGTCGGTATGCTCCTTACGCCTACGTCAGCTACTGTCCCTGACCGTTTCGTACTGTGCTTGATGTGAGGCAGCTGCGGGTTTATCAGCAAAATCACTATTTATAGTGATAGTTTGCTCCGACGTTTTGAGACGTAATCTTAGACGATTGATTCGGGTTTCAAAGACTTCGACATAGTCTACAGATCGACCAAAGCATTCCGACAAAGTCTCCATATCCGCCTATCATCGACTTAGGTCGTCGACCATTTCCTTGATCGAAAAGGTACCACACCTGGCACACAGGATTTCGAACACTTCGACGAGGGCATTGTGGGAAAGCGTGTAGCTGCTTTGGAGACCCATCATTATTGACGACGTTAAGTTCACCGTCTGGGGCCCACCCGCTTTGGTTGAAGCTGATTAAGCGCCCATATTGAGAGTGTTTTTCGACGCCCTCGGCACATGTTTCGAACACTAAGGGCGAACCTTGAAGAGTGCACCTGGAATCCTCAAAAAAAGTCGGGGTGGCACGTCAGTGGCGGGGCGGCTACACAAAATCGCTAGTTCGGCTTCCAATGGCTGTCGGCTAGACATTGTGGTGGATTTCTCGGTGTCCGGGCTAAGGAAATATCTTCTAAATAGAAAAAAAAACAGACGGAAAAGCCAGAGAACTGGGAAAAACGTCTCAAAATAGAAAACCTCTTTCGAAAGTGAACTAATCCGGTTCAAAGTCGAGAAAAGATTCTACGGTTCAATGCGGCAAGGTATACCAACCACGAAGATGTTCTGATTTTCTTCTCAAAATTGTAGCCTAGCGATTGGAATCTCACTATATGAACAAGGCTAAGTAGGATTGTAAGTCCAAGGCTCAACTTAACATCAAGCAGGGAGAGTAAAGCAGAAGCGATGGGAACCCTGGAAGGTGAAAAGGGTATCCTTCTGTGAGGTAACAAATCCATTGAAGTGGTAATGAAAACGAGAAGGTGTCGGAAGCCCGGTGTGACGAAAGCACCACAAAAACCATCAACAAAAAGTGGAAAAGAAACCACGAGAAGACAGATAGAATAAAGGGGAACATGGAGAAGAAGAAGGAACTGAAAAAAAACGCAAGTACCGGGAGATAATTCCCACACGTTGCAAAGAACCAGCCGACGACAGTGTCGGTGAACCTACTATTCAAGCAAGGAGAATATGATTGTCGTAAGCTTCGCGGACTAATATCTGGTAGGTGTGAGTACTAACGAAGGCCAACAACTTTAGATCATAAACCCCTTCGAGTGGGAGAGATCTTGTTGTCTCAGCGGAGGTGATGGAAAACTATATAGCATGGAGTACTGTTGTAGAACTCCCTCGGTAGCTGTAAAATATTAGGTTATATATCTTAACTATCCATTTGTGCTGCCAATCACTTCGTACATATTCGTACTAAACGTGTTCTAGTCATCCCCATCTCATGGGACCATGGCGCATGCGTACGTGTACCGCGCATGCGCGGACCACCTAAAAGAATAAGGATACTCCGCCAAACGCGGTGTTTTTCAGAACTTGCACATCCGCGAACAATATCCAAGTCTGAGAAACCCACCCCCCCGAGGCTTGCACTTTAGTCGTGTATTTTGACTCCTAGCTGATGTGCCAGTGTATATGTGTTGAAATGTACATTTTGATACGAGTTTGGTTGAGTTTGGAGCATTTGGTATAGATAGGGACGATGGGCATGTGTGTTGTCGGTGAGCAAGTAATATGGTAGCGTTTTAATGGTTTTATACTTCTGGTACACATAAACTGTGAACTTTGCGTCGATATGATTTAAGCGAACTACTGAAATATTAAGGTATGAGAATTATTTATGGTAAGGCATAAATCAAACTGGAAGCATTTTGGTTATGATATGGTGTCAGTGTTGTACACCCGATGTTTTGTTGACCGTAGTCCTTGTTAAATCTTTTTCTAAAAAGCCTATTCGTTGAGCTGAATTTAAAAGGCTGGTACAGAATTTGTAGAGGATTGAATACTTTTCTCTGGTTTTGTTTGGTGGTTGGTTTTCTTTAAAGTATCTATCATGAAATTTGTGTTAGTGAGGTTTGCTTTTCAACCCCGATATTAAAAAATCGAATGATATTTCTTTTTTAAGGATGCTAGGGTATCCAGCGGTTACCATTTTTTGAAGGACTGCTGTGTGTGCGAGAGAGCGTATTTGTTGGGGTAACGATCTGGCATTATGCGAGATTTGTTGTGTTCCATGGCCTGTGTTGTCTGTTTCCATGGTTTGTGTTGTGTCAGATGTGTAGTTTTCATGTGTGTTCTAAGTTGTGCTGTTTTCGCGATGTGTTTCCGATTGTATGTATTGTTAGCTGTAGTAATTTCGTTAGTGTAGAGAGGAACCATATCGGGATTTTGGCCACGCTTCTGCCCTTACAAACGTGCAGTGAGGGATATTGAGATATCGTTCGTGTTGATGTTAGGGTTTGTAGGTCAGCGTGAGCTTAACCTGTGATTGCCAGGAGAAATATCTCTTTTTTGTAGTTGGTTGCCGTTGCTTGTCTAATATACTGTACTTCCTCATTGTAATGCTGTTTGTTGATTGTTACTAGGCTAACGAATAGAGACCGTCCTCCTGGAAAATTCATAAAGTAACGTGACGAAAAATTCTGCATAGTATTGCTGAAGGCCTTCAATAGAAATCCAATTCTGAATATTTCTGAGAATATATATGCATGCCTGCATGAGTCTATGTTTTGAGTATTAGAGCGCAAATGCTAGGTGGTGATACGACGTACTGTACGATGAACCCGACCCCACGGTATCCTGCCATCTGAAGCCGACTTCACCCTTTCAGCATGCTGCGAAAGGAGTTCTTTTCTGGTTGTGATAGCAGGAGCACTATAGAAAAGACACAACACTAACCCGAAACCATCCTTTCCAAGCTCTGCCATAATCATTTAAGTAGCATCACAAGTAGAACGAAAAATAAACGAACGAGGTAGTATCCTTGCAGAATACAATCGTGTTTTTATAAGCGATATCTCGTTCAACTTGAACGCCTTCCCAGAACAGGAATGCTTTCTTTACTTCCGTTTCACTAATGGCGATGTTAGAAGTATGATAAAGGTATAGCTTGGCAAGTGTAGTGTCTACGTCACACAGGCATGTCGGATCCGCCATGCCTTACAGCAACAATCAACATCCCCAGCTGTAAGGATTAGATAGTTATGATATCTCATATTCTCACCGTCGTCGCATATATATTGCACGACGCTTTCTTTCACAAAAAACATCGCATTTCACTATCGTAAACTCATCGCTTGCTCGCGCGCCTGCGCTCGCATTCTAAAAGGACTGAACACCACATTGATCAATACGGTAATAAACCTTTACGGTTGATCTCATCAACCTATCCGCGACATAACCGACGGAACTTAACTTGCAGAAATCACCCCCGCTACGCTGGTACGCGATTACCGGAAACATTCGCTGAACTACTTCGATCGGAGCAGTTCTTCTATCGACGCCTTGCTCATCGTTCAACTGAGCTAACTCATTCGCGAGCAACATCGACGCTCCGAAACTTTATCGACCTAAAATCAAGAACGCATAGCCGACGTGAAGAAAGAAGATTCCTTCACCACGTCGCCGCGTAAAGGTGGTCGATCGAACACCTTTGCTATGCCTGAAACCGAGTATCCCCGATTGCGCACGGTAATTCCTCGAAACGTAAGAACCTTCTTCGGCGAGTACGGCCAATACGTACTAGAGATTACTGAGCGACATGCACAACGTACATCCACGCTCGAGGATAAAAGCGCGATACAACCTGCAAGCGCTGTTTCGATGAAATTTTGCCTTGATGCTGCCTGGCTGAAAGGCGCAACATTCATGGGTATCTTCATTGACCCCCAGGGAAAACAAGTAACTTCCGTAAGCGAACTTGATGACATGGCGCTTCGACTATATCTCGAAGCGCAAGCCAAAACTGTTAAAAGCAATACCGACGTCGCAACTCTCGAAAAGCAAGTCAAGAAAAAGCTCCGCATGAACATGAACAATGATTCGATCGAGTCACGTATGTTTAATTTGTTCATCGACTACTACACTATTCTTGAGAAGCTTGGTTGCGAATGGGTAATCACCGACGCACCACGCGTTGCTGTCAAGCACACCCTTCAGGCCATCCGACCGGTAGGTTTGAAAGACATCATCAAGAGTGACCTACGACTAGCACATTCGAATCTCAAAGAGAACTTCTTAGGTTGGCGCGACCACTGCTTCAACCTCGCAAAAACTTGCAGGTTCATTGAAACAAAGAAGGCCCCGATCGGTGCAACTTCTGATTCTGAAAGCGACGACGAAGACGGTGAAACAGATACTCCCGTTGAGCCGAAGAAGAAAAAGAGGAAAGTATCGCCATGCCCCCATTCCGAATGTGAGGAGGAACCTAAAGGTCCGAAGAGAAATCATTATATCAAGGACTGCCCAAAATGCAAAAACAATGCCGACTGCCAAGTTCTATTTGACAAACTCAAGGAACTCAAAGCTACACCGGGACCCTCTGGCGGAACTCGCCGCCAAACAAACCCGAACGCTGGTCGTCTAAATGATCCATACACTTCATACGCATCGTTGAAGGTATGTTTAAAAGATGCTGACGCTATGTTTTCGACAGTCGGTCGACTGGACGATGGAGCCGACGACTCACTTATCTGCCCTACTGTAGCAGAAGAAGCTGCACTGAAAGGAGTCGGCCGCTTTCGCAAGATCAAACCCGTCGAACTACAAGTCCCCTTGCAGAAGAAGGAAGGCGGACCGAAGTTCACGTTCTCACGACGCTGGGAAATTCCTGAAATCATTATGGAAATGAATTCTGGCAAAATGGCTCTGCGAAATGTATCGTTCCTCGTTGCCGACGACAAAATAATATCGGAACCTCTAATCATCGGTAACACTGTACTTCGACACCTCAAAGTGGATACCAATTCCATCATCGACGCAAAGTTACCAGAACTAACCGGAACCGATTGTTCTATTGTTGGAAACCCGATAACCAGCGGCGGATATATATCCCGCCTCGTCCGTCATCGCAGAAACAAAGTTCAAGGCGACGTATTCAGACCTCATGTGAACTACTATGAGGTAAAAACTCAAGAGGATCCGTTTCCTGACCCATCATTCTTGGACCTGATCGGTTCTCAAGAAGAATTAAGGCGCAAGGAAGCAATCCTTGATATGAAGAAACGCGCGAAGAAAAATCTGTCATCTGAACATCACCAACTCCTCGACAAAATCGTCAATGATTTTGAAGATGTATTTCATCTCAACCTCACCAACGGTAACCCAGCAAAGCTACCGCCGTTGAAATACCTCTGACTAAGGACGCCAAGCCGATACGCGCTAAACTACGAAAGTACAACCCGGAACAAGCTGTCTTCCTAAAATCTTTCGTTGGCAAACTAGAATCCAATGGTCATGTCTACGAAAATCCTACATCACGATGGGCATCCTGTCCACTGATCGTACCCAAACCCGGACCATCGAAGTTCAGATTCACTGTGGACCTGAGAGCTGTCAACAACTACACCGAGAAGTTCGCTTATCCAATGCCGATATTAGAACACGAACTCACCAAACTGGCGAAGTCTACCTACTACGCAAACTTCGACCTATCTCATGGCTACTGGCAACTCCCACTTTCGATCGAAAGCCAGGAGTGTCAATCCTTCATAACGCCACACGGAGTCTACACACCAACGCGCGTTTTACATGGAACTTCCAACGCCGTTGCCCATCTACAATCCTCCATACAAGCTGCTACTCCAAAATCTATCGAAGAATATCTCATCACCTGGCTTGACGATATTCTCATGCACGCTACTACGGATTTAGAACTCCTCAACGCTATACGCACATTTCTCGTAATGTGTCGCGAGAAAAATCTCAAACTCCATCCCGAGAAATGCGACCTATTCACCCGTATATTGACGTGGTGCGGTCGCTCTATATCACCTAGCGGAAATAAATATGACCCTCGTCGTTTACACGGTCTGCTATCGATGGAACCTCCAACAACAGCGGCACATCTACAACAATTTTTATGCGCCATGCAGTGGATGCGCATGGCCATACCCCAGTTTCAGCAACTCGTGAATCCTCTCAACGATGTTCTCGAAAAATCATACGAGATCTCAGGCAAGTGCACATCGCGTGCTGCCGCAAAAGTATCGCTCTCAAGTATAGGATGGTCGATCGAACATCTTAATAGCTATGAAGATTGCAAAAAAGCGCTAGCCAACCAATGCATGTTGGAGCACCGCAATCCTAAGCACCGCCTATGCTTATTCACCGACGCATGCGATCGCGTCTGGTCAGGTATCGTTACTCAAGTACCCCCGGAAGATCTAAAACTGCCTTTCGATAAACAACTCCATGGACCTCTTGCCTTCTTATCGGGCAAGTTCAACGCAACCCAATGTGGGTGGTCTATATTCGAAAAGAAGGCTTTCTCAATCCTCGCAAGCTGCGAGCGTATGAGGTGGCTACTTGGTGATCTAGCTGGATTTAATCTACATACCGACCATAACAATCTCGTCTTCATCTTCGATCATCTCCGATATCTCCCTGATCTTTCGGCCAGTTCTGTCCGAAAAGTGCTACGATGGGCAGTTGCAATGTCTTGGTATGACTATACGTGCTTCCATATATCAGGCGTTGACAACGTATGGGCTGATCCACTAGGAAGATGGAACCCTACACAAACGGTACGACGTCTAGTCAACATACCGGCTCTATCATCCGCGTCCGCTGATGATTTTATATGGCCTTCCGAAAAGAAAATCGATGAAATACAAACGCAACATCAAGCGGATCGATCGAGCCAGTTTGTGCGTTCAGGGGATCTATTCCGCAACAAAGACGGAGCTATCTGGATCCCGGACGCCGCCGGCGACCTGCAACTCCGAATCTGTATCATCGGACATACCTCTACCGCAGGACATCGCGGTACCAACGCAACTGAAAAGGGAATTCGCGAGCATTTCTTCTGGTCAACCCTACGAGATGACGTTCGTGATTTCGTTCGAGCATGCATACACTGCATTTCTACAACTGGAGGCGAAAAGGAGCCGCGCCCATTCGGACCTGCCATTCATGGAACATCGGCGAACGACCTCCTATAATTCGATTACCTCGAAATAGGACCAAACACCTCGGGCTCGAAATACATTCTAATGCTACGCGACGATTTCAGCACATTTGTATGGCTCTTCCCCTTCGCCGAAGCCGATTCTACTAACGCCGCATCTGCAATTCTTGAATGGTGTACACCATTCACCACCCCTACTGCTCTTATGTCCGACGGAGGCACTCATTTTAAAAATGAAACTCTTAGCACGCTTGCTAAATCCCTCCACATACATACATCATCACTTCACCCTCCCCTACACACCGTGGTCTAACGGTGCTATCGAACGTATGGGAAAAGAAGTACTACGTATTTTCCGAGCAACATGCTCAGAACTACAACTCCGGATCGAGGACTGGCCAACTCTCGTGCCACTTGTTCAATCTGCGTTGAACAATGTGCCTTCGCCGCAGCGCCGAAACTTTGCACCAGTGACTATCTTCACTGGGAAAAAGCCTTCCTGATCGGTAAGCGCTTCTCTACAAACGTCGAATGGAGACATGGTAGCTCTTCCCGAAGTTAACCGTGAACGATTCCTTCACCTAGATGAAATCGAAAACATTATATCTGAACTTCATCCTGTCGTCCAAATCCACCTCAATTACCAGCGTGATCGCTCTCGTAATGCTGCCTCAAAGGGGAACCCCGCCGAATTTATTGAAGGTGATTTCGTCCTAGTTGCAAAAGAAGACTTCAACGCCGGACAGAAACTAGCTCTACGCTGGCGCGGAGCACGACGTGTACTCAAGGAAATCAGCAAGTTCATTTATACAGTTGAAGATTTGCGCACGGGAATCACTGAAGACGCCCATTCTACCCGCATACGCTACTACTGCGATAAGAATCTCGACACTGAAGCTATCATGTCGCACGTCTTATACTCTGAGCGCGGTATGGAAATATCCCGTCTACTCAAGCTAAAGGAATCTCCGACCGGCGATCTCCTTATCACCGTCCGCTGGTACGGTCTTCTACCAGAACAATACACCGACGAGCCACTTCAAAACATATTTGAAGATGCGCCAGGCCTAGTCGAGCTCCTACTCGCCCGCAAGTCAACGCCTCAAGCTCTTGCTGCAAAAGCAAAACTTCGGCTAGAGCTGTCTTAAAAGAGGGAACTGTAGTGTCTACGTCACACAGGCATGTCGGATCCGCATTTCTTACAGCAACAATCAACATCTCCAGCTGTAAGGATTAGATAGTTATGATATCTCATATTCTCACCGTCGTCGCATATATATAGTACGACGCTTTCTTTCACAAAAAACATCGCATTTCACTATCGTAAACTCATCGCTTGCTCGCGCGCCTGCGCTCGCATTCTAAAAGGACTGAACACCACAGCAAGAAATCCAAAGCTGTACTACTCGTAACAGGTACAGCGTCACTCGAATAATAGCAACGTGCTTGGTCCTGCGTCTCATATCATCTCTTGAAAGACGGGAGAGTAAAGAATTTAGGTTTGGAAAGCACCGAACGCATCTATCAGAGATCTACTGAGAAGCATTAGTAAACATGTGGGAAACGCATCAGAACGAAATGAACTCTATTCCGCAGCCTCTCAAGCAGCAGAAAGCCGCTGAATACGCAAAATCTATACAACGAAAAGGACAGGCGCTATCCAACTGTGTTTGGTTCATAGATGGGATGGTAGTTGGAATACAAAGGCCGAAGCGGTACCCAAGGCAGAAGGTAGTATACAACGGCCACAAGCGTAAGCATGATTTTAAATACCAAACCTTAAATACACCTTATGGCTTAATAACAGACGCAGGCCGACCTATTTAAGGTAGAAAACACGACTGGGCGCTATATATACGCAGTAATCTGGACAAAGCTCTTTCCCAGATCTTGGATATATATATGGGCGTCACTTCTGCATATACGGCGGTACTGGTTATAACTGTAGGTGGTAATTGGAAGTACTTTCCCAGGGAAGTCAGTTAAGTGCATTACAAAAGGCGTTCAACACAGCTATTTTCTTGATCCAAATATGCTTGGAATGGATCTTCAAGGAAATCAAGATGCTATTTACTATCGTATCTTATCGGCGTAAGATAAAGCTACTGGAGAGTCTTGTCAGATTGTTTTTATTATGTTTCATGTACCTCAGAAACTGCCGTAACTGGTTCATCTAAACCAAATATCGCCGTATTTCAATCGCACGCCGCGACACTTGAGGAGTACTTGACCTTACACGAAGATTCACCATTTCTATAATTTGATCCGCAGCTCATTGGGGCCTTGCGAGGCTTGGACGAGTGAGAAATCGGAGAAAAAATTCCTCGAAACCAGGCACGAGTATTTACGCGGACCGCAGAGCCCCACATGAGAAGCCCCAAACCCCTCCTTGCAATTTAAGGATATATTCAGCACAATAAAACTCGCAAAAATGTCCTACTCAGACCTCTTACTTGAGGTTCCCATTATCACATTCCACTTTTTCAACTCCAGTTCGTTGTCAACCTCACGCAAATATTTCCGCTCCTTTCGGTTCCTGTCACGCTTGATACGCTCCGAACCGTACTCTTTGCGCTCCAACAACAATTTTTAGCGCTCGAACGCGATTGAGGCCAGGTCTGACTACTTCAAATGCTCTCTAAACGCAACCACCTCGCCTTTCCTTCCCGACTTGCGTGCTTTCCTGCGCTTTTCTCTCGATGCCGGGCTTTCGAAGTCCGTCCCCGTTCCTCTTGTGTCCATTCGGGAGCTTCTTCTTTCGTAATATAGAAGCTTTGAAAAGGTCCCAACCGATGCACTTTTTGTTTTCATTTTATTTCGCAACTTTATTCTTTTCAGAGTTCTTATTCCTTCTATAATCGTCCCACGCCTCTCTCATCTAGAACAGGAGCTTTTTGAGTTCCCCCAAATGTTCTTTTCCATTTTTATCTAGCGGTCATGCACGAAACCGTCATCATTTTTAAACAAAGCTGGAAATGGGTGTACCGGTGTTGTACCTGCTTCCCAAAACCTCTTTTTTCAGGTTATTGTTTGCGTTGCATTTCTCCGCTTCTTTTTCGTACATTACACCTGTCTGTCCACAGGGCGCCAAATGGGTACCAGCTGTAGCAATCTATTGCAAAATGATTAAATCTTCTTCCGCAATAAAGCGAGAGTGACGGACTTTTTATTTTATTTCCACCGGTACTTGAATTGGTATCGACCAAGCTTTAGGCCGCCGCAGGGCTTTACTTAGCTACAGGGGGGAAGTGAAACAGATTTGGAAACGCTATGTTTAGGGTTTTTTCAGAAGAAGCATGTTCTATTGCGAAAATGGATGTCATGGTGGAATGGATTGGAAGAGTGGCAGGCAGTGGTGGGAAACGATGGCTTTATAATACTTGTGTTCACCACTTGGTGCAACTGAGTTCCCGCGAAAAACGAGGCATCTATACACATGAGTGTTCCTTACACCGCTTCACTGACAAGGCGGGTTTCAATTCGTTTTGTCAAGAGTCCACTGCAGGATTCTGCGAACCTTCTTCCAGTGTAATTTTTTCTCTGAAGTCCCAAAAATCTTTCCAGAATTTTGCAGGCGTACGATCACTATCGTCTGGGAAGTTTGTACGTATCATTCGTGTGTGAAGTCTCACAACCCGGCAACACACCGCAGGTACTCGTAATTTGAACCCGGCAGAAAAACGAAAGCTTCGATACGAAGACAGGCTTGTAACTATGATTTTCTTTACCAGAGTTCCATATTTCTACTGAAAATGAAAGCCAATACTTCACTGTTTATGTCAGTCAAGAACTCAAAGACTACGTACGGAGAAGAGTCATACACAACCCATAGATTTTCCGTTGTCTTTGTAGCTTCATGGCGTCAAACCAATTCAGAAGAACTTCCGGCTTGGATTTCAATACAAAACCAGTAAAACCGGACCTCATGTTCTACTTTCAAACCGAGGTTTGTATTGCTACTCACGATGTCTCAAAACAACGACCGATAGCAGTAATCAATATAACAGACTCTGAAATTCGCAAAAGAAAGAAAGTAGAAACCAGTTCACACAAAAATTCTTTTACTAACATTGTCCCTGCGCCAAAAGTTATTTTTACTGAGTGCAGAACCTCGACAATAGTGTCGTGGCCACATGTGCCACGTGTTTAGGGTTACACCGTCGTCGCCACTGCCGACCGCTGCGTCACCCGGTTCGATTCCGAGGTGCGCGGGTCTTGGCGCTGCGCACGGTGCACTAATAGTGACCCATTCGGGGTTCTCCCAAAAGTAAATGAGGTAGCATCGCCTTCCCGACATTTCTAGCCCTCACATCTGGTACCGCATCCAAGGTTCGACTCTGTTCGTGTTGTTGTTGTTCTAGGTGCTACGATGTCAGAGAAGATGGTGTTCGATGGTGCGATTGGGAGTGACGTCAACCACTTCCTGTTCTACTTCGAGAACGTCGCGGAGAAGGATCTTGAGGGGGAGGCCAAGGCCCGGGCGCTAATCAGCTACATGCGCGGGCGAGCCTTCTCATTCTACTACCGCAAATTCACGGCTGGAGGGACGCTCACGAAAGCGGCCGGCGACTACGAGACTGTCGCCAAGGCCCTTCGTGAGGAGTTTGGTCGGAAGCTAGAGCCACAGGTTGTCGTGGAGCGTGCGATCAACATGGCCATTGGTAAGGGTGAAGACATGACGAGCTTCATCGAGAAGACCGAGCTGGCGTACGACGACGCCGGGTTCACGACGGAGCAGAAGTTCGTGTTCTTGACGCGCGCTGCTGTGCGCGAGGTCAACGTCAAGCAGTTCGTGGTTATGCACAACCCGAAGGACTTCGATCAGTTGAAGTTCGTGTTGTCTGAGTACGCAGCGTCGATGAAGCGCTTCGACTTCGACGATGGTGCTTCTTCAGGGGTTCATCCGAAGCAGGATGTGCGCTTCGGAGTTGACCGGGTGTTGCGAGGAGAGGTGTCCCGTCTTCAGAAAGCTGAAACGGATCACAAGTTGGATGCCATCACTCGGCAGATGTCGGAGATGGCGTTGATGATGAAGAGAGGGAGCACTGGCGGTGTACCTCATCATCATAAGAAGCAGTGTAGATACTGCGGCAAGGACGGTCATGATGAACATGATTGTTACAAGAAGGTCAGGGACGCATTGATGTGCACTCACTGCGGGAGACACGGTCACGAAGAGGCAGACTGCTGGGCGAAGCAGCGCGGAGCACCCCCCGGAAACGGAGCGGGTCGAAACCCTGCTGAGCCTTCGCAAAACGTCCAAGTGATCGTCGAGAAGTCCGAGTTTGAGTCAGATGTTGAAGTGGCCGAAGAAGAGGGGCGTGTGGCCGCTATCCGTCGCGGACGTGATGGTGAGCCCCTTCCGAAGCAAGTTGATCTGAGGCATGGACAAGGACAGGAGCGCATGAGCATAAGGAATCTCACGCTGCCCAGGGACGACCAGACCAAAAGGAAGGAGAAGAAGAAGGCTGCACCCCGCAGGAAGGCTGGGAAGGCCTCCGTACTAAAGACTCTTACCGCTCGCGTGGAAGAGTACGACGTGGTGTCGAAGATCGCTCAGGCCAACGCAGGGATCTCAATTGGACAACTCCTTCGCGGTGATATCCGTGAGGCGGGAGCAAAAGCCAAGAAGATCTTTGGTCGCCAGATGGTCAAGGGAGTCGTTGCAGCTGCTGATGAAGCTTATGAGCCGTACCACTCCGACTTGGAGGAGGTTGAGGACGATAAGCGACTGAAGCTCGTCGAAGCCCGCGTCTATGGATCTGGTGTCCGCGTGTTGTTTGACTCTGGCGCCGTGCCGAACGTCATGTCTGATCGCCTGAAAGAAAGGCTGAACCTTCTGGTGAAAGAAACCAGGCGCCGCGTCACGCTCGCAGATGGGAAAGAGGCCAACGTCGTCGGTGAACTGAAGGAAGTCCCGATCAAGTTCGGAGTTGTTTCGACCCGGCTGGACTTTCTCGTCGTTGAGAAGTCGCCCTTCGACATGATCATCGGTCGTCCATCGATGAGGCGGATGAGGACGAAGCTGGACTTCGAGCATGACACCTTGACGTTGACCCATGGCGGGAACGAAGTGAAGCTGCCCATGGAGAGTGAAGGCGTCGAAGAGCTGGGTTTCCTGAGCAACGAGTTCACTTCTGACGACGACATAGACTGGGCGGAAGGTGACGATGACAGTGATTCGTCAGCCACTGAACCTGACGGTCTGGTGCTGTGTCTCAATGAAGAGACAGGCGAGACCCGCCAGCTTGCTGAGACCGAGGAAGAGGCTGTGCAGAATGCCGTATCCCATCTTGACGAGCAGGATCAGACCGCTGTCCGGAGCGCTTTGTTCAATGGAGGATCTATTGTCGCCTGGAGTCTGGAGGAGCTGACGCAGTCGAAGGTTCCGTATCGCCACTCGTTCGAGCTCTCGACTGACAAGCCGATCTATTGTCCGACGAGGAGGCTGCCAGCCAAACACAACGACATCGTCAAGAATGAAATTGACAGGATGCTGAAGGCGGGGATTATCCAACATTCGAAGTCCCCGTGGGCTTCGCCGGTGGTCATCGCGACCAAGAGAGACGGCGAGCCACGCTTCTGCATCAACTTCCGCACGTTGAACAAGGTCATGAAAGCCGACCGCTACCCTGTCCCAAACATAGAGGAATTGTTGGAAGACATGGGCGGGTGTAAGGTTTTCAGCAAGCTTGACATGTTCTCCGGGTACTGGCAGTTGATGTTGGCCGAAGAGATGCGAGAGAAGACAGCCTTCAGGTGCAAGTACGGTTCGTTCGAGTTCGTCGTGATGCCATTTGGGCTGATGAATGCCCCGGCCACGTTCCAAAGGATGGCGAACGAACTGTTCGAAGACATGCCCTTCGTGTCGGTCTACGTCGACGACGTAGTCATCAAGTCGAAGACGATGCGCGCACATATGCTCCACTTGGCGGAGGTATGCGAAAGGCTCCGCCAGAACAACTTGAAGCTGAAGTTAAGCAAGTGCTACTTCGCTGTGCCCAACGTGGAGGTGCTCGGCCACATCGTCAACGAAGACGGTGTCCACACTGATCCAGAGAAGGTGAAGCAGATTGTCGAAGCCCAGGCGCCAAAGAGTCGCAAAGCGCTGAGGTCCTTCCTTGGCCTTGCCTCCTTCTACCGTCGCTTCATCAAGAACTTCTCGAAGATCGCAGCCCCCTTGCACGAGTTGACCGCGACCAATGTGACCTTCAAGTGGAACGACGACGCAGAGATGTCGTTCCAGAAGCTGAAGGAGGTGATGACCTCTCCCCCGGTTTTGTGCTTCCCAGACCTTGAGAAGGTCTTCAAGGTTCACACTGATGCTTCGCTTCATGCTCTTGGTGCAGTGCTGTCGCAGAAGGACGGAGAGGGCAAGCTGCATCCAATCCACTACGCCAGCCGAGTGCTGAGCGACACGAAGCGTCGGTACAGTACCTTTGAGAGAGAAGCCTTGGCAGTCGTGTTCGCGTTGAAGAAGTTCAGACACTTCTTGCTCAACGGGCCCTTCGTTGTCCATAGCGATCACCAAGCGCTTCGGAACGCCTTCACGAAGAAGGACGTTCACGGCAGGTTGTCGCGCTGGTTGAACCTCATGGCGGAGTATAAATTTGAGATTCGCCATGTCGCTGGGAACGCCAACGCAGTTGCTGACTTCCTCTCGAGGCCGCAGTATGGAGCCGACGCATATGGGGATGATGACGACGATGACGCTGAAGTTGAAGCCGAGCCGAGGATCGAGGACTTCTTCGAGCCGGAGGCCGTGACGGAGATCTGCGCGGTTCTCGGAGAAGGACCGACGGGAGGATACGAGCCGACTCTTGAAGCTGGGAGGCAGTACTTGATCAGCTTCAATGGAGTCTCCGTCCCAGTCCGTATCCGCAGGCAGGCCAAGTCGTACGTCGCCGTGCAAGACATCCTCTTGAAGCAAACGAAGAACGGGCTAAAGGTTGTTCCCAGGCTGGATGAGCGGACCGATGTCATCAAGGCCATGCACGACGACCACGGCCACTGGGCGAAGAAGTCAACGACGGACTTCGTCCAGCAGAGGTTCTGGTGGCCGGGGATGAGTCGACATGTGGGTGACTTCGTCGCGTCCTGTGCTTGTCAAGTGGCTGGACCGGTGAGCGTGTACCGCAGCACGATGAAGCAACCAGTGTCAGGGTTGTTTGACACATGGTCCATCGACTTCGCAGGCCCACTGCCGCGCACGTGCTGTGGGAACAAGTACTTCTGTGTCGCAGTCGAACACTTGACCGGATGGCCGGTGGCAATGCCCACCAGAGACCAGACGACGGAGGCAGCGCTCCACATCTTCGAAAGCGAGATCGTCGACGTGTTCGGGGTACCGAGGTGCGTGGTGTCCGACAACGGTCCGGCGTTCAAGTCAGCCGGATGGAAGAAGGGACTGAGGAAGGCTGGGTCGCAGTGGAAGCCGATCGCGACGTACATGCCTCAGGCCAATGGCCGCGCGGAGAGGATGGTACAGACCGTGAAGCACGCCTTGTGCCGGATGCTTGTGGTGCAGGGTGGACATTGGGACGAGAAGCTGTCGGTTGTGCTGAACTCCTATCGCATGCGCAAGTCGGGGAAGGACAACAGGTCTCCGTTCTTTCTCATGTTCGGTGTCGACGGCAGGAGCCAGCCGGAAGCAAGGGCAACTAGGGCTCTTGGCCTTGATGCGAGTGGCGAGCCGACCTTGTCAGCAGGCACGAGAGACGTGCAGCTGCTTGCTCTTCAGGGCCCACGGGCCTCGCGGATTGTTGAGAGGGGAGACCGTCCGGTCGTGCAGCAGTTCAGTGTCGACCAGGCCGTGATGATGTTGAAGCCGAGGTACGAGACCTTGTCCGCCATGACACCGAAGTGGATGGGACCGCTCTGGGTTGTGAAGACCCAGCATCCCCGCTACTGGCTGCGGGATGCCAGGGACAAGCGGTCCAGGAATGGTGTGCACGTGCGCAGGCTGAAGGCCTATCGCGAACGTGACGCCTCCCCGCTGCAGTGACGAGCAAGCTTTGCTCGCAGGGTTGGGCCGACGTATGAGATGTCGTCGGCCCAGAAGCCCCGCCAGGGATACGCGACGCCGTGGTGGTGAGCTTGGACTTGTGCTTGTCGCTTGGGAGCTTCGTCTTGGTCTTGATCAAGATGAAGAAGACAACGACCGGGTTACAGATCCGGGAGAGGTATAGTGGACTACGTCTGCTTTGTCCGCACCGCGCTCGTCGCCATGTGGCGACGGGGGTACGTCCGGGAGAGACGCAGAGTACGACACCTGCTTTGGATCTGAACCGCTGGTCGCTGTCACCCTTGGATACTCGAGGCTGAGGCTGATGGCTGAAGCCTTATGTAACTCGAAGTTGACGTTGGTTGGAGATGAACGATGAGCGCACGGACGCGAGATGACAGGACGGAGCGCGTGGTTGACATCATGACGAGCAAGATGCGTGGCCGGTGAGATGCGCCGAGGCGCCTCGTGCGTCCGAGTTGCCGCCCTCCCGTGTCGAGTGAGACATGAACGTCACGAGCGAGCGCGTTGGAGATGAAGAAGCGGGGTGTCTTGCGCAGCGCGCGTTTGCTCCATCGACCGTGGGGGTAGCATCGCCCGCGCGGGGCAAACCGACATTAACGAATGTGGTCCGGCGAAGGCGACACGCGCGCAACTGTCGACGGAACAACAGCGCGCGACTTGGAAGCGAATGCGACGCGAGGCCATCCCGGCGAGGATTGCATGCGCGCGAATGCGAGGCCTTCTCGGCCAACGTTGATGGCATGGACGACGCGCCAGGCAAGGAGAACGCAATGCCGGCGCGCACGGGATGGTTGACGATGATGCGACGACGGCGCGTGCGCTGCAAGGCGCGAACCGGGGTTGCAAGCGTTGCGAACTGCTCGGAGTGCGTGCGCGAACGGATGAGGGCGCCGGGGTTGCAAACATGCGAACCGCTCGGCGAGAGTGTGGCGTGATGATAGCGTGCGTGGTCCGGGTTTGTGACTGTTGCGGTTGAGCGCGGCGCGCATGCGTTGGCGGATGATGAGAGTGATGGTCTGCTGTGCGCGCGGAGCCCCGACAGTTATGTGCACTGTCAGCGAGGCCCGCGGCGCCAGGTGGCAATTTGTGCATTTCTGGATTTTAAGTGAAGTTTCAACTATAAAGGTTCTACACGTGGCAAAAGGTATAATTTTACAGCAGGACAAGCCCAACGCACAAGTGCATCTGAAAAGTGGACCCGATGCACCTGTGCCTACGGGGAGGTCAATCCCCGACGGCCCCGAAGGAGCGCCCCGGAGGGGCTAAACCGGTAACGGGAACCGAAGTTCACGCGCACAGGGGGCCAACCGTGCACCCGGAGAAGATTTTGACCTGGCAGATGGATGGCGCACGGGGTATTTATACTAGACCCCGAACCGCCTCCGCCGGCTACGACGACGGCGGCGTGGGCGCGCCGATTGGTGGTTGGGCCGGATGTCGTGGCCACATGTGCCACGTGTTTAGGGTTACACCGTCGTCGCCACTGCCGACCGCTGCGTCACCCGGTTCGATTCCGAGGTGCGCGGGTCTTGGCGCTGCGCACGGTGCACTAATAGTGACCCATTCGGGGTCCACCCAAAAGTAAATGAGGTAGCATCGCCTTCCCGACATTTCTAGCCCTCACAAATAGGTTGGAAAAAAATTTGCGATCCAAAAAGGTATGAAAAGAAATCAATGTTTTCTCTTCAAGCATGGATGCGACGTCCATCGCAATTGTCGAAGAATCGATATAATTTTTGTCATATGTGCGGAAAATTGAAGTAAAATTAAAACAAAGAGAATATAACCAGCGAAAATCAGCCCCGACGTTCGTTTCCTTTGAACTTGCAACTTTTGAACGTTCTGCTGTACTATGGGCAAAGTCGGGAGTGTATTTTAACGAAACTAAGAAAAAGTACTAAAATGAACGCAACTGCTTGCCTATTTTTTGAAAACTATTACTAAGGCCTCACTGTGCTCTTTGCATCACAATCAAACGAGAAACGAGATATTTTCTGCAGTGGTAAGGATAGTTTCGGAGGATGATGATGAGGGTAAGTTGCTTTTAAAGGAAACAGAGTGGTGGGACGGAATTGAAATTGAATACAAAGATTCCATTTTACATCGACCACTGTGACCGAAAACACGGAATCATCTACACCACAGAGAACTCACAATTTGATTTATAAGATGCCAAGGTCTCTGTTTCCTTTGCGAACCCAATTTGTTGCATTGTGTCGTGTGTTTTGCGCATTGCAGATTAATTCAATTTAAAGCCGTAAAACAATATAAAGGGTTCAAAACCCATCCAGACATTAACAGAAAGTTGCTCTAAGCAGAAAACGACAATATGACCCCAAAAACGACAAGAAGTCTTTTTATGGCTCAAAATCAATGTTGGAAATGGGCTGGAGCTTTTGGGTCTGAGTTCAGACCTTGGCGCAACTTGATAAACCCATTGCAAATCCCAGGACGGCAGACAAGGTAGCTTTAGACAATAAACTGTAGCTTGCAATCTACAAGAGGGTATGAGTGTGGCGCTGTTGTGTCGCGAGACTTTGAAGGCAATGCAGGCGTAGTGGTAACCACAGTGCTCATAGCACAGAAGATTTTTGGGGTTTTGGAATTGGTGCGAGAAGACCCGCAAATACAGTTTACCAAACCGAATCAGAATTTGGCCGATGCTGACGGAATGATATTGTATGGAAGAGGGCGACGATAGCCAAGACTATTATCCCCATCCAGCGACATGTTCACGCTGCACCCCAGAGCTAAGCCCTCCCCAATTTCTACGGTTTCCCGAAAATGTTTTTAGGCTCTATTAATGCGCAACAACACCCTCATTACACGCTTTAAATTAAGTCGTTGGTGCTGAATGGCTTGGCGTGGAGCCAGGTCGTTTAATTACCATAGATTATTCACAGGCTACTTGTACGCTTACAATTCAGTTTGACTTGCATCGCCGGCCCCAATTTTCTTCTTATCTTTGTGTTATCGCTTCTCGTCGTGCTTTTTCAAGGCATCTAATACTTCTTGGTTGGTAAGGTGGCGCCCGCGTTGCGTGTTTATCCTGATAGTTCTGTTGACCATGGTCGACGGTTCCGTTCAGAAGGCCGCGCGATTCACGCATGTAAGAGGTTACTAGCGTATCGAAACTTACCTTAATGTTGGCTGCATCCGCATAAGTCAATGATTGTATTGGCAAAAATGAAGCTCTTTCTTCTTCCGAGAAATAAGCACTTGAACACTCAAAGCTCTTGACAGTGTTTCTGGGAGTTACACACGCATTGTATGCGTCAATTATGGCTGTGGCTGCGTCAAAAGCGTCGAATGTCTTCGTTGTTTTCGTCATCAGGTGGACGACTTGCTGAAGATAGGATTTTGGCGAAGAGAACACTCCAACGTCAAGCGTAACATGGAAGCTGCTGGTGCTCACCGCTTTGAAAAGTGAAAGATTTCATGGAGGCGTGTAATTAAATTGCTTTAAACGACTTATTCTTTCTGCTGTGTTTAAGATCTGCGGCACAGCCGCGATGATTTTTGTTGAGCTGTCTGGGACTGATGTGTTCAAAAGAGGCGTCAAAAAATGACAAGGGTTTGAAGCGGACAGTGGAAGAGATGAGGATGGGTCAGCATTTGATGCGGATCTTGGCAAAGTTGGTGACGTCTGCCAAAGGGTTTAGCATTGTCTTGTGCTACCAAATGTGGTGGGTAAGAGGGTGATAGGGATCTTGTTGGACTGTTTTACCGGGGTGCATTGGACTTTTTTTTTGTTCCAGGGTGCTCAGAAAGAAAAATGAGAACTGATATCAAGTGGTTTTTCACTGAAGATATAATTGTGACATATGTGTATGAAAAATGGTACTCGAACCACGAATTTTGCCGCTGCATAAACGCTCTATTGTTGAAGATGGGATATTCCTCTATATCCACGAAGAAGCAATTAAAAATCTGAGTCCAATTTAAGTGCCAAGGGCCACATTACAAGGAGCTGAGTTACATCCAACGAAGAAAGTTCAAATCGAAATTTCGATCGTAAAATTCGAAAAGAATAATAATCGAAAGGTACAATTACGCAGCTAAGACCATGGACAGGAAGCTTGCACTTGGCGCCCGTTCCAGGAATCATCACTGGATACAGCGAATCAGAATGCATCCTGGGTTTATGCTACAAGCCAACTGGAACTGTTGAGCTTGGCATGGTTCGTACCAACCTGGTGAGTTGACCTCGTTCTGACTAACCTCGCCGCTTTGCTAACGACTATGATGTTATAACCAAAAAGCCTTCGCACTGTGGATTTTCGACCAAGTACAACCGTTTCCATCAGTTCAGTCTTCAAGTACAAGTTATCATCGATTATTAAGCTCAGATTTTTTTGCTCTATTTCACAGACCACACGCCCTCTCTAGTTTAAATCCAAGTGCCGTAGCGCGGAACTTATCATCATCTCGGCAACACAGTGTTCTCGAAGTTCTCTGTCATAGCTGCATTTGGACCTATTACATCGCGAATGTTTACCGCAATTGGACATATGGGTATCAACGATGTCGCTTTCGTCAGCCCTTGCCCAACTGGAAACTACATAGCTACATTATCGACATCCTCGAGCTTCAAATGCTCCAATAGAGCTTCGTCTACATCAAGAGGTGCTGTAGGCATGGAAAAGCGAAACAAAAGTTTGTCTGCCGGTTTCCCTCTTTCTACAACGGCTGTGTTGGACACGTCAAGGAATAAGAGAAAGCAGACGTCTTCCAAAATGAATAACCAATACAGAAGCGTTCCCACCAACAAAATCCGCAATATAAGCATTATTGCTCACATTGACCATGGGAAAAGCACTCTTGCGGATCGACTGCTTGAAATAACTGGCACAGTATCTGCACGGGATATGAAGGAGCAGTTCATGGATAGCAACGAAATTGAACGAGACCGAGGTATTACGATCAAGCTCAATGCGGCGCGGATGAACTATACGAACCCGGAAGATGGTCAAGATTACGTCATTCATTTGATTGACACCCCCGGGCATGTTGATTTCACGTTTGAAGTATCGCGTTCTCTGGAAGCTTGCGAAGGCGCGCTGCTTGTCGTAGACGCCTCTCAAGGTGTTGAAGCCCAAACACTGGCCAATGTGTACCTTGCGCTTGATGCTAATCTTGAACTCATTCCTATCTTAAACAAGATCGATTTACCAGGAGCAGAACCCGAGCGTGTTCGACGTGAAATTGAGGAAGTTGTTGGACTAGATGTCTCGAATGCGATCCATGCATCCGCCAAATCTGGGATTGGAATTGATGAGGTTCTAAGAGGTATCATAAAGTATATACCTCCCCCACTGGACAACTCAGGTTCGTCTTTGCGAGCTCTTATATTTGATTCTTACTACGATCCATATCGAGGAGTTATTGTTTACTTCAGGATAATAGATGGCCAGATTCGTAAAGGCGAAAAGATCAAGTTCATGGTTACTGGGAAAGAATTTGTTGCAGAAGAAATTGGCGTCATGACCCCAGACCAGCAACCTGTCCAAGTTCTCAGTTCTGGGGAAATCGGTTACCTTATTGCCGGAGTAAAGACTGTGGAGGATGCTAGAGTGGGCGACACGATTACAACCTCCGTGAACAGCGCCAAATGCCCACTTCCTGGATACCAAGAAGCCAAACCTATGCTCTTCGCAGGACTGTTTCCTGTCGAAAGTGACCAATACAACCAGCTCAAAGATTCACTTGAGAAGCTGAAACTCAATGATGCTGCTTTACAATTTGAGGTTGAGAACTCCGCTGCGATGGGTTTCGGCTTTCGGTGTGGCTTCCTGGGCTTGCTTCATATGGATGTCGTGCAAGAACGACTTGAGCGAGAATACGGATTGGACATTATAACAACTGCGCCATCCGTTGTATACGCTGTGAAACCGATAAAAGGTCAGGAATTCTATTTAGACAACCCAGCCGATTTACCTGACGCCACAAAACGCGAATATATCGCCGAACCTTACTGCAAACTGGAAATCATCACCCCTGAAGAATATGTAGGACCGGTACGTATGAGCGCAAAGCTTTACGAAGATGCGAAAGACCACGACAAGAATTCTGCCAGCTAACTTTGTCTAACTACTACCTACACTTCGATTAGCTTATGGAGCTCGCTCAAAGTCGACGAGGAGAGTATCAGGATATGAGATACCTTGTTCAGGGGCGAACAACACTTGTTTACGACCTCCCCTTGGCTGAGCTGGTGAACGACTTCTTTGATCACTTGAAATCTCGGACGAAGGGTTATGCGTCCATGGAGTATACATTCACTGGTTATCGACAAAACGATTTGGTTCGACTAGATGTCGCTATAAACGGGGACGATGTCGACGCCTTGTCATGCATAGTTCACCGTGATAAGGCACATAGTGTGGGGAAAGCGCTCGTCACCAAGTTGAAAGAAATCGTTCCCAGAGCTCAGTTCAAGATCCCTATTCAAGCTAAGATCGGCGCAAAGGTTGTCGCCAGCCAGCAGTTGTCCGCCTTAAGAAAAGGTATGTATGATTGGTGCACATATTTTTGGGGGGAATTCTTCAAACCAACACGGCTGTTCACTAACATGCTCCATTGTTTATCATTCATTGATATCCAGATGTCACTGCCAAGTAGGTTAAATCTGATTCTTATTCCCGGTTTGTAGTACATCGAATCCTTCTTCCGCTAACATCCCATTCTTTTGTGATCTTTCTTGTTCAATAGATGCTACGGAGGAGATATTTCCAGAAAGAAGAAACTGATTCAAAAGCAAGCAGCTGGCAAGAAGAGAATGAAGTCCGTCGGAAAAGTTAGCGTTCCACAAGAAGCATTCAAGGCCATGCTGTCTATCAATGAAAGTTTGTAAACAGACACTTGTGGGATTCACTTGAGCCCTGCTCGAGCGAATCTGTCTATACTCATTTGGGCCATGGGGTAGAATGGATACATGGTTAGTGTTCAACTTTGCGAGCGATCTTGGAAGTCGGAACAAAGGGAGCGAAAAGGGGGAGTTCTTACCAAGCATTGAAGCATTTCCTTCTGCTCCACCTGAGTGGTAGTATATCAGGTCCTCGTCTCTGGCAGCGAGTCTTTTCTCTTGTATCGCAAGCATCACCTCTTCCCACGTTTTTGGAGCATACACAAGGTCAAAGTCGAACGCCCCGCCTGTAGAGCGAGACAACTCTTTCCACATCGCAAGCTTCTCCGGTCTTATATCTCCAAAAGTTGCTCGAAGACGAGGTCGGAGAATGTCAGGGAAAGGAGTAGTCTTCATATTTTCCCCTGCGTTCACGTCATACGAATCAAGCCATCTGATTTGTTTCACCAGATACCGTTCATCTCCAGACACTGGCACCGCTACTACCTTCGCATGGGATTGCAAATACTTTTGAAGATAAAAGGCAGTTGTTCCAGTGCCTGCAGACAAGAAAACGATTGGTCTTTTCAGTGCAAGAAGCCCCTCCATTCTGAGTTGTTTTATCTGATCCTGTAGCTCATATGCCAAGATCTTCACGCCATATTCAGCCCCAGGCCACGCTCCTCCTTGGGGGATGAAAAGAGAATTCTTTTGAGATATATTGTATCCCAAATCATGAAGTATGTTAAACGCCACATCTCCGATTTCTTGCGGTTTGGTATCTGTGAATCCATCCCTGAAAGCTTCTAATCCAATCTGTACGTGCTCCATACCAACCTCCACAGCCACCCTTAAGTTTCCTCTTGAACCACTTATTCTTTGCGGGGTAGGTCTCGTGATGTACACGAAACGTTTCCCGAAATGTTCGCATAAGTACGCCAGAGCAAGCATCGCGTTGGATTGGGCCCCACCGTATGAAACAATGCAATCATATCTTTGTATCGCATTTTCGACAAAGAGAGAGTGAAATTTTCGCAGCTTGCTTCCGGCAACGTTGGCAACCTGCAATAAATCATCTCGTTTAACGAAGATCGTTCGATTTCTGAATTTGATTGGCGTTATTGGAGTTGGACTCAATGTTCTTTGAGAATTTGCAACAGAACAAAGGCTTTTAACCCCGAAACTACTTTTCAAGTATCGACCGCATAACTGTCTGAGGCCATTGCGGAGGAGCGAATCTCTCGAATAACGAGACGACCAGAAGGCCGACTGTGCTATCCCCAAAGGATTTCTGATAAAATGCAAATTGGTTTGCTTTTGTTGCCCGAAAAACTCGACCTTGACGTGCTTTTTGTATAGAGTACTGATATTCGAACTCTCATCTAAAGGCAACACTAAGTGCTGGATTTGCAATTGCGAACGAACGAACATAGGACTTTTCTCGCGCATGAATCTGGGACGACAAGTGGGAATGAATGCTGAACGAATCTGAACATAACCAGCCTGTCAGGTCTGCGATATACGCAGGCCTTCAAATGCTACCTGAGCTACTCAGCAAGGGCAGGAGGCCAATCGACACGGCGTCGCTGACGTCGGACTTCTGACCAATCAGAAAGCTAGGTTCAGATCTCCGTACCTTGCAAATCAGCTCGTTTAGGCCGATCCGCTCTCCACCTATAGAAAGACTAGGCTCAAACATTGCCGCAACTCCCCCCATTCATCCCCATCCAAGTCACCACTGAAGTCAGCTTTGATAGACAAAGTGGCGCGCTTTTCAAATCGAAAGAATGACCGTCATGTTTCAGTGATGAGAATCGATCAATCTTCGTGGACGTATAAAGCGATGTCTTGACATTTTGACTATCTTGGAATCACAACCAACATTTTTGTTTGTATACATGCGCTGCTGCCATTCCCACGCTTGATATCGGTGTCAAAGAATCTCCCTCGTGGATGATATTCGACTGATATACTATGTTTCTACATAATCCACGTTCAGTTCCAGCAGTCGCCTGAGACACATCGAGAATGCGACCAACATGATAACAGCTGAAGAACCTGCTTTAAAAATGAAAGCAAATGATGGAATTGTTCATACTACTGAATATCCTGTACTCTCATCTCTGAGGACACTTGACACTATACAGCTCAAACATGCTGCCGGGCCCATATTGTGCCAAATCGATCCCAGTTATATGGAGCTCAACACATATCAAGCGCTACATCGACATGGCTCGGGATGCGCCTTTTACGTGACGAAGGGGTCCTCGCCATGGTTATACAAGAGCAAGAAGAGGTCTTCAAAGCTACAAATGGCGAATTGAACTATTGGGCTCTGACCAGAATGGATCTTCTCCATTCATGTATGAAAGAAACGTTGAGAATGCACCCACCTTTAATGTTCTTGATGCGAAAGGTACTTGAGCCACTCCCAACTCTTGAAGGGCGCTTTGTAATCCCAGTAGGTGACTACGTCGTTGCTTCTCCTAGCGTGACAGACATGCTTCCCGATGTCTTTGCCGAACCAAACAAATGGGATCTTGATCGTTTCTTGCCGCCCCGTGAAGAAGAGAAGGTAACCCCGTATTCTTTTTTTGGTTTCGGTGCAGGCGGTCATGGCTGGATGGGGGAAGGCTTCGCTTACGTCCAAGTCAAGACGATATGGAGCATTCTGTTGAAATTTTTTGATTTGAAGGCTATCGGAAATGATGATCCGGAACCTAATTACGACGCCTTAGTTGTGGGGCCTGCATATGGAAAATGCATGGTAAGATACAAACGCAGGGCGCCGATTGATACTACGTGAAGCTAGTCATGGCAGGCTTGAAATCGTTGTAAATCGCACTAGCTTTCTTTCTTATCGGATGTATCTTGTATACATTCTAGGAGATCAGGTCAACGGAGGGGATTTCGAAAGATCGTGCTGCGACCGAAAGCTTAATACAAAGAAGGGGCCGCGTAGGAATGTCGTTTTGTTCCGGCTCTCGCGTCTTGGGTATCTGTACGCTCTGCATACATCGAATGTAAACGTTCCGGAAAAGCTTTGGATTCTATATTTGAAGGTACATACTCTATCACATATCACATTTACGAACACAGGTATATTTCTACTGAAGGTGAACACTCTCGACTATGTCTATCGCTTTTTGTTGACTTGATTCTATTATCTCTTGATTACTAACGCTACGGGATCCTGCAGTTGATTCATGAGACATCCTTTCGACCTCTGTTGCCGTACCATCAGTCACAATGTTACTAAGCCTACCCTTTTTTTATTTAAACTTTTCCGTGAAGCTTTTTTTCCGATTTTTTATCTTTTGGGAGTGTCGCGTCGGTGGTAGGAGTTCTGGAATGAGATGTCCATCTTCTCGGTCTGCAAGAACAATTCTTGACTTATCAGTCGTCGTACATTTGTTGGGTGTATTTTGGTCTGGCAGTATTGCTTTTGAAACCATTTCGCCTCTACGGAAACGATCCTTAACTTCATTCAGAAGGTCCTTGAAGCTTTCCACTGCAGAGGGTCCTATGCCTTCTACCAGTCGATGAATTTGGTTGAAAATGGCATAGTTATCTGACCATTTGATATGTTTTCTGACTTCTGCTTCTGATGTTTTGCTGATGAAACGGTCCAGATCAATATCATTGTTGCTATTCTGGAGATCGGCGAGTTCCATTTGCTTATTAAGCGCTTCCATGTCTATAACACCGGACATATTTCGAAGCTTGCATATGTGCTCTAACGATACCGTATCCGAATCAGAACGCCAGTACAGATCGAAGAATGTTTCGATCTCAATGTAATCTTCCAACACTTCCTTCATTCGTGGTTCACGCATGACCAGGTCATTATATGCATACGCGCATCTAATGATATGCCTACAAGGGAATCCCATGGATTCCATGTTGTTGCAATCGCAACGAACATGCAGCTCGCTTTCAGGTCCATTCTCGGTTTCCATGTTGCTTCTGACAAAAAGAACCAACAAAGGCGAAGATGGACTCTCTGCAGATGTATTCTCGGTCTTCTTTAGTTTTTCAATCAGAAGAAAGCTCCAGGTCAGCTCAAAACATACAACGGAGCTCAGCATTGCCTTCTCTGATCCCTTCAACTCTGGCCAATGCACTTGACCCAATTCTGTTACATATGCGCTCTTCACAGCGTAGTTGCGGGATGACTCAACGCTTATTTCTCTGTACTTTTTAAGGGAATAACTCGTGTATTCAAATATAAGTTCATCAAGAATCGCATGAGGCAGGGGCAGCATAGAAGTTCGCACGGCACGGTACTGGGAACTTAAACTCAACCGAGATCTTATTAGTGACTCTTTCTGTTCCTCGGCTCGCTTTTTTGTAAGAATCTTCAATTGTTTGGGGATGTCACTAATAGGAAGTTTCTTTGTGAGGACGTAGGCACGATATCCCGAATTGGATGCCTCAGTATACCCCGTGCCCTGAAAAAAATATCGTTTCGGGACAGCCATAAAACGAAAACATGCGATAAGCAATTGCGGTCGATGAACGTATAAGTAGGTGAACCAGACAGGGATTTTGTTGGTGATATCAATAAAGTACTTCCTGATGAACTCATCGCGACGTTCAGTAAATATTGCAAGCGTCTTCGAGCGGCGTAGATTGAAAAGATCACGGGACATATCATCGCACCAACTTGTGCGTTTGATGTGAGCACACCAGCTAGTCACATTCCTTATTTGGTTTTGGTTCACGTGCCATTCATCAAGGACTATAAATGAATTCCCAAACACCTTCTCTGTTGCAGAAATACAGGCTGCACTCTGGTCCATAGCGATAATGGCTGGAGAAATAGGAATCATTGACTTAAACTGAGAAAGAACTTCAGTAAAGTCTGCTTCAGTTTCTCCGCTACTAAACCCCATAAAAAAAGTAAGAACAAACCCATCGTTAGATCTTTCATTTATAGTTATAAGTGGAAATCCATATCGATTAGCTACAGCTTTGCAGTCCACTAAAACCCCCGGTACGACACCAAATGTCTTGTAGTCCTCAATCCACTCCGAGAATGCCCAGCAAGTGGATACCATTCTTCCTTCAGAATCATGAGTCACATAGTATCTGTTCTCAACGTTCTCTTGGTGCAGCGATACGAGCTCTTTGAAGAGCTTCGTAGAGCTTCGTACACTCAAGATCCCGATGGTTACTAATGCTACGACCATACCCGATCATTTTCCGCACGGAATTGGGGTTTATGACAATTTCGTACTTATCTTTCAGATACCGAAT
Organism: Agarophyton chilense; assembly: GCA_030374765.1. NCBI lineage: Eukaryota > Rhodophyta > Florideophyceae > Gracilariales > Gracilariaceae > Agarophyton > Agarophyton chilense. The sequence goes on from JARGXX010000099.1 coordinate 1,846,291, forward strand.
GGTATCTGGAAGCGAAAAGTGAAGGCTATTTGTCATATGTAGAGCTTCTCTTCTCATCTTGGGACGCAAATGCCTAATTCCAGCTCTGTTTGTAGAGGGGGGATGGTTGTGCCTTGCTTCTTGAAAGTCGCCGACGTACAACTTTCCTTCTCCCTCTTTATCCGATATAAGAGTTTTGAATGTCAAAGAAAACCCACACAGTTCTATATCATCTTTCTTGCGACATTTCAAGATGCTCTCCTTAAGCACGCGATTGTCCTCAACCATTCCAGAACCATGATCTGCCTCTATCTCGCCCAAGAAGATAGACGTTCTGCATTTAAGACTGTACCCCATTGTCTCCGCAATAAACCTGATCTCTTTAATTACTTCTCGCCTAGGAGCATCTAGCGGGAGACTCCCGAAATAAGAAATCACCGCTGCTTTAAAGAAGTCGTCCACATCATTTTCAGGAGAACCACCTTTCTTGTCAGCTAAAGCATCGCATTCAAAGCCTTTTCCTGTTTACTTCTCTATATCTGAGACGTTACCAGAAACATCCTCTGTGATGTGAAGCAAATCTGTGGGCACGTTCTCCCCGTCGTCGAGAAACAGGAACTGTTCGATAAGTTCCGCAGCTCGTCCATTTTCTATATCTCGTGGATGCATGTTGGAGATTTTGCCCTCCTTTTCAGATAGCGCTGATTGATCGATTCTCATCACTGAAACATGACGGTCATTCTTTCGATTTGAAAAGCGCGCCACTTTGTCTATCAAAGCTGACTTCAGTGGTAACTTGGATGGGGATGATTGGGGGGAGTTGCGGCAATGTTTGAGCCTAGTCTTTCTATAGGTGGAGAGCGGATCGGGCTAAACGAGCTGATTTGCAAGGTACGGAGATCTGAACCTAGCTTTTTGATTGGTCAGAAGTCCGACGTCGGCGACGCCGTGTCGATTGGCCTCCTGCCCTCAGCAAGTGGTACGCTGGAAACACTGGGTGCATCCCATTATTCGCAGTTTCCCAGAATCCCAAACGGTTGACCAATGGATGCAAGACAGGTAAGATTGCTTCTGTCCCAGATCTGAGAATCTGGACCGGGTAAGGGGTTTCCCGTCCAGTTTCCCAGATGGAGTTTGTGGTAAGTTGTAAGTAAGTGAGCAGAGATGTTTTTACGCTAAAACAGAATGTTCTCCATCTAACTTGTTTGTAAACCATCTACCACCAAACCTTCTTGCCACGAAGTGGACGACCACTCCGAACTTTTCATAACGTCTGTTATACTGCAAGCATGTTTTCTGCTTCCTGTCACACTGTTTGTCTTGCTCATTGGCGACAAAGAACGATGTTTCAACCGCCCAAATCTACGAACAAGAAGTACCAAATTTCTTTTCACTGAGATCTTGAAGGCCCATTTCCATACTACACCTTGGCGGAAGTTCGTTGTGTGTGGGACATAAACGTTCATGCTAGCCACAAACTTTCCTCGATCACTGTTCTTCGCCAACTTGTTGCAATTGTTTGAATCCACTCGACCAAAGATCAAACATGGTTCTCCATTTCGTGTTACAACCAGCCAAAAGGGCCGAAAATCGTTCTTTCGCTCCGACGATCTTTTAGATTTGGCGCTGTGGTACATGAAATCTGGAGATGTTGAGTATACATTGTGCCCTATATTTGACATCATGCCGTCTTCTTTTTCGAAGTGGTTGGACTTTTCTTTAGATGTGCTCTGGACTGTGGTTGTCGATCCCCGGAAACGGTAGTTTCGAATTAATGGCCAACTGCGGAAGAAATGGGAGAATCTAGCGACTTTCTTCAGAATAGTCGGCCTCATGCGTTTGCACTTCGCGGTGTTTTTGCAGTCAGCGACGGAGCACGTCTTCTTTGCGCTGATATCGTTCATCCTGAAACACAAAACGCATTTTATAATGCAATGAGCCGGAACGTCGAGGCCACGAACTTGATAGTATGGAACTTTAAGGGAGAAATAATTCACGACTGCGTAAACTTTCCAGGAAGCTGAAATGAGAGCAAGCTGGCTTACGTCTCGGGACTGTATTGGCCGTTACTGATTGAAGATTAGAACACAACGCCAGGCTTTGCTGTTCTAGCGCATCTGTGAAAAATACGAAGATAACAAAGGGTAAGGTCGTGCGACCCCGTAAAAGTAACGAAATGAAATCAATGCCTCATTCATCAGGTTGGGCGACCATAGACCTTGCTCTCCAACGTATATATCCCAGCGAACTTCATAGTGCCGAGTGGGGTGTTCGAGGGCGAAGGGGCCTGTTCCTTCGACTGACTATACGCCTGCCGGGCGACCACTACAAACGCGGTCGCATGCTGGGCGTAGCCTGCCACCTCGTTAATTATCGGACTAGAGCGGTAGGATACAATCAAATTGCTGCCGTTTACGGCGCACGCAATTGTTCAGAGGCCAATCCTTGTTTAATGGGGGGGTCTGTAGCACTGCGCGATTGAGTATCTACTTCAATCTCCCCTCCGTCACCTCTGAGCGCCCGTCCCTTAGAATCATGTGGCTGCCGCATCTGCATCGAACGGCCAGTTTCACTGCGTACGCAAAAATCCGCAACGCCTGGTCTCCTGGATCTAGATCTTGTCGAATGGCTTGGGTGTATTGGAGGGGTACTCAAATGAGTCTTTATAATATGTGCATTCTCGTCCTCAAGTTTTTGCCGTTCTCGTATTTCCTCAACAGCAGTCTACAACGCTTTGGAAACTCTGGCGGCACTTGATACAGTATTCGGAGTAATGTTTAAATCATTTGTGGCCAGAAAGTTTCTCAAATCACCACGAACTTGCTTTCGAGGATGTAAGATGCGGCTCATTAGCTGCGGAATCGCTGTCATCCACATGTACGACGCAATTGAAATCATTGCGCTCTGCTTTTCTGCCTGCACAATCTGCTCATAAGGCAGACAACGCTCTGCTGTCTCTGTATCATGCAAGGCAGTATGAAAGTCAAACCACGCGGTGAGCATTCGCGGTAACGCTTCAAAGATGCTTTTATGACCGTTCGACAAAGCCTTCGCAAAACTGCGGATCACACCCGGTACGTGTTATTGATGGTTCTCAACAATTTCGACGTCGCTTCCTGATCGGCAACGATTCTTGTTGCTGGGGTAGGGGTAGATGATTAGAGCGACAATGGCCGCGTCGGCTTTAGCACCTGCCTGTAGTATCGAATCAAAGTTATTTCCAAGCGCGTAGAACGGCTGCTCACGGTTGGCTCCAAACTGTGCCGATTATTGATAGTATCATAGAATTCTTTCTGACGTTTTGTAGCGCGTTTCTTCACTCCAAGTACCCGCCAGCGCTAATGCTGTACATATCTGTCCATGTATGACATTCTTCTGTCCAGCAGCAACTCGTTGACATGCAAATCTGCTCAGATCTCCTTTAAGGCGGTCCACTTTTCTCTTTGTCGCTAACAAGGAATCAGATTCGTCTCCGTGAGCACGGCGAATGTGACCTAATTCTATATTTGCCGCGTTGATCATGTCACTGTTTATATTTGCGGTTATCAACGCTCGAAATGAGGACGCCGACGTTGCACTCTGCACATTCGCGCTGTAGCCATTCACAGAACTGTTTTTCTCTCTGAAAGAAAGAAGGCAGAAGCGAGCTGCATTTTGAGCTTCGCACAAAGAATGAACTAAGGTGATAATGGGATACGCGCGATGGTAGCTTTCTCTCAGAGACCGCAAAAGCGGCTGAATGAGATGACGACGAGCAAGGGATGATTCTTTCTCCAGGGGTTCAAGTTCCTTATTCCGAAAACACAACAGCATATTTGCAAAGTGTGTTGTGTATCCCAACATCCAGAGGGCTTCTGCCTGTTTTTCATTGGCGTGAAATGGGGATGTTTCTACCAATACATCACGCAAATGTTCAAGCTTCTCCCAACGACCGAGACGCCAGGCCACAGCAATATCATGATCTTTGGCTGTCTGGCGCAGCTTATTTCATGGAGTGTTGAGGAGTATGCTAATTCTTTTGTATGTGAGAGCATTGTCTCCCAATGCCCCAATGTCATCGAGCAGCTCAAGAAGACGTCATGAAGGGCAGCACTTCTTGAATCATTGGCGAGCGCATGTTCATACGTGGTCAGCGCCTTGTCATATTTCCCCGCCGCTTTCGAATCACACATGATCTCAGTTAATGCGCTTTCAAGACGTAAGTTAGCTCACCCCCCAAGTTGGGAACATCTTTAATGTTTGCAAATGCTTCATGAAGCACTTCCAGAGCTTCAGTCTTATAATTCGCACAGTAAATGTCACTCTTTCTCGCCCTGCCTCGAATTATGCCAATTTAAGATGGCCACCCGTGATACCCTGTATTCGCTTTAGTATTTCGCTCTGTAAGGAAATGTCTGTTTGGTCATTGTACGGGTCTCGACCGGTGGTAGCGTGGTAGAGCAGGTCCTAAGGTTCGAATCCTTGACGGTGGCACTCCCAGAGTACTTGGTGCAATACGCTGGCGTTTACTGCGTAGTCCTAAAGGTTGGAGCTACGGTAACGATAGCTTGAAAACCAAAGGGTGGAACTAATACACCAAAAAGGGTTATTTAGTATCCTAACGGTTCCTACCGTACTCTAAGGAAGAAGCGTCACTAAAGCCAAGTAAATAGTACTGGCAAGGCGCTAGGATCTCCTTTGAACTGTAATGCTAATCTATTACACTAATTAGAATAAATTATTAATCTACATGAGTCCACCTAAGGTCGACCAGTCCACGTGGCGTTGGTAAGATTCTTCAAGGCCCGGCGGCTTACAGTGCTCAACCGTTATCATCGCATCTTCACATATATCCCTCCTTAAGTTTCGGCCGTCACGGCAAAGTCCAGATGGCCTCATGATTGACCCAGGGGACGCGAACACGTCGTTGCTACCGGTACCATTGGGTGCGAAGGGACGTCGCGTCGCCATCGCCTGTGGGGATGCGAAGTAGTGTGACCTGACCATTGGCGCCGTAGTGGAAATTAATTGGCCTAAAGACTGAAACTCTAGCACGCCGTGAGTGCTGGCCATTGATTCATCCCCGGCGTATTCTTCGCGTTGCGTTGCTGAGATGGTCCATTGGCTTCTTCTCCTCTGACGGTCATTGGGGTCTTCTTTAGTCTTCGCTCTTTGTTCAGGAATCCTCCGCGCTTCATCCACCGTGGTTCACGCCCGTGAGTCCGCTCGGGTTAATTCCGTTACCTCGTCTTCCCATCGTGGTACTTTTTTATTGGTCGCGTGCGATGCCAAACTCGCCTTATAAGCCCGTCGGATATGCTATTCTCCCTCCGGACTATGCCACTTCCGTCGGCTTTCCTATCCATTTCCCGGCGGACCAGCCTGTAGGCAGAGTAACAATGGCTTCGAACAACCAAGCGGGGAGCTCCTCGGGATACCAAGTGTCTTACAAACGTCCCGGGGACCGCTTTGACCATACCGTCCGACGAAACGCGCGGGAAGTGCGTCATTCCATTCTTCCATCCTCCGTGGATGAATACCAAAGGTTTTGCTCTATATATCTCGACGCCCGGAGGTTCGCGAAGATACCCGATTTCTGGAGGGGCAGCAAGAACGCGGGCAGCGTCTCGTGGAATAACCGATTGTTGCATTGTCCTGTGGATCCGCGTTCGGCGACGCGATATCGCACTTTCATTCAAGCGGACATTGCATACGTCTGCTGCGAGGAGGAAGCCGAATTCCAGTTCAGGGTTAACAAACTCCGTTTGCATCTATACACGGACTTCATCTCGCCTCATGCGCGATTTCCTCCGGCAGGCCACAACCTCTTGGCGCTTATGTGTTTCCGGCAGCCGTATGAACGCTTGTTTTCGATGTCCAATAGGGTCAGGACCTGAAGACCGCCATGGTAAATATCCTGCAGCAGAATGCCCAAGTGATGTCCCAGAGGGTTACTGCCCACTTCGATGCCCGGTATGGTCTAAATTTGAGTGACTGGGAGGCTTCCGATGGTGACGATAGTTCCTCAGGTGAGTCTCCGCCGAAGAAGCATGCTCGGCTCGCTGGAGCCGGTCCTCGTAGTCCAGTTGGGTTATCAGGTGACCCTAGTCCCGGGTTCGATCCTGCAGATTGCATTGAGAACAATAGAGTTACTCCTGCGCCGCCCCAGTGAGTCCTGTCGGTATTCCGAGCGCTTCTGGGAACCTTGAGGTCATGGTGAGGGCTGTTATACCTCTGTTAGTTAGTCGAATATGTTAAATAACGTAAGGCTTGTGCTTTCCCAAGGTCGTTCTTGTATTTCAAACGTGCATGTCCTGGAGTGTCGTCAAACCCTGAGAGCGTCTCGGGTCTTCCCCATGTGTCACCTTAGAACTGACCTTGTTCTCGGATGCGGGAGTTCCGGCGAACCGTCGTGCTCCGGCGAACCGTCGTGTCAGGAGGCGGTTTGGGAGGCGTTTTTGGGAATATTCGGGCCAATGGTTGCCCCCTCCTGAAGGCTGCACTCCGTGCTGCCAATTTTGCACCAATAGCGGGCGATAACATTAGCCTGGATGGTTTGAGGCTCTTGCCAAGTTTCTCCCTCAGGTGTGTAGCCGAACCAACGGACGCGATAGTGCATAGTTCCCTCTTCTCCCCGACCGGCGGAGATAATGCGCTCAATCACATATTCCGGCTGGTATTCATTCTCTGGCGGAAGAATGTGGTCCAGAGGGGCGAATCCATCGGATTCGGTTGAAAGAGATGGGTTATCGTCATTGGTATTAACCATCGGGTCCATGGGGGTAGTCGGATCTGCGGGAACTGCCTAAGGGGGTGTGGGGATTTGAGCGTCGACCTGAGGTCGCATTGATTCCGTTGGGCCAGGATACTGGGACTTTGGTGACTCGGGGGAGTTGGGAGCTCGTGTCACACGATCAATCGATACGTTGTTCTGTACGCCGTCAATTAGAAACATAATGGTACTTGGATTGGCCTTCAGGACTTTTTATGGTCCCGTAAAGCTGGGTAAGAGCTTCCGCGTAGTGTTCTCGAGGTCCTCACTGCCCTTCAGTGGCCGGTCCAGGCAAACAAGTTCCCCTTTCCTAAAGGTCGGTATGTTCCAAACGGCCTTGTCGAAATTGACCTTGTAACGCGGTTGGGCTTTGGTCAGTATAGTTCTCGCCGATTGGATAATGCGGTTGATGCGTCGGCGTGAGTAGTGCTTCGCCTTGGTAGGATTCATTCCTTCGGTTATGTTCTGGGGTATGATAGACTCCTGAAGGTCCACAGCTATCGGCGGCGGCGTTCTCGTTAGCGTTAAGTCGAAAGGTGTTTTCCACGTGGAAGCGTGCACCTGCGTGTTGTAGGCATAAACCAGTGGCTCAACGTAGTTGTCCCAGTCCAATTGGTGCTCCGATACGTAGTGTGCCAATCGGTCCAGAAGGGTGCGTTTAAAGCGTTCGGCTTGGCCATTGGTTTGCTGGTGGTACGCCCTGGTGGTCACATGTTTGATACCTAAGGTTGCACAAACGTGTGAGAAGAATTTAGATACAAAATGGCTGCCGTTATCCGTAAGGAGGTATAGTGGCATGCCATGTGGATATACCCACTGGGACAAGAAGGCCGTGGCCACATCCGTGCCTGTTGTCTTCCCTAAGGGTAGGGCTCGGGTAAGCTTGGTAAACCTATCGGTTATACCCAACACAAACCGTTTTCCATGGGATGACTTCAGCAGAGGCCGAAGTATATCCATCGCGACAAATTCCATCGGACCTGCGACGGGGAAGAGCTTCAATTTGTCCTGATGGTTGGCACGAGACCCTCGGATCTGTGCGCACGATGCACAGTTCCGTGCGGTTTGCCATAGGTCCTGCGCCATTAGTGGCCAGTTGAAGAACTTCCTTAGGGTGTGGTACATTCGTCGGCCTCCAGGATGACCATCCAAGCGGGGGAAATGGGCGAGGTATAGGAATCGCGCCCTTAGCGAAGTTGATATAACCCGTTGGAGTGCGCCATCCAGCGGCGACATAGTAGTCCAAATCGGTCATAGTCGAACAGGGATCCAGGGGTTCCTACCAATTGGGCTGTTTCCTTGCCGTACTCGTCTTCGACCTGAGCCTGTAGGAGTTCCTCAATAGTCATAGAGAGGAGCTCTTTTTCCTCCGGGGCTATCGCGTTAACCTGAGGTGGTGTCGAATTGGGCGGTACTGTCTCCCAATCCAATAGGTATGCTTCGTTCTCCTTTACCTCAGGATCCTCCAATTGCACCTTACCCATAAGGTCACCCGTTTCCGTATAGTCCTGAGGTCCATCGTCTGTAAAGGGGGTATGAACTAGGTCGTCCAATGGAGTGTCGTAAGTTCCGTCGGTAATTATTCGCGAGAGGGCATCTGCTGCCTGGTGCTTGATGCCTGGCTTATAGGTTATCTCGTAGTCATATTCGGACAGCTTAAGGCGCCAGCGAGCGAGGCGACTTGATGCATCGGTCATATTGAGTAGCCAGCGGAGTGAATCGTGGTCTGTCCAAATGGTAAACATAGTTCCCTTGAGGTACGGACGGAGTGTCAATACGGACCATACGATGGCTAGAAATTCCTTTTTGGTAGTACTGTAGTGTCAGTCCGCGCTGGTGAGCGTTCTGCTCCAGTATCTAATAGGTCGCTAGTTCTTCAGTTTCTCCTGTTTCTGTAGCAATGCACATCCCACTCTGACATCAGAGGCGTCTGTATCCAATACAAAGGGCCTATTCGGTTTTGGTAAAGCCAGTATAGGTGGGTTCAGCAATTTGTCCTTCAGGGTCTGAAATGACTGGTATTGGTCTTCAGTAATGTCTTCAGGTTCCGAACTTGTTCTCTTCTTCAACATTGCGTTGAGAGGGGCCGAGATTTTAGCAAATCCTTGGACAGAAAGTAGGGAAAAATGCCCAAGCCCAAAACGGATCGTAGTTTGGTGTGGGTTCTGGGAGTTTGAGCCTGATGGATAGTATCCGTGATCCGTTTGGCTACCTTTAACTTTCCTGGAAGGGCGACTTGACCGAGATAGTCCTCTGAGGCCTGGAAGAAGGCGCATTTGCGGTGTTTCAGTGTTGCTCCAGCGTCCTGTAGGATTCTCAGCACCTTCTTTACGTTGCGAAGGTGTTCCTTTACGGTCCATGAGAAGATTATACCGTCATCCAAATAGACCAGGGCGAACTTCCATTTAACTCTGGACAGAATAATGTCCATTGGGTTTTGGTAAAGCCAATATAGGTGGGTTCAGCAATTTGTTCTTTAGGGTCTGAAATGCCTTGTATTGGTCTTCAATCAGGGCCTCAAACTCCGAAGGTGTTCCCTTCTTCAGAATTGCGTTGAGAGGGGCCGAGTTTTTAGCAAACCCTTGGACGAACCGTCCGTAAACGTTGCACAAGCCCACGAAGGATCGGAGTTCCGTGTGGGTTCTGGGAGGTTTAGCGTGGCGGATAGCATTCGCGGTCGGTGTGGCTACCTATAGCTTTCCTAGGTGGACGACTTGACCGAGGTAGACCACCGAGGCCTGGAAGCATGCGCATTTGAGGAGTTTTAGTGTTACTCCAGCATCCTGTACGATTGTTAGGACTTTCTTCACGTGGCGAGGGTGTTCCTTTACGGTTCCTGAGCCCTAGGAAAGTTTATCGCTTCATAAGTGGAACAAATGGCGTACACTTTCGTGCAACAAATGGCGTGCAATATTATAGCTAGAGTATGCCATTTGTGTAACCACTACCATTACCGTGGAATTAATTATATAAAATTCTGTGAAGCTTGTACGCCTGTCTTTGCAAGGCTATCACTGTGCAACAGATTTCTCCCGGTGGCGTACAAATGTCCTACTCTGCCGTTTTTGAACGCCATAAGCCCGAAAAGTGTACGCCTCCTGTTCGCCATGCAGGCAAAATTCGACGTTCTGAAACCTACCAGAGACATACAAGTACGCTACGTGTTCGATAAAGCTATGTTGGAATTTGTCTGCATTTTTGTAACCAAATAGAGCCAGTTGTGCTACAAAATTGTGATTTAAGTACTACAGAATTCGAAGCTTGTCACAATAAATGGACTACAAGTGTACAACTGTCCTGATTTCTGTCCAACAGGTCAACAACAAGAGTAGGATTCAAAGTTAATAGTCTGACCACAAAGTTCATATGAGTATCCGGCTTATTTCTTCATGTAGTACAGCGTGCTGGCGAAATGGACATAGTTCGCTTTTCTTCTGTCGAGGCCCGTGCGTCAAATTGGTTGAACGGGACAAAAAAGAGACAGGTGATACGGAACAGTGGTTTGTGGGAGCGGCGTAGTCGTGAATCCTTGCCCATGCCCGAACACAAACATTGAAGACGGAGCTCCGTAACAAGGAGAACATATGGGCAACAGGGTAATAGGAAACCGAGGCTGGATGGAGAAGTGTTATTAAAGCACGTCGGGGAAGAACGGCAAGGAAATATGCCTCATCTCACATTTGTGCAAATTCCCGGATCTTCTAGACGGAGAGGAGGTACAGTGCCAAGATTGATGGAAGCCCACACGATTACAGACTGTGGTGTCATTCTAGACGAAAACGAGAACTCAGAACCTTTCGTATTTTCCTTTTGCTCTTTGGATTGAGATGCAGGGGCATCTCCATTGGTTTTAAGGATTGAGCTACCTGGAATGACCAAAGCCTCTCAACATCGAGGAAGGTATAGGAGTTCCCTCGTGCAGAATTCACTACCTCGCATGGTAAATTCCATTAGAGTTTCATGTATGGCTCACGAAGTCGAGCAACTCGACGAAGGGGGATGAATATTGCTTGGCGCTTTCGAATCGCTTGGCCGGTAGGAGCCTGCTCTTGTCCACCAAAACCTGAGGCGCAACGGAACTGACGGGGAGAGTGCCGGAATCCAGCTCAGGATTGCCTGTATGGCGAAGTTGAAGTGTGTAGGTATTAACAGGGACTCTGCGAAAGGGGCGAGGGACTGTCAACGCGTCAGCCGGAACGAAGATGAGACCCATGGCTTCGGAAACCATTTTAGAGTGCAGTGGACGCGCCAAGTCACGGTGAAACGTAGCTGAAGAAGGCCAAACGAATGAAAGAGAGAATCAGAAATCATTGGCATCAGGAACTTTGCGGAACGATAGCACGATACACGTCATAGACTTGAAGACGTTATTTGCAAACGAGAAACAGTACCGTACGTTCAAATTGTTCTGTGAGAAACAATCGTAAACAGAGGGAACGGAGGTTCGCCATGGTTGAAAGGTAGAAGAGAGGTACCATACCATGGAGGCAAACAAAGAGGATGCATTAATGTAGAAGAGTGTAACCATGATACATGAGCACGATCGCTGCGAAGCAGAACGATACTGCATGGTTGCTGTATGTTAAGTCGGCAACGGACGAGTAAAGCATTTAGATAATTCATGAGCGTGCATGTTATGAAAAAACGAGGCAAGAAAATGCAGTACAAGCGTTGCATATTATGTCAAATCATTGAAAGAAGATGCAGTGGTAAGCGTGCACATGAACGCACAAGCGCGGAAAGGAGACGCCCAAAAGCGCTTCAGTGAGAGGTGGTAATGAACGTGCAAGGTATCGCGCAAGCGTGGATAACAGATAGGGTATTGTACGACGATGGGCAGCAGGAGAAGAGACGACAGTAAACAGGAGAGGATGGGTTGAAGTGGAAAAGGCAGGTGCTGAAAACGGAAGAATGGGAAACGAAAATGGCGGTAATTTCAGAGCTTCAAACCTCTTGCGTTTCGAGAGGTATATGGCTGAAGTCAAATTTCTCTGCAAGCAAAATACGTGTATGAAGTTGCATGCACGCGTAGGCGTGCAGGAGCTGATCCACGGCAACCAAAATCTCAGACAATCAGTCTCTCTCCGCATAAGTCTCAGCGAGAAAGTGTAGGGTGGGTCACGAAAGTCATGATAAATAGTACTGCGGATGTAATAGCTCACTGCTCCGAAGGGCCAGTGCCGTAGTACTTTGACACCTGTTTTGCAATTGACTTTTCTCAACAACAAACGTTTTCGTCAATGGATAGTGCTCCTGGATCTTCATTGCATCGTGGTAGGTGGGATGAAGGCACCATCGTTGTGGTTGTTTGTATCACTAAACTTGAATATAAGCGGTACCCTACAAAACGGGTGCCTGACTATCAGCTTCCATCAACCACATGACAAACACTTTCCGATTAGCTAAACCAAAAATATCAAGTAATCATGCAAAGCTTTCCTCTCAGAGCCTTGGAACCAGGCAGTCATCTAAGAATCAATACCTTTCAAATTGCCTCTTACAATATCATTCTTATCAAGATAGGCTATGACACCGTCTGTGTCACGCATGTCGTCAATAAAGTAGAGTCGACGTATAAACTTCTTACCACGTCCAGGATATTGCAGATGCCCCACACAGATAGGATGACTAATAACTTTCACCTCTTTTACAGTTCGAGAAGTAAAAAGAGAACTACTCTTTTTGTGGCAGTATGCGTACACTTGACCTTGGAAGCCTCTTTTTAACCCTCGATGAACCCAGTTGGCGACAAAGAGCATGCAGAACACGTCGTTCATCTCTTGGCTTATGAAACAAAATGTCTTCTCATAGTAAACTTCGACTTTCTTTGAGGTCCGGCTGCGAAACATACCAGAAACATAACACGTTTGTCGCTGTTCCTCGTACTGGGAGGACGCATGCTATGTCAATGGGATCATGGTCAGAGTTTTTTCGTCCCTTAAACGACCCCAGAAAGTGATTGAATCTTATGATTCGAGAAGTCCATGAGCCTCATTGGGCGAAAGTTCGAGCTTGGACATGTAGTACCGCTCGAGGAAACCTCGTAAACCCGGTATGTCGCGGTTTTCCAATTGAGAGATAGAGGAGGGAAAACATGGACCCAGAAGAGAAAAGTGGGTTTCCTCGCTTGGACAGTCACCACTGGCGATAGAGGACTGGTACGGAGTTTCTACGTCCTGATCCTCAAGATGAGGAATCGGGAATCCGTAGCGTATACTGTACAGAGAAGCAGCAGCATGATATTTGATCTTTTCCCTCGCAGATTCAGCCAATAGATGCTTGGTCTTAGTCATTTTGTTGACATAGCCGATAAATTTCTCAGTCGTCCACTGTCCAAGTAGAGAAATTGGCCCACAGTCTCGAATATTATCGGCGAGATGTAGAAGATGATGATACAAATTCTTGCAGAGATGAACGCGATTGTATATGTTCTTGTAATATAAATGAAAAAAATGATCGTAGAAAGCTTTTGCCAGAGCTTCAATCTCATTTACGTCTTCTTCAGTATGTGTCCATTGACAAACTTTTTGAACAAGATGAACAAAGTGCTTCCAACCATCCAGAGCTTCACGAAGAACCCATCCATCCAGTACCCCAAGACTTGTGGAGATAGTGAATACCTTCCATTCAGTTGCTTTCCATAATCCACGTTTCTCTAATCCTCGTGGTGCTCTGCAACAATTTGAGCCAAAACCTTTGCGACATGCCTTTAGGTTATCGTTCACAGCTGCAAATACTTTTCGTGATGACAGATATACCCACTCAGTATGCCTACCAGAATTTTTGCACCATATTGAAACAATCTCTTTGGCAACATTCTCAAACAATAAGTGCATGATGTCAACAGGAAACGAGTTAAATGCACGCATTGCGTTAAGGCCTAGCAGAGGAGTGGGAACGGTAGAAGATAATCCATTCTCTCTGAGCTGCTGTTCAAGTTCAAACTTGGGAACTTTGTTCTTCATGTTTTTCAATTTATCGTAGGTCTGGATAACCTGCCCATGAGATCGGAGAGGAATGCATGATGGTTCCCATAAGACACGTTCGACAGCTCTCCGTTTCGAGTTTGATCGGCCATGATCACGAATAGTCGGGGGAAAGTAACAATGCTAAACTTGAATGCCTTTGATAAGGCAGAACCGACAAGGCACAAGCCCATTGGAACCTTTGAGATGCATGAGCTTCTTCATTCCTGGTAGATCTTCTGAAATGAAAAGCGGATGCACATGCACCAGCTTTTGTTCTTCGTTCCATACTTCTGCTTTTCTTCCGGAGGTTGACAGGCTTTGCATCTCTGACACAAAGGGGTGCAGGAAGGTCGTGAGTTCCGTTAGTTTGTTAGGAACAGGGATGATAACCAACAGAAGCAAACGTCTGGACTTGAATCTTATACTGGGGGGAAGGTTCAAAATGACACAGAGAGCCACCCAATATGTGTAGGTGTAGGTATGTGACTTGAAAGACTGCACACCTTCTGCAGATAATGAGAGGAGTATGTCATACTTTCACGTGCTCCCGACCATCTTGCTGTGAAACAAAGACTCGGAAAATCCTGCCAGAGAAGAAATCATTATAAGAGTGATCAATATCGGAGATGCCCTCCCAGAGATAGTTGAAAAGAAGAGGTCCTTCAGCAGGGCTCTGAAGCATCATCTCAATGCGCTCCCACACCGGAATGTATTCAAAACTCTTGATGCGACGACTTTGCTCTTCAGTACAGTTCGAACACCTTACGACCGAACCGTTGGATTTTACCTCAAGAGCTTTGTGGAAGACGGAACAACATACGTGATTGGTAGCATAAAGCCCAGAGTTACACAACATGGCTTTTCGTACTTTAAGGTATGACTCATATCGAAGAACAGGCGTCTCAGTCAAGCTCAAATCTTTGATAAGATCATTCATGTAATCGGAGTGCTTGATGCTAAGTCCAATATATTTGTCGTTCTTTTCCATAAACGGAGCAAACCCTCTGTCCTGGCAGACGAAGAAATTACTTGCCTGTCGGGCACTAGAAAGAAGATCAAGAGTGTGATCCAGTTGGTCGCTGACCGTTATCAAGTCCGTCGATGATCACAGCTCTTCATGGTCACTGCTTGTATACTGCGTTTGATGTGATGAATCACCTCCGATTGTCGACGACTTTAGATTAGATGAAGAGTCGTGAGCCACGTTGAAACTATCTTCATCTGACTCTGCGACCTGGGCATATACAGCCTGAAGTTCTAAACAGTTATTGATGGCAGTACGGATGCGAATGTGTACAAAGGGGTCTTCATCTTGTTCATCGTCGGTCAATATCTTAATTTCAGCCGCTCTATGCCGCATCGAAGTCTCTCTTGATACCAATTTTCCCTCTTCACATCTGCAGTTGTACTCTGGACGACAGACGTATCTCAGCAGCCTCATAGTAGATATACGTCATGGAAACACAACTGAAGCCTGCAATCAAATTGAATACAATTTCCGTAATGCACTGGCCTAAATTTTCGACCGGAGGGAACTCCAACCTTGCTGGCGTGCGTCACAATAATGGGTAGAAAGGCTAGAATAGTGCAGGACACTTTCACTCAA
Organism: Agarophyton chilense; assembly: GCA_030374765.1. NCBI lineage: Eukaryota > Rhodophyta > Florideophyceae > Gracilariales > Gracilariaceae > Agarophyton > Agarophyton chilense. The sequence goes on from JARGXX010000099.1 coordinate 1,861,595, forward strand.
CACTCCTGGAGACATGAATAATTGACAGCAGTTGTGAAGGAACAAATGTTTCCGTTTCAAAGGGTTCAGATACATATACGAAGATAATGGAGTGGAGCAGGTATTATACCACTGCGTGATAGAATCTGCTTCTTTTCCATACCACCCACATATTTTCTGGCTCATTGAGTCGTCAGGAAGGCCTTGAAACATGGTTGGAGACAAAAAACAGCTGTACCTTGGCGACTGTGTACCAATATAGTGAAGAACAGTTTTAAACTGCAGTAACAGTGATTTCCATCACGATGTGGTCACGTCACACGTCGAGGAAGTTACGCATCAACCTTATCCGCTCGTTACGCAGGAATTTTCTCTTCGATACCTTTTTCGTTTTCCGGGCAGTCGAAACGACTGAGAGTTGGAGGCTTTAGTTATGCTCCGAGCAGAAGAACGAGCCTGAATTCTCTCGTTTCACCCAGGAGACGACATAAATCCACTCCAAGGTGTGGGACATACCAAATTCTACCTTCGGACCTCATTGTAGTTAAGAACTCACTGAACATATCGCTATATAACATGGTTGTGATAGGGAACAAGGTGGGGTTTCCTCCGCCTAGTTCACGAATGTCGACCAAGGATACGAGCTCGTTCAGCGTTTGAAGCGAGATAAGAAAAGCAATTGAACAACATAACGAAGCCCTGAAGGAAAATGAAAGTCATCATCGTGTCGAGTTTCCATTCCAGAGTACTAACAAGTGCTCAGTGGGTGTCTTAAGAACTTACGGCCGTGTGCTTCACTCGAATAACATATTTTCCCCGCACGTAGGACGAAGAAGCTTTCGTGACATCAGGAAAGCAACCAGTCCCACCGTTTTCGACAAGGCTGTGACAGCAGTGGTAGGATAGATCAATAAAAAGCACAAACTCTTGATCTACACGGAAGGGGAATGGGAAGCGACGAAATCTATCATCCAGAAGCTCCGCAATGAAGTCGCCCATCTAAATAGCAGAAAGAAGAGGAAACTGATGAACAAAAGAAAGTTTGCTCAATGTCCGAGAAATGAGCCATGGTGGAACTAATCTGACTAGCTGATGGAGGGTTTAGAGAGAGCCCAAAAGCAAGGTGTGAGGAACAAAGACCCGATTCAGAGAAACGTAGGCAAAAATGAACTACGCTTGCATCCTGAGGACAGCTTTCCTGCTAAGTATGATTGAAGAAGTGGGTGTCATGATGTAAATAGATGTATCGCCAATTACTGCTCTGATGAGAGTGAAGTAAATAAGTCCCGTGTAGATGAGAGTGATGCAGTAGACAAGGGAACAAGGAACCAGTGCTTTTCTAGGAAGGAGAGGTTCCACGGTCGCAAACGAATAATTGCTGTTGCAGATTCCGAAGATGATATCCAGCCCGTTGCGTCTTCGAAGCGTAAGTCTTTGTCCAGGGCAGCCCTGAAACAAATTCCGGAGAAACGACGGCTTGTTTATGTCTTTGATTTTGACTCCTCCGCTGGAAAATCCGATGACGAGGACACTAAGCCAAAGAAAACTGGGGTGGGTTTCGCGATGCGTGGCGAAAAGAATGGAGAGAGAGTACTGAAATGGCACGCTGGTCGTGAGTGGTCTGATGTTGAGCACGGAAGAGTTGCACGCGAAGAGAGGCGTCATGAGTGTAACGATTATAAGCCAGTCTTCTTCGAAAGGGATGCAGAGGACGCAAAGAGCGTTTCTTTTGAGGAGAACGGTGCATCTTCTTCGTCCAAATGCACAGTTGTGGGGTGGAAGATGGGTGGAGATGCAGCACAAAAGTGCAATATGTGCGGCAAGCACATGCACAATCTCTGCGGTCAACGTGTGCTCGGTCGTGCTCGGTCGTGCTCGGTCGTGCTCATGTGAAAGGAAAGTTCATATGTTCTTTTGGTTGCACAGCAAGCGCGTTGAAGCTGATGCGTTAGGTTTCATATGCAATCTTGTATTGAGCATGTGACATTCGTACCATAAAATTCGTATTTATTGCGATCGTAGTCATGTATTGTTGAAGGGGTTATGATGGAATCAAGTAAAGTTTCTTTGTTCTGCGTACTAATTTCCAAAGGGCACTGGAGTAGCGAATGTGTCGCATGATATCACGAAAATGCTATCAGTAAGAACCATCCACATAGCACGAGTCATGAGCCCAACGAATCGACGCTAGACAATGTCATCATGAGCTATGACGTGCTCGGAGATGTTTCTTAGTGTGCCTATGACACAGTGAACCATTGAAACGCGATCACGATTCAGTAGAATCGTAGTCGCTTCGCAATGTCTTTCCTCGTAACTGAGTTCAATTTCTCCGTTTGCATGATGTATTAGGCTCATCTTGTAGCTTCCTTGAAGCTCCAGAGTGTTACCAGGTCCAGGGGATACGTTGAGCTGTTCTTCCCCAGAGAAAATTGTTCCAGATAACACAATTATCTGCAGTGGTCCATATTCATAGTTTTGAAATCAAATAGATGGTCAACGATGAGATTTTTCTGTGCAGCCGTTTGAGAAAGTCGGCGCGCAGCATCAGTACTGCACAGATCACCCAAGGTAATCGAAATAATAACAAAATAAACCACTTGGCACTTTTGGACCAGATAAGTATTCCTCGGTAACTATATCCAGCAGAATGCTAGGACTCGCTGCGGCTGCGGCAACGGCTGCATCGGAGGGAGTTCTGGAGAAGAAGCTGATTAAGTGCAGATGCCAGCTATTGTTGGGGAAGAAGAGGTTGGGAATGGGTGTGATCCGTGTGCGGAAGATCAGGAGCAGCAGGGTCGAAACAGATCTGTTGCGATGTACTGAAAGCGTACAGCGAGGGCGATCGGTGACTCAAAGGCAACGAAAGCGTGGACAGAATGGAATTGGGGGGGAAGGGACTAACGGGAATGCGAAGAGAGCGGCAGCTGCTGCCTCTCTGGATTTGTCTGCAGCGGATGCTTGATGTGTGTACTACAGGGGGGTGGAAGGACTGGATGCTTGAGCCAGGCGGAGAACTCAGAATGAAGGTGCTCTAAATGCTTGCGCATGTTGTTGAAACTGCGCCCATGATTTTGGCTGTGAGGTCGAACAAAAGGCGACATTGGGACTTCCATCGCTGTCCTTCAGGATGCTACAAACTACGGAGCGCTTCTGACAATTACATTGTGATTCGCGAGGCGGTGAGAAGATAAGAACTCCCAAAGAAGCCGGTGCTGAGGAAGGAAGACGGTACGACGTTTGTTCGAATTGTGGTGGGTCCCGATAGGAGGCACGGATTTCGAAGCGGTGATGCAGGCTGCGACTGAGGGGGTGAAGCGCCAGGTATATCGGGCGTGTGGGAGAGGGGCGGAGTGGTGGCGGACGGGTAATGCGGTCAAAAGGAAGCTGGTCGGGAGCGGCTTCGGCGGAGAGATCTACGGGCTTGAAGAAGTCTCGTAGTTCTAGAGATATTTGGGTGCTGAGTTCGGTTAACATACAAAAAGGAAACGGATACTGTACAATACAAAAACAATGGAACACCTTTTACGTGCTTTAATGGAAAAAAAATGATTTAATTGTTAGCGTACATTTGTATGTTTACAAGGAAATACGCTCGTGACGTAGGCGTACCCTTGTGCAGTACATGTTATTATATATTAAATGTTCGTGTAGTTGTGGCATCGTCCATTTCACTACTTTTGTTCACGCATTTGGAAAGGTCTTTAATCGGGAATTCGTCGAATAGGGCAAGAACAAATGCCAGGATTAACCCGGCATTGCAGTTTTGACTTAATAACCGCAGTCAAGCTGCGTTCACCCAAAGGCTGTGAACCATAATTTGGGACATCCATACCCCTCCTACATGTTTTGAAAATATCAAAACAGCGCAACTCTAAAGCACAACTCAAGAGCCACCCGAGCCTCAAACCCGCGACCCTCGCAGTCGGATCAGCAGTATTTCACGTGTCACTGGTTGCGCTAGGCTTTCATAGCTCACAATCGTCGTGCGTGATCAGACACTTTTGAGCGTATTTGAACGCAAGCGGCATTGTCCCTCACGACGCCCGCCTTCGCGCCTTGGTTGCAACTGCAGCGTAACCTACTGACAGATTCCCACCACTTCGAATATAGGGCCGTTAGTGGACTGCTCCTGCTCCTTACGTCGTATATTCTGCTTTCCCCCGACGGCCGCATATACCCACGCCGGACACTGCACTTTTCGCAGATCCCTCCTCCCCCCCTCCCCCCATCCTCTTCTAATCTCATTATCGACTAGGACTAACTCAAAGCTTCCAAACAGCAACACATCATGAACAGTGTGTCTCACTGTGAGTGGGGCATAAAGCCAAGGTTTATGGTTAGCTTTTGAGCCTCGTCTCTATACCCTCTCGGTGTGCGAGGAGTCGAACACACACGTTCTGGATGGTACTGGTTCCGAATTAGCCCGGCACGCTCGCCGTGCTTATTGGCGTCGTCGAGTTCCTCATTCTCGAATAGTTTTGGATTTTGTTGTGCCAAGCAATTGCAGCACATCGCAGCGTGGTGATTTCTCGTTTTGGCAAGCTATAATTTGTTTCGGCCGCTCGGCAGAATGACGGTTTGCAGGTGAAGATTACAGTAATTTCCATTCTGGTTGTCATTGTCCTCATCCTCCTTTAGTTTTCTATTGATAGTATCGAGATGCGCAATACTGACTAGCCCATTCGCGCCATTTTTTTCTCGCCGGATACGCTTAACCAGTACTTTGGTGAGTGTGGCCCGTTTACATCGGAGGCTGACCACATGCGATTCATGGAATACCTCTAGAAAACGGGCTAGAGCAACTTTTTGCTAAATAAAGCCCTTAGGAGTACTACCATTTTGGAAATTGGAACTCCCACCTGCAGCGCGCCCTTCGACGATCCGAAACAACGCACCTTTGTTCCGACTTCCAAGGCTGTGGTATTGGTGTTGTTGGGGATAGTGCGGCAGGAGATTTCCATTGCGATGTGTTACCTTTCGGGATCGGCAATCAGCCCACATTTTAAATCACTAGTTTTTTGGATGTGTTTCAGAGTGGGCACAATTCAACTTCTAGCTTTGGCTTTGATGCTGATCCCGACCAGCGATAATTTTCAAATTATCGCATTCCAAACTCTTCGATGGTGAACAGCACTAAGCAATATGTGTCTTTCGAGTGTCTCAACCTAAGCCTTGACTGTTACGTACTGTCTAGGGAGCGTGCCATAACAGCTTTAAAATCAGCGCGTGAAAGTACCACTCTCTCTGGCCTCTGCATTCAGATGTTGATAAACAGTAACTCAACCGCGTGCCTGTTCGAGAAGGGCATGAGTGGCGAAACTCAGTGGTTAGAAATAGATCTGATTCTTCCTGCTGGAGACAAACTCACACGGCGAAATGGCCCAGTTCTCACTGGTTTTGAAGTAAGTGGGGAGGCCAGATGCGTAAAGAACCTTGATTCTTTGAATCTCTTGCCAGCAGCTGCGGTAAAATGGGAACAGTTGAATGCCACTGAATTCTCTAGATCCCCTCCGGAAGACGGACTGTTGAACTGACGGCAACGGCCCGTTGTGGGCACTGGAATCAAAACGCCTTTCGAGAACTCGAGATTGTGTGAGGTTTCCGAGCCTATCAAAAGGAACTCAATTAGTCTGGGTGGTTCATTGCCGCATATATTATCAGCGGCGTTCTGTTCAGGATCTCGGCGGCAGTTCTTTTGTATGTATTGTATGTTAAATTCTGGAAATATGGGAACAACGATCCGCTCACTACACTGTGATTAGTTGGATAAGTGCTTCGATTGCGTCCGGTGGAAAGAATGAGCTCAGAACCATGGTCTGAAAACGATGGGGATGTGCTTTTTGGAGTGGTTGAGAAAAATGAGGTTGCCAAGTTTGACGTTTTCAAGAATGAGATTGTTGAAGTACGTTGCAGCTCAAATAAGGCTTTTGTTGCGACTGTTTCAATAATCATCTTTTCGTTAATAGCCAGCGTAGCACCCCAGTTTGTGTGAACACATACACCACTGCTGTAACAGAAGATGGGTATGAAGTTGTATATCTATATGAATACTGGAAGCTACACGATGTAATTTATGAGTGAGTGAACGGCGGGAAATCTCCCTGTTCCGCCAAAAAGTGTACTGTACGACTTTTTAGTGAATGTGTAGTTGCAGTGGTTCACCTCAGAAGCTCATCGAGTAACTTACCATTGTGCTTGAACTTAGCTGGGGGTTTATCTTCGACTACATCAACTTGATTGGTGACGAAGAGGACTGGTACCATAAGTGAAACCCGCCCCCTGTAAAATTCTTGAATTCAGAAGTGATCCATCCCCTGTATCATAGAGTGAGGTTGTAGGTTACGGAAGGCTGCAAAAGAACTGAATCTGAATATCTGAATTATATTCTATGAATATATGTGGCTGTACGTAAAGCTTTAATAATGATGACCGCACTGATTGAGTATATATCCAATCATAAAATTTCGAAATTATTGTGTCTAATTTAAAAAGCATGTTTCTCCACAAAATACAAGAATCAAAAAGTTTTTGGTTTTCAAAATACTTCACAGAAGATTCTTCCACGACATGAAGTGGACTTCTGGGAGGAGGAGAGAGCATCATATTCAGGCTCGGCGACTGTCTCATGGAGGCTCTAGAAAAGAAAATGGAAACTTGCACTGATCGAACTGATCAAGGCATTCGCAGATGAATGAAGAGGAGATGTTGCCATGCTTATAATAATCTTGATGTTCGAAGAGTCGACACACTTTGGTACTGGTGGCATAAGTGACAGGTTGAAGCGTCATTACCGTGTTGAGCAGATATACCAAACATGTCTTGTTGAATGGAAATGAGAGGCTTTGGAACAGAGCGCACGCACACTTCACGTATCTTACAGAGGAGCCTTTACAGTCTTGTGACAAAATGATGGGATTGATAGTCATGAAAGTGACGCAGTGTAGGATGATGGTCAACACCAATACAGTTAAACGGACCAGCTTGAAAGTGGGTTCCGCAGTGGAGACTACACTCTTACAACCAAGACTGCTCTGCTTTGCTGCTCTGCTTCAAACAGCAGCCAGCATTTAGTACACTGTAACTTTGTTCTAATCTTATGCATTCGAGAAACAATGACTAGTTCTATGATTGATGCATCTACACATACAGCCCAGCAGCGCTGAGCAGTTCTGGTATGGCCTAGAAACTATCAGGCACGGTAGATTCCATACCTGAATCAATAATACTGCTAAGTGGACCTCTGCAGATCTTCACGAATTCTTCCTGTAGTTTCTTTCTTTCTCGATACTTCTTTTCAGCCTTAGAGGCATCACAAAACAAACCAGCAGAGAAGATCATGCTAGGTTTCAAATATGTTGTTCTTCTCATAATTCCGAGAAACTGCATTTCATCAACGTTTTGTACTAGATGCTCGTCTAAGAACAGCTCCGCCAAAGTCTCAGGTCTATCAGAAGCTAGACAGTAGCTTCCTGTCATGCGAGGGACTTCACTCGCTTCGCCACGACCCCCTGGAAACACGCTTTTGAACTTGCCTTCTGCGGAGTTGCCTGATCTGATTAGAACGAAGGTGTACGGGCACTGATACATTTCAAAGAGGCAAATTCATGGGCCTTGGACCAAAAGATAGAAAAGATCTGGCGGGTGCATATGTGGCGAGATATGTTTTGTAGTCTGTCGAACCGAGATAAAAAGTAAGTCGTTCAGAACACATGGAGAAGCGTGCCAATCGAAAGTTGGAACCATTGAAAAGCCTCTTATTTTCTGCCACAAGTTTAATCCATGTCGTTTCGATTCTGAGCTCCAGTGCGGCGGAACCTGACTATTTTCTATGGTTCTATACAGAGAACAAAACCGAGAATCGACGACTTGTGGCATATGCTAACACGCTTTCATAGCCCCCCAGAATCCATTTGTCGGAGACTCGTGACTTTAAAAGACCCTTTGCCGTGTAGCATGCCGCGAGTACTTCTTAAACATACCGCATGTGTGTATGATCTACGTTAATGCATAAGAACCGTGAGAGGTTGATACTGATTCCGCCCTCATTGAGGAAGAGAGTACACAGCCGAGGTTGCTAGCAATCTAACTCATTTCGGATGCAAGGCCAAGAGCAACAGAATCGTAGCCCTGTTGCTGGGATCTACTACATAAGACGGTTAGCAGTCCCTCTTGCATATTTCAGCTGTTGTACTCTGTCGCATTAATTCAGGATGAAATATGATCAATCCGTGGCGAGCCATACATATGCCGAATCTTGACTTGATTCCCGGACATTCGCTACACGCACCTCTCTGGATCTCGTGTCCGATGTCGCATACACCCCTGCCACTACGACTGACACACACGGCCAACTACTTCAACAATATTCCATTAGGGCTGGAAGACAACCAGCTGGTTTGAGATAAGAAGATTACACGACACTGCCGGGAAGCAAGCATGACTGCCACGGGCTTTTGTTCCAGCAACACAGGTGTAAAGTGCGCGGCGAACTTTGGGGCATGAGGCTACGTGGTTGGCGCGATTAACACGAGTGAAACTAACACCAGCTGCCAGAAGCAATGCTGCGCGACTACACGTCGAAGCGCGACTGCCATCAGAAACCGGACCGGTCACTGTTGATGAGACGAAAAACTTGGTGTATCTTACGCTGCCCTAACTTCGTGCAACGTTACACCGCCTTCTTTACCACGTGCACACCGGCACCACGTGTGCGTTCTCATTAAATTGCTGCTACAGATTATGTTTTCATCCCACGTGCCAGGCAGAGAAGCGAAACGCCGTGTCCTCTATGTTGTGCGTTGCGTAAAATTGTGTCTGTGTTTGTCAGCGCTCCACAGTGAAGTCTACATTTTGACTCTACACCCATTTCACGAACAATCCAACACTCCACTCTCGTCGCCACTTTTTTCGTGCTCGTTGCGCCACATTCTACTCGCCACCTACTCGCCCACATCCAGTTTCCCCCGCCGATCTCATTCTTTCCCACTCAAATCCGTGCCCGCCCTTTTTCCCCCTTCACTTGTTCGCTGCTTCAAAATGGCGTCGGACGACGCATCACCCGCGCCCGCCGCGCTATCGCCGCCGTCGTTTCCAGTCGTAGAATAACCGTAGCCCCTCGCAGCCGCGCCACCCACGCCCACCGTCACGTCATCATCCGCAGCGTCCTCATCCTTCAAGGCAAAGTTTCAGAGAAACTCGTCTGTGCAGTTTGCAAAAGGACTAGCACATAACGCCGTCAACAAGGCGGAGGACATGGGCATTGGAGTTTTGGGTGTTACTGACGTGGAGTTCTCGGCTGGAGAGGGAGTTGGACGTACCGCTGTTTCCGAAGTCGGTGTTGTTGGCAGTCTGATTGAGGATGTTGATGTTGGTGTGTTCGAAGCGGCTAAAACTGCAAAGCTTTTGATGCCATGAGAAGTGACACCGTGAAGGAATTAGATATCTCGGGCACTATTTTGAAAGACCTCAACCGTGCCATTGAAGTGGAGAAGATGAAGGGTACGACGGTACTTCAAATACTGACTCTTCGATGAATATGCCATGTATTCTTATGATTTTCCGCGTTTTGTGGAATGATTATATGTATACAAACACTGCTTTGTAGTGCCACAGGTTTACAAGGCGCTCGACAAAGGGTTCCCGCCTATCACCGCTGCGCTTGTGGCGTGGATGCAGTCACAACGCCAAAGTTGGGCTATTTTCCATTGTTGGAAATCAATGCAAAGATCAACAATTGGGTTTATGACCCCACCATTAGACACATTCGAGTCACCAGTCAACAACAACTTACTGTTTCGTCTTCGTCACTGTCGTCGCCGTCCACATCGCCTTTTGCCCAGCAGTCAAAGTCAAAGCCGTTGCCAACGCGTGCGCTTGAGCTTTCTTATGATTTGTGCACCAAGGTGCAGAAACGAGACCGTGGACAGGCGTTGGTGCTTACGGAAGTTGCTGGCTTTGTATCCCGTCCAAGCTGGCGATGAGATTTAATTTGACGTCGAGCGTGTGGGAGAACGTGTCAGCGCTCTTGCGGATGGCGTGGGCGACATATTTGAACAGTGTATTGACTTTGAGATTTTTGTCAGACATTTTGCAGAGGTGCATGCCAAGTACATTGCGTTTCAAAAACATATCCCTTTACAAAAACTGCGCCAAAAAGGCGTTTCAAGTACTGTAGAGCACATTTCACAACAAATAAAAACCATTAAGTCAATAAGACTGTTTCAAAAGTATATCCTTTATGCAATCATTCGCTCAATTATGGCTCGTAGTGCACCTCTGACACGCTCTGTACAGCTGGAAATCATGGAATTAGTAGCTCAAAGTATGATTCCAGCAGGTATAGCCCGAAAACTCAAGCGCAGCCCAAAAACAATCAGCAACTTCATCAAAACCCCTCTACATACGGAACAAAGTGTTCAACCGGCCGTCCTACGTCATTATCCCCGGCTGATAAGCGTGAAATTAAGCGACAACTATGCCGCAACACTTCATCTTGCGGAAAAATTGTCAAAAACCTAAATTTGCATCTATCGAGATCCACAATATGGCGTGAAGTCAACCGTCAAAATTTGTTCAAGTACACAAAAATGAGGAAAACTTTGTTATTTAAAAGATAATCACAAGAAAAATCGAGTTGAATGGTGTGCTCAGAAGGCTAATTGGAAAACGGAATGGAATAATGTTATCTTTTCCGACGAAAAAAAGTTTAACCTTGATGGACCAGATTGCTACAGATTTTATTGGCATGATCTACGAAAAGAAAAGAAGGAACTTGTGTCCAGGCATTCAGGAGTCGCATCAAAAATGGTTTGGGCTGGAATCTCCACGAAAGGAGCAACTGATATGGCTTTTGTTGAAACTACAATGAATTCTGATAAGTATGCTGAGGTTCTAGAAAACTATCTTTTACCTTTTGCATACTGTATGCACGGAGAAGAATTCATTTTTCAGCAAGATAATGCACCTGTGCATAAGTCTAATTCTATTAAACAGTGGTTCAAAAGTCTAAATATGTCGGTTATGGAATGGCCTGTGCGCTCTCCTGACCTCAACCCTATCGAAAACATTTGGGTAATGTTGGCCCGAATGGTTTATGGGCAAGGAAGGCAATTTGATACAGTTTTTGATCTGATAAATTGTATCAAAGATTGCTGGGAAAAGATTGACTGTAATGCTATCAATCCTTTTATAGAATCAATGCCAAAGCGTTTTATAAGTGTTATACAGGCTAGAGGAGCAAAAATAAACTACTGAACTCGCGTTAGAATAAAAAGGATGCAATAAAGGTTATGATTTTGAAACAGTTTTTTTACTTGAAAAATTTTTCACACTGATTTTGTTAGTTTTACTGTAGCCAAAACGTCGATTTTTGGAAAATTTGCGGGAGGGATATGATTTTGAAAGACTATACCAGCGTTTGGGTGGAGCGGGTGTATATGGTATGTTGATTGTCCGTTCAGTCGTTCGTGAGATTTCTATCTCTCATCATTGGAAGGCATTTGGTGCTTCGTTTGATAACTATACGCTGCAAGGTGAGGTGCGATTGCCGCTTCGTGCGGAAACCACCGTTGTGAAGAGAGTGCTGTTTGAAATTCCAATTCGACTCATCCTGCGCGGTGGACATGGCTTGCCAAAGACGGCGCGCGTCGATTATGCGCAGCTCGCCGCCGACGGCGTTGATTGGAGAAATCCAGATGAGCGCGCTTCGTATCGGCGTTGATTGGAGAAATCCAGATGAGCGCGTTTCGTATCGGCGTTGGCGCCGATACGGATGATATCACACCCTCTGAATTGCGAGTGCCTCTGCATGCCATTTGGTCTGATTTATATCGCGCCGCGGTGCTGGGCGCGTCCGAGTGAATCACCCCCGTGGACAGTAGCATCTACTCGTACTGACAGATGCTCAGCCGCTTGCCCAACGGTGAGGGTCAACGTTTGTGAATTGCGTAATATGCGTGGCATTGATCAGTCGGGCAGCTATGACTCGTTCGTTTGCGCCGCTGTCATGGGCATCTCCAAGAACATGAGCCGACAGAGACAGACGCTCAACTGAATGGTGAACCAATTTCTGTTCTTCTCCAGCATGCGCATGGGGCTTGAGTTTGAGGACAAAGAGATCGTGGGGGAAGCTATGTACTGGAATCGAACTGGAGCACCGAAGAAGATTGGCGTGTACACGGTAGATGCCAAGGGAATGATCGAACTCCCTGGCTACGAGGCGTACAGAAAGTGGTTTGCGCTGCAGAACCCTAGTGGAGGCAAACGTCCGTCTGGATTCACCAAAATGTCCAACACAGTGGTGCCGCCCGGAGCATCTCCGACTCACCACGATGACGTTGAAGACACGGAGTAATTGTCGTCAGGCAATCTGTGGAAGAGCAGTGTTCTCAAGACTCCCAAGATCTCGTACCAGAATTGGGCGGGCATATAACTTTCGCCTGGGCGGACGTGCTTCCCAGAATGTTGGGTACGGGATATCGGGAAACAATTCGTGAGTTCGTCTCTTTCAACTACTCTGGATGGCACAAATGCAAAGACAAAGGTGTTCATCGCCGAAGCGAAGGATCTCGTTAACCCTAATATTGGAACTGGGTTCCGCTTCTACCCCTCAAAGGCGTTTCTTATGGAATGCCGAATTTGTTCTTCCCCTCACCGTCATCAATGATGGAGTAGCTCAAGAAGGAATCAGCTTGAAGCTGTCCCACAAGGTGATGCCTCGTCTGCGAGACCCGTTCAGGCCGGAGAAGCTCGTTGGACAGGTGAGTGCTTCCTTCGAAGAGCTTTTCAAGAAGACGACCACTGCGGTGGTTTGTGGGGATCCAGCAGACGATGAAGACGATGGCGATCGCGTTCGAACGGTGGCACTCATGAAACCAAGTTTCCATACCCTTTATGGAAAGCCTCAAGGTGGAGCCTACCCATATGACAAAGTTGTAGTATCCCGGGGGAGAGTGCTCATTGGCGTGGGTTTGAAGCCAGGCAATATACATGCGTCCTATGTGAGACAGTGTCCGCCTCCACCCCGCCCGAAGCTTCAGTTTTACAAGTTGGCGTTCTGTGTTCTTCGTGCCACCGAGCTGTCACTCAAAGACGTATGGTCCGTTCGTCTCGAATTGGCCTCTATCACTTTGGCGAAACTGACTATTCAAAGCATGTGTGTCGAGTGGCAAGAACGATCTGCAGTCTTCAATCCGAAGAGGCAGTTTCCCGAAGATGTGGGACAAATCACGGACCTGTTCATCACGCTATCAGCCAGAAGCCCTCCACAGTACAGGACCTTGAGGAACGTCAGGCTGAGAAAGAAGAAACAGCGCCAGAGCAGAGGAGTGGAGATGAGAACGACTCCGAGTGGTCACCAAATGCCTTCCAAACCCAAACGACCTCTATTGCGAGCAACGGCGAAGGAGGCCGCGGACTAATTTGAGAACTCTTTCGACGAGCAATGGAACAAGATTCATCGCACCACGCAACGAAAGAAGCTGCAGCGAAAACAGCCGTCCTCAACGAACCTCATCCTGTAAAATCGCATCGGGGAGAACGACCCAAATCTTGATGACCAGTGGCGCCCCTTTTTTTGCTTGCAGCGCAAACGGACGAAGCTAGTCAAGAAACATGCTGGCTTCTATTCGAATGATGAGCAACGCAGTAATGAGGATGCTGAGTCGTTTCTTTGTTTCGGCAAAAGTACCAACCTGAGCTGTCAGACAGTGACCGAGCCTCGGACGTTGATGCTCCTTCCAAGAAGGACGAACAACCTTTTTTCTTACGGGAAAAACGATGGAAGTGAACAAGACTAACAGCCACACAGGAAACACCACACAGAAAGGGAAGTTATTGACGAAGTGATTGACAAGATCAAAATGTTCAAAACACTCCACCAGCATCTTAGGCATCAAGGCGACGAGAAAAAAAATGAAACTGGATGAAAAGCTCCGGCAAATTATGCCACTCTTGGCCAAATTCAATTCAAAACCCTCCTCGAAGAACCCAAGACTCACCCTTCAGCTTGCGGTCAAGAACAAGTCGATCTTTGAAGATGACAACCGCCAAACTTCTCCAGAAGAGAAAGGGATGCAGTATTTCCTTTATGAAGATACTTATAGACAACTGGAAACGGAGAAGCGAGCAGCACCTTCTGATAGACTTCTCACTGTGAATGAGACAAGCACAGTGGCAGAGGGAACATCTGATAAGTATGCATAAGCTTCGGAATGACTGAATGAACAACATTGATGATGATGAGCAGAAAAGATTGAAATCAGCGGGGGATAATCTCAATGATGATTAATTTTGTTAGGGAAGTGCTCTCACTCGGAGTCAGGAAATTTTGAAATTGAGAACGCACTTCCAACTCATGAAGACTTTCCAGTTCATAGCCTGGTTTCTGTGGAGGGGAATGGTGTCAAATATATCGTTTCCGTACAAAAAGGCGCCCGTCAGTGCGCCTGATTTTTCCGAACTTGTTGCAAGGCACCACAGTTCAACACCGCCCCATAATAATGAACAGGCTTAGCAATTGTTTTGCGGCTCCACATAATCCTAGAAAGATTCCTCCAAAGTTAGTCCTACTGTCAGAAATTGCATTGCTAAGGATATTTTCCCCATGCAGAGTGAGCAGATGGTTCTTTGTGGCTGTGGCTGAGATCGATGTGCTCGTCGGTGATGTGCAAAAGCCTTTTTTTAACATTTCGTCAGAGCATGTGGTGCTCTGCAAGTCCTACAAGCTTACAAATTTCTCCATGAGGGCAGGGGAAGCGTATGTGAACGGTGGGAAAAGCATGGCGTGATGGTTAACGCGCTGTTAGTGGGCCTTTCCCCGCTTCTGATGCGCGTTATCCGGTATCAACCCCGCCACATATCCTGTTTCCCGACGTTCTGTCAATAGAATGCATTAAAGCTTCTAGAGACGTCGCCTTACCAGTGCTCATGGCCAATATATTTGCTTGAAATTCTTTCTGACGCAGAACGCTGGTGTCCTCAACTAGTTGTGTTTTAAGGGTGAAGTTCTTCGTCCGTCTGCCGGAATTGGGAAGTTTTCCACAGTGCTCGACTATTCCAATGAATCCGCGGATGTAGACCCAAGCTTGTCGGTTCATTCCATGGCTTTATCTGGCACTACCTTTGAAGAAAAACAAAGTGCCAAAATCGTAATTAACGCGGTGACCTGTCTTGCAGAAGATGAAGTGCAATGCCCTTGAAGGGAGTTTCTTCCCAGGACTTAAAGATTTCGCTCGCTTGAGGACTAGCTTGGTCTATGACAAGCTATACCGCTATTGCGTGCCGACGGCCGGTTAGGACCGGAGGTGCACACTGGTGTAACACGTGGACTGCACGGATGCCGACGCTCGAGTGCGAGGCGTGCCATACGTGGCCCGGATTCTACCTAATGGTTAGTATTATTTACTAATTTTTTTGGCTATGCACTAGATATTTAGTATTTATTTTTCGGGCGCGCGCCCACTGTCAGGGCCGCGCCCCACACTACTTAGGAGGTTGAGCACTGCTCCCCAGTAAACACCCTCTTGGGAGATCTCCAGGAGGGAGTCTTGGCTCTGAACTTTTCGCCTTCGGCGCGTCTTCACCGCCTACTGCGTGAGCGCCCGTTGCACGTTAGTTCATCCACACTTCTGTCAACCAGAGTGCTACAACCACCGTGGTTTCATATTTAATCGCCGACACTTGTCGTAGTCTCGCCCCTGTATAGAGTTCCCCCCCCGTTTTCGCCTTGTTCTCCGTTTTGGCTCTCGTGAGTGGCCGCCTCATTCACCACGCTCGTCCACCTCATAAGAATGTTTCCTCGCTTCTTTTCCGACAATCGCCGTGGTACCACTCCCCCTAAGATTGGTCACACCCCGGACTGTACCGTGCTCACCTAAACACTCTAGGTATATCCCACCGGATGGGCCTCGGTCTTACACCCGACTTCGTCGTGCCTTTACAGAGTGGATCTGTTTCTGTGCTCTGCTGGAACGCGTCTCCTGCGCCTGAGGCGTTTCTCTCAAGAGAGGAAGATCACGAACATCTTCGTGGCGTCTCCGCTCCAAGCGTTGTCCTACAAAATTAGCCGGAATGGTTTGAGGCTCTTGGCAAGTGTCTTCCTCAGGTGTGTAGCCGATCCAATGGACGCGATAGCGCATAGTTGCATCTTCTGCCCGACCGGCGGAGACGATGCGCTCAATCACATTTTCCGGTTGGTGGTAATTCTCCGGAAGAGAGTGTGGTCCAGAAGGGCGAATGCATCAGAGTCGGTTGGAAGAGATGGGTCATCGTCATTTGCATTGACCATTAGGTCCATGGGGCTAGTCGGGTCCGCGGAATCCGCATTAGGGGGTGTGGGGACTTGAGCGTCGACCATAGGGCGTAGTGATTTCGTTGAATCAGGGGACTGGGACTTTGGTGATTCGGGAGAGCTGGGGGCTCGTGTCACCCTATCAATGGATACAGTGTCCTGTAGGCCCTCATTGAGTACCGTAATGGAGTGTTGATTGGCCTTAAGGACTCTGTATGGTCCCGTAGAGAGGGGTAAGAGCCTCCGTGTAGTGTTCTCGAGTTCATCACTGTCTTTCGGTGGCTACTCCAGGTAAAATAGCTGTCCTTTCCCAAAGGTAGGTGTGTTCCAAACGGCCTTGTCGAAATGACCTTGTAGCGCCGTTGGGCTTTGTTTAGCACAGTTCTGGCCGATTGGATAATGCGGTCGATGCGTCGGCGCGAGTAGCTTTTCGCGTGGGTAGGAGCCATTCCTTCGGTTCTGTCCTGGGTATGATAGACTCCTGAAGGTCAACAGCTATCGGCGGTGGCGCTCTCGTTAGAGTTAAGTCGCACGGTGTTGTCCCGGTGGAAGTGAGCACCTGCGTGTTGTAGGCATAAACCAGTGGCTCAACGTAGTCGTCCCAGTCCAATTGGTGTTCCGGTACGTAGTGTGCCAAGCGGTCCAAAATGGTGCGGTTGAATCGTTTGGCTTGGCCATTGGTTTGCGGGTGGTACGCCCTGGTTGTCACATGTTTGATACCTAAGGTAGCACAAACGTGTGCGAAAAATTTGGATACGAACTAGCTGCCATTATCCGTAAGGAGGTAAAGCGGAATGCCAAATGGATATAACTGGGACAAGAAGGTAGTGGCGGAATCCGTGGCGGTTGTCTTCTTTAGGGGTGGGGCTGGGGTAGGTTTGGTAAACCTATCGTTTATAACAAAAAAAACCGTTTCCCATGGGACGACTTAGGCAAAGGCCCAAGTATATCCATTGCGACAGATTCGATCGGACCTGCGGCGGGGAAGAGCTTCAATTTGGTCTGATGGTTGGCACAAGACCCTCGGATTTGTGCGCACGATGCACAGTTCCGTGCGGTTTGTCATAGGTCCTGCGCCATTAGTGTCCAGTAGAAGAACTTCCTTAGGGTCTGGTACATTCGTCGGCCTCCAGGGTGACCACCCAAGCGGGGGAAATGGGGGAGGTATAGGAATCGCGCCCTTAGCGAAGTTGGTATTACCCGTTGGAGTGCGCCATCCAGCGGCGAGCGGCGACATAGTAGTCCAAATCGGGCATAGTCGAACAGGCATCCAGGGCTTCCTACCAATTGGGCTGTTCCCTTGCAGTACTCGCCTTCGACCTGTGCCTGTAGGAGTTCCTCAATAGCTATAGGGAGAAGCTCCTTCTCCTCCGGGGCTATCGCACTAACCTGGGGTGGTGCCGAGCTGGGCGGTACTGTCTCCCAGTCCAATAGGTATACTTCGTTCTCCTTTACCTCAGGATCCTCTGATTGCACCTTACCCATAAGGTCATCTTTTTCCGTATAGTCCTGAGGTCCATCGTCTGTAAAGAGGCTAGGAATTAGGTCGTCCAATTGAGTTTCGTCAGTTCCGTCGGTAATGATTTGCGAGAGGGCATCTGCTGCCTGGTGCTTGATGCCTGGCCTATAGGTTATCTCGTAGTCATTTTCGGGGAGCCTGAGGCGCCACCTAGCGAGGCGACTCGATGCATCGGTCATATTGAGTATCCAGCCGAGTGAAACATTTTCTGTCCTAACGGTAGACCTGGTTCCCTGGAGGTACGGACGGAGTGTCAATACAGACCATACGATGGCTAGAAATTCCTTTTCGGTCGTACTGTAGTTTAGCTCCGCGCTGGTGAGCGCTCTGCTCCAGTAGCCACTAGCTCGATAGTTCTTGGGTGACTCCTGTTCCTGTAGCAGTGCACAACCCACTTCGACATCAGAGGCATCTGTGTCCACGACGAAAGGCCTATTGGTCTTTGGTAAAGCCAATATGGGTGGATTCAGCGATTTGTTCTTTATGGTCTGAAGTGCGTCGTACTGGTCGTCGGTAAGGGCTTCGGACTCCGAAGATGTCCCGTTTTTCAGCATCGCCATGAGAGGGGCCGAGATCTTGGCAAAAACTAGGACGAAACATCGGTAAACGTTGCACATGCCCACGAATGATCGTAGTTCCGTGTGGGTCCTAGGAGGTCTAGTCTGGCGAATCGCATTCGTGGTCCGTGTGGCCACCTTTAGCTTTCCTGGGAGGACAACATGACCGAGATAGTCTACTGAGGCCTGAAAGAAGGCGCATTTGCGGAGTTTCAGTGTTACTCCAGCGTCCTGTAGGATTGTTAGCACCTTCTTCAAGTGGCGAATGTGTTCCTTTACGGTCCATGAGAAGATTTTACAGTCATCCAAATAGACCAGGGCGAACTTCCATTCGACTCTGGACAGTATAATGTCCATTACCGGTTGGAAAGTGGCTGGTGCATTCTTCAAACCAATGGGCATGCCAGTAAATCTGAATAGACATTCATGGGTGGTAAAGGTTGTCAGCGCTCTTGAATCTTCGGCCAAAGGGATTTGCAAGTATCCAGAGGTAGCGTCCAGTGTGGTAAATACGACAGCTTCGCCTAAGGAATCCAGACAGTCGTCCATGCGGGGTATCGGGTATGAGTATTTCTTGTTTACTGCGATCAGCTTCCTGTAGTCGACACAGAACCAGACGGAGCCATCTTTCTTCGCCACGAGGACAAGGGGACTTGCCCATTCTGATTGGTTTGGAGGCGCCGGGTCTATGGCTTGAGCTTTGCGCATCTTGTCCATTTGCTCGGCGCCAATTTCCCTACCTTTAAGGCCAATACGGTATGGGTTCTGGAAGTGTGGTCTACCATCTTCCTGAAGGTCAATGCGGTGTGTAGTGGCTCTGATTGTGCCCAATCTACCTGATCACATGGCCTGGTATTCCCAGAGGAGATCAAGTACCTGGGGCCTATTGGATTCGAATTCTGCGCCGATAGCGACCGTCCCCTCCCAAGAGTCGACGTCCGCGTCGGGAGTTGGCGTTTGAAGGTTATTAATTTGGGCCTCCATAATGGCCACGGGGGCGGGTAGAGTCATGACAGTCACTGTACCTTTAGGTAACCGTATGGGTTTATCTCCGAAGTTGCTGATTGTGACCAAGAAGGGCCTGTTATGGGGGATGTCCATTACTCCATTGGCAATAAAGGTAAGGTGCTTCAAAACTGTTTTCTGGTAATTGTGAATCTCTGCGAGACCTGAGGACTTGGAATGGACCGATACAGCGATTTGGGTCATCGGAGGCATCGTTATGGCCTTGGACAGGCGAACCTTATTGGACTTCATGTTTTCGGAGACAACCGCTCATTTGCGGTTAGTTTCTGGTCCTGGGGCGGAACCAGTTATGGAGATGGAAGGTGCGCGGTAGAACGCGACTTTCCTAAGGCCTGGATAAATAGCATTAATGTATCGGTCGATAAAGGAGGTCCATAGGATTGCCTCAGGGCCCAAATTAGGACATATAAGAAACCACGTGCGGACTTTGAATTGTCCTGAATGGAGGTAAAGTGGTACTATCCCTATAATTTCTATTGGTCTACGTGATGCGTCCGTATTCCTTGGGGTCTTCCTTGCCTGAACGAAATCTTGCCACCCCAGTGAGAGTAGCTTAGAATGGACCAACTTGGGACCAACGCCTGTTTCCAATACAGCTGTGGTCACTCGAGAGTTGTTGGATCGAAATCCTACGGTTACTCGAACTTTATAGTTCTCGTTCCTGAGGATACACACAGGGTCGTTACTGTGTTCCAATTGTGGTTCATCCTGAGTGGTGCATTGTGGGTGGTTTGTACTGGGAGATGAGGAGCTTTTTGGCTCATGACCGTCCAATTGGGTGAGGCAGGGGCTTAAAGAGGGAGGAGTTGCCTCGAGTAGTCCCTTTAGAAGTTTTCCGATGGGGTTTCCGTTTCTTCCTGAGGATAGGAGTCTTCCACGGGGTCGTCCGTAGGATCTACGATGGCGTGGACCTGTGGGGCTCTGATCGGAGTATCCGGAGGCGTGGAGTAGAGTGAGCTTCCAGGGGTCCCTGTGGTTCGTTGCTGTGCCCTGATATACATTCATTCGGATCTCTGCACTCGGTAATTCTGTTTCCTTAGGGCTAGGAGGTTTTTGCGTGCGTCCTCAGGCATATATCTCGTACAGTCACAAGGTTGGGTCACGAAAAGGCAGAGGAACCAAGCCCTTGGGGAACGAACAAAAACGTCCTTGCGGGGCGGAAAGGGGGAATACTTGGGTGTGGGTGGTTCAGTGGTTGCTGTAGTTCCATGGGAGGTATATGGTGGGGGCCCGGACGGAAGAGCACTGAAAATGACCGCAAGGACATCTTCCGAATCGGCGTAATGGAGTGATCCATCCATGTCCGGCGCCGTAAAGCTATCCAAATGGGCTTGGTTGGTTTTACGCAGTGGAGTTGCGTGACCTCCGGTTATATCAGTGTCGCGCTTGGAGGTCCTGTAGGTTTTGACATAACCCTCGGCGTAGGTAACGAGCCTTCGGAAGGTGTATTGCGGGTTTTCCGTGTGCTAATTGCCCACATGTGTCCGAATGGCAGGCAGTAATACCGTGATGAAATGACGTTTAAGCCATCCTTCGGAGAACACGCTTCCACATCGGTAAGCCTTCTTCCATAGGTCGTCTGCGAAAGCCGACTCGGTCATGGTGGAGCTCTGCCTAAAGGAGATGACTTCCTGGTGCGTATCCTTTATGACGTCATCCGTGGCGTAAGTTTCCAAGAGGTAATGAACACCCTGGGGGTATGACCTGAGGAGCTCATGGTCTTAAGCATCCACAAGGTCTGTTGTGCCAGATATCTTCGAAACCACTCGGTCACTCGCCTGTCCTGTAAAGATGAATTGGAAAAGGCACAGAGCGGCGCCCTCGTGGACACCGTTTTGATCGCAGGTCGTACGGAACAAACCGAGAAACCTGAGAACAGCATTAGGATCGGAACCCGAAAACTTGTCCGTAATGGTTGGTTGCATCTGTCTGGCCCATTTTGCGACTCTGCGAGCCACCGAACCGGAATATTTCGCGAACCTGTCGGCTAGCCGGTACTTCCGGTAGTCTAGAACCTTAAGGAAAAGTTCGTTTGTGGTTGTCAGTGATCTGAGACCTCGAAAGGCAGCCTCATTTACTTCCGAGTCGGGCGTTTCGGTCGAGGCCGATTCGGAATCGCTCGTGTCCTAATGGTCTCTTCATGTGCTACTACTTTTCTTCTTTCTCCTGCTGTTGCTTCTTTTCTTTCCCGCGGAATAGGGACCTCAAGGATCGATCTCTCTATCAGATCCGATGGAGCCTTGAGGTCGCTGTACCTCGTATAATCCGTCGGGTGGGACCAGCGGTCCCTCTTCGAGACGCGGAGCTTCTCTTCTGCTCCTCGCTCGTCCCTCCCTTGGATTATCCTGATGGGCAACCTGTCTCTCATCTAGACGCGGAGCTTCTCTTCTGCTCCTAGAGTGTCCCACCGTGGGGTTTTTCTGATGGTAATCCCAACGAGGGGCGGATAATGTCGCCGCTCTCGGGGGTTCGGTAAGGGGTTGCCATATGGAGACCGGATGGTTAATATGTGGTGGAGTGGTCCTAGGGACCACGTTGCCTGCCTGGCGGGTGACGGCTGCTTGTACGGCCCTGTAGGAGGGAGTCTATGAATAATTCAGACTCCATTACCCTAGGGACGATTCGCGTGATGAGGTAATCCGTATGGTAAGGGATCGCCGTAGCGAGTCGCACGTTCATAGTGAAATCCACGTGGGTTGAGCAGAGCTCACGGAGACGGGGCCAGAGAAGGTCGGCAAGCCCTGCGGCCATGTTTTCTCGAATTCCTCCGGTCTGGTGGGTTTGTCCTTGAGGTGTCCCTGGACTAGAGCTGGCCCTGGTGAGGCGTTCTCGTAAACGCGCTTCCATCGTGGGTTCTTGGCGAATCCTTTCAGGGTTATCCAGTGGGGTCAGTACTTCTTGCGGCTAGCTCCTCGTGCTCTAGCGGTCGCTAGCTGTATCAACCTGCGGGTCAGACGACATCTCTGTGGTTGTAGTCGCACTTCGTCCTGCCGTAGAATTCCTATGGTCTGGTCGGTTTGGTGTGTTTCCTGCATCCATAATGGCGGTTGCTTTTGTACTTCTGGTCCGATGGGGAATTAAACCAAAGGTTAGAATTTAGAAAAATCTTCGTTCCAGTGGTCCGTTCAATTATTCCAAAAGGTATCTAAGTCGGGAGACCAAAATGCAACGAAATGGCTGTTGGGTCAGCGTACGGGTCTCAACCGGTGGTCGCGTGGTATAGCGGGTCTTAAGGTTCGAATCCTTGACGGCGGCACTCCAAGAGTACGTGGTGCAATGGGCTGGCGTTTACTGCGTAGTCCTACAGATTGGAGCTACGGAAACGATGGCTTGAAGACCAAAGGGTGGAACTAATATACCAAAGGGGGTTATTTAGTATCCTAATGCTGCCTACCTTACTCTAAGAGAGAAGCGTCACTCGAGCCAAGTAAATAGTACTGGCGAGGCGCTGGGATCTCCATGGCACGTTTATACTAATCTATTACACTAATTAAAAAGAATTATTAATCTACGTGAGTCCACCTGAGGTCGACCCGTCCACGTGTCGCCTGTAAGATACCTCAGGGCCCGGCGGCTTACAAAGGCTCAACCGTTGTCATCGCTCCTTCACGATAAGCAAGTTTCTAAGAGCAAGCGTTGCCACTCCTCACTAAATCTGTCCTTTCACTTCAGGCCACCGCCACCACCACCACCCACCACCGTCACAACCGCCATTTTTACGGAGTGACTGCCTTGCCGCGCCATGCCCGCCACCGACACGCCCGCGCCGACGCAGCCACTGTCGGAGCGCGACGTGAGCGACGCTGCCATGCGTCCGGCGCGCTCGCACATGATCTATCGCTGCGACCCGCTGCAGCTGCTTGAGCTGGCGCGCCGCATGCTAAAGCTCATCTTTCGTCGTGGCGATCTCATCGACACCCAGAATCGTTCAGCCGACTGTATGCTCGTTCTAGCCGATGGCTATATCCGCCGCCTTGCAACCGGCCCCGACGACGTTGAGCGCCAGTTGCAAGCCGTCGATGCCAATACAGTTGCCGAGCCTAAAGTCACCGCTGCTGCCCCGTTGAATGCGTCTTCCAAGTGTGTCCCACACTCCTGCACTGCCTACGCCATCAGTTGCGACGCCTTTCGTTCGCACTTGAATCGCACCCCGCACTAGAGCACCCAGGTTCTTGAATCGCTTTCCGATCACGTCCTCTCCAACCCATGCCGCTTTCGCACCTCGCTCCTGTCGCAACGCGCCAACGAGATCAATCTCAGTGCCTTTGTCGTCTCCCTCGTCGTTGAGTCCTACTACCGATCCACGCTCAACGCAATTCTCAATCGCCGCCTCAGTGACTTATCCAATCTTCTCTTTTCTAAAATGCACGTGCATGTGCCGGCTCGTGTGATGTAAATCACCGGCTTTAAGAGTTTGGGTGCAATACTGGATCGAGAAATTGACCCAGATGCGTACCAAAACCTCCCTGCTAGATTCGTTGTTAGATTTTGCAAAACCCATGCACCAGGAGTGATAATAACCCCCATCTCAAACATCTTGGCGGCTTTTAACGTCGGCCACGTCAACTCCAAATCTCTGTAACGCAGAAGTTTGCACGGTTGCGTTCCCTGTCTTTCCAGAGAAGTACTGTTTGGGGTTGGTCTCAACCACATCTCCGACTACATGGAAAAGAGATATCGTTCGGTTGCCCAAAACGCACTCGCCTCTAACGTGGCCGATTCACTCACTGCGGGTGTTTTTGTGGGCTGTCTCTCGCAGGTGCCGTACAATCTCAGCTTCGGTCGCCTTCGACTCCTCACGATTCGGACTTGGTCCTGGCCGCGATGCGAGCCGCGCTAGAATTATATTGAAGTCAAGATGTTACTCTTTATTTTCAATCCTGCTATGACTCCGAGTCCGATCGGTGCATGTGCGCGACGATCTTAGCCGAATAATTTTCTATTGATTGCAGAGCGTATCCGCGTTTGCGGGACTGCCATTTACATAACATGGCTGCGGTAGTGTAGGTAATGGGATAGAGCTCTTTCTGAAACGGTTATCGTCCTAAGAAGAGCCTGTACTTATTTTTCAGAAACCCGACGCCCCATTCGTTCACCATTCGCTGCTTGCGGATGTAGCGGTTGTGGATAACTCGATGCGTCCAATCTGTACTCTCGTTGCGTTTGTACGGAACGACAAACGCCCCATCTCCTACAACTCCCATGTCTGCCATCGCGTGCTGGCATTTCTGTAGGAACTGGCAGGGATTTCGATACACCTCCCAGTTTTTATAAAGGTTGCGGTGGCTCTCAGCGCCTTTGTCCGAAATCTACAGACGAATGAAGTGGTCAAAGTGTTCATAGAACACCACCATCGCCCATGCATGTGCCTTTTTGTAACCGTCGTACGCTCGCTCTTGTTCCTGTTTATTCTTAGGTCTCCAGCGCGTGCTCTTCTTCCTGTCCACAAAAAACACGAACTTGGAAAAGCCTTTGATCAAACCTTCGATACCCGCTTGCTCCGTCTTTGACTGCCATTTTATGAGTCGGAGAGGGACGCTGTTTAGTGTAGAATAAAACTCGTACAAATCGTGACGAAAGTAGTCTGATACCGTTCCCGTTGATAAGCTGTATCTATGTAGAACGTGCTTGACACCCAGACCGCCTTTGTTGCTCCCACTAAGTAGATCTAGGCACATGAATAGCATCTCTTCACTACTTAACTTGCTTTTACGAAAAACACGCAGAACAGATCAAGTTTGTTCGCCTCTTACATCGATGGGAGCAGCAATTCTAGAGTACACCATATCATGTAGTGCTTGAAACATTTTACGACTCACGTGAATATTTTTTTTGAACCACATAATATCAGGATCTACATATCAAATACTGTAGAGAAAATGCTGGGGCATACGTGCTGCATAACGCGCCTTCACCCCGCGTAAGGAGTTATCTTTTCCTGGACTTTCTGCTTCGCTTTTGCTACTGCTGTACTCTGTCACGTTCGTGTCTTTCACTAGAAGGACTCTTTCTTTAAAGAGCATTTTTGTGTGCACGGTTGTTTGTTTCTTTTTCTGAAACATGCACAAAGCAAGAATTATATCATCCATACCAGCGAGTATGCGCAACTGAATGTGCCTCGCTCTTTGCAGAGAAGAAGACGACATCAAGTGTAATCCCGGTGTCTATGTGTTATACGTGACAAAAAGAGTTGAAAGTTTGCCCTTATCTCCCTAGTAATGATTGTCATCAGTATGAGGGTGGGCCCCTTCGCGCCAAATCTCCCTACACGTCTGACCCGTGGCACGCAAATGCACCCCCACCCAATAATCATTACTAGATTGCCGTGCGCCGCCCAAGTGCCGACCAATCAGAATACGTTACACCTCCGACCCTCAGGCTCCAAAACAGCATATATGGTGCACTAATGATGATGAACCGGGTCAGACAACTCGGCTCTTGACCCTAACCACAAAAAAACCTCCAAATTTCAGGCATGGGCCACAGCACTCTATAACAAGAGACTGAGTGCTGTGACTGCCCTGGGACCTAGGCAAGGCCGAGCTCGTGTGCAGGCCGCCATCGTAGTAACCCACTGAGTACCACAGATCTGGGAAAAGTCAGGTGCTGCGTGGTATACCACTGATCGTTTGACGGCGATTCAGGAAGTCTTGAGGGTTTCCCAGACCTTATACCAGCAGACCTTGCTGTGCAGGGTCCGGGGCGGCCGCCGTGTCGTACCTCTGGGGGCTGGACAGCGCTTGCTCCACTGCGTGTCAGGGAGTATTGCCGTGAGTAATAATAGCAAACCCATCCCAACAACCGGACGCGGGTTAAACGGCATACGGCTTGAAAACCGGCTGGGCACACTTCGTCCGTCACTTTTCAACAGAAGTGTGTCGAGAGTCCCTGTGCTGCGCATGAGTTGCATTGGGTAATATAAGTCTTGCAGCTTTTTTTTTAATTAAGACAGCTGCATGCAACCAGCCCCGGTGGGTGCAAAGCAACAAACTGCAACCAAAGATCAAACATTTTTCTTCACACGGTTTAGTTGTGTTTGTTTTTTATATTACGTAAACTTTGTCGTAGATTCGAAGAGCTAGCACAAGCTCAAAATAAAATGAATAAAGAAGAAGAAGAGAAACAAAACTATGGAGGCGTGAGATGGAGACGAAGAAGAAGAGGTTCTGGAGAAAACAGAGGCGCGACAATCGCAGGAGTGGAAGGACCCGAAAGAGTAACGGTTACTGTCGAAGATGCTCCAGATGAAGTACAAGTAAACGAAACTGGTCAGCATGTGCAAGATCCAGTCGTCGTCGCGGATTTGAACGAAGATGAAATCATTACAGCTCCAATCATCGGTGGATCACTTCCAAGTACCACGAGAACCACTGAAAACCATCCTCGGGCTAATGTCGAAGAAGAGATGCCTGCTCCGATGGAAGTTGAAGAAGATGAAATCACTCCTGCTCCCGCACCACCCGCTGAGTCAGAGCTTCAGCAGGTTCCTACTTTAGCTATTCATTCAGAAGAACAACAATCGCTCCAAGAGCTTGATTCGACCGTCATGCTGTTTGCCGGACGTCCAGATCGTGGACTGTATCGCGTTTACTACGCATTGGATTCCGATGCTGCTCAAGCATGGATTGATCCAGCCACTCGTGCAAACATTCCTGAGTTTGAGACTTTGTCCACCGTAGGAACCCGCAGATGCAGAAGATGCGGTGAGTTTTCACACACCTATGGTTCGTGTCCGTACGAAAACTGGAAGCTACGAATTCATAGTTGCAAGTGGTGTGGGTGTGTGCTTTTAGGAAAAGAGGTACATGGAGTCTGTTGTGGCACGAAACGAAATTCAGGATGGAGGGTCACATTTCGTAGACGCCATACTAATGAAGAAATACGAAGCATATACCGTTCAAGAGCATTCCACTCGAACTCCTTAAATTTGAATACGCTTTTTGCCACCACTCAAGCGTTTATGGACATGTCCTATGTAACAGGATGTGGCCCTTCGTTTCTCAGACTAGAAGGAACTGCAGCACTCGCTCTCCCGGCACACAGACAGAGCAGCACGCGGTATAGTTTTTTTTGGGGCCCAGGGCCTCCTTCTCTGGATCCTGCTCACAATACACGAGCAAACCTGCGAGCGGTTTTCCAAGAAATCAACATGAAACACATGGTTCCGAGACTTTACGAGGTGATTCAGCCCAAACCTGATGTGGTGCAAGAGCGGTATCGAGCGATGCTGACAACGGAGCAAATGCAAACACAAGAAGAAAATACGGTTGACGGAAGCTCGCAAGCTGCGAACGAGGGAGTGATATTGCGCGGATATGAGGGCACCAGAACTGCAACAGTGTCTGGTGACAACGTAGGTGCAGGTCCAATGTCCGAAGATGCTCCTGGAGCTGGACCATCCATGAGGAGAACCTTCGTAATCGATCCAGGCGGTCTGTACCATGTCGAGGCCCAGGTGCTTCAGTTGACTGAGGGCATAGTTACGGAAGAACACGCAGCTATCACAGGCGACACGGAGCAAACAGGGGCTGCAGTAAACTCAAACAGCAACCCCCGAGTGCGGTATAAATTGCTGAAACCGTCTTCTATGCTAGCAGAGAGAGGTACATTTCCCCTTCTGTACCCGTATGGCGACGAGCATAAACCGTTTGACCTGCGTTTGTATCTGCAAGCACGAAATGGTACGCAAGAAAGCTTAGGGCTCGGTTTCGATCAGTGGAATCTTCAGAAGCTTACTTGGCCACAAAATGCAAAGCGTCGACTGTATTCAGATAATTTTTTGCTTAATAGTGGTCCATTAATGCAAATGTGGTTGCTTCGCACACAAACGAACATTGAAGACATGCGACTTCAATACCTAGAACGGCAGCAGCAAGCACACATAGTTCAAGAGACGGAAATCGTTCAAGCGCAAAATCAATCGACTGGCGGAATGACTGACGCGCAATTCAGGCTTATGGGACGCATTTTGCTTCCTGATGACTCATTGGACTCTTCTAAGTACTGGAAAAGTAAACGACAGGATGTGCAAGTGATGGTGGCAAGAAAAGGACCCCCTTCGCTATTCATCACCGTCACAATGAACGTATGGCGAGCGGATGTGAAGCGTTTAGGCATGGATACAACTCATAGGAGTGCTTTCACAGCACCAGCTAATCGTCCACGCCCGTTTGACCGCCCAGACTTGATTGCCAGAGTTTACAACCAGTACATCAACGATATTGTGAAAGACCTCGAAAAGAATTCAGAACAGTTATTTGGGTCCAAGTGCTTGGGACTTGCAGCAAAGCTGGAGTTTCAAGAACAAAACGTACCGCACCATCACATCCTGCTATGGTTAGAAGGAGGTGTAATAGAAGACGTAGATGCCATTGACAGTCTGATTCGAGCCGAAGTACCAAGTCAAGGGGAAGATGACGAACTGCGCGCCCTCGTTTTATCTATGCACCGCCACCGCCGCTCTTCATATTGTCGTAATCGTGCAGGTCGTTGCCGATTTGGGTACGATAGCACAATGATTGTCCAAGAAACATACATCGAAGAAGGAACAAACCGTGTTGTTTACCGAAGAAGAAATGAAGATGATCTCAAAATCGTGCCATACAATCCTACACTCACTAAGAAGTACCGCTCACACATCAATGTAGAGCGCACGCAGGGTGGAGGAGCGTTAGCGTACCTCATGAAGTATGCTTTTAAGCAGCCCAAAGCACAAGAAGTTGCTTTGAATTATAGCAACCAGAATGAATCGGGTACAGATACCCAACAACCAGCTGTGGTGCAGAATGAAATCCGTGCCTACATGCGGGCACGTGTGGTGGGTGCCGTGAATTCTGCTTGGCGAATCTTTGAGTTTCGTCACGTCTCCATTCTGCCCACTTTGGAGCGACTTGCAATACATTTCGAGGGAGAGAGAACTTTTGTTCTTCGCAGCCCTAATGACATTCACACGGCTTCACAGCCATCAACACTGGAACGGTACGTTCAGAGACCTGAGACATATGCCAGTCTTGATTACCTCTCCTACTATGAAAAGGTGCGCCTGAATCGAACCCTCCCAACTAGTGTACTCAATCAGTTTGATGGAGACAGTACTCAAGTGCCGAGAGACGATTTTGATCCGTCGATGTATGTCGTGGAGAGGTCAGAAGAGAATCAGTGCGTCGCCAGAATTCGAGCCGTCATTCCTGCAGAAGTGGAGCTTTTTTCACTGCGTTTATTACTTATGAATCGCGCCTCAAGTTCTTACGAAGATGCAAGGACCATTGACGGACAGCAGCTTTCCACATTTCGGGAAGCAGCGATCGCAAGCGGGCTGCTCAGTGACGGTACCGAGTTTGCCATTGCGTTTGAAGAGGCAGTTCAAATATACAGCACTTCATCTGAACTGCGGCGGTTGGTAGTTACGCTGTATCAGCAAGGCGCAGATGCATAGAAAATGGTTGTTGATCACTGGGAGGCGCTGTGCAGCTATAATCACGCCGGGGATGAACAACAGCGAAAGCTGGAAATGTATCGACGAATTATTAGCATATCTGACCAGCATGGAGGTCGTTTGCTGCGTAAGCATAGCTTCTTTGTTCAATATATCCAGCAAAATGAGGAGCAAACTGAGACTGATCGTGCAGTAGTCACTCGCCAATTAAAAGTGGTGCGAAATGCAAGCACACTGCAATCCAGGTATAATACATTGAAACCAACACGAAAACACGCCCTGGATACGATTGTGAATGCTTTAGAACTCCGACAGCAATCCGATCAAGATCGTCTGACCACTCCTGGAAACGTTTTCTTTATACAAGGATCTGCAGGCACTGGAAAGACGTATATGTTGAATTTGTTGCGGAATATATGTGAATCAAAAGGAATGATAGTTGAATTGACAGCTACAACGGGAATCGCTGCATCCCTTTACGAGGGAGGTCGCACATTGCACAGTCTGCTTGGTTTGGGTGTGGGAGATAAAGACAGTACTACTACACAACTTTCACTGTTGTCCAAGTACGGTCCTAGGTCTCAACGAGCGGAACTTTTGCGCAATATACAGCTACTCGTACTTGACGAGGTTTCGATGCTCTCCAGAAGGTTGTTTGAGCTCATGGACGTGCTACTCAAAGACTTGCGAAGTTCTCAAACACAAACGCAACCGCCATGTTTCGGTGGACTGTCTATAGTGTTCGCCGGCGACTACTCACAGTTGCTTCCTGTTGTGCCTCAGTCGTACATGGAGCTTGAGGCGGGTGGGAACGTTCGGAGAGTGTATACAAACATTTTGAACGAGTTGCCATGGAAAAGAAATCTCTGGACAGATTCCTCTGTGCAAGTTCTTTATCTCACAGAACAAGTTCGCCAAGAAGATGATCCGGGGTTTGCGGCTTTTTTGCGTGCCGTTGCGCGCAACACCATCTCGAGTACTATACCACCTCCACTGCAGTCTACTGGAGTGATGCAAACCGCATATACGTTTGTGTGGAAGTGGGTCACGACGCGGCGCAAAGAAGATGTAGATCTCAGCAAAATGATAATTGCATCCACAAATCATTTGGTGGATGAACACAATACTGCTGCCCTGAATCTTTTTCCGGGTGAGCAAATCACTTTGCAATCCGCAACTACAGTACAGCCACTTCGAGCGCAGACTGCCGAGTCGGATATTTCGGACACTATTGTGCCTGAGTTTGCCTATGAATATGCTCCTAGTGGTATCCCTCCACACAACCTGTGCCTCAACATTGGTGTTCCTGTGATGGTTATTCGAAACGTTCTGCATCCAGTGTTGGTAAATGGAAAAATGTTTGTCGTAGTTCGTGTGGATCAGTTTATGATGCATGTGGCAAGGTTCAACGAAAACGGTCAAGTAATCGAGTCACAAGTGCTGCATCGCATTGATTCTGAGTTTTCCTTTGCAGACATTCCTATGATTCGAAGACAGTTCCTCATTCGACTTGCATTTGCAGCAACAGTTCACAAAGGACAGGGCAAAACTCTGAACGGTTTAGTTGTTGATGTGCGATCAAATTTCTTCTGTGCAGGTCAGCTGTATGTGGCGCTGTCACGAGTGCGAAGGAACGAGCATGTGTTGTTACTGCACGAATCTAGCCTTACGCCTGACAATCCACAGACGATACATCCGATGCCAGTTCCACAAATCAATCCAGTGCTTCCTGAGGCTATAGAGTTTTGCAATCCTCACCCCACTACGTAGATATGCATCAGTGCTCAAACAATCAGCCAAAAAAAATGTTAGACTTTTCTATTTGTTTGCGTGTACACCTGTTTTGATCTTCAAACTTTTCCCATTCCAGATTAAAGACGCACGGAGCCATAAAAAGCCAAATCACCAAGATAGTTTGAAACCAATGCATTCTAGTGCTACAAAGAGATATCCGGCGCCACTGTGCGTGCCGCTGCCGCTGCTAAGGCGCGCCGCGCCGCTAGCGGCCGTCAAGTTGCAAAGTCCATCACTTGAAATGTACACTGCAAGTTATAGTATTGGCGGCAGTTCAAACGGAAATATGTGCGTGCCACGGCCGCTGCTAAGGCGCTGCGCGCCTTAGCAGCGGCCGTCAAGTTGCAAAGTACTTGCCTGTACGTCGCTAGCGGCCGTCAAGTTGCATAGTCCGTCACTTTAAGTCTACAATGCAAGTAATAGTATTGGCGGCAGTTCAAACGGAAATTTGTGCGTGCCGCGGCAGCAGCTAAGACGCGCAGCGCCGCTAGCGGCAGTCAAGTTGCTAAGTCCGTGCCTGTACGTCGCAACTGCAAGTTCCAGTTTCGGAGGCAGTTTGAACGACATAATATTCTATAACTGCCCCATTGCTTTTAAAATAAAATGTCCTTAACCAAGCTCACCATACATTTCAGAGCTCGTTTCACGACATATCTTTAATATATCGTGCACCAGCTAATGCTAAACAGCACAGCGCTTCTAGTAGCCGATAACCTGCTATGATCCATCACTTTACGTCGACACTGTCAATAATAGAATCTTCAGCAAGTTTGATCTTATATATCTGCAAAAGCCTACGCTTAGAGCTACAAACGCTACTAAAAGCTCAAGCATAATATAATAAGCTACATAGAAACGAAATAGTCGAGCAGAACGACCGCGGCGCGCAGCGCCGCCTGCGGCCGAAGGCCGCTTTCTCTTGTCGGCGAATTAACAATTGCCCAGAAACGAGGTGTGAATCTGCATAGAAGAAATGATTATTTAAAAAGTGCAATTTCTTTCTTAGTTAGAACGTTTATCTTAAACTCTAGAGAGAAGAAGAGCAAATGATGATCAGGAAACGCGATACAAAAGCGAGTTGAACCATCAGATATCGGTTCCACTCTGACCAGACCAGTCTATCGATATTCGTCAAACGACTACGTCGATATCCCACAGCGGTTAACTAACCCGAAATCGGACCCTAGCAACTCTTCAGTAGTGCCAGGACCGACAAGACTTGATCAAGCAACCAGAACCTTTCACCTACGCGTTTACGCTATCCGCCCCGCTGCTCACCGGCAGACACTCCACTCCCAAAAGTAAACCATCAAACGGCGCCTCATTGGGCGGGCGGCACACGTGTGCGGCGCGGCAGCCAGTGCGGCACCGTTGCACTCCGCGCATGAGTGCAACGGCGCCCTATTGGGTGGGAGGCACACGTGGGCGTCCCGAACTGCAGAAGCTACCAACTACTGACAAAGCTTTTTCTCTACACATTTAGGCTCTCGAACACGTGCGAAGCACGACACAGAGCCACTCGTCCTGTACTCAGTATCACGAATATCTCATGCCAGAACCTCACGCCAGCCCGCCTAAGGCTTTGGCCTTGCTCGGACTACGTCACGCTCCACTCGTTCTGACTCGATGTCACACCGCAACCAAGACAGAAGTGGAATGTAATGCCCATGAGCATGGAACGTCGCTTTGTCAAGAGCAAAGGCATACTCTTAACAGTGTCAAATGAGTGCCCAACCTTGTACTGCTTTCGTGCTCTTCCCTGGGCACATTTCTATCGCAATTGCATCCACGGAACATGAACAACGAAAAAAGTACCTTAACGTATGGGATTGTTGGAGTGGGGCTCATGGGCAAAGAACACATTCGCAATCTGCTCCGAATCCCAAGTGCGCAAATTACGTGCGTCGCAGACGATTATCAAGAGTCAATCGTCACCTGCCGTGGCCTCCTCGAAATCGAAGCCCCCGACCAAGTTGCCCATATCCAGTTCTTCGGAAACTCAAGGGACCTGTTCGCTGCAAATCTATGTAACGTCGCTGTCATTGCAACTCCGAATCACACGCACCACCGTGTACTAAAAGAAGCATATGACATCGCAAACCCTGACATGCATATCCTAGTAGAGAAACCACTGTGCACAACCATAGAACATTGTCGAGAAGTTATCGATGCAGCTAACGGGCGTTCTGGACGTACATATGTGGGTCTTGAATATTGTTATATGCCACCGATAGCCAGGATTATAGCAGATTCCAAGATGGGGGTGATTGGTATTCCAAAAATGGTTGCGATTCGCGAGCACCGCTTTCCGTTCCTGAAGAAAGTTCGCAACTGGAATCGATTCTCAAGAAATACTGGCGGAACATTTGTAGAGAAATGTTGTCATTTCTTCGATCTATTCAACCGCATCCTTCACCCCGCAGTTCCGCTCTCAGTCTTCGCGTCAGGAGCTCAAGATGTCAACCACCAGGATGAGGTGTACGATGGTGAAAAGTCCGATATTGTCGATAATGGCTTTGTGATTGTTCAGTACTCTGGGAGCACGAGAGCATGTTTGGATCTGTGCATGTTTGCTGAAGCAAGTCGATCTCAAGAAGAAATTTCTATCACTGGATCCGAGGGGAAACTTGAAGCCTTCCTCCCACAGCTTGAAGTGCGAAAAGGACTACGAGGACGGCATTCCTGTGGAAATGTAAGTGTGGAGGTAGTGAACGACGAACGAATTCAGTATCAGGGTCATCATCATGGTAGTTCCTACCTCGAACATTTGGACATCATGAAAGCCTTGAAGTCGACGAAACGAGAGGGGCATGGAAATATTTCCACCGCAGGATTGCTTCAGGGCTTGGTCTCTGTGGCTATGGGGGTGGCTGCTCACATTTCAGCCGAAGAAAATCGTGTGGTTCGTATGTCGGAATTACTTACTGACAAGGAACTGAAGTGTGTCCCAGTTTTGGAGATTTGAGTTTGCCAACATATCTCAAAAATCAAATTTCAAACCGATGAACAGTTGAAGCTATGATTGGTTCTCCAGGAATGAACAAGCTGGCATAATGGAAAAGACGATGCAAGCAAGAATAAGGTGGATCGCCAACATCGTCTTAATGGGCAACGCAATAACTCTGCGAGCAACACACACAAACACCCATGGAAATAAAAAAAACCCAAGAGAAAAAGATAAAGAGGTTTAAAACTTATCCTACCTTCGTACAAGTAGTACTTAGTTTTCGCACTTAGTGAAGAGAGCGCCGCCAGGTCAATGCAGAACCCCAGTTGGAGCATAAAATCCGCCCCTCGGTATGAGCATGACAGTAAATGAATCGCCTCAAACAAATCAGTGATATGGCTTCGAACTACCTTCGAGGGTTACCAAGGGTAACCCTTACCTCTTCAAGCAAGCCCCTGCGCTTCTACTCCCAGCAAAACTGTGTGTTCTTGTTTTGATTTCAGTGAACATCTGCGCGCGCAGAGCTAAGCATGGTTTGATTGCAGACTACATCTCTGCGTGAGTGTTGAACGAATTTCAATCGCTGGCTGATAGATTGTGCTTGGAGGGAAAGGGAAAAGCGATCCGCTTCAACTGGATCCCTGGCGGCTATAGGATGAGGCGGGTTTGAATGGAAATGACATAACGATGGAGTATATTAGAGGGCGGGGCTGGGTGGGGTGGGTGGAAGAGATAAAAAGAGTGCCGCAGTCAACAAGTGGTGCATAGCCAGGTTTAAGGTGAAGCAAAGCTACACTGTATTGGCACGAAGGGTGAACATCGGTTGAACGTATCAGATAACCTTCCCTTGCGCCGTGTGTCGAGCGAGACATTCAACGCATTTCATTGGGCACTTCACGTGCTGGGTTCTCAATTCTTTCCAGTTTTGCTTACAGCGGCGGGTATGCAGCTCTAGGAGACGCTTGTCCTCGTTGCCGCCGCCAGAGCTCTGCCAAGGGGCGCGCATCCCATGCCGACGCTCCAAGTGAAGTTTAGCTGCTTATTTGCATGCTTCCTACTCGCGCCCAGTCTCGCACACTATCGCCTGAGGCTGCAACTGCATCGGCCGGGACTCGGAATAATTAGATATGTGGGAGGGGCGCACACTCCCAGAAAATGCATCTACGGCATCAGAAGATTCCATCAAAGCACCCCCTCCTTTCGATCCGTCCCATGTGAAACTCGGCCCCGGCGCCCTGCCCCCAGATGCGTTTGATCCTTTGAAGCAAAAACCAGAAGAATGGGCCCACTTCTGGAAAGTGGTCGACGATTTCTTTCAGCCTATCAACTTGGACGACGTTCGTTTTTTGCGCTCTATACCCGTGAATCCATACGGTGGATTGCATGATGCAAATCTGCGCTTCCCTTTATTATCCAATTCTTTAAAAGCATCCAATTGCCAACGTTCAAAGCATGCGAAAGGGCTTAGAACAAGTGTTTCCTCATCCTCAACTGATCCCGAAAAGCAAAACGGAAAAAGAAGCTCCCCGCAGCTCAAAAGTCGAGAGGCGAGCCCTCTTGCGCGAACCCAACAGTCTTCCGACATAAACTCAATCACCAAGCGACTAACAGAAGTTGATCCAGAATCCCTAAAATCTTCCCTCAATTCATTTCCGTACACCCAGCGCTTAATTGCTGCTATGCTTGATGAAGATCCATCTGGCACTCCACATCCTTGCACTCCTTCAGCACGAAGTGCTCGTGCCGCCCATTTAATGGAAGACACTTTCTATCTTGGACAGGGCTCCGATACAGATTCCAGCTCCTTCCAAGTAGCCATGGAAACACGTGTCAAACTTGAGCTCATCGAGAATGGGTTGCTTGATGAGTCCCTCGAGTCTGGGCTTGATGCAGCACTCCGTCAGGAACAATGGAGGCTGCGGGACTTCAAAATGACTAATCGCATGCGGAAGACTTCCTTGTTCACTAGAATAATTGGCATAGAGCTGCGCCACCAAGCCTTTGAACGTGAGGTAAAACGACATGATGACCATGTGGAGATAGCATATTTAGAAAAAATGATTGGCAATATGAAGAAAAACAAGAAATCACGTTCTAAGTATCAGAAGATGATGCAAAAAATGTTTGGGCGGTATAAAGAGCACGACAAAATTAGCAAATCGAAGAAAAGCTCAGACACAATGTCAAATGGACGAACGCCCTCTGGATGCGAAGAAAGACGCGTGGTGGCGAAGAAGAAGAAGAGGAAGTCTGAGACATATCCCAGTGTCAGCACCAAAGCTACCAAACGCGGATCGCAGTAAGCCAACCAGACCTTCATTCTCAAAGTCTGAAATAAAAAGTCTTTTCCACGTCGTGACTTTTGTTCTGCTGATGTTTACTTTGCCAAGCATAATCTGCAGTGATCTGATGATTGGAATCTAGAAAAGCCTCAACGAATGAGATTTCTGTCTTCAATCTCGTCATCATTTCCATATCGAAAGCAAATCCAAAGAAAAACAAATGCATGATTGGGGTCTACATCAGGTATCATCCAGTTGAGCCTTGTCGACTTTACAGTTGCAAAAAGGTTTATCGACAAGTCTTCCATTCCAAAAAAAAAGAACCAGAATCGCTCATTCTTAAGACTCGACTAAACACATGGTTACTTGTATGCTGTGAGCTCAGCCCTATTTGTTCAAGTGGACCAGCACAGAGGACGCAACTTCGAGACACTTCCTTGCTCTATAACTGAGCCTTCTGAACAAAACTTGAGTCCTGTATAAGTCGGAACCTGTGCTCCCTTTCTTGTGTCTTTGAGTCTCGCCGCCCTTCCGTTGAAGTTGCAATGGAAACCAATGAAGCATTCGGCGGTCGTGCTTCACAATTCTGAGCCCAATCGAGGAGCTTCGATGCTACAACATTACAGGGTGTCCAATGCTCCCCGGTCTCTCCTCCGTTCATAGAGCGATGTAAGGGTGTATCCAGAACTTCTGGAACAATAGCTGCAACCGATGAGCCCTTCGGCAAGTCAATACCGACTGAACCAGCAAGCAAGCGCACAATCTGATGAACAGAAGCTTTGGCTGCACCAAAACCAAGCATTCTCGGAGCATGAGTTCCGGGCAACGCAGCAACGCTTCCAATCAATAACAGAAAGCCATTCTCTGCCATGAACGCACTAGCTAGCTTGGCAGTTACCAGACTACTTTCTACGCTCGTACGATACATGTACTCCATGGTTTCGAACAAGTCATCGTCCGTTAGGCCGGCTGTCGTAAACCCTAGTGTCGCATTCACCACTACATCGAACTTTTCCGCACATGAGGAAGCTAGACAGTTCTTGGCTATTTCTGCTTGAATGCGAGCCGGGGCCGCCGCCGGAAGAGCAAGAGAAACGGGAATATGTGAATCATTAGGCAATGCACAACCATTGACACCACCACATTCAACACTTGCGTCATAGAAATCAAGGGTATACACACGCCATCCGGCGTCGATAAAGTGAGAGACAATTTCCTTTCCAAGTGTACTGCCACCGCCAAAGACAAGAAGTGATTTCGCGTCCTTTGGCTTGCCAAGAATCGACATATGAAAAAGGTTCCGAATATGTTTGAATGTTTGTCTCTTTCGTAAGCCGAACGACAGATTGGAAGATCGAGAGCAAACACCGTCAGCAGTGAAAGCACTACGACGAAGCGCAGGAGTGGAGCATATGAAACCTGGTGCAAACTTTGTCATTGCTGAAACGCAGGATAGTTTCTTTTTTCTCCGAGAGGGTTGGTGTGGATTTGTAAATATCAGCTCCACGTCAAACAACTCTCGCCAAACTCCTTTCCAGCACTTCTGCTTGATTGACGCCAACGACAAGGATTATGCTCGAGTAATGAGCAGCGATGGTTTTCAAAACATGCGTCAAGGACGGGAAATCGAATACTCGGATCAGAACGAAACAATTAGCTTGTACTTATACCGTCTCCCGTTTATGATAGTTCTTTTTCTCGCCGACCTCCCGAACGTGGATCTATGGATTCTTAACACCTGGTTTACGAGTCAGTGTTGGGTCTTTTGAGGAAATAGAGGATTTACACAAAAGCGATTTTCTTACAATTCTCATAGACAGAAGTTACAGGACACACAACTGTCCCTCGTGGGTACGAAGGTACGAGATTTGTGTACCACTTCTCGAAGAAACACTTTTCATACGTGTTGCCGGGTGTACGACCCGTTGAACAGCATTACAGTGACAGAAAAGTACTATAGAGCGGCGGCGACGACAAAGAAGTAAAGTTGGGGGGCAGTGCCTGCCTTCCACTCACACTTTCGCTCGTGAACAGTGGCTTCCCTGTCATCTCGGGTCGGCGTTTCGCCGTCATCGGTACCTCTATACCGTCGCCATACTGTGTCGATTCAGCCCCAGACAGCGTAAAACCATGCTTGGGTTAAGACTCGGAACAACTGTGCTGTAAAAAACGAAAACCATCTGGATAACTCATCAGTTCATTCTTACCCCCGACAATTTCGGGTTTCAGAATGTGACGGTGTTCTCGTAAACCAAGCACCGCGCAATGAAGATGAATATATTCTAGAGTGCAGAAAAACAGTCTCTTTTGGACAACAATCTTACAAGTTTCTTGAGAAATTTTCCTCGTAATCTTCTTCTCTACGTCCAAAAACAATCGAGAAGAATTATCTTTGACCAGTTAAATAGTCTTTGTATAACTCAAATCAAAGAGATCGAACACAAAAAGTCTGCGACAGAAATCAAATAACCCTACGAAAAGAAAGACAATTTTTTGGTTGATCTTAATAATGAAACTGAAGAGCAATACGAGGCTGCAAGAAAGTACAATGAAAAGCTCTTTAGAAAAGAGAAGAAGCTAATTACTTCCGGATTGAAAATTCAACACAACATATAGAATATGGCCATCTACGGGCACACAGCTCAGTGGCCGATTCTTTGCTTGCGGTTGTACTTTCAGGGCGACCGCAAGTTAGCGGTGGTAGAATTGTTGATCCTCCGAACTTCCTTAACTCTCATACACCCTCTTAAGCCCTCCAGTAGTAGGTTGTTGTCGCAAGAAGGCGTTTAGCTGTTTTTGCAGACCTTCTGCAGTGGCTGGCTTTGGGACTTCTCAACAATCAGTAGCCAGGAGGCGCAGGGACCAGGGAAGCTGCCTTGATAGCACAGAGGTCTGATCAGAGGACGTATGTCTGCGGTAGTACAGAGGTTTCTTCGGAGGACGTAAGCCAGCGATGGGTTGGTGATTGGTCGCACGAATTTAATGCCTTTCTCGCGATTGAATTGCCAGTGTAGCATGTCAATGCCACGCTGAAAGTGATGGAAATACGCTGGGGTGCTACACTGCTCCCACTAGCAGTTTTGGGTATGAAAGTTGACATTTTTCAGGCAATGCTAAGTCTGCGCTTGATCTTTGATATGAGACTTTCTTGGACTTGAAGGCCTTGAGGAAGTTGGTGACGATGTCGGGTATGTCAGAGTAGAGTTCTATCACAGGCTGCCATGTCCAGTCGCGCTTGAACGGTAGTCCTTTCCACTGGACAGGGAAGAGGAGTCCATCAGAAGCTTCACCAACGTCGAAGAGTTTTTTGACAACTTCGAAACGGGATTCGGTTCTTTTCGCGAGATCGATCATCTTCTTAGGGACAGGTTTCCCAAGGAGGGAGTTGCGATACTTGATTAGCCGGGCGCAATGGGCGCACTCGGTTCTCCCGCTTTGCAGCGAGTTGATTCCGTAGACAAGAGGGCTGTATACGGCTGTAATTTGCCGTGGTTCAAACCAGCGGAAG
This sequence comes from Agarophyton chilense, assembly GCA_030374765.1. Taxonomy (NCBI): domain Eukaryota; phylum Rhodophyta; class Florideophyceae; order Gracilariales; family Gracilariaceae; genus Agarophyton; species Agarophyton chilense. Next base: position 1,901,933 of record JARGXX010000099.1, read on the forward strand.
CGACGCTTATGGCTACGATCGTTTGCGCGTCGGACGAGTACAAAGACTCTACCAAGAAGCGACGGTGTAGCGATGTTGGTAGCGCTGTTGTGCGCTTCGACAGCGCGTTCGCGACGAAGGCTTACGGAGCGTTCTACGTCTTTTTGAACTTGTTCGAGAGCTGCTTAAAGTTCAGAAATTGAAATTACTTGTTTGGCTCGAGCTTGCTCAAGTACCTCTTCTTTGGCACCACTATGTGTATTTGATAGTACTCACAGGAAAGGGTGGGTTGGGCGTATCCCTTTCATAACCTCGAGCGTAGATAGAGCTATTCCGTCTGAGCGAAGGCCAAGTCTATCGAGATTTGCCTCGTTCAAGACGGTAGCAATGGACGGAATGACAGCAGCTCAGTCTTGTGGGGCGAGCTTGAGTTCATCAATCATGGCTCTTGTAGCGGTTAGGAAAGAGCGCATGAGGGACTCAACGGTTCCATTGGCCCACGGAGAGTAAACAACCGATAATTGATGGCGTACTCGGTGCGTTTTTGCGAGATGTTCGATCACCTCGTTCTTGAAGTGCGAGCCTTGATCGGATACCCGAGCACTTGGTGTCGTGAAGACGCGATTTTGGCGGCTGAGGACTTCAGTGGTATGTTCGGCATTGGCGGAGGTCGTAGGTTCGAGCCAACAATAGCCGCTTCAGTCGTCTTTGACACATAAGACACATTTTGGGTCTTCTTCGCCTCCTCCAAGGTAGAGGTAGTCAAAATGTATGACTTGGTTCGGTTGCGAAGTGTGTGAAGTAGTAGATAACGGTCAAGGGACCTTGTTACTACTCTTATATATCACGTAAAGCAGACATGATGAGACGAAAGAGCGAGTATCTTCTCTTAGGTCAGGCTAGGCGAAGCGATCGCGAATTGCATGCCAAGTCGGGTCTGAGCCACGGTGCCCAGCTGAGCCGGCGTGGGAAATGGTCAGAAGACGGAGTTTGAGATCAATGTAGAGCAACGCGTGCGCGTATAACCGGTCGGGGCACCATTCATATGGCGTCTGATATATCGGGGACCACGTCAACGATTTTATGATTAATATTAGTTTTTAGTATTTTGAACACCTTTGAAAGAATGTTAGTTAAGTCTCTACAGTAGCACCGTAGTGGACAGATGGACGTGCAAGGCTGGGTTACACGCATGATACGTGTACGGACCAGGATTGGTTTACGCGAGTCTCTGCCTCTTAATTGGAGAAATTGCGACCGGTTTGGCTAAACTATCCCCTTGGGAAGCTCAGGCGTCACTGTGCCCTTGTTATTGGTGTGTTTCTTTCTTTTGTTGGTTTTCCTTTGTTTAGGACAGTGCACCGCTCCTGTATTGGATAGTTTTTACCCGTTTTTATTTCGCTCATCCAGTGTGGATACACCTTTCATTGGTCTGTACGGTGGTCGTGCGTCCTATTTCGCCCTACGCTTTCGCTTTACATTTCGCTGTTGTCTACGGAATATCTTTGTCCTTGGATCCCCCTTTGATTCTTCCCCTTTTCCTAGGTTCACCACCTTCGTAGGTATCGTTTGAACCACTGTGGTCTTACACCCAGGCATCGGTGGCACGAAGGCTCGTTCGCTGAGTTACCTCTCTTCGCAAGAGCGGGACTCGAAGACCCGAGAGGTATTTCCCCATCTGGGATTGCTCTACAATCAACGCATGGGTCAGGAATCCAAACTGCCCCCTTGATGTATAGTAGCCCTGAGTCGTCAGGAAGGGCATTGTTTGGAACGGTTGACTTGCGGTCTGCTTGGACGGAAGCAATTTCAGAGGTAGACGGTCATTCGAACTCAGGTGGGTCCGGTGGAATTGTGACTCCATTGAATGGAAATGCGGAGGTAACACGGCGGACTGCGAGTGCCCTGCGGTATCATCACATCCATCGAGTCATGATTTCAGGCCATATATTGGCATCACCTGCAACATGTTGGATGCGATAATTGAAGGCACAAAGGAAAAGAGCCCAACGGACTACCTTGAGGACCTTGTGTCGTCCTAGCGATGGCTCCACTTACGACTGGGTTGAATGCAAAGAGAGGGTTGCGATGGTCAGTGAAGACTCGGGTTCAATAATCACATGCTAGGGGTTAATCGAGCTTTCGGAAAGCTTGCAAAACGGCGAATGCCACGCGCTCGTATGTTGACCAGTGCTCTTCTCGTTCGGAAAACGTTCCGCTAAGAAAAGCCAGAGGCTGACGGACTTGTTCTTCAACCGCCTTTGGTAGCTCTGACTGGTCACATTGAGTCGCACAAGTGGCCCAGTGTTTGTCAGAAGCGTCGGTATGCCAACAAAATTCCTTTTTCGGATCGCGGTGTGCGAGGCGTGTTGCTTCTTTCAGCTGCTTCTGTAAGTCTTTGAAAGCGGTCGAATGTTTTTCGACCCATCTCAAATCGAGAAGGGAATACTTGGCGATAGATTCTTTCTTTCGGCTTCCGCCGGCCTTTCCATAAGCAAGTTCAAATATCTGACGAGGAGGAGCGACGTGTTCTCAAAAAACGCGGAATGCTGGTGGAGACCCAGCTTACACCATGGACGTATTCGCAGAGCTCTCCAGCGGTTCGAGGAAGATCGCACTTTTTGAGGCCTGATAGGTTCTTCGTATTGAACCTTAGACCATCAGCGTCGATGATGCGTCTACACCATGTTGCTTCAGTGAGAAAGACATCAGACTTGGGGAGAGACACGATCAGACGGCGTTCGCGACAGATATCGAAAAAGCAGCGAAGTATGTGCAGCGAACGTTCTTCATCCGTTGCGAAAATCATGAAGTCGTCGATCCAGGCCTTGAAATTCTAGAGCAAATCGGTTAAGCAGTCAGAAACTTTTTCTTGGAAATTGGCTGCCGAGTTGGTGCCTCCTTGCGTTGTTCGGGTTGGCATCACTACACCATCGGGAGTCATGAATGCGAAGAGCGTTTGGCTGTCGGGATGAAATGGAGCTTGCGAATAGCCGCTGTAGAAGTCGATGGCTGCGAAGGCCTTGGCGCCTTGAGCATCGACTAGTTCTGCCTCGGTGTAAGTCATTGGCCAGAACGTCTGAAGCATCGCACTGTTGTGTGGTATTCCACTGAAGACTGTAGAGGTCTCGAATGCAATATGCATCCACAGAAATAACCGCAAAGCGTGGGTGTCGCCTTGCGAGCGACGGTTCTTAGATAAGAAGATATTTTGCGGAAAGCAGCCAGGTGTGCCTGAACAATGGGGATAATACGTGTATTCACGAGGCGGATGTCTAGATACGGCGGCACTTAATGCACACGAGATCGGCTCAACAACCCTTGTGACGACACAAATAACCAGGTAACAGTAGAGAAAAAACCAAAGAAACAACACACACACACACACACACACATACACACACATACACACACAGAAAGCTGTAGAAAAAGGGCGGTAAATGCGCAACAGTAGGGGGTATCCTCGGAACAAGATATATATCTCAGAACGGTTAAGAACTGATACTATAGGTGCCCCTTTGTGGTGAACCACTTTCGGATTTCTATGACTGACCAAGATGGTGTTCAGGTTGGTTGTTCTTGGCTGACCTTTCGCCGTCCTCACCTGGGCCTTGCGCCCTTTAATGTGCCAATAGGCAAATCAAGTACTGTACAGTAATGCATACACGTGGCGTGCCACTACACAATTGTCTAAATAATACCAAATAAAAAAGTTGGTGATGGCACCTTACAGTGTACTCTAAATACAGTTCCTAATAAAATTTCTTCTGTCCAAACCGTTCCATGAAGTAATTCTTCTCATAAATTTTCGTAATCGAGTACAGCCCAGGCAATGGGTAATGAATTCCGTATCGCGACTTCGTAGTATTTCGCACGGTCGAACTCAGATGCATCCAGAATGCTGCATATCCCCCTTGTTAAGAGCGGAGCCCCGGCGACGCATTGTCTGTTAAAGCAATCGCAGCGCGCATCTAGGACATTCCGATTCTTCTTTTCGTATCACAACCTTGTGTTTTCCCAATCCACCTTGCTATCATATCGTTATTCCATCCTTCAAGCTTTTCTTTTATCTGACATTTCGCGATGATTAACCTTTTGTCTGACGTGGTCAGTCCACCTACGTCCTATGAAGATCTCGACAACCCCCCGATTCAGCAAACTTCTGCAACGCCTAAAGGTTCCGCTCCAATATCCCAAACTGCCCCTTTGCCGTAACTGGCTTCCAGTCCTGGTCCTGCATACCTTTCCTCCACAGCAGCTGTTCTGCAACCTGCGTCCTCCCCCGTACAGAGGTTCCCACATTAGGCGGACTTCGTCGTACGAGACCCCCTGCAGCACTCTGCATTATACGCGCGAGCGCCTTGGTTTTTGCCTGCGGCGGTCCGCGACGAAGCTCTGATGTATCAGTATGTGGTCGCTGGTCGCCTTTCCGATGGTATACCATGGCTTGCGTTGTTTACAACAGATTTTATGAGCCATTGCGCCCTTCCCAACAATGCAATCAGTCGCTTCGGAAACGAGAGCTTGCTCGAGGCGCGCGAACGATTCACCCGTCTGGTGTAACAGCGATTACGCCGCATTATCGGCTCGGTGCCTCTCAATGAGGATTACAAATTCGATACTTGGTGTGCCAGAACAAATGGCGAGGCGTACTCATATGTCGAAAACCTAGCGGCTTTGGATGTCCAAAGGTGGCGCGGTGTTCGTGGAGTATCCAACGAGGCCCTCTGTACCGACAGTTTTCAATTACGCGCGGAATTCCGCTATCTCAGCAAACTGGATAATCCGTATTAGGAATTCCCCCGGTGGGAACTACGTATCAGATCTTGACTAGGATACTTGCTTCCATACCAGATGCTCGAAGTGGTCCGAATTCGTTATAACTCGCGCGTCGGGCGTTACGTTCCGATTCCTCAATACTGGCATGAGATCGAGAGTACTCGTGGCTGTCCTGTGAAGCTTCCTCCTTCAATCACCTACATACGATCCTTACTCGAAAATGATCCGTTTTCCGGTTATTGGGTAGTCGTCTACAGTGAATTCATCGCGAAGATGGCCGTGTTCATCCTTTGGGATGTGTACGACACATATCGTTTCGGGTTTATGAGCCCGATTGCTCGACAACTTGCGAGAGAACTCGATCTGTCACTCGTCCTGGGATCACGTGCTAATCACGAAGAATTTCTGCGCCTGATGAATTTCATTGACCAGATTGACTGGACCCTTGTTACTTCTAAACAGCAGGCTAGAGGACGTCCTCTTCGCGACTATTCACCAGGAAGAACAGGTCCTGGCGGTGACTTCGTCTAATAAGACCCCTTGACTAACCAGAATATCGACGGAGATCACGCCAAAGTTCTGCGGGAACCTCCGCGAGTAATCCCTCCAATCCAGCCAACTTCTCAGAATGCAGACGCACTCGTTGACGAGATGCACGAAATAGATTTCGACGAAGAGCCAGAGCAGGTCATCCTCAAGGATCCCGCTTTGGGTGAGAACGACGGCTTAGAGCCAGTGGTTCCTGCAGCGATGCAGAGCGCTTTATCTGAGCCTGTTCGACCCGCAGTGGCTTCCCACGACGCCGGGCTTGGCAATCTGAGGCAGATTCTCGAAGACTCTGGGATTCCTCCCCACCTTTCTCAAGAAAATCGACAGCAGATGATGAATCTCTTGCGCTCCTCGATGGGTATTCACTCGGACGACCCGAATCCCTAAATTTCTGGCCTGAGGGTACTGTAACAAACCTACTAGCGGTAGTCTTGAGATAACCAAAATAAAACGCTTTGATCTCCTGCAACTTCTTTGCTTCTTCTTTTTTCTGCTAGGCCTCTCCTCTTCTTGCTTCACTTTTAATTTCTTGGGGACCTCCACTTCAGTCTTCCTCCTCCTGGAGTTACTTCATATTTCTGTATGGATCAGATTCGATCAGGCTCTCCTGACACAACCAAACCAACGAGAGCGTCCTAAATAGTGTCTGGGACATCCAGTTCAGCACGTCGGCAGTACGCGAGCATGTGTGATCGTGGTATATTGCGTATGGGCTCCCATATATCGTCTTCGAGTTGATACCCATGCCAACGCACTTTAAACAGTAAACTGTTGTCCTTTGCATACCATTCATGATCTAGAATGCGTTCGATGATGTATTCCATCTCCTCGGTGGCGGACTCCTCAGTCGTGGTGAAACTCCTGTTAATAGGTTCCGTAGCGTTCGCTGTAGCTTTAGGAATCGTGTCGTCACATCCTGTCGTCTCATCCACATCCGGGGTTCTCAAAGCCAGTCGTCTGGTTTCCCTGTATCTTTCCGGTCTCGCCGGTGCTTCCAACTTCCTTCTCGGTTTTTCCGAACCTTGGGGCGAAAAAGCGACGTCAGATGACGCTGTACGCCTTAGGCTTGCCCCGTTGGGCTTCTTCTTTTCTGGATTTAAGGTGGCCGGATGTTCTGGGAGTTTCCCCAAATGCTCTGTATCCACCGCAAATGGGCCAGCCGATACAGTCATACTGTCTCCATGTAGCGTCTCTACAACTGCGTTTTCCCTTGTGGACATCTTCTTTTCTTGAGACCTGCTGCGCTCCTCAGGGAGAGTCACGCTCTTTAATCCGTTTCGTGGAATTGGCCTGCCGATATCAGCTTCGGTTCCATATGATCCTACGCCAAATGGCGATTCTGTTCTGTCTTCGGGACTCGCTGTAGAGCCTTCATGACTTCCGATACATGAGGTTTCATCCTCAATTTCTTTCGCGTCCACCGCGTGGTCTGAGGAAGAGACTGCAGTTTGCTGCGCGCTCACAGTGCGAATCCCCGTGTCTCCGCTCCCTGCTACAGTGGGAGGTATGAATATTTCATGGGCAGGTGCGCCGTGTGTCGCAGAACTGTAATTCAGCCCTGTACGTCGGATTTCCGATCTCTTTTCACCACGTGAAAGTTTTGGAAATATTTGGCCCCGAGGCACTATGTCCGCAAGCTCCTGAACAACTAGTGGCTGTGATGGCTCCTGCACAAGTAGTGTCTGTGTTGGCTCCCGCAAAACGAGTGGCTGTGCTGGCTCCTGCACCGCAATATCTTTACGGGTGGATTCCTCTCGCTGTACGTCAGCTTCTCGATCTGGAGCACCAACTACTCGATCGTGAGAAATGCTCCACCTCAGAACCTCTCCGTATTACTACGGCATGTTCGTCGAGTTCAACAACTTCATGCGGTCCTGTAGCGATCGGCGCTAACTTATTAAGGCGTTTCCGTTCCTTGTCATCTCCGGTCTTCCGGCTATCTTTCCTTTCCATTCCCACGAAAACGTGTCCTCCGACTCGGATATCCGGGAGTGCCTGTCGCATTGACGCGTCGTAATTACGCTTGTAGCGCGCTTGGGCCTTATCCATCTCTTTCGCAGTCTGTGTACTGCGTTTGCGCAACTCATTCCTCCAGCGTAGTTGAAACTGAGCCGGCGTCAGCATTGACTGTTCTTCGGTTCTGTCCGAATCTACCTTTATTGGCAAAGCCGCTGGTCGGTGGAATATTATCCATTCAAAAAGTGTTAGCTTCGTCGTCGAATACACTTGCGTATTGTACGCGTAGCAAAGCGTGTTTTTATACAGATCCCAGTCCTTCGGTTGTTCTCCAATGTAATGCCGATTGCGGCGAGTAGTGTACGGTTGTACCGTTCCGCCTGCCCGTTACATCACTGATGATACGTCGTGGTGAACAAGTTCTTAACTACAGGTATTCTGCATACATCTTGAAAGAAGCGTGCAACGAATTGCTTGCCATTATCTGAGAGCAGTGTATCCGGTGTTCCGTAGTAATAAACCAAATGGTGGATAAACACTCGTGCTATCACGGAAGCAGTAATCTGTTTCAGCGGAACAGTCTCAATCAGCTTAGAGATGCGATCAGTTATTACCAAAAAGGTATCTGTTTCCCCGCTTCGAGCGGATCAATCCTTTAAGTATGTTAATACTGACATACTGTAGAGCTGCGAATACTGGGAACAGCTTCAGTGGCTTCTTCTTCTTCCAGAGCTTCACTCTATTCCTCGCGCAAGTTACGCACATCTTAGCTGTCGCAGGACAATCCATTGCCAAAGTTGTCCATTAACTGTCTCTTCTGAGAGTTAGATACAGCTTCGTACCTCCTGCATGACGAGACATTTGCGAATAATGTGCCAAATGTAGTACTCTGCTCTTGAGAGCGTGTGGTAGCACGATTTGCTCTCACGATTCAATAGTTCGAACAAAAATTCCTCGATCATCGAGACGAAAAGGCAGCACCTCCCCCTTGTTAAGACGATAGCGGATACCCGCGAAGAAGTCATCTGTAACTTGTTCACGTAATAGATCTTCAAGAGAGATTCATTCGAGTTGATCTTCTGGATCAGTGTCCGTAGTCTGGGCTACCAGTAATTCCATTTGACAATCCTCTTCTTCTAGATCTTCTAGATCTTCTTCTTTCGTTCTCGAATTTTCCGTTACCAAACATGGTATCTCATCATCGATTTTCAATGGGGTTTCTATCAAGGTCTCGAGTCGAAGTAACTCGTCAGCTTGTAAGTTTGAGGCTCCCTTCTTTTAGTTGATTGTGAAATCAAATTTTGAAAGGCGCAGACGCCATCGCATTAAGCGTCCCGACGGGTCGGTAATCGACATGAGCCATCTGAGGCATGAATGATTGGTATTTACCGTAAAGTGAGCACCTCGTAGGTAAGGTCTGCAGGCCATGAGAGCCTAAACCATAGCAAGGCATTCCTTTCCTGACACAGAGTAGTTCTTTTCTGCCTGTTGCAGTAGTCTCGACCAGTATTCAATAGGATGTCGTATGCAGTCTTCGTGAGTTTGAAAAAGGTCACACCCTATCTGACAATCGCTAGCGTCCGTATCGACGGAGTAAGGAAGATCCATTCTCGGAAGAGGTAACACAGGAGCTGTGGTCAGCACGTGTTTTAGCTTTGCGATAGCTTCCGTTTCGGCTTCTCCGAATTTCTTCAATTGAACGGGTTGTCCCTTCTTCAATAAAGCGTTAAGGGGTGCAGCGATATGCGAATAGCGCGTCTTAAATCGTCTGTAGACGTTACAAAGCCCGAGAAAGGATCTCAATTGCGTCTGTGTTCGCGGAGGTTTGAAATCACGAATCGCAGCGGTCTGCACTTCTTCCATTTCCAGTTTCCTTGGCTTTATTCTGTGTATCAGGTATTTCACTTGGTCGGTGAACGATTCAGACTTTTTGATCTTCAAGGTGATTTCAGTTTGCTGTAACTTCTCGAGGATTCACTCAACATTCCCGAAATGGTCCTCCATATTCATACTGAAAATGATGATGTCACCCAAGTAAACAAGACATGTCTTCCACTTATACTGTGATAATATTATTTCGATAGCACGCTGAAAAGTGGCAGGGGTGTTGGTCAAACCAAATGGCATTCGCTTAAAGCGATAAAGTCCTGTGTGACACGCAAATGTAGTTATATCTGGGTCTTCTGGGGCGACTGGTATCTGCCAGTATCCCCAATTTGCGGCAAGCGTAGTAAAAACATTGGCTTCTCCAAGAATATCGATGCATTCATCCATACGTGGTAATCGGTACGTATCCCTCACAGTTACTGCATTCATTTTTCTCAAGTCAACGCAAAAGCGTAAAGAACTATCTCCTTTGAGAACAAGTACCACTGGGGATGCCCAAGCTGATTGAGCTGGCTCAATGACTCCCTTCTCCGACATGGAGTCCATGTGTTCTGGCTCGATCTGACGAGTTGGCGGGCCTGCCCGATAAGGTAATTGGCCGATGGGTCGTGTACCCGGTACAACTTCAATATAATGTTCCGTAGCCGCGATCTGGCCAATGTGCCCACTCCACATATGTGAAAAATTCAGAAGCAATCTGCAGAATCTTCCTTCATACTCCTCATAAAAGTGTTCCATCTTCACACCCTTGAGGGCTTCTTCCATCTCTTCTTCAGAGACATTCTCTTCTTTCATGTTCTTCATGTTCTCGACTGCTTTTGTCGCTGTCGACTTCTGCTCGCCTTTGGGCGTCATTCCTAAGACGTCTGCCGTCATTATGTGTGTCGGTATCACAACTGAAGGGCGTGGAAGCGCCATGCCCAAGAGCTGATGCTTGTGTAAGCGACGCTCTTCAGAGCCAACATTGCTCACCAATATCCTGAAAGCGATCTTCGGGCTGACCTGTGCCATGCCGTTAGCGACTAGCAATTCACTAGTGTGATACAGTGCCCCGTTCGGCTGAATAATGATAAGCCAGTGCTTTTCAGTAACGACTGATACCCAAGTTTGACTTTTTGGTGGTATCACCATTAGTTTACACACCCAAATCTTCGGAGATGTTCCGCCCAGCGGGGCTCCGTATTCCAATGACGGTGGTAATGGTGCAAATGAAGCGGATCGTCAGAGAGGTCTGCGCATGATTGGCACCGTAGATCCATCGCACAGCTCCATTTCTTGATTCTTCGGACGAATGGATTCGACAAACTTGTCACAGTAGTCACAACCCAGCACAACCGGTGCAGCCAATGTGATACACAAAATAAACGTTAACATGACAACATGATTTCCCAAGCGAACGACAAGTCGTATTGTTCCAATAGACTTTATCGGTCTCTTATTCGCATCCCGGATATCCGATATCTGTGCCTGTTGTATTCGAGCTCGCTTGTCTTGGCGCAATTCAGACAACCTGATAAATTTTGGGCCTGCACCCGTATCCAATACAGCGAGTCTTCGCGATAACAGCGCTTGAGAAGAGCCGACGTCGGAATACACCTTGTAGTTCCTCCAGGCCATAATCACGACTTGATTCGTCCTCCTACTTGGGCACACATATCGTTTTCAGGGACGTTTCAACATACAATCAAACTGTACATAGTTTCTGACATTCGAAGATCTTCCTGGTCTCAGTAGGACCTTCGGTTTAAATTCCTGGGAGCGGGGGATTGTCGGTACCCCGATCGGTATGGTGGGCTTGAGTCCACCCAACCCCCTGACGGCTCCCTCACTTATTTTTCCGATGACTCGGGTTTCTCCCTCGCCACATCGTTCCTCTGTACTTCTGAGGCTAAACGCTGTGACATTTCAGAGATCTCAGCTCTCGCATGAGTTTTGCATTCCATATCCGCAAGTCACCAAGCTTTGACCTTCCAATATGATTGTTCCGGTACACGGGTTCATTCTTGCTCCAAGAGAGCTTCATAGTTCGAGACAACTCGATGTACCTGTGTAAAGGGCGGAGTGCACTCTGATGACAAATGATGTCTTCCATAGCACCCATAACATATCAGAACGTCTCCGTTCAACCTCAGATGTGGCTGTTCTGTACCACGGGTATCCACCCAATGAGGCTTCTGAGAAGTAAATCCACCCGCTGGCGGGACCATTGGACACTTTCTGTAAGGATAACGGCGTGGCTCCATAGCCAAAATATCGTCTTCCTCATGGGAATCAGTTGACGACCCCTCTGGATCATCCAGATAATTAACTGCGTCTTCTACAGTATAGCTGGTATCATGAGGCGTAAACGTCGAAACGCGTGATTCCTCTGGCGATTCCAGATGCAAAACCTTGCATCGCTTGATAGAGCGTTTTATATCCGTGTTAGCAACTGGTTATGTCCCTAGGCAACGTGTTCCACCTCCGCGACGAGCGAGAACTGCTTCACCTTCAGCCTGTGCATGCTGCACTAATTCCAGAAAATCGATTCTCGAGTGCTTCTCCCGATGAAGGGCTACCAATGACTTGATATTCGGATCAAGTCCATCGACAAGAAGTGTCATCTTCTCGTCCGTAGAATGAACATTTCCACAGCGTGTAGCTGCATTATTCAGTCTTGAATTGTACTCAGCATTCTTTTCTCCATGCTTCTGGGCAATATCTCTGAGATTCAAAATAGCTTCACGAATCGCAGTAGACGTTGTGTAACTACGCAGAAGGTCCTGCACGGTTTCGGCTCAACTGGTGACTCAACCTTCATTGACGGTAAGTGGACCACTCACAAAACGGTATTTCTCCAATGCAAATCTAATCAATAAATGTGATAGTGCCACGAATGCTTGAGCTTTACTCATCCCCAGCATGTTGGCTTCGACTACAAAGCGATTGAGAAATTTAAAAATAAGAATGAAATCCATCTCAGAAAAAGTAAGACCATCGAGGCCAATCTTCAAACGCTTAATGTGATCTCTCACTTTGGCTGTTTTGCGATCTGTTCGCTTCCCCTTTCAGACCTTGAGCCGGTGTACACGATAATTCGTAACCTTCCTGTAAAGAGGGTTCGTACACGAAAGCGGTTTCAGATTCTTGTAGGGCGGTCCCTTCTTGCGGGACAGTAGAAAGCTACCAATTCTTTTCTTTCTCGAACGGCGAATGTCCTCCTCGCTCGAGTTATCATCAAAAGATGACTTTTCATTCTAGGGATCGTCCGTATCCGAATTATCGGAATCCGTATACTCGGAATCATCTCCGTCTCCATCGGTATCATGTCTTCTTGCGAGTTTTCTCGATTTAGAGTGCCTTGAAGATAACTTCTGTACCTTCGACTTCTTCGAATCTTTCTTGCGCGACCGCACATCAGCAGCGATGAGCCCCGCCTCCTGTACTTCCGGATGCGGAATTTGCAACGGTGCAATCTCCACAGTCTCCAATCACTCTAAGCGAGGGTTTACACGTGAGAGGACCTCCTCAACAGCAACCGGTAGAGCTGGTAAGGCCCCTGTGGCATTTCCTTGCTCTTCTAGCAATTGATTCAGATCTTCTCTGATTGTCCGATGGATCTCGGCCAACTGATTCGTGTCTAGATTTCGATTCTTCAGAGCCGTGTGCTCTCGTCTTGACTTCTCTAATGACTATTTTACCAAGTTAACTTGAACTGCCATCTCCTCAAGAGAGAACTTCTGTGTCGCAGAATTCGCACGGAGTTGCTGCAATTCAGCTCGCAAGGCTGCACCATCTCGGATATCACGTTTAGATGATGTAGTAGCCTCGAGAGCGATCGTCGTCGGAGTCTCGGAAGGTGCAACTGCGCTTTCTGTCGATTTCGACTTCCTCTTCGTCTGACGATATAGGCGGTTTCCATCCTATGTAGAGGTGGCTAAAGGGGGTGCCGCGGACTCACTTCTATCCGAATCCGTTCGGCGTCTTCTCAGCATGGCGGCAAATTATCACGGGCAATCCAGATAACAAATGCGAACGAGGCAAACAAAATTTCTCAATCAAAACAATACATATTTTGCAATCGACACAACCAATATCAACAACGAGAAAAACTTCTTGCGAATAGAACAAACAAACAGTGAAGAATCACAACTAGTATTTGGGTTGACCGATGACCGTGGTGAACTGTTAGATCCGGTTCCAAATGTCTTCTGACAATATGGATTCCGTGATGACGGTTCAAGCTTTAGTTCACTGATCTCAGTACAACGCACGGAAATCCAACGAAGATCATTCGAAGGTGCAAAACAAGATATTTCCGGTCCAAGCGACCAATATTCCACACAGAGCCGTATTTCTTTCTAAGTCGAGAGACCAGTTTATGTTGTATTCCGCTGAATACAGTAGAGATCTGGTGCAGTGAGTATTTCCAGAAATAACCGCGAAGAGCAGTTGTCACCTTGCGAGCGATGGTTCTTAGATAAGAAGAGAGTGTGCAGAAAGCAGCCAGATGTATTTGAACAATGAGGATAATACGTGTATTCACGAGGCGGATGTCCAGATACCGCGGTACGTAATGCACACGAGATCGGCTCGACAACCCTTGTGACAACAAAAATAATCATGTAACAGTAGAGAAAACAACAAAAAAACAACCCCCAAACACACACAGAAAGCTGTAGAGAAAGGGGGAAAAACGCGCAACAGTAGGGCATATCCTCGGAACAAGAGATGTAGCTCAAAACGGTTAAGAACTGATACTATAGTTGCACCTCTATGGTGAAGCACTTTAATATTCCAGGACTCATCAAGATGGTGTTTAGGTTCGTTTGTTCTTGGTTGCGCTTTCGCCGTCCTCCCCGGGGCCTTGAGCCCTTTAATGTGCCAAGAGGCAAAGAAAGTACTGTACTGTAATGCATACTCGTGGCGTGCCACTACAGAATTATCTAAATAATACCAAATAGAATATTTGGTGATGGCACCTTACAGTGTACATTAAATACAGTACCTAATTAAATTTCTCCTGTCCAAACCTTTCCATGAAGTAATTCTTCTCATAACTTCTCGTAATCAAGTATAGCCCAAGCAATAGCTTATGAATACCGTACCGTGACTTCGTAGTATTTGGCACGGTCGATCTCAGATGCATCCAGAGTGCTAGAGTTCATCCGCGGAGTGAACCCTATAGAAATTTCTGTTGACAGCGACGGGCCCACAGCTCAGTGGCCGATGCCTCGCTTGCGGATGTACTTACAGGGCGACTGCAAGTACGCGATAGTAGAATTGTTGATCTTCCGAACTTCCCTTACTCGCTCTCACCCTCCTCCGCCCTCCAGTAGTAGCGGGTAGTCGCAAGAAGGTTTTCGCCTGTTTTTGCAGACCTTCCCGAGTGGCTGGCTCTGGTACTCCTCAGCGATCGGTAGCCAAGAGGTGCAGGGGTCAGGGAGGCTGCCTTGGTGGCACAGAGGTCCGAACGGAGGACGTATGCCTGCGGTAGCACAGAGTTCCCTTTGGAGGACGTAAGCTGGTGAGGGTGTAAGTGATTGGTCGAACGAATGTAATGCCATGCTAGTGATTGAATTGCCAGTGTAGCATGTGAATGCCACGCTGGAAGTGATACAAATGCGCTGGCGTGCTACAAGAAGCATATGCAAAGATACACTCGAACTTACGAAGACCTGAATTCGTCGATATCAAGTGTTAAAAAACTTGTTTGACGTGCTAAAGATTTTGATTGTATTAATGAAATGACTCTCTTCCACGAAGTAAAATTGAAATAAAAATCTTCTTTATGGAAAAGAAAAAGCGTCTTTTGACACATGTCGAAAAATAATACATTTTTAGGACGATTTGAAGCTTTACAAGGTAGCTTTAGTAGCCTTTAACAGTATTTATGAGACACAAATACGTAGATTAGAACTGCTTAGAGTCAACCAGGGTTTAGAAATATAAACCTATCGCTACTCTGTGCTCTATCTCATCCGTACTGTCATGAATGGTACAATAATTCAGATTATGCTGTACTACGCTAGCAGGGTTGAGTCAGTACAGTGGACATTCGAAAAGTCCACGGTTTTGTTTTTCTGCGTAAAACAATTTAGAGACAGCACGCTAGAGCTTTGGTTTGGCGTCTGTTTCTAGGATGCATATTGATGGTTGATACGTTACGATTGAAAGATAAGATCTAACAGTATGAATGATAGCGTAGCCACGCATTGGGGCTTTCATGTTTTCAAAAGTCAATTTCAATATTTGACCGGCAAGCTTGGCGTCAAGAAGCTTTTTATAAATAAGCAGGAAGTTTGCTGCACAAAAACATTGTTCTAAGATAGATATAGTCGCTATTTGTGCTTGCAATGGGAGTAGTTCGCTAGAACATCTGGTGAGAACTATTCGCTGGATATCTGCTTTGGTTCGCGGATTTATGCTGCAAGGTAGTTTTGTTTTAGGATGACACGGTGTTCAAATGCTGGAATGTGGCCTTTGTTTTCTTAAAAAAAAAGATGTCGTCTTGGTTGCTGTCTTTGTTGTTATTGCAGATGATTTTGTTGTTTCTGTTCCTATGAAAGTTATTGTGCTTCATTTATTACGGTTGCAGTTGCGGCTGATGTTGTTTTTGGAAATTGGTAGTGAGAAGATGCTGTTGAAGGACATCGGGAAGGCGTTTATGAGAACTTGGCAAATGAAAACTAGAGATATCCAGCCGTTATGGGGTGCAAAACAAACTGCAAAACGGAATGACGTCAACTAGAAAAATAATGAAGCCGAATAGGTAAAGCAAACACAGTCTTCACAGGCAAGAGTTTAAATTTGGGCGAACAACTATGGTTCATAATAACTCCCACAAAAAATGGTTCTCTGGTGCGTATATGTTGTAACGCTATTATATTTGCTATACCTGCCATACTGCGGGTGGTTGTGAAGATTCAAATCAATACTATTTGGCAAAGGCGCAACATTTCGAACAATCTCACGACCATGAATTGGGTTTAAATGGTGACGAATTTACGAACCAGAGGCCATAGGGCTTGGTAAGACGATCGATGCTGACAGTATTGTGAATACCGTTTTCATTGATCGCCACTGCATTCTCTGTAAAGGAAAACAATTTGAAAGTTCCAACCGTGTCGATACTTAGCTTGAAAAAAGATGGTTCTTGGTGAATAAGGTCCTCACTACCCGCGTGGTAGTTGTAACGTTCAGAAACCCAAGACGCTTGAAGGCCGGAACAGTGCGATTTTCCGGCCTCCAAGCGTATTGTAATCCTTATGGGTTTGTCGGAGTCCGCCTTGTATTGCTAGTGTGATAGAACACAGCGCAGCAGGTGCCATTGTGGGATGCACTATACCGCTGGGCAATACCGTTCGGTGACCCGAACGGTTTTGATCACCGTCGTGGTGCTTGAGGTTCATCCGCTGTGGTCGTCCTTGACGGTTTCGCAATGAAGCTTCACTCGAGGGTTGCCAATGCTGCAGGGGAGTTCTTGTACCAATCGGTTTTTGTCGCGTTCTCCGTTGCATGTTTCGTTGGTGTTCCATGCCAGACGTCCGTCATTCCTCGTTGGTGTCTTCTCCATTTCTCCTTCCTTCGTGTAGCGTTACTCTTTTGGTGTCATCTTTTCCGTTCGTCTCCTCTTCCTTCTCTTCCCGTACCGTCTCAGTTAGCTTGCATTGGTCGCAATGCGTGCGGACTTCCCGAAACCTCGTGATGGCAGTCGAATGTCCGCCGAAGGTTCAACTGAGCACGGTGATGCCTCTCGCCGTGTGTCCAACCCAATTACAAGTGTGGTTTCCGTGTCCGTGGGGCCCGTTCCATTCTTTCCCACTCAATCAGTGCAGAATTCGAGCACCTCCAAAAACACATCGCACGACCGTCACGGTTGGCAGCGGGCGCGAGAGCCGACCGTCAAAGGGTACATAGACCCTGGTGCCGAGGCAATACCGCGTCAGTCCGCGTGTTCATCGCTGTTTGCCAACATGTCTAACAAGGGTATTCGCGGTGCGAACAGCAGCCGTGGTATCTTGAAGCCTCTGACACACTCCTGCTCTCGGTGTCATTATCGTGGTCAGTCCGTTACCGCTCCGGTTTCCTCTTCGTCCACGATTCCTGGTGAGGCCTTTGGTTTCCGTCCTTGGTCTGGGAATTACGATCCATGTTTATTCAGCACACCGCCTTCAACCCTCAACTCTTTTGGTTTGCTCCCGAAGGAGCTCAAGGCGATACACATGGAGGCCACGTTTTCGCCTGTCATGAGTACCAGCGTTGGGTTGGCTTTGCGTTTCAAGCATCCCACCCTTCCTGGTTATGTCTCTGAGAACCGCTGGGACAGCCACCGTCTTGGCGGCGAGCCATTAGCTCCACCGACGCGGTCAAGGGAGAATCGTTCCCGCCCAGGGAGACAGGCTTGCTTCCAGAAACGTCAACAACACTCACAGTTTCGTTTCTTCCTTTCCAACACCGTTCCGATTGACCTACCCTATCTGCCGTGTAGCGACGAGTTCTTCTACTTCCGTATCCTCGTGGGATTATTGCATTCCGACTCCTCCCGTGGTGGCATACTCCGGCAGCCATTGCGACCGAGACGAGGGATACTATCATACCTTTTGGTCCGTGTCTCTCGCAGAATGGGCCGTTCTCGTTGCCCTTATAGCTTTTAGAGCTTATGGCGACGGGATTCCATGGGACAGCCGCTGCTTCGATCCTCGAATTACCAACTATGACTTCTCATCTGTTGATCGTATCTTCCGGCTTCCTCGCTCTACAGTGGAACTTATCCGCTAGATTTGTTTGGAAAAGATTCTTTTCGGTACGGAGAACATAGTTGCTCAGCTGGAGACTTCCCTGGAGGTGTCTCTGTCGCATCCGTGGAATGATGACCAATGTCGGGAAGTCTGGAACTTGGAGAAGCTAGCCATTCCCAGTGAGACGAACCGGGTATTACCAGGCGAGAAGCTCATTGGTGGGCTCTCTCAGCCTTCTACCCATGAAGTGGAGACTGCAGAAGGTATATCTCCCGTCTCCGCTACCGCCGCCTCTGTTGGTTCCGCCGGCTTTTCTTGTATCCGCGTTTCCCGTTCGGTTCATGCTCTTTCTGCTCGACCAGCACAATCCTACATGCTGATTCCTATCACTGCTGGCGCTGGTTTGCCGGTTACTGCTACTGCAGTTAGTACACTCATGAGGATCCAGCGCGTTTGCGTCTCTCGTCTCGATCGTACCAGTCCGCGCTGTCCCTAAGAAGCTCTCCCACTCTTGGAGCAGCTCATCCCTCGTCACGCGAACTATATATACGCTATGAACCAGGCGGTTGCCTTCCGTAATCGGTTCCAGGCCGGGATATAACAAGGGGTCAGGCATCCCATCGCGGATATCAGCACCATTGTGGAACGAGCGGATACCTCTAGCGCTCCTCTCATAGGCAACACTGTTAGTCCTTCGTTGGCTTCCGCCAAAAAATACTCTATGGGTAATGTGACGATGCCTATACCTGGCTCTTCGTCTTTTCATACTGCTCCTTGCCCTTCGCGAAGCTCTTCCGGTCTGGCGCTGTTACTCTCGACTCCTCAGGGGTCTGCTCTTCATTGGTCTAGTGCGGGCTTACAGTCCCACTCTCCAACCCTTTTTGGTACCGGTTCCGGACATTTTGGAGGACCTTCTACCACGCGTGGTGTGGCCCCCTTCCTGGAGGGTTCTTTGTAGGTTACATACCTAGTGTGGTTTTTAATAAACTTTTCCTTCTTCTGAACTATACCTTTTCTTTCTCTCCGCGCTGAGTAGTCACACAGCGAGTGTCTCCCCTTCCCCTCCTTAGCGGACTGCACCAGTGTAGGTCGTTATCCAATGGTTGGCGGGGGTTCGTTGCGCCTGCACCAGTATCGTGATCGGAAATGGAGTGGTATATGATGAGGACGTTCCAATGTGTCATCTTCAGGGCAAAAGCCATACCACCGGACGTAGTAACGAATACCTGATGGTGTTCGTTTGTAGCCTACAATGGTGTCGATCGCGCATTCAGAGGCTGGGACGTCAGGGTGTCCACCTAGTTGAGGTGCGGAGCCCTGCTTTAGGGTTCCTTGGGTTGTCGTAGGGTTAAGAGTTTTCTCCAGATCTTGCGATTGGATGCTTCCCGTAGCACTTGTGGAATCGGACTTCGATTCTGCGGGTGCCAGGCCAACCGCTGGGTTCGCCGTCGTGCCACCTTTACTAGGGTCTGTTGAGACCTGGTCTACCGATACGGGGTTTTCGCGTCCATCCATTCGAATCGCAACGGTGTGCTTATTCGGTGAGATTACCTCATATGGTTCTGTAGACTTAAGAGGTTGCTTCGATTTGATATCAGCGTTGATACGAGTATCGTCTCTTTCCTCGGATGGGGTCGATCTCGATTCACCAGGAGGGATATCGATGAAGACATAGTCCCCGGTTTCCACCGTGGTAGTCCTCTTCACCCTTCGTCGTAGTAGGCTTTATAACGCTTGTGGGCTACCGTCAATTTGGAATTTGCTTCCTTTAAGGTTATCCTGAGCTTGTTGAGTATATCCTTCTTGACCTGAGCGGAGGTAAGTGTACCAGCCTCTCTGTATTGCTCGGGTCCTGTTTGAAGAACAATACCATGATGTGTCCGTTAAAAACCAGGTCGAAGAAAGTAGTCTGCGTAGATTGGTGTACCTAAAGGTTATAATCATATGTTAGGTGCTATACATAATCAGCCCATCTAGTTTGGTGTTTTTCTACATAGTGTTGTAGACTTACGACGAGGGTTTTTGTTGAAGCGTTCTACTTTGCCGTTGTTAGAACACTGATCAGTGGTTGAAAAGGTGAATGATCGTGACGGCCGAGGTGAGAGTCGGACGGTCGACCAGAGTTTATATAGACTATTGAACCTTCGAAGAAGAGGTCATAAAGAGTGTTTTCTAATGTACCATTCTAATTGGGTGCCGTGTGAAACATGGTTGCTTCCACGAGGTTCAATCGTGCATGCGTGTCCAATGCCTCGTTGTCACTTGCTCGATGATGCTGACAGCGACAGCTTTGTTGATTGTGACACGAATGTCATCTATAAAGTCATTGTGACGTGTGAGATGACAATGGTCCTTGAAATGACGATTAGGGTCAAAATGGATTATGGGACTGGACCGCCAAAGCACTGAAACTCAAATAACATACTTAAAGCATAGTATAACTAAATCATAACATAAATGCATAACATAATTGACTAAAAATCATCTGAATTCCTAACATCACTTCCCCCATGAAAGAGAGTCGTCCCGACTCGTCAGTGGTTCAGTATTTCATTGGGGACGGCGTTCAGTTCTGGTATACCAGGAGGATTCGGGAAAATCAACATATCAGACCTTGGTTCGAATTCCATTGAAAAGTCTATATCAGGATTATCCTCGATTTGTAGTATAGATGATTCAACGGCATTGAGAAACGTATCTTCAGGATCGGCACTTAAATGTCCATATTGCGAGACTATAAATGTGAATAGGAAGAGAATGAACTGCTCGTCTATGGACTCCAGAATCCCATTGTCGTAAACTTTGAACAACTTTTGGAGTATATCGGCCTTTTCTTTGGTTAGGAACGGGCCACGAAGTTGAAAAAACGCGTAGCAAATATGACAAGAAGCCCAAGCTAAACGGAACTTCACTAGAATTTCATCAGATATATCTTCAAACCAAAGAAGCATGCGCCTTCCGCCAGGCCAAATTCGGCTGTAGAAAGAAGATGCGGCATCAATCTGAAGAGCTTGAGTCGGATTTGGAACGTGATTATCGGTCATATCGGTAGGGGTTTGATGACGGTAGAACGGAATGGAAACGAGGGTACGGTGAAGTTCGGCGAGGGTGTGGTGTGGATGTGGTGAGAGTGTGGTGACTGGGCCCCAAAGGTTTCAGTGGTTTTGACTCTTTTTATACTGCTTCAGTATGTCTAAGCAGTTTGCCAAGGCGGATTCTTTGAGCCAAGTGTTTCCATGATCTGGATAGCCAAGCCATTTGACAAGATATCCGTTTCTATTTCTTCTTCGCCGGTGATTTAATATGGCTTGTACTTCATACTCTTCAGATCCATCCGAGAGTTTAATTGGCGTTGGATTTGGAGCTTTATTTCGGGTGAAGGTGTCTTTGTAATACCTTTTTAGCAGCTGGCAATGAATCACATCATGGATACGACGTTGCTTCATGGCGATACCAAGATCGAGTCGAAAGGTCACAGGGCTGACTTGTTCAACTATCTTGAATGGTCCATAGTATATGATGTCAAGTTTGCTTTTGGGTCCTGTTTCATCCATATTTAGATTTTTGGTTGAAAGCATTACTTGTTCTCCAACTTTCAAGTCGCAAGGTACTCTTTTTTTGTTGTAGTACTTTTCAGAGTACTTGTTACTTTTGATGATTTGGTCTCTTGCGGTCTTCGTGGCATCCATGAAACTAGTCAGAAAGTCGGATGCGGATTGATTTTGAGATACGAAGCTTTCCAAAGGTGCGGTTCTTGGCTCTTCTCCATATGTTAAGAAAAATGGTGTGAAAGTCGTTGTCGCATGGACCAATGAGTTGTAGGCTACTTCGAATTCTACCAAGTGTTCATCCCAGTTTGTTTGACGATGGTTGACAAAGCATCTGATCATTTCTTCAATCTTCTTATTCACTACTTCTGTTTGTCCATCTGTCTGAGGATGATATGCTGACGAAGGTCGCAGCGTTGTTTTAAGAACTCGAAAGACTTCCTTCCAGAATCTGCTCATAAAGATAGAATCTCTGTCTGAGATAATTACATCAGACAAACCATGATGACGATAAACGTTGTCAATATAAGGTTTCGCAGTTTCCATGGCTGTGACAGTCTTTGTTGTTGGTATAATGCGAACTAATTTGGACAGACGATCTACAACCACGTAAAGGGTACAATTTCCTTTTTTAGTTCGTGGCAGCGGTGTGATGAAATCCATCGTTATTTGAGACCATTTTTTCGTTGGTGGTTCTAGAGGTTGGAGAAAGCCTTGCGGCTTTTGTGTCTTTGGTTTTGTCTCCTGACATCTTTGACAGGTTCTTGTGAAATGAGACACATCTCTCCTGAGTGTATTCCAATAATAAGACTTCTGAATTCTTCGAAGAGTCTTCTTGAAAGCCATATGGCCTGCAGTTGGTAAATCATGATTTTCTCTCAAAACCTTCATTCGGAGTTCGCCTGATGGTATGCAAAGTATGTTTCCCCGAAATAAGAGATCATTCTTTCTTAAAAATGGTAAAATCGGTGTTCCATATAGAGAACCAAATTCTGGATCTGCTCTATACCCATCGACGAACGATTGTTGGTCTTTCTTTGATAGTTTGTTGAGGAAATAAATTGAATTCAGTGGTCGGGTCTTTGACAATGCCTCTCGTAGTAACGAACGGTTACTAACTTGATTATCTCCTGCGCACTTTGTGTACCTCGAAAGAGCATCAGCCACAACATTGGACTTTCCTTTGATAGGAACGAACCTGAAGTCAAATTCTACGATTTTTTCTAGCCAACGAACTTGACGTTGTGATAGATTTGGCTGTGTTTCTAGATACTTCAAAGGGAAATGATCTGTGTAAATGGTAAATGATTGACCATGAAGGTATACTCGCCAAACTCTTAAAGCATCAATCACACCAAGAAGTTCTCTTTCGTGGGCTGCATAATTTTGTTCCGCGGGGTTAAGTGTTCGAGAATGAAATGCAACAGATCGTGCGACAGAGTTCTCAATCTGTTCCATAACAGCTCCTAAAGCGTACTGAGATGCATCAGTGGTAATTGAAATGGGTAGATTCGGATCAAAGTGGCGGAGTACGGGGGTTTTGGTTATAACGGACTTGAGATTTTGAAAAGCGAAATTCTGCTCCCTTCCCCACTGAAATGGGTTCTTCCCACAAAGCGTTGTAAGGGGCTTCGATATTTGAGAGCAGTTTTTGATAAATCTCCTGTAATAATTTACAAGACCTAAAAATGCTTGAACGTCGGT
Organism: Agarophyton chilense; assembly: GCA_030374765.1. Classification (NCBI taxonomy): domain Eukaryota; phylum Rhodophyta; class Florideophyceae; order Gracilariales; family Gracilariaceae; genus Agarophyton; species Agarophyton chilense. The sequence continues at coordinate 1,925,055 of JARGXX010000099.1, forward strand.
CTTGTTCCAAGGTGTTTCCCACTTGACAATAGCTTTCACGTTATGATTTTCAACAGATATTCCATCAGAGCTAACCATGTGGCCGAGATATTCAACCTTGCTTCGTAAAAATTCACACTTTGAGAGCTTCCCATACAGCTTGTGTGCACGAAGTTGGTCGAATACATGCCTTATGTGTTGAACGTGCTCATCTATAGTTTTGCTGTAAATGAGAATATCATCCAGATAAACAAGGACAAATTTGTCCAGATAATCTTTCAGGACATTGTTCATCAGGCTCATAAAGCTTGCTGGCGGGTTGGTTAGACCGAAGGGGAGTACCAAGAATTCAAAGTGTCCATATCGAGTTCTGAACGCAGTAAGCGGGATGGATTCGTCTGAGTGGCGTATCTGATGATATCCCTAGCGGAGGTCAATTTTCGTGAAAATTTTTGATCCTCTAAGTTGATCGAATATGTCATCAATTCTGGGAATGGGATAGCTGTTTTTGACTGTGAGTCTGTTGAGCGCTCGAAAATCAATACAAAGTCTCAAGCTTCCGTCCTTTTTTGCTGCAAATGGTACTGGGGCTCCCCAAGGGCTCGTACTTGGGCGAATAAATCCTTGTTCGATCAGTTCGTTCAATTGAATACGAAGTTCTTTTAGCTCTTTATCAGACATTCGGTAAACTGCTTTTTTCTGAGCTGTTGCTCCTGGGGTTAGTTCAATATGAAAGTCTTGATCTCGGTGCGGTGGGAGTCCTTTTGGTAACTTGTCAGGAAACAAGTCATTGTATTCTTCCAGAAGCTTAGACAACCTGGAATCTTTAACAATTTCATGAGATTCGGACTTCAATGAACGAGTGGAGATAGCAAAAACGGGAAGCTTTTTCCGTAAAGATTTCTTGATAGCGTTCACAGTGATTAGTTTCTCGGGTTTTTTTGATATCGGCTTTCATACGTATTATGTGAAAATTGTATTTGAATGTAATCTCATTGGTTCTGTGGTTGATGTAAGGGTTGTAATCATAAAGCCAATTTTTTTCCTAAAATAACGTCATATCCATATAGTGCGCAAATTGCGAAGCGTCGTTGTTCTTGGAATTTTCCTATTTCGATGGCTACTCCAGCACTGTTGGTTTCCTGTAATACTGTTACGGAGCCGTTGGCCATTTCGGCTTCGTAATTTGTCTTAATGGTTGAAAGTTTTAGCTGTTTGCTCGTGGCTTTTGACAAAAAGCTAATTTCGGAGCCATTGTCAATGAGCGCAATACACTTCCTGCCATTAACACGTATCCTGGCTAGAAGTAGTCCGACTGATGGTGTTTCAAATGGTGACGCTATATGAGACGTGAGTAGTCTATAAATGCCTTGGTTCGGTGGGTTTCTGTGTGGGTCTAGGGTATCTGCAGATTCGATGGTTCTTTGGGTAGTTGGTTGGTTTATGACGTGTTTGGTGTTTGGTGTTTCAATGGTGTTCGTTGGTATCCTAAGGAGGTTCAATGGTGGATTAAGGGGATTCGATGGTGTTCTAGTAATGTCGCGTGGAACTGACGCTGGTACTGAACGTACATTGGTCAGTTCCTTTGAGAGTTTTTTGGACAGCCCGCATCACGCGCCATATGTCCGGGTTTTCGACAGCGATAGCAAAGTCCTTTCTTTCGACACATTTGTCGTTCTTCCTTGGTCAATTTCTTTAACTTCATGTTTCCAATATCCATCGGTACAGGTCCTTGAGATGATCCTGAGGTGCTCGCTTGCCTGCCAAACCGTGCCTGCCCACCCCGACGAAAAGCTGACTCAACACGTTCTGCATCTTTCATGGCTTCAATTAAAGACTTGTAATCATTGGTGCAGAGTTCTTTCCAAATGAAGCTCTTCAACCCTCTGGTATATCGATCGAGCTGTTCTTCCATACTTATATTGGGAATATCAAGAACAATTTTTAAGAAGTCCTCATTATACTGCTGGACATCTTTGTACTGTTTCCACTTACTAAGCTTATCCCTTGCAAGCTTTTCTTTGTTCACAGTAGTAAATCTCTTTTTCAGATGCTCGAAGAGGTCATCGAGAGAAGTCAACTCCAGTCCATTGCGTTGTTGGGCTAGATACCACTCATGCGCTGCGCTACTAATGTAACTGAGCGCAATTGGTATGGCTTTTTCGTCAGGGGTACCTTCAAGGTAATTACGGACATGAGTTATCCAACTTTCAATATTCTGCTTGCCAGAAAAGGTTGCTGGTTTATTAATCTTCGTAGCGGACGAGGAGCTTCCAGAACTCGCCAGTACGGCCATTGAAGAGTCCAACGCTGATATCTTGGTCTGAGCTTCCAACTCTAATCTTTCCATTTTTCCGCGAGTTTCTTCCAATGCGCGAGCCATACTTTGCATAATCTGGTTTGCACGGACTTTGGGGGGCGTGCCAGGAATGCCCGGGGTCGATGCCATTGCGCAAACTATTTGAGTGAGAAAACCTTCGAAATTGGTCCGAAATCGAGGGTCCGACCAAATAAGTTAGAGAATTTTCTGATCTGGTACCAGATCGGGCAGTGCGTGTGGCCTAGTGGGTATGGGCCGCGGTCTGCAACTAAGAGGTCTTGAGTTCAATAAAGGGTTGAACGACCTATTCTTAAAAATCTTTGATTTTTCGATGGTTTCTGCAACCTCAAATTCACATGTCCGAGAGCGGGGTTTTGAACCCTACTCCTGGATTTGTGGCAAAAAAGAGCAGTTTGCAAGAAATAGTATGGGTAATACTTAGGCAACAACTTCGTCGGTATTTACTTGAAATAAGCTTGTTCACAGCGGTTTTCTCTCTTATCGGCTGCTTGGTGCTTCAAAGCTTTGATAGCATCTGAAATGGATCCGGTGGTTGACAATTGTTCTCGAAAGGGAGACGACTGCGAAGACGGTTCGTACGGTGGTGGAGTACGCGGTTCCAGGGATCTGAAATGGTTACAATCAGCAGGGTCGATCTGTGGTGGCATTGGCGGCTGCGATGACGGTGGTTCGGAGGAGATATCCGTGTTCGTATAGAACGACGGCGAAGACGGCGGTACCTGAGATCGGTTTATTGAGCTCACTGGAAACCCGCAAAAACGCGGCAGAAATCGACAGTCAGTAAAGAGCTGGATTCCTGTGGCTCATCCAAACCTGGGGAATTTTGTATAGCAAAATCCACCAGGGCTGGATGGTCACCAGTTTCAAGTGAGTGCAATACTTACTTGCGATGGCTACCAATGTTAGAACACTGATCAGTGGTTGAAAAGGTGAATGATCGTGACGGCCGAGGTGAGAGTCGGACGGTCGACCAGGGTTTATATAGACTATTGAACCTTCGAAGAAGAGGTCATAAAGAGTGTTTTCTAATGTACCATTCTAATTGGGTGCCGTGTGAAACATGGTTGCTTCCACGAGGTTCAATCGTGCATGCGTGTCCAATGCCTCGTTGTCACTTGCTCGATGATGCTGACAGCGACAGCTTTGTTGATTGTGACACGAATGTCATCTATAAAGTCATTGTGACGTGTGAGATGACAATGGTCCTTGAAATGACGATTAGGGTCAAAATGGATTATGGGACTGGACCGCCAAAGCACTGAAACTCAAATAACATACTTAAAGCATAGTATAACTAAATCATAACATAAATGCATAACATAATTGACTAAAAATCATCTGAATTCCTAACAGCCGTTCATCTGCAGATGTTAAGCCGTCGTGAAGTAATGTTTCAACCCAAGCATGGTACATACTACTTCAAAAAACTTCGATGCTAAGTTCGAGCCATTGTCGGTGAGTAGGTACATTGGCGCACCGTACGTATACACCCAATTATTCAGGAAGGCTGTTTCCCAAAATGTCGAAGTTTTGCTCTTCAGGGGTATGGCCCTTGTGAGTTTGGAAACCCGATCGGTGATGGCTACCACGAATCAGTTACCCTCTGAGGTTGGTGGCATTGAGCCCAGGATATCGATAGCTACAAATTACAAGGGCCCAGCAGCCGATAAAAGCTTCAGATACTTCCGGTGCTTTCGTAAACCATCTCGGGTCGTTGCACACGATGCGCAGCCAGCCACATAGATATAAACATCGTGGTCCATGTGGGGCCTGTAGAAGTATTTCCTCAAGGTATAATACTACTGTGTGGCTTTTGGATGACCAGCCCATCTTGAGTAATGCTCTAAATGCAATACCTTCGGGCGTAGAGACTCCGATACCACCTTCTGGAGTCCTGAGTCTAAAGTAGAACGACACACTAGGTCACCTTCTGGGTCTATATCGAACTGCGATATTTTGACGCCAACTTGGTTGCTCAATGTCCTGCAGTGGGTGTCCGTAGCTTGCGCTCGAAAAAGTTCCTCTCGGTTTATCGGAGTGTCCTCCCCTTTTCCGATAGCTCCTACTATTTAAAGGGACTCTTTCCTCTGTCCTTCTTCATTATCTCATACTCTTTTTTGGTCTTCTTTATCATGCAGTTGTGCCAGCTGAATCGTGAAGCATGGTATATCATCTTCTACCGGTTCGGTGTCCAGCCCAGCGCTATTTAACCAGGACATCCCATCCGCGATGTTGTGTATTATGCCAGGCGGTGTTGGACTTCATAGTCAAACTCCGAGAGTCGTAGTCTCCATTGAGCTAACTGTCCGAAAGCGTCTACCAAACCCAATATCCACCGTAAGGCTTCGCGATCCATTCGTACAGTATAATGAGCTCCATATAAGTAAGATGGAAGCATCAAAACGCTCCATACCACTGCGAAACGTTTCTTTTTTGTGACGGAGTAGTGTTGTTCTGTCTGTGGGAGCGCTCGGCTCCAGGAATCGATTGGTGCTTTTGATTCATGGTCCTGCTCCTGCATTAGACAGCAACCAATTTGGGCGTCCGAGGCATCAGTATCCAATGTGTATGGCTTTTTCGCTTTTGGTAACGCCAAGATGGGCGGTGAAAGCAGCGCCGCTTTCAAGAATTGGAAGGCGTCCAGTGGGTCGTATTCTAGATACACAAAGCTTTCTGGTTGATCTTTATGGAGAATTCGGGTTAGAAGAGCTGCTCTTTTCACAAAGCCTTTGAAAAGCTGCGGTAGACGTTGCAAAAACTTATGAAGGAGCCTTTATCCGTCTGGGTTCTCGGGATTTTCGCTTCTTGTACGGCTCTGAGGTTTCGTTTGGCTACTTGAAGATTTCCTTGGCTGATTGTGTGCTCTAGATACTCAACCTTCTGGTCGAAAAACATAGACTTTCTTAATTTCAGAGTTACTATCGCCTTTCTCAGGAGACCTAGTACAGTCCGAACGTGTTCGTGGTGCTCCTCCACGGTTATAAGGTAGATCACCACGTTGTCTATATAGACCAATGCGGTTTTCCACCTGATGTTTGACAGTATAATGTCAAGAGGTCGTTGGAAGATTTCTGGCGAACTCCATAGACCAAAAGGCATCCTCCAGAATCGGTAAAGTCCAGCGTGAGATTTGAACGCGGTCTTATCTCTGTACTCCTCCGGTATCTCTATTTTCCAAACAGTTGGCACCAAGTGTGTCGATTATATTTCTGTCCACTATGAAATTGATGCATTCATTCATTCCTGGTATCGGACCCAAGTCTCTTACCAAAACGGAATTCAACTTCGGATAGTCGTTACAAAACTGCATTCGGGTTTTTCCTTGTTTTTGCACGAGCACTACAGGGTTTGCCCGTTCCGCATTTGCTGGTTCAACAAAACCTCTACGAAGCATCCTCTACACCTCCTGTACATTTACTTCACGGGCTTTTGGAGCGGCCCGGTACGGTTTCTGATGATTAGGCTTGCCGCCTGGCGCCAAGCCAAGTCTATGCGATGTAGGGTTGCTTCTATCGCACCCAGCCGTCTCAGCCACATGGTTTCGAACGGCTCCAGTAAAGAGAGTATCATTTTTCGGTTTCTTCCACCTTTAAGGGCGTTATTTACTTCTTCTCTCCCACCCTACACGCACTCTACTTCCATGTTGGCGTCGTTTTTCTATACGGCTTCGGCGTTTTCCTTTTCCTTCTGGTTTTCATTCTCCCTCGCCTCCCCCTCCTTATCGTTCACGTTCACGTGAGACCATGATGGTTTTTTTGTGAAGATGTGACCTTGCTCCGAGAGGGCTAAGACGATAAGGGTATTTTCGGGGAGCTTAACCATGTGGTTGCTAAAGGTCCTGAGGTATACTTTGAACAGTTTTTTCAGTATATTCTTGACAATTTCATTTACCATCAAGGTCGTGTGTTTATCCATTAACTTGGCATACTTCTGAAGGGATACCATTCCTGGTCGCAAGGATGTGACTTGTACTACCATTTGGTAGGAAGGTGGAATGGATACGCTGTGGGATAATCGGACGGTTTTGAATATTTTACATGCTGGTTGATTTGAAATCTCCCGTTTGGTGTTCTGTTTTTGTGGTCATCGGCGCTTACCAGTAATAGCAATGCGGGACCCATTGTTGAAAAGAACAGTCTTGGATCTGGAAAATATCCCTCGGAGGTTGCTGTCGATAAGAGATGTCCCCAGAATGCAGTCCGTTTGCAGTTGGTTGATCACGATAAAGCGGAACCTTACCTTCAGGTTTCTAACCATGACCATGAGGGTAAGCTAACCATGGGCCGAGAGAGTTCTATCGTTAGCATCCACGAGTGGGTTCTGAAATTTGCAGGTTGGTGTCCTGTCCATCGATCTCGTTGGTAATAGTCTGGCACTTGCCAGATTGGGTCCCGCTCCTGTATCTAGGACGGTACCCCATGGAACCAAATGGTTATCAGTAAACCCAAAGGTGATGTTCACATTGTAGTTTCTGTGTTTCAGGGAGCATATAATGACTGGGCCATCCATAACCACCTTCTTTTCGGTGACCAATCAGTATTTATCCATACTTGAACCAAATGGTATTGGAAGGCCTTCCTAGTGGGCCCAGTTGGGGGTGGTCTTCACCCCTACCGGTTGGCGTTTTACTCTTCATGGACGAGCTCAGCTTCCTGCGTTCCATTCGTGACCAAATTTACCGGTTTAGGTACCATAAGGTGCGCATTCGCCTCCCTTTCAGGGCGAGCGGCTGCAGGTTAGGGACCGCAGAATTCCCAATGGTTCCACTGCCGCACCTGTAGGAGCATGGATCGTATGGGGGGAGCCACGCTGCCACACTGCGTCGCCAAATGGTGGAGAGATAAAAAAACGAGCAAAGAAGTGTGCCTGTTGCAGGGTCTCTTAATGGAATGGTGGTGGTTTTCGGTTGGACCTTAATAGGGAATTGAATTACCGTTCTGTATAAATGCCGCTCACCAACTTGGTTAGCATTTGGTACAACAAAAACCTGTAGGGTCGGAGCGAATGCCATCTTCGAAGGAGTCGACGGTGGTTCGGAAAGTATCCCACCAGATACTGAACTCGACCAGTTCGAACCAGGAAACGTATATTCCCCGACTTGAGAGATGTCGATCAGATGAATCGCTTGCCCATAATTTGTATACCCGGCTGATCCGTCATCGGTCGGGGATGTTTCTTCAATATCGAAGACTGACCGTTTCGGTTTATCCTTTGTCCCTTTCGGAGTGGGAGCCACTGTCGTTTTCTCCATTCGTAGCGTATCTTCTAGGCCCAGCGCATAACGCGCCAGTACGTCGTAATATACTTTACGGTTTGTACCGAGATAGTTCCTTACCTGCGAACTTTCTGATTTGTCAGTGTTACCAGCATACAATGACTTAAACCTTGTGGTAATAAAAACATTACTGTCTCGGGAAGCCGTCGCCCAGAGCGAGCCTGCGTAATCCAATTCGGTTGGTCTTGCTTGTTTGCGGTTTGTGAGCACCTCAAAGAAGTCCCCCTGAATCACCTCTTCGGTTGCGTAGGTTTTCCAGAAGACGTTCACCACCTGGGGGTGTAAAGTCAGCATTTCCGTCTGTTCAGTATCCACCTCCATTATATTTGTGGGTCCCGTAATGCGTACAGTGTTCCACCATTGCTGGGACACACGTTTATGGAGTTCGAGCTGGGTGTGCACTCTGTATTTAACCGTTAGCGTTAAAAGCAGTAAAGGCGCATTAGGGGAAATAATCTATTTGTAATTCTTTTATCGGTTATTTTGTTGGTTTTAAGGCCACTAGCAGTGATTAGAATAACCTAGAAGCTCATAGTAGTCACTATCGATTAGTATGGTGTTTCAGCTCCATCTTTGAGATCCTAGATCTCTATTAAAAGGGCTCTGATGTCTCCAAGTTCACTCTCGGACGAGTTTAATCAACAACTGGCACATGGAAAAAATTTCCTTTTGGCTTCGGGCCCTTAACATTTATCAAAGTATGAGGCCTTTGACACCTGGGGTCCAGTTAGGCAACTGCTGCTGTAAGTGCAACCCCATACATTATAAAAATATTCGAGGCGTTTTTTGCAGTACAGGTGTTTAGCGAAGCGTTAGTCGCTGGACGGAACACCCCTTTTTCAGCCCACTGAACCGGTTGAAGCGCCCTCGGCGTGAACGGGAGACGGTTTGTGTGTAGCAACGGTACTGGGTCTGCCTAGAGAGCCCCCTCAGAAGGAAAAGCCTGTAACGGTCGTAGAGACTTGGTGGCGATCTGAAAACTACTAATGGACCAGAAGCTTCCGCAAGTGGTTCCGAGTAACCTTTCCCGCAAAAGGTCAGCTTCGGGTATTGATTGAAAACATATCCTTTTGTTATTAACTCTCCTCCGGAAGCGTTGTAGGGATTGTAAACGCCTGCTTTTGGATAAAGCAGAAGTGGGAAGGCTGAAGAAATCGTTACACATCCGGAGTGTCTGACCGGAAGCCAGGGTGTCTGACCCCTAGTGACTATTGACATAAGTCTTTGGTTGCGTTGGTTTAAGAAGATTAAGAAGTTTAAGAAGTTTAAGAAGTTTAAGAAGTTTTAGAAGTTTAAGAAGTTTAAGAAGTTTATTTCAAAATATTTATATCTCATTTCATCTATCTGGGCAGTTAAGTAACGGAAAAGGCTTTATTACGCCGAAGTTTACTATAACGTCAAGCCCACAGCGTCACACCAATGATGGCGCCCACAGATATATAAACGGCGCATTGTAGCATAGCGTGAATGAAATAATGTTTGTTGTTCTACATTATTCAAATTTCGCACTCTACAGCAGCCTTTGCTTGTTTTCTTGAAAAACAAGAGCATCTTTATAAGATGGAACCAGTTTTGATGCTTGTTTTATTGGGTTTCTACGTAGGCTACATTTCATTCAACACATTACGAAGTCAAGTGACATAAAGAATGTGGGGGTGTTCTATTCTAATTTCGGTCACTGTATGGGGGAACTCTTGGAACCATCACAAGTCAAAAATTTTGCTTATATGCGTCGCAGAGCGTGAGTCGATAGTTAGATATTTGTTACAAAATCAAGAAGATCTTTCTGAATCAGCAAGTCATCACTGGAAAGAATATTAACTCCCATGAATATTTGTTAGATGACACTGCTTCCCAGTAGGCCGAAAAACAAGTTGTGAAAAGCACTTCAATTCTGCTAACATGATGTTAAAACCTGTCAAGAAGCTCCTGAGCTTTCCTCAGTCTTTCTTGTTTAGCCCGCAAGGTCTTTCTTCTCGAGGTCACAACCGGATCCTCCTGAAGCAGATTTTCCAGAGCTTGCTGTGAGGTTCCCACCTTCAACACGAGCTCATTTAAGGGAACATGAATCTCCTGTGCGAGAGGCCTGATTATAGTAGTGTCGATTACCATAACATTGTTATCGATAAAGCGTTTTGCAGATACATCCCAATAGCATCCAAGCATGGTTGACATGTCCTCTGCGTCGGCCCTAACACGTTCAGCACTGCTTGAACAATAATAACTCTGATACCAAGCACGAAGCATATCAGAAACATTCTTTTCGCGAATGTTACCACGAGGATCCCGACCTGCTCTTGAAAGGGCAACAACGACGGCGGCGTCGAACCGTTCCAAACGCTTAGTATTAACTGCTGTCAAGAATTGCTCGTTCATGGTGAATGGCTGGCCTACTTCACGGTCAAAAACAGACGTCAGTTCCTTTCGGGCGCTCTTTTCCAGTGAATGCAAAACCTCGGACACTATTTCTTGCATTCTGTTTCTGAGTCCTGGAAACTCTGGAGCCAAAGTTGAAAGCAAATCAACGGCTACTTCCGACACCAGTCGTCTAACCTCTGCAACGAGTTTGTTGGACGCATCTCGCCAATCCTCAACGTAGCGGGCGACCCTAGATTCAAATATGCGAGGATTCAAAAACCCAGGCAACTCCCTGCCGCGCGAATTGCGTATTTCGTTCTCTACCTCATCAATAAACTTCGAATCTCCATCAAATGGTGGACGTTTCCCTTCAACTTCTCCTTTGAAATGGTCATAAACATCACGTACTCGGGTACAAAGTCGAAGGCGAGATGACCACAAGCGTTTGTCCACGTAGCGCCCCGCAGCCGATTCTGTGAGAAGATTGTTGTATTCGAAAACAATTCGCATGAGCGTCATGTTCGCTTCAGCCGGCGTTTCTCCAGCCCCCTGACCAATGTCTTGAAGCTCTTGAGTGCATTGTTCTAGCATTTGAACAACTTCTGAACGCATCTTGGGTACCTCGTCGTGAACTCGAGCAACAAGAACGCTCGTAACCTTTTTCACAAGATTATCTACTCCAAAATACGATCGTTTCATTTTTGAGAACACTGGATGGGTGGCAAAAAACTCATACTCGTTCTTCCGAGCCTGTTGGACAGAAACGTTTTCTTGTACCTCAATTTGACTTCGATTCTTCATCATCACGTACCCAAGTTTTAGAGGTTTACGGCGATTCAAAAGCACTGAGGCCACTTCCTTTTCTGCACCTTTATCCACGAGGTCCGGTTTTGTTATAACACCAATAGTTCGTCTTCCGGCAGGATCATACCTCGCTGCCCACTCAAGAGCTTCAATAGTGGCAACGTCTTGAGTAGCAGGCACAACTACGAGCATAATCGTTCTCTCTTGAGCGGCATATCCCTGTATTAGCTCCGACACCTGTCTGATGGTATTACGATCCTGACTGTCTCGTCCGAAAGGGTTTGGTATAAAAGGTATGAAATCTCTGTTAATACTTCTTGTCAGCGAGTGAAAAGAAAGAAATGAAGACTGGCGCTAATGGCTTGGACGTACCCAAATGTCTTTGTGCGAATAATACCGGGCAAATCAATGATAGTGAGGTTGGGAGATCCTGTCGCAGCGATATGGACGATCACTCGCTCCTTCGAAAAGCCTCCGCCTTGCCTCGAATCAGTTAATGATGCTGCACGGGCTGCTATGGCATCCTCAAGCTCATGTTTCCCCTCTAATGGAATTTGTTTCGGGTTCAAGGAAGTAGAAATCAATGAAATCCAAAAGGGTTCTCTCTTCGGGGGTTCAGAATCAGGAGGCAATGCTAAATCTCCAGGGTGAGTACTAGAGAGACGCAGTTCGATAGCACAACGGGTTGTTAGACCAGCTCCCCGTGGAAGAGGAACAGAACAAATTGCTTCTAGCACACTTGACTATTCCATGAAGATGTCAGTTATTGGTCTGGTTGATAGTAAAATTCAAAGAAGTCTTACCTTCCCTGAGCTCTGGTCTCCAATGACAGCGACCTGAGGAATGGCTATATCATGCTCTACCCCACACGCACGCAATCCATAGATCAGCTCCATTGCAGAGCGAGTGCCGCGAGCAACATTGTCCGTCAGTGGTTCAGACATCTCTTTCAGTTACAGTGATTCAAGACGCTTGAGGGCACTGTGTGAAGACCAGTATGGATTGTTTTGCAGAACTTAAGTTCACGGATGAGGTTATGGCAAGTTGCGAACTATCCTTTTACGAAGGGCAGAACCTATCCGATTGCGACGTGCGTGTTTTGAACTGTGACGTGGATTGCTAGTAGATGTTCAGCCCAAGGGCATTCTGTAGAAAGATAATCGAGAACTGGGTCCGTTAACGGGCATATATGGCTTAGATGCCCTTGGCCTCTCTCGTTTCAGATGTTCAGCCGCCCCAAACCCTTCGGCTTTAAAACTGTTTTCGGCCCCAGTCGCACTCAAGGACGGAGGGAGCAACGATATCCAGAAATCTTCCATGGCATCATTCCAGCACGAAAAAATGTTCCAAAACACCAAACTGTTGTCCCAGGGCCACCAATGACCACACTGTATGAAATCTGAGCTGCTCAGCATCATTGCTGGACAACTGCCATGGATGAACGGAGCGACATCCATTGCTGAATGTGTGAGCCATGAGAACACAGAAAATCATTCAATCATTGCGGTCCCCAAACGAAAGAGATGAGAACTGTTCGACGCTGTCAGTATCCGCGGCCAGACTGTAGTACAAACTTATTATCTCTTAACCAGAAAGCGTTTATCTTCGTAGAATAGAAGCACTTCTTGACCGTCTTGATTGGCTTCTGCCTCACAAGTTCGACTACCCCCTACTGCACTGACATATTTATTTCCCAAATACGTCTAACAACGAATTTTTTGCAATTGATGCTCATGCACATGCTCATGCCTGAAAAACTCGCGAAAAACTTATACAACAGTATTGCGTCTTTCTTCCCCCCTCTAGACTTGCCTAAGCCCCTGCTTCTCCTCTTATGAGAAGGCCGTGGGCTTTTTCGGCTGTTGGCGATTTAAGTTTCTGGCGGTGTGTTTGCTTCGATCGTGTGGTGAGGTGTGAGGTGGGTGGCGGAGTGATGCCATTGCAGAGACAATCTAAACACATAATGCTCTACATTCTTTGGTTGTGTTGCGCATTCGTATTGTAGAACCTTTTTTCTCGATGTGTCGTACCAGGGTACTGACTTTCGACATGCTCGATGAACAGGGGTGAATACGATCCGGAGATAGAGATCACATAGAATTAGGAGATGTAGTTCGGAGCAATTAAAGACGCTTTTGCAATACATACCTTTACAAATATGAGTTGTAATGGCAATGTGATAGAGAGCAGTCACGTTGATGGGTGTCAATTTGATGTTACGCTTTAGTACTGTACATATCGGGTACAATCATGTAATCTGATGGAATTTGCTTGGAGAAAGTCCATCGAGTTGCCATCCCAATGAAGGTGAGCAATCCCTGACAGCAATACTGGGATTGCCATCAGATGGCCATTCAATCAATGCAGCACACTTCTGTCAGCGAGGCTCTGAGCTAGCTTTCGTAGAAGAACTTTCGCTTTTCGAGCGCTTCATTCTTGTTTCAGAAACGCCATTCGGTCATTAACCCTCCGTCTGGATTTATTTTCAATTGTCGCCATGCTTAAATTCTATCCAGAGTAGGGATTCCCAAAAGGCCGAGGCACAGCTTCAAAATGTCAGCTGAAATCTGACATAAAGCCAATCTACTCAGTTTCAACTCATCTGAGCTCGCGTTCAAAACTGGACACTCTTCGTAGAACTTGTTGAAGCACGCAGTGACATTAAACACGTAGTCGCACAATACATGAGGTAACAAATCCTTCTCCAATTCGCTCAAAACTTCTGGAAATCGTAACAGCATTTTAGACAACGCACGTTCTTCCTTCTTCTCGAAGATGAAGTTCACACCCGGACCAACACCTGCGACCGCCTCACCGGATGCTGCGGCTGCTGTTCGATAGATTCCTTGAACCCTTGCAAATGCGTACATAATATACGGTGCTGTATTGCCTTGCAGTTTGACCATCTTGTCGAAGCTAAACTTATAGTTACTCGTCCGATTATTCTGTAAGTCTGCGTACTTCACGGCTGCAACACCAATAACTTCTGACATCCTTTGCAAATCTTCCTGGCTCCTTTTAGTTGGCGGCCGTTCACCAGCTGCCCGAGCCCGTTCAGCATCTTCTTCATCTCGCTTAGTGAGCTCTACTCGCACGCGATCTCGAGCCTCATCGAGCAACTCGGAAAGCTTCGGAGCAGCCCCTGCTCTGGTTTTGAACTTCTTTCCATCCGCACCCTGCACTAGCCCGAAAGGAACATGTTCTACAGATACAGTAGCGGGTAAAAACTGGGCTTTTCGGCAAAGCGCAAATATCTGCTTGAAGTGGAGACTCTGACCAACATCGGTCACATACAAAATACGATCTGCACCGTCCTCGGAAGATCGATATCGTACGGCTGCAAGATCTGTGGTTGCGTACAGAAAACCACCGTCGGATTTCTGGACGATCACAGGCAACGGTTTACCATCTCCGCCCTTGAATTCCTTCCCTTCCAAAAATACAACCATAGCACCATTGTTCTTCTGGGCTAAGCCTTTCTCAACAAGACTTTTGACGACGTCCGGGAGAAAAGGATTATAAAATGATTCCCCTCGCTCTTCTATCTTGATATCCAATCGATCGTAGATTTTCTGAAATTCGACCCTGCTCAAATTACAAATGAGGTTCCAAGCTCGCAGAGTTTCCGAATTCCCGCTCTGCAATTGTACGACTTCGGCAAGAGCTGCACTTTTGAAATCAGGATCGTCGTCGTAGCGTTTTTTTGCTTTTCGATAAAACTCTACCAAGTCGCCAATAGTAGCCGCCGCTTCCGAATCGTGCCCTTTCTCCAGCAGCTGCGGGCATTCAGATTTCATGTACGTGATCAGTTGGCCAAACTGCGTTCCCCAATCACCAGTGTGATTGAGTCGAATAGTGGTGTGTCCTAGAAACTGCAAGATTCTGGCTAGCGTGTCGCCGATTATCGTGCTTCGCAAATGGCCGACATGCATGTCTTTCGCGATATTCGGACTGCTGAAATCCACAACAATGCGCTGCGGTGGGTTGCGCTCTTTCACACCCAACCGAGAGCGATTGGTAAGCATTTCGTTCAGTTTATCATTGACGTAGTTATCGTTCAGTTTGAGGTTGATAAAGCCGGGGCCAGCAATTGCAGGAGATTCACAGATGTCGGATAAATCGAGGTGTTCTAATATCTTCGCAGCGACATCACGGGGTTTGGCGCCAACTTTTTTGCTGAGAGACATTGCGGCATTACATTGATAGTCGCCAAAATCTGGGCGAGTGGCCGGGGTAAGCTTGGGGTCATTGCCAGCTTGTTCACCATAGGCAGCGGCCATGGCCTCGACAACCCTCGAGGCCAGCATAGATTGCGTGTCGTTGTGCATGGTAGCAGGCTTACTTGAGGGGATAGACAGCGATGATATCGGGCGATGTTGATGTCGGAACCTTGTGGCGCGAGATGGACGTGTGGTGAGAAAGCCTCGTCCTCGCAATATTGTGGTGGCGGAAGAAAGGGTGCGGACGGAGCGGACGGAGCGGACGGAGTGGTGCAAAGAGGCTACGAACAACAGATTCTGTCTACTCATTACGACGTGTAGACAACGCGATGTCGACGACGGATCAAACGGCGATGAGTGTCTCGCAGTGCGACGACAATGCACCGGCCCGGCCCAGCAGTGTCGAACGCACTCGGCGTGGCGCAAATTGCTTCTGTGGGACTCGCCACGTGTGCTGACAAAAACGAAGGGAAATTACTGCTCGACGACCAAGTTCACAGCTTCCTAACTAAAGGGCGAGAATTGCTTCTACCTTCGTAGCTACACTGGTGTAGCCAGCTCAAACGGTTACGGAGGTGATCTTTTTTCACCGAAACCATTCCTCCATATCTGTCCTCAGAGTTGTATGATTAAAGAGGTTTACCCTGGAGCTCGTTTCTCGGACTTTTGATCAGTACAATCGCCACCGATAGGCATGCTTAGGTCGTTTCGGTGATGAACCATCTTTTGTGATTTGCAATCTTAAGTTTGGAATGACTGGAAAGGAATGATTGTTCACAGGTAAAATAAATTGCCTAGAACAGAAAATGCATACGCTCTTGATGTCCGTGACCGAAGTACCCAAATCAGGTGAATGCAGACGACTCTTTTTATTTGAAGTACCGTTCGTACTACATGTCTGTACTATGGTATTGTGCAGTTGTCAAAAGTGCGATTGCAGTTCATTCAAGTCCTAGCCAGCCTGTTAAAATCGAACGTACTCTGATCAAGAAGTGGCCCATTGTGCTCAGGAGAACCACCGAGCTCACCGTTAGCACACAAGTATGCAGCGCTGGCGGACAAATTTCGCACAACTCACGAAATGAACGGACGCCGGCATCTCCGCAGTCCAGTAGCGCTTCACCTCACCCCAAGAAATCATTTGTCTTCACAGCAGTGACGCACATGTGGAAAAACTCCACGTAGCAGACTTTGATGAGACGCCTGGTGCAGCGTCTTCATGTTACAAGGCTTCCGGCACATAGGTTTTATTGCAACCGCAGCATTGTCCGTCGCCCTCGCATGCCTATCCCCATGAGCTTCCTTTCTCTGCAAAACAAATATATAATTGTATGAGAGGTAAGGACTTAAGAGGCCCCAAATGCTGCGTAACCCTGGGGAAACCGCATCCAGAGAGCACAGCACATATTGCGATGATGCAATATTATTGCATCATCGCAAATTCAACTCTCGCTTTTCTCGACTTCCCCAACGCTCTTGTGTTGAATCAGTTCTGTTCCACGATCCGAATGTCCGTCTGGACCATTCCTGTCGAAGTGAGTCCCCCTCATATGATCCAATAAATATTATTTAGAATGACTTGAGGGCTACCTTTTCTCAAATTTTAATACATCCTGAGAGATCTAAAGGTTATGTAGCACCAGGCTCTTAATTCGTTGCTTCTAAGAACTATGCAGAAACAGGTTCAGCGAGGCAAGAACGGCAGTATCGTCAATGACTCATAACCAGTTGCATAGCACGCAGTTTGTGCGATTCCAGCCTGTTCCGCGACTCGACACAAGGTGAGATTTTCCGCTCAAAACTTCTTTCGAATGCTTTTCGGTACACGGTTCTTCCCTCGGTAATCATATTGCCCTTTCCACTTTGCATTTCACTAAATACGATACCCGTGATAAAGTTTCACCGGCCAAAAAGGCGTTGGAAGTAGCTTGCGAACTTTGTCCACCAGATATCCATGTACATAACTTGCCCAGTGTGCGACATCGAGGTGTCATCGTCAGTTTAGTTTTCCTTTTGTCAGAGGCGAAGACAGTTCCAGTTTTTGCAAAATGATTCCTTGCTTGAAAGAAAATATTCAATGTCTGGCACGGTGTTGGGTCATCCTTAGGCTGGGCAGGCACAGAAACGAAAACCGAACTGAGAGTTTCCAAAAGCACAGGATTGTATGAGTGTCAATGGAATTTAAACATAGAACAGGAAGCGTCGACAGTTCTTTGGTGGATGTTTGTCTACAAGAGCACTGATAGATGTAAGTCCTCAGTGTGTCGCGTGAGGAAAATGCCAAAAATATTTATCGCTCGTACACTTTTGGATCTATACCATGCCGACGTTTGAGAGGGAGCAACCCAGATAACGAAACCAATTCAAACGCTGGCTTTTGACGAGACATGCTTGACGTACTTGCGGACTTGTACAGTATCTTGTGAGACACGTTTTTGGAGTCATGAGGCTGGGGATCACGAAAGCAACATTGTACTAGATATCCCTCGTCAACCTCTCTCTTTACATTCGTGGCGTCACACTGTAGGGTACCAAACCCGGGTAAGGGTTTGCTGCAACATCTTCAACATACAATACGTACAAATATTAATCATCGACTACGACATTAGTAGCGCGGATTTCTCCTGTTTAAGGTGATAATAGATTCATAGTCAAAATGTCTTACATCGTCTAGACGAATTGCCTCGGAAGAAAAGTTAGCATCTCTCCTCACTTTAGAGTTGAAGTAGTCCATCACGAGTGCTGGACGAAGCGGTTACGAAAACGCCTCTCGAGCCTATGACAACCAAGAAAGAATAAGATTCCGATGCAGCCATGATATGTTATCGTACCGCCTGCTCCAGTTGTAAACTGGTGACCGAAAGCGCTCACCAGAGGTGACTCACCGAGATAATAAGGCTGATGTCGCCTTTAGAAAGGGTTTAACCACGCATAACAATTTCCAAACAGCGAAGCCAAGCAAAAGATCAATAAGCATGGCGCAAAAGGTACAAGAAGCATACACTTGACCAGACATCGAGCGAACAGCTGTGGGGTGGCAATAACCACAGACTTCAACAATGTCGCCTTGAGTCCTCGGTAGTCCAGTGGAAAATTTTGCTTTTTACACAAGGACCAAAACGGCGACCAGGAAATGTAGAAAGATATGATGAGCAAGAGAACGCGCCCTGTAGCATCACATGCGACTGCGCAGGCGTGAGACAACAAGAACTCTAACGAACGGTAGCTACAGAAAGTACGGAACCGAGTTCCGAGGGGGTATGGCACTATGTTCCTTAGCATCTTCCTTGAAGATTTTAAACTGCTTGTTAAGGTTCTCATCAAAGCTCATGATCGCGGCAACGTTTCCACATCTATAGCAGTAATTGGGAGCAGACCATACGGTGACAATCTTTTCCTCAAACTGGTACTTATAGCCCTCTTGCACCAGTTGATGGGCGCGACATATAAGATCAAGTTTGTTGATGCGATTAAACTCAGTAGTGACGCGGTTGCCGAAGAGCCAACCCGCGCCGCGTGGAGAAACTGCCCAAGTGGCAACATCCTCCGGATCGGACCACATGAGGTCACAAAAAGCGCCCTCTGGAGGAATTTCCTGTCTTCGATCGATGGTTCTGATTTGATCTAGAGTACGAATGTCAGGCGATAGACCGCCGTGGACGCAAAGTACGGCTCCATCTATGAGGGCGGCAATGGTGAGATAGTCAAATACCTCGCAACAGTACTTCCAGGCGTTTGCGGTACCATACTTGCGCTGACACTCGTCGTAAAAACCGTATACTTGAGTAATTTGCCTGGACTCATGGTTGCCTCGCAAAAGTGTAATGTTCGCCGGGTAGCGAGCCTTTAGGCAGAGCAAAAGAGTAAATGTTTCGAGGGAATTGTAGCCACGGTCGACAAAGTCGCCCATGAAGACGTAATTTGTGTCCGGTACATCGCCACCGGTCTTAAAGAGGTTGAGCAAATCATGGAATTGGCCGTGGATATCGCCGCAGACGGTGCACGGGCTGTTGATCGGTTGCACGTTGCTCTCCTCGATGAGAAGCTCTTTGACATAGTCGCAAAGCTGCTTGAGATCCCATTCAGCAAGATGGCCGCCGTTTTTCACCTTGGCTATCCAGCCGTCAAGGTCCATTCCCATTGCGGGGTACGCAAGATGATGGAGACGGTCGTAAACGGACTAGTGGGAGGGGGAACAAAGAGCGAAGCGCAAAGACGGATGGAACGGAACAAGACAGCAACGGGGCAAAAACTGACAAGAGCGCACGACGCAAAAAAGGGAGGCAAAGCGCACGAAAAGCGCAGGAAGCTCTCTGCTCGCACGAGCCACAAGAAAGCGCCAAAGATAGCGCGAAGAAGGGGCGTCGGGGAAGCGGAAGGCGGCGGGGGCGGGGGGGGGGGGGGGGGGGAGTGGAGAAGGACGATTACGGGGGTAGTAGGAACGTAGAAGGCAGAGGGAGGAGACAGCGTGAAAGCGTGGAGGCAGAATTGCGCGCGCGCACTCGGTACACAGGCGGCGGCGACAGCAACGGCGAAAAGTAAAAAGAAGCGCCAACGCGTGCAGCACGCAGTGGACGCGTCGCACGGCCACGCGCGCAGCGTCTCACACCCAACGCGCCCTTGCAGCACGCGCCGGTGCTGCCGCACGCGCCGGTGCTGCCACACGGCGCGCCACCGCCTTGACGGCTGTGGTCGCCGTGGCCGCCTGCAGAGCCGCCCGTCGACGAGGTGGTCGCCTTACACTGTCAGCCGTGTGCTTCCGCGCTCACCGTTCATTGGACGCGCATTGCGCGCCGTGTCAAACATTACAGTAGAAATATCCAGTACTTAGGAACAGCGAAGAGAAGCTCGAGGTAAAGGTCCGGGTAGAGTCTTCCTCTCACAGGTTATGCGCCCACGCAACTGCTGCAACAAACCCACCTCACGCCTAGGTCCCACACTCACCCCTAACCCCTTCCCGTAGCGAACCCGAACACCCCAAAACGAATCCAACTGATCCCAGACTATTACGCCGTCAAAAACGGCAGTACGCGCAAGACACGGCAGAACTCACCAACGAATTATATGCAAATGCCATTCAAGAAGCAAACGACACACATCAGCCAATAGACACCACGCAGCAACTCAAAATGGACAATGACAGACAACCTAAGCTCCCAGAACTCGACAAAGCGAATTATGCACCCTGGTTTCTAGCTCTAGAAACGTATGCAACAACCATCGACGCCACCGTTCATCTCTCCAGCAACCCTCCAGTACCAACAGATCCGGCAGATCTCAAACGCCACACGCAGCACAAATCCAGATTACTCTCAGCCATTCTCAGTAGCGTGCCATCAGACATCCTAGGACTCTTACTAGTCCCTGAAGATCGACCAACCCCCCAGGATCTGGTCACCAACATTATATCGCACATCAACCAAGCTACGAAAGACGATCATAAATTCTTGAAAACCGAAGCCGAAAGCCTATTGTATACTCAAGATACCACAATCGACGCCTATATCAAAGCACACACAGAAATTCGCCAGAAAATGATAGCGGCCCGCTATCCCAACATCAAAGAAGAAGAGACAACGGTAGACTTCATTATCAACGGACTGAAGTCCGAACCAACCCTCACTCCAATCTTAGGACCCATCCTGTTACAGAAACCACCCACCATCAAAGCCTTCCTCATCAGTTTCAAACAGCTTCATTCGTTATATCAACCAATACACGGCCCCACTCCTCAACCCTCTGCATCCAAACTGATCACCGGGGACTATGGACCACAACGATACACCGGGGACTACAGTAACAGAGGCAGAAACCAGCCCCGCCGCCCATTCCGCACGTATCGCAGAAACACATACTTCCAACGACGACTTCCGCCTGGGTACATACCATGCAAATTCCATTCCAGCTTAGGAGTTCATCCCATGCATACAGACGACGAATGCCAAGATCGACGCCATCCCAAATATCAATCAAGAACCCAAGCTCAAATGGTCCATACACATACCCCACCCCCCCCCCTATGCATATGGACCGCCCCAAAATTATCAGCAACCGTATGGGGCAGCTTCATCATCTATCCCGTTCCAGACTCTCCACAATGAAGCACAGGAAGACAAAAACGAAACCAACAGTACGTTCATTCTCGATAGCGGCGCTACACCCTCTCATATCGCCCGACCAACATCTACAATGACAAAACTCAAACATCCCACACTGACAAACACTGCGACCAACTCACAGACAATGTGCACGCATCATGGGACGATACAGATAATACCCAACAAGACTGACAAAGTCATTGAAACCAAGGCGGTGGCCAATAGGCACATAAAACACAACCTCCTATCCGTTCAAGATCTCACGAAGAACTATGGCCTAGTAGCATTCACACCGCACATGGGATACATCATCGACACCCATCAACACCCGCCGCAAATTATAGCACAAGCTCCTTGGATCAATTCACAATACCAAATTAAGGGATTACTTGTAGCTCAGAACCAAGCACACACAGCCAGAACAATTCCCCGTAAACCTCGAACAACAAACAAAATCAAAACTTCTCCCTCCACTTCAACACAGAAACAATCACATATGCACAAAGAATCCAAAACAGCACCAACAAGGAAACAGGCAGCACCCCCCATCATACCGAACACAAAGCGCAAATCGTCCACCCACTCGCTTCACCTTCTTCCCAATCCCAGAGCGCTTTACAAACAAACCAACGATCACTGGATGGCACACGATTGGCACATACGCATGAACCACGCACACCCCTGGAAACTAGCCCTGACCGCCAAACAAGGTCTACTCCCCACCATGCCAACACCCTTCCCGACAGACACCAAACTTTCATGTAGTGCATGCCACCACGCCCAGCTAGCTCCCGCGCCACACAAACCAACCACACACACATATCCAGTCGGAGCATATGTCAGCTCAGACACTTGTGGACCAATCAAACCAACATCCACACATGGGCATAATCATATACTCCTGATCACATGCGCGCGAAGTCGCTTCACATTTGCCCATTTCGTCACAGATCGCAAAGACATTCCAACATACATCAGCAAAACCCTCAACCACATACGTAATAGAATGAGACACCCGCTAGCGCACTTTCGAGCGGATAATGCCAAAGAGTTCACATCATCGACCATGCAGCAAATATACCAGCAGCACAATGTCCAGCTCCACCTCCGCACCCCGCATCAACCACAAGAAAACTCGATAGCCGAAAGGCTAAACAGAACAATAATAAACTCGGTTAGAGCCCTCTTACAAACCGCCAAACTCCCTGATCAATATTGGGAAGACGCAGCTCGCGACACAGTGTACAAATATAACCTCCTACATCACACCACAATCAACACATCACCATACAAACTATGGTACGGGGAACCACCACCAACACAAAAACTATACATCTTTGGCGAACTGGGCACCATACCCATATACGCCCCCAAAAGCAAACTAAATCCCAGAGCCGACCCCGTCCGATACATGTACCCAATATCCCACAAGCATATAGTGGTACTCAACCTCAAAACGCAACGGTACCAGAGCATACGATCCAAAGACTTCCACCCTTATCACAAAAAACAAGACCCCACTGTCACCACCACATCCGCGTTCAAGGCCAGGGCTCTACCGCGACAACACCTCCCAACGCGCATAGAAATAAATACGCCACCCCCAGCCAACCTGGCACAAGCAAGAAAATATCCGGACGCAGACCAGTGGCAACAAGCACACGATACCGAATTGGACAACTTGGATCAACACAACAGCATCAAATGGCTCCCAGACACATTCAAACCACCAAACGAAGCCATTATACCCCTCATGATGTTGTACCGTTACAAACGTTCCGCCGAGGGACACATTGTGCAACGAAAAGCCAGATGCAACCTCAGAGGCGACCTCATGAAACCAGGTCTCCACTTCGATCCAAAGCACATCACCACTTACACCGCCGATCGCACGACACAACGAATGTTAATTGCCTTACACGCTCGCAATAACATGCCACTTGAGCATTTCGACATTACCTCCGCGTACTTGCACGAAAAATATCAGCACAACAAGCCAATCTACGTCAAACAAATGCAACGCTTCAACGGCAGCTATAAGCACAACAGCAAACATGGACAACTTCTCGGTAATTTATACGGATCTCCACCAGCGGCATTCTACTACAATCATGGATTGAAAGCATTCCTTATACAACTGCACTTCACTCCATCCGAACATGATCCATGCCTTTACACCCGACACACAGCAGGCGGCGTCACACTCGTCAGTACGACCATAGACGACTTCTTGGTTTTAGCATCAACTCAGACCCTCATAGACACACTGTACAAGCAACTCCTGACAAAATACAAAATCAAACGACTAGGACCCCCAACTCGATTTCTGAACTGGACCATCACCTATGGAGACGACGGCTCAGTGCACATTTCACAACCGGATGCCATAGCAGCCCTTCTGGAGCAAACCAAAATGAGCAATTGCAACCCCACAGCGACACCATACAACAATCAGAAGGCCTTAGATCAGCTCCCAGAGACTCAACCACTACCACAAGAACAAGCCGCCAGATACCGTCAGATATTAGGAGAAATTCGGTACATAACGGACAGCACCAGACCCGACATTACTTACGCCACCAATAGGCTAGCACAACACATGTCAAAGCCTCAAGACCATCACTGGCAGGCTCTAAAGACGCTTCTTAGGTACCTAAACGGCACAAAAACTCATGGACTGCGGTATAACTCACACCCCATCACCACAGCACCGCTAGCAGTCCATAGTGACGCAGATTTTGCCAACGCAAAAAGCCGAAAATCCATAACAGGGACCCTTCACTCCATCAACAGCAGTCCCATTTCATGGCTTTCGAAACAGCAAAACATCATTGCACTCTCAACGACAGAGGCAGAATATATAGCGGCTTCAACCGCCACTCAACACACGCAATGGCTTCGCAATCTTTTGAGAGCAACCCACCTCAAGAACCACAACCCCACTCCGCATTATATAGACAATCAATCTGCAGTACAGATTGCCGAAAATCAGGCCCGAACCAAACGCCGAAAATACATAGACCTTAGACATCACCACCTCCAACATCACATATCATCCCACGCCATAACCCTGCACAGAATACCTACCGCAGAGATGACGGCGGACATCCTCACCAAACCCCTCCACCGAGACAAATTCCGAAAACTACGAGACCAGCTTCAAGTACACCCCAAGCCGAGTACAAATACGACGCATCAACCGGGGACTGTCAAACACCATCAAGAAAGACAACTTGATGCGCCGCATTTTTCGAAAATCAAACATTACAGTAGAAATATCCAGTACTTAGGAACAGCGAAGAGAAGCTCGAAGTAAAGGTCCGGGTAGAGTCTTCCTCTCACACGCCGCACCCGCCACCCCCAGCGTACTTTGCACCTCATCGTCCAACGATAAGGTTACCATGCATTTTCCCTCACACCTGGCCCCCTGAATCCCCCTCTCTCACCACCTACATACAGTACAGTAACGTCCTCCTCCCTCTCTTCTCCCCTCTCCTCCTCTCCCCCCTCTCCTCTTCTCCCCCCTCTCCTCCTCTCCCCTCTCCTCCTTCTCCCCTCTCGTCTCCCTTCGCTTCCCCCGTAGCTTCCCACCTCCGGCAACTTCCATCACTGCGCAATGTCGTCGCATAGCGCGCTCGCCTTTCAGTCCTCACTGCCGCTATCTTGCCACTCGCCTTTGAAGCTCCTCTCCTCCTGCCGCCCGCCACGTGCCGCACGTCCACGCGTCACCACTGTCACCGCCGTGCTTTCCGAGCGCTTCCCCCTGCCCGACCCCTTCTCCTTCCCGTCCGTCGCATTCACCCAGCCGTCAATATACCCCGACCTGCGCCCGGAGCTCGTCGGCGCCTGTCTCTGGGGCGTCGGGCTCTACCTCGGCTTCTCGCAGCGAGTTCGCTGGGGCACCGCCGTGCAAAACGCCCTAAACGCCACTCTGCTCAACTTTCTCCCTCTGCAAGTCGCAGATGTGCTGGCTTCCGTCTTTCACACTCTCCCTTTTCTCATCGCTGCATTCACCACTGATGCGCTGCTGCGCTACGCCAGCGCGGGAAGCGCGACCTGGGCAGTTGCTTCCGGCCTCTCTGTTGCCATGTACGGCGGTGTGTATGAGCTAGCTCGCTCAAGCGTTCGCTCTAAGAAGCTGACAGATGATGATAAGAAGCTATTCCAAGTCTTTACCGCCTTTGCGGAGCGAACCCTCGCCCCGAACCCTAACGGCAGATGTCATTTGATCGACATCCGATCCGCAATTCGGAACGACCCCAACGCCCGCGCCTTGTCCGCTATTTCCGATGAAACTCTGCGCAGATTCGTTCGCACTAAGTTCCCAAACGCAAAACGTTCACCCAACGGCTTCTACCGTGGTTTATCAATTCGCCAACTGTGATCCTCAAACCTCAACGTTTATAATAACTGTCTGATCATTTCTACACTAATGGCTGTCAAAAAGTGTGCACGAAGAATCCCGAGCGCAACTTCGGTTCAAACCAAGTTGATTTTGGAGGCATGATCTCGCCATTGTCCGAAACTTCCATTAACTGCTCTACCGTGACTGCGTGAAGTGCGAACGCCACTCCATTCGTCGCATCGGCACGTTTTTCCAGTGGAGCCAAGCCTCGAATGCCGCCCACGAACTCAATTCGTTCGCTTCTACGCGGATCCTTGATTCCCAGGATAGGAAGCAGCACGTGATGTTGCAACAGGCTGCAATCTAGGCCATCGGCGATTGTCGAGCTGCCGCTGTTGCATTCCGCGAGGGACAGTTTGTACCACTCATTGTCAGTGTACACATAGAAAGTCTTTGCGTCGATGGGCATTTCCGTTGGCCGCTCAATCTTGCTCAGCACTCCCACGACCGTGAGCTTTTCTAAGAACTCATCTGGGCTGAGCCCATTGCGATCTATCACTACCCGATTATATGGCATAATCCGAAGCTGACTCTGTGCGAAGAGCACCACTAAGAACCAGTTGAAGTCTTCGGTGCCCTTGCATCCATCACCCGCCTGCGCTGCTCTGTTCCTTGCCACGCGCGCCGCACTCGCTGATCGATGGTGTCCATCTGCAATGTAGACCTTATCGACCTCTGTCTTGAAGTGAGTGACTAGCTTTTGAACATCGGATTCGGCAACTCGCCAAACGGTGTGTTTCACATAATCGTTTGCGGTCACTTCGAACAACGGCCTACCAGAAGCGTTGTTTGATATGATTTCGTCGATGGTATCCTGGTCGCGATACGTGAGAAATACTGGACCTGTATTCGCGCTGAGCTGGTCGGTAAGCTTGGTTCGGTCGTCTTCTTTTTCTTTTCGCGTTTTCTCATGCTGAAGAATGACACCTGAGTCATAATCTTGCACGTGGGCAAGGCCTACTAGGCCGGTCTGGATATGGTGTCCCATCTGTTGCCGGTATACGTAGAGGGTAGTTGTGGTGTCTTCGACCAGTTGAGATTCGTCCACAAGCTTTTGCAACGCCTTTTTGGAGGCGGCGTACACGGAGTCATGGTAAGGAGGTACTTGTGGCATTGCTGCATCAGGCCGAATGACGGTCATGAATGTTTGGGGATCGTCAGCAATGTATTGAGCGGCTTCGTTTCTGGATACGACGTCATAGGGGGGGCAGGTCAGACGATAAGCGACTTGGTTTGAGGCTGGAATCAGCGGGCGCAATGGCTTGATCTTCATGGCTGTTGAGAAAAAAGCAAGCTGGGGCAAGTGTGGTATAGGTGAGCGAGATGACGGCAAATCAGGCGTTTGAGGTGTTGGCGGTTGACTAGGGCTGGATATCGAAACTGAGAGACGATACGATCAGCGAGATGGCGCTCTCAACATGGACAAAGCGACTATGTAAGTGAATGCGATGAGCAGGACGACCGCCACGGAAAAATCGGCAGGCAATGTGCAAGAAAACTAAAAGCGCTGTGTAGGTAAACTGAACTTGGATAGCGAAACAAGCGAGTGCGAGCGACATATGCAGCGCCAACAGCCCAATGAATGAGCGGCGGGAATGTGTGCGCTGTTGGCAACGCAATGGCAACCGCAAGAATCACGGCGCCTACTGGCGTAGACGCCATGGGTCGGCGACGGTTCGGAAATTAATCTTAAAAGCGCCAATAAAAAAAGCTTGGGGAATGTGCTGTAGAACCACTGAAAGCAAGCTTGCGCATGCCTGTTACGATGAGTGTTAGCGTTCGCGACCTGCGTAGAGTCATCGCATGTGGCCGGTATCATTCGGGCGGCTCGCGTTTGGTGCACATCAATGGGGGAGTTGATGGAAACCTGCCTTACAGGGCGAGAGCGCGTAGAGTCTCGAAGCAGCATCTGGCCACGGCGCGGCAGCTTGCTCTAGGGGCACGGATAGCACAGCTGAGCGAGAACGTGCGTCGCGATCATCTTGCAATGGAGTACCGTTGGTTGCAGGGCGGTTGATGCGAACGGAGCTTAGAGCCCGGCACCAGAGCGCGGTACCTGCCACGCCGCCCCTTGTTAACATGCGAAGGTTTAGGTTAACCACTTACCCTGCCGTGTCGGTGTGCACAGAAGGCCGCTGCTGCCGAGCAAGGTTGTGCGGAGCGTTGTACGGGCGCACTTTCCGGCACTCGCAAACTCGTTGCGAAGCCGCCACCAATCACAGGCGGCAGCCACTAGTACCGCCTCGCGGTGCGACGCGTGCTGTCACGTGTGTCACGTGGCAGGGGTGCGCGCATGCTGCCGTGCAATGCGCCAATGGGCCGTGCTTCTTCGCTGCGCGCCACGCGATTCCGCACTGCGTGTCCTCGCAATTTCATCCAACTCGCAAACTACCGCGTCCCCTTCTCTTCTCCTGCTCGCTGCTGCCCACCCCCTTCCCCATCCGCACCCTCTCCCCCCGTCCCTTTTCCTTCGCTTCGTTGCCCATTTCTTTCGCCTGTCCTCTGCCAAAGACCCTCCCTATCCATTCCTTTTCCGCCCCCACGCCTCCGACCCATCCCCGCTCCAGGCGGTGAGCGACTTCCCCCCCACATTTCGATTCTTTCGTCGCTTGCGCCCGCTCACCATGACCGACATCAACCTCTCCTCCGCAAATGAGCCCCCTCCCCGTCTCCACACCACTCAGCCCAAGCTGCAGCGCCCCCCGCCACAACCAACCCTCTCATCCGCTAACCCCGCCACCCTTGCCCCTAAATCATCGGCTTCCCATTCCCCCCTCAAAGTCTCCGAGTCCATGCGCCGAATTCAGGACATGCTCTCAGCTCGAAAGCTTACCACTTCTGATCTGCTCACTTACACCCATAACTCCGTCACATTTACCGCCCAAATAATGCCAGACGGCTCGCTCAAGGCCAGCGCCCAGCATACCGCAAACCCGAGCCCCTCCCCACCCCACCATCAGCCCACTGGTCAAGACCAGTCTGCACCATCCACCCAGCCCCCATTCAAACTTTATTCTTCGCCATCCGAATTTGCATCTGATATGGCCTCATCCGTCACGGACAACGTAAAGTCGAGAGGCAGTGTCAGTGTCAACGGCTGGAACGAGTGTAAGGTCAAGGAGCGTTCTTTGGCAGTCCTGCGAAATGAAATGCTAAGGAGCAAGAAATGTGACGCCTCGGACACTGTACAGTCACCGAGATCCACTCGGACTCAGCCTCCACCCGAAGCTGCCAAAGCTTCGACCAGCCCAGCCTCTGAGCTACAGCCGCCGCAATCGCCGCAGTCGCCAAAGCCTACCCCAATCAGCACTGTCGCAAACACTGAGACGCGCCCCGCTGGATCGCAGGAACAGCCTGCATCATCGGTTAAGGAGGCAAACATGCCAGCGGAGCTTCTGCAGAACAGTCGGAATGAGTTGGAGCCGTCGAAGGACAAAATTCCAGCCAGGATTGCAGACCAGGAACACCAGTCCCCAGGAGAGGAACACAGTAAACATGTTTCGGAACGGGACGAAAAATTAGATTCTAATGGGGATAGCACCAGTGACAAGACACCTCAACCTCCTCACCAGGCAGTAGAATCCTCTAGCGATGGTCTCAAGTCGACCGCTCAACTAGTCAAGGCCGATTCGAGAGGCTCTCAAGTAGACGTTGTCAAATCTGACAGTCAGAATTCTTCCGCAAAAAATGCCCTCGCCACAGATATTTCCAAGAAGGGCAAGGGCACTGAAGGGCATCACACGATAAGCCAGTCCTCTGAGCCTGCACTAGCGAAGGAATCGCCCGTGAATGAGGACAAACCAGAAGAGCAGTCCGGCAGTCCGGAAGCTAAACAAGTCAGGAGCCCTGATTCCGACAAAGGAATCGTACCCTCCTCTGCTAGGGACCCAGCTCATTCGAACACGAAGAAGCGAATGAGGTCTCCCGCTAAACAGGACGTGAGGAAGAGAAAGAAAAAGATCCGGTCCGACTCACCACCAAGTGGCGCCCGAACTCCGAGCAATCGTAAGGGGGAGAGGAGATCGAAGGAAGGGAAGGCGACTGATCTTCAATCAACAGTAGATGTCGAGATGGTGGAACTTGATCCCGAAGCTCGCGAGGCGGCTGCCATCGCTGCTCAAGCAGAAAAGGAAGAAGCGAGCAGTCGAGCTCGACGTACAACACGCCTTGCCGCTGGAAAGATCAAGCAAGTAGACTATAAGGCGTCTGCAAATCCACAAAGCATAAGAACGTACTCTCCTGGGCAGGAGAACGAAGAGAACGACGGCCATTACCACACCAATGAGACTTCTGACATGCCCAAGTCGTCGAGGAGGAGAACTGCGCAGAACCACTCGGGTCATCAATTGCGCACCTCTCGGCGAGTTACTCGGCAACGCGGCTCCTACGAGCGAGATATGTCGTCAAACGACGACCTGGATCATTCGGGATGGCGCTCTGGAGGGAACAATGGTGATAAGAAGCAAGGCAGTCAGGTTGATGCCGATGAAATTGCCGGTGCTTCTCGAACGAACGGTATGCGAAACGATCGGAAGCGTTCCAGAGCTGATAATCGGCGAGGGCGAAGCAACCACTCCAGCGATATCGATCGAGGGCATGGGGGGAATCGAAACAGCCCAGACAATGGAAGTCACGATCTTCCTGACGACGATGAGGGTTTAAATGACGAAGAAGAGATGGAAGAAGACGAGGATCCGGAGAACCGAAAAGGTGTTCTCGATCTGAATATGCAGGATTTGACGTGCATAGGTATTGCAATCAAAGATGCGAACTCTCTAGAGCTCTCTGAGATTGTGGAAGCTCTTAAAAAGCAGTCAGATTGGAATTCGGATGAAAGTAACAACAAGGTCGTTGCTTCCTATGTTGAAAGGATAAACGCCGCTATTCTGAACCTAAGACATCTGGTTTCGTTCGCAGAGGATGATATCAGCGTCCCTGAAGCCCTTGCATTTGTGGCAACCGATATCTTAAGGTTAAAGAACGGGCCGGTCAAAACGGGGTACCCAAGGAGACCAACAGCGATACTTAACAAAGCCCACAAAGAAGAAAATTATCGCATCGTTCTTGATCGTAATCGAAGGAAGGAGCAACGCGATGTCGATGAAGCTAGAACATCTTTGGAGAGAGAAATGGAGTCTAGAAGGAAAAGTGAACTAGAGTCTTTATACGCTGACGCTCAATTATCTGAGATGGTCGGACGCGTGAAACGGGAGGAGGCGAGGTGTTCGCTGATAGAGAATGAGATCTCTCGGTACGAAGAGCTGGAGAGGGATGTGAAAGCCCGTTTTGACAAAGCAAAGCTCGTGCATGAAAAGCTGCACAGTGAAAAACGAGCGTCCGATACTCCTACGGCTGCGAGAGGAGACCAACATCGTCAGCTGGACAACGGAGACGAACGCAAGGCCATTGATATTGACGAGAGCCCTGCAAAAAGACGGAAGTTTTCCGGCAGTCTTCTAGCGACGTCTGGGGATAGCATAATAGAAGCCGTGGACGACGAGAGCTTGAAGCAGTTGGAACGGGCAAAGGAAATGGCAAGATTGCAGGCGTTGATAGCTGCAAGGCAGGCAGAGATTGAAGATTACCAGCGGATGTGCGTCGACGCGAGAATGACGTTTAGTTCAATCGCGGACACAAAAAGTCGCTTAGAGACTGAATTACATGTGCTGCAATCAGTTGCATTCCCCAGCCACAGCAGTGGTAGTCATGGCGCTCCTGCATCTCATTCCATGAGGTCTCAAAAGGAGTCTGGGCGCAAGAATGAGCACAAAAGTGGATCCGGTGGCGGTCGAAATGCTGGGCAATCGCGCTCTAAGCCTCACGGAAGATCTGGGACTGGGACGCCGTCCAAGGCAAACGGTTCTAGCAAAAGTAAAGCTGGTAACGGAAAGCATGGAGAAAATGGAAAAGGGGCAAAGCGGAAAACATCCAGCAAGCATTGATTATGGCAGCAAAAGAATGGAAAGGGGGTTTCCGCTGTGGTGTTCGTTGTTTGGTGAGCATAACCTTGTATAGAGGAGCTTGAAGCTCCAAGTTGTTTTTTCATAAACTAACTTGTATGACCCACACCACCTGGCGACAGCGTGCGTATGCAGCGCGCCGTGCTTGCCCTCCGTGCCAAAGCTTTGGCGAGTTTCGCCATGTGAACTGTGGATGTACCCTCGCAAATGAGAAGTACAGCTGCAGATGGTTTGCAACCTGAGTGAGACTTGTCATTCACTACTGCAGTTGTGAAAACGGATTGGGAGAGTGCGAACTGCGAAGGGAAATTATCGATTGGTATCGGTTGGCAGAGCATTCGATATCAATCAATCATTTGCTGTTTGTGAACGAGACGAGCTTTATGATTGATTGCGCTACTAAAGGTAAAGGGCCGTCCGGACACGCAAAGATGGTCGCGGTGGAAAGATTCGTTGGCGCTGCGAGGTACAGTAGTTGCTGAAGACAGACAAGCTGTGCGCACGTCACTGATTGGAGGAAAAGATGAAGGACAAGTGACAAACCCCCCTTAGGTATTAGCATACTACGAAGGGGTATAGTTAGGTCAAAATAGACTGCAGGTTACGTACATTTGGAGAATTGTTGCTCCGCAGAGCAGGAGGCAGAACAGCTTCTGCGAGGGCTGGCGATGAGCCCAATTGCTGTCGATGACGCGACTTATTTTCAGCAAAGCAAAGCGCCAGGATTGCTACCATTGGTACCTTTGTAAATTGTAAATAAACGTGGCGCGAGATTCAATCTTAACAACTGTCCAGCCGCAGACGCGCTTCCCAAACGGCTGTCAGCCAGAGAGGTGTCAGCCTGCACGCTTCCACTCTGCGCCTCACACGCCCAAATCCGGCCAAATCATTTGCAAATCCAGCGCTGTTGATTACGCTGTTGTTGATTGGCCATCATATCTGCTGCACGATCTCTGCGCCCCATGGCCGCCAATCAGCGCGTCCCACATCGCACATCGCACGCACGCACCACCCTGCGCCGCCTTTGCGTCCTGTGATTGGCTGATGCGCCTCACAGCAGCGCCATTCGCTGCCGCTTCGCCACTGCCACGACTGCCGCTGAGCTCGCGACCCGCCCCCTCTCTGCTGCCCCCATTTCGTCCGATTATTTGTTTCATTGTTTCACGCCACCGATGATAGCCAACCGCTCATTTTGTCACTCACTGCGTCACTCACTGCACTTTTTGCGTCGTTGTCGCGCCCGCTCGATCCGCTGCTACTCCGCTGCTACTTCAACCGCCGGACGCCGGTACACTCACTCCTCTCACACACACGCTTGTTCCCGTTCCTGACGATCCGCTCTACCTGCCAACACCTTTTTCTGATCTACTTCCTCAACCCGCTTACAACAACATAATGGGAATTCTCGACATCGTCAAACCAGGCGTCGTTTACGGTGAGGACCTGTACAAGCTTCTCAAATATGCCCAGGAAAAAAAATTCGCAATCCCGTCCGTTAACTGCACATCAAGCTCTACCATCAACGCTGCACTAGAGGCCGCTCGCGATGCCAAGGCCCCGCTCATGATTCAGTTCTCCAATGGCGGCTCTGTCTTCATGGCCGGAAAGGGTCTGGGCAATTCTGGCGAGCGTGCCTCCGTTGCCGGTGCTATTTCTGGCGCATACCACACCAAGCATCTCGCTGAATTGTACGGCGTGCCAGTCGTCCTTCACTCCGATCACTGTGCAAAGAAGCTCTTGCCGTGGTTCGATGGCATGCTGGACGAGGACGAGCGCCATTTTGCAGCTCACGGTACTCCGCTGTTTTCTTCTCACATGCTCGATCTTTCGGAAGAACCTCTTGATGAGAACATTGAAATCTGTGTCAAGTACCTTAATCGAATGGAGAAGATCAACTGCATGTTGGAGATGGAACTTGGAATTACTGGTGGTGAGGAAGATGGCGTCAACAATGAGAACGTTGATCAGGAGAAACTCTACTCTCAACCGGAAGAGGTTGATCAGGTCTACTCTGCTCTCATGAAGGTGTCCAAGAACTTCACCATTGCAGCAGCATTTGGAAATGTCCATGGTGTTTACAAGCCAGGAAATGTGAAACTATCTCCCGAGCGTCTCGCAAAACACCAAAAGTACATTAAGGACAAGCACGGACTCAAGGACGAAAAGCCAGTGCTATTCGTTTTCCATGGCGGATCTGGTTCCCTCAAGTCGGAAGTCGACGAAGCCGTTTCACATGGCGTCATCAAAATGAACATCGACACCGACACCCAATGGGCCTACTGGAAGGGCGTTCTTGACTTCTACAAGGCCAAGGAGGGTTACTTACAAGGCCAGATTGGGAATCCTGATGGTCCTGATAAACCGAACAAGAAGCAATACGACCCGCGCACATGGCTCCGCCAGGCTGAAGACAGCTTCAAGGCGCGCCTTACTGAAGCCTTCAAGGACCTGAATTGCTCTGAGACTTTTTAGGTTTTTGTGAGTTATAGGACATTGGCAGTAAAATATGTCTCGATTCTAGCAGTACTTGACTCTTTATGTTCATGAGTTTGAGCTCTCGTTTTGCTCGGTGGAGCGCTTTTGCAATAAGAGAGAGGGCAGTGTAGACAACCTTGGTGGTGTCGCAAGTTTGCAATGAGCGCGAAACTGCAAAAGGATAGGACAAAAATGTTCCTCGAGACGGGACTGTTTTAGTGCGTAGGCTGCTGACTTCCTGATGCAGTCTTAATTGCTTTGCAAAACGCGTCCTTTTCCAGGTTCAACTCTCCGTCTTCTTAGCAAGCCTTTTATGTTGCCTTCACCAGTCCCCAAGCACACTGGACATGTGAGGTATCCACTTCCCTCACATTCGGGACAGACAACTCCCTTGTACTTTTGCTTGGGATCATTTCCTTGTAGTGCCCGCCAAAACCCTGTTCCTGAACATAGTTCGCAAGGAACAGTTCCTTTGCCGTAGCAATTCTGGCAAACGGCATCCTCATCAGCCGTTTTGATTGAGTCTTCAGTATTCGGAGCGGTTCCAGTTGCTGGATTCGGGGCTGCAGCTCCGAAAAACAAAGATGCTGTGGCTAGAATGGATTTCCTCAGGAAGACCCTTCGTGTGCGGTGACCCTTTCCACCGCAGGCATTGCATACATGTCGGCAAGCGGATGAAGTGGTCTGGTGTAGTGACGTGACGGTAGTTACAGGTGAACCAAGTAAAGTCGAGACAAACGCCGAGTTTCTGTTAGAATCCATACTAGAAAAAACGAGATCGGTATAGGGTCGATTCTCCCTGTCTCTTATCCAGTCGACGTTCAGGTAAAACGAAAATTGCGGAGATCCTCGTGAATAAGCAAGTCAGTTCGGATGTGAGAAATGCAGTAATAATGATTCTGAATCGAAGTATTATTCGAATTACATAGAATGACGCCTTTAAATAAGATGATGCTATGCTAATTGACACACAATGTGTGCAGGTTCTATTGAAGTTCGCTCGAATAGAGTGGAGCGGTCTTTCTTCAAAGTGCCGGTTGAGTGATAAAAGGTATTCCGAGCTCCCACGTTTGATTGAAAAGTGCTCAGGTACCGTTTTTTTCCTGCGAGATTACCCAAGTGTGGGTGGCTGTTCTTTGTGGCCCGGACCTTGGTCTCTAAATATAGCCATACAAGTGCGTGAACATCACTAAATTTGTTTTTAACCAAATTGTATCTATTCCCGTATGTAAAAAAAAAACAAAACGAGTGTATTGTTATTATTCATGGCTGTACTGTGTAGCCATTCGAATCAGAGATCAACCTCCTAATTGTTTTTTATTGGATAAAATTCCATTTAGTTTCAATTGCAAGACGACAGAAACGAACGGAAAGGGGCGAACGGCGGGATGTGCGTAGATACCGGTTTCGGGCGGTTGGACGATTAACGCATTGTGGCGCGGCACTTCCCTTCTCGCTGTTTTCCTTTTTAGCGCTCGGAAAGTACCGTCGTAGTCCTTTCTTGGCGGAGGGTTCCGCAAGGAGTTGCTAAAACTTTTTCCCGTTCTCCAAGGGCGGAACGCACTGTGGAGACATCGAGCTCACACAAGTACTGTACGTTCTTCATTTGGCCTCATATCCTTGAGGTGTTTTTTCTCGAGCGGTACGTGAACCCTTAAGATGGCATATGACTCAGTACGCGCACAACTGGACAAGCTACTGGGAGTTGATCGCAACGGCCCGCTGACTGAGTCCGCCATTAATGAACCTCCAAATTATCGCGACGCAAAGTTCTGCAAGCACTATCTTCTTGGGTTTTGTCCCAATGACCTCTACATCAAGCAAAGAAGCGAGCCCGGCTCATGTCGCCTCGAGCACTCTGAAACAGCCAAGTCTTCGTTTGAGAAGGATGAAGCGGAAGGTCGTGTGCGTGAAGATGAGAAACTTCGCTGGATGCGCGCCTTGCTGAGCGAGTGTCGCACTATCGTCGCCGAGGAAGACCGAAAAATTCGCGGACAGGCCAGGCGTCTGCAAGAGAGTTATGGTTGTGGTGGGGAGCTATCTGGTCTCATGATCCGCAACTTTGACACGTTGAAGAAACTTGGAATGGTCAGTCAAAACGCAAAGATTCGAGTTTTAAGCGAGATAGATGAGAACGAACCCCTGTCTGACGATGATACTACCATGCTTCATACATCCCGAGATCATTCTGCGGATGCCAATGTTGATAACCTCACAAAACCAGAGCCCACGAACAATAGTGATTTGCCAAACGAAGTACAGTCGAATTCTTTGAAGGGTGCCGAGTCAGAAGAGATCAATAATCCCGGCAGTGATATCAAGAAAGATGCTGGCGAAGAAGACGAGGGCGAAAATGACGACGACCTTGACGGCTTTGGCCTCATAAAAGTTATTCCAGCCGGCGATACTCCGGAGGATCCAGCTACAAACGAAAACGTGAAAGAAAAAGGCTCATCGCGAAGTGCCACAGATACGAAACCTACCGTTACACCTACGCTCGATAATCCCATCGGGACCGAAAAGAGTCAAATGGCGAATAAGAGCAAACAACCTGAAGCTGAGAGTAACGCAGAAAACTGTACTTTGGATTGTACAGGTGAAAAGATTGTATCGCTTGCTTCGGATGAAGGTAATGTTAATGTTCAAACCATGTCAAACAACGGTAAGGAGATTGTTATGAAAAATCATGAAACAACAGAGGAAAGTAAAGGTGATGGGAAAAAGAACTCGAACGGAGAGAACTCAGAAACTAAAACAGAGAAACACACCCAACTTTCTGTGATAAATTTGAACGCAGGGGAAAAGAAAGAAGAAAACAACCTAATGGACAAGTTTTATGAGATTGGTGTAGGTCCGGACGGGTTACAAATGCTTGATAGGAAACAAAGCAAACGTGTGTGTGCTTGTTGTGGTGGGTACATAAGTCTGGTGGACGCCGAATCCCGGCTTTTGTCCCATTTTGGCGGTAAGTCTCACCACTCTTTAGCTCAACTTCGTGCCAAAATTCCAGAAGTCGAAGCGGTATTAGCCAAAGGACCTCGTATTCCATTCGAGACAAGCTACAACCGATATGGGCGTTATGGCGATCGGGAGTATGGTCGCTTTCGAAACAACGAGGATTGGCGTTCGCGCCGAGATCATCGCGGTGGAAATCGAGGGAGCCGGTATGATGATCGGTACCGTGATTCCCACTCGAGTATCCCACAGCACTATTCACAAGGAAGGAAAAGTGGTGGCGAGGGGAATTCAAATGCTCGTGATGCCTATGACAACAGGTACGGTTCGCGATACAGAAATGATGATTATGACAATGATAGGTCTTCCGGACGACATGACCGGTACCATGGTAGGAGAAAGCGTCATCGATCTCCATCACCACATCGTGGGTCTCGACGTCGGCGAAGGCACTACTAAGTGGACTCTTTCTTGTCTTTTGAACATGTGAGCAGCTTCAGAAACATGAAAATCCCTTGATTCTTCGTTCTTGGGCTGAAGTAGTATTCGAGTTAGTGAATACCTGTCATCTACGGTAAGGTCTCTCACGTCAGTTTTCTGTTCATAGCATCCCATCGTTTGTCAGTGTCAGGCATTTGCAGGATTTATATGTTTATTGAGTTTAAACTACTTCAGTTCTTCTTAAGCGTTAAAACAGAACCTCGCACACCCTAACAAAGCAATTCGGGTAAACTAGTCTGCCATTGAAGAATTAGAA
The DNA here is from genome assembly GCA_030374765.1 of Agarophyton chilense. Lineage (NCBI taxonomy): Eukaryota > Rhodophyta > Florideophyceae > Gracilariales > Gracilariaceae > Agarophyton > Agarophyton chilense. The sequence continues at coordinate 1,962,682 of JARGXX010000099.1, forward strand.
AGAAGTGCTATGGTCCAATCATGGATGTGGCTTCTCACCTTTCTTTGGCCAAGATTTCAAAGCATGCAGTCATGTTGAAAGGATTTTAGAACTCTATATAGCTCACTGTTGCCCCGATTATTGTCTGCTCTAACCAGGATGCACTCAAATGTAAATAAACAGCTTCATGGACTTTGAGAAGCTTCATGGACTTGAGCGGCTCCGTGTAGTTTGCTCCATGGATTTCTGGATTCATAGATTCCCTGTCAACACTACCAGGGAAAGGAGTCATTTGTACTTCATATATTTCTCTACTGTGTAGTACATGTCAGCAGGTTTTCTGAAGGTAATAGCATTAACAGGCGAGTTGTTCATCACATGGACACAACCCTGAAGCCTTGCCACCCCTCGTATCTATAACCTGACGTTCCCTGGAACACAGTCCGTGCACAGAAGTAGCGTTTCACATTACTCAGGAAACGCAAGAATTCCAGCGCGTCTGTACCAGATGCTGATGCAGATGATAGAATTAGTATTGGCACCGTTTTCGCTCGCGAATCAACACATTTTTGAGACGCAGTTTACTCAGCGCCGTCTATTGCCAATGCATCGAGCAATTTTCTGCTTAAGAAACGAAATTAGGTGCTACTAGATGACGCGGCCGTCGCCTTGCGTGCACGTGCAACGACCCGAGAACGCTCAAGTCGCTGTTTCGTATCTGTAAGGAATCCGATCGCAAACAGCATCTCAAGCCATATTACCAGCGGAGCTGCAAGAATTGACTGAACAAGTGAATCTATAAGAGCGGGAGAATTCTTTTCGAAAGCGATGTGCCCTACAAACTGTGCAAACCAGGCTATAAAGTTGAACGCGAGAGCCCAAGGGACGTTGCCTTGCGGGCCTGCATACTGGGTCAGCTGTCTTGCAGTTATATAGAGAAACAGAACAAAGGGTGTGAAGCAAACACCAATTTTCTGGTCAAGGAAAATGTAATAGATTGTGTAGCTAAGCACGAGGAGACGAGAAAAGTCAGATATGGGTGGTGGCAGTGGTATGGTTGATAATAGCATGAGAAACGTAATGATTAGAACCGGTATGAAGACCATATGAATCCTCTTGTTCGTGACATTGGAATGATACGATTTGTAGAAGAGGTACTGTTTCTCCAAACTAAGAAGTTTTGAAACCCCCATTTTCGAGGAATATGATGTAGTGCCGTGGATCGAACGCTGAGTTTCAACAAGCAGATGTCCCGAAAGTAATTTGTCAAAGAGTACTTAAATGCAGAACGAGGCGGATGCAACCCACGGATCAAGCAATCAAAACCTTGGTTTGATATTACGAGAAAACATGTGCCTTGCTACTATGGTCGAAATGAACAGCAGGCTTTTGCTTGTGGAAAAGACAAGATAGCGTTTTAACGCTTAATTCTTTGAAAAGAGACCAAACGGGAAGGAAAGTAGTACGGACCTCCGTAGCTTCCCAGTCGTATTCACACAGGGATGGGCTTGACAAGCAATCATAGAGGTGCAAGGTTTGTATTTAACACAGCTCGGACATATTTTTTAGATCTCCTTTCTGTATTTTGATATAAAGTGTTTAGAAGTTTCCTGGTTTGCCAGCATAGCTAACGTTCGTGTCGTATAATGGTTAACAGTGCCTCCGTATATCTCGCTGTCACCGAGGGGATCCGGGTTCAATTCCCGGCACGAGCTAAGCCGCTTTCTTTTTGATTGCACGTTTTCGTTCCCCGGGAACTGAAGTTTTTCAAAAACTTTGAAATTATCCTGTAGTCCTCAGTTTATATGTTCTTTTCCATCAAATAGACTACAGAGAAAAACACAAGATCCAAAATATCGAGGCTGTCAAGCTTTGAGGACAACATTCAAGTTTTTGTTCTGTTTTTGATCTTGAACCATGGATTACTTCATGTGCTTCGCACAACCGGCGAAGCACACATCTGTACATTTGCAATAGCCTCAGATTATAGTCAGACAAACTAAAATTTTTGGCTTCCCACACCGTTTAGCCAGCATTAAATTGACGTCAAGGGTGGAAACAAACGGATGGAAAAGGGATTTTTACATCAAGTACAAAGCTGCTCTCGATTGACGTTTTTTATTCCAGTTGACTCATTCGGCTCCACGTATCCGAGCAAACGAACGAGTTTTGCAAATAAAGACATTTGAAAAATGATTGCAATAAACTGCGACAACACATGATCTTGGGGCCAAATCAAATGCTCTTCGCCTTGAAAGAAAAAAAATACCCTGCAAAGCATTACTGATATTTCCATCAATCTGCAGAAACTTATCACATATCATAATATAGTCTCTTTTCGGGAGTTGTGTGATCCCACACACTGAAATATATATATATATATATATATGATAGTCTAATTTTGTAGGGGCTCTGTCAATGAGATTAGTATTCTTTGTAATATATTAGTTTGATAGCCATCCGAGAAGAAAAATAAAGTTTAACTATGCATTTATCTATTGCTCTGCAATTCTTGACCAGAGAGTTGTTTGAATACCCCACACCGTTTTTTAAAACCCCAGTTTGCAGCATTTCATGCTATGCTATAACTTTTTCATGTGCAAGCAGAGATTGCGAAACAACTTGAATCTCGGCACTGACTTCCAGAATGGGTTTCGAGCTTTTTTCTGACAGAAAATCACAGTTGTTGATTCATTCTTTCTATGACATATTTGACGGAAGAGTAGATTTTTGGCCTCTGAAAGAAGAAAAAAACTAATATAAACTTTTAAGGATAAACAAATAGATTTTGATTTAAAAAAAGGAATACACTGTAAGTGGTTTAAAAAGTATCAATTATTTTTAGTCACCGAGGATGCAGCTGCAGCAATGAGGACGACAATTTGATGCATACAAATGGGTTCGTGGTGTAAATGTCAGGCTTGAACAACCTCGCATATGTGTTCTTTACCTTCTTCAGTATCACCGATAGGTCTTGAATAAATGCCATAAAAACGTGTCTCCAAACTCTTTTTTTAAAATCTCTGCTCGGATATGGGAAAACATGAATGAAATGATCCGAATTCTTGGCATGGGTAATGAAATTATAACAAGATGTTCTGCAAACATAAAAAACCATAAACCCATTCAAACTGTATATGTGTCTAATAGAACCATAAATAGCTGACCAAGTATGAAGCAGAGCTCAGTGACTACAAATAAAAATCAGTTCATCCCAACCATTGGCCATTAAGAAAAGGTTTCTTTATTCCGGCATTGTTCTTATAGTTTCAAGTATGAGAAGCAAGAAACATGTCACCGAGGGTGATGCAAATGATGATCTGAGGGTTATTGTTCCAACCGATGTATCAACTGGAGGTATATTCGTGATGCTTTATGGTAGCGAGTATGCATAAACGACAAAATTTTTGGACGAAGGTGATATTTCTCTTATGTTCGTAGCGTAGAAAGTACAAAGGTGAGACGGAGGTAAGATGAAAAACTGGCCAGGTTTCGTTTCAGCGTAGCTCATTTTGCAACAGCTAGAATTTCATGCACGATATCCAACTTGCTGAACCGCAAACGTGTTTTTTCTTAGTCTGATAAAGGTTTATTTTACCAGTCGTCTCATTTGAATTAAAGATTCCCTAAACATTCCCGAAACATCATGTATCTATTCTCGCCGCTATCTTGTGGCCCTTCTTTCCTCTCTTTTGCGTTCCCTCCTCCTGTAAGCCTCTTCTTTTCGTACTCTGCATGGGTGGGCGGGGTCGCTGTACGGCTTCAAGCCGCATCGCGCACATCGATCGTGAGCACGGTACATACGCCATTCACCCTTTTTTGCACGACCCCAGCTTACCTCAGAAGGATCTTTGGTGCGCTGTTGCGCAGCTGCAGGACTTGAGCCACCTTGATTCCCATTTCCACTCACTTGATTTCCTCTATTGACCTGGAGTCTTTCGGGGACTCTTTCGCTTTCACCGAAGGCTCGTTCTCGGATATCTTCTGTTGTATGCGGCTGTGGTCTGCTAGAGAACAGGCTCTGTGGTACATGCACCTCTTTTTTCATTGTTGCTTCCGGTTTGAGCCTATTCCACATCATAAGCTCTCTCCGGTCTTCAACTGCCCCCAAGCAGCCGATCGAATCGTATAACACGTTCTGCCAATGACTTTCATGCACCTTGGGTGTTCTCAAGACGCATAGTTTAGGGATATTGTATTCGGTTTGAAGTGATAAAGTCCCCGCTTTGTATGCAAACGCTTTCGAAACCACACTGTAGCTGATCATGGTACTTTGAGACCTCTTTTACTTGGTGATGAAAACAAAGATGAAGTTGAAGACCTTTTGAGATTTTACGATGTCTGGTGCTTTGATGAGAACCAGTTCGCAAAGGGGGTCTTAAATACTACCTTCAAGAACAAAAATAATGTTTGGAGAGTGATTTCTGTCGACCTGAAAGAATTGCAAACCCCTCTCTTGTCAGCAGAATTTAATTCAATGATAAGAGGAAACAACCTAACAGCCACATATTACATCATTCTGTTCTCTCTCTCCTGTCAGTGCAGGCAAAGTTTAGTGAAAACATGACGATCATTATGATAGATGAGTGAATGGAAAATTGAGCTATTCTCACTAAAAAATATTTTAATTGCATTTAGGATACATGTTGTACTACGGAGCGAGTTGTACGTATTTTGTAAATGCTTCTCCACTCAAGATAGAGCCAAGAAAAAGAGTCTTCAATTGGATCTGAAACCGTTTTCATCGTTCACCTGTACGGTGTTGGAGAACTACTTGGCGTTTTCCATTTAATGTAGAGTTGTATACGTGGGTCAATCGATGTCTTGATTTGTTCCGAGTAAGTTCATATCGAAGCAAGACCACCTTCGGGTCTCTGTAGCAGATAGAGGTTTGAAAGATACCTTTTTTAGGGAGCGAATAGGCACGGAAGAGCTGGGCAGTGTTTTGAGTGGTGGTGGATTTGGTTGCTGGGACCTAAATGACCATCTGTGAAGGTCTTTTTGCCATATCAAGAAAAGCATGATAAGCTCGTTTCATGGCTAGAAGCTCTTTTAGAAGGTCCAAAGTGAAGAATATCCAGCAGCAGATGGGTATCGGAATCGGCTGGAGGAGACTCTGACTCTGGAGGTTATCTGGCTTGTTTGCCTGGCACGAACGACAATTGCGTACGAAACGAAATATGACCGAATACATATGCGGCCAGTAAACACTCGTGGGAGCTGAATTGTCTGTCTTGCAGGCTCCAATGTTGCCGGTGCCATACAAGTAGTCAATCATTTAGCTGCGAATGGGTCTAGCAGGAATGGAGAGCCGTACGGAGCTGTGTCTCTGCAGTAATCCAGGCCATAAGATCTGAGGAGTTGGATTATGCTCTTTGGCATGCTGCAGGAGATATGTTGTGGTCCGGAAGCTGTTGAACAGTCAGGTAATGCTTTGTTCTGGGTGTTAGGCGTTCCATGGGTGTCTTTTCAGAAGTTGGTGAAGTCGTTTCGAGGACCTGTTTTCGCGAGAGATTCGGTTTAGGGGTTTCAGAGAAGTTTTAGCTTGGGTTTGAACTCGATATACCGTATAGGTTCGTGATCTGTATGGGGAATGAAGCGACGACCAAGACGAAATGGGCCCCAGACTCGAAGAGCAATCATGACGGCATTGAGCTCTTGATCGCTGGTATTCCAATTGTTTTCGCAGGGGAAACTAGATAGAATAGGTAAGTAGTGGGATGTCCATCCTGAGAGGTAGTGGCCCCAACAGCATATTTAGAGGGGTCGGTTGCCAAGACAAGTTGCATTTTGGGGTCTCGGTTTTCCAAACGGGTGCGAAGGTGAGGGCTCCCTTGATTCGTTGGAAGGCAGATGGCTGCGTAGGCATGTACTCGAAGTTATGGAAGTGGAGGAAATCGGTTAGGGTGAGGAAAATTGCAGCATAGCCATTCACGAAGCGCCTGTACAAGTTGGTGAGATCTAGGAATTGTTAAATGTTCTATAAGTATACAGGGGTTGGTCAGTCTCTAATGGAAGTGATAAACCCGTCATGAGTACACATTGCATCGGGAGAAACTGCGAACTTTATAAATTCCATTTCGGCGACGCTGAAGAAGCATTGGCTCGGCATGGCAAAAAGGCGGTGCCTACGAAAGGCCGACAGAACCTGCCGTTGGTGTAGCTTGTGCTCTTCAAAGAGCTTGCTGAATACCAGGATTTCATCTAGGTACGCAACTGTACAGGCTTCTTCCGGACGAAGAAACGGTAAAAGGAAAGGCGAAGGTGTCGAGGGGGTGCGGACTTTGCCGAGCTGCTTTCGAGGAGATGAAAACGTGCGAGGCGTCCGGGTACAGTTGGAACGCAACTTCGTGACCGTTATGTTCGCCTTCGTATACAACGTCTCTGGTTGGGACGTTGTCGACTGGGGAGGAGCTGTATGAGCGGTCGAACAACTTTTGGGGCAGCACCAGGGTACGGCTGGTCTCTTTTCTTGCCTTCTAACAGGGCCTGTTGGTTATGAGGTCGGGGGGTTGGTTGCGACAGGGGTGGTTCGAGTCGCTCAATGGGCTCTTGTCACATTTCTTGCAGCGATCATTCGATCGGTAGACCTTATTCTCCAACTGGTTGTGGAACGCAACAGGGCCCAAACAGGCAGCCTTGGGGTTCTTGTTGATCATTGATGGACGAAAGCGGGCTCATTGGGTGTACGAGTAGAGTGATCCCTATCACGCAAGCTGGGGTACATCGTACAGCTTCTCATGGAGGTTCTCGGGCCGTTGGGCCATCTTCTCGAGATGTAAATGGTCCGAACATTTTTAAAAACGTAGTCTATTTTGGAGGGGCCCCCATCTGGGAAGCAAACGGAAACCTTTCCCTTTGAAAAGGTAAATAGTGAAAGGTGGAACAGCTAGTGAGCTTTGTAGAGCGGAGTATCACACTTTTTTACGAGGTCGCGGAACTATGCGATATGGTTCTCGGCCGAACCCTCAGAGATACATACGATGAGGCTTACTCGCACTCGCGCTGCGGTTTGTTCGTTCGCAGGTACGAACTCGGCTAGCATAGCTTCCTGTAGCTGTTCGAGGGTCGAGATTGAAGTCTCTTCGAGTGTCAGCTTTGTATACCAATTTCTTGCGGTATCCCGGGGGAGAAAGGACACTATGTGCACTTTTTGAACAACGGAAAGCGCAGAAGAGAGTTTGATTACCTGCCGAATGCTTGCGACTAACCAGCGATCTTTTCTGAGAGGTAAGCTCGTTCTCGCGGGCGTGGTAGGAAGCAAAGTTGGCGGATCAGAACATTTGGATTTCGGTGGTTTGGGATCCATTGTTTGTTGATGGGAGGGAGGGAGAACCCCAAGAGTACGATAAATGGCCGGAGCATAAGGTGAGGGTTGATTGAGGACAAAAGGCAGAACGTCACTGGGCGGTGATCGTTCCTATATAGGGGGCTAGAGGTCATCCAAATGGATTTGGATGGCTTGAAGCTGGGCAATGTCCATCGCCATTTCCTGTTTCTGTTCATTGACTATAGCGAGGAGCGCCTTTGTGTTAGGGGGGAAGAGAGAGAGAGTGGGTGCTGTTACATTTGAAGGAGATGATTCAACAAGCATGGGGCCAACTGTTGGGTATGGGGCAAGTGGTTGGGAGGAGAGGTGTCCAAGGCGCGAATGGATCGCAGACGGAGGGCGGCGAAGAAATCGGGTTGGGGAAATGGCGAGTGTGGGAGGGACGGAGGTTGGGTCGAGATCTTGGCCTTCTGGGGGAGCGGTTTGGATGGCGGAGTAGTAGAGGCTGTGCAAGGACTTTGGTTTCGGCGAGGGTGCAGGGCTGTTGACGCGACGGCCAAGTTTGAACAAGGTAGATAAAGGTATTGTATGAATGGGATATTAAAAGGGGGACGGTTCAGTGGTTCTAGCGATAAGGAACGTGATAAAGATGCTACAAATTGTAATAAGATGGGCGCAAATGCGCACAATTGGTTTTATTTTGGGCGAGGGAGGTAAAAAGGTGCTTCGAAGGTGCCGCCTGCTGCCCGAGAAGGTAAGCAAGGCGAGTTCTTTCTTTCTTTTAAATTGATCTGTAGCATATTTGCTAAAACATCAACTCTTAAAGGTAACTATTTAAACTAAACAAAAGTGAAGTACAGAGGCGGTTCTAGAAAGGCTAAACGATGCGATTCAGGACGTGAATGCTTGTAGATTTAGACTACCGCGGGGGTGACATTGTCTGTAGGGGTTGTTTTAGGGGTTTTGTTTTAGGGGTTTTGCTTTAGGGGTTTTTGGGGTTGTTTGCACCTGTCACCCCCCAAGGTGGTCTAATCCTGCACGTAATCCCCCCCCCCATTCGCACAATCTCCCTTCTGGAAAAACCCGGCTTTACGTTTGACGATACGTTTTGTATTCTGATTTGTTTTAAGTGTAGCGTTTTTCGATATTTTACCTACGTTGAGTCACAACCTTACAAAACCACTGTCAAAGTGCACAGACAGTACATAAGATAGACATCGACGACGACGGTGAAGTAAAGATAGTTCGTGCCTTCACTCCCAGTTTTAATTAGGCGTGGATCCACGTCGCCTGAACGAAACCGTGAAGGAGAATTAAGGACGAAATTCAAAATAAAGCCTTGCAAAGTGTGAGCGCCATCTTTGGATGTGAGGCTGTAGGCTAGACGTTACAGTAAAGTTTGGCCAATATAAGCCTTTTCCGTTAATGAATGGCCCAGATAAATGTAATGAGATATAAATATTTCGAAATTAACCTCTTTTTTTTATCTTCATAAACCAACGCAACTAAAGACTTACGTCAATAGTCACCAGGGGTCAGACACCCTGGCATACAGTCAGAAACTCCGGATGTGTAACGATTGTTTCAGCCTTCCCATTTCTGCGTTAAACAGAAGCAAGCGTGTGAAATCCCTACAAGGCTTCCCAGAGAGAGGTAAAAACAAAAGGAAATGTTTTCAATCTGTATTCAAAGCTGGTCTTTTGTAGGAAAGTTTACGCGGCACCACTTGCGGCAGCTTCTCGTCCAATACTAGACCCCAGATCACCACAAAGTAGTTACGACCGTTACAGGCTTTTCACTCTGTAAAGGCTTTCTAGAAAGACGCAGTACCGTTGGTAGACACAGTACATAAACATTCCACGCTAAGGGCACTTCAACCGGTGCGGTGAGCTGATAGGGAGTGCTCCGACCAGCAAATCACGCCTCACTAGACCCCTGTACTGCAGCAAACGTCTCGCAGATTTTTATAATGCATGGGGTTGCTCTTGCAGCGGCCGTTGCCTCACTCGACGACAGGCGGCAAACGCCTCACCTTTTGATATATTTTATGGGCTCGAAGCCAAAGGATAATAATGCTTTTTGGTTTTAACTGTTTATTGAGGTCGTCCCACAGAGAATTGAGAGACATTGTAACCCTTTTTATAGAGATGTAGGACCTCCGATACGGAGCGCAAATGCATTACTACTCGATAGTTACTAATATGTGCTTCTAGGTTATTCTAATTGCTTTTGGTAACGTGTTAAGCACCACAATAACAAATAAAAATATAACAACTAGATTATATCCCTAATGCGCCGTTATGGCTTTTCAAGCCATCTGTTTAATACAGAATGTAGAACCTGCTGGCTGTGAGGAAGCGGTGATAGCGGTTGAGCCCTGTAAGCCGTCGGGCCCTGATGGATCTTGAAGATGACACGTGGACGGGTCCACCTCCGGTAGACTGATGTAGATTATTATTTTATTTTAATTAGTGTTATAGATTAGCATTACAGTGCCAGGGAGATCTCAGCGCCTCGCCAGTACTATTTACTTGGCTTGAGTGACGCTTCTCCCTTAGAGTACGGTAGGAACCGTTAGGATACTAAATAACCCCCTTTGTTATATTAGTTCCACCCTTTGGTCTTCAAGCCATCGTTTCCTTAGCTCCACCCTGTAGAACTACGCAGTAAACGCCAGCCCATTGCACCAAGTACTCTGGGAGTGCCGCCGTTCAGGATTCGAACCTTAGAACCTGCTCAAATACGCTATCACCGGTCGAGACCCGTACGCTGACCCACCAGTCACTGCGTTACATTTTGGTCTCCCGACGTAGAATCTCTTTGGAATAATTGAACGGACTACTGGAACAAAGAATTATTCGGATTCTAACCTCAGCTTTAATTCCCCGACGGAGCAGAAGTACAGAAGCAACCGCCATTATGGATGCAGGAAAGACACCCAACCGAACAGACCATAGGGATCCTACGGCTGGAACAGCTGCCACTGCAACGCCGACAATGTCACCTGAACCTTAGGTTGATAATGTTAGTGACGGCATGAGCACGAGAAGCCAGCCTCGAGGAGTACTGACTCCCATGGACGACCCTGAAAAAATTCGCCGAGAACCCACGGTAGCAGCGCGTTTAAGAGAACGCCTCACCAGGGCCACCTCTAGGCCAGGAAAACTACAAGGAGAACCCCGTAAGACCGAAGGAATTAAAGAGAGTATTCCCACTGGGCTTGCCGACCTTCTGTGGCTACGTCTCCGTGAGCTGTGCTCAGCCCACGTGGATTACATTGTAAACATGCGACTCGCTACGGCGATCGATGACCATACGGATTACCTCGTTACGCGAATCGTCCCCAAGGTCATGGAGTCTGATCTATTCTTAGACTTTCTCATTCAGGCCGTTCAAGGAGCAATCACTAGCCAGTCAGGCAACGCGGTCCCTAGGACCACTTCACAAGTCAACCATCCGGCTTTCATATGGCAACCCCCTACCGAAATCCCAGGAGTGGCGGTATTACGCGCCCCTCGCCGGAAACACCACCAGGAAAATCCAATGGAAGGACAATCGAGGAGCAGAAGAGAGGCTCGGCGTCTAGATGAGAGACAGATTGCCCTACCCAATGGACAATATGAGGTGCAGCGACCTCAGGGCTCTATCGGATCTGATAGAGAGATCGATCCTTTACGTCCCTATTCCGCTGGAGAGAAAAGAAGTAACCGCAGGAGAAAGAAGAACTGAAGTAGCAAAAAAAAGACCATTCTGACACGAGTGATTCCGAATCGGCCTCGACCAAAACGACCGACTCGGAAGTGTATAAGGCTGCCGCTAGAGGCCTTAGACCACTGACAACCACAAAAGAACTTTTCCTTAAGGTTCTAGACTCCGGGAATTATCGGCTGGCCGACAGGTCCCCGAAATATTCTGGTTCGGAGGCACGCAGAGTCGCCAAATGGGCCAAACGGATGCAACTAACCATTACGGACAAGTTCTCGGGTTCCGATCCCATTGCTGTCCTTAGGTTTCTCATTTTGTTCCGTACGGCCTGTGATCAGAACGGTGTCCACGAGGGCGCCGCTCTGTACCTTTTCCAGTTCTTTCTCACAGGACAGGCGCGTGACCGAGTGGTTTCGAAGATATCTGGCACAACTGACCTCGTGGATGTTAGGGACCCTGAGCTTCTGAGGTCATACCCTCAGGTTGTTCATTAACTCTTGGAAAATTACCCCACGAATGATGTTATAATGGATGCGCACCAGGAAGTATTCTCCTTTACGCAGAGCTCCAACATGACCGAATCGGCTTTCGCAGACGACCTATAGAAAAATGCCTACCGATGTGGAAATGTATTCTCCAAAGGACGTCTTAAACGTCACTTCATCACGGGATTACTCCCTGCCATTCGGACACATGTCCGCAATTACCACACGGAAAACCAATAATACTCCTTCCCAAGGCTCGATACTTATGCCGAAGGTTATGGCAAAACCTACAGGACTTCCAGACGGAATCCTAACTTATCCAGGGGACATGAAACTCTATTGCGTAAACCCAACCAAGCCCATCCGGTTAGCTCCACGGATTCGGACATGGATTCAACACTCCATTATGCCGACTTGGGAGATGTCCTCTCGGTTAATTTCAGTGCTCCTCTGTCTGGGTCCCCATCATATAACTCCCAGGGAACTACAGCGACCACTCGACAACCCACGCCCAAGTATTCTCCCTTTTTCGCCCGGCAACGACGTTTTTGTTCGCGCCCCAAGGGCTTGATTGCTCTGACTTTCCATACTCCTACCTCGTGTCTGCAAGAGGTATCTACCTGAGGAGGCACGAAAAACCCTCCTAGTTCTCAGGGAAGAGAATTACAGGGTGCAGAAATCCGAAGGAAAGTTTAACAGGGCACAGCAACGAACCACAGGGACCCCTGGAAGCTCACGCTATTCCACGCCTCCCGATACTACGATCTCAAAGCCCCACAGGTCCACGCCATTGTAGATCCTACGGAAGACCCCGAAGAGGAATCTTATCCTCAGGAAGAAACGGAATCCCCATCGAAAAAGTCTTAGAGGGTCGACGCGAGGCAAATCCTCCCTCGTGAAGCCCCCGTTTCAACCAATTGGACGGCCATGAGCCAAAGAGCTCCTCACCTCCCAATACAAACCACCCACAATGGACCACTCAGGATGAACCGGAATTGGACCACAATAACGACCTCTTCGGTATCCTCAGGAAAGAGAATTACAAGGTTCGCGTAACCGTGGGACTTCGTTCCAACAACTCTGGAGTGACCACAGCTGTATTGGACACAGGCGCTGGTCCCAACTTGGTCCATCCTAAGCTACTTCCACTGGGTTGGCAACATTTCGTTCAGGCAAGGAAGAACCCCAGGATTACCGATGCATCACGTCGACCAATAGAAATTAAAGGGATAGTACCACTTTACGTCCAGGTAGGACAATTCAAAGTCCGCACCTGGTTCCTTGTATGTCCTAACTTTGGCGCTGAGGCAATCCTAGGGATCTCCTTTATCGACCGATACATTAAGGCCATTTATCGAGGCCTTAGAAAAGAGGCATTCTACCGTGCACCTTCCATCTCCATAACTGGTTCCGCCCCGGGGCCAGAAGCTAACCGCAAACGAGCGGTTGTCTCCGAAAACACGAAGTCCGATAAGGTTCGCCTGTCAAAGGCCATAACGATACAGCCGATGACTCAAATCGCTGTATTGGTCCATTTCCAGTCCTCAGGTCTCGTAACGATTCAGAATCACCCGAAAACTGTTCTGAAGCACCTTACCTTGATGGCCATTGGAGTAATGGACATCCAACCCAACAAGTCCTTCTTGCTCACAATCAGCAACTTTCGAGATAAACCCGTGCGGTTACCTAAAGGTACAGTGATTGGTATCACTCTACCCGCATCTGTGGCCAACATGGAGGCTCAAATGGACAACCTTTCAACGCCAACTTCCGACGAGGACGTCGACTGTTGGGAGGGGATGGTCGCTATCGGCGCAGAATTCGAATCCTATAGGCCCCAGGTACTTGATCTCCTCAGGGAATACCAGGCCATGTGGTGGGGTAGAATGGGCAAAATTAGAGCCACTACACACCGCATTGACCTTCAGGATGATGCTAGACCTCAGTTCCAGCACCCATATCGTACAGGCCTTATGGGTAGGGAAATTGTCACCGACCAGATGTACAAGATGCGCAAAGCTCAAGTCATGGAGCCGGCGCCTCCGAACCCATCGGAATAGCCGAATCCCCTTGTCCTCGTGGCGAAGAAAGATGGCTCCGTCAGGTTCTGTGTCGACTACAGGAAGCTGAACGCAATAACCAAGAGGGACTCATACCCGATACCCCGCATGGATGACTTTCTAAATTCCTTAGGCGAAGCTGTCTTATTTACCACACTGGACGCTTACTCCGGATACTGGAAAATCCCTTAGCCCGACGATGAGAGAGCGCTGACAACCTTTACCACCCATGAAGGTCTGTGCAGATTTACTCGCATGCCCTTTAGTTTGAAGAATGCACCAGCCACTTTTCAACGGGTAATGAATATTTTACTGTCCAGAGTCAAATAGAATTTCGCCTTAGTCTATTTGGATGACGTTATAATCTTCTCAAAGACCGTAAAGGAACACTTTCTCCACGTGAAGAAGGTGCTAACAATCGTACAGGACGCTGGAGTAACACCGAAACTACGCAAATGCGCTTTCTTCCAGGCCTCAGTAAACTATCTCCGTCACGTCATCCTCCCAGGAAAGATGAAGGTAGCCACACGGACCACAAATGCGATCGGCCAGGCTAAACCTCCCAGGTCTCACACGGAACTACGATCCTTCGTGGGCTTGTGCAATGTTTACCGACGGTTCGTCCAAAGGTTGGCTACAATCTCGGCCCCTCTCAACGCGATGCTGAAGAAGGGAACACCTTTGGAGTTCGAAGCCCTTACCGACGACCAGTACGAGGCCTTTCAGACCCTAAAGGACAAATAGCTGAACCCACCTATATTTGCATTACCAAAGCCCAGTAGGCCTTTTGTCCTGGATACAGATGCCTCTGATGTCCAAGTGGGCAACAGGAACAGGAGTCACCGAAGAACTATCGACCTATTGGACACTGGAGCAGAACGCTCACCAGCGCGGAGCAAAACTACAGTACTACCGAAAAGGAATGTCTAGCCATCGTATGGTCCGTATTGACACTCCGTCCATACTTCGAGGGAACTAGGTTTACCAATAGGACAGATCACGATTCACTCCGCTGGCTACTCAATATGACCGATGCAACAAGTCGCCTTGCTCGGTGGCGCCTCAGGCTGTCTGAATATGACTACGAGATAACCTATAGGCCAGGCATCAAACACCAGGCAGCAGATACTCTCTGGCGAATCATTACCGACGGAACTGACGACACTCCATTGGACTACCTAAGGCCTACCCCCTTAACAGATGATAAACCTCAGGACTATACGGAAAAGTATGACGACCTTATGGGTAATGTGCAATCAGAGGAATCTGAGGTAAAGGAGAACGAAGTATACCTATTGGACTGGGAGACAGTTCCGTCCAATTCGACAACACCTCAGGTTTATGCGATAGCCCCGGAGGAAAAAGAGCTCCTCCTTATAACTAGTGAGGAACTCTTAAAGGCGCAGGACGAAGAGGAGTACTGCAAGGAAACAGCCCCATTGGTAGGAACCCCAGGATGCTTATTCGATTACAACCGATTTGGACTACTGTGTCGCCACTCACCCGCTGGATGGCGCACTCCGACGGGTAATACCAACTTCGCTAAGGGCGCGATTCCTATACCTCGTCTATTTCCCCTGCTTGGCTGGTCACCCTTAGGGCCGACGAATGTACCAGACCCTAAGGAAGTTCTTCTACTGGACACTAATGGCGCAGGACCTGTGAAAAACCGCACGGAACTGTGCATCATGCGCACAAATCCGAGGGTCTCGTGCCAACCATCAGACCAAATTGAAGCTCTTCCCCGCCGTAGGTCCGATGGAATTTGTCGCAATGGATATAATTGGGCCTTTGCCTAAGTCGTGCCATGGGAAACGGTTTGTTTTTGTTATAAACGATAGGTTTTCCAAACCTACCCCAGTCCCACTGCTAGGAAAGACAACCGCCACGGATGTCGCCACGACCTTGTTGTCTCAGGTATATCCATTTGGTATTCCACTTTACCTCCTTACGGATCATGGCAGCTAGTTCGTATCCAAATTCTTCGCACACGTTTGTGCTACCTTAGGTATCAAACATGTGACCCCCACTGCGTTCCACCCGAAAACCAATGGACAAGCCGAACGCTTCAACCGCACCCTTCTGGATCGATTGGCACAATACGTATCGGAGCACCAATTGGACTGAGACGACTACGTTGAACCACTGGTTTATGTCTACAACACGCAAGTACACGCTTCCACAGGGACAACACCTTTCGACTTAACGCTAACGAGATCGCCACCACCGATAGCTGTCGACCTTCAGGAGTCTATCATACCCAAGGACTTAACCGAAGGGATGACTCCGACCCAGGCGAAGCGCTACTCGCGCCGACGAATCGACCGCATTATCCAATCGGATAGAGCTGTACTAACCAAAGCCCAACGGCGCTCCGAAATCAATTCGGCAAGGCCGTTTGGAAGACACCGACCTTTGGGAAAGGAGAACTCGTTTACCTGGACCGGCCACCGAAGAACAGAGAGGACCTCGAGGACACTACGCGCAAGCTCCTACCCCGCTCTACAGGACCATACAAAGTCTTTAAGGCCAATCAACACACCATTACGTTACTAATTGACGGCCTAAAGGACACTGTATCGATTGATCGGGTTGCCAAAGCTCCCGGATCCCCCGAAGCACCAAAGCCCCAGTGCCCTGGCCAAACGTAATCACTACGAACTCAGGTCGACGCTCAAGTCTCCACATCCCCTATGGCAGTTTCGGCGGACCCGACTAGCCCCACGGACCCGATGGTCAATTCCAATGAAGATGTCCCATCTCTGCAAACCGACTCCAATGGATTCGCCACTCTGCACCACACTCTCCTTCCGGAGAATGAACACCAACCGGAATATGTGATTGAGCGCATCATATCCGCCGGTCGGGGAGAAGATGGAACTATGCGCTATCGCGTTCGTTGGTTCGGCTACACACCTGAGGAAGATACTTGGCAAGAGCCTGAAACCATTCCGGCTCAATTTATCGCCCACTAATGGCACAGAATCGGCTGCACGGAGCGCAGCCTTCAGGAGGGGGCAACCATTGGCCTGATTAATACCAAAACGCCTCTCGAAACGCCTCCCGACACGACGGTTCGCCGTAGCTCCCGCATCAGAGAACGAAGTCAGTCCTTAGGCAACACCTGAGGAAGACCTGAGACACTCTCAAGGCTGGACGCCGTCCCGGGGCACGCGCGTTTGAGGTACACGAGCGACCTTGGGAAAAAACAAGCTTTACTTTATTTGACTAACTATCAGAGGCCGAACAACCCTTTCCACGACCTCAAGGTTGGCAAAAGCGCTCCGAACACAAATAGGAATCACTGGGGCGGCGCAGGAGTCACCCCGTCGTCCTCATTGGAACCTGCAGGAGTGAAACCAGGACTAGGGTCAGCCGAGGAGCCCACTGGACCACTAGGACCGGCACCAGCGAGCCGAGCACGCCTCTTCGGCGGAGACTCACCCGAAGAACTCTCGTCAACATCGGAAGCCTCCCGGTCGCTCAAATTTAGACCATACTGGGCATCCAAGTCGGCAGTTACCCTCTTGGCCATCACTTGGGCATTCTGCTGCAGGATATTGACCATGGCGGTCTTCAGGTCCTGACCCTGTTGATCAACCGCGGCGTAGCGCGTCGAGCGATGCGCCCAGGAGCAAGCTTTTCTCAAGACTGTCGCAATGTCCACCGAGGCCGTAATACCAACGTTATGGGAGACATGACGGAGATCCAAAGCTGCAACCGTGACCGAAGCGAGAAGTATGGCAACGGAGAGGAAAGAGCGATGTCAACGCCCCCAGTGGACGTTTGAGCCAGCGCATCACCTACAGGACTTTCGGCTTCGACAGTAACCTTGCCAGGAGGTACGTCCACTTGTGCGACGGGCGGCTCATGTGAGAGTTCATCCTGAGAAGCAGCGCTCGGAGAAGCTGGATGAGGGGAAGCGGTCGGCAACACCACGGCGGATTTGACCGGAGGATTAACGCAATCTACGGGTAGTGTGGAGCAAAACCCGGCGACGGGAAGTGCTCTCAAGGTGTTCGAAGCCTTGCTCCCTGGGGGAGGCAGACTCAGAGACAGAGCCCTCCGTTCCACCCGTAGTGTGGGGTGTAACTCCCACGGGGGATTCCGGCAGTACCGACGGAGGTGAGGGGTAGAAACCGTGGATCGGGAATGGGTATGGGTATCCCAAAGAATGGGGGAAAATCCGGCGAAGAGGAAAAACGGGGCGAGGGTCGGGCACTAACAGGCACCGGACCCGAGAACCAGAAAAGGGGCGAAACAACAAAAGAAACCCAATACAGGGGCGAAAACCTGTCCTCGAAAGGAAACACAAAAAGCACGCAACAAGTAAGCAGAACTCCCACGGGGTATCGTACACGCAGGTCGTCTGAGCGGTCCCAAGGGGGTGGTTGCACGGAACCCAAACGTGGGCACTCTCCAAGTGGAGTCGTGTCTCTACGCAGGCGTTGCTAACCAGAGCCCGTTCCGGGTTGTAAGGCCGAAACGATGGCGACGAAGAACCTCTAAAGGTATCGAAGACCAACCTTGGTTGTCATTTACTATGAGCTCGGACTGTCAGATCTCGCCTCCCTAAGTAGGGCCCACTAACTAAACTCTACAGTAGTGCACACCTGCTCAGGGCCATACACGTGGAGATCCCACTGCCAGGGCCCAAAAATCCAACGTTCTAACAAATATCCGAAAATCGGTGCCAAAATTAAGCCACGTGTATCACGGGGCCAATCCAACCATGGGCCATCCGAATTTTCCCTTATAGGCGAAATATAACCAGAAAACAGTGCCACCTCAGCACACCATAGAGGGGATCATAATCATAACCCTCGGAGGGTTCAATCCTCATTCTATGAGTTGCATCTTCAAGTATCCCCTAACTTGGCGTTGCTCTACATCTCCCCCTCCTTAAGACGAGGAAGAACATTCCGAGCCGCGGGTGTCTAACTTTCCAATCACTATACATACTAATCTCCCAATGGGGTCCTTCACCACTTCTGGGGATCGCCACAAAACCGGCACATCGGTACAACTTTCTCCTACTCTTCCGACTTTCGGCGATAAGCAACTTCTTGCAACAGCGGTCTCAACCAGCCCTCTCAAGGGAATGAACCCATACGTCATCAACCCACTCTCGGGGCCATCGGCCTCCGCGCCGGCGGACAACGAAGCTCCCCAGCAGGGTGGATATTTCTCCGGTTTGGATGCGGCTCCGTCAGGTACCGAACCTTCCGCCTCGGCGGGCAACCGACATCCTCAGGAGGATTTGGAAATCAACGCGGTGGCGTGGAACTCCGCTCATGCGATGCCCTTGGTAGCAAACTCCAGAGGTTGGATCTCAAACGAATCCTTTCAAAGGTGGAGTCCCCTTACCGATCCGGTGATATATTCCCGCGATCCGTGGTTCGATCCGACAGCGGTTCGCGACGATGAGCTCATCGACTCCTACGTGGAGGACGGCTTATTGCCGGGTGGCCTACCTGTTGAGGTTGTACGTTCTCCCGATTGGAAGGCGCGGGTAGCCATAGAGCCTCAGTATCTATACCGCAGTCGCGGGGAGTCCCTGGACAAGGCGCGCGCAGCGATGGCGGCTCTGGCCTACCAGCGATTGGAGAGGTCACGCTTTGACCATCTGGTTCCCCCGGAGTACGGGTTCGACGTCGCCTATTATCGCACGTACGGTGAGGTCTCCTACGGGGATAACCTGGCAGCCTTTCCAGAAGCCGAGTTTCGCGGACCGGGTTTTCCTCTCCGAGAAGATATGCTCCAATGGAGTCGTCCCATCCTTCGGGCTGAATTCAGGTACCTTCAGCGGCAGTTTACCCAATATGGGTTCGATCGACGCGTGCGCTTCGAGCGCCGCTCGCGCTCCCGTTTCGGGTTCCTTGTCCCGTATCCTCACGTGGAACTGGAGCGTATCCATAACACGGCGAAGATTGGGCGATTCGTGCCCCTTCCAGCTTGGTGGAGTAAGGTCGAGGTCCCCCGAGGGTGCTTTGCTGAACTGCCCCCGTGCATCTACTATATCGGGTCTCGTTTGATGCACGACCCGAACTCGGGATACTGGGCCCTCGTTGCAGCCGAGTTGGCAGCCTGCGTAGCGGCGCACCTCCTCTGGGATGCTCATGACCATTTCCGTATCTGGTATATTCCTCCGAGGCTACGGACCTTCATGCGTCAGATCGACCTTTTCCCAGTGTTGGGTTCGGTCAGCAACGTCCAGGACCTGTATCCAATCTTGGACGTGATCGACAACACCCAATGGGATCGAGTTCCAGTGAAAAATCAGCCCGCAGGGGAAGGATCCGTGCGAGACAAGTCTCCTGGCCGGTACGATCCGGGCTCCGGTAACTGGGTCTATTACAATCCCTTCGAAGAGGTTCGCATCAGCGCGGCGCAAGCACGGGCGCTGATGGACTCGCCTCGACCGATGCCGGTGGGACACCCGATGGGGTTCATTTATACCGACGATTACGAGTATGAGCCTCCAGTAGACCTGGACGATCCAGCGTTGGATAACGACATGCCAGCTCCTAGTGGAGTACTCCCTGTGGAGCCATCTGCACCCTTCCAACCAGTGGGAACGATCTCAGCTGCGGCGGCGAATGCATCCGGTGGCGGTCCATCTGCTCCCTCCGGGTGGGGTGTGAACACCCTTGCGCAGGCGCCGGTTGCCACTCCGCAAGCGGATAGTGTGCGACAAGGCCTCGTGAACGCGGGCATTCCGATTCCCCTGGGTATGACGGATGTGAGCCAGATGTTGGCTTTCGCCTCGGCGTACCATCAGGGTCAGAATCCCAATGGTGGGGCGCGTCCCTCCTCGGGCTTTCCGTAGTTCCGCCTTCGGGCAATTGTAGAGTCCATAGCTTGGCGACAATAGTAAACTTCTGATATTTGCATAACTACTTTTCTTTTTGCTTCCTAGGATCTTAACTTCTACTGCATCTTCTTCATTCCTTCTTAGGATCTTCTTCATCTTCGTCTTCATCTTCTTCCCTTCCTAGGGTCCAATCTTCTTCTTAATTTTCTTCTCCACTTCGTGGGACTTCTTTTCCTTTTTCATCATAAACTGTCCCGATAACCGGTGCTGTGTTCCTCGGTTAACGGCGCTAGGCCGAGGGCCAGTAAACATTCCCTCTCAATACGTGTTCTTCGGGATACTCTCCTCAATTCCTCTTCAGAGGTCTAACATCTTCTTCACTTCGAGGTCGCATCCACACCAGTTCCCGTGGTGGCTTACCCGACTTGGGCACGATCCAGATTTGGAGGCAAGGTTACCCGAGCGCGTCGGTGATAGGATAAAACCTTAGACCTCGGAATGTGCTCAATGGGTTCCACTGTATCCTCATCAGGCGAGAATCCGTACCATCGGACTTGGTAGCGAACTTCTCCCTCGGGGGTGTAGATGTGACTCACGATGCGATCGATAACGAATTCCTGCGGGTACACTTTTCCCTGTTCGGGCTTCTCTTCCATCTTGGAACGCTCTAGTTCCCTTGAGGGTGTCAACGTAGGGTCTAGACACACCCCGGTGGGTTCTTTTCCGTGTTGCGAGCGGGTCTCAGCACTTCGTCCAAACGGCGCCGAGTGGCCTGTGGGCTACATTGTAACTTCCATCTACGGAGTCAAAACGGCCCACTTTTGAGTTCTTCTTTAAGCTGAGATCTTCCCGATAACAACGGTGTTCTTAGATTCCGTGACGGTTGAGAAACCGCGACGCGGTAGCGTTTCCAGTCTCAGGGGGGTAAGACTTCAACGTCAACCCGAGCTACGGGGACGAAGGTTGCTCTGGTGCAACGCGCCGTGCGACGGAGGCGGTTTGCGCGACGGTTGGTCGTCAGAGCCTTTTGATTGGCTCGGTGCCATTCGACGTGGGCCACATAAATGCGCGGGCGCCGGTTGCCACTCCGCGAGCGGATATGAGGTGGCGCTTTAGGCACGCGCTAGCACTCTCCTGAGCTGTCCCCGACGGGTCTCACTCATTTCTTTCCCATTCCTGAGGGTTCCAGTGTCTCCATAGGAGTTCCTATTCCCATTCCATAACGGAGAGCCATATTTAGTCAACCTCGTCGTCGAGATCTTCCCCGTGCGGGTCCGCTGACACAACTCGTTCTCGAGAAAGCGGGGTTTGAGTGTGTGGCACCTCAGTGTCTCTTCCGCGGCGGCGGGTGATCGTCGGCTCTATAGGCGTTCCGGGTGCGGAGTTCTCCACACGACTCTCCCTAGGCGGGTTTTCGTCATATTTTCTGACGTCGTGCTCGGCTGGGTCGGCGGTGATGTCGCTACCCATACGCTGGGGTTGTGACTTCTCTGTCGCCGGCTCGGTCGGGCTCGCCGTCTCACTGTGAGAACTAGATTCCCTGTTAGGGCGACTGGCTGACGCCGAAGCATCGTCCTGCGAAGGAACTAAGTCCTCCTCCCCCTCCTTAGGCGGAGAGCCAGGAGGCTTGATTACCTCCGGTGGGGGAGTAACTCTGTAAGAGTTCGTTGACTGGGCCCTTGAGGGAGCGGGCCCAGGTTCGGGAGTATCCGAAGTTAAAGAGCCGGTCGGCGAATCCAGACTCTCGTTGACGAGTATATCGTCACAAACATCATCCGTCAGCGGTTGAGCTCCTCCCTCGAGGTCCGATTCCATAAAGCATGGGATGTCATCGTCCTCGTAGGGTTCCGTTTCCGCTGTGGTTTTCAAGCGGGATAGTGCATCAGCCTGAGTGTTCAGCTTCCCTTTCTTGTACAGGATCTCAAAGTCGAATTCCGACAGTCGGAGACGCCAGCGCATAAGGCGGCCCGAGGATTCGGAGATCTCCAGGAGCCAACGCAAGCATGCGTGGTCCGTATGGACTTTGAAACGAGTACCCATCAGATAGGGGCGAAGTGTAGCTAAGGCCCACACGACGGCTAAACATTCTTTCTCGGAGACCGAGTAGTTTTCTTTCATGGACATTCAGGGAACGTGACCAGTACCCAATAGGGTGACGTTCACCATCCT
This sequence comes from Agarophyton chilense, assembly GCA_030374765.1. NCBI lineage: Eukaryota > Rhodophyta > Florideophyceae > Gracilariales > Gracilariaceae > Agarophyton > Agarophyton chilense. Next base: position 1,985,164 of record JARGXX010000099.1, read on the forward strand.
TAGAGGATTGGAACAGTGCACACCCTACTTGGTTTGCACTAGCATCGGTGTCCACTTCGTAAGGGAGCCCAGGATTGGGTAGAGCCAAGATTGGCGGTGATGTTACGGCATTCACCAGTGCCGTGAAGGCAAACGCTTCCGCGTCGCCAAAAGGTTCCAGTTCAACTGGTTGTCCCTTCGTCAGGAGCCTGTTGAGGGGGGTGGCAATATCCGCAAAGTTCGGGACGAATTGGCGATACACGTTACACAGACCTAAGAAGGATCGCAACTCCGTTTGAGTTTTCGGGTGTTTTGCTTCCTTCAAGGATTTCACTCGTACTTCATCGATTGAAAGCTGTCCGGGACGGATGATATGACCCAGATACTTAAGCGAATCGGTGAAAAACTCGCACTTCTTGAGTTTCAAGGTGATTCCCGCGTCGCGGAGTATCTTTATTACGTCCCTGACGTGTTCGAGGTGGTCATCCAGGTTGTTGGAGAAGACAATAATGTCGTCTAAATACACTAGACACGTCCTCCCTTTGGAGGAAGCCAACAGAATGTCTATCGCCCGTTGAAACGTTGCGGGGGCATTTGTCAACCCAAAAGGCATCCTCCGGAATCGGAAAAGTCCTTGATGACACACGAAAGCCGTTTTGCCTCGATCTTCCTCCCTAATAAGGACTTGCCAGTAACCCGAATTGGCGTCAAGGGTAGAGAAAACAGTAGCGCTCCCAAGGGAGTCGATGTATTCGTCCATCCGAGGGATCGGGTACACATCCTTAATGGTTACCTCGTTCAGGCGTCTGTAATCGATGCAGAAACGCCACGATCCATCCGGTTTCGGAACTAACACCACTGGTGAGGCCCAAGCGGACTGGGCAGGTTCAATTACGCCCGCTTTAAGCATCTTCTCCACCTGAGATTTCTCCTCTTCCCGAGCTTCCGGTCCAGCCCTGTAAGGGTGTTGGGCAATAGGCCGAGTGTTCGGTAACAAGTCGATGCGGTGTTCTGTAATCCCAATAGTTCCAATGGAACCATCCCACATTGGGGTGAATTCACGAAGCATGTGCCTCAGCTTCTCCCGATGAGATGCGGGTACATGGTTGAGATCCCATTTTTCCAATTCCTGAACAGGATCCGTCTGGTCTGCTCCTGTGATAGGGGCCGTAACCTTCTGAGGTTTAAAGTGTTCAGCGTGTGGAGCTGCAGTCGTATGCTCACCGTCTTCCGCGATTTCGGCAGTGTCCTCCCCCTCCTTAGGGTCCGCCACACCAAGGACCTCTGCGATAGAGATCTTTGTAGGTACGAACGCATGCGGGTGTGGAAGAACAGAACCCAGGATCTGGTGTTTGACCAAATGCTGCGTTGCCTTTCCAAAGTTGGCTACCAAAACCTTGAAAGGTTTATCCGGTTCCACGGAGACAACCCCATTCGCAAGGGCGAGTTGACGTCGCGTATACAGAGACGGGTTCGGTTGTACCACATGCACACCAATTTGCTTGGTAACAACTGTGACCCAAACCTGGGTTTCTGGCGGGATAGCCACTGACTTCGCAACCTTTACCCGTGTAGACACCGGGTCCTTCTTCACAGATTTCTGCGCGACGGGGAGAGGGACGCGTGTTCGCGCTGCTCCCTGTAAGGGTTTACGAACGATTGGGATCGTAGACCCGTCTTCGAGTTCCACAGTTCTATTCCGAGGACGGATGGCTTCCAAGAAGCGGTCGCAAAAGTCACAACCCAGTATGACTGGTGCTGCAAGTGACTTGCATACAATAAACTCCAGTTGAACGAGATAGGAGCCTAACCTCACCATGAGGGAAACTGTACCCAGTTTCCGTAGTGGGTTGTTGTTCGCATCGGCGATATCCAAACGTGGACCGGTACGAACTTGAACCCGGAACAGCGGGGGTAACAATTCAACATGAATTAAGTTAGGAGCGGCTCCTGTATCCAGGACAGATATTTGACGAACCATAAACTGGTTGGACAGGCTGAAGTCGGCGAATACCTTATAATTCCGCTTGGCCATTACCATAACTCGATCCGGAATACGGAGATTACGGGACCGTATCCACGGGCGACGGAGGACACTAAAGTATCCCGAGTTAACGTCGGTTTCAGCTGTTTTCCTTGAAAGGATTGTTACAGCTGAGGAGCGAAGCTGGAGCGCCTCGGGCGTCTTCAACTCCGGCTTAGAAGACACCCGTCCCGCAGGGGAGACTCCCAAGTTTAGTTTTTCGAAGCGGACCCCACCCAATTCGGTGCAGCTGCCTCGAAGAGGACCGGTTGTTCCCCGTTCGCGGGTACAAGTTCTGTATCCCTGTCAGCAAGGTGAGCTCGGAGTATCCTTTGTTCCTCATAGGACCTACTCGGGACTCGAGCTTTCTCCTCAGGGGTCAGAGCCTCGTACTGAGCGATAATTCGTGAACCCTCCCGCAGGGGAAATGTGCAGTCTGGTGCTTTGTGACCACGGAGGTAACGCAAATAGCAAATCAGCTCTGCCGGGTTCGGTTGTGGACGTGAATCCACGCGACGTGGTGCTGTATCCCTCCATCCGGGGCGAGAGAACCGAGCAGCCGTATTCGCAAAAGGTAGCGATGCGGCTGGCACCCTCCGTCCGTGGGTATAGAGCGCAGGGTCTTCATCCGTAGTCGGAGCGGATGTCGACGGCAACTCAGACGTACCCATAGATTCGGGGCTACTTCCCATGAAGTGAATGCTATCATTGACCCCCACAGGGGCAGGGCCTCCTGCGAGTGACAAAGACGAGTTACCTCCATCGGCGAGGAGTGCACGTGTCGGCCGACTCTTTCGGTTCTGCCGGGCATGGAGAGTATCCCCCTCAGCCTGGGCGTACTGAACCAGTTCCAAGTAGGTCAGCTTGCGCTTCTCTTCCCGATGTCGGGCAACCAATGCCCTTATCGAGGGGTCCAAACCATCCACAAACATGGAGCATCTCTCGTAGGCGGGGAATACATTCCCGCATCGGTGAAACGCTTTATTCAAGCGAGTTGAATACACCGTTTCGGTTTCCATCGGCTTCTGCCGCGTATCCCTTAATGCAAGGATTGCTTCCTGAATCGCATTTCCAGTAGCGTATGACCTCAAGAGGTACTGCACCGCTTCGGGCCAGCACGTGACTCCCCCTTCCGAGGCTCGGGATGATCCACGGACGGAGTTGAACTGGTCTTCAGCCATCCCCTTTAAGAAATAGGGTAATGCAAGATACGCTTGCGCTTCACTCATACCGAGGATGTCAGCCTCCTGGACGAACCTCGCAAGGAAGTCGAACACCAGAATTGCGTCTGTTCCTGTGAACTCCCTCTTCTGTAGGGTGATGCTCAGCCTTTTGATGTCGTCCTTGACCTTACCCGTTCCGCGGGATGTTCGATCTCCCGAACGGTTATCCAACCGGTAATAGCGGTACGATAGCAGCTTCCGATAGAGAGGATTCGTCGGCTTCAGCTCCCTTAATCCAAGGTGTTTCCTACCCTTCTTCCGGGTACGGATTGCCCCTTGAGAGGTGTAAGTAGCCTTCGACCGAGTCGCCCGGGATGACCGGCGTCCATCTTCACTATCCGAAGATTCGGAGGACGAACTCGATGACGAGCGATTGGGATCGGAATCCGATAAATCCTCTTGGAGGGGAACCCTCTTCTTGGACTTGCGGTGGTCCCGTTTAGCGGAGCGGTGTTCTTCGTCTTCCGAAACTTCGGGTTTATCCTTCGAGGCTTCTGTGTCTCCGTCCATACGGATAATGGCCTCGAGGGTGTCCAGCCGAGCTCGGAAGCGTTCCGCTTGCACGCGGTGTTCCTCCACGAGGCTCCGGTACTCCTGGATAAAAACCCCAGGGGTACCAAAGCTTTCCAAAAGGGAGTTCACATCCCTCCTCAGGGTACGAAGGTCATCGGCGACTCCCCGCACCTGGGCGTCCGCCACCTTGAGGCGGAGGGTAGTAACCTCCTGAAGGAGCTCGATGTGAGCCGCGTTGGCGATATCAATTCGAGTCTCCAGGCGCTGTAATTCAGGGTCGGCCCGACTTCGGGGTGCTGCTGAGGGGGTCTCCACCACTGAAGCTGGGCCCACAGCCACGACCTCTCGAGGACCTGAAACCACTGAGGGTGCTCTCCGAGTGTCCGGATCGATACCAGAATCGTTCCGACCTTCGGGAATAGAGCTCCTCGACCTAGGCGGGGCCGGGGGCACTGAATCCGCTTGACGGTTCGATCCAGTCCTGGAACCACGGGTAGGCGGCGTCATGCTGCAGACACGACACCGACGATTCGGGGTAACGATGAAATTCGATCACGAGATTCCCGGAGAACGGATGACGTAACACAAAACAAAAATAAAAACCAATTCCACCCTTTCCAAAGGGGACCACTACAACAAATCTTCACGACGGTGCTTCCTCTTCCAAGAGATATTCCAACACGTGGATGACCAACCCAAAAGTCCGAGAACGGATTCTAAGTCGGGAGACCACTTGTGGAGCAAAACCCGGCGACGGGAAGTGCTCTCAAGGTGTTCGAAGCCTTGCTCCTTGGGGGAGGCAGACTCAGAGACAGAGCCCTTCGTTCCACCCGTAGTGTGGGGTGTAACTCCCACGGGGGATTCCGGCAGTACCGACGGAGGTGAGGGGTAGAAACCGTGGATCGGGAATGGGTATGGGTATCCCAAAGAATGGGGGAAAATCCGGCGAAGAGGAAAACCGGGGCGAGGGTCGGGCACTAACAGGCACCGGACCCGAGAACCAGAAAAAGGGCGAAACAACAAAAGAAACCCAATACAGGGGCGAAAACCTGTCCTCGAAAGGAAACACAAAAAGCACGCAACAAGTAAGCAGAACCCCCACGGGGTATCGTGCACGCAGGTCGTCTGAGCGGTCCCAAGGGGGTGGTTGCACGGAACCCAAACGTGGGCACCCTCCAAGTGGAGTCGTGTCCCTACGCAGGCATTGCTAACCAGAGCCCGTTCCGGGTTGTAAGGCCGAAACGATGGCGACGAAGAACCTCTAAAGGTATCGAAGACCAACCTTGGTTGTCATTTACTCTGAGCTCGGACTGTCAGATCTCGCCTCCCTAAGTAGGGCCCCCTAACTAAACTCTACAGTAGTGCACACCTGCTCAGGGCCATACACGTGGAGATCCCACTGCCAGGGCCCCAAAAGTCCAACGTTCTACAAATATCCGAAAATCGGTGCCAAAACTAAGCCACGTGTATCACGGGGCCAATCCAACCATGGGCCATCCGAATTTTCCCTTATTGGCGAAATATAACCAGAAAACAGTGCCACCTCAGCACACCGTAGAGGGGATCATAATCATAACCCTCGGAGGGTTCAATCCTCATTCTATGAGTTGCATCTTCAAGTATCCCCTAACTGGGCGTTGCTCTACAGGTAGGACGAAGGGATATTCACAGAAGGATTCTCCATCGGACATACCAGCAGGAACCAACGGTGTGGCTTCCACATAAGGCTTGAAGCATAAGGGATCGGGACCAATGGCCTTCGGATAATAATCGGGCACATGACGCCTCGGAATTTCCGATGGTTGATTCCTCAAAGGCTTGGCGAGATAGGCACGAGTATCCTCCCGACCCTGAGGATGCAGCAGAATCGGCGTGAATGAGTCGGTATCCCAGTCATACCAAAGAAACCCGGGCGTCTTGCCCCACACCACATGCAGGACATGATCCAAAAGGGCTTCGGTCTCCTCAACGTTGAACTGAGTCCCATGGACGATATTATGTATGCCCAGGTTCCCTAGGAAGCGGATCATGATGTCCGGGAGCGGGATTAGGCGACCTCGAGGACCGGGTATGTTCCCATCGTACCATACCCTCCAATCATCCGAACGGACATTACCACGAATTCCGTACTTCGCGGTATCCAGAAAGGCCATTAGAGACATCACGCCGAACTCAACGAAGAATACCTTCCAGGACAGCCACGAACTTCGGTCATTGGCATCGCCAATTAGTTGGGACGAGTGGTACGCCACCACAGACGGCGTTGGACCCAGAAGGAGTGGCGAGACACGCCAATACATGGCGTATTGGTTCTCATCCTCGAAGGGAAGCGAAAGATATAACGGAAGACGTTTGTCTGCGCTCATGTCGTGGAACTCCACTTGGTGCCAACAAAAGAAGAACCCTAGGGATTGACGCAGACGACAATCGTGCATCTCGTTCCAATAGAGCCAGTTGGACATCAAGAACAAGGGAGCCAAGATGTTGTGACCCGCAGGAGGAAATCGCACATGAAAAGAGATGAAGTCCGTGTATAGGTCCGAAAGGAGTTTGTTCACCCTGAACTGCTATTCGGCTTCCTCCTCGCAGTGGACGTATGGCATGTCCGCATTGGAAGAGGGTGCGACATCGCGTCGCCGAACGCCGATCCACAGGACAATGCAACCATCGGTTATACCACGAGACACTACGCGCGTTCTTGCTGCCCCTCCGGAAATCGGGTATCTTGGCAAACCTTCGGGCGTCAAGACACATATGGCAAAACCTTTGGTATTCTTCGACAGAGGACGGAAGAATAGCATGACGCACTGCCCGCGGGTTCCGTTCGATGGTATGGTCATAACGGTCCACAGGACGTTCGTCGGCCACTTGGTATCCCGAGAAGCTCCCAGCTTGGTTGTTCGAAGCCATGGTGCCGCTGCACACATGCTGGTCCGCCAGAAAGTGAAAAGGACGACCGACGGAAGCGACAAAGTCCGGAGGGAGAACTGCATATCCAACGGGCTTTTAAGGCGAGTTCGGCATAGGGCGCGACCAATGGAAAAGTACCAAGAAGAGAAGGCGAGGTGACCGATGTGGAGCAAAACCCGGCGACGGGAAGTGCTCTCAAGGTGTTCGAAGCCTTGCTCCCTGGGGGAGGCAGACTCAGAGACAGAGCCCTTCGTTCCACCCGTAGTGTGGGGTGTAACTCCCACGGGGGATTCCGGCAGTACCGACGGAGGTGAGGGGTAGAAACCGTGGATCGGGAATGGGTATGGGTATCCCAAAGAATGGGGGAAAATCCGGCGAAGAGGAAAACCGGGGCGAGGGTCGGGCACTAACAGGCACCGGACCCGAGAACCAGAAAAGGGGCGAAACAACAAAAGAAACCCAATACAGGGGCGAAAACCTGTCCTCGAAAGGAAACACAAAAAGCACGCAACAAGTAAGCAGAACCCCCACGGGGTATCGTGCACGCAGGTCGTCTGAGCGGTCCCAAGGGGGTGGTTGCACGGAACCCAAACGTGGGCACCCTCCAAGTGGAGTCGTGTCCCTACGCAGGCATTGCTAACCAGAGCCCGTTCCGGGTTGTAAGGCCGAAACGATGGCGACGAAGAACCTCTAAAGGTATCGAAGACCAACCTTGGTTGTCATTTACTCTGAGCTCGGACTGTCAGATCTCGCCTCCCTAAGTAGGGCCCCCTAACTAAACTCTACAGTAGTGCACACCTGCTCAGGGCCATACACGTGGAGATCCCACTGCCAGGGCCCCAAAAGTCCAACGTTCTACAAATATCCGAAAATCGGTGCCAAAACTAAGCCACGTGTATCACGGGGCCAATCCAACCATGGGCCATCCGAATTTTCCCTTATTGGCGAAATATAACCAGAAAACAGTGCCACCTCAGCACACCGTAGAGGGGATCATAATCATAACCCTCGGAGGGTTCAATCCTCATTCTATGAGTTGCATCTTCAAGTATCCCCTAACTGGGCGTTGCTCTACAGGTAGGACGAAGGGATATTCACAGAAGGATTCTCCATCGGACATACCAGCAGGAACCAACGGTGTGGCTTCCACATAAGGCTTGAAGCATAAGGGATCGGGACCAATGGCCTTCGGATAATAATCGGGCACATGACGCCTCGGAATTTCCGATGGTTGATTCCTCAAAGGCTTGGCGAGATAGGCACGAGTATCCTCCCGACCCTGAGGATGCAGCAGAATCGGCGTGAATGAGTCGGTATCCCAGTCATACCAAAGAAACCCGGGCGTCTTGCCCCACACCACATGCAGGACATGATCCAAAAGGGCTTCGGTCTCCTCAACGTTGAACTGAGTCCCATGGACGATATTATGTATGCCCAGGTTCCCTAGGAAGCGGATCATGATGTCCGGGAGCGGGATTAGGCGACCTCGAGGACCGGGTATGTTCCCATCGTACCATACCCTCCAATCATCCGAACGGACATTACCACGAATTCCGTACTTCGCGGTATCCAGAAAGGCCATTAGAGACATCACGCCGAACTCAACGAAGAATACCTTCCAGGACAGCCACGAACTTCGGTCATTGGCATCGCCAATTAGTTGGGACGAGTGGTACGCCACCACAGACGGCGTTGGACCCAGAAGGAGTGGCGAGACACGCCAATACATGGCGTATTGGTTCTCATCCTCGAAGGGAAGCGAAAGATATAACGGAAGACGTTTGTCTGCGCTCATGTCGTGGAACTCCACTTGGTGCCAACAAAAGAAGAACCCTAGGGATTGACGCAGACGACAATCGTGCATCTCGTTCCAATAGAGCCAGTTGGACATCAAGAACAAGGGAGCCAAGATGTTGTGACCCGCAGGAGGAAATCGCACATGACAAGAGATGAAGTCCGTGTATAGGTCCGAAAGGAGTTTGTTCACCCTGAACTGCTATTCGGCTTCCTCCTCGCAGTGGACGTATGGCATGTCCGCATTGGAAGAGGGTGCGACATCGCGTCGCCGAACGCCGATCCACAGGACAATGCAACCATCGGTTATACCACGAGACACTACGCGCGTTCTTGCTGCCCCTCCGGAAATCGGGTATCTTGGCAAACCTTCGGGCGTCAAGACACATATGGCAAAACCTTTGGTATTCTTCGACAGAGGACGGAAGAATAGCATGACGCACTGCCCGCGGGTTCCGTTCGATGGTATGGTCATAACGGTCCACAGGACGTTCGTCGGCCACTTGGTATCCCGAGAAGCTCCCAGCTTGGTTGTTCGAAGCCATGGTGCCGCTGCACACATGCTGGTCCGCCAGAAAGTGAAAAGGACGACCGACGGAAGCGACAAAGTCCGGAGGGAGAACTGCATATCCAACGGGCTTTTAAGGCGAGTTCGGCATAGGGCGCGACCAATGGAAAAGTACCAAGAAGAGAAGGCGAGGTGACCGATGTGGAGCAAAACCCGGCGACGGGAAGTGCTCTCAAGGTGTTCGAAGCCTTGCTCCCTGGGGGAGGCAGACTCAGAGACAGAGCCCTTCGTTCCACCCGTAGTGTGGGGTGTAACTCCCACGGGGGATTCCGGCAGTACCGACGGAGGTGAGGGGTAGAAACCGTGGATCGGGAATGGGTATGGGTATCCCAAAGAATGGGGGAAAATCCGGCGAAGAGGAAAAACGGGGCGAGGGTCGGGCACTAACAGGCACCGGACCCGAGAACCAGAAAAGGGGCGAAACAACAAAAGAAACCCAACACAGGGGCGAAAACCTGTCCTCGAAAGGAAACACAAAAAGCACGCAACAAGTAAGCAGAACCCCCACGGGGTATCGTGCACGCAGGTCGTCTGAGCGGTCCCAAGGGGGTGGTTGCACGGAACCCAAACGTGGGCACCCTCCAAGTGGAGTCGTGTCCCTACGCAGGCATTGCTAACCAGAGCCCGTTCCGGGTTGTAAGGCCGAAACGATGGCGACGAAGAACCTCTAAAGGTATCGAAGACCAACCTTGGTTGTCATTTACTCTGAGCTCGGACTGTCAGATCTCGCCTCCCTAAGTAGGGCCCCCTAACTAAACTCTACAGTAGTGCACACCTGCTCAGGGCCATACACGTGGAGATCCCACTGCCAGGGCCCCAAAAGTCCAACGTTCTACAAATATCCGAAAATCGGTGCCAAAACTAAGCCACGTGTATCACGGGGCCAATCCAACCATGGGCCATCCGAATTTTCCCTTATTGGCGAAATATAACCAGAAAACAGTGCCACCTCAGCACACCGTAGAGGGGATCATAATCATAACCCTCGGAGGGTTCAATCCTCATTCTATGAGTTGCATCTTCAAGTATCCCCTGACTGGGCGTTGCTCTACAACTGAATCGACCCAAACGGACTGACAGACGTGAACCACGGTGTACGAAGCGCGTACGGTCGCCAAAGGAAGAACGGAGACTAAGGAAGAAGCCAACGGACTGTCTCGGCAACGCGACGCGAGAAACGCTCCGGCGATGCACCGATGGTCAGCTCTCACGGCGCGTGGATGTTTCAATCCTTAGCCAAATTAATTGCCCTTCGGCGCCAATGGTCAGCTCACGCTTCCCCGCATCCCCGCAGGCGGTGACGACGCGACGTACTGTCGCGCCCAATGGTTCCGGGAGCAACAAAGTGCTCGCGTCCCCTGGGTCAATCATGAGGCAATTTGGACTTCACCGTGATGGCCGAATCCTAAGGAGGGAGATATGGGAAGGAGCGATGATGACGGTTGAGCCCTGTAAGCTGCCGGGCCCTGAAGGATCTTGTAGATGACACGTGGACGGGTCAACCTCCGGTGGACTTATGTAGATTAGTTATTAATTTTAATTAGTGTAATAGATTAGCATTAAAATGCCAGGGAGATCTCAGCGTCTCGCCAGTACTATTTACTTGACTTTAGTGACGCTTCTCCCTTAGAGTACGGTAGGCACCGTTAGGATACCAAATAACCCCCTTTGTTATATTACTTCCACCCTTTGGTTTTCAAGCCATCGTTTCCGTAGCTCCAACCTGTAGGACTACGCAGTAAACACCAGCCCATTGCACCAAGTACTATGGGAGTGCCGCCATAAAGGGTTCGAACCTTAGGACCCACATACCACGCTACCACCGGTCGAGATCCGTACGCTGACCACCCCGTCATTGCGTTACACTGGCACTCCATAAACGCATGTTCCAGCAATTCTGGAACATTGTACGGATTACGGGACCCACACAAAGTGTCACATGCTTGTGACGTTTGGGCCCCAAAAACCCAGAACTATCTCCTTAACTAGACCGTGGCCGCCGTGGTTTCTTTGCATTGTGTGGACAGGCGCCAAGATGGTTTTGTGCGTGTGATTCGCTCTGTCGTCTGCTGAGGCCGTAGTTTGTACCTATTCCACCACCTTCTCAAGGCATCCTCCCAGCGGTGGTGCAACGGTAGGCAGATATACGTACGGTCCCCAAATCCATGGGTTTTGGCTATGTATTCGTAGACGGATCTGAATGCTTTCAAAAATAATGATTATCAAAATGACCTGCAACTATTCGTTGCCGAGCAGTTTCATGGCTTTGAAGTACAAAATCAACGATTGGGTAGCCCAAACAGTTAAGTCTTCAATTTAACCAGTCGGCAAGCTTTTACACGATATTTTCTTCTGCTGAAGCATATCACAATCCTTATTATCCGTTTTCTCTCATTGACTACAGTGACAGCTCGCGACGCTCGTACTATATCGCTTCGCATTCTGAATAAGTATTAATTGGCAATTAAAAAAAAAAGACAACATTAATTCAATTTTTAATACGAAGCTATAGTGTTTTTAAACTACCACGCGATGACATCCACGCGACTTAACCAGAAATTAATTAATTCCTAGCAAGCTCACCCCCACTCCCCAAAAACAAATCCTAGACCAACAACCCATTTAAACTCCCACAAACAGGCCCACTACTATGTTCCCAGTTACACATACTATTTGTGATATAGGTTCCAAGCTCTAAACTGATATTCCAGGAAGGAGTTTTCTGTTCCGAAGTTTTTTTCAGAAAACTGATTCCGAGTGTCAGATTTCTGTGAGTCTGTTTCAGAAATCTGACGAATTGAATTAAACGATTTTCGGTTTAAGTTTCCACATGATCATCCCCAACCCCCAGCCCTATCATGCGGCGATACGATGAAAGATATGAATGCTCTTTTGAAACAGCTTTTAATCCCTTGCGTTTGGACGGAGATGTTTTGTTATGGGCTGATAGAGTTCATGTGGTCGATTGTATCCCTTAAATCGATTTACCATCGAATTCGGCATTCTGTTTCCTGATTGGCTAGTCGATCTTCTTCGCGGTCTTCCAGCCTGCCTCAGCGCAACTCCCTATAAGTTCCGGATATCCTCCCGCCTTCCCTCCAGAAGAAAGGCTTCTTAGTTGTCTCAACCTTCGCTTCGCATAATTTTTTGTCACATACTTTAGTTGGGTGTCCTTTCGTAGTAATGATATATACCCGTCGAGGCTTCCAGAACAATTTCTGGCAATGATACTATATCTGGATTCAGAAGGACCCGTTAATGGGTTCACTGTATTCAAACGTAAAATCAACCTCTCCTACGGACTCCTTCGCAACAGAAAAAGTTCCGACGAAATGAATCCTCCCCGATGCCTTGCAAGAATTTGCTCGTCAGGCCGTTTGGAAAGCACTTCTCTCTTGTACCAATAGAGAGGGGTGAATATGCTCTGCATATAAGCAAATAAGCGCACTTCGAGGTCCCTCAGGTATGCTTTGGAATACTCTTCTTGTGTCTCCACTTTTTTCGTTGTCGTGCGCTTGCTTTCTTTGTATGCCCGTCCTACTTATCGGATTCCCCTGCGGTAGGAAACACATCCCGCATGCCCATCGAATCAAGAATCGCAGTTGCTGTTGTCATTGCTTTCTATTCTTTGTTCCCGTCACCTTGATCTTCCAAGGCTGACCTGTCCTCCTTAAACTCTTTCCGAAGTTTCGCCGACTCGTGAAGCTTACACTTCATTGACTCGCTTATCAAATGGTCGTGCTCTTTTTCGAGTTCTCTGGCCGCTTCCCAGTTTCCAGCCTTATCACCCAATATCACTGCCGCCAACCTACGAATTGTTAACTCCACTGCAAAGTCGTTTTTGTCTCTTATTATTCCCAGCGAGTTGATGAGGCAGTTAATAACCCTAGATAGCGTTGCAGCTTCCCGGCGGTTCCGAATGCCCGTCAAATGACGCGCGTCAACCCCCGCGGTGACTGTCGGATAATTCGTCAGGTCTTTGCGCAGCATATTTTCACTTTCAAGACTGTCAACATATACGTGTTGTTCAGGAAACGGTTTGCTAGCGAAAGCAACCCAGAGCTTTTTGTTAGCCTTTCGCAGCTTCAAAATCAAAGTCTTCCTCGCGAGGTTCGAAATTCTCTTATGTCCATCGTCGGGTTCTGAGCCAGAGTCATTATCGGAATCGACAACAATCGCTTCCACCGCCTGTCTGATGTCGACAAGAAAATCCTCCCCCTTTGCTTTCTTCTTTGAACTCTTCCGCGACTCCTTCAATTCCTCTACGTCTTTAGTCATGCACTTTGCACCTTCTCCAACCCCTCCATGAAAGAACGAATTCTTTGCATTTCACTGAGGTGGGAAGTTGTTTCTTCCTCTGAGTCGGAATCTGGATCGGACTCGGACTCGTATTCACTTGAGGACTCACCCTCCTTGCCCCTTGGCGTGCGTTTTGAACGCTCTCGGGGGTTTTGATCCGAGCCGGTTACAACTAGAGTACTTGCTACCTCCCCAGAAGGCCCCGCCTTTGGCGAACGTCCTCCGGCACTTAGTGGGTATGTTTTATTTCTAATGCACCGGAATACGGTATCCACTTCACCCTCTTTTGGAATCCCCGGTACCTCATTCCTGATCACACGAAGGAGAGCATTTTTACTCTGCGACTTTTCTCCAAGGTAAACTAAAAGCTTACCCCAAAGAGCTTCTCTTAGGATTCCCAAAGCATCCATCCCCATGCCCTCGATTCCCTGCCCAAGAGCCCTGCAGTATGATGTTTTAATTGTTGCAGGTCCATCACCTCTGAGAACGGTCAACCCATTCCGTTCTCGGGACTACTTTAACCCGTAGTACTTGCGCATTTAGGAGGGCTCCTCCCAGTTGGGCGCGCGACCTCAATAGGTCCAGTCGCCACCCGACCTCCATACAAGTGAGACTAGGTCCGGGCCTTGTATCCGCCAGGTTTCTGAGATTCATGCCTCGACAACACTACCCACAGTTACTACTCGACATATCTTGGTGCTCTAAAAAAACCCACCCTACGTCAATACGCAGAGCGCTTGGTACAGAAATTTGAACAACACTTCTTTAGAAAACCCTTCAAAAATCAAAAACCAATATCACAAAAAACCGTTGATTTCAATTTGCCACTTCAAAAAACCTTATGAGACTTGACTAAAAAACACGCAGAACCCCCAGCCAAATACGGCTTTCACGAGATTTCCTGGGTCGCATTGATGATAAACTTGCGCACGGAGAAGAATCTCTGATCACCCAATTAAAGAAACACCTTACATAGTTCCGTTTCCGGACTCTATCACAAGCAAGGCCAGTAAAGCCCAATGGACAACAACCCACGCGGGATCTCACTTAAGCTCTGTATTTCGTCGAGCCAAGCCTTAAAGTACTAGTTTTCACCGGCATACCGCAACGCCCGGCCTTGAAATACCGATACTTTAATAAGTCCAAAAAATTCTAAAAAACATACCAACATAATAGGGATCACTGGGCTACGGAGGCCTGATCACATCCCTTTCCAGCAAGGATTCCTCGCTGACTTACTCCGTTAGCCAGCTTACGCTGCCCAGTCGACACCACGAGGAGGTGGAGTTAAGCTTTAGTCGACCAAACGCAGAGGCGTCAATTTTTCGTCAAGTCTCCGGAAATAATACTCCCTACGCAGGCTCAGGATTAAAACATCATCATTTCTGCGATTATGCATTCAAAAACGACAAATATTATCATTTTATCTCGTATTGTGATTGATCTTTGGCAAATGCTACTTATCAACGGCAACGGGATTGCAAAATGGGGTGATTGAAAAATGTATTCAATAACAGGTCTGCGTTTGTTTCCCATTTATCGAGTGTAAATTGAATAAAGGAGCCTTAGAAACCATTAAAAGTATGCAAAGCAATCTTTAACATTCTCTATTCTTAAGGTTAACCTATTCTATGAAAGAACGACTCCATGGCAGAATGTTTCGAACAGAATTTTATTTGGGTGACAATTTTTCTGGAAATTTGGTTATGATTGCGTAAGGGAGCATCATACTTTGATATCGTAATTACTTTCTAGGTCCCGATATCTATAGCTTATTCGAATTTTCGTCATGCAAGAGAAGCTTTGCTGATGGAT
Source organism: Agarophyton chilense (assembly GCA_030374765.1). Lineage (NCBI taxonomy): Eukaryota > Rhodophyta > Florideophyceae > Gracilariales > Gracilariaceae > Agarophyton > Agarophyton chilense. The sequence continues at coordinate 2,000,288 of JARGXX010000099.1, forward strand.
TTGTCTATAACAGTACTATCTTAGACTTGCCTAAGATTTGATGGAGCTTTTGGCGGGTTTTAAGCACTCGCAGAGGATGGTGTGTAATCTCCAGGGTTAGGTTGGTGCTTTAAGTAGTATTGCAGTACAAATAAAAAAAGCCAACAAACAAACAAGTTTTGACATTGTCCATCGTAAGTGAAATGATAGCTTCATGAGAGTGGTTTCCTTCGACCTATGATTTTACCGCTTGTACGATTCTATGAATCTTATCCCTACTAACGGAGCATCGTCTCCCGACAGATTGGTGGTGACTGTGAGAAGCTCACGTTTGCGCCCGGCACTGCTGGTTAGTGTAAATATTCTATCTGCATTATTTCTAAAAAATATAGAAAGTTTACTATATTATTCTACACCATGTAGTGACGGCACCATCTCGTCCTAGCTCTCCGAAAAACATTCCCAACTGGATGTTGTGGCTTTGAATCTTTTCCACATTTGCGTGCTGCTACTATCTTGGAAGGTGAGATTGCGTTACCTACAGTAGACGTACACACCTCACTCTTAAAAGAGGATTACACCCACATATACCATCTGGTATTTGCTACCTGTCTTGTTTTCGGCTCGGTTTACGATTGTTTTTATTTCTTTTTCTTGGCTACCGTTCTGTATGCCCTGGTCGCCTCATTGAGTTACACTGCTTTCATTTTCTTCACTCTCGTGGCTGCCTATCATATCTACAACTAATATCTGTGGACACAGTATGTTCCACTTACTGTCACCGCTGTTTGTGCCGGTTCGCGTTGGACTTACCCCTCAACTTTGTCGTGTATTTTCGGAGAGGCTATAATGCTTTCATACTTTCTAGAAGGGAATTTTTAGAACGGTTTCATGTCGCCTGGTATTCTGTTTTTGCATCACGAAGTGATTTCTTGACTTGTAAATCATTTGATCCATCTTTTGTTCGGGTCTCCACATTCGGATGTCCGTTAGCTGTTGATATGCGTTTCCCAACTTCTTGCTTAAGTACCACTGCATGGAAGACTTAGATTTTTCCAAATAGTATTGCAACTGTTGCAACATGTCACGACAGCCGTCGGATGCCGACCCCGCCCAATCGCTCAGACATCACGTCCCCGATATGACTAGCGTTGTAGGTGTCTGTTCTCCGAAGAAATCTTTCGCTAATCTACATTTTAAGAATACCTCCAAGTCCAAAGGTAAAAGCCAGGGCTCTTCGAAGAGCCGAAATCTACCGCCGAAGGCGTCAAATAAAGAACCCCTCGCTGGAGACGAATCGGACCCTGTCGTAGACCTCGAGGCCTCTATAGATTCAGTAGCCTCAAGGAAGGAAGGGATCCCCGAAATTGATGCGGATCCGCAAAAGCAGTTTTCTGAGATGCGTGAGGCTCATAATGACCTCTAGGAGGAGTTTGAAGTCCTGTTTCTCAGGTTCAATACCTCTTCTCTGAAAGATTTTGTCGGAGACCTTCATCTTTTACAGGCTAATATCAACAGGATGTCACAATGTTTCGGTGGTCTTTCTGATTACCTGAAGAAAACTGAAACACGTTTCGATCGTGTCAGTTCCCGTCTACAGACGTTAGAGAATACCATCTTCATGGATGATACCTTCGCAGAGAAGCCGATAACTTCCTCGCAGAACGCGAAGCAAAAGAAGAATGATAACAGCCGCCAAAAGCAGAAGATGAAAGATAACTACGATACTGATTCCTCGGATTCATTTCGATCTTCACGGAACTCTCACCATGTGACTCACCATGTGATTTTGGCGACCTCATCCAATTTCACATCTGAAATTTTTTATCGAAGGTACTGTTCTCGTTGTAAACGGTCTTCTGCCAGTCAACGTATAGTTCGTACCCGTATTAAAAGAAAGAAGAACGATGGATTGAATTACGTGAATTGCACCAAAACCCTGTACAAGAAACTGGTTCCCTGAAGATATTATCGGCTGGAAAACTTCTCCTCAACGAGATACGATCAAACCATATTCTGGGCACTTGGGCGAAAACAGTACCGAGATTTCGGAGGAAAACGTCGGACGCGGTATTGTAACGCAGAAGAGTTCGAACTAACAAACAACGCCTGCGTGTCAGCCCTATCGTGAGGAGGCGGAAGATTACACGACGTGGAGCACCCCAAGCCAGCAGCTGGAACGTGTACTGGACAACAGGGCACCCACCGCGGAGTATATACCAATCAACGCACAAGGCCGTGAACTCTCCATTTCACGGCGCTTTGTTTCACAACCGACTCCGTCGTCAACCTCATCACGTTCAGGACGGATGTTGGCACGTAGTTTCATGGGGCGCGACCTAGAACCCTATCTTAGAGAGTGTTCTCCGTTATAAACACGGAGAAGTCAGAAAGCCTACAAGCGGGAGCTCATTTTAGACCGTATCAAGGAACTTTCATACCATCTGGATGGTTGCATTGAGTATCTTGTCCATTGATACGGCTATTATCTAAATTTCAAATCGAATGAACCCATTGAGCATCTCCCAAATTCAAAAGTGGCTTCAAATCATTGCAAAACTCAGAAAAGAAGCCCTGCCGAAAAATGGCAAGCTCATCCACATCTGGAGGTTACCCGCTCCTCTCGGGATCATCACTCTCTGCGGGTTTGGATGGCTAGCACCTGAGTGCTTGCCTTGAAGACGAGAAACGATGGCCGCCCGCGACTTGAAGACGTCATCAGTGGCAACGCTACTACCCAGCCCTACCTCGCGAAGGAACTGGGAGATCACGCTCACACGACACGCCGAGGCGGCACCTTCCCCGCTTGAAACGAAGGAAGCTCAATCTGGGACGCCCACTGGCAAAGCCGGAGGATCACCACCACCTGCAACGGCAGGAGCAGCCTTCGAAAGGTTATCCACGTCGATATATGAAATGATAGTGTTGCTTGCGTTGTGTGGCTCCTCCTTCTCTTAGGATCCAATCGCCTGAGCGGGCCCAGTCCCATCATTAGGTTCATTATCCACCATCGGGTCTTCGCCGTGGTAGACGTGGTAGTACTCGCCCTCGTTCACGAAACCGTTTGGATCACTCGTCGGGGATATACCGCGGTTCAATCCGAAGTTCGTTAAACTCTTCCAATGAGATTTTATGTCCCTCTCATGGGTTGATCAAAAACCTCGAGGGCGTTCTAAACCCGTGACGGAGGGCAAGGAGGGTGAATCCTCCAGTGAATACGAGTCCGAGTCCCCTCTGGACTCTAGCTCTGAAGAAGAGGCTACTACTAGCCCCCGTAAAATGCAGAAAACTCTTTCTTTCGTGTAGAGGTTGAAGGAGGCGCAGAAGCGCATGACCAAAGACATTAAGAAATTGAAGGATTCATAGGAGGAGGATTTTCTTGTCGACGTCACACAGGCGCTGGAAAGGGTTGTATTCCACTCTGCTAGTGACTCTGGGTCGGAGTCCGAAGACGCCGATGAGGGAATTTCGAGCCTTGCGAGGAAGGCTTTGAATTCGAAGCGACAGAAGGCGAACAAGAAGTTCTGGGATACTTTTGTCAGCAAACCGTTTTCTAAACAATATGTTTTAGTTGACAGTCTCGAAGGGGAATATATGCTCTGCAAAGCCCTGACGAATTATCTGACGGTCTCGGCGTCGGTTGAAACTCGTCATTTGACAAGCATTCGGAACCGCCGGGAAGCTGCAACGTTGGATCGGGTTATTGACAGCCCCATCAGCTCGTTAGGCGTTTTGCGCGCCAAAAATGGTTTGGCGGTAGAGTTGGTAATTCGTAGGTTGGCAGCAGTGACAATGGTCGATAATACTGGCAACTGGGAAGCAGCCTGAGAACACATAGAAGAGCACGACGATTGGATAAGCGATACATTGAAGCGAAATATTCAAAAGACGGCGAGATGTCGTACGGAGTTTAAGAAGGATAAGTTTTCCTTGCGCAAGAAAAAAGACGGGAACGAAAACCAATATAAAAACAACGACAACAACAACAACAACAAATTTTAGTGCGATGAGCATGCGAGACGTGCTTTCTATTGCAGATACGTCCGATATATAGGACGGGGACACAAAGAAAGCAAGTGCACGACAACGACAAAAGTGGAGACGCAAAAACAAAATTCAAAGTATACATGACGATCTTCGAAGTGGGCTTAATTGATTGTATGCCCGGCATGTCTACCCCTTTCTACCGGTACAAGAGAGAAACACTGTCCAAAGTTCGGCGAGCAATATATTGCAAGGCATCGGGGAGTACTCATTCTGCCGGAATTATTTCGTTACGGAGAAATCCGTAGGAGAGGTTGATTCTACGTTCGAATACAGTGACCCATATCAATGGGTGTGGCCGATTCCGGACCATGTAGCACTGCCAGAAAATGTTCGGGCAGCGTCGTCTAATATTATCCCGTTGCTACCCGAAGACGTACAGCTGCTTTATATGACAAATAAAACCATTCGAAGAGATGAAGAGATTAAGAGAACTAAGAAGCCATTTTTTTGGAGTGAATGCCAAGGATTATCGTACTCTTATTAAAATATTGGTTGAAGGTGGTCTAAAAGATTTGAGGGAGAGAAAACCGGAAGTTGTGAAAAAGATTTTTGCGGTCCCTATGAAAGAGAGAAAATAAAGGCTCATAATCGACGCCTGGAACGCCATTCTTCCGTTTATTGACCCACTCAAGATCGAGCTTCCTAGTCCCGGACATCTAACCAGATTACACATCCCGGCAGGAAAAACGTTTTATGATGGAAGGTCAGATATGGATAAACAATATCATTAAGTGAAATTACCGAGATGGATGAATACGTATTTTGGTTTTCTACAAATCGAAGTCGGATGGAAAACAATGATTCCCCGGTATGCTTTCAATGTTCACGGGTGTGGTTACAAAATGTCTTTGTGGCTCAGGAAATCCATTTAGAAATCTTTGCTCGCCCTAAGCTTTTCATGAATGACAGGATAGCGGATTCCATTTCCGTTGGCGAATATAAATTTGGAGCTTATGTGGATGATTATTCTTCGTTTGGAACGGGCAAGGAGATGTCGGAAAGAAATTTGCGGGCCGTGATAAAGAAGTACGATCACAGCTCTTTGCCTTCGCAGACGAAAAAAGTATCATGGCCTGCAGAAAAAAGGAGAACAGAAGTCTTGGGAATTGAAGTCGGAAAAAATAGCATATTAAGCCGAAGCGTGAAAAAAATGAGAACGCTGATAACGATTACAAAACTGCTGCCGAAAATGAAGATATGGAAGGTACAAGAAGTACAGATCATAATTGGAAAATGGGCTTGGTTTATGCTCTTAAGAAGGCCACTCTTATCGGTCTTCGCAATGATATTTACCGTTGCGTCCTCGACCGAAGATTATATTGGCGGCAATATGGTCAGCCGGAAGGAGCAGGATTTTATTTCAAAACCTGCACCTTTGATCCGGATTAATGTGTCTACGCCGTTCAAAAAGACGAGTATTTGTACAGACGCAAGCTTAATTGGTGGAGGAGGAGTCTACACTGAGTGCTGAGATCCCTTATAAATTTGCGAGGGATCAGATTGAATGAAACGCATTGGAGAACAGAAGTGGAAAATTGCGATACGACACCGATGGAAGAAAAATAACCGGTACCTTTTCTAGAAGGCGAGGCAGTCACTCTTGGTCTGCTTTGGCTTCTTAGGAATCGGAATAATTATCAAACAGGGGTGATTATGGTTTTTGATATCCTGTGGCTTCTCGGAGCTATTTTTAAGGGACGTAGCAGTAAGCGAAGCTTTCACCGGACTAGCAGACGTATTGCTGCGATAGATCTCGTTGGTGATTTAACAATAGATTATTTTTATATCCCTAGTGGGCAAAACCAGCCGATGAACTGCCACGGACTTTTTGATCTAGCTCACCGACGGGTAAAAGCAACAACACTGCAGGGATACCGTAACAACCTTTGGTATTTCGTGGAGTGGCTGGTGCAACACCAGTCACTCACCGTCACTATAAACACGCAGAAAAATTTGATAAATTGTTCACGAGGTATCGCGTTGCTCTTTTCCATGGTAATAAGCAATTGAAGGCAGGAGGTTTAGCTCAGGCAAAATCAGCGTTGGAATGTTTTTTCCGCGAACTCAGCGAGAAATTTGTGTTGGCAAATCAAAGTATACAGGGCTGGACAGTATCACGCCCTAACCTTCATTTTGGAGTATGTCAGAAAAGAGTTGTATGTGGATTGGCTTTAGATCTTTTTGAACACGGGAATCCCGATAATGGGGTTGGATTGTTGCTGCTGTTTGATGGGTATCTCAGGCTGGGGGATTTATTGCAGTAAAATGTATTGTATGTCGTCATGTTGCCGCTAACTGAAAAGCGGCCGCATTACGGGATGCTTAATATTGCAATAAGAAAACGTGCCCGTAACGAATTCGTCACGATAAGGCCATAATTTTTGGCGGTTTTGGTGGGAAAATTGGTCAGAAAAAGGAATTAGGCACAATCAGATGTCTTTTCCCGCATCAGCTGGCCCGGTTTCGGGCCAGTCTCCGAAGAGCCGCCGAACATCTAGGGATTCCGTTCACAATTACTCCACACATGCTTAGGTACGATGAAGTGACTATCGACAAGCTTTATTCTCGCCTCGCCGACCAGGATATTAAATTGCGAGGACGTTGGCAAAGCGTTAAGAATATTATTGGATATATTCATTCACACAAATTATACCAAGCGCTCAACGAATTATCCCCGACCCAACGACAGTCATTTGAGGCGGATTACACCAGGGCATACCCATCTTTCAACATATCGCCGCTTTTTTTAACTTCCCAATTTGAGTTAGTAATTATGCAAAGCGTTATAGTACGAACGTAGCGAGCTTTCATGTAGTCAATGAGTGGAAATATAGTAATAGGAGCCTACTTTTCACTGCCTTTGGCAATGATGTCTAACATGGGGCGCTATGCCCGGCTGCTCACAGCAGCTCCAACACATTGCTGGACGTACAATAGGTAGTCTTTAGAGCAGCTCGATCTGTAGTGTTCCAATTACAATTATTTCAAAACGTGTAGTGCGTTTCTCGGCCGAACGACTTGTCCATTTCAAAGAAATGGAAAACGGCCAATTATTTCTGGAATGGATGAAAAGTGCTATCCTTTCCCAACCGACGGGTTCCCAACAGGCTCGACACAAGTTCACAGCATGCTTCTAACTTATGCGCATTGCCATTGACCACCGCCCGCCCGCCGCTATCACCCCCCGTGCCATGGGTCCCCAAATGCGCCGCGCCACTGAAAACAATCCCGCCGCTACCCACTGTCTCGGCGCTTCTTCTTCGCGCCCCGCAACTCCACACCGCCTTCGGCTGACGCATCGAGCTTTCTCGTCAAACACTTTTCCTTACCCCCACCAAACCACCTGTACTATACCACCGCCTGCCCGCCCGCTCCCACCACCCTTCACGCAATGCGGGCCAACTCACGCCATTGAGATCACCTTCGTAGGCACCCATTGTCTTGGTGCTCGGATTTCGGGTCTCGCATCGTTAAAACAGGTTCTTCCAGCGCAGCCTGATTTTATTTTCTAACAATTCGCTTTACCTCCACCTAAAAAACGGACACACCCCTATACTCTCAGCCCCTCACGCCAACATCACCCCCGTGCAACTTGCCTGCCCTGAAGATGTATCCGAACGTCTAAGTTTTTCTTAATCACGATATCCTCGGTCAACTTAGTGAAAAACGGTTTTTTTCTTTTAAGTTTCCAATATCATATAATTCCTGGAAATTAGAAGCGACCTAAATATCAGTTTCATTTGTTCTTAACATCTGATTGGTGCCGTGAAACAATCAATACTGACACCCAATATTTCTAAAATCGTAGATGTTGTAGACATTGTAGACCGCTGTTTCGACAGTGACACCGAGATCACCGCAACACTATGGCTACAAATGGAGTTGATGACTATCGCAGTTGCATTACAGGATAAAGTCGCTGGCGGATCGTGCCCGGGAAAAGGTGCCAACATCGATCGTGACTTTGCTGTCGCGCCCAAGCGATTAATGCTCGATTACTTGTAGAATATAGATAGAGAAAGGAATGGTGGTTCAAATGAAGTTGGGCCCGTCTACTTTGATGTACTTTTAGAACGACGCTTCAGGATCCCAAAGTTCATGTTCGAAAGATTATTCAGCGTCGTCTTCAGCAAGAGCACATACTTGCGGGCAGGGCTGCGACCAGATTGCGCAGGCAAGTTTGGGGTCTCTTCTCTCCAAAAGGTAGTATGTGCTCTTCGATATCTTGCATACGAATGTGCCACAGACAGTCTCGATGAGTCATTGAGGTTTGTGAGACAACTGTCTCGAAGTCTGTTATATAATTTTGCAGGGCTGTAATCACAAAGTATGACGACAACTATTCGCGTTCTCCTCCAGTGGCATTTTTGGTGAATATTAAGAAGCCCTTTGCGGCAATTGGATTTCCTGGGTGCATAGATTGCGTGGACAGTTCAGAATGATTTGGATTCTCGCCCGAAAGTAATACAAGGGAATATGAATGGGAAGGAGAGGAGGCCCACGATACAAATGGAGGTTATTTGGGATCTAGATTTATGGATCTGGCATATCGCGTTCGGGTTCCCGGCGTCAATGAATGACCTTGACATTCTCGAAGTGCGTCCTCACTTTTCGAACATAATTTACCGTTCCTCCTGCTAAAGCTAACTGCAGTCTCTCGGGAGAGCATTTCGATTACTTTTATCAGCTATGCGACGGAATATACCCAGAGTGAAAATTTTTTATGATTAAAGCGACTAGCAATGCGAAGAAGGCCATTAAGTACGCATCTGTTCAAGAGGCTACGATTATAAGCCGGGAGAGGGTGTTCGGTGTTATTTTGAAGAGATCCAATGTAACTTGGGTTCCCACCAAGCTTCGATATTTCAAAGACTGGCGAGCTTTTCATTCTGTTTGTACTAAAGTACATATTTGTGGAAGAAAGAAAAGCACAGTTTCTAGAAAATGGCGTTGGGTACACGCGAGGAGATGGTTTATTTGACGATTGCAATGATGCAGGGAACCAAGAGCAGAGAGTGGTGGTATGAACGATGAAATGAACGGACTTTTTAAACACACTCGAAAACATTTCTCCGCCATCCGACATCAAAAGCGTTTCGAAAATCATCAGGCTCGACAATGCCATTTTTGGTCACATATAGAGTCATACTACGGAAACACAAATCCCTTAAGAGTCCGTAATTATTTGTGTACAAGATGATCCAAGCACATCTTTGAGCAGTCGGTCTGGGCATCGTCCACGTCATTGACATCGGAACAATTGTCAGGAGCAGAGTTGGAATCAATGCTGGACTCCATTGAAACAACGAGAATACATTCCGAATCATTTTCCAAAGAATGGCCGTCAGGCTTTTGCTGTGTGTGTGGCACTTCAACGGAATGTTAAAAGATAACTATATCGGTGGATCTGTTCGCAGTTGCCCTGTGAGCACTAGTCGTAATACTTTGTTTCTCCTTGTTTTCTATCTTTCGAGGCACAAATTGCTGTTCGAGATCTATAAACTTTTTAACGAGTTCTGGGCTTGTGTGCGGCATAGTAAATAAGTTGATACAAAAGTTACGTTCCTGAACAGCCAGCGCTTCTTCAGATATTTTGTTTCCTTTCCTGAACTCCTGTACAGGACCTTCTAAAGCTTGTGCCACGCGGTCCCATGCCTCATTAGTTTTCGTGATTTGCACCGTTCGTTTCGTTCCAAGCGGAGGCCTGTGTTAACAACTCTTTCTCGAACCTGTTTTACTTCTAATTTCATCGGCTTTAAACGATGGAGCACAACTACGTTTATTTATTCTCGAATCGAAACCAGAAATGTTTACACTAAGTTGCGGAGTAGAGTTCGGTTCCACTTTCTCCTTCATTTATTGACTCACTCGATTCCATCTTCTCTTTTTTAATTCGAATTTCTTCCACGAAGTGTACCAACATCATCTAGAAGTTCGTATATCGCAGCCACAAATAACAAAGTAGAATATGAAAGGGGTACCTGCATGTGCTCCATCGGAACCAAAATATCTGCATATTTGTTTCGTTTCTTCTCATATATCAAGGCGTTGGTTGTATAGTGCAGTGGGGGCCTGTATCATGTCACGTTTCGTCGGGTAGCTTCTCAGTTAAAGAGCTAGCAGTTTTTGGTGGCAACCTTCGAAAACGAACCTCAGTTTTTTAATGAATGAAAATATCTGAGAGACCGAGGATACAGAACGTTCTTGGCTCTGGTATGTATTTTCGTTGCTTTTATTTAGTTTACAAAGGCGTTGGAAGGCTTGGGAAACACGACCATCGAAGGATTTAGTTTTTTTGGTGGTGGCCTTTTTCGTGTCTTTTGAGGCTTCCAATAAGCTTTGAATGCCAGTAGGATTTCTGTTTTTGTCCAGCGTTTTCCCTGTTTTATATTCAATTGTTGCTGAGGTGAACGTAACTGGGTCATAGGAGGATTGTGATTAGATGTGCTGATGAATAAGCAGCACTTTGGATGTGAAGGTGTTTCGGTTTTTGCAGTGTTGGCGAGAAGTCAAAAAGTTGAGAGGGTCAATGAAATGCAAGCATTCAAAATGGACTTAGATTAGAATTTCTTTTGGACTGTATGAATTCAATCCAAATCGGCCCTTTTTGGATTGGGATTTGGTGCTCAAGGTTTAAGTCTATTCCATTTCTAAACTTTGGATTAGATTTTCGGAACCGGTGGGGCACAAACTCTGTCCAAATACATCTAAATTTTGGATTAGATCCGGATTTCTTTTATTGATGGGGTTGATCTCACGATATCGCTACCAATTAGAGGCTTTCTCCTAATTTCTTTTCACAGGTACTTTCGGAATGGGTTGAACCTGAAGTCCAATATACGAAATTGATCGAAACTCAATTTAGTTCTTTGGTTCCCCTTACAGAAGATTTTGGTAGAACCAAATGAGGCAAATTGTGGGAGGTGTGAAATATTCGCACAGATTAGCTCCAGGACTCAAACCGCAAATCACGACACGGTTTCTCCCTGTCGATCGCAAGAGAGATCCGAGACTGCAGCCCTTCCCTCTGCCTACCCCCACTCTCATCCTGATGGCGAACGTCCCTTGCCCTGGCCGCTTCTAAGGATACCCTGAATCCACCATCGAGAACTTGGCTGCTACTCCTTCTTTTTAAATTGTAAACCCAATTAATTTCGCTTCCGACGATGCAACCAACGAAGAACAAAAATTGACGCCCTCACCACCCGCATTTACTACAAGCCCATCTGCGAATTCAATGCCTCTTTCCGCAGTTTCGCCCAAGCATCCAGGCCGAACGCATACTTACACGGCCAACAGGGCTTCCCTTCTCCTGCGACGTGACCATCAGGGATTTGGTGGGCCATCGTTCAGCCTTCCACGGACGACTCCGACTGTAAGCAGAGCAAAAAAAGTGCAGGAAGGAGCAGCTGGAAAGGCATGTTCGGCGGTCTCTTCCAGAAGAAGCGGGTTTGATAGTGCGGAAGTGGTGTGATTACTTGACTTGATAGAAAAAATACAGCTTCTTCTAGAGATGAGTGGGACATGCTAACTTATCATGTCCCATTCATCTCTACAAAGGGGTTTGTGTTCTCGGAAAGATAGTATTAGCAGCTAGATTAGTATGCGGAAAGATATCCGTCAGAAATGCGAAAAATGACGGATCGCGGATGCAGAGGTAGGTTCTGTTTCTTTTTCAGAGTGCCCGCTAGTTTTGGTTTTCAATTCTTTATTAAAAACCTGCATATTATGAATGTGAAACGAATGAAGAAGCCCCTGCTAGTGTACCGTCTATATTTCGATGCCAAACGCTAGATATGAATGACAAAAGACTGGCTCAAACACCCTCACACCAACCCATATGACAATGATACCTCCCAGAACCACCATCCACAATATCACCTGGTCTATTCCACCCTCCCATTGCACGGATCCTCCTCCTCTCCATTCCCCGAAATCCCCGATACAAACCCTCCTTCTTCCTTTTCCTCTTCCCCATCAACGCCCCTACTCCCAGCTCCAAAAACCATCCCACCTACCATTCGTCAGTGTCTCCGGAAGGCAAGGTTTTGGCGAGGTTCTGTCGGTTTTGCAGAGGAGCATGCAGTTAATTTTTTGAAAAATTCCCTGTATCTCCATTTACAAAGCGCGTAGTTTTTGGCGAGGGTCCGCTAGTTTATTTCTAAAACATTAACTACAACTTATTCCAGTCAGGTTAGTCTCTTCGCCGTAGCTTCTTGTAGCATATATTTCAACCGCGCTAGTTCTCTTTTGTAAGTCATTACTGGTACGTTTTTCAGCCGCGCTGGATTCGCGCTGCAGTTTAAAATGCCCATCTTTCCGCTCACGCTAGTTTCGTGATGATTACAAAACTGCACTACTCTCCATCTGGAGCAGTTTACAAATCAATTTAATCTACTACACTACCCTTTCCTCGGCAGCGTGGGAAGCGCCCAAACCCATCACCTGCCGGCACGGTAGGGAGCGCCATGGGTCCACCGTGCCGTCCACCACCGTGTTTAGCTAATGCGTGTGCCATTCATCGGCCCTTTTAATAGAAAAGTAGAAAAGAAGGAACGATAACGTGATGATGTTGTTCCTTTCCGCAGATACCTTAAATTGCAACATATCTTGTGAAGTTGCATATCCAAATAAGGAACAGTAACACACATGTCAGTACTTCCCTAAGTTGAACCTAGAATACTTGATTACATACGTACCAAGCTTCTGAACACAATCATACAACAAACACAACCCACACCTTCCACACAAATCCCAACCAAATTCATTGTCCCTGACAGAATTCACAAATTCAAAGCATATTATGACACTTAAAAGTTAGAACTTTGTCCAATTCAGTCTCGCGTCTTCCACCAAATGCGTACCACGCTTCTGCACATAGCAACACAACAACCAACACCCACACCGTCGTCGCCAACTCCAAAGTATCCCAAGCACCCTGACATACATCACGCACGAATACAACACAATGAAACGCAAATTTAAGGTCCGCTGTCGTGCCCATGCTCACCAGGTCTCTTTCCCTCGTTTGGCCGTCCATCGGGTCCGCGATTATAATCTCCCAAACCGCCGCGTACATTGTTACCGTTTCCATAAACATATCGGCGCAAGTGATCCCTCCGCCGAACTCCTTCATTATCTGTTCGCAGAGACTCCCTAGGCGATCGTCTTTTTCTGTCACGGCTACTATTTTACCGATTCTTTACAATTTTTGGGGGATGAATTCCTTTCTTCGAAAGATCATTTTGATGGGTTTGTCTGACGTGTGGGTTACGAATGCTGGTTATGGAAAAAGATTGGCCACAAACATCGCACGGGTAGCGCCTCATGACGACGGCAGACTTGGAGAAAATTGGACTTGGGGGTGGTGGGGCGCGCGCATATGCAATATGTCGATGAAAGGACGGAGTGCGGATGGCGTACTTTTTACCGTGGTCATTGGAGTCGGAGTCATCAGATCGAATGTGAATTTGTAACTTGTCTGAAGTGAAGGTGAGGCCACAAATGCGACATTGAGCTGTGAGAAGGCGGAAGTTGTTTGGATGGCCTGGGATTTGGGGGTGTTGTTGGTGGTAGTGGTGGTTGTAGTGGCGATTGGTAGTGTTTTGTGTAGGTGTTGTTTAATACGAGTGGGTTGGTAGGTGCAATGGCTGCGGAGAGGGCGAAAAGAAAAATGTGAGGGCGGCGGTCTTCGGGCGATGTTCGTTCGTGCGGTAGTCCATCATCTACGAAAAGAAAAGAAAGAATTTGTGACTAGGCATTCAGAAGGAGCATCAGTAATGGTTTGGGGTGGAATTTATAAGAAAGGAGCAGCTGACATGTCTTTTCTTGAAACTACTATGAACTCTGGTAAGTATGTAGAGGTTCTATAACACTATCTTCTACCATTTGCATACTGTATGCATGAAGAAGAATTATATTTTCACCGAGATAATACACCTGTGCGTAAGTCTAATTCTATGAGAAAGTGCTTTAATAGTCCAAATATGTCGGTTATGGAATGGCCTGCGCCCTCTTTTGACCTCAACCCTATCGAAAACATTTGGGGAATGTTGGCCCAAATGGTTTATGGGCAAGTGTTGTGCAAAAGATGATTCTGTGTAAGCGGTGTAGAACGCGGCGGTGCTGCGGGACCGGCGTAAACGGCGTGAAAAGCGGCGGTGCGGAGCAAAACGGACGACAAGGGCGGTGCGGAGCAAGATGGATGAAAAGGGCGGTGATGATGATGGAGAATTTGTCGTAAAAGAGATTGAAAGTTGTTCAGGGGATTGATGTTGGCCAAGAGTAGTAGTACTTTTGTTTCGAGCTCTTTTATAGTGGCTGGGAGCTTGGTGTGGATCTCCACCACGCCAAGTAAGCAGCGTCATTTTAATTGAATTTCTACTAAACTAGACTACTAATTCAAATTAAACAGTCTATTTTGTGTCTATCTAACGTTCACTAGTTAGAATTGTTGTGAAACCTACGCAGATATCTGAAACAGATTGCGTGTTGTAATTCTACATTCTTCTCTCGCGAGACGTTCTAAACATTCGTACTTTTCTTTTAAGCGAAACAATTTTTCAAGCATGTGACTTATTATCCATTGTTCAATTTCGTGATCACACTGAATTCTTTCGTAATTATTTCTGTATGCTTTGTTCACTGTTTGCGTTGTAAAAATGTCAGGAGGATTGTTTTCAGATTGCACCAATCCAATGTCAGATATTTCACTTCTTTCATAAGCTTCAAGCGCTGCCAAAATATCGATTAATAGTCGTTTTTCAGGTGTAGATGAAGCTTGTGTGATGACATCGAAAAGTCTCTTGGAATGCGTGTACATTCTAATTGGAATTAATTGGTCGAGTAAAGTTTCCAAGTCAAATTTAAGCGTGTATGAAAAAAAAGAATCATCTGCAAAAGCACAAACTTCACATTCTAATACAGACCTCACAACTCGACGGCTCTTGTAAATATTGTAATGAATAATGTTACAACGATTGGAACGCTCAGCCAATAGAATGAAGAAACCAAGTTGGGAAGTACTGTCTTCATTATTCGCAAAAGAAAAATCACTGTATGCTCGTATATAGAGAGAGTTTGGATCTAGCATCACAAACTTCAAATTATTTGTTTGTTCTTGAATATAATTAATGACCTTATTCATTCTTCGTCCAATGGATTTCGTAAACATTTTCTGTGTGACTTGAGCAGTTTTGTTCAAGAAGAAAGAAATGTGTGGAATTGTGTTCACAATCCAAGCAAGTTGAGCTCTTTTGGATCTGAACTCTGCATAGTCATTGTTGTTTTCCATTGGCATCATTCTATTCTTGAAATATTTTTGATGAATTTCGTACTGTTCTCGGTTGGCCATAACTTGAGTTCCACCGAATTTGAAAGAACCAACAACTGTGTCTCGTGATTCGAAACGTTCTAGAGTTTTGTTTATGAACTTCATAAATTCATATTCCCCAGTAATAACTGAGTCTTAAACATATGATCGAATGATTCGAAAGAGATTACCTTCAGAATTCTTGAAAAAACAGGACATGTCACCTTTCATTGCGGTGATTTCCAGATCTTCTCGTAGATTTGACATAATGGTCAAATTCTAATAATCACGGGCATCTGCTAAACCGTACAGTGGTTTGATAAGAAATAGGAGACAATCTTTGGATACATCCATGTCCTTGGGAGGTCGTATGTATATCTCTCGTGTAAGGTCTTGATTACTCTGAATGTAGGCTTGGGTAACATCGTGACTCCATACCTTGTAGTCGAACATTGCAGCGATTGTCATAATAAGTCGAATTGTACCATTGCAAACGGTAGAAACATTATGCACTAAGTAGTTCTTTTCCTTATCGGAAAATCCTTGGGCCACAAGTCTCGCCTTATGAATGTTTCCTTAAGGCCTGGATTCTTGATGACTAACACAAATCTATATCCTATAATATTAGCATCTTTTCGGATTTCACTACGTGTAACAACATTCCAAGTATCTCGTCGCTTTAAACCATCAATTTCTTTGTTTTTGGCTTCTGAGAACTTTGGGGAATTACAACGAGGATCACTTGGTTTCAAGGTTTCAGTAATATATATCGATTCTTCATCGTTGCCCGTCATTCCTTCACTTTTGTCTGAGAACTCTTTTAACACGTAGTTAAGGATATTTTAGAAACCATGAGGAATCGGTATTTCAGAATTGACTTCAGAATTTTCGGAAACATAACGTTTGGCTTGCGTAGTACTATGTTCGACTTTCTCGCCATTTTTCTTTTACGAAAATTTGTTTGCCTGTAACTCTGATTACTTCAAATGGTCCAATCCATCGAAGTAGCTCTTTTTATCTATTGGTCAAAACCTTTTGTCCTGCTTCAGAATCGTGGTGAACGGCTTCTGGAAGAATTGATTCGAGGGCCCGTTTCAGTCTTATTTCATTGGCTATATTTTCCATTTCAGAACGAGCAGTCAAGAGAGCTTTCATACGATCCTCTTGATCAGGTAGCTTTGTATGAATGCCAGTTAATCTTGGCAAAGTGCCGAAGACTAGGTGCGATGGAACCAGACCTTCCGGCTTCATGGCGTCATTCATAGCTTTCACAGCTGTGGCCAGGATCAAGTTCTCGTTTGAAATGTTGGCATCGAACTTGAGTTTGTGATATATTCGTCTAAAACGATCATGATATCGTTCGCCAGCACCGATAAAGATATGACTTTCCTCTCCGGACAGAATAGAATCGATGCCAAATTCAATCATAATTTCCTTCCATCGAGAAGATGGAAAAGCTGAACCTTGGTCTCAATGGATAGAGTCGGTTTACCCAGTGCATACTGTTGCCCAACATTCTAAGAAAGTGTTCCAAATATCTTCAATAGATTGTCAATCTAAAAAGCGAGCGGCTCCGAAATGGGTATATATATATCAACCACGTGCAACACCGGTTTTCTGTATATGAAATATAGAGCCATAGCGAGATCTTCGTTAAAACAACTTCTTGAGGAAAGGACGCCGGAAATCGTTGTGGTCTTGGGGTAAAACGTTGACACGTTTCGAAAGCCTTTGATATGTCTTTTAGTGAATTTCATGTCTTGGCAATGGATATTTCAGGTTTTGCTCGTTTTAAGAGGTTCAACAACTTCTGTACCGAAGGATGATAAAAATGTAGATGCATTTTTCGGAGTTCTGCCTATATGAAATGGGTTTTGTTTTCGATCCAGTCGATAAAGAGACGACGGAGATTTCCAATGGCAGGCATGTTTCATCCATTCTTTCAGATCATAAGGTTCTCTATGTTGCCAATATAGATTCTTGCCTTGTGAAGGAAACCATGTCCAAGCAGCATTGGAACATTACAGTTGATCATTTCGACGATGAGCTTGAGTACTGTACTACACAGAGCGTAGATTCGTATGGATATCAGACCAATACTTCAAAAAGTCGAACAAACAAGTCAAACTCGAAACTTTAAAGTTTTTTTTTTGAATTGTAAGCCATATCGCTTTCATGAAACCTTGACATGCACCTTGTCAATCACGGAAAGCTTTGGACTAATATCCATACATCCACCATTTGATTAGTTGGTGGTTTCAAAATCAGTATCAAACTTTGTAATTTTAAATCATTTAAACTTGCCTTTGAATTGTTTTTGGATTTTATGCGCTTTGTGTGGGAGAACTTCTCTAATATATTCAAAAATCCACGCATATTACAGTTTGTCATTATAAATTTTAGTTTCGATATTGAAGTTGCGGCATTTAGGTTGGTAAAAATGTTTTTAACAGTGTTATCGGTTGAATCTTCTAAAATTGCATCATTATTGTCTGCTGTTCTTTGTTCGATTTTGAAGAATGTGTCGACGTTGTGGACTGAATACCTTTTTTCTTTGGTCTTTAATTGTCGTCATCGTCGTCGTGTTCTTAAGTACAGTACTGCTTCTCACTGTAATGCTGTTTGACATTCAAAAATGTGATGCAGCAAGAGATGGAGATGTTGTTTGACAGTCCCCGGTGCGTCGCATTTTTGTGTTGCGCGGGGTGTGACGTTGAGTAGCTTGCGGAGGTGCTGATATCGTTCTGTGTGTAGGTGTTTGGTGAATATGTCGGCAATCATTTCCGTTCACGGTATGCGGTGTACCGAAATGGTGTTGTTCTTGACGTGATGCTGGAGATAGTGATGTCTTATGTAAATATATTTGTGTTGCTTTGTTGGGCCCTGGTTTCGTGCAATAAGAACCGCTGATCGGTTGTCTATGTAGTGAGGCGTGGCTTTGCTTCGAGGCGTGTTAGCGTTTTCGAGGAGTTTCGATATCCCTGTTGTTGGTCGTGTGGCGTCCGTAGCCGCGATATATTCCGCCTCCGTCGTTGAGAGTGAAAAAATGTTTTGCTTGCGAGATGTCCAAGAAATGGGCGTGCTGTTGATGCAGTGTACGGTTTCTGTGATTGACTTGCGATTGGCTTTACTCGCGAAATCGGCGTCACTGTAGACTTTGAGCGGGTGTGGGCTGGGTGAGGATTTCTCTGGTGATGACTGGTAGAACAGGCCGTACTATTTGGTTCCTTTCAGATAGCGGAGGAGACTTTTCAATGCTTGTTGATGATGCTGTTGCGGTTTTTCCATGTGTTGAGCTAATCGGTTCGTCGTGTAAGCAATGTCCGGGCGTATGCTGTCTATCACATATCGTATTTCTCCCAATATTTGTCTGTACTCTCCGGCGTCTTTCAAGGAAAGTAGTTTGGTGTTGGGTTGTTGGGCCATGAATTTGATGTTGTTGTACGGGGTTATGTTTGGGTTGCTATCTTGCATTCTTGTGTGTTGTAGAATTGCATCTATTGAATCTGGTTGTGATATATGGAGTCCCTTTGATGTGGGTTGAATGGTCCAGTTCAGGAAGCGTGTCGGTGGACCTAATCTTTTTACTGTGTACTTGCGGAGTAGTTGTCGATAGGGTTCGTTTATGCGTGATTGATGTGAGGCAGAGACTAGAAAGTCATCGATGGTAGTACTGACTACTGTGTATCCTGTGTGTGTGGTCAGTTTGTACAGACATGGATCATTCTCTGAGCTGATGAAGCCAAGGGATGTTAGGAATTTTTGTAGTCCGTGGTTATAAAAGTATGCTTCTGGTGGAGATTCGTAGAGGTTTCCGACTAAGCGTCCGTATTTGCTTTTATGGCGAAAGGTTCCATCGAATTTCGGCATCTGTTTCACATATACAGGGCGGGTGTGTTGGAATTTCTCGTGCAACTATGCTGACTAAATGTCGAAATGTTCCATGGGAAGGTTCTGTGTTGCATGAAGGGCGAAAAGCGTCGGTTGCGTGGTCCAGTATGCTGTATACGTTGTGGTATGCTTGGGATCAGAATGGAGTCCAGGTATCATCTTGTCGCCTCTTAAATTGTATCGGGCTTCTCCTTGTACTATGTGGCCTTCTGCTGAACGTTTGTAGCGGTATAGAATCATGAGGGGTATAGAGGAGTCCTAGGGTGGCTTAAAATCTGTGGGGAGCCATGTGATGCTCTCGTGGGCGTCAATGTTTTGGAGTTCTTCGTCATGTGCCTTACTCCATTGCTGTGCGTCTGGGTTCTTTCTTGCTTGTGCTAGATTAGCCGGCGGTGGCGTAGTGAGCTGTCTTGTTGTCGGTATTTGCTGTGTGTAGTCTGCACGTGCCTGGAATGCGGTGGTTTTGGTGGTGGTGGTGGGATCTGCCTGTTTGTTGTATGGATGGAAGTTTGTGATCCGTATTGGTTGGTATGTTCCGGTTCTAAGGTTTAGGACTACAGTTTGTGTTGGGGATGTGCCGTACATGTATCGCGCTGGGTCTGCGCGAGGTTGGAGTTTCTTCTTTTTGGTGGCATAGACAGGTATTGTGCCGAGTTGTCCGAATGTGAAGATGCGTTGGACGTTGGGTATGGCCTTGTACCATAACTGATATGGAGAGGTGTTTATGGAGAAGTAATGCATTAGGTTGTACTTGAATATAGTGTCCCTGGCGGCGTCTTCCCAGCAGATGTCATCCAATACTGCTGCGGATTCCATGATTGTTAGATTGAGTCTTTCGGCGATCCAATTCTCGAGCGGCTGATGTGGCGTTCTGAGGTGATGGATTACTCCATGTCTGTTTTATATGTCCTGTATTATTTTGGATGCGTATTCATTTGCATTATCACTGCGTATATCGTGGAGTGGATGTCCCATTCGGTTTTTGACGTGGTGTAGTGTGTTGTCGATGTATACCGGTATGTCTTTGCGATCTTTCATGAAGTGTGCAATTACGAATTTGTTTGTGGCACATACTGCGAGGAGCATATGATTGTTGCCGTGTTTTGATGTGGGCTTAATCGGAGCGCATGTATCGGAGCTAACATACGGGCCTGTGGGGTATTAATGTGCTTTGCGTCGGTGTGGGGCAGGGTGTCGTTTGGCGTGTTCGAATGCACTGCAGGTCAGTTGAACATTTGTCGGTAGTGCTTTGGGCATGATGGGGAGGAGTCTTTGGTTGGCCGATAGTGCCAGTTTGTGAGGGTGAGCGTGGTTGAGTCGAATGTGCCATTTATGTGTCTTGAGGTGTGTGTTCGAACGACTTTGCATGGACGTAGGGTTGTTGAAGTGTCTCAATATTTTGGTGGTGTTTGGTGGTTTGGATTGTGCTGTGATAAGGGGTGGAAATGTGGGTGGTTTGCGTGTTGTGGTTCTCGTCATTTTGGGTTATCGTTTTGTAGTTTTGGATGATGCTTCTTTTGTCTCTGTTCGACGTTTAAATGGTATGACCATTGCTGTGTGCGCAGCAGTGGGGTTTATAATGTTGGCCTCTAGACGATACTGGTTATGTTTCCACGATGCGGTGGCCATTATAGTAGGAGGAGAATTCTCGGTGTCTAAGAAGTAGCCTTGTTGGGCTGTGAATGCTATTAGCCCGTATCGTGTGGCCAGGTCTTTGACGGACAGCAGGTTGTGGTGAATGTGTCGGTGGGCTACCGCATGCGTGCGGAGTGTCTTATTCCTGCGCGTTCTCAGGTGCAGTGTTCCACTGTGCGTGCATTTGGTCTGTTGTTGAGTGGCGGACTGTGTCAGTTCTGGTATTGTGACAGAAGTCATGGTGGGATGAGGGTGGGAGATGTGTGTTGGATGTGCAACGCTGTCTAAGACAAACGTACCAGTGGTTTCGGTATCTGCTTCTGATGTCACATCGACAGGGTTCTGATGTTGATGTGGTTGTTGTATAGATGCATATATGGGGTGCGGCGGGGGCAGGTGTTGGAATGTGTAATGTGGTGGTACTAATGGTACTGGTCCTTCATACAAGTAGTTGGTTTGCGGCTTCATGGTTTTGTACTTCGGATGTCCTTGATCTCGGCACTGTGCATCCGTGTGGTTGCAGCGGATGCCGAGTGCTCAGTGATAAGTACAAAGCTGGTTGAAGGGGATGCGGCGTATAGTGTACGAGGGTCTGTTGTAGGTGGGACGTTGTTGGAAAGACTGGGGCGGTGCTCCATAGTCCCCGGTGATTCGTTGTGTGATTTTAGTTGGGGCGGGTCCGGGATGATACGGTTGGTAAAGGTTGTTTAGGAACTGGAAGAATCTCGTGAAGTCGCGAATTGTGGTAGGTTGGTTGGAGAGAATGTGTCCTATTATAGGGGTTAATGATGTGTTCTTCTTCAGTCCTGCGAAGATGAAGTCTATCACCGTGTCTTCTTCCAATATATTCAAGTATCTTGCCGCAAACATCTTCTTTCGGACTTTGTGTCGTACGATCACCTCTAGGGTATGCTACTGTCTTGTCTCGGGAGCGTGGTGACGATCAACCGTAGGGAGCGCGGCGACGCTCAACCTTAGAAGGTAGACGTAATAAACCTCGATGGTAACAGGGCACCGTGAAAACCCGCAGGGGCAAACAGCGGGGCAACTAGCCTATACCGTGTAGATGAACGATGGTAGGCGTCAACGCGCGGGAAATCCTGTGTAATTGTTGAGAAACAATGAACTAAAAGGTATAATCCTGAACCAAGTGATGCCTGTCTTTATCAGATAAGAATGGGGGAAATGCAGTTCCCTATATGCATATATGCGGTGGACTGCACTCTCCAGATCACCCGGGAGGTGCCAGCAAGGCACCGTCTCTGATCTAGTGTCAGAGACCTGGCCAGCACTGGCTACAGTGCCTGGTGGCCACTCCACTACTGTACTAAAATAGATATAATTACAATTACAAGTACTATCAATTACTCAACCAGAAGGTACATGTCAACACTACACGTGGCTAAAAACACCTAGATGGTAGCTCGCCCGGAGCTGCATGGCCGATGATCCCTCGCATCCATGACCTACAAGGTCATTGTAGTATATTGACAACCTCAAAGGTCAGCCCTTCTGCCACTATACGACACTTTGATGTGTTCTGCTAGATAATCATCTATTTTGGTCAGTTCCTGCAGGTAAATGCTCTACGCTTCTTTCTACAAAAATTGATGATCTTTTTTTGTTGATTGGTTGATATGCTTCAGTATGGTTTGTACGAGATAGTGTGGAGTGGGTTTCTCGTGTGGTACTGGGGGGATTCCTAGGATTTTTGTTGGTACGATGCTGAGGACTGGTGAAAACAGGCAGTGTTTATTTGATAGAAAGTGTTTGAGTTCTTTTGGGGCTTCTGGGGGAATCGGATTGCCTTCAAGATGAGCAGTGGTTTCGATTGTGGCGGCATATGTGTCGAGGGATAGATGCCACGGTGCGTAGTTGGTATTATCCAGTTCCGGTATTTTATGGGGTTCGTCTGGGTTTATGGTGGTTTTCGAGTGTTGTATTTCTTGTGGTGATGGTAGTGTGTCTGTGATGTATGGTGTGTTTTCTGTTGGTTTTTGTGCGTCGTTAGCTGTCATGATGACGTTGGTGTATAGTTCTTGAATGGAAGGATCTTTTTGGAGATAACGCTTAAGTAGGAGTGCTACTCTGGGATTGAGATTCTCCGTGGTGATGGTGGGATGGTTGGGGGATTATGGTGGAAGGTTTCTGTAGCATATGGCCCATAACCTGTGGACTGAATACCTTTTTTCTCTTGTTTTTACTTGTCGTCGTCGTCGCCGTGTTTCTAAGTAAAGTACTGCTTCTCACTGTAATGATTTTTGACAGACGTCTTCGGTTTCAGAGTCATCTTCAACATGTTTGCACAGTTCGTAAAGTAACTGTTTTTGAGAACGGTTCTGATTGGGGTATTTCTTTGATTTCTGATAAAGCTGAACTTTTCTTGCAGCAATGGTGGCTAAGTCCTTAGGATGACGACAATATCGCAAGATATGTCTTTTTTCACCACAGTTTAAATAATTTCTCTCACTCATCATTTACATATAAAATAGGCTTTTGTCTATTCAAGAACAGTGGTTGCACTGGAAAAACCGTTTCGGAGCTGTGTATGAAACAGAACTATCCTTCGAAAAATAATCAATTTCGAACTAGCTAGTGCCCCGTATTTCGACGCCCCCCCCGAACAATGCGGTCCTACTGAAACTTGTCACTGCACAGCGAACACCGCGGATGTCAAAGGGTAGAAAGGTAACTTCGGCGCACATTTGCCCCTCTCCGTCGTCGTCAGGAAATATTATCGAGTAATCTTTACTCTGTTGGGATACAGGTGTTCCGAATGGGTGCTTCGAGACTGTGTTCCGGCTTTGCTTTTTTGCTGTTTCTGCCTCAGGTCATCTTTTTCAACTCTTAAACCAGTGAAATGCTCCCTTCGGACGATGTCTTCGCTCCCGAGCCACAAGTTCGATTAAAAGCCCTGCAGCAATACTCGAATGCTCTTGAAGAGGCGCCGGAGATGCTGTTATCTGAAGGTGCCAGTTTCGAGGCTCTGTTGCGACTCGTAGCTGAGCGGGATCCTGATGAATCTGTTAGGCATGGGGTCTTGTCGATTCCTCAATGCCCGAAAAGTGTGTTGCAACATATTTTGAACGTTGGAAGCGAGAAAACGAGACATGCGGTTATCAGAGCGATAGGAAATCGGCGTTCTCATCCTCCAGTCACGCTACTTGTGCAGCATATACCTCTAGAATCGAACCTGAAGCTGAAGCTCTTTGCCCTAAAGGTGTTCCATGATTTGTTACTACTTGGAAAGGTTCCGGACCTTCTCTTGCAGAAAGCTCTTGGTATGCATTCGCCACCAACAGATGCGCTGGAACAGTTTGACTGCGAGGGTGTTTTGCGGGATTGTGTGGAAAGCGAACAGCGCGTTATGAGAAGCGCCACATCACATATTCTGGTGAGCTTGATCACGCAACAGCATACTGCAGTTGCAAAGGCAGCATTTGCCATGTTGGAAACACTTGTTCGTGATGGAGACGGTCGAGTGGCTGAAGTTGCTTTGAGCGGGATGGCAAACTTGATACCACTTCGTCACGAGCTGCAATTATCGGAAAAGTGCGTTCGAGCAATGATCGTGAGATATGCCTCGGCCACACATCGTACCAACGTGCTAAAAGCTTTTGCTGGAATCCCGTGTTGCTCGCTGAAAGCGTATGCCATGCTTCAAGTATTCTTAAAACGGCGGTTGTATCAGAGTGAAATGGAAAGCAGAGGCGAAGGAGAGTGGGTACAAGAGCTTCGACGAGTGCTTTTGTCGGTTGTCAGAAGGAATGAGGACTTTGTCCGTGTTCTGGACTTGAGGGAAACTGAAACGCACAAAATGATGAGGCTGATAGAGCCATGAGACGTGCGGCGGACAGCGTTGGGAGTAGTTGTGTTTGCTTCAAAAGTATCAGCCACCAGCTGAGCACGTGCTATAGTGGCGGCGCATGCATCCCTTGTAGTCGACTGGCGCAATATTCTAACAAGAACCGCTCATACCCTGATTAGTAGTCACAAGTTGTGACAACTAGTAGTCATGGTATGAGCGTCACTACAGAACAGCAACCGAAGGTAGTAGATGCTGTAGATTTGATGAATGCAACGGCAGTATTTTTTCTTTTTGAACGAGCGCGACGTTGGTTGGAGCAGCACACTAACACAGTTCGAAGGGTACGAAGACGTTGACAGAAGAAATGAAAATCTTCCATCTGATCGGGGAGACGCATGGCATGGTCAAATCTGAACTACAGCGTTTCTACGCTCACGTAAAGCAAAGCGGTGGGCCTCTGGTAGGCATGGACGTTGGCACGCGCCACATCGGCTTGGCCTTATCCGATGATGCGCGTATAATCTCGTTTCCTCACAGTGCTTTCCGCCGAAGAAGCGTTTTATCCGACGTTAAGCGGCTGCGGCTTTTGGCCTCAAAATCCAAGGCAGAATGCGCCGTTGTGGGAATGCCGCGCGCTCCGGAGGGGGCCGACTGTCGGGCGCTACAAGACTTTGTGCGGGTATATTCTCAGCGCGTTCTGGCTGAAAGTGGGTTCGGTGCGCTTGCCTACTGGGACGAGAGTTTCACGACTGTGTTGGCGAAAGATGGTTTCATGACGACGGCGAAAAAAAGCGAACGGAATGACAGAACGTTGCGGAAAAAAAGAGTTGACGCGGTAAGTGGAACGAAGGATACAGCGCCCATTTACACTGTCTTAAACAGCAAGCGCGATCTCTCTTAATCTGTTTGTGGAAAACAAAACCAAACAAAAAAACTAAACGCAAGTATCTGACTGTGATGACGCTTCCTTTGACAGGGCGCTGCCGCATTGATTCTCCAAGACGTGTTGGATGCGATGAAACGACTGTTGGACGAGGAAGGAAGGAAGATGAAAGGCACCTTAGCGAATACGGGTTGCCCCAGGTAATTAACGCTTACGCTTGGTATGGGCGGTTGGCGAGGGTGAACGTTCTTTACACGAAAACACGCCAGTTGAGCGAGTGCGATTTGTGTGGACACACTCAATATACAGCACTAACAAAGAAAGGGCAAAGATAGAAGCACACATAGCGAATCACAGCGATTAGATTAGATGGGGCGGTATGCGTAGCAAGCGCCATATAATCACATTGACCCCCGAACACAACCCCAATGGAAGCAAGGAACAAAACGGGGGTGGCACCACGCAATACGGGCAGCAGAGTGGGCTGCTACTTTGGGTTGGTGTGTGTTGTGGTAGCTTCTTGATGAAAGCGTCGGCGGTGCTTTCCCAACGACGAACTCTGCGTAAAACTACTTGAACACTGTGTGCAAACCCATGGTTTCTTTTTCTCATGGACGGCGGAACGATGTGCATCGCGTGTGGAAGAGTCGGCAAAGGCCTTGTCACAGGTGGTGCAGCGAAAGTCGCGCACATGCAGATGCACAGTCTTGAAATGGCGCTCCATGACGTGTCTTCTGACAAAGCTCTGGATGCACGAGTGCATGAGACAGAGAAAGCGACCGTCGGGAGTTTTGGTGATGATCTTGTCTTCGCGGTGGACGGTGAATTGGTGCTTGCGCAACTCGAGCTCGTCGGAAAAGTTGATGGCGCACGAGTCGCAGTACAGACTGGGGGGCGGGCGATGCGAGGCGGACTCGACGATGAGAGCAGTTGTGGTGGCTGTTGTGGCGGTGGTAGGGGGTTTGCGGTGCAAGGGTTTGAGATGGGCGGGGGGCGGGGTAGGGGCTTGTCACGGTGGGAAGCAGGGGCGGTGGGGTGCGGGGGCGCGGAAGACGATTGGTGGTGGTGGTGGTGCTGCTGCTGTTGCTGGTGATGGTGGGACTGTGACTGGGACTGGTGGTGCGGCTGTTGGTGGGGCGGGGGCGGGGTCGACGAGTGCTGGTGCGGAGCGATGTGTGCGGTTTGGACAGGCGGAAAGTCGAGGCCGGGCAGCATGCGGTCGCGGGTATCAAAGTGGGGGTCAGAGGCGGCGGTCCAGGCGGGCGGGGGGTGGTGGGGGTCGGGAGCGGTGGGGTGCGGGGGACGATCGACGGGCATGCCGACGACGGCGACGGCGGCGGCGGCGGCGGCAGCGGCGGCGGCCATGGCGGCGGCGTTGTCATTATTGTGGTGGTCGTCGTCGTGGTCGTCGTCGGCGGGCGGGCGGCGGAGCGGACGGTCGTTGGGCGGGAAGGAGTGGGAGGGATGGAGCACGTCGTGGTCTGGGGTGATGACGTCGGCGGGGACGAGCGGGAAGACGTGGCGGGGGGGATGGTGGTGCTGCAACTGCTGCTGCTGCTGCTGCTGCTGCTGCTGCTGCTGCTGCTGCTGTTGCGGGGGCTGGGGGTGTTGGGCGTGGTGAGGTTGTTGTTGTTGTTGTTGTTGTTGGTGGTGGTGGTTGTGGGAAAGCGCGGGCTGACGCTGGTGGTGATGGTGACGGCGCTTGGGGGTGGGGTGACAGTGGTGGTGCTGGTGGAGGTGCGGCTCGTCGGTGGGGGACGAGGGAAGCGGACGCGACTCGGCCTCATGGCGGTCTTGGTGAGCGCACGCGTTGGCCTTACACAGCGAGTTGGACGAGCAGCAGCTCGAGGCGCACAGACGACAGGGACCAGAGCGTTTGAAAGGCGGCTCCTCCAGCGAGGCGGCGCGCGAGCGCGAGCGGGCGCGTTTGTTGGACAGACGACGCAGGTCGAGCGTGAGCGACAGCGGGGCGTCGGGCGACAGCGGCTCGTGTACGGTGAGATGCTCCACGACAAAGCCGGCGTGCGGCACCATCTCGCGCAGGTGGCTCAGCACGGCGTAGATGTTGCGCTGCGCATCCAGCGGGAACGCGCAGCGCAGGCAGTGCGCGGGGGCGGCGGAGGGGGTGGGCACGGAACGGGAACGGTGGCGGTGGCGGTGGCGGTGGCGGTGGGGGGCGGCGCGGTGACGGGGGTGGTGGAGGCGACGGTGGGCAACGCGGGTGGCTGCGGCTGCGGCGGCGGCGGAGGCGGCGGCGGCGGTGTTGTAGGCGGCGGCGGCGAAGACGTCGGCGGCGGTGGCAGCGCACGCTTTGAGGAAGACGACGGAGGCGGCGGCGGCGGCGGTGGTGGTGGTGGCGGCGGCGGCGGCGGAGGCGGCGGAGGCGGAGGCGGAGGAGGAGGCGGCGTCGTCGTCGACATCGCCCGCGAGCGACAGGAAGGCGAACGCGGAACGCGCGGGGTGGGCACGATGTGAGCGGCACGCGCGCCTGGCGCGCGGCGCTTTTTGGCGCGCCGTCGCCACGCCCAAACGGCGGCGCCGCCTTACACGCGCGGCGCAGCTGCCGCGAGCGCGCCACGCAGCGGCTGACGTGCTCTGCGCTGGGGTGGCCGTGCGTGGCCACGTGAGACACGGGTGCGCGTGGCCACGTGGGGGTGGCGCGCGCTACTGCGGCTACTGCGGCAGTCGCGCCACGACGGTGACGACGGCGGCGCCGAGATGCGCCAGCGGCGCCGCCAGCAGCGCGGCGTCTTCGTCGTTGTCGTCGTCGGCGTCGGCGCGCAGCCATCTGACGTGCGCCGCCACGTGGGACGCGTCGGCCACGCCCAGCGCGGCGTTGCGCGGCGCGCGGAGCACGCGCAGTGCGCGTCGGAGCGACGTGCCGCGCGGGAACGACACGCGACGTACCTCGTCGTCGTCGCCGTCGTCGTCGTCGTCGTCGGCGCCGCGCGCGCCGCGTACCACCAGCGACACCGTCACCATGGCCGCTGGCGCGGGCGTCGCGCGCGTCGCCCTGCCGTCGCGCGCCTCGCGCTCCTCGCGTGCGCGCAGTCGCGCCGCGTAGAGCCGCTCGTCGGCCGTCACGGCCGCGCCGTCCAGCGCGCCCAGACGCGGCAGCGCGGCCAACGCGCGCATGCGTCCCTCCGACGAGTCGTGGTCGTGGTCGTGGTCGTGGTCGTGGTCGCCGCCGCCGGTCGTGACGGCGTTGCCGCGCAGCCAGAGGCGCTCCAGCGCGGGCATGTGCGCCAGCCAGCGTACGACGCGCCAGTCGCGCAGCAGATTGTGCGCCAAGCTGAGCTCGCGCAGAGCCGCGCAGCGCGTGGCGGCCGCCACGGGCAGCGTCGCGTCGCGCAACGCGTTTCGCGCCGCGTACGCCGTGTGGAGACGAGGAAGGCGTAGTAGGCGCAGCACGTCCACCCAGCGGAGGGCGTTAGCGCTCACGTCCACCGTGCGAAGGTGCTGCAGCCGCGTCTCCACCATGGCGCCTGTTGTGGCGCTCATGGCGCCCAGCGCGCAGCAGTGCACACGCAGGGTGCGCAGCGCGCGCGCCGTCGCGCCCAGCTGCGCTATTGCCGCCCACGTCACGACGCAGTGGTTCAGTACCGCCTCCTCCAGCGCCAGCGCCACCGCCGTTGCGTCTTCTCCCCCCTCACCTTCTTCTTCTTCCCGCAGCTCGTTGTGAGACGCGTCTACCACGCGCATCGTGCCCACCGCGCGCGCCACCGCGCACAGCTCGCTCATGCGCCCAAACAAACACCGTCGCACGCTCACGTCCGTGGCGCGTCGCAGCGCGCCCGCGTCGCCCACAGCGCATACCCCGTACCCGCTCACGTCCACGCACTCGAGCTCCGACACGCGCGGCACGTCGTCGCGCCGCCCAATGTGCACCACTGCGCCGCCCACGCGCAGCTCTTCGTCGCGGAACCGCTCGTCGCGCACCTCGTGCTCGTACCGTCGTCGTACCGCCTCCATCAACGACCATCTTCCGCCGTCTCCCACCTTGCTGCGCTTCACCATGCTGCCGCTGCGCCCCGCCGCGCACTGCCAGTATCGTACCCCGTCCACGCTGCCGTCGTGCTTGCCGCGACGCGCGTCGTCCCACTCGATGCCCACCCACTCCGTGTCTCCGCGCCCCTGTACGCCGCCCACGTACCGTACCGTTCCGCGATCCGCCCCCACTTGCACCCGCATTCCCACCTCCAACTGCCCTTCCTCTTCTTTCTCGCTCATCGTCCCGCCCTTGTCCATTCTCCCACCGTCCTCGTCACCACGCGCCCGCCGTTAGCGACGCCACGCGCCTACCAGCGCCCCCCAGTTTATTCTCTTCCAATCCAATTCCATCACCCACAAAATATTTCGCGTGCGTCCAATTACCCCCCCATCGGCACCATCGGCAGCGCCCAGGTCATTGTCCTCGTCGCCGCTCCTCGCTTCAAACTCACTCACGTCACACCCACTCGGTGCAAGCCATGCCTTAGTTTACCAACCACACCATTCACACCGCAACCGTAGTACACACAACTCTGCCCACTACAATCTGTACCCCCAACTAGCTATCATAACGTCAAACGCTCAGCAAAGCTTTTGCCGCCAACGAATATAAACCCAACCTCGTTCCAACTCGCATCATACAGCTCCAGTGTTTACCCACACCACATCACTTGTTGGTCCCACTAGCATTCACCACGAGCCAGCTACAGTAACAAGCAACTCGTAAACTACTACCAATACAAAAGCAGCGCTTAGCACCCCAATTGCACTCACACACGCGCGCAAGCGCACGCCCACGCGCACACTCTCGAAAGCGTTGTGCTTCCCCTCAAAAGCGCCCGTTTGCAGTCCTGTCCCGTTCGTTTTATTGTTCACACCAAGCTCTCGGCACACGCCACACGCCTTTCTCTGTACAACACATCATCAACTCGACAGCCCAAATTCAGCAACGTCCCAAGCACACACACCACCCACACATGTTTCAAAAGCACACACACACACACACACACACACACACACACACACACACAACATGCCAATAGCCAACCAAACAATTTCGGATCCAACTGTGCTCAAATATGTGTTGGACGCGCCAGAACCGCCCCCCCACCCGCACACGCTTTCCTCAACGACGTCTTCTCGCCTTCTTCTTGCCGGAATCGCCATCTGCCAGCATGCGCAACTTGCGCTTCGCATTGGCTATATCCTCTTCACATTGCTCAATCGCCTTGCGTTCCCTGTCCTTCACCGGGTCCGGCCGCACGAGGCTCTCAATGTCGCGCAGCAACCTTGGCTCCACCGTGGAAAACTCCAACGTCACAAACTCAGGATCTTCTTCGCTCATCTGCTCCAGCGCGTCATCCACGTACTTGCGCAGGATGTGAACCACCTTCTGCGCTGTTTCCCACGGCAACTTCTCCACGTCGTCTCGCAGCTTGGAGTTTTCCTCAAACGACAGCGGAATGTTACGCTTGATCTCCAACTCGGCCAACATTGCTTCTGATTTGGCCTTTCTCTTCTCGAACGCCGCTATTTGCGTCTTGAGCTTCTCCACGACAGCGTCTTGTTCGTTTTCTTGCGCGCTCATGTGCTCGTCGCGCGAGTGCTCCTTCTCCTCATCGGCGGCGCGCTTCTTCTTGTCGGCGGTGCTGCCCGTGGACGGCCTGTCCGACGGCGGGGACGCGCTGCCATTTTGGTCCGAGTGCGGCGAGGAGGACGACGGCACAGGGATGGCGGCCAGACGCGAGTCGATAAAATGAATGAACTTGGAAGCAAGGCGGTGCAAATCGGTGTTGCGCTGGTTGTAGTCTATGGCATTGAGAAACACAAGCCGAATTTGATGGCGAAACAAATTGGGATCAAAGTGTGAGTCGGAATTGTTGAACGTATTGGAGAGCAAGCTGGTCTGCACCGTGCCCAAGTCCATGGGGTGTTTGATGTTTTCAAAGTAGTCGGTGAGCACGGCAGGGTCCCACAGCTCGCTCACGGGCTTGCTGAACGACAGTGCCTGTTCGTCGTCGAGCACCTCGGCCACGAGCGTCTTGCAAAATTGGAACTGTTCATGGGCCACGGACGGATCGGAGGGGATGGGCGACAGTAGCTCGGTCTTCTTGATGGGCTCTCTCTTTCGTTGCTTCTTTCTTGCGGTCTCGCCCATGGTGCGAATGCGCGGCGAAATAAAAGAAGCTGCAGCAAGATACGAACGGGTGGGTATAGAGAGAGGGAGAAAGAGAGGGAGAAAAGAGAGAGAGATGTATATATATATATATAAGTGTATGTATATGTATATATGTATATGAGCGTGGGGGGAGGGGCGCGACACGGCACGGTAACAAACGTGTGCGACAGCTGGTGGACGGAGAAGGGGGAGGGGTGCGGGGGTGGGAGAGACACAGTGGACGCGCGAGGCGACAGCGGCAGCGGAAGCGGCAGCAGCGGCAGCAGCAGCAGCAGCAACGACAGCGCGACGCGTTTGGTACGGGGGGGGGCGCAAACACGCTGAAAAGTGGCAAAAAGCGCGCGCTTCGGGGGGGGGTGGGGGTGCGCAAGCGCGGTTGCGGTTTGGTTTTTTACTGTTTAGGTTGGCGCCGATTTTCAAACGCGCGCCCAGCTGTAAGGATGGCACGCCATGCGAGCACTCTCACTCCACTCACATGGCCTTCTTCATAGCTCTACTAGGTAGAGCGTTGAGCTAGCTAGTCTAGTAACTCGCGTCCAGTAGCTCGCGTCTAGTAGCTCGCGTCTCGTAGCTCGCGTCTCGTCGCTCGCGTCTAGCTACACTACGCGGCCCCCCCCCCCCTACTCTTACTTGGCTGTCTTCGCTGCCACCGCTCCACATATCTACGCCTCACACAAACGCCAGCGCCACGCCGTCGGCGCGGTTGTCCGCGCCCGCCGTCACCAAACCGCGCTCGTCGCGCACGCACACGTGCCCCTTGCCGAACAGCGACGGCGCAGCGACGCGCACGTCGTGCCCGCGTCGCCGCAGCTCCTCCCGCCCCGTCTCACAGAAGCTTTGCTCCACCAGCACAGCATCGTCTCCCATGCCCTGCTCCACGGCCGAGAACGCGCCCGTGACTCGAAACCGACATCGATCCAGCGCCTGTTGCGCGTCAAATCCTTTGTCCACCAAACTGTGAACCACCTGAACGTGCGCCTGCGGTTGCAGGAATGATCCCATCACTCCCACCGCCGCCGTCCACGCCCCGCGCTTCACCACCGCCGGGATTATCGTATGATATGGTCGCTTTCCGCCACACGCGCTATTACGCTCGCCCGCGCGTTGCGAAAAGTTCAGCCCGCGGTTCTGCAACGTGAAGCCGCATCCCTCCGCCACGTGCCCCGTGCCAAAGTTGCAGTAATTCGATTGAACTGCGCTCACACAGTTGCCCTTGTCGTCCATCACACAAAACTGCACCGTGCCGCCTTTGGGCAGAGCCGTGCCGCCCTCAATGTCGCACCGTCGCTCCATGTGGATGCGCTTGCGCAGCGCGTCGCACAGATCTGCCTCCAGCAGCTCCGTCTTGCAGTCCTCTGCGTACCGAGGGTCCGCGATGCGCCCCGACGCGCTCGCAAAGCTCAGTCGCACCGCCTCGATCATGGCGTGCCACGCGTCGTGCTCGTCCATCTCGCCCATGTTGAAGTGTTCCAGAATGTTGAAACACATGAGCGCCACAATGCCGTGCGTGGGCGCCCCGGGTTCGTACACCGTTCGGCCGCGGTACGTGGTGCTGATCGGCTCGGCAAACTGCGTCTTGTGCGCAGCCAAGTCTTGTTTGGTCATCACCCCGCCGAGCTCGCTCATGGTTTTCACCATAGCGTCCGCCACGCGCCCTGCGTAGAACGCGTCTCGACCGTGCTCCGCCACCTGCTCCAACACGCATGCCAGCGCGGCGTTGACGAACAGCTCGCCCGTTTTGGGCGCGCGATGCTGCCCCGTGTGAGCGTCTTTGACCAACATGTCGGTGCCATTGGAGGTACGACTGAGAATTTGCTCGTTGGCGTGCCAGTAGTACGCAGTGGTCTCGCCCAGCGGGAAGCCGTGGCGAGCGGCGCGAATGGCCGGCTGCAAGCAATCCGACAGCGAAACATGCACGCTACCGAAGCGTTCCTTGACGTCGATCCACGCGGCAACGGTGCCCGGCACGGTGATGGTGTGCACGCAGTCCAGCGGTACGGGCGGCGGCGGGAACAAGTCGGGGGTGATGGCGGCCGGCGCAGCGCCAATGCCCAGCACGGCGGTCACGTGGACGCCAGTATCACACAGCGCGATGAAGTCGCCGCCCACGCCATTGGAACATGGCTCGGTGACGGCCAGCACGGCGCCCACGGCGATGGCGGCGTCGAACGCGTTGCCTCCGCGTTGCAACAGCTGCAGCCCGGCGGCGGTGGCCAGCGGCTGCGAGCTGGCCACGGCGGCGCGCCCGCGCACGGCCTTCCTGGTGATGGGGGGGAACGTTGGTGCCATTCCGCACACGCTCGTGAAGAAGAACAGCGTTGGCCTCTTTCAAGTCACTCTTATGACTTGTGCCTGATGAGTGTGTGCATCTCGCTCGCGAGAGCCCCGCCCGCAGCGATGCCAATCAGCGTGTGACAGCTGCACACGTGCGCGCGCCGTGCACGCGCAGCCACTCGCGCGTACCTCGCCACGTGCAACATGTGCAGTACGTGCAGTACGAGCGGGCGCAAACGCAACGCATCTGACGCGTCCCCCCGCGCACGTTCGTATGCATCGCTCGTAGATACGCAATACGCTCTTTTGAGCAAACTCTTCTTCTTTGGCGCTCGCGCTCTGCACCTCAGCAACAGCTCAGCGCGGTGCCGCTTGTGCCGCTTGCGTCTCGCCCGTTCGTCAGTCTGTCCGCCTGCCCGTCCGCCCGTCCTCCCGTCCGCCCGTCCGCCCATCCGCCCCCGTCGCCGCGCAGCCGCGTCCCCGCTCGCGCCATGCGCGGCCTATCCCTCCCCCCGCTGCTCATGCCGCCACCGACGCGCGTCCTTCCACCGCCCTCACCGCCCTCACCCCCCTCGTCCGCCTCGTCCGCCTCGTCCGCCTCGTCCGCCTCGCCCGCCCACTTGCCCGACGACGTGCTGCAGTCCATCTTCGAGCGTCTTTCTCACGCGCGCGACGTCGCCGCCGTCAGGAGCGTTTGTTGTTCGTGGCGCAACCTCGTGGATAACTCCACTTTCATCTGGCGTTCCATCGTGTTCGAGCTCCCTCGCTGTCCCTCCTCGGCTCAGTATGCCGAGCTGTGGTACAGGAAGGCCGCCGAATATGGCAACGCGCAGGCACAGGTGCGTTACTCTCTCTCCCTGTCGACGTGCAATGTCCGCAACCGACCGGCCCACACGTCTCACATTTCTCGTTTTCTTCTTCTCTCTAGTTTTTGTTAGCGCTCTTGTATACATATGGCTATGGTCGCCCGTCGCAACCCGTCCTGCCGCCGCGTCCGTTTGCTGTGTAGAAACACACAACTCCATGTAAAGCATAAGAAAACACGCCCTCAGCCTAACCACTACACCGCAACTCAACGCTCTGTCTTTAACACGTTCATCGCTTCGCTAAAGTGACGCTTCACTGACTCTAACTGTCTCTCTAGCTGCTTAATATGCTTCACCTTTTTTTGCAGCTCAGCCTTCAATTCCGCAATGCTGCTGAATTCCCTGCCTTGCTCCCCAACGCCATCCATACTGCGCTCCGGCCCCTTGTCTTGTTCCCCTGCATCACGCCCTGCGCTCGCCTGTGTACCCTTGCTCTTGTTTCTCAGGTCAGACAGAATCGCCCTCGTAGACGTGTCCGAATTGCTCTTTTCGATTTGCGCTCCTTTACTGCGCATGTACTCTTCGGCGCTGCAACGCAAAGTTCGCGCAAACCTCACGTACTGGATTTGCTGTTTGACGTTCTTGGTGGCCCTCTCCCATAAAATGAGCGCCTCCTGGTCCCGCAACCTCTTCAGTTCCATTTCATGCTCCTGCAAAACCTCCATCACGGCTTCACGTGGAACACATATCACAGTTGTGAAATCGACGCACACCGCCTTGCCCTGTCGTTTTTGGTAAAACAGCAGGTCGCTGTCCCCAAACATCTCACCTGGTTTGTCTATGATAATCGGCTGTTCGCCTTGTTCCTCAATTCTAACCTGCCCATCTACCAAAATGAAGAAGCTTTTTGGGCTGTCGCCGTGCCTGTAAAGACTCTGCCCGCTGAGGAAAAATTTTTCGCGAACTTTGTCATACACATTGTCCAGAGCGATGGCCGGGATGTTCTCGAACAGCTTGGATTTGCTCAAACGAGTACTGTAGACGTATTTCAAAACTTGAAGTCGGTGTTCTCTAGTCATTCTATCCAGCAAGTCTCGTTCGCATTCCAGCTCCGGACTGCGGTTTGCGCGGTGAAAATACTGGCGGATTGGGGTGACGAGTTCTTGCGGCAAGTCGCGCGCCTGCTGAAGGTCTGTCAACGAATCCATTGTTTGACGAAAGCGCTCTGACGAATTGTTGAGCTCCACGGAAATGTTTGACACCTGCGAAATGATGTATGCAAAACAAGCGGCGCCCAAAAACATGATGACGGTTGTATATGTTCGCTCCACGGTATTCTCCGGTGTAACATCACCGTAACCAATGGTTGTGATGGTGTACACAGAAAAGTACAGCGCAGTCATATACTTACCGTACAAGTCCGCAGGCACGTAGTCCTCGGCCGTCCAAGGAGTGTCCAAACCAAGCGAGCCAAAGTAGAAAAAGGCGCAGGCAAACCAGTGTGAGATGAAAATAACGGTAAAGTACAAGGAGGCAAGACGAACATGGCCGTACTTGAGGCGGAATGTAACCTCGAAAAACCTGAAGACGGTGGACAGGCGGAGAAAGCGGAAGAGGCGGATGAACTTGAGAAAGCGCAGAACGCGCAAAAAGCGCGGAAACTGAAACAGGTTCTGGTTGGAGTGGGTTCCGACAATGACAAGAGCGATGACGTCCCACGGGAAAGCAGAGAGCACATCCGGAATAAACCAGGTTTTAAGGTACTGTTTGCGAGCTTGGCGCGGGTTGGCGTTGAGCAATAAGTGGCCGCCTTGGTCGTAAGGGGGAAAGAAGAAGGATAGAACGATGTCTACAGTGAAGAAAATATCAAGCAGACGTTCAAGCCAAAACCAAACACTATCGACGCCCGTAACGCCGAGAAAGGAGTATACAAAGACGGAAACAGTGGAAACGTATAGCAGCAAGACAAGCATAAACATGTCCCAGGCGGGACGAAAGCTGAGGAAAGGATGGGAGGTAGCGGAGTGGGCATGCAGCGGCTTGTCTCGGAAGGAGTGGTGGGGTGAGGTATGCTCCAGAGCCTGCTCATTAAGGAGCACATTGACGCGGTTGCGCATCTGGACGTCCTCACCTTTAGCGCTGGAGGAGGTGGAGTGAGGCTTGGGTGCGTCGGACTCGGTGATGCGCGGGGGGATGTCGTTGTAGTCGGAGGTAGATGAAGTGGTGGAGCGCAGCGTGGCGGCGTCAACGGAGTTGGAATACGGTGTACGAGACATTAGACTGGCCAGGCCCGCGGCGAAAAAGCGAGGCCTGCGCGGCGAGTCGGAGGAAGGGGGGGATGAGCGAGCCATTGCGGAGCGGAACGGGACACTAGGAAGGTAGCCGGCGATAGAGCAGGCGGTTGAGTGAAGTGGTACAGTGCGAGACGAAACGGCGAGGACGCGGAAAGCAGACAAACAGACAAGCAGGCAAGCAGGGTTTGGAAGAAGCACGGAACGTATGGAGCAGAAGTTGCAGGGTGGGGGGGAGCGTTAAGCACGGCTCTGTGGACTGCGTGCAACAGCTGCTGCAGAAACCGCTGGCAACACGGCAGCATACAAGAGCAGAGCAGCGGCGGGCGGTGGGGGGCGGTCGTCTCGACGCTCGAGCAGTTGGTATCGGCAGCGTGTCTGGTGGCACGACCTCGACAAACGCAGATGACAGCTCCCGCGCGCGTGACGCGCGTGCGACGCACGTGCGCTATGCACACACGCCACGCCGTGCGTACGCCCGAGCTCGTGCTCGTGCCAAAAGGACCCGTTTGGCGTCCGCGCCCCACGTGTGCCACGCGGAAGGCGCGCAACGGGGCGTCTGGTGTCACACTGCTGTATCCGCACGCGACGCACCGGCTTTCCATGAGGCGCGCACTTCGGCGTCGAGATGAGGAAGACAACCGTCGCCGTCGCCGTCGCCGTCGCCGTCGCCGTCGCCGTCGCCGTCGCGCGCGTTCTCCGCCAGCCGGGCACCCGGTGCATGGCGTCCCCGCGACGTGACGCGGGAAAAAGTTTAATTATCTGCCCGCGCGCGCACACGAGCGCGTGAGCAAGATAACTTAGTGTAAGGGAGCGAAGCGCCACCAGTGGTTTGCAGGCTGGCGAGGCTGGCGTGCACCAATCGGCGACGCGAATCAGCGCTGCAGTTTCCGCCACAAAAGCGTTGTCGCCGTTTGCTTCGTTCCACTGCGCCGCCATACAAAGCGCTTGCGCCTCAAAAAAAAAAAAAAAAGGCGCGCTCTTGTGCCTCACCACCAGCCGCGCTTTGCTCCCCTCCGCATCAGGTTGGCGCATCCTCGCCGCCGTGTAACATGCATAACAGGATGCATTTCATGATGCATAACATTATGCATTCGCGCTTCGGCCGCAGCGCAGGCCGTGAGCAAAAGCCACCTGAAACAACGCACACTACCTTTCTTCCATTCAGGGTGAGCTGCCTTTGGAATGGCAACTCATACGCCGATACAGTGTACACACACGGCACCACGTTCCACTGTCTCATACAAGCAGCCACGCAGCATTCGTGGTTCAGTTGCGCCGCGTATTACCCAATGCGTTTCTATCTACTCTTCGCTCTACTACTTAAAAGCTCCACCAGCCCCCTCGCTCGCCTCCCATTTCCACGCTCATCGCCCGTTACGTTACGTTCGGATGCAAATCGGTCAGAGCGCTTTCAGCGAGCCCGCCATGGCCCGCCATGGCTCGCCATGGCGCACCATGGCGCACCATGGCACACCATCCCCCACACGTGCCCCACTGCCTGCCACACACCGTCCCGCTGCGAAGAGCGCGTGCAAGAGAAACGCGGCCAACGGACCGAATGTGTCTGTCTCAATGAAGACACCCTTGTGAAATGGCTCTTTTTACAAGCGCTGTGAGTGTATACGTCTGTCTCGGCCGCACAGCACGTGCTCCTTTGCAATACACGTGTCCAAAAACCGCTGCCCGTTACCGCCCAATGCGCAGCATCGAGCAGCAGCAATGTGCATAATAGCGCCACGTCGTGACTCATTTGACCAATCATCATCGCGTGCTTGCAACCACTTCCGAATCGTTGGTATGCGCGGCTCGTGTTGTTTGTCTAATCTGTAATCCCCTGGCACCACCGATGCACAAGCACTTTTGCTCCTGAGCATCGTGCTGCAGAAACGCTGCACATCTTCAAATTCCCTTCCCTCGGTTGCAGTTTATCGCGTCATCCCGTTGACAACAAAAAAAAACTCAACCACCTACCATCCCGCTTTTTGTTCCCAAGTGAGCGTCGTGGCGTGCTACCCCCGCTTTTCTGCCCAGCCTTCTCAGGCTTCAACTTCGCCGTTCGCGGCTCGTGCCTATTCGCCCCTTGCGACATGGTGTTCACAGATCGCTTTCACGTCGACGCACCTCATGTTCGTGAGGATGACCACTCTATCCAAGCCGACTTTTTATACACAACCACTAAAGTTTCAGTCTCAGTCGATGGTGCCACTGTCACGCCCATTACCGACTGCTACACTTTTCGCACATCCAAGAATGTAGCAAAGGTCGGTGTCATGCTTGTAGGTTGGGGCGGCAACAACGGCTCCACTTTTACAGCCGCCAATTATGCCAATACGCACAAAATCACTTGGAACACCAAGACCGGTGTCAAAACTCCAAATTACTTTGGATCTGTCTTGCTATCTTCGACTGTTCGTATCGGTCACAATCACAAAGGGCAAGATGTGTACATTCCTATGCACTCACTACTACCTATGCTTGATCCCAAAGATATCGTCGTCGGCGGCTGGGATATCAACCGTGCAAATCTGGCTCAGGCCATGCAGCGTGCGCAGGTTCTTGACTATGACTTACAGCGACAACTTATTCCTCAACTAGAGCAACTCACCCCACTTCCGTCCATCTACTATCCAGACTTCATTGCTGCCAACCAAAGCGATCGGGCTGACAACCTCATCGCTGGGAGTGACAAAAATGCCCACTTAGAACACATAAGAAAAGACATCCGCGAGTTTAAGCGAGTCAACGCCGTCGACCGCGTCATTGTCGTGTGGACTGCCAATACTGAACGTTTCTCCGAGCTCATTCCGGGTGTCAATGACACACCTGAAAACCTGCTTTCTGCCATCCGCGACTCGCACCCCGAAATATCCCCATCCACTATTTTCGCCGTTGCATCCATTCTGGAGGGAGCTCCATACATCAACGGTTCTCCGCAAAACACGTTTGTACCAGGCTGTGTTCAACTCGCTGAACAGGAGCAAGTATTCATCGGCGGAGACGATTTTAAGTCTGGTCAGACCAAAATGAAGTCTGTCATGGTGGACTTTCTCGTCAGTGCAGGAATCAAGCCAACATCGATCGTTTCATATAACCACCTGGGAAATAATGATGGAAAGAATCTTTC
The DNA here is from genome assembly GCA_030374765.1 of Agarophyton chilense. NCBI lineage: Eukaryota > Rhodophyta > Florideophyceae > Gracilariales > Gracilariaceae > Agarophyton > Agarophyton chilense. Next base: position 2,040,509 of record JARGXX010000099.1, read on the forward strand.
AGCTCCTAGCCAATTCCGCTCAAAAGAGACATCGAAATCAAATGTTGTCGACGACATGGTTCGCTCAAACCAAATTCTGTACAAGGAAGGGGAACATCCTGATCATGTCGTTGTCATCAAATATGTTCCGGCTGTTGCCGATTCTAAACGCGCTATGGATGAGTATACATCCGAGATATTCATGGGGGGTGTCAATACGATCGTCATGCATAATACTTGTGAAGACTCTCTGCTAGCAACACCGCTAATATTTGATCTCGTTCTGCTTTGCGAACTTTCGTGTCGTATCACATTCAAGCGCGAAGATATGGCTCACTTTGAGCACTTTCACCCAGTGCTTTCTTTACTGTCCTACATGCTAAAGGCCCCGATGGTTCCGAAGGGGGCTCCGGTAGTCAACGCTTTGTTCAAGCAGAGACAATGCATTGAAAATTTGATGCGGGTTTGCGCCGGCCTTCCTGTTGAGAACGATCTGCGTCTGGAACATCGGATCTCTTCCCAAAATAGTGGAAGGCATGCTGCAAACGGATACAGTGCACCTGTTTATCAGCACTCCAAGACCTTGAACGGCCACCATTCGCATTGATTCTACTACTCGAGCCAGGCCCCGTCTAATTAGAGATGTCATCCATTATCGGTCTCACTTTTTTGCAGAAGAGGGTATCAGACATTAAGATTGCCAGTTTTGTTTGCTTCCGGAGACTTTTCTGAGCTTCATGTATTAATCAATGATTCAAATCATTGTGTCTGTTAGTTAACAACAAACATGTACCTAATACTTGGATAGCGATGTTGACATCACAAACTGCCCTTTTTCGAAGCAGTAGTCGCTCTTGTGCGGCTTGTCGCACAATATATTGGTGTACAAAACCACAATTTTTCATTAAGAGAACAGCCTATCGATAGCCAAACTCGTAATACCATTTGCAAGACTTCCGGTGCTTCACTCATACCCCCGCTTCATCCCGGCACCTTCTAAAGACAAAGAAAAGGAGGAGCTTTGAATCTGCGATAGACAAGAGCCCACCTGTTTCGCTTGTTGAAAGGAAAAACACTCGCTAGCTTCTTTCGTGAGCGTCGAACCTCACAGAGCCTCAGGTTCATTGATTTCCATTCTTAAGTTTTCAATTTCATTCTCAAGCTCTCTCCAATCCTCTTTCATACCCTGAACCTCTTTCCTCATTATTGTTCTTTGTTCTGTTAGTGTTCGACAAACCCTTTCGAGAGTTTCCCTCTTGTCCAATTCGCTCTTCGTCTTTGATTTCCAAAATTCTAGCTCATCTTCGCAAGCTTTTACTTGCGCAATAGTTTCTTTCGACTTGTTTTTTAGTTCCTCTGTCTCTTTGTCCAGTTTGCTCATTGCTTTTCGTAAACCGGCTGTACTCTGCTGAAGCCGTTTCAGGTCGGCAGCCTGCCTGTTGAGAGCGTCTTCGCGTTCTTGTCTGCACTTTCCGATCTCATCTCGTTTCATAAGAAACTTTTCAACTTCTTTCTTAGTGTTCGCGCTGCGTTTCCGTAGTTCTTCTAGACGTTTCCTCTCTTTCATAATATTTAATCGGTCTTCTTCAAACTCGCGTTCCGCCCTCTGTAAACGTTCGAAATGCTTCTTTTCATCTTTTGCGGGTTGTTCTAAGGTTTTCTCATAGAATGTTTCTCTCTTTTCATATGCAGTCTGAAGCTGGTCTAGTTGAGACTCTAATTCTCCGGTTGGATCATCTGCTTCGTTTTCTCCCCCATCATCATGATTTAGTTGAGCGTTAATTTCTTTCATGGCGTCATCAAACTTCTTGCAAATTTCTTCTCGCTTTTCGCGTTCTGCTGCGCTCTTTTTTGCTGATTCTTCGAGTCGAATTTTGTTTTCTTTGGAAAGATCCTTCGATTGGGCCTTCAACTTCTCCGCCGATGCTTCAATTTTGCGTAGTTCTTCACCAAGTTCGCTGTAGTCCAATTCTGCAACGCTTAATCTCTTTTCTTCCATCCCTAAGTCGTATTCCAAGTCGCGTACATTTGAGATGCAATCTTTGTACATCAGCTGCAGTACTCGTAGTTTCTCTTCTGGTGATATTTCTCGATCAGCCACAAGTGCTCTAGCAGCAGTAGACGCAACATGAAATGCTTCGTATGCGGCTTGTTCATCTGCTGACTTCGGGGGTTCTTCTTCTCTGCTTTCCAACTGAGCGATACGGTCGCGCAACAGCTGGCGTAGTGTTTCTTCATCATTCCTTGTCGCTGGCTGCGGTGAAGTCATCTAGAACACCTGGTAAACCAGAATTACGAATGTGTACACGGATATCAAACGCTTCTAGGATGTCGCCGATTACGCCAGATTTTGTTGAGAATGGCTTGGGATTGGGGCGAACTCCAACAGGGGTTCCGCTTGGGTCGGTGAGTAGCAGTTTCCTCTTACCCAGTTGGATCGAAACTCGGCTTCACGATTGTTAGGATGGACCTGGTATTCAGATGGATAGCAGGATCATCCCCATTTCCTGCCTTGCCCTGTTGAGTTCAGAACTGTGTAACTCCGAGTGGTACATTATCACATGGGAGAGTCGCGATGCTTGCGCGGAGCTGGAAAGGTCGCATGAGAAAGCAGAACGCGGTAGCGCTATCAGCCGGGAGTACGAATTCAAGTGTCCTCAAAATACTGTAGTTTCACCTGAGGTTTCAGAATCTTTTCTTTTCCCGCGACAAAGATGAAAACCCTCCTTCGACTGTCAACTGATTTGTCCCGCCAACACAACGAGGAACGAAGGGTGCCAAAGTGACACTATATACGGAACAAGTAGCAACCTTGGAGGTTGAAAGAAGTAATTCTACTCTCTTGAACAGTGGCAAGTAAACTCTACACCAACCCAGTGGCGGGATTCCCTGTGTCGGCGGTTGCGTGTCAACAGGTCGGCCCTCGAACCGAGAAGCTGTGTGCTTTACCCTGCAGGGTCTAAGCACAGCTTCAGGTTTATGACTGTTGACAGAGTTGATGCGATTCCTTAAGCCATTGATCCATCTTCATCCTTTTCATGTCGGCCCTCAGAGTTATTTTGCATTGCGATCTGGATTGTTTTTATGCTCAAGTTGAGCGAGAACGTCTCCAACTTCCTCATGATGCGGCTCTTGCTGTCGTTCAGTGGTCCATGGCGCTCGCCGTCAGCTATCCAGCGCGAAAGTACGGAATTTCAAGAGGTTCCTCGGTAGAAGACATTAGAAAAGCAGCCGGAAAAGCAGTCACAATTGTCCCAGTTGAGACAATTAGCGGAGGTGTTGCTAAACCAGGTCCGAATAGGGCCCATGCAAACGACGTGCAAGCTAATGAGAAGGTCAGTTTGGCACGATATCGGAAAGCTTCATCCGATGTATTTACCGCCATGGCGCAGGCATTGAAGGGCTACCATGCAATCCTTGAACGAGCCAGCATAGATGAAGCTTACATCGACGTTACTAGCGAGGTGGATCGTCGCATGAGGCGCAGTGATGAAGAACAGCAACAACCGAAAGATACGGAGATTGTCGGCAATAAACTGGATATGCTAAATCAAATTGATATGCGCCTAGTTTATGGTGCTGATATCGCGAGAGAAGTGCGAAAAAGCGTTCAAGTCAACTGCAACTTTACCGTCAGCGCTGGAATCAGTTGCAACAAACTTTTGGCAAAGTTTGCCTCAGCTAAGAACAAACCCAACAAGCAAACCATTCTACCATTGTCAGCTGTTTCCGAGCTCATGACTCAAGTGCCTCTGAAAAAGTTGCGAGGGCTTGGTGGGAAGCTTGGCAGACAAATAGAAGAGCTTGGTGTCCGTACTGCTGGGGAGGCAGCAACACTTGATATGGTGACACTCATTCAAAAACTGGGAAACCGAAAGAGTGCACAATTTGTTCACAAGTGTGTACGCGGAATAGACGAATCAGAAGTTGTGGAACGTGAAGCAACGAAGAGCCTCTTGGCGGCTAAGAACTTTAAGGAGGAACATTCCTTGGATATCACAGAGAAGCAATGGCTGCCCTTGTTGTCAGAAGAGCTCAATAATAGAATGATTGCTGACAGTGAGACAAACAAACGTGATGCGAAGACTTTAACCGTAAGTTTTCGTGTGAAAATGGCAGGCGGACATGTGAGACTGAATGCATCTCGTTCAACCGTGATGCCGCAAGCCAATTCCCAGAAACGAGTGGATGCTATCGTAGCTGCAGCATTAATGGTGCTAAAAAACGCGATGTTTAAAGAGGGACAATTTGCTTTCCCTATCAGTTTTATCGGGCTAACGGCGACAAACTTCTCTGAGAGAGCTGAGCAGAGCGAAAGCATAGAAAGGTACTTCACGAGCGTAAGTACCAAGAGGGATAAGAGTACAATGCCATGTGAAGGAAAGATTATTCGATCTAAGGCAGATCGAGAAGAACAGCATCGCAGGTTACTTCAGGAACGTGCCGACCGAATGCTTGCACTGAAATTGCACCGTGAAGAAAGCAGTAGAGGAATAAAAAAGCCGGGAGTTAAGAATTCGAGAGCTGTTAAGAAAAGTTCACGATCTTCCCAAACGAAAGCAACAGCAAGCACTCCGACTGTTGACACATTCTTCAAGTCAAAGAATGAAAACCCTTAAGTTGCATCTGAAACATATTGCATAATAAGTCATCCTCGGCATGATGTACTCTGTTCTGTCAACCGTTCGATGACATTCTTCTGATAGAAGTGGAATGTAATCATTTCGTCGAACGGCTGTGTTCCGTTTGAGTTTTCGACATGGATTTGCTGCAAAATTTCCGCCAAGCCAGTGCTTCTGGACGAGGCACTTCTTAAATGGCTCTGTTTTTTTTTTCTTAACTCGCGCTTGGTTCGTTCTGTATTGCGGCGTTTGTTGCAAACGTTTGGAACCCCTGGATCGTTCATATTAATCATAGACGAAGAATTTAATGATAATACTTGTCATTGACGAGTCAAGGCATTTGTATGAATATTACAGTCATTCGAAAGTCACCGAAGCTGTTGATATAGCCTTCATGCCGTGGGGGGCAGTTCTTCGTCGGATATGTGGGGTTATATTATCATCACTTTTCATCATTGCATCCGTTTCTCAATATGGATAGACGGTATCGCTCACCCCCGAACTTCTGAATGTTCAACGAGTGAGTCCAAATGCTTGCGATGTGAGTTAGGACCGTAAAAGCTTCGGACTTGGGGAAGATCTTGGACCAATCAGTCGCTTTGCCAGCTGCTATTCATCAGCCAATTGTGTAGAATTGATCTCAGGTATCTTATGTTTAGTCTTGGTCTTGAGATAAGCTTGGGATAAGCATCATAAGCTCGTAGAGAACACGGAGAAATCCTTTCGGAAGCAGCTTGGCTCGTACGTTCGTTCGAATCGCGTGTGGAAAACTGTGTACGAGGGAACGCGTGCTATGTTTCGAGCAACCAAGCTGCGAGCATTCGCCGAGATATCGGCGCGAAATCTGAGCATTGAAGCTGTGCGATAGGATCATCAAAGCGTATCAACGAAGAGCACAAAGGATATAGAGTGACGCATGTTGTCCCGACATCGAGCTTCTAGGGAAATCAAGAAGCTAGTGGTATAGGATGTTTCTCAAAGGGGCTCGTTGACTTCGACACTGCAAAGTATTGATATCTATACGGGCTCCCAACTCAACTGGATAAACGAAACGAGATCATGCCATTTTTGAGTGACACACTTCGCAAGAGTTGGTTACATTCCCATCGTATGGCTGTCATTCTTCCACAAATATTCCAGTAATACAGCGAGTATCACTGATCACCTTTGTGGGCGCCATCTTTTGGGTGTGACGCAGTGGGCCAAACTTGACAAAAAACTTTCAATTGTAAAATGACTGCTGGTTTGACTGCAGTCACTGTTTGACTGTTTCGGAATCTGGAGCAGTCAGAGTTGTGAACGGCAATTCAGACCGTTGAATGTATGGAGCATTCCTGGCCATCCATTCCACTCGCAGTGCATAATAAAAGCTGCGGCGGCGGGTTCCATCCAAGAACCGCCGACGGGGGAGAGGGGGCCTTCTACAGTCGCTGACAAGAATGAAACCTCGTTTGACGGCTAATGGAGAATCTACAAGCTGCGTGGCTGGGAAAATCGGAAAAGGAAACTTTCCTCTTCACTTACCACGTGGCACATTGTCTCGGAAAGTTTTTGTGAGGCGTTTAAAACGCACGTGTGAAACGCGTGCCGCTTAGTGTAAATGAACGTAAGCAACTAATATAGGAATTAAGCTATTATTTGGACGCAACTCTGTAGAAAGAATATTTATTTAGAGCCACAAATTCAGTACGAAACACAAATACGTTTTGCGTCTAGTAAGGCGCGCAATTTGGACAGGCTGCCCCGTACCGGACCGTTAGCCGCACGAATTCTCGCGCCGACCTTCCTCCAAATTGTCCATATAAGGCCGACCTCGGTCGGCTCCGATCGACTCTGGTCAAGTCAGCTCGACAAAAGCGGCTCACTCCCTCCCCTCATTTGGCACCAAAACTATCTCTTAGCAAATATGTTCCTCTCTTGCTATCACCTCCCTTCCTTTTCTTTCTTTACTTGGGGTTAGGTCCGCTTTCTACCGCGACAGCGCCGACATTTTTCGCGAACCCGTCACTCACGTGGGATTGTTTAGCATCTCCTGTTGTTAACAGAACTGCTTGGTACGGCATAGGGCTCACACTCTACGGCCATTCAGCATTCGTTCAAGAGTAATTGACTTTCACTGCGCTTTTGGTATTGTGTGCAAGCATTGAATTTTGTCTTGCATATAGTACAAACGCCATCAATTTCTTCGAGCCAATATTCAACAGTGCAAGTTTCCGATTCGGAAGTGGAAGCTGTCAGAGTCACCAAGGAAGCCACACCCCTCACCGACTCTTCGCCGTCTACCGAACCCCCTAGCAACCCGCGCGCCCGTCACATCCTTCCAGTCGTTACTCAGCGTGAGAAGCGTCACCACCGTCCTCCATCTCATGAACTCTCCCTGAAGCGCTGTGCCGTTTGCAGCATCAACGTGCAGTTCCAGCGCCAATTAGAGTTACACCAAGGCGGTAGTAAGCACCAAAATGCATTACAACGCGCCTATTAGAAAGACACCGACGTTTGGTGCCGTGTGTGCGATGTCAAGCTCCCCAAAGCCCACGATCTCTGAGTTCATTATAAAAGTCGTCTTCATCATGCCGGTGTCAGAAAGGAGAACAATACTATTTTCTAGAACGTTTCTGAAGGACAATGCCCTTCAAAGGGGTTTCTTCGCAGGACTTAGAAGTTTCGCTCGCTTGAAGAATAGCTTTGGCTATGACAAGCTATACCGCTATTGCGTGCTGACGGCCGGTTAGGACTGGAAGTGCACACTGGTGGAACACGTGGACTGCACGGATGCCGACGCTCGAGTGCGAGGCGTGCCACACGTGGCCCGGATTGTACCTAATGGTTAGTATTATTTAGTAATTTTTAGTATTTATTTGGCTACGCTATCGCTATTTAGTGTCTATTTTTCGGGCGCGCGCCCACTGTCAGGGGCCGCGCGCCACGCTACTTAGGAGGTTGAGCACTGCTCCCCAGTAAACACCCTATTGGGAGACCAAGGAGGGAGTCTGGGCTCTGAAATTTTCGCCTGCGGCGCGTCTTCACCGCATACTGCGTGAGCGCCCGTCGCACGTCAGTTCATCCACCCCTCTGTCGACCAGAGTGCTACCACCACCGTGGGTTCATATTTAATCGCCGACACTTGTCGTAGTCTCGCCCCTGTATAGGGTTTCGCCCCCGTTTCCTCTTCTTCTTCTTTTTGGCTCTCGTGAGTGGCCGCCTCACTCACCTCGCTCGTCCACCTCGTACGAGGGTTTCCTCGCTCCTTTCCGACAATCGCCGTGGTACCGCTCCGCCTAGGATTGGTCACACCCCGGACTGTGCCGTGCTCACCTAAACACTCTAGGTATATCCCGCCGGACTGGCCTCGGGCTTACACCCGACTCCGTCGTGCCTTTCCAGAGTGGCTCTGTTTCTGTGCTCCGCTGGGACGCGTCTCCTCCGCCTGAGTCGTGCCTCTCAAGAGAGGAAGATCCCGAACATCTTCGTGGTGACTCCGCTCCAAGCGTTGTCCTAAAGGGATAAGTGGAATCACTACAGTTATTGTTTATAAAAACCACCTCCGGCAATTGCGGAATTCATCGTGGTTGAACACGTGGTCGAGAAGTCGAAGACATCATTTGGTTCGCACCTGGACTCAGGTCTGGTCTAGGATGCCGAAGACCCGAAGCCAGTCGAATACTGGTCGCCCCGGTCCTGCGGGACCACCCCCGAAACCGAGGCTCGCCTCATCTGTTGAAGCCGGAGAGCGGCTGTATCGTCAAGCGATGTCGCGCTCACATTCGGTGAATGATGAACGAGATCTCTCGGATGTACCGGCCCCTGTGGCAGCGGCAGTCAAGCCCACCACAGAAGCCGTAGTTGACCCGGAGGTCGTCGGACCTCAAGAAGAGGATGATTTGTGCAGGGAAGTGCGTCGTCTCAAGTCTGAGTCAAGCGCTTCGCGTGTGCGCATGGTTGCGTTGGAATCGCAGATCGCTGCTCTTATCGCTGATGTCGAACAATTACGCAGTGCGCATCAAGCACTCGTTCGTCAAGACGGTGGGAAGCAGGTCTCTGCATCAGTGAAAAGAATACGTGAGGATTTGAACCATCTACTGGAGAGGTACGGGAATACGCCCGATTCGCTATCCTGCTTAACCGTGGATGTAGAGGAAGTCCTCACTCGAGTTAACCCTCGTTTAGAACGCCTGGAGGCGGCAGTTCATGCGCAGACTGCTGCTAAACCAGTCGTGCTGGAAGAGGAAGGAGCTCCTTTGGAGGAAGCTCGTTCGAAGAAGTCGAAGTCACGACGTAAGAAGCGGAAGTCGGCACGTGATTCGAGTGATGAATCGTCAAGTACGGAGGGTTTCAGTTCCAGTACTGATGATTCTGATGATTCAGATACGTCAGATGACGACGACAGTGATGATGGTCATCGAAGGTCCCGATCTCGGAAGAAGAACACGTCTTCGTGGTTAATGAGAAAAAAAGGCTCACCTTACAGAGGATTGAAGGTGCTCCCGTGCACGAATCCACTTTATCGGAAGGTCCTGAATTACAGGTACTACCGTCTGAAGGTGAAGAGCAAGAAGCGCTCAGGACGCGAAACCGCGAAGGTGAAGGATCACATCAAACGATTGAAGATCGGCCTTAATGATTTAACATTTGATGGGAAAACCCCCATTCTCGTTATCGAGTTTCTCACTCGATTCGTTGCCGAAGCAGACACGCTAGAGATGAGTGAACCACAGGCATTTGTGTCTTTACCACACTTCCTGAAGGGTTTTGCTTTAGAGCATTATCGTTCAGTATGCGGATCATTGAAAGCCGATGAAGGCGGCGTTACCTCATGGCCAGAGGCGGGGCAGTATTTGCTGCGTAGTTACGCGACTTCAAACGCGATACGTTAGGCGATCCTGGACCTAAGGGATGTGACCCAAAAGCCTGAGGAGGGCGAAGCTGAGTACAGCTCAAGGCTTAGCAAAGCTTCAGTCCGCTGTGGAAACATCCACTCGACGGAGGACAAGATTACCTTGTACATCGACGGGCTGGACCCAAGCATCAAGTCGTTGGTAGTTCGATATCGAGAGAAGCATGGAAAAGTCTCCTTTTTGGAGTTAGTTCAGTTTGCGAAAGCTGAAGGAGACGCGGCCAGAGCGCGTGGTAGCCCCCGTCGTTCAGTGGCTTTCGGAACCTCAATGGGTAAGGAGAAGATCTCCGCCAGAGTTAATCAGAGCAGCAAACTGCTACATCTGGAATCTCCAGTTGACTCGCGAGATTCGTCGTTGGGACCCAACGGGAGTGACTTGCATGAGGAGGCCGTCCATTTAATGGAATATACGGACTCTTCTGTACCTACAGTGGATCTCCCACACTCGGAGTCTCAGGACGAGGAAGCCCTAGTGGCTATGGAGGGCCGTCGTCCTATGTACCGTCCCTACACGATGCCTCCACAAGGAGGTTTTAAGAACGGGAAACCCGGATGGGTGGATACTTGCACGGCATACCGTTCACACCCTATGTTGACCAACCGTCGTGACGGTTTGATATGTTATTCATGTTATGGAAAACACCATTTGAGTGCAGAATGCACGCTTCCTGCAAAGGATCTGAGTCGTATCATGACGAATTATGAAGCACTCTCAGAAGAGGAAAGGAGCCCCGTACCGGCGGGCATGTATTGGAAAGCCAAAAGTTGGTTATCTCAGACACCAATGCGCCGGACGGACAAGCCGGTTGCTCAGAATGCTGAAGTCTTACAACCCGGAACCCTGGTAGGAAGAGGCACCTTTGAGGCGATTAAGCCGGTGCAACCGGAAAACTAAGTGAGGGAGCCCCTAGGGGGTCGGCACTAGTCGATCCCGTAGTGCTGACCAGGGAGAGCTCGCCTCCCTGCTCCAGCGCTTGGAAGCCCAAGATTCTTTTGAGGCCTCCCAAATTTCCGCCGTACGGAATCAATCCGCTGGACGGAAAGCTAGTACAGTTTGACTGTGAGTTACCTCGTCCTTGGAGACGTTATATTTGTCCGTCAAAACGGGATAGTTACCTCATGGTAATGTTGAAAAGAAACTATAAGGTCTATGCCGACATCGGCTCTGACAGGAATCTGTTATCTCGTCGATTGACTATCCTGGACACAGGTGCTGGTCCGAACTTTATACGGGAATCGGAGCACGCTCCTGCTGACTTAGAACTTATTCGATACGGTCCTTTACCGGACATCCGGGATGCCAACGAAAATGCCGTGAAGACACTGGGAACGGTTCGACTCGAGGTTCGTTTGGGACGCTTTGTAGTCCTAGTCGACTTCATCGTCTGTAAGAGGTTAGCTGCACCAGTGGTACTGGGATGTGATTATTGCGACAAGTTTGTCGAAGCCATTCGCCCGCGAAGAAAACTAGTTGAACTAGATGATGGATCAATGGTACCGATTGTTCGCAAGCCAATGCTTCGGGGCCCCGAAGCACCTCCACTTCCACCATCTATGGAATACGGGAAATTCCGAGGACTTGTCTCGCCGAGGATTCGAGTAGCGAAGAGTGACCTGCTGAAGGCGTAAACCCAAACTTGGGTTCAAGTAAGAACAGAACGACACGTACTCGTGGTAATTCAACCGAATACTCGGATGTACAAATCCCGTAGATTGCTAGTCGCTAACGGCATTTTTCAGGTTGATCCTGGTAGCCCCTTTTAGATACTAGTGAGTAACTTCACCGATAACGATTATCAGATACCGAAGAATCAGGTTGTTGCAACAGCTTTGCCTCATCCCACAGTGGTGGCCCCTACTCATATTTCTATTGCAGAAGTATTGGGATTAACCCATGTCGGTGACACAGACGAAGAACTGCAATCTCCGTCTGGAGATCAATTGCAAACGGCAAAGGATCCACACAGCCTGGTCGATGAGCTAGACTTAGCACATGTGTCGGAACACTACAGAATGAAGATCAGGTCTATGCTAAAGAAGTATACATCCATGTGGAGTGGAAAACTAGGAGAGATCTCCGCTACGGAACACCACATTGATTTGGTCCCAGGCTCACGACCCATCTCCCAACCACCCTACAGAGCGGGACCGCGAACTCGCCAAATCGAGGAGGAGAATGTCAGCAAAATACTGGAAGAAGGATTAATCGAAGCAGCTCAATCTGCTCGGACCTCACCAGTGGCGCTGGTTCCGAAACCTGATGGTTCTTTACGATTTTGTATCGATTATCGAAAACTAAACGCAGTTACAGTTCGAGATACATACCCGTTGCCTCGAATGGACGAATGTATTGACAGCTTAGGAGAAGCGAACGTGTTCACCACGTTGGAAGCCAACTCTGGCTATTTGCAGGTGCATGTAGCGGAAGAAGACCAAGACAAAACCGCATTTGCGTGTCACGCCGGTCTCTACCGTTTCAAAAGGATGCCCTTTGGCTTAACGAATGCACCGGCTACTTTCCAGCGTACTCTGGACATCTTGATCTCAAGATACAAGTGGAAGACTTGTTTAGTCTATTTGGACGATGTGATCATCTTTTCCCAGGATGTGGAAAGCCATTTACGGCATATCGAGGAGATCCTCAAAGCACTACAGAGCGCAGGTAACACCTTGAAGTTCAAGAAATGCGAATGGTTCGCTGGAACCGTCCGGTACTTAGGACATGTGAGCAAGCCGGGACAGCTTGCCATTCAAGAGGCCCAAACAGCGGCTCTCCGCGAAGTACAACCTCCGTCGACACAGAAGCAGTTGCGTTCTTTCCTCGGCTTGTGAAACGTCTACCGACGATTCGTACCGCGATACTCGCATATAGCGGCACCGCTCAACGCAAAGCTGCGTAAAGGACAACCAGTACAGCTGGAACAATTCTAACGAGCTGAAGTGGAAGCGTTCGACATGCTGAAGACAAAGATTAGTACAGCCCCATTCTTGGCGCTGCCCATCCCCAACCTGCCATACTCAGTGGATACCGACTCTAGCGAGTACCAAGTAGGGTTTGCCCTTTTTCAAACACACTCTGATGGTGAACGCAAACCCATTGGTTACTGGTCAAGATCGCTGAATGCAGCTGAGAAGAACTATTCAGTTTCAGAAAAGAAATGCCTTGCAGTCGTTTAGGCTCTACCACGTTGCGACCGTATCTCCAAGAAGAACTTTTTACCGTCAACACGGATCATTCGTCTCTACGATGGATACTGTCCATTACAGACCCGTCTGGTCGTCTCACACGATGGCGCTTACGCCTTTCTGAATTCGATTTCGAAGTGAAGTATAAGAAGGGATTGGCCAATGTTCAAGCTGACGCGCTATCGCGACTCAAAAGAGATACCTTGCTTCTACATGGAGACCCATTCACCATCTTTTGAAAAAGAGGAACAAGAGACTTTTGATGATTATTCGGATGCAGATCAGTTCCTTGCATTAGCAGACACTGACCCTTTATTTCAACTCGAGCGAATCTCGTGCACTGAGCTCCTCAATGAGCAACACGCCGATACGTTTTGTGCGTCGATACGCTCTCGTCTTAACGGGGGGAAGGAGCTCCCCTTTTCACTCGATTCACGAGGAGTACTGTTAAGACATGTCGAAAAGCATGATCAAATCGTGATTATACACGTCTTGAAGAGTCTAGTACTCCTTCTGGCACACTACAGAAGACTGTCTGGTCATCCAGGAGGAGCGAAGTTGTTCATGACTCTAAGAAGAGATTTTTACTGGCCTACTTTGGCAATGGACTGCTATGCTCCAGTGAGGTTGTGTACAACATGTGCGAAGAATCGCGTGAAGCTTTACAGGAAGCGGAAACGGATGACGTTATTCCAGGCGAATGCGCCTTTACAAAACGTCATTATCGACATCCTAGGGGAATTGATTCGCTCAAGGCGAGGTTATCGCTACCTATTGGTAATCACCGACCGCTTCTCGAGGCTAGTGCGGACTGTGCCGCTGAAGCGGATAACCGCAGCCGTAATCGCACAGGCGTTTTTCAAACATTGGGTATTTATATACGGACCACCAGAAGTTCTGTTATCAGATAATGGGAAGCAATTCGTTGCAAAGTTCTTTCAGAATGTTTGCCGCATTATGGGCATTCTAGACGTGTTTACTACGACCTATCATCCGCAATGCAACAGTCAGGTGGAGCGTTTCAACCGCACGCTGATCGCAGCATTACGACACTACATCGCGGACCACCCAAAAGAATGGGACATGTTTACAGATACTCTGTGCTACGCGTAAAACACGCAAGTGCATACCTCTACAAAGACGGCACCGTTCGACCTCGTGCTCTCACGTAACCCTCCGGCTTTACCGGTTGCGTTCGACGACGAGACAGAATTGGACGCGCTGACCCCGGCTAAGTACCATCTGAAATGGAAAAATGACCTGAAGGCCAGAGCGGAAGAAGCAGCTAAGGAGTTATCAAAGACGCAAGCTCGCTATAAGCGATACTATGAAGCCAGAAGGCGAAGAGGAAATCCGGCAATCCGAGTAGGAGGTCACGTCTTCGTGCGAGTTGAAAGACCGGACAAACAGGAAGAATCTCGTCATAAGTTGTTGCCGATAGCGGCTGGACCTTTCAAAGTGGTGGACCTTGATGAAGACACAGTGGTCATCAAGACAGGTGAGGACGTTGAACGTGTATCGCGCGATCGCGTTGAAGTCGCGCCTAACCCGCAAGTGGAAGACCAGGTATCTGGTAGAACTAAGGAGGCAAGTGCGATGGAACGTCAAGGCAAAAGCCCAAGTGACTCTGGGGAGAGTGAACCGCCACTAATGGCTCGAGCGGAGGAGAAAGCTCCTGATCTCCCACCGCCGGCGGTTGCGTACGCCAATCACGGACAGCTTCCGAAGTATCGAGATATGCCCCGTAACACGCGCACACCCTTAAGTACAGAAATGGAACCTGAAAGCAAGAAAGATGTTTTGGAATTTGGCCCCAAGGACTTGGAAATGAGTGCACGCGAAAACGCGCCTTTGCTGCTTCAGGCTGAACCGTCAGGTGAAGCACCATTCGCTGTTCCGCCGATATCGGCTCCCATCCCTCGTGGGCAGTAAGAAGAAGAAATATCGCCTCCTGTCGTGGTGCAAGCACCATCGTCCACCCAACAGCGGTCAGAATCGGATAAACCGAAGGAAGTTCATCCACGAATGGAATTGAGAAGAGCAAGAAGTACGCTTCTATGGAACCAGGAAAACAGGATAGCTCTTTATCTGAGAAAGGTTCTCAAGGAATGAGTACACTGCCCCTGCGGGCAGAACGACAGTTAGTCGACGAGCGAACGCTTAGCGACGCTGAGACTGCTAACACAGAGACGCTTGGATCAGTTCTAAGGCATTTCAAACCTGTTAACAGGAGTCTCGCGCCAACAGCGAAAGCATTGGGAAACGCCCAGGAATATGTTATGGATTGCATATGTGAACATGGCGAGCATGAAGATACTAGAGAACTACTGTATCGAGTCCGTTGGTACGGTTTTCCTCCGGAAGCGGATACGTGGGAACCTATAGCTCATATCCCCCGTTCGCAACTCGTGCGATATCATCGACGCATGCGATTACCACTCCCCAGGGAGATGGAATCCTCAGTACTCGGGCTCATGGGCACATCCCATTTCTAAGTATGGGCTACAAATGTAGTAAAAACTCGAAAAGCGAGAAGAAAACAAGAAATCATGGAGAGGAAACGTGGAGACACGCAAGCGAAGGACATTTACTGATTATCACCTAGGACAAACTCGAGAAGCGAGAAGAAGGATTGAAGAAATCGAGAAGCGAGAAGGGAAGTATGAAACTTGAGAAGCGAGAAGAAGAAGTTAAGAACTCGAGAAGCGAGAAGAGATGAAGACTAGAACATAAGAAGGGACCGTGAAGACACGAAGTCACCGGAGTTTTATTGGTATCAAGATACCACCGCAAGGGTGTTGACTAGTAGTCTTTTCTAAGATCATCAAAGAGACGTTCGAGCACGCAGGTTCACAAGAAGCTGTGCGCGATCACCCTCAACTTGGTCCATGGGAAAGCTCGCATCTAAGAGGAACTGCCTCAGCGGATCCAAGCCTGGATCTTCGACCTGCACTGCACTCGTTTGTTGGGTTAACCCATGAAAGTTCTCTTGAGCAACTCCCGCCGCTGCGGATTGATCGACGGAAGTCACTACGCCTGCCAGCTCTGGCTCGTCCTCGTAACCGAGTTCAGCCTCAGCTCCCGGCGCTTCCTCATACGGTTCCTATCCGTTCTCGGATGGAGTACCATCGTACACGTATCCAGTAAGCTGGTTCGGTGGCATGTCACGCGGGTTCTCCCGAAGAAAGTGAGCCTGCTCGGAGGTGATCAACTGGGGCGTCCAGGGGTCGTACCGAACGAAATCTCCAGCACTTGCTGTTCGTGCAGGAGAATGGTCGTCGTGTCTTGCACGGGTTCCGCGAGCGAATTGATCAGCTGGCACTCCAGACCAGTCGACACTGTCGATCAAATCCACAAGATGGAGGAAGTCGGCATGGTTCGCACGGGATCCCAGAACAAGGGAAAGATCGAGTTCTCTCGCATACTTTCGCGCTATGGGCGACATGTACCAAAACTCTGAAGGTATCATAAGCATCCCACAGGAGGAAGACGGCCATCTTGGCGATAAACTCGGTATAAACCACCGTCCAATATCCCGAGAACGGGTCGTTAACAAACGCGGACCCGATGTAGGAGATCGCCGGTGGGAGCTCCACAGGGCAACCACGAGGAATCTCGATCGCCGCCCAATGCTCCGGAATACCGATGTAGCGCCCGAAGCACGCGTTCCACCGGATGCGGTCAATCTCGATCATTTGATACGGCACCAAATAGCCCAACCGTGATCGAGTACGACGTTCCCAACGGGGAGAATCTTAAAAGGGAATGTCACGCTTTCGAAGGAAGCGGAACTCCGCACGGAGAAGAGGTTGCTGAAAGCAGAGAGTTGCATCACGCACACCGCGCACACCGCGCCAACCGCTAACATCGACTTCAACGAGTGTATCGATATATGAATATCCTTCACCGTCGGTACGGGCTTTCCAGGTATCTAGTTCCCAGTCCTGCGGGAGGATAACCGTACTGATGAATCGGTGAAGAGGCTGGTTAATCAGCTTGGTGAACCGCGTACGGGCTTCGGACAAGGTTTCCGTTGAATATCGCGCAATGTCGTTGTCTGGAAAAGCAATATGGGTCGCCCAGTCGTCGCTATAAATCGCGTGTTCTGGAATACCGCCAGGGAAGTACCCACCGTGTACATACTGTTGTATCAACGCGTCATCGTGGATAGCAACTGGATCAAACCAGGGCGCTTGCGCGAAACGTTCAACGTTGTCGAGAAGATCTCGTCAATAGAAATCCGCAGGGTGCGGGTAGCTCCGCTGAGCATGACAAGAAGGAGCTCGAATCACATTCGCAGAGGCGATGTAAGCCGCTGTCGGCATCAGAGCCACGGTTGGCTGAGGTAAAGGTACCGACCGGAATCCGATGTACGGTGTTGGGAACGAACGGTATGGACCGAGTTGAGCAGTAGGCTGCGACACATAACCAGCAGTGTTGGACGGAGCCCCAGAAGGCACATCCTCAGAGGAGAGATGGAACGGGTTGGACCCGGCGTTCGGATCCATCGCGAGAGATCGAGCTGAAGAGCGGTGAGGAACAGAATGCTGTTGAGAACTGTAAGAGTTCGTCGGGCGGCGAGGAATTCGTGATGACGATGAGTACCCGGAGCACCCGTCCGACTGCGTATAAACGCTTCTTGTGTCCCCCATGGTTCGCGCTTAACGAGGGGGGTATGTAGTATTCTACTATGTCGGCGTTCCGATGGTTTTTTTGTCGCAAAGTCGCGGTTGGAACTCATAAGTGAGTGATGTTATCAAACTTTTGATATGAAACGCCACACCGCGTAGGATGCCAGGAAGCAGGGTACAGTGTTGGGACACGTGTTATCACGAGTGGAGTGACTTGCAACGGCGCATGTAATGGCGATCCACATGGCTGGTTTTACTACCCTTTGTAGATGTAAGTCCATTAGGGACCTTACCCATACAGTGGTTTGGCTAGGTGGCTGACCACTGGGTATTATTTATATATTTATTTCGTCACTCACCCTGGTACACAGTATAAAGTGTACCAGAAGTGAGCGCCGACTCCAAGTAAAGGAGACAACATGGGCATCATGACAATTCTGTTCCTCGCTTAAAATTCCTTAACCGGAGATCCGGACGAGCTATAATAGATAGCCAGTCCCCACCCACTTCACGAGCCGTCTCGTACCTAAGTTCCATCAACGTTTTACAGTTGCACTGTTCACCCTCGCTGGCGAGTAGTGGCCTTACACCCCACTTCCAGCTCGCTGGTGTTGTAGCTCTACCACCCCTTTTCCTTCGCCGCAAGCGATCCATCGGCAGTCTGAACGCTATCGCAGGTGTCTGCTCTCCCTGTTAGAGCAGATACTACAGCCGTCAAGTTAGACGGGCTGTGACCACTGCCCTTCATCGCAGGATGTGAAAAGGTGGCTGGCGCCCGAACACCAGAAGACTGGGTGTGCTAAAAGAAGTCGTGAGAACGATGAGTACCCGGGACGCCGGTTGTCGCACATGTGGTGCACCTGTCTTACGCCCGATACGGTTCGCGCTTAGCGAGGGGGGTATGTAGTATTCTACTACTTCGGCGTTCCGATGGTTTCTTTGTCGCAAAGTCGCGTTTGGAACTCATTACTGAGTGGCCTGGTCAGTGCTAGGATAAGAAGCGACACACCGCGTAGGATGCCAGGAGGCAGGGTACATTGTTGGAACACGTGGTATCCCGAGTGGAGTGGCTTGCAACGGCGCATGTAGTGGCGATCCACGTGGCTGGTTTTACTACCCTTTGTAGATGTAAGTCCATTAAGGACCATACACATACAGTGGTTTGGCTAAGTGGCTGACCACTGGGTATTATTTATATATTTATTTGGGCACTCACCCTGGTACACAGTATAAAGTGTACCAGAAGTGAGCGCCGACTCCAAGTAAAGGAGACAACATGGGCATCATGACAATTCTGTTCCTCGCTTAAAATTCCTTAACCGGAGATCCGGACGAGCTATAATAGATAGCCAGTCCCCACCCACTTCACGAGCCGTCTCGTACCTAAGTTCCATCAACGTTTTACAGTTGCACTGTTCACCCTCGCTGGCGAGTAGTGGCCTTACACCCCACTTCCAGCTCGCTGGTGTTGTAGCTCTACCACCCCTTTTCCTTCGCCGCAAGCGATCCATCGGCAGTCCGAACGCTGTCGCAGGTGTCTGCTCTCTCCGTTAGAGCGGATACTACACTTACAGACGTAAACCAGTTCGCTACAAGAACGGTTTTCAAGAAGTGTTAAAGTAACTAAAAACGTGATTAGATTTATTTTTCGAGAGTGCAATACGAGTTTGAGTTGTACGAAGGGTGGCCATTTACCTCCGTATTTTCCAATGGTTCCTTCAAAAATAAACTCCGACTGTGACTACCTTTTTTGATGATGGTTGTGAGTCCCGAAATTTGTACAGTATTCCAGATATGCAGGAATACATGTCTGAAAAGTGCCAGCAGGGTCTCAATATTCTTTGTCACCGCTGGAGCTGAAAGCCATAGTTGCGCGTTAGAAAAAATAATCATAGTTGTTTTGTTTTAATTGGATAGTATGCTGCTTTAAACACTGTTAGCAGCTATTAGATTACCCTAGAAGCACGCAGTATTGACTACAGAGTATTAATGTATATCACCTCTTTTTTGAATGTTCCAGATATCTATAGATGATGCTCTGATGTCTCCTAGTTCTCTCTCGGACGACCTCAACGAACATTTGACACCCAAAAACATCACTTTCCTTTACCTTCGAGCCCTTCAACTCCCTCAATAAATGAGGCTTCCGCAGCCTGGGGCCCAGTGTTGCGACTGCCACTGGAAGAGCAACCTCATACGTAATAAATATCTGTGAGGCATTTGCCGCAATAGAGTGGACCAGTGAGGCGTTAGCCGCTAGAAGAAGCATCATCCTCTATCAGCCCACTGTACCGGTTGAAGCGTCCCCGGCGTGGTCGGGAGATGGTTTTTGTGTACCAATGGTACTGGATCAGTCTAGGGAGCCCTTACATAGTGGAAAGCATGGAACGGTCGTAAAGACTCGGATATGGCCTGGGATCTAGCACTGAAAGGGAAGCTTTCGCAAATGGTGCTGCATATCTTTTTACGGAAAAGATCTGCTTTGGATGTAAAATGAAAGCATTTTTTTTTATTACTTCTCTTCGAGAAGTTTTGTAAGGAATTTAAACGCCTGCTTTTGGTAAGTGCAGAGGTGGGAAAGCTGAAAAAATTGTTACACATCTGAAGTGTCTATCCGGAAGCCAAGGAGTCTGATTCCTAGTAGCTAGTAACATGAGTATTTGATTGCGTGCCGTTTCAAGAAGATCAAGAAGAAAAAGAAGTCTATATTGCAATAAGCATATGAAATTCTTTTATTCGGGCCTGCCAGCAGCGAAAAATCATTCTACAATAAACGAGTGCTTCGAATTGTGACTTCTTTTGAATCACTGCGCAGTCAAAGGACCCTTTACAATAAACTTGACTGTATTCAAAATTTTGAATGCTTATGGAATTCAAACCTTTAAATGCAGTCAAAACCATGAAAAAGACCTCATTCAAAATCTTGATTGTAGTCAAAAATTATAGGGAAAGCCAATCAAACTTCCGACTGCAGCCAAAAAGCTAGTGATTCCCCTCGAACACCATTCAAATACAATCAGAAGTTTCAAAAATATTTCTGTAAACTTGATTTTCAGTACAAAGCTGCATACGACAGATGTATTGCATGCAAATCTCTCCCACTCTACCTCTCTCTACTAAAATCTACAAAACCATGTCGTCCTCAAGCTTTCAAAGTACTAATGATTCCTCCAAATCAATTCAAACAGATCAAGAACATATCCTACACTGAATCTAATCTTTACCGAAACTTATTGCCACTTTTAAACCTCCTCCAGATTATAATGTCGTTAGATTTCCTTTCGGAAGAAGTAACCGATCTGTTTTTTTTAAAGCAGGTATTCTCCTGGAACAAAGTGTTTCAAAAAATCGAGTTTGGCATTGCCTTACACCAAAATGTACGAGTATTATAAATCTTCAGAAGAGTTATTCAAATGTTGCCGATCATCTGAAAGTAAAGGATAAAGTCATGTCAAAACGTACAAAAACACTGGAGCACAAAAAGAATTCATTTGCCAGTAAGATAACACGAGAAAGACTAGTATTTCTTCGAACTAATCCAACCCAGTATCTTGCACTGAATCTTTTCCGCTTAATGCCACGTCAGGTTCTGCCATTTTCGCTGGTGAATTGGACTGAGTTCGAGTCTTTATCAGTTTTCTTGATCAAAAATTGGCGTTCAATACCAACATTCAGGCAGAAACTACTCGGCGCCTAATTAATGAGAGGTATTCTGCAACGACTATGAAATTTTGTCAACAGTTGCGAAAGGAAATTGTTTCCATTTCATTACCATTTGTGCATGTCAATTTGTATTTATGGGCTTCAAAGCAATCTAAAGACAAGTGTTTTGGCCTCCCCACATTCTTTATGAACCAAAACTTGCAGTTGAACTCTACATTGCTAGCAGTTCGTCACTTTCGCCCTTCTTACGATTTTCTGAAAACCAATCGCCTTTCGGACGTTTTGCAGTTTTGGACTAACAAAATTCTTTTAGAGTTCAACTTGGGCTAGTGTCATATCATGTCTCCTACATCTGACAGTGAATCCGATTTTATAAGACTTTGTTCTGTTTTAGTTCCCGTCTCGTAGGACTGCTGCACCCCCCATATGTTGAACTGGTTCCTTGTGGAGGCTTTTAGTACGGCTTTCAGCTCGCAAAATGTGCGAAACAACGAGGCGCCAGGGCTACTGCGAAAATTAAAGAAGGTAATCGAGCATGTAAAAAGAAGTTCGGTGATGAAGCATAGTTTCAAAGAACTACAGAAAAAGTATAATGAGAAGAGTTTGACTCTTTTCTCGGATGTCTCCCATCGCTGATTATCAACTTTGTGGATATTAGTGTGGTATATGGCGCTTTGAAACTATTTATTAATTCACTACGAGCGTAACGAAATGAAACCATTCCCCTCATAACCTAGAAAGAGAAATTGGTAAAGCTGTTTTCTCCCATGTAACTGGTAAGTGAAATAATGAAGAAATCGCAGTGTAAAATGTATCCATTCGGAATCGATGCTTTCTTGGCGCTTTGTCGAGTTAAAAGACCATTTCTGGAATGCAATGAAGAGCTCGAAATATTTGACGCTACAAAGGATGACTACAAGCTCCCTAAACGCCCAAGCTTGGCCCGGAATGCTTCGGATATATTCAACCTGACATCTTATTCGCGGAAACTTCCGGCAGATGCCTTGAAATTACGGTTTTATGACGGATATAATGGAACGTTACGTTCTCTCATTTTGAAGATGCAGGTTTTCTTATATCCTGCATACAGAAAGGTTGACTGTCGAAATCATACAAAAAACACATTTCAGGCATATTAGCCCAGAATCCGCGTGAGAAGTGAAGTTGTTGAACTTCTTGTAGTATCCGCTCTAACGGAGAGAGCAGACACCTGCGACAGCGTTCGGACTGCCGATGGGTCGCTTGCGGCGAAGGAAAAGGGGTGGTAGAGCTACAACACCAGTGAGCTGGAAGTGGGGTGTAAGGCCACTACTCGCCAGCGAGGGTGAACAGTGCAACTGTAAAACGTTGATGAAACGTAGGTCCGAGACGGCTCGTGAAGTGGGTGGGGGCTGGCTATCTATTATAGCTCGTCCGGATCTCCGGTTAAGGAATTTTAAGCGAGGAACAGAATAGTCATGATGCCCATGTTGTCTCCTTTACTTGGAGTCGGCGCTCACTTCTGGTACACTTTATACTGTGTACCAGGGTGAGTGCCCAAATAATACGTAAATAATACCCAGTGGTCAGCCACTTAGCCAAACCACTGTATGGGTAAGGTCCTTAATGGACTTACATCTACAAAGGGTAGTAAAACCAGCCATGTGGATCGCCATTACATGCGCCGTTGCAAGTCACTCCACTCGTGATAACACGTGTCCCAACACTGTACCCTGCTTCCTGGCATCCTACGCGGTGTGCCGTTTCATATCAAAAGTTTGATAACATCACTCACTTATGAGTTCCAACCGCGACTTCGCGACAAAGAAACCATCGGAACGCCGACATAGTAGAATATTACATACCCCCCTCGTTAAGCGCGAACCATGGGGGACGCAAGAAGCGTTTATACGCAGTCGGATGGGTGCTCCGGGTACTCATCGTCATCACGAATTCCTCGCCGCCCGACGAACTCTTACAGTTCTCAACAGCATTCTGTTCCTCACCGCTCTTCAGCTCGATCTCTCGCGATGGATCCGAACGCCGGGTCCAACCCGTTCCATCTCTCCTCTGAGGATGTGCCTTCTGGGGCTCCGTCCAACACTGCTGGTTATGTGTCGCAGCCTACTGCTCAACTCGGTCCATACCGTTCGTTCCCAACACTGTACACCGGATTCCGGTCGGTACCTTTACCTCAGCCAACCGTGGCTCCGATGCCGACAGCGGCTTACATCGCCTCTGCGGGTGTGATTCGAGCTCCTTCTTGTCATGCTCAGCGGAGCTACCCGCACCCTGCGGATTTCTATGGACGAGATCCTCTCGACAACGTTGAACGTTTCGCGCAAGCGCCCTGGTTTGATCCAGTTGCTATCCACGATGACGCGTTGATACAACAGTATGTACACGGTGGGTACTTCCCTGGCGGTATTCCAGATCACGCGATTTATAGCGACGACTGGGCGACCCATATTGCTTTTCCAGACAACGCGATTGCGCGATATTCAACGGAAACCTTGTCCGAAGCCTGTACGCGGTTCACCAAGCTGATTAACCAGCCTCTTCACCGATTCATCAGTACGGTTATCCTCCCGCAGGACTGGGAACTAGATACCTGGAAAGCCCGTACCGACGGTGAAGGATATTCATATATCGATACACTCGTTGAAGTCGATGTTAGCGGTTGGCGCGGTGTGCGCGGTGTGCGTGATGCAACTCTCTGCTTTCAGCAACCTCTTCTCCGTGCGGAGTTTCGCTTCCTTCGAAAGCGTGACATTCCCTTTTAAGATTCTCCCCGTTGGGAACGTCGTACTCGATCACGGTTGGGCTATTTGGTGCCGTATCAAATGATCGAGATTGACCGCATCCAGTAGAACGCGTGCTTCGGGCGCTACATCGGTATTCCGGAGCATTGAGCGGCGATCGAGATTCCTCGTGGTTGCCCTGTGGAGCTCCCACCGGCGATCTCCTACATCGGGTCCGCGTTTGTTAACGACCCGTTCTCGGGATATTGGACGGTGGTTTATACCGAGTTTATCGCCAAGATGGCCGTCTTCCTCCTGTGGGATGCTTATGATACCTTCAGAGTTTTGGTACATGTCGCCCATAGCGCGAAAGTATGCGAGAGAACTCGATCTTTCCCTTGTTCTGGGATCCCGTGCGAACCATGCCGACTTCCTCCATCTTGTGGATTTGATCGACAGTGTCGACTGGTCTGGAGTGCCAGCTGATCAATTCGCTCGCGGAACCCGTGCAAGACACGACGACCATTCTCCTGCACGAACAGCAAGTGCTGGAGATTTCGTTCGGTACGACCCCTGGACGCCCCAGTTGATCACCTCCGAGCAGGCTCACTTTCTTCGGGAGAACCCGCGTGACATGCCACCGAACCAGCTTACTGGATACGTGTACGATGGTACTCCATCCGAGAACGGAGAGGAACCGTATGAGGAAGCGCCGGGAGCTGAGGCTGAACTCGGTTACGAGGACGAGCCAGAGCTGGCAGGCGTAGTGACTTCCGTCGATCAATCCGCAGCGGCGGGAGTTGCTCAAGAGAACTTTCATGGGTTAACCCAACAAACGAGTGCAGTGCAGGTCGAAGATCCAGGCTTGGATCCGCTGAGGCAGTTCCTCTTAGATGCGGGCTTTCCCGTGGACCAAGTTGAGGGTGATCGCGCACAGCTTCTTGTGAACCTGCGTGCTCGAACGTCTCTTTGATGATCTTAAAAATGACTCCTAGTCAACACCCTTGCGGTGGTATCTTGATACCAATAAAACTCCGGTGACTTCGTGTCTTCACGGTCCCTTCTTATTTTCTAGTCTTCATCTCTTCTCGCTTCTCGAGTTCTTAACTTCTTCTTCTCGCTTCTCAAGTTTTATACTTCCCTTCTCGCTTCTCGAGTTCTTCAATCCTTCTTCTCGCTTCTCGAGTTTGTCCTAGGTGATAATCAGTAAATGTCCTTCGCTTGCGTGTCTCCACGTTTTCTCTCCATGATTTCTTGTTTTCTTCTCGCTTTTCGAGTTTTTACTACCTTTGTAGCCCATACTTAGAAATAGGATGTGCCCATGAGCCCGATTATCGAGGATTCCATCTCCCTCGGGAGTGGTAATCGCATGCGTCGATGATATCGCACGAGTTGCGAACGGGGGATATGAGCTATAGGTTCCCACGTATCCGCTTCCGGAGGAAAACCGTACCAACGGACTCGATACAGTAGTTCTCTAGTATCTTCATGCTCGCCATGTTCACATATGCGATCCATAACATATTCCTGGGCGTTTCCCAATGCTTTCGCTGTTGGCGCGAGACTCCTGTTAACAGGTTTGAAATGCCTTAGAACTGATCCAAGCGTCTCTGTGTTAGCAGTCTCAGCGTCGCTAAGCGTTCGCTCGTCGACTAACTGTCGTTCTGCCCGCAGGGGCAGTGTACTCATTCCTTGAGAACCTTTCTCAGATAAAGAGCTATCCTGTTTTCCTGGTTCCATAGAAGCGTACTTCTTGCTCCTTCTCAATTCCATTCGTGGATGAACTTCCTTCGGTTTATCCGATTCTGACCGCTGTTGGGTGGACGATGGTGCTTGCACCACGACAGGAGGCGATATTTCTTCTTCTTACTGCCCACGAGGGATGGGAGCCGATATCGGCGGAACAGCGAATGGTGCTTCACCTGACGGTTCAGCCTGAAGCAGCAAAGGCGCGTTTTCGCGTGCACTCATTTCCAAGTCCTTGGGGCCAAATTCCAAAACATCTTTCTTGCTTTCAGGTTCCATTTCTGTACTTAAGGGTGTGCGCGTGTTACGGGGCATATCTCGATACTTCGGAAGCTGTCCGTGATTGGCGTACGCAACCGCCGGCGGTGGGAGATCAGGAGCTTTCTCCTCCGCTCGAGCCATTGGTGGCGGTTCACTCTCCCCAGAGTCACTTGGGCTTTTGCCTTGACGTTCCGTCGCACTTGCCTCCTTAGTTCTACCAGATACCTGGTCTTCCACTTGCGGGTTAGGCGCGACTTCAACGCGATCGCGCGATACACGTTCAACGTCCTCACCTGTCTTGATGACCACTGTGTCTTCATCAAGGTCCACCACTTTGAAAGGTCCAGCCGCTATCGGCAACAACTTATGACGAGATTCTTCCTGTTTGTCCGGACTTTCAACTCGCACGAAGACGTGACCTCCTACTCGGATTGCCGGATTTCCTCTTCGCCTTCTGGCGTCATAGTTTCGCTTATAGCGAGCTTGCGTCTTTTGAAACTCCTTAGCGGCTTCTTCCGCTCTGGCCTTCAGGCCATTCATCCTTTTCGGATGGTACTTAGCCGGGGTCGGCGCGTCCAATTCTGTCTCGTCGTCGAGCACAACCGGTAAAGCTGGAGGGTTACGTGAGAGCACGAGGTCTAACGGTGCAGTCTTTGTAGAGGTATGCACTTGCGTGTTTTACGCGTAGCACAGAGTATCTGTAAACATGTTTCATTCTTTTGGGTGGTCCGCGATGTAGTGTCGTAATGCTGCGATCAGCGTGCGGTTGA
Source organism: Agarophyton chilense (assembly GCA_030374765.1). Classification (NCBI taxonomy): domain Eukaryota; phylum Rhodophyta; class Florideophyceae; order Gracilariales; family Gracilariaceae; genus Agarophyton; species Agarophyton chilense. The sequence goes on from JARGXX010000099.1 coordinate 2,066,981, forward strand.
AACGCTCCACCTGACCGTTGCATTGCGGATGATAGGTCGTAGTAAACACGTCTAGTATGCCTATAATGCGGCAAACATTCTGAAAGAGCTTTGCAACGAATTGCTTCCCATTATCAGAACTTCTGGTGATCCGTATATAAATACCCAATGTTTGAAAAACGCCTGTGCGATTACGGCTGCGGTTATCCGCTTCAGCGGCACAATCCGCACTAGCTTCGAGAAGCGGTCGGTAATTACCAATAGGTAACGATAACCTCGCCTTGAGCGAATCAATTCCCCTAGGATGTCGATAATGACGTATTGTAAAGGCGCTTTCGCCTGGAATAACGTCATCGGTTTCGGCCTCCTGTAAAGCTTCACGCGATTCTTCGCACATGTTGTACACAACCTCACTGTAGCATAGCAGTCCATTGCCAAAGTAGGCCAGTAAAAATCTCTTCTTAGAGTCATGAACAACTTCACTCCTCCTGGATGACCAGACAGCCTTCTGTAGTGTGCCAGATGGAGTACTCGACTCTTCAAGACGTGTGGAATCACGATTTTATCATGCTTTTCGACATGTCTTAACAGTATTCCTCGTGAATCGAGTGAAAAGGGGAGCTCCTTCCCCCCGTTAAGACGAGAGCGTATCGACGCACAAAACGTATCGTCGTGTTGCTCATTGAGGAGCTCAGTGCACGAGACTTGCTCGAGTTGAAATAAAGGGTCAGTGTCTGCTAATGCAAGGAACGGGTCTGCATCCGAATAATCATCAAAGGTCTCTTGTTTCTCTTCTTCAAAAGATGGTGAATGGGTCTCCATGTAGAAGCAAGGTATCTCTTTTGAGTCGCGATAGCGCGTCAGCTTGGACATTGGCCAGTCCCTTCTTATACTTCACTTCGAAATCGAATTCAGAAAGGCGTAAGCGCCATCGTGTGAGACGACCAGACGGGTCTGTAATGGACAGTATCCATCGTAGAGACGAATGATCCGTGTTGACGGTAAAAAGTTCTTCTTGGAGATACGGTCGCAACGTGGTAGAGCCCAAACGACTGCAAGGCATTCCTTTTCTGAAACTGAATACTTCTTCTCAGCTGCATTCAGCGATCTTGACCAGTAACCAATGGGTTTGCGTTCACCATCAGAGTGTGTTTGAAAAAGGGCAAAACCTACTTGGTACTCGCTAGAGTCGGTATCCACTGAGTATGGCAGGTTGGGGATGGGCAGCGCCAAGAATGGGGCTGTACTAATCTTTGTCTTCAGCGTGTCGAACGCTTCCACTTCAGCTCGTCTGAATTGTTCCAGCTGTACTGGTTGTCCTTAACGCAGCTTTGCGTTGAGCGGTGCCGCTATATGCGAGTATCGCGGCACGAATCGTCGGTAGACGTTTCACAAGCCGAGGAAAGAACGCAACTGCTTCTGTGTCGACGGAGGTTGTACTTCGCGGAGAGCCGTTGTTTGTGCCTCTTGAATTGCAAGCTGTCCTGGCTTGCTCACATGTCCTAAGTACCGGACGGTTCCAGCGAACCATTCGCATTTCTTGAACTTCAAGGTGATACCCGCGCTCTGTAGTGCTTTGAGGATCTCCTCGACATGCCGTAAATGGCTTTCCACATCCTGGGAAAAGATGATCACATCGTCCAAATAGACTAAACAAGTCTTCCACTTGTATCTTGAGAGCAAGATGTCCAGAGTACGCTGGAAAGTAGCCGGTGCATTCGTTAAGCCAAAGGGCATCCTTCTGAAACGGTAGAGACCGGCGTGACACGCAAATGCGGTTTTGTCTTGGTCTTCTCCGGCTACATGCACCTGCAAATAGCCAGAGTTGGCGTCCATCGTGGTGAACACGTTCGCTTCTCCTAAGCTGTCAATACATTCGTCCATTCGACGCAACGGGTATGTATCTCGAACTGTAACTGCGTTTAGTTTTCGATAATCGATACAAAATCGTAAAGAACCATCAGGTTTCGGAACCAGCACCACTGGTGAGGCCCAAGCAGATTGAGCTGCTTCGATTACTCCTTCTTCCAGTATTTTGCTGACATTCTCCTCTTCGATTTGGCGAGTTTGCGGTCCCGCTCTGTAGCGTGGTTGGGAGATGGGTCGTGACCCTGGTACCAAATCAATGTGTTGTTCCGTAGCGGAGATCTCTCCTAGTTTTCCACTCTACATGGATGTTTACTTCTTTAGCATAGACCTGATTTTCATTCTGTAGTGTTCCAACACATGTGCTAAGTCTAGCTCATCGACCAGGCTGTGTGGATCCTTTGCCGTTTGCAATTGATCTCCAGACGGAGATTGCAGTTCTTCGTCTGTGTCACCGACATGGGTTAATCCCAATACTTCTGCAGTAGAAATATGAGTAGGGACCACCACTGTGGGATGAGGCAAAGCTGTTGCAACAACCTGATTCTTCGGTATCTGATAATCGTTATCGGTGAAGTTACTCACTAGTATCCAAAAGGGGCTACCAGGATCAACCTGAAAAATGCCGTTAGCGACTAGTAATCTACGGGATTTGTACATCCGAGTATTCGGTTGAATTACCACGAGTACGTGTCGTTCTGTTCTTACTTGAACCCAAGTTTGGGTTTACGCCTTCAGCAGGTCACTCTTCGCTACTCGAATCCTCGGCGAGACAAGTCCTCGGAATTTCCCGTATTCCATAGATGGTGGAAGTGGAGGTGCTTCGGGGCCACGAAGCATTGGCTTGCGAACAATCGGTACCATTGATCCATCATCTAGTTTCACTAGTTTTCTTCGCGGGCGAATGGCTTCGACAAACTTGTCGCAATAATCACATCCCAGTACCATTGGTGCAGCTATCCTCTTACAGACGATGAAGTCGACTACGACTGCAAAGCGTCCCAAACGAACCACGAGTGGAACTGTTCCCAGTGTCTTCACGGCATTTTCGTTGGCATCCAGGATGTCCGGTAAAGGACCGTATCGAATAAGTTCTAAGTCAGCAGAAGCGAGCTCCGATTCCCGTATAAAGTTCGGACCAGCACCTGTGTCCAGGATAGTCAATCGACGAGATAACAGATTCTTGTCAGAGCCGATGTCGGCATAGACCTTATAGATTCTTTTCGACATTACCATGAGATAACATTCCCGTTTTGATGGACAAATATAACGTCTCCAAGGACGATGTAACTCACAGTCAAACTGTACTCGATTTCCGTCCGGCGGATTGATTCCGTACGGCGGAAATTTGGGAGGCCTCAAGAGGATCTTGGGCTTCGAAGCGCTGTAGCAGGGAGGCGAGCTCTCTCTGGTCAGCACTACGGGATCGACTAGTGCCGACCCCCTAGGGGCTCCCTCACTTAGTTTTCCGGTTGCACCGGCTTAATCGCCTCAAAGGCGCCTCTTCCTACCGGGGTTCCGGGTTGTAAGAATTCAGCATTCTGAGCAACCGGCTTGTCCATCCGGCGCATTGGTGTGTGAGAAAACCAACTTTTGGCTTTCCAATACATGCCCGCCGGTACGCGGCTCCTTTCCTCTTCTGAGAGTGCTTCATAATTCGTCATGATACGACTCAGATCCTTTGCAGGAAGCGTGCATTCTGCACTCAAATGGTGTTTTCCATAACATGAATAACATATCAAACCGTCACGACGGTTGGTCAACATAGGTTTTGAACGGTATGCCGTGCAAGTATCCACCCATCCGGGTTTCCCGTTCTTAAAACCTCCTTGTGGAGGCATCTTGTAGGGACGGTTCATAGGACGACGGCCCTCCATGGCCACTAGGGCTTCCTCGTCCTGAGATTCCGAGTGTGGGAGATCCACTGTAGGTACCGAAGAGTCCGTATATTCCATCAAATGGACGGCCTCCTCATGCGAGTCACTCCCGTTGGGTCCCAACGACGAATCTCGCGAGTCAACTGGAGATTCCAGATGTAGCAGTTTGCTGCGCTGATTAACTCTGGCGGAGATCTTCTCCTTACACATTGAGGGTCCGAAAGCCACTGAACTACGGGGGCTACCACGTGCTCTGGCCGCGTCTCCTTCAGCTTTCGCAAACTGAACTGACTCCAAAAAAGAGACTCTTCCATGTTTCTCTCGATATCTAACTACCAACGACTTGATGCTCGGTTCCAGCCCGTCGATGTACAAGGTAATCTTGTCCTCCGTCGAGTGGACGTTTCCACAGCGGACTGAAGCTTCGGTAAGCCTTGTGCTGTACTCAGCTTCGCCCTCTTCAGGCTTTCGGGTCACATCCGTTAGGTCCAGGATCGCCTGACGTATCGCATTTGAAGTAGCGTAACTGCCCAGCAAATACTGCCACGCCTCTGGCCATGAGGTAACGCCGCCTTCATCGGCTGTTAATGATCGGCATACGGAACGATATTGCTCTTAAAGAAAACCCTTCAGGAAGTGTGGTAAAGACACAAATGCCTGTGGTTCACTCATCTCTAGCGTGTCTGCTTCGGCAACGAATCGAGTGAGAAACTCGATAACAAGAATGGGGGTTTTCCAATCAAATGTTAAATCATTAAGGCCGATCTTCAATCGTTTGATGTGATCCTTCACCTTCGCGGTTTTGCGTCCTGAGCGCTTCTTGCTCTTCACCTTCAGACGGTAGTATCTGTAATTCAGGACCTTCCGATAAAGCGGATTCGTGCACGGGAGCACCTTCAATCCTCTGTAAGGTGAGCCTTTTTTTCTCATTAACCACGAAGACGTGTTCTTCTTCCGAGATCGGGACCTTCGATGACCATCATCACTGTCGTCGTCATCTGACGTATCTGAATCATCAGAATCATCAGTACTGGAACTGAAACCCTCCGTACTTGACGATTCATGACTCGAATCACGTGCCGACTTCCGCTTCTTACGTCGTGACTTCGACTTCTTTGAACGAGCTTCCTCCAAAGGAGCTCCTTCCTCTTCCAGCACGACTGGTTTAGCAGCAGTCTGCGCATGAACTGCCGCCTCCAGGCGTTCTAAACGAGGGTTAACTCGAGTGAGGACTTCCTCTACATCCACGGTTAAGCAGGATAGCGAATCGGGCGTATTCCCGTACCTCTCCAGTAGATGGTTCAAATCCTCACGTATTCTTTTCACTGATGCAGAGACCTGCTTCCCACCGTCTTGACGAACGAGTGCTTGATGCGCACTGCGTAATTGTTCGACATCAGCGATAAGAGCAGCGATCTGCGATTCCAACGCAACCATGCGCACACGCGAAGCGCTTGACTCAGACTTGAGACGACGCACTTCCCTGCACAAATCATCCTCTTCTTGAGGTCCGACGACCTCCGGGTCAACTACGGCTTCTGTGGTGGGCTTGACTGCCGCTGCCACAGGGGCCGGTACATCCGAGAGATCTCGATCATCATTCACCGAGCGTGAGCGCGACATCGCTTGACGATACAGCCGCTCTCCGGCTTTAACAGATGAGGCGAGCCTCGGTTTTGGGGGTGGTCCCGCAGGACACTTCGGGTCTTCGGCATCCTAGACCAAACCTGAGTCCAGGTGCGAACCAAATGGTGTCTTCGACTTCTCTATCACGTGTTCAACCACGATGAATTCCGCATTTGCCGGAGATGGTTCGATAAACAATAACTGTAGTGATTCCACTTCTTCCAAGTATCGATATCGATTCCACGTTCCAGGAACGAATTGTTCAGTGCAGCTGACCACAGTGGTTCTAAGTCGGGATAGCACTTGTATTATCTGCTCTAACTGAGAGAGCAGACACCTGCGACAGCGTTCGGACTGCCGATAAGTCGCTTGCGGCGAAGGAAAAGGGGTGGTAGAGCTACAACACCAGCGAGCTGGAAGTGGGATATAAGGCCACTACCCGCCAGCGAGGGTGAACAGTACAACTGTAAAACGTTGATGGAACATAGGTACGAGACGGCTCGTGAAGTGGTTGGGGGCTGACTATCTATTATAGCTCGTCCGGATCTCCGGTTAAAGAATCTTAAGCGAAGAACAGAATAGTCATGATGCCCATGTTGTCTCCTTTACTTGGAGTCGGCGCTCACCTCTGGAACACTATATACTGTGTGCCAGGGTGAGTGCCCAAATAAATATATAAATAATACCCAGTGGTCAGCCACTTAGCCAAACCACTGTATGGGTAAGGTCCCTTATCGACTTACATCTACAAAGGGTAGTAAAACCAGCCACGTGGATCGCCACTACATGCGCCGTTGCAAGCCACTCCACTCGTGATAACACGTGTCCCAACACTGTACCCTGCCTCCTGGCATCCTACGCGGTGTGCCGTTTCATATCACAAGTTTGATGACATCACTCACTTATGAGTTCCAACCGCGACTTTGCGACAAAGAAACCGTTGAAACGCCGACATAGTAGAATAATACAGTAAAGAAAGTCTAACGACTGAGTCGATGAATCCCTTTCTTGGATATGTGCCGGCCACGAAGTCGTGGAATTAATCCTGGTCTACCCTTTTTTCAACAGCTCCACGTGCTGACCACGGTCTCTCCTACCCCTTTAATCGAGATCCACTGCAAAATTCCAACTACTTCGTCTACCCATATCGCTATTATTCTCTGTTTGATCCTCGATACAATCTTTGACTGCCACCGTAGCCGTAGATCCAACGTTTAAACCCCATCATTTGTTGCACTTTTGTACAGCCCTCCATTCTTAGAGTCCGCTTCGTCTTCGAATCGCAAAGCTCGCCAGAACGAACCAAATAGACGAAACTACCACTAGATGTGACGCCGGAGAGACGCGCGTGAAGTACCGAGTTGTCGCAAGCCACGTTATTGTCCCAAAATGGCGAGAAATACCTTCCATATGTGTTTCGACGTGGGAATAGACAGAGCAGTGGGAGAATCAGAAGAACCGAGCGGTGTCATTTTTGCAACTCTATGGGGTGTGTGAAACTCCACGGGAGGTTGTCACTTTCGGTGCAACGTGAACCTGGGCGCCAAAATTGAGCCCTCCTTGCTCTGTTCGCACGTTCCGTCTGGTGGCCACGAAATAGCGCCTTTCTTGCGAACGAGTTTCAGTGCCTTTACAGGAGTCGGTACGGTTCTTTTTTTATTTGCATTTGCACGGCGGGAGCCCGATCGGTTGTTAAAGAGGGGACACGCTTGAAACCGTTCGTAGAATTGCCTGTATTATCCGCTCTTGCGGTAAGAACTGACACCTGCGACAGAGTTCAGATTGCGGAAGTGATGCTTGCCGCGAAGGGAAAAGGGGTGGTAGAGCTATAAAGCCAACGAGGTGGAGGTCGATTGTAAGGCTACTACTCGCCAGGGAAGGTGAAGAGTGCAACTGTAAAACGTAGATAGAAGATAGGAATCGAGCCAGCTTCCGGAATCGCTGTGGGATAACTCTCTATTATAGCGCGGCCGGATCTCGGCTTCAGAGATCCTTAGCGAGGAAATGAAGAATCATGATGCCCGTTCTGTCTCCTCTACTTGGAGTCGACGCTCACCTCTGGTACATCATATACTGTGTACCATGGTGAGTGCCCAAATATTAAATAAGCAGTACCCAGAGGTCAGCCACTTCGCCGGATCCCTGTATGGGTATGGTGGACTTCTAGCTATAAAATGTAGTAAAACCCCACACGTGGATCGATACTACATGCACCGTTTCCGATAACTCAATTCCCTAGGAAGGGTCACAAATACGCGTGCACTGTAGCCAGCCACTCGACTCGTGACACCATGTATTCACTTAATGCATCTGGCCTCCTGGCTTCCGGTGCAGGACGCCGCTTCATACCATAGTTACGACTATATCACTCAGTAATGAGGTCCACACGCAACTTGCGACAAAGAAACGATCGGAACATTGAAATAGTAGAATACTACACTCCATTCACCACGGAAGTTTGAAACAATTCATAAAAGGATGAACGAGGCTGTAGAACCCTTTAAGGTGGTGACGAGAATTGAAGCTCACCAAGAACTGGGAAACCCGCAGAATCTAAACCAACGCGGCCACGAAGAGCTTTAGCGATTATCTGGAAATGAGTGGCGATTCTTAAGCAGCAGGTAGAGATACGTGCTCTGGCAAGGTTTTAAGAAGCGAACAAAGAATGATTAAAACAGATGAACAGTCTTCTATTTTTACGGGATTTAAGTGGGGCTTTATGGGGTCAACAAAACAGTCACAAAAAGTACATCTTAACATGACGGGAGCCGCCATTATGTGGGAAACAATAAAGTAGAGATTCATTAAGAAAGAGCCTAGACCAGTGACTAGTTTCATAAGTCCAACCGTTTTAAACGGATTGCCTTTCGCTTCCGAGAAATCTCGTACCACGCGAAGGCGGATATGAGATCACAGAGGCTGTGGAAAAGCGGATTCGAAGAAGAAATTCGGGATTGCATCTGTATTCAAAACAGTGAGACAGCAAACCATAAATCGGATAGGCAGACCAAAACTGGCATATATCTTGTAATTTTTGTTAGACATTACACGGACTATATCGAGAATCCATCGGGTTTTCAGCCATTTCTACCGTCGACGCAGAGTACAAAAGTATTCATACTCTACGTCTTCGACTCCCGAATTTATTGTAAGGATTTTGATTGGTGATTGACGCAGGGACCCTTCGGGCAGCGACGACCTCACTGTCGCGAACGCCTCTCCAAGAGAAGAGACTCTCGTGTATAGTTTTCCTTAGTCTGAGTGTCTATAGGTGGCGCTTCAGAGCCCTAAACAACGAGCAGTGGGGAGCCAGAGACATTGTCCATATGCAAACGAGAAGGGTTGGTGATATGTTAAACAGGAAATGGCTACTAGTTTTGCGGGGTGGTATAGAATGATTTCCAGTAGAAGTCTGTCTTCGTTTGAAGGTACGGATCGATTGACTCAACTTGCTTCTCCTAGGTGAATTCCTTATAGTTACCGATCACTCGAGCGAGTACTTTAAAATGAGGAAAAGTCCGGCAAAAAAAGAACTTCTTTCTAACACAAATGATATATGACTCCAGGCCGTGAAGGAAACGGGCCTGCACAAGCAATCATGCAATTCAATGCATGGCTAGTATGCTCTCATCCAAAACGAGAGTATCAAGTACTCGCGTTTGCGTACAGCTTCTGGTGTTCGTGAAAAGACCGCGAAGCTGCAAAAATGAGATTGTGCTTCTGAGCCGTATCGTAACATAAATCCGTTGTGAACGACAATTCTGTCGTTGAAACATTTTGGTGGTCGCTGCGGGTAAGCTGAACGTTATCGTAGTCCATTCGCTCCTATCCACTCGCGACAGGCCATAAAAATGGCTACTTCATATACATCATGAATGAATTAGCAGAACGGGACATCTGAAGAGAGATAAGAACTGACAGAGCATCGCCTTCCACTGCCGCAGTTTGTACTAAATCTAAAACTCTTGGGTTTCTTCGGTTCTACTGATATTTGGTCACTAATGCATGAATTGCTGTATCCGATTCATCAATGTACATTTTTCAGCGCTCTCTAGTGAGATGAACTTTACCACAATGCTGGGAAGCCGTAATTAGATATACTGAGAATTTGGTTCTTGTTTTTACAGTCTTCCCGTGAGTGTAAAGAACAGCGAGGAAAACCAATTGTACCGAGTGGATAGTGACTAAAGACCTCAAATTTTATTGCATAAACTCAGACAAGTATGTATATCTTTCTTAGGAGGCTTTGGATAAACCTCTTCTAGGGTTTTACTGATCCTGCGCGAGATATTGTAGAAAGTACAGTAACGTAATAAAAAATTTACCCAAATTCATACATAGTATGTTGGCTTTGGCTACAAAGCGTGCAATGACATCCAAAAAACAAGTGATTGGCGCTGATTATTGGACTGTCCGAGTGCTGACGTCCGAGCGGTCATTTGCTTTCATACTGGTTTCAGTGTGATATGAAATCGGGACGATAGTCATATCAAATCGAAGTTCATTCGTAATCTTCAATTACTCACAAGCTATGCACACAACGTGCTGCAACGCTTCCTCCATTCGCTGCGCTCTTTTTGCTTTCCGCAAATCCTCTCCTTCCCAACTTCTAATCGGCTTCCAATGTTTTCCAGGCTCTTCAATTTGCGCTATTTCTTTCTGGTGCTGACTCGTTTTTATTTCCAGATTCGCTACTCCCATTTTTGTAATTCACTTAGACGGTTGTCTGATTGAAGTAAAACGCCCTTGAAAGTTAATTCTTGGGACTTGGTTATGTTACGGAAAAATAGGTTACACAGGATATAAATATATATAATGTTGGCGACCATCAAGTTGGGTCAGACACGTGGGACATATAAGAGTTAAGAAAGATCGGAACAGTACAAAAATATTACTGGCATAGTATTAATTAATATTATTAATTATAGGCAAGGAGCGATAGTTTTTAGCACAATGGACTTCTTTTCCGCGCCCAATAAAGCTCATCCCAACAGGGTCTTGGTTCTAAATGTCATCGCCGTCAAGAACTGTCCTACTTTTTCTTGGATTGATAATGCATTGGCCGCGAGTGGTCAATCCACCCAGTACATCCGCAACGGCCCATTTACGAAAGCACTTCTACCAGTTCTTGTGTTTTTGCCTTGTATAAAGAATGACACCAGCTTTTACGTAATATTTCTACTCTAGCGGACTTTCTTTCTTTTCTTTTCTTTTTTACTTTCGTTAACCTTTTTCGCTTCCCCATTCCCTCAAAGTGCTCTCCTGCCACTTATGGATTGCACCTGCATCGCGTCGACTGCCAAAACCGCAGGTTCGTAACGTCGTTGGAGAACGCATATGCCGTTTGACGCATAGCCTATCTACCCTATCTTTCTGCGCTAGTTGCGAGAAGCGGATCCCGGTCTTACACCAGAATTCGTCGTGTCATCTTTGGAAGATCTCTCCCAATGGAATTTGCGGTATTCCACGAAAGAATGTAGTGTACTCGATAACGGTTAGATGTCCTAAGAAAAGACTGCAGGAAGTGGCCGTCGCCTTGCCGGCGACTGTCCTTGACAGGAGGTGTGTGAAAGAGAATTAAGAGAGAAGCCTGAGGCGAGGAACTATGCGTGTAGACAATAGATAATACTACAGGTACAGCGATACGTAAGACAAAGAAGATCAGCTCGACAACCCTTGTTCACTTACCTTAAAAACAACAAGACAGGCAAAACACACACAAACAAACAATATCAAAAACGGTAAACAGCCCGAAATGGGAGGATATTCTCGGAACAAGAGCTATACCTCAAATAAGAGTAGCACAGAGACAATGGGTACTCCGTCGTCGATAGCGACTTTAGAATACCAAGCAAACACCAAGATGTTGGCAAGTCGGTTTTTGGTTGGCCTCTGCTTTCCTCACCCAGAACCAAGCGCCCTTTATCATGCCAGGAGGAAAAAGAGTCCCTGTACTGTAATGTCTACACTGTGGTGTGCCACAAAAAAGTATTAAAAAAAAAATTTAATTGGTGGTCACATCGTGCAAGCGTAAAGTAGTACAGTGCTACTAAGTGAATCCTAATTTCCAATCATTCCCTAAAGTATTCTTGTCATAATATCTCGTTACCGAGTACAGTACCAAGAATAGCTTAGGAATGCCGTTTATCGACTTTGAAACGTTTCGATCATTCGATTCAATATGCATCCCAAATGCTACATATCCCCCTCGTTCGGCGCAGAACACCCGCAACGCAAGAAAGTAAAAGTGTATCGACAGTGTGCTTCACTTTGGCATTCCAGTCTCGAAAAACTCAAAAGTTTGAGTCTCAACACTACCGTTTTCAAGTCTTCTTGTATAACCTGCGACACTCGCGATGAGCAATCCCTGCTTTCTGGTGAATCCACAAACGTCGTACGACGACCTGGATAACCCAATATATCAACAAATCACTAAATCACTGCCTCTCTGGTACGTCCCGCTTTGATATCTCAAACAGTGTCTCTTCCGGCTTCTTCTTCGTGTCTTAGCCCAGCATATTTTTCTTCCACAGCAGCCGTTCTGCAATCATCATCGTCTGCGATCCAGAATTTCCGACACTATACGGACTTCGACGGGCGGAATCCGAGGCAGCACACTTCGCTTTTCGAGCGTGCTCCCTCGTTCTACCCTGCGGCTATCCACGACGAAGATGTCATTGGTAAATACGCAGGTGCTGATCGACTTTCTGACGGTATTCCGTGGTATGCGATATTCAAGAGCGACTGGCTCGGCAACTGTGCGATTCCAAACAACGCAGTAAGCCACTTTGGTTCCGAAAGCGTGGCGGAAGCACGAGAAAAACACTCTCGATTAGTGTACCAGCGAATGCTCCAAGTGATTGGGACCGTTTCCTAAAATGAAGATTGAAATTTTGATATCTGGATCGCCAGAACGAAGGAAAAAACCTACTCGAATATCTAAAACGTCGCGGATTAGAATTTCCAACAATGGCGCAGCGTACGAGGTGTATCCATCATTGCCCTCTGCTTCGACAGTCCTCATATATGAGCGGAATTCCGCTACCTTTGCAACCGCGATAGTCCGCATTGGGGACTCCCTCGATAGGAGAGACGAATTGGATCACGACTACGATACTTGGTTCAGTACCAAATGCTGGAGGTCGACCGAATTTGGTGGAAATCGGGCATCGGGCGCTACGTTCCCATCCCCCGTTCTTGGCATGAAATCGAGAGTACTTGTGGTTGTCCTGTGGAACTCCCTCCAGTGATTACTTACGTGGGTTCTAACCTCTGAAATGATCCGTTCTTCGGCTACTGGGTAGCCTTCTACAGTGAATTCATCGCTAAGATGTTCGAGTTCGTCTTTTAGGATGTGTATGAAACCTATCGTCTGGGGCACCTGAGCCCAATGACCCGACAACTGGCGAGACAGTTCCATCTCTCCCTATTATAGGGACCACGGGCAAATGACAAAGGTTTTCAGAAACTGATAATTTTCTTTGACCATATTGACTGGACACTGGTTCCAGGCGAAAAGAATACAAGAACACGCTATGATTTTTGAATTCAGATGGCCTACTGTAGAAGAACAGAAAGCCTTTGCTGCATTTCTAGAGGACAATCGTTATTTTGAACCGCTGCTGAAGGGCGTGTTTGGTGTTACGGATGGTGGAAGGTTTAGATGCCAAAATTATGGAGATATCAACTTGCAAAACTCCTACTACGAAGGCTATGAAAAACAAAAAGAAGTCACAAATTTGTGTCTCTTCAACTTTTTTGGGGAGATAATTCATGCAGCTATTTACTCCTCAGGCAGTTGGCATGATGAAAAGCTTGCCTGTTTTTCTGGTTTGTACTACTCGAAGCTATCCAACGAAATGACTTCCACCTGAATGGCTATATTGGGAGATTCTGCGTTTTTTAACAATATTTCATGTGGGAATGGAAAGATTTTGGGAGCCCGCAAAGCAAAAGAAACGAGCAACATACCGGAGTCGGTAGAACTTGCCGCTATCGACCTTATTATGCAACGCGAAATGCAGACTCAGAGACAGAGTGCAGAGTGGGGAATTCGACCTATAAAAGGCCCGTTCTAACGCCTTAAGACAACACTCACATCCAGCTCGAAGAGACGCCGAATCTTCATAGAACTCGCTGTGCGTTTAGTGAACTGTCGCACACGCCTGATGGGGGGCAATCAGATCGTGTCCACCGACAGTGCTGCTCCCGAATCATCCTTAGTGCGGATCCTGCCCGTGAAGTAAAGTCCGTGAATGCGAGCTCGCGAGCTTTTCGAAAGCGATAATGTTAAGAAGCCGAAAACCGCTCTGGTTATTTTTGTTACTGCAGATTAATACTCGAGTCCCCGCCTGAGAGCTTTCCCACAAGCTGCTGGAGAACCGAATTCATCCCGGCGACCATAGCTTGTGTGTCATTTATACTCTGATCAACTTTATCCTTTAACATTTTAACATCCTTCTTCACAGCATTCGCAATGAGGTATTATTGCGTGGCTGTTGCGGCGTAAGAGTCATTCCCAGAGTGCATTGAGTTCGTGATCATACCAATAAACCCCCTCATTCTCTCCACGTTCTCCACCAACACCTCTTCTGTCTTTTCCTTGTTCGATGGCAGGCCATCTACACCAACTGTACGTCTCTTCTCTTTCCTTCCGATAATGCCGTTCTCCTCGCTCTTCTTTTGACCTTTCGTGATGGAACTGTCCCCCAAATTCACGGCATGAGACTTTTTATCATCACTCAAAACGATTGCGGTAATCTCTCCTTGAATTTCACGAGTAATACCCAGAGAGGCAACTATATGCCCTAGGGACGTCCGGAAAATGTACGAAAATGTTTTAGATGTTTGTGCAGTAGATTTAATTTAAAAGGCGTTTAAGTGGATGTCCCAATGATACTCTTAAAATATTTTAAAACTATGCATGTAATGTGCGTAAAAGATGTCCCTCTGATAAACAGAAGGTATGCTCTCACTATCCAAGTGGCACACGTATGATGAACGACAATTTATCCGACCGATGTACGAAAACAGTCCCGAACTGGTTGAAGTACAGATATGCAAATGATATTCCTGCAATACGCATATATTCTGGAGGTATCACCATTTGTAATTCAGGGAATTCAAATTAGTATCCCTTTACAGTTGCATGTCGTTTTCCAGAATATATCCTGCTTACATATACTTGAAATCAAAATCAAAATCTTTTTTATACGGTTCCCGAGTATTCCGTATTTTCTATCGCTAATATTGTTGCTATTGGGATCAGTCCAGGATAGAAAGTTCTCCAGAGTTGATTGGTACGTCCGGTTCAAAGTGCGAGGCTACCCAACAACGCTGACCCGCTCTTTGTGTACCCTGGCTCGAGCGACGCTTGAACTCAGCAAAGCTCTCAAGCTTGGGGTACCCACTGCTGTCGGTTACTGTCAAAGATGGAAACAATCCCAACTTAATTATTTTGAAATGCTGGGCAGTTCTTGGCAACCATCCCTCTGCGTATGCCAGTGCTTGACAAAAACGTCCTGCTCCACCAACTGACCGACTGCTACCAAAAACCTCCATATCGGAAGAAGAACTACTTGACCGTGGTTGTTCTGCTCCGTCTTTGGACAAGCTTCCTGCTTAATCCTTGTCGGAACCCCATCCAGATTCACATAATTAGTTCTCGTACCCCTCAGCATCCATCTCTGCTATTGGATTCATACCCATATATGGTCCATCGTATGCCTTGCTGCGCCCAAGTCCGCCACTAATCATTCTCAAAGAGAAAAAATTATAAGTCTTGTGAAAAAGGCCAGCCTCTGGCCGTTGTGTTGATCTGTTCATGGCTGTCAGAGTTCCTGCCACACGTTCGGCTGGAAATTGAGAAACATTCATAAGCGGTCCAAACTCTTCCAGGATCTGAGGCAGATGTAATACTACATGAGAAGTTGGGGTGAGACAGAAGGTTTCTGAGTCATCACGAAAGAACAATTCGATAAACAAAGAGTGACAGTTGGAAAAGTATTCTTTGAGACGACAAACATCGTCCTCCCTTAAAGTGGTTTCGAAAAGAATATGAGTTATCTTTGACGTTAAACCCCAGATATGAATCAATGTCCTCTGAATTGTACTGCAGTGGACCAAAGTGGGACCACAGTATAGAGCAAAGTTCTTATAATCTTCGGCCTTGTATCCTCCAATGTACCTGAAAGATTCGGGTGGGCGCCCCCAGAGTGAAGGTATTCCGAGATAGCCAGACGTAAGAGCCGTATTTATGTTCTGCATGACAGTCTCACTCACAATGTAAGCATGTTTCCTCGGGTCACACTTTGAATGAAAACCAACACAGAGAGGTACGACAGGTTTCACCCAACTAAGCAACCACAAATTTATTGGGTCACGAAGGGCGCATTTCACGATGTAATGGCATAGAATTCCAAATACGGGAGACCGTTTCACTCCTGATTCCTTCATTATTTGCTCCCGCATCGATTTGTTCTTTGCTCTGTGCAGTCTTTTCCACGTCTTCTCGGCTGCTCTGGCCGTCCTTGGCATTGGGAATTCCATTTATATGTAGCTAAATGGTGATCCTAGGGAAAACCCTCGCCCATTACTGCCTGATCTTAGGGGTTCTGGAAACATCCGCATATGGTTTTCAGTGTTAAGAGTCGTTCGAGCTACTTTGTGACATATCCTACAAGGAATTTCGGCGTTGTGACCTTTTATATCAAGAAGCTTACTTGCGGCTGGCCATTCTGCTGTCACAAACATGACAAATGCTTGTACTTTTCGAGTGTGACCCTCTTAACAATAAATGTCCAATCCATTCTATAACCATTGCAGATCGGCGAAAATGGGAGAGAGGAAGAGGTCAAACTTTTCCGTATCATGAGATCTCTGAACAAATCCTGAAAGCAGAATGTTTGCTGCCTGATAGCAGTATTGTGAACTGTTGTTCAGAATTGAGAACATGAGAGGCCAAATAGATCTCCTCATCCTCCGCCTCTTGAACACCTCTACCCCATCACTAGAGAAAGTCAAAAATATGTACAGGCTTTCATCTTGATTCCAGTGTCGTAGCTTCTCCGAATGCATTTCCTGAAAATAAGTTCCATCGTATAATTCGCACAGAAAAAGATCGTCCTCTATATGATTAGTTACCGCATTGCATGCTTTCTTGCAGCCCTCTATCAAGCAATCAAACGAATCCTTTTCCTTACGTAAAGCCGCTAGCTGTTCAGAAACCCACTTATACCAGTATCTTCGACTTATAGTAACAGGCTGGGTACAGTTCTTACTCGGACGTATCCTTCTTTCATCGATATTTTCGTCATGTGGATCATGTTTCTCAGTGCACATAGCTCCGAAGCATCTTCAAACCCCAGCCCTTTTTCTCATATATGACATAAGTACATTGTAGCTGTAGTTCTAGTTAACCACGTTAGTAGATAGTAGCCTCCGCGCTTGAGTTTTCGAGAGCCACCCCTGATCAATGATAAGTAAAACCTCGAGAAGCCTTCTCGCCTCGTCATCTTTCAAGAGTTATGTAATTCTTGGATCATGTGATTGTTGCAAATCCGGAACTTCTTCTTCCCAGGAACCTAGGGACAACTGTTGCGACAACTCTGAACTCGCACTTCTGTTAATTTGTGCATTCTCAACTACTGTTTCCGTTACGGACAATAGAGCTCAGTACTCTTCTTGCACGTGCTCTTCTTCACCAACAACAGTCTCCCCTGGATCTTCATGAGTGTGATTGGACCTTTCTTCAACAGCATGTCCATGCAGAACAAAAATTTCAGTAGATGATGCGGCACCGTTCTCATTCCACGCCTGTGGGATAGGTTGATCTGCTACACCACTGAGTCGCACTGGTCGGGTTGACAACGGTATACTATGTGGGCTGTGGACCGCTTCAGATTCACTATGGTCTGGTGTGTGCTCATGAGCGACTTTCATTAGAATAGGTTGTGGAGCCTGAGATGTTCTCCGTCTTTTCATATTGTACTGAGAGGCACTGGGGACTGCATAGCGATGAAAGCATTTGTCACTGTTGCCATCATTATGAGACACCGAAGCTTCTAACGACGATACGCTATTCGAAAATGGGATCCTGTCATCTATATACGGACGTAAGGTTGAAGATCCACCATCTCTAGCTCGAGTGGCGGAGTTTTGGCGAAATCTTCTCCTCGTGGGCATCAGTACAGTTCTGTGACGAAGTCAACTCACTAAAATTGTGTTCCGTGTTCTGTTGGTGCGTGTAACGAAGTGCACCATGTACGGTTTGTCCTTGGATTAAAGATGTTCCACGACACATGTTCCCGCCATAACGAGACGAAACTGTACTAGTTAAAAGTGCATTAATAACAAATGGCCGCCATCTCCCTCGATGATCTTACTCAGCCTCCCTTCCGCGTTTTTTCACATATGGTCTCTACAATAGTCATGTGGAGCCGTTTTCTGGAGAGCATCTATTAAAAGCGTGTTCCAGAGATCCGCTCCTCTCACTGAATTTGAACATAATGTGTCCTCCTCATCGCACCAACCAGGGTCCGCAGGAAACAGAAACATTTACCACAGCAGCTTCAGATGAAAGGATTATTCCTGTTCCAATCAGACTTGAGTCTCGACGCAAGGATAAGCATGGTGACGAATTTAAAGGATCTCAGATACGCATGAGAGAGGTATTCAACCGAAAGACTGCATCGTGAAAAGGTAGCGACTACGATCCAGACTATCCGATATCAGAAGAATTCGTTTATCATGCTATGCGCAGTATTCGGGAGTTACTTTACTGTGTTAAGAACGTACCTGACGACGGGAAACTTACTTACCGAAGCCTTATCCGTAGCTTTCCACAAGTGGTCATTGAGCTCCGTTCAAGTATCGAGCGCCACAACCGAATTCTGAGAAAAGCAGAAGGCCAATGGGCCCTGAATTTGTTACACCGAGAGAGTTTGCGAAGAGATCGTAATTATGGCTCAGGCAGGAGCTCTGCGAACGATAATTGTTTGGGTTCAGAAAACAGACCGCAGAGAGATGGAGGTCAAACCCAAGCTTTCACAAGACATGGAGCTATGAGTCACGTACCTTCTTCAGGTCTTTCTCCCCCTGCAGAACGATCATGTTCTCAACATATGCGAACAAAGAATGGAAGTATCATGAAAGATATCAGATCCAACCTTTGCGAAAGTCAAAACGATGCTTCTCTTCCATTACTTGAACAAGATGCGAACGAGGCACGCATTGAAGACGAAATCACTCCAGCACCGGCTCCTGTTCATTTCGCATTTCAGTTTGATAGGAAAGAGATCGCTCCAGTTATTGCTTCCGCTCGATTTGTACAAAAAGCGGATGAGGATGAGATCACCCAAGCACTTGTCCCTGTTCGACTTGGACAAGAGGTTTACAATTACGAGATCACCCCGGCACATGTACTTGCTCAACGTGCTCCTCCATCCCTTTCTCAAGCTCGCAGGGGTCGTATTGAAAAAAATGTCAGCTCTTCCGCTTTTTGTAGTCGTCATTGAGGAGGTAGACAGAACAAACCTGATGTGAGTGACCTCTGGTTCTTCTCATTATTTCTGTTGAACCAGTACTTGTTCAACCCTGATGCTACTTGTCTTGTTTGTTAGATTTGTAAACTTTGATAGCTGCGTATGCGTCTCAATCTTTCACACACCTGTAGAATTTGTGACAGTGGATGCTGAACCAAGAAACATCAAAATTTAGAAGTGAGGACAAGGTTAGACGATAGCGAATGGCTACTGAGCACATCACACATCCATAAACGTATTGATGAATGATTCCCAGACCTTACCGAAACCTTAACATCTGCCGGTGCAGTAGTCTCGCACTCGCGATCTGACGTAATCCGAAGGGCAAGTAAAACGGTCCATGGCTTGCGACAAATGATGGACCATGATGACAAGAAGGACCAAAGGACAGACTGCTTTTGAGAATTTTGCCTAACTTGAAGCGCTTTCTCGCCGTTTGCGACAAACAGCATGAGAAAAGCCCTTATTTGAAAACAGCGGCACGATATGGTATTCGAAGGAAGTGCAGGGTATAAGTCGATCTCTCTACTGGTCTCCAGATACCGATCCATAGCTATGGTTATGCTTTCGCGTGAGCACAGAGGTGAAGCACTGTCTGGTTGCATGGGGTCTCGATACAAGTATAGGTGTGAGAAAGCTTAGCAAAAGCATGTGTGTGTATCGCTTCCCTCGTGATGAATGATAACCGACCTGTCAAGGCGGACAGTTTCATGGAACAGAAATTACATGAAATAAGGTGCGTCTCTCCGCATGCGCCACTTTTCACGTATGATTGTGGCGAATTATCTAATTCTTCAAAATCATTTCACAACATTTCAGTCTTTCGTGTCCCCTTCTCGTCCAATAGTTTGATCGAAATCTCTTAAATTAGTGTCTCCCTTCTCTTCCAATCATGTCACAACGTTATGAGTTCGTGGAGCTAATTCATGCGTCAATAATGCAGGAAAAAATACGAGTTGTGTCGAATTATCGTCATCTACCACATGATGTTAACGCTAAGTCATCGATAATCTTAAATCTACGTCCCCTCCTTCTCAACCAGCACCTCCACAGCGACCGCCTGCAACGTTTTGGCGAAGACAGGCAGACTAATGAACTACGTGCCAAAAAGCCTGGATCTTAAATGATGATGATGATGATGAAAGGGCGACAGGTTAGTACTAACATGTCTTTCTGCTCTCCAAAATTCTCATTTTCAAAGTGCAGCCTGTGTTCAAGCGGCGTCAAGAACAGCTCTTTCTGTCGCAGATGTGCGTGGCTAGACCTGGCATGCACCCTCCCGGGATACTGCGCTGAGTGAAAGGGTGACGTGGAGGGCTTAGTGGTGGACGAAATGCACGCGGTGGGACACCTCAGATTGGTTGCCATCTACCTCCTGAAGAAGGATCCCGCCACTGCTGTAGTAAGATCTGGACTGCAACAGGCCATGGTGTCAACGCAGTGAAGAGCAGTTATGATCTTATGAGTCGGGAATCCAGGTGTGCACTCTGGGAACGTATCGACCAGAACGGAGGGTCGATATAACAGCAGGGATCACACGTTTGCTTTCTAAGATGGCGACATCCAGAAATATACTGCGTTCTTAAGCAAAGTGCGCGCGCGGCCTCGGGTTCGGATTGGCAGAATTCGGGTGCCCTGATCATTGGTTCTCACACGAGATTCAAACCCAAGTCTGTACTACAGCAGCCACCCAACTAGAGCTTGGTACCTGTGATTCAAAAGCACGGCTCGGTAAGTGTCAATCTGAAGTACTCGGTTTCAACGACGTTACGATTATCTAGAAATCAATCTTACGTCTATCTTTTATGACTTTGGTGCCCGGTACCGTAGCTCGGAAACAGTTGAGCGGCTTCGAGATATTTTGAAGTCAAATGAAAGAAAGTTGGAAACTTTGAAGAAGAAAACGGTTGATTAGCAAGCTCGAATAGATAGAGTTGCGCTTGTTCTCAAATCAAGCGACAGCAACTGAAGCTACAGATCCGATTCTGTTTGGTTCGATCGAATTTCTATTCGGATATTTTCGCCTTAAATAGTTCATGCCATAGTCAATACATATAGAAAACCGCTTGGGTCCGAGAAATAATTCTCTTTGTGATATGTATTTGCCTTGGCAGAGTGACCCGACCCTCCAGTATACTTCAAGCTTCAACCCAGGCTCCGATAAACATGTGTCAGAGGGTGGAATAAAAATAGTATGCACTGGTCTGCCTTCGAGGGATGCATTCGAAACTACAGGAGGTCCTGTGCCAGAATAAGACGCCCAGTAGTAAAAGTCTAAAGACCGTGCGAGAAGATATCCGTGTAACTGACTGTATCTCTCGATAGTAAAGGGCTTTCCAATGGTAGCAGATCCATTGAAAGCCCACCAAATTCAACGGAGTCGGTGAACTTTGTCATCTGAAGGACGCGGAACAATGACACGTTTTACATTTTCTACCATCCACAAGCCTCCTCCGACGAGTATTTTGTTTTCTGAATCAGGAAAACTTTTGAATGAGGCTAAGCTAGAACCGGCAGGAGACGGTTACTTTTACTCACCGAGAATACCAGAACTCCCAAAATGCACCCAATCCAGCGTTTGCGACAAAACAAAGTCATAAAGTTCGGAATTGCCTTCGCATGGGAGCAGTTCTTTGTTCGCGATAAGGGCAGCCTGGTCAATAGAAGATCGGGAAAACGATATACACTTCTTTGCCATGAATGAGACTATCTCAGGTTCTAGAGTGGAAGAACTTCTCGGTAGTCCATCATTCAAGTAGGCATTGTTACCAGCCACATTAAACTGGGGCGACGAACGAGAAATAACAGTTTTAGAATCAAAGCTAATTTCAATGAAGAGCTCGGAAGCCATCAGAAGAAGCACTACATGCAAATTGATAATGAAAATCATACCAGTGTATGACTTTGTTCTAAACTCCCCGTTGTTGATTCGAACCAACTTAAACTGCGCAAGTCAGAGACTTTTTGTTAGGAGCCGGAGACTGTAGGCGATTTTCAAACTGTGACTGACGAAGAATCGAAAATGAAGAGTGATGTTGCGGCAGAAATCTGAAAACGGTGAGATTGAGGTTTGACGGGTGCGAAAATGACTTCTTAGAGACGGCTAGCCAACTGGGGGTAGGATTTCAAGCATTCTAACAATCTATCATCTGAGCATCCAGCCACCGATCAACAGTAAGTCAAAGTATGTAGGGTTATCATCTGTGCATGAAATCAATCTGCAAACGCACACGGACAGTGTTTGGGTCATCTTCTGTTCATCCAAATGTTGTCAATTTCTTTCAAAATAATTATTTAAACATCTGGCGGGCATCACCAGGATATCACGGGGCACGCCAAATCATCGAACGTGTATTACATGAACATATCTAGCGTATCCAGTTGCCTCTCTGGGATATGTTTGGCACTCCTTACGTCTGGCGGACAAGACGGATCGCCCAACTTTTTCTTCGCGTTGCACAGCTTGTCAAATTTGTTTTTCAGAGAGTATTGGTCTTGAATCGGTCGGGCGTTTGCAGTGCTCCACTGCGAAAAGTTGGTAAACACCGATGCCCACAAGTTAGAACCGATTGGGTCCACTTGTGGAGCAAAACCCGGCGACGGGAAGTGCTCTGAAGGTGTTCGAAGCCTTGCTCCCTGGGGGAGGCAGACTCAGAGACAGAGCCCTCCGTTCCACCCGTAGTGTGGGGTGTAGCTCCCACGGGGGATTCCGGCAGTACCGACGGAGGTGAGGGGTAGAAACCGTTGGATCGGGAATGGGTATGGGTATCCCAAAGAATGGGGGAAAATCCGGCGAAGAGGAAAAACGGGGCGAGGGTCGGGCACTAACAGGCACCGGACCCGAGAACCAGAAAAGGGGCGAAACAACAAAAGAAACCCAATAAAGGGACGAGAACCTGTCCTCGAAAGGAACCACAAAAAGCACGCAACAAGTAAGCAGAACCCCCACGGGGTATCGTGCACGCAGGTCGTCTGAGCGGTCCCAAGGGGGTAGTTGCACGGAACCCAAACGTGGGCACTCTCCAAGTGAAGTCGTGTCCCTACGCAGGCGTTGCTAACCAGAGCCCGTTCCGGGTTGTAAGGCCGTAACGATGGCGACGAAGAACCTCTAACGGTATCGAAGACCAACCTTGGTTACCATTTTACTCTGAGCTTCGGACTGTCAGATCTCGTCGCCCTAAGTAGGGCCCACTAACTAAACTCTACAGTAGTGCACACCTGCTCAGGGCCATACACGTGGAGATCCCACTGCCAGGGCCCAAAAGTCCAACGTTCTAACAAATATCCGAAAATCGGTGCCAAAATTAAGCCACGTGTATCACGGGGCCAATCCAACCAGGGGCCATCCGAATTTTCACTTCATAGGCGAACTCTAACCAGAAAACAGTGCCACATCAGCACACCTTAGAGGGGATCATAGTCATAACCCTCGGAGGGTTCAATCCTCATTCTATGAGTTGCATCTTCAAGTATCCCCTAACTGGGCGTTGCTCTACACCACTTGTTCAACGATGTCGAGCAAGGATATGATATCGTCTCTATTATAATTAGGTGCACCCACACGTCCTTTGTCCTCTTACTTTGGTGACTGTTTACGTTCGCTGTAGGCGATGGAGTAGGTTTAGGTGCTGCAGATGCATTATTTATGGATGCAGGATCAGTAGCAGCAGGTGGAGCGCGAGAAGTTTGTGGAGCAGCGGGAGCAAGCGCAAGGGTATAGGAAGGAGAGATGGTGACGGAGGCGTTCGTTGAGCTCATAGTGAGTGAAGGTCTGAGTTCTATCGAGAACGATGTGAAGGATATTTATGGGCTTTGGAATGTAGTTTGCAACTTTGTGCACAGGGGTATCAGTCTACTTCTTTACGCCAATACTTGGCTTTCTGGTGTACTATGGGATTTCTGAACAGCGCCAAATCTTTGGTGCATTGGGGGTTTGATTATTTCTGCATTTACCCAATCACCAGCCGACCCACACATCCCGCGTCCAATTAACTGTCTTCAGAAGTCATTATCAGCATTAGAGGAACGTTAACAAATCACCAAGTAGCGATTAGTTCATCAGAGCTTCCAAAGTCAACAGAATCGTGAAGTAGACGCGTTTGCATGGCATACTCTCCCTCATTGGAACTACAGCCACTGCAAAGCCCGCCGTAGCTACCTCTCGACTCCTATTCTCATGCGGTGTCTTTCTCAATGCAGGTTGGAGCTTTCTCGTACTGTATGCACATGTGCTGGGGTGGACGCGAATCAGAAACGTGGCAAAGCCGGCATCTGGGTACAAAATGTTGTTCCATGCTGTCAACATGCCCCATTGGCCGCGGAGAATTGCCTCAGAAAGATGTTGCAGTACTCCCACTCCGAAACCACGCATGAAAGGGTACAGGATGTGTCACATACTGCATCAAAATTCCTCGAGCAAAGCAGAACAAACGTGCTACATCTTTGCGAATAGATGTTCGTCAGCCAGTTGTGTATCGTATGTATTAATGGGGTTTCCATTCCCAAAGACACAAAAGTAAGGAGGAAGCTCAAATGAAAGAACTACTCAATCCATTCACTTGCGTGAAACCGTCACCGGAGTAGCGGTTCCAAGTTCTTCCCGTATACAAGAGCAATAATTTCTTGCGGGAATTTTGTGCAGCTATTTATCGAAAGATAGGAAGCCGATTCGTTTCGCTTTACCGAACTGTATCGTCAGATCTCTACTCAATCTAATGTTTGTCGTTTCGGTTCACAACAGTATTATTGCAGACTATTTCAACGAGATTGGTGTACTACAATACTACTGTAGTACAGATGCTTTTAATACAGAGTTTGGGAGCTTGAAGGTATGTGAAGATGTCGAAATGACCCTCAAGAGAGGCTGCAGTAAACCTCCGTTCGATAAATCGCTCCTAGAAAAGATGATGACCAAGTTTAACAAAGGAGCACAGGGAAGAAGCCCTTACTGTCGATATGTCTCACTCCTACTGGGGTATTCATACGGCATGTTAGAACGTACTTGTAGTATCCGCTCTAACGGAGAAAGCAGACACCTGCGACAGTGTTAGCGACTGCTGCATGGGTGCTTGCGGCTAAGGGGAAGGTGTGGTACAGCACAACACTAGCGAGCTAGAATGGGGGTTGTAAGGCCCCACTCGCCAATGAGGGTGGTTGGTACTATGGAACGGACGAATACTTCTTGCAGCTCTTCCAGATCTCCGGTTAAGGAATTCTGAACAAGGAACAAGACAGTTTGTAAACCCGTTGTTGTCTCCATTACTTTAGAGTCGGCAATCCCCTCTGTGACTTATGTACTGTGCACAGGGGTGAGCGCCGCACAAAATATTATCTAGATATAAACTTGGTTAGCCAATCAACCCCTCTACAGTACGGGATAACTAGATCTAAATGGGCTTCCGTCTACGAAGGATAGACTTGGTTGTCACGTGGCTATCCACTATATGCGCCGTTGCCAATGTATTTACCTACAAAGGGTCGTATGGGATACGCAGTGGCAGACCGAGATCCCACGTGTAACATAAAACCTCGCTGGCTATCTGCAAGATGCCGCTTCATAGATTCATCCCAGCTGTTGCACTCAGCTATGAGTATCATCGTACTTAGACGAAAAGTATTCCATCGGCATTCGGACAGTAGTAAAGTACTACAGTACTTCTTATCTGTCCTCCAAAGCCGACATGCTAGTCCATTTTCTGGCAGAGTGCCTTCTATTGCTACATCAAGAGGTTTTTTTCTTGTACAACTGGAAGCCTTATTGTCACAGGTTTCAAGAGCTGAGATTTTTTGTATGGCTTAACAGAAAGTACCTTGAAAAGTATGACTCTCCCTAACGTATATATATGCTGTACTGTTAAATGATTGCATGATCAATCATGAATCTTTAGCGGGTTGACTTGAACCTGGGTTCTTTCTCTGAAGTTTTCGACTTATTGGCTTGTGGATGACCATCCAAGGCTACAAAATGACACAAAAATGATTTTCACTGACATTATCCAGCCAAGTGCGCCTTTTATAGCTTGGAAGAGCAGATCAGGATCTTTTCTTGAATTGGTTTGGATCAGAAATGACAGACTATTCGAAAGCCGAAGAACGGCAATCGGTACACAAAAAGAAGGATCCAGCTTCTTTGCCAACAAACGGGTTTGGGAGGGGCGTAGTGTCGACAACGAACCCCGAGTGAACTTGCTTTTCGGTCACAGAAACGTAAGCTTTCGGTGTTTTTCTCAAATTTGCACTGCATGCAAGAAAAACATCGGGAAATGAACTTGTGGATGAATCTGATACCAGTCTTATTCATGTTTTGCATCGCCAAATCTACCTCCAGAAAGCCTCAGAATTGCGTTTTGGATGCGGTGTTCGAAGTTTTGATGCAAGTCGATGAGATAATGCGCATCGAGTGATGCTACAGAACCTGACGAGAAATGCGACGATGCACTGCAGCCAGTGTGAAACGTTGTCCACTTTCCTCAACGGAGATGATCAAAACCACGATTTTGCACAGGGGACAAAACCCTAGTGGAACAGGTATCATAAACTTGATTTCCATTTTTTTTTGGTTGCTCACTGTGAGGGCTAGAAATGTCGGGAAGGCGATGCTACCTCATTTTCTTTAGGGCGGACCCCGAATGGGTCATTATTAGTGCACCGTGCGCAGCGCCAAGACCCGCGCACCTCGGAATCGAACCGGGTGACGCAGCGGTCGGCAGTGGCGACAACGGTGTAACCCTAAACACATGGCATATGTGGCCACGACATCCGGCCCAACCACCAATCGGCGCGCCCACGCCGCCATCGTCGTCGCCGGCGGAGGCGGTTCGGGGTCTAGTATAAATACCCCGTGCGCCATCCATCTGCCAGGTCAAAATCTTCTCCGGGTGCACGGTTGGCCCCCTGTGCGCGTGGACTTCGGTTCCCGTTACCGGTTTAGCTCCTCCGGGGCGGTCCTTCGGGGCCGTCGGGGATTGACCTCCCCGTAGGCACAGGTGCATCGGGTCCACTTTTCAGATGCACTTGTGCGTCGGGCTCGTCCTGCTGTAAAATTATACCTTTTGCCACGTGTAGAACCTTGATAGTTGAAACTTCACTTAAAATCCCGAAATGCACAAATTGCCACCTGGCGCCGCGGGCCTCGCTGACAGTGTACATAACTCTCGGGGCTCCGCGCGCACAGCAGACCATCACTCTCATCATCCGCCAACGCATGCGCGCCGCGCTCAACCGCAACAGTCACAAACCCGGACCATGCACGCTATCATCACGCCACACTCTCGCCGAGCGGTTCGCATGTTGCAACCCCGGCGCCCTCATCCGTTCGCGCGCGCACTCCGAGCGGTTCGCAACGCTTGCAACCCCGGTTCGCGCCTTGCAGCACACGCGCCGTCGTCGCATCATCGTCAACCATCCCGTTCCCTCCGGCATTGCGTTCTCCTTGCCTGGCGCATCGTCCATGCCATCAACGTTGGCCGAGAAGGCCTCGCATTCGCGCGCATGCAATCCTCGCCGGGATGGCCTCGCGTCGCATTCGCTTCCAAGTCGCGCGCTGTTGTTCCGTCGACAGTTGCGCGCGTGTCGCCTTCGCCGGACCACCTTCGTTAATGTCGGTGTGCCCCGCGCGGGCGATGCTACCCCCACGGTCGATGAAGCAACCGCGCGCTGCGCAAGACACCCCGCTCCTTCATCTCCAACGCGCTCGCTCGTGACGTTCATGTCTCACTCGACACGGGAGGGCGGCAACTCGGACGCACGAGGCGCCTCAGTGCATCTCACCGGCCACGCATCTTGCTCGTCATGATGTCAACCGCGCGCTCCGTCCTGTCATCTCGCGTGCGTGCGCTCATCGTTCATCTCCAACCAACGTCAACTTCGAGTTACATAAGGCTTCAGCCATCAGCCTCAGTCTCGAGTATCCAAGGGTGACAGCGACCAGCGGTTCAGATCCAAAGCAGGTGTCGTACTCTGCGTCTCTCCCGGACGTACCCCCGTCGCCACATGGCGACGAGCGCGGTGCGGACAAGGCAGACGTAGTCCACTATACCTCTCCCGGATCTGTAACCCGGTCGTTGTCTTCTTCATCTTGATCAAGACCAAGACTAAGCTCCCAAGCGACAAGCACAAGTCCAAGCTCACCACCACGGCGTCGCGTATCCCTGTCGGGGCTTCTGGGCCGACGACATCTCATACGTCGGCCCAACCCTGCGAGCAAAGCTTGCTCGTCACTGCAGCGGGGAGGCGTCACGTTCGCGATAGGCCTTCAGCCTGCGCACGTGCACACCATTCCTGGACCGCTTGTCCCTGGCATCCCGCAGCCAGTAGCGGGGATGCTGGGTCTTCACAACCCAGAGCGGTCCCATCCACTTGGGTGTCATGGCGGACAAGGTCTCGTACCTCGGCTTCAACATCATCACGGCCTGGTCGACACTGAACTGCTGCACGACCGGACGGTCTCCATTCTCAACAATCCGCGAGGCCCGTGGGCCCTGAAGAGCAAGCAGCTGCACGTCTCTCGTGCCTGCTGACAAGGTCGGCTCGCCACTCGCATCAAGGCCAAGAGCACTGGTTGCCCTTGCTTCCGGCTGGCTCCTGCCGTCGACACCGAACATGAGAAAGAACGGAGACCTGTTGTCCTTCCCCGACTTGCGCATGCGATAGGAGTTCAGCACAACCGACAGCTTCTCGTCCCAATGTCCACCCTGCACCACAAGCATCCGGCACAAGGCGTGCTTCACGGTCTGTACCATCCTCTCCGCGCGGCCATTGGCCTGAGGCATGTACGTCGCGATCGGCTTCCACTGCGACCCAGCCTTCCTCAGTCCCTTCTTCCATCCGGCTGACTTGAACGCCGGACCGTTGTCGGACACCACGCACCTCGGTACCCCGAACACGTCGACGATCTCGCTTTTGAAGATGTGGAGCGCTGCCTCCGTCGTCTGGTCTCTGGTGGGCATTGCCACCGGCCATCCGGTCAAGTGTTCGACTGCGACGCAGAAGTACTTGTTCCCACAGCACGTGCGCGCCAGTGGGCCTGCGAAGTCGATGGACCATGTGTCAAACAACCCTGACACTGGTTGCTTCATCGTGCTGCGGTACACGCTCACCGGTCCAGCCACTTGACAAGCACAGGACGCGACGAAGTCACCCACATGTCGACTCATCCCCGGCCACCAGAACCTCTGCTGGACGAAGTCCGTCGTTGACTTCTTCGCCCAGTGGCCGTGGTCGTCGTGCATGGCCTTGATGACATCGGTCCGCTCATCCAGCCTGGGAACAACCTTCAGCCCGTTCTTCGTTTGCTTCAAGAGGATGTCTTGCACGGCGACGTACGACTTGGCCTGCCTGCGGATACGGACTGGGACGGAGACTCCATTGAAGCTGATCAAGTACTGCCTCACAGCTTCAAGAGTCGGCTCGTATCCTCCCGTCGGTCCTTCTCCGAGAACCGCGCAGATCTCCATCACGGCCTCCGTCTCGAAGAAGTCCTCGATCCTCGGCTCGGCTTCAACTTCAGCGTCATCGTCGTCATCATCCCCATATGCGTCGGCTCCATACTGCCGCCTCGAGAGGAATTCAGCAACTGCGTTGGCGTTCCCAGCGACATGGCGAATCTCAAATTCATACTCCGCCATGAGGTTCAACCAGCGCGACAACCTGTCGTGAACGTCCTTCTTCGTGAAGGCGTTCCGAAGCGCTTGGTGATCGCTATGGACAACGAAGGGCCCGTTGAGCAAGAAGTGTCTGAACTTCTTCAACGCGAACACGACTGCCAAGGCTTCTCTCTCGAAGGTACTGTACCGACGCTCCGTGTCGCTCAGCACTCGGCTGGCGTAGTGGATTGGATGCAGCTTGCCCTCTCCGTCCTTCTGCGACAGCACTGCACCAAGAGCATGAAGCGAAGCATCAGTGTGAACCTCGAAGACCTTCTCAAGGTCTGGGAAGCACAAAACCGGGGGAGAGGTCATCACCTCCTTCAGCTTCTGGAACGACATCTCTGCGTCGTCGTTCCACTTGAAGGTCACATTGGTCGCGGTCAACTCGTGCAAGGGGGCTGCGATCTTCGAGAAGTTCTTGATGAAGCGACGGTAGAAGGAGGCAAGGCCAAGGAAGGACCTCAGCGCTTTGCGACTCTTTGGCGCCTGGGCTTCGACAATCTGCTTCACCTTCTCTGGATCAGTGTGGACACCGTCTTCGTTGAAGATGTGGCCGAGCACCTCCACGTTGGGCACAGCGAAGTAGCACTTGCTTAACTTCAGCTTCAAGTTGTTCTGGCGGAGCCTTTCGCATACCTCCGCCAAGTGGAGCATATGTGCGCGCATCGTCTTCGACTTGATGACTACGTCGTCGACGTAGACCGACACGAAGGGCATGTCTTCGAACAGTTCGTTCGCCATCCTTTGGAACGTGGCCGGGGCATTCATCAGCCCAAATGGCATCACGACGAACTCGAACGACCCGTACTTGCACCTGAAGGCTGTCTTCTCTCGCATCTCTTCGGCCAACATCAACTGCCAGTACCCAGAGAACATGTCAAGCTTGCTGAAAACCTTACACCCGCCCATGTCTTCCAACAATTCCTCTATGTTTGGGACAGGGTAGCGGTCGGCTTTCATGACCTTGTTCAACGTGCGGAAGTTGATGCAGAAGCGTGGCTCGCCGTCTCTCTTGGTCGCGATGACCACCGGCGAAGCCCACGGGGACTTCGAATGTTGGATAATCCCCGCCTTCAGCATCCTGTCAATTTCATTCTTGACGATGTCGTTGTGTTTGGCTGGCAGCCTCCTCGTCGGACAATAGATCGGCTTGTCAGTCGAGAGCTCGAACGAGTGGCGATACGGAACCTTCGACTGCGTCAGCCCCTCCAGACTCCAGGCGACAATAGATCCTCCATTGAACAAAGCGCTCCGGACAGCGTTCTGATCCTGCTCGTCGAGATGGGATACGGCATTCTGCACAGCCTCTTCCTCGGTCTCAGCAAGCTGGCGGGTCTCGCCTGTCTCTTCATTGAGACACAGCACCAGACCGTCAGGTTCAGTGGCTGACGAATCACTGTCATCGTCACCTTCCGCCCAGTCTATGTCGTCGTCAGAAGTGAACTCGTTGCTCAGGAAACCCAGCTCTTCGACGCCTTCACTCTCCATGGGCAGCTTCACTTCGTTCCCGCCATGGGTCAACGTCAAGGTGTCATGCTCGAAGTCCAGCTTCGTCCTCATCCGCCTCATCGATGGACGACCGATGATCATGTCGAAGGGCGGCTTCTCAACGACGAGAAAGTCCAGCCGGGTCGAAACAACTCCGAACTTGATCGGGACTTCCTTCAGTTCACCGACGACGTTGGCCTCTTTCCCATCTGCGAGCGTGACGCGGCGCCTGGTTTCTTTCACCGGAAGGTTCAGCTTTTCTTTCAGGCGATCAGACATGACGTTCGGCACGGCGCCAGAGTCAAACAACACGCGGACACTAGATCCATAGACGCGGGCTTCGACGAGCTTCAGTCGCTTATCGTCCTCAACCTCCTCCGAGTCGGAGTGGTACGGCTCATAAGCTTCATCAGCAGCTGCGACGACTCCCTTGACCATCTGGCGACCAAAGATCTTCTTGGCTTTTGCTCCCGCCTCACGGATATCACCGCGAAGGAGTTGTCCAATTGAGATCCCTGCGTTGGCCTGAGCGATCTTCGACACCACGTCGTACTCTTCCACGCGAGCGGTAAGAGTCTTTAGGACGGAGGCCTTCCCAGCCTTCCTGCGGGGTGCAGCCTTCTTCTTCTCCTTCCTTTTGGTCTGGTCGTCCCTGGGCAGCGTGAGATTCCTTATGCTCATGCGCTCCTGTCCTTGTCCATCCCTCAGATCAACTTGCTTCGGAAGAGGCTCACCATCACGTCCGCGACGGATAGCGGCCACACGCCCCTCTTCTTCGGCCACTTCAACATCTGACTCAAACTCGGACTTCTCGACGATCACTTGGACGTTTTGCGAAGGCTCAGCAGGGTTTCGACCCGCTCCGTTTCCGGGGGGTGCTCCGCGCTGCTTCGCCCAGCAGTCTGCCTCTTCGTGACCGTGTCTCCCGCAGTGAGTGCACATCAATGCGTCCCTGACCTTCTTGTAACAATCATGTTCATCATGACCGTCCTTGCCGAAGTATCTACACTGCTTCTTATGATGATGAGGTACACCGCCAGTGCTCCCTCTCTTCATCATCAACGCCATCTCCGACATCTGCCGAGTGATGGCATCCAACTTGTGATCCGTTTCAGCTTTCTGAAGACGGGACACCTCTCCTCGCAACACCCGGTCAACTCCGAAGCGCACATCCTGCTTCGGATGAACCCCTGAAAAAGCACCATCTTCGAAGTCGAAGCGCTTCATCGACGCTGCGTACTCAGACAACACGAACTTCAACTGATCGAAGTCCTTCGGGTTGTGCATAACCACAAACTGCTTGACGTTGACCTCGCGCACAGCAGCGCGCGTCAAGAACACGAACTTTTGCTCCGTCGTGAATCCGGCGTCGTCGTACGCCAGCTCGGTCTTCTCGATGAAGCTCGTCATGTCTTCACCCTTACCAATGGCCATGTTGATCGCACGCTCCACGACAACCTGTGGCTCTAGCTTCCGACCAAACTCCTCACGAAGGGCCTTGGCGACAGTCTCGTAGTCGCCGGCCGCTTTCGTGAGCGTCCCTCCAGCCGTAAATTTGCGGTAGTAGAATGAGAAGGCTCGCCCGCGCATGTAGCTGATTAGCGCCCGGGCCTTGGCCTCCCCCTCAAGATCCTTCGCGACGTTCTCGAAGTAGAACAGGAAGTGGTTGACGTCACTCCCAATCGCACCATCGAACACCATCTTCTCTGACATCGTAGCACGTAGAACAACAACAACACGAACAGAGTCGAACCTTGGATGCGGTACCAGATGTGAGGGCTAGAAATGTCGGGAAGGCGATGCTACCTCATTTTCTTTAGGGCGGACCCCGAATGGGTCATTATTAGTGCACCGTGCGCAGCGCCAAGACCCGCGCACCTCGGAATCGAACCGGGTGACGCAGCGGTCGGCAGTGGCGACAACGGTGTAACCCTAAACACGTGGCATATGTGGCCACGACACTCACGGACTGGAAACGGCAGGGGAGGGTCAGAAACAGAAGGAGAGTGTAATATACCTTCTCCGGATGCATTGCTCCCGCATAAAGAATGAGGAGTGTGCCTGTCATCGCTGCGTTGCCGTCATTGGCCACAACTGGCCAGCAGTGCGATAAGCACGTTAAATCGAAATCCTCGTGCGGTATAACTCATACATATCCCCATGCCATACATTTGATGGCCAACGTCCCCAACCCTCGTCTACGAATTGTGCATAGATATCTGCACCCTTCCGCATATTTCGCCCGCCTGCTCGCGCTTGCCTACAGCGCTTGCACAAATGTCGTCATATTCAGGCCGCGCGAACGCCGCATCCAGAATCCACGCTCTGGAGGCTCAAAGAAAATCCCATCAGCAACAAGTACAGCAAAGAAAGCAACAGATAGTCTCGGCGTCGTCCAACGTTCTCCGGAAGGCCGTCGCAAATAATTTCCACTCATGTTCGGACACAGTCGATCCCGTCAAGTCCCACACCGTCGGTCTCGTCAGTCACAACCACCTGAAAGCGCAAGCGCAGTTGTTTCAACGCGCCACACATGACGACCCCTCGCCCCACCAACAACCCACTCAACCCACCCGTTCCGTTGCTGTCCCGACTAAGAAACTAAAACCGAAGCGTTCCGCTCTGTCCTTTCTTCAACACAGTGATCAAAGCGACTCGGATTCGCACTCATCCTCGTCTCCATGCTCAAGCGAGCAGCGCCAATCTGCTGCCACAAACCAGCCCAAGAGGAAACGGCTGCGAAAGGACCCGCATGTCGATACCCACTTCTTGCCCGACACACATCTTGAGAAAGCACAACAACAGGAAAGAGAGCGCCTGAAACAACAATGGATTCAACAACAACAGCTCATAAAGAGCCAAACCGTCCGCATCACCTACAGTTTCTGGGACGGCACGGGACACCGCAAGTTTATCAATTGTAAGAAAGGCACCACAATTGGACACTTTCTCAGCATGGTCCAGGCTCAGGTCAAGCAGTTGCGCAATACCACTGCTGAATCGCTCATGTTCATAAAAGAAGATCTCATCATTCCGCACCACTACTCTTTTTATGACTTTATCGTTTCTAAGGCCCGCGGGGTAAGTCTTTCGTCTCTCTTCCCTTTTTCTACTCAAAAAAAACACTAACATAAGTCTCTCCCCTGTCACAGAAAAGTGGTCCGCTCTTTAGTTTTGACGTCGTAGAAGACGTCCGCCTTGTTGCTGATGCCAGCAAGGAAAAGGAAGATGCCCATGCAGCAAAGGTCGTGGAGAGACGGTGGTACGACAGAAACCGTCATATATTCCCGGCCTCTCGATGGGAAGTATATGATCCCACCAAAAAGTTTTCCAAGTATACCATACACGGGCAGTGAAGCCATGCACTGTTTGCCATCATGAGAAGCGCTTGCGAACCAGTTCGAAAAGAGCGCGAAGCCCCATTGCCTCGCCTCCCTCGGGTCTGCCGGCACTAGACGTGTTGTTGTACGCCATCAAATCAACGTGAATCCACTTGGCGTCGCCCACGAATTCCTTCAGGTATAGCGCCGCCGTGATTGCACCGCCGAGCCCACCGCTGCTGCAACTTTTGATGTCTGCAAGCGGTGTATCAAGCAGCTTGCGATACGGCTCGTGAAGAGGCAGTCGCCAGACCACGTCTTCCACTTTCCTTCCCAATGTGTACAGCTCATCAGCAATCTCATCGTCGTCGCAAAACACGCCGGGTATTTCTGGTCCAAGTGCAACCCGTTGTGCTCCGGTCAATGTTGCACAGTCTATAATCAGTTCTGGATCGTCTTCTGTTGCAGCAACCAGTGCATCGGCCAGAATGAGACGACCTTCGGCATCGGAATTGGAGTTGAGCGTGGTCTTACCGTTGCGAGCTCTAAGTATGTCGCCGGGACGAAAACTGTTACTTGCAACTGCGTTTTCCACGGCCGGAACAAGCACTCTGAGGCGCAAGTCCAATTTGGCGTCCATGATCATATGCGCCAGTCCTAGCACATGGGCGGCCCCCCCCATGTCCTTGCTCATCGTCAACATTGAATTTGTTGGTTTCAGACTAAGCCCGCCCGTGTCATAACAAACCCCCTTCCCTACAAGAGTAAGACCTCTTTCAGCCTCCTGGTTCCAAACAAGTTCTATGAGTCTCGGGGCCCTGTCGGCGCTGGCTGCGCGACCAACTCGATGCACTTGGGGAAAATCGTGTTGCAGAAGCTGCTGCCCTACGACTGATGAAGAACGTGCCGCGTGCTGTGCGGCCAGAGTCGTAACTGCTGCCTCAAGGCTCGGAGGTCCAAAATCTTCGGCCGGAGTGGAGATCATGTCGCGCACCATGTACGTTGCCTGCAGAGCTCGATCGACATCAGCCCGTTCTGGGCTTCCCGAAATGGTTCGACGTACAAGACATGCCGGTTCTTCGGATTTTTCCTCTTGTTTCTTGTACCGCGTAAAGGCGTAGGCAGTAAGGCCCCAGGCGAGTTCAATCGTGGTATCGTCGAAGCCAGCCGCCTCGTTTATTGTGTATTGTTTGCCTTTAGGTAGGCCTGAAAAGGCAGCGGCCAGTCGCCACATGTTTTGCGAGCCAGGCTTGATGGGAAGAACAAAGCGGTTTATGGAAGCATCCGCGGCTGGAAGCGGGGTAGGTGATGTTGGACTCCCCTGGGCCTTGAGCCATGCTTGCCGCACTGGGTGTTGACGTTCAACGTAGTCGCTCCACTCTGCTTTCGGAACAAGGTCTAGTAAGGTTCCTTCAGTTGATTCTGAAAAACTAGATCGGAAGCGATTGGCGGAAAGCACAGTGGTGATCCCGGGATCAGTAGGATTTTCTGCGGAAAGTGATATAACACCTCTCCTTGAAGCTTGTTTTGTGGGTATGATATGGTTGTAACGCGGGATAGCAAGCCGTACTATCGGCACAAAGAAGTAAATTCGTGGACTCATCGTCGACACCATGTTATCATTTGCGCCCAATTATTCTTTTGGTTTCTTATGTGTTCAGTGCACCACTGATATGTCCGGGAAAATGTGTGTGTTGCCCTACGATATACCTTGTTTGCTCTCTCTAACGATAGAGAAGCCTTTCGTAACGATAAGGTTTGTTTCCATCGCAGTTCTGATCTGAACTTCGTTCAAAAATTTCATACCCTTCGGAGCTGAAGTGGTCCACCATTCAGAATCATTGCTACTTCATAAGCCACTTGTCGAAGCACTGTACGGTCGAAGGAGATTATACTGTAGTCCATACATGATTGGTGGGCGGGCTTTTAATTACCAGTAGCAGATGCTCGGCACATCTGAACTTCGCCAGCACGCAGTACGCTCAACGCCCTGCCACGAAGGTCCCCATGAGATGTGAATTTCATCTGTCCATCCTTTATCCTTCTAGTCAACCGAATTGTGACTATCTTAGTCGTTCATTGAACTCGTTTTGCGTATCGTAATCCCGGGAGCCCGGTGGAAGGCTGCTTGCAATATAATATTTCTTTCAATGTGCGCACCAATTCCTCAAGCGAAGGCTACTGCATTCATCCCAAACACGCCATTCAGGGCGAAATCGCCTCGCACAGGTTCAAAATCATCGCGAGTGAGAATGTCCAGAACAACAGAATCACCTCCACGAACGGCATGGCCCCCTCTTTCGCTGATTCCACCTCTCATAAACTCAAAGCATGCCGCATCCAATTATGCACTTCGACAGCCGAACGGAAACTTTTTTGAAGGATGGTACCTGAGGGTGTCTCTTCCAAAGACGGACGAGAGTTATGCATTTATGTTTGCAATTGAGGCTCCTGGTGAAGGCACTGTGCAGCTCTTGACGCCAGACGATTCCTTGTACGTATCTAAATTACCGCAAGCCGCTGGCAAGTTTTATGGAAGTAAGAGTAGGTTCGATGTGGGGCACTGGATTCGCAAACCAAAGTCGGAAAAGGGGGAAATCAATTCCCAAACTGGTAACAATTCCGATCTGCGAGGATATCAAGTATCTGATACATCAAGCCACGGGGTGTTTGACAGTGATGATGGGCGTGTTAGTTCACGGCGGATTCAATGGGGCATTGATTACTCGCCGATGCTGACGTGGGGCACGCGCGGCACTTCACGTCATACGTCAACTTGGTTGTCAGAGTTTGGAATATTTGAACCTGGCTATCAGGTGCTGATGGCGCATGGAGTGATAACACGTGGGTACATTCGCTGCGCGAATAAAGAAGTTGATGTATCGGGTGGGTTAGTCTATTGCGAGAAGAACTGGGGACGCTCGTTCCCAAGGCGATGGTGGTGGGTTCAAGCCAACGCGTTCAAAGACGAACCAGACTTGTGTATTTTGGCTCTCGGCGCCGTACGAAATGTGTTATTCCGAAGTGAAACGATTGGGATGATTTCCGTCCACTACAAGGGAAAAATGTACGAGTTTGCTCCATGTAAGTTATTTGATGGCGAAGTTGGTGTATTGATATAAGAAAAATCAAGGTACTAACAGCTTTACGTTTTTGGCAGGGGCATGCGAGTATGTCAAGTGGGACGTGGATGAATGGGGATCGTGGAAGGCCTCGGCAAAGGCTCTAGCTGGTCATGAGATGATTATAGAGGCGTATACGAAGGAGCCTCCAGTGCAAGTATTGGGGCCGTCAACGGGGGGCATGGTGTTCAATGTGCGAGATTGCTCTCGTGGGGAATTGACAGCAACGTTGAAGGACAAAGATGGAGAGATCATTCTAGACCACATTAAGTGCCGCAATGCCCAGGTCGAGGTTGGAGGAGAATGGGATGGTCGATGGGTCGCTGAAGTGCCTCCGTTTGCGTGCATTTTGAGATACTTGATTCATTTCTTCAACGGCCCAGAAGTGGCCACCACGCCGTAGGCGATAATCACGCAAAATTACATACCGGATAACTTTCGTATTGAACCTTGCGGATGACTATATCATGCAAATGGAGTTAGCTTCATCAGCACGCACTCTCGAACCCAGAGCACGGCGAAAGACACAAGCTGCAAGGGAGGCGGCGGAGATATATCGATACAGTCCACAGGTAGCGCTGAGGAAATACTCGCTGTACAGGGAGTGGTACAAAAGGATGGTTTCTCGTTGAGCTTTTTGTCAAAGTTTCGCTTTTACCGACAGTTCTCCGCAGCTTTTCGCTTCGCGCCGGCATTGCGCTTCGAGCATTTACCCGTCATGCCTCCTCGGATGAGAATCTTCCGCGTCGGAAGGCGAGAGGCGAGAGGCGTTCATCGAAGATGGCATCAACTGTCCCTCGTCCAGACATGTGGCAACTGATTGATATACACCGAACACAGGCTCGCGATAGAGAACTCCGCCTCTGCCGTTCCGTTATAGATGCAAAGCTACGCCAGGAACGTTTCAAGCATTGGAAGGGCGGACCTAATTACGAAACATTCAAGTCATTGGGTGGTCAGGTAGGCCGCACAATGCTCTATTCCTGGCTGTTTGACAAATGCAGCTCCAACCATCTGAAGCCTTCAACTGCATTTCTTGCCGTAAACTATCTGGATCGCATGCTCTCACGAACGTACACTTCCCCGATGAATGCACAAAGTATTGCATCGACATGTATCCGCCTTGCAGTGAAGATTGATGACGTAGGAGGGGATAGTATGATTGTTCCGCTGTTCAAAGATTCCCTAACGCTGCATTCAGAGTTATTTGTATTGAGCTCCTTGGAATGGCAGATGGACGTTCCTACTGTACATTTGTTCATTCGCATGTTTGCCGAACTCGTTTGGCTGCCACCGGCTTCAAGGGAGCAAGCTGTAGAATACGCAAAGCACATATCACTCTGTGAGTTTTCTTTCCATGCTTATTCGTGATATCAAATGCCTCATCTCTGACTATGAATGTAGATTTTGATTGTCAAGAATATAATCCTTCATCTCTCGCCTTGGTGTGCATCCTCTTGCTCGAACAGGATAGTTTACTGCCTCTACCTTGCAAGGCTCTTGCCTTAGGAATCGCACGTGACGGAAAGGTAAACGCGGAAGAGCTGTCAGAAGGGTTCAAAAGATTTCGGCACGTTTGCTTCTCGTCTAATGGCGCAGAGCACAACGACGACCACTATCAACGAAACGGCGTGGATAGTTCATCCACAACTGCATATCCGGACTCAAGCTCAACACAGAGCTCTGTCTGTGCGCCCTGATGTGAATGCGCGATATGTAAAGAATTATTCGATACGAACTAGAAAGATTGCGCATGGAGGTGCGCACTTGTAAAAATTGCGTGATCCAGGAAGACTGAAAGCCATCTGTTTTTCCTATGACTTGGAACACGTAAGCTGCCAACCTCTCTTAGAGGCAGTAAGTACAGCTAGAGCCCTGAGAACTTCGAACTTTTCCATTGACTTTTCGCCCATTGCGGCCATAAGTGTTTTGCTGACTACAGGAACATTATCCTGGGCATTAAAAAATGTAAACACCTTTTCGTAGAAAGCGTTAACTTCCGGAAGCTTTCCAGCTCGAATTTTGATGTTCCGCGGCAGGCGATTGTAGGAAGCCTTCGGAATGGGTTTGAACGACGCCGATGCACCGGAATTAGAATCGCTTTCCGGGGAAAGAGTTCGAGATGATTTGGGCTTTGGTTTCTCTTTCTGCTTTTTTTTTGGCTTGGGATTTCGCGAAGGTTGAACGGCTTCGGACGTCTCGGCTGTGGTTGCCTCCGGCTCTAAGGAGGCAACCCGATGCGGATCAATATCAATATCTTCCTGAGGCGGCAGAATATTGGCGGAAAGGGCATCAGTAGTAGCTTGGAAACTTGTGACGAGTTCAGCTGTGTGGCGGTGCAGCTGAAGCGAAGGGTCGACAACGGGAGCGATACGAGAGGCGAAGTCGTGACATTGTTGCAATTGACGGTGGCAAAGTGAAACAACTTGAGCCTTTTGTTGATAGACGTTCAGCATGCGTTGTCGGAGCGTCGGCAACTGCTTCTCCAACTGACGCAAGGTGGAAAGCAGCGTGAGTGCGCCCGAGTGCGGGCCAAGGTCGGCTTGTAGGCGGTCTGAGAGCTGGTTGACCTGGGAGTTGGCGCTGTTGAGCGCAATTTGCAGCGCATCCAAGGCTGCGTGAGCGGAGGCGGTCATGTCGGAGGAGAAAATCGGCTGCGCGAGACGTCGGATGGAATCGCCGCGACAAGGAAGGGGATGAGGATGCACTGTGCCAGCGAATTGACGAGAGGGGGAACCATCAGGGCTGTGAATAACATCACCAATGCCAAGTTTAAAATTTGAAATGATGGTTTCAATTGTACAGCAGAACAGGGAAGCCACGTGGAGCATGAGATGGGGAGCACCACGTGGAATGTGCCCAACAGCTGCCGGCCGGTGGAGTGCACACAAGGCCAGCAAGGCGCAGCTTACAGAGGGCAACTTACCGCCATGCGCTACGACAGACAATGCCATGCGAGAGTCGCGCATTGGGGACTGCTGGCGCCACTTGCGCCCCCACTGCAATGCCAATTCGGCGCGCTGCCTGGTCAACAATCAACGTCTCGCACCGCATGCCCGCACCATTGCGAATCTGCTGCAGCCCCCTTCTGCGCGTGTCCCCCAAAACTGCATCAACTCTATCGGAGCAGCGTTCTCCAAACGTGACCCAACGTGCACCTAGCCCCACCCCCTATTTATTACGTAGCTTGCAGGTGTCAGGCTTTCGTACGCGCCGTTGTACAAAAGCCCGTCTCCTCTCGGCACCTCTACTTTGTTCGAACTGAGCTCGAGACCCTCTCGCTTAGCGCGGCCCTCCCGCATCTTTCTCGCTTGGTCCATTGTCAATCTCCTGCTACGATATTGTGTGTGTGCTCCGTGCTACTACGTGCTTGGTTCCCGTGACGCTTCTATCCACTCCCTCTTCCGCACCCGCTCCCGCAACTATTCCTTCTCCGCCTGCGCCCTCTCAGTTACCTTCCGCCCGTTCGGCCTCCATTCCCAAATGACAGTCCCATCCGTGGAGCAGGTGCAGGTCGCACAGCCCGACCTTTTTCCGACTACGTCCATGTATGTTCCCAACCCTCTCCCCGACAACACTATCTCTCAAGCAACCTCCGAATCAGTTTTGCCGCAGAACCTCTCCACTACTGCCGCCTCATCTCACTCGAAACATCCCGACGTCGTTGTCGAGGTCGTAAAGACTAAAAAGCAGATGCGAGAAGAAAGAGCCCAGCGTCTAGCAGCCGAACAAGCTGCTTGGGTACGCCACAAGTTCTCTCTTGCCGATACCGACCAGCTTCTCGCATCATTTTCTGCCGCTTTGGTCAAACACATTATGCTTCAAGGACGCATCCATGTTACCACTACAGCTCTTTGTTTCTATGCAAAAATTTTTGGCAAGGTTACAAAAGAGAGCTATTCGTTTGCTTCAATGGCCAGGGTGAAGAAGCGCCGCGGCGGTTTTGTAGCAAATGCTATCAAGATCTACTTTCTTGATCAGTCCATCCAGCCTGTCCTCATTGGCTCCCTTAACCACCGCGAACAAGCTTTTGAAGCAATTCAAGCACGTTTGCGAGAAATCAATCCAACCGCAGCGGAACCTACTGACGCCGATGAGTACGGGTCTAGCCATTCCATTAGCAACTCTCATGCCGGAGACTCAGAGGACCAATCCTTTGACGACGAGCCAAACTCTAACGAATTGCAACATTCTACTAGGTATTCACGCGATGACGTAAGCTCACCACAGATGAAGTCAAAGTCAGTACCTACGACGCCTAATTTTGGAAGACAACTTATGACGGCGTCCGATTCGAGTGATGTTGGTTCGGGTAGATGCCAAGTGGAACCTAATTCTGTCTCAACTCCGGCTCCAGAACCAGAAACCCATCTTCGTTGGAGGACTCAGAATGATGTGGTCGACCGCGTATTCGGGAAGACCTTCAGGAAGAAGACTGAACGCGCCAGGGGTGTGTTGAATGCTTCAGTCGTGGAAGTGTTTAATGTCATATTTGCGAGTGACTGGCTCAAACACTACCATGAGGCCAGTAACAACAAGGAAGTAACATTCACCAATTGGGCCCGAGACGAAGAAGGTTTCATGATGCGCGAGGTAACATTCCAAAAGCCGCTCGGGTACAAAATTGGTCCAAAGGAAACTCGTGTCAAGGAGAAACAGCGCTACTCGTTTACGAAAGACGGTGGGGTCATATTCGAACTCGAGGGACACAACCTCGATGTTTTGTATGGGGACTATTTTATTTGTGAATCCTTCTTTGAACTAATTCCGCAGGACGATGACTCTAAAACTTTGATGATCGCAAGCATATCGGTGAACTTCGTCAAGGTCACCATGCTAAGAGGCAAAATTGAAGCTGGAGCGCTCTCCGAGACCAAAATCGCTTTCCAGAGATTCTATGATCTAGCAAGCCGGAAGATAGACGAGCATATGTCGTCTAAGAACAAAAGAATGCAAATAGGACAAAAGAAAGAGAACAGAAAGTCGCCGAAGGGTAAAGAAGCGATGCGTGAGGAAGTGAGGGTGTCTGAACCTGCGCCTTTGAACCTTGAGCAAAGTGTCGGGCCGAGCCTTTCGGATACGACTGGTCCTATTGTCGACCAGAAACAAATGGACCACCCGGTGAGAGTAGAGGTTATGGACTCTGAATCAACTAAATGGTTACGGGTCGGTGCTCTGATAGCTCTTGGCGTGGTCTGCTTGTTATTATTGATTGTGATGATGTTGCTGTTCCGCATGAGACGCGATGTGGTAATGTTGGAAAAGCTGATTGCGGATGCAGGGTTGGGATCAAAGTGTGAAGCGGTTGTGGAAGGGAATGGCAGTTAACTTGCTCACAAGTAGAAAAATAGAGTTGCTAGTGTCACAGGAGGGGAGCTACCTCGTGCGTCCTGGCGCCTGGCTCGCGGGGTTGTGACAATGTGTACAAAGAGCAGATAGCAAATTAACTAGTACAAGGATGTTGGTGCTGGACAGCACCCGTCCACTTTATTTACTTTTACCTTTTCGCACCTTTTTCGCTGCGCGAGCCCGCAGCACGGCGTCTTTGTGAGGACTTTTTGTACGGGTGGGTGCGAATTCCCCGAGTCGATGACCTATCATGTCCTCCATGACGGAGACCGGTAACCACTTCCTTCCGTTGTGTACTTCTATTGTCTTCCCTACCCACTCCGGGAGTATCATGCTGCGTCGTGTGCCACGATATA
Source organism: Agarophyton chilense (assembly GCA_030374765.1). Classification (NCBI taxonomy): domain Eukaryota; phylum Rhodophyta; class Florideophyceae; order Gracilariales; family Gracilariaceae; genus Agarophyton; species Agarophyton chilense. Next base: position 2,110,151 of record JARGXX010000099.1, read on the forward strand.
TGTGAGGGAGCTTTTTTAAAGCATCCGCGAATGGACCTTTCCATACAGCGCGTGGCATTGTACAGCTTTCTAAATCTAGATGTGATCTGACTTGACGAGACGAAACAGAGTGAAGATCCGTCACTGATGTACTCGATACCGGCGAGACGAGGTGTGGAAAGAGAACAACTTAAGCGTAAGGTTTGAAAACTGCACAATGTGTCCAACGGAGGGATCTTGTTCGAGCCTGTTCGAGCTCGCAAATAACTCGGGAGCGTTGTCCACTAGCCAAGGGTGATGAAAAGGCGCAGAGTAGCTTTTGCGATTAGATGATCCTCGAGGCGCTTCGGAAGTCGGGGAGCTTTGTGAAAAGATGGAAGAAGAAAAGGAGAGCGAGAGTTAACCATTTTTTGTGTAGCAATTTAAGGCACGTCAAATAGTTTTTTATAACAGTAATGGTAATTGAACGCGCTGCGTTTCACTTCAGCAATGATGAGCTTGGGACAGACAAGATGCGGAAGGCTTTCTATGCGATGGAGAGAGAGAGAGGCGTCTTCTTCATTGTTGCAGTGAAGCAGGAGCGCCATTCTAAATCCCGCTGCATTCAGCGCCGCGTGTTTTGGTTTCCCTTCTTTGAGTATGTAGGGCGTATTTAAAACTATTTTGTGCTCGGCGAACTCCGCCTGAAGGGTAGAACTTTGAGGTGTATTCCGTCAAGGGGTGCAGATAATCTCTGCTTGCCGAAGAAGCCCAAAATATCCCTTGATGTTGAATGAAAATGAAGTGGGGCAAAAAGTACATCAGATATATGCAGTACGCTTTGTAGGGCAAATAAGACTGGTTGAGCATCTCTTACACTCCGTTTGTTCCATAATATTTTTTAGTTCGAGATTCAACTTCTTGAAATTTTTACAAAAGGGTGAAGTTTGCGACCTAGCACCAAGTATCTTCCGCGAAAAGTACATACACCACATCGGCGCCGCCGACGCTTCGTCCAAACTCTTGAGGGGGTTCGTAGGGGAGTACACGCCTGTGTTCCGAATCTTCTGAGCCAGTATCAGCTGAGGAGATCCTGTCGGACCCTCCCCATCGTCAGTTGCTTTTATCTGCCAGAACTCTGCGAGAGTGTGTTTTCGGAAGTCTTGTGGCCGCAATTCCCGGTTCGCTCTTGCTCCAATCACACCCAAACAGTGAGCAACTCGTAATTCAAAGTTCCCATTAACACTCGTGGGATGACTCTTCATGAATTGATGCCGTACTTCATTTCATTCCTGTGTGATACACATGACATTCCCGCAAGCAAGAACATTTCTTGAGCCCCGAAATGTCGTTAGCAGTAAACGGCCGCTTTCAACTGCTCACACATCTCTGAAGTCCTGCGGGGAAGAAAGGGAACGAAGGGATTTGAGTACAATGACCCATCACCCATTTTCGAAACGCAGAATAGACTTGAGTATGGGCATTCTCGCAACATTGGCAAATCCGTCGCGGGCGCATCGCCTCGCAAACCCCCTTTCGCCTCCACAACCCAGACCGCACAATGCCGTCCTAGCACCTTTACGCTCTTCGAGGCAGACATCTGAGAACTCGCCGGGCAAAAACGACATTTACGACCCTATCGAATGGATCAGCGAAACTGCTTCCATGTGCGCCAAAGAACCGCAAACAGTCCAGCTCAAACCTCATCAAATTTCCTTGCCGGCTTTAGAACCAAACGAGTCTCAAAAGAGACAAGCGTTTGTAAAACCTTATCCCCGCAATCTTTCGGCCATCGATAAACAGGACGGTTCGCAGCCCTCATCGGTGACCAATCGCCAAGTTGTGGATAAAACACATAGAAACACCAACGATCATTCCTCATCACCAATTAACTGCGAGGGGTTTGAAAATGAAGCAGCTGTTCCGGGGCGTCGCCCCCACCAAGATGAATCCCCTAGTTCCGTTTCGACTAAACGCCGTAGTCGTTCAGAATCACTGAAACTGAGCAATGCTTCTAAACGCCGTTCCTTACCAGCTTCAACTAAGATGACCACAAATGATTCGAGTGTACATACACACGAACAACAAGCGAAAACACCTAACTTCATCGACAGACACAAACTACCTTCCGGGAAATGCCGTCGATCTACTTTGCCAACGGACCTTAGTTCTGCAAAACCTGCCATCACGAATCCTAAATCCGAGTGCTCAGATCTGTCTCCCAATACCAAAGGGATATTGAAGATGAAGAAAGAAGTCTTTCCGAGTCTGAAAAGCTGTTCCCGTCGCGTCTCTGGTGGGACAAAAAAAAGTGCTGGAAACTTTAGTGTCAAACCCTCGTCAAAGGTAGAACCCTACAGAACTATTGTCAAAAAGCGCATTCGAGCAACATCGCGCTCCAAAGCACGATCTTTTTCACCTTTATCTGGAAAACGTAAGGTTTCTGTGCGCTCTGCGAGAAGTATGAAGACCAGAATTAGAGAAACGCTCATCCAAGTCGGGGGTGGAAGCATCATTTCTGGCCACCACGCTCAATCTGATAATCAACATATCATGAGCCACAAGGCAGATCAAGAAGAGCCTCCAGAGATGCTGGCAACAAACTCATCGCCCAATTCATCGCTACAGAACTCAACCATTATCTCAAAGGCAGGGAGGCGTTCTTCTTCGACATCAGAGAGCCGCTCGCAGCGTATCACCAGCAGAAGGTCAAAACGCCTTGCCCAGAACCCCCAAGCAGATGATGTGATCGTAATCGATATTTCTGACGAAGAGGGAACTGGATCCGATGGCAAACAGCAAGCTGAAGGGAAGGATGATTGCGACACTGCAGCATTCGGTCTGGCAACTCTCAGTCTTCAGAGTGAAAAGCAAAGACTAGGGGATCTCCCCCCGTGCCCGTTTCTAGATAGTTTATCTGAAGAAGAAGAAGCACAACTTTTGAAACTTTACCGACAAAAGAATCAAAAAGAGATCAAATACATTCCGTCAGCGAGAATAGTCCTGCGCGGCGAAGATTTTAAACGTCTTCGAGGGGTTCGGTGGCTGAATGATGAAGTCATTAATGCGTACATGTCCCTCATCAATGTCCGAAACGATTCTATCTTTGAAGAGCTTCCTGAAGACGAACGGAAAAACATACCTCAGACATATGTGTTTAATACGTTCTTCTACACAAGGCTGACCTCAGGCTCTGCAAGGTACGATTACTCAGGTGTGAGAAGGTGGACAGGGCGGAATAAGGTAGATGTGATGAAACAAGACTTGCTTCTGTTTCCTGTCAACCTTGGAAATCATCACTGGGTGCTTGCAGGGATCGACCGACCAAGACGCAGTTTCTTCTATTTAGACTCCATGGCCAGGGCAGACAAGTCTGGAGTTCTGAGGGCCCTGCGACGATGGTACTACGATGAGGTGGAAGACAAGTATGGAGAAGATGTGGCGACGCAGATGGAGCTTGAGACGTGGCCGTCGGCGCACAACAGGTACATGATTCGCAGGGCGGGTGTGTTGCCGGCAAAGCTCGAACCAAGGATTCCTTCCCCACGCTTGTCAAGAATTCCAATGCAAACTGACGGGGGCAGCTGTGGTGTATTTATAACGAAGATAGCTGATTGTCTTTCGCTGGGTATCAAAATCTACTTCAATCAGACAGACATACATTTAGTGAGAAGCAGAATGGCCCTGGATCTTTTACGTGGCCAACTAGTAATGTGAGCTAGTTCTTCCCTTTAACACAGACAACAGCTTCGTCTTTTTTGGCTTAATAGTTGTTTTGTAGTGCATTTTCTAACAAGAGTTCATATTATGAACTTCAGATGCCGTCTTTGAAAAAGTAGCTGTTGTAAACAAGAACGTAAATACGAACGTCGACTGTGTACTTACTATAATCCTCTGTACCATACCATTTAATGTAACCTTACAGTCACCCTTTTCCTTGGACTATTTTGCGAACCGTTCATGGTTCTGCGGTTTTGGGCTCACATTAGCCCGATGGGCCATGTGGTCGAGTGCAAGGCTTGTAGGAAGGCTGTGCGGCGGGAACGGTAAGAGGGAGAAAAAACGTAAATGGAACAGATGTGTGATGAGATTTGCTGAGAATAGGGGCTATAAATTTAAGGGTACATAATCTCTACAAGGGTACGGAAATCACGATTATGAGCTCGGCAACGGGGCATTTGAGATCCCAAAGCTTGTCTACGCTGGTTAGAAAGAACTCAGTTAGTACCAACGATACACAAACCTTGTCCTTTGAACCCTTGACTTGGATTCCCCCGACCAGGTCAACCACCTTTGACTAAGATTCCACTTCTGGAAGGCATATTTTTTGTTCAAAACCAGTCCCTAAAAGGAGCAAACCTGAAGAGGTCTGAAGCTTTGCCATGGCACCAACCTTTGTGTCTGTGGTAGCACCTCGCCTTCTATTACGTTCGCCGACTTCACAGAGCATTTTTCATCGGCGGCCACGACACATAACCCCACGCCCACCGTCGATATCGGTAAGCATGATCGCCAAACCCGACTCCGACGGACCTCCGGAGCTGGAAGACTTCTTCAACCCTGCTATCCGTGATGTCGGCAAGAAAGGCAATCCAATTAAGTTGGGAACAGGACGTTCAAGTTTAAAGGAAGGAAATGCTTACGAAGCCACTAAAATAGCAGTAGGCACTGCCTTGGGCAGTGTTCAAGATCCTCATCTTGTGCACGTTACCTTTGGTCCTTTGGTTGATCCAGCTCTTGTGAAGGATGCATTAGAGGAAAAACTACAACACAAACAAATTATTGCGAGGATGGTGGATAAAAAGGGAGCCTCTGATATAATTGAAGTACTGTTTCTCCAAGGCGGTGACAGATCTGCCATCAATATGGCAATTGCGACTGAAACTGTTACCGCCGATATGGATACTGCCTTGCAGAAAGCTGCCGCCAGTGCAGCTCAGCAAGCTGTCAAAGACCTCAGTGATCCACAGCTGTGTACTTTCCTAATTTTTGCACATACACCAGGATCCCTTGATGCGGCGAGGAAAGGTTTTGATGTAGCGCTGCCTGGAGTTATAGCATACGGAGGCCCAGCCGTCAGTCCAGACGGAAACTGGAGCCTCTTCGCACAGCAAAATTTCTGCGATGATCCAATGGAAAAACAGACCGTTCTTTGCGCGGCTGTATCTGGCTCTCTTCCTTTCTTGCTTTCCGCAGTGATCAAAAATTGGGCGCAACCGGTGTACACAGAAGCACTTTCTTACATGACGCCTCAGTACGTTGGAGATCCAGAACGGGACTTGCTCGTGGCTATTCGATATAATGACTGGGATAAGTTCTTATCTTGTATTGAGGGAAATGAAGTATCCGTTGATGTGAAATGGCCTGATAAACAAAATCAGACTCCCTTGCTGGCGGCGTGCGCTAGGGCTAGAGTTAGAATGGTTCAATACCTCTTAGAAAAGGGCGCCGATGTGTCACATAGAAATGATGGCGGCTTCACGGCCATAATGTACACTAGAATGCTGTCGGATTATGATGCAGATATTGTTCGTCAGCAGTTGGATATGCTGAAGAATGCAGGAGCAGAGATACAGCTCAGTGCTCACGAGCTGACATTATTGAGACGGGTTACTCGAGGTCGTGTTGTTGAGCCCTAAGAAGATTAGGTGAAAATAAATCTCAAGGTGACAATGACGACACTTCACGTCTGCGCCGCCTTAAGAACAGAAGAGGTTTAAGCTCAGATTTCCATCATTCAGGAACTCGTACTATGCTCACCTACCTCAACTATAATTTGACGCTGGCGACACCCGTAGGATGCATCAAAAGCGACGTTGCGCTCCGTGCGACCATACCAATCGCTCATGTACCTGCCTCGCCCTTTGTTTGCGCTGTAGAGCAGACTCAAAAGGACTCGATGGCGATATTTCATCCACTTCCTTGAATTTTCCCATAACGAAAACCTCGGATGCCAGACCGTATCAACTGCTAATTCATATTGCTCTCCTTTTCAACACCGGTTTCGAACGGCGACTTCAAGCACTCTGACGCGTCTGACGGGCGTGGCGTTCTCGCTCAAGGTATGTTTGTGGGACTCCAAGATTGCTTCAGTTATTGTCTATTGGCTGCAAGGCTCTTCCGCCTCTAGCAGTTGAAAGGGTTTGCCTCGTCCAACCCAGTGGAAAAGGGCTGTAGATGAGGGTAATCTACCCTGAAAGCGTATTTCGCGGCCCGTACGATACTGCCGCAGTTCCGAATACGATATGACACATATGGCACCGCGTGAGGTCATTACAGTGCTAGCAAACATGCCAAAGGTCAAGCCTGCATATATAACCCCTTACCTTCAATCCCCGGAAATATGCGGCCTCGCGATAATGCCTTCGATATATTGATCATCCCCGCGTCCACGTTCTCGAACACGTCGAGCCCCCTCGAGGTGCTTTCGTCGACGAATTGAACTCTAATCTCCATTCTTCTTTTTGTCCTAGAGCATAGCAGTTGGTGTACGGATATCTACTGTCGGCACAGCTGAAATGTTCAACCACACCTTGTCCCACATCATTTTTCTTGAATTCTGTCAGTATATATTTATGCTACATTTAATATTCTTTCATACTTCTTATATTTCTTTTACCATCGTTTTAATGCCCCCCCGTTCGAGTCACACCCACAAAGACTCTCTAGCTAACATATGTATCTCGTTCGTACCGACACTGATGGTATGAATTTCGCTCAGTGGACGCTACGTTTGCCATCATTTCGTTTATCACACTTCTCTTTTCCTTAATCCTGAAAATGCCTTGGAATGGAAACTTTGTCAGCACATTCAGATACCATTATCTTCCCATTGCCACCCATCAAGCTCCAAAGAGTGAAAATGGATGGAAAGGCATCAAAGACAAAGGCTCCGCAACTACATTACACGCCAAACTCCCCTTCAAGGATGGATTATTCTTCATTCTCTAGGACTTCCTCCGGAGTTGAACTCAACAAGACAACACCTTTTCGAACTCAATTAAGATCTCAACTTGCCCCAGTCGCACCTGCACTCTCTCCAAAACAAACATATCAGTTCTTTCCGAGCACTGTCAAAAACAACCATCTCGTTACGGAACAAAAAGAAGAAAAATCTACAGAAGTCGTTGGACTACAAGCCAATGCTTCTCTTCAAAATCCTGAAAGTCGTTTCGACACGGTGGTAATGACGAAGACTATACCGATGCCAGTCCCTTCAAGCACAACCCCTGTTGAAGATACCGAGTTGAAAAATGAAGGATATCGTTCCAGATGGAAACGCATTCGGTTGCCTTTCGTCGACTCCAGGAATTCGGGAAGCGATAAATTAGGGACGTTAAGAGCTGAAGAATTGTCTACGTCAGATACGGAACGGCCTTTGAAGAGAAGAAGAAAGTTTTTGTATCCCCGGAGAGAAGTGTCTTATCTTCCTAGCTCGTCGGAAGAAACTGTCATAAAAGTCAGAAAGCCTTCACCTACCGGGGGTAAACAGGAAGAGAGCGGGATTTCCACGAAAGACGAAAACTTTCCAACAAGACTGCGCTCCATATCACCACCTTTGTCTCTGGTTCCCGAGAAATCGAAGGGAAGCTTCATTCCAACGGGATTGCGCTCTGTGCCCCAACCTCCCACTCCTTTGCGTGAAAAATTCAAAAGAACATTTTTTCCTACAGGATTGCGTTCCATACCACACCCTTCTTCAGCTCCTAGCGGAAAACGAAACAAACCTCTCGTGCAAACAGAATCGGGTTCGGAACATCAACCTTCACCTCCGCGGCACAAGAAAAGAAAAACCATTCAATCGGGATGGCTTTCTGTACAAAAAACCTCACCATCTCATCACGAAAAACAAATGGGGTCCTTCCTCTCAAACGAAAACCCCAAAACACCTCCAAATTCGTACCCTCTAAGTAGGAAAGGGAATGACTCAAGAGTTCAGCAAACTGGTAAAAATTTCATAGAAATCCTACATCATGTCCAAAAGAAAACCAGCTTCCCTGAAGTTCAAACAAAGGATGGGAGAACCCCCGAAACCAACTATGTGATTAATCTGGAAGAAGAACCAAAAACAATGAAAACCTCGTCTCCGCCACACTTCACGCAGGGAGCAGTGAAATGTTCTCCTTCGTCTCGACAAAAACTTAATGTTCATCACACAGAGAAAAGTCCGGCACACTTGACGCAAACCGTTTTAATATCTAATCCAAGAAAAAACGAAGACCCAAACGACAACAAAACTCGACATGATGCCCAAAATAGAACAGAAGGAAAACACGAATGGGACACTGTGTTACCTGATGCAAAAACACTCAGTTCTCAGATTAAGAAGAAAAGACTGAGAAATATTCCCCCGTGCCGGTTTCTAGATAGTTTATCTGAAAAAGAAGAAGCACAACTTTTGAAACTTTACCGACAAAAGAATCAAAAAGAGATCAAATACATTCCGTCAGCGAGAATAGTCCTGCGCGGCGAAGATTTTAAACGTCTTCGAGGGGTTCAGTGGCTGAATGATGAAGTCATTAATGCGTACATGTCCCTCATCAATGTCCGAAACGATTCTATCTTTGAAGAGCTTCCTGAAGACGAACGGAAAAACATACCTCAGACATATGTGTTTAATACGTTCTTCTACACAAGGCTGACCTCAGGCTCTGCAAGGTACGATTACTCAGGTGTGAGAAGGTGGACAGGGCGGAATAAGGTAGATGTGATGAAACAAGACTTGCTTCTGTTTCCTGTCAACCTTGGAAATCATCACTGGGTGCTTGCAGGGATCGACCGACCAAGACGCAGTTTCTTCTATTTAGACTCCATGGCCAGGGCAGACAAGTCTGGAGTTCTGAGGGCCCTGCGACGATGGTACTACGATGAGGTGGAAGACAAGTATGGAGAAGATGTGGCGACGCAGATGGAGCTTGAGACGTGGCCGTCGGCGCACAACAGGTACATGATTCGCAGGGCGGGTGTGTTGCCGGCAAAGCTCGAACCAAGGATTCCTTCCCCACGCTTGTCAAGAATTCCAATGCAAACTGACGGGGGCAGCTGTGGTGTATTTATAACGAAGATAGCTGATTGTCTTTCGCTGGGTATCAAAATCTACTTCAATCAGACAGACATACATTTAGTGAGAAGCAGAATGGCCCTGGATCTTTTCCGTGGCCGACTACCTTTATGAGTCCGGAAGGGAAACACTTGCATTTCACTAAAACCCGGACCCTCTACGCAGCACACTATCCACTGCTTCATCTTGGCCCAAGAGTCGGGGCCCCAATGTCCTTCGGTAGACAAGTGAAATACAGCTAGCGACTCCTTTTTTGGTCGTGGCAGGAATAATGGGCGAGAAACGACAACTTCTACAAGAACTGTATTGTTACATCTAGACTCATTTTTCTTGAACGGTTCCCTGTCGCTCTTTTTCATTGACCACAAACATAGTCTCGCAAGAATCTAAGCTTCTGTTAAAATCCGTGAGAGGTCATCACACTGCCGTCTAACATGCATATTGGTTCTTTCTTGTCGGAAATGATCAAACTCAGCCCGTCACTTTAGAACGGAGCCTCACCAACTACGTTTTAGCGACAACGAATTCTTCGAAGCAAAGTTTCTTTCAAATTGAAAACTGCAATCCCTTCTACGAATTTTTTAATATCTAAACAAGAAAGCTACGGTTTTTGGCCACCAAAGCCGAAATGTTTCATCGTAAAGCTGTAAAAGAACATGTTTTTTAATCGCTGCGCATGTTTAAATATGTCTAATACCCTTCCACAAATTGCACCTCCTCACTGTAACCGATTTTCGGTATTCTGTCTTTTTTAAACTGCGAAGCATCTGCTCATGTCGGCGATAACCGACCCATAAAAATTTCAGCGATAGTCTACAGTATGCGGGGCTTATGATCGCCGGCGGCAATCTATAAAAGGAAAAACGACCATCTCCTCAAAAAAAAAACCGGGGTATCCAAAAAACTACATGTCAACCTTATTACTATTACACGCCTGCGTTTGTGTGCGGTATCACTTTCACTCGAATTTTGATTAACATTTACAATAGGAAACCATTTTTATCTTTAATCACATCCTACCGACTTCGGATTTCCTAGAGCTCAAACATGAGTCACGCCGAATATTCGAGACAGGCAGCCGAGTCACTGTTTATTTCCACATTGGTGGTCCACCCGACAATGTGCAAGACCGACGCCGGTTCTATTCTCATATTTCTTGGCCTAAACGATCATTACAGCCGCAAGGTTGCGGCAGGTGCTGTAAAACACACAAACGGGCACAATTGCAACAGAATTCGCTTTCTCGGTAAATCTAAGTTCTATGTTGAACCAGAAATTTCGGTGTTTGCAATTTAACTTGGATTTCATCAAAATTGTATCCAGCTATGCGCAGCTCGCGGATGAGTCTGGCGAAAAAAAAGTTGAAAATCCAATGCCGCGGTTCAGTAGCAGAGGTGCTCTGCTACCGCTTTTATGTAGTGTTATGCAGCCTAAACAGGGTGCTTAAAAAGCAGCGAGAGCGTGATGGAGGCATACTGTAATTAGAAACTACCTTATTGGGTGTGTGCAGTCTAAATCTAGACTCAAATTGAGCCCATTTTTCTTATAAAACTCCTCTCTTCCGGAGAAAAATCTTCTTCCGTGCCCTGGTGACAAAGTTAGGAAATGTGTACCTTCGATGCAATAAACGATTCAGCATCACTGAAACGTCTTCGTAGATTCTCTGCAGCGGTTTCAGAGTACCTTGATCGGAAAAAAAAGTCCTTTCCATCGCAGAAGGATTCGGGTCCTTCTTTGGTGTCGACAAGCTTCATGAGTCCCAAAACAAGCATTGCTCTTTCGCATAAAAGAGCCTGGGACATGCTGGCATCCGAATCCGTGATGTATCTTCAAGCGAGAGCCATTAATGTCTTCTTCAGCATCAGTGCTTAGATTCTGTGTTTTAAAGACGTAATCTGACAGAATCTTGATTATTCTTCGTAGTCCTTTTCAATGTATGGTCAGTTTCTCTCCTTTGTTAAGGTCTGTTCTACCGGCAAAGACAAAATCTTCTGTGTCCATATAAGAAAGCATGCCTTTTGACGAGCGCAGATGTGATTGTTTTTGGTTATTTTGTAGTTAGACGTGTACAAAACGGTGTCGGTGAGCCATAATACTCTTCAAAAATGTAATGTTGATGATGCGTTTGAGTTATATATTTGAAAGAGCTACTGGTCTGTAAATGGAGGTGCGGCAAAAGAAGAAAATCAGTAGAATAGGTTCCATTTCGAAGCATACAGAGACGGGCGCAACATTTCCTCTGTGCGTTGATTTTGAGTTGTTAAGAGTGCTTTGAAATATTTTCAGAAGGTCCTTATATTGATTGAACTCCATTTGCAGGTCGGTAAGAAACGCGCGAAAAGTATGCAATATTTCTTTGCAGAGTTTTTCTACAGCACCATTACTCCGTGATGTGTAAGGTAGAGGAAAGGGGTGAGGGACATTGAGTGCCTTGGAGACGAAGCGCATAATCTCGTTTCGAAATTGTGTGGGACCATCGGAGAGAAACTCGTTCGGCAGTGCCAACGCCTTGCCAGTCGATAGTTGAGAGAGCCGCGTTTTCCACTACTGTGCTCGGAAATGCAAATAACCATTTGATGTCTGAATGGTCATCCCGAAGCATCAGGACGTGCTCATCTCCAGTACGGGTTGGTCCGATTTCTAGATAATCATACTGTAAGAGATCGTTCGGAGCGATTCCATGTAGTGCGGGTTCGGAAGTCCAACGTACCTTCTCGCCGCCCAGATTTTAGGTACAGTGTATGCAGGATGGCGAAAATGTGCGGACATCTTGGGACATTTTGTTCAATAAAAAACGCTTCTGTAGTACTTCCAAAGTAGGTTGTTGACCTCTATGGCTCGAAGGTTCAGTGTGCGATATGATACATCGGCGCACATGGAGGTCGTTGGATTGATCGGGGATCCAAATGGCATTCTTGTCCGTCTTCCACACAATTTCTTGAAGAACCATGTGCTTTGGTCGAGTTGAGCAGTGTTCATCTTTCTGTGTTGCAATTTCTGTAATTGCAGGCCATTCAAAGTCAGAGGTTGAAATGAACGGGAGGGCTAGAACTTGAACAATGCGCCGTACAGTGGGTGGCGCTAACCATCTAGTCAGTAGATCCGCGCACACGTTGTCCGGTCCTTTGATTTGGAAGCATTTCTAAGAGTAGTCACTCGAGCGAACAGTCCAGCGCAATACCTTCCTGGTAGAAGATTGGCTGAGATCTAGAATTATTGAGAGTGGATCGAAAATGAACACGAGATTGTTATAATCGGTTTAAAGTGTTATCAGAACCTCTAGAAGATTCCAGAATGCAACTGGAAACTGCTTTATGTAATATAAGTATGTCGAAGACTCTAGAAGCTTCTATATAACTTTATGTAGAAAAGACGAGAACTATCTTAGAATGAAATGATATGCGTTTAAAACAATTTAGAAGTGCTTTAAAGTAATTTAAAGTAACAGAAAAACAGAGACTGAGTCGAGAAAATTGAACTCAAGTCAACAATTGACATAATTTTCCGCGATCAAGTGTATTTCATTCCATAAAACAGGTCAAAACCGGCGAGGTTAGTGTGTAAAGTGACTGCTCAGGTGGTTGCTTCGGGAAAAGGAAAATGCGCTGAGCGAGGAAGAACTGGAATCGAGAAAAAGTAGATAAGGTTGTAGATAATATTGTAGAGCAAGTGGTAACCTAAACATTGTTTGTTTCTAGTTTATATACCACTTTTATGTTTGCTCATTGAAACAAAAGTGCACTAAAAACTACTGAAAGTCAAATACTAAATCATCAGCACAATTGCGTGTGAATTGAATAACAATTTACACGTAACAGCTACACAATTTCCGTATTGCTCTCCGTAGATTCATACTCGCAATTTTTCTTTCCGGAAATTTAGTCAGGACTGTTTTTGCTAATGATCTACTGTTCCGTTGGATAAGCGATCTTGTTTTCAAGTAACACCTCTTACGAAACCTTATTCAAAGTTTGTTTCGTAAACGCATCCGCAGGATTTTACTCTGATATTACGAACCATACATCACAAATACAATTTGATTCATAACTGTCCCGTTCACTGGCTATGTCAATCATAAGTCTCTTCTCAGCTGATGAAGAAGACTTTGTAATTATGTCGAATGGGCTTTTAGAGTTCTTATAAATTTGCAATCCGATTTTCTTTCCCATCATTTCTCCAAAGTCATACTGCAAAATGTATACGTAGTCAAATGCATCTGAAAATGCATAAAATTCTGCTCCTCGGACACTTCTAATTACTTTTCTGCTTTTGTAACTTGAATAATGAAGAATGTTGCAATTGCTGTGCTCGTCCGCAAGCAACACAATACGTCCAAGTTGCGATTTGAGATCTTCGTTACTGGCAGGAAAAAGAACCCGAGTAGACCCGTAGGCGCAAGCTTTCAAAATCCAGTTTCGTAAATATGAGGTGTTGGTGATTTGTCTTCTGAAGATAAGAAACAGATTGTTGATTAGCTTGACGTGATCCTTTGAGAATTCTTTGTCCGCTACATGAGTAAGCTTGTTCACAATAAAGCAGATATCTGGTCTTGAATTGCAGATCCAAGACAATGTAGCTCTTAGGGAACGAAAGGTTTTGTATTCCACGTTTGTTAGCAGTTGATATTTGTTGACGTAGATCTTCTGATCAATATAGAGTTCGTTTCCTTTCGTCCTAATACTCATTCCTGAGAACTTGTAGTTGTCGAATTCTCTCTTTCGTGATTCGAATCTTTCTAAAGAATATTCAAATGCTTTAGAAATGATTCTTTCCCGCAAAGTAGAGAATCATCTACATAGGTTTCTATCAGTCCCGAAAATATCTCATCTGTTTTCTTATGAAACAGAGATATATCACATTTTCCTTGGTTCATCTCCAAATTATTATTGAGATGAAGCATCACGGTTTTGTTCCAGTATTTTTCTGCGTCTGGGAGTCCATAGAGAGGTTTCAATCATTTTTGTATCGTATTTGGGGATAGCTTAAAATATTTTGGTGGTTCTAGATAAACATCTCGAGGCAATGTTTCGTTACTCTGTAAGTAGGCCTGACTCACGTCGTGACTTCAGATTCTGAAAGCGAAAATAGCTGCTAAGCCGAGAACAATCCTGATAGAGTTTTTTTCGAATAGTAGTCGAGTTGCGGAAGAGATAATTCTTGTCCTAAACCCTGTGTCCTTGTGCGATAAACCTAGCCTTGAACAGTTCTTCTGGTGTTCCTTTGTTCTTAATTCTAAGAACGAATCTTCCTTTTAGGACATTTGAGAGGATGGGTACGTCTTCGGTTTTGACTATTTTTCAAGTTCCTTGTTTCCCTAAACCGTCGATCTCTGTTATTTTTACAGCTTCCAAGTGTGGAAGTACACATCTTGAATAGTTTGGTTAAAAAATCTCTGTGACATTTATTTTTGTGTCGTTGTCCAAAAGGTTCGGAGAATTGTGTGAAAGAGGTGTGGAGAACGTCAATGTTTGAAGTCAATGGAGGATCAGATGTTGATATAGATTCGTTAATGTAAGGCTTCATCTGAGAAACGTTGTGTTGGAATTCTTTACCATTGCGAATGATGTAAATTTTTTTGTTGATTATTTTTTGATCTTGTATTGTGCAGACCAAGGGGGGTTTGTATCTTGACGATGCACAAGAATTTTGTGTCTTACTGCATAGGAATGCTTGGCTCCATGAAGAACCATTCGTTCTAAGGCTTCTCGAAGCCGAAGTTCGCTTGAGGTGTTTTCCATTTCATGTCTGGCGATCATGAGTACTTCCAAACGAGTGTGTTGGTCTGGAAGGAATGAGGAAATGCCAGGGAAACGAGGAAGAACACCAAAGACCAATAGCGAAGGAGCAAGGCCTTCAGAGTTCTTTTTAACGTTCATGGATTTCAATGCGAGCTTGAGAGATAGCCTGAAGTCGAGGTTGGGTCGGATCTGGCGGATTTCGTTGAAAATTCTGCGAAGGGGGTCATGGTATCTTTCTCCTGCTCTAAGGAAGTTGTGGCTTTCGACGCCAACAAGAAAGTATGGTACAACAATTTCGTTTAATAATGTTAGCCAACGAGGAGAAATAAAAACTGATCCTTGGTCACAACGAATGAAGTCTGTAAATTCGGTGTAGATTGTAGTCCAGCATTCCAGAAAGGCTTGCTATACCACTTCTAAACTGTGACCGTTGATAAATATAGAAGAACTGAAACGGGTTGGTAGATCAACGACATGAAGAACGGCTCGTTGATAAAGAAACATGAGGTCTAGTGCCAGTTCTTGATTGAACACCACGCCGTGTCGAAAACAGACCTGAAAGCTGTGGGTGTTGGACTAAACTTTTGGGAATTTTGACAAGCTTTTGTAACTGCTTCCAGTAGTTCTCGTGTTTCTTTATTGGCGTCTAGGGGTTTGGCACCTGTGAGAACTTTGAAAAGTTTTCCGGTAGAAGGTTGATAAAAGTGTAAATTGCTTTTCCGGAGTTCAGCCTTTGGTGAAGTTTATGTCAACGACTTCATCCCATTCAAGGTACAAATGTCCAAATTTGCGTTGGATGGTCATGTTCCATCCGCGATTACAGATGAGATGGTTCGTAACGTTATTGACGTAAAATTTCTCGTGGTCTAAGAAGTCGAGACCAATAAGAAGGGGAATGTAAGAGTCGATTATAGCTACTAAGAGCTTAAGTAGGCGTCCATTGGGAGCATGGATACGAATAGGAATGTTTCCGATAGGGAGAAATGTGGAATTACCAAGTCTACAGAGTAGACGACAGCGATCCGATTTGAAGCGGATACCGACTTTTTCACAGTATGCTTTGGCCTGATGATTTTCAATGACGCTGCGTTGTGCGCCTGTGCCAAAACGAACACCATGAAACAAATGTGTATTTTTCAGGAAAGTTCATGGTTAAGACATCGCATGAGAGGATGTCTATGGTGATTTCTAATATATTTCTAAGTTTTCTACGTTTACCTGCTATCTTATGTGCTAAAATAGGAATGTGTTTCGGTAATCCTTACCTTGTAAGAAGGGAGTTCCCCTCTAAAAATCCAGCTTGCTTCCAGCCGCACTAAGGTTAAAAGACTGGTAAAAGGCTTCAATGATTTCTTCCAGAATAGCGTCTTTTTCGATAGGAAATTCCATAGCTTCTTGATCGCTGTCTGGATTTGTTGCGGAGTTGAAAAAAGTGTGAGCGTCCTCGCAGATGCATTCAGATTTTGCCTCAAATTTTCGCAAAGTTCGTATGAAACGCGTTTGAGTGCTGGGTTTTGATTGTTCCCATAGCCTTTCTTCTGATAAAATTGAACCTTTCAAACAGATAATTCGGAGATGTTGTGAGGAAGGGTACACTTTGAACCGGTGTGTCTTTTCTCACCACAATTAAAACAAATAAGGTCTTTGAAATACTTTCTTTGGAAATGGGTACCGTATACTTGTCGTCCGTACATAATAAATTGTTATTGGCTTTTTTGGACAATTTTGAGAGAGAGAATGACGTATAAAAAGAATGTTCCTTCTCTTCCAATTGACGTTGTGCGGAAGAATCCAGTTGAGAAAGGAATTCCTGGTAAGACAAATTGCCCGTATCGAGACGATGGATGGTATGTCTAGCAAAGATATGTCCAGCAACCGCTTGGTGTAGAAAATTGATTTTGTGTTGTGCTGAACGGCTATAATGTGGGCACTGAGGAGTGAGCTTAGAGATTTTTTCATCTAGGTAACAAATCGCTTCGATTACGGTGTGGTCGCTCAGAAGTGGATCAATGCGGAAATTACTCAGTTGGTTCTCGATGCGCTTTTGACGAGTAATAGAGTTAATGAACGATTCCATCATTGCACCGGCTTCGTCAAAAGATGCAGCTTTTGGTTGAATCTCTCGGATGTAGTGCTGTTTCGCATTACCTCGCAGAATGTGACGTACGAATTTCAGCCGTAGATCGCCTGGAAGATTATACTCTTCGGCGGCAGTCGTGATTTCTTCAAGATATTCCTGCCGAAAATCGCCAAGGGCACCTGAAAACTTCTGGGAGTTGTCTTTGAATCGAATTGAAATATTCTGGGCAGCCTTTCTTTTGTCCAGAGTATTATCCATGATATCCGACGTGTAGCTCTCCTTGAGGTTGTGTTCTGGTTGGCGGGAGTCCTCTTCTTCGAAAGGGTGCTTTATACGTTAACTTACATGTTATTTTGGCTGTTCGTGTTCTAGGAGTTATTCTGAAGTATGTAGCGAAGATTTTGTATTAGTGCAATTGCGATTTGCAGTTGTTCGTCTTCGTACAGAGTTGTGACAAGGTTACACAACAAATAGTTGCTATCGGGTTCTTTCAGTTGTACAACACGGGACAAGCAAAAATGTAGTAGCAATTTCATAAGGACAAAGTTAGAGGCAAAGTTTGCGTAAAATAACACTTCGGGTGGGTAATCAGATCGTAAAGATTTGACAAATTCGTCGTCTTGTATATCGGTGTACACGGTTTCGAAAACACGGACACATCCACAAGATTCTGTTGTGCTCCATTGTGGAGTCGTGTTTCCGATGCGAAAGGCTTTCCTTGAATGGCCATTTTCTAAGAAAAATACATATGTACTCTTAAGATAGTGTAAAAGATGTCGTACATTTAATAAAAGTAGCTTAGGATATAGAGTTGCCAAGAGGAGTTAATAAAAAGAAAATTGCTTAGACAAAAGTTTGAGATTTTGAAGCAATTACTTTGTAGTGGGCCTTTCCGTTACAATGATGCGTGAGGTGGTCGTTTGACTCAAAATCACGCTTGCATATGTCCCAACGGGATTGGTCACGCTTCGCGGCCAGTTTCTGCGAGTGTTTGGGTGTCCGTTCGAGCAGTGTCAGCAACTGTGACTGACAATGCGCGTTGATGTCTTATGTATTACTCTGTACTCTATTTTATGTTTCGTTATTGTTATGCGTATTTGTAATTGAACAACAGACGATTACGTCAAACTGTTGTTGTTTTAGAGCTACTTCCTGACCGTTGGTACCTTACTTAACAGGATACGACGCCCTGTTGGACCACAGAAGGAGGAATCATCGAAGTTGTAAACAATTGTACTGTGTTTGTTGTCTAACAAATTGCTACCGCTGTTCCTGTGAACGCACCTTCGTCCCAAGACGGAGCTCAATAGCGCACATACGATTGTACTCTCTTCGTGTTCATCGATATTTCCGGAATATATAAACTTCGTCCCCAGGGCGAATGTGAAAATGTGTTGCAGGTGGTAGGCGAGACTGAAGTGCGTCGGTGATTCGGAGATGTGCGGTGATTGAGGCCATTTCGTTACGAGCAGTCCGAAGAGCGGCCATACGTTCTTTCTGTTGAGGAAGTGTGGCATTGAGTACAGGGAAAGAAGGTAACGCACCATATACGAGTAGAGTTGGAACATACCCTTCGGGTCCCATTGTGTCATTCATTCCTTTCACTGCCAGACGTAGTGCAATTTCAGGGTCAACGGAAGGGTGGTCGGTTCGGATAACTTTGAAGATGCGTCGTAAAGGCGCATGGTGTCGTTCCTTTATGCCAATAGAATTATGACTCTCGATCCCCGATATCTGTACGTTGATACCGTGTAGTGATGTGACATCGTGCCAAAACTTGGACGTGAAAACTTTGGCAGCGTCAGCGTGAATACGATTCGGGTAGCCAACATAGACAGAAGCCCAGCCTTCGACGAATGCATCCCAAATATCCTTGGCAGATTCTCCTTTTAGAAGGATGGCGTTTTGGTAACGCGTATGGGTGTCCACAATATGTAGAACAGGATGCCCTTCTATCCACATCAGGTCAATGGCCACTTCATGATTGAAAATCAGCTGATCGGGAGGAATGGAAACTCGAAAACGGTAAGGTCGAGGGGATGACGTTTTGAAAGTTCGGCACTGTTCGGCAATCTCTTGGAGAACTTTCCATGTTTCGCGGTTGACTTCTTCTGGACGTGCTCTTCGTAGCAGGTTGTAGAGACGCTTTACATTCGGGTGGAAGAAATGAAGATGTAATTTCTTCAGTTCAGTGCGTGTATAAAGGATCCTACTTGTGTTCCATTCGATAAAGAGGTGACTGTGTTTACGAGTAATGGGTAATTTCCATCCCGTTCGACGATTGTCCAATAGATTGTCAACATTGTCGGCAACTAAAGATTCTCTGTCCATTATGTCCAAACCAATGAGTAGGGGAACGTCAGCAGAGACTACGTCCACTACGATAGGGAGAAAACCTCCGTCTGGAATGGGTATACGGATGGCAATCTTTCCGAGACTATTTCGAATATCATTGCCAAAGCGAAAGGAGTACCATGAGCGAGTCAACTTCATTCTCGTATTATGCTGCCGATGGTAATCTTGTGCTTGACGTAAACCGATCGCTGACTTCTGTGCTCTACTATCAAGGCATGCACCCTCAAAATGGTTGTTGGTGTATTTTGGTGACGACGTCAGACGCATATTGTAGACATGTATCAGACGGCGTTTAGGTAGTCGCTTGCGGTGGGAGCGTGTAGTATGTCGTCGAGAACTAACGAGGTGTGAGCGACGTGCGTCATGAATCTTGTCCGGGGGTTTCTTTTGCCTGATGTGCAGAACCTGGCGGCTAGATAGGCTCTGCTTTAAAAAGGCTCATCTTTGATGTCCACGGCGTTCACATCGTTGAGAACTGCGTTCGAAGTGGCGGCAAGTTGGGACTTGGTTGTCATTGCGTTGAAATTGGACAAGAAGTTCGTATCAAATGATTCTGCTTCTGGTCGTTCTGCCTCGTCATTAGAAATTTCCTCATGGTTTTCATCAAGTGCCTCCTGTAAATCGCGAACAAATTCGACAAGTACTTCACTGACGTTGACGGACTTGTTCTTCGACTCGTAGTATGCTGCTTTATTCAGTGCGATACGTTCGAAATTGAGTTGTTCTTTGCACCGAGAGACACGACAGTCCTCCTTTCCGCAGTTGAAGCACATGCAGTTTGAAGAACACGAGGGAGGAGACTCGGACTTTCTCTGGCGAGCGGTATGAGGATGACGACCGTAACGTCCATGATCATTGTAGTTCACGTTCCACCTGGATTTGCGGAAATCAGAACGTCCTGTAGAAGGCGAAGGGTCGTGCTCCTCCCATTCCGTTTGAGCTTGTTCCAGCAAGGACAAATATTTTAAATAGCTCAATTCTTCCATGTGAGACGTGGCAGCAACATTTCGAGCCCATTCGCGACCTTTGACTGCGTTTTGTAGGAATACACGCATGCTACGGTCAGATCGGTTCTCATGGTGGGCCATAGGGACGAGACGTTCTACATCACGTGCCAGGTCATACAGAGCTTGGGCTTCTGTGCGGCTCTTCGTTTCGAATTGCGAAATGTGCAACCCTTGAAGCTTCTGAGACGTGCGTTCCATCTTGGCAGGAGAGGCAAAAACTTCTCGGAACATCGCCACAACTGCTCCCCAGTTATTCTCTCTACCGTCAATATTACGGTAATAGAATTGTGGGGCCTGTCCTTGAAGCATATGATGGAGGTACATAACACGGTCCCCCGCTTTCACTCGATTCTCTACGCATAATTTCTGGTATTGTGCCAGATAGTATTTCCAATCCTCATCCGATGTGCCAGAAAACTTATCGTCCTTGCTTCGGAACTTCATGGTGAAAATTCTGGTCGACTTGTTCTCATACTGGTCATCAGTGCGGGTGTGATTACCATTTTGCCTACCTTGATTGAAAGGCTGCTGTGCACTTTCAGTGGCCCTCGGTGACAAAACTGCCAGGTGTGCATGCCACGTGGCATTGCTGTTACTATGCACTTTACCCACCTGGCAGTGCGGGAAAAAGTGGGCTTATGGCTTATATATTTTAGAAATCTTTGCCTGTTGGTCCCTTAAAACTTTTTCTTTTTGGGAAGAAAGTTTTTTTATGTTTCATCTTGCCCGGTTCGCCACATGGGTTTGTGTGACGTAGAACGAGTGGAAAGGTGTACTCAAGAAATGGCGGGGTTGTTAGGCGCGGCACGCTGCGGAGACGAGTTGTGCGACGGCTCGCAGTGGTACTCGTGGTAGGACAAAAGCCGAGGACAGTGCGCTCAGTCTCGGTGGTTGGCGGCCTTGGGGCAGACGAATTGGCAGACGGGGCAGCATACGGGGCGGTTGTAGTGGTCCGGGTGGTACCAGACGTAAGGACAGATGGGAGTGACGGCGGACAAAAAGGTGTGACTGGTTGACGGGTGTTCGGCGTGGCAGCGTGGCAATTTGTCACGTCTTCGACGATCACTCCCAGATAGAGGGGTTGAATGTCCTGGGCACGTCGAGCACGTGTGCGACTTGGAAGGATAACTGTAGGGGAAAACAAAAAAGGTTAATTTTCGTTTGCCCTCAGCCAATGTTGGCAATCTAGAATATCAGCTATCCTGTAAATACAGGTACTCGATATGAGTCATCTAAATTCGTAAACATTCTAATTACGAATTATTGGTCTCAGGGCCCCCGTAACTAGAGTGCTTCGGAATTAGAGCAATAGTTAATAGAATAGAAAAACATCAAATAAAGAACTTACGTTGATATTCCATCTTGTCCTAATTCGCAAATGTTACAAAGGACTGGTCAGATGGTCGCTTCACGCAAAAAAGAATGCGCGGAGCGAGGAAGAAGTGAAGTTAAGTAAAAGTATATAAGGTTATAGATAAGATTATCGAGGGAGTAGTACCCCCAAAATGAGTTCTTTCTAGTTCCTATACTACTTTTATGTTTCTCCATTGGAAAAATAGTGCACTATAAACTACTGACTGTCAAATACTAATTTATCAGCACAATTGTGTGTGAATTGATAAATAATTCACCCATATGAGCTACATAATTTGCGTAGTGCTATCCGTAGATTCACGGTTACTCACCAGCCAGTGCATTCGCTGCAGTGTGACAAAAGTTGCGTATCCTTCCTTCTAGAGGACAAGAAAGCAGAGCCGTTTGTTGTAGACTTTCCCAAAACAAAACGCTATTGGGATGTGGCCCTAATCCAAATGAGGTCTCTTGAGATCCTCCGGTGGGATTTGTGTGATGATAACAAACCATACTGTATCCGAATCGATTGTGTAAACGGAAAGGCGTTGGGTTTCGTCACGATGAGAAATAATGATTACATGTACTAGGATATCTTTGCATTTTTTAATTCTTTTCCATGTTTCTCGTTCCATCCTACCGTCGATTGGCTGATTCTGGAAGCGGCGGACTTTCTACGTTTGCTTGAGGACTTGTGTATCGTCACCATGATGTTGTGCAGAGGGGTGAAAAGGTTGGAAAAGTATGGGACCCTCGTCTTCAGTCATTGCATGGGGCAAAGGAATTGTTGCAGTTGTGCTCTGTTGATCGGTGGTTCCATAACCAGAAGTCCATCGAGCTTGCCGGAGTCGTATCTAACTCCCATGGCTGAGATGATTCTGCCAGACCACTTGATTTCCTTGAAGATCCGGGGGCCCTTCAGTGGGTTAAGGTAGATGAATCGCTTGGCACAGAACGTAAAAGGCATTCGTATACCCGACAGTATACCTTCGATGGAAGGACTGTAAAGAAATATGTCGTCCAACCGGTACGATATCCACTTAAAAAGTTCCTTGGGCATGACGTCTGCCAGCGTGAATTGTAGGTGAGTCGTGGCATGGGTTTTTGTGTGGAGTACTCTTGTTGATGAGAAGACTCCGTCGAGGATGATGAAGGACTGCAGTGCTCGTAAGTTCTGGTCGAGTTCGAGCTGCCAGTAGTTATGCGAGAGGTCGAAGGTAGCAAAGCATTGGGGCCCAGCCAGTTTTTACAACTCTTGCTCGACGTTCGGCATGAAATACTGATTACGAATGGTGTATTTGTTAAAAGGACGAAGGTCAACGGTGTAGAGCAAATGTAGCATTCTGGATGCACCTGAGTTCGACCGTTCGAAATACTACGAAGTCGCAATACGGCATTCATAATCTATTGCGTGGGCTATACTCGACTACGAGAAGTTATGAGAAGAATTTATTCATGGAAAGATTTGGACAGGAGAAACTTAATTAGGAAGTACCGTATTTAGTGTACACTGTACGGTGCCATCACCAAATATTTTTATTTGGTATTGTTTAGATAGTTATGTAGTGGCACGCCACGTGTTTGCATTACTGTACAGTACTTGTTTTGCCTCTTGGCACATTAAAGGGCGCAAGGCCCAGGTGAGGACTGCGCGAGGCCAACCAACAGCCAACCAACCTAAACACCATCTTGGTGAGTCCTTGAAATCTGTAGAGCAACGAATGCGCGCATAACCGGTCGGGGGCACCATTCATATGGCATCCGATATATCGGGGACCGCGGAAACGATTTTTTGAGTACTAAGTTTTTAGTATTTTAGACACCTTAAAGGGTATGTTAGTTAAGTCTCTAGAGTAGCACCGTAGTGAACGGATGGACGTGCAAGATTGGGGTTACAAACATGATACGAGTATGGACCAGGATTGGTTTGCACTACTATAGTCTACACGTGTAGTTCACTGTCTAGAATAGACTCAAGCGATGGCTTCACCGCCACCGCCACCACCAGGTAAAGTGCTTGGCTCTAGATTATGTCGCCTACGCGAGTCTCCATCTCTTAACGAGAGGAACCGCGATCAGTTTGGCAAATCTATCCCCTCGGGAAGCTCAGGCGTCACTGTACCATCGTTATTGGTGTGTTTCTTTCTTTTGTTGGTTTTCCTGTGTTTAAATCAGTACACCGCCCTTGTATGGGGTTGTTTTCACCCGTCTTTATTTCGCTTATCCAGTGTGCATACCCCTTTCGTAGGTCTGTACGCTTGGTCGTGCGTCCTATTTCGCTCTACATTTTCGCTGTACACTTTGCCGTTGTCCGCAAAATATCCTTGTCCTTGGATCTCCTTTGATTCTTCCACTTTTTCTGGGTTCATCATCTTCTTAGGTATTGCCTGAACCACCGTGGTCTTACACCCACGCATCGGAGGCACGAAGGCTCGTTCGGTGAGTTACCCCTCTTCACGAGAGCGGGACTCGAACACCCGAGAGGTATTTTCCCTTCTGGGAGTGCTCTACATCTGGTCTCCCGACTTAGAAGGGAAGAACCTGATAGGTATTGAAGATTTGAAGATCAGATCCCGCTTGCTACTGATATTCATTGCTACTTTGCTATTGATTTTCGAGGCTTTCGATTTGGTTTAATTGTTATTCCGAAGTGGGCGGTTCACTGTTTACATTATGTCACAGCCTGCCGCCACGTCGAGGAAGGGCTCCATACCAGCAGCAGGGGGTACACCACGTGCTGAACCATGCTCGTAAATGTCCACACCGGAGGAATTAATTGCTGGTCAAACTGATATTGAAGCTCGTGGAGCGCCCTCAGCCTCTTCTAAACCTCAATTGGTCGCTCCTGCGGTACCACAACCAATCTTTGAAACACCGTCAGCGGTTAACCGAATCATTGAGTCGACTGAGTTCCAAAACTTGGACTTGCGTTTGCACATTGCCAATATCGCTAATATTTCTCTGTTACAGGAGGCTACCGAACTTCCTCGTATTGTGGATGAAGTTAATGTTCGGGATGTTTCAGAAGAAATTGGAGTCCTTCGAAGAGATGTTAACTTCATTTTGGAATATCTGGATGTTCCAGGAACTTTTAAAAAGGAATATGCAGACCACGTTGATGACTTCCGCGCTAACAAACAAGGACTCCAAGGTCGTTTGGACACGCTTGAAGCGACAATCCGATTGGATCAAGAAGTTGCCGCCAAGGCAGATGAAATTGATACGTCAGTTCATTCGATTGGATTCGAGAAGAAACGAAGTCTTCGTCATTCCTAAAAAGAGGTACATTTCAGTTCGAGTTCATCTAGTTCAGATTCTAAACGCCACTCTGCGAAATCATCCTCTGACTCCTCAGAAGAAGATAATCACCACCGAATTCTCGGATGACACGTTCGAAGTCTACTCGCACTACTCAAGGAGTTATTCGCTCCCACGAGAAGGGTCGCCGTCATCTTGGATTGAAGGATCTGAAGCCGACGAATCCGTTATACCGGAAGCTACTTTCGTACCGTTACTATCGGCTGGCCGATTCCTCGTCGAGTCGCACACCCCAGGGCACTGGAAAAGTCAAGGACTGTATCAAAATAATGGGTCTTACACTGCGTTCGCAGGAATTAAATGGTGAAGATCCTAAACTAATACTTTACTTTCTTGGAAAAATAGTTCAGGAAGCTGACATCTTCCAAATGAACGAGGCTCAAGCTTACATTTCCCTACCGTATTTCCTTAAAGGAATGGCTGAAGATCAGCACAATTCAGTTCGAGGATCCCCGAGAGCCTCGGAAGGAAGAGTTACCTCTGGGCCCGAAGCCGTTCAATACCTTTTGAGGTCCTACGCCACGGGTAGCGCGATTCAGGATGCAATCCTCGCTCTCCGCGATACGAAACAGAAGCCCGGTGAAACCGAAACAGTTTATTCAACTCGATTGGATAAGGCGTTTAACTGATGTGGTAACTTGTATTCTGCGTCCGAGCGGTGTACAATTTTTGTTGATGGACTTGATCCTGCCATAAGAGCTCTTGTTGCGCGACGCCATGAAGATAAACGGAGGATTTCCTACTAGGAACTGGTACAGTACACCCAAGCTGAGGGAGATTCACACCATGCCCGACAACCTACGGGACGTCCTCCGTCCAAGGTACTTCACGCCGAAGTGTCTTCACCGTCTCTCTCACTCTTAAACAGAGCACCGGTTGGAACGGATCACGATAACGTCCACTTCATTCGGAAGGATAATTTTTCGATGGCCACTACGGACTTGCCATCTACTTCTGTTGAAACCTCAGAAGGCGACTCAGCCTTCTATGGTGGCACAAGAGTGTAACGCAATGACTGTTGGGTCAGCTTACGGGTCTCGACCGGTGTTAGTTTGGTAGAGCGGGTCCTAAGGTTCGAATCCTTGACGGCGGCACTCCCAGAGTACTTGCTGCAATGGGCTGGCGTTTACTGCGTAGTCTTACAGGTTGGAGCTACGGAAACGATGGCTTGAAGACCCAAGGGTGGAACTAATATACCAAAGGGGGTTTTTTAGTATCCTAACGGTGCCCACAGTACTATAAGGGAGAAGCGTCACTCGAGCCCAGTAAAAAGTACTGGCGAGGCGTTGAGATCTCCCTGGCACTGTAATGCTAATCTATTACACCAATTAAAAAAAATTAATAATCTACATGAGTCCACCTGAGGTCGACCCGTCCACGTGTCATCTGCAAGCTCCTTCAGGGCCCGGCAGCTTACAGGGCTCAACCGCTATAACCGCTCCTTCACATATCTCCCTCCTTAGGATTCGGCCGTCACGGCGAAGTCCCAATTGCCTCATGCTTGACCCAGGGGACGCGAGCACTTTGTTGCTCTCGGTACCATTGGGCGCGACGGGTAGTCACGTCGTCATCGCCTTTGAGGATGCAGGGACGCGTGAGCTCACCATTTGTGCCGAAGGGCCATTTACGGGCCTAAGGACTGAAACTCCCACGCGCCGTGAGCGCTGGCCATAGGTACAACGCCGGCGTATTTCTCGCGTCGCGTTACCGAGCCGGTCCATTGGCTTCTTCCTTAGTCTCCGTTCTTCCTTTGGCGACGCTCGGCGCTTCGTCCACTGTGGTTCACGCCTGTCAGTCCGTCCGGGTCGATTCCGTCATCCCGCCTTATCATCGTGGTACTTTCCCATTGGTCGCGCGCCATGCTGAACTCGCCTTATAAGCCCGTTGGATATGCCGTTCTTCCTCCAGACTTTTTCGCTCCCATCGGTCATCCTATTCACTTCCCGGCGCACCAGTCTGTGGGCAGCGGCACCATGGCTTCGAACTACCAAGCGGGCAGCTCCTCGGGATACCAAGTGGCTTACAAACGTCCCGGAGACCTCTGTAATCATACCATCGGACCAAATCCGCAGGCAGTGCGTCACGCCATTCTCCCGTTCTCTGTGGAAGAATACCAGCGGTTTTGCCACATGTATCTCGACGCCCGAAGGTTTGCCAAGATACCTGATTTACGGAGGGGCACCAAAAACGCGCGCAGCGTCTCGTGGTATAACCGATGGTTGCATTGTTCTGTGGATCCCCGTTCGGCGACGCGATGTCGCACCCTCATCCAAGCGGATATGCCAACG
This sequence comes from Agarophyton chilense, assembly GCA_030374765.1. NCBI lineage: Eukaryota > Rhodophyta > Florideophyceae > Gracilariales > Gracilariaceae > Agarophyton > Agarophyton chilense. The sequence continues at coordinate 2,137,306 of JARGXX010000099.1, forward strand.
TCCGCTGCGAGGAGGAAGCCGAATACCAGTTCAGGGTGAACAAACTCCTCTCAGACGTATCCAGGGTTTCATCTCGCCTCATGTGGACCTTCCTCCGGCTGGTCACAATCTCTCTGCGCTTATGTGCTTCCGGCCAACGTACGACCACTTATTTTTGATATCCAACCGGGTCTATTGGAACGAGATGCACAAGCCCGATGGACGTCTGAATCAATCCTTGGGGTTCTTTTTTGGTTGGCACCACGTGGGGTTTCACGACATGAGCACCGACAAACGCCTTCCGTTGTGCCTCTCGCTTCCCCACGAAGATGAAAACCAATGGGCCATTTATTGGCGTTTCTTGCCGCTCCTTCTGGTTCCCACGCTGTCCGTGGTGGCGTACCACTCGTCTCAACTCATGGGCGATGACAATGACCGAAGGTCGTGGCTGCTCTGCCAGGTACTCTTCGTTGAGTTCGGCTTGATGTCCCTTATGGCCTTTCTGGATACCGCAAAGTACGGAATCCGTGGTATTGTCCGTTCGGAGGATTGGAGGGTGTGGTACGATGAGAACATACCCGGTCCTCGAGGTCGCCTTATCCCACTCCCGGACATCATGATCCGTTTCCTAAAGAACTTGGGCATCCGGAATATCTTCCGTGGGTCCCAGTTTGACGTCGAGGAGACTGAGGCCCTTTTGGATCATGTCCTACAGGTGGAGTGGCGCAAGACTCCAGACTTCCTTCGATATGACCAGGATACAGACTCATTAACGCCGATTCCGCTGCATCAGCTCCTCCGGCAACTGCTCATCAGGATGAGCTTTCTTATGAGCCGCCCGTCGCCCAGGTGGAAATCCCTCCTGGAGAGTATCCTGTCGCGGCTGGAAGTCCTGTAGGTGATGCGCTGTCTCAAACGTCTACTGGGGGCGTCGATATCTCTCCGTTCTCTCCGTTGCCACGCTTTCTCGCTTCGGTCACGGCTTCGGCTTCGGATCTCCGTCATGTCTGCCGTACCGTTGGTACTACGGCCTCGATGGAGAGTGCGACAGTCCTGAGGGAAGCCTGCTCCTGAGCGCGTCGCTCGGCGCGCTACGCCGCGGTTGTCCAACAGGGTCAGGATCTAAAGACCGCTGTGATCAATCTCCCGCAGCAGAATGGGCAGGCGATGTCCCAGAGGGTTACTGCCAACTTGGATGCCCGATATGTTCTCAATTTGAGTGACCCGAAGGTTTCCCATGGTAACAATAGTTCCTAAGGAGAGTCCCTCCCGAAAAAGCGTGCTCGGCTCGCTGGGGCCGGTTCGGGTGGTCCAGTTGGCTCCTCGGGGGACCCTAATCCCGGTTTCGCTCCTGCAGATTCCAATGAGGACGACGGAGTTACTCCTGCGCCACCACAGTGAGTCCTGTTGGTGTTCGAAGCGCTTCCGCAAACCTTGAGGTCATAACGAGGGCTGTCAGGCCTCTGTTAGTTACTCGAGTAAGTCAAATAAAGTAGTGCTTCTGCTTTCCCAAGGTCTTTCTAGTATCTCAAATGTGCGTGCCCCGGGACGGCGTTACATCTTGAAAGTGTCCCGGGGTCTACCTCAGGTGTCTCTGAGGGACTTACTTGGTTCCCTGATGCTGGAGCTACGATGAACCGTCGTGCTCCGGCGAACCGTCATGCTCCGGCGAACCGTCGTGTGGGGAGGCGGTTTGGGAGGCGTTTTGGGATAATTCGGGCCAATGGTTCGATTATTCGGACCAATGGTTGCCCCCTCCTGAAGGCCGCGCTCCGAGTGGCTGATTCTGCGCCAATTGGTTGCCCCCTTTTGAAGGCCGCGCTCCGAGTGGCTAATTCTGCGCCAATAGCGGGCGATAAAATTAGCAGGAATGGTTTGAGGCTCTTGCCAAATATCTTACTCAGGTGTGTAGCCGAACCAATGGACGCGAAAGCGCATAGTTTCATCTTCTCCCCGATCGGAGGAGATGATGCTCTCAATTACATATTCCGGTTGATGTTAATTCTACGAAAGGAGAGTGTGGTCCACAGAGGCGAATCCATCGGAATCGATTGGGAGCGATGGGTCATAATAGATGGCACTGACTACCGTGTCCGTAGGGCTAGTCGAGTCCTCGGGAACTGCCTTAGGGGGTATGGAGACTTGATCGTCGACCTGAGGTCGTGGTGCTTCCGTTGGGCCAGGGAGTTGGGACGTTGGTGGTCCGGAGGAACTCGGAGCTCGTTTCACGCGGTGAATAGACACGGTGTTCTGTAGGCCGTCAATGAGTAACGTGATGGTGTGTTCATTGGCCTTAACGACTTTGTATGCTCCCGTAGAGCGGGGTAAGAGCTTTCGCGTAGTGTCCTCGAGTTTCTCATTGTCCTTCGGTGGCCGGTTCAGTTAAACCAGGTCTCCTTTCCCAAAGGTCGGTGTGTTCCAAACGGCTTTGTCGAAATTGGTCTTGTAGCGCCGTTGGGCTTTGGTTGGTACAGTTCTGGCCGATTGGAGAATGCAGTCAATGCGTTGGCGCGAGTAGCGCTTGGCCTGGGTAGGAGTCCTCCCTCCGGTTATGTCCTGGGGTATAATAGACTACTGAAGGTCAACAGCGATCGGCAGAGGCAATCTCGTTATCGTTAAGTCGAACGGTGTTATCCCCATGGAAGCGGGCACCTGCATGTTTTAGGCATAAACCAGTGGCTCAACGTAGTCTTCTCAGTCCAATTGGTGCTCCAAAACGTAGTGCGCCAATCGGTGCAGAAGGGTGTGGTTGAAGTGTTCGGCTTGGCCATTGGGTTGCGGGTGGTACGCCGTGGTTGTCTCATGTTTGATACCTAAGGTAGCACAGACATGCGAGAAGAATTGGGATACAAACTGGCTGCCGTTATCCGTAAGGAGGTAGAGCAGCATGCCATATGGATACACCCAGTGGGGCAAGAAGGCCGTGGCGACATCTGTGGCCGTTGTCTTTCTTAGGGGTAGGGCTCTGGTAAGTTTGGTAAACCTATCGGTTATTACCAAAACAAACCGTTTCCCATGAGATGACTTAGGCAAAGGCCTAAATATATCCATTGCGACAAATTCCATTGGACATGCGGCAGGGAAGAGCTTCAGTTAGGCCTAATGGTTGGCGCGAGACCCTCGGATCTGTCCGCACAATGCACAGTTCCGTGCGGTTTGCCATAGGTCCTGCGCCAGTAGTGGACAGTAGAAGAACTTCCTCAGGGTCTGGTACATTCACCGGCCTCTAGGGTGACCAGCCAAGCGCTGGAAATGGGCAAGGTGTAGGGACCACGCCCTTAGCGAAGTTGGTATTACCCGTTCGAGTGCGCCATCGAGCGGTGAGCGGCGTCATAGTAATCGAAATCGGTCATATGCGAATTGGCATCCTGGGGTTCCTACCGGTTCGGCTGTTTCCTTGCAGTATTTGTCTTCGACCTGCGCCTGTAGGAGTTCCTCAATAGTTATAGGAAGGAGTTCTTCTTCCTCCGGGGCTACCGCATTAACCTTGGGTGGTGCCGAATTGGGCTGTACTGTCTCCCGGTTCAATAGGTATACTTCGTTTTCCTTTACCTCAGGATCCTCCGACTGCACCTTACCCATAAGGTCTTCTGTTTCCGTATAGTCCTGTCGTCCATCGTCTGTAAAGGGGGTGAGGATTAAGTCGTGCAATGGAGTGTCATCAGTTCCGTCGGTAATGATTCGCGACAGGGCATCTGCTGCCTGGTGCTTGATGCCTGGCCTATAGGTTATCTCGTAGTCATATTCTGACAGCCTGAGGCGCCACCTAGCGAGGCGACTCGATGCATCGGTTATATTGAGTAACCAGCGGAGTGAATCATGGTCTGTCCTAATAGCAAACCTGGTTCCCTCGAGGTACGGACGGAGTGTCAATACGGACCATACGGTTGCTAGACATTCTTTTTCGGTAGTACTGTAGTTTCGCTCCGCGCTGGTGAGCGTTCTGCTCCAGTATCCAATAGGTCGATAGTTTTTCGGTGACTCCTGTTCCTGTTGCAGTGAAAAATCCACTTGGACATCAGAGGCATCTGTATCCAGGTCAAAAGGCCTATTGGGCTTTGGTAATGCCAATATAGGTGGGTTCGGCAATTTGTCATTTAGGGTCCGAAAAGCCTCGTACTGGTCGTCGGTAAGGGCTTCGAACTCCGAAGGTGTTCCCTTCTTCAGCATCGCGTTGTGAGGGGCCGAGATCTTGGCAAACCCTTGGACGAAACGTCGGTAAACGATGCACAGGCACGCGAAGGATCTTAGTTCCGTGTGAGTCCTAGGAGGCTGAGCCTGGCGAATCGCATTTGCGGTCCCTGTGGCCACCTTTAGTTTTTCTGGGAGGACAGAGTGACCGAGATAGTCCACTGAGGCCTGCAAGAAAGCGCATTTACGGAGTTTCAGTCTTACTCCAGCGTCATGTAGGATTGTTACCACCTTCTTCATCTGGAGAAAGTGTTCCTTTAAGGTCCGTGAGAAGAATAGAACGTCATTAAAATAGACCAGGGCGATCTTCAATTTTACTCTGGACAGTTTAATGTCCATTAACCATTGGAAAGTGGCTGGTGCACTCTTCAAACTAAAGAGCATGCGAGTAAATCTGCACAGACCTTCATGGATGGTAAAGGTGTTCAGCGCTCTCGCATCGTCAGGCAAAAGGATTTTCCATTATCCGGACTTAGCGTCCAGTGTGGTAAATTCGACAGCTTTTCCTAAGGAGTCCAGACATTCATCCATGCGGGGTATCGGGTATGAGTCCCTCTTGGTTACTGCGTTCAGCTTCCTGTAGTCGACACAGAACCCGACGGAGCCATTTTTCTTCGCCACGAGGACAAGGGGACTCGGCCATTCCGATGAGTTCGGAGGCGCCGGCTCTCTGACTTGAGCTTTGCGCATCTTGTCCATCTGGTCGGCGACAATTTCCCAAACTTTAAAGCCGGTACCGTATGGGTACTGGAACTGTCGTCTAGCATCGTTCTGAAGGTCAATGCGGTTCTGAGTGGCTCTTATTGTGCCCAATCTACCTGAAGACATGGCCTGGTATTCTCTGAGGAGATCAAGTACCTGGGGCCTATCGGATTCGAATTCTGCGCAGGTGGCGACCGTCCCCCTCCAAGACTCGACGTCCTCTTCAGAAGTTGTAGTCGCAAGGTTATCCATTTTGGCCTCCGTAATGACCACGGGTGCGGGTAGAGTGATACCAATCACTGTATCTTTAGGTAACCGCTCCGGGTTTTCTCGGAAGTTGCTGATTGTGACCAAAAAGGACCTGTTGGGGTGGATGTCCATTACTCCATTGGCCATCAAGGTAAGGTGCTTCAGAACCGTTTTCGGGTGGTTCTGAATCGTTACGAGACCTGAGGACTGGGAATGGACGGATACAGCGATCTGGGTCATCGGGAGTATCGTTATGGGCTTTGACAGGCGAACCTAATTGGACTTCGTGTTTTCGGAAACAATCGCTCGTTTGCATTTAGCTTTCGGCCCTGGGGCGAAAAGAGTTATGAAGATAGAAGGTACGCGGTAGAACGCGACCTTCCTAAGGCCTGGATAAATGGCCTTGATGTATTGATCGATAAAAGAGGTCCCTAGGACTGCCTCAGCGCCCAAATTAGGACATACAAGGAACCACGTGCGGACTTTGAATTGTCCTAATTGGAGGTAAGGTGGTACTATCCCTTTAATGTCCATTGGTCTTCGTGATGCATCGGTAATCATTGGGGTGTTCCTTGCCTGAACGAAATCTTTCCGACCCAGTGGGAGTAGCTCAGGATGGACCAGGATGGGACCAGCGCCTGTGTCCAATACGGCTGTGGTCACTGGACAGTTGTTGGAACGAAGTCCTGAGGTTAATTAAACTTTAAAATTCTCTTTCCTGAGGATACAGACGGGGTCCTTACTGTGTTCCAAGTGTGGTTCATTCTGAGTGGTCCATTGTGGGTGGTTTGTATTGAGAGGTAACGAGCTTTTTGGCTCATGACCGTCGGATTGGTTGAGGCAGGGGCTTGAAGAAGGAGGATCTGCCTCGATTCGTCCCTCTTGGAGTTTTCCGATGGGGTTTCCGTTTCTTCCTGAGGATAGGATTCTTCCACGGGGTCGTCCGTACGATTTACAATGGCGTGGGCCTGTTGGGCTTTGATCGGAGTATCCGGAGGTGTGGGATAGCGTGAGCTTACAGGGGTCCCTGTGGTTTGTTGCTGTGCTCTGTTATACATTCCTTCGTATCACAGCACCCGGTAATTCTCTTACCTTAGGGCTAGGAGGTTCTTTTGGTGCGTCCTCAGGCAGATACCTCGTGCAATCACAAGGTAGGGCCATGGAAAGGCAGAGGAAGCAAGCTCTTGGCGCGCGAAAAAAAACGTCCTTGCGGGGCGGAAAGGGAGAATAGTTGGGGGTGAGGTGGTTAAGTGGTCGCGGTAGTTCCCTGGGAGGTATATGATGGGGGCCCAGATGGAGGAGCACTGAAATTGATCGCGAGGAAATCTCCCGAATTGGCATAATGGATTGATGATTCCATGTCCGATTCCGTAGAGCTGGCCGGATGGGCTTGGTGGGGTTTATGCAATGTAGTTGCGTGTCCTCTGGTTATATCAGCGTTGCGCCTGGAGGTCCTGTAGCTTTTTCCGTAACCCTCGGCGTAGGTAAAGAGCCTTCGGAAGGAGTATTGCGGGCTTTCCGTGTGGTAATTGCGCACATGTGTCCGAATGGCAGGGAGCAATCCCGTGATTAAGTGACGTTTGAGCCGTCCTTTAAAGAACACATTTTCAAATCGGTAAGCCTTCTTCCATAGGTCGTCTGCGAAAGCCAATTTGGTCATGTTAGAGCTCTGACTAAAAGAGATGACTACCTGCTGGGCATCCATTATGACATCATCCGTGGCGTAGGTTTCCAAGAGGTAATGAACAACCTAGGGGTATGACCTAAGGAGCTCACGGTCTTGAGCATCCAAGAGGTCAGCTGTGCCAGATATCTTAGAAAGCACTCGGTCATGCGCCTCTCCTTTAAGGAAGAATTGGAAAAGGTACAGAGCGGTGCCCTCGTGGACACCGTTTTGATCGCAGGCCGTACGGAACAAACTGAGAAACCTAAGGAAAGCAATGGGATCGGAACCCGAGAACTTGTCCGTAATGGTTAGTTACACCCGTTTGGTCCATTTGGTGATCCTGCCAGCCACCGAACCAGAATATTTCGCGGACCTGTCGGCCAGCCGGTAGTTCCAGGAGTCTAGAACCTTAAGGAAAAGTTCTTTGGTGGTTCTCAGTGGTCTGAGGCCTCGAACGGCAACCTCATCCACTTCCGAGTCAGTGGTTTCGGTTGAGGCCAGTTCGGGATCACTCGTGTTTGAATGGTCTCTTCTTTTGCTTCTTTTGTTCTTCTTTCTCCTGCGGACACTCCTTTTCTTTCCAGCTGAAAAGGGACCTAAACGATCGATCTCTCTATCAGATACGATGGAGCCCTGAGGTCGCTGTACCCCATATTATCCGCCAGGTGGGGCAAGTGGTCTCTGTTCTAGACGCGGAGCTTTTCTTCTGCTCCTCGCTTGTCCCTCCCTTGGATTTTCCTGGTTGTCAACTTCTCTCTCATCTAGACGCAGAGATTCTCTTCTGCTCCGAGATTGTCCAACCATGGGGTTTTCCTGATGGTATTCCCGGGGAGGGGCGGATAATCCCGCCTCTTCTGGGGGTTCGGTAGGGGGTTGCCATATGAAGACGGGATGGTTTATATGTGGTTAAGTGGTCCTCGGGACTAAATTCCCTCCCTGGATGGTGACTGCTCCTTGAATGGCGTGAAGGAGGGAGTCTATGAATAACTCAGACTCCATTACCTTAGGGACGATTCGAATGATGAGGTAATCCGTATGGTCAGCGATCGCCGTTGCGAGTCGCACGTCCATAATGGAATCCACATGGGCTGAGCAGAGCTCACGGAGACGGGGCCAGAGAAGGTCGGCAAGCCCTGCGGGCATATTTTCTCTAATTCCTTTGGTCTGATGGGCTTCTCTTTGACGTGTCCCTGGCCTAGAGGTGGCCCTGGTGAGGCGTTCTCGTAAACGCGCTGCCACCGTGGGTTCTCCGTGAATCCTTTCAGGGTTATTTAGGGGGGTCAGTACTTCTTGCGGCTGCCTCCTCGTGCTCCTGCGGTCGCGAGCTGTATCAACCTGAGGTTCAGGCGACATCGCCGGCGTTTTACTCCCCCTTATTTTTTCCGTAGGAGTCCAATGGTCTGGTTGGTTGGGTGTATTTCCTGCATCCATAATGGCAGTTGCTTCTGTAATTCTGGTCCGTCGGGGAATTAAACCAAAGATTAGAATCCGGATAATTCTTCGTTCCAGTGGTCCGTTCAATTATTGCAAAAGGTCCTGATTCGGGAGACCAAAACGTAACCTGATGACTGTTGGGTCAGCGTACGGGTCTCAACAGGTGGTAGTTTGGTAGAGCGGGTCCTAAGGTTCTAATCGTTGACGGCGGCACTACCAGAGTACTTGGTGCAATGGGCTAGCGTTTACTGCGTAGTCCTACAGGTTGGAGCTACGGAAACGATGGCTTGAAGACCCAAGGGTGGAACTAATATAACAAAGGGGGTTATTTAGTATCCTAACGGTGCCCACAGTACTATAAGGGAGAAGCGTCACTCGAGCCCAGTAAAAAGTACTGGCGAGGCGTTGAGATCTCCCTGGCACTGTAATGCTAATCTATTATACTAATTAAAATAAATTAATAATCAGCATGAGTCCACCTGAGGTCGACTCGTCCACGTGTCATCTGCAAGCTCCTTCAGGGCCCGGCAGCTTACAGGGCTCAACCGTTGTCTTCGCTCCTTCACAAAGAGTGACCGCAGCTTATCTCGCTCATGCGACAAACGCAATGCGTACAACCCGTCCCGGATGAAGGGACACACAACCACACCCACGAGCGGACGTGAATGTTCGCCCGTCGTTTAATGCGTTGAGTGCACCTATCTGTCATCTCTGTTACCGACTCGGTCATATCGCACCACGTTTCACGTTGACCTTGAAAGGGATGCCGTTTGTTGTCACTCAGTACGAGTCTATATCGCCTGCGGATCAAGCTCGGGTTCGGAATTGGTCGTATCTTCGAGCCAAAGCTAATTCTGGTCCGTCGACAGTCATACCGCGTCCGGTAGTCGAAACGTCGAACGCTAGTCAGCAGACCCAGAACATCGTACCCAGCAATAGAAATCCGTAAGTTTTCCCGGATGGGGGTCGACCGCGTGTTGCGGAAGCTTTGAACCCGAAAAACTGGACATGGGAGTCTCCCCTGATGGAGGGGCGTCTTCCAAGTTGATGTTGAAGACACCCGAGGCGTCACCGCCTCGCTCCCCAATCACAATTTTTACCAGGAATACGGCTAAAACCGACGTTGACTAGGAACACCTAGCTGTTTTTCGTCGTCCGTGGATACGGTTTATGAATCCGCGTACTCCGGATAGAGTCCTTGTGATGCCCAAGCGTAACTACAAAGTGTATGCAGACCTTGCCCTATCACACCAGTTCATGGTTAGACAGATATCTGTTTTGGATATAGGAGCCGCGCCAAACTTGATCAATGCTGATATCATACCGTCGACACTTCGGAATAATATTTTCTATGGTCCAGGAATGGATATCGCCGACGCGAATAATAATCCACTCCATACGATTCGAAAAATATCTCTCGCAGTGCGATTGGGTACGTCTTTGGTTCAGTTAAACTTTATAGTCTGCGACTTTCTCGCTGAATCCGTGATACTGGGTTGTGGTTTTTGTGATCGATTTGTTGAAGAAATTCGTTCCAGAACGAGAACCGTCATGGTGGATGACGGATCCATGATTCCTATCGTAAGGAAACCGCTGAAGCGGCCAACACAAAAGAAATTTCCGTTACCGGTTGCCCAGGAATCTCCTGACAAGGATCCCCGCTCAACGCGTCTCAAGGTGGCGAAATCCATTACGGTGCCCCCGGAATCACAAGTATAGGATACAGTGACATCCCAACAACATGGGCTACATATTGTGCAACCCTTTGCCTCTTTGTATACCAAGCATCACCTCGCTCTGGCAAATGGTCTGGCTCTAATCGAATCCGATACTCCTTTCAAGGTTCTCGTGGCCAACTTCGGTAAAACCAATCAATGGTAAATGAAGACTCAAATACTGGGCTCAGTACTCCCAAACCCGACCGCTATCGTTCCGACGAAGATACCGGTTACCGATGCTCTCGCAGTCCTCGAACCTAAGGAGGGGGAGGAGAATGATGATGTTGACACCGCACGTGTAGAGCCCGAGTGCCAATATTCGGATACACAACCGACACAACCGAAAGGGTTGGAACAGAAGGCTTCGCTGCCTGGTACAGATGATGTTGATCCTATGAAGGAGTTCGAAAATTTAGATCTGGAGTGTGTCCCAAAAGCTCATCGTAGGAAGTTAAGAGAAATTTTTAAGGAATTTACCCCTATTTGGGACGGTTCCCTTGGAACCATAGGAATCACGGAACACCGTATTGACTTGCTTCAAAACAATCGACCGATCGCTCAGCACCCTTACAGGGCTGGACCGAAGGCTTGGAAAGAAGAGAAGACTCAGGTTTAGAAGATGTTACGCGCAGGCGTTATAGAACCAACTCAGTCGCCTTGGGCGTCATCTGTTGTCTTAGCTCCGAAAGCGGATGGATTGTGGCGATTTTGTAATGATTATCGAGGCTTGAATGCAGTTACAGTGAAAGATATATACCCGATCTCTCAGATGGATGAATATATCGATTCGCTTGGACACGCGACTGTGTTCACCGCCCTTGATGCGAATTGGGGTTATTGCCAAGTTTCTGTTCCAAAGGAGGATCGTGGTGAAACGGCTTTTGTCTACCATAAAGGCTTGTAATGGTTCAACCGAATGCCTTTTGGCTTAGCGATTGCCCCTGCAACGTTTCAACGTGCGATAGATATCCTATCAGCCCTCTTTAAGTGGAAAATCACTTTGGTATATTTGGACGATATCATCGTATTCTCCGACAACATGGACGAGCATCTCTTCCATGTTATGGATGTTATGAGGACACTGCACGACGCAAGCATCACAATAAAGCTGAGGAAGTGTAAGCTCTTCACCGACTCGGTCAAATATCTTGGACATATTATTCGACCTGGACGGCTATCAATTGATGAAATTCGTGTCAAGTCCTTGAAGGAAGCGAAATACCCGACGAATCAAACGGAACTCTGATCATTTCTTGGCTTGTTTCATGTGTATCGCAAGTTGGTTCCGAACTTCACTGAGGTTTCGACTCCTCTAAATGAGCCCCTTCGGAAAGGAAGACCATTTGAACTGGATCCATTCGGAGACGCACAAGCGTCTGCTTTCAATTCCCTTGTAGAAGTTGTGACGTCTCCTCCAATATTAGCGCTTCCAACCCTTGGGCTTTCGTTTGAAGTTGATACGGATGCGAGCAAAGACCAAGTTTGTTGTACACTATTTCAGACCTCTACAGAAGGTGAACGAAATCCAATAGGATACTGGTACCGTGGTCTGAAAGTTTATGAACGTAATTTCTCGGACTCAGAGAAAGTGTGTCTCGCGGTCGTTTGGGCACAAACGACGCTCCGACCATATCTTATGGGTAACCATTTCAAGGTAAACACTGACCACTCAGCCCTCCGTTGGCTTATGGATAGAACAGAACCATCGGTACGCCTCATGCGTTGGCGCCTCCGATTGGCGGGGTTTGATATCGATATTCTTTACAAGAAGGGTACTCTGAACACGAAAGCAGATGCGTTATCCCGCTTGGAAATCTCTGCGGAGACAGATCCTATCGACGATCTCGAGATTCCCTGCTTTGCAGTAGGAGAAGCTGACGGCAGCGCCGAAATGAAATTGGATGACTTGTGTGACGATATACTGGATGCCGAACCTTCGGAGCCCCTGAGGAATTCATTCGTACCAATAACTCTTGGAGAGATGATCTGAGAACATCAAATGGATCCTTTCTGTACACAGATCCGTTCTCGTCTCAATGGAGGAGCCATAATTCACTTTGGGATAGATGACCAGAGATATCTGGCTCGAAATGTCGAATCTAACCACCAAATTGTGGTTCCCCATTCCTTACAGCAAAGGGTACTCCATCTTTCACACTACTCGAAGTTGAGTTCTTATACTGGAGGAAGAAAATTGTACTTGACCCTTAGAAGAGATTTCTACTGGCCTGCCATGTCTTTTGACTGTTATGCAGTACACTATTTTTGCACGAAGTGCACGAAAAATGACGTGAAGTTACGCAAACACTCGAAGAAGTTGAAGCTATTTCCCGCACGAGCGCCCTTGGAATTTGTGGCTATCGACCTTCTAGGTGAACTAATCAGGACTCCTCGAGTAAATCGATATCTGTTGGTCATGACAGACCGCTTTTCAAAGCTCGTCAGGACAGTACCGCTTAAATGGATTACACTTTATACTGTGGCACAGGCCTTTGTAACTCACTGGATATTCGTCTACGGTCCCCCGTACATCTTATCTCAGATAATGGCTCACAGTTTACGTCAAAGTTCTTCCAAGAGGTGTGTGGAATACTCGAAATAAGGAACCTGTTTACTGCAACCTACCATCCGCAAACGAATGGTCAGGTAGAACGGTTTAATCGTACATTGCTGAACGCGTTACGATCCCATGTCGAGGATCACCCCAAGCAATGAGATTTGTACACCGACGCGGTAACGTTTGCGTATAACACCCAGGTGCATCGGGTTACTTCACTGTCACCATTTGAGTTAGTATTATCACGCACCCCATCACCAGTGGCTATTCAGACCCAACCAACGCTCTCCGCGTTGCCCTCACCGAAGTTTTATCAAGAATCCTGGAAGGAATGGTTGAAAACAATGGTCCCAATTCCCCAGAAAGCAATGGACAAGGCCCAAGCTGCTTAAAAGCGTAATTTCGGTGATCGAATCCGCAAGCCTCTACCTCAAATAGCGGTTAACGATTTCGTATTCGTACGTAAGAACTACTACAATCCCGAAAAGTACAAACGGCACAAACTCTCACTGATTGCTAACGGACCTTACCGAGTCATCTCAATCGATGAGATCACAGTTGTATTGGAAGTTGACAAACGGCACAAACAATTTTCTCTTGATAGAGGGACCAGAGCCCCGCCGTTAACAACGGAACTCGTACTACAACCTACTTCATTCCCCGGTACTGGGCAATCCTCAATGGACAGTTCGCCTTCGCGACGAGAGATTCTCCCGCACACAACCCGCCGCTTGTTTGACCTACCAAAGCGTTTCGAAATCGTCATTACAGGCTCTTCTAAATCAACGAAATGATCTAGGATTACCCCGACAATTTTCACTAGGCGAACCTCACGTACTCAGGTAATCACGACTCCGGTGAACACGCCTAAGGAGGGGGAGGCTACAGAAGAAGGTGCTACAAATAATTGTCCGGCCATTTCCGGGAGTCCCACCGATGGAGATACAATTACTCGTAAGTTGGCGATAACTGACCACTCCATAGATGGAAACCATGCACATGCACGGAATCGCAGAAGCGTAGAAGAGAAGTGGATCGCCATTGCGAAGAAAGATGAAGGAAGTTCATGAATTGAACCAGGTTGGTACTGCTGCAGAGATGAGATAACAGGTATTGTACAACACAACTCTGCGAAACAACTGCGCACTGCACAGTATCACGTCGAGATGTCATGCCACACACGCGTAAGCCGCAAACCGTCATCAAACGGGTCTCTGACTTGACAATACAGAAAAGATACCCTGGATGGTACTGTACAATACAACCTCGCTGATACACAGTGGCGTGGCATGGCGCATGTTTATTGCAAGCCAATGAGAGTCGCTATGACCCTCTGGGTGTTCCGCCGCTCTGCACAGGGAGTGTTAAGCACGAGATTCCCCGCCATGAAGTATTTGTCACTCGCAAACGATACTCTGCTGTTTTTTGGAGGACACCGCTCATCGGTTTGAAGTCCAATCCCCGCAGACCTATTCTGGATTAACTCGAATTTACGAGAGCTTCACGAAAAACGAGAAGGTGATCGACTTGGTCGCTTATAGCGAAAGTTACAATTACGCCGTCACCATGGTTCTCAAAGAAGTCGCGAGTGATCCGAACAAGTTCCGAAGTTGGAATCCCTCACTTGAGGCTCGCTCCAAAAATCTTTTAAGTTCTACAAAGGATCTCTAGACCCGAATACGTCATGAAAACGGAAAAACCTAAGGTATACCCACAAAAGTTTGTGGTGGATCACGTTGTTCGTCACGAAATCACTCCAACTGGAGACTACCGTTATCAAATCCGATGGAATGGATGCAATCCTGCCGAGGACACTTGGGAACCTGTTGCACACTTACCAAGGTCCAAAATTATATCTTATCACCGAAGAACCGGTACACTGTGACCTCCAAACTTGGATTGTGCCCAAGTTGGGAAAACCTAAACTGTAATGAAGTTGAAGAAGTCGAAGAAGTCGAGAAGTCGAAGAATTTGAGAAGTCGAGAAGTCGAAGAAGTCAAGAAACACAGAAGTTATTGTGACAAGATGATTTTACAACTACTCAGGTCACCTATCCACTAGATGGAGTTGAGTCCATCTCACTTCTGGAAAACTACGCCCTAGTCGAAGGACCAGCCGCACCACTATGGGAGGCTCCAGCATTTGGTTGGTAGCTTTGCTCCGCAATGGCTAGGAGCTCTCCCACATCAACTATGTTGAGAGGGACTTCCACACCAATGGATTGGAGATGAAAGCGCATCGCCGCAACTTGCGGATCAACAGGACTCGGTGCGAGCGTCGTAAATCTCCAACCCGCCGGAGCATCCGTATCGGCACTCGGATCGGCTACCCATAGGAACGGTTGTGAGATTCAAGAAGGCATAATGACTGGCAGGTATGGCACGTGCAGAGGCATCTAGTACACGCATGAAAAATGAAAGAACAGGAGGTCGTATGGAATTGATAATGAGGCGACAACGAAAAGAGGAGCAAGACAAGAGGACAGATGTAGAACAGATAGGGAGCATTTAGAGTGCATTTGAGAATGGGATGCTCCGAATGCAGAGGAACACATGGAAAGCGGAGTGGAGGAGCTAGAATAGCACTAGAGGCACGATAATAGGTGGCAGCTGAAAATGCAGACACAGCCTGGAAGAGGCGGAAGCGACGCGGCGAGAAAATGGTATAATGCAAAAACGTAGGAGTATAGAAGAGACACAAAAGAGTCACAGTAGTCTACATAAGGGGGGGACCAGAAGAAGAAGGGCAGGATCATGTGGGACGAGAGGAGATCGAAAAACGCAAGGGATAAGATTCTTGGTCGTAAAAATTTACTCAGAGACGCTGCGTCTCTCGGCTGCTGCCGTCTAACCTTCCCCGTAGA
This sequence comes from Agarophyton chilense, assembly GCA_030374765.1. NCBI lineage: Eukaryota > Rhodophyta > Florideophyceae > Gracilariales > Gracilariaceae > Agarophyton > Agarophyton chilense. The sequence goes on from JARGXX010000099.1 coordinate 2,152,665, forward strand.
GATTTTACTATGGCACTGACATCCGCACAAGCGACAACGGTACCTCCAGAAACGACAACATCCTCGTTATCCACGTTTGGATCATCGGTATCGATGGTAACCGGAGCAGTGTCAGCGTATACAAATCCAGTTGGATGTTTTGCTGGGATGATTCAGGTCAGTTGGCGCAGCGTCGGCGCATGGGCAGCGGTTGCAACCACCCCCTCCCATGGGTCGTAGTACACAAAGTCACCAGCACCTGGATGCCGGAGCCCAGGAGACCGATCATACGGGGAAGCTTTTCCGCGAGAACGGTTCGAAGGAGGGACAGTATCCCAATCGACACTGTCGATGGCACCCAGTAAGTAATGTGTTTCACGACAATTCTCGTCAGAGCCCAACGCTGGGTAGAGATTAAGTGCTCGAATGGTTGACCGAAGAGCCATCGGAAGATACCACAATCGGTCTGATCATAGGCCTTCCAAAGGATGAATGCCGCAACGCAGGTTGCCCATTCGGCCAGGACCACGTTCCAGTATCCTGAGTGCTCATCGGCTAACAATCTTGAACCTATGTAGGTAAGACACGGAGGAAGTTCTGCATAACACCCACGCGGTACTTTGACCTGATTCCACCATCTGGGAAAGGGTACGTACTTCCCTTGAAGAAAACGCGGATGGAGGCGTTCAACCTCAACGTTCGGATACGATACGAAAGACCCGAATCGGGAACGAGCTTTTCGCTCGAAGCGGATCACCTGACAAAAGAATCTCTGAGATTGTCTTGATAAATATCGAAATTCTGCTCGGTGAATCGGTCTGCTTCAACAAGTCATGTGTGGAGAAAGCTTGTGAAAAACAGGACCATTGTACTCCGTTTCCGGATAGGCAGCTAGGTTATCCTCATAGGAAATTTCACGGCGAGTTTGGTAGAAAGGCACATCAAAGTTGTACTCAAACGGTACAGGAGAGTCATCAAAGGAACGTTTGAGTCGCTGATAGGCCAGACGCGCCATAGCGGACCTCGAATCATCGAGAATTTCATCTCTTCTGCGTAGGAGCGTATTAGGGTCAACCGCGATGCGGGTCTTCCAATCGAAGGAACGGACAATTTGAACCGGAAGCTCACCCGTAACGTACTCATTCTCCACATTGGAGTCGATCAAGTGATTGTTGAGAACCATAGTGGGATGGAACCAGGGGGCTCTGGATTAGAGAAAATTGCCCTGAAAAGAATCTCGCACCACCAGCGATTCGTACGATATCCAACCAGATTCGTTGGCTGAGACGAGCATCGGTTGAGGCGAATTCCACACAGAAGCTTCGACAAGGGTTTTCCCGCAAGGTTGCGAAGTTCCCTGAGGAAGCAAAGTTGATAGGAAACCACTGTGGTGTTTTGATCCCACAGAGCTCGGCGCACCTGTAGGAACTTGATCGTTGTTGTCAAAAGAGGGATTCATTCCGTTTGGAAAGGGTTGAGCAGGCTGCGACTTAGCAGAAGATGAGATGTTGGACTTACTCAGGCTGAGTGAGTCAAACGAGAGTTTCTTACGAGGAACCGGAACATCGGTGACACCCATGATGGAAGGACTGCTTTTTACGTTGTTCGTACGTCGCTTCAGACTTCGATATTTCCCCCGTACTCCAACTTTAAGGAGGGGAAGATATAGAGCAACACGTGCGCGTATAACCGGTCGGGAAACCATTCATACGGCATCCGATATATCGGGGACCACGGCAACGATTTTATGATTAATACTAGTATTTAGTTTTTTAAACACCTTAGAAGGTATGTTAGTCCAGTCTCTACAGTAGCACCGTAGTGGACGGATGGACGTGCAAGATTGGGGTTACACACATGATACGAGTATGGACCAGGATTGGTTTTCACTACTATAGTCTACACGTGTAGTTCACTGTCTAGAATAGACTGAAACAATGGCTTCACCGCCATCGCTACCACCAAGTAAATGGTCACCGAGTGCTTGGCTCTAGATTATGTCGCCTGCGCGAGTCTCCATCTCTTAATGGGAGGAACCGCGACCGGTTTGGAAAATCTATTCCCTCGGGAAGCTCTGGCGTCACTGTACCATCTTTATTGGTGTGTTTCATTCTTTTGTGGGTTTTTGTGTGTTTAGTTCAGTAAAATGCCCCTGTATAGGGTTGTTTTTACCCGTCTTTATTTCGCTTATCCAGTGTGCATACCCCTTCCATAGGTCTGTACGCTTGGTCGTGTGTCCTATTTCGCCCTACATTTTCGCCTTACATTTTCGCCCTAAACTTTGCCTTTGTCCGCGGAATATCATTTTCTTTGGATCCTCCTTTCATTTTTCATCTTTTCCTGGGTTCATCAGCTTCATAGGTATTGCCTGAACCACCGTGGTCTTACACCCACGAATCGGGGGCACGAAGGCTCGTTCGCTGAGTTACCCCTCTCCACGAGAGCGGGACTCGAACACCCGAGAGGTATTTACCGATCTGGGTTTGCTCTACAAAACCTAAAGTGGTTCACCACAAAGGGGCATCTATAGCATCAGTTCCTAACCGTTCTGAGATATCGCTTTTGTTTCGAGGATACCCTCTACTGTTGCGCGTTCACGACCATTTTTCTAAAGCTTTTTGTGTGTTTGTGATGTTTTATCTACTGTCACCTTCTTACTTGTGTTGTCAAAAGGGTTGAAGGGGCAATCTCGTGTGCATTACGTACCGAAGTGTTTGGACATCCGCCTCGTGAATACACGTTTTATTCCGATTTTTCAGGCACATCTGGCTGCTTTCCACACACTCTCTCCTTATCTAAGAACCGTCGCTCGCAAGGCGACACCCGCTCTTCGCGGTTATTTCTGTGGATACCCACTGCACCAAGACCTCTACAGTCTTTGGTAAAATATCACATATGGGCTACAAAGGTAGTAAAATATCGAAGCGAAGAAGATAGTACGAAGTTAAAAAGAAGAAAACGTACAGGCACGCAAATACAGAAATCTCAAAAATTATCACATACCGTCTGAAGGACAATGCCCTTCAAGGGGGTTCCTTTGCAGGACTTAGAAGTTTTGCTCGCTTGAGGACTAGCTTGGTCTATGACAAGCTGTACCGTTATTGCGTGCTGACGGCCGGTTAGGACCGGAAGTGCACACTGGTGGAACACGTAGACTGCACGGATGCCGACGCTCGAGTACGAGGCGTGCCACACATGGCCTGGATTGCACCTGATGGTTAGTATTATTTAATAATTTTTAGTATTTATTTAGCTACGCTATCGCTATTTAGTGTCTATTTTTCGGGCGCGCGCCCACTGTCAGGGGCGGCGCGCCACACTACTTAGAAGGTTGAGCACTGCTCCCCAGTAAAAAGCCTCTTGGGAGATCCCGAGGAGGGAGTCTTGGCTCTGAAATTTTCGCCTTCGGCGCATCTTCACCGCGTACTGCGTGAGCGCCCGTGGCACGTTAGTTCATCCCCCCCTCTGTCGACAAGAGTGCTACCACCACCGTGGGTTCATATTTAATCGCCGACACTTGTCGTAGTCTCGCCCCTGTATAGGGTTTCGCCCCCGTTTTCCCCTTGTTCTCCTTTTCGGCTCTCGTGAGTGGCCGCCCCACTCACCCCGCTCGTCCACCTCATACGAGTGTTTCCTCGCTCCTTTTCCGACAATCGCCGTGATATCGCTCTGCATAGGATTGGTCACACCCCGGACTGTGTCGTGCTCACCTAAACACTCTAAGTATATCCCGTCGGATTGGCCTCGGTCTTACACCCGACTCCGTCGTGCCATTCCAGAGTGGCTCTGTTTCTGTGCTCCGCTTGGACGCGTCTCCTCCGCCTGAGGCGTGTCTCTCAAGAGAGGAAGATCCCGAACATCTTCGTGGTGTCTCCGCTCTAATCTTTGTCCTACACCGTTTACCGGCAAAACCTCGGGAAGGTAGCAGAGGAAGCGAAAAATCGAAAACTTAGAAGAAGTGGAAGATAGATGTTGAGTAAAAACTCGGTAAGCACATCAAACGAGTTTGGAGTTGGGCCGGGACACCCGAAAGCCTTTGTAGTGCTTTATGACGCAGATGTGGCGTTTTTAGGATATGTAGACACCTCGCAGAGCGGTGGAATCCTTGTTGGAATTACACTTAGAATAGGAACTTAAAGGACACAACTTAGTCGTCAAATGTTACGAGCTGTGACCGTATTCGTTCATATTAGGATGTAAAGAGGCGGCTTGAACCTGGACCAAAGAAAACGGGGTTCCATGAGAGAATAATAAGGAAAGATGAGTATGCAGAACGACCGGTGTAACAAATTTCGTGCACGTGTCTTGTTTCGTACGGGGTTTGCGTGTAGCGAAGAACGTATGTAGTATTCTACAATTTAGGCGTTTTGATTGTTTAATAGTTACAAACTTGGGTGTGTATCTCATTACTGAAGGGTCAAGTTAACATAAGGGTATGAAACGGCGTGCAGCACAGAATATAAGAAGTTGGATTCATTTAATGAACACCTGTAGTCACGAGTAGAGTGGCGTACGACGGGGCGCATGTATTTGGGATCTTTCTTAAAAACATACTATTTTAGAAACGGCACATGTGGTGGTCATTCATGTGTTGGGTTTTACTAACATTTATAGATAGAAGTTCACGAGAGAGAATACCAATATAGTGGTCTGGCTAAATGGATGACCATTGTGTATTATTTGTATAGTATTTGGGCACTCATTTTGGTACACAATGTTTGAGGTACCATGGATGAGCGCCGATTCCAAGAAAAGGGAAAACATGGGCATCATAATTGTTGTGTTCCTAGCTTAGCGCTTTTCAACCTGAGATCGGGACGAGTTTTAATAGAGACCTCATAACACCTTCTTGAGCCATATAGTGTACCACTTCCAATCCACACCATACAGTGTACTGTTCACCCTTACTGACCAGTATTTTCCTTACAATCTACTTCCAGCCCGCTGGTGTCGTAGCTCTACAACCCTTTTTCCCTTCGCCAAAAGCACCACTTTTGCCGTCTGAAGTATGCTCTTACTGTAAGAGCGATTCTAAAGAATGATACTGCAAAGTTCAGCAAAGAGTTGAGTTTTATGTTCAAAGTATCAGATTCGGTGAAGAAGGCGATCAACTGTTGGAGGGCTGTTCCTAGGAACGGTGAGGTGTATGAATTTCTGCTTGTCACAGCCGCATCAATGCCATCTGGTCTTTTGAAAGGTCACGTTGAGCACTTTTTGAAACAAGAGTGTGAAGGACTCATCATTGAGCAGCAGTGTGTGGATTGGTTTACCATGCGACAGTTGAGTCTAACCGGAACGAATCCTGGCCAAACCTTTTTCTCTCAGAACCAGTTCCAGTAGCTTCTGGGACTGTAAAAAAGAGCAGAAACTGAGACTGAGAGCTCATTGAAAGAGTGATTTACAATTATGCAGAGTAAGTGATTTTCTACAAAAGTGTCCACTGAAGACATGATACGTGGAACATCATTCATTAAAAAGTGACTATATGTGTAAATGTGTGTTTCGAGGAAGGAATGCTGACAATGAAAAGCTAGCGTCACCTTGGTTGCTTCCCTAACGCTGGAAAATTGCTCAACTCCCCATGTAAAAATACTACTGGTGATGGAAATGAGAAAGCACTCGCGACGGTGGAAATAAAGGAAAGAGTTACATCGTGAAGTGTTTTTGCGGCTGTGGCGCTTGAAACACAAGCCTGGATCATCTGTGAACTAGGAGATGCTCAGTGTCATAAGTATGTTCACAACGACCTCTTAGGGCAGGTAGTGCAGCAATAACTTGTAATCAATGTGCGCTTTACGGTATATGTTGTCGTTGCAGACACTGGGATACTTTACAAAGTCCTTTTTCATTGTCTATAATCTGTTTTGGGAAAAATGCGAGACACGCTAGTGTCCTTAGTATCTCCCTTAATAGCTTGGTTACATTGAAAACATTTTCAGGTTCCTGGATTTGCAGATTCTTTTTCAAAGGATTTACTAAGACGCAGACTGAATTTTTGGATAATTATGAACATGAAAATCAAACAAAATGTTCTTTTTCAACCTTTTAAGCCGGTGGAACATGCTACAGAGTCTCTTTAATCATAGACTAAAACAAGTAAGAACGGTGCGCTGCAGAAATGAGCAGTCATGTGCATTGATGCATTTAATTTCAAATGGGAACAAAATGGTCTCTCAAACTTTGAAAACTATCCCCGTCAACCTTTTTTCTTGACTGGAGAATGTTCCCAGTCTAGAACTTTTTTTAAAATACTCAAGCGTACTGATCACTTAAAAGCTTCCGCAATTGTTTCAATGAGGTGCAGGCCACTAGCAATTTTATGTTGGAAGCCGGCCAAAAACTATTGAGTTACGCTCTTATGCTATACACTAGAAAGGCTGCTGAAGCGAATTCTTTCGTAGATAGTTTAGCTTCCGATGTTGTGAAACATCTAATACAAATAGCTCATGTTCAAACACGAAAGCGAGTTGCATTCATTAACGCCACTATTGGCACAAAATTTTTTATTTAAGTTAAGTGTCCCATGCCAGTACAAAGGTTCTGCAGGGATATGAGGGCTTTGAGGTGAGACTGTCTAAGGTTTGTCCAGCTGACTACTGTCAGCCAAAACCGTGGACAAATTTTAGTGTCAAACTGTCCGACTTGACATCGCCGTCCCAGTTTGGAAGCAGAAGTTGAGCGTCAAAACATGATTGGCTGCTCATAGAATGTAGGGCAGCCACGCCGTGTCGGCCGCAAGCTATGTCATTTACACGAAAGTACTGCGCCCCGCCGGAGAGCGCGGCGCGCCAGTTGGTCGTGGTGAAGGCGACATGAGCGGACGCAGCGCAGCCACGGCGACGCACGCGGCGGTGCTGCTGGCGGCGGTAGCGACGTCGTATCTGCTCGGTCTGCGCACGGCGACGCGGCGCACGTCCGTCATGACGACGGACACTGCAACGGTCGATGTGGCCACCGACACGGCGCCGATGGTGATGGAGAAACTATGGTGTACGTGCATATCACGCACGCATCTCCGCGCGCACGCGAGCATCCGCAACGTCAGCGCGCTCAACGAGCAATTGAGCGCGCTAATTGTGTCGGACCACGGGGCGTTTGCGCGCATGCACGGCAACGACGTGCATGGCGACGCGACGGCTCTCAACGATCTGTTCTTCGCGTATCAGACGGGCGCAGGCGACGCGTTCAACGACAGTGCACCAGCCGTACAGGCGCGAGTGAATACGCTACAACACCGTCGCAGCGCGGCATTCGAAGCGGTGACGCGCGCCGCAGCCACGCTGGCAGACGCGCAGCTGTCGGCGTGGGGCGTGGCACAAAACAAAGGCACCGCACGACGGCTGCAAGCGTGGGCATCGGTGCTGCGCGACGGGGCGCGACACACGCTTCACGTACACGATGACGCCACGCTCACGGTGGTGTACTACGTGCGCGCGGCGAAGCGCGACGGCGCGCTACGTCTGTGGGATGCGCGCGGGCCGCGCGCGCCGTTTGACGGCGTTGTGGAGGTGCTGCCGCAGGCCGGCGAGATGGTGGCGTTCCCCGGGTGGGTGGCGCACGAGGTAGACGCGGCGGTGGGCGCAGCTGCGCGCGTGAGCGTCGTGTTTAATGTGCGCGGCGCGTGGCGCGGCACCGACGACGACGCCGCGCCGGACGTGCGAGCGCTTCGCGCGCCGCGCGACTCGCGCTGGCGCCTCGACTGGGGCGGCGAGCTGCCGTCGTGACGGCGCAAAAAAATTACCCCCAGCAGGGCTCGAACCTGCGACCCTGGCGTTATTAGCACCATGCTCTAACCGACTGAGCTATGGAGGCGCGACGCACACATATCCAACGGGTCAGAACGTACCAGCCAAATTCCGAGTTGCTACACCGTAAAGCGAAACTCGCGGGCGAAGCGCAAACCAAACGCCAAATCGAAACGACCAAGCGAAACGCCCAAGCGCAACGCGTCCGAAGCGCAACGCAACGCCCCCGAAGCGCAACGCGGCCCAAGCGCAACGCGGCCCAAGCGCAACGCGCAAGCTCCGTGTCTACAAAAGCGACGCGCCGCGCCGCCGCGCGCGGCGCCAGCGCAGGCCCTCGTGCGCCAGCGCCAGCGCCGCCACCACCGCCGTCTCGGAGCGCAGCACGCGGCGCCCAAAGCGCACGGGCTGAAAGCGCGCGTGCAGCAGAACTTCAAGGTCGCGCGGGCTCCACCCGCCCTCGGGGCCCACGGCGAGCACCACCTCGCCGTCGCCGCGCGCCACCGTCGCCACCACCGAGTGCTCCAGCGCCTCTTCGTCGTCGTTGTCGTCGTTGTCGTCGTCCTCCTCCTCCTCTTCGTCGTCGGGCGCGTTGCGGCCGCGCACCGCGCGCGGGTGCGCCACCAGCGCTGTGCACCCTGCCGTCGCGTACGTGGCGCACACCGCTTGCAGCGCGCGTCGGTCCGCCGTCACCTGCGGCAGCGTGCTGTCGCACGCGCCCTGCTGCACGCCCGCTACCAGCAGTCGTCGCACCGTCGCCGCGTCGCTCACGTCAATCACGTCACCCCCGTCCCCGTCCCCGTCCCCGTCTCCGTCCCCGTCCCCGTCGCGGCGGCGCCGCAGCAGTCGGCTCTGCCAGTAGGTGCGCTCCGTCTTGTCGGCGTGCAGCAGCACCACGCGCCGCACGCCCACGGCCGCCGCCGCCTGCACGATGCGCGCCGTCGCCTTCGGACGCTGCAACGCCAGCAGCAACGTCACCTTCGCCACCGCCTTCAACCCCGCGTCGCGTCGCCCCACCACGTCCATGCGCACCGTGCACGACCCGTCGTCATGCACCTCACACTCCGCCGCGTCGTGCACAAAGCCGTTCTCCACCGCCACGCGCAGCGTGCATTGCGCCCGCCCCCCGCTCAGCATCTCGCGGATGTGCTGCGCCCGCGTGTCGTCCCCCGCCAGTCGCGCTGTCCCGTCGCCGTTGCTCAGATCGCTCGCCGTCAGCAGCACTCGGTTCAACGCGCCCAGCCCCATGTTGACGATGCATTTGTGAGCGTCTCGCCGGCCCCGAGCGCGCCCGCCGCTCTTGTCACGGCCCGTTTCCATTTGTACTCTGTACAGTGTACACAACACGTGCGCCCGCACAACGTGGCCGCGTGCACCTCCGCAACCCACCATGCACTGCACCATCCACTACTCATTGCTCCACGAACGAGTTGCTCGCCTTGCATCATCCCCCACCCCACTCTCCCCCCGCCAACGCCTTCTGTCTCGTCCCGCCTCCCCGTCCCATGCGCCCACTCGCCTCGGCCCGCATTGCCCCCCACTCATCCTCCCCTGCTTCTGTAATCATGACAAGCCCACGTCGCCTTCGCTTGCTCCACCCGCCTCCTCCCCCTTCCTCCCCCGTGCGCGCCGCGTACTTTTGCGCCTCTGCCTCGCTTTTGTTGCGCCCTGCGCGCCACTCCCTCCCTCCTGCGCCATGACCTTCCACCGCCTTTCTGCCGCCGCCGCCTGTCTTGCTTCTTTGCTCGCTTTCGCCGCCGCCAGCACGTCGCACCGACAGATAACGTTTTCACCAAAGGGTCCCGGCCGCCCCGACTTTGTCCCCCCTCAAATTGACGCTCCCGCTCTCTTATCCCAACCCACCACTTTGGACCCCTCGTTGACCGATCCCGCTCCCGCTCCCGAGCAGCCGGCCGAACAGGATGCTGCCCTCGACTCGGACGCCGTTGACTCGTCTGCCCAGCAGCAGCCTCAAGCCCCTTCAGCCGCAGCACCGCCCACCCCGCCCTCGTCCCCGACACCAGCTGAACTCACTCCGAACCTGACCCCTACGCCGCTTGCCACCCCTGCCGCCGCGCCCCCATCGTCTGAGCGAGCTCCAACCTCAACCGGCCCGGGCAGCGGTCAGGGTTTCTTCCCCTGCCACCCCAACAAGGGCAGAAAGCAGACCGAGGTCACTTGCTCCCACGTCCGCATGCCTCCGGCGTTCTGCTCGCGTTGCGCCTTGAAGCCGGTAACCGCTCAAGGCCAGTTCAAGCGCTGTGATGACATTTTCGAGCTCGAGACACCCCAGTGTGAGCAGGCACTCGACGAATACGTCACGCTCAATGGTGTGTGTGACCCGGCCAGGACGCAGGATGTTGCCGCGTGGAAGGCCGGAGATTCTTCCGCTGCCGTCCAGCTCGACTTCTTTCTATACTCCGTTTGCGAGCTTTGTTGTGATTGTATCCCCATGGGTATCTCCGCTGATGATTACACGCCTCTGAGCGCTGCGCACACCCCTCAAAACCCCGCGCTCTGGGCAGCTGATAGGGGAAACTGCCCGGCTCATGCTCAATACGATCTCTGCAACGTTCTCCCAAGCGTACAATCTATCATCAAGCCGGGCGACCTGGAAATTGAAACCTTCCCGGTTTGCCCAACTTTGGGCCAGTGGCTCAACTCAGGTCGATCCACAAATTGGCAGATAAACCCAGATGCTACCATTGACCCCTCCATCAGATCTTTCTTGGATGGCACCCTGGCAGCCTTAGAGTGTGACAACGAAGCCATTTGGAAAACCTGTTACCAAATGGAGGACCTGCAAAATCACATTGACATTCCCGATGATGTTGATGCCGTTTCTGACGTGGACACTCTCCCGCCGAGTGCTGGCACCGACCCCACACCCGTCACTCCCGCTGGTGCCACTTCTTCTGAACCCGCTGTCGCCGCAGACCCTGCTGTCGCCGCAGACCCTGCTGTCGTCGCAGACCCTGCTGTCGCCGCAGACCCTGCTGTCGCCGCAGACCCTGCTGTCGTCGCAGACCCTGCTGTCGTCGCAGACCCTGCTGTCGTCGCAGACCCTGCTGTCGCCGCAGACCCTGCTGTCGCCGCAGACCCTGCTGTCGCCGCAGACCCTGCTGTCGCCGCGACCCCCGCACCCGCAGCAGAGATTGTCGATTCCGACGTTGACAAAGATTCTGGGTCTGTCATCGCCCCGGTTGCATCCGTGTCTACACCGGCTACCGCTCCTATTACATCGACAGCTCCTAGCACTCCTACTACACCAACTGCTACTACAACTACTACCACTAATACTACCACTACTACTACAAACTCTCCTGCCACACCAAGTACTCTCAACTCTCCAACTGTCCCGGTCACTTCTGCACCGTCTATTCCGTCTTCCAGCGATGGCACGCCAACTCTCGTCGATACGGCTGAAGGGGCCCCGGTGACTGTGGATGGTCAAGAGAATGGAATATACGGCTCCCGGTCTCCTTCTCCGTCGAGCGATGGAGGCTCCTGCTTCCCGTCCTCCGCTACAGTTGAACTGCTCTCTGGGTTGCACATTCCAATGCACCAGCTCAGAATTGGAGATCGTGTTCGCGTATCAGCTGATGAGTTTTCAGATGTTTACATGTTCTCGCACCGCGACCCTACAGCTTCAGATTCGTCGTACGTTGGCATCATCACCTCGGAGACTTCAGTGACCATGACAGCAGGACATTATCTTCCGGTTATGAAGAATGCCACTGGAAGAGGACACGCCTTTATGCAGGCCGCATCCGTCGAGATTGGCGATCGTGTACAACTTGCCTCTGGGGCGTGGTCGGTCGTAAACAATGTATTGCTGGAGAAAGAAAGTGGTTTGTTCAACCCTCATACATTTACCGGTACCATTTGCGTGAACGGCGTGGTGTCATCAACATTTACGCATTCTATATCGGCAGATGCCGCTCAAGCGTTACTCTCACCGGTCAGAGCTCTGTATTGGGTCGGAATTGCTCGTGAGCGACTCATAGGAAAATGGTTTGTCCATGGTGTTGATCGAAGTTTGACAGGGTTTGCTCAAGCTTTTCACTTGTGACAATTATCCGCTTTTCGCGCTAGAATAAGTACTTGAGCCAAACCGCATACATTCCGTATCCCTCGTGTATTATTCGTCCAATCAACCCTCTTCATTTTTCCATGCGGTCTAGAATTAAGGCGTTTTCCAGGGCGCCAATTTCCTTTATGCATCTTTTCGTATTGGATATAGACTGACAACAGAACCGAGGTTCTCTAATTACATCTTCTATCACGATTGGAATTCTTTGTACCTAATCACCATATTTCTCTCAAAGAAGGGCTGAAGGTTGACATTTTGCACGCTTCTGTTTTGGAGTAGATTCAGTTGTTGCGTCATCGCTTCTGCACTGGTTGTCGTGAGCATATCCCTTGTACAAACTGTTACAAAATCAAGGTCCTTCTTTAAACGCGAGCCAATATTTCTCAGCCTCTCTGATCCCCACCGCTGCTTAATCAAGCAATCTTGTATCCTTGTCATCTAGGTGCATAGTGACACAACGTCAGCACTCCGTTCCATTGTTTTTGACTCGGGCACTTTGGCTAAAATCCAATTGCATGCCCGCGAAGAATGTACATGCGAAGCGTGTCGCGGTTGTGCGCCGCTCTTCCTATGCAATCCATAGGTTGAATGATGAGGTGGACCACACGACGCGATAGTCATCTGTAACGAAACGCTTCATCGATTGAGATATCATAAGAGCCGTACGCTCCCTTTCTTTCCTTTTTTTCCACGAGCGATAGACATGATTAGGAGAGGGCTACCCTATGACGCCAACAACTTGTGTATCTTCCATCTGTGTCTTCCATGTCTACTGACCATACAAATCCATGTTTGCACTACTTCCGTACATTTATGTGCTGTGCATGGTACGGGAAAAGGCAAAGGTCCGGTCCCCCACTCGTTTTCAAGCGCTGCCGCGTTCGTCACTGACCACTTCTGCTGTAGAGATAGATGACGTCTTCTACACGTAAACCTTGGAGCATCGTCGAGACCGTTGAAAAAAAGCTAGAGTGATACCTTTAGAATCCCAGACCCAAAGATAAATCCTCCGAACAAACCCTGTGAAACCCAGTTGTCTTGATGTTTCATTGAAGCTCTTCCTTCCACGAGAGTAAGAAGAGAAGGCGGTCGAAAAATCATCTGATGACGGGTAACCAACCGCTTTTGTGCGACTACTCGAGCGTCTGTTGCGGACACAGCATGTCCAAAATCAATGTCGGTCAAGTCCAGCTTGGCTCCGGGGACATTTACAACAATCGTGTAAAGGTTGTTTGTGATGCGAGTATGGGTCCCACTGAGTTTGGTCGGGTTTGAAACCTGCAATTTTGCTTGCCCCCCCCCCCCCCAAACCTTTCTCCAGCGTCCTACTAGGGGGGAGGGTGGCTCCTTCCCCTTCCCCCCTTCTGGGTTCCCATATCCCAGGATCGATCTCTGTCTTCTGTGCTCGGTGGCGGCATGTCTTCCATTCCGCCAATGGCCTGGCCCGGGTCGAGCACGCCGACAATTCAACTGACATTTGAAGCTGAACTTCAAAAGCTGACATAATCTGCCAGCTCTACAAAAGTGTGCCACGTCATGATCAATGCAAATGCAATTGGAAGGGTTGCATTGTTGTTCATTTGTATGGTCCATTTCAATTGGTCCATGCATTGCTCAACGAGATCTGTGATTGAAGTAGCCCACAGAATGCACACGTGTCTGTCAGTATAGCTTCTTTCGACGATCGCCTTGCCCTTCCTTACTCTCCATCCATCCGTTAAACCCCGCTCTCCAGCTAGAAAAGGACTTCTGCCGAAGGGAGGCAACATTAAACAACGCTTTTCTTTCAGTTTGTATTTCACGAATTCTACCTGTAGAGTTTACGATACGCCACGATTCAGTCACGATGCTGAAGCGCATATCTGACTCAATCAGAACACACCGTCAATGATTCTCTCACTGTCAGTGTCCCTCTTTCGAATTTGGCACCACCTATTACTTGCATGAAGTATATGTCTCTCTTCAAACAACCACAACCCATCCCGAATGCAAGGCGACATAGGCGCAAAAGCTCACTCAATGATATCATTCGTGGCGCAGAATGTCAAATGCGCCTCACCCAAACACTGGAGTGTGAAACGATTCTACTTTCTTCTTTTTCATTTCATGGTTTTATTTCTATTGTTTCGTAGTGCGCCAAAGTTCAGTCGAAGAACCGGTGTTGTTTATCCGATGCTCTCATCATCGAGAGAGTATTTTCTTAGTGCGGTTCGCCCTTACACTGCTCTACGTGAAGTGGACAGAGAATTGGCCGGAATCCAATACATGGAAGCCCCACATCTGAGCAAATTACAGGCTGGCGTTTTTCGAGTCTTGGTTGATGATTACATTCAGTTCCACAAACGAAATAGGCATAATGCAACCCGAATCCTCATCTTCCGCCCCGGACGAACAGGTTTAGGAGATCGCTTGACTGTTATGGCATTTGCTTTTTGGGCTGCTTCTATTTCAAAGCGGCTGTTTCTCGTCGATTGGCAGGATCCATTTCCACTGAGTCAATTACTCCAGAATGCGCGCGCCGATGTTGATGTGTTTTTTCGCCCAGCTGTGGACGATCCGAAGAATGAAACGATTGGCTTTAATCCTTCATCCACCTTGTTCTACCTCAACTCTACCCAGAAGGCCGCGAAGGAGCATGACTCCGCCCTATTCTCAAATTTAAAAACTGTAGTGCTAGAAATCAGTTACCGAACCAACCTAACATGGGCGTTAATCGACAAGATATTCCCTCCCAACGTACGTCTATCATACGTCAATCAAGTGGCTGCAACTATTCCATTTTACAGAGTGATATATCATCGCATTTTCATGTTGAGTGCCGAGATGCTTGAATATCAAAAACAATTAAGTCATCGCATGAGAATAAGGCCGACCTATCCGGAGCACTTCCAAACCTTTCCAGCGGACTCGAGCTCGAAAGTGACAGCCGGTAAGGGAGAGCGCGTTGCTCAAAACGCCCGTCCATATATTGCCGTACATGCAAGGGTGGGTGCTGGAGTAGGGGAAGCCCACGATGGTTTTCGATTCGCCGAAATAAGTCGCAACATGAAAAGTGGAGCCATGTGTCTGGCCTCAAGAGCTGTCAAACTGGCGCATATGTCAGGACACCCGCCGCTGCCAATTTACCTGGCCACTGATACACCCGCTTTCCGGGGTGTTTTCCGACAAGTTGTGGGAAACTTCAGCCATGGAAGCGTTGAAGTTGTGGGAGGAGATTGGGATGCGCTACACACGAATGCATTCGAGCTTTCGGGCAGACCGCAACGCTCTCTGCCCACTCCAAAGCAAAAGAAAGCCCTACGAGACGTATGCATCGATTTTGTCATGTTGGGTCATGGAGAACACATTGTGTCGCTCTACAGTTCATTCCCGCGCCTGGCCCAAGGAGTGGGAACTGCGCGAACTTTGACTGAGATTCGTAACGAGATATGCTTCAAGGTGGACAAATGGATGTGAAACCGTGCAGGTTGATGAACCGCTTCAGCATGGAGAGATACACTGAAGGATGTTTTGCATAAAGAACGGATAGCAATACCATTCACTGGTGTCAAATATCTATGCAACAGTTGCTAATCTTCTCGGTTTATGAAGATCGGTTGCTTTGTTCCGGTCACAATGTGAAGTATTATCTCAAGGAGGTAACTCTAGCACCAAAGCACAGCATCGCATCGTTCCAGGAGTTGAAGAGGGTCCCGAACTACGGCAGCCATGAAGCACGCGATGGTGAATATAATGACATTGACATCAAAACTAGATTCTTGCTGCATAAAGATCGAAACATTCATTAGCTTTCCTTCGTAAAACATCGATCTTCTTCGCAGCACCTCAGGGTAATGAAAAGAAGGAAAGAAATTCTTCTTGCGCTCCACTTACCTCTAGCACGGGTGCCGTATCTTGTGAGAGGAGTATTTCCAGCGAGCAAGCCATTCCCTGTGCGCATGAGCCATTATCTACGCGCGACACACTTGAACTCTTCATACCTTTTGTGCTAGAATATTTGTGGAAACGGAAGATTGGTTTAATGCTTTCCGACAAGTCGAGTAGCGCTTTCATTTCATCGTCTTGCTTTTCGTCCGGCTATTGGAGGATGTCATAATTCTCCTCTCTACTTCTCCGATATTACATACTCTTTCGCTTCCGGCATTTTTTTCTTCGATCGCTCTTTGGTCTCCCCTCGTAGTCCTACCGCAGTTTTTTGGTAGTCCCAAACATTCTTCTGCTCTTCAGTATTGTAAAACGTCCCTGGTCCCATTTGCCACAGCCTCTCAGTGATTTGTACATGCCTTCATCGTTTCTGTTATGCACGATACCCATGTTTTTGTTGTCGAAACCTCCAACGAAAGAAAGTTTCATGAAATGTTTCCCTGCCATTTCTTGACATCTGAACTTCTGTTTTTATAAATACGCATTCGCGGCGTATGGTTGCAGAGACAAGAACTGGAAAGCCAAGAATACTGACAGTAGAGCAACAAGCGTATCCTCTAAGTACACGAGCGGCGGCCACCTCGCTACATACCCACGCACGCTCCGAATGATGGGCAACAGAGTCACCCCCATGAACAAGAACGACGCCAAAAGCTTAGGGAGAAAGCAGTACTTCACCCAATCTTGACGAATCATATGAGAGGCATTCGGGTGCTTTACGTAGATCTTGCCGTACCACAAACGGAAGGAATTGACCACAAATAGCCGAGATCATGATACCTACTCCGTGAGCCCATTCTGATCGATTGGTTTTACACCCGAGGGTTCGTGGGATATGGCAAAATTCACGGCTTCTTCATGAGAAACCTCTGTAAGGTCTCTGCTGCAAGAGCATTCTTCAGAAGCCCGCAACGATCAGAGGATTAAAAATAACTGCAAGTTGAAATGGTGTTGGTAAGTCTAGCACCCGAAGGACTGTGACGAAACTGCACGTGTGATATAGAGAGGTAGGTCATTTCGAAGGCGAATAGTGATGGAATAGGTAATTGGTCTTGGGCATCTGTGGTCGTCTATATGATGTACAAGAGCGATCGAGTTTAAGGATGCAATTTGTCGATTGAATTGTAAGGGAATAGATTTTCTACCTGCTGCACAATTCTCTAGTGTTTTTTTGTAAGTTAATAAGCTTTGATCGGCCTTTGATGGATGAGCATTTAGATTTGGTAGATATCCTGCCATCTTCACGCCTCACAGTGCTAGCCGAGAAGCTGCCGCAGACTTTTTAAAGGTTGGGGATACAAGCTCAGGTATTTCCAGATCATGAAACGAGACCCAAAGGAAACGTTTTTTCAACCTAGCTTTCTGTATTCGGTGTACAACGATAGATAACTCATCCGGGCTCAATTTGGCAGCAATTGAAGGCCCCCAAAAGCGGTTCCTACGACCACAAGAACGGCGATATTGCCGTCGGTTTTTTTTTCACATTTTGAAGCTCAGTCCTTGCGGGCTCACTTTGGAAACGGCCCTCGCCCCTTTCCAGACCACCAAACGGTAGTGATGCATTACCAGAAGCGCAGTAGCGGCTTCCCCCTGCCCGCTGACTGTTGTGCGAGGGCTTCCCGCAACCGCCCGCATTTCCTTCCATCTGTAGAGACTTCGGCCTTCTGTGGAAAATGCAATGTATGTTTCAATTGTGCATTTGTTTTCTTATAATCCTTCGGACCTTGCTGCAGAAGGAGCCGCGGCTCACGGTTAACCAACGAGAATGCTATCTGAACTCTGCTGGAGTACAAAGGCTCGACCTTGTTCCCTTGGCCAGAAAACAAGGAAACTTTCGCCCAATAGATGAGTGCTAGATTCCTAGAACTGAAAATTGCTGCTCTAAGGGATACATACTGAGTGCAAAGCGTTTAAATAGTATGAGGAGCTAGCTAAAAGTTAAGAGAAGATGAAAAGAACATTCCAGGTTTTTCTCTTCTTTATTAATTAAAGTCTGCCAACGATTTTCTCTTGAGTTGCTACAGATAAATCTTCGCATTTAAGCTCTTGTCGAATTGCAACTTTTGACAAGGCAGAATGTTGGACATTTTGCCTGACCATGAAGGAGAAAAAACTGTTCATGATGACTTGGCACCCATTCCAACCAAAACTAAGACAATTACTGATACCATAAAAGCTCTTAGACTCAAATATGTCAATTATTTCCATTTCATTAAGTTCCAGAAGGCCAGAGCCAACTACGAGCGTAAAAGTCAATGAGGAAAACAAAGAGTCAGGTGTAAACATATCTTTGGCTTTGCATCTGACCTCAAGAGACCGAAAAGTTCTCTCCACTTGAGAATTGACCGGGAGTACACCAAAATAATCTCCGTGTCTATGGTGACGGACTAAAACTTGATGAAACGAATTAAACGTCATTTCGAACACCCTAAAAAAAAATTCAAACTATCCTGTGGTGTCAACCAAACGGTAGCGTGAGAGTGATAGATCTGACGCTTCTAGGGAGCACCCCTTGGGCTCGACCTAAGGAAGAAGATTGAGGATACCTATGAGGTCTGGTATCTCCAGCCACTGAAGTTTGGAACAGAAACGGCGGTCGTACTAAGACAATGTTCGTAGACAGTGATTCACAGCGCACGCGGATCCGGAAAACCGTACAGACACTAGAGTTACCTTGATGATCGACTGTGGACACCAATAGTGGTAAAAGTAGTCTTTAAGGTGCTTCAATTGACAAAAGTGACCAATATGGCCATCCTTGGTGATAATTGTAGAACAATGCTTGGAGCCGAGACACCTCGAAGATGTTCGGGATTTTCCTCTCTTGAGAGACACGCCTCAAACGGAGGAGAAGCGTCCTAGCGGAGCACAGAATCAGAGCCACTCTGGAAAGGCACGACGGAGTCGGGTGTAAGACCGAGGCCAATCCGACGGGATATACCTAGAGTGTTTAGGTGAGCACGGCACAGTCCGGGGTGTGACCAATCCTAGGCGAAGCAGTACCTCGGAGATCGTCGGAAAAGGAGCGAGGAAACACTCGTATGAGAGGGGCGAGCGGGGTGAGTGGGGCCGCCACTAACGAGAGCCAAAAAGGAGAACAAGAGGAAAAAGGGGGAGAAACCCTATACAGGGGCGAGACTACGACAAGTGTAGGCGATTAAATATGAACCCAGGGTGGTGGTAGCACTCTGGTCGAAAGAGGGGTGGATGAACTAACATGCCACGGGCGTTCACGCAGTATGCGGCGAAGACGCGCCGAAGGCGAAAAGTTCAGAGCCAAGACTCCCTCCTTGGGATCTCCCAATAGATTGTTTACTGGGGAGCAGTTCCCAATCTCCTAAGTAGTGTGGCGCTCGGCCCTTGACAGTGGGCGTGTGCCCGGAAATAGACACTAAATAGCGATAGCGTAGCTAAATAAATACAAAAAATTACTAAATAATACTAACTATAAGGTAGAATCCGGGCCACGTGTGGCACGCCTCGCACTCGAGCGTCGGCATCCGTGCAGTTCACGTGTTCTGCCCGTGTGCCTTTCCGGTCCTAACCGGCCGTCAGCATGCAATAGCGGTATAGCTTGTCATAGACCAAGCTGGTCTTCAAGCGAACGAAATCTCTAGGTCCTGGGAAGAAACCCCCTTGAAGATTGTCCTTCAAAAATATAGATCTCACTGGCCTTTTCACCTACGGTGGCGGTCTGGAAAATGTGGCTACGAGGAGGTGCATTTGAAGTGCGCCTTTGTATTTACTTATCTTTATTTGACAAATACTATATTTTCGAAATGATAATTTTTACCTAAACCAGTAAAGTACACGGCGCATGCCGGCAACCATCCAGGTCCAACACAGGGCAGGATTAACTCATCGGTGAAGCTAAGTATACTACATATTAGACGTCGAGACTGCCATTAAGAACGTTCGTATCCGGAGGATTATTCCTGGTGCAGATCTGCGGTGTGATAAGCTCGTCTTGAACTACAAACGTGTATTTGAAGTATCTGGGTACATCATTTCTCAAAGGGATGTCCCAAGAGTGCGATGGGCCACCTTCACAGTCGTCTTAAACCTACCATCGTGAAGGATATGATGGAAAATGATTTTGAGTAACAACATTCGAAGGGGTTACGCTGAAGAAGTTTCCGTTACTTCATCTATGAGCTGGTAAGAATTGCAGAGATTGTTAAAGAATCCAGTTCTTGTTGTAGCAGTGCTGATTTTGACCGCGGAATGAAAAACACGGATAAGAACCGATCTGATGGTAGGACGAAGACGGCCGGTGATTCTTTGAAAGCAATAGAAAAAATGTTGGAAGGTCCATTTCCATTATGTCTATATGGCGAGCGCAAGATCAAGTATATTCACCATCTCTTCAAAACCTGTCTCCATGTAAAATACAATTCGAAACAGAAACACAAGCTGATTGCGGTATATAGAAAAGAAAATGGTAGGAATCCAGAGAAACCGAGAGGTATGGAATTTTGGGGACTGCCTTCAAGGATGCGGAAAAGAATTGGATCACTTTTGAACAGGAGATTTTCGAAATTTATCAAGAGTTCAAACGTGGTGACTACCTGTTCTACAACGACCAACCTACCCATTTTTACAACGAATACATAAAAATTCTGTTTGTGTTTGCAACATCGGCCTTGGGACCAGCTCTGGGAAAGAATGTAGTAAACAGGGTCCAACGCTGGGCGTTGTACTTCTCTCAGTTTATTTACATCATTGAACCTGTGGACTGCGAAAAAAACGCATTTGCGGACATATTGCCACGATGGCTGAAAGACTTAAAGACTATGGTTAAGCTAGCCCGCATCGACTGCATTGTCGAGTCACCTGTTCCTGAGCAGTTCATTCGGCCCGAAATCACCCACTTTAGAGATTCACGGAAACGGTATCAAGAAACATAGTACCGTACCAAGCTCAATTGGGATAAAGAGAAAAATTTATGGAAGTAAGTAGATCGTATTTGGATTCCGAGCCCCGACCTCCTGCTTCAGATGAAATTAATTTTCATCTCCCATTGCAGCCTTTGCGGTCATCGAGAAGCAGCACCATTTGAAATTATCTTGCGTGAATAATTCGCCTAGACCTCCATGGAAAAAGACGTCAAGGATTTTTTGGCGTCATATATTCATTGTATCACCACTGCGATATAAACCTAAACGGTAGCAATGCTTGTGATACCTGACGGTTCTTGTAACGCAATTACTGGTCGGTCAGCGTACTGGTCTCAACCGGTGGATGCGTCGTAGAGCGGGTCCTAAGGTTCGAATCCTTGACTGCGGCACTCCTAGAGTACTTGGTGCAATGGGCTGGCGTTTACTGCGTAGTCCTACATGCCAGAGCTACGGAGACGATGGCTTGAAGACCAATTGGTGGAACTTATGTACCAAATGGGGTAATTTAGTATCCCAACGCTGCCTACCTTGCTCTAGTGGACAAGCGTCACTTTAGCCAAGTAAATAGCAATGGCGAGGCGCTGGGATCTTCCTGGCACTGTAATGCTAATCTATTACACTAATTAAAATAAAATAATAATCTAAATGAGACCAGCTGAGGTTGGCCAGGCAACGTAGCGTCTGTAAGATACCTCAGATTCCGGCGGCTTACAGAGCTCAACCGTTATCGTTGCTCTTTCACAGTTCTAGAGAGCGCGCGATGGGTTCTCCGTAGAAGGATAAGATTGAAGATACCTGTAAGGTCTGGCAGCACCAGCCACTGAAGGGTGCAACAGGAACGGCGGACTTACTAAGATCGCGTTTGTAGAAGATGATTCACAGCGCACGCAGGTCCAGAAACCCTTAAGGAAACTAGGCTTACCTTTATTGTCGACTGTAGAAACCAAAAGGGGCAAAAGTAGTCTAGTAGGTGCTTGACTTTACAATAGTGACCGGAATGGTCATTCTTGGTGAAGGTATACATCTCACCAGCCACCCGACCTACGGTGGCACACCTGGCGACATGGCCACGAGGAGGTGCACTTGAGGTGCGCCTCCCAATGTAATTAATTCTATCTAAACAATACTAAATTATCGAAAAGCTACACTTATTTCTGATTGAACCACTGTACTACACGGTGCACGACGGCAACCATTAAGATCCACCACATATCATCAATACCTAATCGGTATATCTCACTGTGCTACAACCACCAAAAATGGTGAAGTGATACTCCTGCCGCACTTCACCGCACTTCATTGGACCAATCCGAACAAAGTACTTCAAATCGATTACTTTTACATGGGAGCAGGCATGGATAACATGAAATATGTTCTGTTGATAAGAGATGATATTTCGCCGTTCATCTGGCTTAGAGCTACAAGCTCAGCTAAAGCCGAATTGGCAGCTTTGGTAAAATCCGAATGGGTAGCTTCTGATGTAGGGAATACACTTAGAACGCGGATAACTTGGTGAAGTGTAGACTTAAGTTCGTTTCTGGAGACTCAGTCATTATTCTCCTATTCTTTTATAGTGCCCTAAAGCACTTCTACTTTGTTCTAGAAGCACAGCATTTATTCTAATATAGTTCTTAGAGTTTCTACAATAAATGTTCTATGGAAGCTTTTAGATTCTTCTACACATTTCTAATTCAAAGAGAAGTTTCTAGTTGTTTCCTTAAGACCTTCTAGAGGTTTTTACAACAGCTTCATTTGGCGCCGTGCAGTGGATCGTACGTCATCAAGAAAGCCATTTTCTGAACGTCCTACATGAACCCATATTCAAGAAGATTCGCTCGAGAAAGCTTTTCACCTCAGCATACAGTCCATATGGAACAGCACGGTGGAAAGGATCAATTGAGAAGTGCTGCGGACGTGTAAAGCATTGCTTTCCACGTGGGTCCTATCTAGCGTCACAAGATTGGCCTGCTTTGGTTGACTGTGTTCAGAGTGTGGGTAATCAATCCCCATTACAGTTCCTTGGATCCAGTCGTCCAGGAGTACTCAAAACTCCCCCAGAGGTGTTTACTGCAATCAAACCCACTAGTCTACTGATGCGTGCTCTCCAGATGAACAAATACCCTGACGCATGCAGCGATGATCAAGTACGGTTGCAGCAGTTGATGTATATTGAGGCCATGCAAGAATCCTTAGATGCTATGGACACAGATGTAGCTGAACTATGCCCGGCCGCGCGCGCTCGCAAAGACATCCTCCACTACAGTAATACCAATATGCTTCGGTCTAAATTTGCAGCTGGAGATATGGTGCTGGTCAGACGGGCCCAGGAAAGCCAGGGTCAAAAGCTTCGCTTCCTGCGGAAAAGGCTGGAACGGATAATGAAGGTGGTTAGCCCATAGGTATTCGATGTAGAGAGTTTGCTGGATCGAAAAAGAGAAACCGTTCACGCTCGTCGCCTGATCTGGTATCGCACAGACCGCGAAGATCAGAAATTGAGTCCTGCTTTAGTCGCTCATGCAAAACACTCAGAGACAGTGTATCTCAAGATGTGAAAACCATTCAGGATATTCGAAGAGTAGACCTAACTTTGGAACGGCTTTTGGAAGGAAAAGAACTTCTTGCTGCTATAGACCGAACCTGGGAGCCCGTGATTCAGTTGGTTAAGTATGTTCCCGAACTGCTTAGCATTTTCTTGAAAACTCTGCGTTAGCGACGCTTGAAAAACGAAGCGCTTAGAATCTGCAATGACTCTTTAAGCTCCAAATGAAGATCAAGATTCATGGGGCAATGTATCGACTTTGGCCTTCTGTCGGAACTGAAATGTATTTTTCAAATGTGCATATGTTTTCTTACGGATCTCGAACCTTGCTGCGGAAAGACTCGCGGCTCCATGTAAACAAACTGGAATGCTATTTGAACGGTGCAGGAGTACAAAGGCTCGGCCCAGTTTTCTTGGCCCAAAAACAAGCACACCTTCGCGAAATCGATGAGTGCTAGATTCCTAGCACTCAACATCTTTATCCTAAAAGGTACCGAACGGGCGCAATGCGTTTAAATAGTCCGAAGAGCCAACAAAAAGTAAAGAGAAGAAAAAAAGGACTTGCATGTCTTTTCTCGCCTTTACTCTTCCTAGTGTGCGAACTCTTTTTCTCTCGAGTTGCCACAAGTTTCAGTAGATTCGAAGGATCTATTCACAATAATGTCAACACGGAAAAACGTAATAAATAAAGTTATACGAGGCGTTGTGAGCACAATCTGATTTGAATATGGACATCTGGATTCTATTTCGTTAAGACCGGGATAGGTTAAACTTGCAGACCCACTAAAGAAAATGGACAGCTGCATAATCGTGGCGATAAAGCTAACTATTTTCACCGGAAGACTAACCATCGATCTTGCCGATGTTGTGGAAACGCGAAGCTCAGAAAAGCATTTTAGTTAAAAAGAATTGAGGAGGGATATGAATGTCGAGTAATATGCCCGAGTGATATTACTTAACGACGGCCAAATTTGCTTAGCTGTAACAGGATTTGAATTTCGAGTAGTATACCCGGGAGATTGTACTTGACGACCACCAAATGTATTAAACTGCAAGAGGTCGTGCTACACGACAATAGAGATAGCAACATATAAGCTCTGCAAGAAACCTGCAGTAGGCATCTCACTATCGTACTGCAGCCATTTGCACCATCTAACTGTATCAGGGATTCCCCGGTACGCTTATATCGATCAATACTTATCGACTCCCTGCTGATGTTGTTTTCGAGAGGTGCACTATCCATTCGATTTATACGAAGTTCAGTGAGAGTTTGAGCTTAAGCCTCAATTGCTACTTGTTGCTCTTGCAAGGCCCTTTTCTGCTGCTCAAAAATGGAGGCCAGTTCCTCCATACTGACCCCAAGAGAAGCCTGTGCTTGTCCTTGAGTTCTACTCGTCATCTTCTCTTTTTGAAGCGCAATTAGCTTCTGAGACCGATGTTGCCATGCTATCAAGTGTAAGACTTTGGTCAACAACTTAGTATTTATTTCTTCTGCTTGCTCTCTCCTCCTCCTCGACATACTCTTCTTTCAAATCGTAAAGTAGTAACTATCCAATGCAATAAACAATCGTCTCGTAAAAATACAAACCAGTGAACGGACGTGATTCGAATTTGAATCCCGTCCATCGAACTTGATCTCGGTTAAGTCCGAACAGCAAGAGACAGTCCACTCTCTTACAGATTTTGCTATTGTTGTGCGATATTGGCGTTTGGCTTTTACAGTGCGCTCAATTTGAAGTACTGTGGTGATGCAGCACTATTGTTTCAGTTTTCATTTCCTAGGAAGCTGAAGGCCAAGTAGCTAGCACGGGTAGTATTTGAGATCATATCGGCGCGATACAGCAACAGTAAAATGTTAAAAGCTTCGGCGAAACAACTTCTGCATGTACGATATGACGTCTGAATAAAAACACCCAACTTCGAACTTGCATAGAAAAGAGACTGAAAAGCGAATGCAGTGTTCTGTTGAAACTGGGTCTTAAGAGAGGATCGACTTTCATAAAAATGCGTCCAAAACGAGCCTTTTTTAAAAGTAACTGTTGCATATACACGTGTTGGACACACACGTGTAAGGGTCGGGCCTCTGATCGGAGGTTGCACGGCGGACGGCCAGCAGATACTTAGACATGTAGGCGAAGCACCGACCCGTGAAGGCGATGATAGGATCGACAGATTCGTACAATTATCTAGCTTCTCTTTATAAAGCTACTCTGCATTGACAACCCCGACCGAACGTTGCTTCATTGGCACGCAGTCTACCCCTGTCAACCAGTAGTTTCAACATAATTGTACGAATCTCCGCAGCTACTCGTCCGCACCCACACAAACATGGAGAACCCGAGCGAGAGGAAGGATATGGGTAAGCCGCGAGAAACGGATCAACAAAATAGGGGCGTGGACCGAAACAGAAAACCAAACCGTGCAGGGTACTCAGAAGGTTTCCGTGGAGATCATAAAGATCTGCAAGGATTCGTGTACACCTACGATTCGACCGCGCGCGCTAACCAATACGACAAAACAACGAAGAAGATCTCTGAATGGGTCGAGAAGGAGCTTCCGTTCTCAAAAGACATCTGGAAGGCAATGGCCAAGCTTAAGGACCCAGAAATCGAATTCTGGAAACCCACAGCACCTGATGCGAACGAGCCCGTGAGTAAAATGGAAGAGTCACTCTTTAATGAAAAGATAAAGGAATACATGCTGAGAAAGCGAACTTACGAAAACAACACATTCAAGGTCTACTCAATTGTCCTAGGGCAATGCTCCGGGGCCATGAAAGCCAAACTCGAGGGGCAGGACAATTGGACCGCAATACATGAAAAGCATGACCTGGTGAAACTTCTGAAGAGCATAAAAGTATGGATGCTCAACCAGCAGAGCGATAGAAGCCCCGTTCTGTCCACTTATTCTGCGATAACAGCATTGTTTAAAACACGCCAACAGCGCTATGAGGAACTACCGGAGTTCCGAAAGAGATTCGTGGCTGCCGCGGAGGTGCTACAACACATAGGGGTATCACTGGGTGGCGCACTCACGACCATAACAGACGGAATAATAGCCGATGAACACAAATCAGAAAGAGAACCGGCGACAGCACAAGTGATTAAGAGTGCGGAAACGAAGGCTCTTGACAGGATGCTAGCGGTGGCTTTCATACAGTCAGCTGACAAGGCCCGCTACCAGCAGGTGGCCGTAAACCTCGAGAATGAGTTCCTCAAGAGCAATGACCAATACCCCTGTGACATAACCGCTGCATACAATATGTTGACGAACTGGAAACACACCGCGGTGTTAAGAGACCAACCAGTTACAGACGGGGTGAACTTCGCGCAGGAAACTGAGAGCAAAGAGACTGCGGGATTCTTCCGCCCCAACAGGAAAGGGGCAAGGGACAGATCGAATGACATCTGCTGCAAGTGCGGAAAGCGCGGTCACCATGCCTGGGAGCGAACAAAATGCGAAGGTGGGGTGGCCGACCACGATGGATCGGCACATGCGATGGTGGAGGGAGGGATGTCTACAGCCAATCCCCAGGAAGACAGCAATGATGACTGCGATGTGGCTTTCTGCATGTCGGACCAGGCAGGCTCAGGCGAACTCCGCCGTGCCCACGGGGGGGTGTTCAGCAGCGTCACGACCAACTCGTTCAACAAGCGCCACGCACAGGTTGTCACAAAAGGAAGCATCGGGCTCGACAGCATGTCATCGGTCGACGTTTTCGCGGACAACCGACTGCTATACAACATCAGGACGGTGAACGACACAATGCGCATCGTATGTAATGCAGGCGTGGTAGTAGTGAACAAGATAGGAGACTTTCCAGGCTATGGCCCTGTATGGTTCCATGAGGACGCGATAGCGAACATTCTATCGTTGAGCAACGTGCAGCGGCGTTTCCGGGTGACATACGACAGTAAGCGGGGAAACTGCTTCGTGGTGCACCGGCCAGACGGATCACGTCGAGTATTTACACAGACCGAAAAAGGGCTGTACACGTCTCCGGTCTTAGAGCAGCGGCCGAAACAGTCAAGCGTGCTACTCATCACAACAGTGGAAGGGAATAAGCAGGCTTACACGAGGCGTCAGGTCAAGACGGCAGAGACCGCCAGGCGTCTACAGATCATAACGGGTAGGCCGAGTGATCGGCGGCTGAGCGAGATCATGGCTGGCAGACTATTGAGGAACTGTCCAATAACCGAAGAAGATGTCGTCAACGCCCGGATGATATACGGCCCAGACGTTGGGGCGCTAGAAGGGAAAACTGTCAGACGCAAGGCCGAACAAGTAGATCTAAGACTGTCGGTGGTCCCGTCCGAGCTGGCGCGGAGGCACAGAGAGGTGACAGTGTGCTTCGACATAATTTACATCAACGGGCTCCCATTCCTCGTTTCGATAGCACGTGATGTCAAGTTCTGCACCGCCGAGGCGATCGCGAACCGTCGGGATGGAACCATAATGGCAAGTCTCATGAAATTCAAGGCAACATACGGGAGGCGAGGGTTCACGATGAGCCAGGCAGCTGGCGACAATGAGTTTGCGTCGCTGGAGACAGCGCTACGCGACATTGGGATTTCGCTGAAAGTGGTCGCCCGCGATGAACACGTGCCGGAGATAGAGCGCCACATACGAACCCTCAAAGAGCGATGTCGCGCGACCTTCTGTGCTCTGCCGTTCAAGAAAGTTCCAGCGAGAATGCTGGTGGAGCTTGTATACGCCATGTCGTTCTGGCTACACGCATTCCCCGCAGCCGATGGGGTTTCCCCAACCATAAGCCCGAGGGAGCTCATCACCGGCGTCACACTGGAGGCGTCCAAACACTGCGTGGTGCCGTTCGGGGCCTACGTCCAGACACACGAACAGCATGACAATACGATGCAGTCGCGGACGATATGCTCCATTGCACTTCGCCCAACCGGGAATGTGCAGGGGGCGCACTACTTCCTTAGTCTCCACACTGGGAAAAGAATCAGCCGCAACCATTGGACCGAGATCCCCATGCCAGCGGACGTGATACGGCGAGTACACGAGATGGCCGAAAGCAACGCGTCCAACCGCCTAGTATTCGGTGATCGCAACAACACCGAGGGTACCGAGTCGGACGACGAGGCGTGGGAAGACGTATCGGTGGATAGCAACTCGTCGGCGGAACCGGAGCAGGCAGAGCGCGGTGGTACGGCCGAGGAAGAGCATACAACGGTGGAGGACAGAACGGTGCCATTGCCACCACAACCCGATCTGCACAACGCAAATACATTCGCTGAGGCAGATGAGGGAGTTGAACCCCTGCAGAGGGTGAAGAAGGCGAAGATCGCAACAGGGAAGCTGCTCAGGACGCGGGCGAAAATGAGGATGAAGCGAGCACGCTTCTCCAAGAACCATACTCCGACGGAAACAAATCTAGCATGCATGAAGCAAATGAAGGCCAAAACGATGGTGGCGTCGCCCACGAGACTGGTGCCAGTCAGACCAGCGAAGACGCGGGCACCGGGACCGACTGTGGTGGCGAGACAAATGCCAGTGCGGAAACAAGAGGGCATGAAGTTGACAGCACTGCAGGGGCGTCGTACAGTGGCGATACAGCGGACAAGCCGTCACTGGCAGAGGAAATGGACCAGAAGTACGGAAATAGGGGGAGAAGCGGAATGCGAGCCAGAAAAGAGCGGACCTACGAGCACCTACACGCTCAAATCGTCGCTGCCGAAGAGAACGTTATTCCGCCCGCATTCGATGCCGCCACCCTAACAAGTGTGGGTGCGCCGCTCCAGCCGCTCGTCAGCATTATGTTCACGCAGTACGGTGTGAAGAAGGGGCTGCGCATGTTCGGTGAGCGAGGCGACAAAGCGGTGCGCAAGGAGATGCAGCAACTTCACAACTGCAAGGTGATTATGCCACGGCCTGCCTCGAGCCTCAGCGACGGAGATCGAAATGATGCACTGCAATACCTCATGTTCTTGAAGCAGAAGCGGGATGGATCGGTCAAGGGGCGGGGATGCGCCGATGGCAGAAAGCAGCGCCAACACATCGCCAAACAGGATGCGTCCTCACCCACCATATCAACGGAGGCAGTGTTTCTCATCATCGCCATTTCGGCCAAAGAGCGCCGCGACGTCGCAACAGTCGACATCCCTGGAGCGTTCATGCAGGCAGACCTTCAGGGAGAGCGCATCCTGGTCCGGTTCGAAGGGCGAGTGGCCTAACTTCTGGAGATGATCGACCCCAACTTATACCGGCCGCACGTAGTGGTCGAACGGAACAAGCTGGTCCTGTATGCAGAGTTGCGAAAGGCCCTCTACGGCATCCTGCAAGCCGCGCACAAGTTCTGGGAGCAGATCATCCAGGACCTGACATCGCTCGGGTATGAAGTCAATCCATATGACTGGTGCGTTGCCAACCAGGTTATAGACGGGAAACAGCACACCGTCGGGTGGCATGTGGACGATTTTGTCATGACGCACGAGGACCCAGTGGTTAATGACAACCTCATAAGCTGGTTCCAGCAAAAATACGGTGGAATGGCTCCTCTCACTGTGCACAGGGGAGAGACGCACGACTATCTCGGCATGACACTCGATACTTTCTGGAGGCGCAGGGTCATGAGGTGCGCGATAACGTGGTGTTCTAGGACAACCGCAGCGCAATACTGCTGGAAACAAACGGTAGGGGTTCCAGCAGCAAACGAACTCGCCACATCAACATCAGGTACTTCTTCATCACTGACCGCGTGCGCTCTGGCGAGCTCTCCATCAAGCACTGCGATACCGACGCCATGCTCGGCGATTTCTTCACCAAGCCCCTCCAGGGAGGACAGTTTCGAAAGTTTCGGGACGCGGTTCTGAACACAAAATGAGGATGGCCGCGTCGTCAGGACGCCGTGACCACAGGAGCGTGTTGCTTATACACGTGTTGGACACACACGTGTAAGGGTCGGGCCTCTGATCGGAGGTTGCACGGCGGACGGCCAGCAGATACTTAGACATGTAGGCGAAGCACCGACCCGTGAAGGCGATGATAGGATCGACAGATTCGTACAATTATCTAGCTTCTCTTTGTAAAGCTACTCTGCATTGACAACCCCGACCGAACGTTGCTTCATTGGCACGCAGTCTACCCCTGTCAACCAGTAGTTTCAACAGTAACCCTTATCCTTTGTGGATTGTGCAAACACAAATGAGATTTGTGAGTAGACTTTGTTTCCTGTTTTTCCAGGCGATACTCTTGGAGAGGATACTCAGATCGAAACAAGACAAAGAGAGCTGAGGGCCATCGTCCATCAATGATGAACTTGCTGCCCTCATCTTTATAGACATAGATAGCACACGAGAGCATATAGAATTACTTTGTATGCTCTCGTAAATAATACAAATACGAAAAAGGTCAAAACGAACTGTCGTAAACAATACAAATACAAACGTGAACATTAGACGAGATTCAAAGTCACTGAGACGCCCCCTCGACCATTATGGGAGAAATATGGAGAGCTGTACGATGAGTATTGAGGAGATCACCAATCAGAGACTTTGTAAACATGTCAGCCCGGTTTTCCTCTGATGATACATGTTTGATAACAACGACTCCATCGGCCACAGCATCAGTTACATGATGATGCCTTAGTTCAATGTGTCTGACTTTGCGCATGCCGAAATCGGTTTGCGTCCATGAAATTGCTCCAAGGTTGTCCTGAAACAGTACAACAGGATATTCAAGAGGAAATCCGAGTTCCTGCATGACGTTCTTCAACCAACTGATTTGTTTGATACACTCAGAGAAAGCGTAGAACTCAGCCTCAGTCGTGGATAGAGCTGTGGACTTCTGTAGCTTGGAGCTCCAAATGACAGGAATGTCTCCAATAGTGATGACGAAACCCCCCCTGGATCGCCGCTTGTCCAAGTCACGACCCCAATCAGCGTCAGACCACGACGTAACCGAGGAAGACGCATTACGAGGTATCTCCAAGCCGAAATCCTTAGTACCAATCAAGTACCGAATGACTTTCTTCATGCATTGCCAGTGTTGTGGTAGCGGCTTAGAGGCATACTTGCCCAACATGGAGACAGCTGTAGCCAAATCAGGGCGCGTGCGTGTGCTCAAAGAAAACAGCCAGCCAAGCACCTCCTTATAGGGAACATTCATCATTTCCAAAGCCTCTGCTTGAGATGGGATTGTCATAGAATCATAAAGACAGTGTGATTGTGGCAAAGGGTTTGACAATGAAGTGGAGGAGTCCATTCGGGCAACACGGATAATCTTCTCGATAAGTGGGCGTTGATGAAGAAAGATGCTGTTTGTTTCTTCGGCAATAGAAACACCCAAGTAAAGGTCAGTTTTGCCCAAATCCAATACTTCATAATGTGCGCAGAGCTCAGATTTCACCCAGGCAGTGCGTTCAGGACGTCCGAAAATGCTGAGGTCATCTACATAAGCCAGGACAATTACGGTATCCGTACCAGTTCCATGTATGAATACACAGGGGGCGGATTGGAGCTTTCGAAATCCAATAGAACAAAGATATTGAGATATGTTCTCGTACCATAGTCGCGGTGCCTCCCTGGTGCCGTAAAGAGAGTTGACAGGTTTGACGATCCGTCCATCTGCTTCGCTGACATTCGGAATTTGTGGGAGCTTTATCCAGACAGGATTATCAACGGGCATTGAAGCATGTAGAAAGGCTCCTTTCACATCAATATGCTGGCGATCCCATTGCATAGCGGTAGAAAGAACCATCATAACGCGAAAATTTTCAAAGTTCAACACTGGAGCATAGAGACTGTCTTTGTCGTCAATCGTCTGAAAATTTCCTCTGGCAACAAGTCTGGCTTTAAACCGTTGTGGTTTACCTTCATGATCGCGCTTGAGGCGGAAGATAAACCCAGAGGGGATAGGTTGTTCATGATCCGAAGTGGATTCTTCGTATGTGCCAAGATTACGGATGGTCTCAAATTCAGTTCGGATTGCTTCCGTCCAGTACTCAGATTCAGGCGATGAAAGAGCCTGACGTAAAGTGGGCTCATCAGACGTACTAATTTCGTCTGGTAGGGCTCGAGCGGTATTCGCCGATTGAGTTTCAAGGTCGGACAAGTAGCCACCTAAATCAGGGTCATATGTCGACGGTTTTTCTGGATAATGAGTCAGTCCACTGCTGCTGATCGTGGAATGTGGACTGGCGCATTGATCATCAGCTGTTTCGTCAGGATGGGGCAGTTGCGAAAGGGTGGCAGTGTTGACCACTGTATCATCTTCATCATCACTTGAATCATAAACGTGTTGGGGGCTGGATGGAGTGTGATCTGATGGAGACAGCATTCCAATTAGTGACAAGCCAGGAAATTGATCCTCAATGAAACGCACATGCTTCGTTGTGAATGTGCCTTGACTTGTTAGAATCTTGTACATACCACCTTGCATATGACCAAGATTAATTCCTTCAACAAGACGAGGATGCATCTTCTTGCGACTTGTAGGATCTCGTTCAACAAGGGTCCGGCAACCAAATGGGCGAAGATGTTTCACGTCATGAGGTGGTTCTTGAAGTAGATGGGTCAAAGGGATACGATCAGTGCTGCTGTGAATGTTAACATTTCGACACGAGACTACGTGAAGTAGGGCATTGTTACAGTATGAAAGTAGCAGATGGGCTTGTTCCAGGCATGCGCGTATCGGTCCCATGGGAACAGCTATATTACGTTCAGCCAATCCATTTGATGAAGGTGTGTGGGTTGAGGTGGTGCTGATGATAACTCCCTTGCGTTTCAAGGTTTTCTGCGCTTTGAAGAACTCAGAACCACCATCGGAGTGCAGTGAAAGAACGGTTCGTCGAGATTGGCGTTCGAACCAATTCACAAATTCTATGATAGTGTCTGATGCTTCCGATTTTCGGACAAGGGCAGCCGCAAACAGGTACCTTGTACATTCATCGACAATTACAATGTAATATGCATGACCGCTTTCCGATTCAGTTCCAACAAATGTGATATCCGTGTGAAGATGGCCAGGCCTCGTTGCAGATGTTAACGAGCCTCCAAAACTTCGACGGAATTTACCACGGGCACAGGGCAGACAGTCAAATGTTGCACTTCCAGTCTGGGGAAGTACTCGTAGTTGGAGTAGCTTCTTGACTTCTGTCTTAGCTGCAGTGTGTCCGAGGCGATTGTGCCACAAAGATACGGCTGCAGGAGAAACGTTAAGCTCGGGTTGCTCCTCTGCAGAATCAATGGAAGTATCATCATCCATATCTGTCTCAGAATTGATTAGGCCTGAAATACGAGCCATCATCGCCGTCATTTGTGGAAATGTGTTAACACTGGTCGGCTCGGAAGGAGTTGAACAGTCAGCAGATATGTAATAAAGCCCATCATGGTGTTTAGGAGCACTGCCAATGATACGTAGGTTGTCTTCCAGATCAATGATGAGTGCGGCTTCTGGAAGGAAGAGTACTGCAATTCGTTTGGCTGTCAATGCAGGAATCGAAAGGAGACTCATTGCTATGTTGTTAGAAACAAGAGTGTTGCTGAGAGTAACAGATGTGGTGGTCCCTTCATATGACCAGGTAACAGGTCTAGGTCCTCTTTCAGTGGCGGTGATTTCCGAGTCATCTCCCAGAGCGATCGGGACACAACATTTGTAGCTGCGTGATAAGTGATTTGAAGAGAACGTCAGATGGGTTGTTGAGCCAGAGTCCAACATCAACAGATTATCCGGAGCACGAGCTGCCATGGCTCGTGGACGTGTAACCGCTGCACGGATGCTAGTTCTCCTGGGTTCACCGTTGTTCTATTCATCTTGCTGGTTGGTTCGTTCGCCAGATTGTTGACCCCCGATTTCTCTGGATATCTCCGAATTAAATTTCAACTTGTTCTTAGGATTCAAAGGATTTAAATAGCAGCGACTTGTGGTGTGATTTTCTTTACTGCATAGTGCACACTTCGGTCTTGCAGCCGCAACTCGTTCAGAACGATGAGTTCCCAATGTTCGTACTTCATTCAGTAAACGAGCTGATACAATGTCCCACGTAGTCTGCTCCGTAGAGAGTGTCTTGATCGCTGCACACACTTGATTTAGTTCTGGAGCAGTAACAGAGGACACCAGAAGGGCGACAGTGAGCTCTTCAGGTAGTTTGGTTTTCATGGAGGCCAACTGTTCAATGAAACTAGCCATTTTGTCAATGTAGCGACCCATGTTCTGGTTCGTGTCGGAATACCCCATGTTAATTAGTTCGCACATCTTTACAATACGAGACGCAGTTGAGGTGGATGCAAATCGTTCATCCAATCTCTTCAACATTTTGCATGGGTTTCCAATATCACTTTGGATAACACGTAAGGCTTCATCAGAAAGAGCGGAGACAATTAAACCACTAGCTTTCTTCTTATTGAGCTCCCATCCGGCTTTCTTCTCTTCATCGCTACTGAAGGGATTCCGGTTCTGAGTTAAAACTTTTCCAATGCCTTTAGACTGGCAGGCTGCATCAATACGAATTCTCCATAGTTTGTAATCATGCTTTTCGTCAAGGGGAAGGATACGAATCTTCCAACCGTCGGACTCCATTGCAAAAGACGAAAGGCGTGAATTAAGACGAAGCAGTTTCTGATATCAACAAAGTTAATACTACGAAAGGAACAAATCAAGGAGAGAACGAGTTTGCAGGTTGACGAAATCTGGGCCCATAACCTCTTGGAGAGGATACTCAGATGGAAAAAAGACAAAGAGAGCTGAGGGCCATCGTCCATCAATGATGAACTTGCTGCCCTCATCTTTATAGACATAGATAGCACACGAGAGCATATAGAATTACTTTGTATGCTCTCGTAAATAATACAAATACAAAAAAAGGTCAAAACGAACTGTCGTAAACAATACAAATACAAACGTGAACATTAGACGAGATTCAAAGTCACTGAGAGATACTGACTGCATATTTTTGAAGTGAAGATGCTTAGGCATGTTGCCCAGGTGCGTAGATCGAAAATCCGTAGATTGATATCTGAATGTTCGGGGCCGAGACCACGACTTGAAGTCGATACCGGCTCCAGTAAACAGAAGCAGGGCAGGCGACTGACCGTACCTTTCTTGAGTGCTCGCTCTCCCTCATCCTACGGCACTTTATATTCTATCACAATATGTAATTTGTGGACATATGTAGCGCCAAAGGCAGGTTTTCACAGTATACTAAGTTTACAAATTGGACAGTGCAGCACCAGAAACGAAGAACAACGGATGAAGCAAGGTGTGTGACGGGAAAATGCAATGGTTGCGCAATCAAAGTCCAAGGCGAACAGCGGTTCGAAGAACATTCTCCTCGGCGCTGGTGACGTATCTGGCAGCAAACGCTGTGAAAGTCAAGTGCGGGGTATCAGAGGGTATTTGCAACGCTCGACGATAACGAGGACTGTTGACGGGCATGACGGAACGTGTGCAGCCACCTATCAAACGGCAGTAGGTTTTCATCATCATGACGTCACCGCGATATCGAACCATATGGCCGGCAGTGGCACAGCTTTGAAACGAATCGCATAAAACGCGTGCACTAACATGATTGCGATAGATGAGATGGTTTCGGTCAAGGTGGGCGAGCGATTTAGCTGCTATGCAAACCTCGGATGAGTCATCTCCTTGGTCACCTGACTCGGCGTTTCCATCTGTGGACAATGAAAGCTTAGCGAGACAAATTCCGGAGGGTGAACCAACACATTGACGTCCCGAAGGACATTTGAAGGAGTCGTCACAGAAAACTGATCGAAGGTTTCCCGCTTCTATGTTTTCCCTTATGGCATTTAGAGCGGCATTCTGGATATTCGAAATACAGATTCGTTGTTCTTCCCGGTGGCAAACTTCAACGTTGAAACAGTCATCATCGCCATTACACACAGGAGATTCGGATTATCCATTAAAGGGGAGACATACGCAGTAAACAGCATTGCGGCCACAACCATCCTTGACAACATCTGAGAAAGTATCTATGTTTTCGAGTGTGATATCTTTGAAATCAAAGGCAATTTCACGGCATGCTCTTTCACCAACACAGTCTGAATTGGTTCGACAAGGCCCCAGAAATCCCTCCGTGGCTTGAGACGGAGAGAAAAGCAGTGCCAAGAGAGCGATGGAAAGTGCAACAGAAAAGAAGCTCATGGTGCTGGATCACAGTGGACAGCAGCAGCTGCAGATGCGAGGGCGGAGCGCTAGAGGAGATGTGGGGCTGGGGAAGGAGGGGATGGTGGGCGGATAACGTGGAGGTTAAATAAGGCGACGACGCGCGTAGCAGTTGTCGACAGGACAAGCTCCATCCACATTGGCAGCAATGGTGCGTCGCTGGCGCTGTCAACATCTCTACTTCTGCGGTCAATAGGAGTTGAGCAACAACTCATCGTACCAAGAACTAAACCTGCTAGATATCTGCAGCTAGTCTAGCCAGGGTTGGGACCGGGGGCCGCGGGCTACGAATTCGGCGCGTGCCATCGTGAGTTGCATCACGTATTCGCCGCTGTCGCCCGAGCTGTACCGGCTAGCTACACGTAACTAGACAACAGTGCATGTACAAACGTAATCTCTACAACACTTTTGGTCTCGTACAAGGTCGTACAGTAAGCCTTTGTGCTGAATTTTAGCTATTTTGATCACCTTTTCAACAAATAATCAGCTTCATCAGATTTGTACAACATGAAAGAATAAAACTGAAGGAATACAATGATGTAGAGTATATAGTTCACTGATTAGTACACTTTAGTAGTATATTAAACAGGCTTTTTCTAGTGCAAAAGCACCAGTTGCATGCTGAAACTTCGTTCTGGAGCTGTGTATGAAACAGGAGCACCCTTGAAGAAAAAAAACAATTTCGAGCAGTTGCCCCGGTCCGATAGACACCCTGTGGGAACTCGCTACATTTGCAGTCGGCTTCACCCCTCCGGTCCGTGGCCGGGCCACACCTCGTGGTCCATGTACTGTTGTTACCTTCGTCCACATGACTGTCCAGCAAATAGCTGGCAACAAGGCAATCATGCAGCGCAGAGTGTCACCTTGATATGAAACGTGGGAGAGCCAATTGTCATTGTGCCATGTCACATCCGTCGCACACGTGTGCCGGCGCGCCAAGCGCAGTGCTCCCTACCACTCGGCGACCGGAGCGAGCACAGCGCTTCATTTCTTCATTCATTGCTTCCACGACGCACGCAACACGACGCACACAACACGACGCACACACACACATCGCATCGTTCCATCGCCCAGCGTCCACGTCGCCTTCACCACCGCCATGAGTGTTTTCTTCGCTACAGCGCCAAACTCTGCCACGCCGCCGCCCCGTCGCACCCGCTCCCCCTCCTTCATCGCCCCTGCCCTCTGCCTCCCGCTTCCCGCCGCATTCTGTCCGTCCCTGTCATCGCCCCTACGCCTGCCACTCCAGCACCGCTTCCGCCCAGCCCGCCATCTCTCAAACCCTCATTGCCAGCCTCCATCGCCTCTCAATCCTTCAAAATCTCGCCCTGTTACGGCCTCGATTTCCCGGCAGCCAACAACGCTGCCCGTCACCTTCTTCAACACAACATTCCATGTACCTGGTCGTCTCATCCTGCTCTGCGTTCCTGCCCTCTGGGCCTCGTACGGCGTCTGTATCAAATGCCTTTATACACTGCCTTGGGCTCTTTCGCCTCCCCTCTTCAACGTGCTTCGCTTAGCCGTCGGTTCGCTGGCCGGCCTCCCCGCGCTACTCGCCCACTTTCGCGCTGCAAGAAACCAAAAATCCTCCTTCATACGCCCTGCACTTTTGGCCGGTTTTGAATTAGGAGCCTGGACCATCACCACAAACGTGCTGCAGATGACTGCTTTGCGACATACAACCGCGTCCCGAGGCGCCTTTCTCAATCAAATGTCTACCATCATCGTCCCGATTGCCGCCTACCTGTTTGGAATGGAGAAACGTCTCAATCCAAG
The DNA here is from genome assembly GCA_030374765.1 of Agarophyton chilense. Classification (NCBI taxonomy): domain Eukaryota; phylum Rhodophyta; class Florideophyceae; order Gracilariales; family Gracilariaceae; genus Agarophyton; species Agarophyton chilense. The sequence continues at coordinate 2,190,759 of JARGXX010000099.1, forward strand.
CGTCATTTTTGCCAGCATTGTGTCCATTTTCGGCGTGGCTTTGCTCACATTGGATAATGTATCAGTTTCATTTTCAGTTTTGGGAGATGGTATCATGCTGTTCACCGCCTTGCTCTCCACCATGTTCATCCTACGTACCAAAGTGCATACCAAAATCGCCGAGAAGGGGCCACTGGTGCCTGCAAAGGTTCTAGGCCAGACTACGTTTGCAGCTGTTTATTTTGTCGTTTCCTCCTTGTTTGCGCCTTGTGCGTCCAAAAACGTTGCCAACATGTTCATAGGTGCCACTCCGATGCTGCTCATGGCCAATGTGGCAATGGTGCTCTGGGGTGGTATATTCATTTCTTGGATGAGCACTGTGTTACAAGTGAAGGGACAGAAATTGGTTCCTGCTAGTGAAACCGTCATTATATTCACTAGCATGCCGTTGTGGGCGTCTATTTGGGCGTGGCCTCTTGGCGAGCGTTTCGGTCCGCGTGGAATTATTGGCGCCAGTTTGATTTTGGGCGCCACTGCCATCGCCGGTACCTCCGGGAAGAAGAAAGATGCATAATATGTGAGCTCTGGTTTGAAGGAGCATTTTGCATACTGGTAGAATTTGAAGCCACGCAATTTACCCTATGTATTATTTTTGAGGTGGGTCGGAGGCGTGGAGTCGTGGAATCATGGGGTGTGATTCTCCCGGTTTGGAGACATTCTTCATTTCTTATAGAACGCTCCACATAATTTCAACATAGTTATTAGATATTCTCGAGTAGGCACGAAGAAACTAAACGAGCATCGCATTTGGCGCTTGGTTGTATCTGCTGCCTTCTCTCGAGGATCTCAAGCTGCGAATGGCAGAACGAATGGAGCACCATCAATCCGCCGCCCTGCGACCAATCACGTGCCGCAATTGTTCGAATATTGTCCCATTCGCTCTGCTTCGAGCGCGCTGCCGAGTCGCGTAAATAAAAGGACAAATTGACCGCAGACGCCAAAGGCGCCTTTTGTGCGGCCCACATCACACGCCGCCTCGCGAACATCCGTAGATCTCGCATGTGCGCACGTCCGTCGTCTTGAGCTCAGTCACCAGTCCGCGCGTCACCGTCGTCGTAGTTGCGTCGTTCCTTTTCGCCTTCGCTTTCGCGCAGCTGCTCGACTTCGGCCTTTATTTCTTTTCATGGCGCCCGCTTTCTGCTTGTCTGCCTGCACGGGCAGTGTGTCGCAAACTCGTTCACTTCCTCATGTTTCTTCCCGTGCGTTTTCCGGTGCGCGCATTGGCGCTTCCACCATGCGCGGAAGAGCTGTTTTTCATGTTTCCCATAGTGCGCCGCGTTCTGTGCGAGTGACCCGTATGGCGCGCGAGACTCCTCTGGAAAGACAGAGAAATGTGGGGATTATGGCTCACATTGACGCGGGAAAGACCACAACCACTGAGCGAATTCTTTATTACACTGGAAAGAGTTACAAGATTGGTGAGGTTCATGACGGCGCCGCTACTATGGATTGGATGGAACAGGAGCAGGAAAGAGGGATTACTATCACCAGTGCTGCCACCACCACATTTTGGGATGATCACCGTATCAATATCATTGATACCCCTGGTCACGTTGACTTCTCTATTGAGGTCGAGCGTTCGTTGCGAGTTCTCGACGGTGCTATTGCAGTTTTTGACTCCGTGTCAGGCGTCGAGCCTCAAACAGAGACGGTGTGGCGTCAAGCGAACCGGTACGGAGTGCCTCGTATGTGTTTCTGCAACAAAATGGATCGTGTTGGAGCCGACTTTTTCATGACTGTTAAGATGATTGTTGAAAATCTTGACGCCACGCCAGCCGTGTTGCAGCTGCCAATTGGGGCGGAGTCTGACTTTGAGGGTGTAGTCGATCTTGTCGAAATGCGCGCCATTATCTGGGAGGAAGAAAGTCTGGGTGCCAAGTTCAGATACGACGAAATCCCGGCTGACCTTGTCGACCTGGCCAATGAGTATCGCGAGAAGCTTGTTGAGCTTGCCGTGGAGATGGATGATGATGTGCTGAACGCCTACTTGGAAGGGGAGGAAATTTCTACAGAAACTCTCAAGAGTTGCATTCGCAAGGGTACCATTGGAAGTGTATTCGTGCCAGTGCTCTGTGGTACGGCTTTCAAGAATAAGGGTGTTCAGCCGTTGTTGGACGCTGTTGTGGACTACATGCCCTCGCCGCTTGATGTGGAAGCTATCAAGGGTATAGACGCGGATACTGGTGAAGAAATTGTGCGAAAGTCTTCCGACGATGAGCCGTTCTCTGCCCTTGCTTTCAAGATTGCCACTGATCCCTATGTCGGAAGCCTGACCTTTACCAGGATCTACTCTGGTGTTGTGAAACAGGGTGACACTTTGATTAATACGATGAAGGGCAGAAAAGAACGAGTGGGTCGCATGCTTCTGATGCACGCCAATGACCGTGAGGACGTGAAGGAGGCGCGTGCTGGAGATATTGTGGCTCTTGTGGGTCTAAAGGATACAACAACTGGCGAAACACTGTGCACGGCTGAGAGCCAGGTGATTCTGGAAAAGATGGACTTCCCTGAGCCTGTGATCAAGGTTGCCGTGGAGCCGAAGACAAAGGCAGATACTGAAAAAATGGGCGAGGCTCTTGCAAAACTGGCTCAAGAAGATCCGAGCTTCAGGTTCTCTCGGGATGAGGAGAGCAACCAGACGGTGATTGAGGGTATGGGTGAACTTCATCTTGAGATTATTGTGGATCGGATGAAGAGAGAGTTCAAGGTGGAGTGCACGGTGGGCGCACCTACTGTGAGCTATCGTGAAGCAATTACGCGCAAGGGCTCGATCGACTACACGCATAAGAAGCAGTCTGGTGGAAGTGGACAGTTTGCGCGAGTATCGCTACAGTTTGAGCCGATCGAAGATACGGGAGAGAATGAGGGTGACAAGACAGAGTTTGAATTCGTGTCGGAGATCAAGGGTGGTTCGATCCCGAAGGAATACATCCCTGGTGTGCGTAAGGGTGTGGAAACGGAGCTGAGCAATGGAATCATAGCCGGGTTCCCAATGCTTAACTTGCGCGCGCGATTGGTGGACGGAGCGTACCATGATGTAGATTCTTCGGTGCTAGCGTTCGAGATTGCAGCGCGTGCGGCGTTCCGAGAGGGCGTGAGGAAGTGCGGGCCGAGGCTGATGGAGCCGATCATGCGGGTGGAGGTGACGACGCCAGATGAATCTCTGGGGGATGTGATCGGAGATCTGAACTCGCGACGTGGTGCGATCCAGGGGCTGGGCGAGCGTGGAAAGGCGAAGACAGTTGTGGCGAACGTGCCGCTGAGCGAGCTGTTCTCGTACGTGAGCAATTTGCGGTCGATGACGAAGGGACGGGCGAGCTACAACATGTACCTGCACGGGTACGAGCTGGTGCCGCCGAATATTGAGCAGGAGGTGGCGGCGCAGTACGGCAAGGGCGCGGCTGTGGGCAAGTAGGAGAAGAGCTGTTAATGATCATTTGCGTAGAGGGGCGTAGATGGACGTAGATGGACGTAGATGGGGCGTAGATGGGGCGTAGATGGGCGTAGATGGCAGTAGATGGCAAAGGACTAAAGAAGACCACGCGCGGCAGGCGGGAGATTAAAGCCTTGTTTGTGGCTGTGCAGCGGCGCGTATGGGCAGCCACACGTGACGCTGCACTCACACGCGCCAAGCTGCAAACGTCCGCAGTGGGGCGCCGCCGAGCCACGCTGACCGCACACGCGTGCGCACCACCACCGCGCGCCGTGCTGCCTTGCGCTCCACCTTGCGCTCCACCTCGCGCTGTGCCCCGCGCTCCGCCGCCTGCGCTGCTGCGCTGCTGCGCAATCTCCGCCGCTTTGCTTATTTGCTTGCGCTCCGTTGCTGCCTCGCACACGACCTAAGGCTGTGCACCTGCGTGCGGCCGTTGCGTCTTTACCTCGGCACTTCTCTTCCCTTGGGAGCCTTTTCACGTCAGTTCCCTCTTGTCTTTTCCCACTCCCACTCCCCCTCCCCCTCCCCCTCCCCCTCTCCCACTCCCTCCCCCTTCCCCTCCCTTCTCCCGCCGCCGTCGCCACTTCTTCCCTTTTGTGTGTCTCGCTTTCTTGTCTTTACCATGCTGCGAGTCTCCGCGCGTTCCCTGCTTAGGGTGGCCGCCTCAGCGTCTCCGCCGCCCTACTCCGCCGCCGCCGCCGCCGCCGCCGCAGTGCGCGGCTGCGCGGGCGTTTCGCGCGGCGCTGCGCGCGTGAAAGCCGACAACTCTGCTCGTGGTGGATGGGGCTCACGGACCGCGCTTGCGGTGGGTGTTGGCGCCGCCTTGAGCGCCGTCGCCCTCTCGACGAATAATACCGCCCATGCGTCCGCGTCCGCGCTCGTTATGGAGCAGCGCGACGAGCGCGCCGCCTTCAAGCCCCACCTGGACGTGCAGTATCCTGGCGTGTACCGCGAGCTTGTGCGCGTTTTGGGCGAGGAGCGCGTCTCGCTGGACGAGGATGAGTTGGAGGGGCGCGGAAAGGAGGCTTCCGGCTATGCCACTCCGTCCAACCCACAGGTTGTTGTGTACCCGGAGTCTACCGACGATGTGTCTTCTATTATGAAGATTGCTAACTCGTTCAAGATCCCCGTTGTGCCGTATGCCGCTGGCACCAGCCTGGAGGGACATACCGTCGCGGTCAGGGGCGGTATTTGTATTGACTTCCAGAAAATGAACAAGGTGCTCAAGGTTAACGTTGAAGACATGGATTGTGTTGTGCAGCCTGGTGTGCAGTGGATGGAGTTGAACGATTATTGTCGCCCTTATAACATGTTTCTCGGCGTTGACCCCGCTCCGGGTGCGTGTATTGGCGGCATGTGCGGCACATGTTGCTCCGGAACAAACGCGGTGAGATATGGCACAATGAAGGACCAGGTGTTGAATCTAACCGTTGTGCTTGCTGACGGCAAGGTGGTGAAGACCGGCCAGCGTGCCAGAAAGTCTTCGGCTGGCTACGACTTGGCGCGTATCTTTGTGGGCTCGGAAGGCACCCTTGGCATTGTCACGGAAGCCACGTTGCGGCTCCGAAACGTACCGGAGCACATGTGCATGGCGCGAGTGACGTTCCCATCCGTGCATGCTGCGTGCTCTTCTGTGATTGAGATTCTGCAGAAGGGTATCCAGATGGGCGCCATTGAGATTATGGACGAGGAAATGGTGAGAGCGGTGAATAAGTACTCTGGTTTAGAGCTTCCGCTGAAGCCTACCATTCTGTTCAAGTTCACCGGCACTGCAAGTCATGTGAAGGAGGATATTCGAGTTGTGAAGGAGATTACCAGCAAGCACACCAAGGAGGGGTACCGCTTCTGTCAGACAAAAGAGGAGAGTGATGTGTTGTGGGGTGCCCGCAAGCATGCGTTCTGGGCGGCGCAGACGTACATAGATAACAAGGAAATCATGGCAACTGATGTGGCGGTGCCGATTTCCAAGCTAGCTGATTGTATCATGGCAACGAAGAAGGAGCTTGACGAAAGCTTCTTGTTCGCGCCAATTGTGGGACATGTGGGCGATGGCAACTTCCATACGGTTATTGCATTTGACCCAAGCAATGAAAAGGAAAACCATGAAGCGCATCGACTGAACAACTTGATGGTGAACCGAGCGATTCGAATGGATGGCACTTGCACGGGTGAACATGGAGTGGGGATTGGAAAGAAGGAATATTTGATTCCTGAACTAGGGGAGGGCTCTGTCAAGTTGATGCAGACTGTGAAGAAGGCGCTGGATCCGGACAATCTTTTGAACCCAGGAAAGATCATTGATATAGAGTAAGATGACTGGGATGCTCAGCGGGGGATGAAACGCTTTGTAGTGTGGTAATAATCGGAGGTTAGAGGCAATAAACATCAAGTGGCAAATGTGCGTATCTGTGCTACAGTTGGCCAATGATGCATTGAATGCATTTTTATTCAAGCTGCCAAAAGCATCGGGTGGTTGTTGAAACGGCTACACTGCAACTTGTGGTCGTGCGCACGGCGCGGGAGTGCGTTCGATGAAGCATCGCTGGCGAAATTCAGAGGCGGCGCCAGCGTGGGCGGCGCGGGCATGTTATAGGGGCTGTGTCATTCGCATGTGTGCCAGGCTTGCAGAGTGACAGCCACACGTTCAACCATGAGATGTGCGCCATGCACGTGACGCTGCACGTGGCGCGCCGCCGCACATATGTCGGCGACCAAGTGTGGTTGGGGCACAAGTCAGCATTTACAAGAAACAGCGCTGGTGGCGAGCCGCAGCGTGTATGATAATACACGCGCTCTACTCGGCACAAGGAACGCTATTATCTCCGTCGCGCACAACATCAGTCCACGACATTACTCATCGACGTGTTCCACGACCAAGTGTAGTGTACCTCTCAGGCGCCAAAGCCTTGCAACTTGAGCGCGTCCTTGAAGCACGCCAGCAAAACGGCCACGTTGTCCATGCGTGAGTTGAAGCCCATCAGTCCCACTCTCCACACCTTGCCAGCCAGCTCACCCAGGCCGTTTCCGATCTCGATCTGGTACTTGTCCAGGAAGTGCTTTGTGACTGCCTTTGGGTCTACGCCGTCCGGCACCTTAACCGTGGTGAGTGACGGCAACCGGTGCTCCTTGGCAACAAGACATTCTAGTCCTATTTCCTCGAGCCCAGCCCAGAAGGCCTCGGACACCTCGCGGTGGCGCGCCCAACGCTTTTCCAAACCCTCCTCCGCTACAATTGTCAGCGCCTCACGGATGGCGTAGCACATTGAGATGGGCGCCGTGTGGTGATACGAGCGAGTGGCACCCTTGCCGCCCACAAGATAACTGGCAACCATCTTCATGTCCAAGTACCAGTTCTTGACCTTGTCTTCCCGCGCCATGAGTTTGTCCATTGCGCGCTTGGAGAAGGACAAAGGCGCCACACCCGGGGGGCAGCTAAGGCATTTTTGAGTACCGGCGTACGCGGCATCCACACCCCACTTGTCCAGGTGACACGGAACGCCAGAGATGGATGTGACGCAATCAGCCACAAGAAGTGCACCGTTGTCATGGCACAGGTCGCCAACACCTTCCAGAGGCTGGGCGGCGCCGGTGGAGGTTTCGGCGTGCACCAGTGCGACGATGGCGGGCTTGTGCTCTTCAATAGCAGCCTTGATCTCGTCGAAGGAGAAGACAGTTCCCCACGGGCGCGAAATCTTGACCACTTCGGCGCCGTAGCGAGAAGCCATGTCTGCCAAACGCAGGCCGAAGTAGCCGTTGCAGCCGATGAGCACCTTGTCGCCGGTGGTGACGAGGTTGGCCATGCAGGCCTCCATGGCGGCCGATCCGGTGCCGGAGACGGGGATGGTGAACTCGTTGTTGGTCTGCCAGGCGTAGCGGAGCAGCGTCTTGATGTCCTCCATCATGGAGATGAAGGCGGGATCGAGATGGCCGATTTCCGGGAGCGCCATGGCGGCGTGCACGCGAGGGTCAGCGTTGCCGGGACCCGGGCCACAGAGCAGGCGGTGCGGGGGGTTGAGGTGGCCGACGTTGGGCGGCGTGGCAATGGCCGAGCATTCGTAGTCGACAAGCGGACCGGTAAGGCCTTCTGTGGAACCCATGGCGCAGACGAGGTAGACGGTGTGCAAGCCGGCAACAAAAGAAGGAGGGGATGAGGGAAAGAGAACGGCCAAACAGGTGGAACTGGCGCAGTGTGGAAGACCGAAGATAGGCGCCAGCGGCAGTGGCGGTGTTTAAGTAGCGCAGATTGACGCGCGCTCGCGAGCACACGCGCACCACACAGGCGTGTGTGCCGTCTGCGCTGCCTGCGCCGCCTGCGCCGCCTGCGCGCCACACGTTCCGACGCACCTGCGCCGCGCGTGCTTTGCGCACCGTTGAGCTTCGCTTGGCCCTCGTGTAAGGGTTAAGTCTTTGTTGTGCGCTTTCATTCGTCTTGCGCGCTCATTGGCGCGCGTGGCGCGCGAGACACGCCCACGCGTGACGCGCGCGTCGCCGCCTCTGCCCCGACCGTTTCTATCCGCAGCGCTGCTTGCCCCTTCGTCTCCCTTCCGACAGCGCCGAATGTACCAAACGGTAGAGCCTTGCTTTTCGCTTGTACCCGCTTGCGCTTGGGGGCTTGCGCTTGGGGGCTTGCGCTTGGGGACTTGCGCTTGGGGACTTGCGCTTGGAGACTTGCGCTTGGGGACTTGCGCTTGGAGACTAAAGCCTCGTCGCCATGCGCGCGCTGGAGGCGCCGGCGCCGCCGTCGCTCCCGCGCGCGATGCGCGCGGCGCGCTCAGCAGTGCCAACGGACATGACCGTGCGTGCGCAGCGCGCCCCCGTCGACGTGTCCGTGGCGCGTGTGGACGTGCCGTTCGACATATACCATCGCTTAGTACCGCGACTGTTCACCATCGACGGCGATCCGCTTCAAAACGACGACCAAAACAATCACATGAGCTTGTGTGATGCTCCACATGCCCCCGTTGTGTGTCACATTCAAAACTCCGTCTTCAATCGCGCCTCTTTGGCGCACGCTTTGTACGGCTTTAGCTTTCAGACCGCTGCTCATGTGCGCTGCGAGCTCACACGTCCCGCTGACGCTCCTGCTGATGCTGCCGAGGCCGCTGGCGGCCCGCGTCGCTTCGCGGAGTGGTCGATGGAGGCCGCGCAACTGCAGCGCAACCTCATCTCCTGCAACCTCGTCGCCATTGCAAACCTGCTCAACATGCCCTCCACCTGGACCTTCACCCTTCATCTTCACTCCAGTCCCTACTTTGGCTTTGCTGGCCTTGAGGCGCGCGTCGTGCTCTTCTCGCCCGAGTTCAACTTCCTGTCCTTCCATCTTCTGGGCATCTCCGACCCGCACACCGACGTTCCAAATCTCCTTCTTTTGCTGCGCACGCTGTGTCCAGACGTCCATCGCAAGCTCATGGGCGTCCAGATCCACCTCACTCACGAACAGCACCAAACCATGATTGCAGCATCCGCCTCTCGCGTCTTGGCAGCATTCTACAGGCTGGCCCCAGCAAAGCCCCTGTTTTTCACCCCGGATGTGCAGCAAGCCGTGCCCGAACCCCCCCTGCTCCCGCACCACCTTGCCGCCCTCAGTGCTCACCAAATCAACCAACTTGTTCACCAGTACCAGCCCCGCCTGCAGCTTTCATGGACTCAGTCCCAAATCAATCAAGTTGTGCGTGATCTCTCCGCTCTTTCTCGGTCCACCCACCTTCCACCCGTTCCACAGCATGGCACCCACCTCTCTTTTGAGCGATCGTGGGCTTTTGCCCAACGTGACTACCGCCAGTTGCGCTTGTTCGTTGGCGGTTTGGCTACTGCCTTCTTGTACAAGACCCCTCAACCAGATCGCGTGAGCATCACCGCATTGGAACTCACCTCCAAGAATGCTGCCCAAGTGTCTGTGGTTGCCGATGTCATCTTGCAAGCGCGCCAGTTTATGCAGCTTCGACGTTTTGTGTCGCCTCACTCATTTCACCAAATGTCGCACTGATCACACTGCAAGTTTTCACTTTGTACACCATCGTCGCTGCTTCCTACACGAAGTGTTGCTTCAAACACCATGACGGAGAGTCCCAATTTGAGAAAAAGCGCACTCTCAGATTCAAACGCTTCACGCACACGACTACTCTATTACAAACAATTAAGCTCAGATCCCACCAGAATCCAACGCTGCATGGAAGGTATCGTGTCGACTCACCAGTGTTTTTTGTCTGCCTGATTGTGTATTGGTTTTCCTACTAGGGTGAGAACACTTCTTATAGCAGAAACTTTCTGCGCTTCGCTGTCCGAGAATCGGATAAGGATAAACAATTTCCCGTCTGGAACCCTTTTTCTGGTCGTTGCGCTGCATCTCTAGCCTGTTCTTCAGGCAGACGTCTCACCCATGCTTGAGCTCAAACAGTGTAACCGCTTTTCATAAATACACTGCTTGTGGCCATTGCGCGAAGCTGTGATACACACTACGAATAACACTCAGCTCATCGCGCTTCTCGAAGAAGTCATATCACACAGTTCCCCATTACGGTTTTGAGTCAAAGCCTGGCAATTTGTTTCAAGGAAAACAGTGGTCTTCAAAAAGAGCACAGTGACAAGCCCATCTTTCGACGACGTGTTGTAACAGAAGCCGAACACACTAACCGTCCATTCACTGAATCCACAGGGCCCGAAAAGTTGGGTGGACAATTTCGTTGAAACGACTATAAAGACTCTCAAAATCACATCCCTCGCGCAAATATTCCAAAAATCGACGTTTTGGTTGCAGTAAAACTAACAAAATCAGTGTGAAAAAAATTTCATGTAAAAATACTGTTTCAAAAACATAACCTTTATTGCATACTTTTTATTCTAACGCGAGTTCAGTAGTTCACTTTTGCTCCTTTAGGTGTAACACTTATACAATGCTTTGGCATTGATTATATAAAAGAATTGATAGCATTACTGTCAATCTTCTCCCACGCGTTGATACACTTTTTTAAATCAAAAATTATATCAAATTGCCTTTTTTGCTGTTGAGGACGTCTCACGAGAGAAGAATGTAGATTTTTAACACGCAATCTGTTTCAGATAGCTGCGTAGGTTGCACTACAATTCTGACTAGCGAACGTTAAATACACACAAAATAGACTTTTTAATTTGAATTAGTAGTCTAGTTTAGTAGACGTTCAATTAAAATGAAGCTGCTTACTAGGCGTGGTAGAGACCCACACCAAGCTCCCAGCCACTATAAAAGAGATCGGAACAAGAGAAATACCTCTCTTGTCTGACATCAATCCCCTAAACGACTGATAATCTCTTCCACAACAAATTCTCCATCATTATCACCGCCCTTCTTTTCCGTCTTGCTCCGCACCGCCGCTTTTTACGCCGATTCCGCCGATTCTGCCGCGTTCTACAATGCTTATATCGAATCATCTTTTGCACAACACTTGCCCATAAACCATTTGGGCCAACATTCTCCAAATGTTTTCGATAGGGTCAAAAAGCGCGTAAGTCATTCCGGAACTGACATATTTACACTATTAAACCACTGTTTCATAGAATTAGACTTACGCACAGGTGCATTCTCTGGCTGAAAAATGAATTCTTCTTCGTGCATACAGTATGCAAAAGATAGAAGATGGTGGTCTAGAACCTCAAAATACTTCCCAGAGTTCATAGTAGATTCAAGAAAAGCCATGTCAGTTGCTCCTTTCGTAAAGATTCCAGGCCAAACCATTACTGATGCTCCTTTTGAATGCGTAGTCACAAATTATTTCTTTTCTTTTGGTAGACGATGGACTACCGCACGAAAGAACATCGCCCGAACGACCGCCGCCCTCAGATTTTTCTTTTCGCCATCTCCGAAGCCATTGCACCTACCAACCCACCCGTATTTAACAACACCTACACAAAACACTACCAATCGCCACTGCCACCACCACTACCACCAACGAAACTTCCATATCCCAGACCATTCAAACAACTTCCGGGGTCTCAAACCTCAATTTCGCTTTTGCGGCTCCAACTTCACTTCAGACAAGTAAAAAAATCACATTCGATCTGATCACTCCGACGCCAATGATCGCCGTAAAAAGTACGCCATCCGCACTCCGTCCTTTAATCGACATATTGTATATGAGCCCGCCCCGCCACCCTCAGGTCCAATTTCCTCCAATTCTGTCGTCGTCATGAGGCGCTGCCCGTGCGATGTTTGTGGCCAACCCTTTTCCACAACCAGCATTCGTAACCAAAACGTCAGAAAAACCCATCAAAGTGATCTTTCGAACAAAGGAATTCATCCCAAAACAATTGTAAAGAATAGGTATACTAGTATCCGCGATAGAAAAGGACGATCGCTTAGGGATTCTTTGCGAACAGATAACGAAGGAGTTCGGCGGAAAGATCAAATGGCCCGATATGTTTATGGAAACGGTAACAATGTACGCGGCGGTTTGGGAGATTATAATCGCGGACCCGATGGACAGTTAAACGAGAGAAAGAGACCTGGGGAGCATGGGCGCGACAGCGGACCTTACATTTGCGTTTCATTGTGTTGTAATCGTGCGTGATGTATGTCAGGGTGCTTGGGATACTTCGGAGTTGGCGACGACGGTGTCGGGGGTGGTTGGTGTGTTGCTATGTGGAGAAGCGTGGTACGCATTTGGTGGAAGACGCGAGACTGAATTGGACAAAGTACTAACTTTTGTATGTCATAATATGCTTTGAATTTGTGAATTTTTTCAGGGACAATGATTTTGGTTGGAAATGGTGTGGACGGTGTGGGTTGTGTTTGTTGTACGATTGTTGTAGAGCAACGCCCAGTTAGGGGATACTTGAAGATGCAACTCATACAATGAGGATTGAACCCTCCGAGGGTTATGACTATGATCCCCTCTAAGGTGTGCTGAGGTGGCACTGTTTTCTGGTTAGAATTCGCCCATAAGGGAAGATTCGGATGGCCCATGGTTGGATTGGCCCCGTGATACACGTGGCTTAATTTTGGCACCGATTTTCGGATATTTGTTAGAACGTTGGACTTTTGGGCCCTGACAGTGGGATCTCCACGTGTATGGCCCTGAGCAGGTGTGCACTACTGTAGAGTTTAGTTAGTGGGCCCTACTTAGGGAGATGAGATCGGACAGTCCGAAGCTCAGAGTAAATGGTAACCAAGGTTGGTCTTCGATACCTTTAGAGGTTCTTCGTCGCCATCGTTTCGGCCTTACAACCCGGAACGGGCTCTGGTTAGCAACGCCTGCGTAGGGACACGACTCCACTTGGACAGTGCCCAAGTTTGGGTTCCGTGCAACCACCCCCTTGGGACCGCTCAGACGACCTGCGTGCACGATACCCCGTGGGGGTTCTGCTTACTTGTTGCGTGCTTTTTGTGTTTCCTTTCGAGGACAGGTTTTCGCCCCTGTATTGGGTTTCTTTTGTTGTTTCGCCCCTTTTCTGGTTCTCGGGTCCGGTGCCTGTTAGTGCCCGACCCTCGCCCCTTTTTTCCTCTTCGCCGGATTTTCCCCCATTCTTTGGGATACCCAGACCCATTCCCGACCCAACGGTTTCTACCCCTCACCTCCGTCGGTACTGCCGGAATCCCCCGTGGGAGTTACACCCCACACTACGGGTGGAACGGAGGGCTCTGTCTCTGAGTCTGCCTCCCCCCGGGAGCAAGGCTTCGAACACCTTGAGAGCACTTCCCGTCGCCGGGTTTTGCTCCACAAGTGGTCCCCCGAACTTAGAATCCGTTCTCGAACTTTTGGGTTGGTCATCCACGTGTTGGAATATCTCTTGGAAGAGGAAGCACCGTCGTGAAGATTTGTTGTAGTGGTCCCCTTTGGAAAGGGTGGAATTGGTTTTTATTTTTGTTTTGTGTTACGTCATCCGTTCTCCGGGAATCTCGTGATCGAATTTCATCGTTACCCCGAATCGTCGGTGTCGTTTCTGCAGCATGCCGCCGCCTACCCGTGGTTCCAGGACTGGATCGAACCGTCAAGCGGATTCAGTGCCCCCGGCCCCGCCTAGGCCGAGGAGCTCAATTCCCGAAGGTCGGAACGATTCCGGTATCGATCCGGACACTCGGAGAGCACCCTCAGTGGTTTCAGGTCCTCGAGAGGTCGTGGCTGTGGGCCCAGCTCCAGTGGTGGAGACCCCCTCAGCAGCACCCCGAAGTCGGGGCGACCCTGAATTACAGCGCCTGGAGACTCGAATCGATATCGCCAACGCGGCTCACGTCGAGCTCCTTCAGGAGGTTACTACCCTCCGCCTCAAGGTGGAGGATGCCCCGGTGCGGGGAGTCGCCGATGACCTTCGTACCCTGAGGAGGGATGTGAACTCCCTTTTGGAAAGCTTTGGTACCCCTGGGGTCTTTATCCAGGAGTACCGGAGCCTCGTGGAGGAACACCGCGTGCAAGCGGAACGCTTCCGAGCTCGGCTGGACACCCTCGAGGCCATTATCCGTATGGACGGAGACACAGAAGCCTCGAAGGATAAACCCGACGTTTCGGAAGACGAAGAACACCGCTCTGCTAAACGGGACCGCCGCAAGTCCAAGAAGAGGGTTCACCTCCAAGAGGATATATCGGATTCCGATCCCAATCGCTCGTCATCGAGTTCGTCCTCCGAATCTTCGGATAGTGAAGATGGACGCCGGTCATCCCGGGCGACTCGGTCGAAGGCTACTTACACCTCTCAAGGGGCAATCCGTACCCGGAAGAAGGGTAGGAAACACCTTGGATTAAGGGAGCTGAAGCCGACGAATCCTCTCTATCGGAAGCTGCTATCGTACCGCTATTACCGGTTGGATAACCCTTCCGGAGATCGAACATCCCGCGGAACGGGTAAGGTCAAGGACTACATCAAAAGGCTGAGCATCACCCTACAGAAGAGGGAGTTCACAGGAACAGACCCAATTCTGGTGCTCGATTTCCTTGCGAGGTTCGTCCAGGAGGCTGACATCCTCGGTATGAGTGAAGCGCAAGCGTATCTTGCATTACCCTATTTCTTAAAGGGGATGGCTGAAGACCAGTTCAACTCCGTCCGTGGATCATCCCGAGCCTCGGAAGGGGGAGTCACGTGCTGGCCCGAAGCGGTGCAGTACCTCTTGAGGTCATACGCTACTGGAAATGCGATTCAGGAAGCAATCCTTGCATTAAGAGATACGCGGCAGAAGCCAATGGAAACCGAAACGGTGTATTCAACTCGCTTGAATAAAGCGTTTCACCGATGCGGGAAGGTATTCCCCGCCTACGAGAGATGCACCATGTTTGTGGATGGTTTGGACCCCTCGATAAGGGCATTGGTTGCCCGACATCGGGAAGAGAAGCGCAAGCTGACCTACTTCGAACTGGTTCAGTACGCCCAGACTGAGGGGGATACTCTCCGTGCCCGGCAGAACCGAAAGACTCGGCCGACACGTGCACTCCTCGCCGATGGAGGTAACTCGTCTTTGTCACTCGCAGGAGGCCCTGCCCCTGTGAAGGTCAATGATAACATTCACTTCATGGGAAGTAACCCCGAATCTATGGGTACGTCTGAGTTGCCGTCGACATCCGCTCCGACTACGGATGAAGACCCTGCGCTCTATACCCAAGGACGGAGGGTGCCAGCCGCATCGCTACCTTTTGCGAATACCACTGCTCGGTTCTCTCGCCCTGGATGGAGGGATACAGCACCACGTCGCGTGGATTCACGTCCACAACCGAACCCAGCAGAGCTGATTTGCTATTTGTGTTACCTCCGTGGTCACAAAGCACCAGACTGCACATTTCCCCTGCGGGAGGGCTCACGAATTATCGCTCAGTACGAGGCTCTGACCCCTGAGGAGAAAGCTCGAGTCCCGAGTGGGTCCTATGAAGAACAAAGGATACTCCGAGCTCACCTTGCTGACAGGGATACAGAACTTGTACCCGCGAACGGGGAACAACCGGTCCCCTTCGAGGCAGCTGCACCGAATTCGGTGGGGTCCGCTTCGAAAAACTAAACTTGGGAGTCTCCCCTGCGGGAGGGGCGTCTTCTACGTCGGAGTTGAAGACGCCCGAGGCGCTCCAGCTTCGCTCCCCAGCTGTGACTATACTTTCAAGGAGAACGGCTGACACCGACGTTAACTCGGGATACTTTAGTGTCCTCCGTCGCCCGTGGATACGGTCCCGTAATCTCCGTATTCCGGATCGAGTTATGGTAATTGCCAAGCGGAATTATAAAGTATTCGCCGACTTCGGCCTGTCCAACCAGTTTATGGTTCGTCAAATATCTGTCCTGGATACAGGAGCCGCTCCTAACTTAATTCATGTTGAATTGTTACCCCCGCTGCTCCGGGTCCAAGTTCGTACCGGTCCACGTTTGGATATCGCCGATGCGAACAACATCCCGCTACGGACACTGGGTACAATTTCCCTCACGGTGAGGTTAGGCTCCTATCTCGTTCAGCTAGATTTTATTGTATGCAAGTCACTTGCAGCACCAGTCATACTGGGTTGTGACTTTTGCGACCGCTTCGTGGAAGCCATCCGTTCTCGGAATAGAACTGTGGAACTCGAAGACGGGTCTACGATCCCAATCGTTCGTAAACCCTTACAGGGAGCAGCGCGAACACGCGTTCCTCTCCCTGTCGCGCAGGAATCTGTGAAGAAGGACCCGGTGTCTACACGGGTAAAGGTTGCGAAGTCAGTGGCTATCCCGCCAGAAATCCAGGTTTGGGTCACAGTTGTTACCAAGCAAATTGGTGTGCATGTGGTACAACCGAACCCGTCTCTGTATACGCGGCGTCAACTCGCCCTTGCGAATGGGGTTGTCTCCGTGGAACCGGATAAACCTTTCAAGGTTTTGGTAGCCAACTTTGGAAAGACAACGCAGCATTTGGTCAAACACCAGATCCTGGGTTCTGTTCTTCCACACCCGCATGCTGTCGTACCTACAAAGATCTCTATCGCAGAGGTCCTTGGTGTGGCGGACCCTAAGGAGGGGGAGGACACTGCCGAAATCGCGGAAGACGGTGAGCATACGACTGCAGCTCCACACGCTGAACACTTTAAACCTCAGGAGGTTACGGCCCCTATCACAGGAGCAGACCAGATGGATCCTGTTCAGAAATTGGAGAAATGGGATCTCAACCATGTACCCGCATCTCATCGGGAGAAGCTGAGGCATGCTTCGTGAATTTACCCCCATGTGGAATGGTTCCCTTGGAACTATTGGGATTACAGAACACCGCATCGACTTGTTACCGAACACTCGGCCTATTGCCCAACACCCTTACAGGGCTGGACCGAAAGCTCGGGAAGAGGAGAAATCTCAGGTGGAGAAGATGCTTAAAACGGGCGTAATTGAACCTGCCCAGTCCGCTTGGGCCTCACCAGTGGTGTTAGTTCCGAAACCGGATGGATCGTGGCGTTTCTGCATCGATTACAGACGCCTGAACGAGGTAACCATTAAGGATGTGTACCCGATCCCTCGGATGGACGAATACATCGACTCCCTTGGGAGCGCTACTGTTTTCTCTACCCCGACGCCAATTCGGGCTACTGTCAAGTCCCTATTAGGGAGGAAGATCGAGACAAAACGGCTTTCGTGTGTCATCAAGGGCTTTTCCGATTCCGGAGGATGCCTTTTGGGTTGACAAATGCCCCCGCAACGTTTCAACGGGCGATAGACATTCTGTTGGCTCCCTTCAAGTGGAGGACGTGTCTAGTGTATTTAGACGACATTATTGTCTTCTCCAACAACCTGGATGACCACCTCAAACACGTCAGGGACGTAATGAAGATACTCCGCAACGCGGGAATCACCTTGAAACTCAAGAAATGCGAGTTTTTCACCGAGTCGGATAAATATCTGGGTCATATCATCCGTCCCGGACAGCTTTCAATCTATGAAGTACGAGTGAAATCCTTGAAGGAAGCAAAACACCCGAAAACTCAAACGGAGTTGCGATCCTTCTTAGGTCTGTGTAACGTGTATCGCCGATTCGTCCCGAACATTGCGGATATTGCCACCCCCCTCAACAGGCTCCTGACGAAGGGACAACCAGTTGAACTGGAACCTTTTGGCGACGCGGAAGCGTCTGCCTTCACGGCACTGATGAATGCCGTAACATCACCGCCAATCTTGGCTCTACCCAATCCTGGGCTCCCTTACGAAGTGGACACCGATGCTAGTGCAAACCAAGTAGGGTGTGCACTGTTCCAATCCTCTGAGGATGGTGAACGTCACCCTATTGGGTACTGGTCACGTTCCCTGAATGTCCATGAAAGGAACTACTCGGTCTCCGAGAAGGAATGTTTAGCCGTTGTGTGGGCCTTAGCTACACTTCGCCCCTATCTGATGGGTACTCGTTTCAAAGTCCATACGGACCACGCATGCTTGCGTGGGCTCCTGGAGATCTCCGAACCCTCGGGCCGCCTTATGCGCTGGCGTCTCCGACTGTCGGAATTCGACTTTGAGATCCTGTACAAGAAAGGGGAGCTGAATACTCAGGCTGATGGACTATCCCGCTTGGAAACCACAGCGAAAACGGAACCCTACGAGGACGATGACATCCCATGCTTTATGGTATCGGACCTCGAGGGATGAGCTCAACCGCTGACGGATGATGTTTGTGACGATATACTCGTCAACGAGAGTCTGGATTCGCCGACCGGCTCTTTTATACCTATCTCTCCAGAGGAGATGATACGCGAGCAACAGCTAGACCCATTCTGTACACGGATTCGGGCTCGCCTCAACGGAGGATTTCAGTTACCTTTCGAGGACGACGATCAGGGTTACCTAATCAGGACCGTTGGACCTCGCCCGAGGATAGTGGTGCCGCACACCCTACAACAGAGGGTATTACACCTCACTCACTATGTGAAGGTTGGCGCCCACCCCGGGGGAAGAAAACTGTACCTCACGTTGAGAAGGGACTTTTACTGGCCGGCAATGGCATTCGATTGTTACGCCGTCAGACGGGCCTGCGCCAATTGCGCCAAGAATGACGTCAAACTTCGGAAGCACTCTAAGAAGTTGACGCTGTTCCCGGCACGGGCTCCACTCGAATTCGTGGCCATAGACATCCTAGGGGAGTTTATCAGGACGCCCCGAGGTCATCGGTATCTGCTTGTCATTTCTGACAGATTCTCTAAGTTAACGAGAACTGTGCCGCTGAAGCGGATCACCGCCTCTACCGTCGCGCAAGCGTTCGTGACCCATTGGGTGTTCGTATATGGACCGCCGGTGCAGTTGTTATCCGACAACGGAGGGCAATTCGCATCAAAGTTCTTTCAGGATGTATGTCGAATCCTTGATGTAAGGAATTTATTTGTTACTACGTATCACCCTCAGGGGAATGGCCAGGTGGAGAGGTTTAACCGCACGATACTCAACGCTTTGAGATCGTATGTTGCGGATCACCCCAAAAATTGGGACTTGTACACAGACGCTATCACGTATGCATACAACACCCAGGTACATCGGGTTACATCGTTATCCCCATTCGAACTGGTACTGTCGAGGACACCGCCGCCGGTCGCCATTGAGGCTCAACCGACGCTGTCGACGTACCCGTCACCGGGATTGTACCCAGAAGCCTGGAAGGAGTGGCTTACGAAGATGATGCCGATAGCCCGGAAAGCAATGGACAAAGCTCAACGCGCCTACACGAAGGACTTTGAAAATTGGGTTCGCAAACCTCTACCTCAGGTGAAGCCCGACGACTTCGTCTTCCTTCGAAAGGAATACTACAATCCTGAAAAGGAACGTAGGCCCAAGCTTTCGCCAATTGTGGACGGACCCTATCGTGTGGTTTCTGTAGACCCGGACACGGTGGTATTGGATATCGCTAACCGCCACGAACGGATCTCCAGGGACCGCATCACACGAGCGCCCAACCCAAATGTGGAAGTGGTGTCGGCACCAACGCCCTCCACAGGGGATGATTCAACGGAAGTTAACCCGTCAGGCGGAGATTCGAACACCCGCCCCGTTATACTTCCGCACCCGGAACGTGGTTTAACCGACCTACCGAAAACTTCGGATACTCCCGAACCTGGGCCCGCTCCCTCAAGGGCCCAGCCAACGAACTCTTACAGAGTTACTCCCCCACTGAAGGTAATCAAGCCTCCTGGCTCTCCGCCTAAGGAGGGGGAGGAGGACTTAGTTCCTTCGCAGGACGATGCTTCGGCGTCAGCCAGTCGCCCTAACAGGGAATCTAGTTCTCACAGTGAGACGGCGAGCCCGACCGAGCCGGCGACAGAGAAGTCACAACCCCAGCGTATGGGTAGCGACATCACCGCCGACCCAGCCGAGCACGACGTCAGAAAAGATGACGAAAACCCTCCTAGGGAGATTTGTGTGGAGAACTCCGCACCCGGAACGCCTACAGAGGCGACGATCACCCACCGCTGTGGATGAGACTCTGAGGTGTCGCACACTCAAACCCCGCTTTCTCGGGAACGAGCTGTGTCAGCGGACCCGCACGGGGAAGATCTCGACGACGAGGTTGACCAAATTTGGCTCTCCGTTATGGAATGAGAATAGGAACTCCTATGGAGACACTGGAACCCTCAGAAATGGGAAAGAAATGAGTGAGACCCGTCGGGGAAAGCTCAGGAGAGTGCTAGCGCGTGTCGAAAGCACCACCTCACATCCACTTGTGGAGTGGCAACCGGCGCCCGCGCATTTATGTGGCACACGTCGAATGGCACCGAGCCAATCAAAAGGCTCTCACGACCAACCGTCGCGCAAACCGCCTCCGTCGCACGGCGCGTTGCACAAGAGCAACCTTCGTCCCCGTAGCTCGGGTTGACGTTGAAGTCTTACCCCACTGAGATTGGAGACACTACCGCGTCGCGGTTTCTCAACCGTCACGGAATCTAGGAACAACGTTGTTATCGGGAAGATCTCAGCTTTAAGAAGAACCCAAAACTGGGCCGTTTTGACTCCGTAGACGGAAGTTACAGCGTAGCCCACAGGCCACTTGGCGCCGTTTGGACGAAGTGCTGAGACCCGCTCGCAACAAGGAAAAGAACCCACCGGGGTGTGTCTAGACCCTACGTTGACACCCTAAAGGGAACTAGAGCGTTCCAAGATGGAAGAGAAGCCCGAACAGGGAAAAGTGTACCCGCAGGAATTCGTTATCGATCGCATCGTGCGTCACATCTACACCCCCGAGGGAGAAGTCCGCTACCAAGTCCGATGGTACGGATTCTCGCCTGATGAGGATACAGTGGAACCCATTGAGCACCTTCCGAGGTCTAAGGTTTTATCCTATCAGCGACGCGCTCGGGTAACCTTGCCTCCAAGTCTGGATCGTGCCCAAGTCGGGTAAGCCACCACGGGAACTGGTGTGGATGCGACCTCGAAGTGAGGAAGATGTTGGACCTCTGAAGAGGAATTGAGGAGAGTATCCCGAAGAACACGTATTGAGAGGGAATGTCTACTGGCCCTCGGCCTAGCGCCGTTAACCGGGGAACACAACACTGGTTATCGGGACAGTTTATGATGAAAAAAATGGAAAAGAAGACCCACGAAGTGGAGAAGAAGATTAAGAAGAAGATTGGACCCTAGGAAGGGAAGAAGATGAAGACGAAGATGAAGAAGATCCTAAGAAGGAAGAAGAAAAGAAGTATAAGTTAAGATCCTAGGAAGGAAGAAGAAAAGAAGTTATGCAAATATCAGAAGTTTACTATTTTCGCCAAGCTATGGACTCCACAATTGCCCGAAGGCGCAACTACGGAAAGCCCGAGGAGGGACCCGCCCCACCGTTGGGATTCTGACCCTGATGGTACGCCGAGGCGAAAGCCAACATCTGGCTCACATCCGTCATACCCGGGGGAATCGGAATGCCCGCGTTCACGAGGCCTTGTCGCACACTATCCGCTTGCGGAGTGGCAACCGGCGCCTGCGCAAGGGTGTTCACACCCCACCCGGAGGGAGCAGATGGACCGCCACCGGATGCATTCGCCGCCGCAGCTGAGGTCGTTCCCACTGGTTGGAAGGGTGGAGATGGCTCCACAGGGAGTACTCCACTAGGAGCTGGCATGTCGTTATCCAACGCTGGATCGTCCAGGTCTACTGGAGGCTCGTACTCGTAATCGTCGGTATAAATGAACCCCGTCGGGGGTCCCACTGGCATCGGTCGAGGCGAGTCCATCAGCGCCCGTGCTTGCGCCGCGCTGATGCGAACCCCTTCGAAGGGATTGTAATAGACCCAGTTACCGGAGCCCGGATCGTACCGGCCAAGAGACTTGTCTCGCGCGGATCCTTTCCCTGCGGGCTGATTTTCCACTGGAACTCGATCCCATTGGGTGTTGTCGATCACGTCCAAGATTGGATACAGGTCCTGCACGCTGCTGGCCGAACCCAACGCTGTGACAAGTTCAATCTGACGCATGATGGTCCGTAGCATCGGAGGAATATACCAGATACGGAAATGGTCATGAGCATCCCAGAGGAGGTGCGCCGCTACGCGGGCTGCCCACTCGGCTACAACGAGGGCCCAGTATCCCGAGTTCGGGTCGTGCATCAAACGAGACCCTATATAGTAGATGTACGGGGGCAGTTCAGCAAAGCACTCTCGGGGGACTTCGACCTTACTCCACCAAGCTGGAAGGGGCACGCATCGCCCAACCTTCGCCGTGTTACGGATACGCTCCAGTTCCACGTGAGGATACGGGACAAGGAACCCGAAACGGGAGCGCGAGCGGCGCTCGAAACGCACGCGTCGATCGAACCCATACTGGGTAAACTGCCGTTGAAGGTACTTGAATTCAGCCCGAAGGATGGGACGACTCCATTGGAGCATATCTTCTCGGAGAAGATAACCCGGTCCGCGGAACTCGGCTTCGGGAAAGGCTGCCAGCTTATCCCCGTAGGAGACCTCACCGTACGTGCGGTAATAGGCGACATCGAACCCGTACTCCGAGGGAACCAGATGGTCAAAGCGTGACCTCTCCAATGGCTGATAGGCCAGAGCCGCCATCGCTGCGCGCACCTTGTCCAGGGACTCCCCGCGACCACGGTAAAGATACTGAGGCTCTATGGCTACCCGCGCCCTCCAATCGGGAGAACATACAACCTCGACAGGTAGGCCACCCGGCAATAAGCCGTTTTCCACGTAGGAGTCGATGAGCTCATCGTCGCGAACCGCTGTCGGATGGAACTACGGAGCGCGGGAATATATCCCCGGATCGGTAAGGGGACTCCACCTTCGAAAGGATTCGTTTGAGATCCAACCTCTTGAGTTTGCTACCAAGGGCATCGCATGAGCGGAGTTCCACGCCACCGCGTTAATGTCCAAATCCTCCTGAGGATGTCGGTTGCTCGCCGAGGCGGAAGGTTCGGTACCTGACGGAGCTGCATACAAACCGGATAAATATCCACCCTGCTGGGGAGTTTCGTTGTCCGCCGGCGCAGAGGCCGACGGCCCCGAGAGTGGGTTGATGACGTATGGGTTCATTCCCTTAAGAGGGCTGGTTGATACTGCAGTTGCGAGAAGTTGCTTATCGCCGAAAGTCGGAGGAGTAGAAGAAAGCTGTACCGACGTGCCGGTTTTGTGGCGATCCTCAGAAGTGGTGAAGGACCCCATTGGGAGAGCAGTATATATAGTGACCGGAAAGCGAGACACCCGCGGCTCGGAATGTTCTTCCTCGTCTTAAGGAGGGGGAGATGTAGAGCAACGCCCAGTTAGGGGATACTTGAAGATGCAACTCATAGAATGAGGATTGAACCCTCCGAGGGTTATGATTATGATCCCCTCTAAGGTGTGCTGAGGTGGCACTGTTTTCTGGTTAGAGTTCGCCTATAAGGGAAGATTCGGATGGCCCATGGTTGGATTGGCCCCGTGATACACGTGGCTTAGTTTTGGCACCGATTTTCGGATATTTGTTAGAACGTTAGACTTTTGGGCCCTGACAGTAGGATCTCCACGTGTATGGCCCTGAGCAGGTGTGCACTACTGTAGAGTTTAGTTAGTGGGCACTACTTAGGGAGATGTGATCTGACAGTCCGAAGCTCAGAGTAAATGGTAACCAAGGTTTGTCTTCGGTACCTTTAGAGGTTCTTCGTCGCCATCGTTTCGGCCTTACAACCCGGAACGGGCTCTGGTTAGCAACTCCTGCGTAGGGACACGACTCCAATTGGAGAGTGCCCACGTTTGGGTTCCGTGCAACCACCCCCTTGGGACCGCTCAGACGACCTGCGTGCACGATACCCCGTGGGGGTTCTGCTTACTTGTTGCGTGCTTTTTGTGTTTCCTTTCGAGGACAGGTTTTCGCCCCTGTATTTGGTTTCTTTTGTTGTTTCGCCCCTTCTCTGGTTCTCGGGTCCGGTGCCTGTTATTGCCCGACCCTCGCCCCGTTTTTCCTCTTCGCCGGATTTTCCCCCATTCTTTGGGATACCCAGACCCATTCCCGACCCAACGGTTTCTACCCCTCACCTCCGTCGGTACTGCCGGAATCCCCCGTGGGAGTTACACCCCACACTACGGGTGGAACGGAGGGCTCTGTCTCTGAGTCTGCCTCCCCCCGGGAGCAAGGCTTCGAACACCTTGAGAGCACTTCCCGTCGCCGGGTTTTGCTCCACAATTGTGGTCAGAAGCTTTGTACGTATGAAATCAAGTATTATAAGTTCAACTGAGTGGAGTACTGACATGTGTGTTACTGATCCTTATTTGGATATGCGACTTTACAAGATGTGTTGCAATTTAAGGTATCTGCGGAAAGGAACAACATCATCACGTTGTTGTTGTTTCTTTTCTACTTTTCTATTAAGAGGGCTGATGAATGGCAGACGCATTAGCTAAACACGGTGGTGGACGGCACGGTGGACCCATGGCGCTCCCTACCGTGCCGTCAGGTGATGGGTTTGGACGGTTCCCACGCTGCCGAGGAGAAGGTAGTGAAGTAGATTAGAATGATTAGAAACCTGCTCCAGATGGAGAGTAGTGAAGTTTTGTAATCATCACGAAACTAGCGTAAGTGGAAAGATGGGCAGTTTAAACTGCAGCGCGAATCTAGCGCGTTTGAAAAAGTACCAGTAAAGACTTACAAAAGAGAACTAGCGCGGATGAAATGTATGCTACAAGATGCTACGGCGAAGAGACTAGAATGACCGGAATAAGTTTTAGTTAATGGTTTACAAATAAACTAGCGGAACCTCGCCAAAAATCAGGCGCTTTGTTAATGGAGATGCAGGGAATTTTTCAAAAAACTAACTGCGTGTCCCTCTGTAAAAACTAACGGAACCTCGCCAAAAACTCGCATTCCGGAGACACTGACGAAGGGTAGGTGGGACGGTTTTTGGAGCTGGGAGTAGGGGGGTTGATGGGGAAGAGGAAAAGGAGGAAGGAGGGTTTGTAGCGGGGATTGCGGGGAGTGGGGAGGAGGAGGAAGGGTGCAATGGGACGGTGGAAGAGACCAGGTCATATTGTGGATGGTGGTTTTGGGAGGTATCATTGTGATATGGGTTGGTGTGAGGGTATTTGAGCCAGACCTTTGTCATTCACATCTAGCGTTTGGCATCGAAATATAGACGGTACACTAGCAGGGGCTTCTACATTCTGAAGTGCAACCCTCGTGAGGGCCGTTTTCCAGGACTTGGTTGTTTTTCCGCCTCGGGCGATACTTGTGAGATCTATGAGTAATACCGCTACTAGCGGGCTGGCGTAGCCAGGTGTATACGCGTTGTACGCGAAGTGCACTGGCGGCCGTGCGCCGTGGCCCCGACTCGGGTGTGACTTACCCACGTGTACCACGGGTGGCCCAGGACAGGTTGGCACAGCATAGCTGGATATTTCTCTATTTATTTAGCTTTATTACTCTAGGTTAGGGAGCTCTTTACAGTATTCTACACTATATAGTGCCAGGGCGATCTCGCCCTGACACTCAGTAAACCTCCCCAACCAGGGTTCTTGGCTCTAAGTCTTTTTCCGCTTTCGCGCGTCTTCCACACTCTACGGAGGTGAAGCCGCGTTACTAACGGTAGACTTATCCACCCTGCGTCAACAGGAGACTCACCGCTGTTAGCGTGTATATCCTTCATACCACTGCCATGTTCTCGCCCCAGTATTGGGTTTGCTACATATTTCTTTTGGCTCTCGTGGCCCATGCCCCCGATCGCCCCCACTGGGTGGTCCCCCCTTTATCGCTTACCCACTCTCGTGGTAGCTCCCCCTTTTGCTTTGTGGTTGGTTATTCGTGCCGCTCGCGCGGGTGCCGCGCGCCGGCTTACCGTGGTTACCGCCACTCCTGTGGGTGCATTACTCGATCTCGAGACTTGCCCACTCCCGTGGAATACAGCTCATACCTGGTCTGCTCCCTTCTAGCATCTCGCACTCTCCCCGCTTGGCGTGCCGGTGAACCTCGGCCTTACACCCCGACTTAGTCGTGTTCACTCCGGAGAGGCTCCGTCGCCGTGCTACCCTCCTTGGAGGAAGACTCGGACATCTTCGTGTGTTTCTGCCGCCCTTGGCGTTGCACTACAAACTGGTCTCCCGACTTAGAAGGCTAGGGGGACCTGGTTTGGTTGTTTTTCACATTGCTGTGCTGTCTTCTCTCGTCGAGATCTGCTTTTCAATTTCTTGGTTTGGACCCACTTGGTGGATGCTTTTGTTGTCCTATTCTTAGTGGTCAACGCTACAACCATGTCACGACTGCCGTCGGAAGCGGAACCCGCGATCACGCGGAGCCGTTCCGTCAATGACGTGGTGCCTGCGGACCCTGGAAGGGTTCCCCCGCCGTTACCTCAAGCCGCTCCGAAAGGCAAGAGTAAGGGGTCGAACTCCTCCAAGAACAACAAGCTCCCGCCTAAGGCGTCGAAGAATGGACCCAATTCTGGTGCTGGACCGGCCACTGCCGTGGATGACCCGGCTCCTGCCGACGAAAAGGCCCAGAAAAACGAGTTCCACATCGACACCAACTCAAGTGTGAGGCAGCAGATCCGCGTAATGCGGGAAGCACACAATGCCTTCGTGGAAGAGTTCGAAGCCCTGCGTTCCAGGTGTGATGGCTCTTCTATGAAGGAAGTGGTTGACGACCTCCGCTTGTTGCGGGCGGACGTCAACACCCTGTTGGAATGTTTTGGTGGTCCCGCCGCATACGTGAAAGGTGTCGAGACCCGATTCAATCGTGTTAGCGCCCGTCTCCAGACGTTAGAGCAAACCATCTTGATGGAAGACGTCCCGGAGAAGCCGGTTGCTGTGTCGCACCAAGCGAAACACGAGAGGAAAAGGGACGATACCAGCCGTCGGCGTGGAAAGCGTGACAGCGATGACTCGGACTCGTCGAACTCCTCACGGTCGTCGCGTGGCTCTCACCATTCAAATGGGTCGGACTCGTCAGATTCGTCTTCTGAAGATGGCCATCGCAGGCGTTCATCTCGTTCTAAACGGTCGTCTGCCACCCAATGTGTGATCCGCGCCCGCGAGAAGGGAAGGAAACACTCCGGGTTGAAGGAGCTGAAATGCACCAACCCCCTGTACAAGAAGTGGGTTTCTTACCGATACTATCGGCTAGAGAACTCCTCTTTGGATCGCACGCCCCGTGGCACGGGTAGAGTGAAGGATTGCATAAAGCGTATGCAACTGTCCCTCAGGAACCAGAACTTTTCGGGAGAAGACCCCATTTTGGTGTTGGATTTCCTTGCGAGGTTCGTCGCCGAAGCGGATATTCTCGGTATGACCGAAGGACAGGCGTTTATTGCACTCCCGTACTTTATGAAAGGCCTCGCCGAGGATCAATACAACTCTGTAAGAGGTTCGTCTAGAGCCTCCAAAGGAGGGGTAACCTGCTGGCCAGAAGCAGTACAACACCTCTTGAGGTCCTACGCCACTAATCACGCGATTCAGTCGGCCATTCTCGCTCTTCGCGATACGCGCCAGAAGTCTGGAGAATCGGAAACCGAATTCTCGGTGCGCCTGAACAAGGCTTTCCACCGTAGTGGGAACGTACACTCCGCCGGAGAGCGCTGCACCATGTTCATCGATGGACTGAACCCCGCTATCCGAACACTCGTGGCCCGTTACCGGGAAGACCGAAGGAAGACCACGTATGTGGAGTTGGTCCAACACGCGCAAGCGGAAGGTGACGCTTTAAGAGCTCGTGCCCCCGGACACAGGTCGCGAACCTCCAAGGCGTTGGTGATGGAAACAAAGTCGCCATCCCTATCGCTGGTTGCGATTGAGCGCCCCCAACAGGAGTATGACAACGTACACTTCGCCCGAAGCGATATCCATTCGATCCCGACAACCGAACTACCGTCTACGACGGACGACTCATATGACACGGCCCAGGATGGACCCCTGCTGTACGCAGACTCTTCCCGTGTTCACGGACCTCACATCCCGTATTCAAACGGTGCGCTCCGACAGAGTCGCCCTGGATGGAAGGATACCCGCCAAGCGGTGAAGTTCACGGATGCTCGCTCCGGTTTGCAGCCCTCACGCCCGGGACTCATATGCCACATATGCTACGAACACGGTCACATTTCACCGGACTGTATCCTCACCATGAGGGAAGTAGCCCGAGTAATAGGTAATTATGAGGCGTTGACCCCAGTGGAAAAGCGGATTGTTCCGATGACGTCGTATCTTCGAGCGAAGATCGATTTTCCACGGAGTATTCCGGAGGCGAAACCGCGCAATGCATTCCTTTACCCTGCCGAGCAGGCTCCCGACCATCGCCCCGTTCCTTCAAACCCCGCCGCTGGCGCCCCATTGCTAGTGGTTCAGGATTCTGAGGCCCCGCCCCAGGCGGATGGGACTCAGAAAAAAACTGATTTCGGGAGTCTCCCCTTCGGGAGAGGCGTCCCCAACAGTGAGGTTGACGACGCCCGAGGCGTCTCCGCCTCGCTCCCCGGTCACAATCCTCACGAGGAAACAGGCCGTCTCAGACGTGGACTCTGAACACTTTGGTGTTCTACGTCGACCGTGGAAACGTGTTCTTAACCGCCGGTTCCAGGATAGAGTCTTAGTAATGGCCAAGCGCAATTACAAGGTTTATGCCGACCTTGGCCTTTCTACCCAGTTTATGGTTCGAGTCCTTACTGTTTTGGACACAGGTGCTGGTCCGAATTTCATCGTGGAGTCGCTGCTGCCCCCGCCCTTGCGGTCTCAGATCCGCCTTGGCGTGGCGCCCGACGTCGCGGACGCGAATAACAACCCGTTGTCAACGGTTGGAACCGTCGCTGTCGTCGTTCGCTTGGGCTCCTTCGTGGTGAAACTCGTCTTTATTGTATGCCAGAAATTGGCTGCCCCCATCATCTTGGGATGTGACTTCTGTGACAGATTCGTTGACGCCATAAGGCCCCGCTTAAAGCCTGTTGAGATGGAAGACGGCTCGTCGGTCCCGATTGTCCGTCGTCCGCTGCGGCGTGCCTCCAAGAAGCACGTACCGCTCCCCGCCGCGCAGGAACCTCCACCCGCTTCTCGGGAGTCTACCAAGCTCCGCGTGGCTGCGTCTGTCCGAATCCCGCCAGAGTCCCAAGTATGGGTGCGTGTCACTTCCCGTCAACACGGTTTACGAGTCATTCAGACTCACTCATCTCTGTACGATGGATATCAACTCGCTGTGGCGAATGGAGTCGCGCAGATTGTCCCAGACAAGCCGTTCATCGTGCTCGTTGCCAATCTGGGCTCCACCCCCCAGTCACTGGTGAAAAACCAACTTATTAGATCGGTAATGCCTCACCCCACCGCGATGGTCCCCACTAGGCTGACCGCTGCCGAAGTCCTCGGTCTCGTTCACTCTAAGGAGGGGGAGGAAGCTGCCGTCCAATCACCGAATGATTCGGAATCGCAACCTGCCGAAACAGAAAAGAAGCCCGTTCCGACGAGTTACGACCGGGTAGACCCCGTGAAAGAACTCGAGAAACTCGACCTCGGTCATGTACCGGAGTCACACCGTGAAAGTCTGCGTGAGATGTTACCGGAGTTTACCACAATGTGGGATGGCTCTCTTGGTGTGATAAATACAACGGAACACCGGATAGATTTATTGCCGAACACCCGACCGGTGGCTCAACACCCTTACAGGGCAGGCCCCAAGGCTCGAGAAGAGGAACAGTTCCAAGCGGACAAAAGGCTCCGAGCTGGAGTGATCGAACCGGCTTAGTCACCGTGGGCATCCCCAGTGGTACTGGCTCCGAAACCCGATGGGTCCTGGCGCTTTTGCATAGACTACCGTCGCTTGAATGATGTTACCGTCAAGGACGTGTATCCGATCCCACGAATAGATGAGTACATCGACTCTCTCGGCACTGCTACCGTGTTCACGGCTTTGGACGCCAATTGGGGATATTGGCTGGTTCCCGTTAGGGAGGAGGACCAAGATAAGACTGCGTTTGTCTGTCACTCGGGACTCTACCGTTTCAAACGGATGCCTTTTGGTCTAACCAATGCTCCCGCTACCTTTCAGCGTGCTATCGACATTTTGTTGGCCCGCTTTAAGTGGCATACTTGCCTCGTCTATTTGGACGATATCATTGTATTCTCAGACAATCTGGATGACCATCTCACCCATGTCAAGGACATAATGACCACGCTACGTGATGCTGGAATAACCCTCAAACTGAGGAAATGTGAGTTCTTTACCGATACTGTGAAGTATCTCGGGCACATTATCCGTCCTGGACGTGTAATGATCGAGGAAGCTCGAGTGAGGTCCCTTCGCAAGGCGAAAGAACCCGCTACCCAGACGGAACTGCGCTCCTTTCTAGGATTGGTCAACGTCTACCGACGGTTTATCCCTAACTTCGCTGACATCGCGGCCCCCTTGAACGCGCTTCTGCGGAAAGGTCAACCACCTAAACTGGACCCCTTTACGTCCGCCCAGACGGATGCTTTTAACTCCCTTAGGGAGGCTGTCACATCAGCACCGATTCTATCGTTACCGAAACCCGGACTACCGTTTTCCGTGGACACGGACTCTAGCGACTACCAGGTAGGCTGTGCGCTCTTTCAAACTACTCCCGAAGGAGAACGCAAACCCATTGGGTACTGGTCACCCTTGCTCAATGTCCACGAGCGGAACTACTCCGTGTCGGAGAAGGAGTGCCTCGCAGTTGTGTGGGCCCTCTCTACACTCCGCCCCTACCTCATGGGTGTGCACTTTACCGTTTACACGAATCACTAGTCCCTACGATGGCTCATGACCATCTCGGAGCCGTCAGGCCGCTTAATGCGTTGGAGACTCCGCCTCGTGGAATATGTCTTTGAAGTGATCTACAAGAAGGGCACTCAGAACGCGCAAGCGGACGCGCTCTCGCGTTTACCCACGAATGGGGAAGCTCTAGCCGTCGATGACGAGGATATAACTTGCTTCGTCGTAGACGATGGAACACCGGGGGACCCGGATTGGTTACACGATAAATGGAACGAAAGCCCGGAATCGGATGATGATATTGACGCATTGCTCGTCTCGGACGATTCAGAGAAACCCCCGCCGGGTAATTCTGTGCCGATACCGCCGGAGGAGATGGTCAGAGAACAGCAGGGTGACCCCTTCTGTACGAAGATTCGCGCCTGGCTTAATGGCGGTGCACAACTCCCTTTCGAGGTGAACGATCTTGGATACCTCGTCAGGACGGTTCAGTCATCCCCACAAGTCGTGGTGCCGCATACTCTACAGTCTAGAGTTTTGCATCTATCGCACTATGCGAAACTTGGTGGACACGCCGGTGGACGGAAGCTCTACCTCACTTTGCGAAGGAATTTCTACTGGCCCGCCATGGCGGTGGATTGATACGCAACGGTGCGGTTTTGTACCGAATGTGCTAAGAATCGGGTGAAACTTCGCAAGTACTCAACGAAGTTGAAACTATTCCCGGCACGGGCTCCTCTCGAGTTTGTCGCCATTGACATCCTCGGTAAGCTCCTCACCACACGACGTGGACATAAGTTTTTACTCGTTATCACGGATCGTTTCTCAAAACTGGTTCGGACCGTACCTCTACGGAAGATATCCGCTTTCACGGTTGCACAAGCATTTGTAACCCATTGGGTATTCGTCTACGGCCCGCCGGTTAATCTTCTATCCGATAACGGAAAACAGTTCGCATCGCGATTCTTCGAGGACGTGTGCAGGATTCTTGACATCAAGAACCTGTTCACAACGACCTATTAACCCCAGGGTAATGGGCAAGTGGAGCGGGTTAACCGAACGCTATTAGCGTCTCTCCGTTCTTACGGGGCCGACCACCCAAAGACATGGGATTTATATACCGACGCCTTGACGTTCGCGTACAATACGCAGGTACACCGTACTACGGGCTTGACTCCATTCGAACTGGTCTTGTACCGCCCTCCGCCCGCTGTCGTGTTAGAACCCCAGCCCACGCTGGATGCGTTCCCTTCCGTAAAGGATTATCGCCACAGGTGGAAAGAGTGGCTTACGAAGCTGATCCCGCTCGCCCGAAGCTCGATGGCTCGTGCCCAAGCCGCTTACAAGCGTGATTTCGACTCTCGCGTATGCGGTGAGGCCCCGCCAATCAAAGCCGGTGTCTTCGTCTTCGTCCGTAAGGAGTACTGGAACCCTGAAAAGGAAAAGAAGCACAAGCTTTCTTCCGTCGCGGACGGTCCTTACAAGGTCATTTCGGTGAAAGACGACACCATCGTGGTGGAAATTGTCAACGCTCATGAGCGGATCTCCCGCGACCGCGTTGTACTCGCCCCGCCACCGACGTTGGAAGTAACCGAAATGGGTCAACAATCCCTCTCTGAGGATGATGGTGCTCGGCACACAACAGTGGCTCAGCCCACTGCCGTGGTTTCCAGACCTTCTGCGTTACCACACCCTACCCGGGGACTCTCTGACTTGCCGATCTTATCGGACCAAGGCCAGAATGGCCTCTCTTCTCTCACGCCACGGCGCGGTGTCTACCCCCGCCCATTCAACTACTCCCCATGCCGCTCCGTCTCAGGAGGGGGAGGAGGCTCATAACTCTCGTCGAGAGACGGAAACCGCTTCGTCGCGTCATGACAACCGTGGTGCACGGACTCCTGGACACACCAGCAAGAACAACGGTGATCCGGACGTCCCGTCTACCGACGTGCCATCTCCGCATTTGCGCGCTACAGCCGTTGCTGAACCCTCTATGGGAAGCGCCACTGCATCTGCGTCTGATCGCACTCCCCACGGGGACCCTACTCGACAGGACGCACCACGTAGTGGAAACCCTCTCGCCGAAGCGAAACCGGAATCGTCGCAGGATGCTGCTCGCCCTCGCGATATTGGACCGGCTATGCCGTCGAGAGTTGACCCGCAGCCCGTGGGTCACGGTTCGTCGACACCAGCTACGCTGGAATACTTAGAGCACGCACTCGCAGGCCCCTCTAGGCCGAATCGTTCGGAAGTGGTCCCTCGTATTGTACGGCAGGACACACCGGCTAAGCCGGGCAAGCGCACCGTAGCAGACGGGATATTCACACCCAGCACGCTTGATGCTGGTTCACAACCCGCGCGCAGTGGCGGAGGCACTCCAAGTGTCTCGGTTGACCCCGATAGCGTTGTCGAAGGTGCACCGGTCACCCCGGAGAGTGTGCCCGTCAAGGACGGAAGCACCTCGTCGCCGAGTGAAGTTGAACCCTCGCAAGGGATAGTTGAGGACGAACTCGCTCCCCGCAGAGGTTCCTCGCCGCACACTTCGCCGCCCGTTGGTGAGGAAGGCACGGATGATTTGGAGTTGCACGCCCGTCGCGGTACTTTGTCGCCCAAGTGAGCAGACATACCGGCAGCGCCGTTGCACACGCCCCCACTTGAGGAGGCAGAACGTAGCACGGCGCGGAGTACTCCCAGCCATCAGCCCGACGTATCACGTGACCAGACGACACCCAGCTCGGGAGATACGCCAATCAACGCCTAAGGCGGCTCACCCGGCAAGGCACGACGCGCCGTGATGAAACCGCATCCCGCGTCAAGTCCAGCACCGTCGCGACGGATTTCACCCCGACAACTCGCGGAACGCGACCGCGAAACCCAGCCTTGGGATGAGTCCGCGTTCCCCCGAAGGGTGGCCTCGGCGCGAGAACTCTCGGAAAGCATTCTGACCCAAAAACTGGGAGAATTGCCCCACGGGAAGGCCTCCGGCCAAAGCCGTCGAACTGACGCTCTTCGTCATGACGCCTTGGCGGAAGCAGCCCGCCAAGCGGCCAAGGCAACCCGGAACCCGGTTCGTTCCCCTACCCAGGGCATGGAAAGGCAACGCCAACCCATGGACCCCTCGGGGGAAGGGCACAGTAGCCCACACGCACCTGCGGACGTACACCGGTTTGGTCCGGTGACGCGTACACCGCAAGGGCGGGAAGTCTACGAGAAGGAGTTCGTGGTCGACCACATAGTGGAGCACTCATACCATCTGGATGGTTATATTCAATTCCTCGTCTGTTGGTACGGTTTAGGGCCCGAATGGGATTCGGATGGGCCGATGGAACATCTCCCACGTTCGAAGGTGGTGTCATATCACCGCAGAACGCGTACGAGAATCCCTGCATCGGTTGTTAAAGCCCAGATGGGATTACACC
Organism: Agarophyton chilense; assembly: GCA_030374765.1. NCBI lineage: Eukaryota > Rhodophyta > Florideophyceae > Gracilariales > Gracilariaceae > Agarophyton > Agarophyton chilense. The sequence goes on from JARGXX010000099.1 coordinate 2,224,691, forward strand.
CACCTCGGTGGAAGAGAAAAGAGAAGTAGGTTTGCTTGAGAACAGGCTAGTGAAGGAAGGTTTTGGGTTACACAAGTCACTTGGTTTTTATTCGAAGCTATCGATGGAATATCGAGCACTCGGGATACTACTCTAAGTCACAAAGGAAAACTCCCCATCGGGATCGCGTGCCCCGTCACGGGTTCGGCTCACCGCCCCCGGGTTGGTTACCTCCCTGGAGGCGGGTGATCAAGGCCTCGCGCATCGCGGCAACATCGCCACTCGCTGCGTTGGCCCCCAGCCCCACCTGTCGCAGGAACTGGGAGATCACGGCCGCTTGACCCGCCGGAGCGGAGCTCGCATCGCCTGGGGTGGACGCCCCACCACTTGGGAGATTCACCGGTGGAACCGGAGGTGGTCCAGCTACCGCGTACTCCGACCCAGCCCCCGCGGGGTTATCCAAATCCACGTAAGGCGTGGCTGGCGTCCCCGCGTTATAGGAACCTTCCGCTTCGGATCCCTCGACCTCCGCCTCGGCGTACGCTTCCCCGTCGTCTGGTTCGGTGTCCACCATTGGATCGTCGCCGTCGTACACGTGGTAATATTCATCCGCGTCCACGAAACCGATCTGATGCCCCTCGGGGATATGGCGTGGTGCAAACCGGAGTTCGTTCGCTTCCTCCGCGGAGATTTCGTGCCCTTCCCAATGGTCAAAGTATACGAAATCACCTCCCAAGGGAGTACGCCTTCCTGGTGACAGGTCCTGACCCCGGCTACCCACGGTGCGCCCGCTTTGTTCAATCGGAACGGTGGTCCAGTCCAACTGGTCGAGGTAATCGAGAAGACCCGCCACTTCTTCGGCGTTGGTTACTCCACCAAGTGGGATGCTCAGGTCCAGGCTGCGAATGGCGGACCTCAACTGGAACGGGAGGAACCACAGTCTGTACTGGTCATACACCTCCCAGAGGATGAACACCGCCGCGCGGACTGTCCATTCGGTAATCACCACGGACCACAGTCCGGACTCGGGATCCTCGATGGGGTACGAACCGTAATACGTGATGACTGGTGGCAGCTCGATGTAACAGCCCCGGCAGGCCTCAAGGTTCGACCACCACGGTGGAATGAGGACATAGCGACCCCGTCGGTCGGCCACGCGAAGGCGTTCGATCTCCACGTTCTGAGACGGGACCAAATACCCGAATCGGGATCGTGCTCGACGCTCGAAGCGGATCAGGGCGAGGAAGTTGGCCCGCGCAAGTCGACGCATGTAGCGGAATTCTGCCCGGATAATCGGTCGCGTCCAGCACATGGCCTCTTGCCGTGCTATCGGGATGCCCCTCCACGAGAGTGTTTCTAAACCCGCCAGGCGGTCGACGTAACCAATCTCACCTTGAGTGCGGTAAAGCCGAATGTCGGTGCCGAGACCATCGGGGATGGGATATTCGAAAGGAGCCCGGCGAAGCCGTTGATGGCCAAGAAGGACGAAGGCCGCATGAGCGGAAGCCGAGGTTTCACTACCCCTGCGCGCCACAGCGTGAACCGGAACCGCTACGCGGCGTCGCCAATCCAACGAAGTTGTCGCCACGGCCGGAATATCGCCCGGAAGCATCCCGTTTCCATCGGTGTACATCGCTATGAGCGCTTCTTTTAACACTGCAATCGGGTGGAACCACGGCGCAAGCCGGAGAACGGACGCATGATGCCCAGGATGGCGCCCGACAAGCATGTCGTAGGGCGGCCACCCTCTCGGGGGGAACATTCCGTACGGAGCAGCAGCCGCGTTCGTGATAGGAATCTGGGGCGCAGCCGATGACGCGCTTTGCGGAAGCGGAGCCGACCGGAAGCCGGAGAAGTACCCCGCAGGGAGACGGTTGGGTTGATTGTTTTGGTTGCTCATCGGTGAGCGAAGAGGCCAGATGACCGGAAGAGGAGACCGGCGAAGCGAAAGACGATGCCGAGGAATCGGAGGACTGGCACGCAAGGATGCGGATTCGGTCGAGATGGAACGTTGAGAACGGTTGTTGCCAGGAGACTGGAGTTTGGCCGCACTGCGTTTGTTGGCATCGGATGAAGTGGATCCCAGCGAGCTGGTTGCACTCTTATGCATTCGTCTCGGCGCGTCGCCCACCATCGCAGATGTCGTACTCGCGCCTCAGGAGGGGGATATGAAGTGCAACCCTCGTGAGGGCCGTTTTCCAGGACTTGGTTGTTTTTCCGCCTCGGGCGATACTTGTGAGATCTATGAGTAATACCGCTACTAGCGGGCTGGCGTAGCCAGGTGTATACGCGTTGTACGCGAAGTGCACCGGCGGCCGTGCGCCGTGGCCCCGATTCGGGTGTGACTTACCCACGTGTACCACAGGTGGCCCAGGACAGGTTGGCACAGCATAGCTGGATATTTCTCTATTTATTTAGCTTTATTACACTAGGTTAGGGAGCTCTTTACAGTATTCCACACTATATAGTGCCAGGGCGATCTCGCCCCGACACTCAGTAAACCTCCCCAACCAGGGTTCTTGGCTCTAAGTCTTTTTCCGCTTTCGCGAGTCTTCCACACTCTACGGAGGTGAAGCCGCGTTACTAACGGTAGACTTATCCACCCTGCGTCAACAGGAGACTCACCGCTGTTAGCGTGTATATCCTGCATACCACTGCCGTGTTCTCGCCCCAGTATTGGGTTTGCTACATATTTCTTTTGGCTCTCGTGGCCCATGCCCCCGATCGCCCCCACTGGGTGGTCCCCCCTTTATCGCTTACCCACTCTCGTGGCCCATGCCCCCGATCGCCCCCACTGGGTGGTCCCCCCTTTATCGCTTACCCACTCTCGTGGTAGCTCCCCCTTTTGCTTTGTGGTTGGTTATTCGTGCCGCTCGCGCGGGTGCCGCGCGCCGGCTTACCGTGGTTACCGCCACTCCTGTGGGTGCATTACTCGATCTCGAGACTTGCCCACTCCCGTGGAATACAGCTCATACCTGGTCTGCTCCCTTCTAGCATCCCGCACTCTCCCCGCTTGGCGTGCCGGTGAACCTCGGCCTTACATCCCCACTTAGTCGTGTTCACTCCGGAGAGGCTCCGTCGCCGTGCTACCCTCCTTGGAGGAAGACTCGGACATCTTCGTGTGTTTCCGCCGCCCTTGGCGTAGCACTACACATTCGTTTCCCATTCATAATGTGCATATTTTTAATAAAGAATCGAAAGCCAAAACTAGCTGGCACTCTGAAAAACTAACAGAACTTGCCTCTACATCCGCGATCCGTCGATTTTCGCAGATGTTTTGCCCGATATCTTCCAGCATACTAATAAAGCTGCTAATACTATCTTTCCGAGAACACAAACCCCCTTATAGGGATGAATGAGACATGCTAAGTTAGCATGTCCCACTCATCTCTATAAAGGGGCTGTATTTCTTCTATCAAGTCAATTAAACACACCACTTCCGCATCATCAAACCCGCTTCTTCTGGAAGACACCGCCGAACATGCCTTTCCAGCTGCACCTTCCCGTTCTTTTTTTGTTCTGCTTATAGTCGGAGTCGTCGGTGGAACGCTAAACGATGGCCCACCAAATCCCTGATGGTCATGTCACAGGAGAAGGGAAGCCCTGTTGGACCTGTAAGTATGCGTTCGCCCTGGATGCTTGGGCGAAACTGCGGGAGGAGGCATTGAATTTGCAGATGGGCTTGCAGAAAATGCCGGTGGTGAGTGCGTCAATTTTTATTCTTCGTCGGGTGCATCGTCGGAAGCAAAATGAATTGGGTTTACAATTTAAAAAGCAGGAGTAGCAGCCGAGTTCTCGATATTGGATTCAGGGTATCCCTAGAACCGGCCAGGGAAAGGGAGGTTCGCCATCAGGATGAGAGTGGGGGGTAAGGAGAGGGAAGGGCTGCGATCTCAGATCGCTCTTCCGATCGACATTGAGAAACCGGGTCGTGATTTGCGGTTTGAGTCCTGGAGCTAATCTGTGCGAATAATTCACACCTCGCACAATATGCCTCATTTGGTTCCACCAAAATCTTCTGTAAGGGGAACCAAAGAACTAAATTGAGTTCGATCAAGTTGGTATTTTGGACTTCAGGTTCAACCCATTTCTGAAAGTACCTGTGAGGAGAATTGAGGAGAAAGCATCTAATTGGTAGCGATATCGTGAGATCAACCCCATCAATAAAATAAATCCCTATCTAATCCAAATTTTAGACCTATTTGGACAGAGTTTGTACCTCACCGGCTCCTAAAAACTAATCCAAAGTTTAGAAATGGACTAGACCAAAATCGTTGAGCACCAAATCCCAATCCAAAAAGGGCCGATTTGGATTGAGTTCACACGGTCCAAAAGAAATTCTAATCTAAGTCCATTTTGAACGCTTGCATTTTATTGGCCCTCTCGACTTTTTGACTTTCCGCCAACACTGCAAAAACCGAAACACCTTCACACCCACAGTGCTGTTATTCATCAGCACATCTAATCACAATCCTCCTATGACCCAGTTACGTTCACTTCAGCAACAATTGAATATAAAACAGGGAAAACGCTGGACAAAAACAGAAATCCTACTGGCATTCAAAGCTTATTGGAAGCCTCAGAAGACACGAAAAGAGGCCACCCCCACAAAAACTAAATCCTTTGATGGTCGTGTTTCCCAAGCCTTCCAACGCCTTGGTAAACTAAATAAAAGCAACGAAAATACATACCAGAGCTAAGAACGTTCTGTATCCTCTGTCTCTCAGATATTTCCATTCACTAAAGAACTAAGGTTCGTTTTTGAAGGATGCTACCAAAAATTGCTAGCTCTTGAACTGAGCAGCTACCCGACGAAAAGACACATGATACAGGCCCCCACCGCATTGTACAACCAACGCCTTGAAATATGAGAAGAAACGAAACAAATATGCAGATATTTTGGTTCCGATGGAGCACATGCAGGTACCCCTTTCATATTTTACTTTGTTATTTGTGGCTGTGATATACGAACTTTTAGATGATGTTGGTACACTTCGTGGAAGAAATTCGAATTAATAAAGAGAAGATGGAATCGAGTGAGTCAATAAATGAAGGAGAAAGTGGAACCGAACTCTACTCCGCAACTTAGTTTAAACGTTCTTGGTTTCGATTCGCGAGTAAATAAACGTAGTAGTGCTCCATCGATTATAGCCGATGAAATTAGAAGTAAAGCAGTTTCGAGAAAGAGTTCTTAACACAGGCCTCCGCTTGGAACAAAACGAACGGTGCAAATCACGAAAACTAATGAGGCATGGGACCGCGTGGCACAAGCTTTAGAAGGTCCTGTACAGGAGTGCAGGAAGGGAAACAAAATATCTGAAGAAGCGCTGGCTGTTCAGGAACGTAACTCTTGTATCAACTTATTTACTATGCCGCACACAAGCCCAGAACTCGTAAAAAAGTTTATGGATCTCGAACAGCAATTTGTGCTTCGAAAGATAGAAAACAAGGAGAAACAAAGTATTACGACTAGTGCTCATAGGGCAAGAGCGAACAGATCCACCGATGTAGTTTCCTTTTAACATTCCGTTGCAGTGCCACGCACACAGCAAAAGCCTGACGGCCATTCTTTGGAAAATGATCCGGAATGTATTCTCGTTGTTTCAATGGAGTCCAGCATTGATTCCAACTCTGCTCCTTACATTTTTTCCGATGCCAATGAAGTGGACGATGCCCAGACCGACTGCTCAAAGATGTGCTTGGACCTTCTTGTACACAAATAATTACGGACTCTTAAGGGATTTGGTTTCCGTATTAGGAATCGATATCTAATCAAACATGGCATTCTTGAGCCTGATGATCTTCGAAACGCTTCTTATGTTGGATGGCGGTGAAAGGTTTTCGAGTCTGTTTAAAAATGTCCGTTCATTTCATCGTTCGTACCACCACTCTCTGCTCTTGGTTCCCTGCATCATTGCAATCGTCAAATAAACTATCTCCTCCCGTATACCCAACGCCATTTTCTAGAAACTGTGCTTTTCTTTCTTCCACAAATATGTACTGTACTACGCGACAAGCAGAAAGAATAGTTCGTCAGTCTTTGAAATATCAAAACTTGGTGGGAACCCAAGTTACATTGAACCTCTTGAAAAAAACACCGAACACCCTCTCCACGCTTATAATCGTAGCCTCTTGAACAAATGCATACTTAATGGCTTTCTTCGCATTGCTAGTCGATGTTGTCATAAATATTTTTCTCTCCGGGTATGTTCCGTCGCATAGATGATAAAACTAATCGAAATGCTCTCCCGAGAGACTGCAGTTAGCTTTAGCAGGGGGAAAGGTACCCGCAATTATGTTTAAGAAAGTGAGGACTCACTTCGAGAATGTTAAGGTCATTCATTGACGCCGCGAATCCAAACGCGAGATCCCAGATCTATAAATCTAGATCCCAAATAACCTCCATTTGTATCGTGGGCCTCATCTCCTTCCCATTCATAATCCCTTGTAATACTTTCGGGCGAGAATCCCAATCATCCTGCACAGTCCACGCAAACTATGCACCCAGGAAATCCAAATGCTGCAAAGGACTTCTCAATATTCACGAAAAATTCCAGTGTAGGAGAACGCGAATAGTTGTCGCCATAATGTGTGATTATAGCGCTGTAAAATTATTTGACAGACTTCGAGACAGTTGTCTCACTTAACCTCAATGACTCATCGAGACTGTCTGTGGCACATTCGTATGCAAGATATCGAAGAGCACATACTACCTTTTGGAGAGGACAGACCCCAAACTTGCCTGTGCAATCTGGTCGCAGCCCTGCCCGCAAGTATGTGCTCTTGCTGAAGACGACGCTGAATAATCTTTCGAACATGAACTTTGGGATCCTGAAGCGTCGTTCGAAATGCACATCAAAGTAGACGGGCCCAACTTCATTTGAACCATCATTTTTTTCTCTATCTATATTCTACAAGTAATCTAGCATTAATCGCTTGGGCGCGACAGCAAAGTCACGATTGATGTTGGCACTTTTTCCCGTGTGCGATCCGCCAGCGACTTTATCCTTTAATGCAACTGCGATAGTCATCATCTCCATTTGTAGCCACAGTGTTGCGGTGATCTCGGTGTCACTGTCGAAACAGCGGTCTACAATGTCTACAACATCTACGATTTTAGAAATATTGGGTGTCAGTATTGATTGTTTCATGGCACCAATCAGATGTTAAGAACAATTGAGACTGATATTTAGGTCGCTTCTTAATTTCCAGGAATTTTATGATATTGGAAACTTAAAAGAAAAAAACTGTTTTTCACTAAGATGACCGAGGATATCGTGATTAAGAAAATCTTAGGCGTTCGGACACATCTTCAAGGCAGGCAAGTTGCACGGTGGTCATGTTGGCGTGAGGGGCTGAGAGTATAGGGGTGTGTCCGTTTTTTAGGTGGAGGTAAGGCGAATTATTAGAAAATAAAAGCAGGCTGCGCTGGAAGAACCTGTTTTAAGGATGCGAAACGCCAAAGCCGAGCACCAAGACAGTGGGTGCTTTCGAAGGTGATCTCAGTGGCGCGGGTGGGCCCGCATTCCGCGAAGGGTGGCGGTGGTATAGTAGAGGTGGTTTGGTGGGGGTAAGGAAAAGTGTTTGACGAGAAAGCTCGCTGCGTCAGCCGAAGGCCGTGTGGCGTTGCGGGGCGCGAAGACGGAGCGCCGAGACAGTGGGTGGCGGCGGGAGTGTTTTCAGTGGCGCGGTTGGGGACGCATGGCACGGGGGGTGATAGGGGCGGGCGGGTGGTGGTCAATGGCATTGCGCATAAGTTAGAAGCTTGCTGTGAACTTATGTCGAGCCTGATGGGAACCCGCCGGTTGGGAAAGGATAGCAGTTTTCATCCATTCCAGAAATAATTGGACGTGTTCCTTTTCTTTGAAATGGATAAGTCGTTCGGCCAATAAACGCACTACACGTTTTGAAATAATTGTAATTTGAACACTACAGATGGAGCTGCTCTAAGGCCGTGAAACACGACTTCCAAAAATTTATTGCTTTCTCCCAATGTCACGGCAATAAATGACGATAAATGCAAATGCGCCAACAGTCAGCAATACGAAGAAGTGCGTGAAAGAATTTACAGGTACAATGCCTTCCTTTCCCTCTCTACATTACCAAATGTACGCCGATTATCATTGGAACAAGCCGAACGGCGACAATACTGGGCGTATTGGAAATATATTTCGATTGTCAGATATGTGAGCGGCAATGAAGGAAAGTATTTCGGAATGCGACACTTTCATGACAACTTCGTTCGACGTATTTGTTTAAAACGCGTTTATCCAGACTATTGTGGAGCCCTTTTCAAGAAAGTTCATCCTGAAGAGCTGCAAACGATTTCTAGCAGCACACATCACTCTGGTCCCCTACCAAGTAGTAGCAGTTAACCCTACGAGCGTCTTCTAGTTCTCGCGTTTGCCACAGATCTTTTCAAACTAACTCATTACTTACTGTCTCTATCTTATGTTTTCTACTCTTTTCTTTCTGCACGATTACTACTTGATTTCAGAATTAAATCCCTATCACCAAAAGACTAAAGATGCTCGTCACGTTCTGCAATCTGCCGCGCTTGTTGTCCACTATCATATTCCATTTCCGGACCCATCTCGTCTCCTTCCACCGCCGCGCGGTGGCTGTCCGGTTGTCTGTTTGTTCGTCGCTTGACTCCGTGTTCGCCAGTACTGCTCGTTTGCTGTATCGCCTTTTGAGGGCGTTTAACTTTGTGGGCTCTGTGAACGAAAGTCAAAAACGTTCTGCAATGCGCTCTTTAACGATGTTGAGAGACCACTTAGTGGCGGATTTGGAGAAGCCACTCTCATAATCTTTACCGATGACTGGCAATGTAATGAGTCCTATCTTCTAAATCAACGTCAATGACATGCATACTGTTCAGGACCTTCTCGTTCTCGTTAATCGCCGACTCTCAGGCAGTACTCAGTCACTTCTCAACCGGATGTATGTAGATGACGTCGTAGTCATCACTGACCCCAACGATGCACGTCGAAAGTACGTACGATGAATATCCGCAGCGGAAGGCGCACAAATGCACAACGTGCACGGCGACCCACCATTCGGCATTCCAAAGAGTCATTGGTGGGTAGAACGAAGAAAAAGAAAGCTGATGCCCCAGATAGTTCTTCTTTTGGACCACTGAGTCTTCAAAATGTCATCGGAAGAGTTATGTATTGCATCAGAAGTGCTACTGATCACGGTCGAGTAAAAAACTCCCCGTACGCTATGGCCAGTGATTCTATTGTCCTTGTTCATGAAAACGTGTCTAAACATTTGAAATCTCCACCGTCTTGGAAATCGCAAACAGGAACACAAAGCAAGTCAAACTAGCTTTCATTTGCATTTGTTACTTATTCAAATTGGCTCGCGTCTTTTAAAAAAAATTCTTCTGTATTGTGTAAACAACATAAACCATAACCTCCAAACACTTCCAACATCACCGTCGTCTATGTATCTTCGTTATCTTCTTCGCTTCTTCCACCCTGATGCCGCTTTTCTTTTCTTGAATGTTGCAAGCGCTACAGAGCGTTCCTCCGTGTCTTCTATGGCGGATCCGATAACCTCCTCACCTTCGTGCGCTCGATTCGAACCTGATACATGTGCCTGTTTGAAACCCTCCGTATTTCGTTCTCCTTCTTCGTTTTGTGATGCATTCTCATCCTCCTCAGCCACTGAAGTTCATTGAAAAACGTCGTTAGCGGGCAAAGGATATCCATTTTCGTCCAATTTCTGCCCAAGTTCCATTGGTTCGTGGTTGTCATCCTCCTTATTTTCTGCTTCTGTTTCTTTAATATCTCCTTGTGTCGCTTGCATTACAATCTCCATCATTTGCTGTATTGCCAGGCTCCCATGTTCGCCTACTACACGTTTTCGTTCTTTTTCGTTTCGATCAGCTATCTCTCGCAATATTCTTTGGCGGCTTGCTGCGTGCTTTGCTAATGCTTTGTTTTGATCTCTTTGGGGCCTGTTGTCTGCTATCCGTATGTTGAATTCTTTACACAGTTGTTGCGATTGTTCGCGTTGGATTTGCTTTGTTTTTGGTGACATGACATTGTTCCGATGTGTGTTCTTCAGAAGCAAAGACGTTTCAAAGATGTTCCTGGTTTTGTGCTCCAAGAAGGCTTGAAGTTCAGCCTTGAACTGACCAGAGTTACAGATATCCAAAAACTAAAGCGAAATTATTGAGGAAACCCAAATACTTTTGCACGTCAAAATTGAGCGTACCACACCCTTCGTACTTCTCTCAAATCCGTTTCCTTTACTCTCTCTCTTATTTACGAGCACACAATTCTAATCACGAAGTAGTGCAGAACGCTTCCGTTCAGTGAAACGTTCTCTCACTAGAAAAGCGAGCACACTATCAGGCCATCCTTTACTCTGTCGTCATGGACAATTAATCCTCAGTAGATTCGTCACCCGGAGCAGAACCTACCGAACCTTGCAAAGTTTCGTTTGTTGGTCGGTCTCGAATCGAGACTTTCCACGAACACGGTTGGTGTACAAACCAAATTTGTAAGATTTATTTCATTACATGCGTGGGATGCCTGTTTGCTGACTTAACTGTACCAAAATACCGCACCGAAGTCCACAAACTTGAAACCACCGTAGCAGGTCTTATGCCCACCGGTTTCTTCATGTGAGCTGGAATATGGAAAGCACTCCTCACTTTACAAGCCGATTGAAGTCGAGCTCTGAAACATTTTTGCTGTTTTAAGAGAGCCAATCCAAGATGGTGGACGAACGCGAGATTATGAAGCAATACTCTTACAAAGCCACTTCGAAGCTGGTCATTGAGAATGAAAAGAGAGGGCCTCGTGAGCAGTCGGCTGGTATCACACCGCTGCAATCGTCAAACATGCCTGGCGGCATGGGAGATAAGGTCACAACGTCCCGCCGAATGCAAGCAGTCGTCAATAGAATTGAAAAGAGAAAAGAACAAGGGTGTCAAGCTGCACAACCTGAATTCATGGATCCATCCTTTCTGGACGTTGCGAAGGAGTTGGATCTCGGTGGAAATGATTATACTTCTATTCCAACCACTCGCATTTCACAAAAGGCATTCGAGGTGTTGTTGGCATTTGTTATGTCCAAGCTTGGCGACCAGCCCTATGAACTGCTTCGTAGCGCTACGAACGAGGTCTTAGTTACCATGAAAGACGACATGATGCAAGACAATGAAAAGAAGAAGTTGGTCGAAGAATTATTCGGCTTGGCCATGAATACCGATGAGTTTACCACATTGAACCTGTTTTGTTCTCAGGTAAATGACTATAAGACGGATGATGGTCCTACTGAACAAGTTGAATTAAATCCTCACGGCATTCTCCCAGTTTTGCGGAACATCGATGAAGAGGACGATGACATTGCAGATGAAGTCGTACGATTTGACGCAGAAGGCATTTCATCATCCATTGAAGGAGAAGACCAGGATCTCCGCAGGAAAGGACACAGTTCACCCAAAGACACAGGCGTGGAGCCAAGCGGTCTAGAAAGTAACACTGTTGATCCTAAAGATATAGATGCTATGTGGTTGGAACGTCGGTTGTGTGTCTTCTAGGATGATTCTGAGATGTCGAAACTTATCTAATACGATCCTCGATATTCTTCAACAGCAAGACAAAGGACGTGTCATTGAGAACGAACTAACGTCAGTGTTTTATTTTGATAAGCTGTATTTCATATCAATGCTATTGGAAAACAGAAAGTCAATTGCATTCTGTACTAGGTCGGCGCGAGCGAAGGATTCAGACGAGAAAACCGAAATCAGGGAGGACATGAGAACTGACAAATACGTAGTTAAGCTTCTGGAGTCTCTCAGCCTCGATGGTATTACTTGGACCCCAGGTAATGGAAACCAAAAGCCTCGGACGGTGAGGAGAGAACCAAGAAGCGTGAGGGAACAAAATATGTTGCATTCGAGGATGAAACCCAAACAAACATTCAAGAGTAATCCTAAAGCCGAACTTTCCGCTAAGAAAGCTCGATATCGAAAGTCTCAAGTTTCCAGGAGGAGGGCGACTCATGACCGTAGGTGACTGCAAGCTACCAGAAGGGTCTGAACATGTGACAAAAAAGGACTATGAAGAGTGGCACACCGCGGCAGTACGAGTGTTACCACGGAAGTTTGTCAAACTGATGCCCATTTGGGAAATGCCTCAATGGGCTTATTCAGCCTTCTCGAATACTCAACAATTGAATCGAATGCGGTCTCAAGCATATCCTTGTGCTTTTGGACCTTATCAAAACATGCTACTATGTGCGGCCACCGGAGCAGGTAAGACAAACGTGGCTGTGCTAACAATATTAAGGTGTGTTGCGAAAAACATACCGGCAGATGAAAATGATGTTGACAGTATAGATATGGATTAATTCAACGTAGTCTATGTTCTGCCTATGAAAGCACTTGTCGCTGAAGTGGTTGAGAATCTTTCGAAGAGGCTTTGATCACTGGGGCTTGAAGTCGGAGAACTCACAGGAGATATTGGGATGGAAAAGAAAGAAATTGACAACACCCAAGTCGTTGTGACTACCCCGGAGAAATGCGACATTCTTACTCGAAAGGGTGGCGAGAGGACATTCTTAAGTCTGGTGCAGTTGTCTGTCATCGAAGAAATCCATCTTCTCCACGACGAACCCGGGACGGTGATTAAGACTCTCGTGGCTACAACGTTGTGCGGTGTGGAATCCGGAACGGCAACCACGCGTGTGGTCGGCCTCAGTGCAACGCTTCCGAACTACAAAGATGTACCGCTGATCAACGTCCACGCGCGCCCAATTTCTTCAGTGCTGTACAATTTTCTCCAACAATCACAGGTCAGCCACTGCCACCATAAGCTCCATTACGCAGGTGTGTACAAGCTTTGTTTGTATTACAAAGCGGTTTAATTGACGTGGAAATTGCGCAGAAGGAGCCCCTGGACATCCTTCCGTCAATACAGCATCAAGGTGCCGTCGTCACGCCAACGGTCAGTGTGACCGAATCAGGCAGGTGCCTTTGGTTCCTGTGGGTCTGCCACGGTGCACCGTGTTTCTGCCGCTGGAAACCATGGTTCTGCCGGGAGCACTTTGGGTCTGCCGCGTCTCACGGTTGCGTCCTTTCTCACAACGACCTCTCGACCAGGGAGGTCATTAAACCAGCCCAAATGGTCGGTCAGCTTACCTTTCGCCCTCGCGGGCCTGGCTGATACGTCATCAAAAGGCCTCCGTCGAGCGGCACGAACGCAGTAGGCTGTCGTCGGAAAAAGATCCAATCGCCGTTTTCCATGAATATCCCCTCCAAGTAACAGCTCCAAAGGAGCCACCGGACAGGGCTTTCCCAGGGTTTTTTTCTCTGAGGAACTTCGCTTGGGTCGGATGGAGATGCTGGTTGCGCGCTGGTTCTTTTACCTGATCTGGCTGATGATATGATGGTTGGGTGGAAAGGACGATGTCAATGGTTTCTTTGACGGCAAACGTGGTACATGCGAAGCGCCTTGTCGTGGTGCAGCCCACTGCCGATGATCTATAGAGGTTGAATGTAGAGGTACATGTGAGGAAGAAGGCGACTGGTCACACCTATATAGAGAGTTTCCCATACATGGATTGAACTATCTATCTCGCGAATGAGAGCGAGCGAGCGCCCAGCGGGGGTGAGATGAGTGGCGCGCTGCAGCGCACATTCAGAACCGCTTTCCATGCGCGGCAATTACGCGCTTCGCACCCAACGCTCGTGAACAGACGGCTGTGTTTGACGCGTAGCAACACAGCGTTTTCACGAGCGGAACCAGGAGGACGATTGCATACCGATGTGAAGGTGACGACGGAGGATTCGTTGAGGTCACAGCTCTGGGCAGAGACGGAGCGCGTTGGGTTACACAGTCGTCGTTGATTTCCGATAAGCACAGAGTGCTTGTTGTCAGGTGGCGTTTTTGAGACAAGCCGGGTTCTCACAGATACAGAGCGAGGCTATCACAGATGCAGTGGTACGCGTTTCAAAACACGCCAACAGACATCATCCGAACCAAATGGTCAAGAAAAACGAATTTGTATCACTTCGTTCCGAGCTCAGCATTCTAGAAGAGGCTGATTTCGCACTCCTCAAAACGGACGTCAACGCAATAGAGAAGCGGATGGAAACTTCAGTGGCCGAGATTTACACCATCGCGGAACGGGTGGAGAATTGTGTGATCAAATGGGTGATTGTGGTGGCTGGTGCGATTGGTTTGGCGATTGTTCGATTGAGCACTACCATTGGCGGGGCATCGTCAAATAAGGTACATCTACCAACTTTAAATCTTGCTGATGAGTGTGATCCGCGTGTTGTTGGAATGGATGAATGGTGCTTTTTGGCTATATGATGGTTGATGGTGACGTGTTTTTGCAATGGGCGTGCTGCATAATGGACATCTTTTTGCATAACAAAACCATCGCTCAATACGTTCTCTATGTTTGCAACAAAGCAAAAAACCTACACGTTATCATCAGCTATGTATGTTCTAAAATTCGTCCGTTTCAGCATCACTCCCGCTTGCCGTTCTGCCGAAGAAATTATCGAGTGAACCTACGGTTTTCTGTAAAAAGCAACTCTACGAGCTTCAAAAAGCGCGGATACAGCTCAGATTTCACGGCAGATGGTCATAATTCAACCTGTACATAAATCACCAAAGAATGTGATACCTACGGTACTGGAGCCCGCCCGCACTTCAGCGGTGTCAGTTCCATTCTCCCTCCGCTGGCCATGTCAGAAGAGCAACGGCAAAACTTCGTGTTAATGCCGTAAGAGCTCTTGTTCGTTGGAAACCGTTGGAAACCCGAAGACAAACATTTTGATGAGATAGGGACATGTGGCTCTTAGAATGCGAGTCAAGTGAACCTGAAGTTTGATTCTCTTCTTGCTGGTCAGCCCACATTGCAACTTTATCTCTTATCTGCATGAAGCTGACAAGGAAATCGCCATTCCAAACAGCTTGGCAACCCATACAACCAACAAACTGGATGGGGACAGCAGCAACGACAGCTAAGCTTCGGTCCCATGAGGCTATCCACCGAGATACGAAACACGTTCCTCGGTCGTCATTGCCTGAGACTTTTACACAGAGTCTGCACTTTGCGCATATTGTTATTGGGACTTCTGCATCAATTTTTATCGAATTGGAACATTGTTATGCTCTAAGCGAAGGTGGGATTGGAATGAACGAAGAAATGCCGTGATCATGAAACAGGGGCAGTGCACCGTATGACTGATTGGTACTCTCTCTCTGTCTCTCTTTACGGTATGCTCGTCTACTTCCTACGTAGCATTGAGCGTTATCTTTGGAAGAAGCGTTGTCTCACGAGATGGACCACAAGCTCAAGCATAAACTAAGACTCATTGCACCCCTATCCATCCAAGACAGCCTGCATTTCGGAAACATCAGGTAGATAAAAATTGGCGTCGCTGATGACGTCCCAGTCCATTACCTCCTCCAAGTCGTCCTCTTCATCAGAGACATCGTCCGGACCGAAGTACGAAACGTTTGGAGTGTTTGGGAGAGCTTAAATGGTTGCATTTGCGGTAGTG
The DNA here is from genome assembly GCA_030374765.1 of Agarophyton chilense. Classification (NCBI taxonomy): domain Eukaryota; phylum Rhodophyta; class Florideophyceae; order Gracilariales; family Gracilariaceae; genus Agarophyton; species Agarophyton chilense. Next base: position 2,240,208 of record JARGXX010000099.1, read on the forward strand.
ACAGTCGTGTATGTTCTCTGGGGCTTGGCAGTGGGCACTTTCTTCGACATAAACGAGGAGCTGTTAAAGGCACAAAATATCATCTTACTAACCTTCTAGGGATGAATGCGATTACGGATAGGGGTTCGTACTCGCCCCTGCATACTAAAACTCCTCTCTACGATGGAGGAGGATGGACTGGTAGACAGAATTCGTAGAACAAACGCACGCAGCAGAGTTCTGTTCTTAGTTTGTATCCAGTAGACAGTAGGAATGTTTTGGTACGCCAGCAGCACATCTCGTGCATTCTCATCCTGAAGTTCAGTAGTCCACGATAGTCGCATGGAATAGAAGTCTTCAAAGAGGCACAGTACAGCTCCGCCAACCCCACCCATACTCTCCAGCTTTTGAGTGGGAGGGAACACGTTTGACTTCACGAACAGGCGCATATGCTTCAAGACGAAAGAGTGATGCATGGTGATTTCATCATCGGCGCTGCGTATGTCGAGACAGTATGCAACGAAGTGTATAGAATCCAACAGCGATATCCTTCTTCCAGTTCCCCCTAATCGGCATCTGTAGGTCTTCAGCATCTCATCTGTTCTTGCACCGGTACAGAACTGAGTGACAGGAAGCTGCTGAAGCTGCTGCTCGAGCTGTCGCGTAGCGGGGAACACCTCAGAAATCGGTTTGCTTTCATCGTCAAAGACGCGCAGATACTGCCGAATAACGCGCAACAGATGATATACATCCAGACACTTATCATATGAAGAGTCGTCCTTTACAGAGTACTCAAGAAGTATACGTCTGCTTTCGTTCCGAGAACCATAGATATTTGGACGAAAATACAGGACAATCCACGAGCTTCTTATAAACTTCCTTACCTTGTAGAAAACATCGCAACATGCTTTCAGAGCTTTCAAATCTTGTAGTCGCCATTTTTACAGGCAAAACAGCAGTATGCGGAGGAAGTGGTCTGCTGTAAGAGTCAAGCTCCTGGGTGCTCGCCACATATCCATTGTTCCGAAGTATGTTGTTGTGGGTGTCCTTCAATTCTTTAAATCGAAAGTACAATTTGGGGCGGTTCCTCAAGTCAGATACGATGGTTGAGACAGAATTCAAGATCTTTTTGATCCACAGCAGACTACCAATGTCCTGCATGAGAAGGTATGTTAAATGTGTTTGGTCCCGGCAAGGTATCAGAAAATCATACTGTTCAGCCATTTTTTCTTTCGCTTTCATGCAGAAACTGGTATTGTCGCTTGTTACAGCGCAAATACGCTTCATATCTCTGTATTGTGACATTACGTTTGCCACCACATTAGCATAGAAAGAAGCTTACACGTCTGGGACCCTGTGTAAACTGATCGAAGAATGAACGTTCTTCTCGACCTTTCCACCCTTGTGATGGATAAAAAATGATAACAACGGTCTCTGAATTGCCATCAGTACACCCATCAAAGATAAGTGTACCGTAAGACTGCGATAGCCCGGCCGTAATGGAAGATTTTACGCGATCGCTCACACGCTGATAGTATGCGTCCAAGTTCTTCGCGGACATCTTTGCCACGGTTGGTACCTGTTCCGCTAAGGCCGGGTTCGAAAGATTGATGATCTGAAATAACTCATCCTTGCCTTCTCTTCGACTCGGGACCGAAAACGGGAGCATATGGTTGACCACAGGTGATGTCAACAGCTCGTTGAGTTTCGAACGCTTTCTGTACAAATCAAAAATCTCTTCGCTTAGCGAACCAGTTTCACTTTTTTTTATCTTATCCAACTCCGGATTGTGTTCTGAACTTGCGCCCATTTTCGGCCGTTTCTGGTGCCTCTTCGGCGTCTGTGGGACACCAAAGCACATGGAAGTGCTTTCGAGCATTCGATAAGGGGCTGCAAAATGCTGCAGCTAAATTAATCGCTCTTTAACATCGCTTTCTATCCCCTTGCATTCGAAGAGATGTCTCTCTAATTTCGTTTCATTCGGCGTAGACGAAATAGATGTAAATGAACATTCCTTGCAGAATATGCGCCTTTTGGGAGACTGACTCCCAGTCGTTGATTCCTTTTCGATAACAGAGTATTTTTCAGTCCACCAGCTTCGCTTGCGGCCTACCTTCTTCTGCTCAGTACTCAAAGATCCCTGTGAGTTTGCGCAGATGACATGGATACGCCGAGATAACAGTGGCAAAAGGCAGACGTCGGGCTAGGTTAGAAGGGGTCTGAGGGTAGACCAAGACGAACTGATTGTGACACAGTCTCAAAGAGTAATCATTTATAAGATAGAGGTGGACACTGCTCGGTTTCTGCAGATCGGAGAAGGAAAGCCGGCGCGAGACAACCAGGCTTAACTAGAAGCAGACGTGCGGGTTTGGCGCCAGAGACCAGAATTGAACACAATATGCGGTCAGAGGTTTGTTAGGGGCTAGGTAACATGGGTAGGACGGCTTTGAGGTCTGGTTCGCAGGAAAAGGTGCGTAGAACCCTATAATCGTGCATGCTTGAATGTGCGCCATAGTTAAGGAAATTACAGCCATGGGCACTCTGCCAGGGAGTTCCTCGGCGCGAGTGTCGCCGCGACATGTTGAAGACCAACGGTTGGACGCAGCGATTTACGTTTTCGGAAAGTGAGGAGAGGTTGCAAGGAGAAAGAACGTAGGCAATATTTATGGGCTCCATTTTATCACAGGCCAATTCCAGTGACCTGTACTACTTTTCAATGCCTTTGGGCAAAATGTCACCACGTTTTCGTGGTGATGCTCGTCACGTTAGTGGCAAAAAATTTATTCTAGAGCCCATAAAGTTTCCCAAGTTGAGTTTCACGGCTCTAAGGATTACCTACTGGACGTCCAGAAATGTGCTGGAGCTGCTGTGAGCAGCGGGCATAGCGCCCCATGTTAGACATCATTGCCAAAAGCAATGAAAAGTAGGCTCCTATTACTATATTTCCACTCATGGACTACATGACAGCTCCCTACGTTCGTACTATAACGCTTCCCGTTATTACTTAAATTGGCAAGTTGAAAAAACATCTTGACAACAACATTTCAATTTTTAATACGAAGCCATAGTGTTTTTAAACTACCTCACAATGGCATTCGACCCACTTAACCAAAAAACAACCAAATCCCAGGCAGCTCACTCCAACTCTCCAAAAACCAATTCTTGACCAAAAATCAATCAAATATCAACATCCAGGTTCACTACTACTATCCAAACTAAACTTCATCTTCTGGTATAGGTTCCAAGCTCTAAGTTGATATTCAAGGAGACAGTTTTCTGTTATAACGATTATTTCAGAAAACTGATTCCGAGTGTCAGAATTCTGCGAGTCTGGTGCAGATTACTGACGAACTGACTGAAAACGAAAACGGTTTTTGGTTTAAGTTTCCATATGGGGATCCAATCACACAGCCCAATCTGGCGGCGATATGTTGAAAGATGAGTATGCCCTGGTGTAAACCGCCTCAAATGACTGACGTTGGGTCGGGGATAATTCTTTGAGCGCTTGGTATAATTTGTGTGTATCCATTAAAATTCTTATCACTTTGCCAAAGTCCTCGGTATTTAATATCCTGGTCGGCGAGGCGAGAATAAAGCTTGACGGTAGTCGCTTCGCCGTACCTAAGCATGTGTAGAGTAATTGCGAACGGAATCCCTAGACGTTCGGCGGCTCTTTGGAGACCGCACAACTTCTTTCAAGGAGAGTCGCTCGCAAAATGACGCTCGCTTTTCGCGGTCTTTTTTGTGTACATCCACCTGCTATCGAGTACGCTACAATCTCTCGTGTAATAACACATTGAGACTGCAACAATGGGAAGCTTTCATTGTCGGCCTCTTTAGACCACTCTGACTCTCGTTCTTCTTCAAATTTCTTGTTTTGCGTTTCAAGATCCATCATGAAAGCTCCAAAGTTTTTATTTTCAAATCTTTCATCTCTCCTCCATTCTACAATATCTTTCATGTAGTCACGTGGCTTTACAGGCTTTATAGGCTTCAGAATATGTTTAATCAAAATGTGTGGTTTATTGTCGGGCAGTTTTTGTAGAACATGTGACTGCAAAGTCGTGATGTACTTGTAGTATATGTCCAAATCTGTTCTTGTAGGCCTTTCAGGGACATATCCATCTTAAACTTACAAACAGTGTTCTCAATTCGCGTCAAATCGTCGCCTTCCGGCTTGAAACTAGCGCATTTTCAAACACACTCCTGTAGTTGCTCTTCCGTAACATCCTGTATGGATTTGGTTTTTATTCATTTGTCTGTAATGAATATTCTTAGCAGCGAGTCGTCATTGGATGCCTTGTAGGAAGTAGGCGTAACGTTGAAACCTGGTTCACAGTTTTTCTCAGCTATTTGTTTATCGTACAGATCTCCTTACCTCTTGAACGCAGTGAAGTGCTTGGTCGCTATCCTATGCATCATTTGAGATTCAAAGTTGGTTGCAATTGTCTGGCGGAAAGTTTAATTCTTCGACGGACTGCCCTTGTCTGACATTGTGATAGAACGTTGATCGCTGTTCGTTTCGAAACGAGAAGTACTGATGCAACTCACGTTCTTACGCTGGCGCTCACCACAGACACAGATGGGCCCAATTTCTCGGCCGTCTTTTCTGGTTCCCCCGCCAAGCCTTGCCTTTATTCAATGAGCTCTTCTATATGCGCATTATAAAAAGTTTATGTCTTTTCCACCTGATTCTCTCAATTAGATGTCGGCCCGACTGACACACAGTTAGTAACTTTTTTGCTCCGCGGTGTGCACGTCGCAACAGGTAGGACCTGCTTACGCAATGGGGCAGTTATTCAACCCCCAATGTTGGCAGTCAATATAAGGGATACAACCAAGAGAGCCAAGAAATGCATTGATAGATATTCTTCGTTGCAGTTCTTCTTTATTTGGGTCTCAAACATCTTTTTTCTGGATTTCATTTATTATGATTCTGCAAAAGCGCTTCAAAAAGATAAACAATGAGTATTTTGATACTTCAATATAGTTGTCTAGCGCAATAGTCGCAAAAATATTAGCCGGCAATCGCATGGGGTCTACGACTTACTGCATCATTAAAATCTACGCTTTCCCGCTCCATTTTTAGGCATCAACAATATATTTTGATTACTGATGGTGTCAAAGAGACGTCGAAATAACGTTCAAGGCAATCGAAGGCGTCTTTCTAAATGAGAAAAATTGTGCTTTCCACTTGTGCCGAAGTAGTCGCAAAACAAACTGTTTATTTATTTGTCGAAGTTTCGTTAACAGTTCTTATTCTTTCATACACATAAGTCACTGTTTTTAATATCTGTAATTGGTTGAACTCTTGGCAGTATAGCTGTACTAATTATGTACAAAAAGTCTCATTGTCACTTCAGTCTATAGGGAACAGGACTATGGTATCATAAATATAAAAAAGTCAACCGTAGGTTAGGGCAACAGCCATATTTACAACATGTTCTCATTAACTATCTAAAACATACTGAACATATCCGTAGTATGCTATGTTCCGAAAAAATGAACTTAATGAGAAATGCAGATGTGATTGTTTTCTCTCATGTGCGATAATTAGGCCCTAAGAGCCGTAAAACACCCAAGTTTGACGGCCTCTAGCCCTCTTACGGTCTATCCTGATCCAAATCTGAGTTCCCGGCCGAGTTCAGCTGTCTATTTCTGATCTTTCAGGATTTGAACCTTTAAAGTCAGAGCAAAAGTGCCATGTCTGTTGCCAAATTACTCCAAGTCTTCCACCTGTCATCCATGCCTTTGGACGATCTTCCTTTGTTGATGGAAGAACTAAATACTACCCATCAAAGCGCTGCAATTGCCCCAACAGATAACCACCAACAATTTGCTTCGCTTGTGTGGAATGACACTGCAACAGCTCGACAAACACCGCGTCAAGCGACTTCAGAGACAATCGTTCTGCTTTATGAAGACGTAAGTTTTTATTGACGGCAAACTATACGCGACAGAGGACTAGGAAGAAAACGAAGAGCTAGAAATGCGCGGGAAAGGGTACGAGCAAGAAAAAGGGCGCGTGAAAGGGGGGGTCCAAAACAGAAATCAAACAAATTCATTGAGGATGCGACACTGAAGACCCCTGCCATAAATTTTCAGGTTGCATGGCGGATGTTTCAGAGCCAAGAGTTGTTGGAATCAAATGAACAGTTTCCTTCAATCTAGAGCTATCGTCACAAGTTGAACGAAAAACAATCAACCCCGGATTTTATATTTGATGCGGCTCAGGAGCTACTCAGCTACGCGGATAGTATCCAGCTACAGACTTACAGCTAATATTGAAAACAAAGGCAATTGGAGACAATTGATGTTGAGATTTAGCGTTTAATTTCTCTTGCCAAAAAAAGCGATACAGGCTGACTTTTTTTGAACTCTAGTGATATAGTTAAGCTTTGAGTTTCTGTTAAGGGTCACCACACTGAAGCAATACCATTGAAAAACTGTGCGCTGTGTGGGCAAATCACACAAAGGTATCGAGGACATCGGACTCAATGAAAATGTCAAGCTTGCTTTGTGCATATTTGCCTTAAGGTAACACCAGGTTTCAGGAAAACTTGTTTCTTCATCTGGCACGCAAGTAAGTTTCTACAGGGGCACAGGATTCTATCAATAGCACTCTCACGTTCTCAAAGCAGAGAGGAAACAAGTTTCTCAAGATCTATGTCAGGGGGGAATTGGAGTGGTCAGGGAATTAGTTTTTGAAATGTACAGAGAATCGTTTAGAAATGGGAGGAAGCTGAAAATAAAAAAAGCGTGCTTGTGGAAATATAAAAAGAAGCTCGAGTTTGGTATCATCGAGATCTTCAAAACGACTTTCAGAAGGCTCTAATGCAAGCCGAGGGCCGAATTCAAAAAGGAAAGAAGAAATTGACTATCCAGGGCGAGGTAATTAGGACTGAGGTAGATATATGTAGAAAATTTCTATGTTTGGGTAGCAAAATGGTGTTAGTAAAGTTCAATTTATCGCACATAAGCTATTTGAAAACTGCTTGAGGCAGCTTGAAGAGGCCAACTTTGACACTCTGTATCTCTTGAACTACTTGTCCAATTACGCCAAAACTTCGCATAAACACGCAACACATGGTTCTAAATAAAGCTATGGGCTCAGTTTTGCGATGAATCTCAAAGGATATTGAGCACAGAAGCTAGAAATTAATATGCAAAAAGGCCTCAAAATGTTGTACTAGAGATATAAAGATGTGATATCTGTGCAAATATTGAAGTTTAGATTTCATTTTTCGTAGCACTGCAGAGATGCTCTTCGATTGTGAGAGGAAGACTCTACCCGGACCTTTACTTCGAGCTCTTCTTTGCTTTCCCTAAATACTGGCTATTTCTACTGTAATGTTTGACATCCGAAAAATGCGGCGCATCAAGATGTCGGTCATGATGATGTTGGACAGTCCCCGGTTGATGCGTCGCATTTTTGTTCGGGTTGGGGTGTACTTGGAGCAGGTCTCGTAGTTTCCTGAATCTGTCTCGGTGGAGGGGTTTCGTGAGTATGTCGGCGGTCATCTCTGCGGTTGGGATTCTGTGTAGGTCGATTGCGTTCTCTGCGATGTGGTGTTGGAGATGATGATGTCGAAGATCTATGTATTTACGTCGTTTGGTTGGAGCTTGATTCTCGGCAATCTGGATGGCTGATTGATTGTCTATAAAGTGCGGCGTGGGGTTTTCGTTCATCAGGTGTGTTGCTCGGAGGAGATTTCTAAGCCATTGCATGTGTTGGGTGGCACTGGATGCCACTATATATTCTGCCTCCGTCGTCGAGAGGGCAACGATGTTCTGTTGTTTGGAAAGCCATGATATGGGTGTGCCGTTCACTGAGTGAAGTGTTTCTGTGATTGATCGTCGGTTGTTCTCGTTTGCGAAGTCCGCGTCGCTAAACACTGTGAGCGGGGTTCGAGTGATGTGTTTGGAATTGTATCGCAGCCCGTGGGTTTTGGTGCCCTTCAGATATCTTAGAAGCGTCTTCAATGCTTGCCAATGATGCGCTTGGGGGTGTGCCATGTGTTTTGCCAGTCTATTGGTGGCGTAAGTAATGCCTGGGCGAGTGCTGTCTGTTATGTACCTAATTTCTCCCAAGATCTGGCGGTATCTGGCGGCTTGTTCTTCTGGTAGTGGTTCTGTTTCCGGTAGCTGATCTAACGATTTTTGATTGTTGTATGGTGTTGCAGCTTGGTTGCAGGAGCTCATTTTTGTCTGCGCAAGGAGGGCCTCGATGGCATCCGGTTGTGCTATGTGCACCGAACCATCGTCGCCGTATGTTATGGTCCAGTTTAAGAAGCGAGTGGGTCTCCCTAGTCTTTCGATTTTGTATTTCGTGAGGAGTTCTTTGTAGAGTGTGTTGATGAGATCCTGGGTTGAGGCTAGTACTAGAAAGTCGTCAATGGTGGTACTGACTAATGTGACTCCGTCTGAATTGTGGCGGGCGTAAAGGCATGGGTCGTGTTCGTAGGGTGTGAAGTTCAAGTGGATGAGAAACGACTTTAATTCGTGATTGTAATAGAATGCCGCCGGCGGGGATCCGTAGAAATTGCCCAAGAGTTGCCCATATTTGCTGTTGTGGGCGTAGCTACCGCTGAAACGTTGCATCTGCCTGACGTAGACTGGACGGGTGTGTTGGTATTATTCATGCAAGTATGCTGATGTGATTTCGAAGTGCTCTAATGGCATGTTGTGGCGTGCGTGTAAGGCGATTAACATCCGCTGGGTGGTTCGGTCGGCGATGTAAGTGGTGATATGCTTTGGATCGAAGTGGAGGCCAGGTTTCATGAGATCGCCTCGGAGGTTGCATCTGGCTTTCCGTTGGACGATGTGCCCCTCTGCTGAACGTTTGTAACGATAAAACATCATGAGGGGGATGATAGCTTTTTTCGGTGGTGTGAATGTATTTGGGAGCCATTTGATGCTGTTGTGTTGGTCTAAGTTGTTCAATTCACGATCATGTGCTTCTTGCCATTGCGCTGCGTCCGGATATTGTCGGGCTTGTGTCAGGTTGGCTGGGGAGGGTGTATTGATTCGGATTTCCGTGGGGAGGTGTGGTCGCGGTAGGGTCCTGGCCTTGAACGCTGATGTGGTGGTGGCTGTGGGGTCCTTGTATTTGTGGTATGGATGAAAGTCGTTGGTTCGTATGCTCTGGTATTGGTGTGTCTTGAGAATGAGTACCACGATGTGTTTGTGCAATATTGGGTACATGTACCGGACCGGATCTGCTCTTGGATTTAGTTTGCTCTTGGGGGCATATATTGGTATTGTGCCGAGCTCCCCAAAGATGAATAGTGTTTGTGGTGGTGGTGGGACCCCGTACCATAGGTTGAATGGTGATGTGTTAATTGCGACATGATGGAGTAGATTATACTTGTACACCGTGTCGCGGGCGGCATCTTCACAGTATTCATCGGAGAGTTTGGCGGTTTGTAAGAGCGCTCGTATCGATTTCATAATTGTTCTGTTTAGCCTTTCCGCGATTGAGTTTTCTTGCGGTTGATGCGGGGTGCGGAGATGAAGTTGCACCTTGTGTTGCTGGTATATTTGTTGCATAGTTGATGATGTATACTCCTTGGCGTTGTCCGCACGGAAGTATTTCAGCGGGTGTTTCATTTTATGGCGTATGTGATCGAGTGTTTGGCTGATGTAGGTGGGAATGTCCTTGCAGTCTTTGACGAAATGGGCAAATGTAAAGCGACTTCGCGCACAGGTGATCAGGAGTATGTGGTTGTGTCCATGCTTGGAAGTTGGTTTGATTGGTCCACAAGTGTCTGAGCTGACGTATGCTCCCACCTGATATGTGTGGCTTGTTGGTTTGTGTGGTGCGGGGGCTAGTTGGGCGTGATGACATGCACTGCAGGAGAGTTTGATGTCTGTGGGGAAGGGTGTCGGCATTGTCGGGAGTAGTCTTTGTTTGGCCGTTAGTGCTAGTTTCCATGGGTGAGCGTGATTCATGCGTATGTGCCAGTCGTGAGCCAGAAAGTGATCGTTTGACTGCTGTTTATGCTTTCTGGGGTTGGATAGGAGGTGAAGCGAGTGTGTGGTTGTTTTGAGTTGTGCAGCAGGGTTGGTGGGGGGGAGGGGGGCTGCTTGTTGCAATGAGGATGCTGGCTTGCTCGCTTTGGTTGTGGTTGGTCGTCTCTGGGCTACGGTAGATTGGGGGGGGGGTTGGTTTTGCTTGTTCCCCGTGATTTACGTGGTAATGTTCGGGCTGTGTGCGCCTGGTTTTGATCTACGAGTGTGCCCTTAACTTGGTATTGCGAGTTAATCCACGGAGCTTGTGCTAGTATTTGGGGCGGGCGGTGATGGGTGTCTATGATGTATCCCATGTGTGGTGTGAAGGCTACTAGGCCATAATTTTTTGTGAGATAATGGACTGATAGTAGGTTTTGTTGTATGTGTTTGTTGGCCACTGCCCTGGTGTGAATGACTTTTTCAGTCTTATTGGGGATAATCTGGATCGTCCCATGATGCGTGCACATTGTCTGGGAGTTGGTGGCAGTGGTGGTCAGTGTGGGGTGTTTGAGTTTCGTCATTGCGGAAGTTGGTCGTGCGATATGGGAGGTTGTCGCGCCGCTATCGAGGATGAACGTACTTTGGGTTCCATTTCCGGATTCCGTCTCTTCCCTGTGTGAGGCATTGTACGGCATTGATGCGGAGGCTGCCCCATACTGCTGCTGATAGACTGGGGGCGGGCCATAGGCACGTGGCGGTGGTGGCGTTTGGGTGTGTGCCATCTGGGCTTGTGTTTTTGGCTGATATTTGGGATGCCTGCGATCTTGACACTCTTCGTCAGTGTGCATCGATGGGATTACGAGGCTGGTATGGAATTTGCACGGTGAGTACCCTGGGGGTAGGCGTCTTGGAGTGTATGCCGTTCTGCGATATGTGCGATACGGGCGGCGGAATTGGTTTCTGCTCCTGGCGTAGTAGTCCCCGGTGCTTCTTCGGGGCCCGTAGTCCCCGGGGAACGTTTTGGGTGCAGAAGATTGGGAAGTGGGTGTAGGACAATGCCCCCAAGGGGGAAAACCTACGAAGACGTCCGGATCTTCCTCTCACGAGGTAACCGGCGCGGTAGAGCCCTCCCAGGGATCGGCGCGCAATGCCGGGTGTAAGCCGGAGCCGAACCGTCGCGACGGGCGCAGGGAGGCTGAAAGAAGCCGAGAATATCCGCCGAAGCGGTGCTTGCGTATCCTCTGAGGAGGCAAAACCCACGAGAGTGGCGAGCACGACAGGTGTCAGTGCGAGCCGCAAGAGCGGGGATTGCCCAATGAAGGGGAGGAAAAGGGAAGGAAAATGGGAACGGAGGCAAAAGGGCGAGGTTGACCACGAGCCGCAAGAGGGGGCTCGGGAATAGCCGGCACTGCCGGGTGTAGCAAACCGTATACACGGGCGGAACCACGAAAGTGGGAATAGATACCCAACACACGAAGGCTGCTTGAACGTCCAAGGGGGTTGGGAAGCCGTGCACCACAGGAAATCCCTCCGTAAGGAGTTGTATATCCGCGCAGGCGGTACGACCCAGAGCCAGGATCTGGAAGACCAAGATCACCCTTGTTGGGGAGACTTTACTGGACCGGCAGCCGCGAGGCCGCCGGCCTAAGAACTGTAGTCACCGTAGAATAGAATAAATAAAGTCTATCCTAAATAGCCAAATGTCCGTCTAACAAAGGGACCAATCTGGCGGCCACGTGTATGGCACCCGGTTTCCGGCCATCGCCGTGAAAACGGATTACTCCTACTCATAACGAGGTTGCACGCCGGAGGCTCCGGAAAAAACTTAAGTCCCCAAAAACCTCCCTGGAGGACGTTGCTCTTCATATCCCCCCCTTAAGACAGGGCGAACACCTCGAAGAGGAAGTCGGCATGGCAGCTCGTCATGATAAGAGCGCGTCCGACACCGGGTCTCCGGAAACCAACACACCTTCACCAAGGATCCCACGCACGCTCTTCGCATCCGATTCCAACCACAGCACACCAACACGCACCATGTCCAACCCCGACCGTCATAACACATCCGCGACTCCCGCCCTTGGCGGTTCCACCGGCTTCCGGTCCGCGCCCCACCCTGGGGATGTTACCAACCTCGCGTACGATGACCACCGTATTGGCGTCCACTTTCGCGGACAGGCGGACCCACCGCAGTGGCCGACCTACGACGCCCTTGTGGGTGCAAATCCGAGAACATCGGCATGGCTCCGCGATGTTGCGGTATGCGCCTTGGTTTCACCCATTAGCTGTCCGCGACGAGGATTTGATCCAATCCTACACCGATAATTCGGAGATGCTCCCGGGCGACCTGCCCGGCGTGGTGACCATGTCCTGGGATTGGCGTAATCGCATCGCCATCCCGGTACACCACATACTCCGCCGACGCAGTGAATCCTCTGCGGAGGCTCAGGCCGCGCTTGTGCGGATCGCTTATCTCAGGCACCATCGGGCGCCTTTCGAGTTCCGGATACCCCCAAAGGTCGAATTCGACGTCCACCTTTACCGCACTCGCGGGAAAATGTCGTACTGTGACCGTCTTAACGGATTGGAAACCCTCGCTTGGAGGGGCACATTGATCGCTCGGCAAGAAGCCCTTTGCTGGGCACGACCGATTCTTCGGGCAGAGTTCCGCTACCAACCGCGGCAGTCGCGCTCGAACTTCCTTCAGAACTTCATCCGCGATGAGCGGCGTTGGCGGGCGCGGACCGGGTATTTCGTACCGTACTAGAACACGGAGATTGAGCGCATCGCGCCTGCTCACCGACGTGGTCGGTATGTCAGTCTCCCAGACTGGTGGTCCTCCTTGGAGGCGTGCTGGGGTTGCTTCATTGAGCTGCCTCCAGTCTTCACCTATGTAGGGTCGTCGTTCTTGAACGATCCCCAGTCGGGGTGGTGGTCCGTCGTGGTAAGCGAATGGGCCGTCCGCACTGCGGCTTTTATCCTCGCTGAGGCGTACGACAAATACCGATTGTGGTACGTGCCACCGCGTGTGCGGGCTGCGATCCGTCGTTTGGACATGCGCATCCCCCTCGGGGGCGAGGCGAACGAAGAAGAGATGCTGGGCCTCCTCGACTTTGTGGAGGGGGTCCAGTGGGATGAGGTCCCGCTGGAGAACTCCCAACGCATTCAACCGCGTCGCGGGTCTGGCCCCGGATTCGGGAGGAATACCGCGCTAGCGGGGGATTTCATCTACTTCGACCCCTGGGATTACCACGAGATCAGCCACGAGGAAGTGGAAGCCAACCGGCATGCGCCGCGTGAAGTCCCGGCCGACCACCCGCGAGGGTATGTCGACTCGAGCGACTATTACCGCGACTATGCGGATGGTGACCCGATGGTCGACAACGAACCGGAGAATCCGGGTTACGCTCCGATGGAGGCTGACGAGTCCGGCGAGGCCGGTGAGGAGTCCGTTGAATACGGTGGTGCGGCTCCATCCGGGGCTGCTGATGCCGTGCGAACGGATTCCTATCCGACTCCATCGGTGGCGGGCCCGCCCGCAACCGCCGCTGGCGCGGAGCGGGGCGAGGTCATCGCGCGCTTCCTTTGGGAGGTGGGGCTTCGCCCTTCCGAGATCTCGGGTGATGTGGCCGCCATGCGGGATGCCTTAGCCAACCGCCTGGGCGGGGGTCCACCTCGTGCGGAGGAATGACCGGAGCTTCCGGTAGAATGTAGGGCGGCGCCACTAGGGCGCCCTTGCCAGTAGTAAGAAATAAAAAGAAGAGGGTCGCCTTTCCGACGCCCTTTCCCAAGTCCGCTTCTTTCTTTCCGGAGTACCGGCCTTCTACCGGGGTTCCGGCGTTTCAGGGAGCCAGCCTAGCTGGGAGTTCCGTGTTTCACGGTGGGCGCTTCGCGCGCGGACCAGGTAACTGGCAAGACCACCAAAGACGTTGGGATAGCGTGAGCGGTTGCTTCCTTCCCCGCGTTGGGGCATGGACGGAGATGGCGCGTGGCGCAATCAGCCATTCCATTCCGTGTTCACGGTTTATCCCTCTCGGGCGTTTACCAGCGTGGCTGGGAGTGCAGTCCCCGCAAGGCGGTGGTATCGCATTACCGCAGAGCGCGGGAGGTGCTCGATGGGCTCCGGAGTGTCCCACTCCGGCCCGTATCCGTACCAGCGGGTCCGGTACTGGAGCACCCCGTGCCCATCGTAGCTATGTCCGACGATTCGGTCGAGGACGTACTCCTGCACGTAAAATTGCCGGCCTTGCCGGGTGGTGGTGACCCGAGCCTCAGCGCCGCGTGGTGCTGGGCTCGTCGTCGCCTATTCCGGGTCACCCGGTCTGTCATTCTGCTCTGCGGTTGTTGCCGGGTTGCCGGGGCTGCCGTACCGCTTCGAGGAAGTTGCCGGCGCGGCCGGGTTGTGTTTCCGCTGGGCGGTAGGGGCTTTCCTGAAGTCCGCCCTTACCGCGAGTTTGCGGGGGTCCTTCCGTCTTGGTGACGGTTCGCTGGAGGCCTCCGCTTGATTTGCGGCATGCAACGTTCCCATTGGTAAGCAGTTTCCGCTGTGCGGTGCGCCGTGGGCGGTGAGTGGTTCACCGTCCCGGCGATCCGCTTCCGCGGGGTGGCTGTCAGCCAATGACCGGGATGCCGGGTGCCCATTGGTCCGATCTCCCGCCCGGGTCACGTGACATTGAGGACGGGTGGTCGGGCCGTCGCGGACGGTTGGCTCCGATTGTTCGGCAAGGGAGGCGGTTTTCGACTTGTCGTTGCGCCTCTTTTCCTCCACGGGGTTCGTACCGTTCTCAACGGAGTGGCTCGCTAGACCTGCTTGCGCAGCGCCCGCCGGAGTACCGGTATCGACCGAAACGCTCGGTGTGCGACCGCGAATGTGCGGGGAGCCCTTAGTTGCTTCCACGCGATGCGGAGCGTCCGTAGGGTCTCGCTTCCCGGCTTCGGGTCTTCGAGCGCCTTGGTTTCCCTTGCGGGGTTGCGTGGCGGTCGGATTGACCACCGCGTCCCGCGGGAGCGGAGTGGCGTCCGGCGACGATGCCGGATGCCCGCTCGGGGGCCTTGCCCGGGGTGTCCGCTTAAACTTCCGTTGCGACGGCGATGCTTCCGCGATTGAGCGGGTCCCCTCCCCCTCCTTAGACGGAGCGACGGGTGATGGTGGGCTAACTGCATGGTGGGTATAAATACCGCTGCGCAGCGCCCGTAAGGGTAGCTGGCCGCGAGGGCCAGGTGTTTCTGGCATTGCCGGTGGTTCCGATAAAGTCGGTATATCGGAGAGACCCCGTGAGGGGTGCGGTACCACGGCGGGGCGTGGTGCCACCGTTGTACCCGTGGTATCCGAGGCCGTTTCGACGGGGGCTGATGCGTTTTCCGCCTGCGGCGGTGGGGCGGCTACGATGCGGTCTTGTGAAAGACGTTCGTGGTCGCCGTTCTTGTCCACCACAACGGTGCCGGGGAGGGAGGACACGACCCGGAACGGACCTTCGGCGACAGGCGAGAGCTTGTGACGCTTGTTGGTCCGGGGGTTGTAGTACTCCCGGCGAACGAACACGTAGGTTCCCGGCTTGGGCGGTGCCGGTAGTGGTCCGCGTAAGCGGTTATCAAAATCCCGCTTATAGGTGGCCTGGGCACGTTCCATGGACTTCCGGGCGACCGGTACGAGCTTGGTAAGCCAGTTCTTCCACTTGAGGCGGTATTGCCCCACGGATGGGAAAGAGGTGACCCTGTGTTGGGGTTCGACCGCCACTGGCGGGGGTGTCCTGGAGAGCACAAGCTCGAAGGGAGTCAGACCGGTTGTCCGGTGAACCTGCGTGTTGTAGGCGTAGGTGATAGCATCAGAATAAATGTCCCACGTCATTGGGTGATCGGATACGTAGGAGCGTAGCGACGCGAGTAGGGTGCGGTTGAAGCGTTCCACCTGCCCGTTTGTTTGCGGGTGGTAGGTGGTAGTAAACAGGTTCTTGACGTCGAGGAGGCGGCAGACGTCCAGAAAGAACTTAGAGGCAAACTGCTTACCGTTATCGGATAGAAACTCTATCGGAGGGCCATAAACGAACGCCCAGTGCGTAACGAAGGCGTTCGCAACCGTGAAAGTGGTGATCTTCCGTAAAGGTACGGTGCGCACCAGGTTCGAAAAGCGGTCAGTGATAACCAGGAGGAACTTGTTTCCCTTGTGCGTCTTGAGTATAGGCCCGATAATGTCGATTGCGACAAACTCGAGGGGCGCCCTTGCGGGGAAAAGCTTCATCCGTTTGGAGTGCTTCCGGAGTTTCACCCGGTTCTTTGCGCATTGGGTGCAGAACTGCACCGTAGCGTAGCAATCAAACGCCATAGCGGGTCAATAAAAGTCCCTTCGCAGGGTTAGATAAGGTTTTCTCCCACCGGAGTGTCCCCCGAGGGTCGGGTAGTGTGGGAGGTGGAGCACCCTGGTTTGCAGGGTGTGCGGGACGACGATCTGGGATCGGTGGTCCACCGTCCGGACGAGGTAACCGATGTCGTTTACCTCGAACGGGAGGTCCTCTCCACCGTTTAGGCGGGCCCGTATGCGCGTGCAGAACGGGTCGCCGAACTGTTCTCGGATCATCTCCTCGGTGGAGATGGGTACAAAGGTCCCGGGTACGGGTGTTTCATTCTCGCGCGCTGCGAGTAGCTCATCCATTTCCATGGTGTCTTCCCCGGTTTCGGGCCAATCCGACCCCGTCGGTGTTTCCCCTTCCAAGGTAAAGCACGGGATCTCGTCGACCTCCGGGTCGGCAAGTGCTTCACCTGTCGTAGGTAATCGAGAGAGGGCGTCTGCTTGGGTGTTCTGGACACCCTTTTTGTAGACGACCTCGAAGTTGAATTCCGCTAAGCGGAGGCGCCACCGCATTAGGCGGTCAGAAGGATCTGCAATGTTCAGCAGCCACCTCAACGAGGCATGGTCCGTTTACACGGTGAAATGAACGCCCATGAGGTATGGGCGCAGAGTGGATAGCGCCCAGACCACTGCGAGGCACTCCTTCTCGGAGACCGAGTAGTTGCGCTCGTGGACGTTCAGCGTGCGGGACCAATAGCCAATTGGTTTGCGTTCCCCCTCGGGGGTGGTTTGGAACAGTGCGCAGCCCACCTGGTGGTCACTGGCGTCGGTGTCGATGGAGTAGGGAAGCCCAGGTTTGGGCAAGGATAGGATGGGAGCTGTCGTAACTGCCTTAATCAAGGAGCGAAAAGATTCCGACTGATCGGTGGTAAATGGCGCAACCTTCGGTGGCTGGCCCTTCCGCAGTAGCGCGTTTAGCGGAGCGGCGATATCCGAGAAACGCGGTATAAACCGTCGATAGACGTTGACCAGACCTAAAAAGGATCGGAGCTCCGTTTTAGTACGGGGCTCCTTCGCCTCGCAGAGGGACTTGATACGAACTTGTTCGATCATTTAACCGTCCTGGACGGATGACGTGCCCGAGATACTTCACCGTGTCGGTGAAGAACTCGCACTTCCTCAACTTTAAGGTTATTCCTGCGTCTCGCAGTACGGTCATCACGTCCCGCACGTGGGTCAGGTGATCGTCCAGGTTTCTGGAAAAGACAATGATGTCGTCCAAGTAGAGAAGGCACGTGCGCCACTTGAAACGCGACATCAGTATGTCTATTGCCCTTTGAAAGGTGGCCGGTGCATTGGTTAAACCAAACGGCATCCGCTTGAAACGGTAGGAACCCGAGTGGCAAACAAATGCGGTTTTGTCTCGGTCCTCTTCCCGGACTGGGACTTGCCAGTAGCCCCAGTTAGCATCCAGAGCCATAGACACGGTAGCGTCTCAGAGCGAGCCTATACACTCGTCCATGCGCTGAATCGGGTAGGTGTCCCTCACGGTGACGGCATTGAGGCGGCGGTAGTAAATGCAAAACCGCCACGTACCGTCAGCCTTGAGGGCCAGCACCACCGGTGAAGCCCAAGGAGATTGGGCGGGCTCGATGACTCCAACACGGAGCATCTTGTCCACCTGAAATTCTTCCTCCTCCCGAGCTTTCGGTCCCGCCCTGTAAGGGGGTTGTGCAACCGGACGTGCGTCCGGTAGCAAGTCTATCCGATGTTCGGTTGTATTGATCTCACCCAGTGAGCCGTCCCACATTGTGGTAAACTCGCGTAGCATTCTGCGTAAGCGGTCCCGGTGTGAGACCGGTACATGACTCAGGTCCAGGTCCTCGAGGGCCTTGATCGGGTATATCTTATCGTAGCTCGTAGGCTGTGCCCTGTTGTCAGGTGTGGGAACCGACGAGGTCGGAAATGCATCCGTCTTGACGGTTTTATCGAGCGCCAACTGCTGTGCCTCCCCGGAGGTTTCTGCACCGGATACCGGGAGACCATCCTCGGTAGAGGGAGTTATTCCGAGTCCTTCGGCAGCCGTCACATTTGTAGGGAGCATCGCGAGCGGGTGCGGCGTCACAGACCCAATGACTTGGTTCTTTGCCAGCGTCTGGGGAGCCTTTCCCAGATTGGCAACCAACACCCTGAAAGGGGAATTCGGCGTGACTTGCACGATTCCGTTCGCAACGGTTAACTGAAATTTCTCGTACAACGAGGGCAAGGGCTGAACAACCCGAAGACCGTGTTAACGGGAATTGACTGAAACCATAACCTGGCTCTCCGGGGGTATGGTGACTGACGAGGCAACGCGTAGCTTCGTAGAATCCCGGTTCGCCGGTGTGGGTTCCTGCGCAGCAGGTAGAGGAACGTGTTTCCTCGATGCCCGCTTCAGCGGTTGACGAACAATGGGGACGTTTGATCCGTCCTCAAGCTCCACCTGCTTAAGGCGTGGGCGGATGGCGTCGACGAACCTGTCGCAGTAGTCACATCCCAGTATAACTGGCGTGGCCAGCGAGCGGCACAAAATAAAAGTTAGTTTAACCACCATCCGCCCTAGCCTGACGACCAGGTCGATCACACCAACCGTTTTCAACGGGTTGTTATTGGCGTCTGAGACGTCGGGTACCGTTTCAGAACGGATGAGTGACCGCAATGGCGGGGGTAAAACCGATTCCACAATAAAGTTCGGCCCAGCACCTGTATCCAGGACAGTGAGATATCTCACCATAAACTGCGTGTGCAGACCAAGGTCAGCGTAAACCTTGTAGTTACGCTTGGCCATTACCAAGACTCTATCCGGGATCCGGTTATTTCTAATCCGTATCCATGGTCGACGCAAAACACCGAGGTGTTTAGAGTCCGCGTCTGCGGTGTCCTTCCTTGTCAGGATTTTCACCGGGGAGCGAGGCATCGGCGCCTCGGGCGTCGTCAGCCTCAACTCTGAGGACGCCTCTCCCGAAGGGGAGACTCCCTCTATTCTTTTCCCTGTACAGGGTCCTGGTCGGGCGAAGGCCCGACTTCCTCGGCAACGAGTGCATGATTCCGTTGCACGGTAGCTACCGCAGGAGCGGGTTGAGATCCACCAGCGTGGTTTGGCGCTGGTGCGGCGCGTGCCGGCTGAGCCGGTTTGTACCGAGAATTCGGAGTGTGAGCCAATGCGTTGGGGAAGTCCGTCTTCGCGCGGAGATATGACGTGAGTGGCACGGAGCCCTTCTCCTGCGGGGAGAGGGCTTCGTAATTATCCACCACTCGCGCCATATCGCGTAGCGATAAAAGGCATTGCGGGGAGGTGTGCCCGCGCTCGTAGCACAAGTGGCACACCAACGTCACTCCCGCCTTTCGCGGTACAGCATTCCGAGCATCGGTGTATCTTTCGGGTTCCGGGTTTCCAACCCATTCAGGGCGCTGACTTCGTGTCATTCCGTTCGAGTACGGCATACGGGGGGCCAGCGTGCGGCGGTCATTAAGATAGAAGACCTGCCCGTTCTCCGTGTCCCTTGCGGTTGAGTCAACCGAGCCATCCGTCGTAGACGGTAATTCCGTTGTCGGAATAGATAAATCAACGTGATGGATGACATTCATATTGTCATAACCCTGTTTGGGGATGCCATCCGTCGCAAATGACAGTGAAGAAGAGTCCGACTCAAGCAGCAATGCCTTAGCGGCCTTCGACCGGGTTCCCGGATTGCGTGCACGTAGTGCATCTCCCTCTGCGCGGGCAAACTGTACGAGTTCAAGGTAGGTCACCTTCGGCTCTTGTTCCCTGTAACGGGCGACAAGAGTCTTGATGGCTGGATCCAAACAATCAATGAACATCGTACAGCGTTCCCCAGCGGGGTATACATTACCACAACGGTGGAAAGCCTTATTCAGGCGTACCGAGTAATCGGTCTCGAGCTTGCCGGAGCGTTGTCGAGTGTCTCGCAAAGCGAGTATCGCCGCTTGTATCGCGGAGTTGGTTGCGTAGGAACGCAGGAGGTACTGCACGGCCTCGGGACAGCAGGTCACACCTCCTTTGGAGGCTCGCGACGAGCCCCGGACCGACAAAAACTGATCTTCAGCGACACCCCGTAGAAAGTAGGGTAGCGCCACGTAGGCTTGTCCTTCGTTCATTCCGAGTATATCGGCTTCTGTTACAAAGCGGTGTAGGAAATCCAAGACCAGAATTGGATCATCCCCAGTAAACGACTGGTTACGAAGTGAAAGCTGCATCCGCTTGATGCAGTCTTTCACTTTACCCTTGTCACGCGGTGTCCGACCTAAAGAGGAATCTTCTAGCCGGTAATACCGGTAGGACAGGAGTGTCCTGTACAGAGGGTTGGTGGGCTTCAAGGGTTTGAGGCCCGGATGTCGCCGACCCTTAAGGCGCGACCGGATGGCCCCGTAGGTGGCAGAGGACCGCTTTGAGCGGGAAGAGCGCCCATAACGATCCTGTGGGTCATCGCTCACCGACGAGTTGGAACTCTCCGAGTCACTCGGTTTACCGTCCGACTCAGATGATGAGTCGGACGGGTGTCCGTGCTTACGGTTAGAATCCCGGTTCTTCCGGCTCTTCCGGTTCCGCGACTGGGTCTCTCGATGAGAGACAACCGGTCTAGCCGCGTTCGCGGGCGAGGTTAACGTCCTCTCGACCGACTCAAGTCGGCTTCGGAAACGCTCGAAGCGATTCTCCATACTTTCTGCGAAGGAAGACGGAGCGCCAAAACACTCGAGTAGTGTATTGACGTCCGACCGCAATACGCGGATATCCTCGGCTAACTCACTTGGAGGGGGGTTAGCGAGGCTTCTTCGTAAAGAGGTGAACTCCCTCGAGAGGGTATTGTGAGCAGCCCGCAGGGAGCAGAGCTGCTCTTCCAAGCGTACAATCCGCGCTTGGTCGACCAACCGCGGAGGCGGAGAAACCACCGTTGCGACGGTCGTTAACCCGGAATCGGGCTGCGGTTCTTCAGTGCCGGTGACCGGTATCTCCCGGGAAGCCGGTGTTGGAGCCAGGGCCTGTGGAACATCAGTGCCCCTGGCATCACCGCTTTGGCGGGAACGGCTGCGTGTTGCAGGACGCTCCATGCTAGGCGGTTTCCTTGGCATTGGCCACACCGTCTCGACGGAAGAATAGAAAGCAAACCGGTGAGACCAGAGAAAACCCGTTAAACGGAAAACAACCTCAGAGAGGACACAAGCGGTCTTGACTTCTAAGTCGGGAGACCAATTTGTAGGACAATGCCCCCAAGGGGGAAAACCTACGAAGACGTCCGGATCTTCCTCTCACGAGGTAACCGGCGCGGTAGAGCCCTCCCAGGGATCGGCGCGCAATGCCGGGTGTAAGCCGGAGCCGAACCGTCGCGACGGGCGCAGGGAGGCTGAAAGAAGCCGAGAATATCCGCCGAAGCGGTGCTTGCGTATCCTCTGAGGAGGCAAAACCCACGAGAGTGGCGAGCACGACAGGTGTCAGTGCGAGCCGCAAGAGCGGGAATTGCCCAATGAAGGGGAGGAAAAGGGAAGGAAAATGGGAACGGAGGCAAAAGGGCGAGGTTGACCACGAGCCGCAAGAGGGGACTCGGGAATAGCTGGCACTGCCGGGTGTAGCAAACCGTATACACGGGCGGAACCACGAAAGTGGGAATAGATACCCAACACACGAAGGCTGCTTGAACGTTCAAGGGGTTTGGGAAGCCGTGCACCACGGGAAATCCCTCCGTAAGGAGTTGTATATCCGCGCAGGCGGTTCGACCTAGTGCCAAGATCTGGAAGACCAAGATCATTCTTGTTGGGGAGACTTTACTGGACCGGCGGCCGCGAGACCGGCGGCCTAAGTACTGTAGTCACCGTAGAATAGAATAAATAAAGTCTATCCTGAATTGCTAAATGTCCGTCTAACAAAGGGGCCAATCTGGCGGCCATGTGTCGCACGGGCGCTGCGGCCACGTGTATGGCACCCGGTCCCGCCGGTGCATCGCCGGCGTTCCGGCCATCGCCGTGAAAACGGATTACTCCTACTCATAACGAGGTTGCACGCCGGAGGCTCCGGAAAAAACTTAAGTCCCCAAAAACCTCCCTGGAGGACGTTGCTCTTCAGTGGGGGCGTGCGAGGGTTGATACAATGAATGAAGTTGTTTGAAGCTGATGAGAAAAGATTTGATCGTGGTTGGTTTTTGTAACAAGATGGATGCAATGATAGGAGTGAGGGCTGTGTTCGTTTTGAGTCCGTTGATTATGAAGTCGACAGTTGTCTCTTCTTGTTTGATGTTGGGATAGCGTGCCGCTATCATTCTCTGTCGAAAGTCGGTGTGAGCTTTGATGTAATTGTCAATGGTGGTGTCCTGAGTGTAAGTGATACTTTCGGCTTCGGTTCTCAAGAACTTGTGGTCTTCTTTCGTAGCTTGGTCGATGTGAGATATAATGTCGGTGACGAGGTCGCGTGGTGTCAGTCAATCTTCCGGAACTAGTAAGAGTCCGAGGATGTCGGATGGTACGCTGCTCAGTATGGCGGAGAGTAATTTGGACTTGTTCTGTGTGTGTCGCCTGAGATCCGCTGGATCTGTTGGAAGAGAAGGATTGCTGAAAAGATGTTTTGTGGCGTCGATTGTTGTTGCGTACGTTTCAAGAGCGAGATACCATGGTGCATAATTGGCTTTGTGTAGTTCTGGGAGCCTGGGTTGTCTTTCGTGCTCCAGTGTGTAATGTTATGTTGTGTCTTTGTGTTGATGTGTGTCGTTTGCTTCTTGTGTGGCGTTCCTGTATAGTTTGTTGATGTGTTCTGCGTGCTGCCGTCTTTGACGGCGGAGGAGTCGGGGATCTGGAGAAATTGTGTTGCGTTGTATGGTATGCGGGTTTGTTATGTGTGTGAGATTTAGGGGTGTGTGGGTTTGCCGCAGCGGGTGCGTGGGCGCATAACCTGTGAGAGGAAGACTCTACCCGGACCTTTACTTCGAGCTCTTCTTTGCTTTCCCTAAATACTGGCTATTTCTACTGTAATGTTTGACATGGATCACGGGAATACTCCATGATTGGTTACAAAACTAGCGAATCTTTCTGAAAGTTTGCAGCCATATAGTTTTGTGTTGTAGATATCGCTTTGAGACCAGAGACTGCAAAAAACAACTTTTTTGTTTTTTGGTTAAAACATTGGAAACAATATCGGAAGTATGTAGGATTGGTTTATTATAAAAGTGGAGATGATGCTGCAAATACATATGGGTTGCGCTTTAGGATTGGTTGCTCAGAAATGGGGGTGAGCTGGATCGGACTTGTTTTTTTGTCAAGTTGCTCGGATGTCATTGTGTGTGGTAGTTTAGAAATCCACAGCTTCAAACTAAAGATTGAAAATCGTTGTCAATAAATCTAATTCTGTCGATACATTTCTTAAAATGCTAAGCGTTTCAGTTCGAGCCTAGCGAGGTGTCATTGAAGTCAAAAGAGAGGAAATGGCCAAAAGAACTACATATACTTGTTTAGGTCTGTGCTGTTGACGTTTCATGTCCCTAAAAAATATCTATTGCACAGTAGGAAGCATTACAGTTTACCTGTAGTATTTGTCTGTTGAGTCGAAAGAACAGGAAAAAGTCTTAATCTCTCGCCCTAGCTAGAAATGTTTCAATGTCTTCAGGGAGCATCACACTACAACGGCACTCATGGAACACGGTTTGAAAGTCATTGCAATGTGGTATTTGCAAGAGAGTACGTGGGGGCTGACGAAGCTCGAAGAGTTGTGTTTCGTTTTATGAGAAATATAGCGGTACAACATCCGAAATATGCTCATGTCTACAGTATGACGAAGCCATTGATAAGTGTAGTGGACGAAATTTGTACAGACTCTGCCCGTTACGGAACACAAATATCTTTTGTGGAGCTATATGTGATGATCACGTTCAGCGTAACAGTCATTTCGTGGGGTCGTTGTGATAAAAACCTTTTTCTCCTTGGGGGCCCTCTGTAAGTAGTGAATTGCAGCACTCCAGGCAGGCAGATTTAGGTGGCAGGCTGGAATGCTGAATTCTTCCCAGGTGTAGGTCTATAATTAGTTTTTGTGCACTCTGTTGCCATTTAAAAAGAAATATAGCACAATAATTGAAAACCCTGCAGGAACGGTGCTATATCTCGCGATGGCACGTACCGCAACCCTGCGCCCAACCCTTGCTGTCAATCGCAGTTTTAGTTGCTGGTTGCCGTGCGTCTTCGCACACGCCCACCTCCCAGATGTCGACAGAGCCAGTGACGCACCATTTTTGCCGACGTGGAGGGCTTGCGCTGTCGACATCTGCTACGCGCGTCAACGCTTTCTTAAGCGCTTCGCTTTAGGCCGCACCACCCTTGAATCCCACCACCTCCTCGCGAATTCAACGGCTGCTGTCGACTGCGCTCCACCACCATGAGCTTCTTCTCCGCTACACTTTCCATCGCTCTCTTCGCACTT
Source organism: Agarophyton chilense (assembly GCA_030374765.1). Taxonomy (NCBI): domain Eukaryota; phylum Rhodophyta; class Florideophyceae; order Gracilariales; family Gracilariaceae; genus Agarophyton; species Agarophyton chilense. Next base: position 2,264,876 of record JARGXX010000099.1, read on the forward strand.
CTTTGCTCTCCGTCTCAAGCCGCAGAGGGATTTATAGGGCCTTGTCGTATCAATGCAGACTGTGCCAACGGAAGAGTATGCCGTGAGGTCGATTTTGAAAACATAAGTATACTTTCTGGTTTATCATTAGATTCTATCAAGAATGCTGTCAAGGATGATTGTGGCCGTGAGCCTAAGTACTGCGTATGTCTCCCCGAATCCGGAGATTCAGACCTTACTATATGTAGTGGCAATGATAAATGTCTCGACGTTGAAGTGTGCCGCCGGGACGAAGAACAAGGCATCTGTATTTCGAAGACACAGAATGAAGCTATTTTGGCCATACAAGAGAAGGCGGAGGCTGATGAAAGTTCATCAGCTGTATGTGGAACGCTCCTCTCCCAGTGTCCCTCGGAGCGTCAATGTGTTGGTTCACCTGTTGGATTTTGTCTCGCTAAGCTTCCGCCGCCTTCAGATGCGAATGCTGGAGCCAATGCTGATGGTGGGCAAAGTACTTCGGAGAACGATGCCGAATCTGGTGACCAAGGAGATGATTCATCCGAGGTTTGTATTGCAGCCAAATCTCTCGCCCACCTTGACCGCAACCATCTCATCTATCGCAATCATGTCAGTGCACGCGTTTTGTGCGATTCGTTTCAAAGCTGTGCCACCGCCGGCCATATGGTTCGATATCGCGGCAACGTTATGATGATGAAATCTTACTGCCGTTTGATTGGTGGCTGTACACGTTCCATCATGCACGTCAACAGTCCTCGTTATCGTCGTGCGTTGCAAATACCCTCTGATACCCCGCACCTGACTTTCACAGCGTTTGCTGCTAGATACGTCACCAGCGCCGAGGAACATGTTCTTCGAACCGCTGTTCGCCTGGGACTTTGATGGCGCACTCACTTCATTTTCCTGCCTCACGCTGTGCTTCATCCATTGTTCTTTGTTTCTGATGCTGTATTATCACATTAGCAAATTTAGTTAACTGCAAGAATATGCGTTGGCGTGACATGTGTCGACAGATTACACATTTAAATGGAGCGTATATCACCGCTGGCTCAATCAGACCCTCTTTCATCTGTTATCGCGACATTGTTGACTGTCAACGCAATCCTGCAACGGATTGTAACCTTCGGCGCCCCTAAAACAAGTCAGATAGGCAATCTTCACCAAGTCGCAATACCAACTGGAGTCTCTGACTGTTATAGTTTTCATCCATTGCAATTCAAGCTACTTCGAGGATTCATCTGAGTCATAGGATGGTTAAGATTCGTTTTAAATTAAGACTAGAAAGTTGGAACTACACACAGTAACACTCGTCTTGGTCATTTGGAACCAGTGAAGAAGGTAATGTCTTGGTAGACTGCTAGAAAAGCTGCAACATTGCAATCTTGTTTTCGCTTTGCAATTCAATTGAGATCCACTGAAAGAAAAACAATCCTCGATTCCAGTTCTGAGGTTGCATTCAAAGCCAATACAATCGATTGTAACTCAAGGCTGATTACACGTCCTGTAGCCCAACTAAACACTACTGGCGCGGTGGACATGTTTAAGGACTAAAGAAATCAGGGAATATGACTACTTTCAAAGATCTTACCACGTAATCTTGGGCCACAATAATGTCCAATGCTGCGATGTCCGGAGAAACAACAATGGTAAGCTGTAGAAAACTGTTTCTGGTATCTTTATCAGTTGAGAAGTACATTCCCGTCTTCATCTTATCCAGGCGATCTTCTAAATGCGAAGCCTTTGCAGTTGATTTTATCTCCATTGCCAAGCATTTCACAAGCTAAAACCCAATGCGAACTACAGCCCCAAGAATGTATTCTTCCGCTTTAGTTCCATGCCGAGCGGCAAATGCTGTGAACGACATGTTCGCCGTACTGGAGGGCACATCCAACGCGAGGCGATACCGAGGGCTATTCACTGCCATAATTTTTGTACTGCAATTACCAACCAAGGTGCAATAGGACTTCATCATCATTGCTTTTCCACGATAGCGTACAATGTGTCCCGGGGTGGCACAACTCTCGAAAGAATCACATAATACTCGAGCACTAACGTGATTTTTGTAGAGCAATCCATTAGCGGGTATATGAGTCAGAAATTTTGCTGCAACGCACACTTCTTCAAATGGACTGTTATCGTTGTTAGGATTAGTTGAGTTAGAGTCAGGATTAGAAGTACTATTTCCGATAAGGGCTTTGTCCATTTTTGCTAGGCAGAACCCTGCGGCGTCCAGAACAAACTTTGCGCATTCCTGATTTGATCTACATGCCGAGTTTGAAATACACTTTCTGGCTTCTCCGAAATACTCTTGTTGTTCTTTTGAAACGCAATATTGTTCAGAAGTACAAACTTCATTGAGAAGACAAGTAGAGGTGTTCATACACTTAAAAACGTTGTCTGACGAAGGCAAACAAAGACAATAGTTATCGTCCGATTTGCAAGTTGGAGTAATTGAAGATATAAGATTCCCGAGATCAAAACCCTTTCCGAATATCTGCAGGATAGCCTTCCCAATGTCTAACTTGAACACACGACAAGTTCGATTCATGGCACAGTCCGAGTTCATTCGGCAAGGATCTAGGTTTCCACCAGATGCGTCCGCGTTGATGACGAACACACCAGCAAGCATTGTGGCAAGAAGAACAGATATACTCAGCATGATGTGGATGGTAAGGGGGTCAATATCCCTCCAACAAGATAGAAATTTAGTCACTTCCTGCTGAGATTGTGGAAACGACTCGGCTGCTCCAACAGGGAAGTGGCGAAACATGCTCTCTTCAGCACAAGTTTCATCAATTGCTCAGACCAAGCTGCGGGACACGGGGATTCCGCTGGTGGCGGCAGATTCATGACAGTTGAAGCACGGCGATCTTGCTTACAAATTATTCTGTTTGGGGGGCTTGGTTGTCGAATGAACAGCGGAAACAGCCAGGAAGAGCTTTTGTCTAAATACATCAAAATACATATCAAGACAAAGATGAATGTCTGTTGCGTGAAGCGATATAGATCTATGATATGGAAGAAGCAGGAATGATGCTCACCAAGGCGTACAATGTGGCCACGCTTTCTTGTTGAACATTTCTAGCTAGCGTTCCCGAATCCTCTTCAAGCTGGGCGCGCTGAACAGAATCGCTGGTTTTGCAAATGGTTTTCTTCAGCTTCCCTTGCAAGTGCTCTGGAAAGAGGAATCTCGAGAAAACCAATTGGTTTGCTTTCAAGAGAGAAAATGTGTTTTGGCAAGAAAATAGGACAGTGTGTATCGCAAATGATAACATTTTCGAAGTATGGTGCAATACTAATCCTTGTTTCTCAGAAGGGCTTCGCGCTTTCCATTACAAGTTTCGGATGTGAGCGCTTCTGGCTCACTTACCACGGCTTGTGATAGATATCAAGCCTCGAGAAATTGTGATTGCACTGCAGGCAAATAAGAATGCACGAGAAGTGTGTACGATGACGATACACATTTGTGCGTGGAAAGCTGAAACGGTGCGGAAAGCTATAGCATTCAACAAGTTCTCCGAGGAAGAAAGGCCACTACCAGCGAGCGAGGAGCGTCCCGACCAGGGGCCTGTCGTGAGTGGTACCGGTATCCTTAAGAGGTAAGAGGTTTACCAACGGTAACTGTGAACCGTGGGCGAGGCTTCGCATATATCTATGCATTGTCAATGGCCGCATTGTGCGGCAAGGAGTGATGTTCCTGGCGTCACATTGGCCTTCACAAAATTTAAAAGGCGCGGCGTAGTTTGGGATTTTCAATCGCTGGGCACCACGTCATACGTGCGTGCAGCGCGCGCGAACTGCTCTTGACCGGAGCAGTGCACACCGCCCCTCGCTACGCAAGATCACTTCGCGCCTCGCCGATGGCTGCTCATCCAGCGTTCTCGAGTCAGCGCCAATAGTCGAAGCCGTCCTGTTCCTCCGAAATCTCTGAAGATGAAACGATAGTTCTGCAGAACACCTCTCCTTCCTCAACTCATTCAATTTGCGCCGTAGAACCGCCCCAAATCCTGTACCATAGCTCTAATGTCTTCCGTATACAATCTCGAACCCCCTACTCAAGGGCGCGTAACCCTTCACACCACTCACGGTCCCCTCGACGTTCGTCTGTGGAGCTCTCAGACTCCTCAGACGTGTCGCAACTTCGTGCAACATTGTCTGAACGGTTATTACGATGGGTTGGCTTTCCATCGCATAGTACCTGACCTGCTCGTGCAAACAGGCGATGGAACCGGCACAGGTCATGGTGGCCATGTCGCCATGCTAGAAAAGGGTGGTATTCCAAAGGAGATCGTTGGACGTCTCAAGTTTCGCAAGCGCGGCTTGGTGGGCATGGTCGCAGACGACGCAGGACTGGCAAAGTCACAGTTTTTCATAACCCTTACAAAAGCAGACTGGTTGAATGGACAACACACTATTTTCGCCCAAGTTGTCGGGGATACTATCTACAATGTGCTTAACATCGCTGGGACTGGCGAAAGAAATCAAGTCGACGACGACGCTCCCAGAATTAAGAACGTTACCGTCGATGTCAATCCCTTTCCTGACCTCACTGCGAAAAAGGACCAACCCACAGCAGCGCATTCGAAAAAAGGGACCGCGAAGAAGGCTGTAAGAAACAAGAGATTACTCTCCTTCGCCAACGATTCGGACAGTGATAGTGACGATTCAGCCCCTACGCGCATGTTAAAGCCTGGAGAAACAAGACGTAGGATAAGACGTAACTCAGACTCTACACTTTTCCTCTGCAACCGCGATCCGCCACCTACAAATAGGGATAAGACTGAACCGCAAACTTCCGCCGTCTCAGATAGAAAGCGTAAGCACCCCGAGTCAGATCGGTCTGAGGACGTGCGCAAAGCGAATGAAGAGTTCGAGAGAATTAAGGCGGAGCTTGATGGCATGGATAAAAAGGATAAAGAGGATAACGACACACAACAATCTCAACCCGCTAAAGAAGAAGACGGGAAAGAGGACGAAACTGAAGCCATGTGTAGAGCAATGGCGGAGGTCACCACTGAGGACGAACGCGATGATAGGCGAAGGAGAAAACGCCGTCGCAAAGACGAAGGAGAGACTCTGCGAAGATTGAAGGCTTTTGAAGGGAAAGTCGTAAAGGCCCGACGCATGGGCGACGCAGCCAATGACGGGAAAATGTGGTACGCAAAACGACTTAATCTGGCAACTATGGCTGGTGATGATGAAGAATATGAAGTCCGTATGCCAAACACAAAGCGCGGGTCCATGAGGTTGCGAAAAGGATGAGCGTGACCTTTGGGCCATGCGATCTGTATTTGAAGCACGTGTATATCGTGTCATCATCAGCATCTTGGGCATTGCTGACCTGAGAAATGGCGCACGCTGCTGCTTCTCGCAGATTTTAAACACTGTTAAGATATGGGCTGCCTCAGTCTCTGTGGGAAAGATTCGTTAACATGACCACCTCACAAGCTCGTCAATGGCACGGTCTACTCAGCCAGGAATTGGACAAGACAACCTGGCCTGAACGAGGGCAGCGTTGTGACTTCTGCTATCACGAGACTTGACTCTACCTAGCGCCAAAAAATACCGAGTCCCTATCTGCGAACCTTGTTCTGGCTTTTCCAGCACGGTGTAACCGAATTGGCGAGGCCCATCAGCTGTCCATCACGAAATTACGGAGGATAACCTGAATTTGATGAACAGCGTCTCATGTCACAAGCTATTCAGTTTATATAGCACTTTTGTTATCCATACCTCCTTGAGCTTTCTACAGTAGCCCTCCCTTCCTTCGAAAACCTCGTATTGAACGGCATCTCAAGCACTATGGCAGACAACATTGACCGTGATGCTATTTCCGACGCCGCAGAATCGGCAGGCGCTGAAATGTATTCCACCATCCCGTCGAGTGGTGAGGGCACAGCGCTTCTTGCAGATGCGGAAGGTGGCGAAAGTCCAACCCTGGTTTCGGACAAGACATGGCCGATTCCGGATGGTGCTCCTCCGCCAACAGGCACTATCTTTTCTTCTGCAATGAATTTGGCGGCATGCGCTTTGGGCGCTTCTATGCTGAGCTTGCCGTACGCGATGATGATTTCCGGCCCAATCGTGGCGATGCAGTTCATTGGAATATTTGCTGTGATGGCATTCATCTCGGCTCAGGCTGTCGTGAATGCTGGTTTAAGGTGCAATAAGAGCTCGTATGATGATATCATCAGGCATTACTTTGGTCCCGTGCAGGGTTTGGTGGCAGAAATTCTTCTCGCTGTCGCTCTTATGGTCGCCGCTATCTCTTACATCGTGGGTCTAGCAGATCTTCTTCCGGTAAGTTATATGGTCCTAAGTAGTAAGGGTGCTGAACGGCGGGTTTGTGACCGCTATAGAGAACGTGACCAGAAGCACTAACGGCTTTTTCCGTGTATTTCTTGTGTCATTCTTGCTTGCTACAGAAAATGCTTCCTATTCCGTCCTGCGTTGGACGTGACAGTCTCATTATCATAACTCTTATCATTCTATTTCCGGTGACACTCATTGGAAATCTGGCGGCTTTTGGTCCGGCATCTGCCATTGCGGCCGCCGGCTGCTACATGCAAGCAGCTGCACTTGTAATGCAGTTGTTCACCAGCAAGGAGTGGGAATCACCCCCAACAGAGACATGGGAGTCAGTGAACCTTGGAGGCCTAGTGTACTCCATGCCCATGATTTGCTTTGTTTACGCCTTTCATTATGTGTTGACTGAAACTCTGTGTGAACTGAGGAATGCGACTCGCATGCGCATGGCGCTTGTGAACGCGACGACGATTGCAATCCAAATCGGTTGCTATATCCCGGTGGCGCTTGCTGGATTCTTGATCTACAGTGGTAAGAACATCACCACGAACGCCGTGGAAGGGCTGCCCCCCGGTTCGATTGCTGGCTTTATTGCCACGTGGTCCATTGGCGGTCTTCTTCTGATCACGTACTCGCTGTTCATCATTCCGTTGCGTCAGAAGCTGGAGAAGAAGCTGTACGGATCGCTGACTTCATCGATGAGGGATGTGAAGCGTATCGCGCTAGCTGCAGCACTGAACATATTTGTTGGCGGGGCTGCGCTGTCTTTGCCGGACTTGGGCTTGGCTAATTCGCTGGCGGGAGGATGCATTGCGCTCATCATGTTCTTTTTCCCTGGAAGACTGATGGTGCGCTTCCAGAACGAGAAGGAATTCGAAGATCGAGACCCGCTGCGATTGGTAATTGGGGGCACGTTTGTGTTTTTCGGCGGATTGATTTGCCTCGTCGGTTTGTTTGGCAACCTGGTTTTCGACTTCTAGAGAGAGCACATAATATGTAAAAAAAGGATAAGCCTCAGCCCGTAAAGGGTTAGAAAGCATGGTGGCCCTCTCTCCGAGGGCAAACAAAGAGCTACGAAGGGTACTTTACCAAGGTACGAAGGGCACATTGCTATGGCTCAGCATGTCCATTCCTTGTACACAAGAACAATCGCCATGCGACGTGTACACGTCATACGACAGACATGCAAAGCGGCGGCACGTGCGCGCCTCCTCACGAGGGAAGCTGCTTACAGAGAGCGCGACGGCCAATGAGCGCGTTCCCCCTGTTTACTTACGCGGCTCTGTTTGGCTCGACGGAAGTGCGTCAATGATGCAGCGCATATCTGCAAGCCGCAGCAAATCTCGTTCGCTACGTCGTCTCGCCACGCCGCCTTGCGTCTGCGTCGCCGCTGCCGTGCGCGTCAGCATGCAGCGCACCGACCCGCGCCCAACACCCGTCCCGGGAGAGAGCGTGCTGTCCACCTGGCCGAACACAAAACTCTTCCTCGCCGCTGGCGACGGCTCAGCCTGGGCCTCTCTTGCCGCCTTCGACGGCGTCGGCACGCTGCGTCTCACTACCTGCCGCCTGCTTTTCAGTCTTACGCCTCCATCTACTGCTCGCGCCCATCTTTCCATCCCACTGGCCTGGTTACGTCCTGACCGCTTGCATATTCGTCGCCCGTTCTTTGACAACCAGCACATTGCAGGCATGCTTACGCCATGCGAGTTGCACACGCCTGACCCTATCTTCAGCGCGTGTAAAAGAATGCATTTTCGACTGCAGTTGCTGGACGTGCATGTCAATGATGAGCTTTTCCACGCGCTACGCGAACTAATAGCTGACCCACAGCGCCTTGCTTTGCACACGCGCGTGCTTCGTGCGCAAGTTGACAACAAGTTGGTGCCCTCTGGCAAGTATTTTGCTTTTGTGGATCCCACTGATCGCCGTTACTTGCATCTTGCCACGCAAATGAAGCACCCGGCCTTTCCTTAGCCCCTGTGTCTCTGTCCTTCTAGCTTCTCTCTATCAACTGCTTGCAGCTTAACACTGCTTCCCGTAACCCGCACAGCGAGTACTGCTCTGAATCTACTCGGATGACCATACTGTCCAACGCCTTCCGCAACGCCTCCACGTCACCTTGGTCCATTGGCTCCGAGCTCAGCACCCGTTCATCCAGATGAGCCAAAGGTTCTGCACTGGCATAAGAATAGATGGCTATGTGACCACCAGCCGATACTCCAAGACGACACATACCAAAATGCTCTGCACTTTCCTCATTATCATCATCATCGTCCATTCTCACACGCACTAGTGCGTCTACATCCCCAATCAAGCGCGAAGGTCGGGATCCTGGCGAGGTCAGCGACGGTGTTCCAAAGGATATTCGCGGACTTGACGCTGGAGAACGTGGACTCATAACATCTTCGTAGATATACGAACGATGCGCCTCGTATTGGCGACCACGTCTGATGTTGAATTCCAGCTGCTTGATTTCGTACACCATGTTTGCTGCGTCTCGTTTTGCGTTGAGAAGTTCGGCTTCGAGAGACTGTGCTTGTTGCTCATGCGAGTTGTCGTTGGTTGTTTGCGCTGCCTTGTAAGCATCCTGCAGTTCATTGTTAGAGCGTCTTCGCCGCACTGCTTCACTTTTCGTGAGCTCCAAGGCATATGTGAGCGACTGAATTTGCTGGTCGGCTTCAGCCTCTTCGTTTTCTATATCTGAAAGAAAGCTCTCTAGCCTGGCTATTTCTTGCTTTAGGAGCGGAATTTGAGTGGCCCACTCGGTCTCTGGAGGATCGGCGGTAGCTTCGTGCCATTGCGGCTGCTGCATTGATGGGGGGGTTTTTGATGAAGGATGTGTGAGTTGTGGGAAAAAAGTGGATACCGGTGACGGAGAGAGCGTAGCATGTCCGCCTTCGTTGCCGATGACAGACTGACCCACGGAGACTGACGTTACTGGCTATGGACGTGTGATGATGAAGTACGAAGGATAGGGCTCCGTGCCACACTCTCAGACAGAGCACCAGCCACTGTGGAATTCTGGGCCGTGTGCAGCTGATTCAACGGTTTATCAATTATGCAACTATTCAGGCACAATCTAAATTGCGGTTGTGGGCACAGGTTGCACCTGTGCAAGGATTCAAACCCTCACTGGTTCTGAAAGACTCGTCATGTGTACAGTAGTATTTCTGGAGAGCAGCTAAGCGATTACTGTTTCTTGTGTACCTTTGTAGATCAATACTTTGTAAAGATATGTGTAGCCCAGGCCAACGCTTAGATCTTCGAAAATAGTCGCTAAACTTGAGCGTTCCGCAGAGATATGCAAGAAAACTGTCTCGGAAACGACGTATCATTGCGGGATGGTTGTCCTCTCTTGGAACTTGGCAAGATTGGCGCGTAATAAAACGGCGGACAGTATCGTCCTGGTGAAGAAATCGTGCATTGAAAGTGTACTACAGACATCAACAAATTTTTATCGGGTAACACGCCCGTTTTCGAATCGGCTACACTCGTTTGTCGATAGAGTCATTGTCACTGTGCAGGCTGGCGACGGGGGATCGGGCTGTGCCTCATTTGCCAGAGGTCCAAACCAGGAAATCGCGCCTCCGGATGGGGGACATGGCGGTAAGGGGGGCTCGGTTTGGTTGCAGGCGTCAACCCGATGTAATTCACTACGAATGTCCTCTCACACCCTCAAGGCGGAGAATGGTCGTCCAGGAATGTCTGCGAAGCGAAAAGGAGGCTGTGGTGACGATCTGATTGTTAATGTGCCCCCTGGAACCATAGTTCGCGAGTTGCTCTCCCTTCCAAAAGATTTTAACTTGGAATTAGTGGAAGATGTGGATTACTCTTACGAGAATTTGCTAGAAAGCGAACATGAGCAACCTAGTTCAATTCTTGTGTGTGAACTGAACCAAGATGGACAAAGGGCTGAAATGGTCAAAGGAGGATGCGGTGGTCGCGGTAATATCGCTTTCAAATCCTCTCGTAACAGATCCCCCACAAACGCGGATATTGGAGAGAGAGGACAGAAGAAGCGACTGGAACTTGAACTGAAGACGATCGCTGATGTGGGCCTTGTAGGCTTTCCAAACGCCGGAAAAAGTACGTTTTTGCGCGCAATCTCGAGTGCGAAACCCAAGGTTGCATCTTATCCGTTTACGACTCTTCGCCCACATATTGGTGTTGTGAACTCAGATTCTGTGAACTGGCAGGATAGACGAAAGTTTACTGTAGCCGACATTCCCGGTCTTATTGAAGGAGCACATGAGAATCGCGGGCTTGGACACGAGTTCTTGAGGCATATAGAAAGAACTGCGTTTCTTGTCTATGTCCTGGATCTCTCCTCTGACAAAGGGACTGCTGTTCTACATTTTGACATACTGCGTAACGAATTGGAAATGCACGCGTCAGGGTTGTCGGACAGGTTAGGTTGCATTGTAGCGAACAAAATGGATGCTGGAGAAATTGCGGTAGCCAATTTGACCCATTTACTGGAACATGTCGGAAATCACATGGCGATATTCCCTACGTCTGCGTGGCATCAAACTGGGATTGAGGATGTTGTAAAGCATATATCAGTGTCTCTCCCGATAAAAACCTCGATGCTGGGGAAATAAGCCCGTGGGGTGTATTCTGTTGGCTTGAGGATGGAACCTGGGCCGCGAGGAAGCTAAAGGCTGAAGAACGATAAGAAACACGCTGGGTAACCTTATCTTCGCATGAGCGACCCGCTCAGTGTAGACGATGGAGAGACCAGTGATATGGCTGTTTCGGTCATTTTTCCGTTCCATCCAAATCTCGGAGCAAAAAGCATGGATGTGGAATAGCGAAGTGCTCAAATGTCACCAAGTGCAACTCAAAATCCTTCGCGTTTTAAATTGTTCGTTTAAATTTTGAAGCTGACGGGATGACGTAAACCGGGTGGTTATCAGGGCAACAGGTCTCAAGAACATACACCTTTCCAGAATGTTGCTCCCCTCCACCACAGGATACAGGATTATTCAGGACGAAACTTTGAATCAAACTTGAGTGCCCTCGCACTTCGAAATGAGCTCTTCATCATCAGCGACCAGAGTTACGTCCGATGATGATGAGAATCTTAGAGCAATCTTTGACGTATTTGATCCGTCTGGAAAGGGTTAGTTACGAAATGCAGCGAAACCAAACGTGTACACACTGAGGAGCACTAACTACGTTCTCATTTTAAAACATTACCAATAGGTTGCGTCCCGACCGACCGCATCGCTAGCATCATCCGCGCTGCGGGCGAATACCCTACAGAGGTAACCGTGAGCGAACTGATAAACAAATACAGTATAAGCGGTGATACGGTTACCTTCGAACAATTCGTTTCCGCCATTTGCGAAGTGCGGAAAAAGCACAAAAAGCTTTCTACTTCGGAAGTAGAAGCAGCATTTCGAATTTTCGATTCGTCACCGTATGTTGCTGTTGCTGACTTGAAAAAAACTTTGACACAGTTCGGAGAGAAACTCTGTGAAGAAGAAATTGATCGACTCGTGAATCTTGTGGGAACAACGGAAGATGGGCGTATTGATAAGAAAGAAATGGCCTTACAGTTAACGTCTTAGTGTTCACGTTAATATCGATCAGAACCAGTAGTTGATAGATATTGATGACGAAATTGCACGGACCCAGTGCCAGTATTGAGCTGGTATGTATACGCCATCTCCTGGTTCCAAGCGTAGAGTCGTACCGTGCGCTTCTGCAAAGCGAGGAAACCTCACGAGATCGGGCTTTGTGATATCAACGGGAGATATGTTATCGTTCGGGTTCGTTTGATAAAGCAGATGGCTTTGATCTGGGTCTATTAAGACTATCTCTTTGTGCCCGACGAGCTGGACTAATATGTTATCCGCAGAATCAAAGTGCAGTTTTGTCCCGGTCCCTGATGAACCCATCCACAGGTTAACGAGGTCAGCCTCCGTCTTTCCGACCACATTTAAGTACTGAGGCGTTCTGACATCGTTTCTCAAGTCCGGAATGTAATTTAGAACAGGGTGCTGAGCCATATATATATTCTCCCGAATTTCTGTGTGGGCCTTTCGTGTCATCATGTCTATAACTTCTGCTAGAGAAGAAAACTTCTCTTCCATCCTTCCCGACGGCGATTTGTATTCTATAGGGACAATTCGATGCCCGTGACGGTTCCCAAGATATTTCGGATCACACCATTTCTGAACAGATGGCCAAGAACAAGCCAGCTTTCTAATAACAATAGGTTTGTCGTTCTTAAAGAATTCGGAAAAGTCTTCTACACTGAAATGTCCCTCTGTGACTTCCGAGCATTTGGCATTCATGTTCTTCTTCGCGAAACACCTGCTATCGCTTTTTTCAAAGAACCTGGCCCCCTCTTTAATGATTCGAGAATTGTGCGATAGAAGGTCTTGTTCATTCAAGACTATAAAGTCCAAAAGCGGCTGCCCTACAGGCATGCCAATCATAATGAGAGCCATATCTGCGCTTCGACAGGCATCTTTGAAGCGTCCTTGCGTGGCATGCAGTATGCATGAACTTGCTGCAGCCATTGCAAGTGCGCCACTTGCAACAGGCAAATCGTTCACTGCAATCTTTTCCAACTGTTCTGGTTCCGAAAATGGAAGTTGATGGACCATTCGAGCCAACAGAGAACGCCCGCATGCTCGCAACTCGTCTTCAATGAGCTTTTTTCGGGACACAACGAGTTCGGTAATAAGCTCCACAACAAGTCGGATTCTGGAAGAGTCGTTTTGCTTGTCCTCTTCCATTGCAAGGTAGATATTTCGGAAACCTGATCAACTCTTTAGTTACCAGTCGTGGCAGGGAATGGAGAAGAATTGGTGCAGATTGGGGCGATAATTTAACCAGCATGCGAGCTGTGCTTTAAGAACAATAAAGGCTCAAAGTTTATCTTCGTGACACGGAGAAGACCCGGGAATGCATCAAATTCTTTACATCATATTCGCCGATCATCTTTCAGTTTCAGTGCATAACCGGTTGATGAAAAACATCACCCTTTTTTAGGGGTGAAATCGGTCTCAGTGTAGGGTGAGATCACCCCCACTCTCACACAGGTCTAAAAACGAGGAAACTCAGTTCGCTGCGGGGATTGTTAACGCTGTACCCTTCGTACATACGTCTGGCGCCTGGTTCATATGCCTTTTCGCGAAGCAACGGGAGCGTTCTCTTGTCCCGGCACTTGACCGCGACTCTTTCGGCACGCTCTTTGGCGGACGCTCCTTCTTTCGCCGCAGAATTTTTTGTAAAACAATCTTTTTAGTTTTCTTATGCCTTTCCCAATGACGTGGGAGCACTATCGTCTTGTAGCTTAAATGTCGATTAAGAACAAAATCTTGTGACGGCAATGCACTGCTATTGACAGATTTGCAATTCCGGCTGAGAGTGCAACTTTGATGGATGACTCATTTGCGAAGTTAAATTCCTTTTATAACCAGTTAAGGCATTGAAACAGGAGTGAAACCACTGACGAAGTCTTTGCAATATCTCGAGATGGGAAGTCATTGCCTGAATGACTCTGGCGACTTAAAAATATTTTTGGGAACACCCAAATTGCAAAACGGAGCAGGACAAGAACGTTTTGTACGCAAGAGCACTATACACGACAGTGTTGCATGGAGTTGTTTCAAACCATTTCAATTCACCGCCGTGATAAAGACGTGTGTTTTCATGGCGACAAGCTCCCCGCATGGGTTTGGGCCATTTCGCTCCAATGAAATTCCCCTGCAGACAATCATTCGCGAAACCTGCCATTGGGTTGTATTTGTTGTTATATCAGTTACCACTAGCACTCCATTTATCCGAGACCGAGACATGAAGCTACAAAAGACCATGAAATGTATTGCCGGAATAAACGGAGAGATCAATCTCAAAGGTGATGTACGGAGGTAGAGCTGTGACGGGTGGTTGCTACACAAATTGAAGTTTTTTATTTGGGCGATTGCAGCTCTTGCGGATGTTGATCTTGATTTCAGCGCTGTTCTCGCTTGCCACTATTGCGCTGCACTTCCACGGACCAACAGCGCCTCGAACTGCTGCGCGTCTGCCCGGCGGCCAAGCACGGTCAAGTGGTAAACTTTGACGCCGCTCCATCTTCGGTACAGTCTTACGGCCTACAAACCTGTACCCGAAACCTCTTTTTCTGACAGGTTTCCTGCTGTCATTCATTTCTCCAACTATGCCCATGCATGCTGATTGAGCGTCTCACCTGCTGTCACTCGAGTTGCCTACTCAGACGTCCACAACTCCGCCCACCGCACGTTGACCGTATGCTATTGAATCTCACACACCATAACAAGACAACCTTCTGTTCCTCACAGCTCCGACCACCAGCATTGAAAATATGGCTTCGCCGGATACGGCAGATGTTATCGGTAACGTGGTTCGCACATTTGAATCCGATGCGTCCACCGACGCCGTCGAGTCCCTTCTCAGGTCCATGCAATCTACCACCATTACATTGATTATTGGATCTATTCGCAACCCTCCGTCTCATATTTCTCCTATCAGGCTTCTGCGCGCTCTATGGAGTGTTTCTACGCTCAGACCAACCATTCTCACAAACCTGTCTGAGGCAATGTCCCCAAAATTCACTCAAGTTGATGCATCTTTGCTTGAAGAAGTCGATTTTCTTTTGGTGGCAGATGCGAGAAATTCGAACCGGTCGCATGAAAGGAGACTAAAAGACATTTCCTTGTGCGCTTCATCTATTGCAAAACAGTCAAAGGAAGTTTATTCACCCGTTTACGGACCACTTCTTGTTTATTGTGCTCGTGCTGCCAGCATGGTAAGTACACTACAAGCACGAGATGTTCGCACCAAGATTCTTCAGTTTTTGCTTATATCTATGTGTGATGATGAAAACATTGCCGTGCAGGCGGTCATTGCTCTGCTGGAAAATGAGCTGGGCATCGCCGATGAAGAAGAAAAGGTCATGATGAACATAATATTGCGTTTTGTTTCCACCAACTGTTTAGATGGTGATCTCCCAGATGTCCTGCGTGCCATTTTGTTCAGTCTAACCAAAACAAACAGCAGCCATAAGACCTACGTTCTTAGCTGGCTTGTATTTGTCATCATCCGAAGAGCCACTGGAGATGTTCTTGGTGAGGTAATCAATGTCGTCGACGTAATGGTTTTAGATAGCGAGGTCGTTTGTGACAGAATAGCCACAGCTTTTTGGAGCATCATCACCTACTCAAGTCGTGAAGGACATTCTTCTCAAAAGCGTTTTCGTTTTAGCCCATCCCATATCGCTGTGTTGTATTGCATTCTTAGCGACGCCTCTACGGAGGCACAACAGGAGTACCTGTATCATATATTGGAGAGAATACTGTTAGATCCTTCAGTTTCATTCGACATTTCAACCGCTGCGTCGTCATCTGCTTCAGCCGGAGATGTGGAATTTCGGAGAAAGGCCACTTTTGTCGAGAGCATCAAAATTCCTGGTGTACAGAACAGATCTCAAACCATTGTGGAATTCTATGAAAATCTTCTATGGAAGTCCAAGAAGTTACAAGATTGGGGCTCTATGATGCTTTTGGAATTATTTGCATGGGTAGCGGAAAGCCGGCGAAGCATACTCAACAATATCTTCGGAACTATTGTACAGACAGAAGCAACAGATGATGTTGTTAATGCTTTCTGTACCTTGTACGAGAGAATCACTATCACTCCTCGGTCTGCATTTGCACTTCGTGATTGTCAAGGAGTATTGAAAGAAGCTCTGGAGCTTGTTTCTCTCCTCCCAGCCCCGTATGATTATCGTGTTTTGAAGGCATCTGTACCAATATTTGTAACATGCCCTAATCTAACTGACTTTATGCTAATGTACCTACGAAAGGCTTCTGGTTCCAGATCCCGGAAGTTCCAGATTATTGCGTGCACTGGGCTACTAACTATTTTGGAGCAGGATTTCATTTCAAAAGAAACCGCAGAAGCATGCTGTGCAACATTGAAGCTTATGATGCAAACGAGTGACAATACCGTCAAGTCCTATTTGATCACATATGTTCTCAAGTTTCTGAGGAGAAAACCACGGCACGCTGGAAGAATTTCCGATTTGAGTGCATTGCTCATGAAACAATTCATGGTTGTGTTGGAAAGGCCTGATGGATCCTCGAAAGAGAAGGATTGTACTAATCCAATCGATTGTAGTTCAGGAAGACCACATATCTCCCTGAATTTGGCGAATTGTTTCGGCGAAATCTATGGCGAATACATATTAAGAGAACCAGTTTCTTTGTTGGCAAAATTCTGTTTTACCTTTTCAGCTAGAGAAGAGAGAATGGACAAGTACATGAAACTTTACATTACGTACTTGGGAAACCCCAGCGGGGCCCTTTCGGATGCTTGCCTGGTTTCAACATCAAAAGCCCCCATACTTCCAAGAGTGAAGACACTCAGTGAACAGTTTGACGTACTGTTTGGAACAGGAAGTGTAGCCGTGGGCTTAAGTCATTGTCTGGCGTACGGACTATGTCTGATTATAAGAGATCACTTGGACGGAAGGTCTCCATCGGGTAAAAGCAACGATGAACGCTCAAAACGAAATTTAGGTCAACCGCCGCAGTTTGCTTCGATGACGGCCCGCGAGGCTGCCTCGAAGTTGCACAGTTACACATTGCAGTCCATGTTAACGGAGAGTATTACTTTTCGCGAAAGATTAGAAGCCCTTAAGATCACAGCGAGGATCCAAGATAATGACGAGGTAACGGTTTTTCTCAAGAAGAAAATTTGCTCCGAAGTTCTTCGAAGACTACAGCTTGACTTAAAAGCAGATCTTCTGGGTGACAGAGAAAGACTTCCAAAAGAGAAAGACGTTCAAGACATGGTGTTGGTTCTATGCTCGTTGTATTGCGCTAATTGTCCATGGCTAATGCAGCGGGACTCCGAAACAGGTCAAGAAAATATTCCAGATGTACGAAGACAAACCGATACAGCAATTTGTTCCACCAACTCTGGATCAAGTGAAGGCGAACAAGACCCACATCGGGTTACTTCATCAATTGTATTCCAGAAGCTTTTGTCACATTCTCATCTTTCTAATGATATTCGAAGTGTTCTGGAACCGCGGCAATTACTGGTTCTCGGTCCTTCGTTGAGCATAGCTGTCCGCCACTCAGTATTGAGTATTTTAATCACCTTGTATTCGTATGGATGTCTGAAGAATGAAATGAAAGTATTTGTACAATTATTGCGACCAGTAGCCATAAAGGGTGACAAGACTTTGAAAGAAGGGCAAAGCGACAAATCCTCCTTGGCTCATCAAAAGGAAGACTTGTCCAATGATGAAATGTCTGCTTCGGTAGAAGACGTTGTTCATCTCGTCTTGAAAACGATTCGTTTGGAGTTCGCGAATAGTATGAGCGTTGGTTTAACTCTTTCGTACCTGGAATTGGTATCGCTCATAATCGAAATCGTGAGAGGAAAGGGCGAAGCGTGTCTGAAAAGGATTGGAGCACAGGTGTTTACCGCGATCACAGACATTTTACGAGAGTACTCCGTAAGGCATGCTACAGTATTACGGGAAATGCTGAGGCTCTGTCTAAAATGTTTGGAAACAAGGGCGGCGATGGAATTCATTCAACGAATACTTGTATGGCTTGGCAACAGCTCGTCACTTCTGAATTCGCGTTTCTCAGTTGAAGATTTTGATGATAACAACCTGAATGTAGTGGATTTTGATCCAGATATTGTCGCAGAAGGCAGGGCGCTCGATGCTGAGTTTTCGGATGGTGAAGAAAGGGATGATGCCTCATGCACCCGTCCATCTACATCAGATCTTCAAAATGCTGCCCAACTCGAAACACATACAGCTGAAAATCGGGCTTCAAAACCGGAAGATGACGATCGCAGCGAGACAACTGAGGCTGATGCACCACATAGTACACAAGAGTCAGGTTCGTCTATGCCAGAAGGCAAGTCGGTTACTTCATTATGCCTCGACGAGACAGCGGAAGTAGGTTTGCTATCCATTGTTACGGTTCTAGGGTACTGCCAGGGTATTGTCAATCACGAGGTACGAAAGAATCGGATGATCGTCAAAGAAGGCAAAGATTCTGATTCAACCTCAAGCTCTTCCGAACGTTGTTGTTCTGCTCGGATCGCAAGTATCTTACGAGATTTTTGCAACACGAGTTTTGCGAAATTAGTGTCACCAAAGCAGAGAGCATGGCCGGATGTGTTAGTGAAGAAAGTCGACTATATACTTCTCGGGCTTCTCGAGTATGCAGAACTGAAGTTACGGTTTGCGGTCAGGTCTGCACGTCGGGGTTCTAGTGCTGAACGTTGCACGTCGATGTTCCGAGCGGCATTATCTACTTTACAAAGTCTTTACGATGAATCCGCTTCGAAGTCATCCGTCTTTGCCACAACCAAGGCTATGTCCCGCCTTAACAAAGCCTCTCTCGAGGAAAAGCTGAAGACGACATCGTTGGAAGTTTCTCAGGTTGTGCGTGAAAAGCCAGAGGCTTTCGACGAAAACACCTCAAGAGATTGGAAAGCCGTCGTGAAGAATTTGAACAAAGACAGCAATGCCTCGATAAGCAGAGCATTAGGAACCCTTGGTAAAGAAGGCTCAGAAGGGGTTTCCGAACATTTGCGTGTTTCTCATCCACGAAAGCGCCAACGTCTTCGGAGTCGAAATTCTGGTATCGATGATTGGTTACAAGACGAACGAGGGGATGATAACTTTGCGGACCTCGAAGACTTTATTGTCCCCATGGATGCTATAGACCAATAATATTGCTATTCCCTTTGTGCTAAACAAGACATGTTCATTTGGCTCACAGAAAATTTGTAATACGAGTCCTCAGCATGAGTCATGACCATCACGAACCAGCTGTAGAAGATGTTGTACAACATTGGGCTCACCCCAGAGTTTGGTGCCAAGGAGGTATGCCATTTTCCCGTCCTCTTTCTGCGATTCAAGAGCTGTCTCAAGTTCACTTGCCTTAGAATGAGCTTCATCTACTATTTCTTCCGGAATTCCTGCGAGTCGAGCGACGTTCAGACCATAACTGCTGGGTGCAACCCCATCTGTTAACTTGTAAAGAAAAACAATTCTCGACTTCTTTGTTTGTTTTTCTCCCGGTTCATGAGACAGAGAAAGACGATCTCCTTCCGGGAAACCATTCGCTCCCTTCTCTTGTGCTTCGATGTAATTCATATACGAAGCTCGGACGAGACGAGGATACTCGGATCTTAGAGAGGCTAAGATCGGGTAGTGCGTTACGAAAATTGTCGTACAACCGATGTCAGCAATAAGATGGGAAAGAGTTGCGTAGGCCACGGCAGTTCCATCATGTGTGGATGTTCCTCTTCCAAGCTCATCCAAGACAACTAGCGATCTGGAGGAAGCATGGCTAAGGATGCGGGATGTTTCAGCTAGTTCCACCATAAGCGAACTCATTCCCTTTGATATTGAATCAGAAGATCCCATTCGAGCGAAGATGGAATCATATGGACAAATAGTGGCCGCTGTAGCTGGAACAAAAGAGCCAATTTGGGCAAGAATAACAATGAGCGCGGTCATCCGGGCATATGAAGACTTGCCTCCATAATTTGGACCACTGATTACTAAAGCAATCTCATGTTCAGCACTTGCGAGACGAATATCATTCGGAACATATGACTGACACGAAGGAAGTAGTTCAGTAAGAGGATGACGAGCGTTCTCTGCAATTACACCCGCAGGTTTGCAAGGGTCGCTTTCGATTTCTGGTTTTGAGTAACCGGGCATGTTGGCAACCTGTGCAAGTGATGAAAGACAGTCGACATCTGCAAGTATTCTGACGAGGGCACGAAGAGGGAGAGCAATTTCAGCGAACAACCTTAGATAAGATTGCCAGCATTGCGCCGATACCGCATCTCTTCTTTCTCGACAGCAAAGGACTTTCTCGTATCCACTCATAGCTTCCGGAGGGCGAAACCGCTTCACGGCCTTTGTCTGACTTACTATTGTCCAGGACCTCGGCAAAGTCGAAACACGAGTGGTAGGAACCTCTAAGAGATATTCTTCATGTGCTACCTTTTTCCACTCCCATTTTGGTTTTGAATGCTGTTCTCGAAGTCTTCGTAAGATCTTGTCCATATGCCTTTCGGCAACCTTAAGATTCTCCGAGGCAGATAGTAGTTCCATTGCAATGGTAATGAATTCATCTTTTGTTTCTGAATTTCCGAGAATGTCTGCCAGATGCTCATCCTGATAAAACAAGGTGTAGTACTGATCCTTTGACGCTGCCTCTTGGTTTAGTATTCGAACAATTGGGTTGTCCATTATGCCTCTTATACTTGGTGCAGTCTTTACTAGCTTCACCAATAGATGTGGAAGATTGGGCTGTTCGCTAGTCAGTCGCAACTTCTCGAACGTTTCGCCTGCTTCATATACAGCCAGTAGAATTGAGTTAAGTTCAGATGGAGTGGATTTGTGACAAGCAACTCTCGTCAGCCCTTGATCTAGATCAGGGACTTTGTGTAGATTTCGGATGAGAACTGACAATGCCCCTCCAAAAGAATCTGTTTGATTGTCTATCTCAGATTGGTCACTGATCAGACGAGAGATGTATTCCACGGCATTGAGTCGGTTGATAATTTCTGTTCCGTTCACGAGGGGATGTGAAATCCATTGTCGCATTAACCGGCTTCCAAAAGCCGTTCGCGTTCTATTGACGAGGCCTACCAAGGAACCCTGAACCGAACCGTTGTTTGAGTTTCCAAAGACCTCAAAGTTCTTCAAAACGTCTGCTCCGATCTTCATATGGCGTTTTGTTTGAAATTCTTTGTACTCTACTGCACTTGTTACGGAAAGCTCAAGCTTAAACTGCTTCAAATATTCGACAAGGGCACCAAGGCACGATATAACGTGAGGATCTAGAATAGAATCACTACCATCTCGCATTTTAGATTTCATGGCTTTCTTGGCTGCTCCAAGTTCAAATACACCGTCATTCATCCGTTCAAGTCTCGAACTCATGCTCTCACAAAACCCTTTCACCACAAGCTCAGTTGCACGAGAACACCGACCCTTGGGCATCAAAATCTCTACTGGTTCGATGGCAACAAGTCTTGATTCGAGATCCGACCGCAACGCATCATCCGTGAAGGAGTCATAGAAAACTTCTCCGGATGCAGAGTCCACAGCCGCAAGCGATATTCTCTTCATGAAATCTTTTTCTTTCAGAGATTGAGTTTCAAGGATGGTCATGATGTAGCTAGCGGACTTCACTCCACCATTTCCGCCGACTGCAGCGCTTCCTAGAGTTCCATCTGCCGCAATCGTCCCTTTTGTGTAGACTGCGGAAAGGCGCCGCTCAAAAAGCCCTGACTTACAGTTTGCCCTTTTCAATGCGGCAGTCTCGCTCTGTGAAACAACACCCACTTTGAAGCCAGCTTCGGCAAGACGTCGCACATGAAAGGCGAGCCGATGAGTCGGAAAACTAGACGTTAAGAAGTTGTGATCGAAGAATGACGCAATTCGCAATACTTTGGAAGCAATTGAGGCGTCTTTGTCAAACAGTCTGTACTTGTAACCGCATTCAACGACGAGTACCATATCTGAATACAGCTCTCGAAGCTTAATGATTTGCGACTCTAACGGTGTATACTTGGTCGCCTTCCTTGTTTCGTGCTTCTCTTCCACGGGGGCACCACCTCCGCCAGTGCGACGAAGGAAGAAGCTGTTCTTTTCAAGACGACCAATCTTCTGAGTAAACTGCTTTCTTCGTTTAGGGTCGCTCACTATTTTGTTCAGTTCGGCCTCTCGACTGAACTCGAAAGAAGATAATGCTTGTCGAGGTTTTCTCGTCAGAGTACGAGAGGTTTCTTCCTCAGGCTCTGAATAATCCTTAGACTGGCCTTCTTTCAAGAGGTCTTGAGACGCGACGAGATCAATATCTCCTTCGTCATTTTCCGATTGCCCATCATCGTGTTCTGCCTGAAAGTCGGGGTCGTCACTCCTAGTGCGCTTTTGTTGCGGCTCCTCGTCACTTTCTATTTCCTCGTCGTCCACCACGATGAAGCGCCGTCTGTTTCGTTTTCTGGGCGTTCTGCGCAAAGGTGATGGCGAAGCTGTTTCTTCATTTTGGGAGGGGGAAAAAAGTACTGCCGTAGTGGGAGTATCTGGCTCTGGTGCTCCCGAAGCTTCATCATGTTTCTCAGAAACTCCAGTGTCATTCTCACTGAAAAATATCCCTTTGGGTTTCTTCTGTGGAGTCTGCTCCTTAAATGGACTGTTTTCTCCGTTCGGTTTTGGTTCTAACACTTCAACTGGAGAGGTTTCTTCTTGGGGTGTTAGCAATTCCTCAGTCATAGGCGCAATAGCTAAATCCTTCTCCGCGATGAATTCATTATCTTTCACGGGCGTATTTTCAGCCTGTTTACGAACAGGGTCGGACTCTGGGGATTGTTTGGGCACAGCGGGCGAAAAGAAACGAGATATCAGCAATTGCTGACCTTTGGACTTGTGCTTCTTGGGGGTTTTTCTTTTCTTCGGGATGTGACTTTTTGTCGTCATCTTGAATAGGGAATGATCTGGGATGAAAGACGGAGGGGGGGTGAATAGGGAGGAGAGGGG
Organism: Agarophyton chilense; assembly: GCA_030374765.1. NCBI lineage: Eukaryota > Rhodophyta > Florideophyceae > Gracilariales > Gracilariaceae > Agarophyton > Agarophyton chilense. Next base: position 2,287,752 of record JARGXX010000099.1, read on the forward strand.
GTGGGGGGGTGAATACGATGTGGTCGCCCAATGTCTCATGCGCCTTGCGTTACGGCATTGTATATTTGGCGCCAAGAAGATTTTGGCGGATTGATCCAGTATCTGAGTTTTAGTAGCCTCTCAACACTTCCCGCCAAAAATAGGCCAGAAACGTTGACGTCATTTGGTTTTCATAGAGACAGTACTGTAGATGCCAATGTTGCGCGCATTGTTGCCGCTGCGAACACTTGGTTTCGATCTACATCGATTCTTCGCCAACAACCTCGCACGCAGACTCTTACATTCGAGTTCTCCGTTGTGACTAGCACATGAAAATCTGTTACACCGCACCGAGGCTCACTTACGGTTCGGGCGATATGTGTGAAATCGTAGAATGCAGAATCACTGCCAGAACAAAACACTGTTAACCAATTTCAGGCAAACTGGGTGAACAATGTTTCGAACATGTGTGTTTCGAAACAAGCGTGATGTACAAATTGTTGTGCATACTAACTATAGCCTTTCGCCAAAATCTTTGTGGATTACTTTTCCAAAATGCACAATGCTTAGAATTTGCAAAGGTTGGTGAATAAACGATTATTAGAACAACATCAGCAAAATAGTTTATATAGTCAGGTATTTTCATTTGTGTTTCATGTTATGTCAATTAAGGTACTTGCGACAGGTTGCCGCTCCACACATGCAAGGGATCTTCTTATCCTCCGCCTCATAGTCAAACTTGTAATCATAAGTAAGTTCTTCACCGATACTGATTGCCCTCTTGCTGTAGAAAGCAATCGTGCTTCTTCCGTCAACCGTGATCTTGCGAGCAATTACATTAGGATCACAGCTGTGATTAATAAACCGTGCAATTCCACCCCTTCGAGTTGCATCAATAACCGTGTACGAGTTGAGCCGAAATAAATAGCTATCCCCCATTCCTTGTCTTGTGTACTCCTTTTCACGGAGATCCGCAACCGTTCTACGAATCAAGTCCCCAATGTACTCGATCACAAATTCATCAGGTTCAATATTCTCCTTCGCGTACAAGCCCATTCCATGAATCTGTGAACGATCAAATTGTACTTTCTTCCATCTTTGCTGCAAACTGTTCAAGTTTATAAAGTTATCGTTCTTGGGTTTGATCTTGCTAACCCCTTTGCGGTATAAGCGCTTTTCCTGTCGACATTGTCGAGAAGAGAGTGTCGATTTGACCGATATCGATTCAAGATGAAGTCTTTTTCGCCGTTTGTTCTTGTTTTGGCCTCGAATGTATATTTCAGTTCGAGCACACTTACCCTCTCGTTCATCCTTATTCGTTTCCATACGGCCCACATCGTTCTCAGTATTCGATTTTGCGTTTTCCACAGCCAGTGGTTTCAAACCATCTTTAGATAAAACTTCCCCCGACTTGGCGGCTTCTTTTCGAGAGATTTCTGTACCTTGCCCTGCGCCATCACTAATATACAATTCAGATTGGTCACCATTGGGCAGACATGCAGCAATGGGTGTGTTGGATTTCGTTTTTCTTGGCTGCAAACCAGTACCACGCCTCGATTTTCTTTCTCGCTTTATCTTGTTTGGCTTCGTGTTTTTTCGGCTTTGCTTCTTAGTAGGTACGTTCGCCTTGACTCCTTTCGAGGGAACAGTATGCCCACTTCTCGTGATCGCTTTTGATCGTCTTTGTTGCTTATTGTGTCCAGGAAGAGGCAAAAGTCCCGAGTCTATTAGATCTAATGGCGCCTCCGGCGTTGACGTTGATGGCGGGATTGTCTCTGAAGGTAACTGGCGAGAAAAAAGTCCCAACGAGGGCAGTCCGGACTCAGTGTGCAAACTCATAAGTAGTGAAGATTTAGAGTGACGATGAGTAGTTTTGCTCTCGATTACTTTGTCCAGCTCAATGACACTCGAGCGAGTTTTCAAAGGAGGCTCCTGTTCGAACGGCTGCACGGAAAGGGAAGAAGCGTTGTTAGTTTCGAGGGGTGATTTCGGTACAATTTCCTTTTCGGAGCTTTCTAAATCTGAGTTTGCAGGGTCGTTGTCATCAAGAGAATGTTTCGAATCCTTGTTTTCTTCAGAATAGAGGGATACTGACTTTGCCCGGTTTCTGGCGTTTGGAATTTCTTCTATAATCGTAGCCGCTTCTTTGCTCTTTGAAATGTCTCCAGTCTTCTGAGATGACTTCACGACAGTAGGGATAGCCACCTCTGACTCATTCAAAAGAACTGGAGGTACCTTCTTCTCCAAAACATTATGGATCCTTTGTCTCACTTTGGATAGTGAATCAAGCGTGACAGCTGCCCCTCGCTTAGTCTCGGAACGCGGTTCAGACAGTTTCTTTTTGCTCTTGAGAAGAGAAGTACCTGTATTGCACAAGGCATCTGAAAACCGACTCTTACGCAGCCTTTTCCGAGCTGATCCTTCGTCTTTCATAAAACGCTCTCCATCAAAGACTGGAATCTTGCGCTTCTTCGGACTGTCTTTTGTTTGAAAATCGTATTTTGGGGCAGAGAACGCTTTCGCAGAACGAGGAACGCGATGGATGCTGTCCGTCTTGATGGCGCTTTGCTGTAGGTTATTCTTCTCAGCTTTTTTCGTAGAGACAAAGTCAAAAACTGACCGAGCTACAAGCGCTTCATATCTCCTCGTCTCTAATTGCGCATGCTGCTTTGAAACCCTGTCAATTGTGTGTCGCAAAACTGCATCAAAAAGATCATCTTCTGTTTCGAATTGGTTTTCAGAGCAATGGTTCTTACTAATGGAATGCTCCTTTTCTTTCACAGCGTGAGGGTCAGAACCTACCACCCCTTTCTTGACCCCGCTTAACCCTTGAGGCATTAAAGGTGGCTTCACTGTGTCACCAAGAGAAGGAGTTTTGGTTAATGTTACAGATTTGTGTCCAATTGCAGTTCTTGCAGTACTCGAACTTTGAATTTTCCTTCCGCCTTTCATATCACATTCTGCAGATCTGACACATTCGGAACCCATGTTCTGATTTGGAGCTAGAGACTCTGGCGAGTGACGCAAGCGGGTTCTTACCCTTTCATCGACGTATCGAGGAATCGCTTCTCCACAATTAGGAAGAGTTAGCATCGAAGACGTTTTAACGACATCTGAAGATGAAGAAATACGATTCTGCCGTTGACGATCAACAACAGTCTCAAGCTGTCGCAGTTTACCTGATTCAGGAGTTTCCACGCGTTTTCGATCTTCCGAATGACGGGAGTAGCGATACGGAGAAACGTGACCGCCATCAGATTCTGTACGTGGGGCGGAAGATGGAGTGGTGTATTTCTTTGAAATGCTATGCCGGTCAAATCTTGTCAAACACAACTCTGGTGTGATTCTCACTCCACTGAAAATAAAACAACCGTACCGCAAAGCAATATCTCTGTCTTCCATACAGGAAAACAACACACTGACCGGTCCAGGGGTGTACTTTTTCTGAACATGAATGGCGTGAAACTCTTTGAATGATGCGCTAATATCGTTCAAAAAAATATCAGAAGGAACACCGCGCAAGACTATTGCAGGATAATCCCTCGGAGACAGATCCAGGTTTTCAGAGCTGTAGTCACGATCGCTTTTGTCGCTTGATCTGAACGGAAGTGGCCTAGATTTTCTTCCAGATGATGCATTGTATGTCCTTGAAGCGTCATACGGGCGATGGTCTCGGTATTGATTTTCAGAACGCCGTCGAGGAAGCCAATTTTCTCTTCGGGATTTTCTGTGAGGTTCGTCCGCGTAAGAACTATATCTGTGATGTCTATACCGAGTCGAAAACACTTCCTGATCTGCATTGCGACCTCGAGCAATAGATGGGGAAGCCCAAGAGCGCGAAGAGCAAGTATGTTCCCGGGAAAAGCTTGGACCAGGAGGATTCCTTGACTGCAATTGTCGACGAGATTGAGAGAAATGGGTAGATCGCTGTTCATCATTGAATGAGCGAGGGAATGATGCTGCAGTATAACAGTTTGGGGTAGCATTGGCTGAATGACGATGAGAGTGTTCTTCAGCCAGAGAGGGTCTTTTTAATCCGACATTGTGGCCGAGGTCTTCGCCTTCAAACCGAGGCCTTGGTCTCTTTCTGGAATGCGAACGATATGTTTTTCTGACATCCTCCCCAACAGAAGAATGAGGTGCTGCAACACGACGGTTAGGACTATACGGTATTTCTTCCTGTTCGCTTTGTGATGCAAGAGACCAATTCGGAGAATTTGAGTCCGCTCGAGTATCTTTGGTCGGTGGAGTGCTTTCGTGATTTGATGGCTTCATTGGGTTTTGCTTGAGTTTCAAAGCGTTTCGAAATTTCCTTGCATCTAGATCAGGTTCAACTGAAAGCTTCATGCCGAACATGGAAAATCCGTCGAAGTGCGAGACAAAACGTTGGGCGTCAAATTTGGAAGGGAGTAGGACGGAAGCAATACCGGCGCTGCGGCCATCGATAGTGGGAATCTTTAGGTTTTGAATGGTGTCACACTGAGAGAGCTCGCTTTTCAGAATGCTCTCTGTGACATTGTCGTTTAAGTTAGATATGAAAAGAAAAATAGTTGAAGTACGCTCTGATGCATGACGGCGCCCCCAGCGTAAAACCTTTAGCGGGAGGGTGGTTCTTTCACGCATTTCTTGAAGTGCGGAAGCATTTCCTCTCGCCAGTCGAGGGTCTCGGGGTTTGCTTGATGAGGAAAGCATTGGACCAACGAATGAATAGACCGGTGGCCAGGGCAGCCGATGGAATGGACGAGAAAGGACGGCAGCATACGGTAGCAGACAGAGCAGCTCTTACCTAGTCGCGGGCGTCCGTCGACGAAAACAGTAGAATCAGTCGCAAGGACGGAGCGCAGGTGGAACTGCTGGTGGAGGGCACACGAAGAGGAAACGAAGTAGCAAAGAGTTGGCATGGAAAAGCATTTGCCGCCAAAGGCAAGGCTCATCCTGTCATGCATTAATTGGCAGCTGCCTGCGAGTCCGCAACCGCCGGGCGTGTCACACACCCCTGTGCAGTGCTCAGTGGACGCCAACTGCGAGTCGCACATCACGCCAATGACCCCCGCCACGCATACCACGCGTCACTGCGAGCCTGCCCTCGCGCCCGTTCTCATTGGCTGCCGTTCAAAACGAACACCTCGCCTTGCGGGGTGCTCGCGGCAGTGCTTCACATTCAAAATCGAGCACTTTCAAAACGGTGTGTTCCCGCCATTAGAAAGTGCCAATCAAACTCTCCGCTTCCTTCTTGTGCCACCGCCTTCACTTCAGCCCATCCAAACCTCTTCCTTCATCGACCCACTCCGCCTTCCGGCTTACCCCTTTCCCATCTTCCTCCCTCTTCACCAGAGCTGCAGTTCACACCCTTCCAATGGCCAACCGCAAAGCATCCCCTCTCCCCTCTGTAGTCAATGAGGGTGTCCCCAAGTGGCACTCCGACCTAACCGAGGCCTCTAAGGCCATCCGACCGCGCCGCGTCAACGATGACTCTCTGCGCTCTCGCTCTGTTCTCCTCCGTGCAGTCAAGACCAAGCCGGCCCAAACCTCTGCCTGGCAGGACTATCTATCCCTTCTAAATACGGAGCGAAAGCGACACATGGAAGACAAAACCCTTTCCGTTACCGCCGCCCGCTCAATGCGTACCGCGCTCCTCAACCTATACGACCAAGCCATCAACCTTATCCCACGGACATCTGCGAATCGCCACTCTCCACTATATCTGCAAATCTGGCTTGACTTCATTTCATTGCGAGCGGAGCTCGACGAAGACCCCTTCGTAGTTCGAGATCTCTTCAAGGCCCTAAAAGCGCAGCGCATTGGTATCACCAATGCCAATTTCTGGAACTCATGGGCTGACCACGAAGAAAAGCTTGGCTCAACGGAGAAGGCCGCTAAGTTACGTGAGGAGGCCCACGACCTGGCCAATGATTCCTCTTCTATATCGCTCCCTTTCAAGCCTCCGCAATCCTTGGTACGCTCGGCATCAAGAAGACCACTCCCACCACCTCGGCGACTTATTCCGTCTTCATCCAACAACTCAGGCGGACACAATGTAACCCCTAAGCCCGTTTCCACCCCTTCGCTTGTATCCAAAAGCCTCCCTCCGCACGCTGGGTCTGTCAATACCAAATCGGCCGGCAAGTGGATGCCGTCTAAACCGAGCCCTTCTCCCCATCTCAAGTACACACCGACAGCTTCTATTCCAAAGGCCACATCTCCCATTCGTTCTCCTGAATTAATCAGGTCTGACTTGAAAAGGGTTCAACAACAGCAATCTCCAAATATATTTTCTCCTCCCAGCAGTCCACCGCAGAAAAGAATTGCTGGAGGTGACGATGTCAACCAAAACCAAAATATTCGACCACAAGGGTCGAGAGTGCAAGAGCCTAATAAGCAGTTCCCAAACTCATATGAGCAAAATCGGAACACATCATTAGAAGCTGTACGAAATGCACACCAAAGACGAGCCGATGACCTCGAGCGACACCGCTCCAAAGAGCGGTATGGAGAAGAAGTTCTACGAAGAGACCAGGAAGAGCGTAAACTGCGGCGAGAGATTGAGCGAAATCAACCATGGGAACGAGCTGGCCAACGCAGTATTGGTCAAAGTCGCCAGGATCAAGGACAATATTGCAACGAAGACCGGGAGAGGTCACACGCGAGGCTAGTAAGTGAGCGCGAGCTGGAAAGACAAATCGCAATTCAAAGAGAACGGAACCTAGAAATGGAAGCACAGTCTAGAAGACTAGAAGAAGAGCGTCAGGCTATATATGCCGGGAACGATTATATTGGTGACAGGTACCGAAACAGGCGAGAAATGCAAGACGGAAGTCGTTCGAAGACAAACTTTGGTGCAAATGATAGTCGTCCTCAACGGCGTCACCGAATAGAACGATCTTTGCCGGAAGATTTCCATAGAAACAACCAGAACATTGGCAATCCTATTCTTCGTTACTCACATAATCCAGGTACAACGTCTTCTCCTCGCCGAAATTGGCCTTCTTCGCATATAGAATCCCCGAGGACACGAGATACGCGGTTCAACACCATTTTTAGCAGGGATGCTCCTCACTGTGTAGTGAATGGAAATCCGTATATTGTTTTAGAGTCCATTGGAAAAGGAGGAAGTTCAGTCGTCTACAAAGTCATGGACCAAAACATCAAAATGAGGGCCTTGAAACGAGTCAAAGTCGAGCATTCTTCGTCTTCAAGAGTGATGATGGATTCCTACGTCAACGAAATTGCCCTTCTGAGGAAACTTAGAGGGTCTTCGAACATTGTACAATTGTACGACTCAGAAGTTGACTATGAACGTGGCTTGATCCAACTCGTAATGGAATGTGGGGAAATGGACTTGAATGTGTGCCTCGGCAATTTCAATATGGAGTCGAAAGAGATTGACTTTGGTTTTATTCGAGAGAAGTGGAAACAAATGCTAAAAGCAGTACAAGTGATACACGAAGCGAGAATAGTGCATGGTGATTTGAAGCCGGCGAACTTCATTCTTGTCAACGGTACTATGAAACTTATTGATTTTGGCATAGCAAAAGCAATACAAACAGATGATACAACAAAAATAGTTCGAGACGTGCGGATTGGAACTCCGAACTATATGTCTCCTGAAGCAGTCATGGAAGATGAAAGTCTCCATTCCCCTCGCAGTCATAAGCAAAGATTCCGAATTGGTCGTGCTAGCGATATATGGAGTTTAGGCTGCATTTTATACCAGATGGTCTATGGGCGTCCTCCATTTGCTCACATCAAGAAAGTATCGCACAAGATGGAATGCATTCAGGATGTGGACTACAAAATTACATACCAGCCAGTGGACGATCCATTCTTGATAGATGTCTTGCAAGGATGTCTCCAGCGAGATCCTGCAGAGCGAATGAGCATACCGAATTTGCTAAATCATGAGTTCATGAGACAACGAAACCCGAACCAGTCCGATTTTGGGAGACGAGGGAGACAACAGTTGGTTAGCCTTGACAGCTTTGAAGAATGTGTTGCGGAGGTTCGGTTACATAACGGTACTTTTGTACCGGCCAGACCCGGAAACGTGTTGTATGAAAAGTTGTGGTCAAAGTGTTCAATACCATATAGGTCCCAGGAAGACGAAGTTCAGAACGGGAATTTTCTCGCCTCTAACCGAGAATGGAATCCAACAGAATCAGGGGTAACGTCTAAAACGGGTACAAGAACCACAAACGCCAGCTACACCAATACCAATTCAAGATTCTGATGAGGTTTGAGCGAGATGCCTTCAAGAAACACGAGCACGCCTCGTAATGCTGCATCTTGCGTCATGTAAACAGTCTGTCCTCGATTATTATTTTTCACTCGTGGAAACCTTAGTATACCAATCTGTACTTTGAGTTCGAAGGGCTTGCATGACTTCTCTCAACCCAAAGCTGTAGAGCCTGAGTATTTTGTACAAATTGTAAATCTTTGAGACATGGTCGAATGGTCGGGAGAAAGAAAGAAGCATCTGAAACCATCTAGTGCTCTTACTTTCGCCAAGGGCTGAAAAGTCTTCTTGTCGAACATGACAGCATGGAAATATTCGGGTCCCTTCGCTTAGTTCATGTGTAGATACTAGTTACTATTGCCAACGCCTTCCTTTCATAATTATATCCAAGGCATTGGACGAAAGCAGGAGAGGGTCATTTCTTATACATAGCAATCTTCACCAAAGTTGTCAATCCTAGAATCACTGTCAAATACCTTCATACCGATCTGAAAAACATGTATCCATAGATATTGGAGAGGAGCGAGGCGAGAGCAAGAGGTATCTGTAGCTAAAATTCTTCGAGTAGGCTAAGACCTCAAGCTTATTGTAGCAATTCGTCTGTTTGCGTTGTTCGAATGGTTCCATTCTTGTCTTCATTTTCCCTGAGATTTATTTTTCTGTGATGCAGAATACTGAATGACTTGCAGATAAATTTGGGTCATTGATCCGTGATGAGTTACATTCACACGTATTTGTTGAGTGGTTTGCTATTTCTTTTCCTTTACATTATTGGAATAACTATATGCAGAAAACGTCTTCAATCTAATTGTCGGAGATATCCTCAGTCTCTGTAAGCTGTTCGAAACGATGCATGCCCATCTTTCATGAAAATAAAGAAACTTCTTTCGGAATCACTTTGGCAACTACGTGCATAAAAAGCAGCCATTCCTGCATTTTTAAAAGCTGTTTGAATGGCTCACACAACCTTTCCTGCTCGCAACGAATAATAGTCAGAACATAGACAAAAATGAGGTGTTGAAACAAAGCGAAATTGTATCTGAGAGGGGTATATTTCTGTCTTCATTGTGATAAAACACATTTTTTAAGTGCGCGGTCAGTGCTAGCACTAGGACGACGTTTGAAATAATTCTGAGACGTTCATGCAACATTTTGCAAGCTGTTGATATCAATAAAAAAATGATGAGAAGGGGGTTAAGATCGATTGGGGATCTGGCGATGGGCTTGCAATAGGATAGCGTTTTTCTCTCAGAGGATTGCAACTGGATCAAAGCAAAAGGCTTTCATAATATATGGATGGATTACTGGAAAAAACAGCAATCCGTCGATGTGGGATGGAACGCATTCCTGTCGTAAAGGAGCGTACCACGACAATAATGTGTATCTGGTGGCTCGCTTGTCTTCCGACGAATATTTTGTATGTTTTATAACCCCCTCGCAACTCGTTCATAGAAACGTGCATTGCTCAGAAGAACAAAAGATAGTATCATTAGATCGTTCTGATGAACATTAGAGGAGTTGAGCGTGGCATGCAAAAATGGGTCTTGTAAATCGCAAACATGCTGAAGAATTTGAGTATATCTGACTTAAGCCTTTAAGGGTATCGCGCAAGACGCATGGGAACTATAGCCCTCCCTAGCTAGTACAAGGGCGGATAAGCACGCGAACGCTAGCCAAGATGATTGCTACAGTTGCATCACCGAACAGGATCATGCTGATCGTTAAGATGCCATGATGACAATAAATTCTGGTTTAGTGCTTCAAAGCTTTTCTCTCCAGCGCGGAAAGTCTTTCAGGGAGACAACAGAAGAATGTTGCGGATGATCCTCCAAGCGGATCAAGCCAATTTTGAAGGTGTTATTTGAATAATTCCTGCCGGAGCTACACAGTAGAGAGCGCTACAGCTTGATCCTCGTTGATCCTCATTTGCACGGTCGCCACAAAGCTCGTCGTCATGTTTCATGACCTCAACATATGCATTCCACCCGCGGCGCAGCAATCCGCTCTTCAGACACTATACAAACTTGGATTTCATGTCGTAGCCTTCTCTACCGTCGTGTCCAATGTGAGTAAGCTCACTGATGGACACCTGCCGCCTCGTCACAAGCTTTCAGTGGAATCTCTCTCACCGGTATGGGCCTAAAACTTTTTCATCTTGATTCTCATGGCGTTCACATTCTGACATTGTTCCCAACGACTCTGCCTTGAAACAGCCCGGTGCACGGACCATCAAAGTTCTGCAACGTATCACGTTGGTTATCAACGATGCCAATCAGGTATGACATGCCCCCTACAACGTCTTGCTTCATGCATTTAATCTAACAAAGCAACAGCTCCCAACCCTCAATTCATCCATATTATCAGCTTATGACCTAGTAGCGGTTATGCCCACCTCAGAGAAACTTTTACAACAATGCATGCGGTTCGACATCGATATAATTTCTATTCCTCTGAACGCGCGTCTCCATTTCTTCATCAAGAGGCCGCACGTCCATGTGGCATTGGACAAGGTAAGTCAAGTAGGGATTTTGCGCTTGATTATTAACATTCTGAACTTTTCATTCTAACTATGACCAACGCAGGGAATCATATTCGAAATATCGTACGCACACGGTCTGAGAGATTTAGTTTCTCGCAGAAATCTTGTAGCCAATGCGAGCGCTTTATCTTCGACCACAGGGGGGCGTCACATAATCTTGTCAAGTGGAGCGGCAACACAAATGGTAAGCAGCTCACGCAAACAGAAAATGTGCATTCGCTCATCACCGCGAACTCTTCTGACAATTGCCGCCCCAACCAACCCCTCCAGGAACTTCGAGGAACGCATGATGTGATAAATCTAGGGGTTCTATTTGGGATAACACATGAACACGCCTACAATAGCGTAACTCGAAACGCCATTGCAACCGTTCAGCACGGCGAATTCCGGGCCAAGTACCACAAGGGAATAGTTCGAGTCATTGAAACAAAAGAGCAGCAAGAAACTTCCATGCAACCGGAGACATCCAACTGACATGAGAGCCAGGTACCAATACACGTCAGAAACATGGAGTTTTTCGCAGCAAGGCCAAATCGGAACACTGGCATCGAAGTCCCTAATGAATTAGTAAGCTATGGAACACATGCAGTGGCTACTAAGTCATAGCTACTCTCAAAACGAGGCAGCGAGGCGAGGCATGAAACATAGGAAACGTGTGACAGGGAACGAGACAAGGAACGTGAAAAGAAGGCGAGTCATGTTGGGGGAGGAGACGGAGGGAAAAAAAAGCGAGAAAGTGAAAGTAAAAAACTAAGTTCGCGAGCTTGAATTATGAGATTCTATGACGTTCCTACGGGCTGTGTTTCCGATGCGGTTACGGCGCTGCTTTCGCTCGTAATCTCGTTCTCTTTCACATCAGAATCGGCAACTGGGTCACATTTCCCGTCTGGTGCATTGTTGTCAGCCTCTACGACGCTGTCGTCAACGCGATCATTTTTCTCAGCGTTGTCGTCTTTCGTAACAGCGGCATTTGGTTGCTGTCCAGCCACTGATCGTTTATCGCTGTCACCTACAACAGGAGGCAACTCTCCAATACTACAAGCACTAGGAATACAATGAGTCTCCAGAATCTCCGCAGACGCATCTATTGCCTCCTGGCGTCCAACCACAACGATCTCATCATCCAAATCAAAGCGCAAGAAATCGGCGGTGCATTCATCCACCAACTTGGCGAGATGGGCCAAGTTCCTCAACTTTTGACCATTGAATTTTTGGACACGCGTGTTGATGACACACTCGTACTCGATGTTGATCTCCGCATTGAGTACTTGCGACAGCACAACGATCTGTTCGTCAAGATGTTCCTTGGTGCCGTACAACAAGCGCTCGAGCAAACGCACAGGCGCCTTCAAATCCCACTTGTCACCGTACTCGGCGATGAGATAGGGCTCACTGAGGGCAACAAACACCAGGCCAGCAATGGTAAAGTACTCTGGCAGGCGGCGCTGCTCTCTGACCGGCACCAGCAAGTTTTCTGAGCTCTCGCGGAGCTCATACTGAATGGCGAGCGGCTCGCCATTTCTCAAAATGTTGAGCTTGACGATGTCTCCGGTAAACTTGGTTGTAATGATGTAGTGAAAGGCAATGCGCTCTCCAGATCGGTAGGGCACAGTGCCCGCGTTCGAAACGGAGACGGCATCGATAGATGTGACAATGTCCTCCGGCTTGAGCACGCTGAAGGCCGGGGAGGTCTTCATGACCTTTCGCACGAGTACACCGCTCTGCTGCGGCTTCATGTTCATACATTTTCGCAAGGACTTGTTCTCCATCTTCTGCCATGTAAAGCCGCAGTGGCAAAAGCCAGTGTACTTTGCGTTTGTTTGATAATCCTTGAGAAAATGGTCTACAACGCTTTCGGCGACAAGGTAGCCGATGTTCTCGGCGTCGCCGGAGTTCATGGATTGAAAGGCAATACCGACGACGTTGTTGGCGTGGTTGAGGGCCGGGCCGCCGGAGGAGCCCGAGTTGATGGCGGCGTCAATCTGAATGCCCAAGAGCTGACTGTCGCCGTGGGTGTAATCCTGAATCTCGACGCGCGACACGACGCCAGCGGTGACGGAGATGTTTTCGCCGCCAATGGGGTAGCCAACGACGATGACGCTGGTCTGAAGCTCAGGCAGGCGGCCAAAGCACAAGGGCTGGATGTCTGACCAAAAAGAGTGGTCCTCGACGGTGAGCAGAGCGAGGTCGCACTCGTTGCCGTAAGTGAGGACACGGGCGATGTACTTGCGGTCGCTGGCGCGCTTCTTGACGCGCACAACGGTGTGGTGCTCGATGGAGTGGGCGTTGGTGAGAATCCTACGACCGGAGATGACGAAGCCGGAGGAGGTGCTCTGGGTCTGTCGGCGCATCTGCCAAGGCAGCGAGTAGTTTGGGTCGCAGTGCGTGACATAGATCTTGAGGACGGCATCGAGGATGTGGTTGTGCAGCCCCTGACTGGAGATGGGGGGGGATTGAGGCTGTGCGTCGGGCGAGGGTTGCGGCGAGGGGGGGGAAAGAGGGGGCGGGGAAGGCGGCGGCGGCAAGGGCGCTACGTGGTCGGCAGCAGGCGAAGCGTCAAGCGCATCGTCGTGGGCGCGCGTGCCATTTGGCACTGCAGTCGGGGTGGGCGTGTGCGACGGTTGCGACGGTTGCGACGGTTGTGATGGTTGTGACGAATGCGGCGGCGGGGAGGGCGCCACGACGGCGATGGCGGCGGCGGCAGTGGCGGCGTTGCCGTCGTCGTTGTGGCGGACAGGCGGTAGAGCGGCCATAGCGAGAGACGATTGATCGCGGCAGCCCAGCGTGCGTGGCGCGCACCTCCATCGCTGCGGCACAGCCGCCGTCGCGTGTCTTTGAGCACTACGGCCAGTGGCGCACGCACAGTGGAGAGCGTCTAGTTGGCGCGGGCGAAGTGCGAATATACACGACGTACGAAACGTAGCGCAACGAATACATTTTCACCAATAAGAGCAAGACTAGCGGTGCTCTAAAAAATAGAGCTGAAAAGAACAAATAGCCCACCGTTTAGCACCCTCATTTTGGAGCATCTCTACTGGTGAAGTGCTAAAACGTACAGCTCCAAGTACGAGTTCAGTCGTACTCGTTCTTGTCCAATCATTCCAGAGGTTCCTAATTATATAAACAAAACACACTTCGCAGTTCTTCAGGTACCTTTCTCACACCATACCTATCCTTCATCTTGCGCAAACAATGACCAACCCAGACTTTATTTTCCAACAAAACCGTTCGGTGGCTGCGGCTGCAGCTATCTTCGTTGAGACAAATACTAAGAAAACAAGAAAAACGAAACATGTCGGACGAACAATGGGAACGAAAAACATTTCTAGAGGCACAAACACCTTGTTAAAGAACTATTTTGGCAGCAGTCCAACTTATTCTCTGTGAATGTATAGTAGCAATTTTCGAGTACCTTGAATTAAATTTTACAAACTTCTCTCTGATCTGACTACATAATTACCTTCAATTTGGAGCGATAATCATAATGCAGCGTTAAACAATAGACTTTCATCAAGAAAAGATTCTGGCGTTTTAAAGATTGTTACGCTGTTAGGGACCGCGACATTTTTCGAAGATGTTGATCATGGATCGTGAATATCAAAAGACTCACTGCAAAATTACTTTCGTAACTTTTCCCGCGCGAGTATTACATTATACAAAGAGAACTTATTTAATCGTCTTCCAAGCAAGAAAAAACTACTTCAGATTTCGGAAAGGTACGGGGAGTATAAATTCAAGGGCTGCATTGGTTGTGTAGACCGAAGCAAAATCCAGTGGTAGAACAGCCCAAGTGCTCTTATAAGACAGTTTCACAATACGAAGTAATGGAAACTCGCAACGATAGCTATGGAGGCATGATGCAATATCGATCTGTATGTGTGTCACTGGTTTTCTGGAAGATGTATAACAAACAACTACAAAACCCTTCTGGAATAGTCACCTTTCTTTGTTTTTATTCTCAATGGTACATATGATATTCAACTTTCTACGAACTATAAAAGTCATCGTTAAGGGCAGGAGAGATGTCTTCCATACTTTTTAGTGGATTGTATCTACCGGCAATGGACAATATTCACCAGACCTATTCATGAACCAGCCAATGAGAGAAAAAGTTACTATTCAAAGTCTCAAGAGCGGCTAAAAACGAACATAGAACGAGCGTTTGGTGTATTACAGGCTCAATTCCACGTACTGGGGAAAGAATTATACCTCTGGCAAAAACGGAAGGTACTTTGTGTAAGTGAGACTTGCGTGATACTTTACAATCTGTTTGTTAGATTGAACCAGGAAGAGTCTTTTGAAGAAGACGCCAGTAAAAACGGTCCTTCCGTAAATCTTGTTACAGAATTGTATGACTTGGAATGTGCGGGAGCAGATCAACGTTGCAGTGAAAGGGAAGAACAGAGGCGAGCTACAGAGCTAGAGATGGATGAAAACGGAGATATAGATATCGATATGATTCGTTTACGAGAATGCTATATGACGTCCGCGGTTGAATTACAAGGTCTACGAAGAGATTTAATACAAGCTATGGAAGAGAGAAGAAGAAGCGTATCTTAGTGCAGCACTCCAAAGAAGTACTGACAGCGCCAGGTTCGAGGGTTAAGCCGCATGGCACGGATTCATTAATTCCTTCAGCGGTAGCTATAAAGCGCGTGTGGTCTTTTTTGGTTGGCAGCGAGCGAGCTTGGCGCCGGCAAACGGCGAAGCTCAGTTGTCTGTAGAAAGGAGCCGATATTTGTAGTGCCATAACCACCTAGAACAGTGAACTGTTGTGGGCGACGTTCCTCAAAGTCAGGTACACGAGTGAAGAGAAATTCTTCCACCGTGGTGCTCACAGCCTCTTGGGAAACTGCGGCAATGCCCGACAGGGACTGAAAATCTGCGTTCGATGTAACAGTATAGATCGTCTTCAACTTTTGCACGACAAAACTGAGCTTGGGGCGAAATTCTTCCAGTAGGATAGCCTCAGCTGAAGTGAAATGCCCTTCAAGGGGGGTTTCTTCCCAAGACTTAGAGATTTCGCTCGCTTGAAGACTAGCTTGGTCTATGACAAGCTATACCGCTATTGCGTGCCGACGGCCGGTTAGGGCCGGAGGTGCACACTGGTGGAACACGTGGACTGCACGGATACCAACGCTAGAGTGCGAGGCGTGCCACACGTGGCCCAGATTCTACCTAATGGTTAGTATTATTTAGTAATTCTAAGTATTTATTTAGCTACGCTATCGCTATTTAGTGTCTAGTTTTCGGGCGCGCGCCACACTACTTAGGAGGTTGAGCACTGCTCCCCAGTAAACACCCTTTTGGGATATCCCAAGGAGGAAGTCCTGGCTCTGAACTTTTCGCCTTCGACGTGTCTTCACCGCATACTGCGTGAGCGCCCGTTGCACGTTAGTTCATCCACCCCTCTGTCGACCAGAGTGCTACCACCACCGTGAGTTCATATTTAATCACCGACACTTGTCGTAGTCTCGCCCCTGTATAGGGTTTCGCCCCTGTTTTCCTCTTGTTCTCCGTTTTGGCTCTCGTGAGTGGCCGCCTCACTCAACTCGCTCGTCCACCTCATGCGAGTGTTTCCTTGCTCCTTTTCCAACAATTGCCGTGGTACCGCCCCGCCTAGGATTGGTCACACCCCGGACTGTGCCGTGCTCACCTAAACACTGTAGGAATATCCCGCCGGATTGGCCTCGGTCTTACAACCGACTTCGTCGTGCCTTTCCAGAGTGGCTCTGTTTCTGTGCTCCGCTGGGACGAGTCTCCTTTGCCTGAGGCGTGTCTCTCAAGAGAGGAAGATCCCGATCATCTTCGTGGTGTCTCCGCTCCAAGCGTTGTCCTACATCAGCGTCCACGTGGATGGGTACGTATCGCAACGAGCAACTGGGTTGCACTTTGACCTTGACGCTTTTGCCAACGACAAACCTCACAAAAAAGCAGTGCCGGTTCAGAGACTTCATCGTACCACATGGAGCAACCATCGATAACAACATCCCCAAGACGTAGCTTAGAAGGTAAGCCGCATTTTTTAATATTCCCGATGTTGCAACCTCGAGTAAAGTCGAGAGAAATGGCAGAAATATCCGGTAGCTTACTTTTCCAAGAGAACACATCGATATGAACCTCATCGAAGAAAGTGATGAGGTTGAGTCGGACGTTAGAGGCGTCCAGATCTGGGAAGGTCGTTTGAACCGGCGATTGAAAGAACTGTTTTGCCGTAACAACAAGTGGCAGCTCGTGAAGATGCACTTCTAGACAATTGCAAGACTTGAGAAAAGCCAAAGGGTTCTTGTAAAGCGTCAGCAGTTTTTCCAACTTCTAAAACGCTTCAATGGCGGTGAGACCAGCTATATGCACATAGTCGATGCACCCATACACAACAGGTGCAAGATGGTCCACATCAATCTCCTTCTGTGCAATATCAATCTGACGAAGGAAATTTTCAAAGTTGGATGACGGAGTGATAGCTGCATTCAGCTCCGGCACAAGATAAAGATAGTTCGTACCAATTGTTTGGACCTATCCAACGCTGTGGAGCAAAACCCGGCGACGGGAAGTGCTCTCAAGGTGTTCGAAGCCTTGCTCCCTGAGTGAGGCAGACTCAGAGACAGAGCCCTCCGTTCCACCCGTAGTGTGGGGTGTAACTCCCACGGGGGATTCCGGCAGTACCGACGGAGGTGAGGGGTAGAAACCGTTGGGTCGGGAATGGGTATGGGTATCCCAAAGAATGGGGGAAAATCCGGCGAAGAGGAAAAACGGGGCGAGGGTCGGGCACTGACAGGCACCGGACCCGAGAACCAGAAAAGGGGCGAAACAACAAAAGAAACCCAATACAGGGGCGAAAACCTGTCCTCGAAAGGAAACACAAAAAGCACGCAACAAGTAAGCAGAACCCCCACGAGGTATCGTGCACGCAGGTCGTCTGAGCGGTCCCAAGGGGGTGGTTGCACGGAACCCTAACGTGGGCACTCTCCAAATGGAGTCGTCTCCCTACGCAGGCGTTGCTAAGCAGAGCCCGTTCCGGGTTGTAAGGCCGAAACGATGGCGACGAAGAACCTCTAAAGGTATCGAAGACCAACCTTGGTTCCCATTTACTCTGAGCTTCGGACTGTCAGATCTCGTCTCCCTAAGTAGAGCCCACTAAACTCTACTAATTACAGTAGTGCGCACCTGCTCAGGGCCATACACGTGGAGATCCCACTGTCAGGGCCGAAAAGTCCAACGTTCTAACAAATATCCGAAAATCGGTGCCGAAATTAAGCCACGTGTATCACGGGGCCAATCCAACCATGGGCCATCCGAATCTTCCCTTCATAGGCGAAATCTAACCAGAAAACCGTGCCACATCAGCACACCCTAGAGGGGATCATAGTCATAACTCTCGGAGGGTTCAACCCTCATTCTATGAGTTGCATCTTCAAGTATCCCCTAACTGGGCGTTGCTCTACAAACGCAAGGGCATCATCAACACCACGAGCCATGGCGTAGTAGGTGGGCGAGCCCTTTGGCACTTGCTGGAAACGAGACGGAATGCAGCCAAGATGAACTGTCCAATCAAACACATGGTCATACGAGGTGTGTTCTCCCACAGCAATGGCCTCCACGCCAGACAGGGCTGGGTCTAAAACGCATCGTTGAGGATAGAGTCGGAAATGGCGGAAAGAAAGGCCTCTGTAATGATGTCGGTCCAGTAGTTCCCCAAGCCTGCTTGATCTCCCAGTTGCGCCCAATGTGCTGGTAGCCGAGCGTGGCCGTAGAGCACCGAGTATTTTACTTCATGTTGTGCGAAAAAGCGCTTGATGAAGATGCTATCTGGATCGGCAGTTGAAAAGTGAAAATGAAAAAGACCACGGGTGCAACGCATAAGCTGGGTGCCAACACGAGTAGCAATTCAGCTCGAGAAACATCGATGGTGATACTCTTGGCGACGCCATCGGTCTAGCACTCCCCAGGAAAGACTATGTTTGGCTTGAGTACACAGCGGTTGCAGGCAGGGCAGCGCCGGATATTAGCGCGACTGACGTCCGAAGCAATGGTGGAGTCGGGAACGCGGCAGGTGCACACAGTGCGCATGCACGTGGCGGTTAGAAAGGAAACGTGACAAAAAACTGTACGGTCCTCTGGCACGCCCGCGGCACGCGCCTGACCGTCGATGTTCTGCGAGTAGAGGTGCAGCAGCTGGTTGCTGTGATGTAAGGCAGCGATGAGGATGTGGGTGAACGAAAGCTTCACGGACGGGTGCAGCATGTCGCATGTGGCAAACTCGAAGAACATGGAAGGATCATCCTGAAACTCTTCTAGACAGAAGATCTGCTGCTGGTCACACAGGTAGAAGCGCTCCATCAAAGCGATGTAAACACCGCTCCAAGAGCGAAAGTCCAAAATACACGCCGTGCCTGAGACACCTGCGCCGAAAAGCGCGACAGTGTTGCGCGCCGTCAGGATGAGGGCGGCAACATCGGCCAGGGCCCTGAGCGCGGCGCGTAGGCGGGCGGGCGGGAGGGGGAGGGGAGGCGGCGGCGAAGGCAGTAACGGTAGAAGGCGCAGATTGGGTTGGCGATGGCGAAAAAGTCGGAAAAAAGAGCTGTGTTGGCGGCCAGAACCAGCAGTAGCCGCGCAGATAGGTCTGGGCAATTAGCGGGCGGCCGCGGCGGAAGCAGCTGGCGGACGGCGTCCGTCATGGAGCAACCCGCGAGCAGGGGTGCATCGAGTGCACAGCGAAAGGCAAACATGTCGTCATCGCAGGGCGCGCGCGGGGGCGGCTGAGGTGTTGGAGGGGGCGAGAGCGCCATGGCGCAGTGGTGGGAGAGCAAGGTGTAGAGGCGGGGGAGTATTTGGCGCGCGCTCGAGAAAGACAACGTGTCGCGCGGCGCCAAGGCGCCTCCTGCATGGGGAGCTATTCAGCCGATCGCTCTCTCGCTGAAAAATCGGGCTTTCGCGGAGAGAAGGCAATTGGCCTCTTGCTGAAGAACTCGATTTTTCGCGAGGGACAGCATCTAACAGTGGTGGCTGGAAGCTGCAACAGCCTTCCACGCGAGCGCATCTGCCCACGCTTCCGGCGACGATACCTCCTCAAGCCGCGCGCGCCAGAATGGGGAGCATCGACGACGACGACGCCTCTTCCACGGACCCTCCCCGCCGCCCCTGTTCGCGCACGAAGCCATCGACGCGCACCAAGCGTCGCTCCGAGTCGACGTCCAAGTCTGTAGCTGGGAGAGAGCCGTCTACGCCTTGCGCCATGTCCGCCGTGCGCCGCCTGCACACGGAGCAGGACTCGTCGGCCAGCATGCCCGTTGCTCGCTCCGTCAATACGTAGCTCCAGGTAGCGCCGCCGCCGTAGGCCGTTTGCGTGGAGGATGAGCTGGTGCGCCTGTTTCCCGAGCAGCAGCTGCTGCGTTGGTGCCAGCTGTCGCAGCCCTGCGTTCCCGACGCCGCCGACCGACCGTAGCTGGTAATGCCCGGCGAGTACCAGCTCCTTGTGGCTGTCCTGCATCGTGTGCGACGTGCAGGAGCCCGGAGATTCAACCGGGCTCGTCTCCCTTGGGCGTGCGTCTGCATAATGAGCTCTTTAGGTTGAGATGCAGGAGCTCATGAGAGATTATTTAAAGGTGAGTGGCCTTGTTTTGCGCTTGCTTCTGGTGAAAATACTTATTTCTACCTTGAGTAAAGTCATATTCTGGCGTGTTCGTGTCTTGCACGAAGAGTTTTTGCTGATGGACAAGGTAGGGAAAGCACCGTTATATAATATTGCTCGATTGTACTGGCTTCCGAGATCCTTTCTTCTGATGGTACACCACTACAAACAAAACTCTTCGTCCCACAATGAACAATACCCGCTGAAGGTTTATTGATGGATTCTTGCCTGATTGAGGTCAAGATTTCGTCTACAGAAAGATTCACGACTGAGTTCAAGGTTTCTTTTCAACTACAAACCTTCGATAAGCAACCAACCTAAGCCTTTCACTGTGAGAGAATATTCGTGTGCCAAATACGGTTAGGGGCAGCGCCGAACTGTATTTGTCACTAACGTGTTATTTAGAGCATCAGTGGTTGAGCTTTGGGAAGCAATGGAAGAAAGACTCGGTAGCGTAGAATAGATGTTTCTTCTAAAGCACACTACCTCGAGGCGTCCGCGAAGATCATGATGGAATATTCACAAAACGTATTGTGATTCGCACTCCCTCAAAATGGCATACAAGACATTGTGGTAGGCAAACCATGAAGGACATCTCTTGGCAAATTCTACTTCAAAGGATTTATTGTTCTGAATGTCTATCTAAGTAAAAAATCACCTTCTGCCTTCTGCTCAGCTTTGTGGCGTTCCATCAAACTCCTCATAATCTCTTTAAACTCCGATGAATTTGTTTCCAGCAGCTTCAGGAGCTCTATATCTCTTGCGTCCTTGTGATCTTCTCTCTGTGCTTTTTCTTCTTCCTTTATTAGCCTGTTGCCCTACGTGATACCCTCACGAAATCCTCTTAGGCTCTCATTCACATTCACTGCATCTTTCGCGATTCTTTCTTCCAGCTTTCTACTCTTTATACTCATCGGCCAAATATCTCTCTCAGTTGTAGATGCTTTCACATTTTTATTCACCACAGAGTCAGAATCCTTTCCTGTCCCAACAAACTCGGAAGATCCAACGCTTTTGCTTTCACCTGGCACACCTTCCTCTCCAATAGCTTCCTTTTCCGTCAAAAATTCATGTGTTTGCGTCATACGTTTCATGTGGTCGTGAGTCTTTTCCGGTTTGTTCTTAAAATCATCACAAAGATTGTCTTACATTGACCAATACTCCGCTGTTGATAGCCATCTGAATGGTGGTGCGTAATTAGTGGTTGCATCTCTCATCTTTTTCCCTGCTCGCACTTGACACTGCTCTTGTGCAAGATGTTCAATCATTTCACCATTAATTTCTGATATATGTATTGCTCGCACTTTTCATTTTGCTGCAATAAAATCTGAGTTTCCCGTGCCACTTGCTGCCATATGCTGCGTAACGAAGCCGAAGAACGTCTCATTTTGTGCTTTTCTTGATATATTCTCTCCACACCGCCCCAAAGCGTTCTTTCGTGTTGATTACAGCCCTTTTCAGATTTTTCGATCCACGCTTTGTCCAAGAACAAAACTTTGTCATCCGTAAATGAGGGACCTCTGCCCTGCCGCTTTTTCTTTGACGTGGGTGGGTGAGTTTTTTCAATCTTAAGGGCGTTCTGTGGTGATGAATAGGAAGTAGTTAGTTGATTGGCGTTAGAAATTGAATCAGAAGGAGCGGGTGACGCTTGTACGTTGACGGCTTCATCTGCAGATGTCGATTGCGTAGAAACTGGTAGTAGTTTGCTTTTCGGAGAAGTTGTAGGCGAAGAAATCTGGTATATTCCTCTTTCCTTCGGTTCAGTCGATGATTGAGGCAATAATTGGAATCCAGGCGCTTTTCTAGGAACTACAAGAATCGGAGCAGCCGTTTCCGGCTCTCGTAATGGCTTTGAGGCATTCTGCGTTTGTAATGACAAAGACCCTTATGCAGTTGGAATTTGAGCCTGCAAAGGCGACGATGATGATGGAGGTCCGAGAACCCTGTGGGGTGATGTATTAGGCATTGTTTAACGTCTTTGTCGTGGGTGTTGGGAGAGATCTTAAACAGAGCGCTGGCGCCAAAAGTTTGCGCGCCAAGCTGTGGAAGCCTTTGAGAAAAAATCCTATGTCGCAGATCTAGCGTTTGAGATCTCATTGGCATCAGCAGTCTTAATTTGCCATGCTTTGGAGACGGGTCGCGTTCTATATTTAGCTCTATATTGCTGCGGGATTGAGATCGATACAGAGCTGGAGGCAAAATTTTAGCTCCGAAATATAGGTAAAGCACAGTGGTGGTGATGCCACAAGCGACGAAAACTCTACAATATAGATATATTGCACACTACAGCGCACTACTAGTCTTGCCCAAAGAATAATTTACCAACTCTCAAGGAGCGCAGAATGCACCGTGTTACTCAATTCAGAGTGCACTTCCGCCCACATCTTCGGCACGCGAATAGGATAGTCTTCTCACACTTCTGTCCAAATCTTCTCTGCTGCATATGCGCTTTTTAGTGGCACAATTTCAAGTGGAATGCTCTCAATCTCTCTCTTAGAGCATTTCTACCGCTGTAAATCTACCCGATATTTTCATGCCGCGGGGCTAAAATGCAACTCTACCTCGGGAAAAAATCTATCCTTTTCATTTCCCTTTTCTTTAGACGTCAGAATTCCTCTATTGGACCCCAAATAATCGCTGAAGTTTATCAAATAGAAGAAATAGAGACGCCAGCATGGCTCTGGTGATTTGACATTAAAATAAAGTTTTTGCGCCAACTGCCCATTTCCCAACACAAACGCCCTTGCACCTTCTGCTGCCCAAACACAAACACAATTGCACCTTTCTATCTTCCTTTCCATCTCTGGCCCTTTCCCGCTCAGACAATTTCTCACCTTCATGAGCTGTAGAAAAATCTGGGACGTCTTGGAGAATGAAACACTAGACAAAGCGTTGGTTGGGACATCAGAAGACTCCATCGCTAACGTTGATAAAACAAAAAAGATATTCATGGAGAACGTGAAAAGGCTCTTTGGAGAACTAGGGCTGGAGCCATCGTGGGTGTCGGAAGGAAAGTATGGATCTCGAACAACAGAAAGTGTTTTGAAACACTTCTTGAATATGTCAGCAGATGTTCAGAAGTTTCGAGTAACAATGTGCAGAGTGCACTCATCAAATGCGACAGAAGTATCAGACATGAACGTCGCTTAAATAGCAGTGGCCGTACATCTGGGCAAGAAAAACATTATGTCTTACGATTGTAAGGACTTCGAATCCAAAAAGTGGCTGTACTTTGACACCTGGATCGTACGTCGTCAGCAACTTAAGTGGTTCGCGCCGCCATCAACTGAGTCATTTTACAGCCGTGAGGATGTACACGATGACGTCGATAGCTCTTCCGAGACTCTTGAATGTACGACGCTCAGAAAGAACTTAAACGTTAAGGAGAGGAACGGTTTAACAGTGGCAACCGTAACGCAAAGGAGATCAAGCAGGAAGAGTTGTAAACGCAAGCTGTCGGATCTTTGGCACCATTTTTCAAAGTGCAAGTCAAAAATAATGGAAGGGAAAAACGCGATAGCCATATTCTCTCTCCCTGAATCCCAGGACAAGCTGGAACCGGTAGCTTTATTCGACGCGCTGCACAAACCATATCTTTTAAATGCCCTGAAATGGGCTCAGATTGCCCAAAGCGTGGTCACCAGCATATCGCAAGCCTCATTTGCAGAGAGAATGGATGGAACGGCGGCTACAAGCGCTGTGAAGGAGTCAGTCGCATCCCCAAGCTCCCTTCCGAGGCGCAGTGAGAAGCTTTGAGAAGGCAGGACGGCACTGTTGTATACTAAATTTCCTTCGGGGGCATGAGCCTCCCACAACGCAGGGAGATACTCCCGGACCCTCCTTCTTTTAGGGCACTTCGCGCTGTTTCGTGAATGAGGAAAGGATTTACCATTGGAGAGACCAAGACGAGAGTACTTGATCGTCCATTCCTTTGTCACTTTCTCCCTGGGAACGGGCCCAGATATGGTGAATGAGGACGTGCCTCAGGGAGAAGTGATCAACTGTACTGACGACTATCGAACAGCGTGTGAAGAAGCAACGATTAAGATTGAGTCCTGTAAGCCGCTTGGCCCTGAGAGTCCTTACAGACGCCACGTGGACTGGTCGACCTCAGCTAGGTACATTTATTTAATTATTTTATTTTATTTGGCGTAATAGAATAGCTTCACAGTGCCAAGGAGATCCCAGCGCCTTGCCATCGATATTTACTAGGCTCGAGTGACACTTCGTTCTTAGAATCATGTAGGCCCCATTAGGATACTAAATTACCCCCTTCGGTACATTAGTTCCACCAATTAGTCTTCAATCCATCGTTTCTGTGGCACCGACCTGTAGGACTACGCATTAAACCCCAGCCAATTGCACACAGTACCCTGGGAGTGCCACCGTCAAGGATACGAACCTTAGGACCCGTTCTACCACGCTACCACAGGTTGAGACCAGTACGCTGATCCACCAGTCATTGCGTTACATTTTGGTCTCCCGACTTAGAATCCCCTGGAAATAATTAAACACACCACTGGTAAGAAGAATTACACTGATTCTAGCCTATGGTTTATTTCCCCAACGGACCAGAAGTACAGAAGCAATCGCCATTATGAATGCAGGAAACACACACAACCGACCAGACCATAGGACTCCTATGGCAGGACCAGTTGCCACTGCAACGCCGACAATGTCATCTGAACCGCAGGTTGATACTGTTAGCGACCGCAGGAGCACGACAAGCCAGCCGCAGGAAGTACTGACTCCCCTGGACGACCCTGAAAGAATACGCCGAGAACCCACGGTACTACCGTAAACGCGCTGCTAGTAGCAGCGCGTTTACAAGAACGCCTCACCAGGGCCACCTCTAGGCCAGGAACACCCCAAGGAGAACCCCGGAAGACTCAAGGAACTATAGAGAATATTCCCGTAGGGCTTGCCAACCTTCTCTGACCCCGTCCCCGTGAGATCCGCTCAGCCCATGTTGATTCCATTGTAGACATGCGACTCGCTACGGCGATTGATGACCATACGGATTACCTCATTGCGCGAATCTTCCTCAAGGTCATGGAGTCTGAGCTATTTATAGACTCCCTTCTTAAGGCCGTTCAAGGAGCCTTCACGATCCAGTCAGACAATACGGTCCCTAGGACCACTCCACGAGTCATCCATCTGGCTTCCATATGGAAACCCCCTACCGAACCCCCAGGAGTGGCGGCATTACCCTCCTCTCGTCGGAAACACCATGACGACAATCCAATGGAAAAACAATCTAGGAGCAGAAGAAAGGCTCCGCGTCTAGGAGAAGGACAGATTGCTCGACCCAAATGGACAATATGAGGTACAGCGACCAAAGGGCTCCATCGGATCTGATAGAGAGATCGATCCTTTAGGTACCTACTCCACTGGAAAGAAAAAAAGCAACCGCAGGAAAAAGAACAACAGAAGGAGTAAAAGAAGAGACCATTCGGACAAGAGTGATTCCGAATCGGCCTCAACAGAAACGACCGACTCCAAAGTGGATGAGGCTGCCGTTCGAGGCCTCGAACCACTGACAACGAAAAACGACGTTTCCCTTAAGGTTCAAGACTACCGGAATTACCCGCTGGCCGAAAGGTCCGCGAAATATTCTGGTTCGGTGGCTCGAAGAGTTGCCAAATGGGCAAAACGGATGCAACTAACCATTACGGACAAGTTCTTGAGTTCCGATCCCATTTCTATTCTTAGGTTTCTCAGTTTGTTCCGTACGGCCTGTGATCAGAACGGTGTCCACGAGTGCGCCGCTCTGTACCTTTTCCAATTCTTTTCACAGAACAGGCGCTTGACCGATTGGTTTCGAATATATCTGGCACTACTGACGTCGTGGATGCTCAAGACCGTGAACTCCTCAGGTCATACCTTCAGGTTGTTCATTACCTCTTGAAAACTTACGCCACGGATGACGATATGATGGATGCCCACCAGGAAGTCATCTCCTTTAGGCAGAGCTCCAACACGACCTAATTGGCTTTCGCAGACGAACTATGGATGAAGGCTTACAGATGCGTAAACGTATTTTCCGATGGACGGCTCAAACGTCATTTCATCACGGGATTACTACCTGCCATTCGGACACATGTCTGTAATTACCCCACGGAAAACCCACAATACTCCTTCCGACGGCTCGTCTCCTATGCAGAAGCTTATGGAAAACCCTACAGGACTTCCAGACGCAATGCTGATATATCCAGAAGACACGCAACTCCATTGTGTAACCCAAACCAAGCCCATATGGATAGCGCCACGAAATCGGACAAAGATTCATCACTCCATTTTAACGACTTTAGAGATATCTTCGCGGTTAATTTCATAGCCTCTCCGTACGGTACCCCATCATATACCTCCCAGGGAACTACAGCGACAACTGAACCACCCACACCCGAGTATTCCACCTTTCCACCCGGCAAGGATTTGTTCGCTCACCAAGGGGCTGCTTTCTCTGCTTTTCCATGGTCCGACCCTGTGAATGCACGAGATATTTGCCTGAGGACGCATGCAAACACCTCGTAGCCTTAAGAGAAGAGAATTACAGGGTGAGGAGACCCGGAAGAATGTTTACCAGGGCACTGCAACGAGCCCCAGGAACACCTGGAAGCTCTCGCTATGCCAACACTCCGGATACCCCAATGAAAGCCCCGCAGTTCCATGCCCTTGTAGACCCCGCGGACGAACCCGATGAGGAACCCCATTCTCAGGAAGAAACGTAAACCCCATCGGAAAACGCTTAGAGGGTCGACGCGAGGCAAATTCTCCCTCGTTAAGTCCATGCCTCAAACAATTGGACTGTCAGCAGCCAAGGAGCTCTTCACCTCCAAAAACAAACCACCCACAATGGACCACTCAAAATGAACCAAAATTCGAAGACGGCAACGACCCTCTCTGTATCCTCAGGAAGGGGAATAATAAAGTTCAGGTAACCATGGGACTACGTTCCAACACTTCCTGAGGGGCAACAGCAATATTGGACACAGGCGCCGGTCCCAATTAGTTCCATTCTAAGCTACTCTCATTTGATTGGCAAGATTACGTTCAGGCAAGGAAGACCACCAGGATTACCGATGCATCAAGTAGACCAATGCGTATTAAAGAGATAGTACTACTTTACATCCACATAGGACGATTCAAAGTCCGAACGAAGTTCCTCGTATGTCCTAACTTAGGCGCTGACGCAATCATGGGGACCTCCTTCATCGATCGATACATAAAGGCCATTTATCCAGGCTTTAGGAAAGTCGGGTTCTATCGCACACCTTCCATCTCCATAATTGGTTCCGCCCCAGGTCCCGAGGCTAACTGCAAACGAGCAGTTATCTCTGAAGAAACTAATTCCAATAAGGATCGCTTATCAAAGGCCATAACGATACCCCTGATAACCCAGAGCACCGTATCGGTCGAATCGCAGTCCTCAGGTCTCGTGGCGCTACCGAAACACCCGAAAACGGTTCTGAGACACCTCATCTTAATAGCCAATCGAGTAATGGACATCCGCCTCAACAGAGCCTTCTTGGTCACGGTCAGCAACTTCCGAGATAGTCCCGTACGGTTACCTGAAGGTACGGTGATTGGCATCACTCTACCTGCCCCGGTGGCCAATGTGAAGGCCGAAATGGATAAATTTTCAACTACGACTCCCGACGAGGACGTCGATTCCTGGAAGAGGACAGTCGCTATCGGCGCAGAATTTTGCTTTACCTGTCCCATTTCCCTCGTTTGGTCGGTCACCCTTGAGGCCGACGAATGTACCAGACCCTAAGGAAGTTTTTTTACTGGCCACATATTGCGTAGGACCTGTGGCAAACCGCACGGAACTGCGCTTCGTGCGCACAAATCCGAGAGTCTCGCGCCAACCGTCAGGCCAAATTGAAACTTTTCCCAGCCACAGGCCCGATTGAATTCGTCGCAATGGGAATACTTGGAACTTTGCCCGAGTCGCCCCATGGAAAACGGTTCGTCTTGGTAATAACCAATAGGTTTACAAAAGTTAGTGTGGTAGTTGAGAAACGATGAACCAAAAAGTATAGTCGTGACCAAAGTGGTGCCTGTCTTTATCAGATTAGGATGGGGGAGGTGCAGTTCCCTGTATGCAGTGGACTGCACTCTCCAGATCACCCGGGAGGTGCCAGCAAGGCACGATCTCTGACCTAGTGTCAGAGACCTGGCCAGCACTGGCTACAGGGCCAGGTGGCCACTCCACTACTGTACTGAAATAAATATAAATATAATTACAATTCCTAACAATTACTCAACCAGAAGGTACATGTGAACACTACACGTGGCTGAAAACACCTAGATGGTAGCTTGCCCGGAGCTGCATGGCCGATGATCCCTCGCATCCATCACCTACAAGGTCAGGGTAGTATATCGACAACCTCAAAGGTCAATCATTCCGCCACTATATGACAGACCCCCTTCCTAACCGTGAGACACGCCTCGTGTCTCCTTCCATCAAACAATAGAGTTGTAGCGAGCGACAGCGGCGCAGGCATCGGAGTGGTGTCTGTGCGCGACGCGCGATCCCTTAAGGTTCAGAACTCGGCGCCAGTATCGGTTGGAGAGGGCGCGCGACGACGTCGGCGCACGAATTGAGCGACAACCATTCAGTTAGGGACTGTCATGAGGGCGATGCAGTGTAACTAGCGCGCTCACGGACACCGTTTCGCTAGTGGCTCTGCTGGCTCGTGATTCGGCTTCTGCATAGCCCCCCTGTCTAACCAAGTTGGTCTCTCACCTTTTCCGGTTACTCAATCCTCAGTTCCCTCCTAGGTCCCTGCGCGCGCCATCTTGCCTGGTCGTTCCCACGGCTCGACAACCCTTCAGGTGTTGGCCTGGGTCCATGGTGGGATTTTCCGGTGGTGAGACCTTATTGATGTTGAGCGGCCCCGTCGGTAATTACGAGACCTTTTTCCGGTTTTGCATCATTCCGGCTTACCCTCAAGGCGATGAAAGGATCGCGCCCCCTCCACACACGCGTTCGAACCCATTCGGTACCACCTCGGTGCACCTCGCGCCGAATCGTGGACTCGTAACCGATACCTCGAAGGGGTGGGCCGTTCCCACAAGCAGAACCAGCGCTCGAGAGGCGTGAGATTCCGGTTACCATTGAGGTTGAAGAAGTCGGCGATTCCCAAGGGATTGATACCCATGCAGTTATGCCTTTAAGGTCGGATTGGTCCCGTTCCACGATACCTCAAAGGTCTGGACCCGCTCGCGACCTCACGCCGGCCACTGTTGTACCCGAAAGGTTGGTGTCGGTACTACCGGAAGGGTTGGATCCGTTGGCCGCCTCCTCAGAACGGACCGAGGAGGCTCTACTTCAGAAGGATGAATACCCGCTAGTTTTCACCGCGGCGGTGGAGGTCGAGTCATCACTTCGTTCGTCGGGTCGAGCTACGGCCTTCCCAACCATGTCAGGTAGCGGCCCATCTCGTGGCCGTGGATGCGGTGGTATTACCAAGAGGGTGACTCGCTCGAATTCTCGAAAGCCTACCAACACTGGGTTTCGCAGCATGCCTGTCCCTGCGACTCAGTTCTCCCCTGGGACTCCGGCTGACCCGTACCAACGCCGTGGTGGACTTCCTTCGACAATTTAAACCAATTGGGCTCACAATCTCGCGTTCGGTGTGGCGAACCGGACGACGAGTCAGTATGGACCTTTTGGTATTACCTTCGACCAGGTGACGAACAATGACCTGTTGAAGCACGATTGGCCTGTGGCGGTAGGGAATTCGTCATTGCCGGCAGCTCTTACCAGACCACAATTGGATACCTACTTGGGTTTCTCCCGTTGGGACTGCGAGCGCCTTCGCTCCGTTCCCTTGCTCTTGAAGAAACGGGACCAAGAGTCTCAACCTCTTCAGGGTCGACTGGAATGTTTCCAGAGTCGGCAGAGTTATACAACTTTGACGTATTTCATCCCGCCGATATATCCGAGCGACTTGCTGTAGGTGCGCATCGAACCGGAGCTGGATTATTACCGTCGATTGGTGGTGCAAGTGTTCCATTACCAGTCTATTCCGGAGACTTACCTTCCGGTTTCACCTGACTTGGTTTCCCTGAATCGGCCTTTCACCACTATCAATTGGGCTGACCGTAGTAGGTGGGGTGAGGATGCAGCGACGGAGAGTCGCGTTCGCACTCGCAACTCTTACACTCGCGTTATGCATATGTTTCATAACGTCGAGTACTTCTCACAACCTACGAAGCGCAGACACGATTGGTACGTGCTTCGAACAGAGTGGTGGGAGTCCTATGAGGTTCTGTTATCGCTGAGCGTGCCCACCCCGCCGGTTCTGGCGTACTTCGGGAGTCCGATTTCCCGGAACATAGAGCGGTATTACCTCATTTGGTCGATTGCCCTCTCGGAGTGGACCGTGTTGGTTGCCATCCTGGCTCTGGAGGCCGCCCGTTACGGTATCGATTGGGATTGCAGCAATCCCGACTCTGACATATACCGAGATGGTGTTCAACCTGTAGGTCGCATCTTCTTCATACGTCCGAGGGTTGCCCAGGATATTTCCCGATTTGGTTACGAGAACATCGTGGAGTGGACCGATTATACCGTGAAGGATTTTGACTCGTATCTCGAGGAGAGCAAGAATTACCATTGGGATTCTCATCAAGGTTGGGAGGATTTCGATCACGCAACTTGGGAGATTGTGTCTTGCCACGCCCAATATTATCCCGGGGAGCCTCCTGTTTATGGAGCTCCTGCGAGCCCCGAAACTTATCATGGTACTGTGGAGACACCAGTTGTTCGTTATGCTGGTCCCTTCCCGTCCAAGCCGTTACCTCGAGGTCGTAAGTCGCCTATCCCTACAGGTGTGACTCCTATTCAACCGAGCTCCTCGCGGGTTGCTGGTCCGGTTCGACCTCTGTTGGCGGGTATTGCTCGTCCTCAGCCTCAACCTATGATGGATTCTCCGGCCGTGGTCGGTTTGCTGGGTCGAATTCGCAAGTCTTGCGTCACCATCTTTCAGAGGGCTGGGCCTACCTCTATGGTTGCTGCATTAACGCTCTTTGAAGGTTTGCTGCCGCGCCATGCGCAATACCTGAAGGCGCTAAACCAACTTGGGGAATTCCGGAATCAGTTCCAGTTGGACATGTACCAACTGGCTACCCGTCTGGTTGCCAATCTGGCAAGCGTCTCTTCTGCTGCGCCATCTGATCCTTTGACAGATCTCCTTCTAGGTGCTAACTTGAACCCTGTGGTTTTGCAACCTGCTCCGACGGTTTTTTTCGTTCATTTTCTTTTGGTTTCGACTCCTCTCCCCTGTGGCGGGGCTACCGGTCCTTCGCTACCTCTTAGGTCGATGGCTCCTAGCATTTCCGCAGGGTTTCCTCCGTGGGTAGTCAATAACACGGGTCCTCCTGATTCCATTTCTCCTAAACCGACAGGTCCTTCTTAATGTAAATTGTTGTCTTTTCATGTCTCCTCTACTGTTACATTTGGTTGTTCTTTCGTGTCCTCCTTTGTAGGTAGTCTGACACGCATATGCGTCCACCTTCTGTGGAAAACGACGTCTTTTCTCCCCTTCCTTGGGCCTGAGTACCCAGAAGGTCTAAGGTTAGCCGTCTGCAGGCATTAGCTCTTTGCGACGGCGCCAATACCTGATACGGAAGTGTGGGGGTATTGCGGCTGGGGGTTCGAGGGTGTCCCCTTCTTGGGCCCAGCCGTACCACCTGATGGTGTACTTCAGACCATTGTAGGTTTGCGTTTGGCCCTCCAGACGGTCAACGGGAAATTCCTCTGAGGTTTGGTCCTGATCTTTCGGGGGAACGCTACCTCGAGGATTCATATGTTCCGAGTTGGGAGTTTCGTGTGTGGGAGCCGGGTCAGGAGCTTCGTGTGTTGGAGCCGGGTCGGGAGCTCCGGCTGTTACCGTTTGGGGTTCAATTTTCGTCCTTGTTAGAGGGTTGTAATCCGAATCATCACGTTGACGGTCATCGTTCACCTCAATTGGGGTGGGGTCCTCCGAGGGTGGAGTGCGCAGAGCTACCGCTCTGGGCTCTCGGGCTGAGGTGTCTGCCTCAATGCGATGTTGAACAGTTTCAGGTGCTACTGTAATACGGTCAATTGATATCGTATTCGGTATTCCATCTTGTTCAACCGTAACGGTGTGGTCTAATACGTTCAATACCTTATACGGTCCCACTGATTTGGGTAGAAGCTTCGAATTGATATCTCTTTCATTAGCTTTATCGTCTGCTACAGATACAGAGACCACTTTGGTTACCCTACGGTCGTAGTCGGCCTTGTACCGCTTCTGGGCTGCAGTGAGGCGGCTCTCTGCATATTTGAGAGCCCTCCTCAACCTCACAAGGGTATTTCGCTTGACCTGGGCAGGGGTCAGTGCGCCAGCTGCAGTGCTGGTGGTATGATCTCCCTGCACTACAATACCTGGGGGGTTTCGCGAAAGAACCAAATCAAAGGGAGTGGTCTGCGTTCACCGGTGTACCTGAAGGTTATAGGAGTAGGTGAGCGGTTGCAAGAGATCATCCCACCCAGTTTGGTGCTCTTCCGTATAGTGTCGTTGCCTTGATACCAATGTGTGGTTAAAGAGCTCGACCTGTCCGTTCGTCTGCGGATGGTAGGCAGTAGTGAAATAGTGCTTGATACCCAAGAGGTTACAGACTGCTTCGAAGAAGATGCCAGGTTTGAACCATTATCGGTAAGTAGGTACAGCGGTGCACCATACGGGTAGACCCAATTGTTAAGGAACGCGATCGCCAGCGTTGCTGACTTCGTCTCCTTTAAAGGTATCGCTCTCGTGAGCTTCGAGGACCTGTCGGTGATCACTAGAATGTGCTGATATCCATTCTTGGTTTTTGGAAGTGGTCCTAGAAAGTTTATCGCAACACACTCCAGTGGACCCGCTGCTGGAAACAGCTTGAGGTAGTTTCGATGCTTTCGAATACCACCGCGGGTACGAACACAAGATTCGCATTGACCTACAAAGGTATAGACATCATGCGCCATAAGAGGCCAATAGAACTGTAGCCTCAAGCTGTAATACATCCTGGTGGCACCGGGGTGTTTCGATAGTCGTGGCTAGTGCGCGAGATACAAGACTCTTGGGCGCAGTGCCTTCGGAACCACCTTTTGAAGGCTACCATCCAAGGTTGACCTTCTCACGATATACCCATTGTGGTCCACATCGAACTGTGATCCTTTGAAACCAATTTGGTCAGCCAGGGTTCTGCAGTACGCATCCTGGGCTTGTTCTCGTAGAAATTTCTCTCGGGTTACGGGCATGACGTTCGTTTCCTCTAGGGTCCGTATCTGCGTTGCCATGTCGGTGTTCTGCAAAGCACCTTCTTCAGGTCAGTCCCAACATCCTTCTAGGTGTTCGCCGGTACCATTTTGGTTTGATGACACCAAAAAGCAAGGGATATCATCGTCCCCCGGTTTTGTCTCTAACCCTGAGGTGTTTAAGCGTGACATAGCGTCAGCTTTGTTGTGCTTGATACCTGGACAGTACTGTACGTCGTATTCAAACTCCAAAAGTCTCAACCCCCAACGGGCAAGTCTACCAGACGCATCTGCGAGTCTGACGATCCACCTTAAGGCGTCGTGGTCCGTGCGCAACGTAAAGCGCTCACCATAAAGGTTTGGACGGAGCATCAACATGCTCCACACTACTGCTAGACATTCCTTCTCGGTTACCGTGTAGTTCTGCTCCGCCTCATTCATAGCGCGGCTTCAGTATCCTATAGGTAATTTGTCTCCGTTGTGCTGCTCCTGCATGAGACAACAACCAATTTGGGCATGGGATGCATCTGTATCCAGCGTGTACGATAGACCTGTTTTCGGTAACGCTAAGATGGGCGGCGACAACAGCGCTCGTTTCAATTCCTCAAAGGTATCCATTTCGTCTTTCGATAGATTCTCAAACCGGTCAGGTTCACCTTTCTGGAGCTTCTTGTTGAGCTGAGCCGATATTTTCGCGAATCCCTTCACGAAGCGACGATAGACGTTACATAAACCTATAAAGGATCGTACGTCTGTCTAGGATCGTGGCAACTTGACCTCCTGCACGGCTCTAATGTTGCTCGGCGCAACCTCTACGGTACCATAGCCTATGATGTGGCCCAGATATTCAACCGTTCTGGTAAAGAAGACGCATATGCGTAGCTTCAGCGTCACTTCCGCCTCAGCTAGGAGGGTTAGTACGGTGCGTACATGTGCAAAATGCTCTTCTACCGATCTGGAATAGATAATCACATCATCGATGTATACCAAGGCGGTTGTCCATTTAATCTTCGAAAGGATGATGTCCAGCGCCCTTTGAAAGGTGGCTGGAGCATTGCGCAACCCGAAAGGCATCCGCGTGAAGCGAAAAAACCTTCATGGCACATGAAGGTCGTCGTTTTGTCTCGATCTTCCTCACCTACGGGTACCTGCCAATAACCACAATTGGCATCCAACGTGGTAAATATCTGCGCATCTCCCAAGGAGTCGATGCACTCATCCATTCTAGGTATCGGGTACGAATCTCTGACGATCACGCTATTGAGCCTCCTGTATTCCACACAGAACCTCATATGGTTATCTCCTTTCTTCTGAACCAGAACCACGGGACTAGCCCAATCTGAGTTGGCTGGTTCCATTACACCTTCTTGGAGCATTCGCTCCACTTCTTTGAGTTCTACCTCTCTCGAATTCGTACCTGCACGGTATGGTTGCTGATAAATCGGCTTCGAGTCAGGGAGGAGCTCGATGCGATGCTGTGTGGCCTTAATTTGGCCCAGATGGCCTGACCACATGGTTTCGAACTCCTCCAGAAGGTCGATAATACGGCCCCGCAGTTGGCCGTTTTCTTCACCGATCTGGACTGTATCTTGCCATTTCCTCTCAGGGTCAGGTTCCTTTTCTTTGTCTACCAATGCTTTATCGGTTAGCTTTGATTCCATGTTGGTATTTATCGATATCTTTGTGGTTGTGGACGCATTTGCGCACCCTCCTTCCATACCGAAGACGACCTCGCCGAGATCAGTGTAAGCTACGGTAAAGACACCTTGTGGGGCCGGTAGTGCGATGCCATCATTGGTATTTTTCGGCAACTTCACGTCGTGACTGCTGAAGTTGCTGAGACACACCTTAAAGGGCTGATTTGGGATGTTGTCGACAATCCCCTTGGCCATCCAGGTGAGGTGTCGATGTGCTAACCTCGGATGGTTTTGTAGTATGACCAGTTCGGGGGTCGCACACGACAAAGGTACAAATATTTGGTGCATTGGCGGGATAACAACCTGTTTTGTAATGTGCACTTTGTTGGAGACCGTTTCGGTGGATATCGTCTTCTTCGGTTTGACGAACCATCCCCGTTTGGTTTCCGTATTACCTAAAATGGCAATTCGTCCCCCGTGACGTAGGGCGACGGTACGGGGACCAGGAAGGATTGCTTTGATATGTCTGTCAATGAAGTTCGTATCTAGTTGGCAGTCTGTTGTTAAACGGTCGAAAACAAAGAATTGCAGTCTTACCTTGAGGTGTTCGAGCTGCACCATGGTGGTCAGCATACCTCTAAGGTTTAATGGGCGCTCATTTGCATCCACCAACGGGTTGTTGTCGGGAGATCGGCTCAAGTTCCGAAGTACCGCCTCAGGTATGACGTGGGAGTTCAGGACGTTTGGGCCGGCCCCTGTATCCAAAACGCAGGTGACCGGAACCGCAAGGCGATCGGAGAAACAAATTGAAGCACGTACCTTATAGTTGTTGTACTTCATAGACAAACCGGAACTGGTTGTGACGTGTTCTCTTCCACCTTCAAGGTTCTGGGTATCGATTGGCCTTCCAATTACAGGTTGGGTACGGCCATTACGCCAACCGTTCGGTGTTTTCCTCCTGTACGGGAGGGGTTGAGTCCTAGTTTGGTGTTTCCTCGATGGTATTGACATGTACCGGTGTACGGGGTTGGAACCTATTTGGTGCTTGCGTTGAAGACTTATATGTCGAATGGTCTGTCGCGAATCAAAACCAGCAAACGAGGCCTCCAGTTTTGAAGTCTTGCGTCTCCATTGAGGAGGGCTTCGAAACCTGGTTGGTGGGAGCAGTGGCGTAGGATGTGGGTGGCGAGTTATGGAAGCTCGCTCCCTGCATCCGCTGCGAGCTCATCGCACTTTGCGGCGATTGGTACGAGTTTGGTGTACGCGTTGACGACCAATTTCCTACCGTCGAAGGTTTCGAGAACCGCCCCTGGGTCGCTACGAAGTAGATAGCGGTTCCTGAAGGTACTTCGATGTGCGAGCTACCCTCTGAGGTTGTGGTGTCTTCAATTTCCAAGACCGACTTTTTCGATTTATCCTTCGAGGTTGGAGGCACGGCTGGTCTCTTTCCCAGCCGAAGTGTATCTCCAAGGCCCTGGGAGTATCAAGCCAGCCCATTGTAGTCTACCTTTCAGTTAGTGGCCAGGTAATTGCGTACCTGGGAACGGATCACTTTGTCGACATTTTCAGCAAATAGCGACCCTAACCTAGAGGTAGTGAACACATTACCACAACGGGTTGCCAGATTCCAAAGCGCGAGCGAAAACTCCGATTCGGTTTGCCCAGACCTTTGATGGTAAGCGAGGACTTCTGAGTAAGCCTCTTGGATAACCTCATCGGTGGCGTATGTTTCCAAAAGGAAATTGACCACCTCTGGGTATGACTCCAACATCTCTGTGCAATCCTCATCCATCGCTAAGGTATTGCCGCGGAGCCTACCCTGCAGAAAGTAGTTTGCTTATCCTTTAAGGTAGAACTAAAATAGCAACATGGCAGCGCCCTCGGAAAAACCATTTTGGTCACCTGCAATCTTGAACTTCTGTAGAAACTCAAACACCGCAATAGGATCCGTACCTGTGAAGGTTGTGTCACCCATTTGGAAGCTGAGCTTTTTGTGGTGCTTACTAATCTTCTGAGCGACCTCTTGGGTGTATTCAAAAGACTTGTTGATCAACCGATAAGTCCTGTATTCAACCGCTTTGGGGAACATATCGTTCAACGATTGGTGCAACTCCAGGTCCATTTTGGTGTCCGACTCAGAGTCGGGCGACTCATTGTACCGCTTTTTCCCTATTTGGTTCTTTTTCGACGACTTCTTCGTCGACCTGTTCGGTTTCTTCTTCTTCTTACCTTTATGGTCATGATCCGACGATGAACACGCATCGGAACTGGAGTCTGACGAGTCGGGGTCTGAATCATCCTCTCGATTCTTTCCCATCTTCGTCCTCCGCTTCTTCCTTTTTCGGTTTCTTCGTCGCTCATCCAACGAGTCGGTCGAATCGTCCTCGGGACAACCTCCATGGGCATTCTTTTGAACGAAACCAGTAATTGGTGGCAGATAAATGTCTTGAGGATCTACCTTCCCCGGGACCTCTTGACTCTGCTTTGGACCTTGTAGGTACTCAATATCAGTAGGTAAGTGTTTAGAATGGGTGGAATGACCCATTTGCAACCCTTGTGGTATGCGCTTTGCGATGTTCCCCTGTGTAGGTCGGGATTCTTCGAATCCCTCGGAAACCCAAAGGTCCTGCACAGCGCAGTAAACATGCTCCCTAGCATCTGTGAAGAGACACTGTTTCACCATTTCAGGTTTCCTGTCCGATATCTCTTGAGCTGCTCGGTCAACCACAATACAGGTAAATGCATCGACGTCCATTGAGGGATGAACCATCCGGGTATCCGACTTCTCCTTTATGGTAAATGCATCCTGGACCGCGGGGGTGGTGAGTGCTTTCGCTCGCTCTTCGAGCTGAGGCCATAACTCCTCCGCTGCAACCTCAACTGGTAATTCCCTTTGAGGTTCCGTTGCCATATGCGGCGGACTATGTACCTTTCCGGTTTTGTCCCGAGGGTGCCGGAGCAGCTCCTCGGGGCTTTCTAGAATCTGTTGAGTCGATGGGGCTTTTCTAAGACCTTTGTGGCTTGGCGGGGCGCTGGCACCACGCGTATTCCTTTTAGGTCGTTCCATTTGTGACCAATAGTGGTATCCTGTATTGCTTTGCGAGAGTTCTTGAAACCAAATAGGTGTACGAGCGTCCAATCTTCCTCGGAATCTAGTGTGATCCGTGAAAGTACGTCGAAACCTAAAGAATCTTTCTTTAAGTCGGGAAACAAGAATGTCGTACAATCACCTCTGGGATATGCTACTGTCTTGTCTCGAGAGCATGGTGACGCTCAACCGTAGAGAGAGTGGTGACGCTCAACCTTAGAAGGTAGAAGTAATAAACCTCGATGGTAACAGGGCACCGTGAAAACCCGCAGGGGCAAACGGCGGGGCAACTAGCCTATACCATGTAAGTGAACGATGGTAGGCGTCGACGCGCGGGAAAGACTGTGTGGTAGTTGAGAAACGATGAACCAAAAGGTATAGTCGTGACCAAAGTGGTGCCTGTTTTTATCAGATTAGGATGGGGGAGGTGCAGTTCCCTATATGCAGTAGAACGAACTCTCCAGATCACCCGGGAGGTGCCGGAAAGGCACGGTCTCTGACCTAGTGTCAGAGATTTGACCGGCATAGGCTACAGGGCCAGGTGGCCACTCCACTACTGTACTGAAATAAATATAAATATAACTACAATTCCTAACAATTACTCAAGCAGAAGGTACACGTCAACACTACACGTGACTGAAAACACATAGATGGTAGCTCGCCTGGAGCTTCATGGCCGATGATCCTTCGCATCCATCACCTACAAGGTCAGTGTAGTATATTGACAACCTCAAAGGTCAAATTGTCTGCCACTATAATAAAAATGTTTGAACGTCGCTGAGTATAAAGTACATTTTAAGGAGACGTACAGATGTGGCGTTTTCATTTTTATCAATTTCGTGGCATTCTTTGGAGACAGCCTTGATATTGCTGCAACGGCTTTTTTGATTAGACATACGGCAGAAGCCATTTAACAGTTGTGTATAGTGACAAAGAAGAAGTTGACATATAATTGGAGATAATGTATTTCATCAAATATATTCAAAAGAACTGTAATATATTTTAGGTGAAATGAAGATGCGCGTCGTAGGAGAGTCAAAGAAGAACAATTTAATTACGATAAAATCTTTTATGCGATGCGCTACACGCAAAAGCGCGAGTAACTGTTTTGAAGATGTCTGAGAAGCTAGGGGCGGCATGGAGGCTGTTATTTATCGTAGACAATAATCTTGTCCTGTTTTTAGTGTTTAATACGAGTGTGATTGCGGCTGCGGTTTTTGACCCCCTTGTCACAGGTTTCACAAAGAACGTTTTGAACTTGTGTTTCGAGGAGTTGGCATAGGACAGTGATCGAGCCGCAGTGTAAATGCGGATTCCTAGCGCTATTTGGGTATTACGGCGCATTCTGCGCTCGGTGAGGTTTGGTAACCTATTCTTATTGGTCAAAATTTAATCATCATGGTTCATGTTGTTCGTCGTGTATATTCGCCCTTCGCAGTTGGTGCGCCGCAGTGCTCGCCTTTCTCGACAGCTTGCGTTGGTGGCATGTTGGCCATGTGTACAGCGCGTGGGATCGTGTCCACGCTTACACGGCGGTGTGCATTGTGCAAGCGCCGCACTTGCACGCGCGCGGCGGCGGCGGCGGCTTGCCTTTATTTTGTGCTCCCGCGCCAATGGAAGTGCCTTTCAGTCTCTCCCCCCCACGCCTTTCGTTTCGAGTTGTGCTTGCTTTTCATTTTGCGCGCCTTGTTTCGTTTCTCCCGCCGCTCGTTCACTTTGCCTCGCGCTTTGTACTGCTTCTCCCCGTCGCGCCTTCGTCTCGTCGCATTTGTTGTGTGCACGCGCGCGTTTGCTGCCGTTGGCCTGCCCGCGTTTACGTCCGTTCGTCCCGCCGCCTGCTTGCCATGGAGCCGTGTCTCAACGTGGACGTCGCGTCCCGCTCGCCGTGCGACATTGTTTCGCCCATTCCGCAAAGAGTTTACGCCTTTGTGGGCTTTCTCGAGCGCGACGAGCGCGCCCCGTCGCGCGCCGTGTCGACGCCGACGCCTACGCCGCTACCCACTGCGTCGTCACTGGGCACGTTTGAACGTCCATCCAGTCCGTTTTGCCGTGTAACCAACCCAATGGTACGCGACAACTTTTTCAAGAGAAGGTTCAAGAATTGCAATTCGTTTGAACACGCACACATGAATGACGCAGTGTCACCACGCGTCGTGCCTTCACACTTGCCTCATTAATGCATCGCCCCCTCGTTTCGTGTATGTAACTGTACCGGCCGCCGCTCGTCGCTTGTGCGTTGCTCCGCTCATTTTGTACGCCCACTTGATGTAAACTAGCACCTTGTAAAACCCCGTCGGCCACCGTCAACTTGGCAGCGCGCGTACCACCTTTGTGGCATCAACCCTACGCCAACGTGCGTATGCATGCCGTGCGTGCGGACGCCGCGCACGTGCCGCTCGCCCGCAAACGTCTCCGTTCACTGCCGCCGCCCGTCGCCACTGCCGTCGTCGTCAGTTGCCGCACGGCCCCGTGCCGCCGCCCTCCACGCACCGTCGCCCTGCACAGCGCTGCACCGCGCTACACTGCGCCATGCGCGCCAACGACGCTCGCTCACGTGACTCGACGCTCCGCGTCGCCCCTCGCTGTTACCATTCGTAGCTCTCATGCTTCTGGCAGAGAACAACGGTACAGCTGCACACGTTGACAACGGTGCATTGGTACAGCTGCACACGTTGACAACGGTGCATTTGTACAGCTGCACACGTTGACAACGGTGGAGCTGTACAGCTGTGCGCCAAAACGTGCTGTTGGTATGGTGGTAAAGCATTGTGGTGGCGCCCTTCGTCGCGCTCGCTCGCTCTCGCTCTCGCTCTCGCTCTCGCTCTCGCTCTCGCTCTCGCTCTCGCTCTCGCTCGTGTGGCATCTGCGCTACTTGCACACGCTCCGTGCGTGCGCGCGCGTCGCGCGCGTGTGCTGCGCTTGCCTCGCGCGCTGCACTCTGCGCCCTGTGTGCCCTGCTTTGCTTCGTGCACCATCTCGTGCTCGATCCGACCGCGTCCTACTGCGTGCTGCTATCTTGGCGCTCGCGTTGCTGTCCACCCACCACACCACTACACACATTTTTTTCCATCTCTCTCACTTCATTTTCACCTCCCTTTCACCCCCCCCCCCCCCCTTTACTTGTTCTTTATTGTTGTTTCTTCTTCCCCTCCTTCTGCTCCTTGCTCCCTTCCCCTCATCTCCTCCTCGTCCCTTTCTCCCTTTCTCCCCTCCTCTCCTCCCTCCCCTTTTCTTCCACACATTGCCTGCCTTCCTTCGCACGGATGCCGCTTAACCCCACTTCATTGCGCGCGCCTCCCGCTCCCTCCATCTCCGTGGCGCGCGCCGCTTCCTTCAACCCCGTTGTTGCTGCCACCTGCGGTCTTCTCAACGTTTATCGTCGTATCAACCCCGCCTTCCGTCCCGTCCCCCCTCACCCGCGCCGCTGCCTTACCCGCCCCGACCGTCCCATCCACAACGACAACTACGACAATCAGCATCACGATTACATTCTCTACGTCGATGATACCCTCTGCGACGAGCGTGGCAACCGCTACACCGTGCTTGACCTGCTTGGAACCGGTACGTTTGGTCAGGTTGTCAAGTGCAGACATCATCGCTCCTCCCAAATCGTTGCAGTTAAGGTCATCAAAAACCAGCCCGCCTATTTCAATCAGGCCTGGGTCGAGATCAACATTCTTAAGATGCTCCACAGCACCAACAACTCTGACCTCACCCGCCACATTGTCAAGCTGTTTTCACATTTTGTATTTCGCGGCCACCTCTGTCTCGTCTTTGAACTGCTTAGTATCAACCTCTACCAGCGTCTTAAAAACAACAACTACAACGGTCTCTCTTTTGACTTGCTTCGTTCCTGGCTCTCCCAGATCCTTCAGGCCCTCCAAGTGCTACTCACCTCCGAGGTCATTCACTGCGATCTAAAACCAGAGAACATATTGCTCACAGCGCTCGAGTCGTCAGAGCTCAAGCTCATTGACTTTGGTTCCGCCTGCCAGTTGCAACACCCCATCTATTCTTACGTTCAGTCGCGCTACTACAGATCCCCCGAAGTGCTTTTGGGCTGCAAGACCTACGACTCCATGATAGACATGTGGAGTTTAGGTTGCGTTGCTGGCGAGCTTTTTCTTGGCATTCCGCTCTTCCCTGGCCAGAACGAAATGAACATGGTCTGTCGAATCGTCGAAATGCTCGGCGACATTCCGGACCGCTTCCTCAGTCGCTGTCAGGAGACGCGCAAGTTCTTCAACGAATCTCGAGCTCACCGCACTTCGGATGTCAAAATATACAGTCTTAAGAGTATTTCGCAGTACGAAACCGAAAATAACGTCAAGCTTGCGCAGTGGAAGCGCTTTTTCAAGGAGAAGAAGCTACGGGATATCATCATGACTTACCCGAAGCGCACCACGCGTCCGCAAGCTGAGGAGATGGCAATGAGGGAAAGTTTCATCGATCTTTTGAATGGCATGCTCAAGTTTGATCCGCGCGAGCGATGGACTCCCGCGGAAGCGAGAGAGCATCCGTTTATACGCGGTATGCCCTTGCTAGATGGCCAACCATGGGTTCCTATACGGCATAGGGTGCTGCGATCTC
Organism: Agarophyton chilense; assembly: GCA_030374765.1. Classification (NCBI taxonomy): domain Eukaryota; phylum Rhodophyta; class Florideophyceae; order Gracilariales; family Gracilariaceae; genus Agarophyton; species Agarophyton chilense. The sequence goes on from JARGXX010000099.1 coordinate 2,330,722, forward strand.
GTCCGGTAGGCATCCACATTCCGCGCCAACATGAGCCTAGTCCTGTTGACAACTTCTACGCTGCCTCCGCCCCCAACTTTAACGCCAAGGGCCGCCTCGCTATGAACGTCACCTGGGGGACTGGCGCGGGTGGTCAACCCCCGCCTCGCGGACCTGTGCATGCGCCGTATCTGCAGAATCCGCCCGGTGCTTTGCCGTACAGTTACGAAGGAATTGCCCCGCCTTCCGAGGCGCCGCCTTTTGCACCTGGCAGCTACGTGCCGGCATCGACGCTTTCTATGCTTGCTCCGCACATGTCGGTACCATCACATCCCAATTATCCACCGTCTTCGAGACGAGTACAACCGAACGTTGCGCCGGGTAGTTATACAGGAGGTTCATACAATCCCTACTTGTATCGACCCCCGTCTCCTGTCGGTGATCACCGACACCGCACCAGTGGCGGTCATAGGGCTGGCAGCCCTTCTAAAATGATGTCATCATTGGCTGCTAATCCACCCATGTACAACAGCTCTCTACGACAAACACCAATGCGAAGAACCGGATCGCGAGATTCAATGTCTGACTCCTTGCGTATGTCCGCTTCACGCGAATCACTGGGAGTTGCACGGGTGCCTTCATTTGGTGACATGGGTGAAGACGCGATGTTTATGTACGCATCTGACGAAGAAGCGGTTTCACCCGGTCAGGCGATGTATGCCTCAGCCTCAACACAGCCATCACTCATCCCCCCATCTGCAGCATTAGCAATGAACTCGGGCGGGCTTTCCGCGGCGCTCCCCCCACCTGGGCCTCGATTATTTTCGCAAGGTCGCCACGGCCCCACTTTGTACAGCAACCCGTCTTCACAGTTTGTGTTTCCGTATACCGGTCGACAACAAAATCAACCGTATAACCCTGATGTGGAAGACATGGGTCTCACCAATGTACAGGCCGAAGCATATCGGATAAGTATTCAAAGCAACTCGATTGGGAACCAATCCGTGCCGTTAACAGGCGAAGAAGAGTCCGAGCCAGATGGGCACATTCAGAACGATAGGAAGCCTGCTGCTGGATACCCTCTGCGACGGAGTTCCCATCGACTGAATAGGCAAGCGAACTAGGCGGGGGGGTGTAGACGAATGCACATACATAACGCATGGGTATATGTATGCAAGCTTCGTATGTACATATTGCAAAGTCAAAACAAACAAGAAGCTCAAGAGTCAGAACAGATGTTTAAGTAACAAAATGTTTTGGACAAGTTATAGGGTAGAGATAGGTATTCATACGTCGAAAGGAATTGGGGAGAGGATCTCCTCAAACCCAGAACTGCAAAAAAGGTCAAAAAAAGAACGCAGTACAGCGTTACCGTGTCTCCAGCTCACCAGTTTCTACCTTGCCAACGCCAGCATCAGTATTCCCGCTCCCGTTTGAAACACTGAGCACCTGTCCTTCTGCCTTTCTCCGCGCTGGTCTCTCTCTCGATAGGAGTGCCCGACGACTCAACCTTATTTGCCCATTCCTGCCAACCTCCATTACCTTTAGTTCCAGTTCATCACCAACACTGCACACATCTTGCACAGCATTTGTTCGTTTGTTCTCCAACTCAGAGATATGAAGCCATCCTTCTTTCCCTTCCGCAATCTTCACATACGCCCCGAACGGAAGAATTTTAGTGACCTCACCCTTTATGACCGTGCCCACATCAAGGTCCACAACCAAACCCTTGATGGTTGACTGTGCTTTTTCTATCATGTCAAGGTCATTTGAGGTAAGCGATACGGTTCCGTCGTTATCGATCGATATTCGAATAACGTCCTCACCACCACACTCGTCAATCACAGAACGAATCGTCTTTCCACCAGACCCGATAACATCACCAATTCGTCGCGTAGGAATCTCAAAGCTGATGACCTTCGGCAACGACACGGGCAACGCTGGATTCGGGCCGGACAAAACTGCATCCATGCGGTCCAAGATATGCAGGCGCCCCTCCCTCGCCTGCAAGAGGATCCGTTCAAGCAATTCGATCGAAATCCCCTTCAGCTTGACATCCAGCTGCAATGCAGACAAACCCTGACGATTCCCGGCAAACTTTGCATCGCAGAGACCAAGCGCATCCTCCAGACCCAAGATATCTGTGAGCACCACAGCCTGATGCTCCTCGAGGTCAGCTCCAGATTTCAAAATATCTTCGTCAATGACGAGCCCCATGGCGACGCCAGCCACGGAAGACTTGAGGGGAACGCCGGCCTCCAACAAGGCAAGACAAGCACCGCACACGCTGGCCATGCTGGAGCTTCCGTTGCTCTCGAGAATATTGCTTTCTACTCGCAAAACATACGGAAACTCGTGCTTCGATGGAATAGCGGCATACAGGGCTCTCTCAGCCAACTTGCCGTGCCCGATTTCACGACGTCCCGGGGCGCCGATTCGTCCAACTTCACCCACACTCGAAGGGGGAAAAGAATATTGCAGATAAAAGCGTGACGCGTCCTCGCCATCAAGAGTTTCATATCTCTGTGCCATCTCCTCGCCGCCAAGAGTAGCAACGGCCAGTGTTTGCGTCTCTCCTCTGGTGAAGAGAACAGAGCCATGGGCGCGAGGAAGAGGTGCGCGAAGAATGGTTATGGGTCTGACGGTGAATGGATCCCTGCCGTCAGGTCTTACATTGTCGTCAAGAATACGGCGTCTCATTCGATTTGATATGAGATGTTTCCATGCAATTCGCAACTCGGTGTTCTTTAACTCAGCAGCGGCTGGATCAGTGACAAGCTCTTCTGGGGATGGTTTAAGCGATTTGAACACTCGTTCCTTGACATGTGACACACGCGCTTCACGTTCTTTTTTGGCGGTGACATGAAGCGCTTCGTCCAGCCCCGAGACAATTTGCTCCATTCCGGAGCGAATGTGAGGCGGAACAGAGCGTATAACGGAAAGGTCCTTTTCTCGGCCGCACTTGTCTCGAAGGTGGCGCATGGCGGCACAAAGCTTGATTATACTTTGGTGAGCAATTTGGACAGCTTGAATGATTTGGTGCTCGGTAAGAAAATCACAATAGCCTTCAATCATAAGAATGGCTTGCTCCGTGCCGGCCACGACCAACTCAGAGCGCGAATGGTTTGCCTGTTGTACTGTGGGCTCGACGACAAATTGGTCGTCGACAAAGGCAATGCGTACAGCGGCAAGCGGGGCAGCAAGCGGTATGTGCGAAATGTGGAGCGAAGCAGCAGCGGCGCAGATGGACAAGGCATCCGGCGGGCAATTCGGGTGATAGGAAAAGACGTTGGCGAGAATCTGGACATCGTTGTAGTAACCATCGGCAAACATGGGGCGCAACGAGCGATCAATGAGGCGGGACACGAGAATCTCTCGCTCTGTGGGACGTCCCTCTCTCTTGATGTAACTGCCCGAGGTGCGTCCCAGGGCGGAAAACTTCTCGGCATAGTCAACGCGAAGGGGCAGAAAGTCTAGGGAGGGCGACGGATCACTGGCGGCGCACGCAGTGCAATACACGACGGTTTCACCGTGACGCACATTGACAGCACCAGCGGCCTGTCGGGAAAAGTGGCCCGTCTCAAAGTGGGCGGTGTTTCCGGGGGCAAACTCGACGGACACGACGGTAGGGGTGGGCGGCACAGGGATGGGGAGCGGGGCATCAATGCTGTCGTTGAGCCGCTTACGCTGCTCCAAGTCTGTATCCGGGACGTCGTCGGGGTCGTCGGGGTCGTCAGGGTCATCGGGTTCGGGCCGGTCGGGATCGGGATGGTGGGAAAACGCAGGCGCAGCCGCGCACATGAAGGCGGCGGGGCGCAGCGCGGCGCGGCAACGCAGCGGCGCGCTCAGCGGCGGGCGCAACAGCGGCGCGCAGCGGTGCAGTCGCAACGGTAGCGGCGCGACAAAGGCGGCGGCGGTAGCACCAGCCGCAGCCGCAGCACCAGCGGCAGCAGCAGCACACGAAGAGCTCGACATGACGGGATGACGCGAACGCTGAACGGTGTCTCCGCGCAGAGCTGCCAGCCACGAAGGAAACTTATCTTCAGCGAGCAAGATCTCCGCTGTAAGCAATCTGTAAGCGTTTTGCGCCCTGCCCGCGCTGCAGCGGCTACACATCGGGCGTGAGAGCGCACGCGTACGCGCGTCCCGCGCGTTTCGCTGTCTGTCCCCGTCGCGCGTGCGGCGCCATGAATGGCACGTCCAAGCGCTCTCCGCAGATTGCCCGCTCGCCGCAGGTCGCCCGCTCGCCGCAGGTCGCCCGCTCGCCGCAGGTCGCCCGCTCGCCGCAGGTCGCCCGCTCGCCGCAGGTCGCCCGCTCGCCGCAGGTCGCCCGCTCGCCGCAGGTCGCCCGCTCGCCGCAGGTCGCCCACTCGCCGCAGGTCGCCCACTCGCCGCAGCTCAAGCGCGGCGCGCCGGCGTCACCATCCCCGTCACCGTCGTCGCCCTCCGTCGCCGCGCCGCGCCCGCGCAAACGCGCACGCCACGTGCGCGCACGCACCGTAAAGCGCTCCGTCAGAAGAGTCACGCCCGCCGCGCCGCGCCTCGCCGAGTCGTTTCTATCGCTGCGACGCTGTCCGTTTGCGCCCGATGTGAAGCTTGTGTTGCCCGTCGCCCGATGTTTTGCGCGCGAGTTCGCCTCGCTTCTGTTTGCTTTTGGCGACGCTCGCTTCTGCGTGCGCGAGACGCTTGAGCTTGTCGAGGATTGCGTGCGCGATGAGGTACGCCGTGTGGCACTCACTGGCCTGCGCTCGCTCGCGTCTCGCTTGGACGCTGGCGCCAAGTACCGTCTCACTCATTACCTTGCTGCTTATCGCCGCAGCCAACTTCCTTCGCCTGCCGATGCCCGCCCGCATCCCGACCTCCCCACCCCCGACCTACTCACCCCGTGGACGGACAAGCTTTTCATCTTGCTCAAGCACTGCATTCCGCTTTCCGACTACAACTATCTTTCGCAATGCAGATCCGTTTCGTTTGCCATGCACGACACCACCTCCACTGACCCCGACACACGCGGTACTGCACGAGCCGCTCTTTTTACCAAATGGTTGCAAGTGCCATTTGCAGAGCACTACCTGCCTACCTTGGCTCATTTTACATGGGAGCTCACCGGCCAGTTGGTGCAAACTGCCCTCCTGTGCAAGCACCATCTTGAGGCTCCATCCCGCTCTCCCTATCCTTTCCCAACTATGTGGAGCACCGAGAGACACTTGCTTGAGGCACTGGGTCATGGCGCAACTACAGCCCTAACCATTCCTTCCTCGGAGGCCCACACTGCTAGACTTGTTGCTCACATCCAGCGCTTTCTCAACCACCCCTATTCTACCACCTTTCATACGCGGTACAAGTCCGATCCATTGCTTCCGAGCAACATCTATGCCGCCTTGGCCAAGCTCAAGGAAAAAGGATGGGGTGGACGCCCTCAACTTCGCGTAGGCTTGTATCACTTTGTGTGACCACTTCACACCTTCACACCACAGAGAGCGCCACACACCTCTGCCCCGAAACACTGTCGCTGCTCCACCACTCCACTGCACTTTTGTACATTGCCAATAACGCATCACCGCTCCCGATGCTTTCGCCATGCTCCTGAAAAGTGCCTCGGAGCTCAACAAAACAATTCTTCCCCCTGTGTACTTTTGTACATTCCTTGTATCATCTTGTGGGCACTCCTCAATAATTACGTACCGATTCACTTTTCCAATCACTCTGTGCTCTGGAAGCTTATACCATAGCCAGTTCGCAAGAAATAAACCACCAACATTCGAAAGCATCGCTGTTCTCTTCTAGCACGACACTCCTGCCTTGACACAAGTGTCGATTGGCACATTCTACCACACTTTTTGCCAGTTTCTAACCTCAGTCTTTTGCTGTGTAGCCCACAGCCACCCAATTTACTCGTGTGGCGATGAGCCAACCTTTTAGCTCAAAAGCGCCTCTACTTAGTCGTTCTGCTTCAAAAGTCCGCGAGCATTCCTTTCGACTTTCGCATGAGCCTTTGTCTCTTCTGTGGCGCTTCTTCGTACGTTTCCTTTACTCTGCCGTGAAGGAAGGAAAACAACCATAGCAAATCGTCGCATAAACCACCAGCTTTCCCCAATGCTACATTGTACGCATCGCAAAAACGATGCACTGCTTCTACCGTCGATAACAACGATTCCACTTTATCGGGACTGAAGAATTCTGAATGTTCACCACGCTTGGGAGGATATCTCCAAAAACGCGATTTGCATCCAACAGGAAGCCTAAGTCTTGGAAGTTGCTCAAACAAAGCATCTGAGAGCAGAACAGTGCACTTCGTCCAGGATGCGTCCAGTACGATCACATGCTTTAGCTCTGGAAGCTTTACGATTGCCTCCTCTGGTGTCATCGCGTCGTTTCCAGGGAATCTATTCACCTCCGAAATAGTCAGCAAAGCTCCGCTAGAAAACAATGCCAAGAGGCGCAATCGCAACACCGGAATGGGCTGTGACTTACAGAAGAGCGATTGTGTTTTTTTCCGCATCTTGGATAACCCTCTCGCGAAACGCTGGGAGGCACTCCGGAAAAGGGCGCCAGATTTGAGCAAACTTGGGGGCAAGCAAACACACATGTTGTGCCGTGCTTCGCTGGGGTGGCTCCGCATGTGATTGAAGGATGTGCACCTGTACGGGTAAATTCACAGATGGGAAAGCTTCTGGCTCGGGTACAAGAGGAATAACACACTCAGTGCAATAGTAACGCCGCCTTCTTCCACACGGACCAGTGCAAGTTGTGCGCGTTGCAACCTTTAGAGTGGCGTGAGAGGAAAGCTTCAGGTCCTGGAAACCCTGAACCTCGATCGAGGATGCTGGCCTCTGCTTTTCTCCTTCATTCTGCGCTAACTCAGCCATGCTCATCTGTCTATGATTTGAAGCCAGGAAAAACGATCCTAAATCCAGACGCCGGTATCTAGGTTACGCTGGCTATTCCGCACAAAGGTTAGCCATTTAGAGAGAGAGCGCTGAGAGTTGTTCAAAAATATGCGATAGTACAGTACATAATTACCGGTTTTCACCTGGAGGACGAGTAAAATAAATCGCTTCATATGAGTGCAGTTTGTCACAGACATCATCCCACAACTCTGGCTTAATTAGCAGCCAGCGCTGAGGAGGTCAAATTGTTTTCTAGTCTAAAGAACATCTACGTTTGAGAGCCATCGTTGGAATCATCGTCGTCTTGGTGACTGGCGGCACGAAGAGGGTGGGCAGCGAGATTCTCTTCGAGTGTTCTGATCACTCTTTCCACTGAAGAATCTGCGTCTTGAGTATCATGCTGAAGCACCTCACCTGGCCTACTTTGAGCAACGAATTGTTCTAATGATTGGTGAGCCGTGACAGCAACTCCGGAAATAGCGGCGCCAAACGCAGCTGCCGGACCAGCTGGTGCCCATCCTCCAACAGCGGCAGCGAAAAGGCCACAAGTGAATGCACCGGCAGCAGCGTAGTTTGCAGGATGATCAACTCTTTTCGTAAAACCTGAATGCCCAGCCAGAAGGGCTGCGGCAGAAAAAAGTGACGCGAAAACACCAACGCGAGAGCCTGTCAAGATACTCTCACGAACAAAGAAAACAGCGATGCGATGATTAAAAGAACTAGTTGGTACTGGGCTTGGGATACTTTTGTTTTGGGCTTGTCGCAATCCGCGATAGCCTCCAAACAACATGCCGCCAATAACACCGTACGTCGTTTGAGAGCACCACGTTCGCAATGATTCCGGGGCCTCTGGGGGTGCCACCCCGGGCTCCACACGACGAAAGGCATCTCTGATGGATGTTACTTTTTCAATGTATTTGTCGCTTTGGCTTTCGAGAGACGTACCCCCATTTTCCCCACCTGCGGACATCTTCAATGCAAAGAGCGAACAAAACCTCTGTGAGCCTTGAATAAAAATTATGAAGGTAAAAGGATAGGGCTCAGGCAAAATGTTTGCATGGAGCTGGAGACGTCGGCTCTTCTGGTGCAGTCGGTCCCCGGCAAGCACTGACCAGTTTCATAAGCATTCTCTTCATCTCTCTAACAATCCTGAGAGAAAGGGTACATATCGAATTTGCACCCACATAGATGAAAAAATCCAGTGCGACGGAAGTCGTCTGATCCGATGCATGTCCACGTGGGCGTGTTACTGTAGCTGATTGGTTATCAGTAGAATGCGAGGGCGACGTTGCACATTCAGTCGACTCCTCAAGTGTTGAGCGTCAAGTCGCAGACTTTCATCATTGTTCGCTGGCCCAGCGAAGCAGACGAGTGTTTCTGGGATCAGCCTTTTGCACCAAGGGAACGGTCAAATATAAAAGATGACTGGCGTCTCAGAAATCATGAACGGTCTCCAGAAGATGGACACAAGTGAAAACGGAGTTGCTACCACTAAACCGCCCGCTGGGTTTCCGGAATCTTTTCAGAGGGCTATTGACGAAACGGCCTCTGCCGCTGCAGAACCTGGACTTAGCAAGAATGAACTGAAAAGGAGACAGAAGGCGCATCGTAAAGCAATTGAGGCAGCCGAAAAGGCCGTGGCGAAGGCAACGAAGGCAGCCTTGAAACCTGCCAAGAAGATGGATCCCAATGCTATGGCATTGAACGATTCCGGTGAACATTTGGACCCATCTCAATACATATCCATTCGGAAAGCTGCGGTTCGCGCATTGAAGGAAGCGGGTGAAAATCCTTACCCGCACAAGTTTCAGGTGTCAATGACAATTCCAGAGTTCATAAACAAGTACAGCGAAGAGGTTATTCCGGGGCAACAACTTGAAGCACCAATGATTTCTATTGCTGGGAGAATATATTCTAAACGGGCAGCCGGTACCCGACTTGTGTTTTATGACTTGCGTGGTGATGGAGTCAAAGTTCAAATAATTGCCGATGCTCAAAAGGGTGGTTCCACTTTCCTCGAAGATCATGCACGCATCAGAAGAGGAGATATCGTTGGTGTGAGAGGCTGTGCCGGAAAGTCACGCAAGGGCGAGTTCAGCATTTTTGCCACGGAGGTTGTGATTTTGTCCTACTGCCTTCATATGTTACCGAAACTCGAACAAGGCCTAACAGACAGTGAGGTTAGGTTCAGGCAGAGATACCTCGACCTCATCGTGAATCAGAAAAATCGGGAGGTATTTATCCGGCGGAGCAAGATTATAAAGCTAATTCGCCGCTTCTTGGACGACCGCGGTTTCCTAGAGGTTGAGACGCCAATGATGAGTGCACTTCCAGGTGGAGCGACCGCGAAACCGTTTAAGACGTACCATGAAGACCTCAAGACCACTATGTACATGAGAGTTGCGCCTGAGTTATACTTGAAGATGCTCGTTATCGGAGGTTTGGAACGTGTTTACGAGATCGGTAGGAACTTCCGTAACGAATCCATAGATCCTACACACAACCCAGAGTTCACAGCCTGTGAGTTCTATGCAGCCTACTTGGATTATTCTGACCTTATGGAAATTACGGAACAGATGCTTTCTGCATTAGTTCTGGGAGTTACTGGCAGCCACGTTGTCACATATCACCCAGACGGTAAAGATGGTCGGGTGGTCAAAATTGATTTCTCACCGCCATTTCGAAGGATATCTATGGTGTCCGGGCTAGAGGAGAGATTGCGCATCATTCTAGGCGATGAAACGTTCAGCATTCCAAAGGACCTGGAAGCAGAATCCACCCGCCAATTCCTAGATGACCTCCATACTAAACTCGAGGTGGAATGTGAAGAACCTCGTACAACAGCACGCCTTTTGGACTCTTTAGTGGGAAAATATATTGAGCCGGAGTGTATCAATCCCACATTCATTTGTGACCACCCACAGATTATGTCGCCCCTTGCGAAATGGCACCGTACGTTGCCCGGTATGACCGAACGCTTCGAGCTATTTGCCAACGGAAAAGAGCTGTGCAACGCTTATACAGAATTGAATGATCCAGAAGTTCAGAGAGAACGTTTTAGAGTAGCGCAGAAAGATGTCAAGTCAGGGGATGAAGAAGCAATGGTATACGACGAAGACTTCTGCCTCTCCTTGGAGTATGGCCTTCCTCCCACCGCCGGATGGGGTCTTGGAATTGACCGCCTTTCCATGATGCTCACTGATAATCACTCTATCAAAGAAGTGCTTCTCTTCCCGGCAATGAAACCCAAGACTGATGTAGATAGAGATTGAGGTGATTGAAAGTCATTATCTCACATCATTATCACTCAATTGAATCTAACCTAAGTCGTAACTTTTTGGTGACCCTGTATGGTAAAGGCGGAACTTGTGGTTGACAGATGTTGACGATGACTATCAATTGGCATTATCGCGTCTATAGTGTGTTTGACTTTTCGGACTTTGTGCAAATTGGCATCACAGGGCTCCCAAGGTGGCCCGTAGCTTTCCATATCATTGTGTATCGTCCTAGTAAGACATCCGGGACACACTTCTGATCACCATCATTGTCTGAAGTTCTGCTGAATATCATGTTCAAATGTTCCTGTGAATTAGAAAGCTTTGTGGAGCTGCAGGCCCTTTTTGCCACTGAATTCAGTTCAAGCCGTTCGTTAGTGGCTCGAAGGAGTACGCTCATTTCGTAAAACATAGGCTGCCGTGAGGATTCCCTGCCAGCATCTTCATGGCTACTGCACCAATCGGAAATTCGCCCGATGATCTTACACAGATGCTGGTCTATGAAAGAATTGCGAGCTAGCTCCGAGAGGAATAGGATTTCAGAAGAAGTGAGTTGCTCTGCTGGCGCGACACAAAAGTTTGACACAGCGAAAGAACACAATCTTTTGAAAACACCTGTGCGACATAGAACGCTTTGTTCATGATATTTGTGTATAAAAATAGTCCGAAAGGTATTCAGAGCAGCCTCACAGAGTAGGCGACTCCAAGAGGCAGCAGCAGTATGGAGAAGTACTACTATGTTTGGGGTCATGATTGTTTGGAACTTTGCCAGGTTACCTTTGCCCCCTCGAAGTAGAGAATTAAGCAGATGCCAACAATTTGCCATTCTATTCGTCTCATCGACGTTCCCTAGCTCAAGTCCCGGAGTTAACAGTCTCTCCCATGTTCTCGGCTCAGCAAGGAATTCTATGTTGATAGGTAGTTCTGGCATAACATTCACCACTAGATCTGTCTTGTGCATGAACAAGTTGAGTAGGCAAGCGATAGATGATATGAGAATACCAGAAGCCCTGGTAGTTGTAGGTACCGAAGTCAGCAATTTTATCCCCTGAGCTTCGACCCCACTGTGGCGAATGAAGGAAATCTTCCCACTGTCTTCCAAACCTCGTAACAAGGCAATTATGCATCTAACAAGGTATGAAAGAAGTTCAATTCTCGATTTGAACGTCAACTGGGACATACTCTCCCTTGTAAAGGTATCGCAAACTATTCTAAGAAGATCCCAACTTTCTGCGCACGCAGATATTATGCCAGAGCTCGATACAAAAAGTAGAAGGCTCTTTGATCTCTTATACGCAACATGACGACCACAAACAAGTTCAGATTCAGATATCATGCCTTGATGTGGGAGGGCTTTCAGCACGGCACACGCCGTCGAGAGGGACCCATTTTCTTTCAAAACCTTGAAGAGGACATCGCAACCTTGCTTTCGTTCAAATATATCTAAAACACCTTCTACAATCACTTCTGGAATGAGAGAATGTGTTAACGCGTACAACAGACTGCAACTTGCCCCTTCATCAACAACAATTGATGCAACCAAGTTGTCAATGTTATCGTCTACGTTGAGTGGATTTCTGTATCTTGACGTGATTGCATCCCACACTGAGACATCAAGCGTTCCTCTTTTAGGGATGGTAATAATAGAACGGACAAGCATTCTGTGTGTTTCAATGTTGAGCGAAAAATCTCGACTCTGCAAGACACTGTGCAGCGTAGGTTGTTCGATATCGTCCGCCGGAAAACAGAGCCCGTGTTGAAAGCATATATTTGAAATCAATCCAAGAATCCGTAGTTTTTGTGCCACCAGCTTCTCATTGACACTTGTATCGTCACGTTCCAGGAGGTGGAGGTATTTTAGTACAGCCTCTAGAATCGCTTCGGGGAGGCAAATATCGTTAATGCACTGTAGTTGCACTGCCTTATCGAGAAGAATGTACGCAGGGGAAGAACTAGACAGATCTGTCTCCCCGGCTAGGTCTGTTAAAATACATTCCTCGGAGGAAAGTGAGTTCAAGTCCTTGACTTGCATAGATTGCGGGAGTCGAGCACTAATTTTCCACAAGTAAGTCGGAACAGCATCGCTTCCAGTAATCAAGACTCGCCGCGGGGGAAAGAACCGCCAGCACCACCGCTGGATACCGAGCCAATCGTCTTCAGAGCAAGCACGAACCTGGATGAATATGTCATCCAATCCGTCCGAAAACATGATGATGGCATCCTCAATGTCATATTGTATACCCTGGGCCTCCTCCAACAGAGTCGCACATCTGTCAAAAATGATAATCACCAGTCGACGTCCAAGAGGTTGCAACTCCTCATTAAGAGCTTTTCTGCCTACAAGTTTCTTAAACTGGAGCACGGCAGCTCGAATAACTGAAAAAGCAATGCTGAGATTCTTCTCCACAAGACATTCAAGAACGCCAAGGATTGCTTCGAGCTCTTGTAAGCTACTCCTGTAGCGTTTCAACAGAATATGCAGGCATTCAACAGCACACGGAAGGTTTTCATCAGACATAAGACGCATAACGAATGAAACAAGTTCAGGTAGCATAGCGGCGGCAAAGACGGATGTAGGAGCGGTTGTGACGGCTGCCTTAACAATGTGACAAAGATGATGAATGGCTCCATCTGCATATTCCGATATGGAAAGCACGGTGCGAAACGCATAACACCAATGTACAGACTCCACGGAGGGCGCCAGCAAAGCAAGAGCGGCCAAGTTGGGTTTTACGAGGGCATTTCGTTTGGATCGAAGCGGCGGGAGATGAGCTTCGCGTAAACCTTCAATGAGATATTCAAATGTATTGGAGAGCGATGACTTTTTGTGGCACATCTGAAGTAGCTTTGAGGCCAGCTCCCGAGTGGTTGGATCAGAGGAAATAAAAGAGGCGCAAAGGATTTGATTCAACATGCGTTGGTACTTAGTTTCGAATGGAAGGGCGGACGAATACAAGTGCAGAGCAGTGTGAAGAAACAGTCGACGAGAATGATGGCATGGACGAGGCGGAAGCATCGACTCCAACAGCGATGGAAATGAAGGCAACAAACTGGGTGAAACATGGCAGATGACATGTTGAATGATTTGTGAAGCGGCGGCATAGTCGCGCGATGCACAGCGAAATACGGCAGAGCAGACGGCATCAGCAGAAGAAATTGGTATGAGAGGAAGTGCTTGTTTGGATGTTGAAGAAGAAGGCGGAAGCAATGCCGCAAGAAGGGCAATGGCTGGGGGCGGGGAATCATTTCGAATTATGGCATCAGTACATGACGAGATGAGCACGGCTCGAGCGCCATGTGGGGGAAACTGCCAGGAAGAAGCTAAGGAAGTGCAAAGAGGAAGAAGGTCAGTGTGCAGCAGCGGTGTTTTGAAAAGCGTATCAGTGAGGGATCTCAAAACAAGCATCATGAGGGGCTCGCCGATGGTGGTGGACGGTGAGGAAGGCAGGACTGTCAAAGCCGCGGCTGCAGCACGACGAAGGGTTGGGAGAGCGCGGTGGTTTTGCAAGGTGTGCAGCGTACAATGCAGACATACAGAACGAGTGAGGGGGACGGGCGGAAGGTGAGGGTGGCGTGTGGCGCACGACATGAGATTAAATGAAGAGATTAAGGGTGGAACAAAGTGAGAAAGAATGCAAGGTAGCGAAGATGCATGAAGGTTAAGGGGAGGGGTTGGGGTAAAGTTGGACATGGTGGAGCGTCGGATGCATGAGAGTTTCGGTTTGGCGCGAAGAGAAAGGCGCGAATGAATCGCAAGCAAAAGAATGATCAGCGAAGCGCAACGGAAATTGCACACACATATTTAGAACGTATGAAGACGTCAAGTTGGGCTGTGAAAAGGGGGGGGGGGGGGGGCGACACGTAGTGGCGCCAAGGGGCGCGCGTGGTTGCGCTTGCTGTGTGATGTACAATCTGTAATGTATACCGCTGGCAGCTCGGCCAAACGGTATAAAGCTAAGTTTATGTAGTTACGAAGGGTACAGTATGATATCGGACAGACCGACGTAATGCGAGTGGCGAGTGAAATGACAGCTTGACGCTGCATTGTGCTGGACACGGTGAAAGTTGTGTTTTCTTACTTGAGAACGGAACAGAAGCGTGCAACGTATGTGCGTGGAGAAGGCAGAACGAACGGCGACGACAGTGATGATCACTCGCCAACAACAGCTTGCAGCGCAGCCACCAACGGCAGTCAACAACACGCACACAGCGACGAAGAAGGGACGACAGTGGTAGTCACACCACACGCAGTGCCAAACCACAGCCACGCCTCAAACGAGCACCCCCAACGTGGCACAGGACCGATACACCGAGAGGCAACCAAGGCCAAGGTAACTTATGCGGCGCTGCCACGCGGCCGGCGCGCAATGCTTGTGCGCGCCGTGTCACGCGGCGAGCAGCTGCGTTCATGCGGCGCTTGTTTGCGCCACCACGTTGAGCACGGCTGCTTGCTTTGGCGTCACGCTGCTTTCGCGTTCCCCCTCGCCCATTGCCGGCCCCCATTTTCGCCCCCCCCCCGCCGTTGGCGACCGTCCCCCCCGATTGGCTTTACATACATCTCCGTCACTTGGCGTTCACCCCCCTTCTGTCTTTTTCATCGCAACCCTCGTCGTGCGTTCCCTCTCCTCCGTCCCTTCTTTCGAAAAAGCAAACGCCTCTGACTTCCACTCGTCGTTCCTCTTCCGCTATCCCCGTCCCACCACGCTCCACCACACTTCGTGTCAGCGCCTCCTTCCATCGCTTGTTGTCATGAAAATGTTTTGTGGTGTTCTAGGCGCGCGTGGCACTGTGCACTGCTTCGTCGTGCCGTTTTTACTGCTTGTCGGTGCTGCCAGTGCGCACCAGGCCATATCGTATCCCCCTCCCATTTCAAGAGATATCGCATGTCGTATCAGCAACAAGCAAAACTGCCCGGGCCCGTGTCCCACCCGCGACTTGAGAAAAGATCAAACTCCTAATAACCCCTCCATCACCGTTGAGAGGAATGGCTGGATCTCCGTCAACACAATGGCCAACAACCACCGAGGTGGCTTCTCACGCTGGACGCTGGTGCACGTTCGAGACATGTACAGCAAGAAAATGCACAAGAAGAACGCCTTTCTGTGGACATGCGCCGACCTGTCCGTTACCAAGTGCACCAAAAGGAATCATGACCGTGACTGCTTCTACGACAACGCCGGTGTATACTACCGCCACTCCATCCAGATTCCACCTATTTATCAGGATGGTGTGTACGTATTGGGCTGGGCTTGGTATGGCGGCGGCGAGCGCTGGGGAGACTTTGGCGATTACTACGACTGCATGTACATCCATGTGCGTGGTGGTCCGTATTGGCCTGAGTATCAGCCCACATTTTGGGCCGGCCCGTCGCTGTCCGGTCGCAACGGCATGTGCCGCTCCACGGTGAACCGTCTTGGCATCTGCTGGCGCGAGCCGTGCCCGGATGGCGGGCGGTGGACCAGTCTGCAAAAGCCTGCCGAGTTTTCGAACGGAATGCCACGGAGGCTGCCGGCGTCGCGCTTCACCAATCCGTGGAAACCTAAGCCGCGCAAGTTCAACTCTCCGTATGTGACGTCGCTCACCATTCGCTCAGCGGACTACCCCGCGCGCGTGCTCACCAGCTCGCTGCTCACGAGGAATGCTCATGTGTTCATCACCAAGAAGATGCGACCCACGGTGACGTGCGAGGTATCTGGTAGTGTGCAGTATGTGACATTCTACGTGAACGGGCGCTCCGGACGCACGGATTACCAGGCGCCATACTCGATTGCCGGTGATTTCTATGATAAGCGTCGGGGAAGGTGGCGCTACGCGCCTTGGAAGCATGACATGAATGACAACGTCATGACGCTGGCGTGCAAGGCGGTGGGCTGGGATGGCACGGAACACACGGCCAACTTAGAACTGAGCACTGCGTTCTAGTTTGCGATGTTGTTGACCGGGCTGCGCGTGCTGTTGGGCTGTTGTACATACTTCCTTTTGTGTTGCGCTCTCGCGCAGCGGTAGACGGCGAACGTCAGCGGCGTACTGGTCTTGTACATACATATACACATACATACAATACACAACGAACATAGCATGGTGTGTTGTCGGGGAGCGACTTGTGATGCGTTGGAGGTGGCGTTTATGTAAAAACCGTCCTCTTCGTTTGGCTCAACCGAAATCAAAATATGAAAGCGATCTGCGATACGATTTGCGAGTACACAATTTGCGGCAAACATCTC
This sequence comes from Agarophyton chilense, assembly GCA_030374765.1. NCBI lineage: Eukaryota > Rhodophyta > Florideophyceae > Gracilariales > Gracilariaceae > Agarophyton > Agarophyton chilense. The sequence goes on from JARGXX010000099.1 coordinate 2,347,090, forward strand.
CACACATTTGGCGAAGCAGGGCGCTCCACGTCCCGTCCGTCAACGTCCGGTGCGCTGTCACTCTCCACTGCCCCTGTATCTTCCTTTCATGTCGCTCCGCGTCACATGCGATTCAGCAGCGCCTCTACCGTCGTCCCCCGTCGCGTGCGAGCTCCATCATTCGTTGCGCCGCCGCTCGCACGTCCGTGTCGCTGCACGCGCCCGCTGTGCTCAGCCGCGTCCCTTCGCGCGCGGGTGCCGGTCATGAGCCACATGCGCCGCATGTCCGTTATCTACTCGCCCGTCTTCAAGCAGCACGTATCCCCTCCGGGCCACCCCGAGTGTGCCGAGCGGCTCGACGCTTGCGTCAACGCCTTGAACGCACATGAGCAGCTTTCGCCGCTGCTGGACTGGATTGATCCTGTCACCGTTGACGATGGTTCCGACAGACGTGAGCAAGTTTTGCATGCTGTTCGTGCCGTGCATCGATTCGAGGATTATCTCGATGAATTGCAGACTGTCTGTAAGTCTGGGCGCGGACTCGACCCCGACACATACGTTTCCAAGCGCAGTTTTGAGGTTGCTTTGCTCGCCGCCAGCGCGTGGATGCAGGCAGTGGACTTGGCCTTTGACAAACGCACCGCTTGGGCCCTTGCCAGACCGCCCGGTCATCATGCCACTCCAGCCTCTGGCATGGGCTTCTGTCTGTTATCCAACGCTGCCATAGCTGCAAAGTATGCGCTTCAACGCCACGACGTCACCAATGTCGCCATTCTTGACTACGATGTGCACCACGGAAATGGCACACAAGCCGCCGTAAACAATGAGAGCAACATTCGCTTTGCGTCTAGTCATCAATGGCCCCTGTACCCCGGCTCTGGAGAAGCTGGCGTGTCCGGAAAGTATGACAATGTGCTCAACATAACCTTACCAGTCGCCACCGAAATTGAAACCTATCGTGAACAGTTTGACAAAATGCTTGACTTTGTCATGGACAAAAACCCTGAGCTCCTCATTGTTAGCGCGGGTTTTGATGCGCTTGACGTCGATCCCTTGGCTGGTCTCATGTTCCGCCCAGAGGATTATCGCCTCTTTACCCAACTTATTTTTGAAAGAGCTGCCGATAAAACAAACGTCATTTTTGGACTTGAGGGCGGATACAACCTTGAGGACGGTGGTTTGGGAGATGCAGTGTGTGAAACCATCGCCGGATACTGTCTCCCGACATCCTCAGAGCACAGTGAGTTGTGAAGGCCTTGAACCATGAAGCGCATCTCCCGCAAATCCTTCCTGGCTTGGCTGGCATTTTCCCTTCATTACGGTGCGCACCATTGTAGTGCCTTGACTGGCTGGCTCCAGTCTCAACTAATTTGCGCAAGCTTGTTGTAAATCTACATGTTGATACCACCACGAACCAACATTCTGGCTCGGCTTGCGCGACAGAACGCCACACCAAGCCTTCTCCCGAAAAATATACATCATTGCGTTCTGTACGTCCGGTTCTGGCAACAACAACGGCGCGTTTATTTCAACGTCGCATCTGCTTTCAACTTACTCCTTGCGAGCATGGTAGCAACCGATGGAAACTCCTTCCCTTCGAATTATGTATGCATTGGCTGTCAGGAGCTGATAGCCGCTCGTGAATGGCCGACAGTCGCGAACCTTCTCCCTCGCCGGTCTGGTGTTCAGCTGTGTTTCGAGGTACATCTACTTTGCGCTTTCCAGCATTGTGCCTCAGCTTTTTCAAACGCACGACGGCCACGAGAATAAGCGTTAGCAGTCCCCAACGACTTGCGTCTGCAGGCTCCATATGCCTTCACATCAATGAAACCTGGATCTCGCTGCGAATCAGGTTGGCATCTTGCTTGTCACTCCACCTCAATTGCACCGCCGACTTTTTCCCGACGCGTATTGCCAACGCCAAAACTCTAATGCTGCTGAGTCAATTCAGAAGCATGGTAAGATATCTGAAGAACTGGATCGACGTTATCACCGATCAGCAAACACTCAACCGTTTTGTTGCCGTTGAAATTTTGTTGGCACGGCTGCACTTTCCGGTTTCCATATGCTTTGCGGTTGGGGTCCTTGCACAGACCGGACTTGTGCCGTATGTTGCACCGTACGAGTGGCGGCTGGTTCTCATCGCAAGTTTATTTCTCACAATCACGAATGGACGTGATCTTCACTATTGCATTCGTCATTTTTATCAATCACAGGCAAGCGAGCAAGACACTTTGGGTTCAGTGGAAATCGTTGCCAGGAAGCATGCTCCCGATGCTGGTGGTCAGATGCAAATGCTGGGTGCGTTCGCCTTGACACTGGGCAGCGTTTCCCTGTTGAACGCAAGTATCATCGCCCTCATTCGAGACAATCCAGTTTCCTATGTTGTTAGCCGACGACAATACGCAGCTTCATTTGCGCTGTTCTTGGTTGGATCGGGGGCCAACAGTGTACTGTCAGGCGATAAAGCCCAAAGTTTGGAGAGCTTTCGAGTCCTCATATGCTTTCAGAACTTGCTCGCGGCCGCAACTTTGTGCACCGCAAGTGTGTTGTTGTTGCCCGAGATTGGAGTAGAAGAGAAGATGAACCATTTTCAGACGTCTTTGCTGACGGCCTTATCTTGTATAGGAAGCGTAATGCTCGTTATGTCGTCACTTGTCAACTACTTTCACGCTGTAGGTTACTGCAGTCTGCACTGTGAAGGTTACAACCTTTTCGTCGAACAGCGGAGATCTCAAGTGGGAAAGAGAAGTGATAGCATGGTAACCTGGGAAAAGGTGAAAGGACTGTTGTGGTCCAGAAAAAATGCATGGTGGAGAAGGCGCAAATCACATCGGAAGTGCGTACAGCGTGCAGTGAGATCTTCAAGTCTAGAGCACTCAACAGAAGAAGAATTCCAAAAGGATGCTGAAAGTGATGATTTAGAATCCAACTATTCCTCACCGCTGACGTCTGAATTCTCCTCGAGCAGATCTCTTTCAACCGTATACGACGAAGAGACTGGATCTCGTTCTTCTTTCGCTTCTGAAGAATCTGAAAATGAACAACCCACTAAGGAACGGCACAGAAAGAGTAAGCGTGATCGATATTTGCCTTGTGCCGTAGAATCGTAAGTCAGTAGGGGGCTTCATGACAGGTATAAGATTTCAGCACCTGGATGAAAACGGGAAAGCCAAGATCTACTGAGCTTTTCTTTGAAAACTGATGCCAGCGAATACTAGTTCTTTCTCCGTGGCAGACCATTGAATGGAAGCAACTTTTCGGATCCCTTGAATCCAACAAACCACCATTTGTTCCTATGGAGTGGAAAAGAATGGCAATGAATGGTATGAAATTGTCAAAGTTAACTAGCTCCATGACGAAAAGTGTTTTGGGATTGACGCTAACCTGCATATACATGGCATCGCCAAATCTTTGGAATCTTTTATCTACTTCAAATCCAGAGGTTTCTAGCATATATAGTTTTGAAACCCACCTTCTAAGTGCAAAACAGCAAACAAACCCATTCTATTGGCAGACGATGTCGGTTGTCTCTCATGGATGTCTGGTACGGAGATCTTGACCGTGTACATAGTGTAGGCACTGCTGCTTCTCATCTTCTTTTCCCCCGTTGAGAATTAAAAGTCATTGATAGAACAGCGTTGCAACATTCGCACCACTGCACGTAAATATGACAGTTGCCAGGGCCCAAGTACAAAAACAAAGAAGAAATGGCCATGCCAAGCGTCATTGAAAGAATGAGAGCCGCAAACGAACAAACACAGGCCTATTGTATCGTCGGATTTCAGTCCCCGAATATCTACATACGTATGGGGCCATGCTTCCCTTCCTTTAATCATTAAAAAAATTCCTCCACGGGGAATTGAACCCCGGCCTCCTGAGTGAGAGTCAGAAATCCTAACCACTAGACCATAGAGGACTACAATTGATCTGTGAACTGTCACGAAATATTTAATACTTATTAGAAAATTTCGTAAAAAGCGTGCCTTAGCAACGGCGATCCCCTCGATTGCGGCGCGCAATTCCGGCTGCAAACCTTTCACACGCACCAAGCAAGACGTGCATTTCTCAGTTATCCCAGAGAACTATCCGCTTATAAACGGGCGAGGAAGCCTTTAAGGTTTCGCAGCTCCGCTTTTCATCCTAACTAACAGCTTCAATTGGGTTTCGGAAGCACCAACGTTGCACTCAAACATGGCGCCAAGGTCCAAGAAGATCATGACTCAACCTATTGTACGTTCAATAAATCGAGTAGCACGTCTTAGAGACGACCGAACCGCGGAAAACAGTTTCTCTGACAAATCAATCTCTTGGCTCTTTTGATTACTTCGTCTCAACTGCGCAGAACCTAATCTTCAGGTTTTTGCAGAACAGGACGAGGGTTGAGATTTGGCTTTATGACAACACAGACATTCGAATACAAGGATGTATCATTGTAAGTTTACCGGCGTGTCCTTATGGCGTGTACAGCCACCCGTGAATGCCATACTGACAGGCAAATCTTTGTCCTTCTATGACCCGTTTCTTCAGGGCTTTGATGAGTACATGAACTTAGTGCTCGACGACGCCGTCGAAATATATCAAAAGCGAGATTCAAAACAAAGGTTGGGGCGTATTTTATTGAAGGGCGACACCATAACCATGATGACCGCAGCGACAAGATGAAAGTGGCAGTAGTATAGCCCTTTTTGTCTCTTTTCCGGGGGTTTGAATTAGCAGAGCTGTTATTGACGATCTGTGACACATGGTTCCCCAACGACTTCAGACGTGCGGTCAAACCAATCAGCCAATGCCTGATTCTTCTCGCGGACTTCTGTGAATGTGTTGAAAGTATGAATAGCCTTCAGCACACCAAAAATGGAAAGATCTGCAACACCCGGCTCTGGCCCAGCAAGGAAAGGCGTTCCGGCTTTTTTGATTGCATTTGTCCAGTCGCGCAAAGCCTTATGTAGCTCTTCACGCTCATCCTCAATATCGTACTTCTTCTTCATCTTACGACCAACAAAGTACATGGCAGCAGCTCCAGTGTATCGGATGGTGGAACGTTGCCATGCGGAAAATTTGGAGTTATCAGCTATGTATTCGAATGTTTGTAGTGACTCTACTGGCGTGCGATAGATATTCGGAGCGATTAGATGGATAAAGTAATCATCAAGCCATTTCAACCATTTCTTTTCATCGGGTGAGACAGGCGTCTCTTTTCCCTTTGTAAGCTGATGAACACAATCGATCACGTTATCCGACCCGTTAACTTGCGTACCATTCACTATTGCGATCGGTACTTTTCGATAGTCTTCAGAAAAGTCCTTGAGTTCAGTCTTTCTTAGAGGATCCACTTCAACAACTTTGTATGGAATGTTATGGTAGTCGAGATAAGCGCGTACTTTGTTGCAGAACGGGCATACCTCATACTGATACAAAGTTATGTCAGGTAGCGCAGACTGCGCCGTCGAAGCCGCTATGGTGGAAAACTCGGCGAATGCGTGAGGAGTGCTTGCTAGAGCAAACAGTGTAGCAGCGGATGATGCACAAGCAAAGATACTCTTTCTAGATGCTTTCTTTGTCTCTTGTGACAACGGTACGGTGGTTAATGCTCGGCATAACATTTGACTATTTCGTTGAGATAAAAAACGTCGAGTCAAAGATGCAGCCGACCGGAGAGCAAGAGCCATGTTAATTTCTCAAGATCACGTATGTGGGTAGCCCTTGAATTCCAATCTGTATCTGAAGCGACCTGGTCAACTTTAGAACGGCAAACTTCAGAGCTTCTGGTCTAATCTTGATTTTTAAGGTCCGATTGAGATTACCTTGTGTCCGTTTTCGGGATCTCGAAGCTCAATGCATACGATCGGGTTATTTGAATGGCGCGATGGAGCGGGATAACCAAGAAGCATTTAGCTGCCACAGCGCTCCGGCGGTAACCAACGACGAGACATATGCCGAGCAGGGCCCCGTCACATTAGCTGATTGGCAGTCCTCTCAAAGATGAAAATTTGAGCCTGACATTTGGACCTCCGTGATCGCTTTCAAACATTTCTCAAATGATCCCAATGCCTGCATAGCTGTGTCGTAGAGTCGCCGGGGTTGTTCACATATCGCTCTACTTCTGCTATGAGTTTCCTGCATCGTTTCCAAGGATTAACTCCCCGCGGAGGCCTTCGATATGTATGTAATGAAGCGCTGTCAAGTATTTTCGAAAAGCCCAGGGAGACTTCAACCGTCCCGTCATTGTTGGTCTCAGAAATCTTTCGGTCTGTGCAAGGCGAAGGTCCAAACACGGGAAAGCCTTCGGTGTTTCTCCGTCTGGGTGTGTGTAATCTGAGTTGCAGCTGGTGCGACACCCCTTATACATGGTTATATAAAGATTCGAAGCTCGCAGAAATAAAGAGGAGAGCAAGTGAAATGAAGACCACCACTACTTTAAACAAGGTTTACTCGAAGCGCGATGAACTGCGAAAGATGTCCATGTCTGATACTATTGTTGAAGTTAACAACCTAGCTCGTGACAAGGTGAGGAACTTGGTCATCACTGGGGGTGAGCCATTGCTACACAAGAAACCTCTTTTGTATTTGCTGCCATCCTTCATTCAAAAAGGGTTTGATGTAGAGTTTGAAACAAATGGAACAATAAGCCCCCATGGACTTCCCCATACTGTGCACTTGAACGTTAGCCCCAAGCTTTCGAACTCTCTGATGCGCCAGGAACAAAGACTGAACTTCAGAGTGCTCCACGAATGCATGCGATTCCCGTCATCGGTTCTTAAGTTCGTTGTCGATGGGGTATCGGAACTCAACGAGGTTCAAGACATTGTCAAGGAGCTTGGTATAGACCCGAGCCGGGTATATCTTATGCCGCAAGGAACGGTAGGAATCATTTCATTTCATCCCATCAACACATACTTTTGCAGTTTCCGGTCCTTCTGAACGCTAACCTCCCGACTTTATCTTCACTTTCATTTAAAACATGTCCGAACCACAAAAAAGGATTCGGACACCATTCGAAAACGCGGGAGATGGCTCGTTAACGCTTGTCTAGAACATGGATTTCGGTACACCCACCGGATACATGTCGAGCTTTGGGGAGATAAAAGAGGTGTGTGATAATCTCACAGAGCTACGTTGAGCTCGGCAACGCTCTTGTCCCATGAGCCGCTGAACAACCGCCCCTCTGCTTGCGAGTCCCACGCTACACTCCGTACATAGTCAGAATGGTGGAAGCTCTTTCCGAGTACGTTACCGTTCGAAACATCTAGCAATGTGACAGCAGGACAGTTGGATGCTACCGCCACAATCTTTTCATTATGCGGAGATATGCGCAAGCAGTGAGAAACTCCTTTGTAACCATCCTGTCGCCATAAGGTTTTGGTTTCCGCCCGAAGATCGAATGCCCTCACGTCCATCATTTCGGTTGACATCACAAGCACTGAGCCTGACGCAGCAAAGACCGCCGAGTAGACGTGTAATCCGGTGGGTATTGTTACCGCAGCTTGCCAATGGTTTTGTCTTTCATCCCAAACACATGCCATTCCATCAGAACTAGCAGTAAGTAAGTTATCTCCTGCTGAATTCCAATCAACCGAATTCACCGAGTCAATGTGTCCCTCAAAGCGCATTGGCTCATTAGAAGGATCCTTGAGGTTCCAGCACAATACAGCTCTGTCCTGACCACCTGATGCAACAAGCTTCTTTGGCGAGCTCACAGCAACGCTGTTGACGCTCGAGTTGTGCCCGCCCGGGAGTGGCAAGACGCCCCCGCTATGAACGACTCGCACGGAGCCATCATCAGCGCCTGCAATAAATTGGCCTTCATCAAGGCAGCAAAGGTCGGCAATGCCTGTTTCGACTTCTATCTCTGCCTCTATTTGACCGGCTCCCATCAAACCGTGAACGCGCCCATCCCAAATTGAGCCGGTGAGCATAGATGTGGCGGCAACCGCATTTCCGCCACCTGCAGACACCACCGCGTCAACGTACCGAGACAGCTGCCATCGCTTTTTGACAGAAATCTGCGAACTCATCGTTACTGAGGGAGCAACCACAATCACCGCAGACAGAACTCCCGGTGAAACTACTGCTTTCCAAAGCTCAAGTTGGTTGATGAGCCAATAATAAATCCAAATGGCGACTTCGACAGAAAGATCTGAAACTTCAACCGGTAAAAGAACATATTGATCCAGGCCAGCGCGTTTGTGAAATGTGTATGGGTCTTCTGGAGGAAAGAGAGCACGTCTCGCTGTCGGTTCACAAAAATTAACCAATTTATGCCCACTTTCTTGAAACAAACTAACTGTTTCCTAGTGTAGAATGGGGGCTGTCATAGGGGCGCGACGTACAAGACGTCGCACGGCACGACGGGAGGCAATGTGGTTTAAGGGCTAGCTATGTTGACCCTTATGCCTTTCATCTTTTTCACAGGGATCACTTGGAGACATTCCAGTGGTTGATGCTATTAGTTTCTGAAGGAAAGCAAGAATCTTTATCAACATGGGAGGAAGAAAAGCTCAAACTTTGCAGAGAAACTGGGCACTCTCTAGCCTCTAGCCATTGAACATCCCCGACGACATGCTTCCAGATAGTTTCTGCGATGTGCGCGATAGCGAAAGTCAAAAAAAAAACAAAAGAAAGTCATCTTTCGATTACAAAGCCTTGTGAGAAACAGGACTGATAGATCTAAGACATCCAGTTTTCACTTTAAATGCAATGTTCAAATTGCTACTATGTCAGAAAGACCTGTGGGCGGGCCTCGCTCTTCCAGTTTACTTCAGTCCTCGCTGTTGAGGGGACCTTCAAGTGAAGCGGACATGAATTGTTTTATGTAAGGATTGTCCGTTTGGTCGAGGTCCTCCACTCGCCCATCCCACACAACGCTTCCTTGGTGCATTAAAACAACTCTATCGGCTGTCCTGCGGATTGTGCTAAACTGGTGAGTCACAACGATACAAGTTGGACATACATCCTGCACGCTTCGAATGATATTCTCTATTCTTGTCGATGCTGTTGGATCCAGCCCTGCCGTTGGCTCGTCGTACAGAAGAACATCTGGAGCAGAATCTGTGTCATCGGGATCGTATATTATTGCCCTTGCGAGGGAAACTCGTTTGCGCATACCACCAGACAATTGTTCGGGATACTTCTCGATTGCGTCTTCCATGTCTACACGTCTCAAGAACTGCCTCACTAATTCGTAAATGCGTTCTGGGCGCAGTTTCCCCTGTTGCAGGAGACGAAAGCCAACGTTCTCAAAAACATTCAACGAGTCAAACAAGGCCGCATTTTGAAACACCATCGATATATGTAGATTCCCTCTCTCTCTGGCCAATGTACGTTTCCGTTTCCATCCTCGCGAAATCACTTCGCCTGATTCAGGCAGTTCCAATCCTGATATCACCCGCAATGTAGTCGATTTTCTGCATGAAAGAAGTGTCAGAAAACTGTCGATGTCTCAATTATTCTCAATTATCGCTCAACTTACCCTGTGCCGCTAGTGCCAATTATGGCAGTGGACTCCCCGCGGTAAACCGAAAGATTAAGATTGTTGAGCACCCTTTTTTGTTGATATGAAAGGCAGACATTTCGCAACTCAATCTCTGCGAGTCTTGGTTGTTGCGGGTGGCTTCGATATTCTTTCCGCAACGTATCGGCACGGTGGGTGGAGCGCGTGCACTGGGTCTTTTGCCAAACGGTTGCTTGTACTGGGAAGAAAGAACACCAAGCGGAGAGCGGACGTTTCTCTAAAGCCATGCAGCCTGGTTACTATTCGGCGCCGCGATTTGGCGTTGTTTCTAGCATAGTTTCTGACCGGGGCGCTAAGGTGATTCCGCTAATTACAGGTTGCTCCAAAGGCACGGTTGTGATTCCTCGACTTGCTTTCAATGACGCATACGCTCACCGCATGATTGCTTGGCCGTTTTGAAGGAGCTGCTGTAACTGGTTGCTCCATTACCGTCTCTATCAACGTCTCCACTGGGACTCTCCAGACAAAATGGGAGGTTGTGCGCGTTTCTGGATTTTGAAGCAAATTGTTGAGATCCCGATTTGACCTGTGATTGGGGACGAGAATCTGAGCTATTTGAAATCTGTAAACTTGTTGTGAGCATAAAGAATACAAGTTCCGCATGGGCTGCAAACGAAGTTGCCGGAGCGGTTAGAAGAGCGCAACCCAACAGAGTAGAGCATGCCTCATGCAGTCAGGCATACGGAGTGCAACTCGTCCCGCTTACTTTTGGCATTCACGGCGGAGTAGGCAAGGTTGCAGAATCCTTTGTCCATGAGCCCGTCCAATTCGTCAGCAAATGGAAGGGCCCCAACCAAGATAAGATATAGCTCGGTCCTGCTTCAGCTGCAACGTTCCGCTCAGCAGTATACAACAACAGAGATAAATAACCGGCGTTTAAGGCCTGCACCGGTTTGACAGCTGTGTACAGACGCACCCTCACAAATCAAATAAAGACATTTCATCATCATCACTACCCAACGAAGCACGGAGTAGAAAGGGAAGCATAGAAATGTAAAAGATTCCCCCACACTTTAGGGTCGAACCAAGCCTGCGTCCACCGGTATATGAGTTTCTAGATGAAAAACGAGTGTCGATTCTCGACCAATACCCCTAGTGTAGTTGACAAAGCCCGGGAACTAGCAAATCAGCACGAGGGTGATCATTTTGAAAATGCACAACGATTGGTGAGTTCTCCAGTAACCTAAAGCAGCGTTTTTATGAATTGGGATGAATGGGTTGTCAGTCGGGCATTCCCGCACTGGGGGGGAATCTGCCGATGGCAGAGTTTATGTGCTCCGGGGAGAAGGAAACCCATTTCTTCGGGCGACCGACTCGGCATGGAAAGATTAGTGAACCCCTTGGTGGTGGGTGCGGAATCAGTTGTGGCGAGCGCATTCGGCAAAGGTGTCTTGTCGCTAGGTATGAGTACCATTAATGTACACTGCAACAACTGTACTGCGACTGCCAGGATGTCCTCAGTATCCGAAGATCTACGCTCTTCCAGTCCTGATCTCACCGCAAACCATAAGAACTTGGTCTGTAATTGTTTTGAGACCGTCCTTCCACGCCGATGACATTAGCATCCTTGTGCACCTTTGTACTCCTCAGATGAAAACTAATGGTCTGTACTATGCGAAAGCTCGACTGAAACGCTCCTACCTTACAATTACGCAACCACGTCTGCGAGCTCTACATTAGTCATTTTCCTACCTAACTTATACTAAGGGTAGCTGCCATCAGGCAATTCATTTGAACTTCTGCATGGTTCTTTTCCGAACAACGATATCATATCATGTGTCAGCAGAATAAAACTTGATTCTGTTGCAGACGGGAGTGATATCGAAACCGATTTATCGATTCTTCGTACAACTACTCTATAAACTCGTCTATGCAGCTTGTTTTCCGCTCGGGACCAAAAGAAGAATCCTTAGCTCTGCTTGTTCTACTCGGTAGGATTTGATGATCGTGACAATAAACGGTTTACGCTGCTGATCTGTGTTAGCGTTCGGTCCTCTCAGCGTGTCCTCGTAGACACAAAGAATCTATGTTCTTCGGCAAACACAAAACAACCCCCCTATGTTTTTTGACAGAGGGGAAATAGGTTTTAAAGAGTTGGGTAGAAAAAAGTGAAATCAGCCCCACCACAGTCTATCTCTCTTGAAAGGCCGAATGAAAGGTATGGAGACCTCTGTGCTTGTAAGAAGAGCGAAACAAGGGTGTAGAATTGCACCACATGACTAGATACCTTTCGGCGATGCATGCTAGGACGACGGAGGAATCTAACACCCCCCATGTGCTACGAATACTAGGCATGCGCGCTCGTACTGAAGAAGACGATTTGATCTGCGAAAAATGAACTCGGTCGGCTACCGTAAGAACATTGGACTTGACGGGGAAAAAGGAAGGACATCAGAGGAAAAGAATGGTTTTCATATAGTTCGTAATAATGTATGAAAGTATTGAGAGAAAAGAAGAAGCTTTTCCCATATAAATGCATGAAAAGAACAGGAAATGCAATTTTAGGAACATATCCATCTTTGACGACAGAGCAAAGCAGATCTTCGTGACAGCTTTATTATGTTCCTCACCTCTTCATCCCTATATCCTTCTTGACGTTTCTATTTCTTCACATACGTCAGTTGTCAGTTGCCAAATTGAAAGATACACATGCTAGAGATAGAGTCTCTTCTCAGGAAGCTTTCTCATTCTACTTCTTCTTTTTAGATTGATTTTTCATTCAAAGAACCATTTTCATCATATTCATCCTTGTACAAAAACAAAAGTCTACAGGCGGAAGATATACACACCTACGATAGAAGCTGCTCGAGACTCGTGTCTTTCTTGCCCATATATTATGCATGGCGGACATGTTTCAGTACATCTTCTTCGAAAAAATCAGTTTCGGAGCAAAAACAGGGAGGTATGAGCTTATACCGAACAACACTGAGAACACTTTTCCGAGTGTTTACGTTGACATCTTCAATAATTTTTTATAATGTAGCTTTGGCTGTGCCGCCAATACTACGTTTCTTAATAGCTCTTTGAATTACATGAACCTTCTTTGCTCTGAATCAAATATCGCTAGGACATTGACGAAGATAAGCGATACAAACCTATGCCCAAACATGATTGAGGAGGTAGTTTGGGAAGGTCTTTTTCTCTATCTTGGGATGAAAACCTTTTTGGTCGTGTCGATTTCTATATTTCCTCGAAAGAAGTTTATGAAACATAGCGCGAAAGGTGTGTCTCGTGAAGAAAGTTCAGACAATTGGAGAGCAACTATCGGAAAATTGATAATTCTTAAATAGAAAAATAAACCCGTGGATTCTCAGTATGAGGTGAATGGAGTGAGAGAGCTTTGCAACCCAGTACAGCTATTGGGTTTTACTTGATTTCATCATCATTAATAGAGAAGCGACTACCAGTTCATATCTGCAGCCAAAACGCATAGAAAATTCATAAGTACACTGATCAGCACACGAACAAGGGCGTTCATGTGATTATCATGTCTCCTTTGGGTCTGGAAAAATACTACGCATGTTTGTTGGTGCTCAGCGAATCCTTGGGGTCATCTGCGTTGGCATGCGAAGCGTTTCTCTGCAGAATAGAGAAAAGACGATTTAAAAAATCATTTGTTGCAGCGAGACCATACGCGGCATTGGATGGGCGAGCGACGACCACTGGAGGTTTGTGCGCAATTTCTGATGAGATCCAGCTCCACACATTTCGAAGCCCCACCATCGGCCACCGTCCCCCGTCACTGTACATGGTCCGGGGGGCGAGGGACTCAAATTCACAAATAAGTGGAGCCGAAATCGCGTTCTTGAAAGCCTTCCGGAGAAGCCAATAGCCCGCCGAGGCGCTTGCGCATTCGGAGTTTTCATCAACAACCTGCGTTTGCACCACGTTCACTTTCTGGGAACATGCGTTGCTGGTATTCACATCGCAATCTCTGAAGTTGACAATTGCTTCATTTGTGCCGCAACTTTGTCTAGAGCATCTTCACAGAACCTTCTCTCTCTGGGTCGACTTTTTTCTCGGTTACGAAAACATTCATGCAGCCCATCTCAAGCTCACTTCACCTCCTGCACAGAGCTCCTGCTTTCGTTCACACCTCTTTTGCCGAGCGAACGGTGCGAAAAACATCCTCACGCTCTACATGTGGCTTTCGAATCAAGCGTTATTCAGTTGTCGATGCGTTCCGCGTTCGCCATTTTCCCGTTCAGAATCCAATCCTCTCGCGTGCACAACAAGTCTCGCCTCAACCGCAAAGTGAAGGCGTAACAGAACAACCGAAGCCACCACTTTCTCGCCCATCATGGAAAGATGCTCTACCAAACAAACCTCTTGTCAACCGCTTACTCGCTTCGAGGCGTCTTTCGCTAACATTTATAATAACTGCTGCTCTTCTTTATGTTACGTCTGCTTGCCTCATTGCCTCTACCATTGCTAACGCTTCTCTACATGGCTATCAAAGAATACTACTTTTTGGTTTGGGTGTACTACTACCGGACTTTAGGCATACCCTTATCTACTACTTAGACGCCGTCCAAGATCTCTACCAGTACAAGCCTGGGTTTCGTGCGTTTGCTTTTTCGTCGAAAACGAAGCCTAGCACTTTGGACCGGCCCCCGATCTCAGAAAAAAAGTCCGAAAAACCAGTACCGAGACCAGAATTTGCTTGGTTGAAGAAAGCTTCGCAAGGTTTTCACGAGCATCTGCGAAGCGGTATTCAGGAAGGAGCGGAAAAATTTGACAAGCTTGTTGGTGTTCACGGTCGAGAATTGGCGAACGGTTTAACACGCCCAATCCGAGAGACAAAAACCCATTTTCAACAATTCACCATCGGAACAGATATTACTCTCAGAAAGAACGTGCTTATAGCTGCAGTTTCTATACTTCTTTCAATCGCAGGGGTTTTTCTCAGCACTATGCTCGACCCGAGTGTGGGGGGTGTTTCCGTGATGCTTGCGAGTCTGCTGTCGAGTGCTGTTTTGTCTCCGAGACGACACGAAATGCTTGCTCTTCTCAATGACGGGCGCATCGTGATATCGCTTGTTGGCACTCTCTCTTGCGTTATGCTAGCCTTTGCACCAATTATCGCTGCGTATTGTTTCTTTTTATGTTGCGTGGCTCTCGTTACGACGAGGTTCACTGTAGATTGGCTAAAAGTGCTCAAGTGAAACCACGTCACGGGAAGTCAAGACATGTGTACATAAAGAAAATTTTCAACGCTGCATCTCTATAGGTTTTAGTTGCAACAAGACATGTTAATGCTCCTCTACACACAGTTTGTAAGAACACTCACTGGAGCGTTACCATGTCGCCTAAGTCGCGAGTTCTCCATAATCACTGGAACCAAGAGCGAAAAATCTAGAACGTACTACCTCTTGCTCTAAAAAACGAAAACAGTCAATAACTTCGACAAACATGACGACAAATATTAACTAAAGGACTGCAATACTAAGTGCCCTTCTTGCTACGATCCAGTCATTTGTGGTACTGAAATTGTGTTCCCTTCAATTTCAGCAAGCTCAGCAGAATGCTTGGTCTCATCGTCCACACTGGCCGGCATCGTGTCAATTGCTTTGCCAGGAAGTTCGGCAACCTTCTTCACAACGCTAGGAGTTTCTGCACCCGCTGCTTCTACTGCCTCAATCTTCTCAGTAGCGTCAGAGACCGCGCCAGTTTTTGTGAGTTCTGAGGGTCCTGCTGTGACGTTGACAGCATCAAGAGTGTCCTCAACCTCACTTACCTCGGATACAATTTTGGAGTCATCCAGAACAAGTCCTGAATCTAAGTCTGCCGGAGTACCGGCACCATCAGCTTCAAATTTGGCACTAATGCCAGCAACAGAGCCTGTAGTAGGCGATACAGGAACGTCGGGTGCCAAACTTTCCTTGATAGCGGAGTCGGTCTCTTTGGTCGGAGTTCTCATCTGCTCCTGTTGTAGCTTGTAAGCCCAATCAGCTTTCTTCTGTGCCACGTTCCGCGCGGCGACTATGGCGGCCAATTCAGCCTTTTCTTTGCCGACCTCTTCATCAATTTCCTCGAACTTCTCCAGACGCTCTTTTACAAGACCCTGCGCTCTTTGACGCTGACGCCTCCTATACTCCTCTAACGTGATGTATTCTTTACTGACTGCATCGTAGACATCTCGGTTCATATCGGAAGCTTTTGGAAGTTCGTCTTCTGTGTGATCGAACATGGCTCTGCGTGACTCAATAGACGGAAGCTCGTCGCCAGCAATATCTGGCTTGTCTTCTTTCGCAACACCATCAGGGCCTAGAGCGATGGCTGGGGTGTC
Organism: Agarophyton chilense; assembly: GCA_030374765.1. NCBI lineage: Eukaryota > Rhodophyta > Florideophyceae > Gracilariales > Gracilariaceae > Agarophyton > Agarophyton chilense. Next base: position 2,362,872 of record JARGXX010000099.1, read on the forward strand.
ATCCACTTGAGTTGGTAGCTGTTCCGGTTCGTCATCAATAACGAGCACCTGTACTTGCTCAAGTTCCTCTTCTGTGGACTCTTCCACTGATACGGGTTGGTCCTCAACGGGCTTGCTTTCCAAATCCTTTTCTGTTTCGTCTTCGAGTTCATCGGTGACTGATGTGACAACTGTCACTTGCTCCTCGACAACTGGTTCAACAGGCTCTTCGGATTCCGCTTCAATGTTCGCAACCGCATCGGCAGCTTCATCGACATCATCGAGGGACGAAACTTCATCCGCGACTACGTCGTCCTCCTTCACAGCAGAAGGTTTCTCATCGGCGGGCAATTTGAGGGCGTCATGGACAGGAGGTTGTGCAACAGGTACTATGTCTTTTTCAACGTCATCTAAGTCGGTGTCTGCGATGACTTGATCAGCAGTGGTATCTAGCCGTTTCTCATCAGCTTGTTCCACGACCTCCTCAGTTGTCTCCTCCGCGGCAACATGTTTCGTAACCTCTTCAACGCTATCCTGGACAGGTTTCTCGACTGTCTCTTCCGTTGAAATCGTCTTCACCAAGTCGTCTTCCGTTTGGTGTTGGGGAACAATTGGTTCTTCGACGGACTTGTCCGCGGCGGGCGTGGTTGTAGCGAGTTGCTGGGGTTCAGTTTTAAGCTGCGGGGCGGCAGCTGACTCTGGGTGGACTTGTTCGGCATCCGTTCGACCACGCGTCTGCTTGGCGGCAAGCTTCATGTCACGGCGAGCGCGCTGGCGTTCAGCGATTGCGCGGTCCCGGTCGGGATGGTCCTTCGGCCATGAGTACGGGGGATGCTCGCTGACTCGCTCAAAGCAGGAGACGGAGTTTCCCATGACGGAGTAGCAGCGCGGCAGGCGAGTGGGAGATGATTAGCGGGGGAGACGGGGGCAGGAGGGATGGGTGCAGGGAGAGGGGATGGGAAATGGCGAAAGAGGAAAAGAGGCTTGGGATATGTATAGGCGCAGCAGTGCCACAAAGATGTATGTACGCTGATGGTAGGTAGAGAGGGGGGGGGGGGGGTGGCTCAACGGCTGGATGCGTACTAGCGCGTTCGGGAATGCAGCTCCTTCGGGGAAAGAGCCAAGTGTGACGGTTGTGCCACCTCGGTATGTGGCACTGCCACGCCTCCAAAACTGGGCCGCGCTGCGACATGGCAGGGCACCCAGCGGCGGCGCGCTTCGAAAAAACCGGTTGTGTGCGTAGCTTGCGCTGCGCTCCAGAAACGGCGCTTGGGGGCTTGCTGGCTTGCTGGCTTGCTGGCGCGCGCAGATTGCCCATTCGGCGCGTTGTGGAATTTGTCAACGATTTGCCAGCGTTGCGATTTCAGCGCGCTGTTTGGCTTTGTGCAATCTTGCTTGGCTTTGTTGTGCGCCGGAAGCGGGGCCCCAGTTTGGGAAGAACGGCGCCGAGGGACGATCGCGCGGGGTTTGCGAAGGGTTTGCGAAGGGTTTGCGAAGGTACACTGGCATGTAGTCCGTCGTGACGGCAATTGCTCCCTGCCTGCTCCTTGAAAGCCCCCTTCTTCTTCTCTGTCAACATGAATCCCTCGTCAATCTTGCCTCTTGCCTCCTCATGTGAGCTGTGGCCAGCAGTGCGCCCAAATGCAATCACGTCTCCACGTCTTCACGCCTCGGATACGGCCCTCTATTTAATATGAAAAGCGCCTCCTACAAATAGCAGTTGGAGGGGGGGCATTAATCGATTCTGTCATAACAGGGCTCGCGCTGCGAGCCCTGTTATGACAGAATCCAAGCCCTCTGCTTTTCTTGAAAGGTAGAGTGTTAGCAGTCCACCCTTCGCACATCACATATGTTCCCTCAAGTCTTCATTCGTGCCACCTCCGCTTTTATCTTCTTCGCCATACCGTTGCGCCCTATGCAAACTAACCGAAACAACTCTTCTAACAACATAAAAGTCTGTACACCTGTATCGCTTCGCCTTAACTTACACAACATCGCCACTTTACAACTTCACACACGCATCACACACACGAATTTTTTAACTTGAGTTTGAAAGACAAAGTTTTAGTACAATCCCAGCATGTCTCAATTCGCGCCAAAATACAAACGGAGCACAAGAAGATACGAGCGCTGCTGTAGATATGAGCATATACCCAACATATGGCTGATATGGTACAAACCAGGCGCGCGCTTTTACGTAAAGCTCGAAAAGCTTCTCTCAGAGCTAACGAGACGCGCACGAAAATGCAAAGCAGCGAACCCCGAGTTTCAGTAGCCCATATCCTACAAGTGCCCAGAATGGGCAAACACTATGTGCAATCTCAGTCGGATGAAAGGCCAACGTCAGAGCCGTTAACGATGCATTTACAAGCGTTCAACATCAACAGATGACTCATTGAGGTAACACTGTTACATCAATGTCACCACATCACAAGTGAGTGGTATGTGAACTGGTTTTAGAATCTTCTCCTCACACTCGTCACACCAGGACGCTCTTGCCAGCTTCCAAGTATATTTGCAACGACCGCAACAAGGGGCTGCGTACTCTCTGCTTGGGTTCCTACCTCCGATGCGGAAGCCTTCAAGCCTAATCTTGCCACCTTATTGCACATGCGGACCTTTGCAGACGGCCAGTTCTACTTCTCGTCCGTTCTGCAGCTTAACAGGGGCCAAATGTTTCAGTTATTCTCTGGTGCGTCAGATTTGCACATGAACCCAGTGACAAACAAACAATAGTCTGCTGACATAGTTCACAATGCAGTGCGACGCCGTTTGGCGACATGCTCATCGTCCATCTTGTCGTCAAGGTCTAACCTGTCCCCCAAGCTTTCCTCACCCAGTAGCTTCTCCATTTCCTGTTGTGCGATAATGGATCGCACAAACTGAGGGTTTGCAGCTTCCATTTTCCGGATCCAATCTTGTAGTTTTGCCAGCTGCTTTGATTCGTCGGCAGTAATCTTGCGCCCCGTATCGATGTGATGCGAATTTCGTATTTCGGACAGTTCTTTACGGTAGGCATTACGTTCTGCCTCCATGCGGTTGAGTCTTGACTCTAATTCGGTCTGATACCTGAGCACTTTTGCTCGCGAGGCGGCCGCAGACGCGCGGTTGGCCCTCTCCCTCTCTTTTTGCTTAATGGCTTTGCCAACTATCTCCTTAGCCAAGCCCTCATACTGGGCTTGATCGTTGCGAATGGAACAGAGGGCCTGTTCGGCGATCTTCTCACTCTTGACGCGATTGAAAACCTCGTTGGCAGCCATCATAGCTTCGGCAACCTCAACGAGCGGGGTTTCATCATTTTGGCGAGCCATCACGGGGTCGTCGTCCTTGACAAGCGAGTGTTGTTGATCGGGAACGGCTTGCACGGCGGGCATATTGACAGGCGGCATGTTGGCGGGCAAGCTCATGCTGACGTTAGGGAGGCTGACATTTTGCATGGAAACGGGCATGCTGACAGAAGGCATGTTGACGGGAACCATAGGGTTGACGGACATGTGCATTGATTCGGTAGTCTGGACGTCGGCGGCGGCGGCAGCGGACATGTCTGCCATGTGCTGCTGTGGGGGCTGCTGGCCGTCGGGGGCGCCGTTCTCGTGGTGGGGATGGTGCTGGTGGTGCTGGTGGTGATGGTGATGGGGGTGGTTGTCGGCGGCGGTCTGGCCTACCTCGTGGGCGCCATGGTCGGGTGGGGGGTGCATCTGATCGGAGACGTGCGGCGCATCGGGCACATGGGAGGGGGCGGGACCATCCGAGTCGGGGACGTTGGGGGTGGCGACAGAGGCGGCGAGCGCCTCCTTGGCGGCTTCTTCGGTGAGCAGGGCGGAGGAAGGGACGTGGTCGTCGGGGGCTCTTGTTGGGTCGGTTAGGGCGGAAGTGTCGGTAGCGACTACGGTATCTGGCATGGTGCTATGTAGATGGGTGCGAAGAAGAAGACGTGAGCGGCGAAGACAAAGGTTGGAGTTGAGGGACAACAGCGCTGTCCCCGTTGGCTGCGTGTCCACGACGGTGGTAGGTGGGGTTGGAGGGTGGCGGAGGGGGTGGTTGGTGGCGGAGTTGTGATGGGTGTCGAAGCGTTGGCGGCGACGCGAAGACAAGCGGGCGATGACGCAAGCAGCGCGGGCGACGAAGGCCATGTGCGCCTTTTATGTGTAGCTGGTACAGTTGTCCAGGGGGTGCGCCCCCAAAGGCGCGCCGCCGCCCGCGCCGCACGCGCGCCACGCCAATTCGAAAAAATCGCGCGCTTCTCGCTGCTGCGACGCGTGCACGGCCAGCAACGTGCGCAAACAAGTTAAAACACGTGTGCACGTGGAACGACGCGTGTCCAGCTTGTGGCGTTCGCACTAATCACAGCGCATCGCATTTGCCAAACTGGCGTTAAGATATCTACAAGCTCGCGACGCAAGTTTTTACTGTAATGTTTGACAGTATCTACAGTATCTGGATTCGACCGACGTCGTAGCTCGGCCGTTACGTAATTGTCGTCCTGTGTTGAAGAGCTTTCTCTAGCTCTATCTAGCTCCCGCCGCCAGTGTACCCACTCTGCACGGCGCCTGCCTGCTCTCCCGAGCGAGTACACTCTTTACGCCCCCAGCTGGTGCTCTTCACGCTGCGGCTCCAGCCGTTTTCGCTCCAGCCGTTTTCGCTCCAGCCCCAGCCATTTGCGCTTCAGCTCGTGCTCCTCGTGCTCCTCGTGCTCCCAACAAGAGCCGCTTCCCACTGCCCGTCAGTCAACCCACACGCTGTTTTCACTTGGCTCGACGACGCCTTTTCCAACAGTGCAGACATGGCGGACCTCAATAAGAAGCTCTCCGCCACAAAGACCATCGATAAAAAGGCCAAGGTCTCCACGCCGCGCAAACATCTCCCCGCCGAGGACCCCGCCGAGGACCCCGCCGAGCCTCCGTCCTCCTCGCCCAAGTCGGTTGGCGATACGGAGGCCTGCAAGGAATATGACGTCAAGCACCCCACTGGCGACAAGATGCGCGATAAAGTGCGCATCCTTCTGTCCGATGCGCTTTTCAACAAAGACGAGCACATTGTCAAATCCAAGGATCAAGCTCAAATTGTGGCCTACGCAATCGAACACGCCATGTTCGTCAAATTTGACGGAAATGGAACGTCATACAAGCAAAAGTATCGCAGCCTCAGTTTTAACCTCAAGGATCCCAAAAACGGCAAGCTTCGATCTGCTGTACTTTTGCGCGATATCTTGCCCTCGGAGCTCATCGACATGAGCAGCACAGATCTCGCCAACGACGACTTGCGAAAGAAAAGAGCAGAGGTGCGCGAGAAGATGACCCGCGACGCCATGCCCTACACCCAGCAAGAGGCTTCTACCGATAGGTTCAAGTGTGGAAAATGCAAGGAGAGAAAGTGCACATACTACCAAATGCAAACTCGATCAGCGGATGAACCACTCACTACCTTTGTCACTTGCGTAAACTGCAACAACCGCTGGCGATTCTAACACACATGCACATAGCTTGCTTGCCGACTGTACACATTCCTTGGCACTGCACGCCACTGTCAATTTTGTAAAGTATCGACGCGTGCGGCAGTTTACTTCATTTTCATTGCTGCAAGTTGCGTCTCAACTTGCTTCTAGCTTGTCGCGAAGTTCGTACAGTCTGCTTCTCGTCTCTTCGTTTACAGTCGACATGAGCATGTTAGCTCGCACACAATTTCCATCTACTTCAGCTAGTTTGTCTTTGGTGTCCTGTCTTGCGCGTTTCACTTCTTGAATAAATAAAGCTGATGTCATCACGTGTGCCCCTTTCGACCTTGAAAAATTAATTTGCGCAATGTCGCTGGTAGCAGCCCATACTTGTCGTTCCCCATTTTCACACAGTTTGAAAACAGAGCGTTCAATGTACGAATCCGCGTTTTCATGCCCCGTGAAGATCACTTTCACTCTGTCCACTGCTTCCTCTTCCTTCGTATCCTCCGCCGTTCCATGCGCATCGAATACAACCACGCATTCCCAACCCCTTACGTAGGAATACTCCGTAACATCATCAAGTAACAGCCTGCGAGCAGTTTCCAAATCTGACCTATCCCGCCACTTTCTTAGACGTGGCCATGCACCAATTACGTTGTACGCATCAATGAAGATTATGGGTTCCTGCCCATAATCGTACTTTCCGTCTGGAATATGCGCATCGTCTTTAACTCGTTTGCCGCTGCGAAGAACTTCGTCCTTTTTCCGTCGAAACTTTGTTCGCACCACCGGCTTGATTGGTACGGAAGCTTCGGCGTTCGACTTTGCAATATGCAATTGTTGCCTTAGGCTCAGTGTGGAGTTTTCGAGATTGACCCGCGGCGGAGGTTGCTGACCAGGCTTCGATGTTTGCTCCGGTGAACTAGGACGCGGCTTGCGACGTTTGGATCTCATTACTGGCTGGATAGAATTTGCGGGTGCTCTGCGAAGCCGATGACAAGATGAGCACAAATCACTGATTGGAGAGGGTCGCATCACAATCAGAGTTGTGTTGCGGAATGGTGGCAACCCAAACGCCGTTGAGGGAGATGAGAACACTGTAGAAACGCGTGGAGCATGTGACACGCATGTGAACATGCTGCTCTGTCGCTCGATAAAAGAGAAATACAGAGAATTGTTCGCATATATCCAATTGCCGATGTTGAATTCTCGATTTTAACAAGTCAGGAAGTGGACAAGATATGAAATACTTCCTTAAGTTGCTCGCGACCTTGAACGCACTTTCCTAAAGATTAAGCGGAGTTCTGATTCAGAGAAAGTTACAAACACGACCGAAAGAAAGAAAGAACGCCTGAGCGACGCCGCTTAGGAGATGCGCATAGGCTTCCCCACATGTAATGATTGAGGATGATTACGTTTGCGTATAAAATTGACGTGATCATGCGTTGGTTCACACAGACTCGATTCCAAGTGGACCAATGAAACTTGAGAATTGGATCGTTCCCAAATGACACAACGACAAGTGTCACAAAACGGGATATGTGGACAAATAAAGTCTACTCAACGTAAGCTTAGATAATCCCACATGTGGATAATCCAACAAAATGCCTGAATCTCTGTCACAGTCAAAGGTCAAGAGTTTCCCTACTGCCTCTCGTCAACCTTAGAACACAGGGATTCTTCCTCGGCCACATGAATGTAGTCGAAAACAAAACCAACAAGCTCCATCAATGAAAAGAAAGACACAAATTGAATCACTCGGCACCGAACCCGCTTCGGTTGGCCGAACAGAATAGTGCTCACTGAACCTTGTCTCAATCAAGGACAAATGTGTGCTTCCGCCCAGAGTACCAATACAGACACTCCAGCACTTTGGTCACACCCTCCAGATCGTTGCGAAATATCTCGAGGCGATCGATAATTGATCTTCTAGAGGACTCGGTTTCTGGATTTCTAAAATTACTTCGCGAACGACTGAGGCCCTCATCATCGTGTCACCATGCCACACACTCGTCCAACTTCATCAAGAGCTTTTCTGAAGTCTTTTTTGCTGCCAGCGGAGTCGTAACATCCACGAAACAGCATTTCTCTTACGTTTCGATCGAGTCCTTCCTTAGGGACACTACCCACACTGAATGCGGCTTTCAGACAGTCTCTAAGGATTTGATTCTCGTCCATTTCTCCTGAAATGATTCGGCACATTGCAAACAAGACATCTGCAACATCAGAAGCGCACCGCGAATTCCGAGCCGCACACAGAGCCCCAGCACAGACACCGTTTGGCCCGTTTGCAATATTCAAAACTGTCTGTTGCAAAGGGGCTCCTGCCGTTCTCGAAAACAGAGCTTTCCAAAAGTTAAGACTCACCTTAACGTTCCCGACGTTGTGGCAGTACATTGTTCCCACAGCAATCCTAGAAATCTCTGATGCAACCGGCAATAACGCACTGCTTGCCCTTTTGGTTAGAGTTGACACGAGTTTTAAGAACATTCGTGTCATATCCGGTTGTGTATCGTAATCACTGCCTGAGAACATGTTGAGACCAACTACCGCACACCCGACGCATTCCGTTATGCATTTTAAAGGTTCACCATCACAGGTGCCAAGGGCATCCTCTACACCAGTGACAAGATCAGGAATCAGCTTAGTCATGGCCTTCAGCCATACGTCTTCACCGTCGGGCCCAGAATCCTTAAAACACTCACCGAGGAGCTTGGTGACGGCCATAATGAGGTGTAACCGGGACTTCTCGTCTCGAAAACATGCTCGATCGCCACTTGTTTCGTCGTCTTCGTCGAATAATGTCGGCAGTGTGTTGACTTCCAGCAGGCTACATATGGCTTTGGAAATCATACCGTTCCCACACTGTCTGCGGGCCAAATAAAAAACAGCCTCTCTTACGCGTTGGAAAACAAAAGCCACCGCTTCGTGATCATTATAAACGCGCATGGCCGTACTGAGGAGGGTCAAATCTCTACACAGCACGGGTTCATTCAACGACGCTTCGATACCTCCGGCAGCGGCGATACATAATCTTTCACAGGGTTTCCGCACCATATCCTCAAGGGCATTAACTCTCTCTTGTCGCACTGGAAGTAAACTGGCAATATTAGCTACAGCGTACATCGCTTGCTCGGCGGCACCTGTAGACATCCCAGAGACCGACTGGTTCAGAGCTGTAATCAAATCTCCTAAGAAAGGTAAAAGGGAATGTGGTTGAATCTCGGCAAGGCTTTGCAAAAGCGTTGCACCCCTATCTGCTACTTCATTCTTCAGCAAGACATTAGCGGCACACGCTGCTGTTCTGTGGAACAATTTTTCGTCCCTGGTCAGTAGCACACTGTGGGAAGCTAAAGCGCTAAGAGCAGATCTTTGCAAAGCTGTTTGCCAGTGGAATACGGCATCATTTGAAATTCCATTTGCAGATCTCACAATCGCAAGATCTAGTACTCTCTCAAGTAGCTGTTTCGATTTATTCCATTCGCGTTCATCGATATTGGTGTCTTCGACAGAGTCTTTGCTTGCTCCAATGGCTTCCAGAGCGGCACATATTTGGGTTGGTGGCATGCTATCGTCGGTGGACAAGAATTTGGAGACCAGCGCAAGGTACTGGTGATGGCCGATAGACAACGCTCCTGTGGCGAGAAGATCCAAAACTGGACCTTTTTCTTCTTCGCTTTCACAATCAACAAGATTTGGATTTAACTGATCGCGAACAAAACCTAGAGATTCCATTCGCCGAATCACGACAGTCAGGACGGCACAAATCCGCTCTGAGCCAAGTCGTGCTTGGTCTTCTTGCATGAGATGATCTGCAGCTATCCATGCCATCCAGCCCTCTATGGCCGCAAAGAACGAAGACTTGTCGGGAGCATTGAGACAAGTCCACAGCAAGTCAATGACATTCCGTATAACTTCGCGACTCTGCTCAGTCTGCTGCTCCATTAGCTCATCAGCATTTCCGTCAGATAGGGAGCACACGACTTCTGAAATGGCGTGGTGAATACTGTGCGCATCTGGGCCGCTAGCTCCATGAAATGCTGCCATCAGGCCTTTGGTGGTACTGAGGAGAAGGGGAAGACTTGTACCACTGTAGCCCACGATTTCGTTCAATGCTTCAGTACCGGACTGAGCAAGCTGAGGAACAACAATCACGTGGAGAAGAGCGTTTGCAATTTGCATCTTGTCTGCGTACGGAGTCCACGCTTGCAAACATTGCACAGCCGCTTTGAACAGCTGCATTTGTTCTTCCGTTATTGGCCCATTGCGGGGACATGAGATCAATAAGAAGACTGCATCTGGCACAACCTGGTGCGCTTTGCATCGACAAAACGCGCGTATCTGAACGTGGTTCGCCACATGACTTGTGGCATTCTGATCCATCTCTGCAGCAATAGCAGCCATCACATCGCACTTTAAAGCAGGTTTGTCTCGCAGCTTTAGAACTAACATTTCCCACATAGATTCTTGAAAAGATTGCGGCGACCTGGAAACAGCATCGCCAAGGGCTTTTCCAAAGTAGTATACTGCGGAGCTGCGCGTAGCCTGATTCTGCTGGTCTAAAGAAGGGCTCATCAGCGCTCCTAAAGCTAACGAGACCGCAGCGGAACGAGAGCTTTGATCCATTACCAACCAATCAGCATGAATTCGTGTGTAAAGTGCATGAGCAGCGAAGAGAAGCTGTGGTTGCGACGGGGAATTTAAAAGTGCCGGCAAAACGTTCCATAACTGTGGTGAGGTCCTAGCGTGTGATAGATAGCGGTCAGCTTCTGAGATGCTCTGGTCTCCTCGGTGAAGAATCGCAAGAGCGTTTTGGATGTTCTCCATGGTGACTGGGAATGCGGGGTCGCCATTTCGCTGCATCGTTGCTTAGCAACAACTGATTTGGGCGCTTACGGGAATCGCATAACGACAGAACTCGTTGGCCGCGATGAGGGAGACACATTGAGCGCATCGAACGACCTCGGGTGACTGCTGGGTGTATCAAGGCTTCATAGCAAGTAGCGCTGACCTCTAGCCAGTGCTTGACCCAGTCGGCGTTTAACGGGGTGAACTATGCATCAAAAACGGTAACATTTTAACTGTTGGGCACTATTTTGCGATGCATTTGTAATTGCAGATCGGTATCAACAAAAATTTTGATGACATGTTTCCTTTTCCGGAAAAATGGTTTCACATGCAGAACTTCGTCCCGAGGTCAACGTGTCAAGGGCCAAAACCTATTACCTGCTTCATACGAAAGGAATCCGAAAGATATCCCATGGCGCTCGATTGCTGGACTGTCACGCGCTTCTTCCACCTTCAGCGATAATCCTTTCCAAGGTTGCTGAACACCTTTGAGGTTGCTTGACACCTTTGAGGTTTCTTGACATCTTTGAGGTTTCTTGACATCTTTGAGGTTTCTTGACATCTTTGAGGGGTCTTATCGCGTCGTTCAGGTTTTATGTGTAACTGGGAACCAAGGTTTTCCCGATATATTCGTAGACGATCGTCTCGACCTGTGTTGTCCCGATACCACTTTCAAGAAAAGAAAGGGTTTCCTACCTAACCCCCAATTCCTGAGTAGGAAGGAATCGCTCAATTTTTTTCGCCGCCTCAACACGTTCATCACACTAGGTTCCTCGGCTCAACAATGGTTGGATTATTTTCGGAGTCATGGGCGGAGCCTTTTCTTCCCCAGCGTACGTTGCAGGTTTACCTCGCAAAGCGACCGACAGATCATATTGATGAAGAGACCTTTTCGGTACGGTACGCTTCCTTGCCAGACAAGGACAAGATTCCCCCCCGGCATGTTGTGATAAAGGTACTGTTCGTTTCATGTGATCCCGCGATGAGGGGTTGGCTAAGCACACGCAAGTCATATATCGCTCCAGTAGCAATTGGTTCAACAATGCGAGCAATGGGTGTTGGAACTGTGGTACGCGGTGGAGCAGGTTTTCGTGTTGGACAGCTCGTAACAGGCCTTTTCGGGTGGGCAGAATATTGCGTCATGAAAGCCGAACGGGTAACTCGAGTAAGAGTTCCTCCTGGTATGCCGAAGTCCGTAGCCCTTGGCGTGCTTGGTATAACAGGCATGACTGCTTATTTCGGACTGTTGAAAATTGGTAAACCGAAAAAGGGCGATATTGTTGTTGTTTCTTCCGCGGCAGGTGGCACCGGAAGCGTTGTTGCGCAGATTGCCAAGAACATCATTGGATGCGAAGTGATTGGCATTGCAGGTGGATTAGAAAAATGTCGCTACTTGGAAGAAGACCTTGGCATCAAAGCGGTGGACTATAAAAGCGAGGAAGGTGTTGGCAAAGGTTTAAAGCGCGCTTTAAACGGGAAAGGAATTGATATCTATTACGACAATGTTGGCGGGAAAATCCTAGAAGCGGCCCTGGCAAGAATCAACATCGGCGCTAGAATAGTCGTTTGTGGGGCCATTAGCGGTTACAACAGCAGCAATCTCCCACCAGGACCCTCAAACTATGTTGCCCTCATTTCCAAACGTGCCTCCATGACAGGATTCTTGTTGTATGATTTTGAGAAGCAGTTCCCCACCGCCAATTACCACTTGTCAAAATGGCTAGTGTCCGGAAAGGTAAAGGGTAGAGAGCACGAGGTTATTGGATTGAGAAATGCACCCGCGGCGTTGAAAGCATTGTTTGATGGAAAGAACATTGGCAAAGTGATTGTACGAGTGTTGGAAGACGAAGACAAGCTTGACAGGTGTGATTCGAAGAAGAGACGTGCGGCAAAATTATGATGCACAAGTTTTTGGTGTTACATCAAAGTAGTTTTCGTGTACATTCGATGTTTTCTAGAGCTCGGTGGACTAATGTAAGAAAATAGCAACAATCAAGCGGATTTTGGATGAAGTCGATACCACTACAGTTATCATAGCAGCAAATCTGACTCATGTTGGCTGAATTGATCTTGACTTCGTAAGGCCATCGACTTTTTGGGCGTAATGAAGATCGCTTCCTGATACGTACTCGGAGATATCGAGGGCAACTTCAACCGATTCTCTAACAACATCTTTTTCGTCCGTTCGAAAGTGGGAAAGAATTTTCTCAGCTGCAGTAGAGCCGATACTACCTAAGGCTTCAGCTGCTTCGTGGCGCACCATTTCATGTTCTTTTTGATCGCTCAAAAAGCGTTCGAGAGTAGGAATTGACGCTGGGTGTTGCATTTGCCCCAAAACATATGCAACCTCGTGACGGAAAAGGGCGCTGTGTTTATCGGCCTGCATACCGGCGCACAAGGCTAAGACTGCTTGTTCGTCAGCTTTGTTCCTCAATGCAAACATTGCCTTGTATCGCTCAAACAAAGGCTGAGAAGCGTCACATAACACGCTCTTGAGGTGATGGACATCTTTGTTGTCCTCCGGAGGGGCAGGGTCAACCGAAGCAAACGGCTTGTGAATTTGTTTTTCATGCGCACTGTGTGCCCATCTGATTCGATTAACAGCGAGCAGACAAGTTTCTGTTATCTCCTGTGCGAGAGAAGCATCGGCGGCATATTTCTCAAGCAGCGGCAAGACGGAAGTGTGCGCAATGGCCCCCATAGCTTCAGCAGCCTCATGACGGACCATAACATCCTCGGAGGGGTCCTCAAGAACCGCTTTCAAGGTTGGAAGCGCATCGGCCGCACACATTTGTCCAAGTACGTAGGCTACTTCATGGCGCACCAGCGCGGATGGATCGGAGAGCAGAGAGTGTTCTAGGGCGCGCACTGCTTGAGCGGTTGCCAGGCTTTTGAGACTAAAGATGGATCTCATGCGCGCCGAGACGGGACCAGTACTATCATGTAGCTGCGCCACGATTTGATCGACGGTGATCATGACGGAGCCCATGGTGGCGAAGTGGATGCGGCGTCACGATTCCCCGCGAAGATTCGTTCAAGAAGCGATCTAATGCGGCCGCAACACGTGGCAAACGCGATGCGACGTCGCTGCGCGTGGCCAGTGGCAAGCACTGGTGGGGTGGTCAATTCACTCGTGGCTCGGCGCGGTACACACGCTTGTAGTACTATGCTCCTGGGTTGCTAATCAACGTAGAATTGCTGCCTCTCCCGCCCCATCTTCGCACAAATTCGCTGCCTTCTCATTGCCGTGCACTCGCGTTTCTCGCCTTCTTCGATTTTGTTTTCGTTCACTCGCATCTCGTCTCACCGGCGCCCATTTTTTCCGCCTGTTCGGGTGCTTAACTTTCCCGCTTTTCTTTCAACTTCAGAATTTTTGCTTGCTTACTTGTTTTCGTTTACACTTAAACCTATTTCGTCGCATCTACGTTCATTCCATTGCCGTCTCATTCCAAGTTTTTCGTTCTCTCGCCCTCATCTGCCTGGCTCTCGTCCCCACCTCTGGTCCGCCAAACAGTTTTTTTCTGTGGGCTTATCCGCATCTGCAACAATTCAGTCGTCAAAACACCGCACCAGTTATCCCCCCAACGCCCGCAATACAATCACTCTCACCCCGTTAAACAAGGCAGCACCTCCGATCCAGAACTCCACACGCAAGGGCACCGCCCCGGCGCAAGCCGTTTCCACCAAAATGGCCGCCACAGGCAAGAGCTGGCTTGCAGCCGCTGCTGCACCTGTTCGCACTCAACCGAAAGGTGGTCATTTACTTCATCGAACTTATCAATTCAGCTACGTACACCGCTCAATGGATCATAAAAACGAGGACTACAAGAATCAGATCCGTAACATAGCCACTGTGGGAACCGTGGAAGAATTTTGGGCTGTCTACACGCATCTCAACCGTGTGAATAAACTTTCGCCCAACACTGACTATTTCCTCTTTCAAAAGGGCGTACAACCCATGTGGGAGGATGATGCTAACAAACGGGGGGGTAGACTAACCATTCGACTGCAAAAGGCCGCTAGTCCTCGCGCTTTTGAGGATCTGTGCTTGGCACTTATTGGCGAACAATTTGAAACCGATGATATTTGTGGCATTGCTTGTTCGGTACGAACGTATGAAAACAATCTCAGTATATGGCTCAAGGACGCCAGCAACAAGCAACTGCTTGTTCGAGTCGAGTCCATAGCGAGACGCGCGTTGAACCTAGAACCGAAGATTGTTCTTCGCGATTGGTCGTTCAAGGCGCATAACATGGATCAATCACCCAGCTCGTAAATGTTCACTTTTATATATATTGTCATGTACGCGGGGCTAGATTCAGGTGCGCGCGCAGAGGTTTGTGTATCAAACGCATATAAAACCAATACAGTTGCAAGCCACTGTGCAATGGCTCAATATCTCTTGTTGTCAGTCTTTTGCATATAGCAGTACAATTTCATCGGGCCATCTTATTCGTCTTATTCACCAGAGAAGAGCGTTGACAATCACGCACATAAAAACCTAAAATACAAAACACGAGACTATCCTCAAACGCCGCCGTCCGCCGTACATTATACAAACGTCTGGCGAGAGATGTGTTGTGAAGACCGAAACATTCGTCGACACATCATGCGACTGGTGTCATTTACTTCGAAACATCAAACAAGAATAGACGAGCAGAGGTCACGAGGCAGGCAGGATAGCAGCGCGGGGAGACATTCGGACAGCGGTTGGAAGAAATGAGGCAGACAAAATTCTAAGGTTTGGTTTCTTTGCCAGTATCTTTTGTCCATTTACCTTTGATAGATTGCTGTAGGCTAAGAACTTGATCCTAGCTAGTGCCTGCGATGATGTCCATCATCGTTGAGCGATTTGTTTTGAACAGAACCGGAACAAAAAATACGGAGAATGGCAAATCTATCCCGGGTGTCATCTCGCAAGCAGGGAAGAATATACCGGTGTCACAAGGTTGCGATATTCTTTCTATGTGGCACAATCTCCCTAATATGCCTAATAGATACGGATGTGAACAAAGGTTCACCGTTAGCAATTGCCAACGCGCAATCAACTTGCAATTAGCGCGCGGCCAATTGAATTTTTTGCGCGAAAGAATAAAAAGGGCAAATTTTGTGGGGGGGCGCGATCTCATCTTGGCAAGTTGTAGTGTCCAAGTCCTTGTTGTAGGACAGGAGTGGCATCGTCCCAACGAGGCGGCCTGGCGCCAATCAAACGAAAGCGCCCGAATCTGGGGGCTTCACTCCAATAGATGCGCTGCAAGTGGCTGCGCCGTTCCGTATTGCACCGTGGAATCCATCCATACTTGGTGCAGCGCTGCCTTGGGCGCTCGCTTGTGCCATCACCTCTTTTGGTCGATTATGCTGCCTGCTGCCCTCTAGCTAGCTAGCTATCCTTCTTGCGCAGCGCCTCACCTCCCGCAACCTTTTAAGCGTCCCTCCGGCTAACTAGCCATCCCTCACGCATTCCCGCTTTTTTCACCAGGTACAGGGCGTCACAATGTCGATCCAACACATCGCGTCGCTGCAGCAGTTCGAGTCAGTCCTCCAATCGTCCGCCGACAAGCTCGTCGTCGTCGACTTCTTCGCCACCTGGTGCCCACCATGTCGCGCAATAGCCCCCTTCTTCGAGTCGCTATCAACCCGTTACGCCGACCGCGCAATCTTCCTCAAGGTAGACGTTGACCAAGCACAAGACGTCGCCCGTTCCTGTTCCGTATCCTCCATGCCAACCTTCCATTTCTATCGTCGAGGCGCCCTAGTCGCCCAGTTTTCCGGCGCCAGTCAAGAACGTCTGCAGAGGGAGATAGAACTTCATGCGCCCTCTACTGCCGAAGTAGCCTTTGCCAGCTCTGGAACCAGATTGGGAGCGTTCCCCGGCCCGTCTTCCCCGTCGCTACCGTCTGCCGCCCCGAGCGACCTCGACGACTTACAGGCCAGAAGATTAGCTGCTGCTGCTGCCGCTGCGAAGAGAATGGAGGCTTTCCAGGCACAGCAAGAAGCTGCTGCCAAAGCTGCTGCCAAAGCTGCCGCCATACCGCCGGAGCCAGCCCCAACGCCTGAATCCTCTGCCCCAGATCCCCCCGCAGACCATCACTCCGATTCTGCGCCTGCGGGGCCATCTTCTCAACCGCCTCAGAATGACCCCCGCCTCAATGTCAATCTGTTGTTTCTCACGCAGATGGTCGACGAGATGGGCTTCCCAAAGGTTCGTGCACAGAAAGCCCTCATTCTCACTGGTAACAGTAGTGTAGAAAAGGCTATAGAGTGGTGTTTCCAACACGCCGATGACCCCGATGTCGACGAACCGTTGCAAATCGTCACCCAAGAAGGAAAACCAAAGCCAAAACTAAGCCCAGAAATGGCAAAGAAGCGTGCCGATGAACTCTTCGCACGTGCTAGAGCTAAGCGAGAGGCCCAGGAAAAGAAAGACGCGGTCGAAAGGGAGAAGGAGCGTCTCAGATCTGGCAAGGAAGCCTCTCAAGCAAAGGAGAAACTGGAGGAAGAAAATCGTCGACGCGCTGTTGAGGAAAAGAGGAGGGAAAAAAGGGAGGCGCTTGCGGAAAGACAAAGAGTGCGTGCCATGCTTGAGGCAGACAAAGAAAGGCGTCACAAAATCTTTCATATGCCACCAAGTAGTCCGCCAGGTGAAACAGTCGATGCGTCTTCTTCTCAGCCGAAACCCAAACCTGCTGACCCGCTGGCGGCGGCCGGAAAAATACAGTTCCGAATGCCGGATGGCTCGCGTGTTGAGGGGGAGTTTACCGGTGATCAAACTATGGACGATATCATATACTTTTTATTGACAGCTCGTCCTGATCTGGGTTCCCACAATCTGACTTTTTCGCAGCAGTATCCGAGAAAGATATACTCTGAAAGCGAGTATGGGATGTCTCTCGTCGATCTCAAACTTTTACCTCGCGCGGCACTGACGGTGTCTTTTTCATAGATGCATGGAACGCGTTCTACCCTAAAAAGTGAGCGCCTTTAACAGGGACGCTGGTTACCGACTTCGAACGGTCGAAGCACGTTCATGTGACCAAATTGCCATTCGAGGACAATACATGGGCGCATTTTCAAGTGATGTAATCAAGGTTATGGCTGAAATTTAGGTTCAGTGTGTTGATAACCAGCGACAGTCGCGTTTAGGTTTTCTCGGTCAATTAGCTTGTTCGCCACTTAGTAGTCCACCAAATGAAGTTCGCGTTCATTCCGAGTACTTCCCAAATACAACAGTACTGTTATGCCCGCCGAAACCGAATGAGTTAGAAATACCAACGGAAATTTCCGCCTCCTGCATCACGTTCGGCACGATATCGATATCAACCTCAGGTTCTTGGTCATGGATGTTAATTGTAGGGTGAATTTTGCCCGTCTCGATGGCCTTAACAGTTGCGACAGCTTCGAGCCCACCCGCAGCTCCCAACGCATGACCAATCATCGACTTGGTAGCGTTCATCTTCAACTTGCTCACGTCGCCGTCAAATACACTCCGCACAGCCCGAAATTCTGCAAGGTCTCCTGCCAGTGTTGAGGTTGCATGCGCATTGATATAGTCAACGTCCTCTTTACGGACGCCAGCATCTTCCAAGGCGTGAGTGATACACATTCTCACGCCGCCACCATCTTGTCTTGGCTCTGTGATGTGGTGGGCATCGCAACTCTGAGCGCCGCCGTAATATTCGGCAATTATTGGCGCACCGCGTTGTAAAGCATGTTCAAGACTCTCGAGGACCAATAGCCCAGCACCTTCTCCCATTACAAAACCATCTCGAGTCTTGTCCCATGGTCTTGACGCACCTTGTGGATCATCATTTCTGGATGAGAGAGCGCGACATGCAATGAAACCTCCCAGACCCACTGGCACAATGGCTGCTTCAGATCCACCAGCAACACAAATGTCACAGTCTCCCCTTCGGATATGGATGGCCGCATTATTTATCATAAAGTTACCAGTCGCACACGCTGTCGACACTGAGTAGTTGGGACCCATGAAGCCTATATCCATACCAATGAGCGCAGATGCCTGATGAAAAAACACGCATTAACAACAACATATAAACAGAGGGTTAAGGTTAGGAAAAGCTTTTCTCCCGGCGCTAAACGGGTGTCGAATTTCTGTTCTACAACATACCATATTGGTGATAGCATAGGGAATGAAAAACGGCGACATGCGACTTTGACCTCGCTTAAGCAGCGTCTCAACTCCTTGTGAATAAATATTCAACCCTCCCATGCCAGAGCCACAAAGAACGCCCGCCCTTTTCTTATTAATTGCTTCAAGAGCATCCGATCCAAGACCTAGTCCCGCATTTTCAAGCGCTTTCTTTCCTGCGACAATCGCATACTTAAGAAACGGATCAAGACGTCTCATAAGCTTGGGTTTGACATAACCATCAGTCTCTACCAACTCCGGGTCAATCACAGCGGCAAAATTAGTGCTCCATCCCTCAGTATCAAAATTAGTTACTCTTTTCACACCGCTCTTTCCCTCAAGAAGAGAAGCGTAGAATTTTTCGGAATCACATCCGAAGCAGGATACCACACCTGTGCCGGTGACGACGATGCGCTTAACGGGTCCATTGGCGGTTTCGCGCGTTAGAGAGATCATTTTAATTGGGGTTGTCGACAACGTTCGAGTCGGTCGATCCGGCAGCGATGTTACGTTGTGAGGGCTCGGTCGAAGCCATCTGGACTTTGAAGAAGATGTCAGCGTAACGGGCGCTGAAACAAAGGTTGTGTGAAAACGGTGCATGAGGACTCGCGAAAAAGACGATCGAATGAAGGACTGAATTTTTGCCAAGTTATGAACAAGAAGAGGAATCTACGATGGATTTTGGGAAGAAACGAGACGGTGGGCTGCGAGTATTTGCCGATTGAACCTCTCGTAGCGGCTATGAACGATGTGTGATAGCCGACAAACAAATGATCGGGAAATATGGACGGGAGCGAGATCAGATCGCATCGCTCAAAAAGGGGTTCACACGTGTACAGCTTGCCTCCAATGGCTCATTGTAGTTGGCGAAGGAGCGACTTGCGAATACCGTCGGTAATTCTCAACAAGTGTGTCAGCACGCAGAGCGACATCCTACTTCCGCACGAAAACGCTTCTCAAAAGTTTATGTGTGAGATCTAGATCAAGCGACCTTGGACGGGCGATGCTTGACTGAATCAGTCAGGCTACAATGTCGTTGCTTGAGGTGTAATGGTTTTCTACGACCTGCGAATTCATACTACGGCCTGGTTACTCTTGATGCAATGCTTGTGCAGAATGTGCCTATGACGGAACTAGTTACAATACGTTCATCTTCGCTCCTGTCTCACATCAACCAGTGTATATAATTCTCACCCGAATTTTACATCTACATTATTTCAAGGAAGTGGAATTTTGCCCCCTTCACCATATCGACTACTTTCTAAAGTACATGTTGTCTAATCTATTTCTAATCTTGTGAACCCCCCGAGCCAGAACATAAGGTAGCCATCGCATATTTCAAAGCAAGCTTGGCAATTCAGGTCATCTCAAGCGCATTAGAAGAAACTACCGCCAGCGACATGATGGTGTGCAATGCTCATCGACCTGTCAACCAAACGACGCGAGAACTGCACATTTACCATCCCACAAACGCCATTTTCTTCTTTTAAAGTTTCGCTAGAGGTGTCTTTCACAGACTCCGGAAACCCCTTCTCCTTCACCTCCAGGATCTTTTTCATTTCCGTAAGCTTGTTGGACTCCTTCCTTAGTCCTTGTTCGAATGCATTTGAAAGTTTGGTTGCCGCTCGAAGCTCACGACGAAGCGTGTGAATCTCTTCCTCCTTATTTTCGATCATATCTCGCAAAGTCGTCACATTCTTTTCCAAGGATTTCACCGTCTTTGACAACGATCCGATCGCCAAAGGTTCTCTGGATTGCAGCTGGCTCCGGTATTCTGGCTGAGAATCTAGAGAGATGATGCGCTTTAAATCTGCTAGTGACGTAGGCGCACCCCTTGGTTCCATGTGCTCGTCTTTAGCTCGAGCATCAGTTTGGCATGTTCGTTCCTCACCAAGTCTTTTCTCCTGGCGTAAACGGTTTGTCATCTTCCGGAAGAACCCTCTTTGACTCTCATGCCCGTTTCTGTTGTCTGCACCAGCTGATTGGCCACGTGACAGCTTTTTTCCACTCTTCGGCGTCGATGATTCTTCCAAATGTTCGTCTTCACCATGGGCATCTGTCGCGGAAATCCGTTCCTGTCGGCTTCGCGTGTCTATCTCGTCCCTGCGGCGAGACGAGGACGTCCTGAATCTTCCCAAGATTTTTGATCCCTTACTCACAAGATAGCCGAGAGGATTCCGTAGTCCTGGAGCATTGGAATCCTCAGAAGAATGGGATGTGCTAGTTGAGAGTAGGGTTTTCATCTCGTTCAGGACCCGTTCTAATTCATCCACGTGTTCGAATATTACGTGCGACGAACCCTCCGCCTCTCTAAGCTGCTGATGGAACATAGTACACCGTAAGGAGGCTTGCTTGGCAACTAATTCCGCCATCTCCGCTTTATGCATTGCTCGGAGTGTCTCCACCTCGCGCATTCCCCTGGCAGCTCGCAGCCGCTCGATGTCTGTTTCCAGTCCTTGGACCTTGTTTAAAATAGATGTGTTGCTGGTTTTCAGTTCTTGGTTTTCACTTCGGATTTCCTTCAGAGACTTGGAAAGCTTCTTGTGCTTCTCTTCGTGTTCTTCGCAGATGTATTCCAACTCGTAAATTTCTTTCTTGGCTTCACGTTCGGCTTTCTCTGCATTCTGGACCTGGTCGGACGTATCTTTCAGGCGACGTTTCAAAGCGTTGATGGTTACCTGCTCTTCGCTGAGCAACTTTTTTCCGTTCCGACCATGAAGACCACGGGATGTACAGAAGGTTTCCAGTGTGGCTATTAGTTCCCGTGTGTAGACCTCCTCAGAAACATTCATGGCCATTTTTTTCTTTAGGTCTTCGCCAACTGCGGAGAAAACTTGATCCATATCTCCCAAACGGCTCTCTCGTGCGTGGCGGAGAAGTTCTTTCCAGAACTCATGGGCCAAAGAATCAATTTGATAGTGCAGCTCTGGCTCTATAGAAGTAGAAAACTTCCTTGCAGTTGCCTTCCCGCATATACAAGACTCAGAATCTTCCTTTTTCTGGCATCCGGCTTGGTTTTGAGTGATGTCTTCCTGAGATCCCTTCTCGAAGAATGCAGTCAGGCTCGCCACAGATTGCTTAAAGAATGCCATGCTTGAACAGAGAAAAGAAAAGCGGTAAACGGTAAAACAGCTCTGAAACTCGGCAGTGAACAGTTCTTAAAACTAGGCGTGCGGCGATGGGAGATGGAGCTGTGAAGAACTTCCGAAGCACGATTCCCCGCTTTTATAGTGCTTTGCTACTAGAATATCGTCAACCTTGCAACCCAATGGACTAACATTTCTTGGCCATAAGAGGAGATGACGATGCAGGAGAGTCTCGTTGAAACTAAATGAATTGAATTGAATGCTTATTGGGTTACATTTTTTGAGCTAGAGAACCTTGTGCTTCTGTCCTGTAGGTTATTTTCACTTCGGTTACGGGAGAGTCAAAATGAAATCATCATGACGAAATGCATGACGATGATATGCTGATAACACATTTAACTTTGCGAAATTATAATGAAAGAAATTTCTCAGAGCCTTGGATGTCCGCCCTGAGAAATGAGACAGAGGTTGATCTGTAGCATTCTATCGGTGCACATGTTCCAAACAGCCGCGATACTAACACGGCCTTCGTCGACGTCCTAGGGGTTACGATCTTCGTCCACTTCCTCCTACGTATTTTCCGCTGTGCACAGAAAGTATGGACGGAAAACGATACAGCTCGCCCCCCCCTATATCTGTATTTCGTCCCAGGGCACCTGGCATCCCGCGCCTTGATTCCTTTTTTAACATGTATAACGAGGCGACAGCTATTCTGAGCAGGGGAGTTGCCGTAGCTGTGCAAAGAAGTCAAACGCAAGCCAGGAATGCTTGATGGCTACGATAGGATTGAACAGACCTCAATTGGGATTTCAGTCAGTCTACCTGCAACCTCTCTTCTTCCCTGCGTTTCTTAGAGCCGAGCGCTGACCATTGCACGCTTTAGCACCACTGTCCGTGGAGCTGCCTCCTTTGGACTCTTCGCTTGGACCCTGTTCAGCCCATGAGAACCAACATGTACAAAGTATATCTGAATGATTGAGAAACCTGTACGTTAGAGCTACATGGGTATTTTCGTGAGTCAAATGTCTTTATTCACCACAACCAACAATTTTTCCCGTGAGAGATGGGCGCTCCAGTCAGCTAAATCTACCGAAATCCGCCGCACCACACCTACTTCAGCAATGCTTCAAATGTTTGTCTCCCAAGATTTCCTGTTCACACGAGAACGTTGGGCCCGTCTGATTATCTCTCGACTACGAGGAAGACCTTCTCTCTCGAAGATGGTTTGAATGCATCAGTACCCAGGTCGTCGTAACTGAGCTTCCAACATGCGAATCTTCCAAACCTGAGAAGTCTGTTTCTGGAAGATTTCCCTAAAGAGGGGTTCTACTTGTACCAACTTGGACAAGCCACATTTTGTTGTAGCCGACGCAGCTTATTTTAACCGTTTCTCCTGCCTGTTCATTTAGAATTGAAGCCGTACTTGGTCGTACAGTACTGTATAAGGTATTACTTGGACAAGTCTGCCATTGTTCCTATCGATATCGACGTGAAGTTGATTCTCAAGGTGGATGAAGTGGGGGCGCGCACAGCTGCAATCGCAATCCATTGTTGCTGAGGAAACACGAGTGAGCATCGCATTTCCGGGTGAGCATCGCATTTCCGAGTGAGCATCGCACATCCTCTTTCGCAGTGACAAGGAATAGAGTGGCGTCCCCCTCTCTGGGACTCAAGTTAGCTGAAAACCTTCTGCAACCCCTACAAACGCCAGCCACCTCGAGGGCGATGAAAGTAAGACGAACAGCAGGTGTCCGACTGAACTTAATTCCCTTTCCATTGATCGCCAGCTTTCAGCATCAACGTATAGCATTCATCTGAGGTGAAAAATCTACTTGAGGTTCGATTTGTCAATGATAAGAGGGCGAACAAGCTTCAGGAGCAATCGTTTTCAGACCAGTAGTACCGCTATAGTTCTTTTTTGCGGGGTTGTGCACAATCTGATTGAGATGGGATTTCAAATCTTCGACTGCATTCTCGCAATCAACTGCTTTATTGACTTGAAACGAAAGGTTTGCTCAAGCTGCATTATGCATTAACATGGCGAAACAGTCCGAGTCTCCGTGCCACATGTTCCACTTCGCTCCGACAGTCGAAACAAGTAGAACATGTGGCACACAGTACTTGATCACTTCGCGGCTCATTGCACGATAGTCCGAGCACAATTATCGAGACTTTCTACACGAAGCAAGTGATTTTCTATATACCACACATTTTCTTTCTTTCAGGACAACCGCCGCGGCCCACAATCCAATCCGAAAGGTGTCCCTGTTGATGAATAGAGTTGTTCTTCTTCTCGAATTGCTTCTTCAACGTAACAGAAAGGGTCGTCCAAATGGTGTGGAAACCTCCCCGAGTGCGTCTCTGTGCTCAGCTTACCCAATTGGTCGCATACATTTCCTGCAGAGTCTATTTCTTGTAGAAAATCAATCCGTTTCAGATGTATATGTCCAGCTTCTGTTCCAGATCCGAGACCGACTGCGATTTTACCATGTTCTACGTCAAAACCTCTGCATCTGAGACCAGTTCCATGTTGGGTAAAACATGCGGGAGCAGAATTGGAACCGAAACAGACCACAAGCAAACTGTAGCATGAGGCTGTAAAGGTGGACGAAACAAGCAAAACTGTGAATAGTAATTTCATGTTTGCTTAGCTTTCGAGCTTCTCCTTCGAGATGAATGTTTCAACCCGTTTTACCTTCAATTTGAACAAAAGTATGAAGGACGTCGCTCTTAGACGCAAAAAACTGGAAACGTCGTCGTTTCTCCATGCGAGATGAGAGGAACAGTGTTTTATCTGTGAAAGACGGGGGGCGGTGAAGCTTGCCCCTCAGAGAGCTGACCTCAACAACTTGTGCCAACAGTATTATCTCGAAGATTGCTGTATCGTTGTGTATTGATTAGGGGTAGACTGATAACCCCTCCCTGTATTCTTTGCGATGTATTCATGAATAAGGTGCCGTGGTTTTCTCCACAACTTATACTGCTTGGCTTTCCTTACATAGATATTCTTTTCTCTTGTAGGTAAAGGCTTGTGTGACAAACAGGCGACTTGATACGGTTATGCCCTTGCGTTTTTGGTCCACACAGCACATCTATGTTAACAGCTTGGTCAAAAGCTTTTCACTGAAAAACTGTGCACCTCCGTTTCCCGGACGTTTACACCTTCACTGTGAACGCTGTGTTCGCAATTATTTTTCCATCTTTAGCCTTTTGAACAAAATTGTACCCAATTGTCAAGCAAGGCGTTGTAGGTGTAGGAGTTTATTAACAGACCTCATCGAGTAGAAGAGATCGACGTACGAGACTAGTACTCTTATAATTATATTGGAGAAAACTTTTGCTACGGGGCTCCATATGAATCAGGCCAAACCAAAGAAATTCTTCACGTACATTAGCTACCCCACCATTGCCAGCGATTGCCAACAACTGCTATCAATTGCCAACAATTTCCAATACTGTACTACGAGGACAAGGAAGTAAGCGGTCCCCCAGTCACTACCTTTCGTAGGTTGACATCAATCGGGTCGGATGTGTTTTCGATCTCGGATTATTTGTTTATTATTCGACGCCGTGATGGAGTACAATTGGGCACAGCAAAGACACGCGTGCAAGAGTGGGGCACCCGGCGACACAATTGGCACCTTGTTCATTGCTCGGGACCAAATCCCGAGTCTCGTGCCCCGTTTCCTGCCCACAATTTCTCGCTAGCTGTAAACCCTTCGAGCATGTTCTTCTCAAAATATTGGCCAGGGAGCATGTACGGGACAAAATCGATCGCCAACACAACAGGGATTAAGAAAGACTCACCCGATACGTTTTAGTCAAACCAAACAGAATGATGACCACGAGCTTTCTATACTCTGAGACAACTTGCGGTGAATCTGGTAAAATCTGCAACACACGAGAATCATTGATTGCACACAATCCAACCTTTTGCCCAGGACACGGAAATAATTTCTCCCGGACTTGTATTCGTTACAGTAGCCACTGTCGGCTGTCCAGTTGACATCATCTGGACGTGGAGCAAAGCTGAATCCAACGCAGAGGCGTGGTGTTTTTGTAAAGTTTCCGGAAATTCGAATTTGTGCGCAGGCACGGGACTCACACAATCAAGAATTCAACCCTCGAAAAAGGCTGACAGGGAAGGCGCCCCCAACCGCAAAAGTTGAAGCAGGAGTTGATGTTGGCGTCAAAAGTACCCTTTCGGGCAGTGAGCGTCCCCGAAATCGCCAATTGCTCAGGGGAATATAGCAATAAAAGAAAATAAGAAACGCATCGTTATGGCTTCCTTATCTCGCCTCGTTGGAGGCATGAAGTTGTGTTGGTGGGTGATGGGCGAACAATTGTTCATTTTGTGGGGATCTCTCTAGTGCTCATTGCCGGCCGGCCAAGTATTCCTTTCTCTGTAGAAATGAGATTGTTTGTTGTGATTCTGTAAGAAAGAGTTTATACAGACACACTTTTTTCTTTTTTTTCTTTCCCCCTACATCTTCTCAAACAGGCTCACACTGGGCTGTATTTAAAGTTGAAAGAAGCTGTTTCCTTGTAGAATTGCAAGCGAGCATTGGGTGTGCAAGTGATGAAAAAAGCGTTGAAAGCGGAGTTGCAAACGCGGGCAACGCGGTCATAAACGAAAACAACAAGACGAGAATAGAGCATCGGATTGGAAGAATGAAAGCGTACCAACGAAATGTGTTGTTGAAATGGCTGTTGGTGCTCATTGTGGTTGTTCCGGTTGTTTCACAATGTCAACTTGAGGAAGGCATTAGTATCACGGGAAAGGCAACATGCAACGGAAGAGCTGTGCCTCATTCGAAAATGTCGCTCAACCACATCATAGGGTTCGTGGTGAATCAGATTGGAGAGACGTTCACGGACGAAAACGGTGATTTTTCAGTATCTGGAAGCGCGCTCGATACGTCGCGCAACTCGGCCTCAAGAGGGTTGCGCGTGGCAGGTTTTATTGAGATAATGTTTGAGTTTGACTTTTTCGAGCCGGGAGACTCAAGAAGAACGTTTGGAGTCGGGCAATGGAAGGCGATACCAGTACAACAGTTTGAAGGAAATGTAGATTTGGGCATAGTGGAGGCAGACTCTGCTTCGTGTGAGCGGTATCTGATGTTCTACGACGTTGTGCAGGACTATAAACAGAGGGGAGGAGTTGAGAAGATTGAATTTTTCGTTGTTGCAGAAGAGCGGATATCTTCCAGGGTGCCATACGCTTACATGACGCATGTCAGAGTACCCGAAGGGTTCGAATTGACGCGCGAGATAGCAAAGCACGAGTACGGACACGTGATTCGAAACTACTTTGACGGCGATGAGGCGCATTTCAAGGAAGATGTAGAAAAATATGGAGGGACTGAGGCGCACACATGTGACACAGAGACGTCGGAGCAATTTGCTTTCAATGAAGGATGGGCTTACTATTGGGCTGCGCAATGTCTGGTGTCTGATGCAAACGGATCCAAATGTATCGAAGGAAACGTGGCGTGTGCTCTACGAGCTATGCAAGTACGATGTGCGAGCAACGATAAGCAGATGTTGGAGGTACTTGTTCAGAACAGAGGGAGAATTCACAGTTACGAGGAGTTTGCACAAGCGCACCAGTTGCTGTATAACTGTAGTTGACGGCTGATGAAGCGTTGAAGACGTAGTGGTTTCGGCTTGCTTAGTTGCAGTAAAAAAATGTTTGAGACAATACTCTGACAAAAGATTAAAGCGGGGCAGGAAAAGGGTTAAAGCGTTTGGTTAGTGTTTGGAAGGCATATGCGCGGGTGAGGGAAAAATGATGAGCACGGTGGACAGGATCGATATGTGGCTGAAATGAGTGGTGGAACGGGGGGGGGGTGGACAAGAGAGGGCGGTAAAGTAAGTGAGCTGCAAGACAGAGGGGTTTGTGGTGTGTGATTTGCATTTTGCGTGAGATGCATTCTATCCGGTCGGTTTGGATGCGGCGGTGTGATATTTTGGCGCAACGGCATATGCAACAGTTTTGACTGGTGGAGGTTGACGGAAACACGCGACTCGCACCCAAGCGAGGTGCAAAGCGAGAAAGCGCCAGCTGCGCGCGCAATTGGGCCACGTCAGCGAAGCGCTCAAAACGAGTCAAAAAGAGATAGCCAAGTGTTTTCTGGTGGCTCAGCTTCGTCGAGCCCCACTCGCACAAACAGCCGCTCCCGCGCACATATTTTGTTATGGTTTGTCGCCAACATACAACGCCTTATTTCCGGCCTGTACGCCCGACGCGCGTGTGCGGCACGCGTCTCCGTCTCTCGCACGCGTCGTCGTCGTCACGTAACGCCGTCACGTCGAACCAACCTCCAAACTCACCCAATCATTACACACGCTTGCAGTGGCGCCACCACTCCACTACCGCCATTTCCCAGTCGTCGCCGCCCTTCTTCCTCATCTCGCTGTGTCTCGCTCTGCCTCCCCGCTTCGCGCCTCGCTCCTCGCGCCTACGCGTGCGCGGTTGCGTCGTCGTCGTCGTTGTCGTCGTCGTCGTTGTCGTCGCCGCGTAGCCGTCACCACTGGCGTCGCATAGAGAGAGAGAGAGAGAGAGAGAGAGTGTGTGTGTGTGTGTCAAGTGCGCGCATCGCATCTACCTTGGACACGCGTGACCGGGCTGGAGCGCGCGCGCGCGCGCGCGCGCTCGCGCTCCACATTCCATCTCTTCGCGTCCGCGCTCTCGAGGCTCCGTCGCCGCGCGTCCCGCCCGCGTTGTAGTCGCCGCGCATAATACCTACACATATATATATATATATATATATATGTAAGGTGTGCTCGCGCGTGCTGTCCCCGTCTTGTGCATTGCACTCGGGGATACATCACTCTGTCTTCGCGCCGTTGGGATTATGGGGCTTGTTTCGTTGTTTTGGTCGTTGTTACCGACTGGACGCGCTGCTGCGTCGCGCCGTCATGACTTGTCTGCTGGCGCACCCGTCGTGTCTATCAAGCCTGCGCCGTTGTGTGGTGTTACTTCGTTTCGCTCGTTTGGTTCAATTTGCGAGTATGCTGACTCGCCGCCGCGCACGCCGCGCAGAGTTTCTTTTACAGTCAACTGTCATATTTATCAATGGTTGGAGGCAATGGCTCTTACTCACAACTATGGTTCTGTTCACAAGTCGTTGCGCGATTTGCTGCAGTGGGCCAACACGGGAAAGCATGACGACATGCACTGGTTGTTTGCA
The DNA here is from genome assembly GCA_030374765.1 of Agarophyton chilense. Classification (NCBI taxonomy): domain Eukaryota; phylum Rhodophyta; class Florideophyceae; order Gracilariales; family Gracilariaceae; genus Agarophyton; species Agarophyton chilense. The sequence continues at coordinate 2,391,564 of JARGXX010000099.1, forward strand.
ACTCCCCATCACATCCCCGACGCCTTGTATATACGTGCATCCAGCACGCTCACGGATGCGTCGTGTATAGCCGATAAACAGGCTTGCGTTGTCAATGGAAACGATGTCATTCAGCTGCATGCTCGGTTGAACCATTCCTTGTATCAATGGATTCAGTATTGTGTGCAAAAGTATCACTTGCAAGGGCCGTCTCAACTGCTGGATACGCTGGTTCGCTGTGCAATTCAACTGCACGCCGAACACGACATCTTCGACTCTCCAGAGTGTGGCCGCCACTCGGCCTCGTCGTCTGCCCAGCTCTACCATGATCTGGGTATCATGCGCTACACTGCAAATGATGGCCTTCACTTTGCACCTTTGCCTTAGCACCCCTCGCTTGCCTCTACGTGTCTCGTTTGCTAATTCTGTACATCGTCCATCACCCTTTCACTGCTACTCTTAGAACTACAACTTTTCTTTCTTTCGTAAACAGTCCTTATCACACCAACGGTTCCTCAAAACCTGGTAAAACACATTTATTCTACTAGTTGCTCGTCCGCGCGCTGCTCCTCTTCGCCCTGTGCCAACGGAAACAAACATTGCTTCACGTCCATGCTGCCGTCTGCAATAGCCGCGGACACGTCGTGCGGAAACACCGTGATCTTAGCTTGCGCCAACTCACCCTCCGCCTCCCTGTCTATACGATGCTGCCTGTCCGGCCCGATGAACACCGCGTCCGCCACGCACCACTTTGCAAACCGCACAACATCCTTTGGTCGTTTCTCCGCGCTCACCGTCGCAGACTGTGCAAATTTGTTCATCTCAATATCACACGCCACGTCGTCATCTGGACAATAATACAACCCACGAATGACTCCGCTTTGTTTCAACATCTTGGCCAGTTGTAATTCGCGTCGTCCAGAGCCCACTATGACGCAGCGAAACATAGCCTCACCGTTTTCTGTGCGCGGTCGCTTGGTGTAGTCCTGCACCTCGCGCCCGTCGTCCCCAAAGTAATCGCGCATGGCCGTCAGTAGCGTGCTGTTGAGATGCGGCGAGTCGCGCAACGTGTCTGCGATGCTATACGCCTTCACGTCGGGCGGCGTTTTCGGACGCCTTGGGCGCATGTTTGGCCGCGCCACGCGCTTGGCGCCGCTCTTGGCGGAGCTCTTGGCGGAGCTCTTGGCGGAGCTTTTGGCGCCGTTCTTTGCCACGTTCTTACCGTCGCTCTTGGCACCGTCGCTCTTGGCACCGTCGCTCTTGGCACCGTCGCTCTTGGCACCGCCGCTCTTCTTCGCGGCGCATGCACGCAGCGGCGCGCGCAGCGGAAGCATCGTTGGGACGAAGGCGCGCGTCTCCCTCATGGCGGAGCACGGCGGCGGCGACGGAACAGTTGGTGCGAGATATGCACTCTAGCTCTAGTGTTTCCCAACTTGGTGGTGGTCGTCGTGGGGGAGCACATCTTTTCTTCTTTTCCTGCTGGCCGCCGTAGATACAGTACTTAGTGTATATGGAACCTATTTTGCATATGTACTGTACACATGTACGAAGGGTAACGTTTTACACCAAAGGAGCGCGCGCGTCCAAGCCGCCGACACCATCATCGTCGCCAAGTCGCCGTTGCACCAGCCGCCCCGCCCGCCGCCCGTCGTCCCCAATGGCCGCCGCCGCCAAAGCCGCCAGCGCCGCTGCGGCGCCGTCGTACACCATCCTGCGCTCCATCGGCGCCCTGCGCTCGCACCTGACCCCCGCTTCTCGTCTGGCCTCTTTCGACGTGACGCGCACCCATCTGTCAATCGCGCTCTCCGACGCCTCCCGACAACATGCCGCTCCATTCGGCGTCCTCGCCCGCACCGCGCTGCCCTCCGCCGACGCCAAAATACTGTCGTCAGCCTTTGCGCACATCCCGGACCATCAAATGCAGCCCCACAGCATTCATGCGCTGGTCGTGGGCGTCAGTCCGATTCAGCCGCACATAAGCATGTCGTACACAACACACTTGTTACAACACATCGACTTTCTACCAAATCTCAGCGCCGTGCTGTTCTACTCGGAGGCGCACGCGCTTCGAAATGCCATACACACTCAACTCGACATTCTAAACGCGCTCAAACTCATTCCAGATGACCTGGAAACCCGAAAGCGGAAACGATTTGAAAGCGCCATGTACCCGCGAATATCCAAACACCAACTCATCGATTCCGTTTCATCGCGCGCTCAGATCAGTCCGACAGACGTTCTTCACGCCGTACTGCGCGATTTGAACAATCTGAAGCACAAACAATAAAAAGAACAAGCCAATGCAACACTGTCATCGCTTCCAGTAAGCACGTTGTTTTTTATCTTCTGCCGCCGCCTCCCCTTCGCCTACCTCCTCTTCCACGACCGCGACTGCCACCGTGTCCGCCGCCGCCACTACCACCATTACCACCGCCGCCGCCGCCACCACCACCACTACCGCCGCCTTTGGAGAGCTGCAGTTCATCATCCTCGAGGGAGTGCAACACGACATACGTACTCTCCGTGTTATTTCTGCCCGCAGAGCCCTGCATCCAGTCATAACCAACAGCGTATGCGTACATACTGCCGTCAGGACTAAAGTCCATGTCGCATATGGCCTGCCCCATGTTTTGAAAACGCCGCATAGAAGCTCGGTCCCTTCGATCCTTGTCCCAAAAGTGAAGCATTCCGTCACTGCCTGCCGTGCAAAACGCGCCGCTCTTGTAATGGAAGCGAATGGCATTGACGGCATTCATGTGTCCCTGTTTGTCCTTGTGACAAAAGAATGAATAGTTTTGCTTGCTCTTGGAATCTTGCACGAATTCAACACTGACTTTTCCTTCGACTCCGCCCACATTATAGCCCATTGTATTCGGCCAAGTAGTTACACATCTTGTCTGATACTTCAATTGCGTGTAGCGCTCGACGAAAAGCTCGCTCGGTTTTCTGACGTCGTAGATGGCAATCTTTCGCTCGGCGAGCGCGAGCACCAACAAGGGACCGCGCGCATCCATGGCGTAGGCGCGGTCGGAAAGCGGAACATTCAAAAGCGGTGTTCCGGTGGGCGATCGAATGTCCCAATACCTCAGGGATCTATCCCACGCAGCGGTGGCGAAGGAGTTGATACACTTGATGTCGTGGGTGCATTTTATGGAAGCATCGTGGATTGCCACCGGTTGGATGGATTCGCTGGCCAAGTCCCAGCGATGAGCAATTCGACTGGCGCCAGCGTAAATGAGGTGGCCGCCTTCTTGGAGCCAGCTCAGATCGAGGATGGGCGCGTTGTCGGTCTTGAGCGACACGGCGGTTGCGTTTCCGACGGAGGGATCGACCTTCCAGACGCGCGCGGTGCCGTTCCACGACGAAGCGGCCAGAAGACAAGGCGAGATTATGGAGGAGAAGCGCAGACGCGATATTGTGTCATCCGGCGGATCTGGCAGCAAGTAGCCGTTGTTGGGATTCGCCGGCGCGTTGGAGACAAACGGGCTCATGACGGCCGGTTGTTCAGCAGCGGCTGCTTGGCCTGCAACGGCTGCTTGGCCAGCAAAGGCGGGTTTGCCAACAAAGGCGGGTTTGCCAGCAAAGGCGGGTTGGTCAGCAAAGGCGGGTTGGCTAGCGACGACTGGCGTTCGCAGAGCGCGCCGGGCTGGGAAGGGCGGCGAGCGCTGCGGAGGACGGCGAGCCGGTGCGACTAGGAGAATGGGCAACTTGCAAGCGGGGCGACCGCAAGACGGTGCAACTAACTAGGAGACAATGCGACTTTGAAAGACAATGCGAGTTAGCTATGACGCGACTTTGAGAGATTATCTCAACTCGTACTTTCGCCACTATCTACAGCGAACGGCTTCGGCTGCACAGCGCTCGTAGACACCAACGCAGCACCGCTGTCTGGCACATGTGCCCGCGCGCTTCCAAATTGGAAGCCTTCCCATCCATCCCTGATCCGTGTTTCTCTCTAATAGCAAAATTGTATCGCAGATCTAATCCCGTCGTGATCCACTTCTCGTACTCAATTACGTTTCGAGTTACGTCAGTATGCTTGGACGTCTGATGATAGTTTTGGTGACAAATGCGCTCCTGACATCAACAGCGCTTCTCTCCCTCTTCAGGTAAACACTAATGGAAAGTCTTCTTTACATGCGACAGGCAGTCCATTGCGCCTTCGATTGCTTCTAGCTAGATACGTTCATACCTCTAGTCTCGCCAACACTCCAAGCAATGGAGAGAAAGAAAATGGTTGCTTTCGAGTTCGTCAGGCAGACGACCCAACTATCGCTCTTTCAGTACAGGGAGATAGGGGGCGGATACAAATAGATACCAGAACAACATCCCATCTTCCAACCTAATAAAAATACAACCTTCTGATTGTTGTGCTGTCCTTCTGCTCTTCTTTGTCACATGCCATTGTCTTTCGCCTCCACACTTTCGCGCCTTTCGACATTCCCATCAATTCCTGCCCGGTCCGTCACACACACTTGGTTCTCTATTGCTTTTTGCCGGCCTCCGAAAACGCCTCGGAAGCACCTGACAACCACGCTACACCAGCTAAAAGCCATAATCCACAGCCAAATCACCATTCGAACCGCCCAAAACTTCCCCCTACGCTTTCCTTTAGAGGAGCACAGCGACATGGAATGGTCATCCAACGGAATGATGCACATATCAGAACGAGATACGCATTGGCTCAACGTGCTTTGCACAACAATAAGATCGTATTCCGTATGCGACTCATTTCCATCATGGCTCTCATCTGTCACAACGGAGAACACCCTCTGAATGGGTTCAAGCAAGCAACTCATTGTCTTTTGAACTTTTCCCATCTTCTGCGGAGTACACAACGAACATACGCTTTCCACGAGTCCGCTTGCCCTCGATTCAAAACTGTCACCGATAAACGCGCCGCCTTCACAACTGTTTCGCTCTCGCGCCACGAAGCTCGATATTCGCTGACGCTGTCGCTTTCCGTTTGGAGTGGCGTACGTCAATACCGTAGACAGCAAAGTAATCGATCTTCGCTGCATGAACATGGTGAACGGAAAGCACAATCGCAACAGCAACCTCAATACAAATCGCAACAGGTGCAACGGCTGCTCCTCAATCTTACTGTCCGCTTCATCGTATGATTGAGTCTCAGATGCACACAGTACCGGCGACGTGGTAGCTGGCATCGAAAGCCGAACACACTGCAACTGGCTCATCGCTTCAGACAACATGAACTTGTAACTCGACGGGGACGGGGAACAACGAGAGTGAGACACGTCCGCTTTGCACGCAAGCCTTCGACCGACACTTCCATATCTACCAATTTACAAGTCTCTCGCTCGTCTCAAATCAACACTAATTAGAAGGGCGACACCCGTTTAACGGAGCGTGCGTCGGCACGTTTTCCTGCTATGCGCAACGACAAGTCAGATTTTGAGCGCAACGGGCTACAATTCGATACCAATAGAGCGCGAACATGTCACGGGGAGCATGTATATCTCAAGGGCCATGGGCAGCCCCGCAGCATTTGCTCGAATTGAAACCTGCGGTTCCAGATCAATGAGGGAACGCACCGAATGAAAGAAAGGTGGTAGCAATCCTACTACGCAGCGTCGCACCGGCGCTCGTGTTTAGACAAAACCTAATTGAAACACAACAATAACATGACCCTTTATTAAAAGCAAAAGAGATAACAAACACCATTCGCAGTAGTAGACTAGAAAAGCAGTGCAGGTAGAAACATAAAAGGAAGAGCAAGACAATGAAACCCAGAAAAACAAGAGTTGACCAACCACTGCGACAATGTAGAGATACAAATGTACTAGCACCCCCCTCTACTAGGGACGCCAGGAGAATCAATCACGCCATCGGCGAAATGAGGGCTTCTGAACCTGAACAGAGTTAACCCTGAGCAGGAGAGGGACCCGGAGCGCTAGCAGGCGTAGTGGGTCCAGTGCCCTCAGAAGCAGTAGTAGCAGCACCTCCAGCAGCAGCAGTGGGAGGCACCTGAGCCTCCAGCATAGAAATGAGGCTGGCGGCCGTAATATCATCATAAACGCCCAGCTGCGCCGTGCCTGTGAGGCTATATTCACGCTGGAACTGCGAAACGGCAGCACGCGTGCGAGGGCCGTACATTCCAACCACGCGGAGGTACATAGATTCGTTCATGTAGCCAAGATCCGTGAGTATTTTCTGCAGAAACGCGACACGAGGACCGCGTGAACGAAGGGAAAGCGGGGCAGGGGGTGCGGAGACATCACCCAAACTAGCTTCCCAAATGTACGTTAGCTTTTTGAAGTTGATTCCTTCCTTTGAAACAGACGAGTCATTGTAGCAATTGGAACACAGGTCGTAGTTTGGGCGATTGGTAGCTTGATAACGCGTTCCGACAATCGGCGAGGTTTGACAATTGTCACATTCAACATTGACGTGGGTCTGGAAGGGCATCTCATTCTGCGGTGCAGAGACGCCACCAGAGTTGAATTCAGCGTCCACATCAAACGGCAAATCCATGTTCCACGGGATATTACGTAAGATTTGCAAAACAGCCTGATCATTCAGAGCAGTGCGAAGCAGATGGGTGGCACGAGTGGTAATATCTTCGCCAACAGAAGGGCGAATAGTGCGTTCAACAGTGGTAAGCAAGGAACCAATGGCTTCCGAGTTGATGGGACCATTCTGGCCAAGATTGGCAATCAACCAGTTCCTCAAAGCGGGAAATGCATTGCGAGCAGCCTGAAAGGCAACATCTGTGTTGTCAGAGTTCATGACGGCGTTCTTCAGCTGTTCAAAGGCATCACGAGTAGGTTGGGAGATGTTGGACCGGCTTTCGGAAGCACAAGCAGCCATCATGGGATACAGAGTGGCAAGAAACGGAGCCAGAGAGAAACCAGACATTCCAGGCATTCCAGGCATTCCAGGCATTCCATCCATTCCGGCTGCGCCGCCAGCGCCGCCAGCACCTCCCATGCCGCCCATGCCAGTAAACATGCCAAAGGGGCCGTCGCGGGCGCGTCGGCGATGAAAGCGCTCGCGCTGTCGGCGAGGCGGCGGCGGGGGATAACGAAACGGCGGCGGAGAAGGCGCCCAGGCCGGCATGGACTGGGACTGCGGAGGGCGTGGTAAGCGCTGCCCATCAGGACCGAAGTTCCTAAGTGCATTTCTCACGCATTGGAATACACGCTGCACATTATTTTCTGCGTCAAACGCGGCGTTGATGGCGGTCGCCTCCGCGCGACGGAGCGATTCCTCGATGTGCGGCGACAGGGCGGAGCGCGGTGGGTTGTCGGATTGCTGTGGCTGTTGCTGCGACTGCGACTGCGGATGCGGCTGTTCCTGTTGTTGCGGCTGCGGCTGTTGCGGCTGCTGGGCGGGGGTCGGGGCGTCGGAGTTGGGGTCGGAGTTGATGGAGAGGCGGAGAAGGGCCATGGACTCGTGCTCGGCCAGACGGAAGAGCTCATCGAGCTCCTGCTGAGTGGACACGGCGATGTAGTCGCCCTCATTGTCCTGGTAGGTGAGCGAGAAGGGCGGGGTCAAGCCGAAGACGGAAGCGATCTGGGCAGAAAGCTGGTCATAGGTTTGGGTGGTGTCGATGGAGAAGCGACGCTTAACGTGGCCGAAGGCGGCCTTGACCGGAAGCATCATGGCGAGTGTGAAGACAGAGGAGGACGGGTATGGGGTTAGGGAAGGGAGATGCGAGCAGGGTCGAGGAGGCGAAGAGGCTGGTCTTTATAGCGGCGGGGGGGTTGGCGAGCGGGAGCGACAGAGGGTTCTGGAGGAGTGGATTAGGGGGAGGTGGTTGGAAGGTGGGATTTGGGGAGGTGGCGCAGATTCAGGGCGACATGGATTACCCTTGGGCAGTGTGTCTCAGAGTAGGGCCAGCAAGGCGGTGAAAAGTACAGTACGACACGGCTGATAGGCTAAAGGGTTACCCAAGGGGGTGGGGGTGGTAGGGCAGGGGGGCGACACTGAAGTGTTGCACTGCTGTGTAGGAGGGTTTGTTTACGCGGCCATGGCGGTTCTGAAGCGGGTGCGGCTGGCAGCGTCAAGGGCGGCACAGCGGGCCGCGGCGCGACGGCGCTCCAGCTCGTCCAGCAGCGCGAGCAGCGCGCGGCGGATAAGTGCGGTATACACGCCGGCGGCGCACGACGAAGGCGGCCGCGGCCGCGGCGGTGGTGGCGGAGGCGGAGGCGGAGGTGGCGGCGGTGGCGGTACATGCGGTAGCGACGCAGTAGATACATGCGTCGCATGCAGCGCACGCACGGCGTCGCGCGTAGCAACGCAGAACACTCCGGCGCGAAAGCGCGCACGCGCCGCACTCAACAGACCGACGCGACACAACACAAACTGCAAATGCATGACGCGCGGACCGGCGTCGCCTGGACGCAGCGGAGGACGTGGGGCGCGTAACACGTCTCCAGCGGCGCGCGCGTATTCTTCGGCCGCTTCCCACGGATGTTCAAACACGGTGAAGCGCGTGTCGGTGGGATGAGCCAGAACGCGACGACAGCGCTCACAAAAGTTTTGCGCGGCGGCGTTGCGGTAGCGGGCGCCCTCGATGGGATGTGCGTGGCACGCAACGCAAGTGATGCCGGGGTGGGTGCGAAAGCGCGCTAGTGCTGCGCGTTCGCACGCGGCGTCCGCTAGGACGCGCGAGCATTGCGGCAGCGTGCTGTGCAGCGCATTACACAGTCGCGAGTGAAGACGCGACGTCGAATCGGTGAGTTCGCGCGACGCCACCTCCCACGCGCCGGAGAGAGCCAGAAAGACGGCGGCGGCCTCGCCGCGCGTGGCAGTGTCCACCACTGCGCGAAGTACGGTGCTCATGCAGTCGTCAACGGTGGGCAGATGCGCGGCCGACAACAACACAAGTCGGCCGGCCGAGCGATCGGCGCCAAGCACCAACTGCAGCGCGAAGTCGGACGAGACGGCGGCGCGGTCGCCCGACGGCGTTTCCAACGCCAGCACGGGCGTCTGGCATTGCGGCGCCAACGCGGCGGCGGCTTGCTTGAGCACATGAGTGAGCGAGAGCGGCGACAGCGCGATTTGCGCGGCGTTGTTTCCGTGCCACACCGACACATGCGGCGGCTCCATTTGGATGGGGGCGCGGCGGCGGTGGGCGAAGACGAAGAAGACGACAACGGAGAGGCGCGCGCGGGCGCGAGGCGGCGAGAAACGAGACGCGAGCGCAGAGGCGCTGTGACCAACGGGTGCGTCTGCTGTTTGGCAGCGCGCGCGCTGCGGCGCGACTGAGTGTGGCGTGCTGCCGCGCGCGACGCCTGCTGGACACGTTGCGCTCGCAGTTGATTGTCTCCGCGTTCCGGCGCTGTCGGTAAGGTTACGCATCAGCGCGCATCAGCGCGCATCAGCGCACGCCAGCCACACCTTCTCCGTGAGCCGCCAACGTCTTACTCCTTTTCTCTCCTTCACGGCGCTTCTTGCCTGCTCATTTGACGTTGCTTATGTATTTGACTTTGCTTCTGTATTCGACGCTGCATGCATTCGACGCTGCATGCATTCGACGCTGCGTGCATTCGACGCTGGATGCATTCCGAGGCGCATATTGACCACGCCGCGTGCCTTCCAGCGCAGAGCAAGCCGCGCGCGGCCGGGCGGCGCCCCTCTAGCCTAGTACCGTCAAGTACGCAAGCGCGTGGCCGCCCCGCCACGCGCCATAAAGCAACTTGACATCACGCTGCCACGGTCGTTTGATGCCAAGCCACATGTGCCGTGGTGTGCTGCGCCGCAGACAAGCGCTTTGCTTTCCGTGCGCGCTCTGCCGCCTCATGCAAATGTGCCATGCAAACGTTTAGAAAAGTGCAAATTATGTGTGGCAACCGTTCCTGACTCGCTGCTGACCACGTCGTTGGCTTTTGAGCCGCGTCTACAACGCCTGCTGCAGCATTGCACCTGTGTTCAACATTCGCAGTCCCCATCGTGATTGCCGCTTGCGCTACCAACTCAGCTCGGCTTCTCCAGCGCACACAAAGCGTGTCGTTCCTTGGAGCCCCACGCTGTCCCAATCGCCCGTGTTACGTTTCCGATGTTGATCCCTCGGAATCTCGCCCCAAACTTGTTGGAACTCGCATCACTACAGTGGGAGGCAACGTGAGCTGTTACTATTGCGCTCTCTCACTCCGTCACCGGCGTTACACTGTTAGACATGAATGCACCTCAACAACGCACCCCCTCCACCGCCAAATCGGCGCAAACCGCTATATTTCTATCGGTTACTACTCGAATAGAATAGAATGCAAATTTTCGGTAACGGAGACGATCGCCTGGTATTCTATTCAATAGAATCGCCAAGCCGTGCCATACGATTGGTTAATTATTGGTGCAAACAATCGAAACAGTCATCTACTCACCAAGAAGCACTAAGCACAGATATGTCACACTTTGTCACTTCTTCCCTACAATTCTAGAGAAGATCGTTCGTCTATTAGAATTATTATCATGCATCCCGGCACAAACTATGGCATAGATGAAAATAAAGCACTTTCCAAAGAATACATATCTGTTTCTTAAGATCCTAATACAAAGATTCAAAATTAACATTGATTAAAACACATTTTAAGAAACGCCGGATATCATATCTCAAATCTATCGCAACGCACAGAAGATCCAAAAAGCATTTGCGAACAGCAAATACAATAGTTGTGTCCAAATTTTAATCCAAAACGAACTCCAATCGTTTGCACAAATCTCAAAAGCCCACGTAAAAAGTTAATTCCACTCAAAAAGCCATGTAGTTTTGGAAAAGCACTCTGAAAGCCTCCATTCATCTAAATACTTCTCTTTTACTCTCCACTCTTCAAAACGGTCTTCGCCACCCCCGGCAAAGATGATGCGCTCTCTTCCAACGCTTTTCGTCAGATCTGACCCAAACCTTGTTGTTTGTTTTGTCCGTACGGTTCAACTTTTCGCCTCATTGAAAAAAACACCCCCTAAGCATCCGTATTGAATCGAACCAAGCTCCATATACTACAAATTTTGCAATATTTAAACCATTTACGACAATTTTTGCGGAAAAAAGTGGACCGCAGACAAATAGTACATGGATATCAAAGCTTCTGGCGTAATCGTAAGTAACTTTAAAAGCACCGAGATTCTTGGAGAATCTTCCGTGAATAAGGCTTGCTAGCTAACCGGTCCCATCCAGTAAAGCACTGCAGTACAAACTAACTATTGTTCTTTAAGTTTTTATGTTTTGTAATTTGTCATATTTTTTCACTGACCAGGTACAATTTCTGCCTCAGTATTGTCTCAATTTTTTAGTCTCATCCACAAAAAATTTGACCCATTTGTAGAATATCTCGGCGTCGACGCCCGCAGAATCTTGATAGGCTATCTTTGCGTTGAGCAAAGGAAAACTTGAAAAAGATTTTAGCGTCTCGTCTTTTCTGACACGATACTTTGAACGTGCACCGAAGCTAACCACTAGCGGAGATCACGAAAACCCTTTAAATGAAACGTCAGGCATGAAAATTATATGCTGCGCATTTGAGACGCTTTTTAGTTCCTAAGAGTTGTTTATTCTCTTTTTTCGAAACATAGTTTTCCTAGTGGCTCGGGTGGCCGTGCGGTAAAAAATCACTTCCTCCTATGTTTAATTTTTGATTCGGATTGGGGATTTTGTATTCTTCGTATGCCTGGGTGAGACAGTCAAATATGAAACAAGATAGTAAGAACTTATTGCATCAGCCGGTAGCTTTCGAGATTTAGTCTGTCTTTCAGAGATATTTCTTTGTATCTCTTGAAAAAGTCGCGGACGTACACATGCTCTTGACGGTCATTTTGTAATGGTATCTTTCTCTGTTTTTGAATTGGCATCGTCTTTTCGCCAAACAGGACAAGATCTTGGGAAAAATTCTCCAGAGAGCGGTGTGAAACTGTTCGAGAGGTACTGCACATGATCACTGATAATGCGTTCTTTGTCAGTATGTGAGGAGCATCACGACGTTTCAATGTTATTATTGATTGTCATGCTGCGATGCGCAGTTTGCTTGAGCGTCGACTTGGAAACTTTGCAAGCGACTGCTGCTTTTCCAATGGAGAGCTTGTTGGTTCTCACAAGCATCACTTCTCGTTAAAGATGCACGGCTCGAGTTGCTCGTGGATGCGGGGCACTAACCCGATGTGTGGTCATGTCAGCTGGTCCGTTTATTGTAAACGCTAGTGAGGGCAATGTGAGAGAGTGGCGTGGTGCGTGGCTCTCTCGCCTCAAATGTGGTCGAACGACTTGTCGTTTGAATCGTCTTTGCGCGCCCTTTGTTGTTTTGAAACTTGTGGATAAACTGCGCATTGTTACACGTGCTCGCCACGAACCCTGCTTGGGTTCGCTACAATAAACAGTACTCCCATAATTTCAGTGGGAGCTAACGTGACACTAACGTGACACCAACGTGAGCGTTGACCATTCCGATCTCTCCCTCCGCTATCATCCACAGGCCCAATCATCGCCCCAACACCTTTCGCCCTGCACACCACCAAACTAGATCGCAAGTTGTTGCCCGTCTACGCTAGTTTCCTTCTCGTCGAACACTCTTGACGTGAATGCGCCTCAACAACGCATATACACCACCGTCTAATCGGCACACACTGCTTTAGTCCTGCTTTGTCGCCATGCAATTTCAACGTCCAGCCTCACCGTTGCACATTCTGCGCATCGATGTCTTGTTGGTAATCGCATTCTCAGCCTTACTTCTCATCTTTACCATCTTCAATTCAAGAACCACCGTGCGTCATCTTTCAGCGTCACACACCTCTGACAAGTCGGACAACCCCGCCACACTGCCAGCCGTTGCTCTCCGCGACCCTTTTCAAAACTTTTCCAGTGATGCGCGATCATTACTTGAAAAGCAGTCGCGCGTTGACTATTCCGTCATTTGGATGAGCGAACTTGAAGTCAACCTTGTGCTCAGATACATGCGCAAAGTCAATACATATCTGGAATGGGGGAGCGGTGGAAGTACATACAACTTTCCTCAGTTTGCAAAACGAGCCCATTCTATCGAACACGACCAGAAATGGTGCTTACGGATGACAAAGGAAATCAGTTTGCGCCCTGAACTCAGCCATCTCAAATACCACTGTGTACCCATTCCGCGCGGTACAAAAGGATGGGGCATAAAAAGTGCTTTCAAAGAAGGATCTTATGAGGCCTTTAAGCCCTACATTGACCAAATAGAAAACCTTGGGGAGCCATCATTCGACATGGTTTTGATTGACGGGCGAGCCAGAGTTGATGCTGCTATCAAGGCTTTATCATTCCTCAAACGGAAAAGTGTGGTCGTTATGCATGATGCAGAACGAATTTGGACGTACCGAATCTACGCGAATGTCACAAAATACTACGACATCATTGATTCTGTGGGCGGCCATGGACGACAGGGACTTGCAATAATGAAAAGAAAACGAAACTACTCCTCTCTGCAGGGTAACCATTCAGCTGTGCAGGAAATACTGGATAACAAGTATCCATCGATGAAAGAAATTGTTGCGAGTGCTGCCACTTGAAAGTCTGTTCCATCGCTCATGAAAGAAAAAAAGAACCCGAACCTACATTGTCTTAACCTCTCAATCCTACCACCCCAGTCATAACTAGTGTTCTCTTTTTGTTCTACAGGTTTCTTGTCTGTGACGCAATTGTGGGCTGGGCATCGCACATATAAAGGATAAAGGCGTTTGAAGGGGGGCAGCGCGAAGAGGTGGGGATGGGGTGGACGTCGAAGTGAACAGCACATGTACATCCTGTAGACATACGTCGTTCTTGCTGCCTTTGAAGTTTCAAGTTGTGCCATTTTTCGAAGAATCATTATACTGAAGGGTAATTTACTTCCGGACAAGAGCATGTCATTAGCTGCCATTGGTATACTACATCTCTTGCACGTCTTTGTTTCTCTATGTGTTTTGATTTCTAACAGTGAGGTCCAGATCAAAGAAAGCGGTAAAATATTCTCTGAAACCCAACCCTTCCCGTTAACAAACATGCCGAACGCTGCGTTCTTTGCTCAAGCACTACAATAGTGGTAGACCAGGGCACATAAGGCCCGACTTCTGGCTATTATATCAAGAACAGTGTCTATGAAACTCAAGAAGTGCGCAGTCCCGTAGCCAGTTTAGGCAGTTCCATGAGCAAACTGACGAAGATCTGAGCCATTGCACATGTCGCCTGCGATCGGAAGTGACCTTCTCTGTATGGACGGAGCTTCCATCTTGGGCGGCGTTGTCCAGCTGGAATGGAAAGGGCAAGCCCACAAGGTGTCTCCCACGGCACCACTGTAAGACTCCCGAATAGGTTTGAATTTAACAGTGCATCACCTCTTTGAAATTTCAAAAGAAGTAATACGTCAGCACTGCCAAGGTCAGGCGGTTGCGTATCAGTCCTCGGATAGTAGACCTCCCTGTTTTGACATGCCAGTGAAGAAGCTGCTTTATCGTGACAGGGTAAGCACTGCTTCCTTCTGAGTCCTTCGTAGACACATTCCAGAGTCAAACGTCGTTCACTTGTGCAAGTGTTGTTCGTACATACCGTTCACATGTCTTGTGCTTCCCGTACAAATCAGAAATTATGATCACAATCGCTTCGGCCCTCCAAGAAACCACACCTATAGCGGCGCGTCGCCATCGACTGAGCAATTTCCACATCCATGGAGCCACGCCTCAGAAAACCACACCTGGCCCCCGGCGAAAGTCGTGGACCCCGGGACGTCATTTGTCTAAAACGCCGACAAAAACGCCACTTTTGACGCCATCGAAAACACCAGGGAGAACTCCAAGGACCAGCGGTCGTCGTTCTTCAACTACTCGACGGCTTGTCTCGCGCACACCACGCACGTCTGTAGGGCGAGCGAGGCCTCCCCCTCTTTCGCAGGAAGAAATCACCCGTATGTACTCTGCGACCATTAAACTGTGTCAAGACAATAAAATCAATGCGAGAAATACATGGACCTTAAATCTTATCGATTATATGTCAATGCTGGTGAGAACAGATGCATCTGGCAACAGAGTGGCGAGGACAGTTTGCTTTGAAGATGAGACCGGCCATCTGCCCGAGAATCTCGAAGAAGGGACAAACTTTCAGTTGGCAGGCGTAACGCTGGATGCTGGAGTCAAGATCTACTGTTCTCGCGTTGATTCTGTTCATACAAACGCTTTCAAAGTACTTGGCGGCTTATCAAGAAGCGGGAACCCTGATAGCTCCGACCCTGATGGGTCTGAGGCAACTGAAGAAGACGGCCAAGAAGGAGGCACTAGAAAACAAAGAAGGCATGGGAGAAGAGCCGGTAATGTGACTTTAGAGACCAACCTTGGTAACATCACGTCTCAAAGATTAGAAACAGATCTCGCCGTGGACCCCTTGTTTCAGAAAATGTCTGCTGCTTTTGACGAAGGTGGAGCTTCAGGAATGCTCATGAACAATTTGCCAATTGGACCAAAAGCACAAATTATCTTCGATAGTGGAGAGACTGCAGACTATCTTGTGCTTGTCGATAATGAAGACCAAAGCGGTGGGGGAGGAGATTCAGAGCAAAACATCTATGATATCTCGAAATGGATACCTGAGCAGCCAGTCACAGAAAATGACAATATTTGTGGACCATTTCTTCGCTACTTTCAATCCAAACAGGCTACCATATCGGCTTCGAATAACAGTGACTCTTCAGTTACACAAAACAAACCTTTTGATCCAAATGGCTTGAGTAATGAGGACCCCGATGTATTGGAGCACAACTTCGGCTATGATGATAATGACTTGCAGGATAACTCTGAAATAACAATGCTACCAGCGAGCGACGTCCCCTTCGATGTGCCCGAAGGTGATGATTGCGATGATGTTACCTTGGGAGTGAGTTCAATTAGTCATGGCGAACAACCTCTGAAAGATGGCCTTGAAGATACAGTAGCAATTCGACGTGGGAGTGTAGACCTTGTAGAAGCTGGCGTGGCGCTTCTGGATAATCCAGATTATTCATACTTCGACACTAACGCACTGGTTGGATGGGCAGGTCCAACGCATTGGAGCTTTAGAGCTTTGAATCCATCCACAATTGGGGATGATTCCTCCCAGAAGCATGCAAAGAAGAAAACTAGGAAATCAAGAGATGCAAAAGCAATGTTGTTGGACTTTTCATCGGAAACCCCTGAGATTGATTTCGCCGAAAAGTTTGCGCCAGCATCAAGAGAATCACTAATTCAGATGTCCGCTTCTACGAGAAACGGATTTTCCGAAAAAAAGGTGACTTTGCCAGAAGATCATCACCTATCCACACAAGCACTTTGCTCACTTTTCCTCAGAACAAATACATACATCAAGCCAAACGGAAAACTAGCGTCTAAGATAAAAGATGAATCTGATGTAACAGAAGCACATAGCTGGTACGATTTCGATAACCCGGGTGATAAGGAGAACTTTGTTGGGGTAGATCCGAACGTTTTTCAAGAGTTTTCTGATGAGCTGTTGGAAGACAGTTTTGAGCATGATGACGATGTTGGAATGGAACTTCTCGCTGAGCCGACTCGCGTTGAGAAGATAGACATCAATTACGCGAAGATGGCAAAGAAAGTGGACGTCAGAAAACTGAAAGCCGGGATTTGGACAACGCTATGCGGAGACCAAGACGATGAAGATCCAACTCAAAAGGAGCGCGAAGAAACTCGACACCATGAGTCTGGAAGTATTTCCGAATGTTTGCCAGATGTGAGAACCGGTGCATCGCACCGACTTCAATCAATAGTGTCCAACATCCCGGATATCATTCCGTGTACGTCGCTACCAGAAGTATCTCTACCATATGTGTTTATTTGTTTACTCCATCTTGCAAACGAAAAACAGCTGAGGATAACGCAAGCGGAGAATAATTCCCTGACAGATCTCATTGTCACGTCTGAAGAGCACAGTGATGAACGCGTCGTCTCTTAAGATCCCATGAACCATTTCGGCAGGTCAACTCTTTCAAAAAATAGTCGCCGTACAACTGATTCTGTATTATTTAATGTCAGTGGATTGTTTGGTTAGAACAAGATGAGTAATGGTTGCTCTTACGACTAATGAGCTTGTCTTCATTCTTCCTTCTTGGATCTGCGTTCTTCTGATGCGACAAAGTATGTACAAATCACGAGAATCGACCATAGACTGAGATGGAATATGAGGTGGTTAAACGAGATGGCTGGTCCTGCCGACGTATGTGGCCACAGTCGGTAATATAACGTCAGGCTAGTCGTCGAGGTAGCATACAATATGGTTAGGAGTATATAAGTGCTGAAGCCACTTCCATCCTGAAAGAGAACTGCATCTAAGGCGCAATGAGAAAGTATGCCAAGCGATGCGCCAAACGAGATCTGGCGCGCTGAATGGTAGCCATGGAAGAAAGTGCGGTATAAAGTGGCAGCTCCCCCTATTCCAAACAAAATCAAGAGAAAAGCGGCAACTGCTTTGATTAAAGGCGAAGCATTGGGGTTCGCCTTGAGACGACGTCTCGCAAAACGTGAAGCCGTGAACGCAACGAAGATGAAGTAGCAGTAGTGCCCAGAAATACCGTTGGGGTACTCTTTGTGGCGACCGGCGCAGTTAAAATCATCCAACGGAGCCTTGAACGCGGCGAGAAAAATGTATGTCGCGTGAAACCATATCGAAGCAAATGTCAGGGAGAATAAGGCGGTGGCACGTGCGTGTGGAAGAAGTGCGAGCAGAAACATGGCGGTCCACATGATGTACACAGAGTAATTATGCAGCACGCCATCGCCTAATGGGATAAAGGGTGTTGGTGGGGATTCTATTTCCCGACGAATGTAGCAGGCGTTGATACGCGTTGGTGTGGTGCGGGATATGAAAAGGGTGAGGGGGATGAGAGCCAAAGCTGTTACTGCCAGGACGAGGCGGGTTGTGTGATATGGGTATGAACGAACGTTTGTGGACATGACGAGAAACTATCTTGTCGAAGGGGTGGAGGAGTTTGGGAAGTAAAAATAGGTCACGTCACACTGAGGACGGAAGCAAAACTGTAAAAGGCTTTCAAGGGATACCGCAATGGAAATCCCAAAACCAGTCCTGATGGAGTCGGACCTTTCAGAAGTTTCGCTTTTAGAATAACACTTATATCAGTAGTTTAGTGAAAATGGAGGCGGGGTAGGGTTATGGTTGGTATTCGGAAGTGGTCCTTCGGGCTCTTGCGAAAACGAGTTGGGAGCATGATTCGATTCCCCCCGCACCTTTGCAGGTTTAGCAGCATGCCAAGTTCGCTCTGCCAATGGCAATGTGCCACCTGATAAAAACATTCGCTTTGGACGTGAAGGAAAATTTAACTATATTTAAATATGATATGTCTCCTTCCCATCATCAAGCAACTCAGCTAATAAGCATCGTGGCGCAGTGGTTAGCGTGCTGGGCCCATAACCCAGCGGTCCTGGGATCGAAACCCAGCGATGCTAAGATACTTTTTTCCGTTGTTTGCCATCCTTCGATTTCTTCATTGATCAAGATGCTATCGTCTGCGGACCGGAGTCCACGCATTGCAACAACTTTTCTCGAAACTGTTGGTCAACATCCATCCTACGCAGAACTGAGAGCTGTTGTTCAAAGCTGTCGTGCTCATTTATGTCCTCTGAACAAAGCAAAGAAGCGGCGCCTTCTGCCGCCTCTCCATCGAACAAGATCTCAACAGCCTTATCCCCGTCCCCTCTCCCTTTCTTGCCTTTGTCAACACGAAAACGTTCCTGCCATCTTTCATCGATGAAATTCTTCATGTGATATACCCAAGTGCCCTTGAACGCCAGCCCATACTTAAAGCCGATCCCACTCCCATCACCGGTCGATAATAACGATAAGAACGATGCTTGTGGAACAAACTCCAACATGTCTTGGGATTTGTTCAGTCTTTGCTGAAGATTGTGCATCAAAACGGGGCCTTCTCTCACTGCGTAAACGCCAGCCTTTGGTGGAAAGTTGTTTCCATAGAGCTTATCAAACGAAATGCAGTCGCCGGCCGCAAAGATGTCATCTTGACGTTTACAGCGCAGAGTTTTATCAACGACGATCCATCCATCTTCATCCAACTGTAACCCCATGTTTCGCGAAACATCGTGCGAAGCAGCACCAGTAGCCACGACAGCCATGTCATAACTAAGCTTGGAACCATCATCCAAACGAATAACACCACCGTGGACGGATTGGACATTGCGTCCGAAGCGCACTTGAATGGCTCGTTTCTTGCACTCTG
Source organism: Agarophyton chilense (assembly GCA_030374765.1). NCBI lineage: Eukaryota > Rhodophyta > Florideophyceae > Gracilariales > Gracilariaceae > Agarophyton > Agarophyton chilense. The sequence continues at coordinate 2,410,745 of JARGXX010000099.1, forward strand.
CCACAACCGCAGCACCAGCCATATTTCCGAACTGCGAGCCAATCGCATCGTGTTTCGAAACCAGCGTGAGGATTACATCGCCAATGGAGCGTCTTAGCCGAGCTTCGAGCGCAAGCGCTAGCTCTATGCCAGCGGCGCCGGCGCCCACAACAGCCACCAAGGCGCGCTTGAGCCCTGCCTTCTTTGCCAGTCGCTCAAAAGTGCACACCGAACTCTCCAGCTGTAAGATAGGACGCGTGTGAACTACGAGCGGTAGAGAGTGCGCGTCACCACGCGTATCGACGGAACTGTCCAACTCTCGAGTGCAGCTTCCGATGTTGATGGACAGAACGTCATAACGTAGCGAACATTCAAGCGTGGAATACGGTGCGTTGAAGAATACCCGTTTTGTACTGGGCTCGACGCGTACGACTTTGCCTTGAACAAAGTGGAAATTGTGCGCCTCGCAAAGCGGCTGAAGATAAACGAGCGAATTGGAGTGTGGAGTGAGGCCGGCAACAACGGCGGGAAGCATGCCGCTATAGACGGCGACGGCAGCCTCCGAGATGAGTATGCATTGAGCGCCAGAGTCGTGACGCAGATTGCGGACAACCTGCACGTGAGAGTGTCCGCCTCCGACGAGCAACAGCACCTTTTTCCGATCAACCATGAAGCAAGCGCGCCTCAGCACCTCTGCGACCGCAACGCGACAGCACGTCAGCGCGAGGAGCCCCGCGCAAGCACGGTGACAAAGAAGCCAACGAGCGGCACCACAGCGCTCGTCGCCATCATTGCTGGCGCGGATGCACCTTCGCGAAATTGCAATGCAGCCCACATGCACCTCTCGTGCAAGGAGCACACACACACACGTGGCCAGCGCGTGGCCTCGGGAATGCGCACGTTACGCCTCCGTGGCCGGAACGCAACGCGCAACGCTGCTCCGTCGCTTTGACGTGCGCTGATTGGCTGGCAGGCGCTGCCTGGTGGCGCATCATACTTGACAGCGTCTCTTGCTGCGCCTCGTTTCATCGTTCGCCGTTGTCCATCCGTGGCGCAACCGCAACGTTTTAGGTTCACTTTCGCTCGCGCGATATCCATCTCGCGCTTTCGACAACACAATGGGAAAGGGAGGATCTTCGGAAGAGGGGCTGGTGCGTAGAAATCTGCTTTCTACTGAGGATGCCGAGGCCATTGTTCATAGGAAGAGTGGGGCAAAGCATCCGCATGGAGATCGACGAGCCGAGATTTTGAACAAGCACCCCGAAGTTAAGAACCTATTCGGAATCTATCGCGGAACCGCTGTTTACTCTCTGGCGCTTGTCTTATTTCAGATTGTTCTGGCCGTCGCCGTCACGCAACGCGCCCCCGTCTGGCTCAGTGTGCTTCTGAGCTATACTGTCGGCGCTGTCGTGGACCACGCATTGTGGGTTCTGATTCATGATGCCACCCACAATCTGGTCTTCAAGAGCGTCGCCAAGAATCGCTTTGTGCTCTTGTTGTGCAATATTCCACACGTGTTTCCCTCCGCTATGATGTTTCGTTATTATCACATTCTTCATCACATCGAACTCAATCGCGCACACAAAGACCCGGATGTCCCATTTGAGTGGGAAGCTAAGTTTATTGGAAACTCACCGTTAAGAAAGACAATATGGCTTGCATTTTTCTTCATTGTGCAGGCGTTACGAACTGCCTTCTACACGTATCGCATCCCCAAGGGTACCGAACTTGCGTGGATGTCCTTCAACTGGATTTTAAATGTCGCTGTCCACGCCGCCATTGTCAACTACTATGGATGGGCTCCGTTGCTGTTTCTGGCGTTCGCTTCTATCTCAAGCATTGGTTTGCATCCGTTGGGTGCTCGTTGGATTCAGGAACATTATCCCACACAGCCTTTCCAAGCTACTTACTCATATTATGGCATTGCGAATCGATTCGCATTTGCAATTGGATATCATGTTGAACATCATGATTTCCCTTCTGTCCCATGGAACAAGCTCGCTGTTCTCAAGGCCACTGCCCCGGAATATTATGATACTCTATTCGCCTACACCAGCTACACTGAATTGTTAAAAGATTTCATCTTTGAACGAAAGTGGAGTTTGGCGAATCGATTCGAGGTTGAGCGCGAAATGTCAGAGAATGCATCTCCAACAGCTGATGCCTTTACCAAGAAAGACGGATAGTGCTCTTTCCTTCCTTTGACACGAACCTACCTGCGAAGTTGACGACCAATCTCTCAAATTCACATGGTGCGGAGCTTTGCCAGATAACTATCCAAATTTGGGCAACGTTACTGCATTGGTTCTACGTTGTTGTTTCATATCTTTCACCTTAGTCTTACAACTTTTCTGTTCTTCATTTTTCGTAATACCAAATAAGATCTTGACGAAAAGAGCTCACTGTCATGCGTTTTAACAACAACTCATCCGACTGTCTATTCCTGATACAGTGCACCGCCTGCCCCAGCTGAGAAAAACATCGCCTTGTAAAATGAATAACACTTGTACAACTCCATACCCCTCCCATCCCCCCTCCCTACCCGTTTTATGCGCGGTAAGATCTGCAGAAAGGACGGGTCCTCGAAACTTTCTGTTTTTGCTTTTCCTCTCAGAACAGTTTTAAGTGTGACGGCATATGATGGCATTTCGGTATCATTGAGAAGCGCTCGAGTTTGAACGGATGTGGGAAGTACTTGCTATACTTTTTCCCCTAAAGGTGACTCGCACGAGAATCGCGACAGCCGGGGTAGGGAAAAATAAGTGGCGTTCCCAAATTAAAGGTTACTTCGTTTACGAATTCTGGATTGACAGCTGCTTGAATCTTTGTAGTCTTGCCCGCGAAAACACATTCAATCAGCAACTCTTCCCCATTTCCAATTGAATTGAGTAAAGTGGATACTCAGCGAAAGCCATGTGTTCACTAACTTTATCTGTTCCATCAATTCGCCATCCTGAATATAATGGGATTCGTCGTATATAGAACCCTAGTAGTGAACCAGTTGGAGGGATCTTTATTTGTTGTGAATTGGTATGGCATTTTGGTTGGTTCTCTACCGTTGCTGAGCTCCTATGTGCGGAAGGGGTTTGGGTTGTTCCCGTGGATATTCTTTCTTGCGGCCGAAGCGATAGCTTGGGAAACGTGCGAGGCTTCATAGGCGATGTCGATGATCACGTCGAGGACTTGGTGGCTGCACTGAAGGATATGAAGAGAAGTCTGGCAAAAGATGCTGCATTATTCGTTCTTGGGGAAAGCAGCGGCGGTGTTCTGGCCTGTCTGATGGCTCTCCGCCCTGAAATTGCTAGTGTAGTGCAAGACTAGGTTCTATGCCCACCAGCTGTCACCGCTGCGGAAAATCTACTGCCACACCCTTTTGTACAGAAGGCAAAAGTAAAACTCCTAGCGAAGTTAATTCCCTACACTACTGGTCCCTGGAGAGCAAATAAGTGGCGAATCATGGAGCGCAACTTTTGGAGACGATATAAACAGAAACATTGCCTGGCACGATGAATGTGTTTTATACAATGTTCCGTGCGCACAGGCACGGCGTCAGCAACGCTTGGCGCTATGGAAGATATCGAGAATGCCTTGATCAATGGCAACCTGTTCATGAGGTGATTATTGGTCCTACATAATCGCTTGCACAAACGCACGGAACACGAGGCGTCCACAAAGCTGGTTGTCCGCGTTCTGCCCGAGGAGGAACCTGCGTTGGAAGACCCTGGAGGTTCGCGCCATCAACTCTTTCAGGAACGCGCGGGTGTTACAGCGTTCGTTGTAAGGCGAATAGTCGACTTCGTTCGATCATGTATGTGATATAACTCAGATATAATTCTGAGAGCTGTGAGTGTCCATCGTTGAGGCACGGGAGCGGAAGTACACCATTTGACAACTCCGTACACCACAAGGTGCGCTAAACGAAACCAGGGACAGTCAATACTGCGATAGGGACGTAAATTCTTGTCTCGACTGTCCAGATTCGAAATACTTCAATGAGCAATAGACAAAGTGGCGTCGAACTGACATTGTCTTCAAAAGAAAGAGATGTTCATATGTGGTATTCATGTGCTCTTCATGTGCCGGCATGATCATAGTCCTCTGCACAAAACAAACGGGCGACAGCCTTACTTATCCTTGCCCCAAAACCTGATTTTCTAGGATTTAGCAAAGCTTCCTTTTCCTCTATGTTTTCTTTCTTCGCATAAGCTTCAAAGAGGGCTTGGGGAGTCGTGTATCCCATGCTGATAACGGCTCGAGCCTTCCGTATACCAAGCCCGGGAACACTACAGAGTTGAAGCATGAATAGCTGTTCCAGAGTCATCTTTTTTATCTGAGAAATGTGTTGATGCCATTCTGAATACTTTTGTCTCCTTTCCAACATTTTTGCCCTGTTGATTAGGCGATATCTTCCCTGTAATCTCCTCAAGATACAACCATAAAAGTGTGCGGTGTCTTCGATGTCCTTCGTTCTTTTCACATACATGTCCGCGCATACTTCGAGCTCAGCCAGTTTGCTGTGCATGCGAGGTTGATCGTAAACATGAGTGTCGTCCTTCATGACGCCTTCAACCACGAGTATAGGATTCGAAATCTTTGAATGAAGTAATACATACGATTGTTTTGCAATGCGCCCGTCATACATGGACGCGCCATAGTCGTTGATGGTTTTTCTCTCAATGATATACTCTAACACAACTTCCGTCGCGTCTTTAAATCGGGCAAGAAACATGGCGTCACCGCACGGCAAAGAGCGAACACTGCACTTCACTCCATTTCTTTTCAAAAGTTCTCGAAAAGATGAGAAGGTCTGGCTTCTGTGCTGTGAAACTTTCTCCTGTGAATCCAACGCCAGTATGACTTCGCATTCTTCGTAGCCAGAGGAAGCATTGTTTAAGCTCGATTCATAGGTGGTAGAGAGATCTTCCTTGGTAGTCTGATATCTTCCAATGTCAATTGATTCAAGATCGATGACCTCGTTACAAGAAGACAATGGGCCCCCAGAATTAGACATGCGTGTTTCATCGAGTTGCATGAATGACTCGTAGTTTGGCAGAATACCTACTCCTGAAAGAGCCCTTGGCAGGATTGTTCCAAAATCATGCGCGCTTTCTATGTCCACTTCTCGAGGCCTCAATTCGCTCACAAAAGGTGGCTCGGACTGCCTATCGCAATTTTTCAAGTACCGAGGAGGACCGTAGTTTGCGTTTCTTGGGACCTTTTCATCATCGTCACTAATGATGCAAACTGGCACTTCGCTGCGAAAGACATTGTCCTGAGTTTTTGCAACTGAAGATGTGACTGGGTTCAATCTTCCTGTATCTAATTTCTCCCTCAAACTGCCAACTGCTGGCTGCTCCTGGGGGCTGGTTTCTTCGCCACATTCATCAACATCAATAGTAATGGTCTGCTCAACAGCCTTACGATGACTCACCCCGGTTGAATGGTTTCGTGGAAAGCCCGCACTCGTTCCTTCGTTGACTAGGTCAATCACGCCATGAGCTTCCTCGATGACATGCGGCAGATCTGGCTTGCTTGGCACTACCCGCTCGCTTTGTAATTCTTGATATTTGCTCCTGATCCATTCAGAGTCACTTTCAGGCGAGACGTAAATACATTGCCGATTAACCCCGTTCTTGTTACAACTATCGACTTCATCGATCAGATCTATGATTTTATCATCTTCCACCACAGAAGGGGGACCTGATTTTCTTGAAAACTTCAGTTCGCTCAAAGGCTCACATCCCCTTTTTTCTAAGGCATTCTCTACTACATCTGCGCCATCACTTGATGAATTAAAATTGCCTTTGTTATTATCTCTATCGCTCTCAAGAGGTGTGAGCACAAGATCCAATGGCTTGGGCCTTTTCTTTTCTTCAGCTTCTGCTTCGTGTGCTGCCCTTAGCGTATCTCTCAAGGCTTTGGAGAGGTCTTCTTCGGTTCTTGGGAATTTTCCTATTACATGCATTTCACTTGAGATCATGATCATGTCTTGCCTAGAGTACCCCTCTCTTTCAAGCTTTTCAATGACCGAAGCCGCTCTGTCGACTTGACTGTCGGTTATTTTTCGACGACACTTGCCGTCATCCCCACTGGAGGCGACAATAGACATGTTGGGTAGTTTATGGGAACGGCCGCTCTCCTGGTGCTTTTCGCTGGCAAAGACGGCGGTTGAAGCCTTCTCAACAGTATCGCTTGTTTCAATGTCATGGATTTTGTTTTGCGGGGCTGAGTCACTCCGCGCTCCATCGAAAACTATCCCAAATTCCTTTCCGGTCGCATACTTCTCGGCCATCCGTGTTCCGCGCTGCTTGTCGGCTTGACTGAACCTGCCCGTTACCTGCAACATATCAGAATCATGAAGGGAAGGGCCCTGTGATCCGCAAGAGCTGGTTGAGGTTGTTGCTGGCGCATTGCGTGGGGTTGACTTCGCACCATGCAGTTCTCCGTCAATTTCTCCCTGTAACCTGAGTGTTTCTTGATAGTCGTTGTCATGATTCTTTAGCGGTAAGTGTGCAACGAGGACTTCCTTGGCTTTACGTGCTTGATTCTTGGGATTCCTTTTATCCATTTGATGTCCAACTGGACATGATTCGGATCTGCTTCTGCATCGCCCAACTTCATTGTAAGGCAAGTTGCTGGGTGACAGTGGAATTATTTGTATTTCATCTTGATCATCTCCATCTCCCTCTTCAGGTGAGTGGAATGGAGAAGCATCTCTTCCTACCTCATCCCCGGGCTCATATTTCAGTTGTCTTCTTTCTTGAATGTTGTCAAACTGTTTCAGACAAATTCTAGCAGTTCGTTGTCCTCCGATAGTGAGACTAAACACCGGTGGATTTCCGCGCTTTTTCACGAAACCTTTGGGAATGAGTTGCTTATTCATGTTACTCCAACCGTTATACCACTCCTTGGGACCTGCCCCACCGTTTGTCAAAATCTTTTCGCGCGTATATCTTTCAGCGCGCTTGCAAATGTCGTCTTTTCTAAGCTCACAAAGGTCTTCTTCGGTCATGGCCTTGAGCATAGCTATGATTAGTGCTGCCGTTGCCGTCCCCACGCCGGGGATGTATTCTTTCTTGGCTCTTTTCCGTCGATTTTCATCGCCGTTTCTATCCCGTTTTTGGCCCGACGTTGACCCTGGTGGAGTCAGTTCAACATGCAGAGAAGCATCAGCTTGCCCTAGATTGACAGGAGGTGGATCTACTCCTTTTTTACCTCCAGACTCCCCACTTTCAGGTTCTTTCATAAGCCCTTTTCCGAGCCCTTTTTCCTGACCACCTCGGCGAGTTGGCTCCCTACCACGAGAGTTTGATGAAGAAGGCTGTGCTTCCATTTGTGCATCAAGAACATGTTGCGGAACTCCGTTTGGAATTTGGGGGTTTTCTTTGAGATATGTCTCGATGATTGAGGCAATGTAGTTGCCGACGCCTTGGATTTCAGAAGCGTCTTGCCTTGTCAAAATGAGTGTCTTGCACTGGCGAACGTTCTTAATGGCTCTTTGAATTGATTTTCTAACCCATTCTCCTGTCGCGTTTTCAAGTTCGACTTTAAGCGCTTCCACCACTCCCTGATTTACGCAAAGGCGCCTCCGTTGGGGAGGCATGCCAGCTGTATCTGGTTCGAGAGGATATGTGACAGGTTTTGAACGTTTTCCTTATCATAGTCAAGGGCTAATGTTCCAGAAGAGGGTTTTTGTTTTCTAGTTGGCACCGTAGGTTGTCGTCCGCCAAGATCGACAACCAACGCTCTCACTTCGTCATAATCTTCATTGAATGCGAGGACGTGCGGGGTACCAAGTTGGGCATATGTGTGCTCAAGCGGAGCTTTCGGGCGGTGGTTGCACTCATTTTGGAAATTTTGGGGGGAAGTTTTTTCCGTAAAACATTCGGCAGCAGTACACGATGTAGTAGTTTACTACTAGCTACTGTACGAAGGGTAGCAATTGCTAGCTAGAGAGGAAGGAAAGCTTGCCTGTTGTCTCTACTGAGCAGATGCTCCAGCCAGAGTATTGCCTTCGTGTGGAACTCTTTACCCTGAGCGAGTCTTGTATCCTAAGTGTGAAAATCCATTTGGAGGGGCTAGCTAGACCCTGATGAATTTGTCTCTCTCTCTCATCAGGGCACCAGCTGGACTCTCGCAGTCAAAAAAGTCTCTAAAGTCGCGAAATTTTATCTCGGAAACGAACAAGAGGTAAACTGCACTTGTTGCGATACATTTAAAGAGCAAAACGGCATCTGATTGCGACCCCTTCGCCATGAACCATCAGATTCCAATCCCTTTAATCGACTCTGCGACCATCAGAAGGTTCTCAACCAATCTTGACTTTCGATATTCTAGCATCTACTCCTCAAGCTCGCTCTTGAGAATTCCACAAACTTCTGTAACCAGATAATTGTCGGACAACAGTTATTAATATGTAGAAACAGGATTGCTACAAACCCTATCCTTAGTAGTGTTGGGTCCCTGCGACTTTTAGTGAGAATTTAATCAGTATTGGACCACGAACCTACTTTATCTGCAGACCCAAGAAAACAAAAGCTTGCATAACTAGCTTCAGAAATGATCTTAAGACCCTTCCTTTGATATAAGCACGGGTGCTGACTTACATTACAAAGATTTCATTCGGTGTCAAAGCGTAGTTTGGCCGAGACAACCTGGAAAGGATTGTGTTGAATGGTGATTGGAGATAACGTTGTGTATTCCAATTTGCCATACATTTGACGGGAAGCAGTCCCTGCTTAAAATCTTCGGAAGTGTAATGGATTGGAATCCCAACGATAGAAACGCGTGCCCGCCCAAATGAGCACGATCACCTTCGCTGCGTTAGCTAATTTCCCACGGCAGACCAAGATGAAGAATTTATTTCGCTTCCGTGAATCATTGAGTTGTTGTCACAAAGGCCGTCTGTCGCACACCGAGTGGAGCGTGGAGCGCAATGCATATGCGGTCACAAGTTTGGTTAAGTTCTATCCCTTTCGTACAACTTGAAGCCCGTAAGATCAGGAACACCTTTTTCTGTTTGTCCCAGCTTGTTCTGTTTTTTCACCGCTTGCGCAAAGACCCAAACTCCTATAATTCTCATTCAGATTCCCCACGACCTTTCTGGCTACCTCAACGGTGATTTGAGATCAACCCTTCCACTTTTTGGCTTCTTCAAGCCAACATCTCTTGAGATCGCCAACAGCATAAACCGTTGTTTTGAAGAGTGCTTCATATGGGTTTGGCGCTTGATAAAAACTGTGAAGGGATCCAATTCAAGGGCGCATTTGTGACAGACTATTTTTGCCTCTCTGTCAGAATGACTGTACTAATAATATCTTTGATGACTGGAACACTTGTTTGTGACTGTGGATGGATGATTTTGACCATTCATGAAGGTGTATCCGTGACACATGACTGAACGTTAAGTGGGAATATTTGACCACAAATATGCACCTGATATAGAACCCTATGCATACTTTCCCAATTTCCTGAGCCCATGCGTTATAATGATTGGAGCCATTCTCGTGATATCCCCTGAGATGCACGCCGTGTCCTACATTAAATACAGATGACAAGAGTTTTGTGGACAAACTTGGGTGAAAGCAGATTTAGACAAAACATTAAAGCGTTGGATATTCTCTCTCTCTTTATGGGTGCACTAGCCTAATTCCAGCATAGTGCATAACGCTAATGGTCAAAGAAGCGTTCTCTCACTATTGGTCCTATACTTTTCTTCCAAACATGTTGGACAGAGGCTTTTAGCCTTTGTGTACTCCTCGACACTGTCGAAATCCGCATCAAAAGCCCAAAAAATGTCAAAGGCAAGATCAAAAGCTTCGACATACGTTCCACTGAACAGGTCAGTATTCTCGGTGAGATTTTGTTGATAAAACGTACTCAAACGGATCAGGTAAAAACTTGCGCCTACTAGTGCTCTAGTGGTGTTACGAGCAGTGAACCAACGCTATATAAACCATGGGGAGAAATTTATTCAGGCAGCCTTTTCCAAAAAGAAGTACAGGTCTTGCTGCGTCTCAACCTTTGTAGATTTTTAGCCTTTGACTCAGAGTTTATCTCTGTTGTCCCTGTCATACGGTAAAGGAAAAGTCGCACAGAAAACCATGGGAAGCCAAAACTCAGGACCATTACTGAAACTGTGTGAACAGTGTGGGTGGTAAGTTTCATAACCTCGTTTTTAGCGTTCTTCTTGCAGTATATATTGAGGTTGTCTTCTAACTTTTTCTTGATTGATCATGAAATCTTACTCAGGACAACTATCTCTGTTAGTACGTTTTCAAACCCACTAGAACGGTGTTCTTCTCTTGGTTCTTTCTGTTTTCTTTTTTCTGACCAACGAGCCAAATGTTTTTTCTATTCAGATGGACTGACAGCGCATAGAAATAAGCAACACAGAGGAGGGAGTGAGACTAATCGAGCTCAATTTGTTTGCAACTATTGTACCTTTTCTTTTTCTTCTCAGGTGAGCCAGAGAAGGCATGAACGTACTGTGCACGAAAAATCCTTTTCTTCTGAGAACAAAGTTGTTCGTCAGAAATCTCCTAATTCTTCTTTAAGTCCACATGAAGTGTCATCAATTCAGAAATCACCAGCCTGGAGATCATCATTGTCCAGAGCCGGTAGTTCTCATGAAACTGTGTCTGAAACTGTGTCTGAAACTGCTCTCGTATTTTCTCCCGTTGCAGCTCCCAAAAGCCCTTCGGAAGCCGCTCCCATGACACGATTCCATCAAGTTCCGAAAAAACCTTCATATTCAATTTCGAATTCAACTGAACCCTCTTCATCACAATTCCAGCAGAGATCCTTCAAAAGGATTAGAAAGAGGGGAAAAGAGTATGGAAAAGCCCCTCATCTATGTCCATTTTGTCCAGCTTCTTTTCGAACCATAGAAAGCCGATTTCTGCATGAAATTTCTTGTTCGGTGAAGAAAGGGAAGAGAACTCGTTCAAGCCGGGGAAAATCGTCATCAAAATGATTGTGTCCTTGATGTCGATAGTGAACGTAGGTGAAGATTTGAGTTTGCAGTTCTTGTTTCTCTGAGCAATTCGGTATTGCAAGACGTTTGCGTTGCCCTTGGAAATTTTGCTATCAAAGTAGAAGAGAGAGCATGGAGGATGGCGTACCCTGATTTTGGTCGGCTATCCTTGTGAGAAAACGTTTCTTTGATCTGAAACATTCTGCAACACATTACTGATAATTTAAGGTGTCTATAGCTACTAGTTCACTCATTAAAAAAAAAAGAGAAACATACAGTATGAGGAAAGATACCTTTGTACGAAGGTACATCGATAGATACATGACGGTGCTGCGAATGAAACATTTACTTGTACGAAGTCGGAACATGGTACACACGTGGTACACATTTGGAGTTGTTTCAATCTCAGAGCTCGTAGAGCGCCAGAATTGACCAATAAAAATGGACTATGCAAATGAGCAACGATCTTGCATTTGACGCAACCAAAGGGAGGAAAGCATCACGAAATGCCATCCAGGGGTAGAGCTCACAAATGACACCAATAGTTTCAATGTTACTTTTCTTATATCTGTTGTTGAAACAATATCTTTCGAGTTTTTCGAAACAGTACTAGTGTCGATGTGTTTTTGTGTTGATCAGATATTCTTACGAATGAAATATTCAGCATGCAGCTCCATGACAAAATTACTTCCCAATTCGAAAACAGCACTGTTTCACGATCCCCAACTGACAAATACATGCATTACAAAAACAGCTGTTCCAAGTTCAACTTCAAATACCTTTTGGATCGTCACCGTGTTCGACCCGGGCCCGGGTCACTGGCGGAATGGGAAATTTACCGCCACCGAATACGGAAGACTGAGTTCAATACCTGGGAGATGAGGACCCAGAAGGGGCTACACGGGGGAAGGAGTCTCCCCTGGTAGCCTAGCAACCGGAAGCAGACAATGGAATCAAATATAATCAATGGGCGGGGGTGGGAGACCTGTCCAGGGTTACCGGGGATTTGATCACCCCGGCCCCGAATAGCGACGCTGGAGAACAGGTCAGGGCGGGGGAGTGACGACCTTCGTCCTGGGACACGGGATTGAGGCACCCGGGGTCCAAATAGGTTCCCAGGCCTGGGGTTTCCTTTTTTCGGTTCAACGTTAATAAACTCTTAACACATTCACAAAGATCCGCATTCAACAGTTGTGCTCCAGATTGCATTTGAGAAGTATTGAGTTTCGCGCTCATCGCGTCTGAGGCAAAACGATGTTTCAACCAGGCCTGTCGAGGATAATATCCTCACTTTGAGTCCAGAACGCAAATTTATTTAACGCTCCCCAGGTATAGAAAGAAGAGGGCACCACGTAAATGCCTACTGCCAGAACGGCCAAACTCAATCACGCCAATATTCTTCCTGGCACACCGAATATTTGGACAATGGTTTCCAGCAAGTGAAAGCCATACCATGTTAGACTGGATGACGACATGCTATGTACCCGTGTTGTCCTTAAATTTACCCGAACGGTCTTTTTCTTTCTTCTATAAGGTGGGCTCTAGAATCTTATTACAAAGCGAAAGGAAGACTTTCGTTGAAACTTATCGGGCTCATGTCCAATCAAATCCTGTATCGATCCTCTATTTTTCATAGGGAGGAACGGTCAAATTTCTGGCCGATCGCAGTCCCAAAAATGGTGGTATGCCGAGTGAAGAACATCGCAGATCGCATGTGATAATCCTGAGTTGGAGGGATGACCCTACCGCCGTTCCCTAAATCGTTCATCAAAAGAGACTTCAAAAGGAGCTCTGGATAGTGGATTTCCAGAGAGGGGTTCAGGAGTTTTTCTCAGGCAACTGCATTTGGGTCTACAGGTGAAAGATTTGCATCATCTTCTCTAACTGATCCCGCCCATGATGTGAGGATTGGGAAGAAATGATTTCGTGAATCGTCGGAACGGCGGCAAAGGTGATGTACGCAAAGCCTCTTGTCGTGATTTTTGTCAGTCGAAAAGCTCACTACGGCTTGATTAAAAGAGTACATGAAAAGATGAAGGCGAAAGTCTACTGCTTTTTTGGTACTTTTTCAGTGTAGTGGACCAGGCCTGTAGAAGACAGCCGTGCGAGGCAGGATTATGGATTTGTTGTTAATGAGTGTGATTTTGTAAGAAATATTGAGGGTTGTTGGGGTCCTTGGCAATAATTCCAGCCTTATTGAACTGAATGGAGCACAGCGTCCGTGAAGAGAAAGATAAAGGGAGAGAAACAGGTCAATGATTTGAGACAAATTGTGGCGCTGGCCCTGTGGTTTATGATTCTAGAACTAGAGAGAGCGAAACAATTGTTAACGTAGAGGATTGCCATCAATACTCTGAAGATATGATCAGTATGTCCTGTTAATACGTCCGCTATCATTTCTCTTCAAATCTCGCCTCCTAGTTAGAAGAAGTGCCCCTTGGTCACTGCCTACTTGAAAGACAGCAGTCGGTCATTTTGATACCCTGCTGAGCGGGCATCACAACTGAAAGTTAAAGCGTTCACGCAAGTCTTTTCATTGGGTGTTGCAAGGTATACCACCTCTTTCATAGATCTTCGACTTTTTGGTGGAGTTGGAAACGGTTTTTTTGGTCCATCGCTCGCTTGCAAGCCTTGATACTACTGCCTTTCATTTGCATCCCGCAAGACCTTGCAGGCTGCCTCACTGTCGAATTCCATCACCAAACCTCGTGAGGTCTTGTCAGATTGGAATGTCCACTGAAGAGCTCTCTCTCTCTTTTACGGGTACACTCTAGTCTAATTCCTACGTAGTGCAGAATGACGAACTCAACTCCTTTCGGTGTCCACGAGGACGGTGGCTGGGGCTGGTAAAAAACCCGCAAGCACGCCAACATCGTTCGACTGTAGGTATTTATTGCTTTGATATGATTGTCTCACGAAAAGAATGATAAGGCCTTCCTCTCTTGTTCCTTTTTACACGAAATAATACAACGTGGGTAGCATTGCAATTTTCTAAACCCTAATGTCGTCAGATATATCAAGGCCTGCACAACTTATGATATGGTGGTTCTTTCTGTATACAAATTGAGATGAACTGTTCCACATTTATCTTCTCCAAGCTTGGCTTTCGAGTCCTCAAACGAAAGGAACACCCATCAGCTTCAAAAGTACACGGATAATACGGATGCGGAATGGCATCGAGGGTGCACATATGATAGTTCAGCTCCCACGAGGTGTGTCGGAAACTTTGCAAAGAGGAAGCCGAACGGGACTGCCAACGAAGGCAGGCATCTTGCAGTCTACAATAATTCCACTGCCGAGAGCTCCAGAACTTGACGCATTTGCAAAGAAAAAAACACGATACACAGGATGTCGTTTTATAGCCAACCTGGCGGAAAAACCTCAAACACATCTTTGAAGATATCTTTTTACGTCAGACGTTATTCACGTTTACGCGAGAGCATCGTTAGAAGAAGATATGATAACGACGTTGTGGCGTTTCGGCAGCCGTTGAGAATTGTTTTCGATGAAGATTCACTTCTGTGCCTCCGATTCGGAGTCAAAGCGCAAAGAATGTGAAAAGGCAGTGCGCAAGTTTGTGGACACCCTTTGGGTAAGACTGTGTGTGGGGCAAACGGGGCGTTGCGTACTCCAATAATTTGGTGACGTGCACCTTCCAAAACAAGCCAGCGAGCACGTAATGGGGGAGGAGGGTAACAATGTCCGCGTGCGATTCGCCTTTAGAACGTTCCCGTTTGTCAAGCATTGAGCGCACCATGGACCCCCTCTGACGCGTAATTGTCAAGCAAACGCGATCGGACGATTTGGCTCGGATAAATGTGGTTTGGGTGAATAAAAAGACTAGGCTTGTTCAAGCTGGTGAACGCACTCACCCCCAACGAGCGCACGACCGCGAATGGGAAGCGAGCCCAAGAGGCAGTCTGAGAAGAAAGTTTGTGTTCTGGTGTACATGGTCTCGAGTACAGAGGAACAGCAAGAGGAGTTGCATACAAGGATGATGTTGCATAAAGTGCAATAAGTGGTTTGGTATAGGGGGTTTGAAGAAATAATATTGGGAGCAGGTTTGGCACGGTTTGCGGCGTGAGCGCCTTGGCGCAGCATCTGTTTACACTTGGGCTTGGGCTGTGATGCAGTGGCTGCAGGCATTGTGCAATAGGAGGGTGACAGAAGGCGGACAGACGGCATAATGAAAAACTTGAAAAGGCAGAGTAGGAAGAAGGTGGTGTGGAGCTACTGCGGGTTGAGATGTCGAAAGTTGTTGAGGGTTTTGATTGCGCGTGGCGGCCACTTTCGCTGCTGAGTGAGGAAGGCGTTACTCTCGAAGAGCCTAGGTCGATCGACGGCGCTCCACTCGGTCTCAGCGGCGGCAACATCGCCGCGATCGTAATAAACAAGCGCCAAGGCGGCGTGCACGTCATTGACGTCCGGAAACCTGGCGGCGACGCGCTTGAGAATGGAAATGGCCTCATAAGAGTTGTTTCTCTGAAACAAAACCAGAGCATAGCGCAGCCAAAACGGCTGCACATCGTTGGACTTTAAGGCGTTCTGATAATCGCGAATGGCATTGTCCCACTTTCCCAGCAGCTCGTACACATTAGCACGGTTCGACAAGACGGTAGGATCGTCGCCGCGCAGGGCGTAAGCGTGATTCAGGTCAAGCAGCGCGTCGTCCACACGGTCCAGCGCCAAGCGCGTAGCGCCACGGTTGACATACAACAGCCAAGCGTCGGAATCAAGCGGCGCAAGTTGCAGGGCGCAGTCGTAATCTCGTTCGGCGCGGACAAAGTCAGCGCGCGCCACCAACAAATTGGCGCGGTTCGAGTAGGCCGGGGCGAAGGACGGCGTAGCCTCCACCAAGGCATTATACATGCGCAGCGCTGCGTCGACGTCGCCCGCGGCAGCAGCGCGTCGCGCAGCCGCGAAGAGGCGGGCGTTCTCGCCGGCGACGCGCGTGTTACGGCGCGATAGCTCGCGCAACTCGCGTTGCTCGCGCGGCGATGACGACGGTGACGACGACGATGACGGCGGCGACGCGTTGAGCGAGTCGGACGGCGCGGGCGGCGCAGCAGCAGCAGCCCGCACGGGCGCGACGGCAAGCGTGAGCGCGAGGGCGGCGGCGGCGGCGGCGGCGGCGGCGGCGGCGACGACGGCGGGGATGGCGGGCGCTGGAGGCGACGCGCGGGGCGGACGGAGCGTGCAGCGCGGGGGGACGCGAGTGCAGACGACGGAGGGCGCGACAAAGACGCCAAGCGGGGCGACGAAGGCGACGGGCGCATGACGGGCGCGGCGACGGCAGCGGCAGGCGTGCATTGCGGTTGGGGCGACGCACGCGAGGCGCGGAGCTGCCACCGCAATGCCACAGCAGCTGACGTACAGCGGTGGCGCTGGCGACAGTGGCGCGCTCACGCGGCTGCCGTTGGCGTTTCTCACACGTGGCGCGTTTAGCCACGCAGCGCTGGCGTTCTTCGCTTGGACAACTTACCTCCTCGCGCGCACCCACAATCGCGTCGCATCCTGCCACCGCCGACGTGACGGCGCGTGCTGGCGCTTTTGCGGCCTCCCTCTCGGCCCCTCGCCGCTGCTGCCGCTGTCCCCGCCCGTTCCCGCCCGTCCCCGCCCGTCCTCTCCCCGCGTCTTGTGCATCATGCGGCGCGGCGTCTCGCTTCCGCGCCTCGCGTTGCTGCTGCGTCTGCTGATGCTGCTCTGCGGCGCGCTCGCGCTTCCCGTCGCCGCTGTCTCGCTCGCTTGGATGCCGTCGCTACCGTCGCTACCATCGCTGCCGTCGCTGGCGCGTGCTCCGCAGCAGCCCTCACAAGTCTCGGTCGCCTTTTTCATCCAGATTTCCGACTCCACCATCACCATGCTTCCGCGGCTGCTGCGCGCCGTGTACCACCCAGAGAACACCTACGTCATCCACATGGACAAGAAGATCCCCGAGTGGCAGCGCACCCACGCCTCCACCTCGCTCTTCAACGCCGACCCGCGATATCAGCGCAATGTGCGTTTCATGCCCTCCGAGCCCGTCACCTACCGCGGCATTTCCATGGTGCTTAATTTGCTCAACGCCATGCAGGCTGCCACCGATGCTTCTGACTCCTGGACCTACTTTATCAACATCAGCGGCAGCGACTACCCGCTCGTGTCCGCAACTAACCTGCGCCGTCTCCTCGCCACCAGTGACTTTTTGCAACGCAAACGCAACTTTCTCTCCATCGCCGCAAACGACTGGTGGGCCCAGAGCAAAGAGTATCGCTTCGACCGCCTCTTCACTGACACAAGTTTATCCTTCAACGACTCTGAGCATCGTATCGTCGACTCGTACACAGATCAACCCATTGCCTTTGTCAACAACTTCACTTTTGTTGCCGCGGAGGCCTGGATGCTGCTTCACACAAATTTTGTTCGTTTCTTGTTAGACGCCGCAGACGCAAGACGCATGCTACTCGCGTTTGCATATGCGCTCGAGCCTGAGGAGCATTATTTCGCTACGCTGGCCTATAATACACCACAATTCAATGATTCTCTTGTGCCACATTCCATGAGACACGTCGAATGGGTGCATAACGGTAAACATTCCGGACAGCATCCTTATTATGTGGACCAGATGGAATCCGATGGCCGCACATTCTCCTTTCTTGAAGATATCCAAACGTCGGGCTGCTTTTTTACTCGCAAAATCCGCGAAAAGGACGCTCTCATTCTTGATCACATCGACGCCCATATCAGTGGCGTGTCAGACAAAGCTGTCGCCAAACACGTTGACGCATACGTGCAACTCGTCACCGACAGACTTGAGTGCGTGACCCAGCTCAAAAGTTCACAGTCTGCTGATATCTGCTTCGAGCATCAAGATTCGGTCGAGGGCAAGTGACTCTCCATTCCACACTTACCTACTGTTCTTACCATATCCTAATCTTGCACGCGTTGTTGTAACACTCCGAACAGACGTGCTTTTCGCGCACATACGGTATACGACCAACGTGTAAATTCGGTTAGCAATCTTGCAAACCCATCTCTTTTTTAACTGACCGTTTTTGCATTTGACTGCCCCTCCGATGACGTGCTCAAAATGTTCCCTTCCTATTTTGATACACAAACACGCTGCCTGAACCCTGCTAGAAAAACGACTACTCCTCTTCCAAGCCGTGGCCATCGAGATTGAGATGAACGTTCCTCACACTGTTGACCATCAATCATACTTGTACACCTCACTATGGTCCTTCACCGGAAAACATCACCACAGCAAGTCTTTCACTGCACATTTGTAGCAATGGTAACAAGCTATGGGAACGTTTTATTAGTTTGTCAAGCATTATCTACAGTGGCGCACACGCATGCACTTCAATTTACTCTCCTTTCTTGCATGGATATGTACAGCGTGCGCGGGAACAAAAAGGACTGACTTGGCAAAGTCAAGTAGTAGATTGCGCGTTGAACAGCTTGAGCACGTATATGCAAAACAAAACAAAGTCATCTGCTCGCCGTGTGCAGCTGCCTGTCTAGCAAAGTAGAGGCAACATGATGCCTGCCACCGGGCCGCTGAAACCAACCAATGCCTTTCACGCTCCTGACTCAAGCAACAAACATCTCTCCACGACAAACCACTCAAACATCCCATTCAATTCTGTCAATTTGACGCCCTTCGATCACTACATCACGGTTCAGCCCACTGTCCACCCCTTTTGAAGCGTTCTCGCACACTGATCCCACGGCTTCCCAGAACGTTTCCACTTGCAACAATCTTTCTCCCATACCGTCGTCAAATTCGCGTCCCTCCGCTGCCACAACTAGTTCCAGTAGACGGTCCTGTAACCCCGTGGACAAACCCTTCCAGAAAGCCTCCGCTTTCAGCATTACTCCGGCCAGTCTTCTCAATGTGGTTGCACAGTCGATAAGCGAATCCAAGACTGTGCTTTCAAGAACCTCTTCCCTCTTACGCTCTCGCAACTCAGTGACAAGCGTGGCCACACTAACTTCCAAATCGGAACGGCGATCACGAGCATCGTTGCGTTGTCTGAGATGTACGGCACGCTCCTCCCGCGCGCGCATGACCTCACCCTCAAACGTAGAGGCCAACGCAGCAGCGGAGCCAGCACCAATTACAAATGGTGTTGACCTAGCGCTGACAAAGCCTCCCACCACGGCAGCCACATGCGCAGCCTGTAGAGCAACCACTCTTTTCCGCGCCACGGCTTCCCTCTGTTCAGCTTGGTCGTGAAGCTTTTCGGCTTCTTCAAATGCGCGCAAAGCACCCTGTGCTTTTCGTCTGGTGTTGGTGAGTTGGTTGAACGTGCTGGTGACTACGGCCTGACGCTCATTTTGACGTGAACTCTGTTCGGCGCGCGCATGTGTCGCACGCGTGAGGCATTCTGTTACAGCATTGGCAGTCTGTTCGTATTCCATCGCAAGTGAATTGGAAACTTGTGCAAGTCTTCGGTGCTGAGAGTTGGAGGCTAAGAGAAGAGATTTTGCGGCAGGATATAAACCATCTTTCAAGAGATCATGCACGACGCGAATATCGTAACGTTCCTTCACAGCAGAGGAGCAGAACAGGCGCAGAGTGTTCAATGTCTCTGCTGAGAGATGTGTCACACGGAGGCTAGCGCGTTGCAAGTCATCATGGAGTGACGGAAAAGGCACGGTCTTGATGGTGAGAATGGAAAGACTTTCCAGCAAGGCGCGCAAGATATGCAGCGAATGCAGGGGAAGCTCTGGTGCGATGGAGTCGTGCGCACTTTGAGCTGACGCAGAGACCCCAACGGCAGTGGTGACAGGAGAAGACGGATGAGCGGAGGGCTGTTCGGTCATGACTGCGAACGCGGCGAGCTGTGGCTGCGTGCAGCCAGAAAGTGGGGCATAGTGACGGTGGTCGTCAGATAAGGATTATCGAGAAGAGAGGTTGGGATGACCACGCAGTGGGTTGCGTATTGTGCGTAACGCGCTTGTTACTTGCAGGGAGCGAAGTGGCGCAGCGCATGGTTGTCAACAGACAATTGGCCGTGAGCTTCGCGCCATGCGTACGCCGTCGTTGGGGCCATTCGCGGCCATTTCGGGCTACTCACGCGACCTGACTGCACGTCAATTTGAGCGCATACAGTACATTGTACAGTCTCTACAGTACTGCCTTTGTAAGTTAGGAAGACCGCGTTGCTGTATCAGCTGTATCACACGCTCTATCATCTGCTCTTGTACTTGGAACGCAACTCCAGCCCTCTTCTCATGGACGCTTCTTTCAAGCCCCATCTGGCCAAGACCGAAGCCGGAGAACTGGCGTTTTCCGCGGAAGACACGAACCGAGTCAGGCTAGCGCTTGGTCTACGTCCCCTCACTACCAGTGACCAAGCCACCCACAGCATCCCCGCCCTTCAAACTATTACCAAGAATGGCGAAATATCCTGTTCCGTCGCCGAAACGAACAAACTGCGCGCCTCTCTGGGCTTACGTCCGCTTCGAACGAGACAGCCATCGCAACCCTCCGTGCCCGGTGCCACTCGACAAGCCAGAAGCGAAGATGAACACGCCCTTGAGCGTCGCTTGCAAAAGGCTCGTGCGGCGCGCGCGGCGCGCAACGTGATGGCACCACTTTCGATATCTGAACAGATTGTTGAAATCGAAGCAAGAGGCGACTCTCTCTCTACCAGAAAACGCGCCGCTGCGGTTAAGAAACGTAAACGTGACGATTGTGATTTAGTTCAACTTCCACCGCGCTTAGAGAATGAACTTGGCCCAGGGCAGCACCAGGTTCTAACGCTCCGAGATAACCATGTTCTCCAAGACGACAGTCAGCCGCAGCTTCTGCAGCGCGTGGAGAAAGCGGGAGAACTAGATCGCGACTCTGACGAAGACAGCGAGCACAACGATATTGATGGTATGAACTATGATGGTACTGATACAGTGCAGTTCCAAAAGGAACCACCGAAACCGAAGAACGCAATGTCTCATAACATTGAGCGCAAGGACCTGGTTGCTGACGAGGACTTTGATAGACGCCCGACATTTTCGAAACGAAAGCGAAGCAGACGAAAGCGAAAACGCGTTGCGGAAGATGCGCCAATCACCAAGGGACATCTCAAGGCCTTAAGGAAGAAGGAACAACAAAAGAATGGTGACGAATCGGAAAACGACGACGATTATTTCGAAAAGATGCTAGCAGCGAGGAGAAAATCGAAGCGAGACCATCGTGACAGAATTGCGAAACAAATTCTGGATCGTGTCGATCACTCTGAGAGCGATAACGAAGAGAAAGCGGTTGTGACATTTAGTGAAATGGATCAATTCTCTGTGGGTGCCCCCGTGGATGAGAAAGATCAACAGCAGAAACCTTCAGAGGCTGTCTCAAACAGCTCGGGCGATGCACGTGGAGAAACAGCAAACCAATCACCAGTGCAGACAGGAACTGTGTTCAAATTAGAGAAGGTCGCATCTAACAACCTAACCGAAACTAGGAGACCCGCGGTGAGTATTTCAAGTAGCGTCCCTACCGCTGAGGAAGTGAAGCCATCAGAAATGAACGGTATGACAGGGCTGGCGGCCACTCTTAAGAGACTGAGGCAAACTGGAGCATTGCACAGAAAACCAGAGCAGGTCGGAAGAGCTCGAGATAAGCGATATAACGACAGCGACGAAGAAAGTGTTCAACATGGGAAGGCGCGAGTGAAGCTTTCTTACACCGACGAATTTGGAAACAAACTTACTCCTAAGGAAGCATACCGCCTTTTAAGTCACAAGTTCCACGGAAACGCTCCAAAGCAGAATAAGAAAGAAAAAAGACTTCAAAGAATGCTTGAGGAGAAAAATCACCCTTCATAACCTTTGATGAACGTTGAGTAAAATTGTGGGTGTAATTTTAAGAGTTTCCGTATCGCTTCACCGAAAGAGTTCGATTCGCTTTATTCATCTCTCCTGTCTATGGTAGGCATAGAGAGCGTAATCCCTACCACCGGATATTCTGCGCAAGACTAACTGAAGGTGTTCTTGCCTGCTCTACTACTGCCATGAATATATGTTTGAGTGTTCTCTCGTGTTTCGCATGATGGCAGGCACCGGACTCTCAATACGAAGGACTTGAGCTCCTCGCTGTTCAACTGATGAAGGAAAACGAAGACTGAGAATATGCAGTTATAAGCTAGGAGAGCAAAATATAGAGCAAATGTCACATGCTTATCAGCACATGAATGAGGCAGTACGGTGCACAACCTTCGCTGCGCATCAGCTTTGTAACAGCAACCATGAAATGCCGATGTGACTTAAAAGCGAAAGTCTTCCGATGTCTCCATTGCCCAGGCAAACTTAATTTGCAGAGTCTTTGGGAAAATCTTTTCTATCTGCACTTCATGCTTCTTGCACCACGCCACAACGATGCGCGGGTCAATGTAATTAATCTTGGACGTCCCCAACGCAACTGTTTTCAAATCATCTTTCATAAGCATCGTACTTTCAGTTTTGGAGAGTCGCGCTTCTGCCTTAACAATTTCGTTCTCTATCTGGGACAGGCTACGTTTTCGAATGGTAGGTATCCGAGGAGCTTCGTTGGCTCTCTTTCGTTCCGTTGCTCTTTGCTCCGTGTTCATATCGTCAGTGAACTGGGGTTTTTCGGGCATCATCTGCGTGAGCTCAAAAGTTCCTCCGCTATTACGTTTTTTCGAAAGAGCTCTACGACCACGTTCTAGCTCCTCAAGCCACGCGACGATTTCGCTCTTCTTTTTGTCCATTCTTTGCATTTGCGCTTCATGAGTCTTTGGAAGTGAGCGTTGATGATTACATAGAATAGCAACTTCCTTGTTCTGCTTGTTAAAGAAAACAACAAGGTCGTCCTGAGACATCTCTGAGGGCGTTTCTTGCAGCAATCGATCCAGAGTAATTGATGCATTATAAGTACGAAATACCTTGGCGCTCAGACCATCCATACAAGATTTGAGATAATCGTTCAACCCTTGGACCGATAGCCTGTGGAACACCTCATCTCCAGATTGCTTTCCACGACAAAACAATTTGAGAGCTTCAAATGCCAGGCGCTCAATTTCAACAGTGTTGCGGTATTCAATGCTGTCTTTTCCTAGAAAATTGAGCTCAATCGTTCTTGGAGGGTCAAATTTGATGTGTTCAACGCGCAAGGAGCAACAACCCACTGTATCCGCCTCGTCGTCACCCTTTTCATTTCCGACACGAAGGGCAAGCTTGTCTATGAGATACATCGCCACAGCTCGTTGGCGGACTTCTTTCGACTTGGCTTTCCAATCATTTTGGTAGGCATGGCGAATACCATCTATATATTGGTGAAGTTTTCTCGCCTTTTCGAACTTTGCAAGATCGGACTTTCCTTTGAATGTCGATCCGGCAGCAAACCAGGTGTATTTTGCCTGATTCGTGACAAGTTCTTTCCAATAACAAACCCAGGTAACATCATGTTTATGCACAATTGCCCCCCATTGATGACCGGGCATCGGACATTCTGGGATAGGGGCGTCTTCTCCAATGTTGATCGTTACCTCTTCTGGATAGATGCGCTTCTTCACTTTTCCTTGCTTCGGATGATCTCCACGGCCCATGAATAGACCCGGTGGCTCGATCTTATAAGAACCTAACTTCTCCTTCCGACCGTCAACATACGCGTACAAGTACTTGTTGGCAAGCTCCTCTTCAAGTTTCTTCTTGGCCTGCTTCTCCTCCACAGTCATTGATTTCTTTGCCTTTTTGACGGCCTCAACATGTTCTTGAATCAAAGAGAAGTCGCAGTGTTCCAACTTTTGTACACTACTATATGCTTTCGTGCCTTTCATTGATGCACGCAAGTCTTCGAAGAAGTTCGCATTGAATTTCGAGCGCTTGACGTAATCGGTGCCGAGCTTTTCAGAATAAAAAGTGGCAATTTCTTCGGCTGCCGGCTCGAGAGGAACTTGAGCGCCTTTGTAGATGAGAGGTTTTCCATGAGGGACGTATTCTGGTGGGAAGATGACACCATTGTGAACTAATGTTCTCCATTTTATCTTGTTGTCAGCCATTTTCTTCTCATCCCACCATCTGTATCCTCCTTTTGAAAGATCGGGAGTACCATTTACGTCGCCGTTAGACATCGGCTCTGACTTAGGCTCGGACTTGGCAGAGGTGTGATCCTCAGTAGGTATGACATCAAACCCTGCCTCTTGTTTTGGTTCATGCTTGATACCATTCTTATTCCCGTTCGCAAAACGAGAGAACTTGACTCTCTTGGTATCCTTGTCGGGTTTGGATACCTGCGATTGCCCGTTGAGCGACTTGGGGCGCGAGCGCTTACCGTTAGAGCGCTTGGAGCTGGGAAAGGGAACATCAGAGTGCTTGGATTGAGAGGAAGAAACGCGTCGCTTTTGGGGAATGCGACGACGGGCGATGGGAACTTCGTCATCGTCCTCGTCCTCGTCCTCGCTGATAGGGCGCGAAACAACGTTGGAAAGGGGCTCGTCGGAATCGGAGTGTTGCATGTTGAATGAGGGCTCAAAATGGAGGAGCAGGGTAGCGGGTTGGTGTTTGAGGCTGGCACGCTTCTGTGAACGTCATGGGAATTGATAGGGCGCGGCAGCAGTAGCACGGAGGAAAAGAAAGATGGCAGGAAAGTCTTACCCGACTGAATAGGGGTGCGTATGTATCTAAATCATGGGATTGGACTTGATTTTTTTTCCCAACGAGCACTTAACTTTTTGGGCGGTTGGACACTCATAAATTCCAAACAGGCGTTTTTCTTTTTGGCATTCAGCAAGTTTTCAACAGGGCTGTGGTGTGCCCACTGGCAGCGCGCTATGTGGCATCAGATTTGAAACGAAAGAGCACGTACACTCTTGGTAATTATCGTCAGTTACAAAGGTCGGATATTGCCATAAATACGATTCCTACACGCAGGCACAGGTGAGATTGCGTCAACCTATGGAGTTTTTCAATGGTGCCTGGGCCCCTCGTAGGTGTTCATGTTCAATGACGGTCAATCAATAGTCTTGAACGCTTGGCTGAGACTTGCGGCATTATCTACGGAATAGAGTGAAATGTTCCTATTCGATCTCCGTCGCAGGACTGCGAATGGACTGTCTTTCATATTCAGTCCTCACGTCTGGCGAATGCGTGGGCACCAGCGTTAAACAGTTATGTGGTCTCGAATGGATGCCCGAAGGGTACTACTTCAGTTTCAACAACGGAGTCACAGTAGAGGCGGAATTCTGTGGTTGTCTAGAGGTTCATTCCTTTCTCGCAAGACTTACCCCAACTTACATCGCTCCTGTGACTTGCTTTGAACTTATTCATTCTTCGTCAAAACATACCAGTTTGCTTCGCCAGTAATATTCAGTACTACTGCACGGCGTCCATAGAAGATTAAGATCCAACGTTTTTCTGTAACTTTCTCTGAGGTCAACAGCCCCAAATGATCAACATCTCACGAAACCTGGCCTACTGAATATATTAACAACTTACCGTGAAAACGCTTTTCGACAGCTTTAGGCAAACAAGCCCACCTTTATTGGTACGAAGGATAAGAGAGACAAGACTCTTATCAGAAGAGGACTACCTTTGGCAACAACATTCCTAGGAAGGTGGTCTGGTAAATATATCTCGACTGTCATTGGTCGCGAGTTCGCGGCAGGCATGGCACTTCCCTGTACGAGACTGGCCACTGTCTCAAAGGCAGAGGTTGTTGCAGAGAAATTTACCCTTCGTACATTCGAAATGGAGAAAGCCTGTTGTTTAGAAGTTGTAGACGAGAGTGTGACGAGCTTTTTCGTTCCTCTCTAAATGTTTGCCGATGGGGTCTTTTTTGAATATCTACGCTACGCTTCATGTCTTATTTTTACAACACTATATTAAAACCAAAGCCAAGACATACAGTAGAACCATTGGTTTGCCCAAAACCCTTCCCTTTTCAAGTGTCTCTATCATGAGCAGCTTATCGAGTTTATTTGTGAATACAGAGAAGATGGCTGAAGCGTCTCTCACCGAGAATCTACAAGGGCATCCACATATTCCAACGAGCCGTTCGTAGCGTCATTCAAGGCATTGAAACACAGGCACTTGAAGGAGTGTGGTTAATATTTGCAAGAGTCATCAGCATTCCGGCATTTATTCCGATAGTCTTATAACACACATCACAATCTCTGGTTAGCACCAAATGTAGAACAATCGAAGCGCAATGCTGTCAAGTATTACGAGCACAGCCGGCCTGCCCAACTGCAATGACGTGCGACATGAGAGGGAGTGCGACGATGATACACTGTCAGTAGGACACGTTGGCTGGACAGCGATGACAATGGTACACGACATGCAATGATACTAGAAGAAAATTCCCCAGACAATTGGAGTTAATCTTTCCACAATGTTCGTCTGGCAATGAGCTAGCGTGCATGGCCTATTGACTTTCGTCTATGTCACCATGGATGAGTGGCACTAATGTCTTATGAACCTTGGAATCAAAACTATTGGTTTATGTCATCGGCTCACGGATTTAAGTACTGAAAAGCGAACATATCCTTAGGGTATAACTCAATGGCTCGCCGAGCAGCGTTACGTTTCATGACCACTATCCAAGATAACACTGTCTCGTTACAGTGGTGCAACAAGTTGGAGATCTCAAAACAGAAAACGGCTCGGAAAGTAGAAAACGCCATCCAGGCCGCTAGAATGGCCACGAAGATAGCCGCTGAAGAAGGGTCTGATCAAACTGATAGAACGGAAGCACTCTTGAAGGTAAAATATGCTATATCACAATACCGAAAATTGGCTGCGTTAGGTTCACCGGCCATCATTCTTGATGAATCTGGGTCCGCGCCCGTCGATGACAACCAGGATTCCATTGCTTCTTTCGAAAATGATGTCACTAAACTTTATGGAGAGGACATCCAAGCAATGAAGAAGGAGATTTTTGAATCCAACAGGCAGCGTGTTTGGATTGGGTGGCGCGGTTGGTTCTGATTGTATTGACGTGAAGCCTTATGTCCCCTTTAAATTTTCCACCACTTCCTTCCAACTGCCCACTCTAGTAACTCCAACTGGTAATTCGCCGCTCTTGTTCCATGGATACTTCCCATCCAAGTCGAACAAAATACTTTTTATCCCGCTTTGTGATACTTCCTTTGCATACGCAAGCGAATCATCGATAAGAACGCTAGCATCGTGTTGTTTGCACAACTGCAGTTTAGTCACCTTTTTCCCTTGTAACCCCCAATGATTCCCGAAGGCCACTGCCTTGAATGTTCCCGGTGGAAAATTCGTTGCGAGCCAATCACGGGTTTCTTGGGCTATCTTGAATTGTCGAGAGGTCACTACAACAATGTCAAAGCCCAACTCTCGTAATTGTGGAAGCGCGTCGCGCGCGCCAGGTATCACTGATATGTTTTTGAAGTGTGGAGTTTCGAAGAAAGCGTGGACCTTTTCCACCGCCTGCCGATCGTTACCGCCCCAAACCTACGCCCCGATAGTTTTGCACATGTTAGAATACAAGCTGGAACATTCATGAAATGATGCAGTTTATGATTTTGCTTACATCACAGAATCGATAAGAAAAGAAATCTGATTGCTTCAAACTCGTCCCATATCTTTCATTATGAAAGGAGCAAAGAGAAGTAACGAAGTCTCCGAGGACTTCGTCTAGATCAACAGCTATGACAGGGGCCATGTCAAACAAAGACAAAACAGAGGCTTGGCTCACTTTGTTACACAAGTCCTTAAATGTATGCGCCGCGAATTAACTTCGATCTCTGGCTGTCGGAGAGAGAGAGTCTAATTTCCTCCCCGCCCTTCGTATAGGACGATGGGGGGCAAAAAAAGTCCAAAATCTCACGGTGGATAGAATGGTTGAAGGTATTCAAGGGGTAGCGGTCTAACCCTTAACCTTACCTGCCGGTGAAATCTGTTAAGCATAATTATGTACGACGGTAGTACTACTGTACATTGCGAGGCTTACAAACGGTCGAGGCCTATTTTCAGGGAATATCGGGTACAGTAATCGCTACCTCTGAGATGAGGAATGAGAGAGTGCTCCTTGCGGCACATGGCGAAACTACGCGGCGTATCGTATGTATCAAATATATTAGATATGGACCAATAAAATTACAGAGACCCAGCTCGACGTGCCAGTGTGACCCACCTCAATGGCACCTTACGGACGCATATGCGTGCAGCGAATCGGAGCTCTCCATTTCAGGCTCTCCTCCAGTCTCCCGTTCGCACCCATCTGGAGCTCTTCCTCAGCAAATGAGAGACTGCCAACCGTCACCGTCTTGGCTGCGGCGGCTGCGGTGCTCAACAAATTGGCGCGCAATTCAAGCTCTCTCATAGCTCGAATTTCAACCCGACATTTTATACAACGCTTCTTTATTCCGATTTAAATTTATCGCTTGTTATTCTTCAATATCCTCCTTTAACTCAATTAATTAGACAATGTCTCTCGGTTTTCTACATTATTCAACGTCTGACTATTCTTCATATGAGCTACTTTGATCATAATGATCGCTCCGTCTTCTTGTTTCGTCGCAAACAACAAAACAGTCGTTTTCATAAGCAATTAATTGTTTCTAGAGTTTTTATCATGACAAAGTAAAATTCGGTTTACTTTAAAACTATTAACAAAAAATATTGTTTTTAAAAAGACGATTTTTGTCTTTCTGAAAAGATTAGTTTTTGTTAGTCGATGTAAAGCCTATTTGGAACAATTTTTGTTGGATGAAAGAGCTTTCCTGTATGAATTAAAGAAATATAGGTGGTTTTTGATATTTGAAAGATTTCTGCTTCATTCAGTTTTTTTTGACAATTCTCATCCAAACATAATTTTTATTAACTCTGTTATCGGTGGGAAACTTAGCCTTAGAAAAATACGCAGCGTGAAATTGAGATTTTTAGTTTTTTTGTTTCAATCCATCATCTTTTCACTACGTTATCGTCTTCAATGGTTGAATCATAATCATTTTCATTCTAAATATTTTACTGATAATGGACGCTCTCTATAATTGAGATTGATTTAGCATATTATCTTTACATATAAGATTTAAATGTACCTTTTGTCGTTTTAACTGCCTTTTTTATTTTCTATAGTGTCTAAATATCTCTTTTGCAATTATTTTTGACAATACACACAGAAAAGCTTCTCTTTTGCTTTCTAGTTTTATTGATTCCCTCTTTGGAGCCTAAATGAAAGTGTAGTCTATAGATTGGGAAACTGTTGAGTCAATTGTTGTCTGGTTTGTATTTGATGGCAGGAAGACGACTTCATTTCTGACCATAGGCAACTGTGGTAGTTTACCATGAAAAAAACCTCTTTGAAACTTCGGAATAATTTCAACCATTAACAAGGCATCCGTATCAATGCTAGCAGCCAGTGTAAGAATCTGATCGTACAGGTTTTTGCCTCAAGACGATGTTTAGTAGTTTTGTATGTGTTTGTGATTCTCTTGGAGAAACAGCGTATCAACTTTTCAAAATGTTTCGTCATCTTCAATTTTAGAACATGCTTTCGAATTCAAATCGTCTACATCGAACATACAGGCTGTATTGCGAGTATCAAATATTTCGGATATAGTCCAGTCAAAGGAGCTTTTTTGATGTAGTTATCTTTTTTATTCTACAATTGTCCGAATGCCGATGGAATATTTTTCGTTTAAGTACGATGATACTCATAGGTGAGTGCAAGAGCTGAGATGAAGCTATGAAGCGGCATCGCGCAGATAGCCAGCGAGGTGGCGTATTACACGTGGGATCTCGGTCTGACATGATGTATCCGATTCGACCCTTTGTAGGGAATTACTGGATTGGCAACGGCGCATATAGTGGATAGCCACGTGACAACGAATTCTACCCTTTGTAGACGGAAGCCCATTTAGATCTAGTTATCCCGTCCTGTAGAGGGGTTGATTGGCTAACCAAGTTTATATTTAGATATAATTATGAGCTGCGTTCACCCCTGTGCACAGTATAGATGGGAGAAGGGGGAGCGCCGACTCCAAAGTAAATGAGACAACAACGGGTTTACAAAATATCTTGTTTCTTGTTCAGGATTCCTTAACCAAAGATCCGGACGAGCTACAACAAGTAGCTATCCGTTCCATAGTATCAACCACCCTAATTGGCGAGTTGGGCCTTACAATTCCCATTCTAGCTCGATAGTGTTGTGCTCTACCACATCTTCCCCTTAGCCGCAAGCACCCATTGTGCAGCCCCGAACACTGTCGCAGGTGTCTGCTCTCTCCGTTAGAGCGGAATCTACAAGTAGTCTCCGGTAACTACGCTGTCGTATTCAATTGAAGACCTCAATTTTTCGTCTCCGAACATTGGATTTGTTCGGAATGCCGAAAAAAAAGACCCAGTCTAATACAGGGGCCCCAGGTCCTTCAGACCCACGTCCGCGACCGAGGCTCGCGTCATCTACACAAGCCGTAAAGCGACTATACCGTCAGGCGATGACACGCTCTCGTTCGGTGACCGATAGACGCGATCTCTCGGATGTACCCACGCCCGTGGAGTTGGCGATTGAACCAACCACGGATGCCGATGGTTCCCATAATGAACCTAGAGACCAACAGGTCGTAACCCCTGTTGGAGAAAATGATTTACGCGCTCAGGTGCTTAGTCTCAAATCTGAATCAAACGCCTATCGTCAGCGAATCATTTGATTGGAATCGTAGATTACGGTCATTACCGATGATGTTGAGCGCTTGCGCCGAGAACAAGGCGTACTCGCTCGTCGAGAAGAAAGGAACCCGATATCCGCGGTTGTGAGAACCCTGCGATAGGGTTTGAACCAAGTAATGGAAAGTCATAGTAATGCTCCGGAGGCTTTACCAGGCCTGGAAGTTAGTGTTGAGTAAATCCTCACTCGAGTTAAAACTCTTCTGGAACGCCTGGAGGCAGTAGTGAATGCGCAGACTACAGCTACCCAAGTTGCGAGAGACGAAAATGAAATCTCCTTGAAAGAAGAGCGTTCGAAGAAATCAAAGTCAAGACGTGGCAAGAAGCGAAAGTCAAAGCTAGACACAAGTGATGATTCATCGAGATCGGAGGATGTGAACTCCAGTTCTGACGAGTCTAAGTCGCCGAATACGTCCACTGACGATTCCAGTGATGATGATCATCGTAGTTCCCGTGATAGGAAGAGGAACACGTCCTCTTGGCTATTACGGAAGAAAAATCCTAAACACAAGCGTCTCAGGCCACTTCCTTGGACGAATCCGTTGTATTGGAAGGTCCTGGACTACAGGTATTATCGTTTAAAGAGAGGAGAAGAGAAGCGATCGGGTCGCGAAACCGTAATGATTAAGGACCACATTAAGCGGTTGAAGATTGGACTGAATGATCTAGTATTTGATGAAAAAACGCCCATCCTCGTTATCGAGTTCCTTACTCATTTCGATGCCGAGGCGGACACCTTAAAAATGAGTGAACCTCAAGCTTAGGTTTCATTATTACATTTCTTAACGGGTTTTGCGTCCGAGAAATATTGTTCCGTTTGTGGATCCCTGACAGCTGACGAAGGAGGTGTAACATCCTGGCTGGAGGCAGTGCAGTACTTACTGCGAAGCTATGCGACATCGAAGGCAATCCGATAGAATATCCGGGATCTTCGTGATGTAACCCAGAAACCTGATGAGGTAGAAGCAGAGTACAGCTCGAGGCTTCACAAAATAGCCACGTGCTGTGGAAACGTTCACTCAACGGAGGACAAGATTACCTTGTTCATCGAGGGGCTCGATCCCACTTTCAGATCGCTAGTGGCTCCATTTCGATAGAAGTATGAAAGAACCCTATTTCTGGAGTTGGTTCAGTTTGGGCAAGCTGAAGGTGACGCGGTAAGAGTTTGCAGAGTTACGCGGAACACCACAACGCTTGGTGCATCCAAAGCAGATGAAAGACTTAAACAAGCCGCGCAATTCACTCGAAAGGTGTTACACCTGGAATCTCCAGTTGACTCTCGATAGTCATCGATTGTTGGACTCGATAACCAATGGCAACACGATGCTATTAACCTTACGGATTATTGGCACTCATCGGTGCCCACAGAGGATCTACCTCGCTCAGAATCTCAGTAGGAAGAAGCTCTAATGGCTATGGAGGGCAGACGCCCAGCACCCCGTGCAAACATGAAACCCCCGGATGGAGGTTTCAAGAATGAAAAACCTGGATGAGAGGAAACGCGGACAGCATATCGATCACAATCGATGTCGGCAGAACGCCTTGAAGCGTTAATATGCTATCTGTACAATGGCAGTCATCATATGTCTTCAGAATGTACCCTTCCGGCAAAGTAATTAGTTCGCGTCCTCAAGAATTACGAGACTCTCTCAGTGAAGGAAGAACCCGAGTCCCGGCTGGTACCTATTAAAAGGTGAAAGCATGGCTCAGCTACCATCCTGGACTTCAATCTGGAGCTCCAGTAATTCATAACACTGAAGCACCACAGGTTATTACGCAAGTTGGAAGCAACGCCCCAAGGGCGAACGACCCGCCTCAGTCGGGAAACTACGTGAAGAAACCCCTAGAGGGTCGGCCATATTCCATCGCGTAAAGCCGACCAGGGAGTACTCGCCTCCTTG
This sequence comes from Agarophyton chilense, assembly GCA_030374765.1. Classification (NCBI taxonomy): domain Eukaryota; phylum Rhodophyta; class Florideophyceae; order Gracilariales; family Gracilariaceae; genus Agarophyton; species Agarophyton chilense. The sequence goes on from JARGXX010000099.1 coordinate 2,443,235, forward strand.
TCCCTGCGCTTGGAGACCCAAGGTCCTGATGAGGACTCATCATCTTCCATCGAGCGAATTGAATCCGTTCGTTGGAAAGCGAGTACAGTTTGACTGTGAACTTAAACGTCCTTTGAGAATTTATACTTGTCCGTCGAAAAGGGAAAACTTTATTATGTGAATGTAGAAGAGGAACTATAAAGTTTATGACGACATCGGCTCAGACAAGGATTTATTGATCCGCCGCCTGACAGTCCTTGATACAGGCGCCGGACCGAACTTTATTTGGATATCCGAACTAGGACCCACCGACCAGGAACGAATTCGTTACGCTCCGTTTCAGGATATCCGAGATGCTTATGGAAATGCAATGAGAACACTTGGAACATTGAAGTTGGTCGTTCGACTCGGACAATTTTTAGTGAGGAAGAAGTTTATTGTCTGCAAGTCACTGGCCGCACTAGTTGTTCTGGGGTGTCATTATTGGGACAGAGTTGTCGAAGCAATCCGCTCTCGGGGTCGACTAGTCACGTTAGACGATGGCTCGACAGTGCTCATAGTGAGAAGACCACTACGAAGAGTCCCTACATCTGCTCCACTTCCACCCTCAATAAAATACGAGTTGGCTCGAGGTCGTCCATCACCAAATATTCGTGTGTCGAAACCTACAGTGTTAGAGGCTCAATCCCAAACCTAGGTACAAATGATAACACAACGACACGGTCTCGTGGTGATCCAGCCTAATGCAGCTATGTACGAGCATCGAGGACTTCTCGCAGCGAATGGAATTGCTCAAGTTGAACCGGACAAACCCTTCCGAAATCTCATTAGTAACTTTACCGATAACGATTATCGTCTACCGAAGAATCAGATCGTTGCAGCTGCTCTGCCGCACCCTATAGCAGTGGTTATGAGTCGTGTCTCTACCGCAGAAGTGCTAGGGGTTTCTGATGTGTCAAACAAGTCAACTGGCGCACACGAAACTCCCAGAGAGCAGTCGCAAACGACAGACGAATGGAAGGACCCAGACAAGCTGGTAGAAGAACTCGTTCTCGAAAATGTTTCCGAAGGATATAAGGGAAGAATCAAACAAATGTTGAAAAGGTATGCGTCTATGTGGAGTGGGAAACTAGGGGAGATGTCCGCCACAGAACATCATATTGATATTATTCGGGGATCTCGTCCCATTTCTCAGCCACATTACAGAACAGGACCGCAAACTCGTCAGATCGAGGAGGACAACGTTTCCAAGATGCTCGAAGAGGGAATAATAGAAGCAGCACAATCTGCTTGGGCTTCACCTGTTGTGTTAGTACCAAAACCTGATGGTTCTTTACGATTCTGCGTCGACTACCGGAAACTCAACGCAGTTACGATACGGGTGTGGAGCAAAACCCGGCGACGGGAAGTGCTCTCAAGGTGTTCGAAGCCTTGCTCCCTGGGGGAGGCTGACTCAGAGACAGAGCCCTCCGTTCCACCCGTAGTGTGGGGTGTAACTCCCACGGAGGATTCCGGCAGTACCGACGGAGGTGAGGGGTAGAAACCGTTGGATCGGGAATAGGTATGGGTATCCCAAAGAATGGGGGAAAATCCGGCGAAGAGGAAAAACGGGGCGAGGGTCGGGCACTAACAGGCACCGGACCCGAGAACCAGAAAAGGGGCGAAAGAACAAAAGAAACCCAATACAGGGGCGAAAACCTGTCCTCGAAAGGAAACACAAAAAGCACGCAACAAGTAAGCAGAACCCCCACGGGGTATCGTGCACGCAGGTCGTCTGAGCGGTCCCAAGGGGGTGGTTGCACGGAACCCAAACGTGGGCACTCTCCAAGTGGAGTCGTGTCCCTACGCAGGCGTTACTAACCAGAGCCCGTTCCGGGTTGTAAGGCCGAAACGATGGCGACGAAGAACCTCTAAAGGTATCGAAGACCAACCTTGGTTACCATTTACTCTGAGCTTCGGACTGTCAGATCTCATCTCCCTAAGTAAGGCCCACTAACTAAACTCTACAGTAGTGCACACCTGCTCGGGGCCATACACGTGGAGATCCCACTGTCAGGGCCCAAAAGTCCAACGTTCTAACAAATATCCGAAAATCGGTGCCAAATTAAGCCACGTGTATCACGGGGCCAATCCAACCATGGGCCATCCGAATCTTCCCTTCATAGGCGAACTCTAACCAGAAAACAGTGCCATCTCAGCACACCTTAGAGGGGATCATAGTCATAACCCTCGGAGGGTTCAATCCTCATTCTATGAGTTGCATCTTCAAGTATCCGCTAACTGGGCGTTGCTCTACAACGGGATACCTATTCACTGCCTCGCATGGACGAGTGTATAGACAGCTTAGGCAATGTGAGCGTGTTCACCACGTCTGTGTTCTCGGAATGCAAATAAGAACTCCATGCATCTTAGTGTTTTGACCATTTAATGCAGTTTATTCTGCATTTGCAGTTTACTGGTCACTTTTGACCGCTCTAGGTGGAGATCTATACCAAGGCAGTCGTCAGTACCTTCTACCTCCTTACTGGCCCTTTTGCTTACTAGGCTCCAGCGTTCCACCGGGAGGGTATTTGAGGTTGAAGAAGTCCACCACCGCATTCTCAACCTCGTCCATCTCCCCACTGCTCAAGTTCCTCACACTCGGCTGCCCCACCACACACACATTCCCACCCTTCTTCTCCACATCCTTACCAACCCTCCTCTTCTTCACCCGACTCTCTCCAACTTCTCCCCCTTTCCATTCCTCTCTCCCCTTCTTCATCCCAGCCGGCTCCCCGCGTCTCCCTGGCGTCACCGGCGACCCTTTCGCTCTCCCCCTCTCCTCTCCCACCTCCTTCAACACCTTCCGCGCACCCCAAATCTCCCCTACCCCTTACATGTGCACTTCCAACACTTTCACACGCCTCTTCAGTTCCTCATTCGCCCTCCACAGCTTCCCCATCTCCAGCCCCATCGAGTCGCAGCACACCCCTGGCGGCCCACAAATGGCCAGAATGGTGTCCTTACAACATGTTGGTGAATTGTCGGCCGACAGTGGTGGGCTACGACTTCATCGGTGGAACGATGAAGTCGCAAGGCACCCCTGTCGGCCGACAAATACGCCATAACATCACGCATGATGCGTTTCTGAGATGTTGGTCGACTGTCAGCCGACAGAGGTGCGCGGGGACTTCATCGGAACCGCCGATGAAGTCAGAGCGCACCTCTGTCGGCCGACAGAATGCACCGTGTACACCTGGGTGTCCAAAAAATTAGAAAATTATATGTATTATGTCGGCTGACAGTCGACCAACATCTCAAAAACGCATCATGCGTGATGATATGGCGTATTTGTCGGCCGACAGGGGTGCCCTGCGACTTCATTGGTCCACCGATGAAGTCGCAGCACACCTCTGTCGGTCGACATAATACATATACTTTTGGAAGGCCCAGGTGTACACGGGGCACTCTGACGGCCGACAGAGGTGCGCTCCGACTTCATCGGGGGTCCCGATGAAGTCCTCGCGTACCTCTGTCGGCCGTCTCCAACTACTAAAGCACATGTTTGTGTGTGTGTGTGTGTGTGTGTGTGTGTGTGTGTGTGTGTCGCTGCTTGTGATACAAATGGACCACTTGGACGCGGAACAAGAGTGCCATGGCATGGGATTGGTCAACGGCGACACACGTGTAACACATGACCAATAGCGTGCCGTGGCACTAGGCTGGGCGGAAGTACAGTGCTGAGAGTCACACATGTGTAAAATTTGACCAATTTCGTGCCGTTGCACACCTTGCTCCGGGATAGCTCTAAGAGCAAAGGTTTCTACCCTGCTCCGGGACAGCTCCAAGAGCAGGGTTTCCCACCCCGCTCCAGGACGAGTCCAGAGAACAGAGTTTTTCCACCATGCTGTGGGACAAGTGCAAGAGCACGGTTGTTGCATCCCGCTTCGGGACAAGTAGAAGAGCAGAGGGTTTTCACCCCGCTCCAGGACAAGCCCAGAGAGAAAAGTTTCTAACACACTGCGAGTGAGTGCAAAAGTGCAACAGCACGGTTTTTGAATCCCGCTTCGGGACAATTCGAAGAGCAGGGGGGGTTGTCACCCCGCTCCAGGACAAGCCCAGAGAGAAGAGTTCCTGACACACAGCGTTTGAGTGCAATGGCGCCTTACTGCGCGCTTACCGCTGGACACAAAATTGCGCACATGGGCGCTGCAAGCAAAGTCCAAAGAGCATGGCTTTTCACACAGAGCACGGTTCCTCCCACAGAGCACGGTTTCTCACATCTTGCCTATGAGTGAAACGGCGCCTCATTGCGCGCTTACCGCTGGGCTCATCATCCAGCTCATAAGCGCTGCGAGAATGAGCTTTTAGGGTGATTGTCGGTTTGAACGAGGTACACCATGACAGGTCCACGGACACAAACCGAATTCCTTGCGCAATTGTGCCGAATATACCTTCAATCGAAGCAGCTAAAGTTTTGAGAGGACAACAGCGTGACCATGCAGCCGTAAGACCAAAAAATGAAACGGCAGAACAGACTAAAAAGAGCAGGTGACGCAATGGAAAGAGAGCCAGAAAACAAGGTGCAAATAGAATCATTACAAAGCGACAGACAAGATTCGAGAGTGAAAAACAGAGTTGTTCTCAAAGTAGAGAATGTAAAACCCAGAAATAGCGCTCGCGCGTAAACGGAGGTTTTGAATACACTCAGCGCGAAATCTGTCATTCTTGATCAATTTTTAAGCTGATAAAGAGAATCATGTTAAATTTTCTGCATAAGGTGGACATTTAGAACAGAGATATGAATAGGGCAATATATATTAAGCGGAACAAAAGACAATCAGTCTATCTAATTACGGTTAGCCACAAGTTCGTACAAAGGACAGCGTTTTTGCTTGGCGAGAAATCCCTACGAGCCTAGAAACTATACGTTTCCAGTTTTCGTCTTAAACCTTTCCCCTGACTACCAATATCGTACAGGGGAAATCGTTTGGTTGAAGGGTTGAGTTCTTTTTTAAGATAACTGCTTTTCTCACGGCTTTCTCTATGTAACTCTTTCCCGTAGTACATTTCAACCTCAAAATATGCGTGAAAAGCGGTGACAGAAAATTATTTCGTGTAGGCTTTCCAGAAATTTTGCCCTGAAAACGTCTTGGATACAAAATCGTAGAGGATGACATTTTGTTTCTTTCACAGTCTTCCTTTGCCTCTGTTAATCTTATGAACTAGCCATCTACGTGCAATAGCATCTTACTGCGTGCTTACCGCTGGGCACAAAATTGCGCACATGGGCGTTGCAAGCAAAGTCTGAAGATCACGGGTTCTCACACAGAGCACGGTTCCTCACAAAGAGAACGGTTTCTCACATCTTGCGTATGAATGACACGGCGCGTCATTGTACAAGGTGGTTCTAATTTACAAACTCTACAAACTACTTTCAAAGCTTTTTCTCAACATATGTAAACTGTCAAACGCGTGCAAAGCACGCTACGGAGCCGCTCGTCTCCAACTACTAAAGCACATGTTTGTGTGTGTGTGTGTGTGTGTGTGTGTGTGTGTGTCGCTGCGTGTGATACGAATGGGCCACTTGGCCGCGGAACAAGAGTGCCATGGCATAGGATTGGTCAACAGCGACACACGTGTAACAGTTGACCAATAGCGTGCCGTGGCACTCGGATGTGCGGAAGAACAGTGCTGAGGGTGACACCTGTGTATTATTTGACCAATCGCGTGCCGTTGCACACCTTGCTCTGGGACAACTCCAAGAGCAGGGTTTTCTACCCTGCTCCGGGACAGCTCCAAGAGCAGGGTTTCTTCACCGCGCTCCGGAACGAGTCCAAGAGCAGGGTTTCTCCACCCCGCTCCGGAACGAGTTTAAGAGCAGGGTTTTTCCACCCCGCTCCAGGAGAAATGCAGAGAGCAGGGTTTCTCACACACCGCGTATGACTGCAATGACGCCTCATTCCACGCCCACTGCTGGACACACAGTTGCAAACACTTTCGGTACTGCGGGAAATTTAGATGGGAACGCGGTGAGACGTCCACAGGCACCAACGTGGTTTTTTGACGCTATCATGCGAAGCTCACAGAAGGCAACAGTGCAAGCGTGCTGCTGTACGACGAAGAGCTGAAACTTCAGAACAGGCCGAAGAACGCAGGTGTCGCAACCAAGAATGGGCTAGAATTCGGCGCGCATGACAAACAAACACCCACTGCGTTTGAGTGCAATGACGCCTCACTGCGCGCCTACCGCTAGGCACACAATTGCGCACGTGGGCGCTGCGAGTCAAGTCAAAAAAGCACGTTTTCTCACGCAAAGCATGGTTTTTTACACAAAGCACGGTTCGTCACGCAAAGCACGGGTTTTCAAATTTTGCGTATGAGTGAAACGGCGCCTCATTGCGCGCTTACCTCTGAGCTCATCATCGGGCTCATGGGCGCTGCAAGAGTAAGCTTACAGGGTGTGAATGGGTTTGAACGAGGTACGCCATGACATGTCCATGCACACAAACTGGACGTCTTGCGCAAATATGCCGAACATACCGTTAATCGATGCAACTGAAGCTTTGAGAAGACAATAGCGTGACCAAGCAGCTGTTAGACGAAAAAATGAATCGGTAGAACAGACGGAAAAGCGCAGGTGACGCAATGGAAAGCGAGAGAGGAAAAGAGGGCGACATAGGACCACTACAAGGAGACAGACAAGATTCGAGAGTGAGAAACAGAGTTGATCTCAAAGTGGAGAGCGTGAACCCCAGAAAGAGCGCTAGCGCGTAAGTGGAGGTGTTGAATACACTCAGTGGGAAAGCTGCCATTCTTGATCATTATTTTAAGCTGAAGAAAGGATTCATGTTAATGTTTCTACGAAACATGGACATTTTAAAGAGACATACGAATTGGGTGTAAAGAAACGCCTAGTTAGGTGATACTTGAAGATGCAACTCATAGAATGAGGATTGAACCCTCCGAGGGTTATGACTATGATCCCCTCTAAGGTGTGCTGAGATGGCACTGTTCTCTGGTTAGAGTTCGCCTATGAAGGGAAGATTCGGATGGCCCATGGTTGGATTGGCCCCGTGATACACGTGGCTTAATTTGGCACCGATTTTCGGATATTTGTTAGAACGTTGGACTTTTGGGCCCTGATAGTGGGATCTCCACGTGTATGGCCCCGAGCAGGTGTGCACTACTGTAGAGTTTAGTTAGTGGGCCCTACTTAGGGAGATGAGATCTGACAGTCCGAAGCTCAGAGTAAATGGTAACCAAGGTTGGTCTTCGATACCTTTAGAGGTTCTTCGTCGCCATCAATTCGGCCTTACAACCCGGAACGGGCTCTGGTGAGCAACGCCTGCGTAGGGACACGACTCCACTTGGAGAGTGCCCACGTTTGGGTTCCGTGCAACCACCCCCTTGGGACCGCTCAGACGACCTGCGTGCACGATACCCCGTGGGGGTTCTGCTTACTTGTTGCGTGCTTTTTGTGTTTCCTTTCGAGGACAGGTTTTCGCCCCTGTATTGGGTTTCTTTTGTTCTTTCGCCCCTTTTCTGGTTCTCGGGTCCGGTGCCTGTTAGTGCCCAACCCTCGCCCCGTTTTTCCTCTTCGCCGGATTTTCCCCCATTCTTTGGGATACCCATACCCATTCCCGATCCAACGGTTTCTACCTTTCACCTCCATCGGTACTGCCGGAATCCCCCGTGGGAGTTACACCCCACACTACGGGTGGAACAGAGGGCTCTGTCTCTGAGTCTGCCTCCCCCAGGGAGCAAGGCTTCGAACACCTTGAGAGCACTTCCCGTCGCCGGGTTTTGCTCCACATTGGGCAACAGATGTAGTGGATGGGATGACAACTAATATGAATGGGGCAATAGATGAAGTGGATTGAATGACAACTAGTCTGTTTTCTTTCGGTTAGCTACAGGTTCGTACAATGCACAGCGTTTATGCTTGCCGAGAATTCCCTGCCGAAGTATAGACGATTCGTTTCCAGCTTTCTTCTTAAGGCTTCGCCCTGACTACCAATAACGTACAGGGACAATCGTCTTCGAGTACGGATAAGTGTGGGAGTAGAGTGGAGTTTGGGAGTAGGGTTGATTTCGATCTTTAAGATAACTGCTTTTCTCATGGCTTGCTCTTTGTCACTCTGTTTCGTACTACAAAACATTTCAACGTCAGTGTATGGGTGGAAAGTGATGATTGAAAAATATTTCATGCAGGCTTTCCAGAAGTTCTGCTTTATAAGGTTTTTGATAATTAATCGTAGAAGATGACATTTTTTTTCTGTTTCATTCTTCCAATACCTTTTTGAATCTGATGAACTAGACGACCTAGAAACATTTGTCTTTTTAAAAGCCGGTTCTAATTAACAAACGCTACAAACTACTTTCAAAGCTTTTTCTCAACATATGTAAACTGTCAAACGAGTGCAAAGCACGCTACGGAGCTACTCGTCTGAGTACTAAAGCACATGTTTGTGTGTGTGTGTGTGTGTGTGTGTCGCTGCGTGTGATACAAATGGGCCACTTGGCCGCGGAACAAGTGTGCCACGGCATGGGATTGGTCAACGGCGACACACGTGTAACAGATGACCAATAGCGTGTCGTGGCACTAGGCTGGGCGGCGGAACAGGAGTGCCACGTCGCAGGATTCAAGGACGGTGACACGTGTACTCGCGCTCGCCAATGGCGTGCCGTGGTACTCGCGCGGGCGCTGGAACCAAGAGTGCCACGGCACGTGATTTGAGGATGTCGACACGTGTAGGAAAGTTGGCCAATGGCATGCCGTAGCATTCCCCGCAGGCGGAGGAATATTCGTGGAAGCGACACGTGTGCACTCGCCCGGTCAAGGTAGATGTGTGCAGTGCGACACGAATATAACGCTACAAATGCATGTTTTCACAGACAACACCGTACAAAGCACGGATCGGAGCCGTTTCGATCGGCGGTGTAGTCGTCTAGGGTTGGGGTGAAGCCGCCGATGACGTATGCGGAATTGACGAATGCGAGACGGGTTTGGCGGAGAGTGGGAGAGTCCTGGTTGAGAGCTAGTGTTTCGAGTGTGATTGTGACGAAGGAAGGGAGTGCGAGGGTTCCAATCTATGAGATGATGGCGATAGTGTCAGGGAAGAAGAGGTCCTGAAGGGAAGAGATTGTTGAGTGGGGGTTTGCTCGAAGGAATTTGTGAGCGGTGATAAGATCGGAAAAGGAGGTGTGCTTGCCATCACGGACGAAACCTGGTTTGCGGGCTTGGAAGGGAGGAGGAAGGGCATGGGAGGATGAGGTGACGGAAGGATCAGCGGAGAGAGAAATCCAATTGTTGACGGCATCGGAGCGTTCGATGGCACGGATGGTTTCGTTGTGCGCGGTGGGTCTGCGGTTGGAGGTTCGGGAGTAATGTGCTTTGAAGAGGGTATGGGCTTGTTTGAAGATGCCTGCATCGTTGAAGTGGAGACCCCCAAAGCGTCGAATGTCGTCTACGATGTGATCGAGGAGGTGGAATTTGAGGGTGCCAAGGTTGGAGGTATGGTATGGACTGAGAACATCGACAGCTCTGTGCTTGAAAGAATGGATTTGGGAGGCGAGTTTGGCAAGACGAGAAGTGGTCCATTCGGGGACGGAGTTGTAGTACATGGAGATGAGGAAGAGGTCTGTGTACTTGGAGAAGACGGTTGTGATGGGAGCGGATTCGGCTTCGTCACAGCAGCGGTCGAAGAAGGCGCCGATGTAGGGGAAGACCATGTCGAGGGCGCGGTAGTCTTTTGCTTCTAGCATGCCGCGGACGCCGTCAGTTGTGAAGAAGCCGTTGAGGGACTGCCCGCTTTCGGAAGTAGAGAAGTCGATGTGGAGGCCGGTAGCTGGGGAATGATTTTCGATGGCGGTGAGATTGAAGTTGGAGTGCTTGAGGATGGAGGTGCGGACGGAGTGGAAGGAACGGCGGGAGTTTGTGGAGCTGATGGTGGTGAAGAGGTGTTCTGACCTGAGACGTTCCATGGCGGCGAGCTTGATGAGTTTGGAAACGCCGAGGTGGAAGTTGTGGAGGAGTTCGAAGGGGAAGAGGTTGTATGGGGTGAGGAGGGGGGTGATGTTGAAAAGGGGGTAAGACTCGAAGAGGGAGGGGTATTTTGCGAGGGAGAGGGAGTGGAGTGCTTGGAGAGCTTGTTCCTTGAAGTTGCGCGAGACTCTTGGCTTGCGGGCGAGGAGAGCTGCTTCGGACTCCTTGAGGAGGGAGAAGTGTTTGTTGCGGGCTGCAAGTGTGAGGGGAAGAAATCGAGGGGAATGGGCGTGAGAGTGTTGGTGGAGTTGTGAGCGAGGGACAGAGCATCTGTGGCAGGGGTGCTGGGGGCGGGTGCCGTGGGAGATGGCGAGAATATCCTTTGCCTCGGGAATGTCTGTGCAGTAGCTGGCGATGATGGGGTGGCATTGACGAAGAACGCCGTCTGCGTCGCGGAAGGAGAAACCGGGGAGGGCGGAAGAGAAGAGAGGTTGAAGGAGGGAGGAGATGGTCTGCTGTATGAGTTCCATTTTTGTTTGGCGGGGGATGGAGAAGGAATGAGTGATGATATCTGCATCTGGAGAAGGAGTGATTGAGGTTAAGGAGGTGGGAAGATAGCCGAGGAGTGTGAGATTGTCGGAGATGCATTTGCGGCGAAAGGAGTTGGAGAAGTTGAGAAGGGTGATGTGGAGGGGGTAGGAGGTGATGGAAGAAGATTTGAGAGAGGTAGAGGACTTGTCGGAGTAGATTTGGACGAGGCCGATGAAGGAGTCGATACCGGTGGAGTGAGAGAGATGCCAGACGATGTTATCTTTTGTGGACTGCATGATGGCGGTCTTGAGTGCGGGGACGACTTTTGAGCCGAGGGTGGCTGCCATGGGGTGTGCAAAGGCGGGGGAGCCGGAGGCGGATGTTTGGGAGATGGGGTGGAAAAAGGTGTTCTTGAAGTGTGCGAGGGCGAGCTGTTGTTTGAGGACATGGATTGCGTCTTTCTGGAAGAGGGTTGCGGAGAAGCGTTTGTGGGGATCGAAGATGGTGGAGGGGGCGAAACCAATGGACCTAAACTGCGGCGACAGAAAGATTCACGCTAGTTTTACCTCCATCAAAACTAGAAAAACTGCAGATATGTGCTAGTTTTCCTTCCCATACAAACTAGCACTAATGAACGAATGAAAATATTTTCGGAAATTAACACCTCCAAATTTGGATAAATTCACGGGTTTTTCGGTCATTTCAATTCGTCCTTTTTTGACCACTGAACTCGCATTCCGAGAACACTGACGCACGTTCGACGCCAAAACTGGCTATTGGCAGGTTCCTGTAGCCGGAAAAGATCAGGATAAAACTGCATTTGTGTCACATGCTGGACTATTCCGTTTTAAGCGGATGCCCTTTGGACTTACCAATGCTCCGGCAACTTTGCAGCGCCCCCGGACATATTACCCTCGAACTATAAGTGGAAAACATGTTCAGTCTATTTGGACGATATCATTATATCCTCTCAAGATATGGAAAGTCATATGCGACATGTAGAGGAGAGCCTCAAAGCGACGCAGACAGCAGGTATAACCTTGAATTTCAAGAAATGCCAATGGTTCGCAAATACTGTGAAGTACTTGGGCCACATAATTAGGGCTGGTCAGGTTGCAAGTAATGAATCTCAGACAGCGTCAGTCCGCGAATCGCAACCACCGTCCACACAGACTCAATTGCGATCCTTCCTTGGATTATGTAACGTCCACAGACGATTCATACCGCGCTACTCGCACATTGCCGCTCCATTGAAGGGATTGTTGCATAAAGGACAGCCTGTTAAGCTCAAGGAATTCGGACCCGCCGAACACGAAGCCTTCAAGACTTTAAAGACAAAACTCGTCACAGCACCAATCTTGGCAATGCCCAAACCCAACCTACCTTATTCTTTGGATACCGACTCCAGTGAGTACCAGGTAGGATGTGCCCTTTTCCAGACCCATCCGGACGGTCAGAGGAAATTAATCGGTTACTAGTCATGAACGCTGAACGCTGCAGAGAAGAATTACTCCGTATCAGAAAAGGAAGACCTTGTGGTAGTGTGGGCGCTAAATACTTGACAACCCTATCTTCCGGGAGAAATGTTTACGATCCATACGGATCATTCATCCGTACGATGGTCATTATCAATAATCAGACCCCTTCGGGAGATTAACACGTTGGCGCCTACGCCTATCTGAATTCTATTTCAAAGTTAAATATAAGAAGGGGCTGGCTAGCCTACAAGCCGACGCTTTATCGCGATTGGAAACCTTAGCGGAAACCGAAGGAGAAATCGATGACGATATACCGTGTTTCTCAATGGAGATTTACAAAGATGAAACACATCTTGAAGATCAAAAAGATGAGAGGGATCACTCCCTATTGGACCCTCTCATAGCAACCCATGGAACTGAACCGCCTGATCAACTCGAGCGTATCTCGATCACTGAGCTCTTCAATGAGCAACTCACAGACGAAATCTTTACAGCGATACGCTCTCGTCTTAACAGGAGGGAGGATCTGCCCTTTTCGCTCGATTCAAGAGGTAAATTGCTCAGAAATGTCGAGAATCATGATCAGATCGTGGTTCCGCACGCTTTGAAGAGTCGTATACTCTACTTGGCCCAGTATGCGAAGCTATCTGGACACCCAGGAGGAACAAGGCTGTTTATGACCCTAAAAAAAGACTATTTTTGTCCAACGTTGGCAATGAACTGCCATGCTACGGTAAAACTATGCCGAACGTGTGCGATGAATCGCGTGAAACTCTATAAGAAGAGTAAAAAGGATGACCCTATTCTAGGCGAAGGAGCCTCTACAATTCGTCAGCATCGACATAATTGGAGAGCTTATTCGTTACAATCAAACATATCGCTAACTATTGGTAATTACGGATCGATTCTCAAAACGTGTAAGGACTATACCGTTGAAAAAGATAACCGCCTCGGTAATAGCTCAGGTTTTCATAAAACACTGGGTGTATGTGTACGGACCGCCGGAAGTTCTGCTATCAGATAGTGGAGAGCAGTTTGTTGCTACGTTCTTTCAGAACGTATACCAAATAATGGGCATCCATAACGTGTTTACCACGACCTAGCACCCACAGTTTAATGGTGAGGTGGAACGCTACAACCGTACGTTACTAGCCGCTCTTCGGCATTAAATCGCAGATCACCCGAAGGAGTGGGACATGTACACAGACACACTCTGTTATGCGTACAACGTGCAAGTGCATACGTCTAAAAAGGCGGCTTCTTTTCGTCTCGTGATATCACGTAGTCCACCGTGAATACATATTAGGTTGGACGAAGTCGAGGAAGACAAGCCGACAACGGCGAAGAACCATCTGAGGTGGAGAAAAGACCTGAGGTTAAGGACAGAGCAAGCGGCTCGAGATTTGGCAACAACGCAAGCGCGTTACACACTTAATTCGGGCGCCCGACGGCGAAGATAGTTTTCATATCTCCTGGTAGGAGGATACGCGTTTTTTCGCGTGGAACAAGATGAATAGCAGGATGGACCATGTCACAAATTGCTACTGGTTGCATCCGGACTTTTCAAGGTAATGGAGCTCACCAATGACACAGTAGTTTTGAAGACAGGAAAGGACGTTGAACGATTTCCGCCCGATCGCGTTGAAAACGCACCAAACAACTCTGAACCACAGGAAACTGGGAAAGGAAGCGCTGTTTATCAGCAGGAACGGGATCTACCCGTCGAATCAGACGATCTGCCTCCCTTGGCACACGGCGCTGAAACGGCTCATTATCTCCCGCCGCGCGGCAGTACAGTGACATTCCACGGCAGTTCTTCGAAAAATCTGACTAAGCCCCAAGGCAAGAGCGAGCACTCATGTACGACCACAATACCTGGAGACAGGAAAGATATTTTCAAATTTGGCCCAGTTAGATCTGGTCCAAGAGCGGCGTCACACACGCCACTACCCGTTCAGGTTGAACCGTCAAGTGCAACGCCACTCGCTGAGCGCTCGCGCTTGTCAGCCGACCAAAGAGAAAAAGGCAAAAATGAGGCTAAACCTCCATTACTGGTGGATGAACCTCCGGCCGAAACTTCTGTGAAGAAGCCCAGTATGGCTCAAGAACTTAAGAAGGACAGAAAGAACACGCAACGTGAAGAAGAACGGGTAATCGTAGACCCGACGAATATGCATTAAGAATCCGAGAACGGCGCTACAGTTGCACAAAAATGCCCTCAGCTGTCCGAACACACTACGCAGGTTCACGCGGAAGATACAGAGAGTTCCCAAGCGCTCTCTCGGGAGGTTCGAGAAAACGACAACTTTGTCACATCTCGTCAGGACTCAACGCGCTCGTTTGTCAGACGGCATAAACCGGTGAAGTCCATACGGAGCAAAGTCCGGCGAAAGCAGAGTTCCGCGTCACATACATCTCGTAAGCCGCGCCACTAGTCGACGTCGACTTCGTATAAGGTCTCGATATACGAGTATCTTTCGCCATTAGTGCGAGCCATCCCGGGATCCAGATTTCAATCTCTAGTGAGAACGATCGGGCTTATGAAACGGTGCAGACGCAGGTATATCAGCTTGGTGAACCGAGTCCTGGCTTCGTCTATACTTTCATTGGTATACCGCGCAATCTCGTTATCTGGCAAAGCACATTGAGTAAGCCAACCGGGGCTGCAGATAGCCACATAAGGAATTACATCTGGAAGGTAACCGCTGAAGACACACCGGCTGATCAACGCTTCATCGCGAAGAGCGACTGGGTCAAAGCAGAGCCTGCACGAAGTTGTCAGCATCGTCAAGAGTGTCTCCTCCCACAAAGTCCGCGGGATGTGGATAGCTGCGTAGAGCCCGACGAGATGGCGCTCGAATGATCCCAGCGGAGGATACATAGGCCGCATTCGACATCACACCTGAAGTCGAAGGCTGTAAGGGCAAGGAGTGGAAACCCACGCGAGGAGACCGCATTGATCAGAAGCCCGAAGGCGCTGCAGCTTGCGAATTGAAGCCACTGATGGCGTACGGACCCTCTGAAAGTACGTCTTCATCGTTGGAGTTGTGCGGCGCGTAAGGATTCATCGCTGATCAAGTCAAAACAGAATACTATGAATCGTATGACGTTAAGCAGAAGGTGGTGTACTTTCGTGGAGATGAGGATAATTCGGAAAGCCGATGCATGGTCGGGTATATAAAGACCTCTTGCCTCGTCCATGCTTCGCGCTTAAGAGGGGAAAGTGTAATCTTCTACTACTGTCGGAATGCCGATGGAATATTTTTCGTCTGAGTACGACGATACTCATGGGTGAGTGCAACAGCTGGGATGAAGCTATGAAGCGGCATCGCGCAGATAGCCAGCGAGGTGGTATGTTACACGTGGAATCTCGGTCTGCCACGACGTATCCGATACGACCCTTTGTAGGGAAATACCGGATTGGCAACGGCGCATTAAGTGGATAACCACGTGACAACCAAGTCTACCCTTTGTGGACGAAAGCCCATTTAGAGCTATTTATCTCGTACTGTAGAGGGGTTGATTGGCTAACCAAGTTTATATCTAGATATTCTTATGTGCGGCGCTCACCCTTGTGCAACGTATATATGGGACAGAGGGGAGCGCCGACTCCAAACTAAAGGAGACGACAACGGGTTTAAAAACTATCTTGTTACTTGTTCAGGATTCCTTTACCGGAGATCCGGACGAGCTACAACACGTAGTTATCCGTTCCATAGTACCAACCCCCTCATTGGCGAGTGGGGCCTTACAACCCCCATTATAGCTCACTAGTGTTCTGCTCTACCACATCTACCACTTAGCCGCAAGCATCCATTCGGCAGTCCCGAACACTGTCGCAGGTGTCTGCTCTTTCCGTTAGAGTGGATACTGCACCATCGAACAAAAACCTCTCAGCTTTATACACTCAAAAAGTACCATTTCGAATTGTGACTGACCCAAAAACCTCCTCTCCAGACATTATCATACAAAGCAAAATACGGCGATATGGGAACCCATATCGATGTGTTTGCGGTAGCTACAACTTAATTACCGACTGCATAGGCTGCTATTACTGTTCCAAATTCTTTCAAGGCAAAGAGCATAAGTAAGAGGGAAGGAAAACTCGGAAATTGCACGATTGATAGGAGGACTACGTTAGATTCAGGAGCTGATTTGTGGCTTTCAAAGGATTCCTCCAGCGTAAATCAAATCTTGCAATATGTTTGATGCAGCTCCCGTTCAGATTGAGATCCGGGCAATCGTAAGAGTTGAATTCTACAAGCGAAGCATTAAGAACAACGTACATATTTGAGTGCTTTATGCTCAGTTCTTTGAACTTCTTTAGAGCGTACGTAGCTCGTATAATCGCTTATGATCTTCTCAACCCTGAGAGGGGGAGCGGCAAATGACACTACCGAAGTGATTTAATCTTGGATCTGAATGGAGTGAGTGCCTTTGACTGGGAGGTTTTCTTTCCAATGATCTCTTTGTGGTGCGTCGGTGGATTTCCTCCGCGATTCTAAAAAATGGGACCTTCTTCGACAAGATATATGCCTGGTAGCCTGAATTGGAAAAATCGCTGTAGCCTTTGCCTTGAACGAGGTAGCTTCGGGACACTGCAGCGTTTCTGAAGCAAGCAACTACCAATTTAGCCTTGTGATGGTAAACATATTTGTAAGCCATACCGGAATTTGTTTGTCGAAGCTCCTGAAATAACAATAGATATCTTTCAACGCTTCCCATGTCCACAAAGAGCCGGAAATACCGCTAGACCTGCGCAAATCAAACATATTCCTCGAGGTTACATCGCACCACGAGCTTCTCTGTATTTTACCCCACCATGGAGCCACGTTTTTCATCTGGTTTAGGTTCACATACAATTCTTCCAGAAAGATAAACGAATGGTTGAACACTTTTTGTGCTGCATTTATGCACGTAGTGCTTTGATCCGTGGTTTTCATTCCCGGAGAGGATAATGAACTTGTAACGAGACAAAAAGTGGACAAAGTCCTTCTCTATGACTTCGGAAATGAAACCCATGAAAAAGATAAGCGAAACCCCCTTTATTGGATTTCCCATTTTATTGTAAAAAACCGGTACACAAAGCGATGTGCAACTGCGTTGCAGTAGATAGATATTCCCGGCATAGTACTTTATTGCTCAAAGTCAAGTATTCTCTCTTTCAGAAACCAACAAGCAGATATCATGCACTCAAAGAAATTCCATGTGAAGAAGAACTTGTTTCTTTTGACCTCTTTGTTGAGAGCGATGAGCGCCTCACAAACTCTGAGGCTCTCTAAGTCATTGGGTTTGCTGATAGGGCCAGCATTTCTAATTTTCTGTCTAGCTGTAGATAGGTTCCTGACGTTCTTTTACTTGTCCTCAAGATATCTTAGAGTATCTAGAAAAATCATTTATAAGGGTTTCGTAACATGTAGAGCCTCAGCTCTCATTTTAGGAACCAGGCTCTTATCCCAGCAGCTCGCAGTGAGCCTATGTGTAAGTCTAGCTCCTGTAAAATCGGCAACATAAGATCCCCAACCCCCATCGTCGTCTGAGGCGAGTGTCTTTACTGTGAGAGAGAAGTAACAACACTCTGGGCTATGGATGTTGAACTTCTGGCATTTCAAGATGTCTTTTGGAAGAACTCTGCGGTCCCCAGCTACTCCATTTCTTCCCTGTGTTTCACGCTTATGTCCTAAATATATTGAGGTTCTTGTATAGAGATAGTACCCCACGCAGTATGCGATGCACTGTATTTCTTTCATCACATCATGGCCTGCAGCATTGAGTAAAAATCTTTGAAAGTACGCTATAACTGCGGCTTTGAAGCATTACTGGAAATGCATGTGGTCTTCCTAAATCTCAACGCTTCCTTTACCCGAGGGAGAACATGCATCTTCTTCTTTTTGTTTCAGCTCGGAGTCTACTTTTCTGTTGTCTTTGACTGATTTCTTACTGAATAACAAATTCTGTGGGACCTCATTCTCATCATTAAGACAGAGATAGCTGTCGTTGAGCTCAGAGACCGTACCTTCAAATCTTTTTTCTTCCTCAGGTGTCTGAGTTTGTATATTCGATTCTCCGTCTGCGAAAGCCTTCATTACTCCAGAGTTAGTTTTTGGCTTTGAGAAAATAAAATCTCTGCAGATAAATCAGGAGAAGTCCTCAGATAACACGTATGTCAATTTGGAGAATAATTGTGTTGCTGTTTGAGTATTACGCTCCCTGCATCCCCTACTGTAGGTTCTGAACTTTCAAAATATAGGATATCTCCTAAACTGCTCGTTTTCCACGCTTTAGCATCGATTTCTTCTATGGTATAGATCCCTTGATTGGTATCCTTTACATTTCCTACACCAATACCCAAATTCTATTGGGTTTCCACCACCAAAAACTGCTTCATGAAACAATTGGAACCTTGAAGTGTAAGTATTGACATAGAGCGATGTTAATTAGGATTCACCAACTTCATCTTACTATCTTTGAACACTTTTTTAATTATATCTAGACCCAGGAGCTCAGATAGTGACGAAATACTTCTCGCATGAAATAACATTGTTCTCATTCTCTCTCATTCTACTCCCTGCATCTTGTGTTCAGTTACATTCTTCTTCCATTCTTCGTATTGCTGTTTTAATGAACTCTTTATCGACTTATATCGCTCTTGAATGGCTCCATTCCCAAGCTCAAAAGAATTGTGGTTTTGGTAGATGTGCACTACCACACACTATTTGCTAAAAGCTGCCCAAGGCCAAAGGGTGTACTTCCCGGGCATCGTGATGGGAGCTTAAGTAGTAAGCAAAGGAGATGTTTAGGAAGAAACCGTTTGTTGCGCTTAGTCCTCGTGCGGATCAATCTGAATTGATGTAGTGTATGCAGAAGCCTGTTCGTAGCAGAAATTACCGAGATAAATGCGTTCAGGTCATGTACCTCTACCTTAAACTTCCGTTTCCTCTTACTCTTTCATTTCGTAGACAGCTTTAAAGCCGATACGAGTATCTGTGTGTAGAGCAACGCCCAGTCAGGGGATACTTGAAGATGCAACTCATAGAATGAGGATTGAACCCTCCGAGGGTTATGATTATGATCCCCTCTAAGGTGTGCTGAGGTGGCACTGTTTTCTGGTTATATTTCGCCTATAAGGGAAAATTCGGATGGCCCATGGTTGGATTGGCCCCGTGATACACGTGGCTCAATTTTGACACCGATTTTCGGATATTTGTAGAACGTTGGACTTTTGGGCCCTGACAGTTGGATCTCCACGTGTATGGCCCTGAGCAGGTGTGCACTACTGTAGAGTTTAGTTAGTGGGCCCTACTTAGGGAGATGAGATCTGACAGTCCGAAGCTCAGAGTAAATGGTAACCAAGGTTGGTCTTCGATACCTTTAGAGGTTCTTCGTCGCCATCGTTTCGGCCTTACAACCCGGAACGGGCTCTGGTGAGCAACGCCTGCGTAGGGACACGACTCCACTTGGAGAGTGCCCACGTTTGGGTTCCATGCAACCACCCCCTTGGGACCGCTCAGACTACCTGCGTGCACGATACCCCGTGGGGGTTCTGCTTACTTGTTGCGTGCTTTTTGTGTTTCCTTTCGAGGACAGGTTTTCGCCCTTGTATTGGGTTTCTTTTGTTGTTTCGCCCCTTTTCTGGTTCTCGGGTCCGGTGCCTGTTAGTGCCCGACCCTCGCCCCGTTTTTCCTCTTCGCCGGATTTTCCCCCATTCTTTGGGATACCCATACCTATTCCCGATCCAACGGTTTCTACCCCTCACCTCCGTCGGTACTGCCGGAATCCTCCGTGGGAGTTACACCCCACACTACGGGTGGAACGGAGGGCTCTGTCTCTGAGTCAGCCTCCCCCAGGGAGCAAGGCTTCGAACACCTTGAGAGCACTTCCCGTCGCAGGGTTTTGCTCCACAAGTGGTTTCCCGACTTAGAAGCCGTTCTCGGACTTTTGGGTTGGTCATCCACGTGTTGAAATATCTCTTGGAAGAGGAAGCACCGTCGTGAAGATTTGTTGTAGTGGTCCCCTTTGGAAAGGGTGGAATTGGTTTTTATTTTTGTTTAGTGTTACGTCATCCGTTCTCCGGGAATCTCGTGATCGAATTTCATCGTTATCCCGAATCGTCGGTGTCGTGTCTGCAGCATGACGCCGCCTACCCGTGGTTCCAGGACTGGATCGAACCGTCAAGCGGATTCAGTGCCCCCGGCCCCGCCTAGGTCGAGGAGCTCTATTCCCGAAGGTCGGAACGATTCCGGTATCGATCCGGACACTTGGAGAGCACCCTCAGTAGTTTCAGGTTTTCGAGAGGTCGTGGCTGTGGGCCCAGCTCCAGTGGTGGAGACCCCCTCAGCAGCACCCCGAAGTCGGGCCGACCCTGAATTACAGCGCCTGAAGACTCGAATTGATATCGCCAACGCGGCTCATATCGAGCTCCTTCAGGAGGTTACTACCCTCCGCCTCAGGGTGGAGGACGCCCAGGTGCGGGGAGTCGCCAATGACCTTCGTACCCTGACGAGGGATGTGAACTCCCTTTTGGAAAGCTTTGGTACCCCTGGGGTCTTTATCCAGGAGTACCAGAGCCTCGTGGAGGAACACCGCGTGCAAGCGAAACGCTTCCGAGCTCGGCTGGACACCCTCGAGGCCATTATCCGTATGGACGGAGACACAGAAGTCTCGAAGGATAAACCCGACGTTTCGGAAGACGAATAACACCGCTCCGCTAACCGGGACCGCCGCAAGTCCAAGAAGAGCGTTCACCTCCAAGAAGATTTATCGGATTCCGATCCCAATCGCTCGTCATCGAGTTCGTCCTCCGAATCTTCGGATAGTGAAGATGGACGCCGGTCATTCCGGGCGACTCGGTCGAAGGCTACTTACACCTCTCAAGGGGCAATCGGTACCCGGAAGAAGGGTAAGAAACACCTTGGATAAAGGGAGCTGAAGCCGACGAATCCTCTCTATCGGAAGCTTCTATCGTATCGCTATTACCGGTTGGATAACCCTTCGGGAGATCGAACATCCCGCGGAACGGGTAAGGTCAAGGACTACATCAAAAGGCTGAGCATCATCCTACAGAAGAGGGAGTTCACAGGAACAGACCCAATTCTGGTGCTCGATTTCCTTGCGAGATTCGTCCAGGAGGCTGACATCCTCGGTATGAGTGAAGCGCAAGCGTATCTTGCATTACCTTATTTCTTAAAGGGGATGGCTGAAGACCAGTTCAACTCCGTCCGTGGATCATCCCGAGCCTCGGAAGGGGGAGTCACGTGCTCGCCCGAAGTGGTGCAGTACCTCTTGAGGTCATACGCTACTGGAAATGCGATTCAGGAAGCAATCCTTGCATTAAGGGATATGCGGCAGAAGCCGATGGAAACCGAAATGGTGTATTCAACTCGCTTGAATAAAGCGTTTCACCGATGCGGGAATGTATTCCCCGCCTACGAGAGATGCTCCATGTTTGTGGATGGTTTGGACCCCTCGATAAGGGCATTGGTTGCCCGACATCGGGAAGAGAAGCGCAAGCTGACCTACTTGGAACTGGTTCAGTACGCCCAGGCTGAGAGGGATACTCTCCGTGCCCGGCAGAACCGAAAGAGTCGGCCGACACGTGCACTCCTCGCCGATGGAGGTAACTCGTCTTTGTCACTCGCAGGAGGCCCTGCCCCTGCGGGGGTCAATGATAACATTCACTTCATGGGAAGTAACTCCGAATCTATGGGTACGTCTGAGTTGCCGTCGACATCCGCTCCGACTACGGATGAAGACCCTGCCCTCTATACCCACGGACGGAGGGTGCCAGCCGCATCGCTACCTTTTGCGAATACCGCTGCTCGGTTCTCTCGCCCCGGATGGAGGGATACAGCACCACGTCGCGTGGATTCACGTCCACAACCGAACCCGGCAGAGCTGATTTGCTATTTGTGTTACCTCCGTGGTCACAAAGCGCCAGACTGCACATTTCCTCTGCGGGAGGGTTCACGAATTATCGCTCAGTACGAGGCTCTGACCCCTGAGGAGAAAGCTCGAGTCCCGAGTAGGTCCTATGAGGAACAAAGGATACTCCGAGCTCACCTTGCTGACAGGGATACAGAACTTGTACCCGCGAACGGGGAACAACCGGTCCCCTTCGAGGCGGCTGCACCGAATTCGGTGGGGTCCGCTTCGAAAAACTAAACTTGGGAGTCTCCCCTGCGGGAGGGGCGTCTTCTAAGCCGGAGTTGAAGACGCCCGAGGCGCTCCAGCTTCGCTCCCCAGCTGTAACAATCCTTTCAAGGAAAACGGCTGAAACCGACGTTAACTCGGGATACTTTAGTGTCCCCCGTCGCCCGTGGATACAGTCCCGTAATCTCAGTCTTCCGGATCGAGTTATGGTAATGGCCAAGCGGAATTATAAAGTATTCGCCGACTTCGGCCTGTCCAACCAGTTTATGGTTCGTCAAATATCTGTCCTGGATACAGGAGCCGCTCCTAACTTAATTCATGTTGAATTGTTACCCCCGCTGCTCCGGGTTCAAGTTCGTACCGGTCCACGTTTGGATATCGCCGATGCGAACAACCACCCGCTACGGACACTGGGTACAATTTCCCTCATGGTGAGGTCAGGCTCCTATCTCGTTCAACTGGAGTTTATTGTATGCAAGTCACTTGCAGCACCAGTCATACTGGGTTGTGACTTTTGCGACCGCTTCGTGGAAGCCATCTGTCCTCGGAATAGAACTTTGGAACTCGAAGACGGGTCTACGATCCCAATCGTTCGTAAACCCTTACAGGGAGCAGCGCGAACACGCGTCCCTCTCCCCGTCGCGCAGAAATCTGTGAAGAAGGACCCGGTGTCTACACGGGTAAAGGTTGCGAAGTCAGTGGCTATCCCGCCAGAAACCCAGGTTTGGGTCACAGTTGTTACCAAGCAAATTGGTGTGCATGTGGTACAACCGAACCCGTCTCTGTATACGCGGCGTCAACTCGCCCTTGCGAATGGGGTTGTCTCCGTGGAACCGGATAAACCTTTCAAGGTTTTGGTAGCCAACTTTGGAAAGACAACGCAGCATTTGGTCAAACACCAGATCCTGCGTTCTGTTCTTCCACACCCGCATGCGGTCGTACCTACAAAGATCTCTATCGCAGAGGTCCTTGGTGTGGCGGACCCTAAGGAGGGGGAGGACACTGCCGAAATCGCGGAAGACGGTGAGCATACGACTGCAGCTCCACACGCTGAACACTTTAAACCTCAGAAGGTTACGGCCCCTATCACAGGAGCAGACCAGACGGATCCTGTTCAGGAATTGGGAAAATGGGATCTCAACCATGTACCTGCATCTCATCGGGAGAAGCTGAGGCACATGCTTCGTGAATTTACCCCCATGTGGGATGGTTCCCTTGGAACTATTGGGATTACAGAACACCGCATCCACTTGTTACCGAACACTCGGCCTATTGCCCAACACCCTTACAGGGCTGGACCGAAAGCTCGGGAAGAGGAGAAATCTCAGGTGGAGAAGATGCTTAAAGCGGGCGTAATTGAACCTGCCCAGTCCGCTTGGGCCTCACCAGTGGTGTTAGTTCCGAAACCGGATGGATCGTGGCGTTTCTGCATCGATTACAGACGCCTGAACGAGTTAACCATTAAGGATGTGTACCCGATCCCTCGGATGGACGAATACATCGACTCCCTTGGGAGCGCTACTGTTTTCTCTACCCTCGACGCCAATTCGGGCTACTGGCAAGTCCCTATTAGGGAGGAAGATCGAGACAAAACGGCTTTCGTGTGTCATCAAGGACTTTTCCGATTCCGGAGGATGCCTTTTGGGTTGACAAATGCCCCCGCAACGTTTCAACGGGCGATAGACATTCTGTTGGCTCCCTTCAAGTGGAGGACGTGTCTAGTGAATTTAGACGACATTATTGTCTTCTCCAACAACCTGGATGATCAACTCGAACACGTCAGGTACGTAATGAAGATACTCCGCGACGCGGGAATCACCTTGAAACTCAAGAAGTGCGAGTTTTTCACCGATTCGGTTAAATATCTGGGGCATATCATCCGTCCCGGACAGCTTTCAATCGATGAAGTACGAGTGAAATCCTTGAAGGAAGCAAAACACCCGAAAACTCAAACGGAGTTGCGATCCTTCTCAGGTCTGTGTAACGTGTATCGCCGATTCGTCCCGAACTTTGCAGATATTGCCACCCCCCTCAACAGGCTCCTGACGACGGGACAACCAGTTGAACTGGAACCTTTTGGCGACGCGGAAGCGTCTGCCTTCATGGCACTGGTGAATGACGTAACATCACCGCCAATCTTGGTTCTACCCAATCCTGGGCTCTCTTACGAAGTGGACACCGATGCTAGTGCAAACCAAGTAGGGTGTGCACTGTTCCAATCCTCTGAGGATGGTGAACGTCACCCTATTGGGTACTGGTCACGTTCTCTGAATGTCCATGAAAGGAACTACTCGGTCTCCGAGAAAGAATGTTTAGCCGTCGTGTGGGCCTTAGCTACACTTCGCCCCTATCTGATGGGTACTCGTTTCAAAGTCCATACGGACCACGCATGCTTGCGTTGGCTCCTGGAGATCTCCGAACCCTCGGGACGCCTTATGCGCTGGCGTCTCCGACTGTGGGAATTGGACTTTGAGATCCTGTACAAGAAAGGGAAGCTGAACACTCAGGCTGATGCACTATCCCGCTTGGGAACCACAGCGGAAACGGAACCCTACGAGGACGATGACATCCCATGCTTTATGGAATCGGACCTCGAGGGAGGAGCTCAACCGCTGACGGATGATGTTTGTGACGATATACTCGTCAACGAGAGTCTGGATTCGCCGACCGGCTCTTTAACTTCGGATACTCCCGAACCTGGGCCCGCTCCCTCAAGGGCCCAGTCAACGAACTCTTACAGATTTACTTCCCCACCGGAGGTAGTCAAGCCTCCTGGCTCTCCGCCTAAGGAGGGGGAGGAGGACTTAGTTCCTTCGCAGGACGATGTTTCGGCGTCAGCCAGTCGCCCTAACCGGGAATCTAGTTTTCACAGTGAGACAGCGAGCCCGACCGAGCCGGCGACAGAGAAGTCACAACCCCAGCGTATGGGTAGCGACATCACCGCCGACCCAGCCGAGCACGACGTCAGAAAAGATGACGAAAACCCGCCTAGGGAGAGTCGTGTGGAGAACTCCGCACCCGGAACGCCTACAGAGCCGACGATCACCCGCCGCCGCGGAAGAGACACTGAGGTGTCGCACACTCAAACCCCGCTTTCTCGGGAATGAGCTGTGTCAGCGGACCCGCACGGGGAAGATCTCGACGACGAGGTTGACCAAATTTGGCTCTCCGTTATGGAATGGGAATAGGAACTCCTGTGGAGACACTGGAACCCTCAGGAATGGGAAAGAAATGAGTGAGACCCGTCGGGGACAGCTCAGGAGAGTGCTAGCGCGTGTCGAAAGCGCCACCTCATATCCGCTTGCGGAGTGGCAACCGGCGCCCGCGCATTTATGTGGCACACGTCGAATGGCACCGAGCCAATCAAAAGGCTCTGACGACCAACCGTCGCCCAGACCGCCTCACCGAGCCAATCAAAAGGCTCTGACGACCAACCGTCGCGCAAACCGCCTCCGTCGCACGGCGCGTTGCACAAGAGCAACCTTCGTCCCCGTAGCTCGGGTTGACGTTGAAGTCTTACCCCCCTGAGATTGGAGACGCTACCGCGTCGCGGTTTCTCAACCGTCACGGAATCTAAGAACACCGTTGTTATCGGGAAGATTTCAGCTTTAAGAAGAACGTAAAACTGGGCCGGTTTGACTCCGTAGACGGAAGTTACAACGTATCCCACAGGCCACTCGGCACCGTTTGGACGAAGTGCTGAGACCCGCTTGCAACACGGAAAAGAACCCACCGGGGTGTGTCTAGACCCTACGTTGACACCCTCAAGGGAACTTGAGCGTTCCAAGATGGAAGAGAAGCCCGAACAGGGAAAAGTGTACCCGCAGGAATTCGTTATCGATCGCATCGTGCGTCACATCTACACCCCCGAGGGAGAAGTTCGCTACCAAGTCCGATGGTACGGATTCTCGCCTGATGAGGATACATTGGAATCCATTTAGCACCTTCCGAGGTCTAAGGTTTTATCCTATCACCGACGCGCTCGGGTAACTTTGCCTCTAAATCTGGATCGTGCCCAAGTCGGGTAAACCACCACGGGAACTAGTGTAGATGCGACCTCGAAGTGAGGAAGATGTTGGACCTCTGAAGAGGAATTTAGGAGAGTATCCCGAAGAACACGTATTGAGAGGGAATGTCTACTGGCCCTCGGCCTAGCTCCATTATCCGGGGAACACAACACCGGTTATCGGGACAGTTTATAATGAAAAAGAAAAAGAAGACCCACGAAGTGGAGAAGAAGATTAAGAAGAAGATTGGACCCTAGGAAGGGCAGCAGATGAAGAAGATCCTAAGAAGGAATGAAGAAGATGAAGAAGATCCTAGGAAGGAAGAAGAAAAGAAGTTATGCAAATATCAGGAGTTTACTATTGTCGCCAAGCTATGAACTCTACAATTGCCCGAAGGCGGAACTACGGAAAGCCCGAGGAGGGACCCGCCCCACCGTTGGAATTCTGACCCTGATGGTACGCCGAGGCGAAAGCCAACATCTGGCTCACATCCGTCATACCCGGGGGAATCGGAATGCCTGCGTTCACGAGGCCTTGTCGCACACTATCCGCTTGCGGAGTGGCAACCGGCGCCTGCGCAAGGGTGTTCACACCCCACCCGGGGGGAGCAGATGGACCGCCACCGGATGCATTCGCCGCCGCAGCTGAGATCGTTCCCACTGGTTGGAAGGGTGCAGATGGCTCCACAGGGAGTACTCCACTAGGAGCTGGCACTTCGTTATCCAACGCTGGATCGTCCAGGTCTACTGGAGGCTCGTACTCGTAATCGTCGGTATAAATGAACCCCGTCGAGTGTCCCACCAGCATCGGTCGAGGCGAGTCAATCAGCGCCCGCGCTTGCGCCGCGCTGATGCGAACCCCTTCGAAGGGATTGTAATAGACCCAGTTACCGGAGCCCAGATCGTACCGGCCAGGAGACTTGTCTCGCACGGATCCTTCCCCTGCGGGTTGATTTGCAACTGGAACTCGATCCCATTGGGTGTTATCGATCACGTCCAAGATTGGATACAGGTCCTGCACGTTGCTGGCCGAACCCAACGCTGGGACAAGGTCGATCTGACGCATGATGGTCCGTAGCATCGGAGAAATCTCCACCCTGCTGGGGAGCTTCGTTGTCCGCCGGCGCGGAGGCCGATGGCCCCGAGAGTGGGTTGATGACGTACGGGTTCATTCCCTTGAGAAGGCTAGTCGAAACCGCTGCTGCGAGAAGTTGCGTATCGCCGAAAGTCGGAGAAGTAGAAGAAAGTTGTACCGATGTGCCGGTTTTGTGGCGATCCTCAGAAGTGGTGAAGGACCCCATTGGGAGAAGTATGTATAGTGATCGGAAAGTTAGACACCCGCGGCTCGGAATGTTCTTCCTCGTCTTAAAGAGGGGGAGATGTAGGGCAACGCTCAGTCAGGGGATACTTGAAGATGCAACTCATAGAATGAGGATTGAACCCTCCGAGGGTTATGATTATGATCCCCTCTAAGGTGTGCTGAGGTGGCACTGTTTTCTGGTTATATTTCGCCTATAAGGGAAAATTCGGATGGCCCATGGTTGGATTGGCCCCGTGATACACGTGGCTCAATTTTGACACCGATTTTCGGATATTTGTAGAACGTTGGACTTTTGGGCCCTGACAGTTGGATCTCCACGTGTATGGCCCTGAGCAGGTGTGCACTACTGTAGAGTTTAGTTAGTGGGCCCTACTTAGGGAGATGAGATCTGACAGTCCGAAGCTCAGAGTAAATGGTAACCAAGGTTGGTCTTCGATACCTTTAGAGGTTCTTCGTCGCCATCGTTTCGGCCTTACAACCCGGAACGGGCTCTGGTTAGCAACGCCTGCGTAGGGACACGACTCCACTTGGAGAGTGCCCACGTTTGGGTTCCATGCAACCACCCCCTTGGGACCGCTCAGACTACCTGCGTGCACGATACCCCGTGGGGGTTCTGCTTACTTGTTGCGTGCTTTTTGTGTTTCCTTTCGAGGACAGGTTTTCGCCCTTGTATTGGGTTTCTTTTGTTGTTTCGCCCCTTTTCTGGTTCTCGGGTCCGGTGCCTGTTAGTGCCCGACCCTCGCCCCGTTTTTCCTCTTCGCCGGATTTTCCCCCATTCTTTGGGATACCCATACCCATTCCCGATCCAACGGTTTCTACCCCTCACCTCCGTCGGTACTGCCGGAATCCCCCGTGGGAGTTACACCCCACACTACGGGTGGAACGGAGGGCTCTGTCTCTGAGTCTGCCTCCCCCAGGGAGCAAGGCTTCCAACACCTTGAGAGCACTTCCCGTCGCCGGGTTTTGCTCCACACTGTGAACATTTTGCGGCGCTTAAGACGTTTCCTTCTTTATTACACTCTGTTGACCTGGAATGGAAGGCAAGAGCCGTGAAAAATAATGAATTTTACTTGCCAAGTTAGGAAATGTGTTCCAGAATACATTGCGCAGTCTCAGAACTATCCGAAAAATGTGGTTTGCGCGCCGATCTAGAAGTCGACAGAGGAGATAGAGCAATATATCAAGCCATAAGTTTCCTCCGGAGCTCAACTTTCGTTTACTAACGGTGCTGTTCTATTAGTTCGCAGTTTTCCTTATCTTCTTCTTTTTCTTTATCAAAATTATCGCCGCCATCCGCAGAGTCTCTCCTATTCCCTTCAATGTCTTTCTCCACATCCTTTCCCACAGATGCTCTTCTTACTGCAAGAGCTGCAAATTCAAAAAAATACAAGTGCGTGGTTACGGCTACGAGGGCGGTAAGGATTTCTTCTCTGCTCTTCACCTTCATATCAACCCTGTCAATGACAGAGCTACGTATTTTCTCCAGACGGGTTTTTCCTCCATCTCGCATGCTGTACGTATCCGGGCAATGGCGTAAGCGAAACTCATGTAACATGATCTCTGATACTGTCATAGTTCTGTACATATTTAGCGCCATTATTGTGTGTGCCATTTGGATCCTGATAGCGACCTCCATCGGTACACTTTACAGAACGTAGCTCTGTATCTCTTCGGAGAAGTGGATTTGGTCGTAAACCCTCGATCTGAAATTATTTCAGACACTAGCCCAATCACAAAAGCGCCACAACTATACCTAATTGGTTCCCGATATGACTGCTTTACTTCCGGAAAGAAGTTCTCAAAGTCAAAGCTTTATTTAAGTGTAAAGTAATTGAAATGTAATGAGAAATGCAGACTTTCTGAAACTGTAAGAGAGTTTTCAGTGCACATATTTTCCGAAAACCTCATGCGTAATGTAAATGTAAGAGCAACAAGAGAGAGCTTACGAAAAAAAAGAGATCGTCTTGCCTGCAATTATGAGTAATTTTTTGAGATGTCATATTTCCCTGAATTTTGCCCACGAGCAGCATTACGGGCTTCGCTCTGAGCTCAAATGAGACTCTCCTGAGTATTACATACGAAGACCTCTGTTCTCATACAGTGCTCCTATTACAGCCGCAGCTATGAGGCAAAAATACTTTGCCATCGTGTAAATCAATGACTGGTGGATCAGCTTTCTGGTCTCAACCTGAGGTAGCGTGGTAGAGCGGGTCCTAAGGTCCGCATCCTTGAAGGTGGCACTCCCAGAGTAATTGGTGCAATAGGCGAGCGTTTACTGCGTAGTCCTACAGGTCGGAGCTACGGGAACGATGGATTGAAGACCAATTGATGGCACTAGTGTACCAAAGAGAGTAATTTGGTATCTTAACTATGCCTACACTATTAAAAGGGAGAAGCGTCACTCGAGCCAAGTGAATATCACTGGTGAGGCGCTGGGATCTCCCTTGCACTGTAAGGCTTTTCTATCACAACTAAAAAAAAAAATAAATCCCTATGTTTGTCCAGCTGAGGTCGCCCAGTCCACGTGGCGTCTGTAAGATACATCAGGCCCTGGCGGCTTACAGGACTCACCCGTGATCGTTGCTCCTTCACATATCTCCCTCCTTAGGGTTCGACCGTTAAGGCGAAGTCCAAATTGCCTCACAGCTTCCTGGCGGTCTGGCCCTAATTGGACCAATATGTGAATCCCCAATCTTGCCTTCAGGGTCAGAACCGCTTCATCATCAGCAGCCAAATCACATGGACACGAACGCTGCCGTGTCTGACATGTCGACGTCCTATGACCAACTCGGAGGTCGTGAGTGCTTAGTTGCTCTCGTTACCATTGGGCGCAACGGGGTGCCGCATCGCCACATTCTGCGAAGATATGAGTACGTATGAGCTGACCCTTGGCGCCAGGTTGGCGATTTATTCGTCTAAAGTACTGTACGCGCACCGAGAAGGTCATCGCCGCCTTCCCTATTCTCCGCGACTCCTTTGGTAACTCTACGCGCATCGTCCACAGTGAGCCACGGGGCGCGCTTCGTCCATCGTGGTTCATGTCGGTCAGCCCGCCCAATTCAGTTGCATCTTCCCTTCTTCCCGTTGCAGTATTCCTCCATTGGTCGCATGCGATGCGGAACTCGCCTTATAAGCCCGTCAGATACGCTATTCTCCCTCCAGACCTTGTCTCTTATATCGATTCCTTTAGTCATATCTCGACGGACCAACATGTGGGCAACGGCGCCATGGCTTCAAAAAACCAAGCGGGAAGCTCCTCGGAATACCAAGGGGCATATGAGCGCTGCGGGGACTGTTATGACCATACCATGGGACGAAACCCGCGGGCAGTACGTCATTCTATTCTGCCGACCTCTGTGAAAGAATACCAGAGGTTTGGTCAAGTGTATCTCGATGCCTGGTATAGTCTAAATCTGAGCGACCTGGAGGCTTCCAAGGGTGACAATAGTACCTCAAGTGAATCTCCGCCGAAGAAGCGTGCTCGGCTCGCCGGTGCCAGTCCTATTGGTACAGTAGGCTCCTCGGGTGATCCTAGCCTTGGTTTCGCTCCAGCAGGTTCCAAGGAGAACGAGGGATTTATCCCTGCGCCGCCCCAGTGAGTCCTGTTGGTGTTCGGAGCGGTTTCGCAAACCTTGAAGTCATGGCGAGGGCTGTTCAGCTTCTCCTAGTTTGTCAAATAAAGTAATGTTTGTGATTTCCTAAACTCGATCCTGTGTTCTTCAAACGTCCGTGCCCTCGGACGCCGTCAGAACCTTGAGAGCTTTCTCAGGTCTTCCACAGGTGCCGCCTGAGGACTGACGTTGTTCCCTGAGACGGGTGTTACGGCGGACCGTCGTGTCGGGAGGCGTATCGAGAGGTGTTTTGTATTATTCGGACCAATGGTTGCCCCCTCCTGAAGGCTGCGCTCCGTGTTGCCGCTTTTGCGCCAATAGCGGGCGATAAACTAGACGGAATTGTTCGAAGCTTTGGCCAAGTGTCTTCCTTGGGAGTATAGCCAAACCAACGTACGCGACAGCGCATCATCCCATCTGTTCCCCGACGGGCGGAGATGATTCGTTCAATAACGTATTCCTATTGGTGTTTCTTCTCCGCAAGGAGAGTGTGGTCCAGAAGAGCGAATCTATCGGATTTGGTTGGGAGAGATGGGTCATCGTCGTTGGCATCGACTAGTGGGTCCATGGAGACAGTCGAATCCGCGGATATTGCCTTAACAGCTGTGGGTACCTTAGCCTCGACTTGAGCTCGTGGTGATTCCGTTGGGCTAAGGGGCTGGGACTTTGGTGGTCCGGAAGAGCTGGGAGCTCGTATCACCCGATCAATAGACACGGTGTCCTGTAGACCGTCAGTTAGCATCGTAATTCTGTATTAATTGGCCTTAAGGATTTTATATGGTTTCGTCGAGCGGGGTAGGAGTTTCCGTGTAGTGTCCTGGAGGTCATCACTGTGTTTCGGTGACCGATCCAGGTTAACCAATTCACCTTTCATAAATGTAGGTGTGTTACAGATGGCTCTGTCGAAACTGACCTTGTAGCGCCGCTAGGCTTTGGTCATTACAGCTCTAGCCGATTGGATAATGCTGTCAATCTGGAATCTTGATGGTCAATATGTATCGGCGGTGGCGATCTAGATAGCGTTCAATAAAAAGGTGTCGTCCCCGTGGAAGAGTGTACTTGAGTGTTGTAGGCATAAACCAGTGACTCAACGTAGTCGTCCCAGTTTAATTGGTGCTTCGATAGGTGTAAAGGAGCAACGATAAAGGTTGACTTTTGTAAGCCGCCATGGCCTGAGGTATCTGACAAACGCCACGTGGACTGGCAGACCACAGATGGGCTCATTTAGATTATTAATTTAATTTAATTAGTGTAATAGATTAGCATTACAGTTCCAGGGAGGTCCCAGCGCCTCGCCATTACTATTCACTTGGCTCGAGTGACGCTTCTCCCTTAGAAGTAACGTAGGCATCTTTAGTGTACTAATTTACCCTCTTTGGTACATTAGTTCCACCAATTGGTCTTCAAGCCATCGTTTTCGTAGCTCCAACCTCTAGTAATACGCAGTAAACGCCAGCCCATTGCACCAAGTACTCTGGGAGTGTCGCCATCAAGGATTCGAACCTTAGGACCGCCCTACCACGCTACCACCGGTTGAAACCAGTACACTGACTAACCACTCATTGCTTTACAATAAGTAGTGTGCCAATCAGTCCAGAAGGATACGGTTGAAGCGTTCGGTTTGGCCATTGGTTTGCGTGTGGTATGCTGTTGTGTTTACATGTTTGATACATAAGGTAGCACAAACGTGCGAAAAGAATTTGGATACAAACTGGCTAACATTATCCGTAAAAAGCTACAGCGGCATGCCATAGAGATATACCCAGTGGGAAAAGAATGAAGTGGCGACATCTGTGGCTGTTGTGTTTCCTAGAGATAGGGCTCGGGTAAGTTTGGGTACACCTATCGTTTATTACCAAGACAAACCGTTTCCCATGGGACGACTTGGGCAAAGCTCCACGTGACGAGTTGCATCGGGCCTGCAGCGGGGAAAAGTTTCAGTTTGGCCTGATGGTTGGCCCGAGACCCTCGGATTTTTGTGCACGCAGTGTAGTTCCGTGCGATTTGCCATAAGTCCTGCGCCATTAGTGGCAAGCAGAAGAACATCTCTAGGGTCTGGTACATTCGTCGGCCTCCTTGTTGACCAGCCAAGCGAAAGAAATTGGCGAGGCATAGGAATCGCGTCCTCAGTGACCTTGGTACTACCAGTTGGAGTGCGCCATCTAGTGGTGAGCGCCAACACAGTAGTCCGAATCGGTCGTAGTCGAATTGGCATCCAGGGGTTCCTACCATTTGGGCCTTTTCCTAGCAGTACTCGTCTTTGACCTGCGCCTGTAGGAGCTCCTCAATATTTATAGGGATGAGCTCTTTTTCCTCTGGGGTTATTACATTAACCTTAGGTGGTGTCGAATTGCGTGGTACTGTCTCCCAGTTAAATGAATAGGCATCATTCTCCTTTATCTCAAGATCGTTCACTTTGACCGTTCCCATAATGTGATCCGTTTCCGTATTATCCTTAGATCCATCATATGTGAAGGGAGTAGGAATGAGGTCTTCCAATGCCGTGTCATCAGTTCCATCGGTAATTATTGGCGAGATGGCTTCCGCTTCCTGGTGCTTGATGCCTAGCCTATAGGTTATATCATAGTCATGCTCCGACAGCCAAAGGCGCCAACGAGCGAGGCGACTTGATGCATCGGTCATATTGAGTAACCAGCGGAGTGAATCGTGGTGTGTCCTAATGGTGAACCTAGTTCCCTCGAAGTATGATCGGAGTGTTAATACAGACCATATGATGGTGAGACATTTCTTTTCGGTAGTACTGTAGTTTCGCTCCGCGCTGATCAGCGTTCTGCTCCAATATCCAATAGCTCGATAATAATTTGGTGAATCTTGTGCTTTTAGTAGTGCACATCCCATTTGGACATCATAAGCGTCTGTGTCCAAGACAAAGGGTCTACTGGGTTTTGGTAGATCCAGTATAGGTGGGTTAAGTAATTTGTTCTTTAGGGTCTGAAATGCCTGGTATTGGTCCTCGGCAATGTCCTCAAATGTACGAGCCCCGTGAGGGAAAGGAACTACGAAAGTGTTCACTTCTTCAATATTGCGTTGAGGGCGACCGAGATTCTAGCAATTCCTTGAACGAAACGTCGGTAAACATTGCACAAGCCCAAGGAGAATCGTAGTTCCGTGTGGGTTCTGGGAGTTTATACTGGCGGATCGCATCCATGGTCGTTATGGTTACCTTTAACTTTCGTGGGAGGAAGACGTGACCGAGATAGTCACTTAAGGCCTGAAAGAAGGCGCACTTGCGGAGTTTCAGTGTTACTCCGTCGACTTGAAAAATTTTCGCACTGTTCTCCCATGGCCGAGGTGTTCCTTCACGTTTCGTGAGAAGATGACTACCTCATCTAAATAGACCAGAGCGAATTTACAATTGAATCTTGACAGTATGATGCCTGGGCGCCAATCTTGCTTCAGCGCCGCCCAGGATTTTGGGGTCGCACGCGAAATAGATTCCACCAAGGCTCACACACCTGCCTATGGTGAAACAAGGAAGTGTTTTGAACTCTCCGTCTCGAGGATCTCTGCAAATCCATAGTTCCCCACCCCACCCCTATGTCCTGGAAAACCGTCTAGGACCGGTGTAAACGCCTACAAAATACATACGACGCCACAGATAACAAAAGAAAACTTTTTTATGATGTTTGACGCGGCGAGATGAGCGAACTTGAAGAACTTCTTATGTCAATGCAGTAGACGCACGATGACGCTTTAGCTGAGGAGAGCGCTGTACGGCTTGCATAGAAACGAAAGGAATAAAAAAAGAGCGCGTCGGGCGGGCTCTCGTGGGGCGGGCGAATAAGAAGAAAACGAGCAGCGAAGACAAAGGAGAGAAATATACCGTGGGCTCGGAATAGAGCGCCGCCGGAATTGTGAAAAAAAATCGTCAAGGGGACATGATTTTGAGTCTGGATAGAGAATGGCACAGAATAGGGGATAACATGAAGCAGTCTGAGCTCGGGTGCGTTCAGTTGGAAGGGAGCCGCCTCGATTTTGAACATGCGAAAAACGCAGTTGTTCGCGCGGATCGTGAGGAGGAGCGTTCTGCATTGCCCGCGGAGACCGACGCCGATCGCGCCAAGCGACGCGAAGAGCGCATTCTAAGAATTCGGACATGCCAAGGTCAAGGTGATAATCGATTTGTTAAAGTACATCCAGTAATGTTTCTTTCTATGGCACGACGAGTCGGCATGTGGGCTTCCAGGAGCGAGGAGATCGTTTAAAACAGGGGTGAAACGCGTAGGCTCCCGCCCTGAAGCTCGCTGTGCGGCGCATGCAGCAAACATTGCACAACTGTGGGACAACGCTTGGAGCGGAGACACCACGAAGATGTTCGGGATCTTCCTCTCTTGAAAGACACGCCTCAGGCGGAGGAGGCGCGTCCCAGCGGAGCACAGAAACAGAGCCACTCTGGAAATGCACGAAGGAGTCGGGTGTAAGACCGAGGCCAACGGCGGGATATCCCTAGAGTGTTTAGGTGAGCACGGCACAGTCCGGGGTGTGACGAATCCTAGGCGGAGCGGTACCACGCGATTGTCGGAAAAGGAGCGAGGAAACACTCGTATGAGGTGCACGAGCGGGGTGAGTGGGGCGGCCACTCACGAGAGTCAAAAAGGAGAACAAGAGGAAAACGGGGGCGAAACCCTATACAAAGTCGAGACTACGACAAGTGTCGACGATTAAATATGAACCCACGGTGGTGGTAGCACTCTGGTCGAGAGAGGGGTGGATGAGCTAACGTGCGACGGGCGCTCACGCAGTATGCGGTGAAGACGCGCCGAAGGCGAAGAGTTCAGAGCCAAGACTCCCTCCCTGGGATCTCCCAAGAGGGTGTTTACTGGGGAGCAGTGCTCAACCTCCTAAGTAGTGTGGCGCGCGGCCCCTGCAAGTGGGCGCGCCCCCGAAAAATAGACACTAAATAGCGATAGCGTAGCTAAATAAATACTAAAAATTACTAAATAATACTAACCATTAGGTACAATCCTGGCCACGTGTGGCACTTCTCGCACTTGCGCGTCGGCATCCGTTCAGTCCACGTGTTCCACCAGTGTGCACTTCCGGTCCTAACCGGCCGTCGGCACGCAATAGCTGTATAGCTTGTCATAGACCAAGCCAGTCCTCAAGCGAGCGAAATATCTAAGTCCCGGAGAAGAAACCCCCTTGAAGATTGTCCTTCATATCCTCCTCCTTAGGTGACGAACACGCCGTCGACATGGCGGGGAGGAAACGGTCCAACCGGCATAACAGCGAGCCGCGTAACTCGTCCAGCGACCACTCGACTGTCGAAGGCAGAGCTGCACAACCGAACGACAAACGCACCAACGCGGTAACCACTCCTCGAACTCCGAGCGTTCTTCCGCATCGTACGCCAACTTCCAGCGAACAAATCCCGGTACCTCGGCGACCAGTACTCCCGATGAACGGTGGTAACAATCCCCGCCGGGGTTACTTCTCCGGTTTCCATTCGGCTCCCTTTCCTCGGGGGAGTGACTCGTCAACCGCGCCGAGCCAGTTCCGGGGTCTCGCTGGAGCTTCAAGCCACATCACTCCTGCGGAGGACACCTGGCCCAGTTACGACGAACCCGTAGGGTTAAACCCGCTTCAACATGCGGCGATTCTCCGGAGAGCTCCTTGGTTCCATCTGACAGCGGTCTTCGAAGAAGAACTCGTGGCGTCGTATGCTGATGGCAATGCGCGTCTCCCGGGCGAGCTGCCGGCTTTGATCATCACTTCGTGGGACTGGCGATGCCGTGTGGCGGTTCCCGTTCACACGAGTCTGCGGCGAAGGCGCGAGTCGGCGGAAGAGGCGCATTGCATATTTGTCCGCATCGGCTGCTCACGGATCAACCGGGCGAACTTCCAATACCCCATCCCCGACGAATTCGGCTTCGACCTACGAATGTATCGGACTCAGGGTGAGATCGGCTATTGTGACCGCCTTGCGGCGTTGGAAACCTAGGCATGGCGCGGTCAACCGCGAGAGCGACAAGAAGCGATCTGCTGGGTCCATCCGATCATTCGTGCCGAGTTCCGCCATCTTCGTCGTGAGTCCCGATATCGGTGGTTATAGAACTTCATCCGCGAGGAGCGTCGGGGCAGATCCTGCTTTGGGTTCTTTGTCCCTTATCAGAACACGGAGATGAACCGGATTAGTCCCTTCTATCAGTTCAGGCGATACGTGCTGTAGTATCCACTCTAACGGAGAGAGCAGACACCTGCGACAGCGTTCGGACTGCCGATCGGTCGCTTGCGGCGAAGGAAAAGGGGTGGTAGAGCTACAACACCAGCGAGCTGGAAGTGGGGTGTAAGGCCACTATTCGCCAGCCTGGGTGAACAGTGCAACTGTAAAACGTTGATGGAACGTATGTGCGAGACGGCTCGTGAAGTCGTTGGGGGCTGACTATCTATTATAGCTCGTACGGATCTCCGGTTAAGGAATCCTAAGCGAGTAACAGAATAGTCATGATGCCCATGTTGTCCCCTTTACTTGGAGTCGGCGCTCACCTCTGGTACACTATATACTGTGTGCCAGGGTGAGTGCCCAAATAATACGTAAATAATACCCAGTAGTCAGCCATTAAGCCAAACCACTGCATGGGTATGGTCCCTATTGGACGTTTAGCTACAAAGGGTGGTAAAACCAGACACGTGGATCGCCACTACATGCGCCGTTGCAAGCCACTCCACTCGTGATACCACGTGTTCCAACAATGTACCCTGCCTCCTAGCATCCTACGCGGTGTGCCGTTTCATATCACAATGCTGATGATATCACTCACTTATGAGATCCAACTGCGACTTCGCGAAAAACCAGCCTATCGGATTTCCCGACATAGTAGAATACTACACGTTCCCCTGTCTGGGTGGTGGTCCTCCGTCGAGGTGTGCCGTGGATGTTACGTGGAGTTGCCTCCAGTCGTCTCCTATCTGGGCTCGTACCTCATCGAGGATCCGCACTCCGGCTTATGGTCCGTGGTCCAAACCGAATGGGCAGTCCGCGCCGCGGCGTACATCTTGTGGGAAGCCTACGACCAGTATCGACTGTGGTATCCTCCTCCGCGTTTGCGTGGTTACATCCGGCAGCTGGACCTTCAACTATCTCTTGGAGGTGTGAATAACGCTGATAAATCTCAGGAGCTCATCGACATCGTTGGGCCTGTCGACTGGGCTGTCGTGCCTGTCCGGCAGAGCGGCCGTGGTCAAGAAACCGGTGGGGCTGATCGGTCTCCGGGGCGTCGCTCGCCGTTGGCGGGAGACTTCACCCTCTTTAACACATGGGAGCAGCAAGTGGTCTCCGAGGCGGAGGCGTCGGCACTCCGGATGGCCCCGCGAGGCATACCGTATGGGCCCCCCGTGGGGTTTGTCAACTCGGATGACTTCTACTACGCCTATGGCGGTGATGATCTCTCAGATGAGGAGGGCGACTACCGTGGCGACGAGGTCATGGAAGACGTGAGAGACCCCGATCGTGCCGATACTACGGCGCAGCCGGCGCAGGCAGCGACTCAGGCAGGTGTGGTGTTCGATCCAGTGGCGGCGGCGTTGCCGGACGAACCGGAAGTTATCGAGGTTCGCATACGCCCAGAGGCGGTTGTGATCTCTCGGTTCCTTCGGGGTGTTGGACTGAACGCGCAAGCGGCGAGCGGCGACATCGGTACGATGAGAGACGCCCTCGTGGCACACTTGACCGGCGGAAGTAACTCCGCTAGCGATTCAGTTGCCGTGCACGGCAATCCGGGTTCTTCCAACTAGTCCCTTGTGATCTTGGTTAGTATTTCCCGATGTGCGGTAGTGTGTGCAGCAACTTCGAAAATAGTAAAAATGCTTCCGTCTATGACGTATTTGTTTTCTTTCTTCTCTTCCACTTCTTCTGAGTGTCCTTTTCCAGGTCTTCTGTGCATCTTCTCCTTCTTCCAAGGGTCCTTGTCCAGATCTTCTGTTCCTTTATCCCCATCGGGTGTCTTCTTATCCCACTTGGGCTCGGTCTATGGTAGCCGGCAAAGCCGTGACAGTACGACGATGATACTGTACCACCTTTGACCGAGGTAGGTGCTCTATCGGTTCGTCTGAATCCCATTCGGGACCGTACCCGTACCAACGGACTAAGTATTGGATACACTCATTTGGGTGGTAGGAGTGCTCCAAAATGCGTCCGACCACGAACTCTTGTCGGTACACTTCCCGGCCATCCCGTATGACGGTGTTGCTATTTCTGGGTGGTACCCGTCCTGAGCCAGGAGGTAGCGAAGTGATCACGCGTTGGGCGGCTTCTCGTGTAGCGCGCAAGGCAGTCATCGGCTGAGTGGAATGTCGACCCGACTTCGGCGGTTCATCATCCCCAAGTGCCTGGTTTGCTTTTGCGTTTCCCACTCCGGTTGGAGGGCCCACACCGGCGGGTAACCCGGGTGGTCGTTCCGCTCATCGGCGTGGTGAAGCTCGCTTCGGCGGTGAGATTCGCTGGGGCGGTGGCGCATTGTCGCACCTCTCTGACCCACGGCGAGGTTCCGTGTAGTCACGTGAGCGTTCCAATGGCTTGCTGTTCGGCGTTGACGCCGTGGATGTATCCGCTTCCCTGTGCGGGGTACTTGGCGGTGCGTCGTCCACTCGTACTGTATCAGGCTGCAGTGCGTCGAGCGCATTTGCATTCCGTATTGCACGTGTGGTGTCACCTCGCCCAGTGTTTGTGGCGTTATCTGCAGCTGCATTCTGAGGCTTGGATAGCGGCTGCGTCGAGTCGTGCAGGACGTCGGTATCAGGCACCCCTGATGGGCGAAGAATGACACGCGAAGGTGCGGCGTTTCCAGCGACGGTATCGACTGCATTACGACGGCTGTTGGGCGCCTCCCCCTCCTTAGAAGATGCACCGGAGTTGGTGTCCGTCGGGTGGACTGGGGAGGAGCGACGAATGCGCGACACGAATCCTTTCGGGTTGGGCGCCGCGGGTAGCGAAAGGTCAGACAAACCCCGAGATGAGTGTTGTAACGCGTAGGGACGCGGGTGGACCTGGGGTAAGGGGGTCCATGAATCCGTTTCAAAGGGAGCAGTCACACCAGTAGGTTGGGATGTTAACGGCGGAGGAGCCGATACCACGCGATCGCGGGAGATGCGTTCGTGATTAACAGCGAGGTCAACAACGACAGTGATGGGAGCCACCGAAATAACCCGAAAGACGCCGTCGGCAACGGGTGACAGCTTGTGGCGTTTCTCCTTCTCTGGGTTCCAATACTCCTTGCGCATGAATACATAACCGGCCGGGGCGAGACGTGGCGGCGAGCGAGGGGCTTTGGTATCAAAGTCAGGCTTGTAAGCGGCCTGGGCTCGGCCCATTGAACGCCGTGCGGCGGGAACGAGCTTCGTGAGCCAAGTTTTCCACGATTCGCGGTAAGCAGTCGGTGACGGAAAGGTATCCAGCGTGGGCTGTGGTTCCAGCGCCACGGGCGGTGGGGTACGGGACAAGACCAACTCGAAGGGCGTTAATCCAGTTGTCCTGTGCACCTGCTTATTGTACGCAAAAGTGAGTGCATCAGTGAACAAGTCCCAATCTTTGGGGTGGTCTGCAACGTATGAACGGAGTGTCGCAAGTAATGTCCGGTTGAACCGTTCGGCCTGCCCATTATTTTGGGGGTAGTAAGTGGTCGTGAACAGGTTTTTAATGTCTAAGATGCGACATACATCCTCGAAGAAACGAGAGGCGAGCTGTCTCCCGTTATCGGAGAGGAGGTTGACCAGTGGACCGTAGACGAAGACCCAGTGTAGGACGAAGGCTTGAGCCACGCTCATAGCGGAGATCTTCCGTAACGGTACGGTCCGGACCAGCTTGGAGAAGCCATCCGTGATTAATAGTAAGAACTTGTAATTCCGCTTAGTGGTAAGGAAGGGACCGAGTATATCGATGGTCACAAACTTCAATGGAGCGCGAGCTGGAAACAGCTTCAACTTCGTCGCATGACGGCGAAGTTTAACACGGTTCCGAGCGCAATCGGTACAAAACTGCACCGTTGCGTAGCAGTCCACTGCCATGGCAGGCCAGTAGAAGTTACGGCGTAGGATGAGGTAAATTTTTCGTCCCCCGACGTGGCCACTCAGTTTGGAGTAGGGCGACAACCGCAAGACTCTCGACTGGAGGTTATGTGGTACCACGATTTGTGGGTGCGATCCGACGGTCCATACAAGGTATGCGGCGTCATTCACCTAAAAGGGGAGAGTACCTCCTCCATTGAGTTGAGCGCGGACCTTCGCGAAGAATGGGTCAGCGCATTGCTCCCGTATCATCTCCTCTGGAGTAATAGGCACGAAGTTCCCTGGTAAGGGTTTCTCGGAATCTTCCGAGAGAAGAAAGTCGTCCAATTCGGAACCGGAATCTGAAGAGTCCGTGTCTCGCTCCTCGTCCTCGATGGTAGCGTCGTCGCCATTCACTGCATAGGAGGGTATTTCATCGTCTTTGACGGGTAGTGCTTCGCCAGTAGTGACCAGGCGGGAGAGAGCATCGGCTTGGGTGTTGCACGATCCTTTTCGGTACTGCACGTCAAAGTCAAATTCCGCTAGACGGAGACGCCAACGCATCAAGCGGCCTGAAGGCTCCGAGATGGAGAGTAGCCATCGAAGCGATGCGTGGTCCGTGAAAATGGTGAAATGATTACCCATGAGATAGGGACGCAACGTTTCTAATGCCCACACTACTGCAAGGCATTCCTTCTCCGAGACGGAGTAATTCTTCTCGTGGACCTTTAGCGATCGGGGCCAGTACCCTACGGGGCGTCTTTTTCCATTGGGTGCCGTTTGAAACAGTACACAACCTACTTGGTAGTCGCTGGCGTCCGTATCTACGGTGAAGGGCCTTCCAGGGTTGGGCAACGAGAGGGTCGGAGCGGAGATGACAGAATCCTTAAGAGAGTTGAAAGATTCCGTTTGAACGGGGTTAAGGGGTCCAGTTTTGGTGGTTGTACTTTCCGCAAAAGCGCGTGTAACGGTGCAGCCTTGTCCGCAAAGTGCGGGATGATTAGTCGGTAGACGTTTGCGAGTCCCAGAAAGGAACGAAGCTCGGTTTGCGTCCGCGGTTCTTTAGCCTCTGTCAGTGACTTAGAACGAGTCTCCTCGATTGTAAAACGTCCTGGACGGATAACATGGCCGAGATACATCAATGTGTTTGTGAAGAAGTCACATTTCTTCAACTTAAGAGTGACACCCGCATCTCGTAGTGTGGTCATGATATCCCTCACATGAGTGAGATGTTTGTCCAGATTATCTGCGAAGACGATTATGTCATCCAGGTAGACCAGGCAGGTACACCATTTGAAGCGGGCCAATAGGATGTCGATGGCTCGCTGGAAAGTAGTGGGGGCGTCGGTAAGACCAAAAGGCATCCGTTTGAAACGGTAGAGCCCGGAGTGACACGCGAAAGCGGTTTTATCCTGGTCTTGCTTCCTTACCGGAACTTGCCAGTATCCCCAATTGGCGTCCAGAATTGTAAAGACGGTGGCGGTGCCCAGTAAGTCAATGTACTCGTCCATTCTGGGGATTAGATACACGTCCTTGACGGTGACGGCATTCAACCGACGGTAGTCGACGCAAAACCTCCAGGAACCATCCTGCTTTGGAGCCAGTACTACTGGAGACGATACGGCGACTGAGCCGGTTCAACGACTCCTGCTCGAAGCATTTTATTCACTTGTGCCTTTTCCTCCGCGCGTGCGGCGGGTCCGGCACGGTATGGGTGCTGAGAGATGGGTCGGGTGTCCGGTAGCAAATCAATCCGGTGTTCCGTAGTGGCAATCTCACCTAGGGAGCCGTCCCACATAGTGGTGAAGTCCCTCAACAGTTCTCGCAGTCGATGGCGGTGTGACTCCGGGACGTGGCTGAGATCCAGATCCTCGAGTTCTTGGGCTGGATCGGGGCGGACACCACTCGTTGAAACGGGCTTCGTTCCTGATGTTACAGGTTGAACCACGGGTACCGGTGATGAAACGGGTTCCGAGCTGTCCCCCTCCTTAGAGTGAACAAGTCCGAGAACGTCAGCTGCGGTCAGCTTTTTCCGCACCATAGCGATGGTGTGCGGCATGACGGACCCTATCACTTGGTTCTTCCTCAGATACTGAGTTACATTCCCTATATTGGCAATCAGCACGTGAAACGGTTGGTTTGCCTGCACATGATGGACGATTCCATTCGCATTTGCGAGGCTGTGCCTGTCATACAGTGACGAAAATGGTTGAAAGACCCTGAGTCCGTATTGACGGGAGGTTACTTTCACCATCATTTGGGACTCAGGCGGGACGCTCAACGACGCTGCGACGCGGAGCTTATTAGATTCACGGTTATCCGGTCCAGGTTCCTATGCTACCGGTAGCGGGGCATGCTTCTTCCTGACACGCCTAAGCGGACGACGAACGACCAGAGTGGACGATCCATCCTCCATCTCGACACGCCGTTGGCGGCGGAAGATCGCTTCGACGAAGCGGTCGCAAAAGTCGCAAACAAAGATGACTGGGGCGGATAATTTCCGACAAACGACGAAGTCGAGTTTCACCACGCAAGCGCCGACGCGGACTACCAGTTCTATGAACCCCACCGTATCCAACGGTTTATTGTTCGCGTCAGCGACCTCCGCGACGTGGTCGCGGCGGATCCTAGACTGCAAAGCAGGCGGTAACACTTCCTCTACGACAAAGTTCGGACCGGCACCGGTGTCTAAGACGGCAAGGTGTCGCACCATAAACTGGGGTGAAAGGCCAAGGTCAGCATAGACCTTGTAGTTTCTCTTGGCCATCACCAGAACTCTATCCGGGAACCTGTTACGGGAAACACGTTTCCACGGACGACGCAGAACGCTAAAGTGTTCCGAGTTCAGGTCATTGACGGCCTCTTTCCTTGAAAGGATTTTGACCGGGAAGCAAGGCTTGGACGCCTCGGGCACCGTCGACCTCGACTCTGAGGGCGCCCCTCCTTGAGAGGAGACTCTCACATTTAGTTTTTCTGGGCCTGCTCCGCCGGAGGCGGCTGCTCAGGACGTTGAGGAGGCAAGGCCGGGGCATCA
Organism: Agarophyton chilense; assembly: GCA_030374765.1. Taxonomy (NCBI): domain Eukaryota; phylum Rhodophyta; class Florideophyceae; order Gracilariales; family Gracilariaceae; genus Agarophyton; species Agarophyton chilense. The sequence continues at coordinate 2,487,313 of JARGXX010000099.1, forward strand.
GGTTCAGAAGGTACCGCAGAAGCGGTGGGGTGACCGACCACGTCGGTGACACGAGATTCCGGGGCAGGTACCACCCGAGCTCGGGGAAGCGAGACGTGACGTGGAACATCCGTTCAAGCACGGATATACGATGCAATCAAAACAGCTGCTTTGTCCTCCGGGGATAGGGCCTCGTAATTGGCTACGATTTGTGCCCATTCTCGGAGAGACAACACACATTGTGGAGAAGTATGGCCTGGTTTGTAGCAGAGATGACAAATATTACCAGAAGCCGGCGTTGGGTGGCGAGGCTCGGCGAACTTCACCGCGGGGCGGGTATCTCTCCAACCAGGACGCGAAAAGAGGACATTATCACTCTCGTGTGGGACGCGTGGCGCACGGACGCGACCATTATCCGCATAGAGTAGCGTGTCATCCTCAATCACGTATTGTGACTCGTCCAAGGTTGAGGGTAACTCCGTTGTCGGGATGGAATGAACGTCGCTATGGGTTAGCTGCACGTTATCAAAATCCCTTCGAGAGGCCTGTTCGTCGATCATCGAAGCTGACGGGGTACCCGGTTGTAACATCAACCCTTTTGTGGACCTAAACCTGGAGCCAGGAGTGCGTGCGCGCAGGGCTTCACCTTCTGCACGAGCGAACTTCACTAGTTCCAAATAAGTGGCTTTAGGTCTATCTTCCGACGTCGAGCAACAAGAATCCAGATCGCCGGGTCCAAACCATCAACAAATATGGTACAACGCTCTTCAGCGGGGTAAACATTGCCACAGCGGTGGAAGGCCTTGTTAAGGCGCGACGAATAATCGGTTTCCGACTTGCCTGGAGTTGGCGAGTGTCCTGCAGGGCGCGTATAGCTTGCTGATTGGCGGAGTTCGTAGCATACGACCCCAGGAGGTATTGAACTGCTTCAGGCCAGCATGTGACCCCTCCCTCGGACGCGCGTGATGAAACTCTGACAAAGTGATACTGGTCTTCTGCAAGCCCACGTAAGAAGTACGGTAAGGCAATGTAAGCCTGGCACGCTTTGTCAGCTTCCACGACAAAGCGTGCCAAGAAATCCAACACCAATATTAGGTCTTCTCCAGAAAACCACTGGTTGCGAAGTGAGAGCTGCATTCGCTTAATGCAGTCCTTCACTCTTCCCGTACCACGGGGTGTACGATCCAAAGAGGAGTCCTCCAAACGGTAGTACCGGTATGATAAGAGCTTCTTAAAGAGCGAATTGGTCGGTTTCAGCTCCTTCAAACCTGTGTGCTTCGTTCCCTTCGTCCGGGCGCGGATCACACCATGGGTGGCTGTTGACCGCTTAGAGCGTGAGGAACGCTCACGGCGAGCTACTTCCACCGATGAGTCGGAAGAGTCGGACTCCGAGGATGAGGAATCCGGCGTTTCGGGATCCGTGTTTCTTCGCTTCCTTCGAGCCTGGCGGTTCTCTTCCTTATTTCCCTTGTGGGATACTGCAACCGGCTCGGCCGGATCATTCCCTGACATCAGGGTTTGTTCCACCGTCTCGAGACGGCTTCGGACGCGCGAGAACTTGTCTCCGCGACGTCCTTGACAAAGGCCGAGGGTCCACCAAGGGACTCCAAAATCGAGTTCACATCCGCACGGAGGACACGGAGGTCCTCAGAAAAATCCTGCGTAGCAGTGTCATTTACCTTCTTGCCGAGGGAATCGAACTCCTCTGCAAGGATGACTTGAGCTTCCCGCATAGAGCGGAGTTGCTCTTCCACAGCTGCAAGGCTGGGATGGGGGGTGCCATCCCTAGCAGGGGAGAGCATTTGAGCGGCAGCAGACGCCGGTCCTGCTCCACTTGCTGGGGGTGTCGAATCAGAGACAGGAGGTCTCGAGGTCCTTCCACCTCGCACGCCAGTCGATCCACCGGTATATGACCGTGAACGGACCGGGATACGGGATGGTTGCGATGGTTCCGGTGCACCGGTTTGACTCCGCGTCCTCAGACGGTCTTTGGACGACATGAGATCAGAATCCGTTACACGTGAGTATCCAAACCCGATCGGCTAGTGGGGCCAAGAAACCTCCTCAAAGAGAGCAACTGAGAGCAACTGAGATCAACCTCAATTTGTGAGTCCTCTTTCCGATTAATCGTGACTGAGTGTGCCCGACTCAAACTTCTAAGTCGGGAGACCAGTTTGTAGGACAAAGCTTGGAGCGGAGACACCACGAAGATGTTCGGGACCTTCCTCTCTTGAAAGACACGCGTCAGGCGGAGGAGACGCGTCCCAGCGGAGCACAAAAACAGAGCCACTCTGGAAAGGCACGACGGAGTCGGGTGTAAGACCGAGGCCAATCCGGCGGGATATCCCTAGAGTGTTTAGGTGAGCACGGCACAGTCCGGGGTGTGACCAATCCTAGGCGGAGCGGTACCACGCGATTGTCGAAAAAGGAGCGAGGAAACACTCGTATGAGGTGCACGAGCGGGGTGAGTGGGGTGGCCACTCACGAGAGTCAAAAAGGAGAACAAGAGGAAAACGGGGGCGAAACCCTATACAGGGTCGAGACTACGACAAGTGTCGGCGATTAAATATGAACCCACGGTGGTGGTAGCACTCTGGTCGAGAGAGGGGTGGATGAACTAACGTGTGACAGGCGCTCACGCAGTATGCGGTGAAGACGCGCCGAATGCGAAGAGTTCAGAGCCAAGACTCCCTCCTTGGGATCTCCCAAGAGGGTGTTTATTGGGGAGCAGTGCTCAACCTCCTAAGTAGTGTGGCGCGCGGCCCCTGACAGTGGGCGCGCGCCCGAGGAATAGACACTAAATAGCGATAGCGTAGCTAAGTAAATACTAAAAAATACTAAATAATACTAACCATTAGGTACAATCCTGGCCACGTGTGGCACGCCTCGCACTCGCGCGTCGGCATCCGTGCAGTCCACGTGTTCCACCAGTGGGCACTTCCGGTCCTAACCGGCCGTCGGCACGCAATAGCGGTATAGCTTGTCATAGACCAAGCTAGTCCTCAAGCGAGCGAAATCTCTAAGTCCCGGAGAAGAAATCCCATTGAAAGGCATTTTCCTTCAACTACCCTCTGAGGGGTGAAGGACTAGTATTTATCGAATATGTATTCTTCGAGAGAGGACGGCGCGCAGAGGAACAACAAGGAGTGCTGGTTGGGGTAGATGCAGTTCCAAAAGTTGGACAATAGCAAAGATGACAGGTAACGAAGCCCGATTGGAGACCCGAGCAGCTTCATCTTTCGCTTGAATTCCACATTTGCGGAGTGCAACATCTTCTTCTTGCAAATCTACTACACTGAAATGCGCACACCAGATACTGCCTTGTGAAACGAACGCTGTGCTGCGTTGAGATTTACTCCCTGGAATGGCACATCGGATGCCTGTCCTCTAGGTGGAAACTTATAGGAAATGTTTCATCAGAACTGGAAGCAGTACCCAACCAAGAAATCCCATTTCTCATGAAACAAAAAAGACAACTGATGGGATAAAAATGAATAATTTTTGCGTTCTATTGCTATTACAGAGATTTTCTAGGAGTATTATTCTTGTTGTTCAAGAATTGATAGGTGTAATAGGTTAAGTCAAGATGTTATGAATATGGAAAAGAAGGTCGAAGTGAAAGAATGGTCTTTTAGAGTAAATACTTCTTTGCGTGCAATGTGCGTGGTTGATGCTTGAAAGTTACACAAGTGTGGATGCGGGAACACATTCAATCTTACATTGCATCTTTTCTACTATACTAGCAGGCAGATTAATAAATAACAACTGGGATGCTGTTTGAAATATGGAAAGAAAAATTAGAAAAAGATGAAATAGGAAAACCATACAAAAATAGTACCGGCATTCATTTAATGCAGACCAATCGTAATCGAAGAAGCCTAGATGGTTTTTTACTGCCTCAAACATATCAAGTACAATAAAAAGTCTGAAAAACAACTAAAAAATCAAAATGTGTTTGTTCAAAATGCAAAACTTACAATTATATAGACGTTCATATATATCAAAGTAAAACCGGTCTAGATTGCTTTTTAGATCATCTGCGTGACAATAATCACATTACAAACAACATTTAGTCAACAACAATAAAGGATTTGTGCGAACATGCGTTTTAAAGCTGCGTTGGATGCAATTTTTTAAAAGTTGAAAGCATAAATTCAAATTATTCTAAGACCCCACTTAATTTAATCCGCGTTATTCAACTTGCTATATATATATATATTATGGTGTATGACAACACTTTCTCTTAACAGATGTCAATTTATTCTGTTTGCTGTTTGAGAAGAGGCAAATGCGTTTTAGGACTATAATAATTTTTAGAATTAGTCGAGCTCCTATAGTAGTTTTAAAGTTACGATTAGCTTGGTGAGGTTCAAACGTTTTGTTTATTAGTTTCTAAGCTTTCGTGAAACCACTGAGCTGGTATTACTGAAAACAACTGTCTTAAGAATGTACTTCAGAGCAGATAGAAAATGATTAGAAAAGTAGTGTTTTTCCTATAAACTGGAATACGCCGCTGCAGTATGAAAATCATCTTTTTTTACAATGTTTTTGGAACATTAGAACTGGCATCATATGAGGCCAAATTGTAAATTTTAGGGGCTGACTTTTACTTGTTTTGACCGGATTTGTTTCCTGTTTTGATTTCCAAACAGTAAAGACTTCGTATATTCTATTAATAAGAATATACGCTTCATAAAACTGCTTCTATGTGAAAGAATGTATTTTAAGAAACAAAACAGTATAGAATATATGTTTAACTGATAAGCAGGCTAATGTTTCCTTAGAATATAAAACAGGTATATTTGGGTGGAAAAACCGTGGTTGCATCCAAAAAAATTGTTTCGTAGCTGTGTATGAAACAGAACTACCAAAAAAAAACCAACTTCGAACTGTCTCTCCGGTCGTATAGACATTAGATATGATGGTTTCTGGACAAACTAGACAATTCAGTACAGTTTTTGATTCGAAGAATTGTATCACGAATTATTGGGACAAAATTATCTCTAATTCAATTCATCTTTTTATTGAATAAATGCCAAGACCTTTATAAGTGTCATTCAGGCTAAAGAAGCGAAAATAAACTACTGAAAGCGCGCTATAGAGAATATGATTAATTAAAGGATATGCTTTTGAATTTTGACTTGGTATTCTTCATGTGTTGTTTTTATTGGATGTACTGTAGTCGAAAAGGCAATTTACGAAATTTCTATGCAAGGGATATGTTTTTGACATGAGTAGGCTCTGTAGTAATACAAAGTGGAAATACTCAACAGAATGAGAGCAGTTTCACTGTAGGTGACTTTACAAGCGAAATCTCCGTCATTGCACATGAGGTAAATCGCCGTCAATCATTGTCTTATTGTTCATATTTGATAGAGACTAGTTGGACAGTTCGTTCCTGACATAAGAGATTCACACAGGCCACAGTGGTCCTTCTCGGATGCCCTCTGGTTTTTTCCCTACTGGGTTCTTGCCTACTGTTAGCGTTTCTTCCTCAGAATCACCGAGTCGAATGACATGCGTTCCGGGAGTGGAGTAGAGTATTTGGATAACGCGTATGAGAGAATTTCGACTGCCGAGGCAGTCGAATGTGAGGATCACTTTAACATTAAGCTTTGTTTCAATTCCAAATCGGAGAACTGATTTCCTATATTTATTGAATGGAAAGCGGGGGTGGAGATCCAAGGGTTTTGCCTGGCCATGGACAACTGAGCACCCGTCAATTGAATGAGGATCTATGGAAAGGATATCTGAAGAATCTTGGAACATGGATTGGGAAGCGAGCCTTGTCGAATCCCAGGGGTAAGGTCTTAATTGACTTACCAACTCGTACAACCGCAGAAAGATTTCGAACGCCACAAGGAGAGGATTTCGTGCTTTGGCGTTTTGCAGTGCGAACTGCAGATGGAGTTGATGAAGCAGAGGAAGAGTGGTCCCGTTCTGAACTTGCAGATCTGGGGGCCCTTGCAGTCGACGGATGCTTTTCTGTGGGTGGTGATATCTTTTGCGGGGAACCTATGACCGTTGATCAATGTCTAGTAGACGACGCATGTCGCATTAGAACAACTCATGCATTTGATTGGGAGGGTTGCGTTTCGGGAGTAATTGCATCAAGAGAACGTATAGTGCCCAAGGACGAGCCCGTGGAGAAAGCCTCAAAACTCAGATTTGTCGAACCCGCTGCGTGGAGAAGCCCGCGAGTTCTCTTCGATTACATATTAGGACTGTGGGAAGGGAAAGGTATTTCGGTGCACACACGAACTGGTCAAGTTTACAAACTAACATCCAGGTTGAAAATTAACCAAACAATTGAAGGCAGAGTGACAGAGAGCTCTGTTTTACGAATAGGGACTGAGGGACCAAGTCGCGTCTACGACGCATCTGGACGAATAGACGGTAACTTCATCATATATGCCATGTCCAACGTTCAAGTGTTTTTGTTGCCGGGGGGCGTCTCCGTAGCCTCTCCTATTAGAATACGAAAAGGAAGGCCTTTCACGATTGAGTCTGCATTCTTGATGAGACCGGATTGCAGAAAGCGAGTGTTGCGAGTCTATAACAATCAATGTGAATGGGTTAATACAGTCTTTATAAACGAAAGACGAGTCGGGTGAATGTTAGAGAAGACGATTTCAGGGTACGAACATTACCTTAACGGGTTGTATCTCGTCCAGCTCGCAAAATTTCATCGACAAGTAAAAGCTGGGTGCTTATGATTGACGCCAAACCTAACAGTTGACGCTTCACGACATAATTATCGTATATACCACTTGCTTTTGGATCAAGTGGATCACCGGTGGCAAGGTCCAATCCCGCACAATGGCCTTTGGCGTTTTCTTCTTCAAGTTTGATAATACAATCAAGTGCATCATGCCCACTAGTCTCTGCAAGTGTCTTTGGAATCACCAACAGAGCTTCCGCGAAGGCAGTCACTCCAAGCTTGGTCTTACCCGAAATATTCTTCTGAGAAAATTTCTTCAAATGTGCATGAGCAGCCACCTCAAACGCACCCGCTCCTGGAAGCACGCACTTATCTTCGAGGGTATTCTTCACAGCACGCAATCCGTCACGAACAGCATCTTTCATCTGCGTAATTGTGTGCTTGTTGGGACCGCGGAGGAGCACCGTGCAGCTGAAAGGATTCTTCACTTCCTCTACGAATGTATACTTGTCATCTTCATGAACTTCCTCGTAGACGGCGCCAGCAAAGCCAAGATCCTCCACAGTCAAACTCTGGACAGAATTAACGGGAATGCCTCCACAAGCCAGAGTGATTCGTTCCATATTTCGACGTTTTGCTCTTCGTAAAGCCAATATCCCTTCTTTAGCAAGCAAATCTAAGGAAAGAGGATCGATCCCTTTTTGATTAATGACGACAAAAGACTTTGCAGTACCATCACAAACTTGCTTCTTCAATGCAATTACCTTCTTGACGATATCATCGACAACGGCTCGTTCAGCTTCCACCAAACGTTCACGCTGTTCAGCCGACGAATAGAAAAATCCAGACTGGACTTCTGATTTCTCATGCTCCATACTGACATTACATGTTAGAATATATGCGTTCTTAACACGTTTCGGCATATCAGGGTGACGACCACCATGGTCCAGAACGAGTCCCCTCACGAGTCGTGAGCCTCCACCGGCCATGCTTAACACGGGCATGATTTCTACCATATGAAGATCGATTGGTTGGTCTTCGCGAGAAATAGTTACAACCGCATCGGTAACAATCTCCGACAGATTATGGGCTAGCTTCTTCTGAAGCTTCGTAAGCAAAGAGCATCGCGCCACAGATACCAGAGATTCGCGCTCAATCTTGATGTCAATCTTTTGGGTTTCCATCCACTTCATTACCTCGTCCTTCGCTAGATCGAAACCATCGACGATAATGCGCGGGTGTAATCCTTCGATCAGGAGTTGCTCAGCTTTCTTCAAAAGTTCTCCAATGACGAGAACCGTCGAGGTAGTACCATCGCCGCATATGTCATCTTGAGCGGATGCCGCTCTGGCAATCATACTACTCGTTGGGTTCTGAATTTGCATCTCATCCAAAAGCACCTTTCCATCTTTAGTTATCTTAATATCACCTGCTCCACTCACAAGCATTTTAATCGTTCCATTTGGTCCCAGGTTAGATCGGAGAACTCCTTGTAAACCCTTCGCTGCGGCTATTGTTGTGTGTAGAGCAACACCTCGCCGAGAAATCTCAGCCCCTGGATTCAATAGTCGCACCGACATTTCGAGGGATGTCTGGACACGTTCTTTCCTCTTTTTTCCCTTGATTCAGACACAAGAAAAATCCGTGACAGATGTGGCTCGCTGACCCCGACCGAATTATGCCAGTGATCGTCGGGCGATGATCGCATTAAACAGTTTTCAACAGAATTTTTTTCGGCAAAAATATTAAATTTGTCGTCCAAAGTCACGTAGTCGCGTTTTGTTCGTTCTTTGCAAACCCGTGAAATCACAAGAAACGAAAGGTGGCTGTGCCTACCTACTGGACATTTTCCGAGTGTGCCGAGCTCTAGCTCTAAATGTAGCGAGAGTAACGCGCAAATCTCAGGCTTTGTAAATACATCTTCGACTGTGTAGTAGGTGGAAGAAGGCAAAATACCTGGGAAAGGCCCGTATCTGAATTCCTTCACTTGATCAGTGCCCAGCTTCATTTAGAACAACGTACTGGCACCAGAACCCTTTTGACTGAGCCACAGGACCCAGATTTGCTTCTATAAAGCTATCACACTTTCGCTTTCAGCGACTATTGGGAACAGAACAAAAAATCGCGACGATGGGCGCCTCCAGCGTTCGGAAAAGAAATAGAGTCACTTTTGACCTTGGGCATGAGGGTGATCCTGTAAACGCTTCCAAACAGCAGAAACCCAACCTGACTCCCAAACTTAACTCGGTGGAATTATCTCCCAGCGACAGTCAATCGGATTCCTCAAAGCGAGCCCGAATTTCAGAGCAAAGCAAAATAGAGAAAAGATGGCAAAGAATGGTGAGAACTCCTTATAATGACAAGAAGAAATTTGCCTTTTCTGGAACTCAAAAAGAAGATTTACCTCCTGAACATCTCCGGAAGATTATACGTGACCACGGCGATATGAGCTCGAAGAAATTTCGTCGCGACAAGCGGGTGTATCTCGGTGCGTTGAAGTACATGCCACACGCTCTTCTTAAACTACTGGAGAACATGCCAATGCCATGGGAACAATATCGTGATGTGAAGGCCTTGTACCACATAACAGGCGCGATAACATTCGTCAACGAAGTTCCACGCGTTATTGAGCCCGTCTACCTCGCTCAGTGGGGAGTCATGTGGATTATGATGCGTAGAGAAAAAAGGGATCGCAAGCACTTTCGGCGAATGCGCCTTCCCCCGTTTGACGATGAAGAGCCCCCCATTGATTTTGCAGACAACATACTAGATTTGGAACCCTTAGAGGCCATTCGGATGGATTTGGAAGCTGATGGCGAAGATGCGCCGGTGGCCGATTGGTTCTATGAACATAAACCTCTTTCTGACTCCCCGTTTACGAATGGACCGAGTTATCGGAATTATAGGTTGAATCTTCCGATAATGGCCACGCTACACAGACTAGCATCTCAACTTCTTTCGGACGTAGTTGATCCCAACTATTTCTATCTTTTTGATAAGAATGCGTTTTATACGACCAAGGCCCTCAATGTTGCTTTACCAGGTGGTCCGAAATTTGAACCTGTGAAACATGACGGAATCGACAGCAGAGAGCTGGATGACGATGATTGGAACGAGTTTAACGATGTTAACAAACTTATTCTTCGACGAAACATCAAAACGGAGTACCGTGTTGCCTTTCCATTTCTTTACAACCACCTGCCGAGAGGAGTCTCACTGTCTCGATATCATTTTCCTCCTGTAATGTATTTGAAACCCGAAGACCCTGATCTGCCGGCATACTATTATGATCCCATTCTTAGCACAATCCCTCCGAGCAGAAAGCAAAGACGATTCGCATCTGGCCCTCGAACTAAGAGATCCAGATTTTCCTCAGCTCCGAGCCAAGATGAAGCATTCACAAAACTTCAACTACCCAGTGTAGGCTTTGGGGATGAAATTTCTTTCGAACAAGAAGATGAAGAAAATTGGGACGAGAGCATACAAATGCCTTCTTCGTTTTCACCCTTTTTGGAAAACGAAGAACTTTTCACTAGTTTGACGGCCGCAGGGATCGGATTATTTTGGGCACCGAGGCCCTTTTCTGTACGAACTGGGCGATGTCGAAGAACAATGGACGTACCCCTAGTCAGTGGCTGGTTTCGCGAGAAATGCCCACATCACGTCCGTGTCAAGGTAAGAGTTTCTTATCAAAAGCTTCTAAAGAATTTCGTTTACAATGAGCTACATAGAAGGAAGCCGAAGTCCAGATCCCGGAAAAGTCTTTTCAAAGCGCTAAAGAACACGAAATTCTTTCAGCAAACTGAAATAGACTGGGTTGAAGCAGGCCTTCAGGTATGTAGACAAGGCCATAATATGTTGAATCTTCTTATATCGCGGAAAGGGCTTTCTTACCTTCATCTTGATTACAATTTCAACTTGAAACCTATCAAGACGCTCACAACCAAGGAACGCAAAAAGTCGAGATTGGGCAGCAGTTTTCATCTTGTCCGAGAAATCTTACGTCTAACTAAACTCGTTGTTGATTGCCACGTTCAGTATAGATTAGGAAATGTGGATGCATTTCAGCTTGCTGATGGTCTGCAATATACATTCAATCATGTTGGGCAGTTAACTGGAATGTACAGGTATAAGTACAAACTGATGAAGCAGATTCGGAAGTGCAAAGACATAAAGCACGTGATATACCAACGTTTCAATGCAGATCCCGTTGGAAAAGGACCTGGTTGTGGAGTATGGGCTCCATCCTGGCGTATATGGTTGTTCTTTATGCGGGGTATTATTCCTTTGCTCGAAAGATGGCTTGGCAACCTCCTTGCGCGTCAGTTTGAAGGTAGGAATACCCGCGGGGTTGCCAAAACAGTTACAAAGCAACGAGTGGAATCACATTTTGATTTGGAGCTCCGAGCGCAGGTTATGAACGATATACTCGAAATGATGCCGCCTGGAATCCGCAATACTAAGACGAGGACCATTGTACAGCACCTTTCAGAGGCCTGGAGATGTTGGAGGAGTAATACACCATGGAAAGTCCCAGGACTTCCGAAACCTGTGGAGAATATCATCATGCGATATGTGAAGTCCAGAGCAGACTGGTGGACCAATGTTACTCACTTCAACAGAGAAAGAATATTGAGAGGTGCAACGGTAGACAAGACAATCGTGAAGAAGAATCAGGTGCGTATGGCACGGCTATGGTTAAAAGCCGAGCAAGAACGTCAACAAAATTACCTTAAAGATGGGCCATATGTATCAATCGAAGAAGGTGTGAAAATGCACCGTGCAATGGTGCACTGGCTTGAGAGTCGGCGGTTTGCACCAATCCCTTTTCCTCCTCTGTCTTACAAGCATGATACAAAGCTGTTGATTCTCGCTTTGGAGCGCCTAAAGGAGCAGTATGCTACTCAAAGCCGTCTCGATGCTTCCCAACGTGAGGAGCTTGGTGTCATTGAGCTCGCATATGATAACCCTCACGAGACCCTGAGTCGTATCAAACGTCATCTATTAACTCAACGTGCATTCAAAGAAACAAAGGTTGATTTCATGGACAATTACGACCATATAATCTCTGTTCACTATGTTGATCCTATCGAGAAGATAACTGATTGTTACCTAGATCAGTACCTGTGGTATGAAGCGGATAAACGTCGTTTGTTTCCGAATTGGGTAAAGCCTGCGGATTCAGAACCCCCGCCACTCCTCGTCTACAAATGGGCATCTGGCATAAACAATCTTCATGATGTATGGGAAACGAAGCATGGTGAAACGGTTGTCCATCTTCAATCAAAATTTGATCAAATGTCTGAGAAGGTAGATCACTTGCTTCTAAACCGCATGCTTCGGCTCGTAATGGACCACAACTTAGCTGATTACATTACGGCAAAGAACAATGTCAGTGTTTCTTTCAAGGATATGTCCCATACAAATTCATATGGGTTAATCCGTGGTTTACAATTTTCGTCTTTTATCATGCAGTATCATGGATTAATGTTAGATCTTCTCGTTCTCGGACTGCAGAGAGCGACGGAGCTTGCCGGACCGGCCACAATGCCGAACGAGTGGCTGGGATTTGAAAACATTGGCACTGAGATCGCTCATCCGATTCGGATTTATTGTCGATATATAGACAAAGTATACATGGTTTTGCGATTTGATATGGATGAATCCAAGGAATTGGTACAGAGATATTTGACGGAACATCCAGACCCGAACAATGAAAACATCGTAGGGTATCCAAACAAGAAGTGCTGGCCACGGCAGGCAAGAATGCGTCTGATGAAGCATGACGTGAATCTTGGACGGGCTTTGTTCTGGGACATCAAGAACCGTATTCCCCGGTCAGTAACTACGTTTAATTGGGACGATTATGCTTCGTTTGTGTCTGTGTATTCGAAGGATAATCCAAACCTTCTCTTTGACATGGTAGGATTTGAGGTACGAATCCTTCCCCGAGTTCGTGAGATCGGCCTTGAGACTGGTGTTCCCCCTGTCAAAGAGGGTGGCGTTTGGACTTTACAGAATGATACCACTAAGGAAAGGACTGCAACTGCTCATCTGCGTGTAACTGAAGAAGGTATAAGAGCTTTCGAAAATCGCGTCAGGCAGATCCTGATGTCATCTGGCTCTACCACTTTTACAAAGGTCGCAAACCGATGGAACCAGGCCTTGGTTGGACTTATGACTTACTACAGAGAAGCAGTGACTGGCACCCAAGAGTTATTGAATGCTCTTGTGAAAGCAGAGAGTCGGGTTCAAACTCGAATCAAGATTGGGCTAAACTCTAAAATGCCTTCCAGGTTTCCTCCTGTAGTATTTTATTGTCCGAAAGAACTTGGAGGATTAGGGATGTTATCAATGGGCCATGTTCTCATCCCCCAAGCGGACTTAAGATATTCTAGACAAACCGATGCCGGCGGGATTACACATTTTCGGGCGGGGATGGGCAGTGAAGAACAACCGATCCCAAATTTGTACAGGTATCTTCAACCATGGGAAGCCGAGTTCACAGACTCTCAGCGTGTTTGGGCCGAGTATGCAATGAAACGTGCGGAGGCAATGGCTCAAAATCGAAGGCTTACTTTGGAGGATCTCGAAGATAGCTGGGATCGTGGCATTCCGAGAATCTCTACTTTGTTCACAAAAGACAGGCACACTTTGGCCTATGACAAGGGCTGGCGAATTCGTGTAGAGTTCAAGAAGTATATGTACACCAAATCAGATTCTTTCTGGTGGACACACCAGCGACACGACGGAAAGCTGTGGAACCTGACAAACTATCGTGCAGATATGATACAAGCGCTTGGTGGCGTCGAAGGTATTTTAGAACACACTCTTTTCGCAGGGACTTTCTACCAAACATGGGAAGGTTTGTTTTGGGAAAAAGCTTCTGGTTTCGAGGAATCCATGAAGTTTAAGCGTCTTACTCACGCTCAGAGATCCGGTCTAAACCAAATACCCAATCGAAGGTTTACTTTATGGTGGAGCCCGACTATAAACCGGTCCAACGTCTATGTTGGCTTCCAAGTGCAGCTAGATTTAACTGGATGTATGATGCATGGAAAATTACCGACGTTAAAGATCTCTCTGGTGCAGATCTTCCGAGCTCATTTGTGGCAAAAGATTCATGAGTCGTTGACAATGGATGTAGCTCAAGTACTCGATCAGGAACTTGATTCACTGGAAATAGAAACGGTGAAAAAAGAGACAATTCACCCTCGTAAGTCTTACAAGATGAACTCTTCGTGTGCGGATCTTCTGTTGATTGCTGCGTATAAATGGCCAGTCTCGAAACCCTCTTTACTTTCTGCAAATCCAGCGAATGATGATTTTATGTCTAGCACTGACAGTGGAACGACAACAAAATATTGGATTGACATTCAACTTCGATGGGGTGACTACGATTCTCATGATTGTGAAAGATATGCTCGTGCAAAATTCCACGATTATGTCACTGATAACATGTCTATCTACCCAAGTCCTACCGGGTTATTGATTGCTTTTGATCTAGCATATAACCTTTACTCCGGATTTGGATGTTGGATTCCAGGAATGAAGCCACTTATTCAACGTGCGCTTGCGAAAATCAATAAGGCCAACCCTGCGCTATACGTTCTACGTGAAAGAATTCGGAAATCTCTACAATTGTATTCTTCTGAACCAACAGAACCGTATTTGAACAGCCAAAATTATGGTGAACTCTTTGGGAACCAAATAATATGGTTCGTTGATGATACGAACGTGTATCGTGTCACAATTCACAAAACATTTGAAGGAAACCTTGTGACAAAGCCCATCAATGGTGTTGTCTTTATTTTTAATCCAGGGACTGGACAGCTTTATCTTAAGATTATTCATACATCTGTGTGGCAGGGGCAAAAGCGTCTTTCGCAGTTGGCAAAATGGAAGACAGCTGAAGAAACTGCGGCTCTTATTCGTTCCCTGCCTAGTGAAGAGCAGCCGAAACAAATTATCGTTACCAGAAAAGGAATGCTTGATCCGTTGGAAACACACCTTCTAGATTTCCCCAATGTTGTTATCAAAGGCTCGGACTTGCAGCTGCCTTTTCAAGCCCTCCTTAAAGTAGAGAAGTTTGGTGATGAGATTTTGAAAGCATCGCAGCCGAAAATGCTGCTCACCAACCTCTTTGACAACTGGTTACGAACAATTTCGCCTTTTACAGCGTTTTCCCGACTTATTCTTATTTTAAGGGCATTACATGTGAACACCGAACAAACCAAGATCATCCTTAGACCAAACGTCAACGTCACTACTGAACCAATGCACGCCTGGCCATCTTTATCAACAGAGGCATGGATGGCTGTTGAAATTGCATTGCGCGATCTTATACTTGCTGACTATGGAAAGAAGAATAATGTCAATGTCGCCAGTCTCACAGAATCGGAGGTGCGAGATATTATCCTCGGGGCAGAGATTGCACCGCCAAGCGCTCAACGGCAGCAGATGGCAGAAATTGAGAAAGCCGCCAAGGAACAAAGTCAGATGGCTGCCACAACAACCAAAACAACAGACAAGCACGGTAGCGAAATGGTTGTCGTTACGACATCGAATTACGAACAAAAAGTGTTTGCCTCCAGAACGCAATGGCGAGTTCGAGCCATATCCGCGACCAATCTTCACTTGAGAACCCGACACATTTTTGTTCCCCAGGATGGCATTCTCGAGGCAACAACATCATTAACTTACGTTGTCCCTCAAAACATACTAAGGAAATTCATTGTATCAGCTGATCTCAGGACCCAAATAGGTGGTCTACTCTACGGAAAGACGCCTTCAGATAATTCCTCGGTTCGGGAGATTAGATGTATTGTCCTTCCGCCACAGGTGGGAACGCATCAAAAAGTTTCTTTTCCCACCAAGCCACCGGAGCATAGTCTTCTGGAAGATCTGGAACCACTAGGCTGGATACACACACAACCTGGTGAACTCTCACAGTTGGCACCAGTAGATGTGATCATGACTTCCCGAATGATTAATGAATGCAGCGGTCTCGAGCTGGATACCGCAATCGACTTGACTGTTTCATTTACTCCTGGTTCGTGTTCGTTAAGCGCGTGCAAGCTTACTGAAGCAGGTCACGATTGGGGCCAACACAACAAAGATGCAGACGCTATATCTTCAATCCCACCTGGATATGCAAGTTCCCACTATGAAAAAGTTCAAGTGCTTCTCAGTGATCGTTTTCTCGGCTATTTTATGTGTCCAGAAGACGGTTCCTGGAACTTGAACTTTCAGGGGGTCAAATTCAGTCCTAAGAAATTTTACTCAATTCATCTTCGCAATCCGAATCCTTTCTATCATGAATCTCATAGGCCCATGCACTTCTTGAGCTTTTCTGGTACAAACGCGACCGACATGGCCTCAGAAACTGAAGTTTATGAGGATCCATTTCAATGATAAGAGTATCTTGAGATTGGCGTTCAGATACTGACAGATTAATATGACCCGCAGCCTCCGGGTATCTCATCTCACTCACCTCTATGTTAGAAGTAGAAGGCAAACTGTAAAAAAAAAGATTATCTAAATAAATACACCGATCGACTGTGTCTGGAGACCATTTTCTTCATTCGTGAAGTCCCAACTATCCGCTCCAACCGAAAGGAGTCATAAGTGTTATATAAGGCAATCGAATGTACCGCTTGACCTGATTCGGTTGCTTCGGCTGTCATATTTAGCAGCTCCGGATAAAATATTGCATTCTCAGGCAACGCATACCACACCAAAGTATTCGCTCCTCGAATCCAGTGGCGCCAATAATAATGAAAGCGCTCCGTGATCAATACCATTGACACAGATCCATCGAACAATCTGGACCTTGCTCTAGATATTTCGTTCGGTTTTGAGTATTCACACATGCTTGTGAATCTGATGGTCAAATCATCTTTTGCCATGGCGACAAGCCTATTCCGCACTCTAACGTAATCGAAATATGTCGGGATGACAATGAGAGAGCGGGAATTCAACAAGGATCGAAGCTGGGGAAACGCCTTATCAAAGAAGAAGTCAAACCGAGTATCGATTGCTTGCAAGGGTGACTCCACGTCGTGAAGCTTGAAAAAAGTTTGCCTGGCATCGACAAGAACGTCGGCCATCGTCCCATGTACTCGAGCTGCCTGGATTACTTGAACTTTTCCACTGTGATTCACTAGTTCGCGGAACAGAGAAAGAAACTCAGCTTTGCGGTACTCCGACAATAGTATTGTTTGACGAAAGTTTCGCATTAAGCCGTCCAAACACCAATCTCTAATACGAGAGAAGTCTGTATCTCGTGTGCTAGAGGGCATTTGATTTGTCATGGATACTGTCTGCAGTAGAGTCTCCCAGTTTTGCATGGAAAAGATGTGAAGGCCGTCAATGACGCAGATCTCTATAGAACTTAGAAAGTCAGAGTTGGCCACTTCGATCTTCGACTTTCCAGAATCCTTCCCAATTTTCGATCTCCATTCAACAGCTTCTTCTTTTTTCTTCTTCTCCAACTTCGCCTTGATGTCCTTTCCACTTGCTTTTTCTGCCAATAAACGCCTCAGACCTAAAGGAGAGGCAATAATTAAATCACTAGAGTAGAAGTCGTTGTAAAGCTTCATACTCTTCTTGGTAAAAGCGATACCTAGTTTGAAGTCATCGTCAATGTTTCCCCGAAATGTTCTACGATGATCTGAAGGTTTACGACGTTTCTTACTAGTCAAGGAGTCCTCCTTATCTTCTATAAAGTCTTTATCGCTTTCTTCTACTTCAGAAGGGTCCGGAGCGAATTCAGCCTCAAATCTATCTTTGTTTTCAATTTGAGAAACATCGCTTTCAGCTTCATCTGCGCCAACGGCCAAAGCCTGTAAGCTTCTGACCACTTCATATGCAACATTCTTCATTGGTAGAAGCATTAATACCCTCGCTTTGCAAAAGCCTTGATCCTTTTCCCGTTCCTCACCAGTAGCTTGTCGCAGCTTAACATCATTTCGATTACTACGATTTCTGCACCTCAGAATATGAGAAAGGCAGTGTGCCGTATAAAGCCTTCGTAGAAAGTCGTCGTCGCATTTAGAATGCTTTCCGCTTATGAAAATGTCCCGATACTCACGGATGACAGCAATACACGCACGGTGAAGTCTTGCCAGCTTTACGTCTTTCATTGATGGAAACTCGGCAGCAACCATTGTTTTCCATTTATTGTACAAGGACGGACGCAATCCAAGCGATACATCGTCAACATCTTCGAACCCATTCAAAAAGCGCTGAGATAACACTTCAAAATGGCCACTAGGGACCGATGCAGAAACGCGACCAAGGCCACCGAAAGTGCCTATCACTTTCGCTTTCGGTTCAATGTGCTGTGGTACGACTCCTGACGCAAATTGTTGGGACTCTCGAACAGCAGCCGCATAGTTTTCAGTTGATATACGTTCAGCAGATAGTTTTCGAACATCTGCAGCTCTTTTCTCTGTGGTTTCTTCAACAAGATCTTGACACCTAGTCCTGACTTTTTGAGGTTGATTCTTTGTTTGCGATTGACTTTCATGGTGATGAGCTGCAGTACTTTGTTCTTCACTAGTCTTAAGCTGCATTTCTCGGTTAGGTTCTTCATTCCAGAGCACGGCGTCTCTTTTTAAACAAACAAGCAAGTTATTGTACACAGACTGGCGCTTTTTGACTTTCCGAGCAATCGAGCGCTCTTCAGCTCCCACATCTTTTTGGTGATAAAGTGGCAAAGGCGAAGTCTCATCACAGTGCAGAACTTGGTGTTTCGTGGAAGCGATCCCCACTAACGCGTTTTTCCGAACTCCTTGACGTGCCAAAATGGAAGCTTCTATCTTTTCTTGTTTTCTCTCTCTTCTTTCTGCTACCTTTACCAGTGTTTGTTTGCTCTTTTTCTTCCTTATTCCCTGAGCTCCAGCGGTCCGTCTGTTTCTCCCCATATCACTCGATAGTAAAACTGAGTTCCAGTTCCGAGGATTCCCTGATATGATGAATTCTATGCAAAAACGCTTGAGGTTTTATGACGAAAGACTGTCTCCTTCTGCGAAAAAGATGCGTGATGTGAATGGGTTGGTAAGCGTCGTCGCGGAGAATGTCTCCAATTCGTCGAAAAGGTGGCGACCTAATACTATGTGAACCAATTGACCAGAGTAGATTCATACATCAAATCGCGAGTCCTTCAACATGGCGAGAAACTAAAACTTCGATTAAAATTTTCCATATTCTTGAAGGCTGATGAATAACTACTCCACCACTTGGCTTTCCAAATCTCTGCGTGTACAGTGCAAGGTGGGAATTTGGATCCATCGCGGAGAGGCGACGGTGGTTCGTTCAGCGCTTTACTAGACACGACCACCAGCGCCACCTTCGGCCGAACTGGATCATTGTCGCCTAAGCACTCACATTGTGGGTGAGAAACCGCGCCATCCACAAGATCGTTGCCTGAGCAAAGAAATCTTTTACAAACATGTCTGGTGGAGGTTCAACTCAGGTACTTGCAAACGCATTAGGCCGTCTTGCACGATACTCGATCGCCATGGGCGTTATCGGCGGCATGGCGCAAAGCTCTCTCTACGTGGTGAACGGAGGTGAGCGTGCTGTTATATTCAACAGGTTCACTGGTGTTGAGCAGAAGGTTCGCGGAGAGGTACGGTTAGAACCATGTACATTAACAAATACTGAAAAGGTTTGAATATCTAACCTGTGTGATTATGCTTGACATTTGACTAATTGTGACCTCTATGAATGATCAGGGAATGCATGTGAACATCCCATGGGTGCAAAAGCCGGTGATCTTTGATGTTCGAACTCGTCCGCGCGCGATCAGTTCTGTGACTGGAACGAACGATTTGCAGATGGTGAACCTGACACTTCGCGTCCTTTCGAAACCCAACAAGGAAGAGTTGCCGACTATTTATTCCAGACTGGGTGCGGATTGGGACGAACGTGTTCTGCCTTCCATTGCAAACGAGGTTCTGAAAGCAATCGTGGCACAATATAATGCGGAACAATTGCTAACGCAACGTGAAAAGGTGTCAATACAAATCAGAGAAACTCTGACAGCTCGCGCAAAACAATTCCACATTGAATTGGACGATGTGTCCATGACTCACTTAACTTTTGGAAGGGAGTACGCGTCCGCTATTGAGGCGAAACAAGTAACGCAGCAAGAGGCCGAACGATCTAGATATATTGTGCAAGTAGCTGAGCAGGAAAAGCTTGCGGCCATCGTAAGGGCGGAAGGAGAAAGTACGGCGGCGCAGATGATTTCCGACGCGATGGCTAAGAGCGGAGACGGACTATTGCAGCTGAGGAGGATTGAGGCGGCCAAGGAAATCGCCTCAACTTTGTCGAGGGCGAGGAATATTGTGTATTTGCCAAAAGGCTCTAACGTATTGCTGAATATGGGGTAGACGCGTGGAAGAGAGCATTCTTGAGCAGTCGTCGATAAAGCTAAGATATTTGGCGTCAGAGAGTTGAGACGCCTACGCGCTGATGGCGATGGTCAAGATGAGCATGTAGGATGTATGCGGGATGGTCATTTTCGACTCCACGCTTCGCACAAGAGTTCGATGCGAAAAAATCGCACGTGCACAAGCTGCGGCTCTGTGGCGTCACCACGCAAGACATGCCATCTCGCGGTGTTGGCACGTTTCATGTGTAGAATTCAACGTGTCACGCGCTGTGACGCGCACGCGCTTCTGCTTGGCCGCGTCCCTTGTGCCTTGTCAGAACTGAATCGAATCGCCACCGGCAATGCGCTTGGCCTCACAGAGCTGCTTCTTGTCGATACGGCTCTGCCTTTCCAAGTTGCGGTTGACGCGCTACGCTTTTTGCTGCTCTTGTTAGCTTGCGCCGCCTCCGTCGGCTTCTGTTTGTCTTGTCCTTGCTTGTGCGTCCCGCTTTGCGTTTGACAACATGATTATTAAGGAATACCGCATCTCGATGCCCATAACTGCAGCCGAGTGTAAGTATCCCCTAGAAACCCATCACCTGTACATGCTTTGTTCCATCCGCTATTGGTGCTGACTTTGCGTCGCTTTTCTGTTGCTTTTCTGTGTCCTTTGCGGTCGCTATGTTGTATTAGATTACATTGCGCAGTTGTATATGGTGGCAAAATCCAGTCAGGAAGAGACTGGAAAGACTGCTGGAGAGGGCATTGAAATCGTTCGAAATGAAGCCTTCGATGAAAACTCTCCAGTTAATATTCATAAAATGCCCCCCGGACAGTATACGTACGTCAAGTCAAACACCTGTGCATTCTCTTTCACGCGGTAGCTCTTTGTGTTTCATCATGCTTACCGGTCTTCGCATTTATCCGTTTCGAAGCGAAAAGATCATGCATCTCAGGAGCAGGTTGCCTAAGTTTGTCGCCATGGTTCTGCCGGTCTCTATGACAGAAATAGTCGAAAAGTCCTGGAATTCTTTTCCGTGGTGCAAGACTGAGTATAGTAACCCGTTTTTTGGCGAGAAGTTTTACATGTCTGTTGAGACAATGCACGCTGATGACAGAGGCACACAGGAGAATGCCGTCAATCTCCCCGCAGAGGATCTCGCCAAGCGCAAGGTCGACTACTTGAACATTGCTTGTGAGGACCCATCGGTCCCCATGGAAAAGGGTGAAGACCCTACCAAATTCCTCTCCGAAAAGACTGGACGCGGAAATCTCAGCAGTACTTTTATGGAGGATCATGATCCGATTATGACTTGCTATAAGGTCGTCAAACTTCGCTTTAAGGTTTTCGGCCTGCAGTCCAAGGCTGAGCAGTGGGGTCATTTGTACGGTATTCGAAACCCTTTTTTGCAGTATCACCGAAAGATCTTTTGTTGGATTGATGAATGGTACGGTATGTCAATTGCAGATATTCGTGCTATTGAAGATAAAACTGCTGAGATTACCAAGCAGATACTTGAGGCTTCGCGTACGCAACAGAAGCCTCAGACGGAACGAAAGAGTCATGGGTGGATGCGGTCCACAGCATCATGAAATCATTTCCCGCCTTTCTCTACTAAACGTTGAAGTTTTTGTCAACTCCGAAACCTGCAATGGAATCGTTTTATAACCTTTTTTAGAAGCGGAATTTTACTTCACCTTCGCGGTCGGGATTGTAATAGCATTGTGGAATATCATCTTTTTTGGTTTCTCGGTCGCCTTTCGTTGATTTGGGGGTCTTGTGTTGCATGTGTCATGATGATGAATGTTGTATGGAGCATGTTTCATCAGCGTTTGCAGTGATTAACTTTTGATCAATGTTGAATGATTCTACCTTTGGTCTTTTTTTGTATTCTACAGTCTGAGATAAAGTATTAATCCAGTGTTATTTGTCACTAACTGCACCAAAGCTTTGTTTTCAAAGAACTTGTAGCGCTTTGTAGACTCTCAATTGCCTCAGCCATTAGTGATATATCACTGCCTTGAGTACGCCGAATGATCTCCAGCAGCTATGACGATGACAACCCACTGTCTAAGAAAGGAAATGAGCAAAATTTGTTCCTGACAATCACTACTCCGTGCTGTTCTGCAAACGCATCTCATACGTGGTGAGATTTGGACGAGAATGCTGCCAGAAGTCACACTGCGAATGGATTACAGACCCCGAAGTGGAAACACATTCGAGGAGTTTTTCTTTCCATGAACCAATGAATTTATGTGAAGATGTAGATTTCGTGCTCCTTGTCCCTTCCACCTCATCTTTACCTTCCTGCAGAAAAGAATTCTACCTACCACGCCAGATTAACTTATTCGCGAAGTCTTTCCTGTCTAGACTCTGAAAACTTGTTGCTCCCCTCAAGAATTTGAGAGGTCCGACAACAAAAAGCCATTCTGCACAAACAGCTATGTTAAGAAGGCCGTCCCGAAGCTGGTCGCATTCAGAGCAAAGGAAAAGTTTCGTTATAAAACGATACTCACTTGCAGCCGGGAACAACCCTTTTACCGTTCGATTTTGGATGAGATGCTTTTTCTTGTCCTCTGTTCTGACAGTTTTGGCGTCGATAAGAATTGCAACATCTCTTGTTCATCGCGTAAAGCACCTTCCTGACGGAGCTCACTCATATGCTTTTTCTTTGCATCCCAACGCCGAAGCTCTTCATTTTGACTACTCTCTCTCGGACGTTAAACCTGGAACATCCCTGGTCACTGCTTGCCAAAATGGGCACGAGAAGTTACGCAGGTCTTTGCCAACATGGATCCAACAAGCAAACCTAAATGAAATTGTAATTGTAGATTGGGGTTCCAAGCCGCCGCTACATTATGTAGTAGAAGAGGTTGATATCCATTTTGAAAACCACGCTCCAGTTCATGTTGTTCATGTGAAAAAAGCTGGTGATTGGATTGCCTCTCAGGCGTTGAACTTTGCCTTCCAGGCTGCTCAATACACTCATATTCTCAAGGTTAGTTGTTCACATGAACTTGAACCTGATTTTACTGAACACCATCGACTCAAACCTAATAGTTTCATTGTTGGTGGTTCGCATCTTGAAAGAGTGAGAGATGAAGAGTTTTTGAAGGATATTTTGTTTGTGTCTCGAAAAACTTTAGTTGGCTTAGGTGGCTACGATGAGCGTCTTCGAGAAGGTGGAGGTGAACAAGACGATCTCATTGAACGTCTTTCTGCAAAAGGAATGCGTCGAGTCGATCTGGACTACGATAAAGTTTTTTCAAACCATATCCATGATGAAGATCTTTTCAGGTTTCATTCAGCTCGGATGGCAAAAGAAATCGACTTGGATCTCAAGAAAAGAATGTCACCCTGGAATCCCAATGACTTTAACGACAGCACAATTCTTGGCCGTAAAATCCTAGAAGAACAATGTCGAACAACGAAGTCTTTCAGGCACCCTCTGGTCTACTATTCGGTGTTAAACAAATCAACAAGTGTTTCGTCATTCCGAAAGATTGCAAGCCCCGAAATGTTAATCTCTGTTGAACGAACTGTTTTGACAAGGAATTTGTATAAAGATTTTGGTCTACCGTGGTGCTTGTTGAAAACATTAAGTCTACCTGCACTACGAAACCTTATTTCTTTATACAACCTGAGTGCATCTATCCCAGAAACCAAAATTATTATAGTAGATTGCTTCTCAAGTTTGCCGGCGCGCATCAACCTTCTACTCTCAGGATTGGTCATTTCGAAACAAACGGGCCGCGCTTTGGTTGTGCTATGGGAGAGAATCTTGGAGACAGATCATACGAACTTCAATAGTTCTTTCATAGTACCACAAAATGTTGTGATTCTTGATGATTTTCATCCAAAAAACACCACTGACCGTGAGAATTGCGGGGGGAAGTCTTTTTCAAACCATGTTGCGTTGCGTTCCGCTGGGCACAATCCGATAATGCTGAAGGAGAATCTGCAAAACGTGGTATATTTGATGACGGATATGCCGGTGAAAAGTGAGAATATTAAACTATTGAACGAACGGCTGATGTCAAAAGAGTTCAACAGCTTGCAACTGGCCGGTAATATTGAGGATGCCTTATTTCACTTGAAAGATATTGGACTTGAATCGTCTATTGGCTTGTACATTGGCTCACATTCTGAGGGTAAAAACTCTTCGCATGGAGATAAGCTAGAAATATTTACAGCTATGCAAAGGGAAGTGAAAAAGATAAGACAGAAAAGGGGAATGTGGGAAACAAAATTATACATCGATGCGGACAAAAGCTTCATTCACAGATTTCACAACGAAGAAAAGAACATGATAGACAACTCTTGGCTTTTGAATGAACGGGACAACAAATTGGCTTTCCCCGACCACTTAACTCGCGTTGTTGCTCTTTCAAGGACAAAGACGTTTACAAGTTTCTTAGATGATGAGACGTCAAATTTGATTGGAATACTGCGACGTGGGTGAAAGGAAGGGTAATCAAGTATTGTATCATGATTTGTGTGTAGCGCTTAAAGATAGAGGATAGTTAGCACATTCTTTCCAACCAACACCTTCGCACACGACTTCGCGAACGATGTCATTCGGGCGTCGGAAGTTGTTCTAAGCATCTCAGCGTCTTCGCGAGTATGGAGGAGACCGCAACGCTCTCTGCTTCACTTTACTTCTGCCAGGACGAAGATAAAATATGACTCAATCATCATCATAACATGATCGTGATGCATTGTAGCTTGCCTACATGCGTTTCGGAAAGGTAGTAAAAATTTTTCGATACTTGAACAACGAATTCCTTTTCTTGTACAAGAGGAGACAAACGGAAATTTTAGCTCTACTTTCTGTGACTGCCTGAAATTGAAAGATTTTTTAGTATTGAACGCCATACAACAGCTGTCTGAGGCTAATCAATTTCCTTTCTATTTGTTACGCTTTGGCCAGTGATACGAAAGCCATCTTCAAGCACAAGTTCTGATAGATATGTCTGTCTTGGCAGTATCTCTTCGGGATTGTGCTGATACTTCCTCTTGTAGAGCTCATTTATCGCATCCAAAATTGTGGTACTGTTCAATCCTTCTTTCTTTTTGACATGCGAATAGCTCAATGGCGAAAAGGGGAGCTCAGCTTTCAAATGTATTGCGAATTACCGATGTAAATGATTTCCTTGCCCCATCTACAGCTTGTGTGCTGCCTTTGGAAGGTGGAGCTCAGCCGTCGTCGAATGGAAAAGCTGATGTAATCAAGATTGGTGAAGAACCTATTGGCTCAGTTCTAGCTCCGATCATTCCTACTGCGACTCCCATTTCTGGAGTTGCAAAGGCAAAAGTTACCATCAGCGATTGCTTAGCCTGTTCCGGTTGCGTGACATCAGCTGAGACTGTTCTGTTGTCAAGTGCGAGTCTTGACGCATTCAGAGACTTTGTTCAGCAGAACGATGAGCTTAACACGAATAGATTCTCTATTGTTGCTCTTTCACAGCAGTCCGTTGCTTCAATAGCAGTACATTTCGGACTGCAAATGACCGAAACAGCCAGGAAACTAACAACGTTTTTGCAACAGGTGCTTGGCGTAGACTTGGTTCTGGATCTTTCACTTGCACGTCATCTGTCACTACTAGAAGCCAACAGGGAGTTCATTGAACGATTTCGGGCTGGAAAACAGCTTACAATAACCTCGAGCTGTCCAGGTTGGGTGACGTATGCAGAGAAGACGCAGGGAGATGTAGTTCTGGACTGTGTGTCGTCGGTGCGATCCCCTCAAGGAGTGCTGGCATCATTAGCTCCACATCTTCGACCCTCGGGCGACAGCAGGCCCACTTGGGTGTGCACAATTATGCCTTGTCATGATAAAAAACTCGAAGCCAGCAGGCCCGAGTTCGTCCGAAAGGAGAATCACGGACAGACTTCAAAAGAAATTGACTGCGTGTTGACAACTAGTGAGCTCCTGGAGCTTCTAAGAGAGAACCAGTTTGATTTGATCTCTGCAGTGGAATCTGACTTAAAGTCGAAATACTCTCCTTCTGATTCTAGTGATTTTGGAGTTGATGTCGGAAGTAGCTCAGGTGGATATGCCGATTTTATTCTCAGAGCAGCATCGAAGGAGCTATTAGGTGTTAATTTACCTAATGGGAAAATAATCACCAAGAAAGCAAGTAGGTCTGGGGATCTTCTTACCGCTAGCATTTCTAGCAAGGAGGGCAAAACTCTGACTTTTGCGACGGCGTATGGATTCCGATGCCTACAGACTATTTTGCGAAAGGTACGGCAAGGTGAGTGTAAGTATGACTACATTGAACTCATGGCATGTCCAGGAGGATGTACAAATGGCGGGGGGCAAATTCCGGCTCCCGAGGATGTCAACGGTGACCTGCGGAGCTGGAAACATCAAGCAAATAATCATTTGCAAAGGGTCAACTCTGTCTATCAAGATGCCCCAACTGTACCGAACCCGCTCACCATTCCTGTCGTCCAAGACCTGCATAAAGCTCTACTGTACGAAAAGAGAGAGTCAATTGAACATAGGCCGTTTCTAATGAAGGTTCAGTCCCGAAAAACAGAAAGTTTATCATCGCTTTCATGGTAACTCTGTAGCTTCAAAGTTTTATTCTTTCGTTGCAGAGCTTACGTATTCTTTTTGGACGTCGTGCAGAAGCAGAAGTGCGAGACGTGATTGATTTGGACTTACTGGTGAATGAATGGAAAGAAGCCCTTTTTTGAAGGAGAGGAGCGCAAATGTATCGTATGACAGTAGAACTTTCACGTCGTATCTTTAACTCATGTTAGATTCATCTAGGAACAGTTAACTCTTGCCATAGTAAACGATGCATGTGATTCAGTTTTGACCGTGTGACGGACTGAACATCGCGTTCTTTATGTACATTGACATGATGGATTGAACATGCTCACTGCAGCATTTTTGAGCATCCTTCGCTATCTGATCGAATTGGCCGCCTCCTTTACGAGAAGCTGATTTCTTCTCAGACAAAAAGTACCCACTGCGTCCGTGTGGGTTCCCCTTCTCCAATTGTTTTTCGGCTTGTTTGACCTTGTTAGAGATGTCAGTTAGTTGCTGAACTACGTAATCCTTGCTTTGTACCAATGGAGACGTTGACAAGGCTCTCGCCCAGTACTTGTTCCACAGAAGATCCAACAATGTGGCATCCAGAGTACTCTTGAAATATGATACTTCAAGTGGGTAGTAGTTGTTGCAATGTACACCAAAGTCCTCAATCTTGTTTAGCGGGATGGTTTGGTACTCATTAACTCCTTCTGTAGGCGGTTTGTATTGGAGAGGGTATGTGCGGAACGCGCCAAGGTCAACCTTCCCCGCGGATATCGTTCGGATAGGATCAACGACAATGGCGAGGAAGGGATCTTCATACTGTTGATGGGTGCTCTGGGTCTGTACGTCTATACCACTCAACCAACAACCGTATCCAGGATGTGAATGATACCATCCGATTATATTCTCGCGTCTCAAGACCTTGTTACATTCCATGCTGTACTGCACAAGAAACTCAGTTGCAGCTTGACCTGCATTAACTCTTGTTTCTGTGCCTTCAACTGGAAGCGGGAAAACGTCCATAACGACGAAAGCCCTGCCACAAACCTTTCCCTGCATGGAACCCATTATTTCGATAGAACCACCCGAACGTGCGTGCATGGCCATTTTGATTAAAGCAACAGCAGATATCTGAACTTCTTTGAACCAGTTTGGGTCCTGTGACCATGGTTTCTTTTCCCGTAACTGCGCCTGTTCTTCATCATCATAAAAATACCTGGAATCGTCTCGTTCTGAAGTTTGCGTGATATTGTTTTCGACTTCAAAGGCGCGTCGCGCGTACACCGAGTTCATCGTTCAATCTTCTATGCGCTATAGCTGATGATTTGATTATGCGACTGAGAGAGCGACAGATGCAAGACGGTTCTAACCCGCTCTACACCGAACGCTAAGGGTTTAGGTGCGCGATGACCAACCCGAGAAAGATTTTAGAGCGGGGCTATCTGCATCCCTTTGCTCTGTTGTCTCTGTTTCACAAGGGTTACTATTTTCCGAATTGTTTTTTTAAGAATAGGGCGGTTTTGCCATTCCGAGCACTCTAAGAAGGCGCGTGCTCTTCTCCAGACGGATGATCTAAAGCCATCCGAACGTCCATCATTCCAGTAACCTCCGGCAAGGTAAAAGGGCTACGAGTAGAATGGACAACGCATTTACCATGCACGTACTCCCATCCCTATCGTCAGAATGCACTACTGCTCTTAGAATTGATGTCCATCTCGATGAAACTACGTTATTGGATTTTCGTTATCAGCTGTTTTCTCTCACTGACATTGCTCCTGAGAACGTCTACCTTCAAGCTAACGGCGTGAACATCCAACCAAACGACGATGTCGATTCTGAAAAGACTCTTTCAAAAGCTGGCATAACGAAAGAAACTCAGTTGAGGTATTCTGACGGCCCCTTTCAAGAAGCGACCAAAGCAAAACCAGAGCAACTTGTCAGCTTCGAACAAGTACAGCGGGCGTTGCAGCAAATAAAATTGAACAAAGCACCAGGTCCGGCGGACGCGACCACCGAAAGATTTCTATCGAGGGTGAAAACATATTGGGAGGCAATTTTGTGGTATGAAGACCCAGCGTTGCAACAGAAAGCACTCAAGGTCGTCCCAGTGGTTCGTTTGACAGAGTTGGCTCAAGAGGCGTTTGAGAAACGAGAATACCCTAGTCTTCGCCATGCGCTGTTTAAACAGGTTTTGCATTGGTTCAAACACTCCTTTTATTCATGGGTAGATGTTCCGGATTGCTGGTCTTGCGGCAAGAAGACAATATTGAAGGAGACCGTACAACCTTCTCCATCTGAAACAAAGCACAAAGCTAATCGTACCGAAATCTTTGGTTGTAGTTCATGCGGAGCTGAGTCTCGCTTTCCTCGTTACAATGATGTGGCAAAACTACTGGAGACAAGACGAGGCAGATGTGGGGAATGGGCGAATGCTTTTACGTTGATCGCCCGTTCTCTCGGATTTCGTGTCCGAGCCGTGCATGACTGGACTGATCACGTATGGACCGAAGTATACCTCCCAGAAGATTGTTCGGGACGTTGGGTGCATGCAGATTCATGTGAAGATATCATGGATGAACCGTTGTTATACGAAAAAGGATGGGGTAAGAAGTTGAACTACTGCATTGCTACCGGAGTGGATGTAGTGCTTGATGTGACCAGAAGATATACCGAGGACTTTGAAACGCTCAAAGAAAGAAGAACGTTGGCAAATGAAAACCTCTTGCAACAGGGATTATTTTCGTTACATTTGGAATCGATTGCGAGACAAAGCGGGTCAGAACGACAGGATGCTGAAGCCCGATATGCAAAGGAAGTGAGAGAACTGAACTCTGCGCGCAAAGAGGATGCGGAGGCTGACCTGCCTGGAAGACAGTCAGGCAGCGCGGCATGGGTGCAGTCCAGAGGGGAAGATGGCTCAAATAAGTAACGTGACATGCTTGGAGCTCATAGTAAGAGCGGTTCCGAGCTGCCGAATAACAATAATGACAGAATCAGTCGCAGGACGCTAGAACGACATCTCCTGAATGAAAACGCATTATTTACTTGTATCACTCTGATTCATTTCCGAAACATAGTAGTTTTTACAGCTAGTGCTTATTAGTCACATTTGTGCTAGGAGGTAGCGGTCGGCCGCGTTCACAGCCGTAAGAATACCAAAAAGTGGGGATTCCAAGCAAACATTGTTATTTTGTTAAGGTGAAGGGCGTACCACGATGTGAAGGCCAGGCAGCGTTGAACTCTGGCTGTGAAAAGCAGTTTCGGAGCTTAGTTAAGTTTCTTGAGCGGGTCGTTCGCATACAAAAGGGTGTCCGTGGAAGGGTCCATCGAAGTGAGTGCGAGAACGGAGCCGATAGTTAACAGAATAAGACCAATGCTGCTCCAGAAAACGATTTGAAACATTCCGACGTCCATGATGGCTGTGGGTGTGGCTGCAGGGCTACGGAAGCCGTTGCAGGTGAGGAAGATGGCAACAGGGTTTGGTGGATGTCAACGGAAGCGAGAGGGCGGAATGAAAGATGAGAAACGTGTACGCGTTGTAATTGAATTATGTCTAGATTTTCCTTGGGCGCGGCGAGTGCATCTCCTGCTGTCGATGGCGAAACGCAGAATAGCGCCATCAGCAGCAATGCGCGGTGAACCTCCAAGAGTAAATCCTCTGTAACTTTCAGCCGCTGAGCTTGTTCCCCTCCCGGTAGATGACTCAGAAGGTCGGCTTGTCCTGGCTTCCTCTGCGTCGCAAGGGAAGCGCCGGTCCTGAAAAGAAGATGACCAGACCTACGGAGAAGAACGTACCGTCGCCGTCTGTGAAATGGGATGTCCTGGTGTTGCTTCTGCTCACCGTAGTAACAGTATATATCGATTTGTTCGTTCCACCTTATGTACAATCGGTCAACTTGGATGATCCAAACTACAAATTTCCTCACATACCAGATATTGTTTCGGACACTGCAGTGATTATAGTTAACTTCTTGGGCCCGTTTCTTGTACTGCTTCTAACTCAAGTGCGAACGATAAGGTTTATTAGGCCTCTGTTTGTAATATTTGCGTTGTCTCTGGTGGAGTCAAATGTCATAACTATGTTGATTACAACCGTGTTTAAAGTGATCGCTGGAAGACCACGTCCTTATTTCTCCAGTGTTTGTGAATCGTACGCGCCAGACGTTGAAAATCTTTGTGTAGGTCACGAACGCGCTGTCAGAGAGTCAAGAAAATCTTTTCCAAGCGGTCATTCATCACTATCGTTCAGCGCTGCCACCTTCGTTTTTCTATACCTCGTGCATCGCCTTCGAATTAGCGAAGCTGGCACTCCAGCCAGATTAGGCAGGATGGTTTTATCTATTCTTCCATTAATTGGGGCGGGGCTCATTGCTGTATCGAGAACGATTGATTATCATCACCACTATTCGGACGTTGTTGCTGGCACAGCGCTTGGTGGATTCATTGCGGCGTTCGTATTTTGGGCTCGAACCAATGCCATCTCGAAGGCTATAGAAAGCACAGAAACATGTGAGAACGAATATGCACCAGTGGCCACCGTGGACGAGGACTCAGTATGACTATTGAGCATGGCAAAAAAGGAATGGTACTCTGACCGAGGAATTCACGATGACAGCTATTCGGAAGTTGAATTTATGCATCTATCTGCAGTGAAATAGAATCTCTCATCTGGAGAAAGCTCAACGGGAGATGACGGTGGTTATGAATAATTGTTGTTGAAGTGTAGACCGGCTGCGAACTAAAAATGCAAGAAGCATCGTTCCCAACTAAATGATCGCAAAAGTCTCTGCGTTTGCTTGTATGATGGCTCAAACAATCTATTTTTACAAAACGAGTGGAGCTGATTATTATCGAAACCATGGTCTCTTGTCGACCACAGACAAGCTGTGGGCGTTTGAGGTGGAGGGAGTTCGAGCGGAGGTACTATGGGCGGAGATGCCTTCGTAAACAATGATGACAACCTGCACAGCAAAAAAAACCATCATCGTCGAAATAAGAATGATCATGTTGCGGTCTGATAACAAATGACATATTCTTTTTCGTAAAACAGAAATATGTCAGAGACCTAGTATTCGAACCATCTGCATTCTTTAGAAGGATATACCGATGCCTTAAATCACTTACTTTTTCTTCGTTGGATTCTTGACCGGTAATAAGGGACGAGCTGCTTCTTCATCGGGCTCTGGCGCTAACATCGGTTTCACGCGGCACGCTGAAATATCAAGAGGTCGGCTACAAGGAATTCGGTGTAAGGTCAAGGGAAGGGTACTAACAATGATGCCGATTCTTTGCGTTTCGGCGTTCGCGAAACTGACGGTGGTAGGCATCCCAATTGAATGCGTGTGTTGCTCCAACGGGTGGTGTTGATGAGGTGGAATCTATCAGTGGCGGAGACTTCCACCTCGATAAGGCTATCGAGATTGGCGGCTCTAACGGGGTAAGCCCTCTCGCCCTCCCGACAGACAAGTCGACGTGGCCCAAGACCACGGTGCCCCTTGAGGTCCAACCAAAATGCAGAAGAATTGCATCTCTATCTGCGCCGTGAAACTTTGCTTGTGTTTCCATTCCACCTTTCGCAACTCAAAAAGTTGGTAAAATAACTTTCTTTACATAGCAGGGAGTGAATTCACAGAAAGTTTCACCTGCCTTGACGGTAATCGACAGCACTGAAGACGACGCCATCAAAATCATTGATTCCCACGGTGCTTTGTCACCGCTAAAGGTCAAGATAGGCTGTACAGACTGATACCCAGGCATTTTCTCACCTGTCAAACACGATCAAGGAAGCTTAAAAACTGAAGAACTTTTTTAGTTTTGAGCGGTACGTTCGGCCATATTTTACTGCATGCAATGGAATTGAAATATTCTTCGATGGCGGTAAGCGGAATGCAATATGTTTCTTGAACGCAGTCTTGACCCAATGCATGATAAGAGCAGTTCTCTTCTGTCTGGACCAAACTAGTCTTTTCATCTGAGGGGATTATTCCCGTAATAGAAGCCACCAGGTTGCATTCTTCTCGGATGCAAGCAATCAATGGCTTGCAATCGATTGCGTTCCATTTCTGTACGGTTCCGTGTTCGTGCGCAAGGCCAATGCATGGAGGGCACACTGGGTCGCTTCGATGCCCTTTGCAGGACCTCGTCGCATAGCGGGCTGGACTTCTCTGAGTAACTTGTCGTTTACTATTGTTCTCGCCACCATTCCGAGCGTAATTGTATGAAAACTCATCATAGATATCTAAATACAAGGAAGAAAGCGCTCAGTATTAACAAGATACATTATAGTTTTCAGGGTACTCTATCTACCTCTCTGTTCAAATGCTCGGGATCAAAGTGTTGAATTCGCGAACAAAAAGTAATCAATCCGCAGCTTCCACGTCAACAGGCAATTCGCAGTGATGCTCAACAAACTTTGACGATTGCGAGAGAGCGTATGAAGCAACAACACCAGTCCCAGCAACCGCGCCCAGCATAAGAAACGAGGCAATGTACTCGCCGGTAATATCTCGTAAAGCACCAACTCCCACGTGTATCACACTCATTCCTGTGTTTTCAACTGCCTTATATACGCCAAGCGCGACGGGCACAACACTATCGTCAACAGAAAGAGCCAACGAACTCATTAAGGTCACGGGAGCTGCTCCGAATCCTATTGCTATAGTCGCTAATCCTATATACAAAAGGGTTGCAGATCCAACTGATTTCATTAACGAAACTGAACACAGGACAGCGCCAAGGGCAAGCAAAGCACAACAGCCGGTCAAAATGTACCCTCGACGCCCGGTCCTGTCCTGGATTGCTCCGAACAAGGGAGACGTAATGCCGGCGAACAATAGCAACCCTCCTGAAAGCAAACCAGCATGCAAGGGATTCCATCCAAATGATGTTTGAAAAGCATCTGGAGCAAAGTGTAACAGAGTGAACACGACGCATGCAACTGCTAACCAATCATACGATATGAGCCAAAATGGAATTGTAAGCTTTCCTATCATAGAACCCAAAAGACCTAGGGAGAACGCTCCAGGAGACGAAATAGTTTGCGTGTTCAATCTGGAATACGCTATGGTTGCGAGAAATGGTGGTATGCAGAAAAACACCGAACACCACATGGCAAAGTTCAGACCATAACCATCATAGAATATAGCTGGAAGGGTCAACCCAGTAAAAGAGGCCAATCTACTTATGAGAAGCATTATACCAAAGCCAATTCCAGAGTGTGATCGAAAGCATCGCGCGATAATGGCGCCTTGAAGAGTTGTAAGTGCCCCATCGCACAAACCAAACAAAAAACGACCAACCAAAAGAAGCCCGTACGAAGAATGCCCAACTGCAACCGCACATAGCACTGTGGAAAGCATGATAAAAGAGGAAAGAAGAATAGCTGTCGGTGGATAAGGAAAGCAACTCAGTGCTACACCTGATACGATTGGCAAAACAATGCCGGGAATTGCTTGTGAAGAGAACAAAAGTCCATATCTGGTTCGTTCCAAACTAAGGTTTTGAATGATTGCTGGACCCAGGGCAGAGAGGGAATGTTTATTATAATGAGATCCAATTGTGATGAGCGACGTTGTGAAAAGCAATATGCTGCTCTTGTACACATTATCGGTAGGTGAAGTTTCAGAATCTTGTGGTGATATCGTATGGTAGCTTTCCTTTGAGCGCCTAGTCATGATTCTCGCAGCGACCTGTCCGGTCTTGAGACGCTCTTCTTAATCTGGAACAGAGATGGGAACAGGAGACTTCGCTTTCCACAGCATCAAAAACGCGGAGATTTGGTCCTAAACTGGTCAGTGGTCCATTCGTTCCAAATTAATCAGTTGCACTTCGGAAGAGGAATTCCAGACCAAATATTCCGGAACATACAGTGGTGTGCAAAAGTATAAGAACACCCCGCAAACCTGGTATGTGGGGCGCACAAAGTAGAGAGGTAACCTTTGAACACGGTAAAATGTCGGCAACAAGGTTAAAATGAGTTTCATGAACTCTTTTTTAATAAAACAGGCACCTAACGAACGGCAGCTACAGAATAACATATAATGCCCGCGTCAAAAGTAAAAGAACGATATTTTATTTATTGCACAACACAACAGCAAAAGAGTTTTAATACTTTGTTTTCTTCCCATTGGCTCTAATTGCAGCCATGCAACGACGTGGCATGCTTCTGGAAAGCATAGTGAGCACGTTTGCGTCTAATTTCGACCACTCATCACTTAGTTCCTTTCTTAGCTCTTCTTTTGAACCAAATTGGCGATTATCAGCATAAACTCTGTACTCCAAAACACTCCAAAGCTTCTCGATAGGGTTAAGATCCGGTGAGTGTGCAGGCCATTCCAAGAGCTCAATATTTTCTTCATTAAACCAAGCCTTAGAGTATTTAGATACATGAATGGGGGCATTGTCTTGCTGAAATATAAGCTCATCCCCATGGTATTCGTCCACCCAAGGTAGAAATTTGGACTTTCACATCTCTACATATTGCTCCGAATTAATATTTTCATCAATAAAAACCAAAAGGGCCTTTTTCATAACGAAAAAAATCCCAAACCATTACTGAAAATCCTCCATTCTTTCTCTTAGAAAAAACTTTTTCATCATGACGTAAATCATGCCAGTAATAAGTCTACCCATCTGGGCCGTCACCGTTAAATTTTTTCTCGTCGGACCATACAACCATATTCCATTCGTGAAGATAAAACTGATTGTATCGCATGGCCCATTCGAGACGCGTAATTTGATGCTGTTCGGTTATCAGGGGTGCCAAAATTTTCTTCTTGTACTCGTGTTAAAGCGATGAATAGACCTTTTCACAGTAAAAACAAAAACGTCGAGATTGAGATCCTTTTTTAGGACTTTGGCGGAGCAGGATTGCTTAGAAAGCAGCCGCTTTATGTTACGGGTATCATGGGGTGCGAGTTTTTGCGGCCTTCTACTTCTTTTCTTCGTAACACCTACGCTTTGTCGCTTCAGGCATTTGTGTACAGCTGTTTTGGAGCGATTGACCTCAGTTACTTTGCGTTGCAAGGACGGATTGGCTCCATGAAGTGCAATTATTTGGGCGACTTCTGTGCTGGTAAGTTGTCTACCCTTCAGCATAGTTTGAAAGGGTTAAAGAACCTTTAAAAGGTCTAAAACTACAAAGGACAATGATTTGTAGTACAGATTCGCAATGAATACTGTGTTGGGTACGTGGAACATCAGTGCGCGCCTTTTTTTAAATCGTTCTTATATTTTTGCACTTCTGCAGAAACAGTGCTTTTAAAACTGTGAGGAATGTATAAGTTTTGGGCCTAAGTTGAATGAATAGTGTTTATGGATGATGTGTCAGCTTGCTGTCTTCTAAATCTTTTCTTCATCTGGCTCTCGGAAGCCCTTTTTTGTTCAAAAAACACACCGTCCTTATATTTGTGCACACCACTGTACACTCAGCGTAGTTTCTAGACCTCAAAAATAGAATCTTTACTCAGAAGCAAAAACGCAACCAAATGGGTCATTAGAGGATTTACGCCAAAAGAATTCTCGTATAGTAATGAATTAATCTAGAGCCTGCGTAGGGATTATTATTTCCGAAGACGACGATAAATTAACGCCTCTGCGTTTGTTCGACTGAAGCTTTACTCCACCTCTTCGTGGTATCGACTGGGCAGTGTAAGCTGGCCAACGGAGTAAGTCAGGGAGGGATCCCTGTTGGCGAGGGAAGAGATCAGGCTCCTTAGGTCTGTGATCCCTGTTTTATTGGTATTTTTTTTAGAACTCTTGAGAGTTGTTTCAAATTCCTGAGAAAAATAAATTACCGGTGTTCCATGGCCTGGCGTTGCTGTATGCTGGTGAAAATAAGTTTTAAGGCTAGTTTTGACGAAATGCAGAGCTTAAATGATTTCCCATATTGTTTGTTTGTTGTCCTTGGAATTTACTGGCGCTGCTCGTGTTAAAGTCCGAAAACGGAATCATATAAGGTCTTTTCTTTTTGGGTAACCAGGGTTTTTTTCCATGTGCAAAAGTTCATTGACAATAAAATCCGGGAAATCGCGTGAACTTTGTAGTAGGCGGGAGGTTCTGTGTGTTTTTTAATCGAGTTTATAAGGTCGTTTGAAGTTGTATATTGTTAATAATGGTTTTTTGTGATATTTGTAGAGCAAAGCGTGCGCAAATAACCGGTCGGGGCACCATTCATATGGCGTCTGATATATCGGGGACCACGTCAATTATTTTATGATTAATATTAGTTTTTCGTATTTTAGACACCTTTGAAAGCATGACAGTTAAGCCTCTACAGTAGCACCGTAGTGGACGGATGGACGTGAAAGGCTGGGGAAACACGCATGATACGTGTATGAACCAGGATTGGTTTGCACTACGATAGTCTACTCGTGCAGTTCACTGTCTAGAATAGACTTAAACGATGGATTCACCGCCATCGCTACCACCAAGTAAATGGTAACCGAGCGCTCGGCTCTAGATTATGTCGCCTACGCGAGTCTCCATCTCTTAACGGGAGAAATCGCGACCGTTTTGGCTAGTTTATTCCCTTGGGAAGCTCAGGCGTCACTGTACCATCGTTATTGGTGTGTTTCTTTTTTGTTAGTTGGGTTTCCTGTGTTTCGGTCTGTACGTCGCCTCTGTATAGGATTTTTTTTACACGTCTTTATTTCTCTTATCCAGTGTGGATACCACTTTCATAGGTATGTACGCTTTGTCATGCGTCCTATTTCTCCCTACATTTTCGCCCTACACTTTGCCGTTGTCCGCGGAATATCCTTGTCCTTGGATCGCCTTTTGATTCTTCCCCTTTTCCTGGGTTCATCACCTTCGTAGATATTGCCTGAACCACCATTGTCTTACACCCACGCATCGGTGACACAAAGGCTCGTTCGCTGAGTTACCCCTCTTCACGAGAGCGGGACTCGAACACCCGGGAGGTATTTCCCCATCCGGGATTGCTCTCCAATATTGCTGTTTGATTTTTGGAGGGTTTTCAGAAAAATAATTGTTAAAATTTATTTACCAAGCGCCCTGCGTGTTAACGTAGAGCGGGGGTGTTTGAAGCATCAAGGTATGTCCAGTTATAACTGTGAGTAATGTTGTCGAAGCACGAATCTCATAAACCTGGGGGACACGAGGCTCGGACCTAGTTTCACTTGTTCGGAGGTCTTGTGAGGGCTGGGTCTATTGAAGCTGCGGGCTCAGCCGGTATCAGCGCTGCTAAAAGCGCAAACCTGTACTACGGGTTAAAGTAGTCCCGAGAACGGAATGGGTTGACTGTTCTCAGAGATGATGGATCTGCAACAATTTAAATATCAAACTGCAGGGCTGTCGGGCAGGAAATAGAGGACATGAGGTTGGATATCTTTGGCATCGTAAGAAAAGTTTCTCGGGGTAAACTTTTAGTTTACCTTGGAGAAAAGTCGCAGTGTAAAAATGCTCTCCTTCGTGTAATCAGGAATGATATACCGGAGATCATTAAAAAAAGTGAATTGGATACCTTATTCCGGTTCATTGAAGATAAAACATATCCACTAAATTTCTGAGGAAGTGCGCCAAAGGCCATGTCTTCTAGGGAAGTAGCGACTACTCGAGTTGTAACCGTCTCGGTTGAGAAACCCCGAGGGCGTTCAAAACGCACACTGGGGGGTAAAGAGGGTGAGTTTTCGAGTGAATACGAGTCCGAGTCCGCTCCAGATTCTGACTCAGAGGAAGAAACTACTGCCCGCCCCAATTAAATGCAAAGAATTTAGTTGTTTCATGGAGGGGTTGGAGAAGGGTCAAAAGCGCAGGACTAAAGACATAAATGAACTGAAGGAGTCGCGGAAGAGTTCGGAGGAAAAATCAAAGGAGGAGAATTTTCTTACCGGCGTCAGACAGGCAATGGATGGGGTTGTAGTCGAACCCGGCAATGACTCTGGCTCAGAATCCGACGACGGTGATGATAAAAATTCGAGCCTTGCGAGAAAGGATTTGAATTGGAAGCGGCAGAAGACGAACAATAAATTCTTGGTTGCTTTCGCTAGCAAATCGTTTCCTGAACAAGATGTTTCTTTTCACAGTCTTGAAGGTAAAGAGATGCTTCGCAAAGCTCTGAAGACTTTTCGGACGGTCTCTGCGTCGGTTGAAGCTCGTTACTTGACGGGCATTTGGAACCGCCCGGAAGCGGCAACGTTGGTTCGGGTTATTGACTGCCTCATCAGCTCGCTGGGCGTAATAAAAGCCAAAAACGAGTTAGCGGTAGAGTCAACAATTCGTAGGTCGGCGGCAGGGATAATGGGTGATAAGACTGGAAACCGAGAAGCAGCCAGAGAACTCGACGAAGAGCACGACGATTTGATTAGCGATTCAATGAAGCGTAAGCTTCACAAGTCGGCGAAACTTCGAAAAGAGTATAAGGAGGACAAGTCAGTTTTGCCTAGTCAAGCTGACGGGAATGAAGCTTGAAAAAAAACAATGACAACAGCAACAGCAATTCTTGATTCGATGGGCATGCGGGATGTGCTTCCTGTTGCAGGGGCGTCCAATAAATAGGATGGGGATACAAAGAAAACAACGCGCACGAAAACGACAAATGTGGATTAAAAAAAGGAAATTCCAAGGCATACCTGAAGGACTTGGAAGTGTCCATATTTTCTTATATGCAGAGCATCTTCACCCCTCTCTACTGTTACAAGAGAGAAACGCTTTCCAAAAGGTCTGGCGACCAATTTCTTGCAAGGCATGGGGAGGACTCAATTCGCCGGAATTATTTTCGTTGTGGAGGAGTTCGTAGGAGAAGTTGATTCTACGTTCGAATACAGTGACCCCATCATTGTGTCGTTCTGAATCCAGATCTAGTATCATTGCCAGAAAATGTTCTCGCAGCCTCAGCGGGTATTATCTCATTACTACCAAGAGATACCCAACTATTGTGTAGGACAAAAGTTATTCGAAGTGAAAGAGAGGTTGAAAGAACTAAAAAGCCTTTTCTCTGGACGGAAGGCGGGAGGATATCGGGAACTTATAGGGAGTTGTTCGGAGACAGGCTAGAAGAGCGCTAAAAAAATAGCTCCTGTTAGCAGATGAGGAAACAGATTATCAAGGATGTTGGTAAAAATATTTAAGGGATACATCCGACCACATGAACTCTATCAGGCCTAAACAAAACATCCCCGTCCCAACACCAGGGACTCAGAACGGTTATACCAGTGCATTCACATCTTTCACCGTGCCCCGCCAAGATTGGGCTGGGGGTTTGGATGATGATGTGGGAACTTAAACCGAAGATGGTTTAAGTCAGTTCGTCAGAATTCTGAGACAGAAACACCGAGTCCTGACACCCCTAGTAGAAGTTTAGCCCTGT
This sequence comes from Agarophyton chilense, assembly GCA_030374765.1. Lineage (NCBI taxonomy): Eukaryota > Rhodophyta > Florideophyceae > Gracilariales > Gracilariaceae > Agarophyton > Agarophyton chilense. The sequence continues at coordinate 2,527,212 of JARGXX010000099.1, forward strand.
GTACACGGAGATTGTGGAGTGCATTCATCTAAGAAAGCTTCTCCGTACGTAAATATTGTGTGCACTGCACTGCAGTGGTTGTAGAGTGTGCAAACGGGGTTTTCAGTTTTCAAAATGTCACTCCTTGCCCACTCTACAAACACTCAAACGCGCCATGTCTTACAGGAAGATTGGGCTCGAAGTACTGGCTTTTCACAATTGCACAGATTTTACTTTGTGATACGGCGCCTCTACTCTTCGTCATTCTGCTAATATAAGCCTTTAATATTCAGTCCCACTTAAAAGCTGCCTGTTCACGCCTTCTATTGAATAGGATGTAGAATTGAGCAATTGATGAGCCAGCAGAAGATCGTCCAAAATATACGTTCGGACACGCCCATAACGACCACCATTACTTCTGCTCTTACCTCCTGTCGAACCGTGCAGGCGCAAAAGGCGGTGTTCTAAACATCCTACTAGCCTTTAAATGATGGAGACGTCCTCAAGCGTCCCCCCAGTGAAAACATTTTCCACTTGCCCCTCCTCGTAAACCTGCCCTTGTAGCCCGAGCTTTAGGTCGTTACACCAGTCGAACCACCCCATTACATACTTGCGCTTCCAGTTGAATGAAAGTAGTGGTTCTACTTCTTCAGCATCCGAAAAGTCAAGTACAATAATGCGTAAAAGGCGCCCATAGCATGCATTCTAGGAGTCTTCAGTGCAGTCCATTTCTACGGCGACGTAGCTGTTTTCACGTAAGGAAGGGTTTCTTTTCTCTCTTCCGTGCAACGTCCAATACACTCCAGCCCCTTGAACAATTCCTCCAGAGATAAACCGAACGCGCGACCACAACCGTACTTTTTTAACTTTAGACACAATTATTCGTGCCTGATCCTCGCTCAGATAAGCTTGCTTTCGAACTAAGTAGCTCCTTAGGAGTATTCGTAGGCGCAGTGCATCACCAAACTCTTCCATGTTTATCTACTTCTGAGGACCGAGTACTTCAAAGTTCCCTCTCCCGATTAGTCTCTCCACTGCATTATCTTCACTGAGAAAAGGAATCTTGTAGAACAGCTTGAAGGCTTCCCCGGACACAGCCCTTCTCGTCATGCTTTCAGCCGCCAAGTTCCGTGCGTTATTTCTATCATGCACCCAACCCACATTCCGCTCTAGCCAGAACTGCGAGACCGCTCCAAGTGGACCAAACCTCTCCATGCAGTCAGCCAGGTGAAGCACAGCGTGAATGGTTGACTTGCAAACTCTAATGCTCTCGGGGTCGTACCGAAAGTAATACCTCTCAAAGTGTTCAAAAAACGTAACAGAGAGTTCTCGAGTGCGGTTCACGTTAGCCATTGAAAGAGCCGGTCTGAAGCATATGTCCACCAACTCTGCTAAATAGGCACGACCAGTGGCGTACGGATTGGGCAGTAATACATCAAAAAGCACGATCGAATATGATATAGTGAAGCGCTTCATTTCAACTGCTTTCCAATCCTTTTAACTGGAAAGCTCCCTTGGCTTCGGAGCAGTTTGTCCCGAAATGGTTGAGCCCCATCGCTTCCTTTCAGCGTCCATTGAGCTGACTTGCTGCTTTGAAAGCGAAAAAACTTCACCTTCCATCTCACACATCAATCGCAAAATATCTCGTTGGATATTCATAAAATTGGGCATCACATCCTGAGGGAACAGATCGTATGAGATGACGCTTAGCAGCGAGAACAATACTGACTTCTTAGAAATTTCTGTCTCCTCTCTCACACGTTTGCAAGTGTCCGGCAAGCATCTAGTTGCTCAAATGCATGGGAGGTGGAGAGTGGTGCGCGATATTTCAAACTCCTAGGGTTGAAGAAAACTTGAAGCTCATTGGTGCCGCTCAGGTCTCTCATTCTAGAAGGAAAGTACATGTGCCGGTCAAAGAGCCCTTCTAATTCACATTCTTGACAGGTTTTCTTCCCGTTTGGACCGGCAAGCCCTGCCACTTTAGAAACTGCTGGCTGGTCACCACAGAAAAAGACGAGGTGTATTCGTACCCGGCGTGTAATGCGGTCAGGAAATTGCAGAAGCGCTTCATCTTCTGAGAATGAATCGGCGATTTCGTTGATAAGTGGAATCAGGAATTATTGGAGATCTTGAATTTGGTCCGCTGCCATGGTTGTAGTGACTCATGACGTCGTCGTCTTGTCGATTTGAAATGCGACGTCGGAACTCGTAAAGAGCCTGGAAATTTTTCTCTCCCTTCACGATAGCTTTTAGTCTGGGAAGCAATGGAATGTATGTAAAGATACTTTTGGCATCTTCAAAGTACTGAGAAGGCGGACTGTTACATATGCTTCAGACATCACGAAATGTACCTGTAGTATCGTCTTCATGCAGATCGGGGAACAACATATGTCCGGGACATAAGGCGTATTCTTGCAAGGGCTCAGACAATCCAGTTGACCTACAAATGAATGATGTGACGATCTTCCAACTTTTGCAAGGGGCATTGACCAGTGAGAGAACTTCATCCATGACCGTTCCCTCTAGACCTTGTTTTTGATAGAGCTCCACGCATCCCTTATTTTCTCTGATCCAATCGGGTAGTCCTGAATTCTGGTGAGCATTTGAAAAGGCTCAATGACTTCACTATCGTTTAGTGCTTGTGCATTTCCTTCAAATCTTCCGCCACGGACGACACCCAATGCTTCGTTTCCATAACGTGATCTGTGAAAGAGCGATAATAACGGTTGAGCCCGGTAAGCCGCCGGGCCCTGAAGGATCTCGCAGATGACACGTGTACGGATCGACCTCAGGTGAACTCATGTAGATTTTTTATTTAATTTAATTAGTGTAATAGATTAACACTACAGTGCCAGGGAGATCTCAGCGCTTCGCCAGTACTATTTACTTGGCTCGAGTGACGCTTCTCCCATAGCGTACGGTAGGCACCGTTAGGATACTAAATAACCCTCTTTGGTATATTAGTTCCACCCTGTGGTCTTCAAGCCATCGTTTCCGTAGTTTCAACCTGTAGGACTACGCATTAAACGCCAGCCCATTGCACCAAGTACTCTGGGAGTGCCGCCGTCAAGGATTCGAACCCTAGGACCCGCTCTAACACGCCACCACCGGTCGAGACCCGTACACTGACTTAACCCGTCATTGCGTTACATGATCTAGCTTCACCACTCCGGTCACCTCCGATATCCTCCAGAGACTGCTCTTCACTGCCAGAGATATTCGCCAATTCCCGAGTTACGGCGGCTGAGAGTATTTGTAATCGCTCCTCACCACCTGAAGAGGGAGCCATTTCTGCATCGCTAAGACGAACGCGGGAATCAGATGGTGATGTAAGCATTAGTAAGTGTGGTTCTGAACTGGCTAACGGCGGTGTTCTAGGTGCTTCATGTGATTTATGGAGGGCAATATCTTCGGCAGCAGCTGCGATCGTAGCCTGGGCGCTTTCAGAGATCGGTTGTAGTGAGTGTGTGTCAGTGCTAACGTTGGCATTAATTTCTTCATCTCGCCTTGTTTCTGATATCAAAGCTTCATCGTTAAACTAATGCATTGATTCCAAAGCGTTGGGTACGACAGGAGGAGATACAAATCGAAGTAATGTTGGCGGTGTTTCGGAAAGTGGTTGTAGAACTTCATCCGTTGCAACCTGCTCATCGTCGAAATTGTCTCTTTCATCATCTGTCGAATGCTTGAACATCTTATCCAAGCCCTGTGATAACTTTTTAACTTCACATTCTCACCATGTACTCGGGGACCTCTTGCAAATCGCCCATGACCTCGTGCAACGCGGCGATGGTTTGATTCCCGGCGATGTTTGCTCATCGTTGGAAGACAAACAGGTATTCCAAGCTTGCATCGACATTCGAACCACGGTGTACACAAAAGTCTTTCGATGGGCATAAGATAAAAGTGAGAGGAAGAAAGCTTAGTGTCTCTGGGCTGGGGAACAATATGTAGATTCAATATAATTTCTTGATCTCACAGAAAAAAGTTGTGAGTTTCTTCTCTTCGTTCGAGCTGAACTGAAAGTGGTAACCGCAAAAAGAAAAGTTGCAAGTATCGAAGAATGTCAGACATGTGCACCGAACCCTCGTAGTTTGCCTAATCATTTTGAGAAAAGAAACCTACCCTATTCTGAAAATGCAGTCGCAAGATCAAATGGAAGTGCACGCGATGATAAAAGTCGTTCTGAAGAAAATGACGAAAATGGAGAGCACTCTTCAGAATATGAAAACCAGAATCGATATTATTTAGCCACAGGTATATCGCCACTCGATATACAAACCGAAGCACTTCCAGGCCCATTTTGGTCGCGATCCAAATTTGGCTAACGCATTTCGCCTTCTTTCCGACGAACGTAACGTAAAAATACCTGAAGAGGATTCAATAAGGACTTTCAATATACTGAGAGAAGTACCGGCTGAGATTGTCAACATGCACGCAAAGGATTGCACTGGACATTTCATGGCCCTAATGCTTCCGACTGGTTGAGAGGTGTTAAGCTGGTCAGAAATATACAGAGGAAACAAGTTGATGGTCGAGCGACTTATTGAAAGGCTGAGCAACAGACCTGAGATGGCACTCTTTGCCCAAGGGGCAGCGAACTGGAAAAAAGAACCAGTTGTTATCCAGAAGTGTAAGTCTATCAAACGGAACGCTGATGTTGTTCCAGTTGGTCAAAACTCTCGAGCTGTCCCTCGCCCTCGCCTCAACGATCAGGCAGATGTGTCGTCATTTGCAGCACAGCACAATTGTCATATCCTCTGAATCAATTTTCGGCAACAAGCAAAGACCCGAACTGCCCACTTCTTCATTTAAACAGCGCCGATAATAATGATTCCAGTTCATTCCTCGCCCGCTCATTGGCACCAGATATACAACCGGCCAAACATAACACGCGCGTAGTAGCTAAATCTGCAGATCGTACTCACACTGGAACCAGGGCCGGAGCGGAGCGAAAACAGAAAAAAATCGGAGGAAAGGACAATGGCGCTAACCCAAGAAGACTGCCAAAATTTGAAAGAGTGGAGTTTTCCATGCTCGAGAATGCTCCAATCTCACACTTCGGTCGAGAAACTCCAAAGAATAATGGACGGTTTTCCCTGTCAACTAGCGGCAATATAACTTCTGCTTCAGAGGCAGGCAGCGTCTTTTTACGAGACACAGACGGCCTATCTCAGATTCCGGCTTGTTCCATTCCAGTTGATGGAAACGTAAAGAATCAAGACATTCCACAATTTTTGATGGCTCGACAAAGGACAGAAGCTATAAGAAAATCTGCAAACAATTAACCGCCACCACCAAGAGGAATAGATTCAAGTATCCAAATCGCCAGCTTAAGTAACCCTGACGTGTTGAAAGCAGCTCTGATTGCAAACGGATGTGCAAAACTTGTATATCGTTCATTCGAGGGGCGCCAGTACATCTAGAGATAAGCGTACTATATCTCAAAGAAATGGGAGCTCTCGCGAAGGAGGTCGCCGCGGCCATATTGAACTTAGACGTCAAGGTAATGTATCACGTGGTCGTCAAATAAGGACTTGACGGAGATACTATGGTTCCTTTGATGCTGATGAATGAGTACGAGTATTGGAGGCTCAAATTGGAAGAGAGATTCAAAATTTCTTAATGAAAGAGCTTATTTTGAGTTGTAGACAACCGGACTTCAAGAAACAGAAAATTCCATAAGCCTTGTTTCAAATCTAAGCTCTTACATGTAACAAAAATTGACGTTTGAGCGTACCTTACGCCTCAAAGATTAGTTCCACGCATTACCTGGAGGAATGAAAGTGTTTTCTGTCCTTAAATTAGAACATCTTCAACGTACTATTCTATGCGTTTCAACGGCGCCCAAGAAGCTCAGTTTATCATGTAAAGAAGCAGTGGTGATATCGATGATGGTCGGTGCTGTGGCCACTGGGTGCCACAGTGCAGTTGGATATGAGGCTGCCCATATTGGAAAATTCGGTTGTAACTGCGTAGAGTTCAATAACATGGCTCAGATGCACACACGAAGTTGTCAGAAAATATCTTAACAACAACGAAGCATTACTCTGTCCGGAAGTGCAGCCGGTGTTTCGTTTGAAATTCATTGCGCATACTGAATGTTCATTCGTAGAAGAAGGATGTAGTGTACAACACTTTTTAGTTGTCAGACTGTATCAACCAGTTTTGTTGCAGGACAAACCGGAATATGTAAGAAAGAGGGCCAAATGATGGTAGATGAAGTTACAAACCGATCCTGGGGCTTTGAAGCGTCTTCATCAGTGGCCGAGATCTTCGACACGGTTCGATCAAAGCCGGCGTGGTTGGTTCTGGAACGGTGCAAGTCCCCAACAGTTTCCAATATTTCAACCAACCACATCGGCAAGGTGAATTTTGGGAGGGTAAGAATTTCTAGAACGCACCGGTACCGATGGCGATGCGGTTGGAACCGGTTTCGTGGCACGCTTGGATCAATTTACAGAACGACATGTATCATTCCTGAGCGCAACTGCACACTTTCTTAGCAAGCCGCAGCTTGATAAGAATGACACACAAGAAGGATTTCATACTCTTAGAATGCGCAAGTCTCAAAACCTTGTCATGTGGATCTTTTCTGAAGAACTTGTGAATTCTTGACATTCAAACAATGCAAAATTAAAACAGACCCCCGGAGAATATCCGCGGTAAGTGGTTGCTTTCGCTGCGCCCGATACACTTAGCGTGAGCCCTTACGAGCATCACTTCCCGCAATGCGGGCAAGGACGCCACCCCTTTTCACCCCGAGAGATGCACGCTCATCTCCATAACCGAGGCGCATTTTTGCCGTACGAACAGTGATAAAAAGCGCTGTTTAGATATGAATTGTACTGTTTTCGGAATCAGAAATACGTGGTTCCAGTCCGAGAACGAACAAACTTGAATCGGCCATTTTCGAAGGCATTGAATTTTGAATTTGCATCTTGGCTTCTGCGCGGCTGACCAGGATGTCGCGCTACACTTCTGCTGCTTGTCGATATCCTGTTCCCTAACCCTGACGAATCATTCGAAAGACTAGAAAAAGACACATAATGGAAAGCCGAGACGGGGATATTGACGAACAAAAATCACGAATTCAGAAGGTTTGCGTACCTTCCCTTGGCGAGTTTGAAGAATATCGCACGGCCATTCCGAAGCTGGCTAGCTTGATCATTAAAGGGGCCTGTTATTGTTGGGGGTAAAAAATAAGCCCTAAATAAAGAACAACACGGTGAAAACATTGTAGGTAGGACTATTTTTGTCCTTGAGAACGTCTAAACAGATATTACAGCTCATGTCCATGTTTCAATGGAGTATTGGCGTTTCGAACTTAACAACAGGCGCCGTGAGCGGGTAGGCTAGGGGAAAGCCGAAGCTCAACGTGAACTTCTTTCCTGCGAGCACGCTTGAGTCGGACGGTTCAATGCTCCCCTTTCAGTTCGGGAAGTTCTCAGCGTGGAGATTAGCAGAAATGCAGGGGATCGGGTCCATTTCAAGCGCAATCAAGTCTACTCGTAGACTTTTGGTAACCTCTGTTGTGCTAGTCATCATGAACAGGAGCGGGGAGGGAGGCGAAGTAGAAGGCGCAGAAGGGTAGAGAGGGGAAGAAGATCGACCACAGGAGCGGACATGCACACGATCGGAGCAGACGATCACGCGGTGGCGCGCACAGACACTTAGTAGCAGAGAATCGCTCCGTTAAAAGCGTATAAAACTATCTCGCTCTCATGTCCGATACAATCGGTCAATCAAACCGCTGCTGTCGTAAGCACATTAAATGGTTATTTTAGGTGCACATGTGAGCCGCGTAGACCGCCCACTGGCGCTGTCCATGTCCTCACTGCGCTTCTTTTTGATAGCCGCTGTTTCGTTTACAACCAAATCCTCAGGTGAAATGCACGCAGGTCTACTGCGACGCCGTGATCGACAATACTGTTGATGGCGCGCATGGCGTTCATGTAGCGCATAGGGCCCAGTCGTGCTCTCGACAGCCACATTCATGATGATTAGCTGATCAGCTTCGTGGACGTCTCCGCACAAATAGGGTCGGCCTCTGCCTTGCACACGTCGTTCTCAGCTACAGTTTTGCGCGCACGGCGGAGTCCATCTGCCCGCCGTCTCAAGGAAAAGGACGACCCATAGCTAAAACTTAACCTCCTTCTGACTTCTCTAGAACAATGAACAGGCGATCTGCTGTCGGGGAAGCATAAGTTCCATTTGAATTACAGGGTTAAGATGGTTCGCATCACGTCTTGCTAGAGCGTGAACGTGATGAAACGAAGCAGACCGCACCAGGAGGTGACAGGTAGATTGTCCTTTCTGATCGAGGGCGATTGAATACGAGATGGGAAACAGAACCAGAAAAGTACGACACCCATACTCTCGTGAGTACTGTAGGACAACGCTTGGAGCGGAGATACCACGAAGATGTTCGGGATCTTCCTCTCTTGAGAGACACGCCTCAGGCGGAGGAGACGCGTCCCAGCCGAGCACAGAAACAGAGCCACTCTGGAAAGGCACGACGAAGTCGGGTGTAAGACCGAGGCCAATCCGGCGGGATATACCTAGAGTGTTTAGGTGAGCACGGCACAGTCCAGGGTGTGACCAGTCTTAAGCGGAGCGGTACCACGGCGATTATCGGAAAAGGAGCGAGGAAACACTCGTATGAGGTGGACGAGCGGGGTGAGTGGTGCGGCCACTCACGAGAGGCAAAAAGGAGAAAAAGAGGAAAACGGGGGCGAAACCCTATACAGGGTCGAGACTACGACAAGTGTCGGCGATTAAATATGAACCCACGGTGGTGGTAGCACTCTGGTCGACAGAGGGGTGGATGAACTAACGTGCGACGGGCGCTCACGCAGTATGCGGTGAAGACGCGCCGAATGCGAAGAGTTCAGAGCCAAGACTCCCTCCTTGGGATCCCAAGAGGGTGTTTACTGGGGAGCAGTTCTCAACCTCTTATTTAGTGTGGCGCGCGGCCCCTGACAGTTGGCGCGCGCCCGAAAAATAGACACTAAATAGCGATAGCGTAGCTACATAAATACTAAAAATTACTAAATAATACTAACCATTTGGTACAGTCCGGGCCACGTGTGGCACGCCTCGCACTCGAGCGTTGGTATCCGTGCAGTCCACGTGTTCCACCAGTGTGCCGTTCCGGTCCTAACCGGCCGTCAGCACGCAATAGCGGTATAGCTTGTCATAGCCCAAGCTATTTCTCAAGCGAGCGAAACTTCTAAGTCCTGCGAAGAAACCCCCTTGAAGGGCATTGTCCTTCATATTCCCCTCCTTAGGTGACGAACACGCCGTCAAAATGGCGGGGAGGCAACGGTCCAACCGGCATAAGAGCGAGCCGCGTAACGCGTCCAGCGACCACTCGACTGTCGAAGGCAGAACTGCACAACCGAACGACAAACGCACCAACGCGGGAACCACTCCTCGGACTTCGAGAGCTCTTTCGCATCGTACGCCAATTCCCAGCGACCACATCCCGATACCTCGGCGACCAGCACTCCCGATGAACGGTGGTGACAATCCCCGCCGTGGATACTTCTCCGGTTTCCATTCGGCTCCCCTTCCGCGGGGGAGTGCCTCCTCAACCGCTCCGAGCCGATCCCGGGGTCCCGTTGAAGCTTCAAGCCACATCACTCCTGCGGAGGGCACCTGGCCCAGTTACGACGAACTCGTCGGGTTAAACCCGCGTCAACATGCGGCGATTCTCTGGAGAGCTCCGTGGTTCCATCTGACAGCCGTCTTCGACGAAGAACTCGTGGCCGCGTGTGCTGATGGCAATGCGCATCTCTCGGGCGAGCTGCCGGCTTTGATCACCACTTCGTGGGACTGACAACGCCGTGTGGCGGTTCCCGTTCACGCGATTCTGCGGCGAAGGCGCGAGTCGGCGGAAGAGGCGCATTGTACCTTCGTCCGCATCGGCTACTCACGGATCAAGCGGGCAAACTTTCAATACCCCATCCCCGATGAATTCGGCTTCGACATACGGATGTACCGGACGCAGGGTGAGATCGGATATTTTGACCGCATTGCGGCGTTGGAAACTTACGCATGGCGCGGTCAACTGCGAGCGCGTCAAGAAGCGATCTGCTGGGTCCGTCTGATCCTTCGTGCCGAGTTCCGTCACCTTCGTCGTGAGTCCCGACATCGGTGGTTACAGAACGTCATCCGCGAGGAGCGTCGGCGCAGATCCCGCTTTGGGTTCCTTGTCCCTTATCAGAACATAGAGATAAACCGGATTAGTCCCTTTTACCCGGTCAGGCGATACGTTCCCCTGCCTGGGTGGTGGTCCTCCGTCGAGGTGTGCCGGGGATGTTAATTGAAGTTGCCTCCAGTCGTCTCCTATCTTGGCTCGTACCTCATCGAGGATCCGCACTCCGGCTTATGGTCCGTAGTCCTAACCGAATGGGCAGTCCGCGCCGCGGCGTACATCTTGTGGGAAGCCTACGACCAGTATCGTCTGTGGTATCTTCCTCCGCGTTTGCGTGGTTACATCCGGAAGCTGGACCTTCAACTCCCTCTTGGAGGTGTCAATAACGCTGATGAAGCTCAGGAGCTCATCGAAATCATTGGTCGTGTCGACTGGGCTGTCGTGCCTGTCCGGCAGAGCGGCCGTGGTCAAGAAGCCGGTAGGGCTGATCGGCCTCCGGGGCGACGCACGCCGTTGGCGGGAGATTTCATCTTCTTTAACCCATGGGAGCAGCAAGAGATCTCCGAGGCGGAGGCGTCGGCACTCCGGATGGCTCCGCGAGGCATACCATACGGGCACCCCGTGGGGTTTGTCAACTCGGATGACTTCTACTACGCCTATGGCGGTGATGATCTCCCAAAGGAGGCGGGCGAATACCGAAGCGACGAGGTCATGGAAGACGTGGGATACCCCGGTGGTGCCGATACTACGGCGCGGCCGGCGCAGGGAGCGACTCACGCAGGTGCGGTGGTCGATCCAGTGGCGGCGGCGTTGGCGGACGAACCGGAAATTATCGAAGTTCCCATACGCCCAGAGGCGGTCGTGATCTCCCAGTCCTTCGGGGTGTTGGAATGAACGCGCAAGCGGCGAGCGGCGACATCGGTGCGATGAGAGACGCCCTCGCGGCACGCCTGGCCGGCGGGAGTAACCCTTCTAGCGATTCGGGTGGCGCGCACGGCAATCAGGGTTCTTCCAACTAATACCTTGTGATCTTGGTTAGTATGTCCCGCTGTGCGGTAGTGTGTGCAACAACTTAGAAAATAGTAAACTGCTTCCGTCTATGACGTATTTGTCTTCTTTCTTCTCTTCCACTTCTTCTGAGTGTCCTTTTCCAGGTCTTCTGGGCATTTTCTCCTTCTTCCAAGGGTCCTTATCCAGATCTTCTGTTCCTTTATCCCCATCGGGTGTCTTCTTGTCCCACTTGGGCTCGGTCTATGGTAGCCGGCAAAGCCGTGACCGTACGACGATGATACTGTACCACCTTTGACCGAGGTAGGTGCTCTATCGGTTCGTCTGAATCCCATTCGGGGCCGTACTCGTACCAACGGACCAAGTATTGTAGATACCCCTTTCGGTGGTAGGAGTGCTCCAGAATGCGTCCGACCACGAACTATTGTCGGTACACTTCCCGCCCATCCCGTATGACGCTGTCGCTATTTCCGGGTGGTACCTGTCCTGAGCCAGGGGGGACCGAAGTGATCACGCGTTGGGCGGCTTAGCTCCGGTCGGGCCGTGTAGCGCGCAAGGCAGTCCTCGGCTGAGTAGAATGTCTACCCGACTTTGGCGGTTGCTTTTCTCCAAGTGCCGGACTTGTTTCGGCGCTTCCCACTCCGGTTGGAGGGCCCAAAACAGCGGGTAACCCGGGTGGTCGTTCCGCTAATCGGCGTGGTGAAGCTCGCTTCGGCGGTGAGATTCGCTGGGGCGGTGGCGCATTGTCGCACCTCTCTGTCCCACGGCGAGATTCCGTGTAGTCACGTGAGCGTTCCAATGGCTGGCTGTCCGGCGTCGGCGCCGTGGATGTATCCGCCTCTCTGTGCGGGGTGCTTGGCGGTGCGTCGTACACTCGTACTGTATCAGGCTGCGGTGCGTCAAGCGCATTTGCATTCCGTGTTGCACGTGTGGTGACACCTCGGCGAGTGTTGGTGGCGCTATCCGCAGCTGCGTTCCGAGGCTTGGATAGCAACTGCGTCGAGTCGTGCAGGACGTCGGTATAAGGCACCCCTGATGGGCGAAGAATGACACGCGACGGTGCGGCGCTTCCAGCGACGGTATCGACCGGATTACGACGGCTGTCGGGTGCCTCCCCCTCCTTAGACGATTCACCGGAGTTGGTGTCCGTCGGGTGGACTGGGGAGGAGCGACGAATGCGCGACATGATTCCTTTCGGGTTGGGCGCCGCGGGTAGCGGAAGGTCAGACAAACCCCGAAATGGGTGTGGTTACTCGTAGGGACGCGGATGGACCTGGGGTAAGGGGGTCGAAGAATTCGTTTCAACGAAAGCAGTCACACCAGTAGGTTGGGATGTTAACGGCGGAGGAACCGATACCACGCGATCGCGGGAGATGCGTTCGTGATCACCAGCGAGGTCAACAACGACAGTGTCGGAAGCCACCGAAATAACCCGAAAAAGGCCGTCGGCAACGGGTGACAGCTTGTGGCGTTTCTCCTTCTCTGGGTTCCAATACTCCTTGCGGATGAATACATAGCCGTCGGGGGCGAGACGTGGCGGCGAGCGAGGGGCTTTGGTATCAAAGGCACGCTTGTAAGCGGCCTTGGCTCGGCCCATTGAACGCCGTGCGGCGGGAACGAGGTTCGTGAGCCAAGTTTACCACGCTTCGCGGTAAGCAGTCGGTGACGGAACGGTATCCAGCGTGGGCTGTGGTTCCAGCGCCACGGGCGGTGGGGTACGGGGCAGTACCAACCCGAAGGGCGTTAATACGGTTGTCCTGTGCACCTGAGTATTGTACGCAAAGGAGAGCGCATCAGTGAACAGGTCTCAATCTTTGGGGTGGTCTGCAACGTATGAACGGAGTGTCGCAAGTAATGTCCGGTTGAACCGTTCGGCCTGGCCATTAGTTTTGGGGTGGTAAGTGGTCGTGAACAGGTTCTTAATGTCCAAGATGCGACACACATCCTCGAAGAAACGAGAGGCGAACTGTCTCCCGTTATCGGAGAGGAGGTTGACCGGTGGGCCGTAGACGAAGACCCAGTGTAGGACGAAGGCTTGAGCAACGCTCATAGCAGAGATCTTCCCTAACGGTACGGTCTGGACCAGCTTGGAGAAGCGATCCGTAATTACGAGAAAGAACTTGTAATTCCGCTTAGTGGTAAGGAAGGGACCGAGTATATCGATGGCCACAAACTCCAATGGAGCGCGAGCTGGAAACGGCTTCAACTTCGTCGCATGACGGCGGATTTTGACACGGTTCCGAGCGCAATCGGTACAAAACCGCACCGTTGCGTAGCAGTCCACTGCCATGTCAGGCCAGTAGAAGTTACGGCGTAGGGTGAGGTAAAGTTTCCGTCCCCCGACGTCGCCACTCAGTTTGGAGTAGTGCGACATCCGCAATACTCTCGACCGGAGGTTATGTGGTACCACGATTCGTGGGTGCGATCCGACGGTCCGTACAAGGTATCCGGCGTCATTCACCTTAAAGGGGAGAGTACCTCTTTCATTGAGTTGAGCGCAGACCTTCGCGTAGAACGGGTCAGCGTATTGCTCCCCTATCATCTCCCCTGGAGTAATAGGCACGAAGTTCTCTGGTAAGGGTTTCTCGGAATTTTCCGAGAGAAGAAAGTCGTCCAATTCGGAACCGGAATCTGAAGAGTCCGTGTCTCGTTCCTCTTCCTCGATGGTAGCGTCGTCGCCATTCACTGCAAAGCAGGGTATTTCATCGTCTTTGACGGGTAGTGCTTCGCCAGTAGTGACCAGGCGGGAGAGACCATCGGCTTGGGTGTTGCACGATCCTTTTCGGTACTGCACGTCAAAGTCAGATTTCGCTGGACGGAGACGTCAACGCATCAAGCAGCCTGAAGGCTCCGAGATGGAGAGTATCCATCGAAGTGATGCGTGGTCCGTAAAAACGGAGAAATGATTACCCATGAGATAGGGGCGCAACGTTTCTAATGCCCACACTACTGCAAGGCATTCCTTCTCCGAGACGGAGTAATTTTTGTCGTGGGCGTTTAGCGACCGGTACCAGTACCCTATGGGGCGTCTTTCCCCATTGGGTGCAGTTTGAAACAGTACACAACCTACTTGGTAGTCGCTGGCGTCCGTATCTACGGTGAAGGGCCTTCCAGGCTTGGGAAACGAGAGGATCGGGGCGGAGACGACAGAATCCTTAAGAGAGTTGAAAGTTTCCGTTTGAACGGGGGTTAAGGGGTCCAGTTTTGGTTGTTGGCCTTTCAGCATAAGCGCGTTTAACGTTGCAGCCTTGTCCGCAAAGTGCGGGATGAATTGTCGATAGACGTTTGCGAGTCCCAGAAAGGAAGGAAGCTCGGTTTACGTCCGCGGTTCTTTAGCCTCTTTGAGTGACTTAACACGAGTCTCCTTGATTGTGACACGTCCTGGACGGATAACATGGCCGAGATACTTCACGGTGTTTGTGAAGAAGTCACATTTCTTCAACTTAAGAGTGACACCCGCATCTCGTAGTGTGGTCATAATATCCCTCACATGAGTGAGATGTTTGTCCAGATTATCTGAGAAGACGATTATGGCATCCAGGTAGACCAGACAGGTACGCCATTTGAAGCAGGCCAATGGGATGTCGATGGCTCGCTGGAAAGTAGCGGGGGCGTTGGTAAGACCAAAAGGCATCCGTTTGAAACGGTAGAGACCGGAGTGACACGCGAGAGCGGTTTTATCCTGGTCTTGCTTCCTTACCGGAACTTGCCAGTATCCCCAATTGGCGTACAGGGTTGTAAAAACGGTGGCTGTGCCCAGCGAGTCAATGTACTCGTCCATTCTTGGGATTGGATACACGTTCTTGACGGTAACGGAATTCAACCGACGGTAGTCGACGCAAAACCTCCAGGAACCATCGTGCTTTGGAGCCAGTACTACTGGAGAAGCCCACGGCGACTGACCCGGTTCAATGACTCCTGCACGAAGCATTTTATCCACTTGTGCCTTTTCCTCCGCGCGTGCGGCGGGTCCGGCACGGTATGGGTGCTGAGAGATGGGTCGGGTGTCCGGTAGCAAATCAATCCGGTGTTCCGTAGTGGAAATCTCACCAAGGGAGCCGTCCCACATAGTGGTGAAGTCCCTTAACAGTTCTCGCAATCGATGGCGGTATGACTCCGGGACGTGGGTGAGATCCAGGTCCTCGAGTTCTTGGGCTGGATCGGGGCGGACACCACTCGTTGAAACGGGCTGCGTTCCTGATGTTACAGGTTGAACCACGGGTACCGGTGATGAAACGGGTTCCGAGCTGTCCCCTTCCTTAGAGTGAACAAGTCCGAGAACGTCAGCTGCGGTCAGCTTTTTCGGCACCATAGCGATGGGGTGCGGCATGACGGACCCTATCACTTGGTTCTTCACCAGATACTGGGGTACAGTCCCTAGATTGGCGATCAGCACGTTAAACGGTTGGTTTGGCTCCACATGTACGATTCCATTCGCAATTGCGACGCTGTGCCTGTCATACAGTGACGACAATGGTTGCAAAACCCTGAGTCCGTGTTGACGGGAGGTTACTTTCACCATCATTTGGGACTAAGGCGGGACGCACAACGACGCTGCGACGCGGAGCTTATTAGAGTTACGGTTATCCGGTCCAGGTTCCTGTGCTGCCGGTAGCGGGACATGCTTCTTCGTGGCACGCCTAAGCGGACGACGAACGATCGGTGTGGACGATCCATCCTCCATCTCGACACGCCGTTGGCGAGGGAAGATCGCTTTAACGAAGCGGTCGCAAAAATTGCAACCCAAGATGACTGGGGCGGCTAATTTCCGACATACGACGAAGTCGAGTTTCACCACGCGAGCGCCAACGCGGACTACCAGTTCTATGAACCCCACCGTATCCAACGGTTTGTTGTTTGCGTAAACGACCTCCGGGACGTGGTCGCGGCGGATTCTAGAATGCAATGCAGGCGGTAACACTTTCTCCACGACAAAGTTCGGACCGGCCCCGGTGTCTAAGACGGTAATATGTCGCATCATAAACTGGGGTGAAAGGCCAAGGTCAGCATAGACTTTGTAGTTTCTCTTGGCCATCACCAAAACTCTATCCGGGAACCGGTTATGAGAAACACGTTTCCACGGACGACGCAGAACACGAAAGTGTTCCGATTTCACGTCATCGACGGCCTCTTTCCTTGAAAGGATTTTGACCGGGGAGCGAGGCTTGGACGCCTCGGGCGCCGTCGACCTCGACTCTGAGGGCGCCTTTCCTTGAGAGGAGACTCCCACATTTAGTTTTTCTGGGCCTGCTCCGCCGGAGGCGGCTGCTCAGGGCGTTGAGCAGGCAACGCCTGGGTACCAGGTCCAGAAGGTTCCGCAGAAGCGGTGGGGTGACCGACCATGTCGGTGAGACGGGATTCCGGTGCAGGTACCACTCGAGCTCGGGCCCGAGCTCGGGGAAGCGACACGTGATGTGGAACATCCTTTCGAGCACGGATACACGATGCAATCGGACCAGATGCTTTGTCCTCCGGGGAAACGGCCTCGTAATTGACTACGACTTGTGCCCATTCTCGGAGAGGCAACACACATTGTGGAGAAGTATGGCCTGGTTTGTAGCAGAGATGAAAAATCAGACCAGGAGCCGGTGTTGGATGGCGAAGCTCGGCGAACTTCACCGCGGGGCGGGTATCTCTCCAACCAGGACGCGAAAAGCGGACATTACCACTCTCGTGTGGGACGCGGGGCGCACGAACGCGACCATTATCCGCATAGAGTAGCGTGTCATCCTCAATCAAGTATTGTGACTCGTCCAAGGTTGAGGGTAACTCCGTTGTCGGGATGGAATGAACGTCGCTATGGGCTAGCTGCACGTTATCAAAATCCCTTCGAGAGGCCTGTTCGTCGAACATCGAAGCTGACGGGGTACCCGGTTGTAACATCAACGCTTTTGTGGACCTAAACCTGGAGCCAGGAGTGCGTGCGCGCAGGGCTTCACCTTCTGCACGAGCGAACTGTACTAGTTCCAAATAAGTGGCTTTAGGTCTATCTTCTCGACGTCGAGCAACAAGAGTCCGGATCGGCGGGTCCAAACCATCGACAAACATGGTACAACGCTCTTCAGCGGGGAAAACATTGCCACAGCGGTGGAAGGCCTTGTTAAGGCGCGACGAATAATCGGTTTCCGACTCGCCTGGACGTTGGCGAGTGTCCCGCAGGGCGCATATAGCCTGCTGAATGGCGGAGTTCGTAGCATACGACCTCAAGAGGTATTGAACTGCTTCAGGCCAGCATGTGACCCATCCTTTGGACGCGCGTGATGAACCTCTGACAAAGTGATACTGGTCTTCTGCAAGCCCACGTAAGAAGTACGGTAAGGCAATGTAGGCCTGTCCCTCGTTCATTCCAAGGATGTCAGCTTCCGCGACAAAGCGTGCCAAGAAATCCAACACCAATATTGGGTCTTCTCCAGAAAACAACTGGTTTCGTAGTGAGAGCTGCATTCGCTTAATGCAGTCCTTCACCCTTCTCCTACCACGTGGTGCACGATCCAAAGAGGAGTCCTCCAAACGGTAGCACCGGTATGATAAGAGCTTCTTAAAGAGCGAATTGGTCGGTTTCAGCTCCTTCAAACCTGTGTGCTTCCTTCCCTTCGTGCGGGCGCGGATCACATCATGGGTGGCTGTTGACGGCTTAGAGCGTGAGGAACGCTCAAGCCGAGCGACTTCCACCGATGAATCGGAAGAGTCGGACTCGGAGGATGAGAATTCTGACGGTTCGGGATCCGTGTTCCTTCGCTTCTTTCGAGCCTGGCGGTTCTCTTCCTTATTTCGCTTGTGGGATACTGCAACCGGCTCGGCGGGATCATTCCCCGACATCAGGGTTTGTTCCAACGTCTCGAGACGGCTTCGGACGCGCGAAAACTTGTCCACGACGTCCTTGACAAAGGCCGAGGGCCCACCAAGGGACTCCAGAATCGAGTTCACATCCGCACGGAGGACACGGAGGTCCTCAGAAAAATCCTGCGTAGCAGTGTCATTTACCTTCTTGCCAAGGGAATCGAACTCCTCTTCAAGGATGACTTGAGCTTCCCGCATAGAGCGGAGTTGCTCTTCCACAGCCGCAAGGCTGGGATGGGGGGTGACGTCCCTAGCAGGGGAGAGCATCTGGGCGGCGGCAGACGCCGGTCCTGCTCCACTTGCTGGGGGTGTCGAATCAGAGACAGGAGGTCTTGAGGTCCTTCCACCTGGCACTCCAGTCGATCCACCGGTATATGACCGTGAACGGACCGGGATACGGGATGGTTGCGATGGTTCCGGTGCACCGGTTTGACTCCGCGTCCTCGGACTGTCTTTGGACGACATGAAATCAGAATCCGTTACACGTGAGTATCCAAACCCGATCGGCTTATGGGGCCAAGAACGTTCCTCAAAGAGAGCAACTGAGATGAACCTCAATTTGTGAGTCCTTTTTCCGATTAATCGTGACTGAGTGTGCCCGACTCAAACTTCTAAGTCGGGAGACCAGTTTGTAAGACAGCGCTTGGAGCGGAGATACCACGAAGATGTTCGGGATCTTCCTCTCTTGAGAGACACGCCTTAGGCAGAGGAGACGTGTCCCAGCGGAGCACAGAAACAGAGCCACTCTGGAAAGGCACGACGAAGTCGGGTGTAAGACCGAGGCCAATCCGGCGGGATATACCTAGAGTGTTTAGGTGAGCACGGCACAGTCCAGGGTGTGACCAGTACTAGGCGGAGCGTAACCACGACGATTGTTGGAAAAGGAGCGAGGAAACACTCGTATGAGGGGGGCGAGCGGGGTGAGTGGTGCCGCCACTCACGAGAGGCAAAAAGAAGAACAAGAGGAAAACGGTGGCGAAACCTTATACAGGGGCGATACTACGACAGGTGTCGGCGATTAAATACGAACCCACGGTGGTGGCTGGTTGACAGAGGGGTGGATGAACTAACGTGCATTGGGCGCTCACGCAGTACACGGTGAAGACGCGCCGAAGGTAAAAAGTTCAGAGCCAAGACTACCTCCCTGGGATCCCAAGAGGGTGTTTACTGGGGAGCAGTGCTCAAACTCCTATGTAGTGTGGCTCGCGGTCCTTGAAAGAGGGCGCGCGCCCGAAAAATAGACACTAAATAGCGATAGCGTAGCTAAATAAATACTAAAAATTACTAAATAATACTAACCATTTGGTACAGTCCGGGCCACGTGTGGCACGCCTCGTACTCGAGCGTTGGCGTCCGTGCAGTCCACGTGTTCCACCAGTGTGCCGTTCTGGTCCTAACTGGCCGTCAGCACGCAATAGCGGTATAGCTTGTCATAGCCCAAGCTATTCCTCAAGCGAGCGAAACCTCTAAGTCCTGCGAAGAAACCCCCTTGAAGGGCATTGTCCTTGAAGTACCCAACATCCCAATGTTTTCCCATAGTTGTATACATCGATTTTAAAAAACCACCTACAGTCGATTATCCAATCGAGGCTGCCGCACTCTTTCCGTGGGTTTAAGACAGCAATCTTCGCGACGAAGTGACAAGGCATCCACACGAAAAGGAATGCCCTCGATCGCGGGAAACCTAAAAACTGATCTGCAATATTAGGGGAAACCACCTCAATCACAGTGTTTGGTGGGAGATACCACTCAAGAGAAAGCGCTGTACAACGAAGGATTTAAGTATATTGTGGGGAGCCCATTACATCCTACCAGTTTGGGACGCGGGGTTGCACTGGATACTCATATGACAGCGGCTGGTACATTGGAACACGCGCATTTGGTGGATACGTGGGGTTTTTGAGGCGGAAGAGGATGCCGGGCGTGAAAGCAGCTTGGAGGCTTGTCCAACAATAGAGTGTTGGGGCGTAACTGTTTTTCAGGTCAGCAGCTCGACGGTCTTCCGCCCCTTTAGCCGCCAAAATTCGTTCGGCCTGGGAACCATGTCTCTCCTGTTTCTCCAAATCCATTTTGAAACCGTACGGAACAGTGATAAAATTGTTGCAATCGTATTAACCGTTCATTTCTGCGATAGCAGTATCGAAGTGCTTGAAGTAGGAGTATTTAACGAAACCATATCGCTTCGATTGGTTAATGTTCGGGTCCTGCATGAAAAATGGTGATTCTAAAAAGGACCTAAACGGTGAAAAAGCTTCTTGCAATGATCTCCCGTTCAAGTTTTCCACCAAATTTCCGATGAAAAGGTTTGAATCGACGTATTGGGTGCGACGAACGACGGTGGACGGAGAGATGCGCATTAGTTTTGAATCAAACTGGACAAAATTGAGCCTCTTTGAATCGTACAGGGCGTCTAGCGGGGTGTAAAACTAACAAGAACCGTAGCTGAAATGCTCTCCCCTCAACCGATTGCACGAGATATATAAATGACGGACGGAGGGTGGCTTGGAATATAAGCTCCTGCAAGAGGGTATCTAAAGCATGTCCATGGAATGGTCGTACATTAAAACGGCTGCTGTTTATTCAAGTCCAGCAACACTGGTGCCGGCAAACGTCGTGGACGTGAGCGGAGAGAAGGTCTGTGTCTAAAACAGAGCGTGAAGTTGAAGTGAGAACATTATTAGGAAACTCTCGAAAACTCAATTTATGTAAGCTTAAATTTTGAATCAATTCTTCACCCTCAGACTGGGTGAGCTACAGTCGGGAACCTGCTCAAATCCTCTGGTTCGTGAGCGATTTGTACCTCTGCAAGAACCCTCTGACATACTTCAACCCGGACGTCTTTGCCATAACAGAAACATGGCTAGAACAGACTGCGACATACCCCACACTGCGCACTTGCACTTAGCCCATCTCACAACGAAAACCTTTTCTGTGAAGGGATTTTATTATGAATTTACTCATGCATGTCAAAAATTGGGATGGAATTGTTCCAGAACGAACTATGTACAATCCGAGACCTCTATGGACAAAAAGACGGATTTTTTTCCCGTGCTACCGTCTATATATTTCAAAAGCCTGAATGTAACTCACCCGGAAGTAGAAAAGCAGGAAATCTCACCAGGAGACATAAAGGTGTACATCGCCAGAGGAGAACTTATCTGTGGAATCGTTGACCAGAGGGTTTTAGATACTTCTGCGAATGAATTAATTCCCGTTACCTGGAAATAATTTGAACGAAGGGTAACCGACAAGATGATGCCAGAAATTCAGGTTTTAGTATACCGCTACGTTCTGCACAGGTGCCATTTTATTGGAATTTATGACACCATTGCCGATGGAGATACTATGCGATATTTCTTCCAACCGATCCAGAATGCAAATGATGATGTCAAAAACCTCGTAAGGAAAGCTCAAGAGAAACAGTTGACCTTACTCCCAGGAAAAGTTGTAATGGAATTTTCGAAACAGAGGTCAACAAAGTACTTAATTGTGCCCGTGATAAGTCAGATTCTTCCGCTGAAGACTATATATAGAAGTCTAACAACATCAAACGAATGTTAAGCGCTGGAACAAAAGATTCATTCATCAACATTTTCCAAATTTGTGCGTGCGTGGGCCGTCAGAAGTTTGAGGGCTATCGAATATTTTACGGCTTCAACTGCAGAACCATTCTTCAGTTCGTGCATGATGACATTGGTCTTGAGAGTCGTGGTTTTGTGGATATCTCCTATTAGTGCGGACTCACTCCTTTGAAGTGTTTCTTTCACGCTTTGGGAAGGCAAGAAGGTCTGATCGATACAGCAGTGAAAATTTCAGAAACAGGTTATATTCAACGTGGACTAATGAAATCTATGAAAGAAATTATGTTTAGGTATGACGAAACAATGCGGAATTCATGCAATCATATTATAGAGTTTCGGTATGAAGTAGATGGAATGGATAAGATATTTCCTGAAAATGACGCCCCAGCTTGCTAAATCTCAAAGTCAGTTTCAGAGGCGGGAAACCGTTTGCAGTTTTCCAATCCTGTAATTTTCTGCTTTTTTCCCGAGAAGTAAGTAGGGTGATATTTGAATGGCCCGCGGCTGTCGGCTTTAGAACTGCTTCTACAGATACCGTTGGGAATATCAAATGGTGTTGAAGAGGAAGAGAGCGTCAGGTTCACCGGATGTGCGGGGAGATCGCAAGTCCCAGCGCCGTGACTCTGGGAGGGAAATGGGTGGCGCTGGTGGTGGTAGAGAAGGCCCGCCGAGAAGCGGACTAAAGAGTGTGAGAGACGAAAGGGTGTGCGGCGATGGGGGTTGTTCGGAGGAAACGGTAAGTGAGGAGATTTCCGTGATTTCGAACATTAACAATGGTAAGAAAGCGACACGAAGACGAAACGTAGGCGTTGAGAAGATGCCCGCAATACAGAATGGAAACCCCAACTTTGTCAGCGTTGGTGCAGTGCGGGGAGGACGTGGAGGTGGTCGGAAGGGCACAATTCCTAGAACTTGGCGTGATGGTGTAAAAGAGGTAAGGAAAGCTACTGACCCAGTTATGAAAGAGATTACGCTCGTTGAGACATGTGCAGATGCCATAATTGAGGAGATTGAGGATGAAATAATAGGAGACACTGAGGAAGAACGAGAAGGGCAGTCGAGAAGCGGCGCGAACGATTCAGCACGGCTACAGGAGCCACAGGTATTACGAAAAAAAGATCCGAGACGAATGATAGCAACATCTCACCGTACCATACGAAAGGAAACCGACGTCACATGTTATATTGCGAGGGGAATGAAAGCCAGTACCAGACGCGCAGCTGATCGCGCAGAGATCACACGTACTGCGGAAGATGAACAGGATGGGACCCCTGTCCGATTAGAAGAGAGGGTGGAGTACGAAGCCAGGGTTGCGAGGAATAATTCGCAACGCGAGCAAACCGCTGTAGAAGTAGAGCTCACAAGAGAATCTTCGGGAAGACGAGAAACAGGGCGAGGAAGAAGCACGGCGAACAAGAGGAGTGAAATACGAGAACTTAGTTGCAGATGGAAGGGAAGAAGGGCCTCGTGTCTTGAGAGAGCGTTTTGTAAGTGCGTCTGGTGGAGAACAGGCGATTGACTGTATAATAGATCGGAGACTGCAGATGGCATGCGTGTTAGAAGAGCGAGAATACTATAGGAAATGGCAGCGAGGACTGCGATGGCTGACCAAAGGAGAGGTCAAAGCGCAATAGGACGTTCGGTTGCAGAGAACGAGGAAGAGGGTGCAGAGGCTTTGGAGGAGGATGTCAGTATGTTACCACGCAGTGCTTTCGATCAGAAGGTGAATGTTTTGAAAGGGGAGTTGAGTAAGGTGAGGGATGATTACTTTAGTGTGATGGTGAGTCTGAAGCTGACACAGAAGGAAGTGGATCGCTTGAGGGGGGAGGTAAGTAGACAGAATATGTTGGTGGAAAGCTTGAGGGAAGCGTTAAACACTCTGAAAAGGGGAGGGAAAGGGTGTGGATCGGAAGAGATGGCGAAGCGACGTAAGTATGACATTTGAATACAGGAGAGCTTCTATGGGTTTGCACGGTATGTCTATGAAAGGATTCTACATTATGCGAAGCTGGAGACGTCGGAGCTCTGCTTCAAGACCAAGGTGGTAGCAAGGAATTGGATGAATCGAAGTGAGACGGTGCGAGGGCAAAACGAAGAGAGTATTTTTGTGTTAGGGCCAAACGAGATAGTACCGAATTCTCCGTTTCAGGTGTCGACAGAGATGAGGGCGTACACGCCATCATTTCAAGGGGGAGTGATCCGTTGCTGAAATATGTTGTGCGCATGGAGGTGGAATAGAAACGGTGGGAAGCCATAATGACTGCAGGGAGGAAGGAGGGGTGCGTTGAAGAGGTGAGTGAGGATATTTGTTTAAGACAGCGGATGAGACAGACGCTGAGTGATGCGGTAGGGGTAGAAAAGCGGGGTGCGCGTGACCAACTGTTTGAGCTGCCCGGTTATGACTTGCTTTCGCGGCGTGCGACGTTGCAGGAGGACACGGAGCTCGGAATGGAATTGAAGAAGCAGATAGAAGAGGCACGAGATAAGTTTTGGGTGGGGAATGAGGATGCCACAAGGAGGCTATCGGCATGGCGCAAGTGCCGGGTTGAAGATCTGATGTATTCGGGGTCGAGGGATCTTCCGAATTTCAGAAGATTTGATGATGGAGATCTGTAGTTTAGGAATGGAGTTGCGGTGGAAGTGCTGCAAGAGTTAATGAGGTACGATGTTAGGACAGAAAAGGACGGGGAGAATCAGTACGTGGATGGGACGGTGATGCATCGCGCAAGACTGGATGCGTGGATTACTTGCGTTCTTGCGGCGATGGATGTGGAGGTTGGGCGCGGAGGCCAGATGCAATTATTGTTTTCTACTTGGTATGGTAAGTATTTACCGCTTGCAGTGGAGAAGATTTTGGGGGTGGCTTCGGACCTAGTGAGGGAGAGGAATGGTGTAGCGTTTGAGCATTATGAGTTTCTTGCGGG
The DNA here is from genome assembly GCA_030374765.1 of Agarophyton chilense. Classification (NCBI taxonomy): domain Eukaryota; phylum Rhodophyta; class Florideophyceae; order Gracilariales; family Gracilariaceae; genus Agarophyton; species Agarophyton chilense. Next base: position 2,551,703 of record JARGXX010000099.1, read on the forward strand.
GGAAGGGAGGAACGTGGCAAAAAATTCGGAGAGGGTTGCGACGGTGGGAATTTGGATGCCTTCATCTGGGGAGATCTACCTTGCAGTGAAAGAGCAATTCTTTGTGGAAACCTTGACGAAACGTCTTGGTGCTGTACTGGATTTCTACGTTAAAGCCTGCAAACTGGAAGAGTCGTATTTTACTCGTTTGCTGAGAGTGATTGGGAGGGAAGTGGAGAAGCCAATTGGAGAAGAATTGGGAACGATGGGTGTAACACAAGCAGAATTAGGAAACGTGAACTAAAGCGACTGTTTAATGATTGGTTTCGCACCTGGGTCCCGGTAGAAACGGTTGAGGTAGAAGCGGTGGAAGCGCCAGTCGAGGCATGATGCGAAAGGGGGAGCGGGGTAGTTCTCGCGGAGTACATGAACGGAGCCGAGGATGGAGGAAGAAGGGATGAGACGGAACCAAGGGGAGACATTTTCAGAGGTTGAGGCTGAAGAGATATGTACCGGGTTCATTGTGTGATTATGTTCGTCGTCCGTGGCCCAGAGAAGGGAGATGCAGTTGAGGGCTTGGTCAATGTTGTCCCTTGGGGGGACTACCTTTAAGAACTGAACGAATGCGAGTTCGGTGGAGGTGTTGGGGGTGTTTTTTTATGAGAGTCCAATGCGAGAGCTGAGTTTGCACACCTAGATTGCGAGGGAAGAGGTGGAGGAGGTTTTGCCGGCGACGATGATGTGTGAGAACTTTGGAGACTTGGAGGGACCGAAGGAGGGAGCCGCGAAGATGAGTTGAATGACTGGGATGGGGGGATCCTTGAGTGCGATTTCGTTTTTTGCCGGGCGGTAATCCTGCAGTTTAGGGATATACAAACCGACGATGTACGGGGACTTGACTACGGTGAGATGGAAGAGACGAATGTTGGATTGGTGCTCGTGGAGGGAAATTGTTTCGAGGGAGAGGTTGATGAAGGAGGGGAGGAATGCAGTGGTTCCTATTTGTAAGAGGGTGTAAATGGTGTCTGGAAAGTAGAGGTCTTCGAAGGAGGATGGATGGGAGAGGGGGTTGAGGCGGAGGAGCCTGTGTGAGGTGATGAGGTGTGAGAGTGGTACGGTTCTGCCGTCATGGACAAAGACAAGCGGACGGGGTGTAAGAGGAGTTCGGGAGAAGGAGGACGAGAGGGAAGGGTGAGAGGATATGGGATTCCAATGCTGGAGTGCGTGCGACCGGTCGATGGCGCGGATGGTTTCAGTGTGGGCGGTTGATCGTCGCTGTGGTATTCCACTGAAGACTGTAGAGATCTCGGTGCAGTGGGTATCCACAGAAATAACCGCGAAGAGCGGGTCTCGCCTTGCGAGCGACGGTTCTTAGATAAGAAGAGAGTCTGCGGAAAGCAGCCAAGTGTGTCTGAACAAAGGGGAAAATACGTGTATTCACGAGGCGGATGTCCAGATGCGGCGGTACGTAATAAACACGAGATCGGCTCGACAACCCGTGTGACAAAACAAATAACCAGGTGACAGTAGAGAAAACAACACACACACACACACACACACAGAAATCTGTAGAAAAAGCGTGGTAAACGCGCAACAGTAGAGGGTATCCACGAGAGCTATAGCTCAGAACGGTTAAGAACTGATACTATAGGTGCCCCTTTGTGGTAAACCACTTTACGATTTCTAGGACTCACCAACATGGTGCTTTGGTTGGCTGGTGGTTGTTGGTTGGCCTTCGCCGTTCTCACCTGGGCCTCGTGCCCTTTAATGTGCCAAGAGGCAAAGAAAGTACTGTACAGTAAGGCATACACGTGGCGTGCCACTACATAATTATTTAAATATACCAAAAAATATATTTGGTGATGGCACCCTGCGGTGTACACTAAATACAGTACATCCTAATGAAAATTCTCCTGTTCCAATCTTTCCATGAAGTAATTCTTCTCATAACTTCTCGTAATTGAGTATAGCCCAAGCAATAGCTTATAAATGCCGTATCGCGACTTCGTAATATTTCGATCGGCCGAACTCAGGTGCATCCAGAATCCTACAGTCGCTTGGAGGTGTGACGGTAATGAGCTTTGAGGAGGGTGTGAGCGTGTTCGTAGATGCCAGCATAGTTGAAGTGGTGGCCGCCGTATCTTTAAATGTCTTCGACGATGTGATCGAGGAGGCGGAACTGGAGGGTGTCGAGGTTGGAGGTGTAGTGAGGGCCTAGAGTGGTGACTACCGCGAGCTGGAAGGAGCGAATGTGGTCCTCTAGTGTTGAGAGTGACTCTTCTGTCCATTCTGGGACGGTGTTGTAGCGCATGGACATAAGGAGGAGGTCGGTGCATTTGGTGAAGACAGTGGAGATCGGGGCGGTTTGTACTTTGTTGCAGCATCTGTCGAAGAAAGCGCCGATGAAGGGGAAGCTCATGTCGAGAGCGCGGTAGTCTTTGGCTTCGAGCATACTGCGTATGCCTTTCTGGAGTGAAGAATCCGTTGAGGTTACGAGCGCTGTCGGAGGTGGAGAAAATGATCCGGAGGCCTTGAGCGGTGGAGTAAGCTTCGATCGCGGCGAGAATGGAGTTTGAGTGATTGAGTATGGCGGTGCGAACGGACATGAAGGAGCGGGAGGTGTTGGAAGGGCCTATGTTGGTGAAGAGAGATTCGGACTTGAGCCTTTCGATGGCTGTGAGTTTGATGAGCTTGGAGATTCCGAGATGAAAGTTGTGGAGGGGTTGTAATGCGAAGATGTTGTAGGAGTTGAGCTCTTGGGAGATGGTGTGGGGGGGGGGTAGGATTCGAGAATGGAGCTGTACTACGCGAGGGATACTTTTTGGAGGGCTGTGAGTGCTTTCTCTTTCTTTGTGCGGGCGACTCTTGGTTTTCGGGAGAGGTGCGCTAGTTCACAGTCATGTAGGAGAGAGGCGTGCAGCTTTCGAGTGTTGGAGGTGTGATGGGGGGTGCGGGAGGGAGCGTTGTGAGAGGGTTGGTGGAGGAGGGAACGAGTGAGGGGACATCGGTGGCAGGGTATCTTAGGCCGTGTTTCGTGGGAGATGGCGAGGATGTCCTTGGCCTCGAAGATGTCTGCGCAATAGCTTTCGAGGAAAGGGTGACATTGGCGGTGGGCTCTGTGAGCGTCACGGAAGTGGAATCCAAGGAGACCGGAAGAGAGAAGGGGCTGGAGGATAGTTTTGATGGCAGCTTTTGTGAGTTCCGTTCTTGTTTCGAGATGGATATCTGCGGACGAGCGAGGGATAGCGTCTGCTTCGGGGGCAGATGCGTTGGGTTGGAAAGAAATTTGGAGGTAACCCACGAGGGTGAGGTTTTGAGAGATGCATTTTCGTCTGAAGAAGTCCGAGAAGTTGAGGAGGGTGATGTGGAGGGGGTAGGAGGTGATAGAGGAGGCTTTGAGGGAGGTGGAGAACTTGTTTGAGTAGAGATGGATCAAAGCGATGAAGGAGTCCGTTCCGGTTGTGTGGGGGCAGTGCCATATGATCTTGTCGTTCTTGGACTGCATGATGGCGGATTTGAATGCAGGGAAGACGTTGTGCCCGAGAGAGGCGGCCATTGGGTGAGAGAAGGCGTGGGAACCGGATTGTGACTTTTGGGCGAAGGGGTGGAAGAAGGCGTTGTGGTGGTGTGCGAGGAAGAGCTGATGATTGAGGACATCGATTGGGTTTTTGACGTAGACGGTTGCCGAGAAGCGGTGGAGAGTATCGGTGATTGAGTGTGGGACGAGGCCGAAAGAACTGATGCGGTGCTTGAAGAGGTTTTCTTGGAGCTCGATGCAAGGGCGGGCGGAGGAGATGTTTCGCTGGAAGGTTGAATTGGAGAAGTTTGGATCGTTGAGGATGGCGATGAGCTCGTCCGCTTTGCGGTGGCCGAGGTTGGCGGCAATGGAGAAGATGTAGAGAACGAGCTGCTCTACCAGTGCGTGTTCGAAGATGAAGGTTAAAGGGGGCTGGGAGAGTGGGGCTGAGGATGAGACGGAGCAGAGAGGACTGTTAGCGACGTGGCGTGCGTCTGCGGTGTGGAGAGAGAGGGCATGTTGCTGGTGGTGGTAGGAGTCCTCATCTGCGAAGAGAACGTTACCGGAGGGGCGGTTTGAGGGGGTGCGAGGGGCGTGCAGTTGAGGAGTGGACGTGTGGCGCTTTGTGCGTCGGAGATAGTGGGTTATGGTTGGTAGGGGCGTGCGTTTTGTGGGGGAGATCCGGTGAGGGCACCTTCGTTTTTGGCGCTGTAGGTCAGGGGTGGTGCGGGCGAAGAAGGAGCAACGGGAGAAGCAGCAGCGAGGCATGGTGTGGAATGCGGGGGCGCGTTGATGCGAAAGAAGGGAGAAGAAGCAGGAAGGCGTGGAGGTTATGGCGAATATAGTGCGGTGATAATTATATGGGGAGAGTTGTGGGGCATGCAGTTCACGTGATGCAGGGCTGTGAGGAGGAGCCGAGACAGACTGCGGGCACTTATACCTGCGTTGTGGTAATTTGGGAATTTGGCTACGTGCCGCCAAAGTGCAAGATTTCTAGTTCTATTTGGATATTTATTGCTATTGTCAGGCTTTATTGTCTATTACGCGAACATGAGTGAGGGTAGCGAAAACGTGATATTCATGCACAATGTTTTACTATGCACACTTGATTGGGGCTTCCAAAAACTTCGGATTACGCAGTTTTTTGCTAGTTCAGTTTCTCTAAGAACTAGCAACTTTGAATGAGTTTAATTATTTTTAGAAAATATGGAACTGCAAAAATGAAAGAATTCATGGGTTTTCTGTACATTTTAGTTCGTCCGTTTTTGACGCCTAAACTTGCATTCCGAGAACACAGGCGAACCCCTTTCCTGAATGAAGACGTCTGTGAGATCCTTTGGTTCGTATCATTAGTGAAGGGATCTGCGAAAGACACGTTTTCCAGAGACAGATTTTTCAACAATCACATCTTTTGGCTGCATATTGTTGTGTACGAACGGCATTTCTCCAGAAAAGGGTGACAGAGGTACAATCCTGTAAGTACGTATTGAAATTATTCGCGTTGCTGCCCTTCCATCACTTTAAAGGAGCTTATCAAGAATCATAAGCATTTGCTCCACTACGACATCACCGCGTAGATAATCCTTTCTTTTCAAAATCCCTTGGTACCGGTTGCCATCGGGTCAAATACAAATAATGTTTCAAGGCCGGCTCAGACCTGCGTAAACCGTCGCATAGCGCTCAAAACTGTGAATGTAAGGGAGAGCTTCGAGATGGTCTTCTGAACAGATGGGAAGAAAAATTGTGGGAACGGGAACGTTTGTCAGCTTTTCTAATCTTTTTAGAGAATACGATTTCAAATCTAATCGCTTCCCTTCTTGCTTCGCATCATGGTCGATTACAGATAACAATATGTATGCATCGCTGACCGTTTTTATTTCGGAGACTGTAGATCCGTGGTGTTGGTGAAGAGGTTCTAGGATTTTTTCGGCAGCTTCCTTCTTGTCTTTATCTAATTTTTAAAATGCTGACTATTTCTCTGTGGCGGCACATAGTCTTGCAGATTTCGTCAGAGCGAGATGTTGCCACAAGAACTGAGCCGGAAATTCGGAATCCATCGAAATGCCAGTGCCAGTCAACGCGCTTTGAAAGAGATTTGGGTCCAAACTCTTAGAGATGTATAACCTAGATAAAAGCTGGTGAGCGAGTTGCAGCGGCGTTGATACCGGAACTTCGATGCATCTGTTTCAGGAGATGGCTGGACTACTGAGTAGCGCAGTTGAGATAGCATCTATCATAGCACCTGAATCCAACTAGATTGCAACCATTCTGAACGCCATTTTCAGGTCTTGATTTGTTTCTGCTCGAACACATGCGGCAAAATATCGTAAGCAAGCAGTTGTCACTTCAGTGGGCATCGTTGAGCTTTTCCAGTCGTTCTCTTTCAATCTGCGCTTCTCTTTGTTCGAAATAGATCAAGCCGTATAACTCTCGCGAAAGTTTATTTCCTGAGGTTATATGAGAATGAAAGAAGCGAGACCGCCTCCAATCTTCAACACCCTTTTCTGTCACAAGTCCACCTTCGATCGCCTCTTTCATTCTTTCAACCTTATCCTCTGCGGCTTAGAGTGCTAACCTAACTTCTTCGTGTGTTCTACTCATCCTGTGGAGATCAATATTTCTTATTTGTTCATTGGAAAATGAAGCCATTGCCAAATGATCTCGAGCAGTAAGCTCTCGATTTACAAGAGAATCTTGCGCTGCTGGTAATCCACTTTCCAGTTACAGTCTGTAAAGATCCATGGACTCATGAGTCCTCATGCACAGAGACCATTTCGTAGCTAAACAGCATGACTCGATCCGGAAAAACTCCAAGAGAGGGTCCTCCTTGGAGACCACACAACACATTGATATTTCATTTCCACATCACTCTTTTCGTCCGATCGGCTCTCTCCCTATTAACCATACAGTTTGTTCGTTAGTATGCTCTTAACACCGTCCAATGCCTGCCTTCTGCAGCAAGCATCATGGTTGGAATACCATCTTAATCGTACACCCTGTAGATTCGGCGCCACGCTCTGCCATCTCTCTGCGCCTTGTAAGAATGCTGTTTGCATTGTTCCAAGGCAAGACGCTGCTCGGTCCCAACAACCAACTCAGAATTCCAAAAAAACAAGAGCAGAAGAGGCCGCAGCTGCATAGGCTATGTCAGAATTTATTTCCAGGTAGCTAAAAAGAGCCGCAGGGATTTACGTAGTTAGTATATTTGCGTCAAATTCTTTCAGTACAGGAAAGAATTCATCTCGGTCTGCGGATACTTCGGTGTTCAGTAAACGGAATAGTAGCTCAGTCTCCGCCAGGGTCCCATGATCCACAACGTGAGAAACGCTCGCATTATCTTGGCTTCTGCGACGCTGAATAGAAAAGGAAAAATTCTCCTCGAGGAGCAACTCGTTCTCCTCGATACGAACGCAGATGTTTTCATCTATTCTACCGTGCATCACAAACGGAGCGTTCACAGTTTGATTTGAAGCGCATTTTGAGGAGGTCAGCCGATCAAGAAATTCTGTAAATATGAGCTGTGCTGCAAGTCGTTGCTCTACAGTTATGAATTGCTAATGGTATAGGATAGCCTCCTATAGCCGAAAGTGGACATGAAGCGAGACAAAGGCAAGTAGGCGGCAGAGCCTTCTGAAAACAGTCACTGTAGACTGAAGCAACACGAACACACGAATTAGGCGGCAGAGCCTGTCAGTTATCCGCCGTGATGGCTTTAGAGCGAAAGGGAGCAGAAAAACGCGCTACATAAGGCTTGACGTAGCCAGTAAACAGAAAAGAAAAGAAAGGGAAGGACCCGAGCACATCCTTATGCTGAACTGATATTGCATTGTCTTATTCGCGCCCCAACTCCGTAGTCTACACCCCACGTAATAAATGTCAATCAACAAACCTCGGATGGTAACAGTTATCGGCCCAGCGGGGCTTGTATCTGCGGAGGACAACGGAAGTATTCACCACGCTCCAAAAATCACTACGAACATCACGTCAAAGGTGAGCTACCGCGAAGCATGGAGGAGAAGGATGAAGATGATGTTACAATTCGCCGACATCGATAACAAATATAAAGCGATTTGTGCCGGGGCTGGACACTTGGATTATCTTGCATGTGATGCTACAGCGCAAGAAATGTTGAAGAAGGCCGAGCGATGTGGAAAGTTATGTTTCGATCCGGACGTGTACGACATAAAAAAGAACAAGATGGTAGAAGCCGTACTCGATGTAATCGCAAAAGACAGCCCGACAGAGAGTGTTAAACGAGAAGTAGACCTACTCACAGCAATACAGGAGCGCCATAGATATTCAAACAAAAACAAATCCTCATTCGCAACGAGATTCAACGCAGCAGTCGCGCGATATACCAACCATACCTCAGATATAAGCGACGCAACAAGTAGGCAGTTTGCGATCCTCATGCTCCGCAACTCATCCCTAACTTCAGACACCATGAACGCTCTTCTTTTTCATTTGACATCAAAGCATCGTCCCCTGGCTACCCATGAACAGTCCGCACAACTAATCCTGTCTTCAACGGAACTGAAGCTATTGGTAGAGGTGATTCAGATGAAGAACTCCCCAAATGATGAGACCATTATTGCGGTGTCAGAAAAAATCAAGGCTGCGCAAGACTTGGTTCATCACCAGAGCAAGACAAAGGCTCCCATGTTTACCCTTGAAGACGCAACCGACTCGATTTCGCATGTTGAAGATTTTCCAGACAGAACCTGTAAGACAATGCTTGGCAAACGCTCTATGAGAAACCAGTCCGAAAGCACAAAGCACATAAAGAAGATGAAAGAAGAGAGTGAATGCCGTGCATGTGGACAAGTTGGACATTGGTTCCGCGACAGCGAAGAATGTAGAAGCAAGATGTATAGGAAGCGCACAGGGTCCCAGACAAAACCAAACAAAGAGAAACAGCAAAGCAATAACGAAATCGGAGAGAAGCAGAAGGGGGCTTCGCTTTTTGGAAACTGAGGTCCGGGAAGCTCCGCCCAGACCTCAACCCCATACTTGATGAAGGGGCACCAACGTCCACGGGAGGAATCGATAATGCAACTGCACTATGTGACTCGCTAGGTTTGGCTGTGCATTTAGATCCACCTCGTGATAAGTACTATCATGCATGGGGGGATACAGCCGAAATCCCAAAGAGATGATGGACAGGGAAAGGCTGAAGGAAAGGTTGAGGGATGAAAGGAAAGTTCGCCAGCTGTGGCTCGGATTTAATTGGAGGCGCTCAATCTCTCATTTATATACAACTCAAAAAAAACCTCAGCCAACTAGACGCCAAGCCAGAGCAAACCCTAGACTACAAAGCAGGGACACCCAATAATACCAATCATATTCAAGCACGACATTAACCCTAGCCAAAGTTCATTGCAGCACACAACAAGGCAATACAACAGTGGAAAGCACATCATTACACTGACGTGTGCACAAAGTTAATATGCCAGCACACGCTTCTTGCAATCCGCCTCCATACACGTTCACCTTCCAGCACAGTACACCAAGTCTTCTGTAATACACATGACACGCTCTTCTCCAAGTACATTCGTTACACCTTGTGAAACGTGTACATAGTACACCAGCTGGAAATCCTGAACAGCGTGCAGAATAGTTCAAGTAGACAACGTACACACATGTACTCCAGAAAACCCCAATAGTGCCATACCACTTGTACACATCACATTGCAGGTGCATATTTGCAGTAGCCAATCACAGCACGAGGTCACGTTGAGGTCCAGCTGATACGCATATGCGTTTTTCCAGAGGCACCCTTCAAAATAGCCCATGCTCTCCTGCACATTTGGTTTTCAGTGACAGCATAGGCACTTGCACCAACAAGAGATAGTGTGCACATGGAACTTCTCCATCAATGACGTTAATGGGAGACCAACTGTGATACCATTTGACCTAGTCGGAAGAAATTCACCACTGATCATCGGGCTGGACATTAAACGATATGCAGACACTCTGAATTGTCAAAACCCACCGGTTATCTCCTTTAAAAGACCTTTTGACTCAGAAGTACGAGTGTTCTACACTTACATTGACCAGGACAGAGCGAAAAATGACAGACTTCGAATTGAGATCATCCCCCCATGTACGCTCCACAATGAAGAGTCTTCTGGGAAACCACAGCAAGAGAATGAAGGGCAACGCCATTAACAAGATTCACCGCTTCACGCATGCTACATCGGAAGAGATGAAATCTATTCTTTCCGACGCAGACATGCTTACGAACAAATTAGCAATAACTTGCGACAAGATATATGACGCATGTGACATATGCGTTTCTTCAGGCCGCCCATCACACTGCAAGAAGATATCCCTCAGCCATGTAAATGAGGCATTCAATGAGTCCATACAAGCTGATTTTGTCACGGTCTATATCAATGAAGAAAAGTATGAAGTACTTAATATCATAGACGCCGGAACAAACTACGGAGAACGAACGTTCGCTCCCACGAAAGACGCAGCAGAAATGTCAAACAAGATGGAGTCTGAGTGAATTTACCACCATGGGGCACCAAAGTTCTTCAGTGCAGACCCAGAATTTACGAAACCAGTTATGATAAGGTTCCTCGATGCACATGGGATACAGACTCAACCCAGACCATCGAGATCATCGTCGAAGAATGGTAAGGTTGAACGTAATAACGGACTGTTCAAAGCCGTGCTCAATAGGATCTCTCGGGAAAATACCATGGCATCACCACAAACTCTTGTATCCCGGGCGTCGTTTCTCACAAACCTATTTCACGGAAACTCTGTGCTCGGTGCATTTCAACTTGCCCGAGGATGTGCACCTTCGGTACTAGGTATACACTCCAGCAAGGTATCTTTCTGTTCTAATGGAGTGCAGGATTTTGTAAATAGATTCGTGAAATCCTTCTCCAGATGTAGTTCTAGATACCAAACACTTTCTCGGGTTCGGCTTTTAGGAAGGATCCCATTGCTGAAGTTTCCAAGCAGCTGCATGTCGCATCTTATTCAGTTGGTCAATGAGGGCACACTGCTTCGGGTACGAGAGGTTGTTGTGCCCACGACTCATGGCCGCAACCCTTCGTCGAAGTTCCTACCAATAGGCACAGAAAATATTTAATGTCTTTAGTCCTGCAAAGCACTTGAACTTCTGGATTTTGCGATTGAGATCAAAAGATAATTCATTGCCCGTAGACCAGTATCTGTAAACCTGCTCCTCGGAGTTCATAACTCCATACCCATAATTATCTTGCTTCATGGGCACTTCTAAAGCACCTAATGCCGAGGCCCATTCATTATTAAAGGTAGCAATATTAGCGACCAGTGTCTTCAAGTCTTTGCCAGAGTAAAAAGCAGTTCTACTATCTGGTTCACTGATGGAATCATAGCTTTGTGTACCAGAGGTCTCACCTGTGCCCTAGCTTCTTCCAACTCCTCTTCAAGAAAAGACTTTCCGTCTTAATTGGTTGAGTTCTCTTTCTTCGTTTTTGAAGAACGGCAAAGCTCAATACGGATCTCTTTCTGGCTGATGTGCAACTGCGCAAAGCCAATGGAAGAGAAATAAGCCTTGCTGCTCAACGAAGCCGATGCTACTTCTTCATACGGAATTTTGAAGATGTAATAGCAAGGATAAGTTTTATCAGTGTGGTGAAACCAATGAGAAACACCATCTTTGAAGACAACAGCAAGGCCAATTTGACACAACACGTCGAGCACATAAACAAGTAGTCTGGGCAAGACTACTGGGGTTTTGGTATTACTCAGAACATGAATTCTTAGCAATTCACTGGCGAGGGCTAGACGCTCGATGTCAAGATCACATATCGTATCCATGAGAATATATGGCATCATCTGACACCATACTTTATACGACGCAAAACATATTGATGAAAGCACCTGCATTTCTTTCGATCGGCATGTCCTAGCAAAAGCTGCAGAGAACGTTCGCACCCATTTCTCAAGACCTGACTGATTTGTAAAATCATTAGAAATACACGACCAGAGACGCACTCCCAGAATATCTGGAAGTCCTTCAATAGAAACCTCTTCTCCTGTCCTAGGATCCAGAAGAATCGCAGATGGTTCTTTTCTTATTAAGTCTGCGCCCCGGTCGCCTTCACAGAGAAAAGAGATAGCTTTAAGACGATCATTATTTGCAGCAAAAAAAGAACGATCGTCTTCCGTTCGCAAAATTGTTCTCAGCGTTTTGAAGGCTGTCAGAGCTCAAATAGGGGTTCCAGAACTCAGTATATCTCGAAGCAAAAACATGCTCATCTGGGTTCCGCTCCCCACATCTTCGTATCTCCCAAATAGGGCTCTAGCTGGAATGTTACGATGGTAGTTTGGAGTTGAAGATATGGGCGTTGAGTAAAGGTTCAGGAGACCCAGTTTGTTTAAGAGTTTCGCCGACTCTAGTAAAATTGCGTTTCGAAGCTCTTCATCAGGCGAGTCATCTTGAAGAAATGAATGAAAGATCAAATGAGAGTTGTCCAGTGTGTCGAAACAGACTTGTTCGTGCTGATTTTTGAAGTTCGTATACTCTATTTCATACGAAATAACATCAAAAACTCGAGTAGCAGTCACGTACACTTTGCTTTGGAAAAAGTATCAAATACATCCCAATATTTCTGTGTTCTAGTTAAGTGGAGGATTTTGTATTCGTTTTCCTGGCTCGCACTCTTGGGGCAAAATATCCCTATCAGTACTCCGTGTGCACTCTATGACACGTGCATGAAGACTGAGGAATACCACGTGTACTCCAGTGACACTATACAAGCACGGCAGCACTACTCTGAGAGCCCCGTGAAGACCAAACTTCATTCTACTAGGAATGTTTCAGTAAACAAGTTTTAGAAAATGAGTTTGTGAGTAGCAGAAACCGCACCCTCCAGCTGCGCGTAATTTTTTGCCTACAGAACCCATCGGCGAAATTGTCTCGACGATATGCACACCGATTGAACTCTAATTAACCTCCAAGCGACCCAGTTGTAGCACATTGCACTCCAACTACCCTTCTAAAAAGGAATTTTTTTATATGGTCGGCCAGGGAGTTTTCCTGTGATGAGTACAAAACGATGGGTTAAAAGCTGATACCGCGCACTGATAAAGATTTCTGGAAGGCTTTCGATGTGAGTTTTTTTGCGTTATCAATTTGGAGAAAGAGGGGGTGTTTGTTGTGGGTGTTGTATATGTGCGTCAGTATATCAAGAATGTTGGGTAGCGCTTTGGACTGAGACTTGAGGAAGTCGACGTGAAGGAAGCGGGAGGCGGTATCGATGAAAACGAATATATGGCTGTTCCTTTGACTTGAAGAAGGTTTCAGGGGACTGCAGGTGTTGATTGATATGTGGACTCCAGAAAACTGAGTGTGGGTGGTACGGCGATGAGCTTTCGGTTTGGATTTTCCTTTCCTGCATCCACGGAAGTGAGGTTTTGGGGGTGTGTGACGAAGTGTAGCGGGGAGATTTGGAGCGCAATGACTGGTGGGTCAGCGTACTGGTTTCAACCTGAGGTAGCATGGTAGAGGGGGTTCTAAGGTTCGTATCCTTGACGGCGTCACTCCCAGAGTACTTGGTGCAATTGGCTGGCGTTTACCGCGTAGTTCTACGGGTCGGAGCTACGGAAACGATGGCTTGAAGACCAATTGGTGTAACTAATGCACCAAAAAGGGTAATTTGGTATCCTAACGGTGCCTACCTTACTTTGAGGGAGAAACGTCACTCGAGCCAAGTGAATAACAATGGCGAGGCGATGGGATCTCCCTGGCCTTGTTATGCTAATCTATCACACTAATTAAAATAAAATAATTATCTAAATGTGTCCATCTGACGTCGATCAGTCCACGTGGCGTCTGTACGCTACCTCGGGCCCTGGCGTCTTACAGGACTCGACCTTAATCGTTGCTCCTTCACATATCACCCTCCTTAGGATTCGACCGTCGCGGCCAAGTCCAAATTGCCCCACACCTTCCTGGGGGTCTGGCTCTAATTGGACCTATGAGTGAACCTCCGATCTTGCCTTCGGGGTCGGAACTTTGTGATCCTCAGATTCCTAATTTCCTGGACACGAGCAGCGCTGTTCTCGACATTTCGGCGTCCTATGACCAATTGTTACACAATGACGGGTTGGGTCAGCGTACGGGTCTCGACCGGTGGTAGCGTGCTAGAGCGGCTCCGAATGTTCGAATCCTTGACGGCGGCACTCCCGGAGTACTTGGCGCAATGGCCTGGCGTTTACTACGTAGTCCTACAGGTTGGAGCTACGGAAACGATGGATTGAAGACCAAATGCTGGAACTAATGTACCAAAGAGAGTAATTTAGTATCCTAACGGTGCCTACCTTACTCTAAGGGAGAACCATCACTCGAACGAAGTAAATAACAATGGCGAGGAGCTGTGATCTCCTTGGCACTGTAATGCTAATCTATTACAGTAATTAAAATAAAATAATTATCTAAATGTGTCCATCTGAGGTCGGCCAGTCCAAGTAGCGTCAAGATACCTCAGGCCCCGTCGGCTTACAGGACTCGACCTTAATCGTTGCTCCTTCACAAGATTGGGTAGGAGGTTGTGATTGGCCATTAATTGCAATGACCGGGGATGAATTTGGCCTAGCTTCAGGTGCCATGTCATGAAGTCATGTGTGATGGAGGAGGTTGGGGCTGTAGTGGTTTTTGGAAGTAGTTGTGATTGAGTACGTGAAGATGATTGAAGGGTAGCAAGATGTGGAATCCGGGAATTTGATGATGGAGGGGGGGAGGGGTGGTTCTTTGAGAGTGAGAGATTTCATCGCAACGTTGTTGAATGGATGGGATGGGGGGTTTCGGGCGCGGTCGCGGAAGGGGAGGAATATACGTGCACCTAGGGCTTGATTGAGGGTAACAAGAATGTATTAATGGTTTATAAGTGTGGAAACAGCCATGAAATCGTATGCATAAGGCGGTCAACGCGGTCGAATGATAGCGGCTCTAGACAGGGTGAACGCAACCAAACCGTAGTTTGAAGCAAGGAAGGCGACAAAGATCAAGTTTCGATGGATGTGTGGAGCATGTATGGCATTGGAGATGCGGATGGTTCTATGCGTCGTCGGTGTCGATATTGGCCCCTGCTTGGTTATGGGAGAGGTATAGCCGTTGGCGGAGATGGTGTAAGTCGGGTGTGGAAGTGCGAACATTGCGGAGGGTTAGGAAGAGATATGAGTGGGGTGGGCGGCAGAATCAAGGATAAACGTATCTTCAGACGGAAGCTGATGAGTTTCATCGACATTCTGCTGCAGGTTGCTCATGCGAAGTAGGAGCTCTTCCATGAGATATTCAGAAAAAAACTCGTGTCTGGAGTGCGTTTGCTCGAGATTCCGGTTTTACTTTCTGAACGTTGCATTTTTCATCGCTGGGCGTTACAAAACCATGGACGTGGCACAATTTGCCGGTGTAGCCTGTGATATAAACCAAAAAGGTAGCGAGCGGGTCTAGGACATGATTATTATAGGGAGCACACGATGGGCTCAACCTAGGTGGAGGAGATTGAGGATACCTGTAAGGTATGGCAGCACCAGCTGTAGGACAACGCTTGGAGCGGAGAAACCACGAAGATGTTCGGGATCTTCCTCTCTTGAGAGACACGCATTAGGCGGAGGAGACGCGTCCCAGCGGAGCACAGAAACAGAGCCACTCTGGAAAGGCACGACGGAGTCGGGTGTAAGACCGAGGCCATTCCGGCGGGATATACCTAGAGTGTTTAGGTGAGCACGGCACAGTCCGGGGTGTGACCAGTACTAGGCGAAGCGGAACCACGGCGATTGTCGGAAAATGAGCGAGGAAACACTCGTATGAGGTGAACGAGCAAGGTGAGTGAGGCGGCCACTCACGAGAGCCAAAAAGGAGAACAAGAGGATACGGGGGCGAAACCCTATACAGGGGCGAGACTACGACAAGTGTCGGCGATTAAAAATTAACCCACGGTGGTGGTATCAATCTGGTCGACAGAGGGGTGGATGAACTAACGTGCGACCGGCGCTCACACAGTATGCGGTGAAGACGCGCCGAAGCCGAAAATTTCAGAGCCAAGACTCCCTTCACTCGAGCGTTGGCATCCGTGCAGTTCACGTGTTCCACCAGTGCGCACCTCCGGTCCTAACCGGCCGTCGGCACGCAATAGCGGTATACATTGTCATAGACCAAGCTAGTCCTCAAGCGAGCGAAATCTCTAAGTCCTGAGAAGAACCCCCTTGAAGGGAATTGTCTTTCACCAGCCACTGAAGGGTGAAATAGGAACGGCGGGCTTACTGAGACCTCGTTGATAGACGGTGATGCACATTTCTAGCGGGTACGGAAACCCGTAAAAACCCTAGGCTTACTTTCATGGTCGACGGTAGAAACCAAAAAAGTAAAAGTAGTCTAGTAGGGGCTCGTCTTTAAAATAGCGACAAGGATGGCAATGCTTGGTGAAGATTTTATATCTCATCAGCCACCCGAACTACGGTAACGATTGCTTGTCGCCACGTGGCTACGAGGAGGTTTACTGGAAGTGCGCCTCCCTATCTACTTAATCTTATCTAAAAAATACTACATTAGCCAAAAGCTAGGCTAATTTCTATTTAAACATGTAGTACAAGGCGAATGCCCGAAACCATTCAGATCTATCACGTCGCATCAGTCACTTATTGGTGTAGCTCACTATACTACATAGCCTTGGGGACGTGCATGCTTTGAATACAATTTGGAGCGAAAATGAAAAGGACGTGACTGCCTTGAAGGTTTCAGACGTAAAGTAAACGTGAAGTTGCGGTTGAGAAGTGATATATGTGGTGTATAAATGTTTTTTTGGACTAGGACAGCTTGCTGTAGGCGATTCGTGAACTCTCGAATGGATGCAGGTGGTGTTCCGACCATGAAGATTGCGAGCTGATAGAAGTACGGATTTGATTTAAGACTGTAAATGAGGAACTTCACGGTTGTGCGTTCTTCATTAATGCTGGAAAAATCGGTGTTTAGAATTTTTCCTTGATAGACAGGTGCTTGGAGATGTATTCTTTGATGTCTATTTCACATTAGAATGAGATTGATCGTGCCTTGGAGTCAAGAGCATCGTGGTCTTCTATATTGGTATGGCGGAAATAATTAGAGATTATGATTACGGTTTAGAATGGTGATTGACTGAGGATATTTGTCGAAGGTTGTTCAATGCTTTGGTCAGGTACAATTTGCATGGGTCTTGACATTGTGAAAATTTTTTAGGTGTGTTGTTAGAGCGACTGAATCATTGTAAAGGCATTAATTGTTTTGAAAGAATAAGGGGGCGTCAATAAGAACCGCATTGATGGTAAGGGCATCTTTAAAGAATATAAAATTCGTGTAAGAGAGTAAGTGTTTAAAAAAGAGACAACTTGGTGGTAGAGGGAGATTTGGGTGATGATTTGTCAGCAATTAAGAGATTAAATATATTTGATTCGTTTGCAGGTACGTTGTAGATGTGAAGAAGGGTTTGAGTATAGTATTACGCGTCGGATCGGTCTTGACGTCTCAGGAATCTTGAGAGTCTAGAAGTGAAGGAAGAGCGTTCTGGACGCATGTCTTATGAGGACCGATGTCCAGGAAGCCAAACGACGAAGACGTCTGGTTTCTGGATGTTTTATGTGATGTCTATGACTATTTGTGGAAGCTGGACACGGTATGTGCGTCGCCACAGATATGGTTTTGAAACAGACTAAATATTCATCACTGTATCATTCGCAGTCTCTACCTATTTTACTCCTTCTTTCTGTCGTTTTTCTTTGACTTCATTTTTTTGCCCTATGCTGAGCTGGTACTCTCGAGAGCATATCTACTACTTGTGTCCCCTTGGGTTGTTACCACCCGCGTTGTGTCCCCTTCCTACTTTCACGGATAGACGTTTACAACGTGGTTCTATTCCTGCTCGAACAAACAATCCTCGATTGCGAGAACTCATTGAACGACCCAAAGAGTAACAAAGCATCACCGACACATGTTCGCGAGATGCAGAGATTTGTTTCTGCTCTTTCCCCGACTACCTTCGTAAGGTACAGCTACAAAATCTAATACAGAGTACAGCGCATGCCATTGAAAAAGATACAGATACGTACAGATTGGGAATAAAGTTTGAAGCGCACTGAACTGCGGCGCAGCAACTCCAACTGCCTGATCTAACATTAGCGCATTGAATAATCTAGAGATGCCTCTTCATCGCATTCAGATATCGGTCAAATCTTGCACAGATACTGGCTACATATCTGACATACTCTTTGAATTAGGCGCTCTATCAGTCTCAGTGGAGGATGGCTTCCGTGGAACTGACGGAGAAACCCCTATTTTTGATCAACCTCCTTTGTCCGGAACGTTGGCGACAAAAACACCTTCACTCTGGCAGAACGCGAACATCTCTGCCCTGTATCCATTACAGTGCGATATTGAACAAGTCACAATGCTAATCGCAACACAGTTCAACTTGAATGAGTCGCCGACTTTCTCGCTACAAACAGATTCTTTCGATGAGAAAGATCCAGAAACATGGGTTCGACAAGTGCAAGAATCGTTTGTTCCTGTAGTTGTTGGTCGGATTCGTATTTCCTTCCCATGGCATAATTTAGATCCTTCTTTCATAAACGTGAAGCTAGAGCCAGGATGTGCCTTTGGCACTGGTGACCATCCTACAACGAAGCTTTGTCTAGCTTGGCTTCAAAGAACCGTTAAGCATAATATGAAGGTGCTGGACTTTGGAACCGGAAGTGGAGTGCTAGCGATTGCAGCGGTTCTATTCAGCGAAGGTGTCCAAGCCGTCGGAGTTGATATTGATTTGAATGCAGTGGATACTGCAAAATCAAATGCTGAAAGAAACCAATTGAGAGATAAGATTCTTTTCTGTGAAAATCACGACGAACCTCAGGGTATGAAGTATGATGTTATCATCGCTAACATTTTGGCTGAACCACTGAAATGCCTCGCACCAAAATTGGTTCAAAGTATGGAGACTGGAGCGTCTATCGGTCTTTCCGGTGTGCTGTGCCATCAAGCCGTCGACGTTATGGAAAGTTATCAGCGGGAAGGCGTGTTCCTTCAGCAAGCGGAAGTAGACAATAATTGGGCACTGTTGATCGGGCGAAGACCTTAAACGTGCAAGAGACATGGATGCCAAACTGTTTAAATTGGAACCCCTTCTGTTGTGGCTTCACGTTCGGATGGCTCCTAAATTTAGAAGGAAGATCTGAAGCTAAGAAGGCGAGAGGAATGATCCCATCTGCAACATGTAAACTGAGCATTTTGAATGTACACCAACTGTAGGTAGCCCAAATAAGTGCTTCATTCGATATTCAGATCCGTAGCCAAAAATGAAACGCTTCTTCTGATGGACCGATTTCAAAAGCCACAAATAGTATGAGGAAATCAATCGCATGTTCAGATTCTTGAAGCAGGGTGGTGTGCGTTTTCTCAATGCTAGCAGTCAGGGATAAGTGCTTCCCTCCGCGGGAAGCACTCCGCCCAACAAACCCCCGTTTCGAGGTCGAAAAGCCGCTGATTTAGTTTAATTCATGTGGGTGGAAGCATATTAATTCTAACATATGTGAATACCAGGGCAGTTCTACTTTTGCTCATATTACTGAGTTTACCAGTCTTCTGCTTGTTCAAGCCATTCTTTCATGTACACACACGTCTTCGGGGAAATTACACCATCGGGGCTACAGTCATGAAACACTGGACAAGATCCGCATGGGATAGAGGTTAGATGGTTGACAGCCGGCGTATGTGTAGCTCTTCTAAAATATTCTCCTCCTTCATTCCTTCCCTCGCATTGTTCAATAACTGAATCATACAACATGGTCATCATAAGCTGTCTTATATCACTTTTCCTAAGAGCTTCGTGTGATATTTTCAAGTCCGCCACGTAATCTGTGACGCTATCCACTGTGACATACTCCATTGTCATCATGTATCCAAGAACCTGAGCGTAAATAGTTTCAATGAACTCTGTATCAAACTCTTGCTCGTCATTGTACCAAGGACCGCCAGTGTGAGCTGCTGATGGTTCCACCTCTGATGCAATGTAAACTTTTTTGTTTGTTCCTTGAACAGACTTTATCTCCTTTATCAGTCTCCGTGCGATCAACCTTTCCACAATTTGCTTCAACTCCGACGGGTTTTGAATGTTTGTCCGGAACTTCATGTCTCGCTTTGTAACACCATTTTGACCAGATCGCTGAATCATATCGTACACCATTCTCTCAGCAGCATCAAGTCCGCGGAACTTCTCCGCGTCCTTGAGACTTACCCATTGGTAAACGACGACGTCTTTCTTTTCTGCCCCTTCGCCAATGGATTTTTTCAAGAGCTTCAGCCTTCCGTTTCGGAGCAATTCATTGTACGAGTTGAGACGGTGTTTTGGTTTGACATCTTTGTCTAGTTGCTGAACTATTTCACCATCTGTCAAGCCGTCAGGGTGGCCTTGGCAGATCCGAAGTATCGCTGTTTGTAAAGCACGTAACATGGAGTCTGGCATAGTGGCTTTCTGAAGAGTTAATAGAGATTTTGACCGGCCCTTTTGTTCACTTTAAGTCGTACGGGAGATTATTGGAAGCTAATCGGGATGGATGTTTGAGCTCAAAGCTGGGTGAGTTTTGATACGAATAAGAAAGCACTCTTAGCAAACATTCTAAAACATACCTTTCAAATCGTTGCCCCCGATTTACGACTGAGCAAAATCGCAATAGTTCGAGCCCCTACAATGAATCGCATAACGGCTGTCCGAGAAACTGCATTATTCGATGCTTTAAAAACTTGCCTAATAATCCCCGCATCAGCACAACGCCTCCGCGACCAGGGAAAGGGTATATGGTTAGGAGTTACCAGAAGACGTTAGATTCCGGCCACGGAGGAAAAGATCGCATCAGGAGTGGAGCAATGACGGAACGACGTCCAAACGAAGCCGATTTGAGAGCCAAATAATTGGTTCGTGGCAAATTTTATCGTGCATTGATGACCAACTGTTGGCTTGCGAAATTGGCTGAACTCCAGAAACCATTCGACTGCCTCTGTCCAGACGTATAGTACCGTTAGTACGCAGATGGTTTCGTAGATACGAAGCGTTCACTCACCAGCATTCATCGGCGAGCCGTCTTTTCACCGCACGTTCATTCGCGACACCTTCATGAGCTGGTGAAAGAGCTCTGTCGCCTTGGTTTCCTTTTACCTGACAACCTAACTATGTCTTCATCAACTGTCGAACCAATACAATGGACGGGCGATTCAATTGTCCGTCTCTCACTCCACCGCCCTGCTCGCCCGATCACGAGGCTTGACACGTCCCCATTCGCTTTTCTGTACAGCATATGGTTGATTGCAGTTCTGTACTACCAGTTATCTAAATTCACAACCCTAGCGCTTCTGGCAATGCTCGTCATTCTACATATTCTCTCATTCTTGATCCAACATTGGATGGTCTCCGCAAAGGTCTTTATATCATGGCAAACTGTGACCAAGTTTGATGCTCAAGATGTTGCTGATGGGATCATTTACGCGTTTGCTCGCCCTCAAATGCACCGAGGGAAATCGCAGCTCATACAGCTAAAAAGTGATGAAGCAGGTCGTATATTTTTCTTATTCCAGAAGCGCACTTATGAATACAACGTAGAATCCCACGTTTTTGAAAAGGTTTACTATCCAACGCAGCATCAAATTGGCTACTACGCCGAATATGCTCGTTCAACTTTTGGACTTTCCGACGATGAATTACTGCACAATCTGGCTCGTTTTGGCGACAATAAGCTTGATATGCCTGCACCTTCGTTTATGGAACTTTACAAAGAAAACTTGCTGGCACCGTTCTTCATTTTCCAAGTCTTCTGTATATTCCTTTGGCTTCTCGATGAATACTGGAAGTACTCATTGATGACATTTGGTATGATGCTGTTGTTCGAAGCCACAGTTGCAGCAGCCAGGCTGCGAAGCTTGCGTGAACTACGTGGTATGCGAAACATCCCTCTACCTACAGTTGTTTACAGAGGAAAGAAATGGAAAACCATATCATCACTTGAACTCCTCCCTGGAGATATAGTCTCTATAGGTCGTGGGAAAGATCCCTCTCACGCTGTTCCTTGCGATCTTTTGCTTCTTTCAGGAAGTGCCGTTGTCAACGAAGCAATGCTAACTGGTGAATCTGTACCGCTAATGAAAGAGCCTATATCAACGATATCATCATCGGATATGAGTGAGCATCTTTCGATCGATTCTGTCCACAAGAATTATGTGTTATTTGGTGGAACCCGCATTCTAACACACACTCCGGCGATTGTAGATGGCACCACACCACCATCGAAGTCTCCAGAAGGTGGATGTGTTTGCTTTGTTTTGCGCACAGGTTTCGGCTCATCGCAAGGGAAGCTCATGCGAACAATTCTGTTTTCAACAGAATCTGTCGCAGAAAATTCATGGGAAGCCGCTCTTTTCATCTTATTAATGCTGGTGTTTGCGATTGCTGCTTCTGGATACGTTCTTTATCACCGATACACCGAGGATCACGATGGGCGATACAAATTGTTGTTGAGGTGTGTTCTTATCATTACATCAGTTGTACCCCCGGAGCTGCCAATGCAGCTGGCAATTGCCGTCAACAACTCGCTTATCTCTCTTGCAAAGAGCTTGGTTTTTTGCACAGAACCTTACAGGATTCCATTCGCCGGCAAAATTGACATATGCTGTTTTGACAAAACTGGGACGTTAACGACTGATTCGATCAACGCAGCTGGTATAGCCTTGCCGTCTACTGAACGTCCCGAGCAGGCCACGTCCAGAACAGAGTCAGATGTCTATGATTTTCTACCAGTTGAGAGTTCATCAATGGATGCTTCTCTTGTTCTTGGTGCCTGTCACTCTGTAGTCCACGTGGAAAATGAGCTTATAGGAGATCCCCTTGAATTAGCCGCTTTGGATGCAATCAACTGGGTTTACGGGCGCAGTGGTGCTTGCATCCCAAAACGGGGCGGTGCAGGGCTCGCATGTGCTAAGATTTTGCAAAGATACAGGTTCGCATCTGTGCTTCAGAGAATGAGTGTGATCGCTGATGTCAGTGGAAGTGCACCTCGCAACGGACTTCGCGTTCTTCTGAAAGGATCCCCGGAAGCAGTAAGCAAGCTGCTCGAGGGTGGAACTCTTCCAGACAAGTATAAAGCAAGCGCTCATCGTCTTGCGAGAGAGGGCTATCGGGTTCTTGCTTTGGCATACAAAGAGCTCGAGCAAGGAATGACCGCTTCCGAGGCAACCAAGATACCCCGAGAAGAAGCAGAATCCAATATGAAGTTTGCTGGCTTTGTTTGTTTTGAATGTCCTTTGCGAAACGATTCCCGAAAGGTAATTCGTATGCTGAAGAAATCAAGTCACATGGTTACGATGATCACCGGTGATGCTACTCTAACTGCTGCTCATGTTGCGATGCAAGTTGGAATGTGTTCAAAGAGCATCTTGATTCTTGACATGAGCGAAGCGAATCCGGGTACACTAGAATGGTTCAGTGCAAATTCCGGAAAGAGGAAAAAACGGTTTGCTGTTGACATGGTACACGTTTTATCCAAGGACTTCGACCTATGCATCTCTGGTCCAGCTCTTCGATTTCTTTTAGATACCGAGTCCGATGCGACTAATATCTTCAGGTATATCAAAGTTTACGCACGAATGTCTCCAGAGCAAAAGGAAAAGATATTGACCGCTTTAAAAGAACAAGGACTTGTGACACTCATGTGCGGCGATGGTACAAATGACGTGGGAGCTTTGAAACAAGCTCACGTTGGAGTTGCTTTACTATCAGCCATCGTCACTCGACCTCAAAACCCACGACGTAAAGCAGATGGAGATGCAAGATCCCAAGTAACGAAGACAAACCCACAACCAAAATCTCAGAGAAATTCAAATCTGAAGCAACGGAAAAAGCACACGAAGACACCCTCACCCCATGAAGGCATTGAGTCTGGTGATAAGAACAAGTCTGGGCAATCCAGTCGTGAAACGAAGTTAACAAAAGCAGAATTGTACCAAAAGAAGATGGACGAACTATCGGCGAGTCTTGGAAGCTCTGATGATCAACCACCTCTGGTGAAGCTTGGAGACGCCTCAATTGCTTCCCCGTTCACTTCACGTCGGATGACAATAGAGTCTTGTGCTTCGATTATTCGACAAGGGCGCTGCACTCTCGCCACTACTCTTCAGATGTATCAAATCCTTGCTCTCAATTGCCTCATTTCTGCATATTCTCTCTCAGTGCTCTATCTGGAAGGTGTAGTGCTTGGAGATAAGCAGATGACAATTATGGCAGCTGTTCTCTCGGTTGTCTCGTTCATGATCAATCGCTCAAAGCCGCTGAAAAAGCTCTCGACACAAAGACCGGCGTCTTCGATATTCTCCCCGCATCTCTTCCTTTCCACTATGGGCCAGTTTGCGGTACATTTGACATGTATGATAGCCTGTATGCGATTTATTCGTCCTTACCTGCCTGAGGATTACGCGCCGAAGATTGACGAAGAGTTTGCCCCGAGTTTGGCAAATACAGTTATCTTCTTGCTCTCCATTGCCCAACAACTATCGGTGTATGTTCTAAATTACAAGGGCCGTCCATACATGCAGAGTCTGGCGGAAAACAAAGCCTTATTAAATTCGCTACTCGTTTGCGCTGGACTCCTCGCTATCTGCACTGCCGAAGTCTCTGTTGAACTGAACGAATTCATGCAGTTGGTACGGTGGCCTTCAAGGCAGCTGCAAATGGAGATATCTGGTGTTCTCTTGTTTGATTTGCTTGGGGCCTTCCTTATCGACAAGATATTCACATTTTTGTTGGCTCCTCGTGCCCAAGTCATGGATTGAAGATATTAACCTCCCAAGTCGATAATTAAAAACTGTTTGCATTAGAAAGGCATATAACGTTCTGTCCATTGAGAAAGTGGCATACCTAGATTTCGGTCGGCACTCTTCCCTCTGGTTTTCCATTCCCAATCCAGCAAACATTGCTCAATACTACTCGAGATGGGATGTGCCACGTTGCAGCTGTTTACAAAACGTAAGGAAAAATGGCACGGCGTTTTCTGACGGAAGTCGTTTCTGATTTGAATATCGCTGCATACCATTGTTTTGTGCGGAGAGCTGAGTCAGTGAGATTTGTGACAACGAACAAGAGCATAAACGCTGAACCAGTGCGTTGCAATGCCAAGACGAATGATAGGTACACCACAATCTCAGCAAAGTAATGTGGACAGATCACGTAACGGAACAAGAATCCGCGAGGTAAGCCATATTTGCCCACTCGGGGTGTAACGTGTGCAAGGGTACGGTGTGAAAAATGTTGTGCGAATGATCCAAAGATGAAAGTCACCAAAACCTAGTTTATGCAGAAGAAAGGGTCAAGTGAACTGTTAGTTATAATGTTTGTAGAATGCTGTACATAATCGTGTAATGTACTTACGAGAATCGTTCGAGGTAGAGGTATTCTTTCATCCAATAATCTCATTGTGTAACACTCCAAGTGAATGGTTACGGATGATAGTACATAGTAAGAAGTTCCGGAAACAAACTGAGAAAGAGAGAGCAATCGAGTTTTTGAAAATTTGTGCACAAAGAAACATTCTAAAAGTCGACGAGCGACTTGCACCGTGTAGAGAATAGCAACAGGATGTCTCGTCGTTTTAAGCAAGAGAGCACAGACCCCAGAGCTTGTGAGTCCAACGATGTAAAACATCTTCCACACCATTGGTGTGGGCAGTAGCGGCTTGCAAGTCTTCTCCAAAACTAATGCACGTTTCCTATTCCTCGACCGCGCTGCTTGGAACTTGCCGTAGCTGAAGATATCATTCAAAAGAGGTACTGCACGTCTAAGCAAGAACGCTAATATGCCTGTCAACCAAGCGATATGCACGATAGTATACACAACCCTTAGAAAATCCATTATAAACTGTTCCAGGACTCAACTTCACCCAGGACTGCTTTCCTTGGTCGGAGACTGAGCTCGATAGTCCTAAGATGTCGTGGTATGACAGCGATCTGTGCCTGTAGTGTAATAGATTGAGTTGCAGTGGCATCATTTTCTCTTCCGCAACATTATGCCCGCTGTGATGTGGCCTGAGTAGCTAAATTCAAGATGGGAGTGAATCAGCGACTAATGGCCAACATCGGGAACGCTGTCGGGCCCTGCAGTGCTCCTATTCGTCGCGCCTGCCCCTCTAGGTATGCGCCAAAATCGAGAATAGTACCTATTTGGTCATGCCTTGGATGCCTACCAAACAATATACCATATTCTGTTTAGCCGTTAACGGCTCTTGTAAACTGTGCATGAAACCCCGTTTTGACTCTTAAAGATTCCCATTTTCGTCACCGTTTTGCAACATACATAAACACAGCAATCACTGCAGCGGCCCGCAGTTCACAATAAACCGCATTCAACTCAATTGCATCGAACACCTCGATCACAGTGTGTCAGGAAGTCGAAAAAGATGCGGTCTTTGTCCAAGAACAGGACTTGGGTGTTCCAAAGACCCATGTTATGCGGAATTTACTGCAGCCAACCCTGCCTACGTCAAAACGACTACTTGCATGAAAACCATTGACCACGATGTGAAGGTCTGGTACGTCTCGAGTAGAAGAGTAATGCGAGCGATAATTCTTATGGACAGTACACTTGGGTCACCTTTGATGCAGATAAAAATTAGTGTGCTGACGCCTTCCAACTTTGAATAGAACACCCTTTACGGGCATTCAACCCGAAGTTGGAAGGCTTGGGCCGAAAAGCTGGCAAACTAGAAAGTTAAGGCAGACAAAATGATTCATGATTGGCTGTGGCATGGAATTGCAAGAAGCTGTTTGAGGGGCGGGGGAAAGAGAGCGATAACTTCTTCGCGAACGTCAAGGTCTTGGTCTTGAAGAATTTATCATCAACTGGCCTGATAGAGTGTTGGCCGTTTTAGTGAGAGAACGTTTCTTCCAAAAGTAACGTTCTTTGCTACGTATCAATAGAACATAGCATGCCCGTAAAACAAAGAGAGAAAGAGAGTTTTCGAGAGAACCCCCCCCCCCCCCCCCCCCCCCCGTACAACACACGTACAACTGTGTCGCAGGCGAGGGCGTCGAGCCGCATGAAAAAACGAGGGCACTATGGCATGACATGTCTTGTTCTGCAGAGCAATCGAGAATTTAGCCGTGCCTGGTGAGCAGGTTGGCTATATGGGGACGCATGTACTTAACTGTCGCGACGATGGGTTCAGCAGCCGTTGGATATGGTTTCGGGGGCATCTTCGTTATTCAGATTTTCGCAAATAAACAGAAATCAAAGCGAAGTCCTCGTAGTTACGGCATGTTTCATCACGATTTCCAACAACGTAGATGCTTTAGTTAAGAACAAAGGCAGACCCCGTACTTATACGATCACTTGAATTCGTAATGTCGGAGGAAGGGCCCTCATGGTGGTGTACTAGATCATGCTTCGGCTCGGACGTATCTGGAGCGCCAAAGACATGGTTTGCGCTCTTCGAATTCTTTCCGCAACGTTCGCAGCAGCACGCTTTTTTACGCGTTTCTGTTTGTGATGGAACTGTATCTCAGGATGCCCTCTTCAATCATGATGAGATATTTTCGAGGTACGGCTATGGGTTCTCTTCTCAAGATACTTACAAACGCGCACAGTGCTTTCGAGACGTTATTGACCGAAGTGGTGAAGGGGATGTTTCGGTGCTGGGACATGGGCCTTCCTTTGTGGTTGAGGTCAGCGGTGCGGAACTTGACCCGACAGTACGACTCACAATGAAAGAAGATTTAAACCCGAACGAATTCATTGATCGAGTGACGAAATACATGACGTATGTTGACGCGTTGGTAGACAGTGTTCATGAGCATGTCGCCCTCCACACTAGGGAAAAGGACGAACTTTCCAAGGCCGTTCAGAAAGCTACAGAAGCAAAGCGGAATGATGATGAGCTACTGACCCAGGGTGTGCGTATCCTCATGAAAGAAAAGTGGGACTGCTGGCGTAGACAGTGACTCGCGATTGGTTTATTGCTCTTGCCATCACAGATAACAAGATCTTCCGGCAATGGCCAAGCGATTCGGACACGTCCTCTACGCTCTTCGCGTCCACTATCTCCATATTCGCAGTATTTGCCGCTTTCCATTCCCATTTTAAGCGACTCTGTATACCTTCAAGGAGAATATCGGCTGCATGGGGCCCGCTGATAACTTAAAAGCAGTAATCAAGTTGCGAAGCGCTGAGCGTGGAACTGATCGATTTGCATCAGGAAACTCTTCAAGAACTCGCACTGCCTCAAATACCACAACCCACCAATATTGGCGCGGTAGTCCTCCACCAACAAGAAGGTTATTAACGCTCTGTATGAATGAACTAACCGCAGTTCGTAACAGTACCAGATTCTCCGCAGACGAGTGGCATCACTTGTGCGACAGATTTTGGGCAAGAGATAATGACCACGGCATAGAAGCTGCGATTGTTCCCTCAAATGTCCGTGAAAGCATTGGTGGAGAAGACATGAACTATCAGAAATCTCAAGAAACCTGTACTTAAAACTTCGGAAGTGGAAGGGATGGCAGCAAACATAGATCTTGAAGGGGCTGGGAATATTCAGGATAGCCTACAAGTGTGGGAGGCCGATGATGACGTCGGAAGGCGTGGAGAGGCGAATGATGCAGGCGGCGCTGTTGTTTGCGAGATCAGCGCAGCTGCTGTTAAAATCCCCGAAGCACTATCAGCGCAGCCATTGCTTGAATGTGCTGATACTACCGAATCAAATGCTGCGGTGGTGACTGCTGTTTTGCGTGAACCCGCCCCCGTTGCTGGGGATGATATGGAAACTGTTATAGTGTATTCAACAGATACTACACCTCCAGGGAGGCTCCGATGTCACGTTTCATCCGCACCGCAGACTAGAAATGAAAGAAACAGGCGGTGCGAACACACTGGATTTCGCAGTTGTGAATGATGACAGCGTGCACGATATGGAAACTAATCAAGTAGGCCATGAAGAAAATCAACGCGAAGAAGATGGAGAATTAGCAGAGGAGGCAACGGGTGTTGTCACGTCCGATGGTCCTGGAACAACAGTTGAAAGCTTTTCTCCCGTTAAGGCCTCTGAACGCCTCCCCACATCCACAAGATTAGCTATGGGTGATGATTCTGAGTTGAAAACTACTGCACAAATTAGCATGATTGATACAGTTGAGCCTCCACAACCGTTTACAGATGATGGTCAGACTAGGCATGATGTATCTACGAGTCAAGTGTCGTTGAATACTGAGAGCGCTCCAGTGACATCCTTAAAAATTGCAGAGGAAGCTGTGAAAACAAACAGGTGCATCGCTCAATGATGTTTTAGAGCCAGCTCCTCTGGGGAAGATCCAACCCCAGTTCGTGAAGCAGCTGGAGTTGGAGGAAAATCCTGAGTCTGCAACGTGCCGCGTGAGGCCACGAGTCCCGTTGATGATTCTATGTCAGGAAACGACGCAGTGTTGACCGCAATAACTCGACCCAATCTCATCGCGTCTTGAATTTGGAGTTATCACAAAAGCCAGAACACATAGATAGTGTGATGCCGATTACCCAACCATTACTCGAAGGATCTTCAGCGAACTACGGAACGTCAACTCTCGAATCTTGGAGAACTGCTCAGACTTCGGGATCCAGCTTTGTATATTGAAATGAGCTTTCTCTCAGAATTGTGTCGGAAGATGTTTCTGAAAAAGGAAGTACAAGTTTCACCAGACGAATGCGCCAATGGTGCAACGAATTTGCGCACTACCAGGGAGGCTGCTGGGGAACGCGGAACGCATGTAGATCCAAGCAGATAGACACGAAGTTTATTCATAATTCCAGTTCTAGCTCGAGTCGAAAGTTTGTAGCTAGACGATGAGAACCTATCTCTGTGACTTACCTTCTTTACGTAATGATCTTTACCCCATCCTGTTGATAGCCTGCGTCGAGCAACTACAAAAGAGTCGCCGGGTAGCGGACAGAACCCTCTACACACCCAACCTCAGAGGTGTACAGAGGGCACTGCTTCTTGGGACTATCGACAGGCGCTGATCACGAGCCCTTTCATGTTCCCTCTGCTTTTTGATCAGCCCCTGGTGGCGTCCAAGCTCCGCTACCCCTGGAGACCGGTGGTCCCAGTGACTTGTTACGCCCTACTTCTGCAAAAAGAAGGAAAAGGAAGCGGTGGTTAGTGCACGATTCATTGTGGCGACGCGTCGAAAAACACGCGAGAAGAACGAAATACGTACCACTAGCCAGCAGCGTTGACTATGTGTGAAACCTGAAAGGATTTGCTAATCCTGTCTTTGAGGTAGGGGGGGGAGGGGGGTTGGCCAATTGATGTGATCGAGACGAGAGCAGGGTGCGGGATGGGACGGGTGGTTTTTATAGGGAAGCTAAGAGTGCGGCAGAGGACCCATTGATTATAGCAATTAGAGCAAAGGTCCCCACAAATGCAGAAAAGTTTGATGTAGTGTCAGTCCAAACTCTTTGACGCGCACGGATGGAGAGGAAATTGCAGACACTAATCATTGTGCGGCAGAGTGAGGTCGACACGTTCGAATGCGGCTGAGTTACTGCAAAACGCTGTGTGACAAAAGCTTCGTGCTTGCATGCTAGAGTAAGCAACCTCGACGATGACACGCCGCAGCGATAGTTCTTACAAATCATTTCAAGTTCACATGTTGCGCTAATTGTGCTCAGGAGGTTTGTTCGCTGACTCTGTGACGTATTTCGCTTGGAATGGAGCACACGGTAAGTCTTGTGTTCAATGACCCAGATGCTCCGTGTTAAAGACAAGGAGCTTTAAACCACGCTCGGAATCCATACCTTCACGAAATTTAAAGATGGGGGGGGGGGAGGTTGAGTGTCCGTCGAAGGAGCAGTAGTATAGTAGACGTTTGTGGAAACCTGCGAGTTCGCAGTCACCTGGGAAGAGGTTGTGTCAGAGATTGAAAGGACAGCAGTGTCTGCTTTGCCGTCGGTCATTGTCAAAACCTTGATCCATATTTGAGATGTTTCACCTTTCCATGCTTCAAAATCATCGAGGATAGATAAAGGTTAACGTTTCCGAGAAACGGGCACTGTCGAGAAGTATGTGTTTTCCATTTCTTCGCGGGCGTCAACGTCTTGGTCTTGAAGAATTTATCATCAAAGAGAGAGAGAGAGGGAGGGTGAGAGAACTCTTCAGCTTTCGTGTCGGCACGGATTGGTGTACGACGGTCCTCACCATACACAATTTGCGGACTGTTCTAACATGGCGTGGGGAACAAAACATACGGGAAGGAATCATTGAGAAATCTTTGGGCTTCTCGCTGACTGATGTATTTGGGAAGTGGGTTTAATGATCAAAGAAAGCAATGATACATCGGAATTGGTTGAGGACCATGACCATGATCATGATGAATGCAAGTAAATATAATGTACAAACGTGCACCCATTCAAAAGGCTCTGGTCATCATGATTGTTGCATCAAAGCATGGAACAAGTAGTCTATTCCGCTTGAGGTACGATCGACAACGTTGCGTCGTTCCATGTATGCAAAGGTACACTCGCTACTCATCGACCACTAGGAAATTTATTATGGCCAGACTAATATGCTACCGGTGCATCACTCAGCAGATGCCATTTAGTCATCGCTACAGTTGCCGAAAACAGAGGATCATGCGACGCGAATGTTGCTTCCAGCCTGGCCATTGAGCAGTTTCCTCTTCATGGCGCGGAACGGCGCCGAACACTGCATTTGTGTTGAAGCGGTTTGCACTCAAAACAGTAATTTTCAACGGTTGGACTTCAACCGCCGATTTCTTGGGAACCGCCTCCCCCATCAGTATGACGTGTTTTGTGCCCTTAATCGCAACACCTGGGCACCACAGCCGTTTGCACGTGTTTCTTCACGAGAACAGCCGCGCTTTTTCCACTGCTTGACATGTCGTCGCCTCCGCGGTGCTTTATGAACATAAAAGCCCGAAGCCACAACGTATGACTTCAACCTTCGCGAAGGAAATGCATGGATCGCGAGCCACAATTGCATTTCAATCTATCGGCTTGCCTATCGGTTGCAAATCAGCATCAACGCTACAATTCTGCCCTCCATTACGTTGCAACAAACGTCTTTCAGGACCCATTTGCGCGTCAACAACAATCTGCCGTCAATCACAACCACATAGCATCATGCAGGGTTTACGCGCGGCGCAATTTGTGTTGCTGGGCTACATGAACTTCGGATCTCGTGGTTTTAATGCCCAAAAAAAGAGTTTCAATCCAAAAGCGCTTGACGTAGACCTGACTGGAAGACATTACATAGTGACTGGTGGAACCTCAGGTCTCGGGTATGTTACTGCGGAAGAGTTGGCTAGGCGGGGTGGCAGTGTGCATATTGTGTGTAGGAATGCTCAGAAGGGCGAAGCGGCGAAAAACCAAATCGTAGCAGACACGGGCAATAACCACGTGAAGGTTCATGAGTGTGATATCTCCAGTCTAGCTGCCGTGAAGAAGTTCTCGGATGAATGGAAACGGAGCGGCACCCCCCTCAACGCTCTCGTCAATAACGCTGGCGTGCTTCTGAATGAGCCACGTACTTCAAAGGACGGCCACGAGTTATCGTTTGCTACCAACACCCTTGGAACATTTGCGCTCACAGAAATGCTGACACCGGTTTTACAGCGTTCCGGAAACGCTAGAGTTGTGACGGTGAGTTCTGGCGGTATGCTCACCGAAAATCTCGAGCTAGAAGATTTTGAAGGCAAATCGTTAATTAAAGGAAACAAATTCGATGGCTCACGTCAATATGCAAAATGCAAACGACGTCAGATAGCTCTGACCGAGTACTGGGCTCAAAAGCACACCGATTCTGGGATATTCTGGGCCTGCATGCACCCCGGATGGGCTAAGACGCCAGGTGTCGAGAGTTCTATCCCGGAGTTTTATAACACATTCAAAAATCAATTCCGAACGGCTCAAGAAGGTGCAGATACCATTGTGTATCTGGCAGCGGCTGATGAGGCGCTGACCTTTCCATCGGGGGAGTTCTTCTTGGATAGAAAACCAGTCGCTAAGCATTTGGCGCTGGGTAGAACTGAATATAAGAGGGAAAAAGTGTTCGGGCTTGTTGATAGGCTGCGAGAAATTGCGCGAGACGGTGGCCTGGACGTTCCTGAGTGAGTCGAGTAACGGAGTTGTTCAGTAGGCAGCTATATTTGGCTTTCACGACAACATCGGTTTCTTTCTAGGGATGGAGGTTGTAGTGAAGATTCTAATTTCATAAAGCTAACAAGATATCCGTTTCCCTGTCGATTCGAGCACTGCCAAGCTATGAATGCCAACACGCTTTGCTCTCAATAACCGTCGTTCTGCCCGTCTAGTCCATCGAGTCCGTGTCGACGGATCCACCCCTCTGGCAAACCGATAAGCACAGAAATGGCGCGTGAGGCTCCAGGGGTACAGTATTAGAAAAGAGGACCATGCTCGATCGACTTTGCAGTGGTGGGGTGATTGTAGTGAGCAAAGTTGGAACTAAACTTGGCTGCTTATCTCGCCTTCACCGTGTTTCCATGTGTCCCAAATTATGTTATTCTTTGCTTGTCCGTTCCAAATTTTCGTTCCGAGGCTTCGGGTTGTGCGAAAGCAACATATTTCGCTACATGTGCTGTGCCGTAGCTAGAGTTTCTACACTAGGTGGTGGAATTTCATCATTGACCTGGTGGCAATGTACTGTCTACTGTGCTGCCCGCAACACATTGAGTCATGACAGCACAATCGCTTGAGGGAATAATCGGAAGAAAAAAACAGCACGATGACTAAAAGAGTCTTGGGCACAATCCCTTGTACCAAGAGTAAAAGATTACCCTTGTAGATTCCTCTTAATTACCCCACGAAATCTCGCAACAGATGAGCGACAACACATGCAGTACGCAACGGAGAGTTATGGTAGAGATACGTGGTAGAGACAACTTGTGATCTCGAATGGCCGTTGGCGGGTGAACGCCATATGCAGGCTTTTTCAAAAGCAACGGAAAACACGTTTGCGCCAATTTCGTGTTTTCCACCAAAATGCTTCCGGACTCTGAATCTGCAGTGTAGACGCCAGAACCGCCGGCGTTCATCCGTAGGGCGGCTGCACGTGGAAAAGGTGGCCCCTCCATCTTTACTCGGCGAAATACGGTTCACGTTTCTTCGTTGCCAAGTCTACTGTCTTTGTCCAGTCTCGGCGCTACCCTCTTCCTTCCGAGCAATATCTCCGCGCCGTATTTTTCTCTCCAAGCAACATGGTACGTACCTCACCTCTTCGACGTTGCTCAGTAGCAGCGCTCGTGTCTGACGTAGCTTGCTAACTGATCGGTTGTTCTATTCCCGCGCCCTAGGCCTCCCAAACTGATAGAAAGGAAGAGTTCAGAAAGTATCTCGACAAAGGAAACGTACTTTCAATTCTTACAAATGTGCTCACCGATCTCTTTGAGATGGTACGTTGACGCCTCCACAAGACCCCTTACTAAGCATCAATCTAACGATGAAACCACCCCTTTACTTCTGCAGGAGCCCAAACCAGAAGATCCCGCCCAATACCTCCACCAAAGGATAGGAGAAGCCGTCTACAAAGACAAAACTGCAGCAACCCCGAACCACACTGAAGCGCCACAAAAGGATGTTGAAATGAAGGACAATTCTCAAACAACTCCTGCCCAACAAACCAAACCCGCAGACACTGAAACATCTGCCCAAAAGCAATCCGCCCAAGAAAGCGGTGATCCAAAGCCAGCACCGCCCGAGCAAGCAAAGCTTTCAAATCAGCAGCCATCTCAAACCGAGCCGGTCGCCGCGACCCCTGCTACTAGTTCTGCCTCCGCAGCACCCGTATCTGTTCCAGCTACCAATCAGTAGATCTTCTCTTGTCATGCGTTTTCCATCATGTCCGCCTGTACCTTTCAGTGATGCATAAGATGCAGCAATTTTCTCGCTACCGTCGTTGAGTGTGTGTGTCACATTAGCATGCGCACCGAACACTGGCTGAGGAGAGCGCAAGAAGGACGATACTTGTATGGGGGAGGGATGGTTAAAACGAAAGTGCGGAAGGCGGAAACATGAGATCACGCACACCATACGTCAAGTTTGTTTTGCGCACGTCTGGTGACTTTAAAGGACACGGTAACATCGATACTCTCTGTCTTTGAGTCGCCCTTTATGCAAAATTCGAAAAGTATCATGTTTGTAACTACAGCTTGGCAGCTCGCATGTTTGTTCCAACTGTTGCAGCGGCAGATGCATTCGGGGACTGCCGTTGCCTCAAATCACCGAATAGTCGCATTATCCATACAACGCAAACGTCTTTCTTTCCAGTGTCCAAGCCGAGAACAGCAGCCCGAACGAGAGGCAGAAACGTCTCTTTTCGATGTGTGCTGGTACCAATAAATGATGTCAATTTGCCCAAGGCGACACTGACTACTTTCTCATCGCATTGTGTTAAGCATCGAAGAAGTAGCACGCCTACTATTCGATCGGCTTGCACTCCTTGTTTGTCGGCGCTCTCCACAAGAGTTGTTAAGAACGCTTTGAACGATTCGCGATCGAAGGTTGTGGTTGCAACTGCATCAAGGAAGAGAACTACGTGAAGAAGGCGCTTCTCCAAGACGGTTGAGATGTCGCGAAAGAGATAGGTTGCTACTAAAACTGTTGTTAAAGCAGATTTCAGGTGTTCGGCCGCGAGTTTGGTGCAGATGTCTCTCTGCCCAACAAGCTGAGAGAGACATTGCACGGCGGCTGAAACAACGTGCTCTGAATGTAGATTTGTTTGTATGACAGCAATCATCTCTCGCGCAAAGACTTGCCACAGGTTTTGCGCATCTTCATCAAGAACACTTTTTGGTGATGAGACAGTTGAAGCAAGTGCGCCATCCCGAATGCTCAATACTTGTGATAGAAAGCGGACGAGAAACAGCAAGCGGCGGTGTATGTCGGATACCGACGTGCTGCTGTTGACAAGAACGACGGTTGTTAGTTGTACGAGAGCTTTGGTTGCCTGATCATCGCTTGCAACCGATGAGGACAGGCGCGGTATGACTGTAAGTTGCAAGAGCGGGGTTTCAAAGTCGAAAAAACTGAGTATGCTTGCGTAAGCGACGGCAATATCGGGGGTCACGGTGGTGGTCGCGATAACAATGAGAACGAAATGGAAGGTGGATTGCGATGCAGGCGGTGGTGAAACCAGAGAAGAGAGGAAATGGATGGCTGTCTGAAAGGACCTTTCTTGTTGAATGAAGTTTGCGTACGCTGATGCCAGTGTGTTGGAATGAGTGGTGATGGCTCGACAGATGTGGTGGTGCAAGGCAGCATGGGAAACAGTGGATTTGGAATGTTGATGGAGAATGGTACCCTTAGTAGTTTGCATGCACGTTTGGATGGATCGGCGTATCAACTGAATGCGTGCGGATGAAAGGAATTTAGACGCGGTTAATGATATTGAGGATATGATAAAGATTATTGAAATGGAGGTTGTGTGCGATGAGTGGAACAAATTGAGGTGATCAGTGTGGACCAAAGCGCATATTTGAGGTTCGAAAGTGGCCAGTATTTGATTTACAAACTGTATGAGCGGTTTGTATAATGGGTGGGAGGTGATAGGTTTGTGTACGTGGTGGTGATGATGGGACACGTTGTTGATAAATCGTAACACGGAAGCGCAAGCCAGGAGGAAAAAGAGGCGCGAGAAATCGGTGGCATCGTCGATACGAGCGGCATGATGGCGAAAGACGGTGAGTAAGGGACGCAGAAACGGTTGACGTAGGTGCGCTCGGTTTGAATTGTGGCGGTAGAAGAGCGAAGAGAGCGAGCTGATGGTGGCGAGACAAGTGTGTGGGGGTAGGTGGTGCGTGGTGTGGCGCTGGGCACTGCCGCGAAGAATCGCGTGGAGAAGGTTGACGAAACGTTCATCATCATGAGGTGGGGTACGACGAAGCAGCACGGACGCAATCGAAGTGGACGAGGGCACATGCGCGACCCACGCCAGGCCGTGCAGCAGCGTGCGCAGCTCATTGGGCAGCAAATAGGCGGCCACATGCGTCACAGTGCGTATCACGCAAGCATCACACGCGTGGCAGCGGCAAACAGTGTGAAACAACAGCAAAACGCGCAACGAAAAAGAGCGCACAGCGGCAAACTCGGCTCGCAGTAAACAACGGTGCGTCACAACACGTGCCACTGAAGGCAACGTCTGGTGCACGATGTGCGCGCCACGGGCGGGGTGCGAGGCCGCAAGCGCGTGTACCACGGCTGTGAGGCGAGACAGCGACCGCGTGAAGGGCTGCAACTGCGTCGGCTGCAGCGCGCTGCGCGTGAGCGGCTCTGCTTGCAAGCGGTGCGCGGTGCGCTGCACGATGGCGATATGTTGCTTGATGGACACGCCGCGCTCGTCGGCGAGGGGGGGGTTGATGCTGATGCGATTCATTTGCGCGCGGTGGTGGCGGCGGTGGACATGCGGCACAGGTGCGCCGCGGATTGGTAAGCTTTTGAGCTTGGTAAACGCCAAGCCAATGTTCAAGCTGGGTCGGCTTCATTATTTTTTCTTTTTTCGCTAGCTGTAATGCTCCTGGTGGTGCTGCTCCAGGGCGTGGGCCAACAAAGCAGCGCCAACAAAGCAGCGCCAACAAACCAAAACATGTAGATACAGGTAGGTGCACACGCGGAGCAGACGCGTGTGCTAGTTTATGTGTTCTACCGAAACCCCCTTGCTACATACTCTCAGTAAAACACTCACTCGTCGTCCGACTCGCTGTCGCTGCTGGTGTAGATCGGGCGGCGTTTTCTGGACGTGGACGAGAACGCCGAGTTGATGCCGTTGCCGTAGCTCGTGCCGGTGTGCGGCAGGAAAGCGTTGTTCTTTCTCCGTCTCACGCTGGGGATAGGCGCGCCGACACAGTTTGGCGCGCGCGACGGCGCCGACTGCGGCTCCAAGCACGGCGCACGCGCAACGGAGCGTGTAGCGCGCTTGGAACAAGCACGGCGCGCATACGGGTCGTAATGTTCATCGTCGTCGGTGTCATCGTCCGAAGCATGGCGCTTGTCATGGTCGGACAGGTCCTCGTCCAGCTTTAGAATCATCCAGTCATCGGCCGCACGGTATGGTGCGGGCGGAGCGGACCGCACCGGCTGACGCGGGTTTGCAATCTTAAAGCGAGAGCGCTGCACGATGGGCGTGGGTCGAGTGGCACGCGGCGGCGGGTAGTGGTGGTTGGGTGCGCGATGATAGCCCGCCAGCCCGTCGCTCATGGCGTGTGGGCTACACGGCGGGCTGGGCGGCGCGATGATGATCTTGGGCTCTCCGCTGGCGGCGTGCTTCGGCATAGCGCAGCGCAAGCAGCAAGTCGAAAGCACAGAGGCAGGCAGCGCGGTGGCAAAGAAGACGATGACAAGCACTATGCGCGCAGCTCACAGACGCGAGCGCAGCGCATCGCTGCTTTTTATGCTATATGCGCGCAGCGTGTGGAACCACATGAGGCCGCGCAGCGAGCGCGGCGCAACCACGCGCAAGCCACGTGATTGGACGGTGGAGGCGGTTGCGAAGCGGCGCGCGACGCCAGCGACGCCAGCGACGCCAGCGACACTACGTTAGCCAGGCCAGCACAGCCATTATTGTGCACCGCCGCACGTGAGCTGCTGCACGCCGTGCAACACGTGCGCGAAAGCCGCCACGCCATCCGTCAGCTGCGCAAGCGAAGCGTAACTTACCTTCTCCGCTTTGACGTGCGCGCGCTTCCAGCTGGAGTTTTGGGCGCGCGCAGTTTGGCAACAGGAGCCATTCGTACATTTGTTGCAAAACCATCATTTATGGGCGATACGAAACAAAAACCCTACCGCCACTTTTCTTTTTGTTTTCGAGATGTGTGCTGGCGACAGCCTGTCAGCGCTGCGTTTGCTTTCCTCCGCTGCTTCCAAGGCAGATGACGCCCAAGCATGCCCCAAACCGCGCCGACCCGCCGAGTCATGCATCACGTGAAGCCGCCCCCTTGCCGGTTGCTTCCGTATCGATATCACGTGTAAATAATGTAAGTTACACTACATCAAACTTTTTACTACCTCGGTGCGGCCGTGTGCCACAGCGCAACGCCACGGTACCACCGTTACCACGGGTACCACGTCGCCAAGTCGCCACGTTTTCGGTGCGAGCACAACCTTCGTGCCAGCACAAACTTCGTCGTGCGGCGTTCGTGCCGATGGCGGCGCGACGGCGCGTGGCTCTTATCGCTTGCGTGCGGCAACTGCTCTTCATCTCGGCGCCCCAGCAAACGTCAGCCGTTAGTCGATAGCTCGCGTGCCTTTCTTCATGCCGCCCGCTTTGCCCGCGCAATGTTGCGCGCTGCCGTCGCCGTCTCCATCGTCCTCACTACCGCTGTCGCTGTCGCTGTCGCTGTCGCTGTCGCTGTCGCTGTCGCTGCCGTGCTGCCCGTGCTGCCCGCACGATGGGCTGCGTTCCATCTGCGCCGCAGAGCGACCGCGCCGAGCCGCACCGCCCGCTGCGTCAACCCACCACCCCTTCCGCGCGTCCTACTGCGCCCGCCCACTCCGCCGCTAAACCAACCGCTGCCGCGTACGAGACCGAGCTGGCTGCCAGTCTGGCTGAGGGCGACGCCACGTCTGTCGCGTACCACGGGCTGTTGAATGATCGCAATGCCATCTCCCTCGCGCGTTCTACACAGTCCCCGTTGCATAAGCTGGCTGACCGTTCCTTGAGCCCCACTGATTTGATTTCCGCCCCGCACCCCGAGCTTGTCTCCGTCGCAAGCGGCGTCGCCATGACCATGCCCTACACTGTTATCGTCGCCCAGCCGAATGAGGATGCGCGCTTGTCGCAGCTCGTCACCGACGTCTTTCAGCGCTACAACGCTGTGCTCAATGCGTGGAATCCGCACAGCGAGATTTCGAACATTAACGCCCTTGCCCCGGGGAAGAAGGCGCCTGTGTCGCCACAGCTGCAACGTCTTTTTGCTATTGTCGACCAAGTTTTCGACATCACCGACGCCCGCTTTGACCCCACCACCGCCGTCCTCAACATCGCCTTTGAGAACTGCATTCGCGACAAGAAACGGCCTCCGCTCCCGAATGAGCTGCTTCCATTCAAGCACGCGCTGGGGTGGAAGCGACGTGTCCAACGCAATGATCATTCCGTATCGCGCACCAATGCCAATACTATGATTGATCTCGATGGCATTTCAAAGGGCTATGTCATTGATTGCATCGTTCAGTGCTTGCTTGACCATGGATTTCAAGACATCTATGTCGATTGGGCTGCTGATATTCGTGCACTCGGCAAGCACCCTTCAGGAAGGCCCTGGCGCGCCGCTTTGATTCAGCCCCCCCAGCTCCAGCGAGTGTTCAATCACTGGCGCGAGGGAACCTTGTCCAAGATGCTCAACACGGACGACATTGCCTATTTGGCTTCCTTCGAGTTTGAGGGGCTGTACGACGTGTCTATGGCAACATCGGGCGATTACTTTTGTGTCCAGAAGTACGGATACCATCACATAGCACGAAGTAGTGACCTTTCTGTCATGAAATCTAATATCAATTCCGTCGCCTCTGTGTGTATAGCCGCTAGCACTTGCGCTGTTGCCGATGCCGTCGCCACGGCTGTCATGACCTTTGATGCCGTGTCTGATGCCTTTGAATTTTGTGCCCGACTTTGTCGAACCTTTCCCACCACCATATACGGCTTTCGTGTCATGGGGCGCGACTCGTCCGCTAATCAGTCCGTTTTCTCGCCACCTTCTCCGCTTTTTGAACAAGTTGCGCTCAACTCCAACCAGCAGTCGCGCCGCGCCGGTCATGACGGAGGCAATGACGACTCGCGCGCGGTTTCGCCGCTTGTGATGGAAAAGTTGCGCCGCAGCATTTTTGCCAATGCAGCGCTTGTTGTGTGCGGTGAGCGTTCGGAGCAAACCGAGTCATTGGTTTCCTTGTCCATGTCCCCGCAGCAAATCGTTAGCTTTCAAGCTACCCGTTCGTTTGTATCGCAAGTGGGCGATGACTGCAAATGCGAGTGCTTAATCTTGGGTGATGAGTCTCCTTTTGGAACGCTTGCAGAGCGCATTTCACTGGATTTGCGTGTCAAGGATGTTTACAGTGTGGGCGAGGGCGATGGGGCGGTAGTCGTGGCCAGCATTGATCAAGTGAGCCTTGGAAGTATCGATAGCGTGAAGGTTGTCCATGGCGATCAAGTCCTGGCCACAAAAGAGATTGCGCTGAGTTGCGCGAGATCGAGATTTGAACTCGCTCCACTGATTGATCAGAGCAGGGATGTTTTCAGAAACTTTGCTTCCATGATTTGGATCATTACCACGAGCTCCGTGGAACAGCAGCCTTTTGCACTGACTGCTACGTCCGTTAGCGTTGCGGAGTGTATGAACGATGTGGTATGCTTCAACATAGTGCACACGAGTGCGTTTTACGCGGCATTAGGAGGGGTTGGATCGCAAGTTGGCCTATATGCGTTGTCAAGTGAGTTGCGGAATTTGGCGGTCAAGTATACAGGTCAGAGTAGTCTGGAACAAGTTGATGCCACGCGCTTGGTATCGGGGAGTTTGGCTGTTGTGGAGGGATCGGTTATCATGGTTAAAGATGTGCAGGATCATCACGTTGTCGCCGTGCGCGCGCAACAGGTTCGTTTGAACGGTGATGTCAACAGGCCGTTGATCTGGCTACAGGGCAGTTTTGCTTGACGACACAACATTTTTGTTTTATCTGCTACGGAGCGGTTCGCAGCGCTGGTGGCACGTGTTGCGTGACGATTCTGCTCACGTTTTTGGCATAATTTATCGAGTATTGTCGCCACCAGTGTTGCACTCTTTGCTGAAGGGCGTCGATCTCATGTTCTTTGTGCAAGTAACGTTGCACAAACTCGACCATGTTTTGTATGTCACCGTCTATTA
Organism: Agarophyton chilense; assembly: GCA_030374765.1. Classification (NCBI taxonomy): domain Eukaryota; phylum Rhodophyta; class Florideophyceae; order Gracilariales; family Gracilariaceae; genus Agarophyton; species Agarophyton chilense. The sequence continues at coordinate 2,593,117 of JARGXX010000099.1, forward strand.
ACAACTCTGTAAACGGAAAGAAATGCGATACTGCTGGATCGCAGTTTTCAATCACCGGGATTGCGCCAAGTGCAATAGCCTCGTAGATTCGATGTGTCTCCATTGCATTTCCGCATGGCGCAAACACAAACTTGCTTTGCAGAATGCTTTGCAGATATTGTGTTTTCGGGTTGTCATCTTGCTTGCTTCCGAACACTCCCTGGCCTCCAAAGTGCTTGGATACTTGAATGTAGCCCCGTGACTTTAGCGCCTTCGAAGAGCGTAGCAGCTTGACGAGGCGACTTCGGCGCTTTCTGAGACTACCGCTAAAGTGCCAGAGATATTTTCTGGAAGATGCCTTTGGCAGAGATACCGAGTTGCATGAGCACGGAGGGGGTGCCGCTGAGTGCGTCCATTTGTCATCGTCCGTAGACCACGGCATGCATTGGTTTGGGAATTGGGGTCCGAGAGGTATATAGGTGGCATGAGCAGGCATATCCGGTATCCAATAATTTCTTATGATGAAATCTGGCTGCAAGTACCAATGCCAATCTGTGCGATTGACTTCGTTGGCGATATGCAGCACGCCGATGCGCAGTCTGGGTACGTTGTTATTGGGTTGGGAGGCAAGTTGTTGCCATTCAAGAAGCTCGCGCAGGTTGTTTGGGATCTGGCGGTGCTTCCTACTTCTCCATACCACGAGAGCTATGTCGCCTTGTTTGGCTCGCTGTTTGAGTTGGTCAAGTGCTTGAATGCCCTCTGGCAGCGTCTGTACGTTTGGAAAGGCGCCGAGTACAAAGCATCGTATGTAGAACCAAAACTTGCATATGTAGTTGAACTGCCAGTAGCATCGGGTCTCAGTGCCTGGAAAGATAAAAAGTGTTCGGTGTAGATGCTCATGCCCCAGTTGCGTCAGAGATGGGATGAATATTCGAAGCGCGTTTTGGTTGTGATTGTTTTCGAACTGAAACACACTGCGATGTTGTTGCTGGGTGATTTGCGTTGGGATGAAATGACTGGAGGAGGCAGGTCCAAATAGTGTGTATAACAAGCCAATCATGAGCATGAGAAGAAGAAACAAGGCTTGGTTAAATGTGCGGCGAGAGGATTTTGAAAACAGCTCATATCTAAACGCCAGGTGCGCCATGACCAGCGCATGGGCAGGCGACGGGGCGGCGGCTAACTCGGATTGAGCGGGGTGACTGTGATGTGGGTGCGGATGACAAGATGAACGGAGCAAAGCGAGCTTGAAGTAGAAACGGGGCTCATAGGGAGGATTGCGGAGCGAACGAGGTTGTCGCACATTGCGGCCCAACGGCTAACCGTGCTGAGCTGCGAAGACACAGCGCGCGCGTACAGCGCGAGTTAGGGGGATCATCTCAAGAGTTTGCCGCCGGTACTGTAGTTAAACATAATTTCCATTTGCAAGGGTTGGTTCCCCGCTACGGCACTAGTGTCTAGACGACCGATGGCCTCATATGAGGACTTTTTTATTTCTTTGCAATTAAGCAATAAATGCAATCTACAGGCTCTGCATAACCAGTCGGTGACATGCTGCGTGTTTTGAAATATTTATTGACAAATCGCTAAATCCTGTTGCGATTTGAGGCATTTCGTCCTGCTCAAATGTAACTGTATTTGGAGGAGCTCGGACACTCGTGACCTGAACCGCAAGTGCAAACGGTCATGTCATCGCTGATAAGGGTCCCGCGACTGGGACAATTCGTCTCTACCCTACGAACCCACCTCTTCTTGGGGTTGTTCTTCTGTGCAAGAACTGCCAAGTGCACCTCCATGCAATGTGCTGCTAAATAGTTCCCCACCCATACTTGGTTTGTATTTTGCGGCCGAACAAGTTGCTGTGCGTCATCATCAACTGCACAGAAATGAAGATAATTCTACAGCTTCATTCTTTTTCGATAACTTTTTCTGTGGCTATATTTAGCAACTATTACCACGTAATCACCTCTAACGTGCGGTGTATGCAAGCTTTCCTGCGTCATTTCTATGCAATTCTACTATCAACAGACAATTTCTGACCTCAACGTTCAAATGGAGAATAACTCAAACCATCAGCGTTCTCGATATTCAGCAGCAAGTTTAAAGCTTTTAAACAACATCAAATTATTACAGAGTGCAAAAACCGGCATGCAATGCATCACAGACACGAATGATTTTATTATCTCGAGCGTTGTCCATGCGCTTAGGGAAGAAATATAGCCGCTGTTCTAAAGCTCTGGATACTGAAGACAGAAAGGCGAGCATGAAGTCCATTACAGGTGAAAACAAATTCAATGCCGATTATATGCCGGGAGAGGATTGTGATATTTTCTTGTCAGCAGTGTGCACTTCAATGCACCGTAAACAGATGCACAACGACATAATTACGTTATGGATCGCCCCTCTTAGTTTTTACAAGCTCGGGTTGCTAACAAGCCAAGTATCTACTGAACGTTTTGCGGGTTGCTTCAATGAAAGTGGGATAGATCGGTCATACCGTAGTTAAGACAGTTCAGATGTAGTATTCGGTAGTTCGGGGGCGTGGGAATCTCAAGAAAAACAAATAGAATGAGGTGCAAGAAACCCTTAGTGTGATGTTGTGGAGCAAAACCCGGCTACGGGAAGTGCTCTCAAGGTGTTCGAAGCCTTGCTCCCTGGGGAGGCAGACACAGAGACAGAACCCTCCGTTCCACCCGTAGTGTGGGGTGCAACTCCCACGGGGGATTCCGGCAGTACCGACGGAGGTGAGGGGTAGAAACCTGAAGAGCAACGTCCTCCAGGGAGGTTTTTGGGGACTTAAGTTTTTTCCGGAGCCTCCGGCGTGCAACCTCGTTATGAGTACGAGTAATCCGTTTCACGGCGATGGCCGGAACGCCGGTGATGCACCGGCGGGACCGGGTGCCATACACGTGGCCGCAGCGCTCGCGCGACACGTGGCCGCCAGATTGGCCCTTTTTGTTAGACGGACATTTAGCTATTTAGGATAGACTTTATTTATTCTATTCTACGGTGACTACAGTACTTAGGCCGCCGGCCTCGCGGCCGCCGGTCCAGTAAAGTCTCGCCAACAAGGGTGATCTTGGTCTTCCAGATCTTGGCTCTGGGTCGAACCGCCTGCACGGATATACAACTCCTTACGGAGGGATTTCCCGTGGTGCACGGCTTCCCAACCCCCTTGGACATTCAAGCAGCCTTCGTGTGTTGGGTATCTATTCCCACTTTCGTGGTTCCGCCCGTGTATACGGTTTGCTACACCCGGCAGTGCCGGCTATTCCCGAGTCCCCTCTTGCGACTCGTGGTCAACCTCGCCCTCTTGCCTCCGTTCCCGTTTTCCTTCCCTTTTCCTCCCCTTCAGTGGGCAATTCCCGCTCTTGCGGCTCGCACTGACACCTGTCGTGCTCGCCACTCTCGTGGGTTTTGCCTCCTCAGAGGATACGCAAGCACCGCTTCGGCGGATATTCTCGGCTTCTTTCAGCCTTCCTGCGCCCGTCGCGACGGTTCGGCTCCGGCTTACACCCGGCATTGCGCGCCGATCCCTAGGAGGGCCCTACCGCGCCGGTTACCTCGTGAGAGGAAGATCCGGACGTCTTCGTAGGTGTTCCCCCTTGGGGGAATTGTCCTACAAATTGGTCTCCCGACTTAGAAGTCAACACCGCTTGTGTCCTCTCTGAGGTTGTTTTCCGTTTAACAGGTTTTCTCCGGTCTCACCTGTTTGCTTTCTATTCTTCCGTCGAGACGGTGTGGCCAATGCTAAGGAAACCGCCTAGCATGGAGCCTCCTGCAACACGCAGCCGTTCCCGCCAAAGCGGTGATGCCAGGGGCACTGATGTTCCACAGGCCCTGGCTCCAACACCGGCTTCCCGGGAGATACCGGTCACCGGCACTGAAGACCCGCAGCCCGATTCCGGGTTAGCGACCGTCGCAACGGTGGTTTCTCCGCCTCCGCGGTTGGTCGACCAAGCGCGGACTGTACTCTTGGAAGAGCAGCTCCGCTCCTTGCGGGCTGCTCACAATACCCTCTCGAGGGAATTCACCTCTTTACGAGGAAGCCTCGCTAACCCCCCTACGAGTGAGTTAGCCGAGGATATCCGCGTATTGCGGTCGGACGTCAATACACTAATCGAGTGTTCTGGCGCTCCGTCTTCCTTCGCAGAAGGTATGGAGAATCGCTTCGAGCGTCTCAGAAGCCGACTTGAATCGGTCGAGAGGACGTTAACCTCGCCCGCGAACGCGGCTAGACCGGTTGTCTCTCAGCGAGAGACCCAGTCGCGGAACCGGAAAAGCCGGAAGAACCGGGATTCTAACCGTAAGCACGGACACCCGTCCGACTCATCATCTGAGTCGGACGGTAAACCGAGTGACTCGGAGAGTTCCGATTCGTCGGTGAGCGATGACCCACAGGATCGTTATGGGCGCTCTTCCCGCTCAAAGCGGTTCTCTGCCACCTACGGGGCCATCCGGTCGCGCCCCAAGGGTCGCCGACATCCGGGCCTCAAACCCTTGAAGCCCACCAACCCTCTGTACAGGACACTCCTGTCCTACCGGTATTACCGGCTAGAAGATTCCTCTTTAGGTCGGACACCGCGTGACACGGGTAAAGTGAAAGACTGCATCAAGCAGATGCAGCTTTCACTTCGTAACCAGTCGTTTACTGGGGATGATCCAATTCTGGTCTTGGATTTTCTACACCGCTTTGTAGCGGAAGCCGATATACTCGGGATGAACGAAGGACAAGCCTACGTGGCGCTACCCTACTTTCTACGGGGTGTCGCTGAAGATCAGTTTTTGTCGGTTCGGGGCTCGTCGCGAGCCTCCGAAGGAGGTGTGACCTGCTGGCCCGAGGCCGTGCAGTACCTCCTGCGTTCGTACGCAACCAACTCCGCGATACAAGCGGCGATACTCGCTTTGCGACATACTCGACAACGCTCCGGCGAGCTCGAGACCGATTACTCGGTACGCCTGAATAAGGCTTTTCACCTTTGTGGTAATGTATACCCCGCTGGGGAACGCTGTACGATGTTCATTGATGGCTTGGATCCAGCCATCAAGACTCTTGTCGCCCGTTACAGGGAACAAGAGCCGAAGGTGACCTACCTTGAACTCGTACAGTTTGCCCGCGCAGAGGGAGATGCACTACGTGCACGCAATCCGGGAACCCGGTCGAAGGCCGCTAAAGCATTGCTGCTTGAGTCAGACTCTTCTTCACCGTCATTTGCGACGGATGGCATCCCCAAACAGGGTTATGACAATATGAATGTCATCTATCACGATGGTTTATCTATTCCGACAACGGAATTACCGTCTACGGCGGATGGCTCGGTTGACTCAACCGCAAGGGACACGGAGAACGGGCAGGTCCTTTATTTTAATGAGCGCCGCACTCCGGCCCCCCGTGTGCCGTACTCGAACGGAATGACACGAAGTCAGCGCCCTGGATGGGTTGGAAACCGGGAACCCGGAAGATACACCGATGCTCGGAATGCCGCACCGCGAAACGCGGGAGTGACGTTGGTGTGCCATTTGTGCTACGAGCGCGGGCACACCTCCCCGCAATGCCTTTTATCGCTACGCGATACGGCGCGAGTGGTGGATAATTACGAGCCCTCTCCCTGCAGAAGAAGGGCTCCGTGCCACTCACGTCATATCTCCGCGCGAAGACGGACTTCCCCAACGCATTGGCTCACACTCCGAATTCTCGGTACAAACCGGCTCAGCTGGCACGCGCCGCACCTGCGCCAAACCACGCTGGTGAATCTCAACCCGCTCCTGCGGTAGTTACCGTGCAACGGAATCATGCACTCGTTGCCGAGGAAGTCGGGCCTTCGCCCGACCAGGACCCTGTACAGGGAAAAGAATAGAGGGAGTCTCCCCTTCGGGAGAGGCGTCCTCAGAGTTGAGGCTGACGACGCCCGAGGCGCCGATGTCTCGCTCCTCGGTGAAAATCCTGACAAGGAAGGACACCGCAGACGCGGACTCTAAACACCTCGGTGTGTTGCGTCGACCGTGGATATGGATTAGAAATAACCGGATCCCGGATAGAGTCTTGGTAATGGCCAAGCGTAACTACAAGGTTTACGCTGACCTTGGTCTGCACACGCAGTTTATGGTGAGACATCTCACTGTCCTGGATACAGGTGTTGGGCCGAACTTTATTGTGGAATCGGTTTTACCCCCGCCATTGCGGTCACTCATCCGTTCTGAGACGGTACCCGACGTGTCGGACGCCAATAACAATCTGTTGAAAACGGTTGGTGTGATCGACCTGGTCGTCAGGCTAGGGCGGATGGTGGTTAAACTAACATTTATTGTGTGCCGCTCGCTGGCCGCGCCAGTTATACTGGGATGTGACTACTGCGACAGGTTTGTCGACGCCATCCGCCCACGCCTTAAGCAGGTGGAACTTGAGGACGGATCGACCGTCCCCATTGTTCGTCAACCGCTGAAGCGGGCATCGAGGAAACCCGTTCCTCTACCTGCTGCGCAGGAACCCACACCGGCGAACCGGGATTCTACGAAGCTACGCGTTGCCTCGTCAGTAATCATACCCCCGGAGAGCCAGGTTATGGTTTCAGTCAATTCCCGTCAACACGGTCTTCGGGTTGTTCAGCCCTTGCCCTCGTTGTACGAGAAATTTCAGTTAACCGTTGCGAACGGAATCGTGCAAGTCACGCCGAATTCCCCTTTCAGGGTGTTGGTTGCCAATCTGGGAAAGGCTCCCCAGACGCTGGCAAAGAACCAAGTCATTGGGTCTGTGACGCCGCACCCGCTCGCGATGCTCCCTACAAAGGTGACGGCTGCCGAAGTACTCGGAATAACTCCCTCTACCGAGGATGGTCTCCCGGTATCCGGAGCAGAAACCTCCGGGGAGGCACAGCAGTTGGCGCTCGATAAAACCGTCAAGACGGATGCATTTCCGACCTCGTCGGTTCCCACACCTGACACCAGGGCACAGCTTACGAGCTACGATAAGATAGACCCGATCAAGGCCCTCGAGGACCTGGACCTGAGTCATGTACCGGTCTCACACCGGGAGCGCTTACGCGGAATGCTACGCGATTTTACCACAATCTGGACGGCTCACTGGGTGAGATCAATACAACCGGACATCGGATAGACTTGCTACCGGACGCACGTCCGGTTGCACAACCCCCTTACAGGGCGGGACCGAAGGCTCGGGAGGAGGAAGAATTTCAGGTGGACAAGATGCTCCGTGCTGGAGTCATCGAGCCCGCCCAATCTCCTTGGGCTTCACCGGTGGTGCTGGCCCTCAAGGCTGACGGCACGTGGCGGTTTTGCGTTGACTACCGCTGCCTCAATGCCGTCACCGTGAGGGACACCTACCCGATTCCGCGCATGGACGAGTGTACAGACTCGCTCGGGGACGCTACCGTGTTTACGGCTCTGGATGCTAACTGGGGCTACTGGCAAGTCCCAGTCCGGGGAGAGGACCGATACAAAACCGCGTTTGTTTGCCACTCGGGTTCCTACCGCTTCAAGCGGACGCCGTTTGGTTTAACCAATGCACCGGCCACCTTTCAAAGGGCAATAGACATACTGATGTCGCGTTTCAAGTGGCGCACGTGCCTTGTCTACTTGGGCGACATCATTGTCTTTTCCAGAAACCTGGACGATCACCTGACCCACGTGCGGGACGTGATGACCGTACTGCGAGACGCAGGAATAACCCTCAAGTTGAGGAAGTGCGAGTTCTTCACCGACACGGTGAAGTATCTCGGGCACGTCATCCGTCCAGGACGGTTAATGATCGAACAAGTTCGTATCAAGTCCCTCTGCGAGGCGAAGGAGCCCCGTACTCAAACGGAGCTCCGATCCTTTTTAGGTCTGGTCAACGTCTATCGACGGTTTATACCGAGTTTCTCGGATATCGCCGCTCCGCTAAACGCGCTACTGCGGAAGGGCCAGCCACCAAAGCTTGCGCCATTTACCACCGATCAGTCGGAATCTTTTCGCTCCTTGATTAAGGCAGTTACGACAGCTCCCATCCTATCCTTGCCCAAACCTGGGCTTCCCTACTCCATCGACACCAACGCCAGCGACCACCAGGTGGGCTGCGCACTGTTCCAAACCACTCCCGAGGGGGAACGCAAACCAATTGGCTATTGGTCCCGCACGCTGAACGTCCACGAGCGCAACTACTCGGTCTCCGAGAAGGAGTGCCTCGCAGTGGTTCGGGCGCTATCCACTCTGCGCCCATACCTCATGGGCGTTCATTTCACCGTGTACACGGACCATTCCTCGTTGAGGTGGCTGCTGAACATCGCAGATCCTTCTGGCCGCTTAATGCGGTGGCGCCTCCGCTTAGCAAAATTCGACTTCATGGTCGTCTACAAAAAGGGTGTCCAGAACACCCAAGCAGACGCCCTCTCTCGATTACCTACGACAGGTGAAGCACTTGCCGACCCGGAGGTCGACGAGATCCCGTGCTTTACCTTGGAAGGGGAAACACCGACGGAGTCGGATCGGCCCGAAACAGGGGAAGACACCATGGAAATGGATGAGCTACTCGCAGCGCGCGAGAATGAAACACCCGTACCCGTGGCACCATGGCTTAGAAGCCCCGCCGTGGTACCGCACCTCTCACGGGGTCTCTCCGATATACCGACTCCATCGGAACCACCGGCAATGCCGGAAACACCTGGCCCTCGCGGCCAGCTACCCTTACGGGCGCCGCGCAGCGGTATTTATACCCGCCATGTTGTTAGCCCACCAGCACCCGTCGCTCCGTCTAAGGAGGGGGAGGGGACCCGCTCCATCGCGGAAGCATCGCCGTCGCAACGGAAGTTTAACCGGACACCCCGGGCAAAGCCCCCGAGCGAGCAACCGGCATCGTCGCCGGACGCCAATCCGCTCCCGTGGGACGCGGCGGTCAACCCGACCGCCACGCCACCCCGCAAGGGGAACCAAGGCGCTCGAAGACCCGAAGCCGGGAAGCGAGACCCTACGGACGCTCCGCATCGCGTGGAGGCAACTGAGGGCTCCCCGCACATTCGCGGGCGCACACCGAGCGTTTCGGTCGATACCGGTACTCCGGCGGGCGCTGCGCAAGCAGCTCTAGCGAGCAACTCCGTTGAGAACTGTACGAACCCCATGGGGAAAATGGGGCGCAACGACAAGTCGAAAACCGCCTCCCTTGCCGAACAATCGGAGCCAACCGTCCGCGACGGCCCCACCACCCGTTCTCAAGGTCACGTGACCCGGGCGGGAGATCGGACCAATGGGCACCCGGCATCCCGGTCATTGGCTGACAGCCACCCCGCGGAGGCAGATCGCCGGGACGGTGAACCACTCACCGCCCGCGGCGCACCGCACGGCGGAAACTGCCCACCAATGGGAACGCCGCATGCCGCAAATCAAGCGGAGGCCTCCGGCGAACCGTCACCAAGACGAAAGGACCCCCGCAAACTCGCAGTAAGAGCGGACTTCAGGGAAGCCCCTACCGCCCAGCGGGAACACAACCCGGCCGCGCCGGCAACTTCCGCGAAGCGGTACGGCACCCCCGGCAACCCGGCAACAACCGCAGAGCGGAATGACAAACCGGGTGACCCGGAACAGGCGACGACGAGCCCAGCACCACGCGGCGCTGAGGCTCCGGTCACCACCACCCGGCAAGGCCGGCAAGTTTACGTGCAGGAGTACGTCCTCGACCGAATCGTCGGACATAGCTACGATGGGCACGGGGTGCTCCAGTAACGGACCTGCTGGTACGGATACGGGCCGGAGTGGGACACCCCGGAGCCCATCGAGCACCTTCCGCGCTCTGCGGTAATGCGATACCACCGCCTTGCGGGGACCGCACTCCCAGCCACGCTGGTAAACGCCCAAGAGGGATAAACCGTGAACACGGAATGGAATGGCTGATGGCGCCACGCGCCATCTCCGTCCATGCCCCAACGCGGGGAAGGAAGCAACCGCTCACGCTATCCCAACGTCGTTGGTGGTCGTGCCAGTTACCTGGTCCGCGCGCGAAGCGCCCACCGCTAAACACGGAACTCCCAGCTAGGCTGGTTCCCTGCAACGCCGGAACCCCGGTTGAAGGCCGGTACCCCGGAAAGAAAGAAGTGGACTTGGGAAAGGGCGTCGGAAAGGCGACCCTCTTCTTTTATTTCTCACTACTGGCAAGGGCGCCCTAGGGGCGCCGCCCTACATTCTACCGGAAGCTCCGGTCATTCCTCCGCACGAGGTGGACCCCCGCCCAGGCAGTTGGCTAAGGCATCCCGCATGGCGGCCACATCACCCGAGATCTCGGAAGGGCGAAGCCCTACCTCCCGAAGGAAGCGCGCGATGACCTTGCCTCGCTCCGCGCCAGCGGCAGTTGCGGGCCGGCCCGCCACCGATGGAGTCGGATAAGAATCCGTTCGCACGGCATCAGCAGCCCCGGATGGAGCCGCACCACCGTATTCAACGGACTCCTCACCGGCCTCGCCGGACCCGTCATCCTCCATCGGAGCGTAACCCGGATCCTCCGGTTCGTTGTCGACCATCGGGTCACCATCCGCATAGTCGCGGTAATAGTCGCTCGAGTCGACATACCCTCGCGGGTGGTCGGCTGGGACTTCACGCGGCGCATGCCGGTTGGCTTCCGCTTCCTCGCGGCTGATCTCGTGGTACCGCCAGGGGTCGAAGTAGACGAAATCCCCCGCTAGCGCCGTATTTCTCCCGAGTCCGGGGCCAGACCCGCGACGCGGTTGAATGCGTTGGGAGTTATCCAGCGGGACCTCATCCCACTGGACCCCCTCCACAAAATCGAGGAGGCACAGCATCTCTTCTTCGTTCGCCTCGCCCCCGAGGGGGATGCGCATGCCCAAACGGCGGATCGCAGCCCGCACACGCGGTGGCACGTACCACAATCGGTATTGGTCGTACGCCTCAGCGAGGATAAAAGCCGCAGTGCGGACGGCCCATTCGCTTACCACGACGGACCACCACCCCGACTGGGGATCGTTCAAGAACGACGACCCCACATAGGTGAATACTGGGGGCAGCTCAACGAAGCAACCCCAGCACGCCTCCAAGGAGGACCACCAGTCTGGGAGACTGACGTACCGACCACGTCGGTGAGCAGGCGCGATGCGCTCAATCTCCGTGTTCTGGTACGGTACGAAATACCCGGTCCGGGCCCGCCAACGCCGCTCATCGCGGATGAAGTTCTGAAGGAAGTTCGAGCGCGACTGCCGCGGTTGGTAGCGGAACTCTGCCCGAAGAATCGGTCGTGCCCAGCAAAGGGCTTCTTGCCGAGCGATCGGTGTGCCCCTCCAAGCGAGGGTTTCCAATCCGTTAAGACGGTCACAGTACGACATTTCCCCGCGAGTGCAGTAAAGGTGGACGTCGAATTCGACCTCTGGCGGTATCGGAAACTCGAAAGGCGCCCGATGGTGCCTGAGATAAGCGATCCGCACAAGCGCGGCTTGAGCCTCCGCAGAGGATTCACCGCGTCGGCGGAGTATGTGGTGTACCGGGATGGTGATACGATTACGCCAATCCCAGGACGGGGTCACCACGCCGGGCAGGTCGCCCGGGAGCATCTCCGAATTATCGGTGTAGGATTGGATCAAATCCTCGTCACGGACAGCCAATGGGTGAAACCAAGGCGCATACCGCAACCTCGCTGAGCCATGCCGAGTTCTCGGATTTGCACCCACAAGGGCGTCGTAGGTCGGCCACTGCGGTGGGTCCGCCTGTCCGCGAAAGCGGGCGCCAATACGGTGGTCTTCGTACGCGAGGTTGGTAACATCCCCAGGGTGGGGCGCGGACCGGAAGCCGGTGGAACCGCCAAGGGCGGGAGTCGCGGATGTGTTATGACGATCGGGGTTGGACCTGGTGCGTGTTGGTGTGCTGTTGTTGGAATCGGATGCGGAGAGCGTGCGTGGGATCCTTGGTGAAGGTGTGTTGGTTTCCGGAGACCAGGTGTCGGACGCGCTCTTATCATGACGAGCTGCCATGCCGACTTCCTCTTCGAGGTGTTCGCCCTGTCTTAAAGGGGGGGATATGAAGAGCAACGTCCTCCACGGAGGTTTGTGGGGACTTAAGTTTTTTCCGGAGCCTCCGGCGTGCAACCTCGTTATGAGTACGAGTAATCCGTTTCACGGCGATGGCCGGAACGCCGGTGATGCACCGGCGGGACCGGGTGCCATACACGTGGCCGCAGCGCTCGCGCGACACGTGGCCGCCAGATTGGCCCTTTTTGTTAGACGGACATTTAGCTATTTAGGATAGACTTTATTTATTCTATTCTACGGTGACTACAGTACTTAGGCCGCCGGCCTCGCGGCCGCCGGTCCAGTAAAGTCTCGCCAACAAGGGTGATCTTGGTCTTCCAGATCTTGGCTCTGGGTCGAACCGCCTGCACGGATATACAACTCCTTACGGAGGGATTTCCCGTGGTGCACGGCTTCCCAACCCCCTTGGACATTCAAGCAGCCTTCGTGTGTTGGGTATCTATTCCCACTTTCGTGGTTCCGCCCGTGTATACGGTTTGCTACACCCGGCAGTGCCGGCTATTCCCGAGTCCCCTCTTGCGACTCGTGGTCAACCTCGCCCTCTTGCCTCCGTTCCCGTTTTCCTTCCCTTTTCCTCCCCTTCATTGGGCAATTCCCGCTCTTGCGGCTCGCACTGACACCTGTCGTGCTCGCCACTCTCGTGGGTTTTGCCTCCTCAGAGGATACGCAAGCACCGCTTCGGCGGATATTATCGGCTTCTTTCAGCCTCCCTGCGCCCGTCGCGACGGTTCGGCTCCGGCTTACACCCGGCATTGCGCGCCGATCCCTGGGAGGGCTCTACCGCGCCGGTTACCTCGTGAGAGGAAGATCCGGACGTCTTCGTAGGTTTTCCCCCTTGGGGGCATTGTCCTACAAAACCGTTGGATCGGGAATGGGTATGGGTATCCCAAAGAATGGGGGAAAATCCGGCGAAGAGGAAAAACGGGGCGAGGGTCGGGCACTAACAGGCACCGGACCCGAGAACCAGAAAAGGGGCGAAACAACAAAAGAAACCCAATATAGGGGCGAAAACCTGTCCTCGAAAGGAAACACAAAAAGCACGCAACAGGTAAGCAGAACCCCCACGGGGTATCGTGCACGCAGGTCGTCTGAGCGGTCCCAAGGGGGTGGTTGCACGGAACCCAAGCGTGGGCACTCTCCAAGTGAAGTCGTGTCCCTACGCAGGCGTTGCTAACCAGAGCTCGTCCCGGGTTGTAAGGCCGAAACGATGGCGACGAAGAACTTCTAAAGGTATCGAAGACCAACCTTGGTTCCCATTTACTTTGAGCCTCGGACGGTCAGATCTCGTCTCACTAAGTAGGGCCCACTAACTAAACTCTACAGTAGTGCACACCTGCTCAGGGCCATACACGTGGAGATCCCATTGTCAGGGCCCAAAAATTCAAGGTTCTAACAAATATCCGAAAAATCGGTGCCAAATTAAGCCACGTGTATCACGGGGCCAATCCAACCGTGGGCCATCCGAATTTTCCCTTATAGGCGAAATCTAACCAGAAATCAGTGCCACCTCAGCACACCTTAGAGGGGATCATAATCATAACCCTCGGAGGGTTCAATCCTCATTCTATGAGTTGCATCTTCAAGTATCCCCTGACTGGGCGTTGCTCTACACTAAGTTGTGCTGAGGTGGCACTGTTTTCTGGTTAGAGCTCGCCTATGAAGTGACAATTCGGATGGCCCATGGTTGGACTGGCCCCGTGATACACGTGGCTTAATTTTGGCACCGATTTTTGGATATTTGTGAGAACGTTGGACTTTTGGGCCCTGACAGTGGGATCTCCACGTGTATGGCCCTGAGCAGGTGTGCACTACTGTAGATTTTAGTTAGTGGGCCCTACTTAGGGAGACGAGATCTGACAGTCCGAAGCTCAAAGTAAATGGGAACCAAGGTTGGTCTTCGATACCTTTAGAGGTTCTTCGTCGCCATCGTTTCGCCCTTACAACCCGGAACGGGCTCCGGTTAGCAACGCCTGCGTAGGGACACGACTCCACTTGGAGAGTGCCCACGTTTGGGTTCCGTGCAACCACCCCCTTGGGACCGCTCAGACGACCTGCGTGCACGATACCCCGTGGGGGTTCTGCTTACTTGTTGCGTGCTTTTTGTGTATCCTTTGGAGAACAGGTTTTCGCCCCTGTACTGGTTTTCTTTTGTTGTTTCGCCTATATACTGGTTCTCGGGTCCGGTGCCTGTTAGTGCCCGACCCTCGCCCCGTTTTTCCTCTTCGCCGGATTTTCCCCCATTCTTTGGGATACCCATACCCATTCCCGATCGAACGGTTTCTACCCCTCACCTCCGCCGGTAATGCCGGAATCCCCCGTGAGAGGTACACCCCACACTACGGGTGGAACGGAGGGCTCTGTCTCTGAGTCTGCCTCCCCCAGGGAGCAAGGCTTCGAACACCTTGAGAGCACTTCCCGTCGCCGGGTTTTGCTCCACAAGTGGTCTCCCGACTTAGAATCCGTTCTCGGACTTTTGGGTTGGTCATCCACGTGTTGGGATATCTCTTGGAAGAGGAAGCACCGTCGTGAAGATTTGTTGTAGTGGTCTCCTTTGGAAAGGGTGGAATTGGTTTTTATTTTTGTTTTGTGTTACGTCATCCGTTCTCCGGGAATCTCGTGATCGAATTTCATCGTTACCCCGAATCGTCGGTGTCGTGTCTGCAGCATTTCGCCGCCTACCCGTGGTTCCAGGACTGGATCGAACCGTCAAGCGGATTCAGTGCCCCCGGCCCCGCCTAGGCCGAGGAGCTCAATTCCCGAAGGTCGGAACGATTCCGGTATCGATCCGGACACTCGGAGAGCACCCTCAGTGGTTTCAGGTCCTCGAGAGTTCGTGGCTGTGGGCCCAGCTCCAGTGGTGGAGACCCCCTCAGCAGCACCCCGAAGTCGGGCCGACCCTGAATTACAGCGCCTGGAGACTCGAATCGATATCGCCAACGCGGCTCACTTCGAGCTCCTTCAGGAGGTTACTACCCTCCGCCTCAGGGTGGAGGACGCCCAGGTGCGGGGAGTCGCCGATGACCGTCGTACCCTGAGGAGGGATGTGAACTCCCTTTTGGAAAGCTTTGGTACCCCTGGGGTCTTTATCCAGGAATATCGGAGCCTCGTGGAGGAACGCCGCCTGCAAGCGGAACGCTTCCGAGCTCGGCTGGACACCTTCGAGGCCATTATCCGTATTGACGGAGACACAGAAGCGTCGAAGGATAAAACCGACGTTTCGGAAGACGAATAACACCGCTCCGCTAAATGGGACCGCCGCAAGTCCAAGAAGAGGGTTCACCTCCAAGAGTATTTATCGGATTCCGATCCCAATCCCTCGTCATCGAGTTCGTCCTCCGAATCTTCGGATAGTGAAGATGAACGCCGTTCATCCCGGGCGACTCGGTCGAAGGCTACTTACACCTTTCAAGGGGCAATCCGTACCCGGAAGAAGGGTAGGAAACACCTTGGATTAAGGGAGCTGAAGCCGACGAATCCTCTCTATCGGAAGCTGCTATCGTACCACTATTACCGGTTGGATAACCCTTCGGGAGATCGAACATCCCGCGGAACGGGTAAGGTCAAGGACTACATCAAAAGGCTGAGCATCACCCTACTGAAGAGGGAGTTCACAGGAACAGATCCAATTCTGGTGCTCGATTTCCTTGTAAGGTTCGTCCAGGAGGCTGACATCCTCGGTATGAGTGAAGCGCAAGCGTATCTTGCATTACCCTATTTCTTAAAGGGGATGGCTGAAGACCAGTTCAACTCCGTCCGTGGATCATCCCGAGCCTCGGAAGGGGGAGTCACGTGCTGGCCCGAAGCGGTGCAGTACCTCTTGAGGTCATACGCTACTGGAAATGCGATTCAGGAAGCAATCCTTGCATTAATGGATACGCGGCAGAAGCCGATGGAAACCGAAACGGTGTATTCAACTCGCTTGAATAAAGCGTTTCACCGATGCAGGAATGTATTCCCCGCCTAAGAGGGATGCACCATGTTTGTGGATGGTTTGGACGCCTCGATAAGGGCATTGGTTGCCCGACATCGGGAAGAGAAGCGCAAGCTGACCTACTTGGAACTGGTTCAGTACGCCCAGGCTGAGGGGGATACTCTCCGTGCCCGGCAGAACCGAAAGAGTCGGCCGACACGTGCACTCCTCGCCAATGGAGGTAACTCGTCTTTGTCACTCGCAGGAGGCCCTGCCCCTGTGGGAGTCAATGATAACATTCACTTCATGGGAAGTAACCCCGAATCTATGGGTACGTCTAAGTTGCCGTCGACATCCGCTCCGACTACGGATGAAGACCCTGCGCTCTATACCCAAGGACGGAGGGTGCCAGCTGCATCGCTACCTTTTTGCGAATACCGCTGCTCGGTTCTCTCGCCCCGGATGGAGGGATACAGCACCACGTCGCGTGGATTCACGTCCACAACCGAACCCGGCAGAGCTGATTTGCTATTTGTGTTACCTTCATGGTCACAAAGCACCAGACTGCACATTTCCCCTGCGGGGGGGTTTACGAATTATCGCTCAGTACGAGACTCTGACCCCTGAGGAGAAAGCTCGAGTCCCGAGTAGGTCCTATGAGGAACAAAGGATACTCCGAGCTCACCTTGCTGACAGGGATACAGAACTTGTACCCGCGAACGGGGAACAACCGGTCCCCTTCGAGGCAGCTGCACCGAATTCGGTGGGGTCCGCTTCGAAAAACTAAACTTGGGAGTCTCCCCTGCGGGAGGGGCGTCTTCTAAGCCGGAGTTGAAGACGCCCGAGGCGCTCCAGCTTCGCTCCCCAGCTGTAACTATCCTTTCAAGGAGAACGGCTGACACCGACGTTAACTCGGGATACTTTAGTGTCCTCCGTCGCCCGTGGATCCTGTCCCGTAATCTCCGTATTCCGGATCGAGTTATGGTAATGGCCAAGCGGAATTATAAAGTATTCGCCGACTTTGGCCTGTCCAACCAGTTTATGGTTCGTCAAATATCTGTCCTGGATACAGGAGCCGCTCCTAACTTAGTTCATGTTGAATTGTTACCCCCGCTGCTCCGGGTTCAAGTTCGTACCGGTCCACGTTTGGATATCGCCGATGCGAACAACAACCCGCTACGGACAGTGGGTACAATTTCCCTCATGGTGAGGTTAGGCTCCTATCTCTTTCCGCTAGAGTTTATTGTATGCAAGTCACTTGCAGCACCAGTCATACTGGGTTGTGACTTTTGCGACCGCTTCGTGGAAGCCATCCGTCCTCGGAATAGAACTGTGTAACTCGAAGACGGGTCTACGATCCCAATCGTTCGTAACCCTTACAGGGAGCAGCGCGAACACGCGTTCCTCTCCCTGTCGCGCAGGAATCTGTGAAGAAGGACCCGGTGTCTACACGGGTAAAGGTTGCGAAGTCAGTGGCTATCCCGCCAGAAACCCAGGTTTGGGTCACAGTTTTTACCAAGCAAATTGGTGTGCATGTGGTACAACCGAACCCGTCTCTCTATACGCGGCGTCAACTCGCCCTTGCGAATGGGGTTGTCTCCGTGGAACCGGATAAACCTTTCAAGGTTTTGGTAGCCAACTTTGGAAAGACAACGCAGCATTTGGTCAAACACCAGATCCTGGGTTCTGTTCTTCCACACCCGCATGCGGTCGTACCTAAAAAGATCTCTATCGCAGAGGTCCTTGGTGTGGCGGACCCTAAGGAGGGGGAGGACACTGCCGAAATCGCGGAAGACGGTGAGCATACGACTGCAGCTCCACACGCTGAACACTTTAAACCTCAGGAGGTTACGGCCCCTATCACAGGAGCAGACCAGACGGATCCTGTTCAGGAATTGGAGAAATGGGATCTCAACCATGTACCCGCATCTCATCGGGAGGAGCTGAGGCACATGCTTCGTGCATTTACCCCCATGTGGGATGGTTCCCTTGGAACTATTGGGATTACAGAACACCGCATCCACTTGTTACCGACCACTCGGCCTATTGCCCAACACCCTTACAGGGCTGGACCGAAAGCTCGGGAAGAGGAGAAATCTCAGGTGGAGAAGATGCTTAAAGCGGGCGTAATTGAACCTGCCCAGTCCGCTTGGGCCTCACCAGTGGTGTTAGTTCCGAAACCGGATGGATCGTGGCGTTTCTGCATCGATTACAGACGTCTGAAAGAGGTAACCATTAAGGATGTGTACCCGATCCCTCGGATGGACGAATACATCGACTCCCTTGGGAGTGCTACTGTTTTCTCTACCCTCGACGCCAATTCGGGCTACTGGCAAGTCCCTATTAGGGAGGAAGATCGAGACAAAACGGCTTTCGTGTGTCATCAAGGACTTTTCCGATTCCGGAGGATGCCTTCTGGGTTGACAAATGCCCCCGCAACGTTTAAACGGGCGATAGACATTCTGTTGGCTCCCTTCAAGTGGAGGACGTGTCTAGTGTATTTTGACGACATTATTGTCTTCTACAACAACCTGGATGACCACCTCGAACACGTCAGGGACGTATGAAGATACTCCGCGACGCGGGAATCACCTTGAAACTCAAGAAGTGCGAGTTTTTCACCGATTCGGTTAAGTATCTGGGTCATATCATCCGTCCCGGACAGCTTTCAATCGATGAAGAACGAGTGAAATCCTTGAAGGAAGCAAAACACCCGAAAACTCAAACGGAGTTGCGATCCTTTTTAGGTCTGTGTAACGTGTATCGCCGATTCGTCCCGAACTTTGCGGATATTGCCACCCGCTCAACAGGCTCCTGACGAGGGGACAACCAGTTGAACTGGAACCTTTTGGCGACGCGGAAGCGTCTGCCTTCACGGCACTGGTGAATGCCGTAACATCACCGCCAATCTTGGCTCTACCCAATCCTGGGCTCCCTTACGAAGTGGACACCGATGCTAGTGCAAACCAAGTAAGGTGTGCACTGTTCCAATCCTCTGAGGATGGTGAACGTCACCCTATTGGGTACTGGTCACGTTCCCTCAATGTCCATGAAAGGAACTACTCGGTCTCCGAGAAAGAATGTTTAGCCGTTGTGTGGGCCTTAGCTACACTTCGCCCCTATCTGATGGGTACTCGTTTCAAAGTCCATACGGACCACGCATGATTGCGTTGGCTCCTGGAGATCTCCGAACCCTCGGGCCGCCTTATGCGCTGGCGTCTCCGACTGTCGGAATTCGACTTTGAGATCCTGTACAAGAAAGGGAAGCTGAACACTCAGGCTGATGCACTATCTCGCTTGGGAACCACAGCGGAAACAGAACCCTACGAGGACGATGACATCCCATGTTTTATGGTATCGGACCTCGAGGGAGGAGCTCAACCGCTGACGGATGATGTTTGTGACGATATACTCGTCAACGAGAGTCTGGATTCGCCGACCGGCTCTTTTATACCTATCTCTCCAGAGGAGATGATACGCGAGCAACAGCTCGACCCATTCTGTACACGGATTCGGGCTCGCCTCAACGGAGGATTGCAGTTACCTTTCGAGGACGACGATCAGGGTTACCTAATCAGGACCGTTGGACCTCGCCCGAGGATAGTGGAGCCGCACACCCTACAACAGAGGGTATTACACCTCACTCACTATGTGAAGGTTGGCGCCCACCCCGGGGGAAGAAAACTGTACCTCACGTTGAGAAGGGACTTTTACTGGCCGGCAATGGCATTCGATTGTTACGCCGTCAGACGGGCCTGCGCCAATTGCGCCAAGAATGACGTCAAACTTCGGAAGCACTCTAAGAAGTTGACGCTGTTCCCGGCACGGGCTCCACTCGAATTCGTGGCCATAGACATCCTAGGGGAGTTTATCAGGACGCCCCGAGGTCATCGGTATCTGCTTGTCATTTCTGACAGATTCTCTAAGCTAACGAGAACTGTGCCGCTGAAGCGGATCACCGCCGCTACCGTTGCGCAAGCGTTCGTGACCCATTGGGTGTTCGTATATGGACCGCCGGTGCAGTTGTTATCCGACAACGGAGGGCAATTCGCATCAAAGTTCTTTCAGGATGTATGTCGAATACTTGATGTAAGGAATTTATTTGTTACTACGTATCACCCTCAGGGGAATGGCCAGGTGGAGAGGTTTAACCGCACGATACTCAACTCTTTGAGATCGTATGTTGCGGATCACCCCAAAAATTGGGACTTGTACACAGACGCATCGGGTTACATCGTTATCCCCATTCGAACTGGTACTGTCGAAGAC
Organism: Agarophyton chilense; assembly: GCA_030374765.1. NCBI lineage: Eukaryota > Rhodophyta > Florideophyceae > Gracilariales > Gracilariaceae > Agarophyton > Agarophyton chilense. Next base: position 2,613,292 of record JARGXX010000099.1, read on the forward strand.
ACCGCCGCCGGTCGCCATCGAGGCTCAACCGACGCTGTCGACGTACCCGTCACCGGGATTGTACCGAGAAGCCTGGAAGGAGTGTCTTACGAAGATGGTGCCGATAGCCCGGAAAGCAATGGACAAAGCTCAACGCGCCTACAAGAAGGACTTTGACAATCGGGTTCGCAAACCTCTACCTCAGATGGAGCCCAACGACTTCGTCTTCCTTCGAAAGGAATACTACAATCCTGAAAAGGAACGTAGGCACAAGCTTTCGCCGATTGTGGACGGACCCTATCGGGTGGTTTCTGTAGACCCGGACACGGTGGTATTGGATATCGTTAACCGCCACGAACGGATCTCCAGGGACCGCATCACACGAGCGCCCAACCCAAATGTGGAAGTGGTGTCGGCACCAACGCCCTCCACAAGGGATGATTCAACGGAAGTTAACCCGTCAGGCGGAGATTCGAACACCCGCCCCGTTATACTTCCGCACCGGTAACGTGGTTTAACCGACCTACCGGAAACTTCGGATACTCCCGAACCTGGGCCCGCTCCCTCAAGGGCCCAGTCAACGAACTCTTACAGAGTTACTCCCCCACCGGAGGTAATCAAGCCTCCTGGCTCTCCGCCTAAGGAGAGGGGAGGAGGACTTAGTTCCTTCGCAGGACGATGTTTCGGCGTCAGCCAGTCGCCGTAACAGGGAATCTAGTTCTCACAGTGAGACAGCGAGCCCGACTGAGCCGGCGACAGAGAAGTCACAACCCCAGCGTATGGGTAGCGACATCACCGCCGACCCAGCCGAGCACGACGTCAGAAAAGATGACGAAAACCCGCCTAGGGAGAGTCGTGTGGAGAACTCCGCACCCGGAACGCCTACAGAGCCGACGATCACCCGCCGCCGCGGAAGAGACACTGAGGTGTTGCACACTCAAACCCCGCTTTCTCGGGAGCGAGCTGTGTCAGCGGACCCGCACGGAGAAGATCTCGACGACGAGGTTGACCAAATTCGGCTCTCCGTTATGGAATGGGAATAGGAACTCCTAGGGAGACACTGGAACCCTCAGGAATGAGAAAGAAATGAGTGAGACCCGTCGGGGACAGCTCAGGAGAGTGCTAGCGCGTGCCGAAAGCGCCACCTCACATCCGCTTGCGGAGTGGCAACCGGCGCCCACGCATTTATGTGGCCCACGTCGAATGGAACCGAGCCAATCAAAAGGCTCTGACGACCAACCGTCGCGCAAACCGCCTCCGTCGCACGGCGCGTTGCACGAGAGCAACCTTCGTCCCCGTAGCTCGGGTTGACGTTGAAGTCTTACCCCCCTGAGATTGGGGACGCTACTTCGTCGCGTTTTTTCAACCGTCACGGAATCTAAGAACACCGTTGTCATCGGGAAGATCTCAGCTTTAAGAAGAACCCAAACGTTGGCCGTTTTGACTCCGTAGACGGAAGTTACAACGTAGCCCACAGGCCACTCGGCGCCGTTTGGACGAAGTGCTGAGACCCGCTCGCAACACGGAAAAGAACCCACCGGGGTGTGTCTAGACCCTACGTTGACACCCTCAAGGGAACTAGAGCGTTCCAAGATGGAAGAGAAGCCCGAACAGGGAAAAGTGTACCCGCAGGAATTCGTTATCGATCGCATCGTGCGTCACATCTACACCCCCGAGGGAGAAGCTCGCTACCAAGTCCGATGGTACGGATTCTCGCCTGATGAGGATACAGTGGAACCCATTGAGCACCTTCCGAGGTCTAAGGTTTTATCCTATCACCGACGCGCTCGGTTAACCTTGCCTCCAAGTCTGGATCGTGCCCAAGTCGGGTAAGCCACCGCGGGAACTGGTGTGGATGCGACCTCGAAGTGAGGAAGATGTTGGACCTCTGAAGAGGAATTGAGGAGAGTATCCCGAGGAACACGTATTGAGAGGGAATTTTTACTGGCCCTCGGCCTAGCGCCGTTAACCGGGGAACACAACACCGGTTATCGGGACAGTGTATAATGAAAAAGGAAAAGAAGACCCACGAAGTGGAGAAGAAGATTAAGAAGAAGATTGGACCCTAGGAAGGGCAAAAGATGAAGAAGATCCTAAGAAGGAATGAAGAAGATGAAGAAGATCCTAGGAAACAAGAAGAAAAGAAGTTATGCAAATATCAGAAGTTTACTATTGTCGCCAAGCTATGGACTCTACAATTGCCCGAAGGCGGAACTACGGAAAGCCCGAGGAGGGACCCGCCCCACTGTTGGGATTCTGACCCTGATGGTACGCCGAGGCGAAAGCCAACATCTGGCTCACATCCGTCATACCCGGGGGAATCGGAATGCCTGCGTTCACGAGGCCTTGTCGCACACTATCCGCTTCCGGAGTGGAAACCGGCGCCTGCGCAAGGGTGTTCACACCCCACCCGGGGGGAGCAGATGGACCGCTACCGGATGCATTCGCCGCCGCAGCTGAGGTCGTTCCCACTGGTTGGAAGGGTGCAGATGGCTCCACAGGGAGTACTCCACTAGGAGCTGGCACTTCGTTATCCAACGCTGGATCGTCCAGATCTACTGGAGGCTCGTACTCGTAATCGTCGGTATAAATGAACCCCGTCGGGTGTCCCACCGGCATCGGTCGAGGCGAGTCAATCAGCGCCCGTGCTTGCGCCTCGCTGATGCGAACCCCTTCTAAGGGATTGTAATAGACCCAGTTACCGGAGCCCGGATCGTACCGGCCAGGAGACTTGTCTCGCGCGGATCCTTCCCCTGCGGGCTGATTTGCCACTGGAACTCGATCCCATTGGGTGTTGTCGATCACGTCCAAGATTGGATACAGGTCCTGCACGTTGCTGGCCGAACCCAACGCTGGGACAAGGTTGATATGACGCATGATGGTCCGTAGCATCGGAGGAATATACCAGATACGGAAATGGTCATGAGCATCCCAGAGGAGGTGCGCCGCTACGCGGGCTGCCCACTCGGCTGCAACGAGGGCCCAGTATCCCGAGTTCGGGTCGTGCATCAAACGAGACCCGATATAGTAGATGCATGGGGGCAGTTCAGCAAAGCATCCTCGGGGGACCTCGACCTTACTCCACCAAGCTGGAAGGGGCACGAATCGCCCAACCTTCGCCGTGTTACGGATACGCTCCAGTTCCACGTGAGGATACGGGACAAAGAACCCGAAACGGGAGCGCGAGCGGCGCTCGAAGCGCACGCGTCGATCGAACCCATACTGGGTAAACTGCCGTTGAAGGTACCTGAATTCAGCCCGAAGGATGGGACGACTCCATTGGAGCATATCTTCTCGGAGAGGAAAACCCGGTCCGCGGAACTCGGCTTCGGGAAAGGCTGCCAGGTTATCCCCGTAGGAGACCTCACCGTACGTGCGGTAATAGGCGACGTCGAACCCGTACTCCGGGGGAACCAGATGGTCAAAGCGTGACCTCTCCAATCGCTAGGAGGCCAGAGCCGCCATCGCTGCGCGCGCCTTGTCCAGGGACTCCCCGCGACTGCGGTATAGATACTGAGGTTCTATGGCTACCCGCGCCCTCCAATCGGGAGAACGTACAACCTCAACAGGTAGGCCACCCGGCAATAAGCCGTCCTCCACGTAGGAGTCGATGAGCTCATCGTCGCGAACCGCTGTCGGATGGAACCACGGAGCGCGGTAATATATCACCGGATCGGTAAGGGGACTCCACCTTCGAAAAGATTCGTTTGAGATCCAACCTCTGGAGTTTGCTACCAAGGGCATCGCATGAGCGGAGTTCCACGCCACCGCGTTAATGTCCAAATCCTCCTGAGGATGTCGGTTGCTCGCCGAGGCGGAAGGTTCGGTACCTGACGGAGCCGCATCCAAACCGGAGAAATATCCACCCTGCTGGGGAGCTTCGTTGTCCGCCGGCGCGGAGGCCGATGGCCCCGAGAGTGGGTGGAGGACGTATGGGTTCATTCCCTTGAGAGGGCTAGTCGAGACCGCTGTTGCGAGAAGTTGCTTATCGCCGAAAGTCGGAGGAGTAGAAGAAAGTTGTACCGATGTGCCGGTTTTGTGGCGATCCTCAGAAGTGGTGAAGGACCCCATTGGAAAAGAAGTATGTATAGTGATCGGAAAGTTAGACACCCGCGGCTCGGAATGTTCTTCCTCGTCTTAAGGAGGGGGAGATGTAGAGCAACGCCCAGTTAGGGGATACTTGAAGATGCAACTCATAGAATGAGGATTGAACCCTCCGAGGGTTATGACTATGATCCCCTCTAAGGTGTGCTGAGGTGGCACTGTTTTCTGGTTCTATTTCGCCTATAAGGGAAAATTCGGATGGCCCATGGTTGGATTGGCCCCGTGATACACGTGGCTTAATTTTGGCACCGTTTTTCGGATATTTGTAGAACGTTGGACTCTTGGGCCCTGACAGTTGGATCTCCACGTGTATGGCCCTGAGCAGGTGTGCACTACTGTAGAGTTCAGTTAGTGGGCCCTACTTAGGGAGATGAGATCTGATAGTCCGAAGCTCAGAGTAAATGGTAACCAAGGTTGGTCTTCGATACCTTTAGAGGTTCTTCGTCGCCATCGTTTCGGCCTTACAACCCGGAACGGGCTCTGGTTAGCAACGCCTGCGTAGGGACACGACTCTACTTGGAGAGTGCCCACGTTTGGGTTCCGTGCAACCACCCCCTTGGGACCGCTCAGACGACCTGCGTGCACGATACCCCGTGGGGGTTCTGCTTACTTGTTGCGTGCTTTTTGTGTTTCCTTTCGAGGACAGGTTTTCGCCCCTGTATTGGGTTTCTTTTGTTGTTTCGCCCCTTTTCTGGTTCTCCGGTCCAGTGCCTGTTAGTGCCCGACCCTCGCCCCGTTTTTGCTCTTCGCCGGATTTTCCCCCATTCTTTGGGATACCCATACTCATTCCCGATCCAACGGTTTCTACCCCTCACCTCCGACGGTACTGCCGGAATCCGCCGTCGGAGTTACACCCCACAACACGGGTGGAACGGAGGGCTCTGTCTCTGAGTCTGCCTGCCCCAGGGAGCAAGGCTTCGAACACCTTGAGAGCACTTCCCGTCGTCGGGTTTTGCTCCACACTTTCATAGTCACTCTTTCGCATAGCAGCTTCACGCACGTATCTAATATGATTGATATAAAGATAGCACAAGTAGGGGCTATTTGAATCGAAAAGTAAATTACTTGCGTCATTTGCAGAGCATCCATAAAGTCGACTGTATTCAGCTAGAAAATTCTCCACGAATCTTGACTCCAGGGCCATGAGTTTGTACAATTTGAAGTCGCTAGAGGTCTTCCAAGCCTCTGGAGATGGAAGCAAGCCGCATCCTTTTCCATTTCTTATATTTTTGTTTATAGAATTGCAGGTGCAACAATCATGTTTTACGTATCCTATGTTGAATTTGGTGCATCGATTGATCCAAGAACGTAGTGATCGTCTGGATTTTCCCTTTCCATACTTTCTGCTGTTTCATATAACATTCCAACCGTAATCATCATCACAACAATCTCTGAACAGCCATAGGCTTTGCGATATTGTGCAGTCAATTGAACAGAATGGGTTAAGTACTAACTCTGTATTGACTTCTGCACGCTTCTGTAACTTTGGTCGTCGTGAACGAGAAGAGTTTGCTTGGTTTTCGAGAGTTACATGAACCACAAGCAAAGCAAACAGTCCGGTACTCCCTCCGGGAAGAACGTAGATCTACTGTATCGCGTTTCCCCGTTTCCATTGTTATGCCTCTGCTGAAAGATGAAGAATATTCCAGTACTAGAAATTACTAGCTGTACGTCAACAGTGGGGGCGGGCACGTCGTAAAAAGAGTTCTCAAACTATAGCTAATGTGGTGTGGACATTAAGGGTCAAACGGGAACGTAGAGATTTAATCAGTGACGGAGGAGGGTTTTGGAGTGTGGAAACAACGATCTCCAATTCGGCACATTGGCATTTTTTCCCAAAATGCCATTCGAAATCAAGAAATCACCGACTGTAACTGGAACATACTTCTGAACTGTAGTATAATTACGTTTAGCGCGACACCTCAGGGGTATGGGTACACGTGGGCTATCGGGGCCGCGGTGCACATACCAAGGGGGTAGTTTTTCGCGCTGTAGTTGTACCATGTAGGTTGGGCCTTATAGTAGATCTGGGCACTGCATGTGCACCTCCCGGTGCACACGTGGACGCCTGGCGGCTTACCCTCCTGCACTTAGGCAGGGAGGTGAGCGCCCCTCCTTCCTCATGGTAAAGTCAAGCACCATCTGGACAATTCTTGCACCGCTTTGGTTTCTACAGTCAGCCATCGCGTACCGTTCAGGTTTCTGGGTTTCCTAGCACGCGGGCGCCGACTTCCACTCACTACCAACGTGGTACCGGTTAGCACGCCTTGCTACACTGCACCCTAGTTGTCGGTGCTACTACTCGCCTCTCAGGTTCCTCGTTCATCACCTCCTAGGTTGAGCCCATTGTGCGCTTCCTAGTCCCGCGCGTTACGAACTACCATTTAGTCACCGACACCGCCAGTTGTACCACATTTTGGTCTCCCGACTTAGAAACGTGTACGACAACCGTATCGGTTTGGACATCTCGAAAGGGAGTTTTGGTGACTTGGATACCTATTAGTGAGAAGCGACCACTAATAACAGTCTATTTGTGGATCACCAGTTGCTATGTCGAAGCAACTTCGCAGCTCAAACCGGGCACTGCGTGCCCAACCTGATGGTGAATTGGCCCCGGCCGCCGCGGCCGAGCCGATTCTGGACAACCCCGAGGAGGTTCTACGCAAGGGGAAAACCGGTACGGTGCGTGGGAGAAGGGGCTTGGCTGGGGGCCAAGCCCTAGTTCCTAAAGACACCACATGGGTAGACGCGACACCTTCGGCGGAGTTGGAGGAGGTGCCGTCGCGTACTGCATCGGTGGACCAACTGGAATCACCTTATGTGTCACGTCTGGATCTGGACGAAATCACCCGCCGGGTAGTCGACAGGGCCTCTTTGGAACTGTCGCATCGTGTACCAGTTGTGGTGCTCGATTACCTGGAGACCAAGGTGAGAGGGCAAATTGACCGGCTGGTATCGTTGTCTTTACAGCAACATGGCTGGACACGAGACTACCACCAGGGTACGAGATCGACTCCGGAACCACCTCTACAAGTCAATCACTTTGGAGGGCTGCAGTACGCATCGACCCCAATCAACCTTCCGAAGAACCAAATTGGTGAGAAGCATCCCGACCGAGATCGGAGCGGGGCAGAGCCTCCTAGAGTGGAGGGCCCTGGGATATATTTACCCCCGATACCTATTGGTAGGACCGCGCAGGGACCAGACGGTGGAGACCCTGGTGGTGGTTCGTCGAGCTCTGAGGATGAGCGCAGACGCAGACCGAAACGGAAAAAGAAGACCAAAAGGGGTGGGAGAAGGGGGCGCCGGTCGGACCCCGACTCCTCGAGCTCTGACACCGATACGGATTCAGACGAAGACGGCAACGGTAAAAAGAAGAACCGGAAGGTACCCCGCCATCGAAAGGGGAAAAAGAACCGCAAGGGTAAGACCAAGCGGTATGACTCGTCGGAGTCAGATTCTGACGCGGAGACCGACCTAGAGGTGCTACAGCCTTTGAACGACTTGTTCACAAAGGCTGTCGACTTCCGCACCTATAGGTTGGAGAATCGGAAAGCTGAGTACACCAGTGAGGTGGCTCAGAGGATAACTAAGCATCACAAGAAGCTTAGTTTCCAAATGGGTGACACCCGTTTTAACGGTGATGACCCGAATGCGGTGATAGACTTCCTTCAGACGTTTAGAATCACGTGTGACCAAAATGGTTTCTCGGAAGGGGCTGTAATGTGGCTGTTTCAGTTTTACCTAAAGGGTCAGGCTGGGGACCTACTGCACAGTAACCTGCAGGGCAATACCATGGCGGTGGACGAAGAGCAAACTGAGATGCTCACTACATACCCGCAGGTGGTGAATTTCCTCTTGGAAACATATGCGACCGATGAGGTAATACAGGAGGCCTACTCTGAGGTCCTCACGCACCGCCAGCGGGCTGCACAGACCGAATTGGACTACGCTAGGTCGCTGTGGGCCACCGCCTCTCGGTGCGGAAGCGTCTTTACCACCACTAGGTTGAAGTCCATGTTCGCGGATAATGTGGACAAACCGATTCGGTCCCAGGTTCGTAACTACTTGGGAAACAACCGTAAGGTGTACTACAATGCGCTGGCTCGCTACGCGCAGGGACTGGTTGACAAACACATGACCTTAATGGCTAATGGCATCATGGAGAATGTACCCACCAAACCGTTCAAGTTGTATCTGAGTAACTTTAGTAACCATTTGGTGAAGCTACCGAAGAACACCGTGGTGGGGCTCGCGCTACCGGCCCCTGGTCACATCTTTACCATCACACCAAATTGGCGGGACGAGGACGTTCCAGCTAAGGAGGGGGGTGGGACTCAGGGTGAGTCGACCGACGAGGTAGCAGACGCGAACAGTTTGACCAACGAGGTAGCGGGAGAGAACAGTACCGATAAGGTGGAAGACTGGAGAAAGGATGTCCAGATTGGCCTTGAAGGTGAAACGACGAGAGAAAGAGTGCTCACCATGTTGGAGCCTTTTAAAACCATGTGGTCGGGACGCCTGGGGGCCATCAAGGCAACTCAGCACCGAATAGAGCTGACGCCGGGGGCACACACGATCCACCAACAACCTTATAGGGCTGGACCGAAGGCCCGTGAGGTGGAGATGCAGGAGGTGCAACGCATGCTCCGTGAAGGCGTGATTGAACCCGCAAATGCGGAGTGGGCCAGCCTCGTGGTGCTCGTCCAGAAAAGAGGTGATACCCGTATGCGGTTTTGTGTTGACTACAGAAAGCTAAACGCCGTAACGGTGAGGGATTCATACCCGATACTTCGAATGGACAAGTGCATCGATTCGTTAGGCGATGCGCGCATCTTTACCACATTGGACGCCAATTCTGGTTATTGGCAGATCAACATCCCGGAGGAAGATCGGGACAAGACTGCCTTTACATGCCACTCTGGTTTATACAGCTTTCGGAGAATTCCTTTTGGTTTGCGAAACGCGCCAGCCACGTTCCAGCGCGCCCTGGACATTATTCTGTCCAAGGTGAAGTGGACGACCGCATTGGTATATATCGATGACGTGGTCATCTATTCCCGCACCTTAGAGGAACATTTTGATCACGTGCAAACCGTACTGGGACTCCTAAAAGGTGCAGGTGTCACGCTGAAGCTAGCGAAGTGTATCTTCTTTGACCAAAAGGTGGAATACCTGGGCCACCTCATAAGCCCAGGTCGACTCGAAGTAGCAGCGCGTAACGTCCGTGCGGTCCAGGAAGCGAGGCTTCCAAAAACCCAGACGGACGTCATCTCCTTCATAGGTTTATGCAACGTCTACCGGCGGTTCATCAAGGGTTTTGCCAAATTAGCAGCCCCGCTGAACCGCCGCCTTCAGAAGGGACAACCATCTAGGTTTGAGTGCTTGGAGGACGATGAGGTAGCGGCTTTTCAGCATTTGAAAGCCACCCTCCTCTCGCCACCAATTCTGGCACTACCGAAAGCGGGGAAGCGGTACACGTTAGATACGGATGCCTCGGAGAGTCAGATAGGTTGCTGTCTAATGCAGGAGCAAGACGATGGCAGCAAAGCACCAATTGATTACTGGAGTCGCGCACTATCGCCAGCCGAGAAAATCTATTCGGTGACCGAGAAGGAATGCCTAGCGGTGGTGTGGAGCATGTTGATGCGACGGCCGTACCTATATGGTGAGCGGTTCACGCTGCGCACGGATCACGATTCTCTAAGGTGGATATTGGGGCTCACAGACGCCTCGGGGCGGCTGGCCCGGTGGCGGTTACGCCTGTCCGAATTCGACTTTGAAATGCAATACTGCCCTGGTATAAAGCACAAATTCGCAGATGCGCTGTCGCGCCTAAACACCGAAGGGTTAGACACCGGAACGGTGGATGACGACATCCCCTGTTTTATGCTCCAACCAGCTAGGCCGAACAAAGACGCTCCGTTAGAGGGGACTTGCGACGACCACGGAGGTATAGGACTGAAGGACAGTTCGGGTGACCAGACCAAAGCACCGATGATGGTAGCCGACGTGGAAGAAGAAGATGATGCCCCTATAACCCGTGAGGAGATGCTCGCTGCGCAGGCGGCGGATGCCTACTGCCGAATGCTAAGTGACCAGATTGGTTTAAAGAAATATCAGTTCGACGTTGACCACGAAGGGTATATCGTGCGGCGTTCACCGTTAGACGGTTCCCTCCAAAAGGTGGTCCCCGAGGCTCTAAAAGCCCGGGTTCTTTACCTCGCCCATCACCCACGGTTGGCTTGACATCCAGGAGCTACGCGGATGTACTACACCTTGCGGTCGTCGTTTTACTGGCCCCACATGTCCAAGGATATATATACCTACGTTGGTCAATGCGCCTCTTGCGTTAAAACCCGTGGTGGTGTAAGAAAGCACCGGATGTATCTCAAGCTATTTCCGGCGGCCGGGCCCCTGGAGTTCGTCGCAATTGACGTCCTGGGGCCTCTACCGAAAACGGCCGAAGGATACCGCTTTGTGGTTGTCATTACCGACAGGTTCTCGAAGCTAACTAGGGCTATCCCCTTGAAAAGTACTACCTCAACGGTCTTGGCTGAGGCCTTCCTTAACAATTGGGTGTACCCGTACGGGGCTCCGATGTACCTCCTCACCGCTAATGGTTCCAACCTAGCCTCGAAATTCTTCGAAGCAGTCTGCGCCATGCTTGGTATTCACCACTACTTCACTACCGCGTACCACCCCCAGACCAATGGGCTGGTGGAACGTTTTAATATGACCCTAGTGGCCAGGCTCCGCCATTATGTGGAGGAGCACCAAACGAGGTGGGCGGAGTACGTGCAACCGCTGACGTACGCCTACAACCTTCAGGTGCATCGGACTACACAGATTACACCGTTCGACTTGGTGCTGTCTCGGGCCCCTCCTAACATTGTTCTTCAATGGGGGCCCGAGAACTACAGCTCCGCTGGGACTCTGACACCGGCAGCGGTAAAACGGAACATCATTAAGAAGCTTCGAACTACCCTACGTGTCGCCAACGTCAAGCTTACCGCAGCCAAACAGCGGTACAAAGCGTACTACGACCAAAAGGTTTCAAGAGTCACCACAGTCAAGAAGGGTGACTTTGTTTTTATGGATGCACCACTTTCGGGTTCAAGGCCTACGCCGGCCGAGCAGAAGGACGATATTACCGTGGACGGTGACATCCGGTCTAAGCTCCTCCCTAAATCTATTGGACCTTATGAGGTTTTGGAAGCGAACGACCACACGGTAACCGTCGTAATGGATGGCCTCGAGAACACCATATGGGTCGAACGCATCTCGATAGACCCGACGCCACGCACGCCCGACTCACCCGAGGGTAACATTGAAGAGACCACACCGACGGGTCCCTCCACTACGTCGAACCAAACCCCGGCGTCTCCCTCGGGACCCCAACCCGAATTGCGCCCTGCACCCGAGTCCTTAACCAGAGTGGTATCTGCTGACCCTACTGGTCCTGACCAGTCAGATGCATCCGCAGGCAATACCTCCGAGGTCACCCCAGCCCTTGCACATCGCTCCGTTTCGGATGAACCACCGCAAGGTCTACACCAGGAGGTAGTTCCTACCGAAATCTGCGTGATCGACACCATCATTGGTCACGAGCACACCATCAGAGGTGTACGGTACCGCGTTCGGTGGTACGCCTGGGCGGCGTACAAGGACACGATAGAACCACCGGGTCACATTCCGCGCAACTTCCGCCTGCGCTATTGGCGGAATCGCAACGAACCGATGCCACCCGATGGGTAAACCCGTGGGGTCCACAGGTTAGGAGGGGGGACGACAGTGGTGTGAGTGACCAGAAGAGAAAGACCCAAAGGTGAAACATAGAAGAAAAGAGGGAAGACAGTGGAGATAGAGAAAACCAGAAGGTGCTGAGTTTAAAAAAGAAAGAATGGGACCAGAAGGTGAATAGAAGTAGAAAAAGAAACGTCATACTAGCGTGGGAATCAAGAACAGACACAGAAATGAGGATAAAGAAGAAAGAAACCGGGAATGGTGTACCCTTAGAGGTCTTTGCCCGGCATTTGCGCTTGACGAAAACGAAAAGATGAACATCAAAATCTGATATTTAATGCGGAAGACAACTGACGGTGGCATGCAGAGCGCCGTGGCGAAGTAACCGATTCGGTTTACAATATTGTGCCTAGTGCGCGCGCGCGCAATCGCTGAAAAATCTGAGTATTTTGATCGCGAGGCAAGCGCAAAGCCGCCCGTCAGAGCCTCTGTAACCCCTTCGTTTCGGAGATACAGACCAAAAGGTTTTTGTGCGTTTTTGCTATCACCTGGAGGGGTAATTTTCTCGTGGGATTTTTTGATTCGCCTTGCAAGTAACCTCTGGTCTCGTGCGATGGCTACGGACGCATACGCCGTCCGAGGCAATGCAAACCGCCCTAATGCATCGCTGGCTCACGACCTCAGCGCGTGCTTCGCAGATCAACTGCTTGGTGTTGAAGCCGTGAGGCCGCCCGAAGAAATGATTCCCCTATGGTTCGTGCGTGGTGCCGTTCGGGGAGGAGGAACGGGTGTTTTATTGTTCACCATGGTGGTAGTTTGGACTATGACTGTCAAAAGCACTGCACATATTCTAGCGCACCAAATAGGTTCTAAGACGAAATGGATAACTCAAATGTTACTGCTGCCAGAACCTGAATGGTGGACAATCAACGAATGATGGAAGACCTCGATGGTCTCGGCGGGAGCGCATCTAAAGAGATAGCGCTCAAGAAACCTTCGGGTGGCGCGAACCACAGTGGTTTCGCTAGCCGCAGCGAGCGGCAACAATCCAATCGGAAAGAGGCATCCGCACCCAACCGCTCATGGCGACTTTGTTCCTCTTTCGACTCCAAACCAATCGGTGGCGACGTGCCGAGCCGTGGCACCGCGCAGCCAACGTGGCACCATCTTGGTTCCCGCAGTCAGGCGAATGAGCGCGCACCTTGATAACCAAAACGGTCGACACTTCAAGGCGACCAACTGGATGCGGCTCAACCGAAAGGGTACGGAGGACACTCACCGGACCCCACGTGGCGTGAAGAACGGACAAAGGAGAAAGACCGCAGCGCGGCCAGCAGGAAAAAAAAGGCGACGGATGACTTCGCGACAGCCACCGCAAGGGAAACCACACTGGTCTAAGGAAGACAGAAGGAGGCTCGGCATCCCCGCCTAAATACCTCTGAGGTGGAACGAACCGTAGTGGCTGTCCGGACCGTAGCGGTTTGTCCAAGTCGAAGTATGAGGGGGCGTCGCCACGAGCGGAATCGCCCGGACGTGGCCCCTCCGGCGAAGGACCACTTGGTAAAGAGTCGAAGTCGATGGGGCGCGCAGCCGGCGTGGCACCATCGGGGTTCTCGTCTCCGGAGTCGCAAACGCCTGCCATTGCCACCAAAGCGGTCGGGACCGATGAGAAGACGACGATCCGAAGGGGTATGGGCAACATGTGGCCAACACCGCGTGGAGCACCAGACCACCAAAGAAGCGCAAAACGCGGGCCGTTCGGTGGATGCACACGACCACTCGGTGCAAACGGAGGAAGAAGGGGCCCGTGAGAGCGTTCCACGAGGTAACGGCGGGTATTACCAAGCTGGTTGACTGAAGGCAAAGTCGCCCACCGATGTGCTTCGACCCAAAGTGGTGAGGCCACACGCAACAAAAGAAGAGAAACCCAGCGGTCGCGCTCAATCGTATCGGCGCGGTGGCGGCGGTCTCCAAAAGGCCGCATCCCTCCCCGCATAGGTCAAATGCCTCGAACACCACGGCGGTCGTAACCGACCCCCGGGAGTGGGACGGAACACGGCGCGCGAGCGCGGATCAATGCGAGCGGAGTACAGTCACGGGGCGTGCCTGTTGGTAGGAGGGGGGTCTGTAGTATAATTACGTTTAGCGCGACACCTCAGGGGTATGGGTACACGTGGGCTATCGGGGCCGCGGTGCACATACCAAGGGGGTAGTTTTTCGCGCTGTAGTTGTACCATGTAGGTTAGGCCTTACAGTAGATCTGGGCACTGCATGTGCACCTCCCGGTGCACACGTGGACGCCTGGCGGCTTACCCTCCTGCACTTAGGCAGGGAGGTGAGCGCCCCTCCTTCCTCATGGTAAAGTCAAGCACCATCTGGACAATTCTTGCACCGCTTCGGTTTCTACAGTCAGCCATCGCGTACCGTTCAGGTTTCTGGGTTTCCTAGCACGCGGGCGCCGACTTCCACTCACTACCAACGTGGTACCGGTTAGCACGCCTTGCTACACTGCACCCTAGTTGTCGGTGCTACTACTCGCCTCTCAGGTTCCTCGTTCATCACCTCCTAGGTTCACCCCATTGTGTGCGCTCCCTAGTCCCGCGCGTTACGAACTACCATTTGGTCACCGACACCGCCGGTTGTACCACATGAACACTCTTCCTTTGATAGCCCCAACTCTTGAAGTATGATTTCTTAGATGATTGAAGGATACCTTTCCTTTCGACATGTTTTCTTTGGATCGGTTGAGACAAAAAATATTTGGCTGTTGTTTTTTCTGCGACTACTCAAGTTTTCTACTATAAAAGTATATCTTTTTAAAGAAGAGTATAAAAGCTTTGTTTGAATAGATTCCCGAGTTTTTTTCAATGATAAAGATATATCGTTTTTATTTTTGTTTTCTTCCTTATAGCTCTAAATTAGAAAATTGAAATCTTTAATGAAGTTTAGTTACTTTTTAAGAGAACTTAAAGCTTCAAACGAGACCAATCCGGTCTCATATGAGATCAATTTTCCGGGCTTGTAGACACTAGAGGTGCAAAGGGTCCGCAAAGTTGTGAAAATTGTAAGCGCGGACAAATCCACCGCACATTCCAGTTCAATTTTTTTTCTGCCTGCAAGTAAATCTTTCTGTCAGAAACTGACTTCCGAATGAGGTGATCCGAAGAAATGGGAAGTGAGGCATTGTACTTAAAATAAAAGCTTTTGCAGAACAGATATAAGAGCATTTCCAAAACACAGAACAGTGAATTATTTAAACAGGTTTTCAACAAATATTCAAATAAATTGAGCTAAACGAATTTTTACCATGGCACTCTTCACCGAAGATAAAACAAATTCATTACCAGAAACGGATATTTTTTCTTAAAAATGCTAGTCTCAAGACTGGTATGCTTTTTATTCATCATTTAATTGACTTTTGATCAAAACATAGCTGCCGTGCTAACGCTTGCTGACAAGGCAGCCAAGAAAAATGAAGAGCAACGTCCTCCAGGGAGGTTTTTGGGGACTTAAGTTTTTTCCGGAGCCTCCGGCGTGCAACCTCGTTATGAGTAAGAGTAATCCGTTTCACGGCGATGGCCGGAACGCCGGTGATGCACCGGCGGGACCGGGTGCCATACACGTGGCCGCAGCGCTCGCGCGACACGTGGCCGAAGCGCTCACGCGACACATGGCCGCCAGATTGGCCCTTTTTGTTAGACGGACATTTAGCTATTTAGGATAGACTTTATTTATTCTATTCTACGGTGACTACAGTACTTAGGCCGCCGGCCTCGCGGCCGCCGGTCCAGTAAAGTCTCGCCAACAAGAGTGATCTTGGTCTTCCAGATCTTGGCTCTGGGTCGAACCGCCTGCACGGATATACAACTCCTTACGGAGGGATTTCCCGTGGTGCACGGCTTCCCAACCCCCTTGGACATTCAAGCAGCCTTCGTGTGTTGGGTATCTATTCCCACTTTCGTGGTTCCGCCCGTGTATACGGTTTGCTACACCCGGCAGTGCCGGCTATTCCCGAGTCCCCTCTTGCGACTCGTGGTCAACCTCGCCCTCTTGCCTCCGTTCCCGTTTTCCTTCCCTTTTCCTCCCCTTCATTGGGCAATTCCTGCTCTTGCGGCTCGCACTGACACCTGTCGTGCTCGCCACTCTCGTGGGTTTTGCCTCCTCAGAGGATACGCAAGCACCGCTTCGGCGGATATTCTCGGCTTCTTTCAGCCTCCCTGCGCCCGTCGCGACGGTTCGGCTCCGGTTTACACCCGGCATTGCGCGCCGATCCCTAGGAGGGCTCTACCGCGCCGGTTACCTCGTGAGAGGAAGATCCGGACGTCTTCGTAGGTTTTCCCCCTTGGGGGCATTGTCCTACAAATTGGTCTCCCGACTTAGAAGTCAAGACCGCTTGTGTCCTCTCTGAGGTTGTTTTCCGTTTAACGGGTTTTCTTCGGTCTTACCGGTTTGCTTTCTATTCTTCCGTCGAGACGGTGTGGCCAATGCCGAGGAATCCGCCTAGCATGGAGCCTCCTGCAACACGCAGCCGTTCCCGCCAAATCGTTGATGCCAGGGGCACTAATGTTCCACAGGCCCTGGCTCCAACACCGGCTTCCCGGGAGATACCGGTCACCGGCACTGAAGACCTGCAGCCCGATTCCGGGTTAACGACCGTCGCAAGGGTGGTTTCTCCGCCTCCGCGGTTGGTCGACCAAGCGCGGATTGTACGCTTGGAAGAGCAGCTCCGCTCCCTGCGGGCTGCTCACAATACCCTCTCGAGGGAATTCACCTCTTTGCGAGGAAGCCTCGCTAACCCCCCTACGAGTGAGTTAGCCGAGGATATCCGCGTATTGCGGTCGGACGTCAATACACTACTCGAATGTTTTGGCGCTCCGTTTTCCTTCGCAGAAGGTCTGGAGAATCGCTTCGAGCGTCTCCGAAGCCGACTTGAGTCGGTCGAGAGAACGTTAACCTCGCCCGCGAACGCGGCTAGACCGGTTGTCTCTCATCGAGAGACCCAGTCGCGGAACCGGAAGAGCCGGAAGAAGCGGGATTCTAACCGTAAGCACGGACCCCCGTCCGACTCATCATCTGAGTCGGACGGTAAACCGAGTGACTCGGAGAGTTCCGATTCGTCGGTGAGCGATGACCCACAGGATCGTTATGGGCGCTCTTCCCGCTCAAAGCGGTCCTCTGCGACCTACAGGGCCATCCGGTCGCGCCCCAAGGGTGGGCGACATCCGGGCCTCAAACCCTTGAAGCCCACCAACCCTCTGTACAGGACACTCCTGTCCTACCGGTATTACCGGCTAGAAGATTCCTCTTTAGGTTCAGGTCGGACACCGCGTGACACGGGTAAAGTAAAAGACTGCATCAAGCGGATGCAGCTTTCACTTCGTAACCAGTCCTTTACTGGGGATGATCCAATTCTGGTCTTGGATTTCCTAGACCGCTTTGTAGCGGAAGCCGATATACTCGGAATGAACGAAGGACAAGCCTACGTGGCGCTACCCTACTTTCTACGGGGTGTCGCTGAAGATCAGTTTTTGTCGGTTCGGGGCTCGTCGCGAGCCTCCGAAGGAGGTGTGACCTGCTGGCACGAGGCCGTGCAGTACCTCCTGCGTTCTTACGCAACCAACTCCGCGATACAAGCGGCAATACTCGCTTTGCCAGACACTCGACAACGCTCCGGCGAGCTCGAGACCGATTACTCGGTACGCCTGAGTAAGGCTTTCCACCGTGATGGTAATGTATACCCCGCTGGGGAACGCTGTACGATGTTCATTGATGGCTTGGATCCAGCCATCAAGACTCTTGTCGCCCGTTACAGGGAACAAGAGCCGAAGGTGACCTACCTTGAACTCGTACAGTTTGCCCGTGCAGAGGGAGATGCACTACGTGCACGCAATCCGGGAACCCGGTCGAAGGCCGCTAAAGCATTGCTGCTTGAGTCAGACTCTTCTTCACCGTCATTTGCGACGGATGGCATCCCCAAACAGGGTTATGACAATATGAATGTCATCTATCACGATGGTTTATCTATTCCGACAACGGAATTACCGTCTACGGCGGATGGCTCGGTTGACTCAACTGCAAGGGACACGGAGAACGGGCAGGTCCTTTATCTTAATGAGCGCCGCACTCCGGCCCCCCGTGTGCCGTACTCGAACGGAATGACACGAAGTCAGCGCCCTGGATGGGTTGGAAACCGGGAACCCGGAAGATACACCGATGCTCGGAATGCCGCACCGCGAAACGCGGGAGTGACGTTGGTGTGCCATTTGTGCTACGAGCGCGGGCACACCTCCCCGCAATGCCTTTTATCGCTACGAGATACGGCGCGAGTGGTGGATAATTACGAGCCCTCTCCCTGTAGGAGAAGGGCTCCGTGCCACTCACGTCATATCTCCGCGCGAAGACGGACTTCCCCAACGCATTGGCTCACACTCCGAATTCTCGGTACAAACCGGCTCAGCTGGCACGCGCCGCACCTGCGCCAAACCACGCTGGTGGATCTCAACCCGCTCCTGCGGTAGTTACCGTGCAACGGAATCATGCACTCGTTGCCGAGGAAGTCGGGCCTTCGCCCGACCAGGACCCTGTACAGGGAAAAGAATAGAGGGAGTCTCCCCTTCGGGAGAGGCGTCCTCAGAGTTGAGGCTGACGACGCCCGAGGCGCCGATGCCTCGCTCCTCGGTGAAAATCCTGACAAGGAAGGACACCGCAGACGCGGACTCTAAACACCTCGGTGTGTTGCGTCGACCGTGGATATGGATTAGAAATAACCGGATCCCGGATAGAGTCTTGGTAATGGCCAAGCGTAACTACAAGGTTTACGCTGACCTTGGTCTGCACACGCAGTTTATGGTGAGACATCTCACTGTCCTGGATACAGGTGTTGGGCCGAACTTTATTGTGAAATCGGTTTTACCCCCGCCATTGCGGTCACTCATCCGTTCTGAGACGGTACCCGACGTGTCGGACGCCAATAACAACCTGTTGAAAACGGTTGGTGTGATCGACCTGGTCGTCAGGCTAGGGCGGATGGTGGTTAAACTAACATTTATTGTGTGCCGCTCGCTGGCCGCGCCAGTTATACTGGGATGTGACTACTGCGACAGGTTTGTCGACGCCATCCGCCCACGCCTTAAGCAGGTGGAACTTGAGGACGGATCGACCGTCCCCATTGTTCGTCAACCGCTGAAGCGGGCATCGAGGAAACCCGTTCCTCTACCTGCTGCGCAGGAACCCACACCGGCGAACCGGGATTCTACGAAGCTACGCGTTGCCTCGTCAGTAATCATACCCCCGGAGAGCCAGGTTATGGTTTCAGTCAATTCCCGTCAACACGGTCTTCGGGTTGTTCAGCCCTCGCCCTCGTTGTACGAGAAATTTCAGTTAACCGTTGCGAACGGAATCGTGCAAGTCACGCCGAATTCCCCTTTCAGGGTGTTGGTTGCCAATCTGGGAAAGGCTCCCCAGACGCTGGCAAAGAACCAAGTCATTGGGTCTGTGACGCCGCACCCGCTCGCGATGCTCCCTACAAAGGTGACGGCTGCCGAAGTACTCGGAATAACTCCCTCTACCGAGGATGGTCTCCCGGTATCCGGTGCAGAAACCTCCGGGGAGGCACAGCAGTTGGCGCTCGATAAAACCGTCAAGACGGATGCATTTCCGACCTCGTCGGTTCCCACACCTGACACCAGGGCACAGCTTACGAGCTACGATAAGATAGACCCGATCAAGGCCCTCGAGGACCTGGACCTGAGTCATGTACCGGTCTCACACCGGGAGCGCTTACGCGGAATGCTACGCGATTTTACCACAATCTGGACGGCTCACTGGCTGAGATCAATACAACCGGACATCGGATAGACTTGCTACCGGACGCACGTCCGGTTGCACAACCCCCTTACAGGGCGGGACCGAAGGCTCGGGAGGAGGAAGAATTTCAGTTGGACAAGATGCTCCGTGCTGGAGTCATCGAGCCCGCCCAATCTCCTTGGGCTTCACCGGTGGTGCTGGCCCTCAAGGCTGACGGCACGTGGCGGTTTTGCGTTGACTACCGCTGCCTCAATGCCGTCACCGTGAGGGACACCTACCCGATTCCGCGCATGGACGAGTGTACAGACTCGCTCGGGGACGCTACCGTGTTTACGGCTCTGGATGCTAACTGGGGCTACTGGCAAGTCCCAGTCCGGGGAGAGGACCGAGACAAAACCGCGTTTGTTTGCCACTCGGGTTCCTACCGCTTCAAGCGGATGCCGTTTGGTTTAACCAATGCACCGGCCACCTTTCAAAGGGCAATAGACATACTGATGTCGCGTTTCAAGTGGCGCACGTGCCTTGTCTACTTGGGCGACATCATTGTCTTTTCCAGAAACCTGGACGATCACCTGACCCACGTGCGGGACGTGATGACCGTACTGCGAGAAGCAGGAATAACCCTCAAGTTGAGGAAGTGCGAGTTCTTCACCAACACGGTGAAGTATCTCGGGCACGTCATCCGTCCAGGACGGTTAATGATCGAACAAGTTCGTATCAAGTCCCTCTGCGAGGCGAAGGAGCCCCGTACTCAAACGGAGCTCCGATCCTTTTTAGGTCTGGTCAACGTCTATCGACGGTTTATAGCGAGTTTCTCGGATATCGCCGCTCCGCTAAACGCGCTACTGCGGAAGGGCCAGCCACCGAAGCTTGCGCCATTTACCACCGATCAGTCGGAATCTTTTCGCTCCTTGATTAAGGCAGTTACGACAGCTCCCATCCTATCCTTGCCCAAACCTGGGCTTCCCTACTCCATCGACACCGACGCCAGCGACCACCAGGTGGGTTGCGCACTGTTCCAAACCACCCCCGAGGGGGACCGCAAACCAATCCGCTATTGGTCCCGCACGCTGAACGTCCACGAGCGCAACTACTCGGTCTCCGAGAAGGAGTGCCTCGCAGTGGTCTGGGCGCTATCCATTCTGCGCCCATACCTCATGGGCGTTCATTTCACCGTGTAAACGGACCATTCCTCGTTGAGGTGGCTGCTGAACATCGCAGATCCTTCTGGCCGCTTAATGCGGTGGCGCCTCCGCCTGGCAAAATTCGACTTCATGGTCGTCTACAAAAAGGGTGTCCAGAACACCCAGGCAGACGCCCTCTCTCGATTACCTACGACAGGTGAAGCACTTGCCGACCCGGAGGTCGACGAGATCCCGTGCTTTACCTCCTTGGAAGGGGAAACACCGACGGAGTCGGATTGGCCCGAAACCGGGGAAGACACCATGGAAATGGATGAGCTACTCGCAGCGCGCGAGAATGAAACACCCGTACCCGTGGCACCATGGCTTAGAAGCCCCGCCGTGGTACCGCACCTCTCACGGGGTCTCTCCGATATACCGACTTTATCGGAACCACCGGCAATGCCGGAAACACCTGGCCCTCGCGGCCAGCTACCCTTATAGGCGCCGCGCAGCGGTGTTTTTACCCGCCATGCGGTTAGCCCACCATCACCCGTCGCTCCGTCTAAGGAGGGGGACGGGACCCGCTCAATCGCAGAAGCATCCCCGTCGCAACGGAAGTTTAACCGGACACCCCGGGCAAGGCTCCCGAGCGGGCATCCGGCATCGTCGCCGGACGTTACTCCGCTCCCGCGGGATGCGGCGGTCAATCCGACCGCCACGCAACCCCGAAAGGGGAACCGAGGCGCTCGAAGACCCGAAGCCAGGAAGCGAGACCCTACGGACGCTCCGCATCGCGTGGAAGCAACTAAGGGCTCCTCTCACATTCGCGGTCGCACACCGAGCGTTTCGGTCGATACCGGTACTCCGGCGGGCGCTGCGCAAGCAGGTCTAGCGAGCCACTCCGTTGAGAACGGTACGAACCCCATAGGGGAAAAGGGGCGCAACCACAAGTCGAAAACCGCCTCCCTTGCCGAACAATCGGAGCCAACCGTCCGCAACGGCCCGACCACCCGTCCTCAAGGTCACGTGACCCGGGCGGGAGATCTGACCAATGGGCACCCGGCATCCCGGTCATTGGCTGACCGTCACCCCGCGGAGGCGGATCGCCGGGACGGTGAACCACTCACCGCCCACGGCGCACCGCACAGCGGAAACTGCCCACCAATGGGAACGCTGCATGCCGCAACATAAGCGGAGGCCTCCGGCGAACCGTCACCAAGACGAAAGGACCCCCGCAAACTCGCGGTAAGGGCGGACTTCAGGGAAGCCCCTACCGCCCAGCGGAAAAACTACCCGGCCGCGCCGGCAACTTCCGCGAAGCAGTGCGGCAGCCCCGGCAACCCGGCAACAACTGCAGAGCGGAATGACAGACCGGGTGACCCGGAACAGGTGACGACGAGCCCAGCACCACACGGCGCTGAGGCTCGGGGCACCACCACCCGGCAAGGCCGGCAAGTTTACGTGCAGGAGTACGTCCTCGACCGAATCGTCGGACATAGCTACGATGGGCACGGGGTGCTCCAGTAACGGACCTGCTGGTACGGATACGGGCCGGAGTGGGACACCCCGGAGCCCATCGAGCACCTTCCGCGCTCTGCGGTAATGCGATACCACCGCCTTGCGGGGACCGCACTCCCAGCCACGCTGGTAAACGCCCAAGAGGGATAAACCGTGAACACGGAATGGAATGGCTGATGGCGCCACGCGCCATCTCCGTCCATGCCCCAACGCGGGGAAGGAAGCAACCGCTCACGCTATCCCAACGTCGTTGGTGGTCGTGCCAGTTACCTGGTCCGCGCGCGAAGCGCCCACCGCTAAACACGGAACTCCCAGCTAGGCTGGTTCCCTGCAACGCCGGAACCCCGGTTGAAGGCCGGTACCCCGGAAAGAAAGAAGTGGACTTGGGAAAGGGCGTCGGAAAGGCGACCCTCTTCTTTTATTTCTCACTACTGGCAAGGGCGCCCTAGGGGCGCCGCCCTACATTCTACCGGAAGCTCCGGTCATTCCTTCGCACAAGGTGGACCCCTGCCCACGCGGTTGGCTAAGGCATCCCGCATGGCGGCCACATCACCCGAGATCTCGGAAGGGCGAAGCCCCACCTCCCGAAGGAAGCGCGCGATGACCTCGCCCCGCTCCGCGCCAGCGGCAGTTGCGGGCGGGCCCGCCACCGATGGAGTCGGATAGGAATCCGTTCGCACGGCATCAGCAGCCCTGGATGGAGCCGCACCACCGTATTCAACGGACTCCTCACCGGCCTCGCCGGACTCGTCATCCTCCATCGGAGCGTAACCCGGATCCTCCGGTTCGTTGTCCATCATCGGGTCACCATCCGCATCGTCGCGGTAATAGTCGCTCGAGTCGACATATCCTCGCGGGTTGTCGGCCGGGACTTCACGCGGCGCATGCCGGTTGGCTTCCGCTTCCTCGCAGCTGATCTCGTGGTAATCCCAGGGGTCGAAGTAAACGAAATCCCCCGCTAGCGCGGTATTCCTCCCGAATCCGGGGCCAGACCCGCGACGCGGTTGAGTGCGTTGGGAGTTCTCCAGCGGGACCTCATCCCACTGGACCCCCTCCACAAAATCGAGGAGGCCCAGCATCTCTTCTTCGTTCGCCTCGCCCCCGAGGGGGATGCGCATGTCCAAACGGCGGATCGCAGCCCACACACGCGGTGGCACGTACCACAATCGGTATTGGTCGTACGCCTCAGCGAGGATAAAAGCCGCGGTGCGGACGGGCCATTCGCTTACCACGACGGACCACCACCCCGACTGGGGATCGTTCAAGAACGACGACCCTACATAGGTGAAGACTGGGGGCAGCTCAATGAAGCAACCCCAGCACGCCTCCAAGGAGGACCACCAGTCTGGGAGACTGACGTACCGACCACGTCGTTGAGCAGGCGCGATGCGCTCAATCTCCGTGTTCTGGTACGGTACGAAATACCCGGTCCGGGCCCGCCAACGCCGCTCATCGCGGATGAAATTCTGGAGGAAGTTCGAGCGCGACTGCCGCGGTTGGTAGCGGAACTCTGCCCGAAGAATCGGTCGTGCCCAGCATAGGGCTTCTTGCCGAGCGATCGGTGTGCCCCTCCAAGCAAGGGTTTCCAACCCGTTAAGACGGTCACAGTACGACATTTCCCCGCGAGTGCGGTAAAGGTGGACGTCGAATTCGACCTCTGGCGGTATCGGGAACTCAAAAGGCGCCCGGTGGTGCCTGAGATAAGCGATCCACACAAGCGCGGCTTGAACCTCCGCAGAGGATTCACCGCGTCGGCGGAGTATGTGGTGTACCGGGATGGCGATACGATTACGCCAATCCCAGGACATGGTCACCACGCCGGGAAGGTCGCCCGGGAGGATCTCCGAATTATCGGTGTAGGATTGGATCAAATCCTCGTCGCGGACAGCCAATGGGTGAAACCAAGGCGCATACCGCAACCTCGCGGAGCCATGCCGAGTTCTCGGATTTGCACTCACAAGGGCGTCGTAGGTCGGCCACTGCGGTGGGTCCGCCTGTCCGCGAAAGCGGGCGCCAATACGGCGGTCTTCGTACGCGAGGTTGGTAACATCCCCAGGGTGGGGCGCGGACCGGAAGCCGGTGGAACCGCCAAGGGCGGGAGTCGCGGATGTGTTATGACGGTCGGGGTTGGACATGGTGCGTGTTGGTGGGCTGCGGTTGGAATCGGATGCGAAGAGCTTGCGTGGGATCCTTGGTGAAGGTGTGTTGGTTTCCGGAGACCCGGTGTCGGACGCGCTCTTATCACGACGAGCTGCCATGCCGACTTCCTCTTCGAGGTGTTCGCCCTGTCTTAAGGGGGGGATATGAAGAGCAACGTCCTCCAGGGAGGTTTTTGGGGACTTAAGTTTTTTCCGGAGCCTCCGGCGTGCAACCTCGTTATGAGTAGAAGTAATCCGTTTCACGGCGATGGCCGGAACGCCGGTGATGCACCGGCGGGACCGAGTGCCATACACGTGGCCGCAGCGCCCGCGCGAAACGTGGCCGCCAGATTGGCCCATTTGTTAGACGGACATTTAGCTATTTAGGATAGACTTTATTTATTCTATTCTACGGTGACTACAGTACTTAGGCCGCCGGCCTCGCGGCCGCCGGTCCAGTAAAGTCTCGCCAACAAGGGTGATCTTGGTCTTCCAGATCTTGGCTCTGGGTCGAACCGCCTGCACGGATATACAACTCTTTACGGAGGGATTTCCCGTGGTGCACGGCTTCCCAACCCCCTTGGACGTTCAAGCAGCCTTCGTGTGTTGGGTATCTATTCCCACTTTCGTGGTTCCGCCCGTGTATACGGTTTGCTACACCCGGCAGTGCCGGCTATTCCCGAGTCCCCTCTTGCGACTCGTGGTCAACCTCGCCCTCTTGCCTCCATTCCCATTTTCCTTCCCTTTTCCTCCCCTTCATTTGACAATTCCCGCTCTTGCGGCTCGCACTGACACCTGTCGTGCTCGCCACTCTCGTGAGTTTTGCCTCTTCGGAGGATACGCAAGCACCGCATTACGCGGATATTCTCGGCTTCTTTCAGCCTCCCTGCGCCCGTCGCGACAGTTCGGCTCCGGCTTACACCCGGCATTGCGCGCCGATCCCTGGGAGGGCTCTACCGCGCCGGTTACCTCGTGAGAGGAAGATCCGGACGTCTTCGTAGGTTTTCCCCCTTGGGGGCATTGTCCTACAAAAAATGATGAAATTGAAAAGTAAAAAATATCAGACAGAATTGAAGAGGAATACGAGACCTTTTTTTTATATTTTGATTCATTTAACAACAGCGGTGATAATTAGTACATATTTTGTATAAGTATATTTACTTGTTTGGAATTCCAAAAAATAATGATATTTTGTCTCACACATATACACAAATTGAGATGTTGCAACTGGTAACAGATGCGACTATAGCGCAAAATTTGTCTTTTTAAAATATTACTTGTTCAAAAACGTGCCGGTCAATGAGACTATTTGTCGGCAGTTCTTTGGGTAATGATTCGAACTTCTGAAAAGATGGTTTTTTTTTGTTCGTTCAAATAATTTAAGAGTACTGGAATGAACTTTTTGTGGATAACGTGAAAAAGATGTATACTATCGAGCTTTTGCATGACAATAATGAGCCATTTAAAAGTAATCCCCGCAGTTTTTATGCTACTGATGTGTTTCACACCAAACAAATAGGTCTCTTGGAAATCTTTTGGATGCAAAATTATACTACAGTGTAACGCAATGACTGTTGGGTCAGCGTACGGGCCTCGACCGGTGGTAGCGTGGTAGAGCGGGTTCTAAGGTTCGAATCCTAGACGGCGGCACTCCCAGAGTACTTGGTGCAATGGGCTGGCGTTTACTGCGTAGTCCTACAGGTTGGAGCTACGGAAACGGTGGCTTGAAGACCAAAGGGTGGAACTAATATACCAAAGGGGGGTATTTAGTACCCTAACGGTGCCTACCGTACTCTAAGGTAGAAGCGTCACTCGAGCCAAGTAAATAGTACTGGCGAGGCGCTGATATCTGCCTGGCACTGCCCTGCTAATCTATTACACTAATTAATAGAAATTGATACTCTACATGAGTCCACCTGAGGTCAACCAATACACGTGTCACCGCAAGATCCTTCGGGGCCCGGCAGCTTACAGGGCTCAGCCGTTCTCATCGCCCCTTCACCTGTCTCCCTTCTTAGGATTCGACCGTCACGGCGAAGTCCAAGTGGCCTCACACCTTCCGGGGGGTCTGGCTCTAACTGAACGAATGGGTGAACCTCCAACCTTGCCTTCGGGGTCGGAACGTCGTGATCCTGAGCGTTCTAATGGCCTGGGCACGAGCGGTGCCATACCCGACATTTCAGCGTCTTATGACCATCCTGGGGGTTAGTTGCTCTCGTTACCAGTGGGCGCAACAGGACGTGGCATCGCCACCATCCTCGGGGGTACCAGTTCCTAAGAGCTCACCTTTGGCGCCAGGTTGGTAAATAGTTCACCTAAAGTACTGTACGCGCACCGAGGGGGGGGGATCCTTTCCGCTTTTTCTATCCTTCGGTATTCCTTTGGCAACCCTACGCGCGTCGTCCGCCGTGATCCACGGTGTGCGCTTCGTCCATTCAAGGTCACGTCAGTCGTCCTGCCCGATTCGGTTTCATCTTTCCTTCTTTCCGTCGCGTTATTCCTCCATTGGTCGCTTGCAATGCCGCGATCGTCTTATAAGCCCGTTGGATATGCCATTCTCCCTCCTTACTCTGTCGCTTCCGTCGGTTTTCCTATCTATTCCCGGGCGGACCAACCTGTGGGCACCGGCATCATGGCTTCGAACAACCAAGCGGGGAACTTCTCTGGTTACCAAGTAGCTTAAGAGCGCCCTGGGGACCGCTATGACCATACCATCAAACGAAACCCGCGTGCAGTGCGTCATGCCATTCCGCCGTCCCGTTCGTATTACTGCCTCGATGGACATTGCGAAAGTCTGAGGGAAGTTTGCTCCTGAGCGCGTCGTTTGGCGCGCTACGCCACGGTTGTCCAACGGGGTCAAGATCTGAAGACCGTTATAGTAAATCTCCTTCGTCAGAATACATGAATGATGTCCCAGAGGGCTACTCCCGACTTGGATGCCGGGTGTGGTTTAAATCTGAGCGACCGGCAGGCTTCAGAGACTGACAATAATTTTCAGGGGAGTCTTGGCCGAAGAAGCGTGCTCGGCTAGATGGGGCCGGTTCGGGTTGTCCAGATGGCTCTTCGGGTGACCCTAGTCCCGGTTTCACTCCTGCAGGTTTTAATGAGGACGACGGAGTTACTTCTGCACCGCCCCACTGAGTTCCGTTGGTGTTCGAAGCGCTTCCGCAAACCTTGAAGTCATACCGAGGGCGGTCAGGCTTCTTTTAGTTACTCGAATAGTTAAGTAAAGTAGTGCTTGTGCTTTCCCAAGGTCGTTCTTTTATCTCAAATGTGCGTGCCCGGGGCGGCGTCCAATCTTGAAAGTATCTCAGGTCTTCCTTTGGTGTCTCCGAAGGACTGACCTTGTTCCCTGATGCGGGAGCTACGACGAACCGTCGTATCGGGAGGTGCCTTGGGAGGCGTTTTGGGATTATTCGGACCAATGGTTGCCTCCTCCTGAAGGCCGCGCTCCGACTTGCTGATTCTGCGCCATTAGCGGGCGATAAAATTAGCCGGAATGGTTTGAGGCTCTTGCCAAGTGTCTTCCTCAGGGGTGTAGCCGAACCATCGGACGCGGTAGAGCATAGTTCCATGTTCTCCCTGACCGGCGGAGATGATGCGCTCAGTCACATATTCAGGTTGGTGCTCATCCTCCGGAAGGAGAGTGTGGTCCAGAGGAGCGAATCCATCGGAGTCCGTTGGGAGTTTTGGGTCATAGTAGTTGGTCTTGACCATCTGGTCCGTGGGGCTAGTCAAGACCGCGGGAACTGGCTTAGGGAGCGCGGATACTTGAGCGTTGATCTGAGTTCGTGGTGCTTCCGTAGGGTTAGAGGGCTGGGACTTTGGGGGTCCGGAGGAAATGGGAGCTCGTGTCACGCGGTCAATAGACACGGTGTCCTGTAGGCCGTCAATTAGCAACGTGATGGTGTGTTCGCTGGCCTTAAGGAATTTTTATGGTACCGTAGAGCGGGGTAAGAGCTTCCGCGTAGTGTCCTTGAGTTTCTCACTGCCCTTTTGTGGCCTGTCTAGGGAAACGAGATCTTTTTTCCCAAAGGTCGGTGTGCTTTAAACGGTTTTGTCGAAATTGAACTTGTAGCGCCGTTGGGCTTTGGTTAGTACAGTTCTGGCCGATTGGAAAATGCGGTCAATGCGATGGCGCGAGTAGCGCTTCGCCTGGGTAGGAGTCATCCCTTCGGTTATGGCCTTGGGTAGGATCGATTCCTGAAGGTCAACAGCTATCGGTGGCGGGGCTCTCTTTAGCGTTAAGTCGAAAGGCGTTGTCCTTGTGGAAGCGTGCACCTGCGTGTTGTAGGCAGAAACCAGGGGCTGAACGTATTTGTCCCAGGCCAATTGGTGCTCCGATACGTAATGTGCCAATCAGTCCAGAAGGGTGCAGTTGAAGCGTTCGGCGTGGCCATTGGTTTGCGGGTGGTACGCCGTGGTGATCACATGTTTGATACCTAAGGTAGCACAGACATGCGAGGAGAATTTGGATACAAACTGGCTGCCGTTATCCGTAAGGAGGTAGAGTGGCATGCCATATGAATATACACATTGGGACAAGAATGCCGTGGCGACATCCGTGGCAGTTGTCTTTCCTAGGGGTAGGTCTCGGGTAAGTTTGGTAACCCTATCGGTTGTAACCAAGACAAAGCGTTTCTCATGGGACCACTTAGGCAAATGCTCAAGTATATATATTGCGACAAATTCCATTGGACCTGCGGCGGGGAAGAGCTTCAGTTTGGCC
Organism: Agarophyton chilense; assembly: GCA_030374765.1. Lineage (NCBI taxonomy): Eukaryota > Rhodophyta > Florideophyceae > Gracilariales > Gracilariaceae > Agarophyton > Agarophyton chilense. The sequence continues at coordinate 2,642,436 of JARGXX010000099.1, forward strand.
TGATGGATGGCGCGAGACCCTCGGATCTGTGCGCACGATGCACAGTTCCGTGCGGTTTGCCATAGGTCCTGCGCCATTAGCGGCCAGTAGAAGAACTTTCTTAGGGTCTGGTACATTCGTCGGCCTCCAGGATGACCAGCCAAGCGAGGGAAATGGGCGAGCTATAGGAATTGCGCCCTTAGCGAAGTTGATACTACCCGTTGGAGTGCGCCATCCAGCGGTGAGCGGGGACATAGTAGTCTAAATCGGTCATAGTCGAACAGACATCCTGGGGTTTCTACCAATTGGACTGTTTCCTTGCAGTACTAGTCCTCGACCTGCGCCTGTAGGAGTTCCTCAATAGTTATAGGGAGGAGTTCTTTTTCCTCCGGGGCTATCGCATTAACCTGAGGTGGTGCCGAATTGGGCGGTACTGTCTCCCAGTCCAATAGGTAAACTTCGTTCTTCTTTACATTAGGATCCTCTGATTGCACCTTACCCATAAGGTCATCTGTTTCCATATAGTTCTGAGGTCCATCGTCTGTAAAGGGGGTAGGAATTAGGTCGTCAAATGGAGTTTCATCAGTTCCGTCGGTAATGATTCGCAACAGGGCATCGACCGCCTTGTGCTTGATGCTTGGTCTATAGATTATCTCGTAGTCATATTCTGCCAGCCTGAGGCGCCACCTAGCGAGGCGACTGGATGCATCGGTCATATTTAGTAGCCAGCAGAGTGAATCATGGTCTGTCCTAATGGTAAACCTGGTTCCCTCGAGGTACGGACGGAGTGTCAATACAAACCATACGATGGCTAGACATTCCTTTTCGGTCGTACTGTAGTTTCGCTCCGCGCTGGAGAGCGTTCTGCTCCAGTAGCCAATAGGTCTATAGTCCTTCGAGGATTCCTGTTCATGTAGCAGTGCACAAGCCACTTGGAAATCAGAGGCATCCGTGTCCATGACGAAAGGCCTTTTGGGCTTTGGTAAAACCAATATGGGTTGGGGTTCAGCAATTTGTACTTTAGGGTCCGAAATGCTTCGTGCTGGTCGTCCGTAATGGCTTCGAACTCCGAAGGTGTTCGCTTTTTCAGCATCGCGTTGAGAGGGGCCGAGATCTGAGCAAACCTGTAGTATTCTACTATGTCGGGGAATCCGATAGGTTGGTTTTTCGCGAAGTCGCGGTTGGAACTCATAAGTGAGTGTTATCATCAGCATTGTGATATGAAGCGGCATCCCGCATCAGATGCCTAGAGGCAGAATGTCTTAGTGGAACACGTGGCGTTATGGGTCGAGTGGCTTACGACGGCTCGCGCATAGTTGCGACCCTTCGTAGGAAAATGCCATATTGGCATCGGCGCATGTAGTGGCGATCCACGGGAAGGGCTTTACTACCCTTCTTAGCTAGACGTCCATTAGGGACCATACCCATACAGTGGTTTGGCTAAGTGGCTGACCACTGGGTATTATTTATGTATTTATTTGGGCACTCACCATTGTACACAGTATATAGTGTACCAGAGGTGAGCGCCGACTCCAAGTGAAGGAGACAACATGGGCATCATGACTATTCTGTTCCTCGCTTAGGATTCCTTAACCGGAGATCTGGACGAGCTATAATAGATAGTCAGCCCCGAACCACTTCACGAGCCGTCTTGTACCTACGTTCCATCAACGTTTTACAGTTGAACTGTTCACCCTCGCTGGCGAGTAGTGACCTTACACCCCACTTCAAGCTCGCTGGTGTTGTAGCTCTACCACCCCTTTTCCTTCACCGCAAGCGACCCATCGGCAATCCGAACGCTGTCGCAGGTGTCTGCTCTCTCCGTTAGAGCGGATACTACAAAACCTTTGGACGAACCGTCAGTAAACATTGCACAAGCCCACGAAGGATCATAGTTCCGTGTGGGTCTTAGGAGGCTTAGCCTGGCGAATCGCATTTTTGGTCCGTGTGGCCAACTTTAGCTTTCCTTGGAGGACAACGTGACCGAGATAGTCCACTGAGGCCTGGAAGGAAGCGCATTTGCGGAGTTTCAGTGTTACTCCAGCGTCCTGTAGGATTTTGAGCACCTTCTTCACGTGGCGAAAGTGTTCCTTTACGGTCCGTGAGAACATTATAATGTCATCCAAATAGACCAGTGCGAAGTTCCATTTTACTCTGGACAGTATAATGTCTATTACCCTTTGGAAAGTGGCTGGTTCATTCTTCAAACCAAAGGGCATACGAGTAAATCTGAACAGACCTTCATCGGTGGTAAATATTGTCAGCGCTCTCGCGTCCTCGGCCAAATGGAATTGCCAATATCCCTAGTTAGCGTCCAGTATGGTAAATACGACAGCTTCGCCAAAGGAATCCAGACAGTCGCCCATACGGGGTATCTGGTATGAGTCCCTCTTGGTTACCGCATTCAGCTTCCTGTAGTTGACTTAGAACCTGAAAGAGCAATTTTTTCTCACTACGAGAACAAGGAGACTTGCCCGTTCGGATTGGTTTGCAGGCGCCGGCTCTATGACTTGAGCTTTGCGCATCTTGCCCATCTGGTCGGGGGCAATTTCCCTAACTTTAGTGCCGGTACGATACGGGTGCTGGAACTGTGGTCTAGCCTCATCCTTAAGGTCAATTCGGTGTGTAGTGGCTCTGTTTTTTGCCAATCTAGCTGACCACATGGCCTGGTATTCCCTGAGGAGATCAAGTACCTGGGGCCTATAGGACTCGAATTCTTCGCCGATGGCGACCGTCCCCTCCCAAGAGTCGACATCCTCGTCGGAGTTTTCGTCGCAAGATTATCCATTTGGGCCTTCATAATGCCCACGGACGCGGGTAGAGTGATACAAATCAATGTACCTTTAGGTCCCCCCCCTAGTTTATCTCGGAAGTTGCTGATTGTGACCAAAAAGGACATATTGGGGTGGATGTCCATTACTCCATTGGCCGTTAATTAGGGTGCTTCAGAACCGTTTTCGGGTGGTTCTGAATCGTTACGAGACCTGAAGACTGGGAATGGACCCATACAATTATTTGGGTCGTCTGGGGTATCGTCATGGCCTTCGACAGGCGAACCTTATCGCACTTCGTGTTTTCAGAGACAACCGCTCATTTGCGGTTCGCTCCTGGCCCTGGGGCGGAACCAGTTATGGAGATGGAAGGTGCTCGGTAGAACGCGACTTTTCTGAGCCCTGGATAAGTGGCCTTAATGTATCGGTCGATAAAGGAGGTCCCTAGGACTGCCTCAGCGCCCAAGTTACGACATAAAAGAAACCACGTGCAGACTTTGAATTGTCATGCCTCGAGGTAAAGTGGTACTATCCCTTTAATGTCCATTGGTCTACGTGATGCATCGGTAATTTTTCGAATCTTCCTTGCCTGAACGAAACCTTTCCAACCCAGTGGGTGTAGCTGAGGATGGACCAAGTTGGGACCAGCGCCTGTGTCCAATACGCCAGTGGTCACTCGAGAGTTGTTGGAACGAGGTCCCACAGTTACTCGAACTTTTTATTTCTCTTTCCTGAGGATACAGACGGGGTCTTTACTGTGTTCCAATTGTGGTTCATCTTGAGTGGTCCATTGTGGCTGGTTCGTATTGGGAGTTGAGGAGCTCATTGGCTCATGACCGTCTAATTTGTTGAGGCAGGGCTTGAAGAGGGAGGATTTGCCTCCATTCGTCCCTCTAGGAGTTTCCCGATGGAGTTTCCGTTTCTTCCTGAAGAAACGATTCTTCCACGGGGTCGTCTGTAGGGTCTACAATCCGGAGGCGTGGCACAGCGTGAGCTTACAGGGGTCTCTATATTTCGTTGCTGTGCCCTTTTTATATTTTTCTTCGGATCTCCCCACCCGGTAATTCTCTTCCCTTAAAGCTAGGAGGTTTTTACGTGCTTCCTTAGGCAGATACCTCGTGCAGTCCCAAGGTTGGGTCACGGAAAGGCAGAGGAAGCAAGCCCTTGAGGAGCAAATCAAAACGTACTTGCGGGGCGGAAAGGGAGAATAAGTGGGTGTGCGTAGTGCAGTGATCGTCGTAGTTCTGTGGGAGGTATATGATGGGGGCCCGGACGGAGGAGCACTGAAATTGAGCGCGAGGACATCTCCCGAATCAGCGTAATGGAGTGATGCATGCATGTGCGACTCCCTGGAGCTAACCAAATGGGATTGGTTGGGGTTATGCAATGGAGTTGCGTGTTCTCTGGTTATATCAGCATTGCGCCTGGAGGTCCTGTAGGTTTTGCCACAACTCTCAGCGTAGGTAACGAGCCTTCGGAAGGAGTATTGCGGGTTTTCCTTGTGGTAATTGCGCAAATGTGTCCGAAAGACAGGGAGCAATCTCGTTAAGAAGTGACGTTTAAGCTGTCGTTCGGAGAACACGTTTCCACTACGGTACGCTTTCTTCTTTAGGCCGTCTGCAAAGGCCGATTCGGTCATGTTGGAGCTCTGCCTAAAGGATATTACTTCCTGGTGAGCATTTATTATAACGTCAACCGTGGCGTAAGTTTTTAAGAGGTTATGAACAATCTGAGGGTATGGCCTGAGGAGCTCACGGTCTTGAGCATCCACGACGTCAGTTGTGCCAGATATCTTCGTAACCACTCGGTCACGCGCCTGTCTTGTAAAGAAGAATTGGAAAAGGTACAGAGCAGCGCCCTCGTGGACACCGTTCTGATCGCAGGCCGTACGGAACAAACTGAGAAACCTAAGGACAGCAATGGGATCGCAACCCGAGGACTTGTCCGTAATAGTTAGTAGCATCTGTTTGGCCCATTTGGCGACTCTGCGAGCCACCGAACCAGAATATTTCGGAGACCTGTCGGCCAGCCGGTAATTCCGGTAGTCTAGAACCTTAAGGAAAAGTTCGTTTGTGGTTGTCAGTGGTTTGAGGCCTCGAACGGCAGCCTCATCCACTTCCGAGTCGGTCGTTTCGGTCGAGGCTGATTCGGAATCACTGGTGTCCGAATGATCTCCTCTCTTGCTTCTTCTGTTTTTTCTCTCCTGCGGTTACTTCTTTTCTTTCCAGCGGAGTAGGGACCTCAAGGATCAATCTCTCTATCAGATCCGATGGAGCCCTGAGGTCGCTGTACCTCATATAATCCGTCAGGTGGGGCCATCGGTCTCTCTTCTAGAGGCGGAGCTTCTCTTCTGCTCTTCGCTTGTCCCACCCTTGGATTCTCCTGATGGGCAACCTATCACGTTTCTAGACGCGGAGCTTCTTCTCTGCTCCTAGATTGTCCCACCATGGGGTTTTCCTAATGGTATTCCTGGCGAAGGGCGGATAACGCCGCCGCTCCTGGGGGTTCAGTAGGCGGTTGCCATATGGAGACTGGATGGTTAGTTTGTGGTGGGGTGGTCCTAAGGACCAAATTTCCTGCCTGGCGGGTGACGGTTCCTCGAACAGCCTGTAGGAGGGAGTCTATGAATAAGTCAGACTCCAACACCATAGGGACGAATCGCCCGATGAGGTAATCCGTATGGTCAGCGATCGCCGTAGCGAGTTGCCCGTCCATAATGGAATCCACGTGGGTTGAGCAGAACTCACGGAGACGGGGCCAGAGAAGGTCGGCAAGCCCTGCAGGTATGTTTTGTCGAATTCCTTCGGTCTGGGGGTTTCTCCTTGAGGTGGCCCTGGCCTAGAAGTGGCCCTGGTGAGGCGTTTTCATAAACGAGCTGCCAACGTGGGTTCTCTGTGAGTCCTTTCAGGGTTATCCAGTGCGGTCAGTACTTCCTGCGGCTGGCTCCTCGTGCTCAGGTTGGACCTACGGAAACGATGGTTTGAAGACGAATTGGTGGAACCAATGTAACAAAGGGGGTTATTTAGTATCCCAACGGTGCCTATCGTACTCTAAGGTAGAAGCGTCACTCGAGCCAAGTAAATAGTACTGGCGAGGCGCTGATATATCCCTGGCACTGTACTGCTAATCTATTACACTAATTAAAATAAATTAATACTCTACATGAGTCCACCTGAGGTCGACTCGTACACGTGTCACCTGCAAGATCCTTCGGGGCCCGGCAGCTTACAGGGCTCAGCCGTTCTCATGGCTCCTGTTGAGTATTTAGGTGTACAGCCACTCCGACCTCCTGGGAAGCTTGGAAATAGTGGAAAACCAAAAGTGGATTTAAGCATGGGCACTTTTGGACACCCTTCGTGGAAAAACGCATATGCGCCTCATCTCAATCTTAACGTGAAACGGCCATCTGATTGGCTACTGCAAATGCCCTCATGCAACGTGGTATGGACAAGTGTTCTGGTTCTAATGGGGCGTGTTGGGGCTTCGGCCCAAGTGGGGCGATTTGATTGGACGAGAGCGCTGAATGAGCACGGGCTATGTAGTTGGAGAGAATGTGCGAAGGGGGGCTGAATATTGGGTTTGTCCGTAACAGCCGAATCTGGGCTGCTCGGGGCCGTTGGCATTGGCGCACCACTTTGGATGATTTTTTGAGGTTTTATTAGTTATGATTTATGTTTGAAATTGTTTTGGCGCGCAACTCCTCGTGGCACGGTGGCAAGCTGTGAGACGTGGATGACCCGCCGACGGTCAGCACCGGCTGTGGAAGTGCGTGCAAGGTAGTTGTAGGTTGTCAACGACGGTCGCCGACGACCATAGTAAATTGTCAAGGCTGATGACTACCTTCATTTGTTTTTCTTCTTTTACTTTCCTTTCGTTCTCGTCTTTTTCTTTCTTTTCCTTTTCCTTTTCATAACCTGCGCTCACTTTGTGAGGTTATGGGCCCAGAGCGTCGACTCTTCGCAGACGTCACGCTCTTCTAACACTCATTTGGATTCAAGAAGATTCCCTACTGCGACAGGTGCGCGATCTACGACTAACGCTCATCTGGATTCAAGAAGTTATTTTGTTTTGCGACAGGCGTGTACCCTGCGGACTTCCTCCTTGGTGGCGAAAACATATCGCGTTTGTTAGTACCCCCTTGGCACGAGACCGGGAAGTCTGCCAAATCCTGCTCTCCGTCCGTAGAGTACGGAGGTCGATGAATTGGGCTTGGAAGTGTAGGAGCAACCGTACTACACCGCACGACCGCGCTACTTTCCCGCGAGAGGCTAGCTTGGGTCAACTGGGGGAAGTGTATCTTGACGACACCCCTCCTTGGGACGCCTCGTAGGGACTAAAAGCGCCGGACTCTGAAGTGCGCAGAGTTCGGTAGGTAATCAAAGCGTACCTCACCTAGAGAGAGTAACCAGGGTCCAGGGGATCATCGTTTAGGGTAGCGGAGGTAGTTTCTCCCGCCAGTGCGCCCGCCTACCTCGAGCAAGTCTCGGTAGGTTCAATCAAGAAGTTTCAACCCGAAGTCGAGAAGTTTGTCTGTTCCGGGTACGCCTTCTGCCACTGCCCGTGAGTATACTCCAAGCGTGGGAGCACCCGAGCTCCGCTTGTGATCGCGTCCGAGACGCGTCTTGGTGAGCGTTGCAGGATACGTCAAAAGTCTCCGCTGTCGTCCTCGCTGTCGAACGTTGGAGTTCGGATACTCCGTTCGTGCAAGCTCGGCCACGAATTCATTAGTGCCCGTGGCCCTTTCTCTTAAACTTCCCAAAGCATTGAGTCCCTCACTCTGCTATCCTCTACTAGTTAATTTCGTTTGGTTCCGTTCTATCTGCTTCGTGGATAACAGACTCAAACATTTCGGACACGGAGATGGAATCCGAAAGTACTACCGGGATAAAAATCCCTCGTTTTCATGGTGGTGATGATTATGCCCTATGGCGCCATCGCCTTCGTGCTGCATGGCGTGTTCAAGGTGTGTGGTGTTCATGTGGAACGTTGTGGATTCCGATCCTGGATATTCAGCAACTACTGAAGCAACATCGGATACCGCTATTGATAGCGCTCGAGTTGTCGCCAAGCTCAAGAAGGCATGTGGAATCATAATATGCGCCTTGGGTGATGCGCCACTTCGTGTGGTCATGGATGTCGACGACGACCCGGCGCGCATGCTCGCACTACTTGATGCACGGTACGCGTCCAATCGCCATTTATCCAGAATTGCTGTGCAGACACAACTATTCCGTATGGGATACAATAGTCAGAATATGTCAGGCTATGTGGACCAGTACATGGCGTTATTTGCTCAGTTAGAGCGCATGGGGAAGGATGCGGCAGTACCGGAGTCGCACAAAGCTCCCATATTACTGTTGGAAAGGGAAAATGCTGAAGGAAAGGTTGAGGGAATGAAAAGGAAGTTCGCCAGCTCTGGCTTGGATTTGCTTGGAGGCGCTCAAACTTTCACTTATATACTACTTCAAAACGTCAGCTGTCTAGACTCCAACCCAAAGTAAACCCTAGACTACAAAGCAGGGACACTCAATACTACCAATCATATTCAAGCATGACATTAACCCTAGTCAATGTTCATTGCAGCGCACAACAAGGCAATATACAGTGCACACAGTGCACAGCCAATAATTACACTGACGTGTGCACAAATTCAATATGCCAGCACACACTACTTGCAATCCGCCTCCATACACATTCAAGTTCCAGCACAGTACACCAAGTCTCCTGTAATACACATGTCACGTCTCTTCTCCAAGTACATTCGTTACACCTTGTGAGGTGTGTTCATAGTACACCAGCTGGACAGGTTGAACAGCGTGCACAGTAGTACAAATAGACCACGTACACACGTGTACCACAGACAAACCCAATAGTGCCATACCACTTGTACACACCCCATTGCATGTGCACATTTGCAGTAGCCAATCACAGCCCGAGTTCACGTTGAGATCCGACTGACACGCATATGCGCTTTTCCAGAGGCACCCTCCAAAACAGCCCATGCTCCCCTGCACTTTTGGTTTTCAGTGACAGCACAGGGTCAACAGCCAACACTCCCCCTCTGTCACTGACATCAAAGGTCTAGGTGTCGGACGCCACTGTCTTCACGGAACCTCTCGTGCTTCACACGGCAAAGTGGTTTGTTGAGCATATCGGCAGTCATGCAATCGGTAGGGCAGTAGAACAACACAATCGACTTGTCACGTAGAGCTTCTCGAGTAAAGTGAAAACGAATGTCGATATGCTTGGTACGCTTGTTAACAACGCCATTTCGGGCAAGGTCAATGCACCCTTGGTTGTCAACATATACAGGCGTTGGTTCAAAAAGCAACTTTACCGAATCGTCCACTTCTACTCCAATGACTATGCCGATGCCATTCCACAAACGCCTAAGCCAGATGGTCTCTTTGGAACCACTGCACAGACTCACATACTCAGCTTCAGCACTAGACAGTGCAACCACTTCTTGCTGACGTGAACACCATGACACAGGACCTCCAGCCATCATGAACAAGTACCCACTGGTAGACTTGCGGTTTGCAACATCGCCTGCCCAGTCAGAGTCCACGTAGCCGTGAAGTGCCAAATCGGTGTTTAAGCCGTAGGTGAGACCAAATGTACAAGTACCGTTGAGATAGCGAAGCACACGTTTGACTGCCTTCCAGTGAATCTCTCCAGGTTTCTCAACATACTTGGCAAGTTTGGACACCGCGTATGAGATATCTGGACGAGTTCCTACAGACAAATACATGAGACAGCCAATTGCCTGACGATGCAGCACCTCCCTGAGAACATCCTGAATCGCAGACAGGTCCATGCCAACTTCCATTGGAGTGTCAACTGGTTTGGACTGGTGCATGCCAAAACGTTCCAAGACCTTTTGTGTGTACGCAGACTGAGTCAGATACAACTCTCGCATAACTCTGTCACGGTGGATCTCGAATCCGAGTACCATGCGAGCTTGATAGAGGTCTTTCATGTGGAACCGAGACGACAGCTCTGCCTTTACACGATCCATTGTCTTCATGCTCGGACTTGCAATAAGCAAGTCATCAACGTATAGAGCAATCAGAACAACAAATCCCAGTATCTTTCCGCTGTACACACACTCATCTGCGTCATTTGGCGTCAACTGCATCTCCTCAACAAGGAACGAGTATATCTTTGCATGCCACTGTCTGGGTGCCTGTCGTAGCCCATAGATGGCTTTCTTCAAACGACACACCAGATCCTTGTTACCTTGCTGCACAAAACCTGTTGGCTGCTCCATGTACACTGTCTCCTCAAGGTCACCGTTCAGAAAAGCTGTTTTCACATCCATCTGGTGCAAATGAAAGTCTCGTACAGCAGTCACTGACAGAATCATCCTGATCGAGGTAAACTTAACAACAGGTGCATATGTTTCAGAAAAGTCAACACCCTCGATCTGCAGGAATCCTCTAGCAACCATACGAGCCTTGTACCTGATAGTTGGTTCACCAGATGGTGCTGCTTCATACTTCTGCACATACACCCACTTGGACGAAATCACGTTGCTGTCTGCTGGCCTTGGCACTAAGTCCCATGTGTCATGCTCAATTAGTGACTGGTACTCACTCTTCATTGCCTTCTTCCATGCTTCGGAATCAGGACGTGACACAGCATCATCATATGACGACGGGGTGTCATCACTGGCAGTGAGTAGAGCAGTTGCACGCCACCATGAGCTCGGCTTCCTACGTTCACGCGTGGACCTACGAACAGGTTGTGTCTCATGCACTACAGGCTCAACTGGTGTATCAGCTGCGGAATCATCAACAGAGCTGTCAGAAGCATCATCAGAGTCAGGCAAAGGCGCAGAAGGGTCATCATCGCTGGGTCCACTAGATGTGTCAGATGTAGAGGTATCATGTGGACTAGACATATTACTAAAGTCAATGTCTGCGTAGTCCTCTTCCTCATAGCTAAACTGGTTGTCTGAGCCCGAAAACTCATCAAACCGTACATCTCTTGACACAATCACCTTTTTCTTTTCAGAGTCCCACAACTTGTATCCGTGAGACCCTGGGGTGTACCCAATAAAGATACCTTCCACACCACGCTCCTCTAGCTTCTTCAGCTTATGATCCACAACCTTGTACCAGCATCGGCTCCCAAACACACGCAGGTTGCTCACATCAGGCTTCTGACCGTGCCACAGTTCATATGGTGTCACACTACTTGGAAGAGCTTTGCAAGTCACACGGTTGCGCACATACACTGCAACATTCAGTGCCTCAGCCCAAAAGTGCTTTGGCAATTTCTTGTGACATAACATCGATCTGACCAAGTCCATGAGTGTGCGGTTGAACCGTTCGGCAAGTCCATTCTGCTGAGGATTGTAAGGCATAGTTCGCTGATGCTCAATACCGTGACGTTCAAGTTCTTTGGTAAAACGATGTGACAGATATTCACCACCGTTGTCAGTGCGCAATGCTTTGAGCACACTCTCACGTGCGGTGATGGTTTTCACTTGTCTGCCAGTTTGGTTTTGAACAAACTTGAGCCACCTTAGGAACATCTGGAAGACCTCATCCTTAGTTTTGAGCATGTAGAAGAAGCAGAAACGACTGTGATCATCGATGAATGTGACGAAGTAGTGCGAGCCTCCCAAGGATTTCACACCTACTGGACCTGACACATCGGAGTGAACAAGTTCCAGTACGTGTTTTGCTCGTTCCCCCCTTTGCTTGGGAGTCGGAGCACGGGTTGCTTTTCCTACTACACATGAGCCACACACATCTGAATCCTGCGCAACGTCTACATTGAGCCCTGACACAACCTTGTTTCGAGCCATATGCTTGATACCATCCACATTCACATGAGCCATTCGAGCATGCCATAGTGACAAGTCCGACACAAGTGCGCTGTTTACATCTGTACACTGGTGTGCAGCAGTGCAAAGGTAGTATAGGCCTTTGACGCGGCGCCCCACGGCAACCACTTTTGACCCCTTGTATACACATACCTTCTCTTTTTCAAACACTACTTTGCACCCCAGTCACAACGTGAGCGCAGGTTAGGTAAAGGAAAAGGAAGAAGAGGGGGAAAAGACGAGAAGAAGAGAAAAATAAAAGAAGAGAAACAAAGGAAGGTAGTCAGCCTTGACAATTTACTTCGATCGTTGGCGACCGTCATTGAAAACTATATCTACCTCGCACGCAGTTCCGCCGCCGGTGCTGACCGTCGGCGGGTCACCCACGTCTCACACCTTGCCACTGTGCGACGAGGAGTTGCGCGCCAAAACAATTTCAAACATGAAGCATATCAAATAAAAACTCAAAAAAATCATCCAAAGTGGTGCGCCAGTGCCAACCACCCCGCGCAGCCCAGATTCGGCTGTTACGGCCAAACCCCGTATCCAGCCCACATTCGCACATTCTCTCCAACTGCATAGCCCGTGCTCATTCAGCGCTCTCGTCCAATCAAATCGCTCCACTTGGGCCGAAGCCCCAACACGCCCCATTAGAACCAGACCACTTGTCCATACCACGTTGCATGAGGGCATTTGCAGTAGCCAATCAGATGGCCGTTTCACGTTGAGATTGAGATGAGGCGCATATGCGTTTTTCCGCGGAGGGTGCCCAAAAGTGCCCATGCTTAAATCCACTTTTTGTTTTCCACTATTTCCAACACTCCAAAGGGCTTGGGGGCACAGTCGACCAAACCTCAACACTCCTCCTCGACTGGTCGGCCAAGTCCAACACGGTCCGCGTTATTGTTGTGAAGACCTGGGCCAAGTGGTTTAGTTAAGAAGTCCGCATCATTGTCTTCACTTGGAACGTACGTCACATTGATGTGACAATCCTTGACTAGTTCCCGAACGAAGTGCAACTTAACGTCAATGTGCTTAGCGCGACCCGACGGACAGCGTTCACCAGTTGCCCAGTCAATGGCGCACTGGTTGTCCGAACGAATGGGCACAGCACCTTGCACTTTCCATCCAATCTCCTTAAGCACACGCTTCAACCAAATGACCTCCTGACACGCAAGCGTCAAAGCATAATACTCGGCCTCGCCGGTAGACAACGCCACCGAAGCCTGTTTTCTTGCGCCCCACATACATGTCGCTTTGCCAAGCTTCACTAAGAAACCAGACATTGACTTGCGATCACGCGTGTCCGCAGCGTAGTCAGAGTCAACGTACGCCTCCAGTTTCACCATGCCAGAGTGATAGTGCACACCATGTTCAGTTGTACCGCGAAGGTAACGAAGAACCCGCTTTGCTGCCTTGTGACAGTAGGCCGTGGGCGATTTCTGAAAACGAGCCAAGATTAGGACGGGTGCTAATATATCCAACCGAGTTCTCAGTGCCAAATACAAAAGCGATCCAATGATCTGCTGGTACAGCTGAGTATCCTGGATGGATTTGTCTTTCTCAGATGTCCACCCGGTAAAAAAAGATTCTACCATAGGGGTGCATGCCGGCTTGGATCGCTGAAACCCGAAACGGCGCAACACGCTTTCCGTGTACAGTGACTGACCAAGATACAGCGACACAGGTCGACCATCTGAATCTAAAGTCCATTTGAATTCAACGCCGAGGTACAAGTTCACTTCGTCCGCCACACGCAGCTCGTAAAACGACTTAAGCTCCTCCAAAATCGCATCACGTTCCATGGCAGAAGTTGTGAATATTAGCAAGTCATCCACATAAACTAGCACGAACGCATCCTCATTGCTCTCGTTTTGGCGGCGAAACACGCAAGGTGCACTCGGTAACTCTTCAAAACATATGCTTTTCATATCCTCGCATAGTTTGTTGTGCCATGCCAAGTGCGCTTGCTTCAGTCCATAGATAGCCTTGAGCAATTTGAAGCATCGTGAAGTCACGCCAGGTATACCTCGAGGTGACATGATCCACACATCTTCCTCAAGTTCGCCATTGAGAAACGCAGTCTTCACATCCACCTGTACCACATACATGCGCAAGCATAACGTCAGATACAAGAATATGCGAACCAAAGAGAACGAAACAACTGGTGCATAAGTCTCCATGTAGTCCTGACCATATGTTTGGTGGTTTCCACCGGCTACAACACGAGCCTTAAAACGTTCAACTGACCCATCAGCATTGCGCTTTACCTTCAGTATGACGTGAGTTGGTAGTGGTTGTGAAGCAGGAGAGTCATCAGGTTTCCAAGTTTGCTTCGACTCCAATGATGAAAACTCTTCATCTACGGCTGCTTGCCACATGGTACGCTCCTCCGCACTGGCGGACATTGCCTCCTTGAGTGAGGGCTCATCACTAGTAGTGACTTTGACTTGCGATGTACAGTGAGCAGACCCTGCCATGAACCACCTCAGAGGTTGACGGCGCGTGCGCCGCGGGTAGCGTGGTTCCGTATCAGCGTTGGCAGATGTATCAAGGTCATCAGCAGCACTTTCGTCATCACTTTCGGAATCCTGTGCATCGTCTTCATTGCTGCCGGAGTCTGACTCCGACTGCCTGAGTGCTGGAATCAGGTGCGAGGATCCGTCATGAACCACCTCCTCCTCAACATTATCGACGGAGAAGGTATCCGATTCGTCATCAATGCTATCACATAATCCCATATCGGAGCTATAGTCAGCATCTGACGCACTTTCATCATCCATGTAGTTGGCAAGAGATGATGCGCCAGGGAACTTGGATTCATCAAAAGTAACATGTCGTGACTCAATAATACGCGGAGTACCGTCATTATCAACGACGAGTACCTTGTACACACCATGCTCAAGAGTCTCCAAGTATACTCCCTCAAGTGCACGAGACTCGAACTTGGGTCCACGCGGAGTCCTTAGCACGAATGCAGTGCATCCAAACACACGCACGTGCTTCAACAAAGGTTTATTTCCAGTTACCAGAAAGTAGGGACTGTTGTTAACAGTAGAATGTTGCACTCGATTACGCACAAAGATAACATGTTTCAGCGCATATGGCCACAAACATTCTGGTAGATCGGCTTGGATCAGCAACGATCGAGCAGCTTCCACCATGGTACGATTGATGCGCTCAGCTATAGCGTTGTGTTCGGGGGTGTATGGAGCAGAGAAAGAAGTGAGGCCATGTTCTGCTGCCAAGTTCTCTTGCAGGGCAATATATTCTTCTGCACCGTCCGAGTGCAAACTTTTGATATGCACTCCTCCAAGCTGCTTAAACTTTGCCGCAATACCCACAAACACATCACTAAGAGCACTGCGATGGATCACCAGACCTAGGAACACATACCGTGAGTGATCATCGAGGAATGTACATGCATATTGAAATTTGTCCGGAAAAGACTTTTCCAGAGGACCTACAATATCCGAGTGCACAATGTCACCAACCGCGGATGCATGTTCAAAGTGACCTGGGAACGGAAGCTTATGAGCCTTGCCAAGTCGACATGCTCGGCATACCTCCTCCATGTCACACAAGTGCGGCACTCCATCTGCGTACTTGTGTACATGTTGCAGATCACGTTGGTTGATGTGAGCCAGTCGTCGGTGCCACAGTTGAGTCTCCGTAGACTTTGTCGAAAGCGCAAGTTCCACGCCAGCATGCCCTAAAGGTTGAGGCAGTGTGTACATGCGAGATACCTTGTCACGATCACCATTGCCCACCTCAAAACCATTTGACTCTAGCGTCAAACGTACACTATGACGACCGAAGAGCGACTCAATACCTTTGTCGGCCAAACACCCGGTTGAAACCAAGTTGTATCCCAGAGCGGGGGTCAGTAGGGCATCACTCAGACGTATGTTCGCATTGTCCAAAGGAATGATCACCTCTCCGCGTTGTTTAGATACAACAGATGTGTTATCGGCAAGCATCACTGTCCTTTCGTCGCAAGGTTCAAGTGAACCGGGCACGAACGCACAAACAGAATGGAAGCAATGTACTGTCGCACCGCTGTCTGCGTAGGTACTCAGGTCATTCGGCGGAACTATAGTGGTCCTTTCCACAGTTGCACCAGCAATTTCGATTTTTCCAGACTTTCCAGAAGACTTGCTCGAGGCGCTTCTACCACTACTGCCACCCATTCGCTTGGGTTGTGGCGACAGTTTATCGAGGATACTCTGCGGCAAGTGGTTGTCCGGGTTGTCCGGATTCATAAAGCAACGATCTTGTGTGTGTCCATCGCGATCACAGAAGTCGCAATGATGTCCATTGCTCGATCCAGAACGATCAAATGATGACGATCTCAAGGCGGCAGCAAGTGCACGAGCAGTAGACTCAATGTCGGAGTGACCATCAGACTCCTCATCTTCGTTGTTTGCACTACTGCGGGTACGATTAGTCGATTCAGAATGTCGACCAGATTTTTTCCTGCCCTTCTTCTTGCGACGTGAACTACGTCCAGACGGCCTTGCAGACACCTGTTTCGCGTTGTATTCATCTATGAGGGTCGTGGCCACGTAGTCCCATGTAAGCTCAGCGATATCCTTGGTTCGAAGAGCTGCAGCAGTAGACTCCAGTGTGCAATTGGGATCAATAGAAGCAAGTAACATGGGAGCTTTGTGCGACTCGGGTACTGCCGCATCCTTTCCCATGCGCTCTAACTGAGCAAATAACGCCGTGTACTGGTCCACATAGCCTGACATATTCTGACCATTGTATCCCATACGGAATAGTTGAGTCTGCACAGCAATTCTGGATACAGTACGATTGGACGCATACCGTGCATCAAGTAATGCGAGCATGCGCGCCGGGTCGTCGTCGACATCCATGACCACACGAAGTGGCGCATCACCCAAGGCGCATATTATGATTCCACATGCCTTCTCGCGCTTGGCGACAACTCGAGCGCTATCAATAGCGGTATCCGATGTTGCTTCAGTAGTTGCTGAATA
This sequence comes from Agarophyton chilense, assembly GCA_030374765.1. Taxonomy (NCBI): domain Eukaryota; phylum Rhodophyta; class Florideophyceae; order Gracilariales; family Gracilariaceae; genus Agarophyton; species Agarophyton chilense. Next base: position 2,659,019 of record JARGXX010000099.1, read on the forward strand.
TCCAGAATCGGATTCCACAACGTTCCACACACCTTTAACACGGCATGCAGCACGAAGGCGATGGCGCCATAGGGCATAATCATCACCACGCCTTCCATGAAAACGAGGGATTTTCATCCCGGTAGTACTTTCGGATTCCATTTCCGTGTCCGACATATTTCAGTCTGTTATCCACGAAGCAGATAGAACGGAACCAAACGAAATTAATTAGTAGAGGGAAGCAGAGTGAGGGACTCAATGCCTTGGGAAGTTTAAGAAAAGGGCCACGAGCAGTGATGAATTCGTGGCCGAGCTTGCCCGAACGGAGTATCCCAACTCAAACGTTCGACAGCGAGGACGACAGCGGAGACTTTTGACGTAGCCTGCAACGCTCACCGAGACGCGTCTCGTACGCGATCACAAGCGGAGCTCGGGTGCTCCCACGCTTGGAGTATACTCACGGGCAGTGGCAGAAGGCGTACCCGGAACAGACAAACTTCTCGACTTCGGGTTGAAACTTCTTGATTGAACCTACCGAGACTTGCTCGAGGTAGGCGGGCGCACTGGCGGGAGAAACTACCTCCGCTACCCTAAAGGATGATCCCCTGGACCCTGGTTACTCTCTCCAGGTGAGGTACGCTTTGATTACCTACCGAACTCTGCGCACTTCAGAGTCCGGCGCTTTTAGTCCCTACGAGGCGTCCCAAGGAGGGGTGTCGTCAAGATACACTTCCCCCAGTTGACCCAAGCTAGCCTCTTGCGGGAAAGTAGCGCGGTCGTGCGGTGTAGTACGGTTGCTCCTACACTTCCAAGCCCAATTCATCGACCTCCGTACTCTACGGACGGAGAGCAGGATTTGGCAGACTTCCCGGGCTCGTGCCAAGGGGGTACTAACAAACGCGATATGTTTTCGCCACCAAGGAGGAAGTCCGCAGGGTACACGCCTGTCGCAAAACAAAATAACTTCTTGAATCCAGATGAGCGTTAGTCGTAGATCGCGCACCTGTCGCAGTAGGGAATCTTCTTGAATCCAAATAAATGTTAGTAGAGCGTGACGTCTGCGAAGAGTCGACGCTCTGGGCCCATAACCTCACAACGTGAGCGCAGGTTAGGTAAAGGAAAAGGAAGAAGAGGGGGAAAAGACGAGAAGAAGAGAAAAATAAAAGAAGAGAAACAAAGGAAGGTAGTCAGCCTTGACAATTTACTTCGATCGTTGGCGACCGTCATTGAAAACTATATCTACCTCGCACGCAGTTCCGCCGCCGGTGCTGACCGTCGGCGGGTCACCCACGTCTCACACCTTGCCACTGTGCGACGAGGAGTTGCGCGCCAAAACAATTTCAAACATGAAGCATATCAAATAAAAACTCAAAAAAATCATCCAAAGTGGTGCGCCAGTGCCAACCACCCCGCGCAGCCCAGATTCGGCTGTTACGGCCAAACCCCGTATCCAGCCCACATTCGCACATTCTCTCCAACTGCATAGCCCGTGCTCATTCAGCGCTCTCGTCCAATCAAATCGCTCCACTTGGGCCGAAGCCCCAACACGCCCCATTAGAACCAGACCACTTGTCCATACCACGTTGCATGAGGGCATTTGCAGTAGCCAATCAGATGGCCGTTTCACGTTGAGATTGAGATGAGGCGCATATGCGTTTTTCCGCGGAGGGTGCCCAAAAGTGCCCATGCTTAAATCCACTTTTTGTTTTCCACTATTTCCAACACTCCAAAGGGCTTGGGGGCACAGTCGACCAAACCTCAACACCCAGATCACAAATCGCAGATACAGAAAGCAAATGGTACCTTAAATTCGGTACATGAACAACTTGCTTCAGCTGGCACTTTCGTTTGGACCCTTCCACAATCAGATCAAGCTCCACACTACCGTGACCAACAGACTCTAGCTTGGAATCATTACCGATGCTAACGCCAGAAGACACCTTACTATCATATGTTTGGAACATGGATTCGTCAAAAGTCATGTGGGCAGTAGCACCAGAGTCAACAATCCAGTCACTGTTCGTGGCTTTATCAGAGCCAGTAGCAATGAGACATACAAAGTCAGAGTCGTTGCCACCCGTACCTCGTTCATCGCTGAGCTCAGTATTGACAGTTGGGTGAGCAGCACCGACCTGATTCCTGTTAGCCCCATCACGTTGCTTCTTGAAACAGTTCCTCTGGATATGACCCTTCTTATGACAATAATGACACTCGATGTTCTTCCATCGCGACTGCCTGCCAACCAAAGCTGCCTCACTTCCACCAGGATCCTCCTCGGCACGATCGTTCATTCGCTGCTCTTCTTGCAGCAGACGACTCTTCACAAACTCTAGAGTGAGTTGACGATCGCCAATCGTGGTATCAATTGCCACGATGAGGTGCTCGAATCTTTCCGGAAGTCCGCATAGGATGGCCATAGCGATGCCCTCCTCCTCAACAACAACGTCCATACACTTCAGGTCCTATGCCAGATGACGTACACGGTTGATGAACTGTAGCATTTTCTCATCATCACGCATCTTGGCAGAGTAGAAGGACCGTCGGGCGTTGATTTTGTTGAGCAGAGTCTTGCGTTGGAACACATCGCAAATGGCTTTCCACATATCGGCAGCGTTGTCGGCGTCCCGCACATGATCTAAATGCTCATCACTGAGTGTGAGACCAATAATAGCTCTGGCCTTGGCATCTTTCTTTTTCCAAGTCGACAGCTCATCTTCGTCAGTGGGTCTAACAGAGTCGAGGTGGCCGTCGAGGTCCTTGAGTGCAAGCAGCAGCTCAATCTTCTGCTTCCATACGTGGAAGTTATCCTCAACCAGCTTTTCGATTTCCACCCCACTGAACGAATCCATGTTGTGCAAAGTGTCACAAGAGGCCGAGAGAGATGGCTTGACAGCAACAGACAAGTGAACAACAACAACAGACAACAACAACAAAGAAAAAACAACAAACAACAAATAATTCTTCAAGATTGAACAGAGAATAGTCTGCGGGCGCACTGGCAGGGCTTCCTATACCCGCGTCCCTAAAGGTCGGATTCCTGGCCCCCAGAGCTCTTCTGGGTAGATAACGGTTTTCTCCGGTCTACCTCCTCCCACGTCAAAAGGAGAAGGCGCGTTGCTCCTTACGAGGCTTCCAGAGGATGGTTAATGACCGAAGATATGCCTTCACCAAGTTGACCCTCTCTGGCCTCTTTCAAGAACTAGCGCGACCTCGAAACCGAAGCTACTTCAACACCAAGATACGCTTCTAACGAGCAATCAATGAAGATCGCACGCGGCCTGGTCCTGGAAAGGAGGTCAGCCTTCGAAACGTCGCCTCCCCGCGTACTGCGGATCAAAAGCTCCTTATGGATGCTGTTCACAACAGTCCAAGTGCCCAACCACAAAGGTCGGGCTCACACACAAGTCAAACAACCAGCCAAATGCAGTGCGCCACGGCACCCCGTCCACAAATGCACCCGCAAAGTTCAACCAGATCTTTCGACCGTCACTGTTATCCGCCCTAAAAGGACCAGTGGGGAACCCGCTTGACAGTACACCTGCTTTGGTGCAACCCGCCAGGCTAACGTCCCCGAGTACAAGGAATCACCCAAAGTACCTCGGATCAACCGCTCGTCGCACAGGCAAAGATGCAGACCAAACACACAAACACACACGAACGCTGAGCCAAGAACTCCAGGCCCAGACTTCAACAAACACGGTCCTCAACCTCTCAGATCAGAACCCGCAACACGACGCAGGGATCCACAAAACAACGAAAGAGAGGGAGACCAAACGAAACGGATAGCGATCGACAAACACGGGCAACAACGAGCACCCAAACACAATCACGATAATAACGTCCAACCACTACCACCACAACGCCCTCAGGGAGGAAGGCAAGACCGAAAGAAAATACCAACACCAACCCACGATACGGTCACACACCCGACGAAACGGCTACTACGGCGGAAACGAAGAGAAAAGAACAGCGAAACGGGTGAACGGCGGTGCGGAAGAGCGGCGAGAGACGAACTAGACGGCAGAGGTCAGCGGGGCTGGGCCAATAACCAGTTGGAAAGGGAAAAGGCTGAAGGAAAGGTTGAGGGAATGAAAAGGAAGTTCGCCAGCTCTGGCTTGGATTTACTTGGAGGCGCTCAAACTTACACTTATATACTACTTCAAAACGTCAGCTGTCTAGACTCCAACCCAAAGTAAACCCTAGACTACAAAGCAGGGACACTCAATACTACCAATCATATTCAAGCATGATATTAACCCTAGTCAATGTTCATTGCAGCGCACAACAAGGCAATATACAGTGCACACAGTGCACAGCCAATAATTACACTGACGTGTGCACAAATTCAATATGCCAGCACACACTACTTGCAATCCGCCTCCATACACATTCAAGTTCCAGCACAGTACACCAAGTCTCCTGTAATACACATGTCACGTCTCTTCTCCAAGTACATTCGTTACACCTTGTGAGGTGTGTTCATAGTACACCAGCTGGACAGGTTGAACAGCGTGCACAGTAGTACAAATAGACCACGTACACACGTGTACCACAGACAAACCCAATAGTGCCATACCACTTGTACACACCCCATTGCATGTGCACATTTGCAGTAGCCAATCACAGCCCGAGTTCACGTTGAGATCCGACTGACACGCATATGCGCTTTTCCAGAGGCACCCTCCAAAACAGCCCATGCTCCCCTGCACTTTTGGTTTTCAGTGACAGCACAGGGTCAACAGCCAACACTCCCCCTCTGTCACTGACATCAAAGGTCTAGGTGTCGGACGCCACTGTCTTCACGGAACCTCTCGTGCTTCACACGGCAAAGTGGTTTGTTGAGCATATCGGCAGTCATGCAATCGGTAGGGCAGTAGAACAACACAATCGACTTGTCACGTAGAGCTTCTCGAGTAAAGTGAAAACGAATGTCGATATGCTTGGTACGCTTGTTGACAACGCCATTTCGGGCAAGGTCAATGCACCCTTGGTTGTCAACATATACAGGCGTTGGTTCAACAAGCAACTTTACCGAATCGTCCACTTCTACTCCAATGACTATGCCGATGCCATTCCACAAACGCCTAAGCCAGATGGCCTCTTTGGAACCACTGCACAGACTCACATACTCAGCTTCAGCACTAGACAGTGCAACCACTTCTTGCTGACGTGAACACCATGACACAGGACCTCCAGCCATCATGAACAAGTACCCACTGGTAGACTTGCGGTTTGCAACATCGCCTGCCCAGTCAGAGTCCACGTAGCCGTGAAGTGCCAAATCGGTGTTTAAGCCGTAGGTGAGACCAAATGTACAAGTACCGTTGAGATAGCGAAGCACACGTTTGACTGCCTTCCAGTGAATCTCTCCAGGTTTCTCAACATACTTGGCAAGTTTGGACACCGCGTATGAAATATCTGGACGAGTTCCTACAGACAAATACATGAGACAGCCAATTGCCTGACGGTACGGCACCTCCCTGAGAACATCCTGAATCGCAGACAGGTCCATGCCAACTTCCATTGGAGTGTCAACTGGTTTGGACTGGTGCATGCCAAAACGTTCCAAGACCTTTTGTGTGTACGCAGACTGAGTCAGATACAACTCTCGCTTAACTCTGTCACGGTGGATCTCGAATCCGAGTACCATGCGAGCTTGATAGAGGTCTTTCATGTGGAACCGAGACGACAGCTCTGCCTTTACACGATCCATTGTCTTCATGCTCGGACTTGCAATAAGCAAGTCATCAACGTATAGAGCAATTAGAACAACAAATCCCAGTATCTTTCCGCTGTACACACACTCATCTGCGTCATTTGGCGTCAACTGCATCTCCTCAACAAGGAACGAGTATATCTTTGCATGCCACTGTCTGGGTGCCTGTCGTAGCCCATAGATGGCTTTCTTCAAACGACACACCAGATCCTCGTTACCTTGCTGCACAAAACCTGTTGGCTGCTCCATGTACACTGTCTCCTCCAGGTCACCGTTCAGAAAAGCTGTTTTCACATCCATCTGGTGCAAATGAAAGTCTCGTACAGCAGTCACTGACAGAATCATCCTGATCGAGGTAAACTTAACAACAGGTGCATATGTTTCAGAAAAGTCAACACCCTCGATCTGCAGGAATCCTCTAGCAACCATACGAGCCTTGTACCTGATAGTTGGTTCACCAGATGGTGCTGCTTCATACTTCTGCACATACACCCACTTGGACGAAATCACGTTGCTGTCTGCTGGCCTTGGCACTAAGTCCCATGTGTCATGCTCAATCAGTGACTGGTACTCACTCTTCATTGCCTTCTTCCATGCTTCGGAATCAGGACGTGACACAGCATCATCATATGACGACGGGGTGTCATCACTGGCAGTGAGTAGAGCAGTTGCACGCCACCATGAGCTCGGCTTCCTACGTTCACGCGTGGACCTACGAACAGGTTGTGTCTCATGCACTACAGGCTCAACTGGTGTATCAGCTGCGGAATCATCAACAGAGCTGTCAGAAGCATCATCAGAGTCAGGCAAAGGCGCAGAAGGGTCATCATCGCTGGGTCCACTAGATGTGTCAGATGTAGAGGTATCATGTGGACTAGACATATTACTAAAGTCAATGTCTGCGTAGTCCTCTTCCTCATAGCTAAACTGGTTGTCTGAGCCCGAAAACTCATCAAACCGTACATCTCTTGACACAATCACCTTTTTATTTTCAGAGTCCCACAACTTGTATCCGTGAGACCCTGGGGTGTACCCAATTAAGATACCTTCCACACCACGCTCCTCTAGCTTCTTCAGCTTATGATCCACAACCTTGTACCAGCATCGGCTCCCAAACACACGCAGGTTGCTCACATCAGGCTTCTGACCGTGCCACAGTTCATATGGTGTCACACTACTTGGAAGAGCTTTGCAAGTCACACGGTTGCGCACATACACTGCAACATTCAGTGCCTCAGCCCAAAAGTGCTTTGGCAATTTCTTGTGACATAACATCGATCTGACCAAGTCCATGAGTGTGCGGTTGAACCGTTCGGCAAGTCCATTCTGCTGAGGATTGTAAGGCACAGTTCGCTGATGCTCAATACCGTGACGTTCAAGTTCTTTGGTAAAACGATGTGACAGATATTCACCACCGTTGTCAGTGCGCAATGCTTTGAGCACACTCTTACGTGCGGTGATGGTTTTCACTTGTCTGCCAGTTTGGTTTTGAACAAACTTGAGCCACCTTAGGAACATCTGGAACACCTCATCCTTAGTTTTGAGCATGTAGAAGAAGCAGAAACGACTGTGATCATCGATGAATGTGACGAAGTAGTGCGAGCCTCCCAAGGATTTCACACTTACTGGACCTGACACATCGGAGTGAACAAGTTCCAGTACGTGTTTTGCTCGTTCCCCCCTTTGCTTGGGAGTCGGAGCACGGGTTGCTTTTCCTACTACACATGAGCCACACACATCTGAATCCTGCGCAACGTCCACATTGAGCCCTGACACAACCTTGTTTCGAGCCATATGCTTGATACCATCCACATTCACATGAGCCATTCGAGCATGCCATAGTGACAAGTCCGACACAAGTGCGCTGTTTACATCTGTACACTGGTGTGCAGCAGTGCAAAGGTAGTATAGGCCTTTGACGCGGCGCCCCAAGGCAACCACTTTTGACCCCTTGTATACACATACCTTCTCTTTTTCAAACACTACTTTGCACCCCACATCACAAATCGCCGATACAGAAAGCAAATGGTACCTTAAATTCGGTACATGAACAACTTGCTTCAGCTGGCACTTTCGTTTGGACCCTTCCACAATCAGATCAAGCTCCACACTACCGTGACCAACAGACTCTAGTTTGGAATCATTACCGATGCTAACGCCAGAAGACACCTTACTATCATATGTTTGGAACATGGATTCGTCAAAAGTCATGTGGGCAGTAGCACCAGAGTCAACAATCCAGTCACTGTTCGTGGCTTTATCAGAGCCAGTAGCAATGAGACATACAAAGTCAGAGTCGTTGCCACCCGTACCTCGTTCATCGCTGAGCTCAGTATTGACAGTTGGATGAGCAGCATCGACCTGATTCATGTTAGCCCCATCACGTTGCTTCTTGAAACAGTTCCTCTGGATATGACCCTTCTTATGACAATAATGACACTCGATGTTCTTCCATCGCGACTGCCTGCCAACCAAAGCTGCCTCACTTCCACCAGGATCCTCCTTGGCACGATCGTTCATTCGCTGCTCTTCTTGCAGCAGACGACTCTTCACAAACTCTAGAGTGAGTTGACGATCGCCAATCGTGGTATCAATTGCCACGATGAGGTGCTCGAATCTTTCCGGAAGTCCGCATAGGATGGCCATAGCGATGTCCTCCTCCTCAACAACAACGTCCATACACTTCAGGTCCTATGCCAGATGACGTACACGGTTGATGAACTGTAGCATTTTCTCATCATCACGCATCTTGGCAGAGTAGAAGGACCGTCGGGCGTTGATTTTGTTGAGCAGAGTCTTGCGTTGGAACACATCGCAAATGGCTTTCCACATATCGGCAGCGTTGTCGGCGTCCCGCACATGATCTAAATGCTCATCACTGAGTGTGAGACCAATAATAGCTCTGGCCTTGGCATCTTTCTTTCTCCAAGTCGACAGCTCATCTTCGTCAGTGGGTCTAACAGAGTCGAGGTGGCCGTCGAGGTCCTTGAGTGCAAGCAGCAGCTCAATCTTCTGCTTCCATACGTGGAAGTTATCCTCAACCAGCTTTTCGATTTCCACCCCACTGAACGAATCCATGTTGTGCAAAGTGTCACAAGAGGCCGAGAGAGATGGCTTGACAGCAACAGACAAGTGAACAACAACAACAGACAACAACAACAAAGAAAAAACAACAAACAACAAATAATTCTTCAAGATTGAACAGAGAATAGTCTGCGGGCGCACTGGCAGGGCTTCCTATACCCGCGTCCCTAAAGGTCGGATTCCTGGCCCCCAGAGCTCTTCTGGGTAGATAACGGTTTTCTCCGGTCTACCTCCTCCCACGTCAAAAGGAGAAGGCGCGTTGCTCCTTACGAGGCTTCCAGAGGATGGTTAATGACCGAAGATATGCCTTCACCAAGTTGACCCTCTCTGGCCTCTTTCAAGAACTAGCGCGACCTCGAAACCGAAGCTACTTCAACACCAAGATACGCTTCTAACGAGCAATCAATGAAGATCGCACGCGGCCTGATCCTGAAAAGGAGGTCAACCTTCGAAACGTCGCCTCCCCGCGTACTGCGGATCAAAAGCTCCTTATGGATGCTGTTCACAACAGTCCAAGTGCCCAACCACAAAGGTCGGGCTCACACACAAGTCAAACAACCAGCCAAATGCAGTGCGCCACGGCACCCCGTCCACAAATGCACCCGCAAAGTTCAACCAGATCTTTCGACCGTCACTGTTATCCGCCCTAAAAGGACCAGTGGGGAACCCGCTTGACAGTACACCTGCTTTGGTTCAAGCCGCCAGGCTAACGTCCCCGAGTACAAGGAATCACCCAAAGTACCTCGGATCAACCGCTCGTCGCACAGGCAAAGATGCAGACCAAACACACAAACACACACGAACGCTGAGCCAAGAACTCCAGGCCCAGACTTCAACAAACACGGTCCTCAACCTCTCAGATCAGAACCCGCAAACACGACGCAGGGATCCACAAAACAACGAAAGAGAGGGAGACCAAACGAAACTGATAGCGATCGACAAACACGGGCAACAACGAGCACCCAACCACAATCACGATAATAACGTCCAACCACTACCACCACAACGCCCTCAGGGAGGAACGCAAGACCGAAAGAAAATACCAACACCAACCCACGATACGGTCACACACCCGACGAAACGGCGCGGAAACGAAGAGAATAGAACAGCGAAACGGGTGAACGGCGGTGCGGGAGAGCGGCGAGAGACGAACTATACGGCAGAGGTCAGCGGGGCTGGGCCCATAACCTGTTGGATAGGGAAATGCTGAAGGAAAGGTTGAGGGAATGAAAAGGAAGTTCGCCAGCTCTGGCTTGGATTTACTTGGAGGCGCTCAAACTTTCACTTATATACTACTTCAAAACGTCAGCTGTCTAGACTCCAACCCAAAGTAAACCCTAGACTACAAAGCAGGGACACTCAATACTACCAATCATATTCAAGCATGATATTAACCCTAGTCAATGTTCATTGCAGCGCACAACAAGGCAATATACAGTGCACAAAGTGCACAGCCCATAATTACACTGACGTGTGCACAAATTCAATATGCCAGCACACACTACTTGCAATCCGCCTCCATACACATTCACGTTCCAGCACAGTACACCAAGTCTCCTGTAATACACATGTCACGTCTCTTCTCCAAGTACATTCGTTACACCTTGTGAGATGTGTTCATAGTACACCAGCTGGACAGGTTGAACAGCGTGCACAGTAGTACAAGTAGACCACGTACACACGTGTACCACAGACAAACTCAATAGTGCCATACCACTTGTACACACCGCATTGCATGTGCACATTTGCAGTAGCCAATTACAGCCCGAGTTCACGTTGAGATCCGACTGACACGCATATGCGCTTTTCCAGAGGCACCCTCCAAAACAGCCCATGCTCCCCTGCACTTTTGGTTTTCAGTGACAGCACAGGGTCAACACCCAACAATAAACACTGACATAAGAGACATCTGCAGTGACGTAGTGACAACTGCGTCAACATGTCAAAGTGACAAACTAAGTAACGCTTATACTACAAGCACTAAGTGCATTAAGTAAGTAACTCAGAGAATAAAAGCTAAGTAAATAAGCATTACTAACACGCCCCCTCAAACTAGCACCAGCAGTTACAAACAGCCTAATTGACTCCTAGCATTGCGCGGAATTTGTGAAAGGCCACGTGGAGCAAAGGCTTGGTTAAAACATCTGCCACTTGATCTCCAGTTGGGCAGTAGGTCATCTCAATGCGTTTTTCGGACACTGCGTTGCGAACAAAGTGATTTCGGATATCGATGTGTTTGTTGCGAGCATTGATAGAGTTGTTGTGTGCAAGGCTCATGGAGCCCTGGTTGTCCAGTCGAAGGCAAATGGGAGTCGGGGTCTGGCTATGCCACATTCCAGATAGCACATTTGACAACCAAATGGCCTCCTTGGCTGCAGAACAACTCGAGATGTATTCCGCTTCACATGAAGAGAGAGCCACGATACTTTGCTTCTTGGAGCGCCAGGAGATAGCGCCCCCAGTCATTAGAAATGCAAAGGCTTCAGTGGACTTGCGAGATTCGATACAACCAGCCCAATTGGAGTCTGAGTACCCAATAATTTCGGAGTGTTTTGTCAGACCGTACGTGATTCCCATATGCTTGGTCCCTCGAACGTAGCGGTAGATGCGTTTGACAGCGTTTCAATGACACATGAGGGGCTTCTCGCAATACTGGGAAAGCTTCCCAACTGCAAACCCAATGTCGGGGCGAGTGCAAATTATCAAGTACATGAGACTGCCGATGGCGGAGCGATAGGGAAAATTCGGGGGAAGAGGATCAAAGTCAGCTGACCATGTCTGCGAGCTAAGTAATTCCATCGGGGTGTTCATCGGCTTCGAGTCCGACATCTGAAAGCGATCCAGAATCTTGTCGACATAAACATCCTGGGACAGCTTGATGGTGCGATTTGACGAATCCCGAGTGACTTGGATGCCAAGAAATTCTAGTACTGCATTGAGATCCATCATTTTGAATTGCTTCTTGAGCTCGGATTTCACGCGCAGAGTCTCGGAATCATCGTTTCTGGCGATCAGAAGGTCATCCACATAGAGAATAATGAGCAGGATGATGTCCCCAGAGTGGAAAAAATAGAGGCAGGGTTCGTAAGAGCTGCTGACAAATTGTAGTTCAAGAGTGAGGAACGAGTGTATTTTTGCATACCACTGCCGAGGTGCTTGCTTCAAACCGTAGAGGGCTTTGAGTAGTCGGCACATCTGGTTGGGACGAGTTGGGTCGCGAAAGCCTGCGGGCACCTCCATGAAAATTTCTACGTCCAATTCACCATTTAGAAAGGCAGTCACAACATCCATCTGATCACAGCGCAAGTCGAGAAAATTGGCAAGGCAGGAAAAGTCGAACAACAGCCAGGGATACCACAGGGGCATAAGTCCCGTTATACTCCACCCCAGGAACCTGTCGAAATCCCTTGGCGACAATGCGCACCTTGGGACCGACGTCCTTCTTCACTCGGAACACGTATCGACAGGGAATGATGTGGATGTCGGGTGTGCGATCAACGAGTTCAAAGGTGTTGTTCGCACGAATGGAGTCTTCCTTCTTGCGAATTCCGGGCTCCCAAAAATCTTTGTTATGAACAGACATGGCTTCAGCGTATGTGGTTGGGGTGTCGGAGGCGACAATGGGCTGGGAAGATTTTTGGTGAGCCAAAAGGGAGGTCTCGGATGGATCAGAAGTTGGTGCAGAGGAGGAGGCAAGACCTGGAAGCCACCATTTGCCGGGTTTCGAGGCAAGGCGAGCTGAGCGCCGAAGAGCCGGGGGTGGCCGAGCGGAAGAAGTGATATCGGTCGGATTATTGGATATGTCCGATGGAGGTATAGGCTAGTTGGTGATTGAGTTTGAGGGAACTTCCGAAGGGTTCGGAACGGGCTCAGAAGGTGGCAGGGAATTTTTCTGGACGATTTAGGAGGGCATGTCAGCGCCCCCATCATCGGGAACTTCATCGTCATCACATGGAGTTTGGTTCGTGACTCCAGTTTCGTTGAAAGTTACATCCCGTGACACAACAAATTTCTTTGTTTCCGTGTCCCATAACTTGTATCCTTTGCTCTGCTGCGAGTAACCCATCATAATTGCCGACCTAGATTTAGGGTCCAACTTGGTGACTTTAAATTTCGAAACCACAAACCAGCACGGGGCACCAAAAATACGCATGTGAGAAAGATCAGGAGTCTTTCCGTGCCAAAAGTGGAACGGGGTTTTGTCCGAAGGGAGCGAACGGGATGTGACCCGATTTCGGACATACACTGCTATGGCAAGAGCTTCGGCCCAGAAGTGTTTCGGGACCGATTTATGGTGCAGCATAGACCGCACTAGGTCGAGAAGTGTGCGATTCATGCGCTCTGCCACCCCATTCTGCTGCGGAGTATAGGCCACTGTGAGCTGATGCCGGATGCAGTGGTTCACAACGTGAGCGCAGGTTAGGTAAAGGAAAAGGAAGAAGAGGGGGAAAAGACGAGAAGAAGAGAAAAATAAAAAAAGATAAATAAAGGAAGGTAGTCAGCCTTGACAATTTACTTCGATCGTTGGCGACCGTCATTGAAAACTATATCTACCTCGCACGCAGTTCCGCCGCCAGTGCTGACCGTCGGCGGGTCACCCACGTCTCACACCTTGCCACTGTGCGACGAGGAGTTGCGCGCCAAAACAATTTCAAACATGAAGCATATCAAATAAAAACTCAAAAAATCATCCAAAGTGGTGCACCAGTGCCAACCACCCCGCGCAGCCCAGATTCGGCTGTTACGGCCAAACCCCGTATCCAGCCCACATTCGCCCATTCTTTCCAACTGCATAGCCCGTGCTCATTCAGCGCTCTCGTCCAATCAAATCGCTCCACTTGGGCCGAAGCCCCAACACGCCCCATTAGAACCAGACCACTTGTCCATACCACGTTGCATGAGGGCATTTGCAGTAGCCAATCAGATGGCCGTTTCACGTTGAGATTGAGATGAGGCGCATATGCGTTTTTCCGCGGAGGGTGCCCAAAAGTGCCCATGCTTAAATCCACTTTTTGTTTTCCACTATTTCCAACACTCCAAAGGGCTTGGGGGCACAGTCGACCAAACCTCAACACTCCTCCTCGACTGGTCGGCCAAGTCCAACACGGTCCACGTTATTGTTGTGAAGACCTGGGCCAAGTGGTTTAGTTAACAAATCCGCATCATTGTCTTCACTTGGAACGTACGTCACATTGATGTGACTATCCTTGACTAGTTCCCGAACGAAGTGCAACTTAACGTCAATGTGCTTAGAGCGACCCGACGGACAGCGTTCACCAGTTGCCCAGTCAATGGCGCACTGGTTGTCCGAACGAATGGGCACAGCACCTTGCACTTTCCATCCAATCTCCTTAAGCACACGCTTCAACCAAATAACCTCCTGACACGCAAGCGTCAAAGCATAATACTCGGCCTCGCCGGTAGACAACGCCACCGAAGCCTTTTTTCTTGCGCCCCACATACATGTCGCTTTGCCAAGCTTCACTAAGAAACCAGACATTGACTTGCGATCACGCGTGTCCGCAGCGTAGTCAGAGTCAACGTACGCCTCCAGTTTCACCATGCCAGAGTGATAGTGCACACCATGTCCAGTTGTACCGCGAAGGTAACGAAGAACCCGCTTTGCCGCCTTGTGACAGTAGGCCGTGGGCGATTTCTGAAAACGAGCCAAGATTAGGACGGGTGCTAATATATCCAACCGAGTTCTCAGTGCCGAATACAAAAGCGATCCAATGATCTGCTGGTACAGCTGAGTATCCTGGATGAATTTGTCTTTCTCAGATGTCCACCCGGTAAAAAACGATTCTACCATAGGGGTGCATGCCGGCTTGGATCGCTGAAACCCGAAACAGCGCAACACGCTTTCCGTGTACAATGACTGACCAAGATACAGCGACACAGGTTGACCATCTGAATCTAAAGTCCATTTGAATTCAACGCCGAGGTACAAGTTCACTTCGTCCGCCACACGCAGCTCGTAAAACGACTTAAGCTCCTCCAAAATCGAATCACGTTCCATGGCAGAAGTTGTGAATATTAGCAAGTCATCCACATAAACTAGCACGAACGCATCCTCATTGCTCTCGTTTTGGCGGCGAAACACGCAAGGTGCACTCGGTAACTCTTCAAAACATATGCTTTTCATATCCTCGCATAGTTTGTTGTGCCATGCCAATTGCGCTTGCTTCAGTCCATAGATAGCCTTGAGCAATTTGAAGCATCGTGAAGTCACGCCAGGTATACCTCGAGGTGACATGATCCACACATCTTCCTCAAGTTCGCCATTGAGAAACGCAGTCTTCACATCCACCTGTACCACATACATGCGCAAGCATAACGTCAGATACAAGAATATGCGAACCAAAGAGAACGAAACAACTGGTGCATAAGTCTCCATGTAGTCCTGACCATATGTTTGGTGGTTTCCACCAGCTACAACACGAGCCTTAAAACGTTCAACTGACCCATCAGCATTGCGCTTTACCTTCAGTATGACGTGAGTTGGAAGTGGTTGTGAAGCAGGAGAGTCATCAGGTTTCCAAGTTTGCTTCGACTCCAATGATGAAAACTCTTCATCGAGGGCTGCTTGCCACATGGTACGCTCCTCCGCACTGGCGGACATTGCTTCCTTGAGTGAGGGCTCATCACTAGTAGTGACTTTGACTTGCGAAGTACAGTGAGCAGACCCTGCCATGAACCACCTCAGAGGTTGACGGCGCGTGCGCCGCGGGTAGCGTGCTTCCGTATCAGCGTTGGCAGATGTATCAAGGTCATCAGCAGCACTTTCGTCATCACTTTCGGAATCCTGTGCATCGTCTTCATTGCTGCCAGAGTCTGACTCCGACTGCCTGAGTGCTGGAATCAGGTGCGAGGATCCGTCATGAACCACCTCCTCCTCAACATTATCGACGGAGAAGGTATCCGATTCGTCATCAATGCTATCACATAATCCCATATCAGAGCTATAGTCAGCATCTGACGCACTTTCATCATCCATGTAGTTGGCAAGAGATGATGCGCCAGGGAACTTGGATTCATCAAAAGTAACATGTCGTGACTCAATAATACGCCGAGTACCGTCATTATCAACGACGAGTACCTTGTACACACCATGCTCAAGAGTCTCCAAGTACACTCCCTCAAGTGCACGAGACTCGAACTTGGGTCCACGCAGAGTCCTTAGCACGAATGCAGTGCATCCAAACACACGCACGTGCTTCAACAAAGGTTTATTTCCAGTTACCAGAAAGTAGGGACTGTTGTTAACAGTAGAATGTTGCACTCGATTACGCACAAAGATAACATGTTTCAGCGCATATGGCCACAAACATTCTGGTAGATCGGCTTGGATCAGCAACGATCGAGCAGCTTCCACCATGGTACGATTGATGCGCTCAGCTATAGCGTTGAGTTTGGGGGTGTATGGAGCAGAGAAAGAAGTGAGGCCATGTTCTGCTGCCAAGTTCTCTTGCAGGGCAATATATTCTTCTGCACCGTCCGAGTGCAAACTTTTGATATGCACTCCTCCAAGCTGCT
Organism: Agarophyton chilense; assembly: GCA_030374765.1. NCBI lineage: Eukaryota > Rhodophyta > Florideophyceae > Gracilariales > Gracilariaceae > Agarophyton > Agarophyton chilense. Next base: position 2,675,334 of record JARGXX010000099.1, read on the forward strand.
TAAACTTTGCCGCAATACCCACAAACACATCCCTAAGAGCACTGCGATCGATCACCAGACCTAGGAACACATACCGTGAGTGATCATCGAGGAATGTACATGTATATTGAAACTTGTCCAGAAAAGACTTTTCCAGAGGACCTACAATATCCGAGTGCACAATGTCACCAACCGCGGATGCATGTTCAAAGTGACCTGGGAACGGAAGCTTATGAGCCTTTGTTGGCTGTTGACCCTGTGCTGTCACTGAAAACCAAAAGTGCAGGGAAGCATGGGCTGTTTTGGAGGGTGCCTCTGGAAAAGCGCATATGCGTGTCAGTCGGATCTCAACGTGAACTCGGGCTGTGATTGGCTACTGCAAATGTGCACATGCAATGCGGTGTGTACAAGTGGTATGGCACTATTGGGTTTGTCTGTGGTACACGTGTGTACGTGGTCTAGTTGTACTACTGTGCACGCTGTTCAACCTGTCCAGCTGGTGTACTATGAACACACCTCACAAGGTGTAACGAATGTACTTGGAGAAGAGACTTGACATGTGTATTACAGGAGACTTGGTGTACTGTGCTGGAACGTGAATGTGTATGGAGGCGGATTGCAAGTAGTGTGTGCTGGCATATTGAATTTGTGCACACGTCAGTGTAATTATTGGCTGTGCACTGTGTGCACTGTATATTGCCTTGTTGTGCGCTGCAATGAACATTGACTAGGGTTAATGTCATGCTTGAATATGATTGGTAGTATTGAGTGTCCCTGCTTTGTAGTCTAGGGTTTACTTTGGGTTGGAGTCTAGACAGCTGACGTTTTGAAGTAGTATATAAGTGAAAGTTTGAGCGCCTCCAAGTAAATCCTAGCCAGAGCTGGCGAACTTCCTTTTCATTCCCTCAACCTTTCCTTCAGCTTTTCCCTTTCCATCAGGTTATGGGCCCAGCCCCGCTGACCTCTGCCGTCTAGTTCGTCTCTCGCCGCTCTCCCGCACCGCCGTTCACCCGTTTCGCTGTTCTATTCTCTTCGTTTCCGCCGTAGTAGCCGTTTCGTCGGGTGTGTGACCGTATCGTGGGTTGGTGTTGGTATTTTCTTTCGGTCTTGCGTTACTCGCTGAGGGCGTTGTGGTGGGAGTGGTTGGACGTTATTATCGTGATTGTGTTTGGGTGCTCGTTGTTGCCCGTGTTTGTCGATCGCTATCCGTTTCGTTTGGTTTCTCTCTCTTTCGTTGTTTTGTGGATCCCTGCGTCGTGTTTGCGGGTTCTGATCTGAGAGGTTGAGGACCGTGTTTGTTGAAGTCTGGGCCTGGAGTTCTTGGCTCAGCGTTCGTGTGTGTTTGTGTGTTTGGTCTGCATCTTTGCCTGTGCGACGAGCGGTTGATCCGAGGTACTTTGGGTGATTCCTTGTACTCGGGGACGTTAGCCTGGCGGCTTGAACCAAAGCAGGTGTACTGTCAAGCGGGTTCCCCACTGGTCCTTTTAGGGCGGATAACAGTGACGGTCGAAAGATCTGGTTGAACTTTGCGGGTGCATTTGTGGACGGGGTGCCGTGGCGCACTGCATTTGGCTGGTTGTTTGACTTGTGTGTGAGCCCGACCTTTGTGGTTGGGCACTTGGACTGTTGTGAACAGCATCCATAAGGAGCTTTTGATCCGCAGTACGCGGGGAGGCGACGTTTCGAAGGCTGACCTCATTTTCAGGATCAGGCCGCGTGCGATCTTCATTGATTGCTGGTTAGACGCGTATCTTGGTGTTGAAGTAGCTTCGGTTTCGAGGTCGCGCTAGTTCTTGAAAGAGGCCAGAGAGGGTCAACTTGGTGAAGGCATATCTTCGGTCATTAACCATTCTCTGGAAGCCTCGTAAGGAGCAACGCGCCTTCTCCTTTTGACGTGGGAGGAGGTAGACTGCAGAAAACCGTTATCTACCCAGAAGAGCTCTGGGGGCCAGGGGTCCGACCTTTAGGGACGCGGGTAAAGGAAGCCCTGCCAGTGCGCCCGCAGACTATTGTCTGTTCAATCTTGAAGAATTATTTGTTGTTTGTTGTTTTTTCTTTGTTGTTGTTGTCTGTTGTTGTTGTTCACTTGTCTGTTGCTGTCAAGCCATCTCTCTCGGCCTCTTGTGACACTTTGCACAACATGGATTCGTTCAGTGGGGTGAAAATCGAAAAGCTGGTTGAGGATAACTTCCACGTATGGAAGCAGAAGATTGAGCTACTGCTTGCACTCAAGGACCTCGACGGCCACCTCGACTCTGTTAGACCCACTGACGAAGATGAGCTGTCGACTTGGAAAAAGAAAGATGCCAAGGCCAGAGCTATTATTGGTCTCACACTCAGTGATGAGTATTTAGATCATGTGCGGGACGCCGACAACGCTGCCGATATGTGGAAAGCCATTTGCGATGTGTTCCAACGCAAGACTCTGCTCAACAAAATCAACGCCCGACGGTCCTTCTACTCTGCCAAGATGCGTGATGATGAGAAAATGCTACAGTTCATCAACCGTGTACGTCATCTGGCATAGGACCTGAAGTGTATGGACGTTGTTGTTGAGGAGGAGGACATCGCTATGGCCATCCTATGCGGACTTCCGGAAAGATTCGAGCACCTCATCGTGGCAATTGATACCACGATTGGCGATCGTCAACTCACTCTAGAGTTTGTGAAGAGTCGTCTGCTGCAAGAAGAGCAGCGAATGAACGATCGTGCCGAGGAGGATCCTGGTGGAAGTGAGGCAG